>OX352774.1:252657563-257457563 GCA_947095535.1 Poecilobothrus nobilitatus | reverse complement strand
TTCCTAGAACTATCAACTTCCACATAAAAATTTTTAATTAAACTTTTTTTTTTTTCAATATGGAGTATGTATGGAATATGGAGCTAGATAATATCAATTTTGATTCTAAGAGATACTAAAAATAAAAAAAATAAAAAACGCAGTGAATGCATATTCTATATTCACTATAAAAGATAAGAACATGACATACATACCCATGTAAACAAGAGAGAACAAAAACTATTAAAAATAAAGCAGGCGAAAAAACCTAGGTCTTGAACTTGAAAATACCGTCGAAATTGAAGATAAAATTTATGTTGTGAATTTGTATAACCACAAAGTTAAAACTCATGATTATGTAATTATGTTCAATATCAATCGTTCTATAGAATTAAAAATAATTTCGCCTTTCAGAAAAACCATTCTTAACCAGGGAAATCACCATATAACACTCCGCTTATATTATTTAAAGCTTAAGGTTAAAAACAACAATGAGATTCATAACATCAAAACATTTTTTATATCTTATATATATATGTACTGCAATCAATATGGTCCATCTGATTGTAAGGTATTCTAAGATATCTGTGCAGAGTTTTGGGGCAGTAGACAGGAACGATATTTCATATACTATTAGCATAGTTCAATTAGCGCATGGGATCTCAAAGAAGACGAAAATTTGGAGAGGATTTTTACGAGAATCTCTTTAATCAATTGGATGATCTTCTTTAACTTCTTTAAATTAATTGGCTGGCTATTACAAAAGAGAAATAATTGATCTAGGATGAATAATGGATCAGATATCCTTGAATTGATGATAATCTGCTATCCCGCCTATTACATTAAGAAGAGTTGTTTTTTCGCCTATATTTTAATTGTTTTTCACTTTAAAACAGATAATTTCATGTTTTTTAAAGAAAATAACAATATTCAATAATAAGCATAATAAAAAATTATATAATTTTTTTTGAACACGTATACTTAAATGTATACGATTGATAATATTTTCACCCGCTTTTCTTTACTATACATTTAACGAGCAGACCCTTTTAAAAAAAATTTATTTTACTATCGTTCGTATAATATGATTTTTATCAAACCAAAATGATATAAAGCACATTTTTAAGAAAAATATAAAGTACATTATTAAAAAACAAAAGCCATTAAACAAATATAATTTTATTATATATTTATTCTTTGATCCTTTTTAATATTTTTCTAATCGATTTCTATACTACATACTAACTCTTTTTTAGATAATTATTATGTATGTTATATGGGTAAGTGTATATCATTTATTCTGGGCGGCAAAATTAAATTTTTATTTTCTAATGTAAGTGTTCCCAGTTAATTTTCAATTGAAAACTAAAATGTATTTGGATATTTTAAAAATATTAATAATATACTAACCATATTTCATTTTTCAAATTATAAATTTTCAAAAAAAATTCCCAAAAATTTTTTTTTTTTTTCCTGAAATTTTAAGTTTTATTTCAGGATTCATTTACGATAATGAAAAAGACAAATAATAAAAAATAAACCAATTATTTTTAAAGGCTTCAAATTGCATACATTTTAAAGATTATAATATTAATACATATGCACGTATATATATTTATTATATTAGTTTTTTTTTATTTATTTGAATATTAAAATTGTAGGTTGATACACTTACCAACCCATTTGAGATTTTTAATTCAAATGTCCGTTCAACTTTAAATTTTATTCATTTTTTTCACATATGGAATCTTTTATAAAAGTAAAAGGTACAGTCTTTTACAAAAATGATACCACAGTCAAATGATTTCTAATATGTGTTTTAATTTTATCTAAACCTTGAACAGACCTATACTTTTCTATATCCTAGCCAAATATTAGTTTTAAATTTATAAACTTTTTCAGATCTTTATTGGATCTTTTCAACGTCAGCATTGTTGTCACAGTAATTAAAACAAAAAGAAACATATCTATTTATAATTTTTAGAATTTTTCGATTCAAGCTAAATTAAATAATTTAAATAATTTTGAAGATTTACATTTGCATCATATTAATTTGAACTTCCGTCAGTCACGCCATTTAGTCCCCTTTTATCCGCGAACAAATGTAGTGTAAATCCTTATTTTTATTTTGTACTTTATTATATATAGTTAGTCAATTTTTAAAATAAAAAAAAAAGGAAAGAAATCAAAAAGGAAAAGAATCCAAACAATTTGAAATCAGTCGAGCTTTTCAACATCTCACACTCAATGGGCTGACTGCAAAATAAAACTGAGCTCAAAACTCAAATCTCACTTTTTTAAGTAAAATCTCTTTAATATAGACCAATACAGACCAACTCTGAGCTTTTTGATACCAGCATTAAGAAACTAACACTAAGAGCTAAACTTTCAGCTAGGATGATTAAAGCTCGTGGTTTGCATAATTAATCTTTCATTTCAATCTAAATCGTATATATTTGCAATTCTCAACCAACAGTAGATTATATATTCCCATTCATTTAATAAAAATTTTACTAAGTACAGTTTAATCTTTATTTATTAATAATTTAACTCAACTAAGTGGTAATTCTCAAAATGATAAATTAACTGACTCTTGCACTAATCAATATGCGTAATACTTATTATATTAATAGTTCCATTTTTGTTAATCACTGTATTTATTTTGTTTTTTCAAATAATCAAAAAAAAAAAATACTTTTTTTTTCATCTAAAATATACATTCAACCTCCTTTCTTTTTTTTTTTTCTAAAATTTCAATAAAATACAGTATCCTTTTTCATTTACAGTTATATAATTAGCTGATAGATCAATCATAATCCATCACTAGAAATGGCAGAAAATTTAAGCAGCTAGAGCAAAATAACAAATTCAAATTTAATAAAAAAAAACTAAAATTAAACAATAAAAAAAAGGTAGTCTTATGTATTTTTAAAATAAATATTTTATTCTTTTCCTTTTTGATTTCTTTCCTTTTTTTTTTTATTTTAAAAATTGACTAACTATATATAATAAAGTACAAAACAAAAATAAGGATAATAAAAATAAAACAGTTCTTATACCCGTTATTAAATAATAATAAACAAAAAAAAAAAAATAGTAAAATCGGGTTACAACAAAAAAAAAATAGAAGGGTAATTTGTGCAATCGTATAGAACACAATACAAAACAATACAAAAAAAAAAAATATGAGAATCAATTTGAATAGTTGTTAAAATAAAAAAATAAACAGTAACAAAATTAACTGTATATTATTTCAATATAAAATATAAAACTGTATATTTGCGCAAAAAAAAACAACAATTTATTTATTTTTTTTTTTTTTTTATTAAGAAACTCTTTTTTAATAAAATATTTTATATCCCTCTTTTTATCTTACACATAAATACGTATAAAATTGTATAAAAAAAAAAAGGATTTCTATTTTAAAAAGATTTTCTTTTTACAGTTATTAACCGTAAATAAAAGATTATATGTATATGTATAAATTATTATTATATTCAAAATTACTTGCATATACATACATATACATATATATATTTTTTTATTAACGTAAACTAGAAAAATTATATGCTTTGGAAAAAGATCAATCAAATTGAACAGAAAAGTTTTAGCACTTATACTTAAGGCTTTGCATTTTTGAATTTTTTTTTTTTTTTTTTTTAATTTTTAAATAAATATTTTTTAAGAGTTGCCATATAAACTTTAATCCATTGTTATACACATACATATGTGCAGAAAATTTATAATATTTAAAGTGATTTCATACAAGTTTTATAATATTGAAATTTTTTATTTTAAAAAAAAGTCAATTGAGTTGATACTAATTAGATCTTCATATTGTGTACCGAATTTCAACATTATATAGAAATAAATAATTGTATGATTATTAAAAATATTTATTAAATTATTATTATTTATTGATTATTTATTAAAAATATTATTCTTTACCTTATTAAATTATTTTACGATATTAGGTACCGTATGTTCATATATGTATAATATGCCGCGGATAATACCAGATCGATCTCAAAGGCATTCGAGACTTGATCATATTTAAACTTGAAATCGTATACTTACATTGAGATAAAATTTAACAAAAAATTAGTACAAAAACATATTGTTGAACGTACCCATTTTATGATTTTTGTACTATAGTTGTTTTCTAGTTGCTATATTTAAACGTCAAAATTTGAAATATAAAAATCAAAATATTTTCGTTTACTTCTAATCATCTTCTAACTTTAACTTTATATTAATTTTAAAATATAAAAATATACGTAAGATATAGGTATATTTATAAATATAGTTAGGTATGTAGTAATAAAATATAATTAGGTAAAAGAATTATATTTATTAGTTACAATTTTTTAAATTTATAACGCCTAATGTATAGTATATAAATTTAAAAAAATATACATACTACATTTTTTTAAATTTATAAACAAACGAATTCAATAAAAAAATTTAAATTTTATTTAGAAATTTTTTTTTATTTTCAAATGAAATGTCAATTTTTAGAATATGTGAATGTCATTTGAGTTAAAATAAAACTGCAGCGGTATTAAGACCACGTATTTGTAGTATCAAAACCGGTATTAAAATTTTTTTAATACCGAGTTGATACCGGTCAAGTTAATACTTATGTGAACATACGGCCCTATATTTCTTTACATATTAGATATAATTATGTTATTCATATACAGCTCAAATCAATCTTAATTTTTTACAGTTATACTCTTCCATTTTTTACAGTTATACTAAACATTCTGCATTTAAACCTTTCGAGATGGTATTGGAAGCCGGTTTATCACAATGCTTAATCAAAATTCTGTTATTTAAATGATTGCTTTTTAAAATCCTGTTTTTTTAAATTCTGTTTTTTAAAACTCTGTTTTTTAAAATCCTGTTTTTTGATATACTGTTTTTTAAAATTATTCTGTTCCTAGCGTTCGTAGCGTATCCCAAGCGTTCGTCGTACACCCAAAACTATTTTCTTGTTTCATTTTTCTTCGTTTCATATTATAATCATAAAATCACAATTTTATACATACTTTGATTTTAACCTCGATTGAGATTTTCATTTCATATGCTCGCATATATATTATATGCATCTATATTATATGCATATATATTATATGCATCTTTTTCCCTATCAAAAATCTAGTTTTCATTTTGTAGAAATCATTTTGGCTGTCAATGACAAAACTTTGAAAGTGTATTGAGTAATAATAACTTCTTTCACTATATTGTATACTGAAATCTCATTTTACTTTAGAACATTTCGATAACTTTTTTATTTTCAATTATTTTACCGTTACTGATATAATATAGCCAAAGAAATAGGATAGATTAAAGTGTTGCATCTTCAATGTTGTCAAAATTATTTAAATAAAGAATAAATTAAATTCAAAAAAGAAAATCTTCAAATACATGTTTATTTTTTACATGAATCATTTGGTAACTCTTTACAATCAAAACCCACAAATCCATTTTATAATATGTGCATTATATTTATTTATATACATACATATATATGATATGCAAATCAATGTTAGTATTTGTACTTAATTTAAGAACGTCTCTAAAAAAAGCGTTATATAAAAATCCATTGGAAAATGTCATATATGTATATATATACTATCAAGTGGATACAATTAGATTAGAAGTTGAATTTTTTATTTAACACGTACGATTCAATTCTATATATAAAGTTAACCATATTTTGGTATTAAAAAAAAAACAAATATAACTGTTTTTTATACATTCGTATATTATTTTGCCAATAAAAAAAAAAAAAAAATATATATTATTTAAATTTAAAGTTCTTTTTATCGTATTGAAACCATGCATCTCATACATTTAATTCAGTAGATTTTGTATACAAGGGTGCCAACTATGCCAATAAACCAATTGGCTTATTGACAAATTAGCAAGATTGATTTCATATTAGTTATGTCAATCATGGATAATCGTTTCTTCTTTTATTTATTTAGGGATTTGTTGTTGAAACTTTTTTTTTTACATCTGTTTATATTTATTCCAAAATTATTTAAATATATTTATTTTATTTTTAAATTGGACTCTTTTAGTATTATTTTTCTCTAAGAAAATTATTTGTTTGATAAAAAAAAAATCATAGAAAAACTTTATTGGTTACGGTTAGATTAGACTCTTTACATAATAATATACCACAACAATTTTATCAGTTCAGAATAATGTTCACTAACTGCTTTTTGACTTTAAAACCAAGACGTCAATCCTAAATTATTTCCAAAAATGAGAAAATCACTCGATACCTTAAATGAAAAGGTTGTCAATTTAATTCACTATAAAGTGGCTTTGAAAGAAGCTATTAATAAAAAGTGTGGACTCTATTATAGAAGCTGTATTAGTTGAAATGAATTTGGTAAAAAAAAAAATCAATATAAAATAATTGTTAATCACCATCAATGATTAAAACATTTAAGCCAAGGTGATAACCTATTAAGTCGCTTTTGATGACCATAAAATGATGACAAACGTTTAAATTCCGTTTGTAGACATTTTGAAAATTAAATTGTCAATGACAACAATACCCACCAATATTAAATAATAAAAAAAAAAACAAATTTTGAACGCAGACTAAAAATTCTGCTCTTTCCAGCTTCTCGTCATTGCGACACTTCTCGTGATGCAGCGGTATTTGGTTAACTCTTATTTAAATTAATGTATTCTGTTTTTAAACGTCAAAACAACACACTCATTGGGTTATCAATCACATGTAGGTAAAATAAAATGAGAAAAACAAACGCTACTTTGATAGATTAAAATATTCCATGAGAAAATATGGTTTAAAATAACGTTAAATATGACAAGTTAATGACAAGCTGAGTATATGACAAGAAAGTAAAGAAAAGAACTGCAGTAAGAAAAATTAATTAAATATAAATAATTTCATTTAATTACAATATATTCTGATTTTGGTTTTGTTTTATTAATGTGTAATTGATCTGAAGCAACATTTTCAAAAATTTATTTTCAATTTATCGTACCTAATTTTTTTTTAAATAAGACATCCGCAAATCAGTATTAGTATTAGTTAATAAAATCCCACATTCTCTATTAATCAATTACTAAAATGTAATTTTCTGTTGGAAACGATACTTAGAAACTATATTCATAATTTAATATTACAAAATCTGCTTGAAATATATTAATAAAAAATTAATCTGCAGTAAGAATATTATAAAAAGCCTTTTAGTTATAATAAGGAATACCTCAATTATTAATTATTAATTTTAAATTTAATTTTTTATATATATTTCATCAATATAAATAAGATGGAAATTATATTGAATATCCTGTTTGAAATATTATTAGAATTTTACTTCCGTTTAGCTTGCAGTATTTTTGACCAAAGCAATTACTTTGCCTTAAATTTTTTTTTTTTTTTTCTGTTCAAGACATTTAAATTTCCTCTTTTTTTTGTTTTTTTGAAATTAATACTTTGAAGTTTTGTCTTTTTTTTTTCCGTTTAACACCCATATTGCAGTACCCCAGTATATTACATCACCCATATATCATCAACATTGAATTGAAAGTTTGAACGATATTTCATTTTATCAGAAAAGAAAAACAAAAACAAATAGAATTAAATTTTTTTGCCTCAAACAGATGACATTAATGAGATTAGAAGAAAAAAAAAAAAATTAGATTTCCTTAAAAAATTAAATTTTCTTATGTTTATTTTTTATTAATTTATTTTTCCTTTTAATTCTTCATTTTATTTATTTTCTCTTTTTGTTTCATTTCTTTCTATGTTTAATTTACCTTGTTGTTGGCTGGTCGAAGTTAATTTTTAATCAAATAAAAAAAAAATATTCTATTATTTTTATATTTCATTAATAATTTTTTTTCTTTTTTTTTTTTTTTATCTTTGGTCTGCACACCCACTTTAAATATCTTATAATAATGTATATATATGCATAAATATTTTTTTATAATTTTTATTCCTGAAAGGATACCTTTCCTATATCCTGTTTCTATACCAAACACAAAAAATTTATAAAAAAAAAATTAAGTAAACATAATGGACTTTGATGAATTAAAAAGAAAAACATTTCATTAAATTTAAAGAATTTTTTTTTTTTTAATTCACTTTTACATTTTTTTTTTTTTTTTTTGTAACTATTATTATTATTATTGTTTTTTTTATTTAAACGTCTTCAATCAGTCTTGACTTGACTTTTTTTAAGAATATATCTTTTAACAAAATTTTGAAAAAATTTACTTAAAAGTTTAGTTTCGTCGGTCCTTAGATATAGTTTTAGAAAAGAAAAATTTTTCCTATAACTCAACTTAACCGCCTATACCCCATCCCCCTACAAAATTTGAGAAAAACTTGTATTTAATTGGTTTTAACTAAAGTTAGTCAAAAAAAAACATTTCTATCAAATAGAAAAAGGCACATATACGTTTCCTAAGTTAAAACAAAAAATGTTAGGGAAGCAAAAATTTTAAATTCGATTAGAATATGACCTAAGGATAATATGAGGAATACATTTTATGGGGAACAAACATTTTTTAAACACCTTAAATTGAAATTTATAGTTGAGTTATAAAATATGTGTGTGTTAGTTAGTTCAGGACAAGTTTTTATATCCTCCCTCCGGCCTCTCCTCCTATTTTTAAATACTATATGATAGTTAAAAAACCTGAAAATTTCATTTTTTTTTTTTTTGTCTTCTTCTTTCCCGGACACTTGAGCAAATTTTATTTAACCAACATGCTGAAATTAAAGGTCAAACACTGTTAGATGTCATGTGGACGGTTTTTCTTATTTACACATTCGATTTCTCAAAATATAAAACAAGTGGCGTTTCTTACATAGGAAAAATTCTAAGGATATAATTACAAACTTGGATTGAAGAATCCTTTATATTAACACTTTGAAAATGTGCAATTTTAAAAAAGGCTTTGCTTTTATAAACTGTCTTGTTTTTAATGTAGTCACGATCACAACATACAAACACACATATACATTGATATTTAATTATGAATGAAAATTTATTATGCGATTCAATTCGAACAAAAATTGTTATGGTAGAAAAATTTTGTTGTTGCATTCTTACTTGTAATAAAGAATTAGTGGATAGGAAAATAATAAAAAGAAATTTATTTTTTCCCACCCTCTTTGTTTTTTTTTTTTTTAATTTTTATTTATTTTCTTTGATATAGCTATCATTTAGAAAAAAATTCTTTATTTTAATTTTAAAAACAAAAATAAGATTAAGAAAATATACATTTTTTTGTTTTAAGGATACAGGAAAATTTTAAATGTGTAGAATTGAAATCGGTCCATCTGTCTTTTGTTAACAAAATAGGAAATTTTAAACCAAAACAGAAAAACTTTTATGTAAACTGCCAGAATAAACTATATACTTATTATATTTTATCTATAATGAACACTTTCATCTCGTCTATTTACGCAGGCAGCTGTCAAAGTAAAGTTAAAATGTATTAAATTGTATAATTAAAATAAACGCAGCCGTAAAAAAAGTAGCTTAAGGGTACATTCACATGGGATGCATGCATCCAGATGCAAAAATTATTTCGGTTGAATTTCGTGTACTCTTCGGTAATATTAACGAATATTTTGCATCCATTATCCAATCGTTCACGAATGCAAAACGGCAACATTTTTATTTTGAAAGTTTTATTTGAAAGTACATATAGTAGGCTAATTTGTGTATATTGTTTTGACATTTGTTGAAAAGATTTTTTATTTATTTTATGTACAAATTTATTAAATCAAAGAAAATGCTGTCATCATAATTTCTTTTTTAAGGAATTTGTGCATCCAAAATCTGCGTCTTACATTTAGCTTTTTTTTCTGATTTTTCTTCTTTAATATTAACTGCAAACCAATAGCAACCATTATAATTTTTTTCATTTTTATTGTATCCATCTTCAAAATATTTAACGTTTGTTTTATGTCTATATTTGACGTTAAAACAAATTTGCATCTTGTATACTTCTTATAGAGGATGTAAAAAATTTTGAATGTCATGAATACGATATATATTTTCAACCAATCAAATATTTGCATCCGCGCATTTGCAAATATTTGCACGCGCATCCTACGTGAACTTAGCCTAACTTTTAAATTTTTTTGCTTCCTATACGACTCCTATATAAAATATGTGAAATAATATTGAAGAGTGTTATAATAAAACAAAACATTTATTTTTTTGCAATATATTTAAAGAAAATTTTAATTGAATTTAAAATAAGCAAAAAAAGAGCAAAATATTGCATAGTTAATAATTAGTTAAAATAGAGATAAGAATAAAATTTATCAAAATTAAAATTTTATTTTACTTATATTTTTCTTTCAGACTCAAATTTTATTGTGGGTGGATACTCTTTTGTAGGCTGCGTAAAAGCTGCGAATAAAACGGAAAAGAGAGAGTTCAAATGCATAAAATTGAGCTTAAACTCAAATCTAACCTTTTCAAGTAAAACTTTAGAGTTAAAATTTAATTTTTTTTTGAAAAACGATATATTGATTTTAACTTAGTGTTGTGCATTCGGCCCTAGTAAATGCAGCATTTTTCATACTAAATTTACTGATCATTTAAAAGAAAAAATAAAAAGTTAAGTTAAGCTAATTAATTTTAAAGACCCCATTGAAAATAAGGTTTAAGTCTATATAAGCTGATCAGCGCAATTTAATAAACTAGAAAAAACTAATCATTATTAACCAATCGTTATTACAAATTTTAGAGAAACTTTTAGACTTAATTATTTTATTATATTGGCGGTCTAAAAATTGTTTTGGCTTTCAAATTTAAAACAGAATCATATTCCATTAAGATGTCTGCACTTTCTGGACCTTGGCTTGAAAAATAATTTTAAATATTTTATATAAAAAAAAAACATTAAATACAAATAGGATTATAAAAAATCACGTATTTTATGGCACATCTATGAATATAATATAATGTACATTTTATGTACATAATGCGCATATTATGATGTATATATAGGTACTAAATTTAGTTTGCATTTTTATATTCTTATGAAACGAAAGAAAAATTTATAATGAAATAAGCCTATACATAGTTCAAAAAGAATATGAATAGGTATTGAAAATAGAAAATATCTTAAGATACACAAAATAGACCAAAACTATATACGAAAATTGGCTTAAGAAAAAGATCGACAACAGATAATAAATATCTTTTAGTAATAAAAGCTATACTTTTAGATTAAGAATATTTTCAGAAAGTTTAAATTATGGCACTGGTTTGCTAAAGAATAACTGTAGATGCTATTAAATTTATATATGTATGCTCTAGAAAGCAATTTGTATTGTGATGTAATTTTTGTTCGTTTTACTGTTTAATTTTCTTATTTTGCTTCTTTTTTTTTTACTTTTTAAAAACATAAATAAAAAAATTTATCAGGGATGGTTGACGAGCTACTGCCAGTGCGTACTTGAACAGATACTTTTCATAATTAAAAGTCATTAATCATTTTCTTCGTGGATTTTTTTTTTTTTTATTCCTTTTGATGATTCTTTAAATTTAATTTTTTTTTTTTTAAAAAAGTTTTTTTTTCTGGCCGCGAAGAATTTATATGCGGTAGTCACAATTCTTTATGTTAACATTAACATTCCGAAAAAAAAAAAAAATAAAAAACAAAAAACAAAACAATAAATAAAATATATATGAAAGAATTAAATAAAATAAAATATAATAAAACAAAACAAAAAAAGTGTGACAATGGAATTAAAGATAAAAAAAAAATAGCGAAAGAAAAAAATTTTTATGAAATTTGATATTTTTTTAAATTTTTCCTCCTTTTTTCGTTCTAAGGTTATTATTTTCTTCTTTTTTTTTTTGTTGAAATTATTATTTATTATTAGAATTGAGATTAATATCAATTAGTAGAGGTACATAAACATTTATTAGATTTTTTTTTTTTTTTTTAACTTAACGAAGGGTTCTTTTATAGAATTACTGTGAATTTTAAATTAAAATCATTATAGAAGAAAAAAAAAAAAAATTTAATATTATTAAATAAAAGGGAATTTAATTTTTTTTTTAACTAAATTAAAACAAAAAAAAAAAAAAAGAATACATAGAATACATTAATAATGATTTCGACATTAATATGTATCAAATTTGAAAAAGTTTTTTAAAAGCGACTTAAGATTTTTGCGTTTTGGTTTGAGAAATCGAAAAAAATTACTTATATTGGTTTTTTTTTCTGTTTTTTTTTTTTTTCTTGGCTGGTGTTGACTAATTTTATTATAAAAACCTTGAAAGTTTGGTCTAGAAATAAACGAAAAGAAATTTTGTTAATTTTTTTTAACAAAGAATTCGTCCACAAAATATGCAAAAAAAAAAAAAAAAAAAAAAAAACTAAATCAAAAAAAAAATTTGAAGAATATAAAAAAGTTTTGTTTAATAATTTTAAATATATATATACATATATACACAAAACATATATACAAGTACAACACATTAAATATGCATGTATATATACAAGTATATAGGTATGCTGTCATATTGTATTTGATCATGAACAATAAAATTATACGCAAAAGCTTCTTAATACGTTAGGTAAATTAGGTAAGTATTGTGTCCCATGATTCACTTAAATTGAATAGTAGGCGATTTTAAAGAACCGATTTTTAAATTTTCTAAATTGATGTGGGAAAATTGTATCTTGACCAACTTATACTCTTAAATCTTTTATTTAAAATTCTTCTTATTCTTGCTCATATTTCAATGCTAAATTTTGTCAACTTTCTTATAAACTATATACATAGGTATATTTATATTATATATGTATAGTGATTATTGATTAGTGATCAAATTCTCCATTGCTATTAAATAATTAACCATTATTTTTGATAAATTGATAAAAATAGTTAAATAACGCAAATTTCAAATGAAGGTTAAAATCAGGATATCATTTTTATTTTAAATAGTAAAAAAAAAAACTATACTACATTTTAACATAATACATATATATGTATAAATAAACATATTTAACTTTTATATAAAATTCTTGAAATTTATTAACTTTTGCGCTATTTAGGTACTTCCCAATTGCAAATTGCGCTAACTAAACGAGTCATATTATAGGACGGAATTCTGTTCAAAAAAAGCGAACGACACCACTACTCAAAAAATATTTATATATAGAAAATATAAATACATGTGTAACGTATACGTATACTAATGTGTCTACGAGTATATATGTAGCGATGTACAGCAAAATATTTTAAGAAATATAAATTATTTCTGATTAATAAATGTAAAAAAAGCAAAACCGATAAATATGGTTTTAAATAAGGGAAAAAGCTTTTAAATTAATTAACTAATATTAAAAATGTTTAATGTTTTATATGAAAGGATTTAGAAGATTTAAAAACAAAAATCGATTAATATTGTGTCATACTCTTTTCCATACTCAATTCGCTCAGAAAATGTGTATAAAGTTCATTATAGATTGACGAACATATAAATCAATCTCTTTTATATGTTAATTCGAACGGAAACGTGTATGACTTTTAATAGATGTGTGAATGGAATTTCTATTGTTTTCTGGGCCATCTGGACTTTTCGAAACCGCATTCTTTACAGCAAAGGTGTTTAACTTCCGTTTACTAATATAAATAAATTTTGTGTTAATTATTTGGTTTTCGAACTGAAAAGTGACACGTTTTCTATACGAAATGTTTGTTATGTTAATGAAAGTAAGAGAAAAAGTATAATAATCGCTTTATTTAAAGCACAGTAATTTCTTTTTCTCAATAAATTACAAGACTTTGAATTTATTTCCTTTATAAATGTAAAATAATTCCCACAAAAAAAAAATGAATATTTGGATTTCACAAAAATTAAAGTTTATCTATATACATGATTTATGGGAAGAAGGTATTATAGTTTGAATCGCGTAAAATGATTAATTTTATCGGATCTGAATGAAGCTTAATTGATATTAAATAAGATATTTTTGGTAAAGATATTATTTGATAAATATATTTTTTTTAAAAATACCTTTTCGTTTTAGAGGCTCCAATATTTTATAAAATATAGTATTTAAATATCTTTAAATTCAATCAACAATTAAATTTCTTCTTAAAGCAATACAAATTCATTTATTTAATTATTATTTTAATATTTAAGTATATACATACTAATAAGTATATGAAAATTCTTCACTTTAAGTTTAGAAAAAATGACTTATTTAACTTAAAAATAAAAGAATTATTTCTAAAGAAAAAAACATTTTTTATGATATTGTTTGCTATGCTACGGTAAGATTAGTTTTTAAACAAAATAATTTCAACTAACTAAATTTTAATATTAATTTTTGAATAAACCACTTTATTTTAAATTGAATACATAAATACAAAGATTTTAAAGATAAGATACAAAGATACAAAAAAGAATACATTGTGTTAATACATGTATGTCGAAAAAATTTTCCAAACTACTCATAAATATTGAAGAAATTTAGAAAACTGTGTCAGTTAAAGCGACTATATAAAGTTAAACCTTTTTATTATATTTAGCGATTAAAATCATTGTTTATAATTAATATTTTATACATTAAAATTTCGTAGATATCTATAACTAAAAAATTTTTATTATTTTTATATTTACACTTGTCGCTTGTCAATATTTCTATCAACTATTAAAAATTTTCAAAATGGCAAACTTTTAAATGCAAAAAATAAATAAATAAATATTTATATTATAATGTCGTGAGGTTAAAAAATAAAATTTCAATTCAAAAGATTTATAAAAAGCAAATTTATTTATATTTTTTTCATTTTGAATATCTAACCACTAAACAATAATTTTTGTACGCCTATTTATTAAAAAATTGACAAAAACATGGATGAAAAATATTGATGTTAAACCACGCTTTTTAAATTACCGCACTAAAGAAAGTATCAAATTAAAGCTTTAATGGTTTGTGTTTTAGCCATTTTCTTTTTTTTTTATTTACGAAATATTTAAAATATATCTTTTCGAACAATATATATATAGGTATATATTTATAGATACACATTAGTTGAATAAGTTTGTCCTAATTTCACTGTCACTCTAAACTGAAGATTCGTAATATATATGTATACATATAGTTTTGGTTGATAATGAAATATTTTTTTCATAATTTTAGGTACCTATCAATTTTTAATTTTAATTCAGATTTTCGGTTACTTGTATATTAAAATAGAAATTGATTTATTTATTTTGTTAACATTCTATACAAATAAAAGTTAACTTATTGTCTACTAAAGTATGATACCTAAATATTTGATTTACCTAACTAATTTTTTTAAATTTAAAACTAAATTATTTTTTGGTTTGTGTTAATAAAATTTTTATATATCTAATATGAAGATTTCGTTTTTTTTCTGCAATTTTTAATAGGATTTATTAATTATAAGAAGAGGTGACCTAATGGGTAAGACTGTATAAAATACCCTGTGAACACCGAGGCAATGTTGATTCGAATCCCACACACAATGTAAGAATAATTCCCTCTTACGACATTTACGGTCACATCTGGAAAGGAAATAATGTGTAATTTCTTTGTCACATTTATATGGCAGGGGAATAATGCAAAAATAAATTATATGGCAAAGATCAATTGTGCAAATTTTATCTTAAATTATTTTAACAAAAATACGACGTATATTTAGGTTTAGGTATGTCAAACATCTGGAAATTCATATTTCAGGGGTACAAATTACAATAGGTAGGTATATATTAAATTATACATACATACATACTATACCTATAATTACAAATAGAAAATAAGATATAAAAAAAAAAATACAAATACATATAGGAATCAGTTACAAATAATATGATTTTTAAAGTGCATATATAGGTAAATAACACTTTGGCGTAATGATTATTTTACAAACATATTACATACATCGTTTCTTATATACATTACATACCAAATATATAGTATTTAGCGTAAAACTGCGTATTTATACTATACCTATCCTATACCTACCTATCTATAATTTTCAACAAATACCTATGCATACATAATATGTAATAGGAAGGTACATAGATATATAGGTTAAAATTTTAGTTTTGTCATAATAATATTATTATTGTCAATGGGTCAAATACATAAAACTGAGCTTGAACCAAATCTATTCAGTTCAAACTCAATTTTATGCAAAGTATCAAAATGAAAATTGATCAAATCGATGCTTTATTTGCTTTACTCGAACACTTTTTGAAAGAAGTATCATAAGAAAGTATGTAACTTATTTAACCTGTCGAAAAAGAAAGTATATGTACATAAAGTAAGCAAAATAAGTATCCACCTATTGAAGTAACTTCTATAATATTAAGTTCTCGATAAGATTAGAAAAAAATATAAAATTTTTTGTATGTAAAATTGTTGCCATACGAAAATCGGTTACATAGGGACCTACTTACGTTATGATGATAATTTTCTATTACCTTAAAATCGTTATTGATATGGTATTCTTTATACAATCAATTTTTACTTAATAAATGTAAATATTTAATTTTAATTGTTTTTACTTTTTATATTTAACATAGGTAGGTACATACCAAATAGATACAATTTTAAATAATTTTACCGTAGTAAAGTCTTGTAAGTTAAAATCATGTATGTAAGAGGTACATGTATAGATCATAAATAAATACATTATTTAAATGTGTACTTAGATATGTATTTAAAAAATAAATAAAAATCAAATCTGAAAATCAAATTTTACATCATTACATATTATTCATTCTTACTAATTCTAAATAATAATGTATACCTATCTATTATGTATTTACATTAGAACAAAAACAAACCAATTCATATTATATTAATGTCCCCTAAACTCCATTTTTAAAAATAAAATCAATATAAAATATTGTATCTACAAATATATAATAATATGTGTTTAATATTACATACACATGTTATTTATTTATATATTTATTTTCAATTTCTTTTCAGAAAGAACAACCTCCTTTTTTTTTCGTTTGACATTTTATTTTTTTTTTTTTTTTCTCTCTGAATTATTTTTTTCTTGTATTTATTGAAGAAAACCAAATAAAAAAAAAAATAAAATAAAATTTAATTCAGATATACTTACTGTATAGGTACATAATATTTATTTAACAATAACATTATGTATATTATGTATACATATATTTATGTATGGAAGTATGTAGGTTAAAAATTAAAACAAAAAAAAAAAAACCTTACACATGAATGTTTGTATACCTACCTATATACAATACAAAATATCTTACAAGCTACATTTAAGAATTAAGAAAGTATATAATATGTTATATGTATATATCGACATTGTACATATTTTAATAATATCTACTTATTAAAAATTTACATAAAAGGGGGTTTCTTATGCTACATTATTATTACCCAGCTACATATTTTACTATCTATGTATATACACGTATATGTAGGTTTCTCTTTCTCTCAATACTAATTTTAAACTCAAAAATAATTTTTTTTTTCTAATTTTACAAATTTTATTAAATTTAATTTTTTTTTTTTTTTTCTTGAAATCTATAAAAAAAAATAAATAGGTAAATAAAATCAGATAAATAAGAAAAGAATTAAGAGTACACAAAAATAACATTGAAAACGAAATATAAAATCACACATGGCATTTACAAAAAAACAAAGAAACAAACTATAATAAAAATAACAAAAACAAAAATTGTAAAGGTAGGCGGAACCTACAAAATTCAAATCAAATTGAAAATAAAAAAAAATATCATTTCATATATAAAAAAAAAAAAAATCTTAATCGAATCGTAACGTAACGTAACGTTTTTTTTTTTTTTTTTTACTTTCCATTGCATTATACAAACAACTTTACATTAATACATTTCAACAGTTAACAGTCGTTTTTCTACTAATAAAAGAAATTTGAAAAAAAAAAAACAAAAATACTTAATATATAAAATTCTCCAACTTTTTAGATAAATATCTCAATGGCTGTAAGTACCTATGTATGTATAGAAGATTTTTATTTTAAATTTTTGCCTTTGGGTATATAAGAAAATGAACATTTTACAACATAAATTCTACCTACCTACCTACACCTACCTTTTTTTTTTTTATTTCTCTCAATACCATTAAAATCTAAGAAAATACAACACACCTGTCTTTTTCTTCCATTTGAAAATAAAAATTTGTCTTTTATATTTTTATTGTTGTTTTTTTTTCCTTATTCATTTCATTCTTTTTTTTTTTTTTTGTTATTTAATTTTATTATTATTTTTTTTTTTTTTTATTGAATGTACAATTTAAAAACTTCCAATTTCAAATTGGATTTATGCACATACATACTATGTATTTAGATACCTGTCTCTTTTTAATATACAAAAAAAAAAAAAATTTATTAAAAAGGTAACCAGCCCAAAACATTTTCCATGTTTGTATGAATGCATGTTAATATGATTCTGTTTATATACCTACTATTTATAAAGCATAAAAGAAACATAACAGAAAATATATATAAAAAAAAATAAGAGATAACAGAACCAAAACGAAAACAAAAAAAAAACAACAGAAAAAGAGCGAATTCTTTTTATTATTTCAATAACAAATACTACTTAATAAGAGAAAAAAAATAAGTGTATAAATTTTATATTTTCGAAACAAATAAAAAAAAATATTTTTTATTTTTCAATTAAAAATTTTTATGGAATTTTTTTTTTTAAATTTCTTATGTTTCTTATGCATACATAAGTATGTGTAAAGTTACGTACTGACTTATTAACAATGTTGTGTGTTTGTTCCTTAAAATTTATTTATTTTTCTTTAGTTAATTTTTCATTAATTTTCTTACGAATTGCATATTTTCTTTCAATTTTTATGTGTCCAAACAAAAACATTAACACACACACACAAGACAAGGACTAAATTTAAAAAAATAGACAAAAATATATCTTACTTTTAAAAATGAATTTCTTTAATTTCAATAGTGGAGTCGCAGTGCAGATCAAATCACATCACAATATCCCATGCACATTTTGCCAGGAGTATCACAAGCTCTCAACTTCTCAAGTTCCAAGTACTTAGCGTAATAGTAGTGTACTGTACTTTGGACTGTATATTATAGGTATACACTAAACAATACACATTTGTATAGTTGTCAGTTTTACTTATATAACGTCGTATTTATTATTATTTTTTTATATCTCTCTCTTTCTATCTCTATCTCTTTTTTTTTTTTTTGGATTTGTCGCAAAGAAAAATTTTGTTTTTTTTTTTGTACAATTTCGTATTTTATTTTACAAATTTAGTTTAGGTTTTTTTTTTTGCTTCTGTTTTATTTCTTATTTGATCTTTTTTTTTTCGTTTTATTTATTTTTTTTTTTATTTTTGATTCACAATTCCAATGGAAATGAAATAAAAAATAACGATTCTGATTCGTTAACATTTCGATTGTAATTTTGTTTTGTCGTTTTATATTCTTTTTATTTATGTATTTTTATTTTATTATATTTTCCGAATGGGTCTGCAATTTCTCCATATAGAGGTTGTATACAAAACCAAAACTAACACATTGACAAATTATTTAAAAAGAAAATAAAAGAAACAAATCTATAAAAATATAAAATAAAAATTTACTCTATGAAGATGTTTGTATGTTGGACTTGGATGGATAATATAAAAGATATGAAATTTGATGAAAGGTTAATGTTCCGACTGACTCGATTTTTACTTCTTTTTTTTTTTTTTTGTATTATTTTTTCGATTCGCATTACTATAATTTTTTTTTTATTATTATTTTGAATTACAAAATATTCAAATATATATCATATAATGTATAGCAACAACAAAGTTTGGTATTGAGTTGAGTGGTATGGAGTATGAACGTCGGACGAGTATCTAACTTATCTATCTACATGAATTTGAGCAAACGAAAAAAATGTTTGTATTAAATTAGGACTTTGTGAATTGTGAGTAAAAAAATAAAGAGAGAAAGAGAAAATAAGGAAAATGTATGTAAAAATAAAAATTTGGTACTTAAAATTTAAATATTAAGTCTGTATTAGTAAAAAGGAAAATGTAAGTCTGTTTTAAAATATTACTTAAATAAATAAATAATTGAGGATTAAAACTTAAAAGTTAGGATTAGTAGGACAATAATTTGTAAAGAAAAAAATACAATTAAAACTACATTTATCCATTTTATATATAATTTTATAAGCAATATAATTATCATTTGTTTTATTTATTTTAATTAAAACTTTCTTATGTTTTATTTAATTTTTATATTGTTTTTATTTTTTTTAATAAATAAAAAAAAAATTAAATTACATACTACAAACTAATTTAAGGTGGCTGTAGGTAGTAGGTACGTACATTTGCTTCAACATAAAAAATCTAGCTAGGTAGATATGGAACAATAATACAAGTACTACATTTGAGTTTTTTTTTTTTTTTTTAATTTCTGTAGTGTTTGAGTGATTCTCTTCATTAATTGAGTGTAATTTTATTTGATGTTTATTAAAGGGGAAAAATTACATTACAATCGGTGTCAATCTGATTATTTATTTATACTGTTGTCTGTACTGTGCTGTACTCTATAAACGCACCAAAATTCTGCAAAGAAAAATAAAATCTCATATAAAAAATTTGTACATAATATTTTATCTCACTGCAAAAAAAAATTGTTTATATTAAAAATAAAAATTAATGAATGAAAAAACAAAACGGAAAGAGCAAAAAAGAAACGAGTTTTTTTTATACAAGTTACATATTTTGCAGCTCGAATAATTTTCATATAAACAAAATAAAAAAAAAACATAAAAATGTTAACTACTATAACAAAACTAACACATTTATAAAAATAATATTTGTATAATTTTTCATTATGTATATAGGTTTAAATTTTTAAAACAGCTAAGGTATACTAGGGAGATGTGTTTTGGGTTTTGTTTTTTTTATTTTTTTCCATTTTCTTATTTGAAAAGTAACAAAAAAAATAAAAATAAAATAAAAATAATCATTTTTAATTTGTAGCCTGTAAGCTAATAGATTGATTCAAGTAAAACCAGTCAATGTAGTGTTTATCTGTGAAGTAGCATCGAAAAAACAAAACGGTAAAATAAAGGACTTTTTGTGTATTTTTCATGGTTACATTTATATTTTTCCTTTTTTTTTTTTGAAAATGTGTTATTAAAAATTGAATATTTTTGTTTTATTTTCAAAAATAAGATTTACTTATAAAAAAAATTGATATTATTTTTTTTATTTATTTAATTTTTAAAATTCAAAAAATAAAAAAAAAAAATACGAAAAAAAAACAACAATTGAGAAAATAAATAATTAAATAAAAGAATGAGTTAAACTAAACATTTTATTTTATATTCATTTATTATTACATACAATATATGTATTTATAATAATTATTATTATATAGGTATATTATATCCTATTTTGTTAGTGTAACTACAACTAAATATTGAACATATTTAATAAGTAATAAAAATAATATGTACATTTATATATTTATACATTTATAAATTATACATAAAATACTTAAATTGTATGTATGTGCAGTTTTATCTACATTTATAATATAGAAAATGATTTCCGGTGTATAATAAGCGTGATATTTCTTTTGTATATTATAAAATATTGTATATATTGAATTCATATACAATATAGAACTGAAATAAACAATAACAATAATAAGAACGATAATAAATTTCATCTAATAATATCTAAGCATAAAATGTAATTTTTCAATATACATATTATATTATATTTGAAATTAATGAAACATAGATATAATATATAACATAAATAAATACATAATAATATGATTTAAATACAAAGATAAAATGAAATAACAATAATATTAATGATAAATAGAAAAAAAAAAAATATACTAAAAATTGCAATATTAAAATATCGAATATGTAACTATATATGTATTTACATATACATACATATAATTAAATAATATAAATATATAAAATTTAATAAATAATAAATTCAAAAAGAACACAAAAAACAAAAAAAATATTTTAAATTATATTTAAAAAATAGTGTAAAAACTAACAGTATTATAAAAATGTTGCAAATAATATAATTTTATGCAAAATATTGCAATATTATAATATATACATAATATACTGTCATATAAGTATTATGAATAAATAAGTATATATAATTAAATTATAAACAATGACGTATCTATAAAAATAAATAAACTATATATAGAAAAACTTTTTTTTGTTTTTTAAGAGGATTAATCTATAAAGAAAAAAAAGTGATTACAGAATTAAAAAATAGAAAATATTTTGATAATTGTATATCAACTAATATATTATACAAGTACATATATATATATTCAAAATTACTTATAAACTATAAATTTTTAATTAAAGGAATTACTATATATATATATATATATATATATATACATAAAAGGTAAGTAATAAAATATAAATAATAATTTAATATAAAAATAATATAACATTTTTTTACACTTTATGGTATACCTATAACCTATTAATTAAATTAATATAATATAATATTAAAAATGATTTTTCAAAAACTTTTATAAGTCTTTTTTGAAAGTTTTAATTAAGTAAATATAATTTATAGTAATATTTAATTTTTTTAATTTTAAATTTTATATTTTTTTTAATTAAGTATACCTATAGTTATTATTTATTTTTAAACAATAATATAAATAAAACAAAAAACTGCGTATATTAATCTTTTATTAATAATAAAATATTATTATTAATGCTAATTCAATTGTAGAAAATGTTATTTAAATCACTTATAATTAAAGCTTGGCATTAAGTATATATATTTTAATATTAAAATATTTATTTTTAAAATACATATATAAGTAAATAATGTTTTAAAATATTAATATAAAAAAAAATAGTTATGTTAATATTTAAACAAACATACATATGTATATATAGGTACTGAATAACAGAAACATATTTTAGAAAATATATCTGTAATTATATTTTTAATTTTTATATTTTATAAAAATATTTAATATTTTATAAAAAATTGTTTAAGAATTATCTTAAGAATTTGTAATATAATTTCTAAAAAAAAAAAATATTTAATTTCGATTAATCAAAAAGTATTAAATGTCCGCAATTTATGATTCTATTTATAAAAGAGTATCATTTACTAGATTTTATATTAAAGAAGTTTAACATGTTTTAGGTTTTAACATATGTTAAGTTTTAAATAACTATCAATTTTAAAGTTTCATGTCAATTGTTTCTATTTTTTTAAGTTTTTTTATCTGAGTTTTTTTTTTTTAACGTTATACTCGACTTAATATTATAAGAAATTTACATTGATTAATAAATTACAAGTAATTTTTGGAAGAGAAAGCTAGAATCTTATATATTCTTCTTATAAGTTCAAAATTAATTATTATTAAAAACAATTAAGTTTAAAATATAGTTAACATTAAGTTTTCAACAATTAACTATATAATATTACAGTAGAAGTTTTCAAAATTGAATTGAGGAGTTTTAAATCAAAAGTTTTCTTAAGTTTGAAATACGGAATATAATAATGTTTAAAAAAGCGTTTCTATATGTAACTATAGACGAAAATGTAAAGATGTGTCACTAAAGTTTTTGTTCTTTTTTTCCTACTTATATATATGTAAGTACCATTAAAATTAATAATTTTATAATAATTCAAGTGTTTGATACTGAAAAAAAGATATTTTAATTAATAAAAATTAAAAATTCGAGTTTGTGTTATTTTAACTATATGGTTTTTTTTAGTATCTCTCTATATAAACACGGATATTACTTGGGAGACCATCCCCACTAAACATAGAATTTTGATTTCTGTGTCTCTACTAAAGGCTAATTTTCATGGAAAAAAATATATATCCCTCTTTCCTATTGGTAGTATTAAGTATATTTTACTCTTTCTAAATATCCGATATCGGATGAAATTTTTTCCATGAAAATTAACCTTAAATCAGCATTGGACATTAACGTTTCAAAATTAATCTAAAACAAAACTATGTACTTATTTTAAATTTAATATTAAAGCAAAACAAAAATATTATATAAAATGCGTATACTTATACTTAAACTTAAAATATTCTTAAAATATTATATATACATATATACTTATTATTTAAAATATTAAAAAAATAAATATATAACGATATAACATAGCTTTTCAAAGTGTTTGTTTAAAAGTTATATTATCACTATACCCACATTTACTTTATATAGGAATGTCAAAAAATGCTTTAATGTTTTTTTAAAACAAGTTCCGCGTATATGGCAATACTATTTGCATTTTAACATATTATGTACCTAAAATCAAGGTAGTAAGTTTTAAGTTCGCTAATTTAAAAAAAATAATCTTAGCGAAATTAATGATTCCCGAAACTGAAGCTTATAGTCAATATGAATAATAAATGACTTAAGTAGATGTCCTATGCTATGTTATAGGAGTGGGAAGGAAAAAAAATTTTTTTTTTAAATACCTACATCATTTTTTCTTGACATTAAGTACTTAAGTTCTAGTACACAAACTTAACTATACTTATTGTATAACTGGAAATTTTAGTGATAAATGATAACAAAAATGTGAATAATTCTATTTCTTCCATTTTATTGCAGGTCTTTTTTTTAGTGAAACTAAAAATACAATCTTTTAAAAAAAAATCATAAAATTGTAAAAATCAAAAAAACAGATAACTTCAAAAATTTTAAAGAATTGACTTAAAGATGATTTTTATTTTTAAAATTTTATAACACAAAGCATATTTAATAATAGTTTTTAAATTAAAATTAAATTTCTTTTTTTTAATATATAATTATTCAATTTTTGCAAATTATAAAAAAGAAATCCTTACTTATAAAATTTGAAAATTTTTAAAAGTACATCAAATATTCCTGATATACTTTTTACATAATGGATCTCCATAATAATTAATAAATTCAATTAATTTCTTTAAGTTAAATTTAAATGATTATAACAACAAATAAAATCGCATTTACTTCTTTTACAAAAAAAAGCAGAACTCCGTGCTAAAATTAATTCTAAAAACAAAACAGATGCTTTTCAACAGCAAGGTTACATGAAATCGCCAAAGTGTCTATACAATTCAAGACAAAATTGATAGACTTTTTCCAATTTTTTCAAGAGAACTGCTTTAACAATTCAAATCCTCTAATAAATAATATTTTCAGTATAAACTAAGTTAACTATATGTAAATTCTAAATCTAATAATTAGTCTATAGGTTAGTTTTAAGTATCTAGTTATAAGTCGTTAAAAATGTGTCAATAGGTTTTTTACCCATTTTTCCTACACCAACATCAAATAAATAAATAAATAACAACAATTAATTTTCCATTAATTAATTTAATGGAAGCAATTAATGCAAGGTAAAAATTGATGGACAAGAAAATTTTATTTATAGGTATTTATTTAAAAATTCAACAACTAGCTATACCATAACTTCCATTCTCATTTATGATATGATATCTGCAGATAGAAAAAAAAATAAAAATAATAAAACCACTCAAATTTTTAAAAACAGTTGCATTTTTAACATTTCATTTATACATGATGCAATTTATTTTAAAACAAATTTATATGATTTGATCTTTTTTAAACAGTGGTAGGCTACTAGGCTAATTTTTTTTTTTTTGTAATTTTTATTTATTATAAATTTTATTGTACAACAAAAAAAAAATTTCTAAGTATGTACCTAAGTATGTATAGTAATTTTGCTATACTATAATCGGACATTTTCTTATTAAAATTTTTTAATTTTAAATTTTCTACACTGTTTTATTTTTTTTATGTTTGCCTTTAGGGTATCTACAAATACATATATGGTCTGCATTCTGTAAATAGACTACGAGAAAAAAAAAAATAAACAAACAAGTACCTAGTGGAAATAAACGCATTCTTATATTTTAATTTTTTTTTTTTTTTGTTTAATTATTCAGTCAGCCACCACAAAACCATTATTAAATATAGTATAAAAATAAATACATTTCAATTGTAAAAAATATATGGGGAAAATTATATAATAAAAGGCCACCAATCGTGAATTTTTTTTTTAGTCTTGTCCAATTATATTAAATAAATTTTCATTTTAAATTGAAAAAAAAAAAAAAAATATTAAAGAAGAGAAACATGACAAAAAAACATTACAAGAATATGGAATTGCATAATTGTCCCCTTAAGAATTGCTTTATATTTTTTTGTTTTCCTTCATCTTCCTTCGCCTTCCATTTCTCTTCAGCCTATAACTTTAGATAATTTCATATGATTGTCATAAATTTGTTTTATTCTTTATTTTATCCATTCCATTTTTAACACGAAATAACAAATTTTTTTATATGACATGTCGCGATTATAATTTTTTGTTTTTATTTTTTTTTTTTTAATTTTCAGAATTATAAAATAAAAATTAATGGAAGTTAAAACAATTGTAATAAAAGTGACTTGTATGACATACATACATGCATATAATGTTTTTTTTTTTCTTTTTTGTATCCAAATATGATTACTTTAATTTAAAATCTAAGAACTCGTTTATTATATTATTATATTGGGTAGTATATAATAAAAATGAATATATTTATAGTAAAAAAACAGCTCAATTAAATTATTGTAGACATAAAATAATTTTCTAAATTACAATTTATTATGTTCTAGATATACATATGCATATGCAAAAAAAAAAAATAAATTAATAATTAAATAGGAGAAAAAAAAAAAAGTACTTAATAATTGTACTGTAATTTGAAACAAGTATATCTGAAATAAGTATTAGTTTTTGCAAATTAAAATATTGTTAAAATTTATGAATAAAAAATTTACATACTTTTTTTTTATTTTAAATTATTATATCTTTTTGAAAAATTAAAAATAAAAATCAACTACACACTATACGTACATTATTCACGCACATAAGTATTTATTAATAGAATTGATTTTAAGAAAGACTGTATGTACTCGGTTTTGCTTGATTCGTCTATCCACATATTAAAAAGTGTATAGTATATATGTATGTTAAATTGGGCTCGAATTTGAAATACTTAAGTAATTGGTTTTAATTGAAATTCGATGAATATTTGGAATAAAGTGACAAAAAATTGCATATTTTGTCTTTACGATTCTTAATTCTTTACAACTTTTTTGTTATATATAACTGTCAATTGGCATGAAACATTAAAATAGACGTCTTAGGCGGTTTTTAAATGTTTTTTTGTTTTCGGTATTTTTAATTCGGTTTACATGTATTTTTAAAACAGATTTTTTAGAAAATTTACAAAATTATCAAAATTCCTTAACGTTTTCGGTATTTTTAATTCCGTCAAGCATATTTTGACAGACTGCGAAATATGCATTGTTATTTCCTACTTTTACTTGTATTTTGTTTAAATTTTAAACGTTTCTGTGACATTTTTGTCGTTATAGATTATCCTTCTGTCTGTCTGGACGCGAAAATTTATTTTGGAATAAATTTTGGGAATTACTTAATTTTTAAATACTTATCATATATTTTCACCTATTACAGAAACTACAATCTCTTAAAGTTATAAAAAAAACTTTTATTCAAATCCTTTAAACTCTATTAATATTTTTAACTCTATCCTGTATTAAATATTTTTAATTTTTTTTTGAAACTACAAATGAAAGGATAATTCTTTTACTTTTATAATTAAATCATATAAATTACCAAATTTTATACTATAATTTTGAAACCTACCGGCATTTTTCAAATGTTCATTTAAAATTGAAATTTAACCATTATACATTTTTACAGGTGTAAACAGATTTTCTTAAATAAATCGGATCTGCTTAAAATTGTTAAAATTGTATTTTAATTTACAAAATATTAACTATTACTTATTAAAAATTATTCAAAAATTACAAATTTTAATGAAAATATAATCGAAAGTTTAAAATGTTTTGAATTATTGTTTTCAGATTATGCACAATGAAAAAATCTTGATTTTACATCATTTTTTCTTTGCTTGAAAAATATGTTACTAATTTTTCTCCTGTCATTAGGTAGCATCATTAGGTATCGACTAAGTCATTTATTATTCATATTTAACTCAGCTTCAGTTTCTGGAATCATTCATTTCTCTAAGGCATTGACTACTTTTCTTTAACCATTGTACAAGACCATATATATACATACTTAAGTATAAGACACAAATATTTCTTTTTATGTGCGCCATCTATTATTTTGTACAAAATTGATTTTTTTTATTAACATCTTCATTTTTAATTTTATTCAATATTTCGATATGATATTAATTATCTATACGTACATACGTACGTTGATAGAAAATGCATCACAATTTCCTACTTTTTGACGTTTCATATCATATGACCTTTCATGCATATCCGTTTTAAAAGTAGTTGTATTTTAGGTAAATTTTAAAGGTTTTTAATTATACATATTTAAGAATTGTATTCAGGTCATATCTCAGGTCATATCTCTTATATGGGATTTTATGTCAAATTTTTTCTCGGCAAAAACTTTTTAAAAAATTTTTCAATTTTTTCTCAAGTAGTACGCAGATTAAAGGTTAATTTTCGTGGAAAAAATTTCATCCGATATCGGATATTTAGAAAGAATAAACTATACTTAATACTACCAATAGGAAAGAGGGAGAAAAATAATGAGTTCAAATTTCATGTATCCATAAGAATGTTAGTAATGTGCCCATTTTTTTTGTGTACATACACATTTTTTACGTATGTGTTAAAAATATCGAAGATAATTATAGAAAATTTAGCTTCAACGAGCTAAATTTCATCCGATATTTTCTGAAAGTTTGTACCGATATTTTTGTGTTTTTTCTCTGTCACACAAGTAATGTTTTTCAATCGCCGATATTTTTCTTCATGAAAATTAGCCTTTAATACACTAAGAATAATATATAGTCCAAGACACAAAACCTAGGTAGAAAAATTTTAATTTTCCTCATATCTGTCAAAAAATATTTTGAAATTCGATTTTCTTTTTACAATAAAATTATTTATTTACGTTTTTAGAATTACATTTTATTTGAAAACAAACAATTGTTTACAAAATTTAATATTATTGATTATGACAATTAAGTATAACAAAAAGAAAATTTCTATCTGTAAAGTTTTTCTTCAAACTGTCAAAATTGTCAAAGTATCCGAAAAATTTTCATATTTTTCACCTTTTTTTCTTTGAAGTGCGATATGACCTAAATACTAGATATGCTTTAAGAAAAAGTATTTTTTTATTATTATCTGTTATGATATGACGCAGGGATTTGAGCCAGAGACCATTCGCATCACAGGCCGGTGTCTTAACTACTGTGCCATTGGAATCACTTAACTACTACACCACTGGTACCTATACGTCTATTTTTTTTACTACATTTAAGTACTTTAAATCATTACAGTTATTTTTCAGACCAATATGGTATAAATTTGTATACATAAATATCTATGTATGTATACAAATGTCTGTTTTTTAAATGGGCCATATACTATTACTTAAAATTAACAGTTAGAAATTTTTTTTATTATTTAAATTATAATAACAAAATATTATATTTTTTTGCATAATTAATTTTTTTTACCGATCATTTAATTTTACATTTTTAATATATGCAATAATATTATATATATATATATGGCATCACATAGAAATATACATATTGTATTATAAATTTAAAAATATGTATCTAAAAGAATTTTGATTTAAACCTTAATTTAATTTATGTACTTAGTATAAATTTTTTTGCAAAATCATGATATAAATGAAAATAAAATTTATTATAAATATTTTAGTTTATAATAAACAATAAAAAAAAAAAAAAATTTAATCAAACATTATCATTTAGTTTTAATTAAATAAAACCAACACATATATATATAATATAGTATATATATACATATTTTATGAACTTTTAATGAATGGATATAATAAATAAATTAAAATAAAAAATTAATTGATCATGGTGTTAAAACAAACACCTTTTTAATTTTTTTTGTATGTAATTATCTCATGCAAGTTTTGTTATTTTTATTTTTCTGTCACGATTTATTTTCATATTTATACTTATTATCCTAATACTAATAATAAGTTAAATGTTATTCATAACAATATTAATAAAAATTAATAAAAATAAAATATTAAATATAATATTTAATGATTTAATCAGAAGGTGTTATAGAAAAAAAAACAAAAGTTTTTAATAATGTTATTATGTATGTATTAGAAAAAAAAAAAAAATTTAAAACAAGGCACTATTTAAAACTATAGGTTTTTCAAGTCGCACATTTTCAGAAATCGGGGCCTCGGTTGCCTAGTGGGTAAGAGCGTATAAAATACGCTGTAAACACCGAGGGAGTGTGGGTTCAAATCCCACACACGTCGTAAGAGTTATTCCCCCTTATGACATTTACAGCTAAGCCTGAACAAGAAAGGCTGTGTAATTTCCTGTCCCCATTTATGTGGCAGAGAAATGCATTAAAAAAAAAAAAAAATTTTCAGAAAAACAATAAAAACATTTTAGAATTGTACTTCTTTTGCATCAAAATTTATAATTATTCATATATTTAGAGAGAAACTATTAAATAGGCACTTTCGCCAATTTTAAAGTAACCCTATTATTATTATATATATATAAGTAAGAAATCTCCTTAATATTAATATGTTAAAACATAATATTGGAACTTTAATATTTATATCTCATATACAAGTTTACGACAAATTTGCACATTAGTCTTAATTACATAATAATGTCTAAAAAAAGATTATTTCTCTTTGGTCCTGCCTGATCCTTAATAGCTCTTAAAAGGAAGGAGAAAAATTTCCGAAATTTGAAAATTCTGACTGATAGTTTTCTGGCAATACGGATGAACTAAACTTTTTGGAAAATTATGGTTTTTTTTGTGTAGTATCATATAACGCTAATTACTAGTTATATTACTAGTTATAATAACACGATTTCAGTACCTACATTGTTGTTTAATAATAATTACTTTGTTTACACTAACTGACAGATCAAAAATGTAAAGATACATTTTGACAATTCTTTGCTAAAAATTGACATTTTTCAAAAATTTATTCGTGGCGATCGTCGCTCCATTATAACTCAAAACAATGATTTACAAGAAGTTGATAACCGTTGCCGTGTTTGTGGTGGTAGCATTATTATAACTATAGGACAAAACTGTAAATTTAAATATGAAATTGGAAAAAAATTTTATAATTTTTATATTTAAAATTTAATGATTTAAAAAATTAAAAATAGTTTATACATAATTCTTTTTAATTAATATTTCCGATCAAAATTCTTTATATATCTTATAAATCTTAAAAGCAATGAAATGCAATCATGACGCTAGTAATGTCAAAAAAAAAAAAATAAAGTGTATTGAATTGTATGAAAATTGTTATAATTAACGTGATCATGTACCTAGTTTACTTACACAGTTAATGAAGAAAATTAACTTCTAAACTTTATGTTTTCAATACGCTCTAAAATGTCATATGTTTTCAATAGTTGCTTTACTCAGAAATAACAATACGCACTGAAATGTCAAAAAATTTAAATTTCATATTTATGTATATTTCATTTTCATACTTCATATTCATATTTATTATAGTTTAGTCTTTCACATTAAAGTTTTATAAAAATAATTTTGTAATTAATCCATATTTTTGTTCATACTCTTTTTAAAAACAAAATATTAAGTGATTTTAAAAACATAAGTTTATTTAAATAATTTACAAAACTATATGTTTTGACATTTCGAAATTGAGAATAAATTTTTCGAATACGGGAGAATGCTGGAACACCAATTTTGAATTCGAGAGAATGTCAATTCACATTCCCATTCATATTCTCGAGAATGCTGGAACATGAGCGAATAAATATAACAATACATTATTGAAAAAGAAAACCAATCTTTTTATAATTACTTTATTTCTTCATTTGATTAATTTTAGTTTCTTTCTTCAATTTATACCAAAAAATTATACATATTTCAATTATTTTTTTTTAAATACACAAACAAATAAAAATGTGAAGACAAAAATAAAAGCCAATTTTACACTTTGAACGTTTTGATTGTGACAAGTTTTGTTCACGGCGCAAATCGGCGTAATTGGGCGTAAAAAAATTTGATTATAGCTGCACAGAAAAAATTTCATGTCGTTTCACGTTTTTAAATTTAAAAACTATTAAGCAGAACTTAAGATAAAATATTTCAAAATAAGGCTTTTTCTAGCTTTGACAGATTGTACCTCGGTAATGATTGAGACCTATACTATGATTAAAATTTCAATACTTAAACGCTATGGAAAAGTTTTGTAAACTATAGGACAGACGAAACGACGAACAGAGCGTAACTAATAATCAAATTTTTCGAAAATGCACTAAAAAATCTATACATAACTATATTTAAATACAACAAAAGACAAAATTATCTAAAAAAAAAATAACTTTTCATTAAAAATATAACAAAGAACAAAATAAAATGGGGAAGTAGAATATTATATTATGTATTATTATTTTATATAGAGATATAAAAAATTTTAAGTGTTATTATAACTCTTTATTATTTTTAATCGAAAAACTTATTGAAACTTATATGAAAACCGTAAAATAATAATTACAAAATACTTAACTACTAACTATCTTATTAGTATTTTAAATTTCATTTATTTTTTTTTAAACAGAACGATCAAAACACTCTGAGAAAAGTTATTATTTCTGACGTTTTCTAATTTTGAATTTGTTTTCCATTTGAATTTGACTTTTTGTTTAATGAAATTAAAAATTTCTTAAGAAAGGTAAAGGTTTGTAAATAAAATATTGTTAATAAAATCTTTAGTGTTTAAAGCTAAAAAATATTGTAAATTTTCCTAGCAAAATGATTTCCAACCATGTTTTATTTTCATTAACCCTAAACTAACCCCAAAATAGTATTACCATAAATTACATATTTTTGAATGATGATTCCAGAGTTCAGACAGAAATGATAGTGCTGCCATATTTCTATAAATTATACTTAATTATATATTGTGATAAAATCACTTCCAGACACAAACTAATTTTCAATAATACAAATAGACACAAACCAATGATTAAATACATTTCGTGGTTAAAATCTTGAAAATGTGAAAAAGAATAAAAAACTAGAATTCATTTTACTTTCATCATATATGACGCGTTACTTGACTAGTTTTATATTGAAAAATTGACATTTTGTTTTGTCTTTTTATTAGGTAATTTATAATTAACTTTTAATTAAATAAATTTAAAAAAATTAAAATAAATATCAACAATAATTGTAAAATTCAGCATCTCCAACAATCTTTTGCTTTTCCTCTTTTCTAGGTACCTTGCACAACGTAGAAAGCGCTGCATTTGTTTACTTTTTGTAGAATGATTTCAATCAATATCATTTGTAGAATGATTTCAATCAATTCTTCAAAACAATTTTCTAGGTCTGATCGTAAAAAATTCAAGTGCTTTAATTTGTGATTCATAATTTTACTATCAATTTAAATTAATGAAATCATATTGTATTGGATATTTGATCAGTGGACATTCCACAAAAAAAGATACTTAACAAAAAAACATTTAGCAAAATGGACAATTAACTAGCAAAAGAATATTTAACAACGGGACACTTGGCAACTTGGACGCTTAAAAACTTTCACAATCAGTGGACATTTCTCAGCTTTTAAGAATCTACAATTTAATTTGCAACTTTATAATTTCATTATCTTTTTTATTGGCTGCATGGATCTAAGTCAAAAGAATTAATATCGAAAACGTAAAGTTCATTTTTGAAAAAGTGTCTTTTTTGCGAAATGTCCAGTGATCATGTGGTTAAATGACAAGTTGCTAAATAAAAGTCGCAAAGTATATCATACCCAAATATACATATAATATAATTTATACGTACATATTGTCTTAGAACATAAGAATTAAAATTAAAAAAATAATATTTGATAGACTCTTGATTGTAATTTCGCTAAAAAAAACTTCTATTAAGATTTTATAAACATTTTTTAGGTCTTACAGTCTTTTCCAACTTGTATTTGAAAGTTTTGGTTCAAATCAAACGTGTTCTAATTAAAATTGATTTTTATTTTTAACTTTATTCGCATTAAACAAAGATTTTATGTTTTGAGTTATTCGCGACACCTACTACCTTTTATTTGACATTTTCTAAAATACCTGTACTGCAATTTTCTTTTCTTTGGAATTTAAGCCGTGTTTTTATGTGATCAAAAAAATTTTTTAAAACAATTAAAAATTAATATCAATAATCAAAATGTATTTTTAAAATTTTCCAAATAAGTAATAATTAATAATAAAAAATAATATTTTTTTTTCTTTTTATTTCAGGAATTGAAAAACAAAAAACAAATTATTCCTCGCAATTGTGATCCTACCTTTATTTACTTTTTAAGTAATATGAAACTATTTTTAAAGAAAAAAAAAATCATATTTACTAGATTTTCTATTATAAATTCTGTAACAACAACAACTATTGTTTAAAAACAATTCATTAAAACTATAGTTTATATACAAAATAATAAAATAAATATATAATAATAACAACCACAACATAAGCAGCAACACAACAACAACAAGAACTATAAACAATAATAATAATAAAATAATATTAAAATGTTAAGTTCATTGCAAATTCTTAATCATGTATCACCATTAGATTTAATGGCAGCAGCTGCTGCTGGGCATTATTCACATTTAACAACAGGTTTACCATCAGGTGGTCGTAACGGTTATCCAAATTCTTTATCATCATCATCAGCAGCAGCGGCAGCAGCAGCAGCAGCAGCCGCAGCGGCTGCGGCAGCATCATCAGGTACTGTTAATCATTCACATTTACATTCACATCATTCAACCGGACAACATAATACATTACAACATCATCAATCACATCAAATGCATCATCAGCCAACAGTATCAACATCAGATCCAATTGCAAATGAATGTAAACTTATTGATTATCGTGGTCAAAAGGTTGCTGCATTTACAATATCCGGTGAAATAATGTTATGTCTTCCGCAAGCAGTTGAATTATTTTTAAAACATGCTGTTGGTGGACCACATACAGTTTATTGTAAATTGAAAAGATTAGATATTGAACCGCTTGTATGTAATGTTGAACAAGTTAGAGTATTAAGAGCTTTAGGAGCAATTCAACCATTTGTTAATCGATGTAAATTATTATCAGTTAAAGATTTTGATACATTATTTGATGATTGTACAACAAAAACAATGTAAGTTGAAACAAAAAGCAAAAAAAAACAAATCTAACTTTTATTTATTTTTTTTTAAATATTATTATCCTAGCTTATTGTTTTATTGTTAATATGTGATGGAATTAATTTGGAATTGTTTAGAAATTGTTGGTTTTTTTTAAAACAATAGAAATTTTCATCCATTCAAATTGAATTATGATATGGCTTACACATTTTTCTATTTGATTTTTATTTATTTATATTTAAATATAGCAAAAATCAAACAATAATAATTGAAACAATACTCTTAATGTTCAATCATTTTATTTTTTCTTTTATGTAATTCAGATTTCAATAAGGTAAACCCATATATCTATTAGATATAAAAAAAGATAATTTTTTTTTTCTTTTAAATTGACATTGAGTTCGCGTTAGACTTCTGTTCTATACAAAATGAATTTTAAATTATATCAGATTTTATATAATAGTTACAATACAAGAGAGCACTCCTAAATTAAATCGTGAGTTCAAATTTTTGCAACAATTTTTATTGTATTCATATAATATTTAAGATTTACTCGTTTTTAAATTACTCTTATTATTACAATCATGTTAATAAACAGTCAGTTATGAGTTATTGTAAAACTAATACAAATATGCCTATAATAATAATGAATTGTTAAATTCCTTAATGCTTTGAATAACGAATGACTTTCATTTATCTATAGTTTAAAAGTAAACACACCATTACAATTAGTTAGCAAATACATCATAATCATATTTTAGTACTATAGCGCGAGATGCGCCCGCGGACTTCCCTTACAACACTTCCCTAATGCTACTGGCATAGGCTACTGGTTCATATGCTACTGGCGTTCTTCTTCAGTTTCCAATACTTACTAGCCTTAAATTGTTTTCTATGTTATTTAACCCTACTTCTAATGCTGCCCCTATGACATGTGACAATTATTCTAGCCTCAAAGATGGATTATTGAGCCATTAGTTCTGCAATGAATCGACATTTTAGATGATTGCCGTCTTTAACTGTGAGCGTCTCAAATTCGGATCCATATGTTACAACTGACCTCACAAGAGCATTTTATTTTTTCTATTTAATATTTTACCTAAATAGTTAAGTTTCTTAAGTTTTCAAAAATAAATGTACCACTCGAAACTGTTTTTACCTTCATTTATTTAAAGATCAATATTGACTCACAATTTTATTAGATCTCCAAAAGTTTAATATAGTTCCCAGAAATACCTAGATATTATGACGATATCATCTTATATTTATGTAAGGCTACTCCTTCTATATACATGTCTTATTAGAAAATGTAGTACCAGATTAAAAATTGTAGAGAAAAATTGTATTGTGAATGATTTTGAGGTTTCGTTTCGTATCATTACTTTTGCTTTGTATCCTTGAGGATCATCATCATTTACCTTATATTAATAGTAATTAAATACTATTTATTGTCATTAATTAGTTTTTGAACATTAAAGCTCATCTTCTTATTGCGTATTCCGTTAAATTATTTTTTTGAAACTTAAAATTTATATTTTAAATTCATAATAAATAATGTGAAAAGTGAAAGGTTCCTATTACTTTGAAATCCAAACTTCCCAATAGAACATCTCTATCTTATTTTCTTTACCGCTTCTTTTTTGTTTCATCGGGACAAAGTTGTGTTTTTAATTCTCAGTGTAAGATGTGTTTTTTTGTGACATATATATAAATAGCGGCTCCAAATGCTGCATTAAATTTTGTAGTGTTTGTCTAGGTTACAGAAGTTCTTTATCTAGGTTACAATTCAATTTTTTGATAAATCAGCTTTGGACGTTTACTAGCTTAGTACAACATTTACGTAAAATATCATTTCACTTGCCGTTGGTCTAATAAATTACCATTTACCCTTTTTTATACACATAAAAATATCAATGTATTATTTATATATGTATGTAGGTATATTATACTTGTTTCTCACTCTATTAAATCAGTGTTAAATTGAAATGATTTTATTCTCATCAGTTAATTTGTCGCTTTTAAATCACTTTCATTATTATTTTCTTAAGTTGTACAAATTTCATACCACATTAAATTTGTCTTTTTGATTAAAGTTCCATAAATTTTTAACTATTTTCTTCTTTTTGCCATCTTTTAGTTAAGTATATCTGTTTATACGTATATATGTACAGATTCAACAGACATTCATTGTTTATTCCCATGATGGATTTTTCTTAAGAAAAACAAATTAAACCCCTTGAATTTTTGTGTTGTATGTGCCTTGCAGGACTTAATAAATCTTAAATTTAAACGATTCAACCATAATATGAAAGTTTATTTATATTTATTTATTTGCAGATATATAATACATATATATATGATCCTTTTTAATTTTTTGTATTTAAGAAATGTACCATCCATATAAAACTACAAAAGGTACACAAAGATCCCTAATGTTCATCTAATTTATCATCACTTTAAGTACTCTAATATAGAAAAGCTCTCACTCCAGTCCTTTTTTTTTTGTTCCTTTTGTGATTATTATCATTAATAAAATGATTTTGTTTTATGATATAATACACATTCAAACGCACATATTTTTACATACAGTAGAGGATAAAACTATAGATATAATTTTTGTTTTTCGAAACATATATTATTGAACTTTACAACTCAAGTGGTATTGCCAAGAAATATAACTGGTTATAAAAATTGATTTAAGTGATACACAAAGTCATATGGTGTTTTATTCTAAATAGGATACAGAACACTTTCCTCTTGAAAAGTTTTGCAGGTTTATTTTTATCTTGTTGTAAATATTCCACGAATTATTCACTCATTTCTAAATTTTTTGTCTGCTAAATCTTCGAAGTACATGATAATTTGTTGAAATTTAATGTTGATTTGGTGATACGCTGTTTTTTGAGGTTCCCCAATATTTTGTTTTTTTAATTTTTTATTGTTTAATTATTTATTGGATAGTTCGACTGATGACTATTGGCAGTATCGATTATCCTGATAACTATATTTGCTAAAAACTAAGACGTTTGTGGACAATAAATTGTATTTTTTTGTTTTTTTTTTACGTTTAACAACCGTAAAACACGTCTGGACTAGGCTCAATACATATACAATGCGGATAACAGAAAACAAATTGAAGAATAAGATTTAAAAATTTTATAATATCTGTTATGATTACAATTAACTTCGAAGATGTTCAAAAAGTTGATCACCTCATCTAACAATTATAGTAATTTTAACGATTTTTACATTTCAAGATTAAATAGAAGAACAACTTTTTATTTTAGGATGCATCTGAAGTGTATTTTAAATTACTTCTTGTACAAGTCCTTTAATATTTTCCTCTTTGAAATAACTCCGAATGTCAACTATACATTTTTAATGAAACCAATAAAAAAATGTTAGAAAAATTTTATAAATTTTTTGTCCATCACTGTTCATTTTATTATTTATAAAAAAAAATTTTTTTTTCTGTCTTTATAGAAATAATTTGTTGTCCTTTCTGTTAAATTTTACTTCAAATGAAATGATGATAACAATCAAAACCAACACAAATAGAAAAAAGAGGAAAAGAAAGAAAAAATAATATTGAAACCGTAAAAAAGTGAAACGAAATAGAAAATTAATAAAAAACAAAAAAAAAAAAAAACAACAAATTAAATATAATATAAATAAAATTAAAATGAAGGTGTTAAAGCCAATTTTTCTTTTGACTAATCAACAAGGTGTGAAATTCTTTACACACTCAGGTGGACGTAAAAGCAAATACAATTTTTTTTTTTAATTATGTGTAGGATATTTTAATTTTGTTTGAAATTAATCACAGTATTTTCCACATGCATGAGATATTTTATATCTTTCATATATACTTACCGTTATATTGTTGGAATACTGGAAAATATTTTCATTTTTATATTTTATTTTATCTGAATAAAATTTTCGCACTTTTTTGTATACGAACACATTTTTGTAAAAAACTTTTCTACGTTTTTAAATTAAATTCATTTTTTTTTTTTGTGTATAATTATATATACACAAAATTATATATTATATATAAATATTCATTTGATAACAGTAAAAATAGCGATTTATTATTTTGTTTTTGTGCAATTATAAGAATAGAATTCCTTTTTGTCTACGATCCTTTTTATTATTTTCTTCTTTTTTTTTTTTCGTTTAATTTTTTAAGCGAGTTCAATTAATACAAAAAGTACAAATTTACTAACATAATATATTCAATGAATAGGAATGAATCGAAAAAAATAAAAAAAAAAACAATCAAGACAAAAAAGGATTAAAGTGAAAAAAAAACGAACAGCGAGGAAATAAAAAGTGGTATTTTTGGATTTTCCAACTCTCTAATTTTTTTTTCTTTTAAAAAAAAGAAAAAAAACATTTGTTTTGTCACATTTGTAACTTTATAGGAAAATTAATCAAAATCAAACTCCTTTAATTATAAATTATGATGTTTTTTTTTAAGATAAAAGTAAAAATTAGTTTGGTCAAGTTTGCATTTACGAACAAAAAAATAACTATTTATACTTATACAAAAGGAAAAAAATTAAAGTTTATACCGACACGTAAAATTTTTTAAGTGTATATTTTACTCAGTTCAATAGTTTTCAATTTTTACTAAAATATTTCGTTTAATATTATTTTAAAAAGGTGAATGAACTTAAAAAATTCTAATTCTAAATTTTTTCCCTTCTTCCTTGACAGAAAGAAAGAAGTTCTTCCTTGACATTTTTAGATATTTCTTTTATATGTCTGCAGCTACAATTATAAATTGATTTAGAGTTATAATAACAAATACAGTTAAAATTACGGATTTTGAGTTATTAAATGCCGAATTTACTGGAGCACTACTTAACCTTATGAAAGAATATCTTTTATATTTTGCTCGTTCTTACACTTCAAATTTCTCTCTAACTTCATTGCCATGATTCTGTCCTAATCGTTCTGCCGCAGATGTTGCATGGTTTCTTTCGTCTTCATACTCCTTAAGGGAACCATTCAAATGCTACTAGGGCGGCATGTTATATTTTAAATTTCCTGAGCATATGACAGTTCTATGACAAGTTCTGACTTTTTATTTTAATTTTCATTATTATCTCGTTCATTTCGTCTGTTCTTCCTTCTACTAATTAATTCAATGTGAAATATATGTAATATAAAATGGATTTCATTATGAAGTATTTCTAAATGTTAAACTATTCTATTTGTATGGGAGCAACCGCAAGTTATTCTAAGTCCATATCTCAAAAATACATTTGGCATTAACACAGTTGGCATAAAAAGACTTTTAGCATAAATTCAGTTAGCATAAAAAAAACATTTAATAAAATTTCATTTATACTAAGTGGACACTTCGCATAGAATCTTCATCTAATTTTTTGTATAGATGATATTTTTATTGTTGGTTATCCCGTACATCGTTATCAAATTCATCTCTCTTTAATTTCAAAAATCATAATTAAAACATTAATATTATTCCTGAGGAAATAAAAATTTCATTTTATTTCAACTTCAATTTTAAGTTCAAATAGAACGTACATTCTTAAATATTTTAAGATACAAAAGATGAGAACTTAACCAATTCAAATTTTTGCGCAACAATATTCATAAAATTTAAAATTCTAGTTTTTATTTGTATACGTCGGTAACAACAAAGCTAATGTATACTTCATTTAAATCGTTCAATCATTCATTTAAATGGTCTTTCAGAAGATTTGTTATAATAATAATTGTAAAAATAAAGAAATATATATATATATATATTTTTTTTTGAAAGGCGATCTTCAAATGGTACACAATAAATTTGTAAAGTTCGCGTTATATTTTAACAACTTTTAATATATACAACAAATAAAGGGGCAAAAAAAAAATCAAAAATTCAACACTTTCTGGTGAAAAGTGATATTGCATTTTGTAGCCAACCAATCAATCATTTCAATGGGTTTTTTTTTTTTGGTTTTTACCAATATGCCAATGGTATACCCATTGTCGTAGTAACAAATAAATAAAGAAAATACAAAACCAAATAAAAACATATAATTTTTAAAGAATTTTGTTTAAAAGGTGAAAAATAATACTAAAAGTGTGTGCGGAATTTTTCTTTTGAAGGTGCAAAACAGAAGTCACAATTTTTGTGGTTTCAATTTTTAAATGATTGGAAAATTGACTTAAAACTTAATTTACAAGTTTTGTTTTTGTCTTATTTTACTTTTATTCTTTTTAATGGTTATAACTTAAACGATTGGAATTCTCTTCTTATTTTAAAATAATCATCATATGAACATGCAAATAAATTTTGTTATTTCTTTTTTTTTTTTTTTAATATTGCAGGTTCTTCTTTTTATGACTTTACGGACAAATCGATTACTTTTCTCATTTATTATTTGTTCACATGAGTTTGACTACTTCATTTGTTAAAATGAAAATATTTACATTTAGTTGTATTGCATTTATAATGAAGAATAAAAGTGACTTAGTTTCATATAATGACAAAGAAAATTATATGATTCCATGAAGAATCTTAGTTTGACTAGAATCTGATTAGAATTATTGTTTGTATTGGGAAATTTTTACTCTCTATCACAAATCTTAATTAATTTTCTTAAATTGATCGATTTTCTCCAGCCTCAGCCTCTCAGTCATCTTCATTGTTTTTAGATCAACGCTTCTTAAATTCTTATTTTTTTTTTTGTTAAACTCCTAATTCTTTACAAATTAATTAAATATTTCCGTTTTGACCCCCCAACAAAGAAATTATTACTTAAACACTTAACTTAAATAATAACCTGAACCATATAAGACACCAAAATAATATCACGTTAAGCTTTTACTGGTGCATAGTAGAATACTCAAAAATTTGGCTATAATTAACACCGCCCTATTTAAAATTAACCAATTAATCAAAGGAAGGAACTTTTCATTTATCTTCATTTATTTCATTTTCAATAAAATTAGTTTTTATCCATTAATATAACTTTTAAACTGATTAATTTCTTAAACCTTAAAAATTTTCATTGTATCAGATTGCATATTTTGTATAATCATTTTATTTATATCCTAAATTCCTCTTTTGTTTTTTCTTTTTAGATCAAAAGCAGGCAGACCAGCAAAGAAAATATTTTCAGCAGGTGAATTTGGTGATTATTCTGATCTTTCAAAATACAAAACCGAATCTCCTGATAATTTCTTTAATAATGGTAAATATATAATTATTTAATACCTTTTAATGATGTCAGCTTAAAAACTAAATGGCAGACTATCTATACCACTACTAATTTTTTTAACAAACCCTAAAAAAACAAAAAACAATAAATATAATATTAGTTTTATAATATAACCACAATCTCTCTCTCTCTCTCTCTCTATTTAATTTTTCCATTCTAGAAAATCATTCAACATCACATTTAATGTCAAAAAGCTTTAACAGTGATTCAGCACAATTTCAATATAATCAACAACAGCAGCAACAACAACAACAACAACAACTAAATCAATTAGCATTAATGCGTCAATTTAGTTCGTCAGCACGTCAACAACAACAAGATAATCAAACATTTGGTTTAGGTAATGCTTTACATCAACGCCCATTGGATAATTTGGCACGCCTTGATAGTTCAATTATGTTAAAATTAGCTATACAAACTGGTATGCCACCTGATGAACTTGAAGCTATGATACGTTCTGGTATGTGGGGACAATCATCAAATGAAGATTTAATAAAAAATTTGGAACGGTAAGTTTTCAAATTTTTAATAAAATTTTAAGTACAAAAAAAAAAAAAAAAAATAATGTACACCAGATAAACAGATATATTTAATTTTAAATGAATAAACTAATAATAAAGAAATTTTGAAATTAAATTATATACAGTTACAGATTAGGTGAACTTGTTAAATCTTCTACATCATCAGATCATAATACAAGAGATCATAGTCATGAACGTGATAATCCAGCATTAAATTTATCATCAAAATCAACATCTGATCATCATATTAAAGATAATATAACAGATGGTGAAAGTGTTTATAATATAAGTAATAGAAGTGATTCACCAACACCACCACCACAACGTCATTCAAATCATTCAACTGATATTCGTAATGAATCAACTGATGATTTATCATTAATATCTGATGAAGAAAAATCAGATAATAATCCAGATTATAATAAAGAATTAAAACGTAGAGCCAATGAAATTGTAAATAAAAATTTAGGTTATGATAGAGTTGATGATATGATACCACCACCAAATGATTTTGAATCAGATGGTAATATATCAATTGGTACATTATTATGGAATATACAAAGTTTATTAAAAATGGCAACAGATAATGCACGTCAACATGAAAAACAAATGCTTTATGAAAAAGCTGAATTAAAAATGGATATTGTTAAAGAAAAAGAAGTTAAAGATTCATTGGAAAAACAATTAGAAGATGAACGTAAATTAAGAATTTTATATCAAAAACGATACAGACGAGAACATAAATTGGGTATAAAATTAAAAAGAAGATTTGAAATGAAAATGCGTTCAAAAAAACCAATTTTAAGTAGTAAAGAAAAACGACAAGAAGAACAACATAAGGAAGAGCAACAACAACAACAACATCATCATCATCAACAACAACAACAACAACAACAGCAACAAACACAGCAAGAATATCAACAACATCAAACAGATAAAACACAATCAGATGATGAGTCTGAGAAAGAAAAAACTTAAAAATTTTAAAATCTAATAAAAAAAAAAACCTAAATTTATCGAAAATAATAAATGAAAAATAAGGAATTAAATTTTGTAGATTTAAATTAATATAATTAAAAAATAAAATAAATAAAAATAATTAATAAAATTAATAAAAAAACAAAAAAAAAAAAAATATTACCATATAATCGCATGTAATATTTAAGTATATTATAAAACATTGTTAAAATTAAATTTGTAAATAAATCATACTTTCGATATAAATTTAAAGTGTTTAAGAATAATAAAATTACTTATAAAAAAAAATAAAAAGAAAAGGAACGTTTTTAAACGTAAATTTTATTAATTAAAATCTATAATAGAAAATTATGACATAAATGACTCTTGACAACTTGATTTACAAATAAAAAACAAACTATTACTAAACTGTCACAAAGCATTAAGTTTAAGTTGGTGAATTCCAATTTTAATTGCTTGCCCCAAAGCCCCTGCCTTTATATATTATATATTTAGTGATAGAGCAATTGATCCTGTTTCAAATTTGGAAAATTACTCCTTTTTTTCTTCTTTTCTATATTAAAATGCATGCAGCATATTTTAAAAATTATATTCAAAATAATCAAAATTTATTTATATCATCAATTAGGCTAGAAAAGTAAATGAAGTTATCATTGATGTATATTGAAAGCGCCATTCCTTAGCTTAGTCTTTAAATTATGATGACTTAATAAAAGATTTTTGGGAACTTAAAACGTAAAGGGTGGCATAAATAGTTTAATTTGTACAATAAACGAAAAAATACATTATATAGTCAATTAAAAGTGGTGCTTTTAATTTTTGTGTTAACTTTAACAATGGAGATGCTTTTTCACAAGTTCGCTCAAAGCGGTAAGACACTGTTATTCTTTACTGACAATGATATTAAAAAATGTTGTCTATACAAATTTAAAAGTCTGTTTAAGACTATATAAAATCACGTGCGTCATTCATTACATTTCTATATTTTAATATTCTGCATTATTCGGTATTGGCAAGATATTCTACGATTGTTGCGATCTTTGGTTGCATTAGTTTTTTCCTTAAATATTATTTTCTGGGTAGGAACAAATTAACTACAGTCGTGGTAAATGATAATTTAATGTTTCGACCACTTTTCAATCCTTATCAAAAGAATATAAAATTTAAAGTAAAGTTTTTTTTTATCTCTCAATAATTAATAAAGATTAGAGTAAATGATTGCGAAAAAACCAAAATAGTTGAATTTTTTCTATTTATTTCTTCTCTATTAACATAAAAGTAAAAACAAAAACACATGATACATGTTCTACAACCTATAATTTGACAATATTGTTTTAGGGAAAATGTGTTAAATGTGTCCGTTAAGTTAGATAATGTGTAGTTCGCTTAATAATATTGACATTGTTTTATGTCTACTTTGTCTTTTTAAAAAACGGATTTTTTTTACATTTCGAATGTCACGGAATGAAATGGAATTATTTGAACCTGCATTCAGATTTAATATTTTATTTTACTTTAGCAAATAATAATCACTTTCTACTGTAAATTCATTAACTCCTGCAATTGTTTCCTTTTCATTATCTGGAAGTCCTAAAAAAAAAATTAAAAAATTGATTTTTAAGTAACAACAATAACATTAATTTTTTTTCAAAACAAAAACTTTATTGCCTTAAGGATTCGGTATATACCCCACTTTATCAATTAAATTTTCAAAATATTTAATTCCTTTCCTTAGAGCTTCCTTCCTATTGTATGTACTTAAATTTTGTTTCTTTACAAAATATATACCTATAGTCATAAAAGTTTTCCTCCTCCTTTTCTGATTATTCCCAATCATAATGTATACCACTAACTGATTTTATTCTATTTTTTTATTTTTTAAAATTTCGCAAAATTGGTAAAAGGGTTAACAAGGACCTTTTCTAATATGTATTTCGTTTATATTTTCCTGGTTAAAATGATTTCAAAACAAAAAATTAAATTTTTGTTTTTTTATTTTCTTTAAAAAGGTTGACTGAATTGGACTGGGGCTATAAAAGAAGAAGAATTTTCGACTTTAAAACAAGAATAAAAAATATAAAAAAAGCAACAAGAAAAGAAAAACACCACAAGAAAACAGTTAGATAAACATTTTTGCAACAAGACAAGACAATGATCTTTTTATGATGGGGTAACATAAAAAAACATAAAGTAGCTTTCCCAAAAGAAAACATTATATCCTTTAATAATATCCTTAAATATTTTTTTGTAACCAAAACAGAAAAGAAAAACAAAAAAAAAAACAATAAGAAAAGAAAAAAAGAAGACTTTTTAAGAACTTTAAATTTTAAAAAGTAATTTTCGTTTCTCATTCCTTTTATAATTAAATTTTTCGAAAGAGTTCTACTTCTTATGAATATTTCTGAAGATGGGAAAATAAAAAGGATTAAAGATTCAATTTCTATGATTTAAAATTATATTTTTCATATAAAAAATAAACAAAAAAAAAATACTTATATATATACAATATACACATATCTATAAAACGCGTTGATGGATTCTTAATTGAAAATGTAAATGAAATCAAATGAAGATATTAAACACAATTGAATTAATTTTAAAGTACGTAGTATGAAAAAATGAAAATGTTAAAAATTATACCGTAGTAATAATTACAATAGCCGCATGCATTTAGTTATTACATAATCCCACAGGTATATGTGGAGTATAAATTACTTTGTTTTAGTACCTACTCTTGGTAAGATCGGCTAAACTAAAAGTATTTTTAAGCTATAATTTATTTGTATGTGTGGAATTGGAGAAAAAAAAGATTAATAATATAATATTACAAATACTACCTATATGTATTGTAGCTTCAGAGAATATTAAAATTTTTAAAGCACGTTATATATATTATATATATATATATATTGGTACTTTAGAACTTAGCAATGGAACTCTAATACTTGTGGTAGATATAATAATAATCAGTTGAAGTAAAAATTAACGCTCACATATCCCGACAAGGTTGAAAAATACTTTAAGCATTTGAAAATTGCAAGAAGTAGAATTGTTGGTAATATCTTAGTATTTTTTGCCTAAATAAACAAATTGTCAAAGAAAAAAATATAGCCTTTTTTATTTATTTAAAAAAAAATTATTATTTATTTGAAAATAAACTTTTCATTTATTTATAAATAAATGTATAGTTTGGAAACATTAATGGTGAATCACAACAAAAAGAGGGCAATTGGAATATCAAATAAATAAAAAAAAATCAGCTGTCTCCACCACAGGACCGACCGCCACTACACGAAAAGTACAATGCCAAAATTTATAGATTTTTTACCTAATAATTTATATCAAAGCAAAATAACTTCTAATAATTTAACAACATTTTGTGTTATTCAATAACAATAACAAGCAATAAAAATATACATATGTATGTGCATTCATTCATACATCCATTTACATTACTATGTAATGTACATCATTTTTTTTTCATTCAAAATATTTGAAGTAAAAAATAATAAAAACTGTAAACAAATACAAAACAAACATAACATTAATATTTAATCCGTTATCAAAAATTTTACCGTTTTAATTTTATGTCATCAACAAAAGAATAATATGCATAGATATAAGTATGTAGCTATGTATATAAAGTTTTAGAAATATAAAAAAAAAACAAAAAACTTGTTCATATAAATTCATATGTATGAAAGTGTTATGTATGAAATTTGGACTTAGAAAAAAAATTAAATTAAAGTTAAAGTTAATCGGATCAAAAAATGTTCTATGACAAAGTTGTTGTTCTTTACTGGTGTAACAACTTTTTCTTAATAATTTTTCTCATAAAATTTTTCTGTTACGAAATATTCGTAAAAAACTTAAAAAGTACACTAGTAAACTACCACTTGCGATTGTCCGATTTGCTCCAAAAGCACCCACACACACACACACAGACGGACATCATGCTAAAAAATTTTTTACAGCCTTCTCCACACCGGAGTAGTGCATTTTTGCCAAAATCTCGAGTACAAATTTTTAGTATGAAAACAATACCTACCTTATACATAATTGTATGCGGTCGGTAAAAATGGCTTCTAAATAATAATCTGTAATGTCTTATAAGAATTTAAAACAAAACTTCATTAAAGGTTATATCTATTAGAATTAAAGAAAATTTTAAATAAAATTAATTTCAATAATAATTTTCTTTAATGGAGCTAAAATAATTCTAAAAGTAAATAAAAAAAATAACAAATTTTATGGGAGATACTTTCTAAAATATTATGGGGATTAAATTTTTAGTACTAAAATATTTGATGATTTTTGAATTCGAAAATTTTTGAATTTTAAAAGTTTTTTTTTTGTTTTTAAATATAAAACAATAAAATACAAAATATTATAACAAAAAATGATTTTTCATATTTCATGCATTATATAAAAAATATACCATATATATATAACATTTAATTGCAAATTCTTATAAGAGGAAGGGGGAAAAAAAAGCAAAGATTTTTGAGATCAATATAATTTTTTTCAAAATGTTTTTAGAAAAAGCCATTGAAATTCAGCAGGAGTCTTATAAAATTATCCATAGACATTATAAACTATTAATAATAATAATAAAATAATAATAAATTCCATTAACATGAAAAAAAAGGATTGAGTTTTTAATTTGTTTATAATTAAACTAATTTGCAAGTCCTTTTTTTCTTTTATTACTTTCATTTAAAAAAAAAAAATTGATTTTTAATTCATCAATTATTTGAATTTTTATTGTAGAAAAATTTATTTTAGATTTAATTTTATTGTATTGAACATTTTTATACTAAGGCAAAACTTACACAATAATTGAATAAATACAGTATAATTAACTTTTAGGCTACATGGTTCTAAAAAGTCATCTATGCATATATAGGCCAGTGTTTTCCAAAATGTGGGGTGCGTTATGGTCCAGAGGGAAGCATAAACATTTGAATATGATACTTTTGAATTGACAATTTTCGAAAAAGAACAATTTGTAGAATTGTCTTGTGATATTTCATTGAAACAAAAATTTGAAACTGAAACACTAGTTCAATTTTGGTTGTAGCGCAAGAAAGAGTATAATATTTTGACAATCAAAGCTATACAAGTTCTGTTGTCATTCGTAACATCCTATTTGTGTGAGACTGTATTTTCTGCCTTAGCTGCTATGAAATCAAAATATCGAGCCCATTTAGTAGTGGAAAAAGAACTTCGGGTAGCAATTTCGTCGATAATATCACATTTTGATAAGCTTTGTGCCGAAAAACAAGCTCATCCTTCGCATTAAACACAAATATTATATTTTATAAATTTTTATTTTGTGAATTACATTTTTTTTTCATATGATGAAATATTTTTTTTTTTACTTTTTAAATATACATACGCCTTTATTATTTTATCACATAAGAGGGTCGCCAAGATTTTTTATTGAAAATAATGGGGCACAGCAGCATGAAGTTTGGAAACCACTGATTTAGACTAAGTAATGGGACCGGTGGATCTGTGGAAAACTACAAAAATCACCCAAAGAAATTGCACTTGATTCTTCTTTTTTCAATAAAATTAATGATCATTTATCCGTGAAAAGCATATGTTAACAGTTAAATCATATAAACACCAGAAACACTTATTTTTTTTTAAACAAAATTCAAATACAATAATTTTAGCATCCGATTTGTTTCCGATTAATTGTTTTATTATATTTTGAATAAACTAATTATATGTATATGTATATATGAATACATAACTATGTATACCTATGTATATTTTAAAATGTTTTGAGAAACTTAATTACATTTGTAAAGTTGTCCCTTTTATATTTTTATTGAAAAAGTTCTTTATATTATTTAATTTGTTTTTCTTTAAATATTTTTCTTTTGTTTACAGTTTACACCATCAAACATAACTGTTTTTTCGGAGAATTTTTTTTTTTTTTTGTTTTTAAATAACAATCAAATAAAAAACAAAAGACATAGGTACTCTTGTAAATTTTTTATTTTATGTTATTATTTAATGCTCTTGTGTAATGTAATAAATACTTATGTGAGTTTTTGCGTACTCTTATAAAATTAAAATGTATCCTGTCACAACAATCAAAACAATAACATATTCTTATTTTAAAGACAAAAAAAAAAAAGAAAATTATTAACAGAAATAATAAAATTGTTACATTAACAGTATAAGAAAGGTATGGTGAACATAATTTTTCTTACTTCAGTTTCCTTGGTTTCATTGGTTCTAATTTTTGAAAGAAAAACATGAATTTGACATTCAATTCAAAGTAATATACCTAAGTATTAATTTTTATGTTTTGACACATAATTTTAACATTATATAAGTCGCTTTGAAAAAAGTTCAAAAGTATACTGCTTCTATACAATGAACGTTGAGTCAGCTGTCAAAGCTAAAAAGCAAAATTTCAAATGTATTAAATTGTTTGAAATTTCAAAAAACGCAGACGTTTCGCTGGAGTGAAAAAGATGATTAATTTTTGAATTTTTTCGGTTTCTAGACGAATTCAAGTGTTAAATAATTAAATAATCAAAATAAAACATAAAAAGAAGTTATTTTTTTTAGTAAATATACATATGTACATATTTATTTTTTTACAATATTTTTTAAATAATTGCCAAATAAATTTTAAATGCAGATTATATTCATTAAACAGAATATTGAAGTAAATAAATATAACTTAAAATAGAAAAAATGTCAAAATTAATTAGTTCTAATAAATAAAATGTCAAAATTTATTTCTCTAGTTAATTTTTTCTCTTAAACTTCATTGTGGAATGTTGATATTCTTTTTTAGAAAGTCTCTCTTAAAATTTTATTGTGAATAATGAATACTGGGTACACTATTGTAAATTGCGTAAAGATTGCGTATGGATAGCGAAAGGAGAGCGTTAATATTACAATTCCAGCATTAAGTTACAACTTATAAAAATGAAAAACTTAAATTAATAAATTGTTAATAATTAAAAGCAATCTCATGATTGTTTAGAAGTTAGTTAGTTTCATCATAAGTTAGTTTAGATTTAAAGAATCATTGGATTCATATAAAATTTAAATTATTGGATATTTCTGATTTTTGAGAATATATACACATATATAATAATATATCAACTTAAAAGATCCATATTTTTATATGAAATTCCTCCTTAAAAAAAAAACTTCTGATTCAATTTTATAGTTCAAATTTGTTATTCTTATACACACGTACTGTTTCATCTTTCTTAATACACGTATAGTATAAAAATCTTCTTTCTTATGCACGTATAGTTTCTGTTGACGATACTCAGCTTTAAGTTAAATTAAATAATTTTCTTTAAATAGTTTTTCATTTACATTAACTAAAAGATATCCTATAGTTTGGTACGATAAGTTAATATTTTCTTTATTTCATTTCAATAACATTTCCCCTTTTTATTTTTGATATGATTATATTATATTCTAAAGTCTTCAGTAATTTTATACTTCGCGGTTTTTATTATTATTATTTTTCTTAAAAACAACAGTATGATGGCTTATTTATGCATTGTTACCAATGGAATGGAGTTAAAAAATATGAGTTGTGCAGTTTGTCATCTATATCCTTTGTATATCACAAGTATATGTACAGATTTTTATCACAGTTCAACAGTGTGGATGTATTATAAATATATTATTCTTATGAAATTATGAGATTTGTATATATTTATATATATATATATACCTATTATTGAAAATATGTATAGTAAAATATTCATATGTACGTACATATGAATGAATATCTTAAGAATGTTATCAACGACAATAATAATTTCATTTATGGAGATATTAAAAGTTGTATGTGTATTTTGAAGAAGAGAAAAATTTAAAACAAACGTTATTTTTATTATAACCAAAAACATGAAATTCTTTAATTTGAATATTTTTCAAATCATTTTTAAATTTTCCCCATGTTTTAAATATTATAAGTGTTAGAACAAAAATAAATTTTTTTTTAAAGATTTGTGACCATAATGCTTGCATAATGTGACAGCAATGCTTTTTTGAATAAAAAAAAACGTCCGATCAAGATAATCTCAAAAAAAAAACCATCTGAAAATTTTTTTAAAATTCAGAAATATATTCCTAAAATTTAAAATTTTTTCCACTAAATGTTTGGCCTGATTCCCATTAAAAATCTACAATCTAAATTAAACCCTACTTTGTAATATATATTATTAAACTGATCGTTTCTTTTCCGTTTAATATTTTTTAACGATTATGTGTAAAGGTAGTGCTTTTAAAAAAAAAACCTTCTTAACTTAAACTTTCCTAAACCAAAATATTCTTAACATATAATAAAGATTTTGATTTATGTATTTCTATTTCTATAATTTAAAATCTCTGTAGACTAACTTAGGGAATTTCTCAATTTTATCAAATCTCATAATTTCCGTTTAAATTTTAAAAATAAATATATGTATGTATAAGCAAAACATAAAATTATAATTCGGCTTTTTTTTTTTATTATTTCAAGTACTTTTGCATAAAGTTGTACTTACATAAATACATTCATATTATATTAATACACACAGGATTATAAAATTACTGCTATTATTGTTATTATTTGAAACTTTAATAAAGTTTTGTATTATTTTTAGAACATTTTTCCAAATAATTTGAAAAATTTTCTTATTTGTTTCATTTTGTCCATCCATCCATTTGTGTGCTTAAAAAACTTCTACAACATTTTTACAGAAATAGATTAAATTTAAAATTTAGATAGATTTTATAAAAAAAAAAAATGTAGGTAAAAGGTAAAGGTTGTAAAACCATTTTTTTTTGTATAGCTGCATTTGTTACAAAGTTACACCACATTTTACAATTTGATATTAAATTTTACCATTATGTGAAAGCAGTATTTTGTAAAATTTTTGACACACACTAATTTTCACATTAATAATCTTTGATAATGAATCTTAATATTCTAAAAAATACTTTTGTATTCTCCAACGATTAACGGCTTTAGAGGGTCGTCGAAAATTGAAAATTTGCTAATTTTAGCAAAACCTTAAGATGCACAAAATAGTACCCCTAATATTACATTTTTCCATGACGCGTTAAAAACTAAAATTTCCTAACTACATATATAGGGTTTTCTTAAAATTGAAGAAAGTATCTTGTAAATTTTGACAATTTTCTTTACAAAAAAATTTTAAGATTTATTTTTTGAAATAAAAATTTTTGATAGATACATATACAGGGTGTCCAACGCTCAGTGGTCCATAGACCAGGAGATGATAGAGGGAGTTCAAGCGAACAAAAAATTGTTTTATAAGGCGGTGGTCTATTTTGCCTTCTTCTCAAGTTATAAAGCTTCAAAGTAGTGAAGTGCGATTTGTCACTCAAACCAATATAAAATGGCATAACTTTTGAACGGTTAGCTCTGTGGCCAAGTTTTATGGCTCATTTTAAAGCTCTAAATTTGATGTATAACGCTTTGTATTCAAGTTATACGTTTTAGAGATATTTTGTTTTGAGAATGATTTTTTGTTGATTACAAAGTCAAAACTTTTTGGTTCAAACTTAATTATTTAAAAAACCGTTAGGTTAAGTATAAGATTTACGTCCAAAATGAAATGCTTGTGTTCAGACCTTTAATTTGATATCTATAATTTGCACAAGAATTTTCAAAAAAATGTAATATTATTGAAAAACTTAGACTAAACGTTCAAATATTAAAAAGAAAATTTCTTGTTATTTAATACTAGAGAAACAAGTCAACAAACAATCTTTATAATTATTTGTACTTTAAAATGGGCCATAAAACTTGTAGAGTTAACCGTTCAAGGGTTATACCATTTTATATTGGTTTGAATGACAAATTATACTTCACCACTTTGAAGCTCTATAACTCGAGAAGAAGGCAAAATAGACCCCTCCTTATGAAACAATTTTTTGTTCGCCTGAACTCCCTGAACATCATTGAGCGCTGGACACTCTGTATTTACATGTATACATATATCAATTCAACAGAATGTTTTCTTTTGTTTTTTCGAAAATGTGCGCCTTTGAAAATCTTTAATTTTATGTACTATCTTATTTATTTCTTATTTTTGTATATTTGGGGTTACATAAAAATGTTTTTATATGCATATATGTATGTATAAAACAAAATATGAAAGTTATTATTCATGCATTTTTTTATTTTGCACAACAATTCATTATGTTCATATGTACTTATGTACATTTTATATAATATGTATTATTGACGTAACTTCTTTTTTTTGTTTTGTTTTTTTATATTTAGGACTCTAAGGAATTTTTCTTAAGGATTTAAATTGTTTTTCTGTTTTTTTTTAACAAAACAATTCTTTTTTTTTTAAAGTTCAAAGAAATTGTACAAAACAAATTATTGTTTTTCATTTGAAGGAATTTGTTTTTATGTTTTTGTTTTTTTTTTTTTGTTTTCTCTGGATTATTTTCAGTTTAAATTCGAAATTATCAAAATATTAAGTATAGAAAAGAAAAAATTTATTTTAATTTTTCTTTTATGGTTTCATTTTCAGTTTCATAAAAAGGGAATATTTTAATGAAATAAAAATTGTTTTTTTTTTTTTTGCAATTTAATTTGTATTTTCCCATATGATTTGTATTCTTTTTACAAGGATAACCATTATAATTTTTAATTTAAATTAAAAGTTGTTCGAAAATAATAAATGTTAAAAATACACTTCTTATTACATATTTCTTTTCTTTTTTCGCTCTTCAAAAATGAAATTAAAAATATATTCCAAAGGAGAATACAAATATTTATTTATTTATATTTTTCCGATCTAATTATTACATATATTTTATGGAATCTTTGCATTTTGGACAAGTTCGTCACTTACTATTATTAATTTTATATACTACTTGTTAATACCCGGTACTCGTTGCTGCGCTCCTCAATAAATAAAACATATGGGTTTTTATTTGAGGATGATATTTCTCTTGTTCAACTTTCCCACCTTAAAACATTCAACCAAAAACTAAAGTAACTCTTTTTTTTGTTTTGACCAATCGTTATGCCGATATGGGTTAACAAATTCCAAGTCTGTTTAAAGAGTCAACTCCACTATGAAAAAGTATCACGTATGCAAAATATAAAGTCAATCTGTTACACTGTTTTTATTTTAGAGGAATAAAGTTTAAATATTTACATCACAGCCTCAACTTGCTGACCCGTTGGAGCGAAATGGTTAGATCAAAAATACAACCCGTATACTCAAAAACCTTTGTATACCAAGTTTTATGATGATCAGCTGAGCAATTTAGGAGTCTATAAATGACAAACAAACAGACAGACATTCTCTTTTATATATATAAATGTATTTGTATTATTTATTTGAGTAACTGATTATTTGAACCCGAGAAATTTCGATGCTGATTGCGACTTAAGAACTGCTCCATTAAGCACTGATTTGGAAAGTACAATAATTTATAAATTAATTGTAATATAAATGGGTATTAATTGTAATATAAAAAAACTCAAAGTTCAAAGATTGTATTAAAAATAGTAAATACAATTTTCCTGTTAGAGATTTCCAATCATCTTACATTAGTTTCTTTATTAAATTCATTGTTTAAAGGATCATAGGTCATATAAAAGCAAAATCTTGCCATTTAATTAATAAGTTATTGCACAAAAATATTTTTTAATTTATTTGCGCGCCATCTATTATGTGTTACAGATCAAGTTTTTACATATTATGAATATTCTAATTTTGTTATTTCTGTATGGTATAAAATGATACATTTTTTTTATGATCAATCACCAAAATTCCATGAACCCGTGCTATGAGTTTTGTTAAAAAATTAATTATAAAGTAAAATTTTAATCGATACGTTCATTCATTATGAATTTTCATGTTATATGTATTTCAAATAAAGTTACTAATTATAAATGGTTTTTGTGAAACTTTTTAGATAAAACTAAACTTTAAGTTATTATAAATAAAGAAAAAAATAAATAAAAATAAAGTAAAAAGAACGCATTCAACTTCTAACTGAAATTCGAAACATAGAAATGTGAAAAAGTTCGAACAATGAGAATTATCTTTTCCTTAAAAGAAATCGTTATACAGTAGACAACATACAGTGTCTTACACTTAAAATTGTTCACCTATATTTTAAGAATAAAATTTAAAAAAAAAACAAAAACGTTTTATATTAATTTTTAGAAATTATTGAAAAAATATTCCTCCAAAGTAATAAGGAAATAGTATTGAACCATGTTTGTAGTATTTAAGTTCTCTAGCAGAAAAGTAAACGAAACAAGTAAGGATACAAGTAAATCAAGCAAGGATTATTTTATAAAATAAATTCCAAATTTAAAGAATAGGTATTAAAGTTATCTGATAATAATAACGCCTTGCCAATATGCCAATAGATAAAATTTTACTTGCGGTAAAATAAGTAGAAGAAAAAATTGCTGAAATTAAAATGAACTGAATATTATGAAAGTATTATGCATTGCTGCTGGCAATTCGAATGGAAATTCGTGCCATACATTCACTTAAAAATTTTTGTACTTACCGGGTTTTGTTTTTTTCCTAAGGTAGGTGGGAATTTTCCAAAGACACCAAGAATTTCCCCTTGGTAGTGTCAGATTCTTACTGATTAAATCCACCTCCCCCTTTAGTCAATATAATGGGATAAAATTCTTATCTGCTAACGCAGTATAATGGCTAGGGAGTAAGGTATAGGAAATTATAGGAAATAGGATACGGAAACATTAAATTAGAAGTGGCACTGTAAGGAAACAATGAATGAATCCACTTATTATTATTACTATTTTGCTAACAGTGACTATAACAGTTTTTTTTTTAAATCATAAATCAATTCATATATTTTTAGATAGTTCATTAGGTTGAGCCTAAAATTTTTTTTTTCTTTTTCTCAAAATAAATATTTATGTTCACTCTTCATTCAAGTCGATAATGAATAGTAAGTGAAATGAATAATCATAATTCATAATGTCGTATGTTATTTTAACCGTAGGCTCTAACTAATCCTGCGACTAGCTAAAATTTTGATATAAGTATTCATTACACTCTATGTTAAAATTTTCTTCGGTAATTCGAAATTTTAATTTATTTTTTTTTTTTAATTATGTCTCGATAGGATTCACAATACCAAGAAAATATTAATTTACAAATTATTTATACGAAAGCTATAGAATAATCTAGAACATTTTTTAATTACCTAATGGCGTTAAAAAAAAATGTCTATATAAAAATGTTCCTTATTTCCTTTTATATATTCAGAATTTTATCTTTCCTTTTTAATCATAAAATTTTATCTTTTGAATTTTCCAAATCTTTTAAACGAAAGATTATCTGTTCTCTTCTCAAAATCTTAAATATTTGCTACAGATATACGTAGACGTACACTTAAACCTTATTGCAATAAACCATTTTTTTTTTTTTTTAAACTATGATTTAATATTTAGTTATTAATGTTTACGAGTTCATATTATATTGTAGACTAATATTGGGACTTCTTTTAATTCTAAAAATGAAAAGACAATTTTCCAATATAAAATACTACTATAATATACAATATATAAAATCTTCTGCATGTATGAAGTAAGAAAGTAAATTTTACATTCTTTAAGGACATTCTATTTACAAAATATAAGTAAAAATTAATCTTAAGAACATAATTTGGTGTTTTATAAGACAAGATAAATCTTTTTTTTTTTGACTAATTTATCTATCTATAAGTATATATAATTCATATTATATATTTGAATGCATATTATAATATACCCTTTATATGTATAGTAAAAGTACAAAAGTATATACAATTATTCTACTTATTAATCCTTGAACTTTTACTTATTTTTCAATCGGGTAACTTTATATATATTTAAAATCTTACTAAAAAAAAAAAAAAACATTAAAAGATAAATGAAAACAAAACTATTTACTCCGCTTCTACATATTATATACATTTAGATATAGTATTGTAATAAATATATCTATAATTCAAATTGATGGAATTAAAAATAAATTAAAATTTAATTTATTACTTGAAATAAGCACTTTCATCATTTTACTTAAAACTGAAGTGAAAATTTCATTTTTTTCTTTTCTTTAAATACAAAAGTGTTTTATGGCGTCGGTTCAATCTACACTTAACACCACAATATTTAAAATTACAATAAGAGAAAATTTGAGACAGAAGGGAAAATTTAACTTAAAAAAATAAAACAAAAAACAATATTTTTTTTTAAATTTCTAAGAAAAAAAAACAGAAGGTAAATTCGTCCGTCCAGAAAATCAAAATGGACAAAACAAAGCAAAGCAGAAATTTTTAAAATACAATTTCGTATAATGTTTTATTAAATTCAAAAGATTACATTATATACTACTACTACAATAATATATTTAAATTATATTTTTTATTATTTCTTAAAATCTTCTTTTTAAGCTTATATAAAATAAGTATGTACATACATACATATGAATTCGTATATTATATTTAATATTGGAACGTAATATGGTTTCAAATTTTAAATTTCCTTATATGTACATAATATATAAGAAATTTGAATATTTTTCCGGATATTATTCAATCTGTTCAAAGTTTTCTTTTCTTTTCCTTACTTTTTCTTTAAAAGTTTCCTTAGAACTATTCTTTAAGAATCCTTTTATTTTATCCTTTGGCTATTTGTATAGTATAAAATAACAATAATCGAATGTGTTTTCAAGTAATCACATTTACATTAATATTATATGATATATGTACATATATATGTATACCTAGTAACTACTTATATTATAAATTTCAAAATTTAAATATTCTTCATTTAATGTGAAAATGAACTAATTACAAATTACAATATTTCATAACCTGTCTTTATTTTTAAAAATTTTCTTTAAAGAAAAGAAATGAACATAATTTACTAACTTTAATTTTGTATAGCTGTTGGAACCCATCTTTTTAAAAATTTCCCACAAAGAAAATGCATATAGAAAAAACAACATTAAATTTTGTTCAAGTCCTGTTTATCGATTTTGACATTTAGGGTTTAAAGTGTAAGTGAAATGTCAAAATTGAAAATGCAACCACTTGTTTTTGTGCAATTTTGGTTGGTTTTGATGAAAACTATAATTTTTATTTTATTTTTTACTATTTTTAATTTTTTAATAAAAAAACAGGTCAAACGACCACTTCAGGTAATCAATCGATACAATGCTCTTAGAATTTCAAGAAATATTTACGATATAGCATGAATTTTATATTTTCTTACATGAACACATTACTGAAGTTCATTATTTTTTATTTTTTGTACAAAAATAAAAAAATGTTGTGTCCGACAGCTATACTGAAGTAAAGCCGTTTGAAGTTAACTCTGTAGTTGTCATTATCCACGATTTAAATGTGTATGAGAATTTTTATTACGAATTTTCACAAATTGTGTATTATGAATTTGTATTACAGAACCAATTTTCCACATTATACTGAATATTTCATTTCATCAAAGAAAATTTAAGAAGCCGAAAAAAATTGCCAAAAACTTTCATTAAATTTTAGGAAAATATTTTTAATTCAGAAAAAAGAGGTTGTCAAATACTAATTTGTAATTACACTAAAATTATTTGATTTGTTAGATTTTAAAAAGATGATAGTCTTAAAATTTATTTTTTGTACTTAAAGAGTTTTTATTTCTAATATCAACATCCTTTCAATAGAGATTTAAAAGTCAAAATATTAAAACTTACAAAATAATAGAATTTTATGCTATGTATATACAAAATAAAACAAACAAAAATAAAAAATATAAAATAAAATTAAAATAGAAATAATATGTTTTAAGTTAACCACGCATTTCCTTGTAAGGATTTTCCTATTTTATTTTATTTTTTTTCGATCTTTTTTCCTTAAGTCTTTTTGTATTGTTTGGAGATTTGCTTCCGTTTCCTCTTACAAAATAAAAAAAAACAAAAATAAGAAAAATATAGAATTGCTTGTAGATATGATTTTTGAATTAGATAAAGGATTCTTTAATCCATTTGTATCCTGAATTTTTAATTTTTTGAATATTTCAGGCATGTTAATTTTATTTCTTACATTATTTTTTTCTTTTTTTTGTTTTTTTTTTTTTTAGGATGAGAATATGTTTTTATAACAAAATTTTGCGGTCTAAATAATTTAAACAGTTTATTATTTTATTTACATATAAATTTGCCAAACATTGAACTCAAAAAAAAAAAAAGCAAAAAGTAGTAAAAGGGTTTTTTTATAAATTAAATGGATATAAACAAAAATTCAAATAATTCATATTATAATGGTTAAAATTTTTAAGATTTTTTTTAATATTTGATATCCCTACGTTGATTTAATTTTTGGTTCTTTCAAAAACAGATTTATTAATGTCTAATTATTGCAATATAACAATTTGAGTGAGGAAAACGTTTTTAAAGCAACAATTTATCATTATATATGTATTACTTTGAATGAAAAATACATAATGTATCAAATTTAAATTTTTAATTATTAATAAAAATCTTTTACTGAGGAAAAATGTTAATCTAACCTTACAATTTACATAAGAAAAATTTATTTAAAAAAAAATTAATATTAAGGATTACAGGAGTAACTCCTATACTAAAATTAAATAAAGTTTATCTTTTAAAATTAAACCTTAATCTTAAACCTATTCCTTAACCAATATACTTGTGCTTAATGAATGCTTTTGATTCCACTACTGCGAACAATTAGGATGTTTATTTCATAGTTTATTCTGGCTATTTTCACTGAATGAGATGAGTTTAATAAAGAAAACTCTTAAACTACAAATGCAGCTTAAGATTTCTTAGTTTGTTAAGGATTTTCATCTCGTTTAGGAAAAAATATGTATTTAAAGCCTTAATAATTCAAAACAGTAGTAGAAAAGATGATATGCATAAGTTTTAATATAAAAACAAGAAAGAAGAAAAAATCTTAATTTATTTTGAAGAAAAAAAATAAAAAAAATATCTGGTTTTCAACAATAATTCATTTCTTCATTCAGTACCTATAATATGTTAAATTATCCGACCAATGATTAAATCACCCGTATCACAATCGTGAAGTATTTCCTTGAAACATCGGTCAGGACATTTCGAATATATTAGTGATTTATATCGTAATAAATATTAAATAAATAATTCTTGTTCAAGATAATAGATGGCGGACAAATATAATGTTTTTGATTCATAATCTTGTATACAATAGAACTACAGTCGACTATAACGGCTTAATAATTATTCGAAAAACTAAAGTTCAGGGCTATGAGAATATTAGTGACTTAGTGCATTCCCAAATGCTTCTTAAAGGAATGAATAGAAAAAAAATATTGTAATGTGAATTATTTGATTTTGATAAATATTGAAATAATTAAGAAAATAAAGAAAATAAAAACAGCATTTTTTAACTTTTTTTTTTAATTTTGATAAATTTTTACCCCTTTTATGTTAAATCTTAAGAAAACCAGAATTATTTTTACTACTCATGTAATGTCATTTTAATTATATTACAAAATTCTTTAATATTATTTTTTATTTTTGACATATTTCATCCCTTGATATATGGTTTAATAATATATAAGTTAAATTTATATATAAATTCCCATATATTTACACCTATATAAATTTATATATTTAAAAAAAAAAAGAAATATTTAGTTTATTATGTTATCGTTCATTTTCAAAAGATGTAAAATAAAACTAAAAATTGAAATTAAAAAAAGTAAAAAAATAACAATTTGAATGATATGTGAACATTGTTAACACAACAATAAAACAACTGTTTTTTATGGGATGTTTACGCATGTTACAAACTTAATTAAAAGCTATCAAAAACCCGCCAATATATAACAATAAAATGTTATTATATATACCACTCTTAAAACATAAATGTGAAATGAAGAAAATTTTTAACATTGTATTGACAATTGCCTAAAATTAATGGTATTTTCTAATCTAGGTTAATCTAGGTTTTGCGCTCTTTCTTTTATTATTTCCTTTTCACTCCACTATGGGGAGCATACGACATTCCCTAAATCTCATATTATTCATATTTGACTAAGCTTCAGTTTTTTTTTTCACTAAGCCGTTAATTACTCAACTGCAGCTATTGTACAAAATTATGAAAAACAAATATTATATTTGTGCGACATCTATTATCTTGTACAAGAATTATTTATATTGTATTTATTACGTTATTAATTAATACGATATAAATTTTTACGATATAAATTACTGAAATAGGATATAACCGGGTTTGAAATTGAAACCTTTGGATTAGAAAGCTGGCAACTTAACCATATCATCATTAGTCAAATGAAGTTATATATATTTTACGTAAATAATTTGTTTTAAAGAAGGTTTTTTCTAAGCTCTGCAATTTAGACAGCATCACGTCTTTAAAATTGTCATCAATGTAGCAAAGAACGACACCGTAAATCTGCAAAAAAGTTACATTAAAATTTTCATTGAATTTAACATAAAATAAAATATAACACAAATACAATATAAAACGAAGGACAGATTAATTTTTTTTTAATATAATATTTTCTTTTACAAAAATCAAAATATTTATTACTTTTTTATTGTGTTAATATCCTTGTAGTTTATTTCATTTACAACCACTATAGAATTATTTTTCTGATACAACCATACACTACATTTAAAAGCATAAATAAAAAAAAGGATAATAAATATATATTAAATGCTAGTAAAAAGGGAGATAGAAGATCATATTAATTTTCTTCATTCGTAAAATCTTATATATATAGCAACACTTAAGTAATAAGAAAAGAAAAACTATTAGAAAATATTCTTAAAATAATTTTTGACCCCAAAAGTAGGCACTTAAAGAATTTTTGGTATTTTATGTCAAGGATAATTATATTTCATGAACATCTAAATACATATTATATATTATATATATATACATATATATAAAAATATATATACCAATATAAAAAAGAAAAATCAAAATTTTTACTACAGATAATACTCATTCATAAGAAAAATATTTTTGAGAATAATATTTTTTGCCTTGCGAAAAATTTTCTTCGATTTATTTAAGGGGAGTCTTAATTACAGAAAAATATGACATAGAACAAGTAATACGATAATTAAAAGTAAAGTTATCAAATACATAGGCGTGAAATTAATAGTTTTCGAACAGACTGAGACAATTTTTTTGAAAAAAAAAAAAAATAATAAGTTTTAGAATAGTAATACAGAATACATAATATTATAACCAAACTAATAGGGATGGGGTACTAAAATTTTCAGTTAATGTCTTCTTTTATACTTTGAATCATAAAATCATGTAGCATTTTATTAATTTATTACAACTATATTAGAAATATATTTTGCGATGGAATTTAAAATTAAAAAAATTAATTTTTTTTTCTACTCCATCCCAGTCCTGTATTCAAGTTTCAAGTCAAGTCAATAAGGATATTATTACGATATAACAACAAAAGGTACACCTAATAGGACTTTGATTACAATTTTAAAATAAAATTCTCTTTAAATTTTCTTTTTCTTAAATGCAAATAATTATTAAGCACAGGGACCAGGGAACGAAGATAAAACAAATTATATGCAACATGTGAAAATGCTCTATGAGACTAAAATTTACACAAGCCAAAAAAAATAAATGGAAAGAAAAGAAGAAAAAATAAAGATACATTTATTTCAATGTTTTATAAAAATATTATCAGATAAAATAAAATGTGCGTTTCTTAATAAAAGTGACATTCACATTATATTTAAGAATTTAAAATAAAAACCAACCCTAAATTTAATTTTAAATTTTTTTCAACCAATTAAATACTTAAAATGAACCTAAAATTTTTGGTTGTCTGCTATAATTTCAAAAATCAAAATATATTTAATCCTAGTGTATCCTCTAAATCTTTTTTTATATTATATTGATCTAAATTACATTTTAAATGTTCATATACAGAACATTAAATAAAATCGGTTAATATTAAATTGTCCGTTTTCAATCAGAACCGTATTTAACAATAATTAAGAGCCACTTTTTAATTACTTTGCTAAGTAAATAAAAAAAAAACAAAAAAAAAATAAGAACCACATAACGCCCATATACTCATTAAATTGTCACAGACGTTCACATATTGAAATCGACACTTTTTTTTTTTTTTATTTTAATTTAAACATCCTTTTTTATATTATTTTTTGTTTTTGTTTTTATTAATTTGCTTAAACAGCAATTTAAAAGGACACGTCAATAACAATAATAATGATGATAATATCCTTTAACAAACACATATGAAATTTTATATAAAACAAAAATTTTATATTCGGTTTTTTTTTTTTTTTTTAATTATTCGATTTTGTTTCCACGAAAACAAATAAACATACATTTAGCAAAAAAAAAAGTATTCAAAATAACTGTAAAAAGATCTAAGTATTTTTTTTTTACCAGATTTTTAATTTAGTAGATATAAGTAATATCGCAAAATGATTTATTTTGATAAACCTACAAATTACAATTACCATTTCCAATCAAATCAAATATTCTAGTTGGAATATCTATGATATCTTTTAACGCTAATATCGCTAATCATGAACGCTAATATCGAAAGTTCCATGAACTGATCGAATCGAATTGAATCCAAATATTTTGGTATCAGGGTTTTTAAAACGGTATACCTATATATGATAATAAAATGGACAATAAGATATTACATTTAATTTGACATTACTTCAATATTTTTAAAAATTAATTTGAAATAATATAGATTCTATTATTTTGCACATTACTGTATTATTATGCAAATCCTCTCTTCATATACAATAACGTGAATCAGTGAATATAAAAAAAAAACAATTAAAATTCACAGCGTCATCAAATGAAGTTTTGGTTTTTCTTTTGTTTAAAGCTCTCTGAATACACACACCCATGAACACATACACACACATATACTTATATAAATAGATTCATGTCCATCTATGATTGACCGACAAAGATAAATAAAAAAAAAAAATTCCCAAAAAAAAAAAGCGAAAAATACGGTTTATGTTTGAATAGGATTCGCGTAAAATTATTCATTTTTTTTTCTGTTTCTGTTTTTGTTTTTGTATTTGTTTTTTTTTTTTTTTAATTTCACTTTTAAATAACACAAGTGTATATAAATATATGGGTATCGAATTGGTTTGACCATTTAAAAGTTTGTTTAAAAAAACAAAAATTGAAACAAAATGTAATATAAAGTAAAAATAAACAAATCCAAGATAATTACAATCATCATAAAATGATAAGTCATAGCTTTTGGACTTATATATATATACATATATATATATATATATATGTAATATATTATATTCTTACATTCCAAAAGTTTATTTTTACCCATGTTTGTTAGTATATATGTATACATACATACATATATATGTATTACCTTTGGATCAGAATATCAAATATAATTTACAACAATTGAATGGGGATGAACCAAAAAAAAAAACAAAAGAAAAAAAAACCAAATTAAAATAGCCATTGGCCTTTTTTATGTAAATTTTTTTGTATTTGAACGGACAACAAACAATCAAAAGCCGAAAGGACTAACAGATATACTTTTTTGTTTTTTTTTTTTTTTTTTATTACATAGCTATTTTGGATTTTTATTTTCTATTTTTTTTTTTTCTAGCAATAAATTAACAATTGTTAGAAAGAGATAGAGTACATCACTTAAATAAATATAAATAGATTTTGGAGCAGAAGATATAAAGTGGAGTTGAATTTTGTGATTTTTAGGACATTCTAAATATTATCCTGAAATCAAAACATTATTTCAATTTTTTTCATTTAAATTTTTCATTTTGATTATGTTTATTTTATAATTTTACCACTGCTTTATTATTTTCAAATGGGGGAGGCTTCGGTCATTTTATTATTATTTATACATATATGTATGTATACTGTATATAGTGTATAGCTATATAAAATTAAAACTTTTTAAATAAAAATTTATGGTCAATGAGATATGATAGATTCGTTGAATGATATGGACAAAGATAGAAAATTGTAGTAATGATGATTGGCAGGGAAATGAATACCAATTCTCCGTTTATCGTTTATTAGAAAATAAAATTTTATTTATGGGTGTGTTAAATAAATATTAGTGTAAATATAAAAAGAAAATTGTTTTTATTTATTTCAAATGACTCTTCCAGCAATTTTTCAAAATTTTGTTGTTCTTTTCATTATTTAAAAAAAAAAAAACCAAACATTACGAGTTCTTTTTATTGTAATTTAAATATACTTACGAGTATTTTATTGACATTTAAGAGGAATTTATTTATTTATTTATTTTGTATTTTTCATTTATTTGTGGTCATTGTTTTGTTTTAACAAAGTCTAATTAATTAAAAATAGAGGAAATTTAAATAAAAATAAATCAGTGGAGATGATGGTGTGAATTATAATAGAAAGTTAATTTAAATGTTAATTTAATCAAAAGAATGTGCAAACATTACTTGGGATGGTTCGCATATATTACGAGGGGCTTCTAAATTATTTCTTCTTTTTCTTTTTACAAATTTAAAATTTTTATGACCAAAAATTAATAAAAAATAATTTAAAATTTATATACAGAGAAAAATTGATAGTACGATTTCCGTGTAAATTTTAATTTGAAAATCGGTGTCGGTCGACTTATAATGGAAAACGAAAAATGTTGAATAAAATATTGTTAAAAAACAAAAAATGTTGAAAACAAAAGTGGAAAAATAGATTTAAAACAAAACATTTATTTAAAAAAATAATTTTATTTAATCCAAATAATTAGACTTATAGTATTAAAAAAAAAAAATATTCATATATCGTAATATATAAATTCTTTATATATCATTTAATATCTCGTACACCCCACATTCCTAGCAGAAAACAGGGGTTATAGCTACCTGACTTATTTATGTAACACGGTACTTATATCCAGGTACCGTAATAAATATTAAAATTTATAACTTAGAATTTAGACTTCACATAAGGTTTTATTACTATAATAAATAAATAAATTTTGTTAACGGGCCTTTGTGGCATAGTGGTTAAAACCGTATAAAATACACCCTAAAAATACCGAGGGAGTGTTGGTTCGGATTCCAAACACGTAAGAGTAATTCCCCATTACCACATATACAGAACACGTCTGAAAAGGAAAGGCTGTGTAACTTCCTAATTACATTTATGTGGCAGGGAAATGCACTAAACAAAAAAAAAAAGAAAGTTTTACATATAAATGTATAATGGTTAGAAAAAAACCCACTAAACCAATTTCCTAACAAAATAATGAATCCTTGATTCTGTAATCATATAAAACCCTTCCCAATTTAGAATTTAGGATATACATATATATTTTATATATATGCATATACTGTAAAAAGCAGGATTATTCTGATTTTGTAACCTTCTCTAAAATCTCTCTTAATCAGAATCTCGTGCACAGGTAATGTGAACAAAACACATAATTTGAACTTTGTAACTAATTATAAAATCCCTTTTAATTTCGATTGTTGCAACATGTATAAATACTTATTCTGGAAAAAGCGCATATTACCCTGATTTTGAGACCAACTCTAAAATACTTCCTAAATATTTTTTTACATAAATAATTTAAGAACAAAGTATTTGAAATAGTAGTACTAATGCTTCCTGCGAAACATATAATTGAAACCCTGCTTTTCTAACTTACTCTAAAATCTCGCTCTAAAAAGTGCCTCGAAAATTTTCTATTTCAACATTTTCGCCATTTTTTTTTCGACATGGGGCCGAATGCATAAAACTAAGCTTAAGCTTAAGTCTCCCTTTTTCAAACAAATCTACGAGTTCAAGCGTAATTTTAGTTTGAAAAAATAAGATTTAAGTTCAAGCTCAGTTTTATGCATTCGGCCCATTATTTATTCAACATTTTTCTTTTTAGCTGCGGTTCCCATAAAAATCAAACATTTTAAAGTTTTTACCCGGTATGGGAATCAAAGTTTCTTATTGAATTTTTTTTAATTAAATTTCTTTATAATTAAATTATTAATAATAGGTATTAAAAATCATAAAAAAATTAAAGTTACTTCTTCTAAATTATGACGTAATATTTTAAAATATAATTCAAATATTTTTAACTTAAATAAGAAATAAATAAAAATACTGTTTGTTTTTTATTATGGAAAGGTAATAATATATATGTATATACAAATACATTTATAAAAATTATAAACATTTTATTCCTGTTAATTAGATAACATCAAAGAAGTGTTTTGATCCTAATTAAGAAAACTGTTATTGAAGAAGTGCAAATATTTCTATTTAATTCTAAATTTTTCTTTTTTGTTACTAAATTACTATCTAAGTGTCCTGTCTATAAAAAATCAAAAAGAAAATAAAGAGAAAATACAACAAAAAAAAAATAAAATTCTTTACTGTATATTTCTGATCCTTAATTGTTTAATATCCTTTAATTTTATTATATTATAAAATTAAATCAGAAAACAAGAGAGAGTCAGAAAATGATTTTATTTACAACTGTAGGACATTCTGTAGAAAAATTTCCCATTCTATTTTCTAGGAATGCCTAAAATATTTTCTTTTTCCTATTAATGAAAAGAAGGGGCAAAAAAAATAAACCAATAAAAATATAAACGAAAATTAAGAGAAGAAAAAAAATAAAACCTAATTTTTTTTAATATTTGTTTTTCTTTGTTAACTTGTTATTCTTTTAACACTCTCCCCCCATAAGAAAATAAATGTTGACGTAATGAGGAATGTAATTTGAGTTGTCCTTCTATACTTTATTATTTTTATTTTGTTTTAATTTTGTCTTTCCTTATATTATATTTTAGATGTAAGAAAGAAAAGAAAATGAGTGGGCAATATAAATGTAAGTCTACATCTAAACATCATTTTAACTTTCACAATTAGAAATTACAAATATAAATAAGAATATTAATTGTGGACTGTATATATTTGCATGTTAAGCAGAAAGTGCAGCTAATATAAAACCATCAATCTGATATGGTTTAATTTATCTTTGATTTTAACAAGGCCGCCTTTTGCAATTGAATTTTTTTTTTTATGCATTTCTGTGCCACATAAATGTGGACAGAAAATTACACAGCTTTTCCTATTCAGGCGTGGCTGTAAATATCGTAAGAGGGAATAACTCTTACGACGTGTGTGGGATTCGAACCCACACTCCCCCGGTGTTTACAGCGTATTTTATACGCTCTTACCCACTAGGCCACCGAGGCCCCTGCAATTGAAATGTTGAAAGGTTAAAAGTTTTTTTCCTTATTTAAACAAGGAAGTAGTCTGTGTCAGCTCTAAGATACCCGCACGAACATTATATTATATTCTGTTTGCAAAAAATTTAATCATCTTTTAGACAAATTAAGATATCTAAATTAAATAAGTATCCTGAAACACATTTATGTTGTACCATGTTGTATATCCTTGCACTAAACCAATCAAAATTTTATCAAAGTTGTTGCCATAAAAATTGATCTACCAATATGAGTATTGAAATAGCAACCTGAACGTCTTTCAACTTTGGTAGAAAGAACTAAACCAAAGAAGTTGGCATAAAATCTAACTTTCTTTGCCAAATTTTTAAAAACTCAGTGCCTATATATAACTTAATTATGCTTATATAAAAAAAAAGATGTTTTATAACAGTTATCCGAATTTGTTTTCGAAATTTTTTTTTACCGTTCGTTTTAAGCTTTTTGTTATATGTATTTTTATTATGACATCAAAACTGCAGGAAATTAAGGTTTGAATTACTTATCAAAAGGGTTTTATAAGAAGAAGTTTGTGAAAAAAGAATTCTTTCTTCTACAACACATAAACAATCTTTTCAAATATTACAACATTGATAATTTTTGCTTAATTTGTTGTTATACTTTTACGACTTTTCCTGTATTATTATAAAAATAAATAATAGTTTGTTCATTTTTTTTTAAATTTTTTTTTTTGGCGGACATTTGAACATTTATGAGAACAACATTTTCTGAGATTTGCATTTGTTTAGAACTGAGATTTGCATAATAAGAAAAAAGTTAAAAATAAAGAGACACTCATCAATTTTAATTAAATAATTACACGTAAAATTATAAAGCTGAAGCCTTCATTACTGCCTTTTATTTTGAAAAAATTTGTACCTTAGGCATGTAACTTAGGCATGTGTTTAAATATAGGAAAATTTAATTTTTTTAGCCTTAATAGCCTTTTAACGGTAGATGGTACAAAAACACTTTCGGACACAACTTACTTAATTCTAAAAGATCTTTCTGCTTTTAAAATTTGAAGTTTCTAACTAAAAGCGTGCTGTAGTTATGAAAGAAGGAAAATCTTGTCAAATAGTAAATTGCTAAACATTGTATAATTTTGATATTGTTTTATAAAGGTAAGAAAAATTCAACTCTTCTAGCGTTTTTGAAACTCTTATGGAGAAGCTGAGATATATATATTTGAAAATAGAGTTATTTTGCAATTTTGAGGGGCTCCAACTCCATAACTTTATACAACTAAGAGAAACCGTTAACAGACGTAAAAATATATTACTGGAGGTTTAATTTTTATGTCTTGGTGAAGAAAAAAGTTTACAGGTGTACAGTTACAGGTGTCTAAAAATAGACTATTTTGAATTTTTGAATTTTTGAATTGTAACCCTAACTAAAAGGCCACTGGAGATATGAAGGAAGAAAAAGAATGCAAAATTAGGTATATAACGGTAAATTTAAATACTAAATTTAAAAAAAATGTATAATTTTGATATAGACTTATAAAAAAATCCTGTCGAATGGCGTTCTTAAATGGAAAAAATATTAAGCAGAACATAAGACATACATATTTAAAAATAGGGTTTTTTCAAAGTTTGAGGGGCTGTAGCTCCGTAATGGATGGGGCTACATGAAAAAGTTATTCTACAACATTATTTTTTTATGAGATCTACCCATGATTAAAATTTCATTGCTCTGTTTTTAACGGTGTAGAAGATTTGTAAACAAATGGACGGACGGATGGATGGGCCGACTTTTTATTTTATTTTTGGACAGCATATGCAGCATTTATTTTCACATATATTTTAGGTGCTTTATACTATTCGGTGTCGTTTTAAATTATTATTTTTAAAGTTTGAACAAGTTTTAATATAATAATTTATTTAAAATTACATCATTTTGTGAATTTGAATTTTTTTCTTCATTGTGAATTAAAATTTAACCCCTCCATTAAACAATTTACAATTAAAGAAAAAAAAATTTTTTTTTTAAATAAAAAAGTAAAATTATATTTTTCCATTAAAAAATTAGAAAACACATTATAAAGTTTATATTTTTATCTATGGGGTTTTTTGGTTTTGTTAACAAAAAAAAAAACATTATTCGCGAAAAATTGTCGAAAGTCCCATTATTTTCAGTTTTTTTGTTTATTTTTTTTTGTATAATTTTGTATAAAAGTATAAAAGTATTTTAATATTTTCTAAATTCGTTTATAATATTATTAAATCAATCTTTCAATTTACGGAGTCACATTTTTCTAAAGTATTTTGAATATTGCATCGCAAAATAAAGGTTAAATTTAAAATTAGCTAATTTTTGTCGAGTTTAGATTTAAATACTTTAGAAAAATGTGACTCCGTAAAAAAAGTTGCCAAGGAAAAAGTCCCCAAAACCAATACGAAAAACGTCAATAACTAATTTAAACAATAATTTTAGGGTTTTTTTTTATATGCAAAATACAATCCCCAATTTTGCTGACATTTCACACACAAAAAGTCCTGAAAGTTTCACACAAATTTTGCAGCTTTTTTTCGTTTTTAGTACATTGTGCAAAATTTTATACAAATTTAAAAAAGTAATAAGAATTCTTATAGCTTTCTATTTTTCATAGAGAAATGTCAAAATTCATTTCTTTTATAGGGAAGCCTGTAAGTATTGACATACTATTAGTAGTGATTTTAGAATTAGATTCAAAATCAGGATTGCTGTTTTTTTTCCAGAAAATATGTACATATATATCTGTGTATATGCCAGATTCTGAATTAAGAGATATTTTAGAGTTGGATTGAAAATCAGAATATTCCCCCTTTTACGGAATATTTAAATATAATTAATATATAAAAAAAATTTTATTTTTTTGGAATTTTATACCCAACTTCCAAAAATAATGATTGGGGGGGGACTTTTTTCCATAATAATATTTTGGATTTTTTTGTGGACTTTTTTCATAAAGCTGAAAAGTTTCATTTAAATTTAGACAATCACACACATTATATACAGATATAATTTTATAATTTAATTTTACAAGTCAAAAACAATTTTAACTGTGAGAAGTTCGGAGAAAGAAAATCGTGTCCTTTGGATTGAAAATATCCTATTATATTGGAAAAAAAATTTTGTTCTAATTTGATTTCGTTTATGATTTGTTTTGGGCCATTATTTTGCATTAAATTATTATTAATTCACATTTTTTCATTTCGTTTTTTTTTTCATAAATGTTAAAAGTCTAATTTTTTTTTTATTTCGATAGAAGAATACATAAATAACATTAATAAAATAAAAGCAAATACAATTTAAAAACCATTATACAATTATTATATCAAATAACAAAAGAAAACCATTTTTTTTTTTTTTTGAAATTCAGAAATTTTAATTTAACATTGCAAAATACATAATTTAAAAATTAAATTACAGCACAGTTTCAAATATACAGAAGCTATTTCTGATGGTTTATAGAATTTCTTCATGTTTTCTTTTTTATTTGTTTTATTTTTGCTCAAATTACAGACTTGTAACAAACAATTTTTCAAGTTCACCACTATTATAACATGCAAGTCTTATTCTACAGTGATGAATTTAATTTTGATTTTAACTTTTTCGTATTACGTTTAAGGGAATCTTAAGAATCATGAAAAAAATATACTTTACATTTTTTTTTGCTAAAGTTAACTTTTTAGACTGGACTGAGTCATTTTTAGAAACATCATTTTTAAAAACACTTTATTTTTAAATATGTTCATGTGTAGGTTTATGTATGTGTGTAGGTAGCAATCACCAAATTTGATTTCTTTGAAATCATTATTCATTCTCATAATGAAAAATGTTAGACTATTAAGATAGGATAAACTAAAATAAAACTTAGAAACGATAAAACTAAAAAATCTGTTGAGAAACATAAAATTGATGCAATACAATAAGAAAAATAACTATTTTTTGTAGCAAATTTCGTAAACAAATAGTATCGAAATGTAATTTCGAAATACAATTTTTGGCAACCGAAAGTTTTTAATATCAGATTTTACGATTTATAAATATATATATATATATTTTTTTTTTGCGAGGATAAGTGAGGATCTCCAAAGACACCAATTAGATCAACTCGCGAATTCTCTTTGGTATTCTTTGACTTTAACTAACCAAAAGCCACCTTTTTTTTTTAAATCAAGTTAGAACTTATAAAAAAAAGTATAATATAGGAAAAAAAAGAATTTAAGAAATATGGGGATATTTGAAGGATTATTTAGAGCAAAGATGCTGATATGATATTAATTTGTCTGTATTTTAATTTTCGTAGTCATTAATTTCGCCAGCATCATATTGCAGGTATTTGATTACTAATTACCGATTACAGATCATATACAGAAAATTCTGTTCGAGAACAATAATAAATAATGCTCTGTGGAATATAACAAGTGAGAAACCAATTAGGGAGCATATAATGTGACAGAAACGGAGATAAGTAATGCTCACGCTTAGAAAAAAGCAGAAAACATAGTGAGAATTGTTCTGAAGTGGAACCCGCAAGGCATCAGAAGACCAAACAACACCTTACAACAAACAATTCTTTCGGAGCTGAATAAAATGACCATATAATTAGAAAACGCCAAAAGAATATATTATGTGAATATATTACTGTGTTAGAAGGAAATGACTAGTGAAGATCCTATGTCGGAAGCAGTTAGAATAAAAACGAAATCTCATTATTGTAAATATTCTTCTTTAGAAAGTTATTTTCTTAACAAATCATACATTATTCTTCTTCATTTAAATAATTATCTGATAAACAAGAATTTTCAACAAAAAAAAAAAACAATTGTATCAATTTTATGTTTCATAACTCATCCTAAATTTAAGTTTCTTTTTTCTTGCAGTAATATTTCCAAAAAAAAAATATTATAAAACTTATAAGAGTTAAAAACAAAAAAAAAATAAAATCAAAAAAATATAACATTTACTTGTAGCTTATTCAACAATATTTAACAATTGAATTATACGTAGACAATTTTCTTATATAAAAATCTCTTTACATCCTTTTTAAATGATTTCCCACCATTGTTTTCAATTTTTTTTATTTTAGCCCGTTTATTATTTTCCATCGTATTTTCGTATAGAGAAGGCAGAGTGCTACAATAAATTTTCAAGTTTGACAGTAATGAAAATATTTTTTTTTTTTCTATTATTTTTATTTTCTAATTTTTTTTTTTTTTTTGTTTTTAGTTGTTATTTCTTTTGTAGTATTGTAATCCTTGTAATTAAATACCAAAACAATTCAAAACCCAACGAAATTTTTCTATCTACGAAAAAAAAAAGAATTTTTTATTTCAATACATAAAAAAAAAATCAGCTCTCTCCACCACAGGACCGACCGCCACTACACAAAAAGTACAATGCCAAAATTTATAGGATTTTTTACATAATAATTTATATCAAAGCAAAATAACTTCTAATAATTTAATAACATTTTCTTTTATTCAATAAAAATAGTTATAAGCAATGAAATCGTAAAAATATATGTACATTCATTCATACATCCATTTATTATTATTATTATTATTGTAATGTAGATACATGATTTTATTTTCATTCAAAAAATAATATTAGAAGTAAAAAATAATAAAAACTGTAAACAAATACAAAACAAACATAAGATTAATATTAAATCTGCTAACAAAAATTTTACCGTTTTAATTTTATGTTATCAACAAATGATATAAGTACATATATATGTATGTATATAAATTTTTAGAGATATAAAAAAAAAACAAAAAAAAAATTGTTCATATAAATTCATATGGAGTGTTATGTATGAAATTTGGACTTAGAAAAAAAATTAAATAAAAGTTAAAGTTAGTCGGATCAAAAAATGTTCTATGGTAAAGTTGTTCCTCTTTACTTGTGTAACAACTTTTTCTTAATAATTTTTCTCACCAAATTTTTCTGTTACGAAATATTCGTAAAAAACTTAAAAAGTACATTAGTAAACTACTACTTGCGGTTGTCCAATTTGCTCCAAAAGCTTATCAATCCGAGATATTTACGTCAAAACCGTAAATATGAAATTTCAAAAAATTCCGCTCAGTCGTTTAAGCTGTACACGTGCCCACAGACACACACACGCACCCACACACACACACACAGACGGACATCATGCTGAACATTTTTTTACAGCCTTCTCCACACCGGAGTAGTGCATTTTTGCCAAAATCTCGGGTACACATTTTTAGTTTGAAAACAATACCTACCTTATACATTAATGTATGCGGTCGGTAATAAAAAACCAAAAAAGTTTTTCCAGTTCTCAATTCTAAATCAAAAGAGAAGAACGTAAAGTTTTGGTTATTGCCGAAGGTGAGATTTGATTTTCCACAAAAAAAAAAACAAAAAAATAATAATAGAACTGAAATAGAAAAAAAAAAATAAAATTTATGATTTCTATTAACTTTATAATAATACTCAGTTGTTTTCATTTGATTCTTACAAAACATCCTACAAAATATAAAATGTATCTTTTCATAGTAACACTATCAATATAAATTCATGTTTTTTTTTTTCTATATAATCGTTTCATGTTTTTATTACTAAGTATATAATATACAAATACTATCTATGAGACAATCGCTGTCAGAATAAAGTTTATTTTCTATTAAGATTATTGTTCTACATTTGCCCCCAAAATTACAAAAAAAAAACCCCTCGTTTTTTGAATCTACAAAAAACAAAAATGACCAATTTCTTAAACTATAGAATATGGAACATCAGAATAATAACAACAGGATCAAAAAGAATAACATGAAATAATAAATGAAAGAAAAGGCTTCAATTTTTTGATATTTTTATATACTGTAGTAAATTTTTTATTTTTTTTTATTTTTATGATTCTATATAATAATTTTCTATTTTTATTTGTTTTATCTTAAGATACTATTTATTAGTATTTTTATTTAGAAAAATAATCTTTATAGATAAAAAAAAAAAATTATATGTATTTGGGGTTTTTATTGTTATTGCAAAAAATAAATAAGAAACATAAATCAAAATTGAAAAAATAGAAAAGAAAATCAAAAGAAAATCACTATAGTTAAATAATATTAACACTGAATTTAATTTTTTTTTCTTTTTAAGAAATATTGGACATGAATTTTATTTTGTAAGTACATACATGTGTATTATATGAAAATAAATTTTATTTTATTTCCTTTCAAAATAAAAAAAAATATATTTTTCGTAATCAAGGTATGACAACTTTGTAGATTAAGTTGCAAACCTTTTTACCCACCGCATACAATTATGTATAAGGTATAGGTATTGTTTTCATACTAAAAATTTGTATCCGAGATTTTGGCAAATATGCACTACTCCGATGGGTAAAAGGCGGTCCTGTGGCGGAGACAGCTGATTTTTTTGTTTTTGTATAGAGTTTCGTAAATTTATGTAAAATATTTACAGTTATAATTTAGTTATAATTAAAATCTGTTAATGTCAAATTGGTTGTAAATTATTATTTTGGAAAAAAAAATTATCAAAAGACACTACAGAAAAGCGAAACAAATTTCATTCTCCAAGTAAATGTCGAATTTCCACAAACTTAAGTATTTTCACAATTTTCGGAATTTTCCCAAACTTTTTTTTCGTTTTGTACTATTTACATTCGTTGGAACCAAAATTTTATTAATAACGTAACTAACATTTTGAAATTTCACGTATATATGAATAACATGACTACTTTCTAGAATTTCATTTTAGAAATAACAAATTGTCTAGGCATAATAAGTCTAGGCAATTGTCTAGGCAAATTGTCTAGGCAAGATAAAAAAAAGATACAGTTTGATCTAATTAGACAATAAGTTGACTAAATTTCAATAAAAATGAAGTTCTACTGGATATTCTTTTCAATCTGAAGAGGTGACATGACAAAATCTTTCTCAAACGTCTAAAGCTAGAACTAATTTCCTCCGAAAAAAAATTCGTATCGAGACAATTGGCATATAATAAATTTTTAAATAAATTTTTCAGAATAATTAAAACGTAAGGATGGAACAAGAATTAAAATATTTACTTCAGAACGATTTCGTATAATTAAATATTTTATTCATCTTTGCTGCTTAGAACAAATATTTATATTTACCCTCTTTAAACGTTATGAGAAGTTTGAAATTTAAAATTTGCTATTTCTATACCAGGAATTTAGAACCTTAACAGTTTTTTAAATAAATAAGATTCCCTTAAAATTGATTTCTTTAATTTTTGACCCTTGAAAATTTTTATATTTTTCTATTTTTCTGAGTAAAAAAAAAAAAAGGCTCTAAGAAAAATCGCAATTTTTATGACATAAAAATCGCAAATTTAGAATTAATTTTACTTGAATCCGATTAAATTTATTTTAATTTTAAAGGTTTTAAATTTTATATTTTTATCTTAAAACATCGTTTAATAATCGTTGTGACACTTTATACATTTTGAAATCCTTTACATTCCACCTTGTTAAATATATCTTTTTTATTATTTTGGGGGATATTTTTATATCATTTTTTTTTTTTTGTTTTTTACTTTATTAATTAACACCTTAAATTTTATGCATATGAAAATCATATCACAATGAATATTTAATATAAAAAATATGAATAATATTAAATATAAATATGTTAATTTAATATAATATAATGCATATAATGAAAACAATTTAAAATTCATATACATACTTTTTATTGTCATAAATACTCGCTTCCCAAATTTCAAATCCTTAAATCAAAGGTAAATTTTTGTATTTTTACACTTAAATTGAATTCTCAAATGAATACAAATGAGTGAAACAAAAAAAGAAAAAGTAAATTAAATTTAATTATTTTAATTTTAAGATACGATTATAATATTTTTAATATAAAAAAAAAGAAAAATTATAAATGCAAACTTGGGTGTTCCCATTACAATCTATAATACATGCTATTAAAATTATAAAATTACACATAAAAATTCCTTTGTATTTAAATGAAATTTTAAAAGTTAGCAATTAAACTATAAGGTTTTAAAAAAGCTCATTTCATATTTCATGTACATTGATTTGATTCATTTAAAAAAAAAATAAAAGAAATTGCCTAGCTTTCAAGTAAATATTTTTTATTTAAACCCTATAATAAATTTAAACTACAAAAATGTGGTAAAAATAAAATTTGAAACGTAATCAAGAAATAACGCAAGACTACGCGTAATCAAAAAATAACGCTTGAACTCTGTTTCAAAATTTTCAAAAATTTCAAAAAACGGAATTACTGCAGTTCGCAATAATTTTTTATGTTCAAAAAACAAATAAAACAGATTATTTAAACTTTTTTTTAGAAGAACGTGCAGGTGAAATGTATAGGTAAGTTTACCATCCGAAACTTAATTGAAACAACTTATAAGTGGAAAATCGCTTATGACTTTAGAAAACAGGGCAATATTTCTTGAAAACTTTTAAGTATAAAAGAATTAAACAATACTCATATTAATAATGCTACAACGGCTACAGTAAAGCTTTACCTTTGGTTCCATCATGCAGAGAAGGTACTATATATTACAGCATGTTTCTGCTATTATGGCTTCGTAACTGATAGCAAAATGGTAATAAAAATAGTCGGATTCATTGTTCCGTTGAACATTGCGTTATTTATAAAGATTGAGAGATACACTGTGTTATTTATAAAGATTTCATTCCATTATTCTTCTTCTTTTTCTTCTTTTATTGCCTATCCCTAATTGGATGTTAGCGGTCATATGATATTTGCAACGACATCCTGAAAGATGTTTCGATTCGTTGCTGAATGGATTAAATCGCCAATGTTTCTAATGCCTGTCCAGTTTCTAATGTTGCTCGACCATGTTAATTGTTTTCTTCATATACCTTTTTTCCCTTCAATTTTTGCTTGAACTATTAACTGAAGTAGCGCGTATTTGCTTCCACGCATAATATACCGAAAGAAGGATTTTTTTGTTTCTTTAACCTTAAAAGTTGTTCTCTTTCTGTATTTGCTTTACGTAGAATTTCTTCGTTTGTAATGTAATCTGTCCACGATATTTTTCTCATTTTTCGATAGATCCACATTTCGAAAGCTTCGAGTTTGTTGAGTTCTCTTACTTTCAAGGTCTATATTTCTGTACCATATAAGAGTATAGATCAAATATAGCATTTAACGAATCGTAAAGAAAGGCTCAAGTTCATGAAAAAACTTTTTTGTGTTTAAGAAATGCATCATTCCATTACATTGGCTAAATGGTGAGGTCAGTTTTTTAGTAAGAATTTAATACTACCAAGGGGATATTCTTACTATCTTAGAAAATACTTTAAAAAATTATGCATAGAAAAATTAAAACTTACAATAAAAGATACTAAGAATATCCCCTTGGGATCGGATCGGGGAAGAGATTAATGAAATGAAAATAAAGGAGAACTGAATTGTAGACTTATTTTTCATGAAACACTTAAAAGAATAAAAAATGAACACCTAACTAACATTGAAGTAGCGGTATAGAATAAAAGAAAAAAAAATGTTGGCATTTAAAAAAGGTTTTACTTTTCGACTAATGACAAACAAAAAGACAAAATTGAAACTATTCATTATCACTATAAAAAAAAACAAAAATTTAAATGCACTAAAAAAACTTACGATATCATATCCTTTGAATCATAATAAACGAATTAACACACTAAAAATCACTTTTTATTTTTTAATTTAATTTTATTGCGATATTTTTACGCGAGATCTTAAGATTCTTAGCTAAATAAATAATCACATATAATATTATATAAGTATGTATGTGCACACATAAAAATATAATTGTATCAATGTCATCATATTGCTTAAAACAACATGGGGTGGCAAAAATAATTTTCCTCCATATGTATGTATATTATATACACCTATATAGGAAAATTTTTTATTAAAAAAAAAATCTTTTAATGTTTAAGAAAAGCAATTTTTTGTGGGTAATTTTATTTTATAATCTATGTATGTATGACCTCCCACCTATTCAAAAATCTTAATAAGGGGTGGAATTTTATGATTGCAATTAAAACATCATATCTAGCAATAAAAACAAAATAAACTTATTTAATTTTAAATTTTCTTTTTCAAAAACAAAAAAAAAAAAAATGAGAATAAATTATTACGAAAATGAATTTAATTTTATTGTTTAATTTTTTTCATTAACAATTATTTATGTTTATTTTATTTTTATAATTATTTTTAATTCTAATTTTTTTTTTTTTTGCTATTCAAAATAAAAAAAAAAAAAAACAACAAAAAGAAAAAGAAAAGTGATATTAAATGCGGCGGAATTTTCTTATTTATGTTAAAATTAAGAGTAATAAATCTTTTTTAATGGGATTAATTATGACATTTTTCATTTCTAGGAAAAAAAAAAATTTTTAAGGAAAATTTTATCCTGCTTAATAAAAAAGAAAAAAACAAATTAAACAAATAGAAAAAGAAATATAGTAATAAAAGAAAATGGAATTAAAACAAGGATACAGGTGGATTATTAACAAAAAAAAAAAACCAAAAGGAGAAAAAACAAAAGGATAAACATTTTTATTAATATTAAATGCAAAAGGATGAATTTAAACATTTTTAATCCAAGTATTTTGTTAATGTTTTTTCTAGGATTTTAATTTATTTTAAGATGGAATAAAGATTTTAAATGTAATTAAAATAGATTATATTATATTTTAATTTTATTTCTTAAAAATTACATTTAAAAAAAAAAAAAAGAAAAACAAGGTAGAATGTAAAACCCACGATTTTTAAAGGCGTACTTTTTCCAAAAGATATTAAAAATAGTTTAAGATATTGTGACTTGCAACAAATTTGGTAATTTTTCTAAAGATTTTATATATGCATAAGGAAAATTTGGGAAAAATCAAATCAACAGACATTTTCTTCAATTTTAAAGAAACCCTATTAAAGGATTAAAGAAAACCCTAAATTAAGAAAAACAATTGTACTTTTAAAACTATGATGTTGCAGTTTTATTTTTAGGGTTTTACTTTGAAAAATTGTATATAGTTGCTTAAATTACAGGTGTCTAAAAATAGTAAATTTTCAAATTTTAAACTCTAATTGCTCTTTAACAGGGTGTAGTAGTACAAACAAAATTTCTCAAGTAACTTATGCAAATTCTCAAAATTTTAAGATTTTATTTACTTTTTCTAAGTTTAAGATAACCAACCATGATTAAAATTTCATAGCTCCATTTTAACGATGTAATAATTTTTGTAAACATACGGAGCAATAGACAGACAGACAAAAATTCATAATAGTCAATCGGTTATTCAAAATACAGATGAACTGCAAAATATCGAAATCCGCCTTAAATTAAAGTAGATGTATTTTAACTGTTGCCTAACAATAAATAGGTCTCTACGGATAGGTATCATAAAAAAAATTTAAGTCATGGATGAAAAAAATTTTTATGTAGTCCTACCTAAGAAAACCTTATTTTCAAATGTTTATATGTCAAGGTCCGCTTAATATTTTTTTAATCTGAAAGCTAACGATAGAAAATCTTTTAGGCTTTACAAATAAATTAGTAGAAAAATTATATAATGTTTTGCAATTTGGTAAATTCTGTAATTTCGGCTTTTCGTAATTATATAGAGGGCACTTTAAAACTGAAGAAATTCATTTTTTATTTTTATTAATTTTTCACAATTTTTTCTTAAGTAAAAAATTCTATGGCAAAGTAAAAATTTTGATGCAACAGAAGTGGAACTTTAATATGTTTTTTTTATTTTTTTTTTTTGAAAATGTGCAAGTGCACTTTTGAAAACCTTTGGTTTTACTTATTGTACTTCCGTCTTCTTATATATATGTTCTTTCTACGCCTTTACAACATAGTAAGCAAATATATAGACTTCATCCACAAATTAAAATTTTAAGCAAGTAGGCTTCATACATTCTTTTTTATTTCAGAATTCAGGTATTCGTTTTTTCAATCTCAAGCTTTAATAAACGGATGATAATATTTTAAGTATAGTTTTTATGTATAAGTAGATCAAAACTGTCAGTAAAACTTAAAGTACTATTTCAGATATACTCACTATATGTATAATAAATTTTTGATTTTAGCCACATTTAAAATTCACAAGTTAATTAACTAGTACCCTAGGAATAGTGGAAAAATTATTAAAAATATGTGTGTAGTTGTTAACTAGAAAAACAATTATCCTTCCAACAACCGCATAATTAAAGAATTATTTATTAAAAATAAAATAAAAAAAACTCTGAAGAAATTAAAAATGAATAGAAACACCAATTATCCACTAAAACACCATAACCAATAATTGACAACTAACTTCCTTTTAATATGACCAAAAGTATTTATACTTTACATAACAAATTAGCATTAAAACCACAAAATTTTCTCACAGCAATTTAATTTTTTTTTTTTTTTTGTTCATAAATTTCCCCCATTTTGCATCGGTAATTCTGAAAATCAATTTTCATATTTAAATTCTCCCAAGAAATATTAATTTAATTTTTCATATGAGTTCATTGGAATAGTTCAAGTTTATCCATTTGCAGGCTAAAAACTATCATTGTGACTAAAATGTATCAAGGTAATATGTAAAACAAAGATGTTTTAATATGCACATTTTCAAAACTATTAAACAAAAAATTATAAAATTCTGAATTCCAGATGATTGTAAAATATGGACGGACAGTAAAAGTATAAAACTCTTAAACAACATTTGTTAAATTGTTTTAGAAAATTTATTTAAAACCGCAAAATGAATGAGATTTTTCAAAATGTCCTGTGGTCAATTTTATAAATGAATAAAAACCACAGAAAACCCCCTATTGCATATATGTATCTATACAAAAAAAAAAACAATTAAACTTTATATAAATATTAAGAACTAGTTAGTTCAAATTGAATATTCATTTTTGGCATAATGGGTCGAATGCATAAAGCTTGAACTTAAATCTCCCTTTTTCAAACAAAAATAAAAGTTCAAGAGTAGTTTTTGTTTGAAAAAGCCAGATTTTAGTTCAAGTTAATTTTTATGCATTCGACCCAATGTCGCATAAAAAGCATATTCATAAATTAATCATAATTTTCTAAGATGACCTAATACCACTTTGTATATACATATTTTCGAAATAAACATTAATTTTTAATTTAGTTTTTTCTTTTTTTACCGGCGTAAACTTTAAAAGTCACCCAGAGCAATTGGATGTCATTATTCTGGATATGGTTGAACTTTAACCAACCAAAACCATTTTAAAACAAAACTTTTGATTGGTTTTAAACCATTAATACAAATTTACATTTCAGGTTATGGGATAACAATATGGAAAGGAGTCTTAGAATAAGAGATTTAAGAAAATTTAAGGTTATGTACGATGGATAAGAATATTTGAAGGGAGATTTTGAAGAAAAACGTTAATATTCTTCTTAAACCCCTAGATTACTAAATCGCGTATGTGTATATAAATTACCAACTTTGCCAAACATAATAGATATTTCTAAGTATGTAAATAAATACTATATATAAGAGAAAAGTTATTGAATTCTGTCATATTATGGATAAGGTCAAAACCATTTTTTAAATAGAACTTCTATAAAACTTTTCGCTATAAAAACTTTCATATCGGCAATCTAAAGAAATATTAGTTGTTTTATATTCTTAAAACACGATAAATAAATAAATAACTATAGTAAAGAGAAATGCACACATATTAATTATAGAACACTTTCATTTGTAGGAATAGTTTTCCATTAGTAACAAACAATATACACAATTTGTTTGTCTATAGCTATAAAAATTTAATAGGAAAATACCTTGTTTATATGCAGAAATCTAACGATACCAAAGTAGAGTTAATATAATTTTAGTATAGAATTGTTATTTTCGAATATTGCTGCGAGAGCAGTACTTATAGCTCTGCTATTTTATTAAATCTGTGTATATTAATGTAAAAAGGATGAGTTCAAACCGTATAATTTTCTTATTCTAATCGCTAATAAGTCAAAAACAACCTAATAGATGAACTAATTTTCGAAAGATTTCATCAAGTTCGTCAGATAATTTGAATTCTTTAATTAATAAATCTCTGTATATCCTTGCTAAATTTAAAACGAAATATCTTCTAGCATTCCAGAAATTTCCACCCGTAATGAACTATAGATTCTCACAATCACAGAAAATGCAGTCACTAATTTTAACAATAACAAGTTAAAAACCAGTTCGAAAATAGTTTTTTTTTTTAATGAAAAAATGTATCTACGTTTTTATATATTTTTTTTTAATTTAATGCAATATATATATATATAATGTTTCATCCTTTTTTTTTCTGACTGAGAAATTGATCGAGTAAAAGATCTGCGGAAAATTTAAAAATTTTTTTAATTTCTTGATAAAAAATCTCGATTAAATAGAAAATTTTCTTTTATATACGTACACTAATTTAAATATGTATAAATCATTTTCTTTGACAATTAATAAAAATTTAAAACAAAAGGTTAGAATATGTCTTCTAATATTGTACTTTGAAATTTAACAGCAATTATAAAATAATTTTGAAGTTTTTAAAAGAATTTTTGAAAAACATCTTTAATAAATTGTTTTTAAATTTTTGACCCAGTAATCTATTTTAATCTAACGATAAAATAAAAATCCTATATTTTTATATTTTTATTTTGATTTCATAGGTAACAAATTTTTATCTTCAAAACCCAAAAATTTTCTTTATATCTATAGATACATATAACTATATTTATTTATCATTCATCAAAAAAAAAAAAAGAAAAACAATTCTATTTATTTTTAATATTTTTTTGTATTATTTTTTAATAAAAAAAATTTTTTCAACAAATAAAATTCATAAAATTGATTTTTCCTTTATTTATCCTTATGAACCGTTAAAGATTAAGAAGCGAGAAATCGAAAAAAAATAATAAATGTATCTAAGAATATTACAATCTTATCCATGAACCCGGAATACACTTATAGTATAATAGAATAAGTATAGTTTTTTTTTTTTTCTTCCCTTTTCATCCATTTTATAAAAATAGGCATAAAGAAAACTTTTAATAAAATAAAAAGAAATATTTAAAGAAAACGAATATTATAATCATAGGATATATATAAATATATTATATATATATATATATACGCACAAGTAGACAATTCATATAGTTAAGAAGCATTTCTATATAAAGCCTAACACAACATGACTTTTCTGATGGGTATAACGCATGAAAATGGAATAAAATCAAATTTACTGCTGAATTTACATATCACTAGTGTGAAAATACCCTATATGAAAGCCACAATAAAACTTTAAAATTATTTGAAATATTGTATAGATGTTATGTGATTGTAAAAAATTGGTCCAAAAAACTCTTTCCTTACATCGATTAGTCATAAACGTTTCCTCCAATGATATATTAAACAAATTTCAAGCAATTAATAACTAAAAATTCAATATTACAAGGGAATAATGTGATTTTAAGTTTAATGGCGACAGCACAGATAGGCAGATTTTTTTTAAAATTATGTTGAAGATTGTAAGAGATAATAATGAAAAAAATTTAGAAACTATAAATTTTAAGTATATTTAAAATTACAATAAAAATTGTCTTTAACGCTTTTTTTTCTACAACAAGTCCCACTTATTTAAAAAAACAATCATATAAACTATATGTATTTTCATTTCGTAAAAGTTAAGAACTTTACTATGCGTAAAAATAATTTCACAAGTGAACAGTTTCAGTTTTCTATAGGTAATAAATATTAATCGAACTTTTCTAAATCTATTTTTTTTTTTACCAAAAGTACAATACTTAAGTCGCCAACTTCTAGTTTCAAACGACAGTCAGCTCATATTCAAATAAATAATACAAGTAATACCCTAGAGGAACAGACCTCAAGTTTTGTCAAGTTAACATTTCAGGTCATAAAAATAAACTCAAAGGATCATACATACATCATACAGAATTATACAAATATAATATGATTTACAACGCTGTCAGATTATTTTTAACTAGTTTCATTCAAACATTGTAGCTAATATTATATTTCAAAGCTTTTTAAACACAAAAAGATGAAATATTAATTAACTTGACTGAATTTATTTGAATAAAAAAAAAGAATTTTGTAACTATACTTTAAATTCACAATTTAAAATCTCAAAATTTAAATACAGCTACAATATGCTATTTTTTCATAGTACATATAAGTATTTTCAAGCAGACTCATTAAAGACATCGCCACCGATTTATAATCCTTTTAATTAAGAATTACATTTATCAACCTTGAAAATCTATAAAAAAAAAAACAGGTCTTCTTAATCAAATCAAGGATACTACAAAAAAAGCCTCCTTGAAGTTATCTCAAAAAAACATTTAAATATAAAATAAATATAATTATATTAACTGAACAGTCTCAGCCGTTTACCAACTAAGTATTAAGTATAACAATTTATTTAAAAAAAAAAAAAAATTCTAAAAAATGAAAAAACAAAATACATACTAAAAAACAATAAAAGCATTTTCTAAACTAACCGAATAAAATTTTGAACACATATTTAAATTTTTTTAATAGAGTCAAAAAACGAATTTTTAATTTTTATATACCTATCCTATAAATATTAAATTTTTAAGTAAAATTTGTTTTTTAATATTTTTTTTTATTTTGTTTTGTTTTGTTTTGTTTTCTCCTTAAGATGAAAAAGTCTAATTCAACAAAAATAATCATATTTTTTATGCAAACACACGCCTCAACCAAAAAAAATTACTACAGTTGCTTTCCGCATCATTCTCATTCCGAATTTTCTTTATTTTTTTCCCTTTTTTTTTTTTTTTTGTTTTTTATTTATTTTTCTTCTATTACAATTTCATCCATTCAGAATTCATAGAATTTTCTCGCGATTTTTTTTTTTCTTTTTTGTTTTTCTTTTAATACTATATTGTTGCACGTTTTCTTTTGTTGTTGTTTTGTTTGCTGTTGGTTGTTGCATGAAATAATAATTTATAATAAACAACAAACAAAACAAAAAAAAAAAAAATGTTGCTTACAGGATATTTTTTTTTTTTTTTTTGCTTTTACATTATTTTTTTTTTATTTTTATTATTTTTATGTTATTTTGACAACAACAGCAGCAACAACAACAACAACAACAACAATGTACATCATTCAGTAATAATTCAAGCAATTCAAGTGAACTCTATTGAATAAGAGCCTAAATATAGGCAATATTATTTCAAAAAAAAGAAAAACATTGTAAGTATAGAAAATAAAATTTGCATGAGAAAAAAAAAATGATTGTAGGTAGGTAGGTAGGTTTTATTACACCAAAATATATAGTATAAAAATTTTGATGATATAAAAGCTGGAAAATGTTGATTTAAAGGTAAAAAAAAAAGAAAAAGAAAAATAAAAAAAAAGAAATATGTACAGTATCACCATTATACAAAGAAGTTAAGAAAAAAAAAAGAAAATTCATTGTTAAGTTCATCAAATTTTGATATTATTGAATTTGCTTTGTTGTTTTTGTTTTTCTATTCTTTTCTTTATTTTCTATTCTTTGTTACTTTAAATTTTGTTTACTTAAGAAATTTACCTTTTGATATGGAATTATTTTAATTTTTTTTTTTTTTTCGTCCTTTTCACGTCCTATTTTTTTTTTTTTTTTTATTTATTTATCGTTGTGTGAGTTATTTTTTTTTAATATTTTTGTTTTGTTATTGATGTTGTACCTTTTGCTGCTGTTATTGTGGTTGATTATTATTATTATTATTATTATTATTTTTTTTTTGGTAAAAATTTATGAGATTTTCAATAAGAAAAATAATTTTAATAAAAGTTTGCTACTTTTTTTTTTTTATCTTTTTTAAGACTTGACACAATGTAAATAATGGCATATCATGACAAAAGAGAAAAAAAAAAAAAATATATAATTTAAATAAATAGGGAAAATTTTTCAAAACAAAATTATTTACATTGCAGAGAAAAAGAAAATTAAATATATTTTTTATCTATGTTTATTTAAATAATATATTTTATAAGTATAAGTATTTTAAAAAGAAATTAAATAAATAATAAATTTAAAATTAAAGTTTTCAGTAATATTTTCAATAAATACACAATATTATATATGTAAGGTTTAGTGGTGAAAACATTATAAATTGTATGTATATTTATTGATTGGTTTAAGTCTATTATTGCATTATTAAAGATTGGTTTGTGTCTTCAATCATGACTTCACTATGATTTCACAAAATACATAAGTAATTTACATAAAAATTGCAGCACTATTAGATAGCGTTATTCGTATAATACACTGATTAGTGATATTATATTACCAATATTATATTTTGTTATTATATTTTGTTTTATATTATTTTATTGTATATTTATACATTAACTGTAAATTTAAATGTATACAATATGAGAATTAATTTAGACTGAAACACAAACTATGATAAAGTTTTTAAAAAATAATTTTATTTTTTGTACTATTGTATACCACAGTATGATGGTCGATTCTCTTGATCACTATATCACACGTGACGACTTTTTATGAATATATACTTACTACATCGGCAATGACGCCATGACGACATTTCAACACGATACAGTTACTGAAAATATCGTTCTCAACAATATTTCTTTTGCTGACAAAATGTCGTCGCGTTGTCATTGCCGGTATATTATGAATATATTCATAAGCAATACATATAATAAATAAAATGACACGTCTTTGGTACATCACGTGTCGTATGTGTGAATAAAACAATGTAAATTTAATATTATTTGGTAAAGAATGTTAGAACGAATGAAGAAAAAATACATTTTTGTCATGCCCATTGTAAAAATATGATGCAGCACGATACATTGTCCTCACAGCGTCATTACGTTTCGTTATAGTGAGAACCGAACTTTAATCTGCTACTAACATATTTTCTAATTACACTTATTACCTCTCACTAGAATGTATTCATTATCTTAATAGTTAAATTTGAATTTTATTTTGTTCTTTTCAATTCACTTACTCTTTATTACAAACATAATTGTTTATTAAAATTTTTCCCTTCATTTTTGTTATTGTTTGTTTTATAAAATTATTTGAAGAGGTCTGAAAATTATTTATTATCGTGTTTATGAATATATTTAGAAAAACTATTTATAGCTTTTAAATGTAAAAATGTTTACGTTTTAATATGATTTATATGAATTCATCTTGTTTATTGGATGGATTGATGCATTATAAGAGTGAAATTAAATTTCAGTGATTGACATTTAATAAAATCAACCACAAGTTAGATTTATTCAATAACCAAATCTTCATATTGCATAATAAATGTAAAATCATAGCTTCCTGCCAACGAGACACTGGGTCAAATGTATAAAAATGAGTTTGAACTCAAATCTGAATTTTTCAAATAAAAACTATTCTTGAACTCGTAGGTTTTGTTTGAAAAAATTGAGAATCGAGTTCCAGCTCAGTTTTATGCATTTGATGCACTGTTTAATAATAAAAAAATAGTGAATATTTTTATCGTTGAACATAAATATGTGAAGGTAAATTGTTTAGAACTTAATGTTAATGCTAATTTAAAATGCAGTCAAATGTGTGGTGATATTTTCTTTTTTCTGCTAATTAACTGAAAGGAGGGATCTAATTTTACATTGTATAGAATTTCACAAAAGTATGATGTCCTATGTTAAGCTTAATAAATTTCACATCGATTATAAGAAAGAAATTCAAATCTAATTTTATGAGAATGTATATATGCGCCACATAGAAGTTTCTGAACAACTCTGCACGGCTATAAATATAATATTTAATTTTAAATTACTTTTCTTATATGCAAAGGTAAAAATATCCAAAATGAGTACAATATTTTAGGTGAAGCTTTCATAAAAAAAAATGTAGGTATTTTATTTTTTAAGACAATCATCCACAAAGGTATCAAAAGTAACAAATTAAAATCATAAACCATAAAAATATATTTAGTAAAAATTATATGTTTATTTGGTTTTTCTTTTTTTTTCAATCCCTTCCAAAACCATACCAAACTTACAATTAAAATTAAGAACGGATGTATAAAACCAATTGAAAAAATTAAAAAAAAAAAAAAAAAACATTAAAAAACCAAAACTTTTCTAGACATTTTTATTCAATAAAATTCCTTTTAAAAAATAAACAACAGCTGTGACCGTCATCATACACCCAATTTTCAAAAAAGAACTTCACTAAGCGCAGTTACTTAGGATTCTCACTTAATTTCGTACCTAATATAATTTTACAAATGACATTCAATGTTTACATAACTTTTATGGTAAAATTATTTCTTATATTATATTTTTTTTTTCTTTATTGTTTCCATTATTTCCATATTTAAAATGAGGGTTAATTTTTAAAATACAACAACCCAAGAAAAATAAATTTACACCCATTATTAAAGAAAGACAAAAAAAAAAAAAAAATTACATTTACTTAAATTTATTATTTCCTGTCACTTTCGACATAATGTTGTATAATTTTTCCCGCCAAAATAAAAAAGAAAATGCAAAAATAATTTTAAGTGCTGCCATACAACAACAGATTGTGGTCCTTAAGATATTACAATACATAAGAAATTACAGGGATTCATATATTCATTGATTTATTCTTGTTACTTTTAATTTTATTTTATTTTTAAATTTCATTTAATTTTTCTTTAAATTCTTAACCTAATTCATGTATCCTACATTTGATTACCAAGAATGTAAGGATATGTCAAACTAAACAAGGAACAAAATTCATTTTTTTTTTTTAAGTTTTTTTTTATTTCCTGAATAGATCGACAAATGTTGTTTTAGTCAATTTCTTTCTATTTACGCTGCTCTGCTTTTATTTTATAATTTAAAAAATTTCACTTTTCTTCTCTTTGCGTTTCTTTGTCTTTTTTCAGTTTGCCTTTTTCATTTTCCTTTACGTGTACCAACATTTTTTTATTCCATTATTATAAAAAATTATAATTATTTTTTTTTATATAATTTTTTTTATATTTGTATTTTTTGTTTCCAACTCTGTTTTAATGCAATTACCTAAAGTTCAGCAAAAAAAACATTAGTTCTCCAATTTTACTTACGGAGAACTCCATTATGTTCCATGATTGAGGAATCTCAGATTTTCAGTCCCTCAACTTCTACACTCTACAGTTTTCGTAACTTCTACAATGTGGATTGTACGGAATACTCATCCAAGGGGTTACCAAGTAGAAGTTACTTACGGAGAACTCCATTATGTTCCATGATTGAGGAATCTCAGATTTTCAGTCTCTCAACTTCTACACTCTACAGTTTTCGTAACTTCTACAATGTGGATTGTACGGAATACTCATCCAAGGGGTTACCAATGTCCCATAATTATTGCTATGGTTTTAGCAGTGTTTACACAAGTGTATTTTAGCAGTTCTTTCGTTCTTTTGTTCTTAAAAATGGGACATATTCTTTTACTTTCAATTAAAGCAAAGTAAAATTATCAGTTCAAGCTATAAAATTTAATATGTAATAATAACTTCAAAGAACTAAAATTCCGGAAAATTAAACAGCAACGAAAAATATATTTTCCGCGAATGTTTTAAATCTAAAAATTTCTGGTGAAAAAACAATAAATACTTTTTAAACAGGTGAGATATGTTGACATGCTTCTGCAAAAATCTGAACATCAGAATTCATTATTTTGGTGAATCTGAGGTTACAGCCCTTGATATCTCAAAATCCTTCAATCGAAGATGACATTTAGCTCTTCTAAACAAATATCGAGCCATTGATATGAGTAGTTCCTTTTGTAGTTCAAAATTAATGTTGGCGTTCCACACGGGTCAGCCCCTATCACCAAATATTTTCTTGAATTTTATTATTGACCTACTTTCTACCCTCAATCAAATATATAATTTTGCAGATGTAGCACTCCGGTGGTTTAAAACTCAAAGTTAGTTCTTATTAAAACTTTATATTCAAAATAAAGGCAACTGGTAAATAACAATCAAAAGCGATTTCTTCTATAGGCAGTAATACTCTTTGTATTCATCAAAAAGTTAAAAAAAAAAAACCTATACCTTAAATTTTTTTACAAATTCAGTTATTAACATCGTCTGTTATTTTTAACTGTAACACAATTTGTGCACTCTATACATTTTTTTTATTTCGAATGTGACATGAAAATATAAAAAGGGGTTATCAAATGATGTAAATATCAGTGACACTTAAAAATCGCGACCAAAATACAATAGTAAAAGTCTCTCAGAATAAAACCCTTTCTAAAGACCTTAAGAACATTGTAATGTAACTTCCCACTTTAAACAGAATTTCTCACTTATTATGTGTTTTTTTTTTTTGTTGTCCATTCATTTGTATTTTGTTTTTTTTTTTATCTTCTTCCTTTATGATCTGATTACAATGTGCAATTCTAGTGACAGATACAAAGTGATATTTAAATTTCCAGATTTAAATTTGGAAAGCCAAAAAAAAATAAAAAAAGTTTTAAAAAGACTACAAGTTAAAAAAAAAAAATAACAAAAAATAACATCGTTCGATTGAGTCGGACACAATTAAATTTTTTTTGTAAAAAGGATTAAATTGTATAAAAAAAATCCCAACTTAAAAGAGACAGTTACAATAATAAAATGTTTTGCTTTTTATTTTTGCTTATAACGGTTTAAATTTGACAATCTATATTCTTTTCAATAAAATAACGGTTCTTAACTGAACTAAAAGAATAACCATTAGTACCTAATACTGCGACGAATTATTATTATAATTTTTTTTTTTTTTTTGATGTTCCTTTATGAAGCAATAATCTAATATTGACTCTCGATAGTTGTTATCCAAAATACATAAGAGTCATTTAGAATGTACAATTGTATATTATATATAGCTGGATTACAAAGTAAGAGGATACACTACTCTTATTTTCATTATTTTATACAAACGTTTAGTTGTTGGTTTATATTTTTGTTTTTTTGTGGACGTTGAACGTGTCTTGTTTTATTTTATTTATTTTTTGCGATTTATTTATTCATATAGAGTCGTTTTGTTTTTGTTGTCTCTAATATAACACTTGAATTTAAGTTAAAATGAATATCAAAAATGAGGAATTAACACAGTATATACATATACATATAAAAATATACTTTAAAGTTTTAAATGGTTTACAGGAATTTTTTTTGCATGTGACATGATAAATTGCCCATAGCTTCATTAATTGACCTAATCCGGCATATTGACTGGCAATATTGTATACAGATTTGTTTCACATTTTTTGACATTTAGAATTTATCATTGTGAAAGATAGAAAAAGAGCAAGAGGATTTTTTTTTTTTTTTTGAAACAAATAATAGAAATTAAAGTATAAAAGATTTGATTTGCCTGAAGGTTTTATTTGTTTTACATAAAAACATTTTGATGTGATATGTGGTGAATAGAAAAGTAAAAACAAAATAAAATTTACTGATCTTAAAAAATCTTTTAGTTCTATTTTATTCCATGGTCTTATGTATTTTGTGTAAATCTTTAAATGTATTACGTATATCTTTAATTAAACCTTAAAATACTACATATATATTAAAAGAATGATAATGTATTGTCAACATATGTGCAACATTAGCAATTATCCTTGCTTTTCTCTGGTATTTGAAATTAGCTTTATTTAAAGAAAGTTATAATCTAAAAAGGGGGCTTCGTGGCCTAGTGGGTAAGAGCGTATAAAATACGCTGTAAACAGCGAGGGAATGTGGGTTCGAATCCCACACACGTCGTAAGAGTTATCCCACCTTACGCCATTTACAGCCACGCCTGAACAGAAAAGGCTGTGAAATTTTCTGGTCACATTTATATGGCATAGAGAAATGCATTAAAAAAAATAATCTAAAAAGAGCTTTGTTACAAAATTTGGCATGGCATTTTTTTTTCAATTTCATTTTTCTGCCTTATGACTTAAATGAAATTTTCTAAAAGAAAGAATCTGAAAGCAATCTTTGGACAATGCCAATTTGAAGAAAGTTTTATTTTAAAAAAAGATTTGTTCTCAAAAAAATTTATTTATTATTTGGTTTCAACAATTATGATTATCTGGAGTTTGAAGACGGTATTTTAATACTCAAGGCCTGTAGCATTTTAAATACTTGAATGTTGAAATAGGTATGTAAAAAAATAATTAAAAGGGATTTTAGTTGTAACAGTTAGTTGTAAAATCAGAGTAATACCCTTTTTTCAGAATACACGTTATATATATATGTATAATATGTGAATGAAAAATTTCGAATAAAAAGGGGCTTTATAAATTAGTTAATTACAAAATTAGGATTTATGTTTTCCCAGAATAATATATTAATGTATTTATGTATATATGTATGTATGTATCTTTATAATTCAGAAGAGTAAATTTAAAAAATAAAACAGAGTGACAAAATTAGATTTTCGAAAAAACGATATTGAAAATCATGATTGTTTTAAACTAAAATTAAAAGATTTAAAGATTTCAGAATAGGTAGACCTGCTGAAATGGTTAATAAATACAATTAACAAGAACTAATATTATTATAATAAATGTGAGTATGAATGTAATATGTATACTTATTTATTTATATTTTTGTAGGATACATAAATCTTTATATAATTAATTCTAAAGGCTACAAAAATTTTAAAAATTTTATCTATGAATAATATTTCTTAAAACTGTAAACTATCTTAAATTATTTTTTATACTTGCAAATACATTGTTCATCTTTAAATTTCCAAACGCAACGTCTACTAAATAAAAACAATGCTGGGAAACTTTTTATTGAAACCCTCGTATTATTTTAATATTTATCCAAAAAAAAATTAAACTTAAAAATATTTTAGAATTATATTTTTTTATTTAAATCATAATGGGAAATTTAATTACACACATTAAGTCATATTTTTTTCATACATTACATTAAATCATATTTTAAGTACAATACGATTTAATATAGATAACCAAAGCCAATAACTGCATACATACATATGTAGTACATATGTATGGCTAAATAAAGCTATTAAAAATGAAATTTTATTTTAATTTAAGCTTTTTTTTTAAAACGAGTTATTATTATAAAAATATGTTCGTTAAGCTTAGACTGATTATTGATCATAACACATTTTATTTGTGCTATGCAATTTAATTATATAATATGTATACATATATATATATATGTGTAATTAAAAGTCATGATAATAAAACCACATTACTGCAAAAATCTTTGTAGATTTGCTTTTACATTAATTAAATAAAGAACTTTCTAGAAATTAAATAGAAAGCAAATTATATTTTTATATTTACTAATTTTCACCCTACGTTCGAAATTCAAGCACATGTGAGTATCCGACCCAAGCAGAAATTTTGGTCAACGTTCCGGAAATGTTACCAAAATTGAGTCATGTTTAGTTAAAATTGGTTTAGTATTTGCGTACTTAAAGGCTTTGATTCCGATATTTTTTATAATTGGCACGTATCAATTACCAAGTGGGGATATTAGTTTGAGTGGTTAATTTGTAGTTTTTGTAACTAAGATTAGTTAATGTTTAGTAATTTAAATACATTTAAATTATTTATTTTGTAAACTTCTTGCTGAATGTATATACATATACTAATTCTAAATAAATTACTTAATGTTAGTAATAAAAATAATATCGTAACTAAAAATGTTCCCTTTTGCTAACAACTAAGTCACAACAGTTACAAAATTGACAACATAAAGCCAAGTTGCATTTATAAGTAACAATGTAGTAAAATAATAATCATTGTTTTATATCATAGTCACAATAACTTTATTTACTTAAAAATTAGGAAATTTAACCACCCTGCGCCTCAGCCTCTTATTTTGTAACTATAATATACACAATTTTCTACTTGGGGAGGTTACTTTCCATTTCATGCTTACATTTTTTTCGATTTTTTTTTTAAAGTTATACTTAATCACTTCGTATTCGTTAAATAAAAAAAACGTTTCTTAAAAACAGGTTTAAAAATAGCTCAGTTTGAATTGAAAATTGACAGATAATACAGCGAAAATAATTCACAATATACACAAATAGAAAACTACATATTCACAATTTCACATCCAAATAAAATGGATCACTTCGAACATTTTTTTAGTAAGTATTTTTTTTACGTATCTTTTAGTATACTTTAGGGATACGATCTTTTCGTATCTTTACGGATACGAAAACAATTATTTCAAGTGAAATTTTATTTTAATAGAAAAAACAACAAAAAATAAAGTAAAATGCGTCAAAGAATCAAAATATATTTCAAATGTAAAAATGGGCCAAAATTGCGTAACTGAAAATACAATGTGCATAATATCCAATACCATAAACACATAAACAAATAAATATACATATACATAATATTGAGTTTTCCAATTTGAGTGATATGATTTTTAAGTGACGTTCTAAGGCCATTTGTAGTATTTCATGATCTGTCATTTTTTTTTTCATTATATTCAGTAATGTTTACAATTTCATCATGGAGAGATATACGCAAGAACAACGTTTACAAATTATTTAATTTGATTATCAAAATAATCGTTCTCCAATTGCAATTTTTTTAAGAAAATTATCTTCTCCGATGAGGCTCACTTTCATCTGAGTGGTGCGGTAAATAAACAAAACTGTCAATTCTGGTGCGAAGAAAATCCACAAATTATTCATGAACAACCATTACATTCACATAAATTGACAGTTTGGTGTGATTTTTGGTCTGGTGGAATCATCGGTTCGCACTTCTTTCGAAATGAAGCTGGTAACACCGTTACTGTCAATCGAGAGCGGTATAGATCTTATCATCGACCTAACTTTTTATGGCCGAAATTGGAAGAAGTTGATCTTGACAAGATGGGGCTACGTGCCACACAGCACGTGCAATAACCGAATTATTGCGAGAAAAGTTGGGAGATTCAATTATTTCAAGAAATTGTGACATTGAATGGCCTCCAACAAGTTGTGATTTAACACCATTAAACTATTTCTTGTGGGGTTATTTGAAGTCATTGGTCTTTAGCAATAAACCAGACTCTCTTTAAGCTTTAGAAGTCAATATTGAACGTGCTATTCATGACATACAACTTGATTTAGTGGTAAAAGTGCTCGAAAATTGGTTCAGCAAATTCGTTCCTGCAAAAGAAGTCGTGGAGGCCATTTGAATGAATAAAAATTCAGAACTTAATTGTATCGATTGTACTTCATATTAAATAAAAAACATTTGAATTTCCTTAACAATTAGTGTGATTTTTTTTTTAAAGAAATCATATCACTCAAATTGGAAAACCCGTTATAAATATACACGTGTGTATATGATATCTATCAAAAAAATAACATTACGAACTAATAAAAAGCAAGTAATAATAAAAGTATAGACAGAAACAAATTCATAAAATAGTCGTGTCAAAAATGGTCAAGTATTTTTAAATTTCAAAAAGTTGTATTTTCTAAATTAATACCCCAATTTGAAATTAATTTTGGAAATCTTGTTTTGAAAAGTACCCTTTTATAAAAATTGTCCCAATAGTTTCGTCAAAATAAATAAATGTTTGCCTATTTTTATTTATATTAAAATTTTCTAGTACTTATACATACATGCCAAAATAATATCACTTTTAATTTAAACCACTTTTTATACCCTACACATTAAGTATAGGGTATATTAACTTTGGTATGGTGTTTGTAACCACCAAAAGGAAGCGAGTTAGGTATAGACATGTATATATATTCTGAATCAGGATCACCGCCTGAGTCGATTTAGCGATGTCCGTCCGTCCGTCCGTCCATACGCACGATAACTCAAAAAATAATGATGCTATCTTGATGAAATTTATACTGTAGGTTAACAATGACTAAGATAAGGCGGGGATTGTAAATGGACGAAATCGGACCATGCGTTCTAGTACCTCCCATACAACTTCCAAAACCGAATACGCATATCTTCGAAATTAATAAAGCTAGAAACTTAAAATTTCGTACGAGGGTGTGTTTTTCTGAATCCCTGATATCTCCAAAATTTTAGATGAATTGGAGTGGTTGTTCGGGTACCTCCGATACAAATACCAAAACCGAATAAGCATATATTCGAAATTAATAAAGATAGAAACTTCAAATTTGGTACTAGGGTGTTGTTTCCTGAATCCCTGATTTGTCCAAAATTTGAGATGAATTGGAGGAGCTGTTCGGGTACCTCCCATACAACTCCCAAAACCGAACATTCATATCTTCGAAATTAATAAATATAGGAACTTCAAATTTGATACGAGGGTGCTGTTTCCTAAATCCCTGATTTTCCTAAAATTTGAGATGAATTGGAATGGTCGTTCGGGTACCTCCCATACAACTCCCAAAACCGAACAAGCATATCTTCGAAATTAATAAAGATAGAAACTTCAAATTTGGTACTAGGGTGTTGTTTCCTGAATCCCTGATTTGTCCAAAATTTAAGATGAATTAGAATGGTTGTTCGGGTATCTGCCACACAACTCCTAAAACTAAACAAGCATATCTTCGAAATTAATAAATCTATAAACTTGACATTTGATATAAGAATGTTCTACCCTGTTGATGTCTCTAAAATTTGAGATGAATTGGGATGGTGGTCCGCGTGCCTTCACACACTTCCCAAGACCTAACAAGCATATTTTCGAATTAAATAAAGATAGAAATCTGAAATTTTGTACAAAGTTTGTAAAAGCATTTATTTTTTTAGCTTAGTTATATTAAATACCTAACTAAAATAACTTATGGATTTTTAATTTAATTTGAATTTTTTAGGTGTAGGGTATAAATAAGTCGGTTGCATCGACTTACTGTTACTTTTACTTGTTTTTATAATATTTATTTATGATTCATTTTCCATATTGATAAAAAAAAATTCATAATTATAACTATACATAGCAAAATAAAAATCACTTATATGTAGTAGTTATATATGAATAATAGTAAAGGCGAAACATTAATATGAGTAATATAATAATAATATTAATATTTATTTAATACAAACTTAGATCATAATATCACTAATTTTTTTTTTTTTTTTTAGATTGATATGTTTAGTTTAGTACAGTATTTTGTGTTGTTGAATGTGGACTAATGAATTTATCTGTATTAAAAATAAAAGCAAAAATTTTAAAAAGTGTTTCTTTCTTATAAGAATAATAATAATAAAAATAATAAGAATAAAAATAAAAAAATAAAAAACAGTAAATCTCAGATAATAAACAAATTGTACCCATTTATTTAATAAAAATAAAAACAATATAAAAAAAAAAAGATAAAATATAAAATGGCAATTAAAATAACTAAACTTCTACAAAAAAATAAGCTTTATTTTATAAGAGCACAAAAAAACCGGAAATTAATAAAAAGTGATATTAAAAAAATTTCTGAAAACATCAAATTATTGAAAAAAAAATTGAAAACTGTAAAAACTGTAAGTGCTAAAAAATGTATTGAAAATGGATTATGTCTATTAAAAAGTTATATAGTTCAATTACAGCGGAATTCTAGTCTAGTTAAAACTCATCCCATTAAAAAAACTTCTTATATAAAATGGAAGTATATTAATTCTGCTTTTAAAAATCGAATTAGAACTGGACTAATAATAAATCTAAAACACAAAGAACCAAAAGCATTTCTAACAGATTCGATAAAACTTTTAAGATGTCACATTAAAAATATTTTAAAAGATGAGTTAGCTCTTAAAATAAATACTGTATTTTGTGGAGAGTTTAAAATTTTCAAAGCTGATGAAGAAATAATTGAATACAAATATTTAAATACCAAAAATATATCAATATATAATAATACTAGTATTGATGAATGGCTTCAAGAAAATATATCTGATTTAATTCTTAAAGAATTGGAAGATTTCCAAGAAAAAGAGAGTGGTTGGACATTATCATCAATTATTAATTTAGTTATTAATATTAATAAATTTACACCTATGGTTGGATCTTCATATATTGAATTACCAAAACAAATAAAACAGAAAGGAGCTTGTGTAAATGTTAAAAATAATGATAATTATTGTTTTGTTTGGGCAATATTATCTGCTTTATATCCAGTAAAAAAACATCCTCAACGCATAACAAAATATCAAAATCATTTTAATAAATTAAAACTGGATGGTATACAGTTTCCAATCAAATTAAATCAAATATCAAAGTTTGAAAGACAAAATGATATTTCAGTTAATGTTTTTATTTTAGAGAAAATTAAAACAAAATTTAATATACGTCCAATAAATTTGACCAGATGTAAAAAACAACAACATGTTAACTTATTACTTATTCAAAATTACTATTACATTGATGATATTGATGAAAATGTCAATGAGCACAATGATGAATTTCCAATTATTAAATATCATTATGTTTGGATTAAGAATTTTTCAAGACTTTTTTCATCACAAGTATCTAAACATAAGAATAAAAAATATTTTTGCGATAGATGTCTTCATTACTTCTATAGTGAAAGTCGTCTAATAAAGCATGAAGAGGATTGTCGTGAAATGAATTTCTGTAAAGTAAAATTGCCAAGAGAAGATGAAAAACTATTAAAATTTAAAAATTTTCAGTATAAATTAAAAGCTCCATTTGTCATATATGCTGATCTAGAGTGTTTATTACCCCAGGTAAATAATAATAGTAATAAATTTCAAGATCATATTCCATGTAATCTAGGTTTTTATGTTAAATGTGAATATGACTCCACGTTATCGTTTTATAAATCATATAGAGGTCAGGATTGTACTAAATGGTTTGTTTACGAACTTTTAGACTTTGCTCAAAATGTTGAAACAGTTTTTTTATGCCCATTAGATATGAATGAAATGACTGACAATGAAATTATAAATTTTGAAAATACAAAATTTTGCCATATATGCGAAGAAATGTTTAATAGAGATGATGATAAAGTGCGTGATCATTGTCATATTACGGGAATATATAGAGGTGCTGCACACAAAGATTGTAATATCAATTTTAAAGATGTGCATACGATACCAGTAATTTTTCATAATTTAACTGGATATGACTCTCACTTTATAATTAAAGATTTGGCTTTAGAACTAGAAGGTAGGCTAAATTTATTGCCAATAAATAAAGAGCGTTATATTTCTTTTACAAAGAACTTGAATGAATATTTCATAAAATTTCGTTTTATTGACTCTTTTCGTTTTTTGAATAGCAGTATAGAAAATCTTTCTTCCACTTTAACCAATTTTCCCATATTAAAATCACAATTCGAAAAGTTAACCGAAAATCAATTAAATTTATTAAAACGTAAAGGTGTTTACCCGTACGATTATCTTGATGATAAATCTAAATTTTCAGAAACCAGCCTACCATCAATTTTGATGTTTTACAATAAATTAAATGATACATGTATTAGTGATGATGAGTATTTACATGCTCAGAAAATTTGGAACGATTTTAGTATAAAAAATTTGGGTGAGTATTCCGACCTATATTTAAAAACAGATGTACTGTTATTAGCAGATATATTTGAACAATTTCGATCAAGTTTTCATGAAACATATGGTCTAGATCCTGCGCATTATTTTACACTCCCCTCATATACTTGGGATGCTATGCTTAAATATACTGGCATTACGTTAGAACTATTAACAGATGTAGATATGTTAATGTTTATTGAAAAGGGAATTCGTGGAGGTCTTAGTCAATGTTCAAAAAGATATTCAAAGGCTAACAATATTTATATGACAGATTATGATCCTTCTAAATCAATGAATTTTCTAATGTATAATGATATAAATAATCAATATGGTTGGGCTATGTCCCAATATTTACCTAATGGTGATTTTAAATGGGTTAACAATAATGAAGATTTTGATGTTAATAACATAAACGATGACTCAATTTTCGGTTACATTTTGGAAGTTGATTTAGAGTATCCGAAAGAAATACATAATTTACATAAAGATCTTCCTTTCTGTCCAGAACATCGATGTTCTGAAGGTTCAAAACAAAAGAAATTGATGGCCACTTTATATAATAAAAGCAAATACATTATACATTATCGAAATTTGAAACAAGCTCTTAATTTTGGTTTAAAACTTTCAAAAATTCACAGAATATTAAAATTTAAACAATCACCATGGTTAAAGTGTTACATTGATCTGAATACAAAACTACGAACTCAAGCAAAAAATGATTTCGAAAAAAATTTATTTAAACTTGTTAATAACGCAGTGTTTGGAAAAACAATGGAAAATGTTAGAAAACATAGTATTGTAAAATTAATAACCAACTGGAAAGGTAGATATGGAGCTGAGGCCCTTATTGCAAAACCAGAATTTAAAAATTCAATGATTATGAATGAAAATCTTGTTGCTATTGAATTAAATAAAACAGAAATATTTTTTAATAAACCAATATATGTAGGTATGTGCATTCTTGATTTAGCTAAAACAACCATTTATGATTTTCATTATAATTATATGATTTCAAGATTTAATTCTAATTGTACCATTCTTTACACAGATACAGACTCACTAATTTATGAAATAAATTGCAAAGACTTGTATTCAGTAATTAAAAAAGATTGTCTTACCTATTTTGATACAAGTGATTATCCTTTAAATAATAAATGGGATATACCATTAGTTAATAAAAAAGTTTTAGGTTTAATGAAAGATGAAAATAATGGACATATTATGACCGAATTTGTTGGTTTAAGATCAAAAATGTATGCAATTCGAGTAGGCGGAAAAGATAGTACTAAAAAATCTAAAGGAATTAAAAAGCAAATTGTAAAAACAAGAATACATTTTAATGATTATATTGATTGTTTGAAAAATAAAATTGAAAAGAAAATTAATCAAAAAATTATACTATCACAAAATCATAATGTTAGTTCAATTTCTCAAACAAAAATTGCACTTAGCCCATATGATGATAAAAGATATTTAATACCTAATAATTATGAAACGCTTCCATGGGGTCATTATAGTATCAAATAAAATGTAAAAATCATTTTTTTTTTTAATAATACAAAAATTACAAAAATAAAATTTTATTTTATAAAATAAGCAAATTCATAATTAATTATTTAATATATAATAATTTTTAATTAAAAAAAAAAATTAAATAAATACTAGATACATAAATGCTATACAAAAAATAAAATAAATATATAATACATACATTATACAGTAAAAACGTCGTTTTATTTTTGAATTCAATTTTTCAGAGTTCCCCAGATTTATTACCAAAATTTTGAACCTCTCTGTCTGTTGGCACGTGAACAACCCAAGTGGCAGAATAGAAGTGCCATTTTTACATTTTTTACCAATATTTTGAAACAAAAAAATATTATGAAAGAATTTTTTAAGGGTTACACAATTAGGGGAGCAACAACTTTTTTCATAAAACACTATTTAATTCCACAAATTTTTAAGCTAATACGAAATTTATTTTTTGCGAATACTTTTTTTTTTCATTTTTATAATTTTGTATAAAATGTACATAAAATGTACAGATAACATAATTCTAGCTAGATGCATATTCCTTATAGATACATGTGTGTTTATATAATGTATAGTTATACATTTTTTATAAAAAGTTTTTAGGCCTAAGTTCGCGTACCCCTTTTAGCTGTCTATTAATATTTCAAAATAACCCTACATTAAAAAAATAAATAATAAGTTTTCCTGTTCAGCTGTGATCGGTTCTGTGATGGACATAGCTGATGGTTTTTAATTGTTAATATTGAAAATAGATAAATATTTTTCAAAACTTTTTTTATAAAAAAAAAAAAAATTTAATTTAATCAGCGTTGTTGTATGATGTAATTTCATTTACAATATAAATTTTATTTCCAATTAAGTTTCTAATAAAGTAATAAACACAATTCTGATCATTGTCCACCGTCAATATTTTTAATATTTTTTTACCTATTTATTTATTCTAAAGTTTTTAATGGCCTTTTAACCGTAAAGGACTAATAAAATCCTCGCATTAAATTATTTCATTTAGTTACAAAATTATTATAATATTTGATTTTACAAAATGCTTGAAATTGAAAATATTAAAGGATTTTAATATTCCCTTTATATTTTCAATAAGATAATCAACAATATATGATTTACAAAAGATATAGTATCTAGCTACATCTTATTAATAAAACTAAATTAAATTTCATTATATATATATTATAGCATATTTCAAAAAACTAAAACTATTGGTTAATTTTGTTGTTGTTTGTCCTATAATTTTTCCATATTTGGTTTACTTTTCATTAAGTTTTTGTTTATGATCAAAATGCACATATTTATACGATGGCTTAAACGTTTCCTTCAGTGAATCTTTTGCCAAGAATTTACTTCATCATTTTGACTAATACCTATATTGTTAAAAATCCACATAATAGTAAAATGTTTTTCAGCTATTAAATTTTTGATGTTTATAACGATTGGACTGATTCAATTTATGTACAGTGCTGAATGAATCAATGCTTATTAAGAAACTGATTTTTTTCGTGTTGTTTACCGTGTATTCGATTGATTTTAGAATAGCATAAATAAAATTTTTTTACACAAAACCTTTTTTAAAAATACATATAATAATAAATAAAATTATACATATATATGAGTATCTAAACTTTATTTAAACACAAAATAATTTATATAAAAAAAAGATTTGGAAAAAAAATAATAATAATGTGTTGGTCACACGTTATCTAAGTTTATATAAATATGAATAATTTTTAGCACATTTTTAAAAAAAAAATTCATAAATGTGCCTATTAATTTCAATCTGTTCATCCATCTGTCTGAGTGTTTACAAAACATCTAAAACATTTAAAATAAAGCAATGATATTTTAACTACTATAAGTATCACAAAAAAAGCCCGCTAGAGTACAAAAAAATCCCTATATTTAATTTATTATAAAAGAAGTTCTAAAAGGTATATCTTCACTCTGAACGCCAAACGATAGATGCTCTTTTAAGCTTTCGAAATGTATATATATCTATATATAAAATAAATATATAGTTATTTGCTATACAGTGTTTTAATTTACCGTTATGCGAAACTTAATTTTTGCAAAATTATAATGTTTATGAGTCATTAATTGATGCCATATTAGAAAATGTGTTACCACCGTTTAGGTGCTGTAAGAGGCCAAAAACTGAAAATTCCCTATTTTTGAACACTGATTGAACACCTGTTAAAATTTTTTTGAAGTAATGTATAAAAATTAAAGCTCCAATATTATATTTTTAATTTCTGTTAATAACTTTTCTTAATTAGAGGATTACCTTAAAATTGACGAAACTGTGACTTGATATTTCCTAAATTAAATAAATTTTTTAGCATTAACGATTTTTTTTCAATTTTTATATTATTACGAATTTATTTTTTAATATATGTACATATGTATGTACTTATGTACTCTTACCTAAAACTTATTAAAGAATACTTTTTAATTTTGGAAATGTTTTTTTTTTTTAACCCTTGATTGTTTCATTACTTGTTTATTATATTCTGAGTTACACATAACTTTAAGTACTTATTTCTGATTTATTATTATTTTTATATCGTGAATTTTTAATTTGTTATCAAACTAGCTCAGATATACAAAAATGTATTAGATAAACGTTATCATAATAATAATATGTTGTCGTGTATGGCTATTTAAAATTAGAAAAAAAAAAACTAAAAACATGAAAATCAATGAAAAAAAATAAATTACTTTCTATTTACATTCTAGAAAATTCTTTATACAAAAAATAATTCTACAATAGTTTTGTACTTCCATGTTTCGTAATATCGTAATCTTTCAATGTTTTTATAATATTTCAATGTTTTAATTAATATTTTAAAAATTAAGTATTTCCTGAATTCTTAAATAAATTCAAATAATTCATTAGCTTTTATTTTGTCAAATTTTTAGCATATTTTTCAAAAAAAAAAAAATTGTAAAATGTACCTATTAGTTTCACTCTGTCTATCTGTTTACAAAACTTCTACACTGTTAAAGATAGAACAAGGTAATTTTGACTATTGATAGGTCTCTTAAAACAATTAACGTTGTAACGTTGTAGAACAAGTTGGGGCTGTTAGGGAATTAGAGCCCTTTAAAGTTTCAAAAAGCCCAATTATCAAATATATACATCTCAAGCTCTGATTAACAGTTTTCAGCACATTTCCAAAAATATTTTGAAAAAATGTGCTTTTTTAGTTTCACTCTGTCCGTCCGTCCGTCCGTCTGTTTACAAAACTTCTACACCGTTAAAGATAGAGAAAAAAAATTTTAACCATGAGTAGGTCTCATAAAAAAAATTATTTTGTGGAACAACTTTTTCATGTAGCCCCTCAAACTTTGAAAAAACCCTATTTTTAAATGCATATATCTTATGTTCTGCTTTATATTAATATCAATTTTTTTAAATTTAATATTTAAATTTACCGTTATGTGAAAACCACATTTTGCATGAAATTTCTTTTTTCATAACTCCGGCACGCCTTTAGATAGGAACCTGAAATTTTGAATTATTATAAGTTAGTAGTATAAGTTTCCTCAGAAAATTTTTTGGTAACACCTCCTCTTTAAGAGTTATTACGCCTTAAAAATTGAAAATTTGCTATTTTTAGACACCTGTAACTTAGGCACCTGTAAACATTTTTCTTCGGCAAGACATGAAAATTAAAGGTTCAATAATATATTTTTACGTGTGTTAACGACTTTTCTTAGTTATATAGAATTCCGGAATTACGGCCCCTCAAAATTTCAAAAATGTCCTATTTTCACATTTTTTCTTATTACATGAAATTTTCAAATTTTTGTGTAAGTCACACTTCTAAACAGTTTGTATTGAGTTTTGGGAATGTGCGCTTTTAAAAACCGTTGGTTTACATTCTACCTTGTTTAAACTAAAAACACCATACAACGGGACTTTTTTTACCTTTGTAAATCAATATCAAAATTATACAATTTTTTATCTACATAGTATTGAAATTTATCGTTATGTAAAAACAATATTTTGCGAGGCCTCGCTGGTCTAGTGGATAAGAGCGTATAAAATATGCTGTAAACACCGAGGGAGTGTGGGTTCGAATATGAGTTATTCCCTCTTACGACATTTACAGCCACAGGAAAGGCTGTGTAATAGCTAAATTCAGCTATTTTTTTTTGTTCGTGTTTAAGGGCTATTAGGGTTCAAAAATTTAAAATTTCTTATTTTTAAACACCTTAAACTTAAGTAACATGTACAAATTTTTTACAAATAAAATATAATCTTCAACATTATAATTTAAAATGTGTTAATGGCTTTTCTTAATTATGTATCATTTCCTTAAAATTTAAGTTAGTGTTCCTTTATTTTTCACAATTTTTTTTTAAAAGGTACATATATAAAATTCCAAGAAAAATAACAAAATTTTGGGCAAGTTACAAATTACAATATTCTAAATAATTTTTGTTGCCATTGGAAAAATGTGCACTTTTGAAAACCTTTTTTTTTGTTTTTTTAATTCACTTTACTTAGTATGACTAACATGACAATACAAATTTAAAAATACATTTTTTCACAGTCAGATGAAATAAAAATACATATTAATTTAATTTTCAATCATTCACTTCAATCTTTTGCCAATTACAAATATAAGTTTAAAAGTTTGTTTCTAAGTTTTGATTGTCAGCTTTTGAATGCTTTCGATATTATAGTTTCTGATTTAAAAAAGCTTTGAAAAAATAAATTTTTTAAGTTTTTATTATAGCTTTCTTAGACATTTTCAAGTTTTTCATTGTTTGATGTATATTTAATTATGTAGGTATGTGTTTTTTCTCAATCTTTAACGGTGTAGAAGTTTTGTAAACGGACGAACAGACGCACAGAGTGAAACTAATAGGAACATTTTTTCAAATTTTTTTTAAGTTTTAATAATTTCTTATCATTTTCAATATTTTGTATAACAGAAATGAAATCTTATAATTTCAAAAGTTGAAGCAATATAAGAAAATATCTAAAAGAAAATACAATTTTAAAAATTATAATTTTAAATTGATTTTAGTCTATTATTTATAAATAAACAAGTAAATGTAACAGTAAGTCGATGCAACCGACTTATTAATACCCTACACCTGAATAATTCTAATTCTAAATTAATTATTAATTTACTACACCTGAATTAAATTAAAAATCCAAAGTGTTTTTGGCAGCTGCTTGAATTTCTTCCCTTTTCTGTCTTATTCAACTCGAATTTCAAGAACGTAAAAGAGGCATCCGCTTGGGATATGCTTGACACCCTTGTATAAAATTTTAATTTTCTATCTTAATTATTTTCGAAGATTGGTAGTCCTTGGGAGGTTTGTGTCAGCTACCCGAATTGCCACTCCAATTCATCGAATCCATCTCAGGAACATAAAGAAAACTTGCCAGAACACCATTCTATTAAATTTAAAGGTTCTACTTTTGTTGGTTTTGGAGATAGCATTGCTCTTGTGCTCGTCCCGAAGTTTCCAAAATACGAACCCATGGTTCAAATTCTTTCAAATGTCAGTTTCCAATTTTACAGAAAAGGAAACATAACAGAACACCTTTGTACTAAAAATAAAAGTTCTATCTTTGTTGGTTGTGGAGATATACTCGTTTGCTCTGGGGCTCGTCCGGAAGCTTCCAAGATTTGAACCCACGGACCAAATCCTCACAAATTTCAGAAACATAAATCAAACATGAAAGAACACCATTCTGACTAATTTAAAGGTTATATCTTTGTTGCATTTGGAGATAATATCATTTGCTCTGAGGCTCGTTTGGAAGCTTTCAAAATCCAAACCCATGGATCACATCCTCTTAAATTTTAGAGACATAAATCAAACTGGAAGGAACATCATTATAAAAAATTTAAAGGTTCTATCTTTGTTGGTTTTGGAGATAATCTCGTTTGCTCTGGGGCTCGTTCGGAAGCTTCCAAAATCCGAAGCCATGGACCAAATCCTCTCACATTTCAGAGACTTAAATAAAACATGAAAGAACACCACTCTGCCAAATTTAAAGGTTCTATCTTTGTTGGTTTTGGAGATAATCTCATTTGCTCTGATGCTCGTTCGGAAGCTTCTAAAACCCAAACCCATGGACCAAATCCTCTTAAATTTCAGAGACATAAATCAAACGGGAAGGAACATCATTGTACAAAATTTAAAGGTTCTATCTTTGTTGGTTTTGGAGATAATCTCGTTTGCTCCGGAATCATTCGGAAGCTTCCAGAATCCGAACCCATGGACGGATTTTATCCAGATTCGAACTTAGCCTTTCTTTCGTCATTAGTAACCTACTATATAAATTTCATCAAGATAGCTTCATTAGTTTTTGAGTTATCGTGTAAACGGACGGACGGACGGACATCGTTAAATCGACTCAGGAGGTGATCCTGATTCAGAATATATATACATGTCTATATCTAAATCGCTTCCTTTTGGTGGTTACAAACACCATACCAAAGTTAATATACGCTATACTTTAGGTGTAGGGTATAATAATAATTTTTCAATGGGGGCTTGAACCATAAAATCAAATTACTTCTTTTTTCCCGATAATCGAAAATATTAGAATCATACATAACTAATTGATACTTCAGAATCAAAAAACAAGATGCATAACAGTGTGGTAAAACTAGTGGTAAAACATAGTATACTGAGACCCATTATTTATCTCTTTTACGCTTCTTCCCACATTCGAGCAAACCATTGTTGCAACATTTGCTAATGACACTGCAATCCTGGCCATTATATAGACAACAATAATAAATACAAACATTTATAATTATTGAGAGTTACAATGCAGAATCTTAAAGTGGCGAATTAAATTAAATGAAACAAAATCTGTGTAAGTATATTGATTTCATTAACAAACGTATTGAGCCCGAGTTAATGTAATATAATATTAACGAAACAAGTAGTTTTGCACGAAAATACATACAACCAAATATATTGGCATGACTTTTGATACAAAACTCAAGTGGAAACCTCAAACCAAAAAAAAAAAAAAAATAAGAAGAGTTAAAACTAAAGTGCAGGAAAATATACCGGTTATTAAACAAACACTCTGCGCTGTCAACATACAACAAGCTCTAGCTGTATCAATAAAATCTGAAATCACTAGTCTCTGTGTTTTAAAATAAAGTAATACAATTTTGAAAATTATAATTTTAAACTGATTCTAGTAGTAATATAAAACGAATTTTTTAATCCCTATTTTATCATTTTTCAATTTCGATTTTAACTTTGTTTAATAAACTACAAAAAAAAAAAAACAAAAAAAAAAGTATTCAAAACATTTCAAAAATATTTAAGTATTTATTAATTCATGATACAAAATACTTTTAATTTTCAAATTTTATTTAATTTCTTTCTTTAAATTACAGTACAACAACCTCTCCCCCAACTTACCTCTCAAAAATATTGTTGTATAAATAATATTCGAAAATTACTTTTACAAATGTGGTCTTGTTTATTTTATTATTTTTTTTTGTCTTAATTTCCTCGAAATTTTTTTTTTGACCTTCTTTTTATAAATTATTTTCCAAAATAATGAAAAATTTTATATTAAAACATCTGCCAAGCTTTGACATAAAGTTATTTTTATGAAAACTTTCTATATCTAACCATTAATGTACCCAAACTCCATATAAAAATCGTTATAAACTCATCATTAAATGAAAGTAATTTTTTATTTTCTTTTTGGAAATGCATCTGAAAAATGCATCTAAGCATTAAAAATTGATATTTTGTTGTTTTATTTTCAATATTGGAACCTTTGAGAAGTTAATAAGGTTTGATTTTTTTTTTTAACTTTATAAGATTCAAAGGATCTTTTATATGTGTTACTAAATGTTAAGGATTCTTTAAAGTTACTTAGAAAATCCATAAATCGACAAAAAATTTAAAACAAATTTTATATAGTATCAGTTTAAAATAAAAAATAAAGATTCTTATTTTGTTTCGTCTAGGACAATTTTCAGAAGTGAGCCCCATTAAATTTATTCGTCTTTTCTTATTTAAATCAAATAATAGTAAAACAACAAAAAAAAAAAAAAACCCTTTTTATGAGTTTGCATAATAAATTCTTTAAAATTTTTATGTTATTATGTTTTGTTATTGTTGCTTTAACTCTTTCTTTTTCACTTTCTTCCTTTTATTTTTCTTTTTTTTTTTTTTTCTGGTGAAAATTTCTTTCTTGTTCATTTCATTTCGCTTCTTTTAATGAGATTGTGTATATGAAGTTTGATATTGGGGGTAGAGTTAATGGTAGAACGAAAAAAAAAAATCTCAATTTGGTGGTAAATTTAAAGGATTTTTTACCTCATTCCTTTTATTTTTGTGTTTTTTTTTTTTTGTTTTTGTTTTATATTGTTTAGCGAAATTGTAAGTAAAAGGCTAAGTTAAAGGGGTTGTTACCCTTTAACCATATTAATTTTATTTTCTTTTTGTTGAATTTTTTTTTTCTGTTGGTATGACTTAAAATTAAGAGAAAATAAACACAAAAATAGAATAAAATTCTAGAAATTTTGTAATTATAATTCAAAAAAAAAAAAAAAAAACAAAGAAAAAGAAAAAAATAACAAAAATAACTTAAAATAATAAGATTGTTATTTTAAGATGTTTAAAATTTTAATCATGGTTAAATTATTTAAGAATTTTGTTTTTTTTTTTGTTTTTTATATTTTAAAAAACAAAATTTATGACTTTATTAATATAATGTTTAATTATTTTGTTTTTTGTTTCATTTTCAAATGAACAGAGAAAATTTCAAATTTTAATAAAAAGAAAATGAAATAACAGGTAAAAATAAATAATTGAAATACGTATATAAAAAATTGAGTAAAAATCATTTTAATTCGACAAAAACTTATTAATTATAATCTAAACTGTCTTGATGTATATATATATATATATAGTGTACAGCAAAAAGGGTTTTGGGAAAATAATGAAAACTTGTACCAGTAATAAACAGGAATAGAAGAGTGCTAAAGTAAATATTGAAGAACATTTAAAACAAAAATTAAGGATTATGGAGGGAATGTTAAAAAGATAATTAAGTCAAATCTATAAAAAGGATATAAAAATCATTTTAACTTCGGAACAATTTTTTTCATTTTAATCTGATATTGTCTGATATACACTTCCTTAACAAACATGAGAAAAGTTTAACGAAGAAAGAATGTAACGAATACAAAAATGGTTATCTTAACAACAAAATATTTAAATTTTTCGCTCGTTAGATAGAAGAGGTTTACTTGAGGTTGATTACAATGAAAGATGTACAATTTTTTGTTTAAATCCAGTAAAACAAATTATTGAATATAAATTGTAGCATCACTTTGTGATTAACTTGAAAACCCCTGATTTATTATTTATTTTACATATAATAAAGAATCAAGTCCATGCTAACCAAATTATTGGAATCCTCATTATTAGAATTATTGGAATTACATCCAACTCTAAAATCTGTCCTTGTTATTTTTTTTATATATATATATTTCAAACATAAAGAATTTAATATAATTAATAACCACAAGATTTTTATTAAATGGTCACTGTTTAATTTTTTTAACAAAATTATATATGCAAATTGGCATTTTATAAGGTACTTTTTTGTACTTTAAAAAGTATTGAACTCCTACTAATAATATTAATATACCTAAGATTAATTTTTTTAATAATAAGATTTTGCATATGATTAAATTTGTTGTATCGAAGCAAAACTAAAATTTTAAATATTGTCTGAAATACTATTAATTATTTTGTTTCCTTTTTTTTTGCATAATATTTCATTTTAAAGTTAAATCAAAATTAACAGATTTTTAAAAATAAAGTTTCGAAAATTTTGAAATTCTACTCAACTGTTTTCTATAAGAAGAGATTATTTTAAACTTAGTTTTAAACTTTCTAATTCCAAGTAATCAGTGGACTTGACTGAAATCTGTCTAATTTTAGTGTTGATGTAATATCAAAAAAAAAACATGAATCTGAAGTACGCATAGGTAAGTATCTTTTTTATCATTTTATCATTTAAAAAAGATACTTACCTTCAAAAAAAAAAAAAACAAATCAATTTGCAGCTATTCGATTTAAAAACTAAAAATAATCAGAAGACAAAAATCATAAAGTACCATACAATCAATAAAATCCCACGTAAATCTATTCTAAGTATACGATTTAATTGTTATTCCTAGGGATTATATTTTTTTCTTTTTCTAAAAATTATGAAAAGTCTTAATATTTACAAAATATTTTAACCTTTAGTCTTTTTTTTTATTTTTGTTTTCTTGTAATTTTAATTTTAATTATAATAAATAATAAATTTGTTTCATATGCACACTTCAATTCAACAAATACTAAATGTTTCACCTTCTTTGTTTTATTATTATTTTTTTTTTGGTCTATTATCATTAAATGAACTCATGTCCACCACAATGAACCCATTAATTTCATTGGTCTGTATTACTGATAAAAATATGATTAAATAATTTTTTACATGAAAAGAATTTTAGGTCAAAACCAAAATAAACTCCTCGTCGATTCTATTTAACACCATAAAAATTTTAATTTTACATGTTTGTGTCTCGCAAATAAACAAAAAGTAAATTAGATCGCAGTTCTCCTTAAAACACAATCATTTCGAACTTAACAATAATACAAAAAAAAAAAAAAAAAACAAAGAGTACTGCGTGCTGGCATGAGTCCATATTTTTTTATTTTAAATATTTTCTTTCTTTTTATAATTATGTTTTTCCCTTCTATATTTGTTTCCATCTTTCACACATCCTTTTTTTGTCTTTTTGTTTTTGTTTTTTTATTTACAGGACAAATATTTTTCTTTTATTTTATAAATAATTTTTAACAGAAAATAAAATAAAATTATTTTTAATAAAAATACTTTTCACCTTTTTGAAATATTAAAATTCCAAAAAAAAAAAAAGTAATGATCAGTGGTATGAGAACATGTGTGAATTCTGATGAAAACGTTTCAATTTTACAACCAAATGTGAAAATCTAATATCTTCAGGTTATGACATCGAAAAATAAAAGAAATCATCAACATATCTAATCAAAATCTAATAAAAAGAAAAAAAAAAAAAATTATTTAATATAATAAACAAAATATTATTAAATATTTTATTATTTTGTCTCTTTCTACTTTTCAAAAAAAGAAAAACACCAAATAGATAAAATAACGCAACAATTTTCATTTATAACCAGAAAATAAAAATCTGGAAAATGTATATTTTAAAAGATAAATTCATACATATATACAATAATTTGTATATGAATACAAATATAAAAAAAAAAGGACATTTAGTAACAATAACCACCAACAAAGAAAAATTACAAAAATCCAAATTTATGTAACAAAGAAGGGAAAAGGTTTTCAGTAGGATAATGATTTTTCACTTGGTTAACTGTTTAAACGTTTTTTTTTTGTTGGTGGTTTTTCACAGCCAGAAACCATAAATCCGTCGTCGAACAAGTGTATCTAAAGTGAATTCTTTTGATTTACAACAAAACAGTGACGTAGGAAAAATAAATTAAAATGGAGATTATTATAATTTTGATTTTGGAAATATGTTGGAATTGGTAAAAATTTCAATTATTTTTTTTTTTCTATTCTCAAAAAAGATCCCATCGGTTAAGTGAGTTCACATGTATGCCAATCATATGCCAATATAATGTGATAATACCCTAATTGCTTTTACAATAGGTATAGTTAGTGGTTACTATATATGAATGGAATAAGATTAGGATTCGGAAATTTTGTCAAAAATTTAGAAGCGGAATTATTTTTTTTTTTTTTTTTTTTAATGCATTTCTCTGCCACATAAACAGGAAATTACACAGTCTTTCCTGTTCAGGCGTGACTGAAAATGTCGTAAGGGGGAATAACTCTTATGTGTGCGGGATTCGAACCCACACTCCCTCGGTGCTTACAGCGTATTTTATACGCTCTTACCCACTAAACCATCGAGGCCCCAAGCTTAATTATATGTAATAAATAAAACGAGAAATACTTATGATGATATTGTGTTCCAAAATTTTGAAATTTTTGTTATCTATGAGTTTCTGTATTTCAGGACTCTTATTCGAATAAACTCTATCGAATATTTATAAGCTAAAGTTATTTTACAAGTATTACAAAAATATAGAAAAGACAGAGATATTTATAGAAAAGACAATTTATTAACGGCTATATTTCGGTGACCCTTCGTTGACGGTAACGATTACCCTTAGAACAAAAAGTTCTAATTTTTTAAAAGATGAACATTCCGAAATTTTTGACCAAATGTTTGATTCTATGGTAATGAACAATTTTTTTACAAAGGTTGAACTCAATTAGTCCAATTATTGTGGGTTGAACAACAAAAAAAAACATCTTCTTCAACAGATTCCTTCGCGCCTGAATGCTCTAATTGATAAACAGGAAAATCAGTGCACGAAACTTTCAAGTTTCAAAGAAACATTCTTGCTAAATTTAATTTAAAAATTTTCTGCTTTGTAAATTAAATACTCGCTACATCACTGCTTTAAGAATGTAACGCAAAAAAAAAATATATATATATATATATATATAGATTAATCATTTTAAAATTAAATGAATAAAATAGAAAATGAAAAAAAAAAAAAAACAAAGTACAAAAAAGAATTGAAATCAGGAAAGTGGAAAAAGAACATTTTTATTTTATTTTTTTTTTGTTCTGTTTTAACTTTTTATATTTATAAAATTTAATTTTTGTTTTTCTTTTTTTTAAACTTTCCCTTTAATACAAATACAAAGACAACGACCAAAGGGCATTTAATTAAAATTATTTATGCTTTTGTCACACTTTATAAATCTCCGGTAACAATTAGTCCTGCGGACACAGGGAAAAAAACGATAACATGACATACAGTTAGTCCTTTTGTTTTTTTGTTATTTTTATGTTAAATTTTTGTTACGAATACAATTGTTTAACATTATTTACACACACTAACACGTGTATTAAATGTTTTTTTTTTTTTTTTTTTTTGAAATATTACTCATTTTTTTTTCATTTTCCACTTTTTACTGTTTTTAAAGTTTATTATTGTAAAGGAGTTGAAAATTTTTCTCAATATATGCTGGGTGAGGTTAAGGTAAAATGAAAACATTGTAACATTGTGATTTCTTTTTATCCACAGTTGTGGGAGTTAATTGTATAATTTTTTTTTTTAAAAGCTAGTAGGGTTTCACAAAAAAAAAAGTTTTTATTTTATTTTATTTTATTTTGGGATTATTTTTTTTTTTGCTACATTTAGTGTTGAATTGTTAAAATAAAATATTTGGTTTAAGTTGGTTTTTTTTTTTATTTTTACAGTTATATTTTAAGAAAATAAATGCGATCTGTTGCATACTGAATATATTGTAGTAAATAGTCTTCTTTTTTTGTTTAATTTTAGAACGACTAAGTTTAAGTGTAACATTTTTACACCTTTATAAAGTAAAAGTTGAAAACTTTATATTCAATTGATTTTTTTTTTTGCTGGCTCTTTTTAAAGTTGTAATATATTAGTTAAAAATGATGAATGGATTTAAAAGATAATCTATACGTTTTATGTAAATTAAAAGAGTTTTTTTTCTCTTTTGAGAGTTTTAAATTTTTAATCAGAATAAAATAAAATAAAGAGCACGGACCGACGGAAATGACCGGTTGATTCCATTTACTTCATTTCTATCAATGGCAACAGAATTCGCACTAACTTTATTTCTCCTAAAATTTATTAAGAAAGCAAAATAATAAATTCTAATTTTATATTGTTCCTTTTAAGTTATTTTGAAAGTTTCAAAGCTTTTTGTCTCCATAAAATGATCATCTTCATCAACATTTAAATACTTAGAGCTTGAGTTTTATTGACTTTTAATTGACTTTTTATTGAAGTTTAATTTAACAGAGTTTCAGAACATAAATAGTTGAAATGAATTTATCTAATTTTAACATTAACGTTTTACAAATGAAAAGGAGAACTATTACAGATGAGGATGACATTACTGAAAGCATGAATTTTATTAATGTTACAGCAGAGTTGAATATTCCGATTAGTCCCAACATTAATTCTTTTTTTTGGACGATTCATTACTACTTTTAGTTTAATCCTACAAATACAGAATAAGTTATTGCGATAATTAATGAGCTAAAACTAGCAGCTGCTACGAGATACGATGAAATTTCTAGGTTCTCATAATAGCAAAATACATTAATTCATTTTTCCTAAAGGGTATTTTATTCTCTTAAGATACTTAATAATACCTATTTTTAAGAATGGTACTTTAAGACGGATTGTTTAAATTAACGTCCAATTTCGGTTTTTAACTCTATAACAAAAATGTTTGAAACGATTATTAAAAGTAGACAAAGTATAATTTTATCATTTCTAATAATTTATCATACATCAGGAACCATATGTGTACTAATGTGTAACAATGTAGTAATTCTTCAAAAAAACCAGACATTTAAAATATCTTTCATAGTAGAAAAAACAATTTTAGAACTTTAATCGATAGAATTTAATTAAATGCAAGTAGTTTTATAGTATCTATAAAACTAAACAAGGTAGAATGTAAACCAAAGGTTTTTAAAGGCGTACATTTTTCAAAAACCTATAAAAACAGTTTAGAACTTAGGTAACTGTACAAAATTTTTTCAAAGTAAAACATATAAATATTAAAACTCCAACATTATACTTTTACATATGTAACAGCTTTTCTTTCGTTATATGTGAAAACAAAATTTTGCATGATTTTCGTTCCTTCATATCTCCGCAATACTTTTAATATTAAAAACAGTAAATTTAAATACTTAATTAATAAAAAATTTATAATTTTAATATTAATTTAGAAAGATAGACATCCTGTCGTAGGGCGTATTTGGATTAAAAAAATGTTAAGCAGAACTTAAAATATACATATTTGTATATAGGGTATTTTTTAAGTTTGAAGGGTTATAGCTTTGAAATGGGTAGGGCTATATAAAAAAGTTATTATATAATTTTTTTCTTATGAAATCTGTCCATGGTTAGGATTTCATTGCTCTATTGTAAACAAACAGGCACATAGACGGACAAAGTGAAACTAATAAGCAAATTCAAAATATTTTTAAATAATATGCTAAAAAATGAATTAACAAGAAAAGTGTGACCAAAAGAATTCAAGTAAAAAGAAACTTATTAAAAGTAAATAAAATCCATTGAGTAAATGCTAGTAAAGAGAAAGATCTTTGACAATTAGCATAAGTTACCGCAGAAAATTTGATTAACCTTTTCTATCAAGACGTCAAAATTAAAAATACGATATTTTTAAACATTTATAAAAGTTTAACGTTAATAAAACATAAGAATTACAGCTTCAATAATATATTTTTACACATGTGTTAATGGCGTTTGTTAATTATACAGCATTTCCTTAAAACTGAAAATGAATTTTCATTTTTCAAATTTTTTTTTACAATTCTAATATTCTTTTACTGTCCCGTTTTTTATAAAATTTATTTTTAAAAAAAATTGATTATTAAAATTTTTTTTTTTTTTAATTACTTGAACTTAGTATGGTTTGAGTCCCATCAAATAAAAAATAATCTTTTCAAATGTAATGTTTTTGTTTTAAGCACAAAAATTCTTAACTCGTTTTTTTTTTTTTTTTTTTGGTTAAATTAAAGTTATTTATTTTTATATAACCTATAAAATTTAACATAAAAATTACCATTCACATATGTTTAATTATTAATTTAATATATATTTAATTTTATATTCACATAATATACACTTTTAAAAAAAAATGTTTAATATTATATATGCACGCATATTATATTATAATATATACATTTATTATATAGATATAGAACTATATATATATATATATGTAAAGAAAATCCCAAAACCATAATTCTAGTTAATTAAATATTTATTTTATTTTATATATTTAATATTTTATTCTAACCGTAATAAACATAACTTCTAACCTAGATTTCATTTTAATGCGGTATTCATTTAAAAATATAAAAGTTAAAATTAAAGTTACAGTCATGGTTAAAAAATGATGAAATCTTTATTTTTTTATATATTTTGTAGATTTTGTTTTTATGTTTTTACTAACTTACTATAGGAACAGATTGCCACCTAATTGTAATCTAAACAAACCATAATAAAGATTTTTTCTGAAAAAAATTAATACAGGACATTACTGACAGGGCGGACAGATTTAACATTTCATAAGAAACATAATAAACATTTTAGCAGTTCTTACAATAAATAAATTTTCATTTTAGTTTTAAGTCACTTTAAAATTTCTTACTGCGAGTTGAAATTAGCATAGAAATTGTTTGAAATGGGTTATAATTGATTTGAGTTCAATGGAACAAATGTCATTAGCTACAAAATATACCATGATTAGTCACTACCCATAAAATAAAGAGATTGCTCTAAACTTTCTACTAGGAGAGAAATTAAATTAAGAGAAATTGGTAAGTGTGATTTGTGTGGCAAGATTGCCTATAAGATGTAAGGTGTAATTTAAATGGTAAGCAGCTTTATGGAAGTAACTCAAAAGAATTCAATTTAAAAATTATTTAAATTATTATTTAAATTTTAGTTTCCAACTATCATTAGCATATGTAATTATGTTTTTTATTCCTTTAATTTGAAACAGTAAAATTATATTTAAGAACAAAGTAATTTTTTTCAAGCACATTTCAAATTGCAATTTTATTTAGAAAACTCTGTTTTAAATAGATGTTTTTAAACTAACCTCATAACGCGTCATAAATGACGTCAATAACAAAGGTATTTTTTGCCATTCATTAAACTTTTTATTCCGGATTAAAAAAAAAAAATGTATATACTTTTTTTACCTTTATTCACAATCAAATTGTTTTTTTTTTTTCTTTTTCCATTAAATGCAAAAGTTTTTTCTAGATTTTGGTCGTTAATTTAGAAAAACTCTCCATTGTAAAGCGTAAGCTAGAAAAAACCTATTATATATTCCTCTACTACAATTAGCTATTAAAAATAATGTAAAGAATTCAGATTTTCTGAGTATAATAAAAGGACAATATTTTGAGTTGGATTGGTAAATTAGGAAATTAAATTAACATTACATTAATAAATATTAAAACTTTAAAGAAAAATTCCTACCAAATAAACTATAAATGTAAAAAAGGGCGATATATTGTGCTCAATAACTTTAAAACGTCATATTTTATTTAAGAAAATCATATCCTTAGAAAATATAGTATCTCTAGTCTCTTGTTGTTATCCTTGTTTGTTATACTTATATTTTGCTATTCCAAAAAGAATCCTGAAAAAAACTATATATAAATTAAATAAAAGTAATCTAACATATGAATAAACTAAAATTTCACCTGTACCTGTATTTAATTATTTTTTTATATAAACATTTTATTATGAAAGAGTGTCAATACATCAAGGCTTAATCCCTTCAGTTTAGTTTTTTTTCAGATAAGTACTTCAAGTATTAGTAATCTTCTGGTTATAGACATCACAATGAAGAGCAATGCATTTCCACAGAGTTTTTTTTTCGAAAATAAGGTTTTTTTTTTTAATAAGATATTATATAAGATAAAATAAGAAAAATAAGATAAGATAACTGTAACTACAATACAAGCAATTTCAAATGAAATTTTTAAGTTCGCTTACGTTACATAGAATAATTTTTGTCAATGATTGTACAAACAATAATATGATTCGCACTTCAGTTCATTTAATTTTTTTTTATTTTAATTTTTCTTTATTTTAAATAATAATAATAATAATAATTTTAAGTCCCGAATCCCTTTAATCTCATATAAAAAAAAAACAAAAAAAAAACAAAAAAATTAAAATAAAATAAAATTCAAAAATTTTAACATTTGTTTTAAATTCCCACAAGAGAGTGATTCCATTTGAATGAATCGTCCTTTTTATTTTTTTTTTTACCGTTTCATTTCTACTAACTATTTTCTTATATTATCCTTTAACGGTATTTACATATGTAATCAAATGTATGCATATGTGTATTAAATACCTTTTTCTTAATTTTAATTGCTGTTTTTTTTTTTTGTTTGTAGTATTTTAGAATAACCCATTTTTAATTTTTTTTTTTTATTCTTTATTTCATATTTTATTCGGGATATAATTTAAATATATTTTGATTTAAGAAGGAAGAAATGCCCGTTCTGCAGAATTCACAATAGTATAACAAAAACAAAAAAAAAAAAAATTATAATATAAAAAAGGATAATAAAAAATCATATAATTATTATTACCAAAAAATCTGGTTAAGCAGTTTTTCATATTTTTTTCTATATATATATGGTACATATTCTCTCCCAGAAAATCTCGGGTTTTTCTTTTTTATTCAATTTTAAAAGGATGTATGTAGAAAATGAGGTTATATTTAACAGTTATTTTAGATTAACATTAAAAAAGATTAAATAAGAAGTTTAGATAAATTTTAATTTCCGTAAACGTGGTGTTAGAAAAGGTTTTTTTTTTTTTTTTTTAATTTTTATTTTACCTTTTTTTTAGTAGCTCGAATCCAAAGGATATTTGAATTTCTCACAGTTTTTTTTTTCATTTTCATTTAATTTTGATTAAAATAATATTTCATATATATATACATACATATATGTATATACATTTATAAATATAGCTAAATTTTAATCTTAATCATATTAAATTAACTAATAATGATTTTTTTTTAGATATTTATTAATTTTTGCAATAAAAGAAGAACGAGTTTATTAAATAATAATCATTTAGATATTTCTTTATTTTAAATAATAAATAACTTTTTTTTTATTAAAAGTAAAAGGGTACTGGAAATGAGTGTTTAGTTTTCGATTTATTTTAAAATTAAATCTGAAAGTTTTATCACATTAAGCTATTCTAAAATTTGCACTCAATCTTTCACATAAAACAAATTTAGGCTTTCTTTAGTCGAATTTCTACATTAAGAAATATTTATATATGTAATAACTCTAGTAATTTATAAAATGAGGTTTCTTTTAATTGACTTGTGTTTACTATCATTATCAACAGCTAATATTCTTATTTTTAGCACATTTCTAAAAAAAACAAAAAATGAAAAATGTGATTATTAGTTTTACATTTTATTTGTTCGTCCGTCTGTCCTTGTGTTTACAAAACTTCTACACCGTTAAAGATACAGCAATGATATTTTAACCATGGATAGTTGTCATAAAAAAATTAATGTTGCAGAACTACTTTTTTATGTAGCCCCATTCATTACGGAACTGGAGACCCTTTTAATTTGAAGAAGCCCTATGTTTGAATATGTATATCTCAAGTCCTACTTTTTTCCAATTTATAAACGCCAGTTGGCTAGGACTTTTTTTTATCTTTATAAATCAATATCAAAATTATAAATTTTTTTTTGAATTTAGTATTGAAATTTACCGTTATGTGAAAACACAATTTTGCATAATTTTTCTTTCCTCATAACTCCGGCATGCTTTTAGATAGGGATTAGATAGAAATTGCTTTTAGAATTTGTTTGTACAACCTCCTGTTTAAGAGTTTTTAGGGCTCAAAAATTACAAATTTGCTATTTTTAGACACCCGTACAAATTTTTTCAAAATAAAAAGCAAAAATTAGAGCTTCAACTTTATAATTTTATATATTGTGTAAATGTTTTCTTAATTATGTAGAGTTCTGTTAAAATTAAAAAACGCCTGCGCCTTTAAAAAGCATTGTTTTACATTCTGAACTGTCAGTTTGTTTGTCAGAACTATTTTGTTTATTTTAGCATTCTGAAGAAGTTTCAAACAGTTTAAATTTTAAGGAATCAAACTTTATTTATGTGTGACAATTTCAATATATATTACAGACACTCTAAACAATTTCACAGAATTAAATTCTGATAGCACAATTTAAAGTTTATACTTGTATAGCCTATAAGTAGAGTCACAGGCGAAGTTAATTAATATTTTTGAAAAAAATACTAGTATGATCTTGTATTACAGGGTTGTCCGCCTCTCAATAGTTTTTCTTCAAATTATTGACCACGGATGTTAAGACAAATAAAAAATTGTATGGAAACAATGACGCTATATTTTAACTGCTTTAAAAGTTCTGGGCCTTTAACTGATTTTTAACTATAGTTTAGTTTTAACTCTATAAAATTAGAACTAAATAAAATAGTTATAAAAATGGTATAGACTTTTCAAGCCTATATATTAAGCTGATGTACAGTAATAATAAATAATTTAATTTATAATATTATTAATTCTATTCAGGTTTCTAAAATCAGATTTTTGAACTCAGTAAAATGCCATTAAATTTTTTTAATATGTATTTTTCGAGTAATATTATTCTAAAAAGTATACGTGTCATGTTAATTTATTATTATGAATAAAGTTTTTATTATTATGCTTCTTTCTTATCATAAATTCATTTTTATCATGTTGTTATCATATAGTTTTAAGTATTTTATACTCATCGAAAGCTTTACCTTAAAGTTAAAAATATATTATCAATAAAAAAATAATTAATTCTGATTTTTTACCATAAGATTTTATTAAAATATTGTTAAGCACTTTATGATATCAATTTTTTTTTTTTTTTTTTTCAGAACATTCAAACAGATTTTAAGAGTTTTATTTGAAAAATCTATATCTACCATTTGTGTCTATCTTCTTTGGCTCTATAAATTTATTAAATTAAAATTGTGCTATTGAAATTCAGTTAGAGTCCCATAACTTCTAAAGGAATGAAATTAGATCTCCTTCGTATATATAATTTCTGTTTGCCTAGACATTCCTGATCATCCACTTTTAAGTAAAACCATTAAGAGTCGGATGATTTTTGTTTTTATAGGTAATTTATACCTCTGCCAATTTTTATACCCGTACGATAGGATCGGGTATAATAAAATTACTCCTCCGTTTGTAACACCTCGAAATAAGCGAGCTAGATATACCTTCAAAGGTATGGATCGGATCAGAAAAAAATTCTAAGACTTTTGAGCCATGTCCGTCCGTCCGTCCGTCAGCACGCTAACTCAAAAACTAAGAAAGCTAGAATCTTGAAATTTACACAAAATATTCTTGGAGTAATTTGTAGGTTCCCTATTTTTTTTGGTTGAGTTTGGACCAAAACTTAGGGTAGCTCTCGAACACCTAACTTTTAGATCCCAACATTTTTTTTGAAATAGAGCTATGAAATTTTAACTGCTGATAGATCTCACAAAAATATTAATTTTATTTTTAATAACTTTTTTCTGTAGCCCCACCCGTTACGGAGCTACAGTTCCCCAAAGGTTCAAAAAAGCTCTATATTTAAATTGTTATAGCACAAGTTGTATAAGGTATATCTTCATTCTGAAAACGCCAAACGATTACTGCTTTTATTAGCTTTAAAAATATATATACAATAAATATATATTTGTGGCATACGGTGTCTTAATTTACCGTTATGCAAAACTAAAATTTTGCAAAATCCTTCAACCCTTCTATCTTCTAAACGGTTTAAGTTGAAAACTTGCAATTTTGACAGAAGTTAGATCTTTGAAAATAAGTATGAGTCATTTCAGAAACTTTTTTTGTATCACCCCCCGTTTAGGAGCTGTAAGGGGTCAAAACTGAAAATTTCCTATTTTTAAACACCTGTAACTTGAACACCTGTTAAAAGGTTTTTAAAGTAATACATAAAAATTAAAGCTTCAACATTATATTCTTATTTCTGTTAACAACTTTTTTTAATAATATAGGGTTACTTTATAATTGACGAAAGTGTTACTTGATTTTTTCAAATTTTCTAACAAATTTCTTTAACGAATTTTTTCCATTTTGTTTTACTCGATAATTTGAAATTGTTGAGGATATAAAGCGTAGTACAAAAAAATATAAATAAATAAACAACATAACGGTTGCTTGAAGAATTTTTATTTATATGATATTGAATGTGAATGAATGATAAGAGTATATATGTATATTATATAGCGCCGTATTTACATACATATATGTATTTTATTGTACTTATAAGAAATTATTCTGTCAATGGAATATTTAAATATAATATAATATAATATTTAAAATTATATTTATTATTTTGTACTAAGTAAATTTAATATACATTTACCGCTTAGTATTAAATGGTACTATAGAATATTTGAAAAAGTTTTGGATTGATAATCGTTATGTGGAAGGTTAAAATCTGCTTTTAAAGAATGTATAAACATATAGTTTGAATATATGTGCAACCCATAATTCTAGAAATTATAAAATTCACCCAAATTATTTTAAAATACTAAAATATTAAAAAAATAATATTGTAAGCAAAGTGACAGGCTGTGAACATACTAACGGTTCGTACGGGTATCTAAGAGTTGACAAAGGCAACTGTATTCTTCCTCGTTATTATTATTTTCTATTGTGGAAAACTTAAAATACACTTTCATAAATTTTAAGGATATCTTAGTTTTTTTTTTTTAAATCTGTTTATGCATGTACAAATATAATATAACCTTTAATTTTAGCACCACATCTGGAAAAAAAAAATTGCACACATATGTCTTGTACTGTTTCAGTTGTGTGAAGTAGCAAAATCCCAAGTCTCGACATCGCATATGTGAAGGTTAATAAAAAAATTTTAAATAAGATATATCAGAAAATTTGGCGTAGAACTCGAGTTATAATCATATTAATTTATCATTATTTAGTTATTAGATTAAATTCACAATTAAATTATAATTGTATATTTTCAAGTTATATAACCTTTTATAAATCTCTCGCCACGGGTTCACTGGTAAATTGTAAACTGAGGATCAGAATGAGAAACTATACTAATTAATAGAAATAGAGACTTAGAGGAACATAATCGTCATTTGCCTCAAAGAACTCTTATTAACACTTTATTAGATAAAAAAAAAAAGAACTTTTTTAGCATTTATTTCTGCTTTTGGCAACATTATTATTCTATTTTTATTTATGTAAAATATCAAAACAGACAGTATTTTTATTTCTAATAGGAATATTTCACCATCTTAGCGATAATTCGCACTTTGGTTGATGTTTACTTAACTATAATTGTGTTTTTTAAACTTTCATTCAATCACATCAAGATTCGATTGCTGATACAATCCATAAAATAAAGGACAGTTTAAATGTCTAAATTAATATTGTTGTTGTAATTAAAAATATGAATTTATAATTAATAGAATTAACAATAATTAATGAGTTTAATAATTGATTTTCTAGGAAATTCACTTAATATTTAAATGACGTAAAATAAAAAAAATTGATTTTTTCTGTAAATTCAATTTATGGTTTTCCTTGTCTGACAGCATTTACCACACCAAAAACAAAAACAATAAAAAGTAAAAACAAATATTTTCATAATCAAATATTCCAACACTCTATAACACTAAATAAATTAATGCAATATTAAATAAGCAATAAATTAATAATATTTATAATAAATTATACGATTTTTTTTTTTATTATTGTAATAATTGTAAACGTAAGCATACATAATTTACAGTCATGTACACATTAGTGTATATCAGTTTTACATTAAATTTTATTATAAATGATTTATCAAAAATAACTGATTATAAAATTTAGGTGACGTGACATTATTCCGGAAATAAATGAAAATCAGTCTGAAGAATTTCTGAAATAATGTCCAAAAAAAATTCCGAAATAAATTGGCCTTAAAAATTCGTCATTCGGACATTTCCAAATTTTTCGAACATTAATCCGAAATTTTGGTTTTGATTTTTACACATATTTTTCGTGCTAATATTCATTTTTTTCCCATTATAATGTTCGCGCCCCAAAATTTATTTAAATATAAATAAATATTTTCAAATCATTTTATTATAATTGTATTAAATATTGTCATTGTATATCAGTATAATGATTTCACACAATACTATTTCGCTTACCACAATTTGATGGAATCAAAGTATATATGGATATTGTCAAGAACAAATCCAATACTCTTTCTAAATTAATATATTTGAAATTAATTGATTAAGGATAAACCAAGAGTAATCAAAGGTAAAATAATTGTGCTTTTATAAAAGTATTATTTAAAAGCATTTTAGCCGAAAATTCGTTAATTTTATTGGCATTATTTGATATAATGATTGGTTGATTGCTTAATTTATCTGATCACTCTGTAAAGTTTAAACTGCGAGAGAACTCAAATAGCACAAACGCGGTGCCGTTTAAATACTGTTTATTTTTGACTTTGATTGTCAACAGTTGTTTTTGATCCAACCCGTAAATTTTAAAAATAAAATTAGTTCTTTAATTTTACATTTTATAAAAGCTAGCTTTGGTCTGTAAAAATAGAGAATTCAAATTCACATAAAAAACAATGAAGAGTCTCTTTCATTCTTTCCTTTTTCTGGCTTATCTCAATCAACAAAATCAAAGTTTCAACTATAATAATTACAGCATCCTTCGATACATTATGACAAAAGAACGAATGACGAATTATTATATAACAATTTGCAGTTAAATTGTCCGCAAAACACATACCATATATATATATATATTTATAACTGTTCTATATTTTTTGTTTGTAACTGTAAAACATTAAAAAACGTATTGCAAACAAATCTAAAATTTTAAAATAAAAGTAAACAATATTAAATTCTACACACTATCATTGAAGCGAGAAATTAATTATTTTAACCATAATTAGAAACATATCTAAATATATCTAAATAAATATGTACAATGGTAGTCATACAAACATACACAGGGATGGTTACCTAACAGGCAGGTGAATAATCACGTCAAAGAAGGATAATATTAAAAAATTAATTCTGTTTTTTTTTTTGTTTTGTTTTGGTGATATATTTTTTATTTATTTATTTAAATATTTATATATTTATTTATTATTATTATTATTATTATTATTATTATTGCTATGTAAAGTCAATTTATATGCAAATCATTTCGAAATAAATTTGACATCAGAGTCAACTTAAAATAAACAAAAAATATAATTTAAAAAATAAATTTTTTTTTTTTTAGATTTTATTATTTCAACACTTTTTATACAGGGTTAAATTCCGAAAACAGACATTTGCCATCAATATCAATAACTTCCAAAATGCCATAGATTTTAAAAAATGTCTTCTTCTTCTTTATAGTGTCTAACTTTTTGAGTTACATTACAAAAAAGAGAAAAATAAATTAAATGTTTTAAGTTTTTGTCTTAAGTTCTTAGAAACTAGAAAGAGTGGTAAAATATTACAACTCGGTAAATTGAACTATTTCTGAATTTCTTTTAATAATTTTAATTTTAAGTTGAAAACCCACTTTTCTTCCCTTTCGAAGTATAATTTTAATAAATTCCAAATTAGTTGAGTTCGTTACCTAACCTAAAAAAACGAAAACAGTTTAATACGTCATGTAAACGAAGGAAAAACAAATCCTGCCGTTAGAAGCCAAATTCTCATATCAATAACTCAAGATAATATGGGCAAAATGAAGTTGTAAACATTATGTATATCAGAAAAGCAAAAAAATTTTTATATTTTGAGACAATCAAAACTTTTAAATAAATAAAATGAAATAAAGTCAAGTAAAAATTTTTTTACTCTTCATCATCAACTTTCGGAATGACATCCATTTTTTTTCTTTTTGATTCGTTTTTAAGTTTTTTTTTTTAATTTATTTTTGATATTTTGTATTTTAATTTAAAAATATTTAAAAATTTCAAATAAATACAAATAACTAATTTTTTTATTCTTTTTTTTTTTTATTCATAAATAAAACAAAACAAAAAGGAAAAAGAATATCAAAATATTCATATGAAATAAAGATCAAAAGTTTAACTAACACAATTATAATGTCAAAGGATTTTTGCATAATTTGAATTATTTTTCATATTGAGTTATGTGACATTAAAAATCAAAAAATAAAATAAAAATAAAAAAAAAGGGTTAAAATAAATAACAGTTATGTATTTTAAAATTTGAAAATATTTTAAACATCAAAAAATTATAGATGGAAAATGACAGGATGACAAAAAAAAAAAAAAAAAAAATCCTTTCATGTTTTAGACTTTTTTTTTTTTTTTTTGTTTTAGTTCTTATTAGGTAGGCGTAACAGAGATATTTAGAATTTTAATTTATTTTATTTAAATACCAAGATCAGAATAAAACAAAAAATATATCTACTCATTTTGAATTAAAATTAAATTATAAAAATTAAAATGTATTAAAATATTCTTTGGGAAAATTTTTTTTTTTTCTTTAATTAAAGTTTAGTATAAATTATGGTCTCATAAAGGGTTCTAACTAAGGTTATATATAATTATTAATAGCCTCCAACTGCAACCTGTTCTACCCATTTTTGCATTACAGTAGTGTAGTAATTTATAGCTGTTGCATGTACCATTTATAGCTGTTGCATCTATAGTATCTACAGCTTTAGCATGTTGTCATATCCAATAACTAAGCAATAATTCATTAGATTCATTGGACTCATTGGATTCTCATCCTATAGAAAATACATTCTTACATTTTAATAAACATAATGTTAATGGCCTTTTTTGCAAATATATTATTTGATTTAGAATTGAGACCGGACAGAATAATAAATGCGGCCTCTCTTAATTTTTTTTAACATTTCGACTTATATTGTACAAATCAGGCAAAATTGAACATAGATTTGAAGTAAATATAGGAAATTTTAATATTTTAAATACATAACCAAGAGTAGTGATAGTGATGGTACTAGAGCAGAATACTACTTATTTCGAGTGAAAATTTTTGAGTGAATGTATTTAAATTGAGTTCATTTTTCATTTTTTTCGTATAATATAACCAAGTAATTAATCCTTGCGTATAAATACATTGCGTTATTAATACAGCTATAAAATCAGTAAGAAAGTAAATATCAGATATTTTCATAATTCTAATATATTACTAATATTTCTGCAATATATTGACAATCTACGAAACAAATAAAATTCAGAAGAGATTTGTTTATGAAGATTTTAAAATACTCGTAACTTTCTCCTGAAAAAAATAATTTAAAGATAACAGGCTGCTTAAAAAAAAATGTTATTTTTTAAATGACCTAGGGGATTTTTAAATGATCTTTTTTTAAACACTTATTACTTTTGTTAGTAATTTGATATACAAAACAACTTCATTTTCTATGGCAAAGAAATTAGATCCGCTTTCTATGAGTTTTTCAACTTATTTGTTTTTTTATTTAATTTTTATTTATATTATTTTTTTTTTCGTTTTTATAAATTTTTTTACGCCCTTGGTGACTATAAAAAAAATTTTTTTTTTTTTTTTCAAGAAAAAAAAGTCATCAAAAAAAAAAAAATATGTAAAAAGCGACAATGAAATGAAAAATAATCCATTAGAAAAGATTTGATTATCGCGCAATTTTTTTTTTACCTTTTTTTTTTTTGTCAAAATTTTCCTTTTAATGTCATCATTTTTGTGTTAGGAAACATTTTCATCAAATACAAAATAAATATATAAAAGTAAGTATTTTTTTCACCCACCCTACTGCAATAAAGAATGAATTTTTACTTTCTGCAGGCAGCCAAAATAACACTTGAAAATGGAAAATAAAAATAAAAAAAACAAAAACAAAAATATAAAGTTACAAATTAAAAAGATTGTCTTTATTTTTAACATTTTTTTCTATTTATTGTCTTTACCTTTTTTTTTTTTAAGGTTTTACATATCTTCAAATTGCTTGTAAGTTAATTTCACTTTTTTTTTTTTTAAGTGTTACACTTGACTTTAGTGTTCCTTGCTTTTTTGTTTATTCTAAAAGTTATTTGATATTTAAATAGAAAAATAAAAATTTGAAAAAGAATTATAAAATTTTTAAAGCTCTTATGGAATTTTTTTTTGAATAAATGGCTAAAAAGATTCCACTTTAAAACATAAAAATAAAAAAAAAATAAAATTTTAAATTGTTCTTTAAACGCCTTACGGCTATTCACCATGAAACAATTTAAAATTAAAATAATTTCTATTTTTATTTTTGACTTAATCTTAAATTTAAATTTGAAAAGGTAAAAATTAATGCAATATTAAATAGCTTTACATTTGTATTTAAATATTTTATTTTTAGTGAAATTTCAATAAAATTTAAAGAAAATTAAATTTTATATAGACAGTTTTGGACAAACTTGTAAAAAAATACAATACATATCTATAATAACTAATGCTATATGGTCTTTATCAAGGAGTCACAAGATTATGATTAAGATTATGTCAATTACAATGAAATTCACATTGGGTATCTCACAAACGTTCAAGTAAAAAGACGTTGAAGTTATCTTATTATTTTTTTTTAAATGTAATATAATTTTGCATAAGATATTTAAAAATATGAACCTGTTTTTTATATATATATGAGTAATTATATAATATATAAATTACATAATATACTAGAAAAATCACATTAAAAAAAATGTAGTTGAAGTTGAACTAAAAATCTTATCAGTCCCGGTTAATGCTCCTTCCAATTCGGCTATATACAGAATAATTTTCTTTCGGTCCTATAATATTTATAATGACGGAAAATGTTTCGAAAATAGGGGGTGTATTTCCCTCAGTCGTTCGGATTGTACGTTTTGATATTTGATAAATATTCAAATTCGAGATAGAAGGTCGAATGCATAAAACTGACCTTGAACTCAAATCTCACTTTTTCAAACAAAAACTACACTTGAACTCTTATTTTTGTTTAAAACGGTGAGATTTGAGTTCAAGCTCAGTTTTAAGCATTTGACTCAGAATCACCTTGTATGTATTGAGATGTGGATAATTTTGCTAATGATTCTGAATAACCAGTTTAGTATGTATAAGAATATAGTGTTTATGTTATAATGATTACCATAATACCATCATATATTTGATATTAATTATTGGCTTCTCTTCAGCAAAAGAAATTTCCCGCTACTTAAATGAAGTTAATACATTTAAACTTTATTTTAGAATTCTAAGATTTTTACCACAATGCAACTGTTTAACGCATATTATTTTTTTTAATTAGGCCTGTGACATAAATTACAAAAGTAAAATACACTTTTTATACCGCATTTAAAAAAAAAAATTTTACGTTTTTATCATAATCCTATATTTACAATAAAATTTTAACTATAGGATTTAAACTTTTTTATTAAATACACTTATAGTTTATTAAATACATTTAGTCTCAAAAACTACAATGTCCTTCATACTTTTGAATTTTATATAGTAACATAATTTTATTAGAATATATTTTATAAATATTATTATTATAACGATCCTTCAACTTGTCGATTTTTCAATATCATACTGACTATTAAACCCTTATTCACTGATTGTACCGAAACAAGGAACTTTTGGACCAACGAGAGAGTGTCACTGATGTAAACGCTGGCAAAGAATGACAAGGTCAGCCTGGGAAAAATAATTAAATTGTTAAAACATTACCAAATTTGGGAAAAGATATAAAAATATAACCCTATAGTTGTTAGTTCTAATATTTAATGTTTAATATTTATTATCTAGTATTTACTAAAATATAATAATTAGTATACATAATAGTTAGTGTTTAAGCTGGTCCACATGTCTTTCACATTGGCCAAAAATCTTTGCATATTTATTTATATTATGCAATAATAGAAAATAATAATATGTAATATATTTTATTTTATTTAAACTTCTGCTCTTAATTCTATGCTACAACTGTTTTTATTATTACCAAAAATATTTGGGTTGGCTACAAAATCTCAAATACTAAATCTCAGAAACGAAAATTCCAGATGCTGAATTTTAAAAATCTCAAATTTCAAAATTTAAAAATCGCTAATCCAAATATTTTTTCGGACACCCCCATTGATATCCTAAAAAGAAAAATCTTCAAAAAAAATCTGAAAACAAAGAAGTAAATAGATACATAGTATTAGTAGGTACCATTATTATTATACTCTACACTTAAAGTATAGAGTATATTAATTTTGGTATGGTGTTTGTAACCACCAAAAGGAAGCGAGTTAGATATGGACATGTATATATATTCTGAATCAGGATAATCTCCTGAGTCGATTTAGCGATGTCCGTCCGTCCTTACGCACGATAACTCAAAAAATAATGATTTTATCTTGATGAAATTTATACTGTAGGTTAACAATGACTAAAGTAAGGCGGAGATTGCAAATGGGCGAAATCGGACCATGGGTTTGGGTACCTTCCATACAACTCCCAAAACCGAATACGCATATCTTCGAAATTAATAAAGATAGAAACTTAAAATTTTGTACGAGGGTGTGTTTTCCTAAATCCCTGATATCCCTAAAATTTGAGATGAATTGGAGTGGTTGTTTGAGTACCTCCTACACAACTCCTAAAACCGAACAAACATATTTTCGAAATTAATAAAGATAGAAACATCAAATTTGGTACTAGGGTGTTGTTTCCTGAATCCCTGATTTGTCCAAAATTTGAGATGAATTGGAGGAGTTGTTCGGGTATCTCCCACACAACTCCCAAAACCGAGGAAGCATATCTTCGAAATTAATAAAGATAGAAACTTCAAATTTAATACGCTTCTGTTGTTTCCTGAATCCCTGATTTGCTTAAAATTTCAGATGAATTGGAGTGGTGGTCGGCGTGCCTTCACAAACTTCCAAAAACCTAACAACCATATCTTCGAATTTAATAAAGATAAAAATCTGAAATACAATGGTTGTATTTGTACAAAAGTAAAAGCATTTATTTTTTTAGCTTAGGTATATTAAATACCTAACTAAAATAACTTATGGATTTTTAATTTAATTTGAATTTTTTAGGTGTAGGTTATAAATAAGTAGGTTGCATCGACTTACTGTTACTTTTACTTATTTTGTTTTAGTTTACTATTGAGGTAATTGTAGTCATATGTTAATGCAAATAATAAATGAAATGTTAATTTTTTATAAAGATTATATTAAGTAACTTAACAATTTAAAATTGCTATAAAAAAAAGTTAAAAATTATTATAAAGCAGTAAATTATAAAAGAACAAGTGAAAATATTATTTAAATGATTTATGACTTTAAAATTATCAGAAAACTTCCATTAAATACACAATATAATTTTTTTTTTTCTATTCACAATATTTTATTATCATTTTTAATAATAAAAAAAAACAAAAAACAAAAAAATTAACTTCTTATCCATTTATTTTTTCTTTTTAGTTTTTTTTTTTTGTTTTGTTTTTGCAAATTTAAAAATAATATTTTTCTTTTTATTCAATTCATTTTTTTTTTTGTTTGCTTTTTTTTTTCAATCAAAAAGAGGGCTAAGTCTATTTTTATTTACTTTTATTTAATATTTTTTTTTTTTTTTTTTGATGCTCATTTGAAGACACAAAAAATACATTTAATTTTTTTTTCTTTTTATCAAAATATTATAAATCGAATTATATATAACAAAAAAAAGAAAACTGAAATGGTAAATGTACTATGAAAAAGTAGCGTAACAATTTCAAATATTTATTTAAAAGTTGCTAAAAAAAAAAAAAACAACATAGAAAAACAAAAAATTTTCATTTCAATGAATTTCTATATTTTTCCCTTTAATATTTTCAAAATATTCATTGTACAATTTTCCCAATATATTTCTCAATGTTCCCTTTGGGCAATTGAGACCTATTTCTTTATTGTGCAGAAAAATGAACTGTAAGAGAGTACAAAAAAAAAAGACAAAAAAATACAAATAACAATAATAATAGAATAACTGTTTAAGTATTGATATGCCATCATAAAAATATTTCGAATATTATAATAGGCATAAAGCAATAAAGATATCCTATTGTATCCTTACACATATTTTTGTTTATGTGTGTATGATCTTAATCAATATAAAACAGGTAGTATACAAAAATATCTCATAACAGTTTTTTTTTTTTTTGGTTTTTTAAATAAAAGTTGTTTTAGAGTTATACCATACAATAATACGAAAAAATTTATAGTTATTTTCAAAATTTTGATTTAAGGTGGATAAACAAGTAAAAAAAAATGTCAGTAATAAGCTGGCTATGACATTCTTTTGTGCTATTTAATATTTATAAACGAAATAATAACAGAATCAATTATTTGCTACCAGTCTAAATTAAAGCAATTAGTTTTTTGTCCTTTTGCATTAAAATCATGAAAACGCGAACAAAATTAGATCGACTGCTGTAGAAATGGCTCGTGCTTCATGGTCAGATGTAGAAGTATTAACTTCATGCATTTTGTTGAGTCAGCTTTACTTTAAACATATGTATTTTGCTTGAAGGTTAAATTAGTGGAAGAGGCGGCACAATCTCGACTACTCTCTCTATTTATAGAAAAATAATTTATTAAAAAAGGCTATTTTCCAAATTAAAAATTTCTAACAAATATTATATACCGAATTTCAAATTAATAAAAATAATTCATATTCTTTCTTGAGTAAAACTCTACAGATTTAAATTACTGTAATATTGGTCAGAATTTTAAATATTTTTTGACATAAATGAATGCCTGCGTAAGAAATCTTTCAACTCTAACTCAACTCTAACTTTTATAATGAATTAATTTTTAAATGGGGGATTCAGTAGCCTAGTGGGTAGGCGTGTGGTATATTAACCGAAGGAGTGTGGGTTCGATCCCCCTTACGATCAAATATAATGTAAATATATAGTATATAATAAACGAAATAAATAACATTAGTATATTATTTAATAATAGTATAAAAACTTATAATGGCCTTAGAAGCCGATGGTTCAATAATATTGCATTACATTTATGTATGTAATATTAATATAAATAAATAGATAATTTTTAAAAATTATATTGATTGAAAATTGAACAGAGAATCATTGGAATCATTAGAAATGGTTCTATTTTTAAATATTTAAGTTTTTGTCCAATCTGTAAAGTATTACCAAAATATCATCTGCCTTGTATAGAAAATTCACATTATCGCATTGAGTCAAATTTTTAAGGATAGTTTTTTTGAATTCGAATATTATACATATTAGTCATGTTTTTGCATATATTAAAATCATATAGCGTTTAATGTCAATTTTATTTGTAAATTTTAATGGAAATAATATTTTTCCAGTTGCAAGTTATTCTCTTAGCATGAGACAAGATAGATAGCATGAGACTAAGATATGACAATTCGATTTCTCTGACCATGTTCAGTACTGAAATGAGTATTTGGCCTTCAATTTCCAGAATTTCAAACAAATTTCAATTAAATTAAACCAACCTCTTCAGTCTTAGTTCATCTTCTTAATATTTTTCGTTTTTAATTGTTTACCATTTCAACTTTTATTCTTCTTCGTGTACCTTTGAAACATAAATTGCATTAAAATGTTAAATTATCAGCTCAATAGCGCCATTCTTCAAGTTAAAAAATCTTTGTTTTAAGTTCCGGTGAAATTAATAATACACTTACTACCTATAAATAAATTAATTCATACCATCAGTTTATCTTACATGTTTAAATTAGATCGATTAGTATTTTGATATCAAATGGGTACTAAATAAATAAATAAATATTGACATTTTTTTTAAAACATTAAATCATTAAATCTTAATCATAAAAAAAAACGTATTATTTTAAAAACTTGTATTCTAAACGTATTTTCTTTGAAATAATCAAATTTACAATATTTATTTTTAATAAAAAAAAAAAACTTAAATCAAAATCTCTGTACCAATTCTCTATTAATTCCACAATTTTTATATGAAATCATGAAACCAGCCAGAAAAGTATTGAAATCCATTTTACTTTCATTTAAAAAAAAAAAAAAAAAAACAAGAAGGACCTCATAAAATTTTAGAGTATAGATTTTTTAGGGTGGTTAATGAAATCGGATAAAATGTTTATTGAAAAATCATAAAAATCGTTCCAGCATGAATTGAAAATATGCTTTGATATGTTTAAAATAAAAAATAAAAAAAAACTAAAAAAATCAAAAAAAAAAATAATATTAATGTGAATGAGTGAATGAAACGAACAGATGAACGTATAAAAGAATGAAAAAATATGGATTTTGATAGCTGAAATGAAAACAAAAATACCATACGTTTACGTTTTTAGATTTTTTGACTTTTTTTTGTTTTTTTTTTATTTTTTTTTGATTTGATTCCTTTCTGTTTTAAATAAGTACATAATATTCGTCCTTCATCTCATCTTTAAATGTTCCATATTCCTTTGCTTTCATCATAATGTTATTTATAGATTTTTATTATATTCATTGTGAAATGATAACTTTTTATGAAGAGATACATTTTTAAAAACTCGCTATGCAACATAGATTATTAGGTATTAGAGGGTGGCTATAGTATTTTAATATGTTAGAGATGGAGATAGATTTGGGTACACTGTATGCTTTTCGATGTATATTCATATTATAGTAAAAATAGAACAACAGTAACATTTTTTTTTTTTTGTTTTATTGTTCTTTTTGTCTTTTTTTTTTGTTATTTTTATTTTTGGATTATGGAGGGATGAAGATAAGAAAATATATTTTGTTTTTGTTTTTTTTCTGTTTTTAAATCGGAGTTCTGGGACTTATTATACCTACATATTTTCATTTCCATCTTTGCTGTGTTTTTTTACCTTAAGGTACAAAAAAAAGTTGGTGTATGTTTAAATAAATGTATATATACAGAAATTAAATTTTTCTAAGAAAAAAAAAAAATAAAACAAAAATATGGTATTTTGCATTTCAAACAGACTAACTGTTTTATCCCCACTTTGTCATTTTTTAGGTTTTTAAAAATGATAAGGAAATTTTGCTATTTCTAATTTGTTGTTTATTTTTTTGGAAATTGTAATGATTTTCCAATAAAAATGCAAATTTTTTTTGAATTTTCAACCCTTAGTATTTATTTTTTAATAATTTTTGTTTTTATTTTGTTAATATTTTTTAAATATTTATTTATACAAAATAAATGTTTTTGCTTATAGATTTTTTGTTTTTTCTTTTTTTTTAGATTTAATGTCAATAATTTTTTATAGTCGGAATTATTGAGAAAATTTGATTTGCTTTAGAAATGGTGACGATAACACTTTTATATTATTTTTAAAGAATCTCAATTTTATTACTTGCAAGCGTAATTTTATTCAAATTTTTGTTTTAAATATTGAATTTTTTATTTTATAGTTAAAAAAAAAAGGACTTAAAATATAAAATGGAAATTGGTTTTATTTTCATTTTTTTTTATTGAGAATTATGATATGCTTATTACTCTTCAGATAATTATGGCAAAATAATTGTCAAGTTGAGAAAATTTTATTTAATAACTTTGTTCATGAATTTCTGGCAACTATTTAAAAGAAGTGAACAAATTTAAATAGTACTTTATTTAAATTTAGCATATCTTAATCCTTGTATTAAAGATTAGTCGATGTTGGCCTGACAAACGATTTTTTTTTAACCGATGATCTGTGAAAAACTTCAAAAATCATCCAGATGATTTGTACTTGGTTCCTCCGGATAGAATTATGGAATTTAACGCACCAACCAAAATCAGACTTTAGATGAAAATGTAAACTTTAGTTTTAAAAATAAAGATGTGGAAAGGATTCTTGAGAAAATAAGGTTTAGAAAATTTAGGATTTTCGAAAATGGAAAGATAATAAATTTAACGGGAAATTTATTCTATTGTTCTTCTTAAAAACGTTACTGCTTCATACACATTTAAGTTAACAACTTTAAGGTACATATGAGATGTTATATGGTTTAATATGTGCGACCTATGCATGACAAATGAATCTCGTCGTTGCTGTATTACGCCATCTTTAGAAATTTTACAACCATCATTTAGAAGAATTTTTCAACCCCCACCCACAAATACACTAGCAGTAAAAAATTGAATGTATAAAGGACTTTTCCTTTCCCTTTCTTTATAGATTTGCTTTAAAAATAAAATTAAGTTGCGTATAATAGATAATTAGAGGAACTCAATTGGAATCAAAATATATGAATAAAATCTCCAAAGAAAAAGAAAAACATTAGTAAAACCATTACGTTAATTTTTTGCAATTAAATGCTTTAAAATCTTCTAAAACCAACCATTTACCATTTTACATAGATTTTTTTTTGGAATATCCTTAAAAATATTTTCCAAAAGAAAATTATAAAACACAAACAAATTTTCTTTAACGTCAAAGTAACTTTAATACCTGTAACTACAAATTTTCAACGAAATAAAATTTATATATATATATGAAATATGAATGGAAAAATTTTCCAAACATTATTCTCAATATTCCACAAAATCATTAGCATTTTTAGAATCAATTATTAATACGTTTCTAAAATAAATTAGTCGATTTTAATTCAAAGTTGTTTGTTTTATTAAAACTTTATCCCCATTCAAAACAACTTGAAACCCTATTTACAATTATACATGAATATTAGAAAAAATTAATGTTTTAAAAGTTAGAAAAGAAAAATAAAATCTCCAAAGAAAAAGAAGAACATTAGTAAAACCAGTAAAATAGTAGATATGTTTTTCCACTATTAGTTTTCTTATGGAAAAATTTAGTTTTTATTTTTATACTTCCGCTCATACCAATATAATAATATGAATGTTGTAACACAACGATTTCTGGGAACATATGGTCCGAATAAATCATTTTTTCTTAAGATCGTTTCTATATAATATTATCCATATAGTTACAGTACTTATTTTATAATATTTAAATAACTTAGTAAGACGTTTTAAAAAAGGGTACATTATTTACAGTAATACCCAGATAAATCAGTAAAATTCTAATAAAAGATTTCCTAAACTAACTTTATTTAACTTTTCACTGCTAATTAAAGCATCTGTTTAAATAAAAAAAAAACCTTAATGCAAAGTTTACAAGGACCAGTATCAAATTTTAAGAGATTTTGAGATCATTCGCTATAAAATGAATGAAAACTAACAAAATACATAAATTAAGTCGTACTTTTTTAAATATCATATTTCGAAAAATTTAAAATTCATTTAGTTTAGATTTAAAAAGAATTAAAAGCAAGATAATATGAAAAATCATTATAGGCGCCTAACCGTATAAGAATTTCACATCGCAAATATATGCGATTTTAAGTTACGACGCGAAAATCAATTTGCACTGTGTATAAAATTGGCATTTGAAAATAGAACTGTCGTGTGTAAATTTTCAAATTTAAGTTTTTGACATTTCAATCTTGTCAATTTTTATTTTGTTTTCGAACGAATGTTTGTTTAAAACCAATAAAAGAGAGAATTAAAATTTTTAAAAATTAATAATAAAATGCACTATTTTTCTTAGTGATAATGAAGAAGAATACAATAGAGGAGATGTGTTTTAAAGAAGACCGTTGAGGGATAAATCCCTATATACTAAAAATATTAGGATTTCTAAAAGTTACGTTTATTATTTATATTTGGTAAGTTAATTTCTGTTTTAATGATATTCTTTTTTGGGTTCAATAAATTTAAAAGTTTTAACTAAAGAATGATTTAAAAACACCATTAAGAAGTACTATCTTTGATTAAGTTGATTGTAAGATGAATGGGAGAAGGGTATCAGCATTGGTAGGAGCAGAGATAAATATTGCACGTACACAAAAAACAATGTCTGAAATAATAGCAGAAACTTATGTTGCTATAGAAAAAAATTTGTGTACAAAAAAAAATTCTTTGGAAATGTCGGAAGAAAAAATAAAAGAGTCAAACAGTTAATTCATTACAATTTAATTCATTCATTATATTTTTACTTGCATCTTAAAGTTTCAATTTAAAAAATACTAAATTATGCAGTATAAAAATTTAGCATTCTCAAAAGTTGCAATTTTCGTTTTTAAAAAGTGTCAAATTTTTTGTACTTACTGTATATAATTCATAGAAAAACCCCTGGAAAAATTCAATATCCTTAAGTCATAATCATTTTTTGAGTAAAATTACAAAATATGTACCACAATATTATGACCAATATTAAAACCATAATTGAGAAAAATTGAAAAATTAGTTATATATGTATATATTTATATTCTTAGTGTTTTGGTATTGGCTTAAAAACAAGAAAATATTATGAGAAATTATTTTAAACTCAAACCAAGAACCATTTTGGTACTTTCAAATTCTTTAATGGTGTAAAAGATTCGTTGTATTGGACTCAAGTGATTCTTTTTATTTTTGCATTCATTGAATTATTATATATAATATTTTTGTGGTAAACCTGTATGAATGTTATATTATCTATCTCTTTTCTATTAAACTATAAGTATCTTTTTGCCCAAAAAAAAAAAAAAAAAACTTGGTACAGTATGAGATGTTATTATATTGCAATCTAAAATAAATTGGTTGGATTTTATTACAAAAGTTATTAAATATTAGAACATTATTTTATAAAATTTAAATATTTTGAAGAAAATTTCTCTTTCTTTTTTTTTTTTTTCTGTTGTTCTGTTCTCTAAAAAATAAAAAAAAAACTTCAAAACTATTGTGGTTTATGGTTTTTACTTTATTATAGTGTTGTAGAAAAAAAAAAAAAGAAAAACCTTTAATTGAGAAAGCTAGAAAATATAAAATATTAAATATTTTGGACTCGTTCTAAGAATACAAAATATTCGTTATAAAAAATCTCAACGCAACAATAAATTCAGACTTAAATATCATATATTTGTATTTAGATATATGTATGTACATATGAATCTATTAAAATAAAGTTTAATTTTTATTAAGATGTAAAATAATGTAAAATTTTATCACAGGTGTTACATTCTTTTTTTTTTTTTAAAGAAACTTTATATTTTAATTTATTTTAATAAATTTATTTGAAAAAAAAAAACAAAATATTCAACATTAATAATTTGAACCACGTAAAATAATTCAGGACATAAAATTGTTAGTTATAGTAAGAAGTAATTTTTAGTAAGATACTGGATATTTCAAATAATCAAAGAGATGAGGATTATGTATACTCGTCCATGTAATTGCATTTTATTAACAAAATTTTTATTATAAAAAAGAAATGACACCAATTCTTTTTTATTTTTACCAATATATTGTACTGATATATACTTAATTTATTTATTGGTCAGGTTTTAATAATTTTTAGTTTGTATATTTTTATACAATAACAAAAACGTAGAGAATGAATAACTAACGCGGGAAATTCAGGAATGTAATCAATACTAATATAAATAGGTAAAATTCGTTCCGCATAACAGAACTTAAGACTCAAATTGTTTGTTACCAAACTAAGAAATTGTGTACAGTGTTGTAGAAGAGCCACTTGACTTGAATTTTCTATATGAAATTCCTATAATAATCAGAAAAGTCAAAAAAAAACTGTCCACAATATTTTTATATGTACATTGAAACCAATTTATATATTGGAATTTAATTTCTGTAAAGATAATATTTTGCAAAATGTGAAAATTTTTTTGTGATATACGACTTTAAATTAGTAAAATTTTCTATCGCATTCTTTAAATATTGAAAAGTCGCATATTTTAATATCAAACTAAATCGTATTTTCTTTCAATCGAAAGTTTACTTTGTGCCTGTCCACTTGTTACTAAGTTAGATTTTTACGTTGCTACATGTTCTTTAAGAACAGGTTCGAATTTCCATTTGTTCTTTAAGAAGAAACACACGAATAGGAGGGAGTATTTAGAAAAAGAGGAACATTGGAAATATACATAAAAAGAGAAACATTTAAGAAATAGTATCAAATAGTTACAACCTTATAACAGCTTAAGAGAATTCTATAATCTGATATCAAATATAATTTTAACAAAAAAATAAAAAAATAGAATTGATATTTTAAAGAAAGATAGTTGTATAGAATCTGATAGATTTTATCAAATCAATATGGATAAATATAAAAACAATATTCTTTAAAATAATTCTACTTAAGAGTAAGTCATAATCTATAATTAATAATTAAAAGTCTAATTAAAGATTTAATTAATGTTGAAAAATTAAACAAAAGATAAAAAAATTAAAAGAATTTCTATTAAAGTAAATTTGTATAAACTCAATGCAATGAATCATGACATGATGGTATGATTATCTACATTACTTACTAATAAACCGATTAGTGAAAATAATAATTCATGAAACTATAACTTAGTCTAATATACGAGTATATATATTATAAAAAATGATTTGGAGCATACCCAATGCTCCTTTTTGTATATTGGAAGGTAGAAGCCAATTATAGAATACAAAATTAAAAAATAATGTTGATTGAAGAAATTCAATATGGAAGCTAATGTTAACATGCTTGCTTAAATTTCTTATGATTGTGCTAAAAAATGAGCTTGAACTAAAATCTTACTTTTTCATACAAAAACTACATCTGAACTCGTAGATTTTCTTTGAAATTGTAAAATTTGAGTTCGAGCTCAGTTTTATGCATTCGGCCAACTAACACAAAAAAACCATCATATCTATTAAAAGCAGTTACAATATATAATTAAGATATAGCTATAATGTATTTTTATGCAATGAATTGCAACAAAAATTATTTATATTTCTTAAATATTTCGTAATTTAATTGAAAAAAAAAAACAAGCAAAAAAAAACGTAATGTCTTTAAGAGTTTACAATTTTATTTAATTTTTTTTTCTCTTTTATTAAATCGATTTCGAATATTAAATCAAATCAAAATTTCAATTAATTTAAATTGATTTCAATACATTTTAGTTTGTGTATATTTTATTAGAAAAATGAAATATTCATTCAATTTCACAGCCTAAATAAGATTGAAAATAATAAATTTTCAAATCGACATTTTGTTCAGTCAAATGGAAAATTTACAATTTGAAAATTATGTTTATTTTGTGAATATACATAAAATGTACATATACAAACATATATAATATACATTTATATTAAATATATTGAAATATAGAATAATTTTGACCATTTTCATATTGTCCTGAAGGATATTTATTTTCATTGAACCCTCCTATATAGTATAACATTATTAAATTACTAAATAGAATTTTTTAGTTAAATAAAAAAAAAATTTTTTTTTGAAAGGGTAATTTTTAAATTTAAGTTTATATTTTGAAAATAAATATTAAAAAAATTAAAATATATATATGTATGTGTATAAGTTCAAAACATTTAAAATAGAAAATAATTTTCCTAAAATAACCTAAAATAATTCCATATAAATTTATTGTGTATTTTAAGTTTAAATTCAATAGTAAATATTATAAAAAATTTTTTTATTAAATCAAAACTAAAATTTTCTAATAACTTATTTTTTTTGGGAACGGGTCATAATGTCGACTGATGCAATGTTGTCTGAAGAAATACTGAAAAAGAAAGAAAACTCTGATTTTATAAAACTATAAAATCACTTAAATTCTTTTTTTTTACATATACTTATTACAATAACAAGGTATGGAGGAGGCTCCCACTACCATACTAAACAAGTTATTGGAATTCTGATTTTGTAACCAACTCTAAAATATACTTCCAAATTAATTTAAATGACCTGATAAACAGTCGATTTTATCAATTATCGGTAAATTATCAGTCGAGATTTTCTCAATCTGTATCTTTTTTACAATCGATATTTTCATCCATTCTACATTTTCATCTCAGTCAACATTTACAACTTTATTGGTTTTTTTTCTGCATTTTTTTAATTTTTACCTTATTTTTAGTATATTGACGTGATATTTGAGATTGAGATGTATTTATTTTCGTAATGTATAGTTTTGAAGGTAAGAAAAAATAGTCCTATTGTTTTTGTCAATCAACTAAATAACCATATATTTTTCCATAAGTGTAAAATTGCTCTTTCACACATTTTTTCAAGTTTTATTTTTACCTTTACGTTTTTAAATTTTTAAAGACGTAGTCTCCCTTTAAGTTCTTTACAAAGCTTTTCATCAAAATTTTATCATTTTTTTTCAAAATTCAATTACAAAAATCAGTAGTACTAAAAAATAAATATTTCTAGCTTTCACGCTTGGATATACAATTTTTATTTCAGTGATTTTTGTTGTGTTTAATAGTACATAGCCTTATTTATTGTATTTCTTCATTAAAATGGCACCTTTTATGTTTATAATTTGATACAAACATAATGGTATGTGGGTATATATATATAATATAGTCTTGGACATAATTTTTCTTGACTTTTTCTTGACTTTCACAATTTTCAATATTCAAACAAATTCACAATAGAAAGTTTTTAGCGCAAGTAACATAATCGTCAATTATCTTTTATATGAGAGACCCTCTTTTTTTTTTATTGGTCCTATTTATCTTTCTGCTATACTTTAAAGGTTTTTACTTAAAAAATATTATATATTTATTAAGAAATTTAAGCACAAATTGAAGCTTAGAAAACTCATGCAGATAACTTAAAATTTATTTCGATCATGAATAATTTTATTTCGAATGAATGAGTGAACAAGCTTTAAATTTTAAGATAATTTAATAAAAAAAAATATAATTTAACATAGTATACATATATATATATATTCTTTTGTTGTTTTTTAAACTTATAGTAGAGATTGTAAAAAAGATCTAAAATTGAGAAATATGAAACCTTTAATTGGCCCCTTTATACTCTGAATTTACCAGTGATTTAAATTTAAAAGTTGACTAAACAATTGCAAAATCTAAATCAAAAGTGTACACATTGTATTTACTTTAAGAAAAGATATATGAAGCTCAATAGAATGTTTAAATATCATTAACACTCCTTACATTTTGACAAAAAGTTTACTTGCAAAAGTCACATCGAAATGAAAAAGTGATCAACTCAAACTGAAAGTTAATAGAATTCATGAGCATATAATGGTTTCTTCGGCAAATTCTTAATTGAAAATTCAAAATACTGTTATATAATTCAACCATAAAACCATTCTGAATTTAATAATGTTAATTTTGAAAAACAGTTTTGAACAGCTATACTCTATAGAAAAAATACAACTATAAGCCAAATATGTCGAGAACAATTATAATGAAACCAGTATGGTCTACCTTAAAAATAGAAACATTCATAAAAGTTTGGTTAACAACCTATACGATAAAAGATATATATCCTACAAATATATACAAATAATTCTGGTTATAAGACTAGACATAATTCTAGGTTTCATCACTAGATTAAATCACTCAAATGCTCTTGTATATAACATATTAGAATTTAGAGCGATCAACAGGAAAAGTATTAACAATTGTTCTAAATTTCTATTAAAGGATTCATTATAATTAATACATGTATATTAAAAAAAAATGTATTATCATTTAAAGCAAATCTTTGTAATTGATTTAAATTTAATTTTAAAAAAAATTCTTAATAAAATATTAGAATAATTATTTTAAAATAACAATAAGATACAAATTATTTCTAAAAATTTTGGAATATATTACAATACTTTAAACTTAAAACTTTTATTTTTACCCTTTATCTTTAAAAATTTATTCTTTTAATATTAAATCTATTAAATATTATTTTCAATTTTTAAACATTAATTAAAAATGAAATTTACTCATTCTTCATAATTTTCTTTTGTTTAGCAATTACAAAAATTATATTAAAAATAATAAAAAAAAAAAAAAAGATCATATTACCCACATGATATTTAAGAATATTTCCTTAAAAACTTTTAACACTGTCTACATTTATTTTTTGCTTTTATTTTTTATTTTTTTGAAGAAATTTTTCTTATAGAAAATATCTCTAAAAATTTATGAATTTACTCAAAAAAAAGTTTATGATTTTCATATTCAAAAAAAAAAAAAAATGTTGCTACTTGGCAAAATTTCCCTTAATCTTATTTGAAATGAAATCAGCAGGTTAAAAAAAAATATTTTTAAGATTTTTCCCAACACACCATAAATGAAAGTTTATCCTTTCTTAAAAAAGAAAAATAAAAATAAAACAATCTAAAGATTGCAACAACGAAAACTTATTAAAATCTCAAACCAATGATAAAAAAGTACTTAAAACCATTCTAGACATTATAATATGTACATAATATGTATGTAAAATATTTAATAAAAATAAATTAAAAAAAAAATATAGAAAATAATATTGAAATTATTTACAGAGTAGAATGAAATTAAATAAACGGAAGAAATAATAAAAAATAGCAAATTTAATTTTAAACGGTAAGACATACTTCTTGTACTAACAAAAAATCTAAAAAATCTCTTTTATGTATACAACATTATCTTTTACTATTACATTTTCTAATAATTCTAGATGACTATAAGATTTACTTAAATGTTGAAACTTCCGGAAAGTCAAAATTTTCATAAAGTCATGAATTAATGAAAAGGATTCCTTTGAATGTCAACATTATTGTAGGAATCATTAATTCTAGTTTATGAATCAAATATTTAACTACCCTATATTTTTTTGCTTTTCTTCATATCATAATATTTTTCTTTCATTTTCTATACTTGAAAAGATAAAGATTTTCTCCCATCACGGGGCATACTGTGTGACATAGACATTTTTCTTATAGTTTTTTTAGCTATTTTTTATTCATTTATTGCGGATACATTTGTAATATTCCATACTTTAAATACCATGAAACTGATACAATACAGAAATTTCAGTATATTCTAAAAACTCTTCTGAATACTCAGAACTGAAAATTTTAATTTACTTCTTTTTTTTTTTTTGCGAGGTTAGAGGTGGAAATTTTGATAAGATCAAATCGCAAATTCTCTTTTGTAGTGTTAGTCTTTAACCAAATAAACGCCATCTCCCTTTTAAAGCAAACATAAGGTTAGAACCTATGGTACAACGTATAGTTAGTATTTGGTTTGGAGATTGGGAAAATAAGAATAAACGAATATGAATAAAGGAAATTGGGAAATATAGGAAGTTATTGGGCGAACTGCTCATATTTCTGAAGTATAATTTGCTATTAAAAATATGAAAGAATTTAACTAACCGAATATTTGTGTACATCTATAAATCAACGTACACTTCAATTTTTTTTTTTCCAAATGGTGAAAATTTTCAAAAAACCTATATACCCCATCTGTAGAAAATATCAGGCTATGATACACCACAATTGCATTCGGACAATTGTATATGATACACCACAATTGCATTCGCACTTTAGTGGCTAATGAATAAAGATGGGGTTGGATAGTATTGGAATCCAGATACTTTATGAAAATGTTAACTATTTTCTTTTTGGTTAGTGTTATATAGTTTACAGATGATTGCACTTATAAAAGTATATATAGTAATATAAAAGTAAAAGAAATGTTGTCCTAAATCTTTAATTAGAATAGCTTTAATCAAATGGAAGAATAAAATGAAAACTTTATTATTAGAGCTGATATGCTATTTTTGAAGTAATAAATATTCTTTTCGGTTAAATAAAATTTGAATAATTTCATTTTATTATTAATTTTCTTTAGTTTTTTTATTATGACAAAATATTTTCTAATCATTCTGTTAAAATTCTTTAAATCAAAATTAATACAATAATAAATCAAAATAGAAAACAAAAAGACTAAAACAAAAATTCTCTTAAAAACTTCAAAATATAATTTTATTAATATTGGTAGGAAAAAATTTTATATCCTTTACTATTAATATATTATTATATATGCATTAATAAAAATACTATTATTTCATATACAAACTTATTTGTATGTATATATATAAATATGTAAATAAAATAACAACAATTTATTTATTATTATCCTTTTGTTTGACTAATGACCATTTAATAAGACTTCAATTATACCATATACCACCAATATTTGATATGATATGAACCCATCTAACACCCATCATATACTACATACATATTACATATATACAAATTTTAAGTTTTGTAATCATTGTCTTAAATGAAATTCAGATGGAAAAAAACAAAAAAAAAACGGCCTCACTCTATTAATTTTCAAACTAATATTCTTTAGTTTCATATTAAATAAATTTTACTCATTTACACCTATATATACTATATGTACAAACATACATAAACATTATATATTTAAATGAAACTTTTCTAGACTTATCTTCTCCTTTTCAACAAAATATTACATACTTTGATTTTATTTAATTTTTTTTTTGTTTTGTCTGAAGAAAGATCTGAACTACTTTCTAAAAAAGTAAATGAAAGAAATTCATAAGGGAAATTCAAGGAAAATTTTTTCCAGGATGTATACATATATATATATATATATACATATGTATAATTAAAGAAACGTGAGAATTCATAATGAATTTTTGAAGAAAATATTTTTCTTCTTCGAAACTTTTCTTTAAAATTTGAAATTTTCAAAAAAGAAAAATAAAAAGAAAATCAAAATTCTATACAAGAAGAAATTAAAACCTTAATAAATATATAAAAGTCATAGTAAATACATTTATCCCTTTTTTTTAAGTTTTTTTTTTTTTTTATAAGAAACTACAATTTTCATCCTTTATTTTATTAAAAAACATTAAAATAGATTTTTTTCTGCTGAATCCTTAAAAAAAAACAAAAACATTTTCCATTTATAGTTTCGTGTTAAATGTTTGAAAATCATATGTACAAACCCTTTATTATTAAATTTGAAAAAAAAAAAAAAAACAAACAAACATTTTCTTTTTAAATTATTAAGAAAGAAAAAAGCAAATACATAAGACATAAAAGAAAATTAAATATTTTTGATCCTTTAATAATAAGTTTTCTTATTTATTTATGATATTTAATGTTTAAAATAATATTTTGAGGGAATATTAAATAAATGCATAATTTTCATAAGATTATAATAAATGAAGAAAATTTTTATTAAGTTTTTTTTTTATTTTCGTGTCAATTAATAAAGTTTGTTTTAAATGTTTAATTTATCTTGTTTGATGAATACTTTTTCCAGTTACATTTAAAATAAAAATAAAAGATGAGGTTATACAGGGTCTTTACGATACGAGGTATTACTTAAAAATCTAAGTCTGTTATTATAATGAATCTGATTTGATTAACCTGATAATAATAGCTCTGTAATTTTTCTTTGGTTCTTCCAAATCCTTTTTTTTTCGGCATTTAAAACATATGCTTATACAATCCTTATTAAGACTAAGCTATTCAATTTCATTATCTTTCATTCTATCTGAATATCAGCTAGACAAAAGCCTCTTGTTATATTTATATCACAATAATACTTAAACTGTTTTTATTTTCTAAAGCATATCTTTTCTTTATAAAAAAAAATCCGCTACCTCCACCACAGGACCGACCGCCACTACACAAAAAGTACAATGCCAAAATTTATAGGATTTTTTACATAATAATTTATATCAAAGCTAAATAACTTCTAATAATTTAATAACATTTCGTTTTATTCAATAGAAATAATTATAAGCAATGAAATCGTAAAAATATATGTACATTCATTCATACATCCATTTATTATTATTATTATTATTATTATTGTAATGTAGATACATGATTTTTTTTTCATTCAAAAAATAATATTAGAAGTAAAAAATAATAAAAACTGTAAACAAATACAAAACAAACATAAGATTAATATTAAATCTGCTAACAAAAATTTTACCGTTTTAATTTTATGTTATCAATAAATGAATAAATAATATGCATTGGCATAGATATAAGTACATACATATGTATGTATATAAATACATATACATATGTATGTATGTTTTAGAGATATAAAAAAAAAAACAAAAAAAAAATTGTTCATATAAATTGATATGGAGTGTTATGTATGAAATTTGGACTTAGAAAAAAAATTAAATAAAAGTTAAAGTTAGTCGGATCAAAAAATGTTCTATGGCAAAGTTGTTCCTCTTTATTTGTGTAACAACTTTTTCTTAATAATTTTTCTCACCAAATTTTTCTGTTACGAAATATTCGTAAAAAACTTAAAAAGTACAGTAGTAAACTACCACTTGAGGTTGTCCGATTTGCTCCAAAAGCTTATCAATCCGAGATATTTAAGTCAAAACCTTAAATATGAAATTTAAAAAAATTCCGTTCAGTCGTTTAAGCTGTACACGTGCCCACAGACACACACACGCACCCACACACACAGACGGACATCATGCTGAAAATTTTTTTACAGCCTTTTCCACATCGGAGTAGTGCATTTTTGCCAAAATTTCGGGTACACATTTTTAGTATGAAAACAATACCTACCTTATACATTAATGTATGCGGTCGGTAAAAACTATTAGTACACTTTTATTATTGAACACTAATGACTATATATCGATTTGATAAGGAACAAATGTCTTTCCTAAAAAAAAAAAATTATTTTTTAAACAACTTGGAGCAGTTTCTAGCTGTTTTATCCTTTTCTAAAAAAAAGTATAGAAGTCTTGCTTCTTTTCTAAAAAATGAAAATCATGTGTCCTATTTCTGCAAATTAACTTCAAAGTTGTAAAGATAGATAAGTAGCAGTTTTAAAAGTAAATTAAGCATCAGTTTATACTTGTTTTTTTTTATTGATAAAGACTGCGCTAATGTGTCAGTATTTACTAGATACCAGGTCCGTAGTGTACCTTCAAAATGTAGGAGAGTTGATGTTTCGGCCAGAGTTGATGTTAAGTTTTCCAAGATTTATGCCATGATCATGCGACTCTGACGAAAGAAGCTTTGAAGATTTCTGAAATCCCATGTCAAAGAATTCATCTAAATCTTGGAAAAAGAAACTTTCGAGATTTTTCTGCCTTTTCCTTGACAGATGCAAAGAAAGTAAACATCAATATATAATAATAAAATAAAAACCCTCGGAAAGATTATGGAAGGAAAAATTAAAAATCAACTTAACTAATTTTTACTAAATTAATTTTTTTTTTGTAAAGAAAATCATGAAGACAAATAGTTTCGGGATTTATTAAAAATATATGTTAATAACAAAATACCATATAAAAACTTTAATTCATAAATGCATAAAAATCAGTAAAAGGATATTTTGTACATAATTTTTAATTACATCCCTACTATCAAAATAAAAAGAAATTTTTTGTTTTAAAATATATGTACAATGAAATTACTCAAACACAATTTTATTAATAAAAATATCACGAAAATTTAAATAAACTTTATCCAAAAAAAAAAAATAAAAATTCTTTAAAACGAAATCAACACACCAAATATGTACCTAACAACAATCAAAACATTTAATTAATAAAAACAAAAAAATACAAAGAATAAGAAATGAAAATCAAATGAAACCTTTTCCCAAAAGTTATTTTGAAAAGTAATTTTCAGTTCCTTAATAAATGCAATAAAACAAAAATACGAATAAGAAAATGAAAAGGTACATGGACCAAAAATCTAACAAAAAGAAAAAAAAATATTTTTATTATTACTGTCACAAGACGTAAATAAACATATGTTCATATGTAAATAGGTAAATAAAAACCATTTTATAATTCCATAAGGATATGTCCTTTTTGATTAAAAAGAAAAACAAAAACAAAAGCATTGATATCAAAGATTAAAAATCAAGAAATGAAAAGAAAGGATTTAACATAAATATTCTTATCATATATAATACAATTAATTACATCTTAAAAATATTTGGGGTAACCAAACTTAATAAAAAACTAAAAGAAAATTATTTATTTGTTGATTAGTTGATTTAAGAATATAAGTTTACCAAAATTTAACTATAAGGACTAATAATAAGAATATAAGATAATGAAAATTATTTTTTTGAAAGACAAGTTATAAATTCAATTTCCGAAGATATCAAAATTTACGTTCAGAAATTTTATTAAACATCAGTTAGCAACCCCATTTTAATAGCACTAAAATTTTATTTACAAAAGAGAAAAACAAAAAATAGATATTAAAATACATAAGTGTTAAAAATATATATATATTTTTTTTTTCATACGTAAATAAATTAAATGAAAATTCTATACTAAAAATAATTAACTTTGTATTTTCATTTGTAAATTTAGCTTATAAAAAGAAAAAAATTCAAAAAATTCAAAAAAAAAAAAAAACAAAAATTGGGCAAAATTTACATTATCTTTAGGCTGTTCATTAAAATTTAATCCTTTTTTCTTGAACAATAAAATTATAACACTATACATGTTCTTATTTATATAAATATATTATATATATGTATACATACGTGTATATGATGATCTCAAAATTTATTTATTTAAGATAGTATATAACAATTACAATATATGTTAAATAGTAATTAAATGGCTATTAAAGATAAGTTTCTTTCAATGTTTTGTTTTTGTTTTACTATTATAAAATAAAAAAGGATATGAAATGAAAAGAATATTATTAAAAGGATTTAACTTTTCAATAACTGGTTTATTTTTTGTTTTGTTTTTTTTTTCTCTCTTTTTAATTTAATTAAATAGAAAATTTGGTTGACTATAAAATTTATACCTGATTAAAAAAAGCGATTACAATTTTAATGCATATATATAAAAAAAAAAAACAAACAAAAAATTATTACAAAGAACAAAACAAATAGAATTATATTTTAATACCAGTTAATGTAAAATTAATAAAAAAACAAAAAAAAAAAAAAAAACACAAGAAACTAAAAAAGGTATATTTTAAAATTGTTATCGTTATAATAATAACAGTAGTAACACGATTTTGTTTTTTTTATTAAACTTAAAGTTCAATACATACAACACAATATTATCGCCCTAGATTATTAGCATAGAATGTCACAGAACAAGTACAATCAATACAATATTTTCCATAGTTGTCATTTGACATAGATGATATTGAAGATCACACAGTTGACATCAAAAAAAAGTTTCAAATAAAATAAGAGATATGTAGTTAAAAATAAAAATTTTGACACTTCTAACTTTCAAACTGTTATTTACTGCCAAAACAAAAATGTCGATAAACGACAAATTTTGATAAAACCGCTTTATCGGATTTTACTATTTGTTATGTTGGCATTTAACACATATACATTTAAAATATATTTTGTCAATGACAATGTCAAGTCATATTCATTAGACTTTAAACTTTATATAAATAGTAGTCCTTTTTGTATTAAAGTATCCTTCTTAAATTAATAAAATCATTTTAATTTCGAACGAGGAAGATTAATAAAAACATCAATCAATTCTTATTAAAATACTTCAGTAATATTTATTATGCAGAAACATATACTTAAAGACACCTATTGAAAACTGCTAAAATGTGTTCTTCTCTATACTGTTATGACAATACTTAATTCTATAATTTACTCTTATTGAAAAAGAACCTTTCCGCATCGAATTTAACTTCTTTCTTAAAGAATTTACTTTCTAATTACTCTCTTTTGTCATATTTTCGCTTCTCGTTTTCTTCCCCATTTAGTCAAATCTACACCAACAATGTTGTAAGGAATCCTTTCGTAGAGTTTGGCTAGCGCGCAAAAAAAAAAACAAGAAGCGTATCAAAATCATTCAGCTTTTTAAAGATTAGAAATGATTAATCAAGTAACGGTATGAATAAAATTAGATATATAGAAAAACTAACTATTTTCATTATTACTTTATGGCTTAATTACACAAAATTATAACGAAAATAAAAGAATGTTATCCATCGCAATTTAAGTAATTCTAAAATACGTATATTCTCGCTTTCCTTAATCATTATTAATAATATCCTCGTACAAAATTTATTCATAATATCCTGAAACAAAAACTTTGTCAGGAGCTTTTGAGCTATTTAAATGAAGAATGAGATCATGGTGTATCATCAGATCGGTAAGTGGTAAGTAAGAAGAAGAAAGAAGAACTGACTTATAAAATTTCATACTCATACAAAGCAAAATATATTTTTTGTTTGTTTTTTTATTATTTTTCGAACTTTCTTATTTCAAAAGTTTAACTTGAAAATTAATTTTATAAGAATTTTCTTTATTACATACATTTTGAATATTAGATACTACTTTTTTTTTTTTTAAATGATTCTTTTTAATAACCTTTTTCACTGATTTTAAGACATCACAATTTCAAAATAAAACACATATTCAAAAATTGAAAAATGTGATAATTTTTGGAAAATGTCCTATAGATATATTTTTAAGTAATAAATTTTAAGAAAGGGAGAAATCTAGAATAGTAAACGTTAAAAAATAAAAAAAAAAAACTACAAAAGAAAACAATGCTAGTAAAACTAAATTTAAATAAAGATGAAAATCTATAAATACATTTAAATTTTTGTTTTTTTTTTTTTGTGAATATCATCTCTATTTACTTTAGCTATTATCCTTTTTTTGTTTTTACATCATTTTTTCCTTCATTTCATCAAAGAAAAAATTAAGGATATATTCAATTTTCTTTTTTTTTTTTTTGACAAAAAAAAAAGGAACAACAGTTTTTTATTATCTAATTTAAAAGCTATAAAATGTTATTTACAATATATTTTTCTTTCACTTTTTTTTTTTTTTTTCTCTTTCTTTTGAATTCTTTTTTGAATTCTTTATAACTTTTAATCTTGAATTTTAGTATTTTTTAATTACATTTGATTAAATTATATTATTATATATTATAAGCCTGTATGTAAATTAAAATTGAATATTTTTGTTTGGTTTTCACGGTTTGCTTTATTTTGTGTGTGTGTGTGTGTTTTTTTTTTTTTGTTTAGTTTTCTCTTTTTTAAATTTTTAATATAAAAAATAGTGAAATGAAATGATTATAAAAAAAAAACAATGAAATTACTGAATAGAAACTATTAGATTTTTATATATTATTCAATAATTAAATTACTATTTTAATCTATAAATCATATTCTACTATATTTTATAGATATAGTCATTCAAAAAAAATTTGGCTTTATTCATTTAATAATTGAAAATTCATCATTTGATTTGAAAATTTACATGTGAAAGTAAAAAACAGCATTATACTTTTCCCTCAATTTGTTAATCAGTATTTCATGTTATGGTTCTAATAATGTAATCAAAAATTTTCACGATACCAGTTACAATTAACGTATAAAGAAAACTAGAGATAACCAAGATGTGCTAACTTCTCAAATTCAAGTAAAATAATTTTATTATTCAAGTGGTTTCTAAGGTATATAAAGTTTGTTATGGGAATGTTTAAAAACGACTCTTCTATCTTCATTCAACCTATAGTATTACCAACTTTCATACTTTCGTGATTGTTTTCTACTGTTCTCCACTTTGGGAATCGAATTTATTTTAAACTTCATCATATTATGTAAAATAATATATCTTTTTATAATGAACAGCTCAAAAAAAAAAAATACAATATTTAAGAGTGAAATAAAAAAGTTAAACTTTAAGTTTTCTTATATTCATTTAATTGACGTTTCAATGCATCAATTCATCTTAACAAATTAATGCATTTTAATACGTCTATAAATCACAATTAGTATATCAAAATAAATATGTCAGCAATTTTAATTCCAAAACATGTAAAAAACGAGAAAGAATACAGTGTTCAAAATAGAAAATAGTATCACGGATTAAAATTAACAAAAAAACGGGCTTAATCGGTAAGCAACTAATTTTTCAATTCTGATCAGATCCATATTCACTTAATGCTATATTGACTATCATGCTTTTTTCGAGGTATTAAAAACGGAGAAACAACTTTAATATACCCAAACCTATTGTACGGGCATAATAAATATATTTTTCTTACTTCTTGCGACTTAATGAAAGTTTATTGTTTTTAACTTTTCATTATCCTGACTTCAATTTATAATCAAATGACACATAGTAAAGATGTCTACTAATTTTAAACTGCGAAGTATGTTTTTTTTTTAATAAACTGACGAAACTAAAAGAAAAGAAATTAATTAAATCTACCTCACGGGTTTTGTTAGTATTTTTACAAATCTTATTTTATTAATCAAAATTTTTAGTTAAAATAAAATATTTCAAGCTACTAATTTTTTTTTTTTTTTTATATTAAATATTTAACTCATCATTTTAGCTTAAAAATTTGTTACGTCAATTAAAACTATAGTGATAACTAGGGTAATTAAACTTAAGTATTTATATTTATAAAAGCCATGTAATCCTTATGTTTAACATCAACTTGATAAAAAGTAAATTAAGGTTAGTTATAATAATTGAACTGTAGAATGTAAATATTTTCGATTAAAATTCAATATAGCTATCAATTTTATTTACTGAAATCCTCGAAAAAAAATCACTGTTTTGATTAGGAATCGATTGATAAAATAATACGAGTATGTCAACAAAAAAATAATTATATAAAAACGTTCTCACTTCGATAAAACCGTATTAGTTCTAATTTTAACAAAATGGGAATCGCATTAAAAATTTGTATTGCAACTTTTCTAGTTGTAGCAATTCTTAGTAAATATACATTGTCGTGTACAGATCGAAAAGAAGTTGAAATTACTAAAGATTGGTGGGAAACAGCACAATTTTATCAGATTTATCCAAGATCTTTTAAAGATTCAAATGCAGATGGAATTGGAGACCTAAATGGTAGTTTACGGCTCAATGACTTAAAAATATGGCAGTAGTAAATAATTGTATAAATCTTTCTTTACTTTAAAGGCATCACACAGAAATTGGATTATTTAAAAGAATTAGGAATAACTGCAACATGGTTATCACCAATATTTAAATCACCTATGGCTGATTTTGGATATGATATATCTGATTTTTATGAAATTCAAGAAGAATATGGAACTATGGAAGATTTTGAAAATTTAATCAAAAAAGCAAAAGAACTTGGAATTAAAATTGTTTTAGATTTTGTACCGAATCATTCAAGTAACGAATCAGAATGGTTTAAAAAATCAGTTGCAAGAGATCCGGAATATGAAGATTTTTATGTTTGGGAAGATGGTGTTGAAGATCCAAAAAATCCTGGTGGAAGAAAATTACCTCCAAGTAATTGGGTAAAATATTCTTTTTTTAAAATAAAATATTTTATATATGTATTTTTAAATCATAATCATAGCTTGCTGCTTTTCGTGGTAGTGCATGGGAATGGGTTGAACAACGTAAACAATACTATCTTCATCAATTTGCTGTACAACAACCAGATTTAAATTACAGAAATCCCAAAGTTGTTGAGAGAATGGCTCATGTTTTAAGATATTGGCTTAAAAAAGGTGTTGATGGTTTTCGAGTTGATGCTGTTCCATGTGTATTTGAAATAAAACGTTCTCCTGACGGAAGTTATCTTGATGAACCTAAAAGTAATTTAACTGATGACCCAGAAGACAGTGGTTACCTAAATCATATTTATACCCAAAATCAACCTGAAACCATTGATTTAGTTTATCAATGGAGGCAAATATTTGAGGATCATCAAAGAATACATAATACAAATTCTAAAGTTCTTTTAATTGAAACATACGCACCACCAGATTATACAATGAAATTTTATGGAAATGTAACAACAAAAGGAGCTCATTTACCATTTAATTTTAATTTAATTACACAACTTAATTCAAAATCAAAAGCAACAGATATTAAAAGAGCTGTAGATTCATGGTTACCTGAAATGCCAAGCAAAAGAACCGCTAATTGGGTCGTAAGTAATTTTTATTTAAATTCATTGCTTAAATTGTTTAAAGTTTTAATTTTGTTGGACAGATTGGAAACCATGATCAAAAAAGAGCAAGTACAAGATATGGTGTTGAAAAAATTGATAATATGAATATGTTAGTCATGATTCTTCCAGGAGTTAGTGTTACTTATCAAGTAAGATAATGTTCATATTAAGTTATTAGATAATTTTTAACATTTTCTTTTATTAAAATATAGGGTGAAGAACTTGGAATGTTGGATGGAAAAATTTCATGGGAAGACACGGTTGATCCGGCAGGTTGTAATAGTAATCCTGAAATTTACGAAAAATTCTCGCGAGATCCAGCTCGAACACCATTTCAATGGGATAGTTCAAAGAACGCAGGTAAATCTATATAACGCACTTATTCTATATGGAACCAAAGATTACTGACTTGTTATATTACAGGTTTTTCAACTAAAGATAAAACATGGCTTCCGATGGCGCCAAACTATAAAGAATTGAATGTAGAATCTGAAACAAAAGCAGAAAAAAGTCACTTAAAAATATACAAAAGTTTGATTACATTACGAAGTACTAAGACTCTTCAATTTGGAGATTACAAATACGATGCTCTAAATGATAATGTTTTTGCAGTTTTAAGGTGGTTTTATTTTTTAATATTTTTTTCATGAGATTACTTTACTAAGGAAGGTTTTATTTTTATAGAACTTACAAAAATTCAAAAATTTTATTAGTTGCTAATTATGGTAATGCATCGGAAAGTATAGATTTAACAGCAAAATTAGGAAAACTTTCACAACTCAAAATCAATATTAAAAGTTTCAATTCTGAAAAAGATTTAAAGTAAGTGGAAATTAAACTTTTAATTGAATAAAATCAAACTAATTATTAATAATATATTTTTCTTTTTATAGTTCTAAAGTGGATCCTACAAAATTGAAATTAGAAAAATATGAAGCTTTAGTACTTACTACTGATTCAATTTTATAAGAAATTCAATATTATAACATAACAAATATTTTTTACAATTTTTTTTAAAAGTCTTTAGTTCTATTTAGATTTCTAGAAAAAAATATTTTGGAAATATATATTAAAGATTATTATTTCATTTTTGTTTTAAAATTTAAACTTAATTTAACAAATTAAACTTGCACTAAATGAACAAATGATTCAACAAGAAGACAAATGATTCCATAGTAAGTGAGGATTTCTAATATGCATCCTGAAAAACACTAAAACTATTTAATAAGATAAAGTAATCAAAAATGATAATCTAAATTGCATTATTAAGAAACTAAAGAAATTGTGGTAAAGCTAGTTATAAGTTCAGAAATAGACAAATTCTAAAAGTCATCTTCAGAATTCTATTCATTATAATGATAACGTCTACAATGATAACTTCTTGATAACTTCTGAATTCTAAACTTAGCTTATGATGGGACTATTTATCACTATAATTTATAAAAAAAACGAGGAAGAGTGCAGTAGAGTAGACTGTGTCAACTCTGGGATACTCGTATGAACGTAATATATCCCGTTTCTATAAAACTTGATTATCTTTTAAAAACATTCAGATGTTTAGTATCGATGTTAACTACAGAGATATAGTTGTTAGAGTTGTACTACCCGAACCTCTTGCACCATCACAACCAAATTTTACAGAAGTTGTTGCTATAAACCTGGATCATCAGTTGCAAAATTTCAGATACCTAGTTTGAATAGATAAAAAAAAATTTCAGCCTCCTAGCTCCTTTCTTTTTTGAGTTATCGTGCGGACGGATAGACGTACATAGCTTAATCGACTCAGAATTAGATTCTGAGGCGATTCATACCTTTGACACTATATCTAGCTCGACTCCTTTAAGATGGCACAAACGTAATGATAAATTAATTATACCCTTGAACATAGTTCATACAGGTATAAAATGGTTGGCCTGATTAAAAAAAAAAAATGGAACCCACTATTCTGGGTTATATTTTAATACGAATTTACAACAAATATAATTTGTGGTTGACAAAGCATTAGAAGTTATAATTAATACACAAATCCTACAATAAATCATCTAAAACTTAAATCACACAATCAATTCATAAAAATCTTAATCGAATAGGCCAGATTTATTTTTAACATTAAATGATTTTATAGTGTTCGCAAAAACTAATTTTAAAAATATTTAAATTTAATTTAACAGTTACTGTCTAAACTGCCTTAAAAACAAATCAACAGTCAAAAATAAATTTCACTCAATTCAAAACTCAGATTTTCTTTTTATAATAAGGAAAAAGAAATTGACTATACACAAGTAATGATATTTTCATCATATGTTAAGATATTTTGATTATATCAATTTAAAAAAAATATTTTTTTTAAAGGTGATAAAATCTGTTTTCTTTTTTTATATTTCTTCGTATATATATATATATATATATTTTTTTTTTAATGCATTTCTCTGTCACATAAATGTGGACAGGAAATTACACAGCCTTTCATGTTCAGGCGTGGCTGTAAATGTCGTAAGGAAGAATAACTCTTACGACGGGTGTGGGATTCGAACCCACACTCCCTCGGTGTTTACAGCGTATTTTATACGCTCTTACCCACTAGGCCACCGAGGCCTCCATTTCTTCGTATAGAAAATGTGGAAAAACAAAACATTGAAAAACAAGTAAGTTTGAAATTTTATTAAAAATAAAATTTAAGAACTGGCGAAATATTTTCTAGTATGTTTTGAACTTAGCCACATATTTTAATTAATACGTAAATAGACCTCTTATTGAACGGTTATTTCAAGTATTTCTATTTCCAGAAATCAGATTTCTAATTGTTAATAGATTTTTAGAAAAAAAAATATTTGATTTGAATGAAAAAAGTGCAATATTATGCATACGCTTGCATAACGATGCATATATAATACATGTACATAATTTTGATGCAAATTTCAACTAATAATTTTGTGAATTGCATGACAATTATTTTGTACATTTATTATAAATTTTAAAAATCTACCCTTAAATTTTATTCTTAAAAAAATTTCAAAAATTCTTACATATGTACTTGTTTTCTACTGGTTTACAATTCAATTCAATTTTTAAAATAAAAATACAAATCATTTTTCATATTATATTACATACCTCAATGGAAGCGACGAATTTTTATTAGAATAATCACAAATACATATGTACTCATTCCAATAATAAAAAACTTTGTATACAAACATAAAATTCGGAAAAAAAAATGAAAGGAGGAAAACAAAGGCTCATATATTTCGCCAATAAAAATCGCAAAAAGATCAACAAGAAAATAAAGTCAAAGATATGGGATTTAAATGTGATTAAGTGACTAATTCCCATCACCAATATTTTGTTAAAAGAATTAAAGAATAAAACGAAAGAAATAGTATATACATATTAACTATAATACATATTAAATAAGTAAGTATAAATTAAACTACCCATTTGTATTTGTTTTGTTTTTTTTTATTTTTACTGAATTGTACTGCTTTCCAATCAGTAGCTTCCGTTATTTTCTTCTTAATTTGAGAATGTTGAATATTAAAATATTTCATCCTTGTGATTGTAGTAGTGGTTGCAGAAAAGTTAACATTCTAATTGCTAGTGATCAATCGAAAGTTTTGAAAACACTAGTTTTATGGGAAAAGTCTTCTGATTGGTGACTGGGCTTATGTTGAAACTAGTATTAACAAAACAATGGTTGGAACCCCCCAGAGGGAAATAATTTAACTTGTTTCCCAATCGAATTCTGACTCGGCGAAGTGTTGCTGGAAAAGTGAAGCCAGTCGTTGTTATGGATATTGAAATCGCTGGCCAGAACAATATCCGTTTGCGCGCACGAAACCAAAATTTAATTTACCTGGTTGGAAAGACTTTCTATAATTCTTTCTCTATAAGGGTTTCCTGGTCATTCGTGTTGGGAGATTTGTATAAGAAACAGGAATGTATGACATGCTTCCCAACGAGAATTTTTACCCAAATATAGTGGAGAGTTGGGCTTGGACATTTGTATTTATGTAGTGTGCTGAAAACTATGTCATTTTTAATATAAATAGCGATACCTCCTTTTGATACGAAGTGTGAAAGTAGTGAGTAGCCGTTATTACAAAAAGTATCATTCAAACTACTAACTTGAGTTTCACATAGTGCTAGGACTGCCTGTTTAACAGGTTTAGATAGCAATCTATGACATGAAAATTCGTTTGTAAACAGTGAATATTGCTAAAATTAAGATTAAAGTTGGTAATTTTAAAAGTTTTTAAAAAAGTTAAATTATATAAAATGCAAAATTTAAAAACAAAATTGTTATAAAACTACTAAATATTGATTTTTTTTTAGTGTGTTCCCCTGCCACATATAAGTGATAAAAAAAATTACATTTTCCTTTTCAGGTGCAGCTGTAAATGTCGTAAAGGGCAATTGTTCTTATGACGTGTGTTTGATTTGAACCCACACTGCCTCGGTGTTTACAACGTACATATTACATACGCTCTTACCGAATAGGCCACCACAGCCCCTAGATTTAATTAAATATATTAAATAAAATTTGTTTATGTAGATACACATAAATATGTATACACACACATACAGTACAGAAAAAAAATTAAATAAATTTTCTGCACAATTTAATAAACTCGAATTTGACAACACTATTTATTTTACTTTATTTATTTAGTGATAGAGTAATTAAATTTAAGTATTTCTACTAATAAAAGCCATGTATTTATTATATTTGAAACATGAACTTGATAAAAAGTAAATTTTACAAGGTTAGTTATAATAATTGAACTGTAGAATGTAAATATTTTCGATTAAAATTCAAAAGTTGTATTAATACATAGCTAACAATTTTATTTACTGAAATCCTCGAAAAAAAATCACTGTTTTGATTAGGAATCGATTGATAAAATAATACGAGTATGTCAACAAAAAAATAATTATATAAAAACGTTCTCACTTCGATAAAACCGCATTAGTTCTAATTTTAACAAAATGGGAATCGCATTAAAAATTTGTATTTCAACTTTTCTAGTTGCAGCAATTATTAGTAAATTTACATTGTCGTGTACAGATCGAAAAGAAGTCGAAATTAATAAAGATTGGTGGGAAACAGCACAATTTTATCAGATTTATCCAAGATCTTTTAAAGATTCAAATGGAGATGGAATTGGAGACTTAAAAGGTAGTTTACGGCTCAATGACTTAAAAATATGGTAGTAGTAAATAATTATATAAATCTTTCTTTACTTTAAAGGTATCACACAGAAGTTGGATTATTTAAAAGAATTAGGAATAACTGCAACATGGTTATCACCAATATTTAAATCACCTATGGCTGATTTTGGATATGATATATCTGATTTTTATGAAATTCAAGAAGAATATGGAACTATGGAAGATTTTGAAAATTTAATCAAAAAAGCAAAAGAACTTGGAATTAAAATTGTTTTAGATTTTGTACCGAATCATTCAAGTAATGAATCAGAATGGTTTAAAAAATCAGTTGCAAGAGATCCAGAATATCAAGATTTTTATGTTTGGGAAGATGGTGTTGAAGATCCAAAAAATCCTAGTGGTAGAAAATTACCCCCAAGTAAATGGGTAAGATATTCTTTTATGAAATTAATATTTTATATATATCTTTATATCATAATTATAGCTTTCTGTTTTTCGTGGTAGTGCATGGGAATGGGTTGAACAACGTAAACAATACTATCTTCATCAATTTGGTGTTCAACAACCAGATTTAAATTACAGAAATCCAAAAGTTGTTGAGAGAATGGCTCATGTTTTGAGATATTGGCTTAAAAAAGGTGTTGATGGTTTTCGAGTTGATGCTCTTCCACATGTATTTGAAATAAAACGTTCTCCTGACGGAAGTTATCTTGATGAACCTAAAAGTAATTTAACTAATGATCCAGAAGACTTTGCTTATCTAAATCATATTTATACCCAAAATCAACCTGAAACCATTGATTTAGTTTATCAATGGAGGCAAATATTTGAGGATCATCAAAGAATACATAATACAAATTCTAAAGTTCTTTTAATTGAAACATACGCACCACCAGATTATACAATGAAATTTTATGGAAATACAACAGCAGAAGGAGCTCAATTACCATTTAATTTTAATTTAATTACACAAATTAATTCTACATCAAAAGCAACGGACATTAAAAGAGCTGCAGATTCATGGTTATCTAAAATGCCAAGCAAAAGAACCGCTAATTGGGTCGTAAGTAATTTTTATTTAAATTAATTGCTTAAATTGTTTAAAGTTTCAATTTCATTGCACAGATTGGAAACCATGATGCAAAAAGAGCAAGTACAAGATATGGTATTGAAAAAATTGATAACATGAATATGTTAGTCATGATTCTTCCAGGAGTTAGTGTTACTTATCAAGTAAGATAATGTTCATATTAAGTTATTAGATAATTTTTAACATTTTCTTTTATTAAAAAATAGGGTGAAGAACTTGGAATGTTGGATGGAAAAATTTCATGGGAAGACACGGTTGATCCGGCAGGTTGTAATACTAATCCTGAAATTTACGAAAAATTCTCTCGAGATCCAACTCGAACACCATTTCAATGGGATAGTACAAAGAACGCAGGTGAATCTATATAACGCACTTGTCCTATATGGAACCAAAGATTATTATACTGACTTGTTATATTGCAGGTTTCTCAACTAAAGATAAAACATGGCTTCCGATGGCGCCGAACTATAAAGAATTGAATGTAGAATCTGAAACAAAAGCAGAAAAAAGTCACTTAAAAATATACAAAAGTTTGATTACATTACGAAGTACTAAGACTCTTCAATTTGGAGATTACAAATACGATGCTCTAAATGATAATGTTTTTGCAGTTTTAAGGTGGTTTTATTTTTTAATATTTTTTTCATGAGATTACTTTACTAAGGAAGGTTTTATTTTTATAGAACTTACAAAAATTCAAAAATTTTATTAGTAGCTAATTATGGTAATGCATCGGAAACTATAGATTTAACAGCAAAATTAGGAAAACTTTCACAACTCAAAATCAATATTAAAAGTTTCAATTCTGAAAAAGATTTAAAGTAAGTGGAAATTAAACTTTTAATTGAATAAAATCAAACTAATTATTAATAATATATTTTTCTTTTTATAGTTCTAAAGTGGATCCTACAAAATTGAAATTAGAAAAATATGAAGCTTTAGTACTTACTACTGATTCAATTTTATAAGAAATTTAATATTTTTTACAATTTCATTTATTTAGATTTCTAGAAAAAAATATTTTGGAAATATATATTAAAAATTATTATTTCATTTTTGTTTTAAAATTTAAACTTAAATTTAAGAAACAAATTAAACTTGCATCAAATGAACTTTAACTTCTCAAATCCATACTCAAACACACTCAAGACAAATGATTCCATAGTAAAAGTCAGGTAATTCCATAGTAAATATGCATCCTGAAAAATACTAAAACTATTTAATAAGATAAAGTAATCAAAAATGATAATCTAAGTTGCATTATTAAGAAACTAAAGAAATTGGGTAAAGCTAGTTATAAGTTCAGAAATAGACAAATTCTAAAAGTCATCTTCAGAATTCTATTCATTATAATGATAACGTCTACAATGATAACTTCTTGATAACTTCAGAATTCTAAACTTAGCTTATGATAGGACTATTAACTTACCTATCACTATAATTTATAAAAAAAAAAGGTTGGCCTGATTCAAAAAAAAAAATGGAACCCACTATTCTGGGTTATATTTTAATACGAATTTACAACAAATATAATTTGTGGTTGACAAGGCATTAGAAGTTATAATTAATACACAAATCCTACAATAAATCATCTAAAACTTAAATCACACAATCAATTCATAAAAATCTTGATCGAATAGGCCAGATTTATTTATAACATTAAATGATTTTATAGTGTTCGCAAAAACTAATTTTAAAAATATTTAAATTTAATTTAACATTTACTGTCTAAACTGCCTTAAAAACAAATCAACAGTCAAAAAATAAATTTTACGCAATTCAAAACTCAAATTTTCTTTTTATAATAAGGAAAAAGAAGTTGAATTATACACAAGTAATGATATTTTCGCCATATCTTATGATATTTTGATTATATCTATTTAAAAAAAATATTTTTTTTAAGGGTGATAAAATCTGTCTTGTTTTTTTCACATTTCTTTGTATAGAAAATATAGAAAAAAAAAACATTGAAGAATAAAAATCGCAAAAAGATCAACAAGAAAATAAAGTCAAAGATATGGGATTTAAATGTGAATAAGTGACTAATTCCCATCACCAGTATTTTGTTAAAAGAATTAAAGAATAAAACGAAAGAAGATGTATACATATTAACTAAAAATAAGTAAGTATAAATTAAACTGCCCATTTGTATTTGTTTTGTTTTTTTTTTTAGTACTGCTTTCCAATCAATTGTACTGCTTTCCAATCAGTAACCTGCGTTATTTTTTTCTTAATCCGAAAATCTTGAATATTAAAATATTTCAGCCTTATGATTGTTGTAGTTGTTTGTTGCAATTGAAATTGACTAAGGAAATTATAATGTATAATTGGTATTGCTATAAGAAATGTTGCGAAACTTAATAGTATAGAAGTAGTTGTTAAATTAAAGAAGTTGTCTTAAAAATAATAGAAAATAATAGTAAAAAATACCTTGAAATATTATGTATTATATTTGATCTAAATTAAAAATTATATTATTGATTACTAGAAATATTATTATTAGCGTCCTTCTTCTATAAAAATTTCTACTATGAATCTGTTTAACTTTCATTATCTTAAAGTACACTAAACAAAACTAATTGTTGTCTATATTGATAGCCAATTTTATTCCTTATAGAATTATACTTATAACATTTCATTTAAAAATGTAAGGTCTGGTCACATCATTTATGACATTCTATAAAATATTTTGAATACATAACCATTCAATACATTTAACAATGCAAATATATGTGTTATGTTGATTTTATTGAAAGGAAAAAAAATTGAAATCCAAAAATGCGATTTTCCTCCCCCATTTTTTTTATTGTGTCGCAATTTAGAAAACAGAAGAAAAATAACAATTTCTTTGTCATTATACCACAAAATGTTTAAAAAGAAGGAGAATTTTTTTTTTTACTTCTGGGGAAAGGAAAATACCTTTTAAGTTGTTTGATGCTTCCGGGTCATGAATTGTATAGGCTGGATTTTATCCAATGTTTTTGAAAAACATTGATAATATTATATATAATATTTTGAGAGGGAAAATCAAATCTGATGTTGATATAAAAATATATAATGGAAAGTACAATAATTTTATTTACATTAAAACAAAATACATAGTTTTCATAACTGTTAAAGATGAAGATGTGTAAGGGAAAAAAAAGGAGTATATATTTGTATTTGTTTAATATAAATTTAATACAATATTGTTGACATAAATAATAAAAGAAAATAACTTGAAAATTTGTTTGTTTTTCTCTGGAAATTATTATGTATTTATATAAAAAAAAAAAACAAATATCTATCGTATTTGTTCTAAGTTAAAATATTTAAAACAATGAAAAATCGACAGCATAACCAATCTTTTAGCTAGTAGGCGGAAGAATAGTATTTGTAACGCTAGTAGGCGGAAGAATCATTATTAACTCACTAGTACCTAATAGCTTTTCACATTCCATCGTTATTTTTTTTTATCATTCCTATAAGAATCATAGGGTATCCCTTAATTTCCATATTATGCATAATATAGACTTTGCTCTAGTTTCTTAAATTATTATTTTCACTCCTACAAAAGCATATATGTATATCCTATCCTCTAAGTCGCATATTGTGCATGTTAGGTTTAGCTTCAGTTTCTTGAATCTTTATTTTTATTAAGCTGTTGATTACTTTAGGCTAGCTATTGTATAATATTATGGGACATATAAATATTATTTTGAGCGTCATCTATTATCTTAGACAAGAATTATTTATTTATTATTAATCAGTTGTAAAATCAGTCAAGTAATAAGAATTTATGTTACAATATAAACTTTTACACTATAAATTATTTTTATTGGATATGATTTAATCGAGGTTAAAACTTTTCAATTAAAAGATCGACCACTTAACTCCTACATTATAAATAGCATCTTCTATCATAATTACGCAGCTTAAATTAGTGAAATACTATTAAATCTCATGTTGAATTTTTAAATCTTAATATTGAATTTCTGGTACTTGCTACCAATAACACGTTTCAAATGGCTTTTTTCATGTTTTCTATTTAAAAAAAATGTTTTGAGTGAACTGTTTTTTACAATATTGATTACGCTAATATATAAGAGTGATTTATTTACATTATTGATAAGTTGATAACATTTTGATTATTATCAAAGATACATAGATATAATTTAATTTTTATTTTTGCATTTAAATGCAATTGATAAGATATTTTTACGTTTCTCATAGTTTTTCATTAAATTTAATTGATTGATAAATAAAGAAACATATTTGAGTGCCAAAATACAAATTAAAAAAAAAATAAATAAAATATTTGTCGCTATCTATAAGACGCTATCTATATGACTAAATATAAAAAATTCTTTTACAATATGTTACAGTATTTCCGTCTTGTATCTTGGATTCAAACCCCAGGCAGGTTATATTAAAAAATAAATACATATAGTATTTATATTAATTATTATACTGCTTTAACGGATCTATCTTTAGTTATACCTTATGCAGGAAAATAATATATATATAGTACTTAATGTTGTGACTGCGTTGTCACGTTTTCACTAATATAGTAAAATTGTAATAATAATAAGCGGTAAAAATCTGACACGATCAAGAGCGCATTCTTCGTGTCTTTGGAAGATAACTATCTTTCTTAAGAAGAAAATTCAACGGATCAGTGAACATAATGATGAAAGAAACAGTTTTAATATGAATAATGAACAAATTTTTAGAGATTTTATTTACCATAAAAGATACGGTAACCACAATTTTGTCAAAAACCTATATTTTTCTATACCTTCTACTAAGCCTATTTAAGAAAACTAAAAAAGATCAGTAAATCAAAATATGTTCTGAATATTGCTTCTTGGCTAACACTATGCTATAAACTAATTACATTATTCTACAGTCGCATATATTTTAACACTTTTACCTATAAGTACAATTCTGAAAGTAAGTATGTTTTTAATTTTAAAACGCAATCTGCTGGAAGTGACAACTACTCTCGAAGCAGTAACCAAATTGACACATAATTCAACATAATGTAAATGATATATTTTTTCGTCATCTTAGCATAGCCATTTGTCAAAACATATATCGAACCATAATAACATAATAATGAACATAAAAAACACAAAGAAAAGAGTAACATAGAAAATAATTATTGTAAAATTTTAAGAAACAAAATAAAAATGAACCAATTAAAAAAAATACAAATATGTTTGACATAAATAAAAATTTAAAAGATCGTCAATTATAATTAGAAAAAAATTATCAACAAAGAAATGCCAAATTTACTATGACAATTCCATTTTGATCGAATTAACATAAGAAAAACTATATTTAACAAAACTTAACGAATCTAACATATGCCTTATGGGCAATAATATTAGATTTCCGTAAGCGGAATTGAACATATGTCGCTAAGTGACATTTACGCATGCCAAACTATGCTTAATTAATAATATTATATCAAAAGTTTAATAAATAAATTGTTTTGTCATAATCATACCACTATTGCTTTAATTCTGACAAATGGTCCATTTTAAATAGTTTCACTAAGTTACAGAAGTATCCTAATGTAACATTTATTATTCAGATGGGTTCTAGTCATTTGTATGCCTAAATTTGGTTTAACATTTTTCTTTTCTCATTTTTCGTTCGACTGATTTATGAGAAATCATTTATCATTTTCCCATTTAACTTTATTCTTAAAAATGAATAAACTGAATTTCTATTCTTAATTTAAAGGCTTTTCTCGCAAGAACAAAATTTTAATAATTTGAATTACGAAAAAGAAAATTTTAATATTAAATATAATTTAATATCTGACATTTAATTTCGAAAAAAACACTTATAAATGACACGTTAAATTTTATTATTTTATTATTTCAGTTGAAATCATTGCTTAAGAGAGTCTTTTTAATTCGTTCTTTTTAAATTTTGTTTTGTTTTTATTTTTGTATAAAATTTTTTAATAATTTTCTTGAAAAATAATTTTTCCTTTTCCATTCTATTATTTTGTTTTATTTTAAACACTTTTATGCTGACAAAGTACTCCTTATTTCATTTCGTGTTAAATATTAAACTTTTCTTTTAAGTACAGTATTGACTAAAACAGGTAGAGTAAAATTTTTGTGAAACAACAGTAATGCTTTATACATTAAGTATAAAATGTTGTCAATAATATGTATTGTAATTTTTTGTTGGTATTGGTGTATTGGTGGAAACACCTATTTGGCTATGTCAATTTTTATATTTTATATTATCGAATATGTCAATGTTGTCAATAAATTGACAAGAATTTCAGTTAATATAAAATATGATAAAAATTGATATAGACAAATAGGTGTTTCCACCTAAATTAAGAAAAAACGACAATTAACTAAAATTCTTGTCAATTTATTGACAACATTGACATATTCTATAATATGGCGTCTATCGTCGTATCATTATTAAAAATTTCTGTATCATTATTAAAAATCTTTCATTATTAAAAAATACTTAGATTTCAATTCAAAACTTATCTTGTTAGATATTATAGTTGAATTTCTTTCTATCACCAAATTGTTAAATAGAATAGAAAGTGATTATAAAACATTAGCAGTAAATGATTTAAAGCAGACCTCTATAAGTCAATAAAATAATGTATAAATCAGATTAGGATTTACTAAAAATTACAATATCCAAAATTGATGGTTGCTTTGTTGAAAAGAAAAGTTATATTTTGAAATTTTAAGTTTATAGTAGAAATAATGCAGTGATTGTGAAATAGAAATAGAAGAAGAAATAGAATCAGTAGAAATAATGCAGTGATAGGGTTTCTTAAATCAACAAATTCAGATGAAAATGATATCCAGAAATAGTATAATCATTGAAAATGATATAAACAGTTTGCAAACAAAAATAAAATGAACCAGAAACTACAGTACCATATAAAAGACCAGAATGAAATAAGAAGAGTTTAACTTATTCACTTTTCCTTTTTCAATATTAGTTAATTTATATACATATATGTAGTTAGTATAAGTCTAGCAATAACTTGAAAAAAAAAACCAAATTAATTTTTTAAATATTTTGTTCAACACTCTAAAAAACTACTTTCAACTTAATATTTTATACACATTATCCTGTTTTACAGTTATTGTTGCGTGAAATTGAATAAGAAATAATAAAATTATAAGAACGTTCGTGTTACACTAAATAACAACAAAAACAAAAGAAGAAAAAAATAAAATAAAATGAAAAAAGTTTTTAATATCTTGATTTTTTTTTTATTTTTAAACTGTATTCAAGGTAAATAAATAAATTTTTCCAATTAGATTAACACAAAGCAATATTTTTATTTAACAACAATGATTTTGAGACAATTATTTAATTTTATTCATACTTTATTCTTCCATCTTTTTAAATATTCAAGCATATTTTCTTGAAAAATTTTATTTAAAAAATAATTTTAATATAATATATTAAATATTAAGTTTTTAGTTGACAACAGGAAAAAATATAAATTAACTTTAATTTAACGTTAGCTATTTTTATTCAAATATACTAAGATCTAACATATTTTAATAATTTAAATAGAAATTTATTTATATTAAAAATTACATTACTATAATAAAAAGATTTATATATGTTGTACATTACTTGTTGTCATGGTACAGCTCTTAAAACAATTTCTAAATTTTAACATTCTTAATTATATACGCGTGAAAATGCAAGCACTAAATTAATAAAATAACACACCTAGTGTTATTAAGTCAATAGAAATTATTCACTCCATAGTGAATTAAGCTGCTAAGAAATGGGCCAAATTCAAGGCATAAGAAAGCTGACTGCAGACCCCAGTCTCCTTACATACGAAGGCATTCTAGGGCGAGCCGAATGGGAAAAAAACGAAGAAAGTCCTGAAACCATACAAGGTAGACTTTAAATTCTATCCTGGAAACAGTACAACCCATCTGAAGCTAAGGACATACGCTGAAAAAATAGGCAAAACCGTCAGAGAAATATTTAGAAATTGCAGGTGGTAGCAAGAGATGGTATTACACAAACTTTGCCAATGCCCGACTCTACAATTCCAAAGGAGAGGAATTTTGGAAGAGCGATACTGGGAAGATCTCTACGAAGTGAAGGTGTTTGATCTAGGGGAACATCGTTCGATTTTTTAGGGGAATAAATTGGTTCGATGAGTCGCTGTGACAAACAACCGTTTCATTGAGTTAGAGTGCACAATGGGTCGCAGGGCTAAGGTGTAAGGATAGCTTTCTAACCCCTTCTAAACAACAATAACAACAAGTTAATTAAAGAACATTTTAGGTGAACCTATGCTTTGTTATAATGTTAAATATTAAGTATTAAATGTATTTGGTATAATAAATACAGAAATTATAATAACAAAATAAAATATTTTGATTATAGGAAAAACTAGTAGGATTGTAAGGAACAGTTTTAACTTTAAGATACCTATCAAAAATAATATATATGCACAGTTCCCATAAAATTTAATCATCTTTCAGAAAATTTAAAATATCTAACTTAATTAAGTTAAAAAAAATTAAAAATTTTAGCTCCTTTTCTTTTTTGAGTTATTGTGAAAAGACGGACGCACTCACAGAAATCGATTCAGAATTCAATCCAAAAAATATACTTACATATACTTTTCCTTGAACTATGTTTTTACAGGCATAATAAATGTAACCATAAAATTAATTTTGATAAAGAAATTGAATATACATATTAATTATAAAAATGTTTGACTTTTGAATACCTTGCTAAAACTTTAATAAATGCTATTGGCAAAATTTATATTTTCTTTAAAAATTAAAACAAAAGCTAACAACATTTCTAAAAAAAAACTGTAAATCTTTTTAGTTTTTGAAGATTAAGTTTTATAATACCAAAATATGTACTTATTACATTTAAATAAAACTGATTGAAATATATCAGAAACAATTAAATCATAAATTTATTTTCAAAACATGACATTTTTAATATCAATTTTAAATATAAAAAAAAAAATCTTATAATAGTTATATATCTCTTATCTACATTGATTTCATGATTTCTTTTTAGTACTTAAAATCTAATCGCCTAAAAATATGCGCTATAAATTAATACTTTAAAATCAATGACGTACTAAAATTTCTGATTAGAATTCCCCACACTAAAAAATTATCAAAATTCTCTTTCGTTTAATCACTTATATATTTTAAAGTATAATAAATATCACTTATATACTGAATGTATGAATGTTGTGATACTAAAATTTTAATTTAGAAATTAAATTCACCTCATATGATCGTTTAATGAATTTTCTTAATATGTTGAATTAGTTGTGTTTTTCTCTTTTTCATTTGATTTCTTCTTTTTTTTTTTAATTTTGTTTTATATTTTCTTTATCTAAAGTGCGGATATGTGTTTTATTTTTTTTTTTTTTTTCTAAAAATAAATAAAATTTTTGATTTTTAAACTAAAAAAAAAAAATTTATATTTACTTCGATGTTAAAATGAGGAACGTTAATATATAATATGTGAATTACAACACTTTAAAGAATCAGATTCTTAAAAATTTGATCTATAAAAATTTACAGAAAAATAAAAAACAGAAACTGCCACTATGGATGGGGTATCAAGTGGATAACTTTTGCTGAATGTGGCCAACTTTTTTTGTAAGAAATATAAAAATAAGTATATAATACACAGAAAAAATTTTTAAATATTTTTGTTTGTTGGTCCTTGAAATTTAGAATTCCGGTTTTCTTATTTAAATTCTGTTTTCAAACCTCTACTACTAACACCTTTCCTTTCATATTCTCTTACCAACAAACTATTTATTTTTGATAAGTATTAGTGATTCCGAATTTTTTTTAACAAATTTTAACGAATTTTTTATTTTTAGCTCAACCTTGATGTAATTTATTAATACAATAGTTAAGTTGAATTGTCTAGGATTTTTTTTTTCTGAAAAAGTCTTAAATAATTTTATATATTGTATTGTATATTGCAGAGATCCCCAAAATCATAATTAAGTTTTATGTAAGTGGAAAATTTACCAATCAAATGAAAATTGTCGCGAGATAATTATTGAAATTATAAGAATCTGTCTGTTACAGGCTTGATAAATAATATTTAAAATTGAAGAGTTCCGATGCTTAATTCAGTAGAATATTAACAGCTGAATGTAAAAGAATATACTAAATATAAAACTAACCACATTTTACATTTCCACTTCATTAGAAATAGAACATTGTACAACCATTGTTTCGGAAACGGTTAAAATGAAAAAACATTTTTAATTGTCAGGTTTGTCGATAAATAACCTGCTTGAGACTACAGGTGAGAAATCCGAGTATATTAAAAATGCAAGCTTTGTTTTTTCTCTGCAAATGATTGCCAATAATTTTAATGAAAAGCCTTACTCCAATCAGTTTTCTTAGTGTATTTAAATTTTAACATTTTCTTGTTTTTTTTTTTTTGTTTACATATTTTTACCTTATTTTGCACATAGATACATAAGTAAGTACATATATGCCTTTTGAATATAATAAGAATCGAAAAGTCATATGTATATGGATATATAATAATGTAATACATTTTAAAAATTATTGATACTTATGTACATTATATATACATATATACATATGTATATCTTTTAATAAAAATATTGAAAAATTTTTTTCCCTATCATTTTAAAATTTTTAAGAGGGAGTTAAATAAAATTTTTAAATGACATAAAAAATCATATAATAAACATACATGTACATATATAACGAATGGTTCTTATCTTTTTCTAAATATTTATTATAACTTCTAAGGTATTTTGATTCCACCACATATGGTTATTAAAAAAAAATAAATAGTGACTTTTTATATTTTACCCACCATATATCTTAAAATATGTAAAAAACAGAAAAAAAAATAAATAAATATATGTGGTGGCATCAGCAATATTATATCATCAAAAATCCATCCATTCATTGTTATAAAAGTGAATATTTGAAATATGTAATGGCATAACTTAATATCCTTTTATTACATATGTGTTTGTTTTTTTTTTTTTTTTGTTTTTTATTACTATTATTATCTAAAAATTTTGATCTTTTTAATGCGTGATTTAAAATATAAATCGACTACGAACGACAATAATATTGACATGAACTTATATAAGTACATAATGTATAAGCACTAAAATTTACAGTAGCCAGCAAAACATATTTTGCTCTTTTTTAAATTTATATTTGAATTTTATATACATATGTAGTTATACATATATTTTTATCCTTAGGATTAGAAAATTGACGAAAGAAACATCAAAGTTTTAAGTTTTTTGAACGGTAAATCACGTCAGACATCGCAAGCAGAATAAACACTAAGATATAACGAAGGTGATTTTTGTTAAAACCATATAAATTTAAATCCAGGTTAAAATCAGAGTATTTAATAATGCCAAAGAGATTGGTTGTAGTTTTAAACATGTATGTATCTATCTCAAGAAAACATCATCAAAAGTTATGCAATAATGAATAAGTATATGAATATGATATAGTTAACAAAAATTTTATTTGAGTTGTCAGAGTTGTTAAAGAAAACTTCCACATTAAGCTAAACTCAGAATAATGTCGAAATTTCGCGGCAGTTGTCATATTTTTTTTTTTTTCAACAACCATATATTTAAATAGGACTGTCTAGAACAGCTGCGAATTTTTCGCGGTAACTTTTTCGTTGGCGGCGAAATAAGATAAATAGTCATTTTCCCGCCCACAATTTTTTTTTGACAGCAATGACATGAATTTGTCAAATAAATTTGTGATTAAAAAATATTTAAAACTGTAAGTCAATCAGTAGTCAATTTTGTAAAATTAAAAAAAGAATTTTAAAAAATGATATTTGGTTTTTGTTTTAATTTTCTTAGTTATTATTTGTTCCTATTTTCGTCAGCTGCTACCGTCCCAAATTTCCGTATGATTTTAGTGTCAATTTTTGTAGACTTGTTCAGTTCAAAACAAACAAATACAATTTGTCACCCATTAAAATAACGCTGAATGGATATATAGGCGTTCTTAAAGCTGATCTGAAAAATTAGAGTCAGTTATATTTGATATATATGCATAGATTTAAATGATGATTTAAACATTTTTTTAATTACAGTTAATGTGTATCTAGCAGCTACAATAGCTACATAATTTTATATATAACACATGCATATCTTAAATTTTAAATAAAGAGAGGCGATTCTCAACAGAAGAAGTTTTTAACAGCTTTGAGTTAATTAAATATAGAAAATAATTATTGTAAATTTATGAAGAAGTTTAAATTAAACCCCTATTTAAAGCAATTTTGTTTCTTCTAAAAATTGTCCTTTAGTTTTTCTAAATACAAAATACATCATGTATTTTACCATATATTAATACCATGGAATATCTAAATTTAGAAAATTTAACATATTTTGTTCAAAACTGTTTAAATTTTTTTTTAAATTTTGGATTTCTAATATTATAAGATTTTTAAGTTTAAAATTTGATAAAAGAAAGAAGGAGAGGAGGGGTCATTTATTTTGTTTCCCTGATTTTTCTTTTTGAAAGGTTATGATTTTTATTAGGAAATAATTCAACATTTATTCTTCTATTTTTTTTTTTTTATTCTTTGTTATTTTAAAATTGATTTCAAATGTGATGATGTGGTTGGATGTATTGTATAAAAAAAATTTATTAAATTTAATAAAAAAATAACGTCATTTTTATAAAGATGGTTATATATATAGGGTGAGGTCCAATTTCTAAATGAATATTATAAATAGGCATAAATTACACGTACGTATATAATATATTGTATACTCATTTTAAAATATAAAAGGGTCATTATAGATTGCAAAATATCAAATAAAAAAAAAATTATCTAAAGATTTAATGTAATTTAATGTAATATGATATTTGGTAATGATTATTTTAAGAATTCCTAATAATAAAAAAAATTTCTTTATTTTATTTTTTCTTTTCAAAGTATGTAATACAAAAAAAATTATAAGAATTTTCGTAAAAATCGCGTTTTTATATCAATTTTTTTTTTTTTAGAATTTCAAAATTTTAATAAAATCAAATATAAATTATAATTCAATTCGATTTACTTTTAATAAAAATGATTTAATACTATAGAGTACAATAAACGGATTAAGGATTACGTTAACGAAATCAACTGAAAAAAATATTTTTGTATTACCGCTTCACTTCTTAGTACAAGTATTCAAATGACTTTTAGGATGATGTGTTAAATGTGTCCCACCTATTTAATTTTAATTATACCCGACATTTTACTTCAAATTTCCAACTGCGCTTTATACAATCCATTCCATTCCATATTTCGTATACTGTTTAAAAAATGTTACTTTTCTGCGTTTATAAAGATTTTATAAGGAACTCCTTCTTTTAAAATTAAATTCACCATAAGCATTCTTTAGAAAATTAATCTCGGACAAATGGTAAATTTACAAATTTCATAAAAAAGAACTTAACATATTCAATTACGATCTTAAAATACTATTTTATAATTAATGCATTTCAGTAAGATCTTTAAATTCATTTTAGTTAGAACAAAATATTTATCTTATGTCTTACTCTTGAAATTCAGAATTACAAAATTCCAAAATTAAAGATCCCTAAATTCAAAAATCGCAATTTGCAAATATGATTTTGTATAAAATAGCTTTTGTATATTCAAAAAAAAATCAATCCCTACTAATTCAAAATTTAGTGCATATTTACCTATAACTATTTTGAAAAAAATTGTCTTTATTTACCATGGATTTCTACCAACATCAAAATTACTCGTAATAATTTTTGGTACATACATATTTCTAAAACAAAACATTCAATAGTGAAGCCCCAAAACCCACACTAAACAAATTATTATTTTTTTTTTAATGCATTTCTCTGCCACATAAATGTAGACAGGAAATTACATAGCCTTTCGCCTGTTCAGTTATGTCTTTCCTGTGGCTGTAAATGTCATAAGGGGGAATAACTCTTACGACGTGTGTGGGATTCCAACCCACACTCCCTCGGTGTTTACAGCGTATTTTATATGCTCTTAGCCTCTATACCACCGAGGCCCCTAAACAAATTATTGAAGCTCTAATTTTGTAACGAACTCTAAAATCCCTTCTAAATATTTTATTAACACATAATCTATGAAAATACTTTTGAAGTTTTAGGATACTAATTTTTGCATATCTTAATTTGGAATTTTGAAATTTAGGATTTATGTGTAATTTGGGATTGAGATTTTTTTTTAACTTCGTGATGCCCTCAACACATTTTGCCAAATTTGGATTTTAAATTTAATTGAAGATCTAATAAGATTTTTTCGAAGATCTAATAAGATTTAAGAATATTTTGTATTAGGAGATTTTGAATTTAGAGATTTAGATACGATCTCCTATAAAATATTTACAAAACTTACAAAGAATATTAACAAATTTTTATTTCAGGTCACTTCAATTTTTCTTAAATTACAGTTTAGGTGATAGTTATTGCAAATGCAAAAAATAAATCTATTCACTTCTAGTATCCAATGGCTATCAAAGATTAAACCAAAACAAAACGATTGATTTATACCTTTTAATTCAATTCTTGAAAAATAATTTTGAAAACATATTTTCATTATGAAAATTTTTGTACTACATTTCGAAATTAAATATATATATATATATATATATATAGCGATAATGTACACGTAACGTATACAATAAAAGTAAATTAAAATTTTCATTTAGAGTCATTATTAATATAAGAATTCAGTCATAATTAACATTATTAGAAAGAATCATTAAAATTCATAAATTATAAAATATAATCTATAAGATAAATCACAAGAAATTATTTAATTACAAAAATTCAAATAAAGAAAATAATATTTAAAATTCATTATACCCATTCAGATTCACATTATAGAACAATTCCCAACAAATATCTTAATTACCCAAGCAGTTAACCTTATATTTTTTTTTTTTACTTTTGAAAATGAAATATATATAATTTCAATTAAGATATCTATTTTATTATTTAATATTTAATTATTATGGAAAGGAAAAAAAAACTAAAACTTATAAAAGGAATTTTCTTTTTAATTTATAGAATTTTATGTATATATACATATATGTACATAAAATACAGATCTTATACATTTTCACTCGAAATAATAAGGAATTTTTATATTTTAGAGTATCCATAATATTCTGGCATCACAAACAGGCAATTAAATGAAATATACAAAATATTTTTTATGTAAAAACCTAATAAAACAGTTATTTAACAGTGGTTTTTCCGCCTTTATTTTATCCTTTTTTTTTTTTGTTCTTTTTAATTTTCCTTTATTTTATGCAATGACATTCCATATATCCCACATAATTACACGGTTGTCCTCGATATCATCATCTTTATACATCAGTATCATCATTAATAATCATTATCATTTTAATCATATACTTTTCATCAACACAGTTATTGTCCTGAACATAACTGTATAAAATATCATCAAAACAGTTATTCCAGAAAATCAGCTAAAACAGTTGTAATCATTTTGAAACATTCACTTTAAATTGTTATTTTGATTTTTATTTTAAATATAAATTTAAATTTTTTGTAAGTTTACGTTTTACGTTGAATATACATGAAAATCTCAATACGAGTCGTATCTTTAAAAAAAATTTTTAGTCTTCAACTAGATTAGATTAGATTGTCTAAAAGTGATATAACTAATACTTCAACTTTTTGATGTAAATTTATATTGTGCCACTTTTATAAGTTTCTATTGTAGATTTTGGACCTCTACTTATAATACTTTTGTCAGTCCTAGTGCCTCTAATAAATTAAAAATCTGTAGAGGATTTATTGCTGGCATCTTCAGAACAGAAATATACTCCTATAGGTACACATATCTTTCTTCAAGGTAAATCTCCGTACTTTATGTATACTCTGATGAGTGTATGGTCTGCGCCTGTTAAAATTATTAGTTTATTTGTGCTGGATCCGATGATTTTTTCATATCTTTTCCAGTTATAACTTACGAGAAGATCTTTAGATTGTATGAAACCGTATTTGTAACTCTATAGTTTGTTCCTACAGTTTTTCTCTTGTTTTTGTTATTTATGTTTTTTATTATGTACTAAAAATACTTTTGTTATTTATATTTATCTATGCCATAGAAAGGTTTGGAATCTGTAAAGCGAATTCAAGTACAATTAACATAAAAATGCGTTGTTATGAAACGTTGATACAAAAGTTTTTCTTTGATATTCTTTAAATTCTTACTAAGTTATGTACTAAAAAAGCGCTAATATTTTTGGAATTAAATTTTTGGAATCGAAAGAAATATTTTTAACGTTTAATTGTTTAAATTTCTGAATAGTTTCTTTGACCATTTAAAAATTCGAAATGACTTTTTTATTAATCATCAACAATTTAAATATAATAAATCAAAAAACCAAAAAAAATTTCAAATATTTGGTATTTATTAAATGCACTACCACTGTATATACTTCTTCAAAATTCTTGTCTTTATACATACTTTATTAATACCATGAATTATACATAAACATATTTACATATGTATGTATACACATAAATTTTAACATAATAATATAATATATATATTACATTAATAATATTATCCTATTCAACATATCCTTAAAACAAAAGTCTTTTTAATTATGTGTAAAAGCAATAATATGGGCTGTCATCACTCTTTCATTCTTTTTTGTTTTTTCAACTACATCCTCATTATTATTTATATAAAAATGTATCAAAGTGTATTTTAAAGAAATGTTTATATGTCAATATATTCTGTATGACGAATAATTTATGATATTTGGTACCTATACCCTTACATTTTAATAATAATTTTTTTTTTGTGTAAATACACAGGAAAAAAAAAATTTCATTATCCTTTTTTTTGGTACTAATATATAGTAAGTAGTCTTTTTTCCGAGACTTCCGCATTTATTCCTTAGGTGTTCGTTGTGAGTTTATAATTTGGTGGGTGAAATTTTTTCTAACATCTTTTAAAAACTTTTTTCTTTTTTTTATTTTTCTATCTCTTTTTATTTAATTTTTATCTATATTGTAAAATATAATTTATAAAAGCATTCCACATTTAAAATATATTGTAAATGACATAAAATTTATAATTCTTTATGTTGTTTTATTGTTTTGATATTTTTTTTTTTTTTTTTCTTACCTTTTTAACATAATTTTAAGGTAAAATATAATTCATTAAAAATAAGGGTTAAAAAATGTAAAACAAAAAATAACATTCTAAAGGTTTCTTGAAAAGAACGTTTTTAGAATTGGAATAAAAATAAATTTCATTAAAGTTATAATTTCCATTTTAACCCCTAAAACAAATAGTGAACAACTAGCTAAGGAAGTTAGTCACAAACAGTAAACTATGTAATACGATTTTTTCCTTAAACTGAAAAGGAATTTAAGTATCCGACAAAACAAACATTTTTTTTTTACCATCAAGTTTCTTGTAAAAATTTTATTACGACCACCGTTTTTATTAAGTCTCCAATTTTTTTGTAACCTTTTTCAATTTTCGAACTTCCAGTGCCTTAAAGTCTTGTTTCAGGTGATTAATGTAGCTTAAAAGTTGATTCTCAGATCATAGATGTAAATCTGGTTAAGCGTTTGATATTTTCTCAATAATTCTATCAATTTACTTTTTCAATTCTCATTCAGATGATTGTTTCCAGTCTCATAAATGTCTGGTATCTAAATTATCCCGTATATTTTTCTTAGATCTTATACTTAACAGAATAGTATAGTTTCTAACCAGTTACGGAACTCACAATTTTAAAACGCTTTTTGTAAAATGTAAACGATTTTCTTTTCCTATTTCATGTATGTCCAACCATCTAGAATCTATAATTCAATTTTGGAAACATCATTTAAATATTTTAAGAAGAAATAATATTGGATTTTTAAATGAATTTTTAGAAGAAAAATGTATTTAGAGTCAAATTAAATAGATTTTGATTTTTGATAATTATAGATTGTAGCTTAATGTTTATGGTTCTCCTGAAAGACTTTTGTCTAAACAATTTATCTCCTGTTAAATTCTTTTTACATAAATTTTTAACTCTTTCAATATATGTATTTTTTGAATAACCCCAACTTGTATTTTTTTTTTTTTTTTGAAATTTTAAAAAATATTCCCTTCACATATTTGGAATTGGAACACATATGTATCATGTATAAGATATGCTCTTTTTTCTTTTTCAAAATAAAACCTTTAATTTACCAACAAGATGATATATGCAGCGTTAAACCATAAATGAATTATTCCATGTAAACAGCTATTATATATAACTTAAGTATTTTTCTACATATTACATACATAAATATATAATATATGTATGTAAATGAAATGTTTTAATTAATTTATAAATTGTAAAATAAAATTCTCATTTCTTTTGTTTTATTTTGAAAATGTCTAGTTTTTTTTTACGCGAAAATTGTCTTATTCTTTTTTTTTTTAAATACAGTATTGAACAAAATATATTAAACTAAGAAATATTATTTAATTTTTAATTCAATAAGTCTTTCTTTTCGAAATAATTTTAGATTTATAGAACGCTGTAGAGTCAAAGTTGGAGTTGTATGCAAAATAAGACAACTCCTACTCCAAAAAAAAAAATTAATATAAATTTCAAACTTTAATTAATATTTAATTAAAATTTAAATTATTTAAATAATATATTTATTTTCTTTGGGTAAATACTTACTTATTTATTATATACACATCTTACTACATTAGAGGTTTTCTAAGATTTTTCGATTCACTGTGCGGTTTCTGATGTATTTGTAGTTTAATAAGACTAACATTATGTAAAACTTGTTATATTAAAGAGTCGGATTCGATTTTAGAGGTAAAACAAAGTAGAACTCGGATTCGGAGTTGAAGTCGATAATTTTGATTCCCAACTCCGCAGCGCTGCATTTAAAGAGTAACAAAGTGATAGTATAACAGCTTGATTGACGTTTTTTATGCGTTGAAATATTTTTTTTTTTTTTAGCATTATATGTGTAAAACAAAATATTTGTGCATCATCGAAAATTACACAAGAAAACGGACATCAAATTGTTGTTAGAAAAACAAAAGTACAAAATATTGAGAACTAGTATAAGAAAATAAATGTCAAAATAAAAAATATACAGTATTCTTAAATATAAAAATAGTAAAACGCTGTATCTACATGTTACTTCCATTATTGTTTAACTTTAGATTTATACTAAATGTATGCATAAAATTATTATAAATAAACCTACCTATTAATTTTATTACAAGTGGCAGCCATCACTAAAAATTCGATAATATAATATACTTTTATAGGTCTGTACCAATATTAAAGAAATTCTCCAAATGACTCAAAATTTATTCCAGTAATTTTTAACCTTACCAACCAAAAATTTTTTAATGATATACAATATCATTTCCGCGAAAATATTAATGAAAAAAAAGAAGAAATCGAAATAAAGAAAAAACCAAACCGTACTTTGCCAATATAAAGGATGAGGTTTAAGAACACTTTTAACAAACTGTTATTAAAATAAAAACAGTGATAAAATTTGCGGTTATAAGTGAAAATTTATAGAAAAAATAGTTCATATTTATATAATAGTAAAGTTTTTAATAGAACAGTACTCACGTATTATATATACAACGTTACATACAAAGAACAAAATATTCATTTAAAAATAATAGACAAAAATTAAAAAAGTGAAGCAATGAGCAAAAAAAAAGAAGGTAGAATGTAAACCAACGGTTTTTAAAAGCGCACATTTTCAAAACACAATACAAACTGTTTAGAATTGTGACTTGCACAAATATTTGAAAAGTCCGGAAGCCCTTATAACTAAGAAAACCCGTTAACATACGGAAAAATATATTACTGGAAGCTTTAATTTTTATGTCTTGCCGAAGAAAAATTTGTACAGATGCTTAAGCTACAGGTGCCTAAAAATAGGAAATTTTAAATTTTTCAGCCCTAATACCTCTTAAACAGGAGGTGGTGCAAAAAAATTTTCTAAGGAAACTTATACTAATTCTAAAAGTTCTATTTTGTCTCAAAATTTCAGATTCCTATCTAAAGGCGTGCGTTATGAAAAAAGAAATTTCATGCAAAATGTGGTTTTCACATAACGGTAAATTTAAATACTAAATTTTAAAAAAATTGTGATATTAATTTACAAAGTTAAAAAAAATACCTGTCGCATGAAGTTTTCAGATTGAAAAAATCTTAAGCAGAACATAAGATATATGCATTTAAAAATAGGACTTTTTCAAAGTTTGAGGGGCTGTAGCTCCGTAATGGATGGGGCTACATGAAAAAGTTATTTCACAAAATTATTTTTTTTATGAGACCTACCCATGGTTAAAAATTTTTTTCTCTATCTTTAACAGTGTAGAAGTTTTGTAAACAGACGGACGGACGGACGGACAGAGTGAAACTAATAAGCACATTTTTTCAAAATTTTTTTGGAAATGTGCTAAAAAGGATTCTAAAAAAATATGCAATGTTCATTTGAAATTAATAAGAGAAAAATTTGAACTAACTTTTAAAAGATACATATAATATGTATGTACTTTAGTGGTCATTGTTTTAAAAACAAAAATAAATAGAAAAGTTTATATTCATATATACAGAGTGCTTTAATATTAAAAGTATTTTATGCGAACAATTTTTGTGTCTAATGTGGCTTAGTAGATGCCTTAGTAGTTTACTTCAAAACCTTCGAAAAAAAACACTTTCGAACCACAAAACGAAACTAGACACTGTCCTTAATCCTTATATCTTATATCTAGATTTAAGAGTTCATTTCAATATAAAATAACCATATTTTTAAAACTTTAAAAAACGCGCCTCACTTTTAGAACCATTGTACAGCGTAAAGAATTTTGGTTTAATTTCATACAGCAGCTCACTATAGTGAGTAAAACTTAACAGAATTTGCATGTACTTTTATTCTTTATTTCAATTTTTTTTTTGGTGCCCCATTAGCCGATAGTCTCCCCACACGAAGCCTGTTAGATTTCTCAGTTTGTTTTTACTGGATCTAATGATTAAGATTATCTTACTTAGAAACAAAAGACAATACTATAATTTATTGAAGTGTACACAATCTCAACATCTCAATATTATACTCATATATATTGTTCTAGATACATTTATTCGTGGGATACTTTATAATTTTATTCCTATAAATTAATAAAGAAGAAAATATGTTATATACTTACTTAAATTTTAAATCATTGTTTTTGTATTATATAAATAAATTACAAAATTCATATATATGTACATATATATTGCATAAAATATAAGCCAAAAAATAATATGTATATATATATGTATATATAAAAAGGAAAATGAAATCAAATAATAACAGAAAATTGTTAATTACATACGTGCACATGAATAATAAAAGGGCATCAAATTACATACTACATATGAGTGTTTTTATTATACAAGGAAAGAAAATATTTTCTCGCTAAAATATACACAAAGAAAAACAAAAAATCAGTGTCCTTCCGAGATTTTAAAAGAAAATTTTCAAATAAAAAAATTAAATTAAGTTAAAAAAAAAAAATTAAATTAAAAAAACAAAAACGAAATGGCTCGATATTTTATTAATAATAAATGTATATATGAACTTACATGAAGACATTATACATTGTGTTGTTAACCACATCCAACCATAGGATATTACACAAAATTAAAGAAAAAATTTATTTAATACTGAAACCAATATTTTTCTTATTTTAAATTATTAGAAGTAATTAATAATAATAAATATAATATTTTGTTAGATTTGTTCAATAAAAGAAAAGATTTTGTAAAAATCTTACAGTCAACTGACCAAAAGCTAGTTATATTTAAATCTTAATGATTAAAGCTAATGATTAAATTTCAAAAACTATCTGGATTTCTTGATGGAAACACTTTCCATTCTTTTCCAATATATATTACAAAAACAAAAAACAGCTTTTAGAAATACATTATAAAAGGAATCAACTTATAATAAAGGATAATTACTATTATTAATTTAAATGATTATAAATTCAATGAAAAAACAAGTTAAGAATACCATTTTATATAAATTTATACAATATATAATCAAAATTTTTGTCAATCATTTTCTTTCATTTCTTTGCACCGCGGGAAATTTAATTATTTGATTTAATAATCTTATACTCGTAGTCATGTCAAAAAAATAATTGCATACTTCCGTCTGCATTAGTTTTTGTCTTTTTAGTTAGGTATATAATATTTTCATTATAATTTATATTTTTTTATTTATTTTTCAGAAAAAATTAATGGCATATATAAAAAAAAAATTCAAAATAAGTTCGAAGGATATAAAATTTATATATATACACAAATAATACATGGAATGACGTTAGTTTAATAAATATATTTTAGAGTATACTTATATTTCTAGCACAACATTTTCCTTAATAATTGAGTTTTTAACTTATTAAATAGGTACCATAAATTTTTCATTAACCATTAATATGACTTTTGCAACACCTTTTTAAAAAAACTAAACTATTTTATAAAATATTTTTTTAAAACAGAATCGAATAAATGTAATATTTTTAAAAATGTAATTTTTTTTTTAAGTTTTCAAAATTTTAGCATTAAAAGTTTTGGGCATACGGGAAGCTTAAAATTCCTTCTTCACATAAAAGTATAATATTTAAATAGGTACTTCCAAATTATAAATTACTATAGTTTTAATTTTAAATACTTAAAAATTTCCCTTCGTTTCGTTTTACATTTTAAGATTAAAAAAAATTATCCTTGCGAAACAAGGTGGAAATTTCCAAAGACAATCAAATCAAATCGCGAATCCTGAAAAAACAAACATTAGGTTAGAACATTAGGTTAGAACGTTAGAACATTGAACACCAAACATTACCAAACATTAGGTTAGAACATATCGTACAATATACCTTTTGGTTTGGGGATTGGGCAAATTGGATAATAGAAATAAAGAAAATTGGAAAATTAGGATATTATTAGATGTTGGGAGGATTATTTAGAAAAATAAATTTATATTCTTCTTTTATTTTATCGTTATCATACACCTTATGGTTGCCAACTTTTGGTAATACTTCCGGCGAAAAACTATTCCATATGCATGCTTGTATGCATTACAAACAAATCTCCATGTGCCAAGGTGTGCCATCTAGAAATCTTAGAGGATATTGATAAGCCTGAGCACCGCACCTTATATCTCGGTTGAAATTATTGAGAGAAGGTATTAAGGTTTTTATTTCTTCTGAACAGGATCAACAAAATATATAACATAGATTGAATACTCCAATAACACGTCGCTTACCGATAATGGAGCCAGAGTTGAAGTACCAATGGCATCGTTTATTAAATAAAAAATTGCTCTGTTTTGCACTTTGTCTAAGTAACCCAAAGTTCGTTGCGTCCTGCTCAAATGTGTACGAAAAGGCAGCCTTGCAGCGATACATGAAGCCTAATCATTTCGCTGATTACTTAGGTATCCCAAAAATATAGTTAAACCAGTTCAACTTTTGGTTTAGCTCAATGCCCAAAATGTTTAGACTTTCATTATGCTTCAAGATCTCATTTTGAAATATGAGGTTACGGTTAGGTATTTCGATATTTAATTTAAGAAAATATGTTTAATAATAATAAAAATGCGGTTATTCACAAGATTATTTAAAAATATAATACATACAACTTTTTATTAATAACATTTCATAATGAAGTTTATGCAAATAATAATATAAATTGTTTTATAATTCTAATTAACTAAAATAAATTAACATAAATGTACAAAGTAAATAAAAACGATTTATTTTAAATATTTAAACAATTTGTAGTTCAATACAAATGCAAAGTCTAATATTATTTGAATACAACAAGGACCTTACCTTAAGTTTTTTTTTTATATAAAAATCCAACAATTCCATATTATTACAATATAATTCTGCTAATGGAACTAATTCTCTCTATTTGATTTTGTAGAATTTTTTTTCGTCATTTTTCACATTCAAAAAAATTTGAAAAATTTGCTTAATAATTTCACTCTGTCGATTCGTCCGTCTGCCTATTTACAAAACTGATGCAACTATGCAGCTAAATGCAATCAAATTTTAACTATAGATATATCTCGTAAAATGTTGTGAAACTCTTTTATGTTGTCCTCTGCTTCACCTATTATGGAGCTACAGCCTCTCAACATTTAAAGAAGCTTTATTTTCAAATGTACATATATCCTACTAGTGTAAGCCATATTTAATTCTAAACAGTTTTTATCTTATGCCAAATATATGTCTTTAAAAACCTTTAGTTTTATATTCTGCCTTGTTATTTTATTAAGTTAATAATTAGTAATATGATAACAAAATTATTCTTTAGATATTAAATTGTAACAGTCTTTTCAATAAGAATATCAGAAAAACTAGTACTGCGGCAATATAAAATCTTTATATAATCTGTTTCGTTAATTCTAAATATTGCAGAAATTTATTATGTATTAATTTCTTATATTTGAAAAAATAATTGTCATATTTTTGGTTTAAGTTGGTTGATTATCATATCATATATAAATATATATACATATTCTATACAGTAATATCGAAATAAAATTTAAAATAAATATAACATTATTTTGTGATTTTTCTTATATTAATAGATTGTTTTCTTATAACTTATTCTTACAACTTATTTTAATACTATACATAATCCCTTTACTAAAATAGTCATTAACCTTAGTTATATATGATATCATATGATTTTGTAAATTTGTATGACATTTTATACGACTGACTTTGATTGTCATAACAATCATTTGTTGTCATTTAAAAAAATTTTGTCAAGTCATTAGTATTTAGTATACGAGACAGACCATATAAATCACATATAATCATTAGTCGTATGACGTTTGTCAAATTATTTGTTATATCCAGATTATATTTTTGTATATAATAATTATAGTTACATCGGAAACTTATAGAAAAGTTACATAACAGCTATAATGATTATTATAGTTAGAGATATTGTTTTATTTAATTATAATATTTTGACTGTCCTATTTGAAAATCCCTTCAAAAAAAAATGTATATAAGGATTTTGTTTTTTTTTTGTTTTTTTTTTTTGTATGAATTATATTCCAAACAAATCAACTGGGATTATATGTCCTTCGATATTCCTTTTTATATTATTATGAATATAAAATCACATACAAATGAATACAATAAAAATAAAATAAAGATTAGATAATATATAGATAATAATAATAATAATAATATTTGAAAATATTGAATTTCATATAATACTGATTATTTATATATATATATATATACGAGTGTATTATAATAATACAGAGAATATTAAATTTAAATAAAAGATCTTATTATATTATTATTATTTGATATAATGGACATAATATTAAATTAATAGAAAAAAATTTACAATAGAAATAAAATATCTTGAAAATTATAGAAACAGATATTTATTATTTAATTCAGAGAAAACAATAAAAATCAAAAAATCAAATAATTCTAATTGAAATATTTATATCGTTATAATGATAACCGTATATTCTTCGTTAGTGTTTGTAAGTCATATCACATATATTATGAAAACTTTTCATTACTTACCACTTAATTAAAGTTTAGTCTTTTAGTAAACAATTTCAATGTTACAACAAAAATTGTGACTGCAAAAGTAAAAACTGTAATAAATTGAAACAAATTCATCAAGAAAAGGCCATTATGAATAAAAAGTAAATGATACTTTAGCCTAGTTGTAACACAAAAAACAAAATTTTATATGATTTAAGGAAACAGAAAAAAAAAACACTCTTCTCAAAAAATAGGAAATTTTTTTTTTATGCAAGTTCATCAATACCCATAAATAGAGGGTTCCCTGAAATAATACCAATTGATTTTATTTCATTGCCATACTTGAAATAAACCCAAAAAGCAAAATTTTTAGATTTTAGTCTTATTTCAATTTGAAAAATTTCAAAAATTGAAATAAAGCCATTTATTTGTGAAAAGTAAATTTGTTATAGAACAATATTGCTAGTTAAATATGTATATTTTGGAAAAGGGGGCAAACCTTATTTTGTAACCAACTATAAAATCCCTCCTATAATATAATCCCTCCTATACACAAATATAAATATTTTGGAAAAAGTGTATAACCCTGTTTGAATTCAACATTCCTTTTGAATACAACCAATAAAAAAAAATTAAAAAACACATTTTTGAATATACCCGAAAAAAAAAAACTTTCTGAAATTAGAAATGATTTAAACTTGATTACAAAATCAGAGTTATACGCTTTTTTCAGAATATTTATATACATGAATATTTGAGATTCTAAATAAAAGGGATTTTATAATTGGTTACAACTTTAAACTTAAAAAAATTGCAATTAAAACTTTATCAAAGTACACCTATTTAAATATATTTTTGACTTTATTTCGGTTTAACAAAATGAAATAAAGTCAAAAACGACCATTTTTGTTTTATTTCATGGAACCAAAATAAATGTTATATACCATGTGATTTAACCATCTCTCTTTCAACCCCCATATCGATATATTACATTTTCATTATATTCAAACTTATATGCTAGCATAAATGACAAACAGGATTGACAGACAAATATACACATAAACGACAAATGTATATGAGATTTCTAAAAATATCTCGATTAAATTTCATTTTTCAAATAAAAATGCATAATGTACATCCTTTTCAATTTAAATAAAATATTCTATTTACATAAATTAGCATTCTACAATTATACTACAACTATACATAATATATCTATATAAATAATACAAACAAACATTTTCATTAACTTTAATATATAGCTTAACAAAACTCAGACCATTCTAAATATAATATCATATTACAAATTAAGTCATCATTAGATTGACTTATAAGTATATGAAAATATCTCTATGTTAGAATAACAAAAAAAAAAAAAAATACTGACAAAATGACTGTCCATTCATATTTCTTTACAAATCCATCAAGTTTTTTTTCCAATTGTACTCATTTTATTTTTCTTTTTGATTTATAAAGGGCTTTTAAAGTGCTATCTGTGGCCCCTTTTTATTCATTTCTATATATTAAATCTAGTTGAACGGATAACTTATTGTCGCTAAATGATGATTTTTTTTACATTACAACTGCTCAAAAATTATAAATGTAAAATTTCAGTTTAGTTTGATTTTATAAAGTATTAATTCTTTTTCCCATTCTATCAAGATCTAAATTAAACCAAAAAATTTCCTATCAATTTATCAAGATTAATTTTGTAAATTTTGGAAATAAAAACAAGAAAAAAACTGAAGAGAATTATTATAGGAAATTGAAAATTTCCATTTAAATGCTTTAAAATTATTATTGTTTATTTATTTTTTTTGTTTTTCTGAATCCTTGCTATACATTTGTATTTCTATTTGTATATATCTAGGTGTACAGTGGTGTAAAAAATTAAAGATACGAATTAAAATTGCATTTATGTAAAAGCAAAAAAAAAACTTATCTGCAGATTGAAAATTAATATTGATACATAAACACCAGCATTGTAAAATTTTTAAATCTGATTGCAAATTTGAAAGAAATTTTGATCTTAAACAGAAATAAGTATGCCTTAAACAGTCAACCTTAAAGAGAAAATGAAGATAGATCCTGCCATTCGCTAATAAAATCGTTATATATAATACAATTAAAATTATCTTCGAAAAGAAACCTAAAGATAACTGCTGGAAGTGACCATCTTTCTAAACTGATTAAAATGAAGATAAAGATGTAAATAAAAGATAAAAAATATATTAAAAGATTAACTAGAGAAAAATTGAATATATTCCACGTTTTCTCAGGATAAACGAAACGGAGAACCAAACGAACAATATACAAAATATAAGTATAGGAAAGGAAAGTCCAAAGCGATATTCTTTACACTACAGTCATTTAAAATAATTAAAATTTTTTAGTTAAACAAATAAATAAAAATGTTTTAATATTCATTATATTATATAGTGACCTTAAAAAAAATTCTTTATTAATGTTGAATTCTTCTGATTCCCCTATCTCTAGGTTTGAGAATTCCAGTTCTCATCACAAAAAGATAAATTTATATTTTCATTAAATATCAAATTGCCTTTATTTTACCTAAAACTGTGCACATAATATTTAAAAAAAAAAACAATTGAATTCTAAAAACATTTAATCAATTTGGATTGCAATTAGAGATTACAATATTTTTTTTACTACATAAGAGAAATTACAATTCTATTCAATTTTTCACTTTAGATATTTTCATGATTCAGGATCTTTAAATTGAATAAAAAAAAAACAAAAACAAAACAAAAAATTGAAAACAAATATTATTTCCATGATATTGAATACCAGAATCAAGTTTTGTAATGAAAATTCTCTCTTTCTTCATTTATATGAATCAATTTATTTATATATATATATATATTTTGTTAATAAAATACCCTTTAGGGATATTTTCTAAATTGTTTTCACACCTATCCGATTTTGTAAATCAACACTTAACCACATTGAATCAATTAATTTGAAATTCATATCAGCTTTTCCATATCATTGTAATGTCCTGTTTTTTTTTTTTTTTTTTTTTTTTTTGTCGTTTTTTTCTTCTTTACTTCTGCTGTTTCAATTATTTCCCCGCCCACTACTACAAATATTCAAGTAATGAAGAGATACATTCCTGTTCGATTCCTGAATAAAATAAATAATTGAAAGAATGAATGAAATAAATTCTCTTTTCCTGTTGATTATAAAAAATTGTAAAAAAAAAAAAAAAAATTAAATTTTCAAATTATTTTTTTAGATATTATTTTACAGAATCAGGACTCAGGATACTAGTACATGAAGAATACATGTGTATTTTGAGATGAGTAAAAAATATAAGATTGTTTAATAACAAAAAATTGATGAATTATTTTTTTCTTTTTTTTTTTACCAAATTTAAGTAATAATAAATTAAAATTTAATTGAATTATTTGTTTTAAATTTTTGATTTGTTTATTTTTCTCCTTTTCGATAATTGAAATTTTAGAAATGTAATAATAAATATTAACACCAGAATAATTCAAAAACTTTTTTTACATTCCATTCCAATCCTTTTTTTTTTTTTTTTTGAAAAATTAAATAATACTAAATTTTATTTTAATGAAATTAAAAATCGATTTGAAATATAAATTAATATATTACATATTTAAAAAATTTTCTTTCACTTCTTATGTTTTTTTGAAAAAAAATGTGTAAATACTGAAAGAGAAGTATTAGGAGGAAAAACCTATCAGGATAATTTTCAGTTCCTTCTTTAAAATCCTGACAACTAAATTCTGTGCTAGGAAAAACCTTAAAGATATTGTTTTTCTTGAAAATAAAATATATACACTACTTGACAGTCATTTTGTTATTTATAAATGCCTTTATAGTTTTTATTTTTGTGAACGAAGTCTAAGCTAACTCGTCAGTATTCACTAGACTCAATAGTATACCTTTAAAAGTTAGAAGGACCTATTCGACAAGATTGGTTGGAATTGAGTTTCCTTAGATTTATGCCAAAATGATACCAGACCATACTCTAAAGGAAGGAGCTTTGGAAGCTGCTTCTATACAAAGTTAGACAGTTGATATAAAACTTGGAAAAAGGAACTTCCCAGATGTTTACATTTGTTTTCTTGAAAGACTGGTACAGATGCAAAGAAAATACTCGACGCTCTTTATAAACATCAATTGAATCAATGTCCTTACATATTGAAATATAAAATACATATACAAACAATACTGTATACTGAAGATTACTTAATTAGACTGATGAAACATATTACAGTAAACCTATAATCTTTATCTAAATATAAATTTTTAGTGTGACTGCAAATAATACCGTATACTGTACGTATTACACAATTATATCGTTTTGTGTTTTTTTTTTTTTCAAAGAAAGGATGGGAATCTTCCAAAAACATTAAGAATACCCCCTTGTAAGTGTCAAATTCTCACTAACTAATTATCCTACCGTTCCCTTTAGCCAATATAATGAGACGATACGCCAAACAGCTAACGCAGTATATTGGCTTCTTTTTGGCGCAGATTTGAAATAGAAGAGAAGAGAACAATGATCCACAAATATTAAATTGGAGAGTGGAAATATCGTTTCATTTTGTATCTCGTTCTCTTCTAAAATTACCAAATAAAAATAATATGCAAGGCACAGAAATTCGTTTGTATTATACTAAAACCTAAGCTTTTTCTAATTATAGTGTTATAGAAGTGTTATAAAGATGTAAGTATTGAAATTAAATCCTGAAATTCTTTTCCTTTAATATATTGAAAACTTTAATTGTAGGATTATGAAAAAAAAGGCATTGCGCCAGATGGTCAGATAGTCAGATTGATCAGATGTAAATCAATAAATACCTTTTCTTATCAAAAAAATTTTCTTTAATACTATTTAATTTAATTAAAACAAAATTTCAAAATAAAAATAATCGAAAAAATGTTGTCCAGTTTGACGAAATTCTTTTATAAAATTTTTTTATTAAATAAATTATAAATCATTTCTAAAAACAATAATTTCCCAACAAAGTAAAAAAAAATAATTTATTAATTTACCCTGTAGGACACAATATAATACTAATACCATCTGTAAAAATAAAATACACAAAAAAATTTACTGTCCAGACGACAGTAAAGTAAATTGAAAGTGAAAAAATTTTGTTTATTAGTTTTATATGATATTCACGCAACATTCTTAAAATCTCAAGATCTATTGAAGAAAAAAATAATAATTTCTTGTCTCTTTGATATCCTTATAGTTTTAACATTCTTGTATGATGATGGTTAGAAAAAAAAAAAATTCTTATCACAAAAACCAATGGTAGTAGCCAAAGAACAATATTGTCTACAAGATTGAATTTAATGAAAATCTATCTTGTATATAATATAAAATATTGAATTGAAAGAACCAACGAAAATCAGTCAAAAAAAAAAAAAACAAAACGAAATGGAGTTAAAGAAAAATTTATTGCCATAAAAATTGTCTGCTGAAGTTACAATTTCAAGATAATTCCTTACACTATTACAATAAAAACAAAAAATAATAATAAAATAAAATGTTGTTAAATTGATTTACTAACACGCACCCAAAGAAAAACTAAATTTATTGCAACATATTAAAGTGATTTTTTTTTTTTTTTTTTTTTTGTTTTCAAATTTTCTTACTGGTATCAAACCAAAATATTAAAAGTAAGGGATATTTTCAGTGTTATTTTCATTGTTAGTGACTTTATATATATTATGAAAGATTTTATGTTAAATGATAGGAAAAAAAACAGGAAAATTTATCACTTTTGGTTTTTCTTTTCTTTTTTTTTTTTTACTTTTAAAGAAATATTGTCGTGATAATAATAATAGTAAGTGTGCAAAAGTTAAAATCAATTAAGAAGAAAAAAAAACAGAAATAATATATGATGTGATATTTAAAACAACATTTGAAATGTAAGATTAAAGAATTAATTTTTAAAATATTTTTGGTTTTTCAAAAAAAGGAAACTAAGGTTTTTTACTAAATTTTTTTTTCTCATATTTATTTCAATATTTATAATAATTATAGACAACTTAAAATGAACATTTATTTCATTAGAGATCCTTTTTTTAAATTTAAAACTAAAAATCCCATTAAAGATCCTTTTTTTAATCAACATTTTAGTTACAGAATTTCTCAATTTAATCATTTATTCGGTTTATAAAATCTTGAAAATTTTAAATCATCTCCTTTTTCGTTTTCTTATGGCTTTACAGCACAGATTGTGCATTTGTTCAAACTGCTTGCAATCTATTCTGTTCCTTTTACATTACACTTTCCATTTACATTATCAATTCATCCGTAGTTTTAGTTGGGCCATTGATGTTGTTTGATGAGAAAAGTGGTTTTTTTTTTTTTTTAGACAAAAGTAATTTATTCCATTCTTACTGTATATGCATACCTGATTTAGTTTCTAGACTTTGTATATTTTAGTTTCTAGACTTTGAGAAATCTTACGGCGTAAATTTCCTTGACATGAAATGTATATATTTATTTGTTTTCGACATTGAACAGCATTTTATAATAAAAACAACATTTTTAATATTAAAAAAATATGAACTGAGATTTTTAAGGACATCCATAATTGAACATATTATTCCCAAAGAGGAAATTTTTTTGCCTAAACGTTACATTAATTTTGAACAACATTAGATTTATATTTGTTATGATTAAAATTATTGTTTTAATTTAAGCATAAAAACCTAATCACTAAATATAATCCTTAAAACTACAATTAAAAAATATTAATTGAAAAAAAACCAAGTTTAAATATCTCATATTAATTTTAAGTTTTTTTTTTTTTTGTTTAAAATAAAATAAAGGTAGAATTTATAGATTAAAATAAAATCAGCACAAAATTGAATTTTACTAAAATATTCTATATATCAAGTCATGTTATCTTTTTCTATATATTCTAAGTACATAACATATTGATATGTACATATTTCTATACAATATAATATCTAAATTTTTATCACACATGACATATTATTACAGATTTATTTTATATATATTTGAATTCAGTCATTCATTTTTCTTTTTTTGTTTCTTTTTTTTATGACTCAATTTTATTCATTTTTGCATATTTCAATTGTCATCTTATCTTAATTTGAACATATAAACATTCTTATATTTCATATAATGTGCGTATATATATATATATATTAATAAAAAATAAATATGGGTATATTCTATTATATTATAAAAAAAATTTAAGTATAAATAAAATATAATTCAATCCCAAAATCCAATAATGACTGTAATAAAAAACAATTTTCATTCGATTGAACATTATCAATTTCACCTTTACTTATTATTTTCATAAAAAAAATTCAAGAATCCTTTAAAAAAATACAAAAAAAAAAAAATCATTTTAAAATACAAAAAAAAAAAAACAAGAGTATGTACATTACATCAAAAGAATACAAAGTAAAACGAAAAAAAAGATAACGCATTATAAAATCAAAATTGAATATCAATACTCATCATATTTGTATATACATATACAAGTATATATGTATAGTGTATGAATAAATGCATAAACCCATTTATTGGCACGCAAAAAGGACATTTCAATAGATCCCACAAATAAAAACGTTTACAACATTTCCGTAAAAAAAAAATCATATAACACAATTTTTACCGTTATCACTATAACAGTTATAGATTACTTTTTCTTTAAGATTTTAGATTGAATTATAATAGGTTTATACTGTTTTAATCTTAATTTTTGTCATGCAAAAAAAAAAATCCGCTTGGTCGTTTAGACTTACACGTACTTAGAGTGTAAAATCCAAACACAGAAACATGACGCCAAAAAAATTTTTCAGGTTTCTACGCACCGGAGTAATGCATATTTAGTACAATCTCGTGTACAAATTTTTGGTATGAAAACAATACCTATCTTATATATTCAATCATAATGTACTTTTATTTTCTGCAATATATTATTATGGATGTAATTTTTATATTTAAAATTTCGCAAATTTAATAAAGATCCTTCTCACCATTTCCAAGAATCCTTTTTCTTAACGATTTCTTAAGGGAGTCTCCCTCGAAAATAAAAAGAAAAATCGATTTTTTTTACGGCCGATTCTATTTTGCATATATAAAATATTATTCAAAGAGTTAGTCGAAGTTTATAAACAAACGAATGACCGGGAGAGAGGCCGGGGAGAACTGTAACGTAAGGTTGCTATAATGCCAAAGAACTTAAACGCAGAAATAGTAAGACGCAGAAATAGTTTGAAAAACAAAAATAAAAAAATTTCTGTTCAAAAACGATTTCTTTTTAGTTTTTTGGCTTTCTTGAACAATTCACTTTTTTAACTTTCAGTACACGTTTCTGGAAAACTATAAGAGCTTTCAACATGCTTTTTTTTTGTTTTCAAGTTGGATTCAATAGCTATATTTTGAGCTGCGAATTTTTCTATATGTTGCGGCGGAGTTTTTTAACAATGTTAAAGAAGCTAGAAGCTCGAAAAAGGTGCATTTTTTTTTCTCCATGTCATAATTCTGAAACCAAGCAATACTTTTCTAATTCCTCAGCTTAAAATTTTATTTTTGGCATTAAGAACATTTCACAGAAATCGGTCCAGTAGTTTTCCAGGAAATGTTACCGAAAAAATCCATTTTTTGTATGGAAAATGAGCGACGCAGTGACCTCCGATAATAGAAATACAAGGACACGTTTTGTCCTATAGTTTATCTGATTCTATGGAGCTGTTAACTGTTTAATTTAGTTAGTTACTCTATCATCAAGAGTCAAATCTTATACTTATATTTAGAACATAATTCCTTTATTGCTTCCATACTTTTATTTAATGCAATTTTTTTTTTTTTTGTTTAACGTCAAATGGATGGACAAATATAAAATTTACCACATACAATTATTCATATTTTATTCAACTAAATTAAAAAATACAAAAATCAACAATGATAACTGCTTTTCAATACAACATTGCACAGTCATTTAAGAATTTTTTAAACAAATCAGTTTCATAAAAAAAAGGGGTTGCAAAGCTACATCAAAATATATAAAAAAAAAAAAAAAAATAGGAAATATATTGTGCTACTTCTGTGTTATTGTGCTACTTACGGGAGCGAGAAAAAAATCACACACATGAGCTATTATTATCTCCGTATCATCACCATAAAAAAAAAAAATAATACAGGAAACAAAAGTACAACATAAAATACCAAAATTTACCCTATATATATCCATATTTATATATACTCATATGGTTATATCCTGTAAAAATACTCATCATAATATGATCCTAAGAGATTTCAAATTTCTTCCCCTTAAGGGAATTTTTGCCAAAAATGAAAGAAAAAAAAAATTAATAAATAAAAAGAAGAAAAAAAAATCCATATGGTAATACGAGTAAAAATATCTATGAATGTTACAATAAAAACCTAAAATTACATGTTAAAGACATTGCAGTGTCTTTCAGTATATTTCGGAGAACTTTATGTAATCGTTATCATCTTTAGATTAAAAGAAAGTAAATATCACAGTTATTTATGCAATAAATTTTTTTTTGCACAAAGAATCTAATATAATTTTAAGTAATTTAAATTAAAGCATTAGAAATATATGCTTTCGTACATTTAATTTGAATGTAATTTATTTACCTATAATTTACCTATAAATAAATAAAATAAAAATTTGTTAAAACAAATGAAGAAATGAAAAAAATTTTAATCAAATATTTCTTTAATACATTTATTAAAAGTTTTAAGCTTTAACAGTAACACATTTCATATGTATTATATTATCCGTGTTTATTAAAAGTGCACATGAAAACAAGAATAAAGGAAAAATGTTTTTAAATGGAACAAAAACTAAAAGTGAAAAGGGTATTTTTGATGAAAAGATAAAATTTACTTTCAGTTAATTTTTTTTTTTGAACACAATCAAAGTCAACTGCAGTTAAATATACCGAATAATTTGCAGCCGAAATATTAAGTCCATTCTCAACAACATATAAAGAGCATATAATAATAAATTTTTCAATTTAGAATAATAATATGATTATTTTTTTGTATTAAATTTAATTTGAGAACTAAAATTAAACTTAAATTTAAATAAAAAAAACAAATTAATTAGAGTTTTAAAAAAAATGTAGCGTTAATTTAAAATTTTAAAAGACGAATTAATTTAAAATACATATTTGTTAAAAATTATATTTTTACCGATCGCATACATACAACGAAGGTTAATAGCGCCAAAATTTCGAATCTCAGATTTTTACATGTATGAATTTATTTCTTCGGTAGTAAGAAACATGAATTTAAGTGTTTTTGGAGTGGTATGTGTCTGTCTGTTTGTCTGTGGACACGTGCACAGCACAAATTGACACAGATAATGTTTTTTTTAAATTTTTTTGAATTTTTTAAACAGGTTTTTTTTTAAATTTTTGAAACCTCGTGCCTTATTATATAAAACGACACCCATTTATAAATATAAGAACATCATAAAAAATCATAATATTAAAATATTTGAATTATAAATGTTACCGTTATGTAAAATTGATTAAAATGCAATACAATTTTAAATTACAATTTTTAAGATAATGAGGTAATGAAAAATTGTGATTAGAAATTAAATAAAAAATTACAAACTTTGTTTTATATAAAACTTTGGATTAGTTCAGTTAAACCAAAATGTTGAAATGTTATATTTTTGGTAAACTAATAATTTTTGATATTTAGCCAATGGTGTAGTCGTTGATATACGGGGCTTTCTTTCATAAGGCTTCGGGTTCAATACAAGCACTGAATGAGTCATATATAAATTAATAGAAAATAAAAATAGATTTTTCTTATAATATATAATTAATAGAATATACTTAAATAAAAAATATAATATCGTAATATACATAAAAATAAAAAAAAAGTAAAATAATAATATACTCGTATAGCCGCAGAATTAAAAATATTTGAGTTAAATAGTCTTGTACAATAGCTACAGACGAGTAATCATCGGCTTAGTGAAGCCAGTGATTCCAAAAACTGAAGCTAATAAATCACTTAGAGAAATTGTCCTATGCTCCTTATAGAAGTCCAAACCAAAAAAAAAAATAATTTTTCATATTAAAAAAAAAACCTTCATTTTTAAAAAAAAAATTAACGGCATTTCGAAGACGATGGGTTACAGTTCTTTCCGATGGGTTGCAGTTCTTTCCAATGGGTTGCAGTTCTTTCGAGATATATTTCGAGGTTTATTCCGATTGTGAAGTTCTTTATCTGAACAAATTTTTCAGTAATTCAGTAATTTAAATTTAAATAATAAAAATTTAATATTAAAATAAATTTGAAATTCTGATCCCCGGAAGAGGTTATTCACATATTATTAAAAAAAACATTAATTTAACATTTCATAAAAAAAAACTTCCTAAAATATGAAATTTTTTTTTATACAAAAAATTATTATTAAATCCTTAAAATTCTTAATTTAACGAAATATTTTAAAATATAGGGTATACATTCATATGAATCAATCAAATGAAATAATTTGAATCAATTAAGTTTTTAAGTGCATTTTAATATTATAAAATTTTGTTTTTGTTTTTTTTTTATATTACACAACATATTTTTTTTTTTTACAAAATTCCTTTCTACTTTAACTTTAAATTGATTTTTAGTTAATATTAATTTCGCTATAATATAAAAAAAAAAAAAATTAATTTTATCTTCTTTAAACAAATATAAAAAGTATCTATCCCCTCTATTCAATTATGAAAATTCGAATAATTTGAAAACAAATATGTTTTTTTGTTTTTTTTTATTAGAAAATATTTTCCATTTGAAAATTTACTTAATAACATTATTTAAAAATTTATACTGTTCAATAACGGACTCTAATAAAATAATAAAATTTAATTAAAAAATAAAAATAAATGAAAAATTCTTTCAATGGTTCTTGAACGAATTAAAAAATACAATAAATTTTTTTTTTTTTTTTTTACATTTTAATCATCAATCAATAATTTTCCCATCGGACATTTAAACACAAAAACGTATTATCATAAAAAATAAATAATAAAAAAGATTTTCTAAATAAATATATGTATGTATATATATATATATATATATATTTATTTAGAATATATATATATATATATATATTAACCTTAAAATGATTTACGATATTTCAAACATTGAAAACGTTTATTGAAGTGCTAATAATAAAGAAAAGAGCTGATATTTTTTCTGCAAAGTTGTAAATTAACTGAACAGTTTGTAAAGTTCATTCAAAGCAATGTAGAGCTTATTAAATATGGTACATACCAAAAAGTGACGTATTTATTATCAAGATACCAGCAAGAAAATGTATAGATCTCAATGTTAATGTATAGATAGCGTAAAAGATCCTTTTTATAGTACCCTACTGTAGTAAATATGACGTCAACAATAAAAATTCTGTTAATAATAGTTTAAATATCAAATAAAGGATTAACCCCCCTCGACCTAAACTTTTAACCGAGTGATTTTTAAAAACTCTATAAAAGATACTAACATTTTTAAGTAACTATATCCTTCTGCAAAACTTCTTCTTGAGAACATAATCTTGAGAACTGCTTGAGAACGTTTCATCTTTTTGAAAACGTAATGAAAGAGACTGAGAAAACGTGAAATTGGTTCATTTAAACAACTTCATTCAATTGACATAATTTTATGAATTGTGATTTCTTTTTTTTACTGTTCGTAACGTACGTACATTAGATTATAACGAATAGAATTTATTTCAGATTTATTTCCTTTTTTTTTTGTTTTATTTATTATTTACTTACTTGTGTAATATGAGATACTACTAAAAATTTATATATACTTAGACACTATAAATATATATGCGCGCAATTATTTTATATATACGTATACTAAAATCAAATTTTTATTATTAATAGCTTAACATAAAATATTCATTTGAAATGTTTGAAATTATTATTTTTTTTTTCTTTTAAACTTCCACAAATACTATTACGTTTCGAATAATTTGAGTATCGAATTTCGATTTAAACGCACATTTATACTTATATGTATTACATATATTTCTAATTCGTCTATCTTAGAGTAAAGACAAAAGAAAGAATATAACAAATAAATCAGAATATACAATGAAAAAAATATCGAAATTTGGTGGAATTACTGGCCAAAAAAAAAAATATATAAGTATTCACCACCCCATTAAGCTTAGGATTGTTTTCGTTAAGAAAGCAAAAAAAAAATAGAAAGAGAACAAAACCCAATTTTGACTTATTTTATTTGTAATATTTTTCTTAAAGTATGATAATCGTGATAAAATAAATTCGTTAAATCTTAAGCCTCTTCACTTTTACATATTTAATTTTACATTATTTTATTAAACTAAATATATTAATTTCTGATAAATTTCTGAATAGGTTTAGCAACTTGGAAGTGGGAGTCTCGGTGGCCTAGTGTGTAAAAACATATAAAATACGCTGTAAACACCTAGGGATTGTGAGTTCGAATTCCACACACATCGTAAAAATAATTCCCCCTTATGACATTTGTAGCCACGCCTGGTACGAAAAGGTTTGTTAATTTCCTTGTCACATTTATGTGGCAGGGGAGCAAACTAAAAAAAAAAAACTTGAAAGTTATTTGTTAAATTTCAGATATTCACTGCATTTTAATTAAATTTTTATAATGTTTAACTGTCGGTTTTTTTTTGTATTATGCAGAAATTCTTACCTTGAATACGATTTTAAATAAAAAAAAATTATTTTCAACAACTCATATTCAATATCTGAATCTAAACCTCTATTTACGTCGTTACTACGACTCATAGGAAGGCGCCGCAAATTGAAGTAAGGTATTGATATGGTTATTTGCAATATTAAAAAAAATTGGCTGATTTTTACATCTTAGTATAAAAGGAAAAGTCAAAAAGGAGTCTTACACACAATAAATTGTGACTTTGTTTTTTTTGTTTAATTTAAAAAAAAAATGTTTAAACACCATAGAGCGTGTGATAAGAACCATTATGTTTATGATGTTTATGATATCTTAATGTTTATTTTGTATATGTATTTTGTATATGTATGTATATGCAAGTATGTAGATAAATTGATAGAAGAAAAAACGATTTTCCGGATATTCATTTCAAATAGCTTTTTATCCCTAAATCTATGATGTTTTGTTTTTTTCTAGTTTATTTATTAATAAAAGAAAAAAAAATATCTGTATTTACAATATTTGTGTCTTTTATTATATAAATATTTTCATTTTTATTTACTTTTCTTTTTTTCTTATTTGTTCATTGATCAGAATTCCCAAGAGTAACATCAAAATATTATTTTTCTTTCCTTATTCCATTTTTCATTGCTATTTTCTTTGTCCTAATGATTTCTTTATGCCAAAAAATTAAAAAAATAAATTTAAATTGTGTTGTTATTTCTTTTCAAAAAATAAACATTTTTACGCCTTTTTTCTACTCTAAAAATTGAAAATAAAAAGATTAATTTAACTTTTGGTGTTTTAGTTAGAATTGTCATAAATATATTTTAGAAATATCATTACCAAAAGTAATCACTATCTTCAAAATTAATAAAAATATAAAATCTATCACTTATTATACTAAATGAAAATTATTTTGTATTTTGTTCTTATATTACAAAAAAAAAAATCACCTGTCTTCACCACAGAACCGACCGCTATTACACGGAATGCATAATGCGAAATTTCATGGTCTTAGAAAAAATATTATATGTTATTTAATTAAATAAAAGTTAAAATTGATCGGATCAAAAAATATTCTATGGCAAAGTTTTTGCTATTTATTTGTGTAACAATTTTTTATTATAATTTTTCTCATAATATTTTCCTATTTGAAATATTCGTAAACAAATTAAAAATTACACTAGTAAACTGGAACTTCCGGTTGTGCCATATTTGCACCAAACTTATAAATTCCAGATATTTACGTAAAAACCTAAAATATGAAATTTGAAAAAATTTCGCTGGGTCGTTTAAGCTGTACACCTGCCCACAGACATATTCACACACACACACATACAAACTTCACGCAAAAAAAGTTTTTACAGACATCTTAGCACCGGAGTGCATATTTGCAAAAATCTCGGATACATATTTTTGGTATGAAATTAATACCTATCTTATACAGTCATGTATGCGGTTGGTAAAAAACTCTATCACTTATTAAAAAATGAAAATTATTTTTTATCTTGTTCTCATATTACAAAAAAAAAAAAAAAAAAAAACACTCATAAAATATTATGAGAAAAAAAGAAAGTTAATATAAAAAAGAAAACAAAATTAAAAATCAAAACAGTGTATTTAAAAAACACTAATAAAAAATTCCAAAATTTATTTTAGCCACAAGAATTTTCATAAAAATCAAGTGATTTTTCGACAACACATGGTGTAGAAACTAAAAAATAAGGAAAGAACCTTTTTTGAGCTAGTTATCATCAGGAAATTTATAAATTTTAAAAAAAAAAGATATTAGTAGCGTGAGCAAAACGTTCGAATACGTATATACGTAGAATAGCATATTAACAGCAGCCACCTATCAAGCTGGATTACCACATTAATAGACCACCATACATCCTGATAAAACGTTGATTATTCATATGTACTGTAAGTCCATTCAATTTAATTTACTTATACGTCCATAAAATAAGAAACGAAAAAGAAAAATTATAAAAAAATATTTTATATATAAAATTTTAAAATTTTAAATTTAATTTTTTTTAAATAAAAAATAAAAATACATATATTTACAAATACTGAATGTGTAAAGTATAAAAAAAGGGGTGAAAAAAAATTATTTAATGAAACAATTAAAAAATTTTGTAATCACATAGGTACAAATAAAATAATGTCTCACTTGAAATTTAAAAAAAAATTAAACTTTTATGAAAGAAATTTCTGTAATTGTTAAATTCTATCTTAAAATTTTTAAAAATCCTACTTAAAGATTATAATTTAAAGCTTTTTGAAAATTTTTTTATCTGAAATTTTAATTTTGAAATTTTTTATCTGAACTAATATTGACATTTTTTTGTAAAATTTATAGTGCGATATCCGTTTGTAATACTAGTATTTTCACTATTTCACTATTATTAAGGATATTTAAGGATATTAATATATTTATTTTGAAAACTTTTAAAATTATAATTATTCTCTTTTTTATTGTGGTGAAATTATATTATTATTATTGCTGTTAAATCATACCGCTTAAGATCCAAATATAAACAGAACCTAAAAGTGTAAGAGTAATTGGTTAATTTAAATTTTAGTTCCTTTTTTTATGGTTAAACTTCTACACAATATTTCATAAGAACACTTTTTACTTCTTATTAAAATTTAGTCTATATTTACCCATAAAAATATATTTTGGCAATATGACCTCACATATATAAAAATCATTTGATATCGATTCTCAAAATATAGAATCCATTACTTTATCAGGAACAAATATTAATCATTCACATACAATTATAGAAAAAGATTTCTTAAAAACTACCATTTCTGAGATAATTCAAAAAGAATTTAAAACAATCCTTGAAACGGAAATAAATACAAAAAAAAAAAAAAAACAGTTTTAGATCAAACTACAATCATTGACCACAAAACTTTGGCCGATATGGATAAAATACCATATATTGTCAAAACTTTAGAAGAATTTTCAGGAGACAATGATGACTATGAGTCATGGAAAAAAAAATGTTGAAAGAGTATTATGTATGTACAATCATTTAATGACACTTCAAAATATCTTGAAATTCTCATTGTCGTACGAAATAAAATTATAGGAAATGCTGATGCCATCCTTGAATGTTATAATACTCCATTGTACTGGATAAAAATAGTAAAATGTCTTAACATACTTTACTCAGACCAACGAGACTTATTCACTCTGGAATATCAAATGACAACACTAGAACAAAACTTCAATACTATCGAAGAATTTTATAATGAAATTCACCATCTTTTATACCTAATCTTGAATAGAATTTCTTCAATGGAATTAAGTCAAGAATCTTTAAATGTCATGATGCAAATTTATAAAGATAAAGCTCTCTATGCGTTCATCAGAGGTCTAAATGGAGATCTCTCACGTTATCTTATTATAAGTGAACCGAAAGATTTGCAACATGCATTTCATTTATGTTTGAAATTGGAAAATATCAATGATGAAATAAATGGAAATCAAAACAATATAAAAAGACATCAATCAGTTTCTTTATTGGAACAAAATAATCACCGAAGAATTAATTCAAGGTTTAGAAAACCTAGAAATAATATAAATTTTCAATTTCAATCATATCAAAATCGTCGTAATTATTGAAAATCGAATTATTAAAATAATTTTCAATATTTTCAACATTCTAAAACAATTAATTTTCAAAACTGTACTTGTAACTGTGTTCCCAGTAATAATTAAATAAAACAATATCAAGTCACTTACCATCAATAAATTTAAGATTATTTTTTGGTATTTTTGCGTATTAAAGGCGATTTATCCAACTTTACAGAACCTCCTCTAAACGTATTGCTTAATAAATTAATATTACAATTATCTAATGATGATAAATACGATTTAATCTTTAGCAATCCCTTTAGTAATTAGGTTTAGTCTAGTTAACCTTTAATAATCCTCCTTAACCAGTAATTCTTTTCCAAATTATTATAATGTCGGCTCCAATATATAAATTAACTAAATTCTCAAGAATTAGAATAATTCTACCACTAATTCAATGAGTGATGCTGGAAAACTACACACACATAAAGATGAAGAAAAACGATAGGTACAAAGATTTCATTTAACTCTATCGAAAACAAAATTCAAAATAACTAAACTCTTCAATAGAGGAAAAAAATATGACAAACAATCAAAAAATTTCGATATTTATAATAAAAGAAGAAAACTATTAAAGAATTATCAAATTAAAGAATATATTTTAAGGACAAACGATAAAAAATTAAGTATTAAACTAGCAATAAGATATAAAAAAGAAATTACAGAAAAATAGAAATGGTATTATATAGTTAAAACACAATTAGTAGTAATTCATAAGTTTACTCTTAAAAATTAATTTTTAAGATTTTTTTACCCTTAGCTGTAGGTATATCAGGTCCAGATCTTTGACAAGTAATCGTGCTTAAAATTTATACGCACAGATAATCATTAATAACATTTAAAATTAATAATTTAATTAAAACAACCAGTCAAATATTAATTATACTATTAAAGTAGAAAATCGTCTTAGTAACCCCGACAGTTTCAATTTACAATAAAAATTAAAATTAATGACAGATTTAATAAATATAAGCCATGATACAATTGATTAAAATATCGGTATCATCAATAGGTAAGAAAAAAATTATACTATCAAATATTTTTAAGTAATGACAACTTATCTTATATTCTTTTTAAGAAGAAACTTTAGACTTATCTGAATTTTAAGTATTATTAAAGTAGAAAATCTTCTTAGTAACCCCAACAGTTTTAAATTAAGTGAAAATAATAAGGGTACCTATTTACGAGTTGGTGCAAAAGTGCAAATTTGTTTTGCACCCTAGCACATATTTGCACCAACTCGTGAACAACCCTAGCATGAATTTTTATTGAGCTGTCAAATATCGTTGATGTGCTTGTTTTGTTTACATAAAAATTTAATATGCTTACCAAAAATTTCAGATATTTGTATATCTTCAAATGCTTGACTTAATAAATAATCAGAAATAATTTTTTTTCCACTTTTTTTAGGCATTTTTTAAATTTTTATCTAATATAGCGCTTACAAAAAATATATAAACAAACTTTGCAATGGTCTTGCACAAATATGCAATAGTCTTGCAAAATTTTGCACTTTTTTATACATGAAAACAACAACAAATTGTGCACTTTAACTGTCAAAAAATTGAAATATGATACGGTGCAAAATTTTGCACTTGTGCAAGACCACTTTGCACCAACTCGTGAATACCCTTAATAACAAACGGATATTGCTTATTTTATGTCATAAAGATATCATTATAACAATATTAATAAATTATTTATATAAAATACTATTAATTAAAATTTAAAATTGTAAAATTTGATATTTATAATATTGTAAATTAAATTTAAATATAAAGAAATTTAAGAAATTAAATATAAAACAATTAATTCTGTATCTAATTTGTAATAAAAAAAAAAATGATATTGAAACTCTATTTGTATTTTGAATTTATTAAAGAATAAAACTTCAACTTATAATGTAACTTACAATCAATATATTCCTATACTGTTAAAGAAATATCTGATGGCATCATACTACTAAATTTAATGATAACATTATAATCATTTATAAATACCTTTAATAAAGACTTCTCATATACATGGTTTGGACAAGTGCAAGTGAAAGTAAGGAAAGGAAAATTGGTTAGTACGAAGATACGGTAAGATTGTTAATGTTTCAACTTGGATAGATTTAAAGTAGATGGTTTCGCATTTTTGATGTTCGAACACTTGTTGTTCTCTAAAAATTTTTAATTTCACCACTATATTAAAAATAGTCTAACAACTATAATTTATCATATGATAAACATTGATCGCATTTCGAATTTAAATTGCGATTCAATTTTTTAACTTATCACCGTCTTTTACTTTTTTTCTTTATTTCTGGAATCTATTAAAAGAGTATAGTCTAACTGAAAGAGTATAAATCTAAAATCGTTGTACATCTGTTATAGGTCTAAATAAAATTATTTACACGTTTGGTTTTTTTTTTCATTTTCATTCTTTTTAAAGTATCATCTTCATGGAGATTTGCAACTCCAATAGATCTATAAAAGTTAACGCAAAATTAATGATTAGTCTTTAAGATTTAATTTTAATCTTTTAAGAGGGGACTAGTGTTTTTAGTAAGTTAAAGTCTCACATAACTGTATTGCGTAAAATATGTTTTGATGATTCTCACCATCGTTTTCCAAAGAAAAGCAAAAAAAAAATTTTTTATTTTTTCCATTGTTTAGGTTTTTGCTTTTAATAACATTTTAAATTTAGACAAAGTTAACAGAGAAAAAATTATTTGTATAAATAATCCCTAATCGCTAACATATTTATTTTATTCCTATTTATCGATGCAGTTCTGTAATAAGTTATGCCCTTAATTTTAATTCCAATAACAGTTGAATATCCTAAAAACTTATAAAAGTGAATACATCGTAATTCCAATAAGAATTAAATATTTTAAAACTTATAAAATAATTTAAGATACTTTCCAATTAACAAATTTCCGAAAAAATAAATGTCTAAACATATTTAAAGCTGCTAAATATTATCATTTTTTTAATTAAATTATTAAACTGCCATTTTTCATATAATTGCATTATTATTTTAAAATTTTCATTTGAATTCTTATGACATTATTGCTGCAGTTTGCCCCCAAAGAAAAATTTTAATGTTTTTATACCCGTATGAACTATGTTCAAGGGTATAATAAATTTGCCATTACGTTTGTGACACCTTAAAGGAGTCGAGCTAGATATAGTGTCAAAGGTATGGATCGGCTCAGAATCGAATTCTGAGTCGATTAAGCCATGTACGTCCGTCCGTCCGTCCGCACGATAACTCAAAAAATAAAGGAGCTAGGAGGCTGAAATTTTTTTTACGGCACTTTTGTAAAATTAGTTAGTTTTGCTATTTAAATCCAACATTTTCGGTCGGCGGGTTCGAGTAGCTGCCATACAACTTCTATCTTTATATAGAAATAACTCAGTATCTATTCAAGCTAGGTTTCTGAAATTTTGCAAATGATGATTAAGTTTTATGGCAACAACTTCTGTAAAATTTGGATGTGGTGGTGCGGCGGGTTCGGATAGCTGCCATACAACTTCTCCGTTTAAATGAGAATAACTCAGTGTCTATTGAAGCTAGGAACCTGAAATTTGGTAAAGAGGTGTCGAGTTATAGGCCAACAACTTTTGTAAAATTTGGTTGGTCTAGAGCAGCCGGTTCAGGCTTCTTGCACCTCTTCGAACTTAATGAAGCTAGGCGTCTGAAATCTTGCAAATGATGATCAAGTTTTATGGCAACCACTTTTGCAAAATTTGGTTGTGGTGGTGCGACGGGTTCGGGTAGCTGCCAAACAACTTATCCGTTTAAATGAGAATAACTCAGTGTCTATTGAAGTTAGGAACCTGAAATTTAGTAAAGAGGTGTCGAGTTATAGGCCAACAACTTTTGTAAAATTTGGTTGGTCTAGAGCAGCCGGTTCAGGCTTCTTGCACCTCTTGGAACTTAATGAAGCTAGGCGTCTGAAATCTTGCAAATGATGATCAAGTTTTATGGCAACCACTTTTGCAAAATTTGGTTGTGGTGGTGCGACGGGTTCGGGTAGCTGCCAAACAACTTATCCGTTTAAATGAGAATAACTCAGTGTCTATTGAAGCTAGGAACCTGAAATTTGGTAAAGAGGTGTCGAGTTATAGGTCAACAACTTTTGTAAAATTTGGTTGGTCTAGAGCAGCCGGTTCAGGCTTCTTGCACCTCTTCGAACTTAATGAAGCTAGGCGTCTGAAATCTTGCAAATGAAGATCAAATTTTATGGCAACCACTTTTGAAAAATTTGGTTGTGGTGGTGCGACGGGTTCGGGTAGCTGCCATACAACTTATCCGTTTAAATGAGAATAACTCAGTGTCTATTGAAGTTAGGAACCTGAAATTTAGTAAAGAGGTGTCGAGTTATAGGCCAACAACTTTTGTAAAATTTGGTTGGTCTAGAGCAGCCGGTTCAGGCTTCTTGCACCTCTTGGAACTTAATGAAGCTAGGCGTCTGAAATCTTGCAAATGATGATCAAGTTTTATGGCAACCACTTTTGCAAAATTTGGTTGTGGTGGTGCGACGGGTTCGGGTAGCTGCCAAACAACTTATCCGTTTAAATGAGAATAACTCAGTGTCTATTGAAGCTAGGAACCTGAAATTTAGTAAAGAGGTGTCGAGTTATAGGCCAACAACTTTTGTAAAATTTGGTTGGTCTAGAGCAGCTGGTTCAGGCTTCTTGCACCTCTTGGAACTTAATGAAGCTAGGCGCAATAGATTCAGGTAGCTGTCATACAACTCCACAATTTACATAAATATATCTCTGTAGTTCGGTACTAAAACATCTGAATGTTTTTAAAAGATGATCAAGTTTTATAGAAACAGGATATATTACGTTCATACGGGTATCCCAGAGTTGACACAGTCTACTCTACTGCACTCTTCCTCGTTATTTTTAAAAAATCCGATAACATTTTCTAAATTTAGTTTTTTAGTATTAAAGTGATTTAAATCATTATATTTTCAGATAAAATAAAATATTTGTTTTAATATATCGAAATATGAATTACATAAAAATAAATACACTGTTATATTTGGTACGATTCGATTAAATCAGACAAAAAATTTAAAAATGGAAAAGAAAAAAAACACGATAACCATTTAAGTCTTAATAAATCAATCAAATTTCCTTTAAATATTTTAGTCCTGTCAATATGTATTTATAACAATTTCTTTGTATGTTCTACATATGTATTTAATAAAAAAAAATATAAATATATATATATATATATTTGGATTATTAATGTCCAAATATAAAGTTAAAAGGTATTATTTACCCTCTTATATATTTTTTTATTAGAAAAATTTTCTAGAAATCAATAAAAAAACCATTTATATTAAATATTGTGTATTTTTTGTTATGTTTTTTATCTTTGTTTTTTTTTTTTTGTTTTATCTTGTTGTATTTCTGACTCAATAAATCTCAATTTTATTTTTCCGGCATTATAATTTATCCAATATTTCCTTTTTAGATATTGGAATTGACCATTTATACCAAGTTAATATTTTCCTTAACACTATCTACCATATAATTTTGTTTCTATTTTACAATTTTTTTTATTTTTTTTTTTTGCACAATTTTCAGACCGATTAGAGGGTTAAACAAGGTTTGTTTAATTTTTTTTTTTTTTTTGTTTTTTTTTTCATTTGTAAAAAGATTGATTTAGCGGAAAATGGAAAATTAAAGTCAAATTAAATATAAATAGAAAGAAGGACATAGCACAAAGTCTTTGAATATTAAAGTAAATTTAATGGAGTTATATTATAGAGACCAACAAGTACCTATTAAATAATGAGTTAAGGGCACAACTTAAGAAACTGTTTTATTTAAAAGGGAAGATAAAGAAAGAATTTAAAAAATAAAAAAAATATACACATTAATATATAAGGAATAAAAATATGAAAATAAATATATGTTTAGTTTAATAGGACAATAAAATATTAATTCCTATTAAAATATAGATTGACTATATATATATATAAATATATGATAGAATGGAAAAAGTATTATCGATTAGATCTATTGAAAATTAGACCTCTTAACTTAAATTTAATTTATTTAAATTTATTAATTTAAAAGTATCTAAAGGGAAACGATATCATTTATTATTTAAATATTTGAAATTATAGATTAATTAGATATAAATTTCCTTGCACAACAAATAAGATATAAATTTGATGGTTAAAGTCCAACACGCGATTTTGATTGATTTGTTATGGTGATTTTGATTGGTTGGTTATGGTGATTTTGATTGGTTGGTTATGGTGATTTTGATTGGTTAAAGTCCAACACTACCCATATTTACCTCATGCAGTTTCCTTGAATGACTTTCGATATTTTCCACCGTGCCTTGTATAAAAAAAAAAATTAAAATATTAAACAAATTGTATTGTACTAGCACATCAGACAACACTACTTAAAAACAATCTCCAAAAAATTTGAAAATAAAAAAACCTTAACAATACCTTAACAATAAAAATAAAATAAAAACCTTAACCAACCTTACAAATGCTGGATTTATTAAAAAATATTTAATTTGAATTGTTAATTCGTTATTAAACTGTGAGCCAAACTTAAAAGTAAAATAAATTTTTTTGTAGTATCCTTTAAATTCTTCTTCTTTAAACTGTTACAACTGGCTGTTGTAATTTTATAGTTTTGAATCTCAAAGATTATTGGTTTTAAATATTCTAATTATATAAAAAAAATTTGAACTTTAGATAATTTAAGGTTTCAATTCTTTGTTTTATACACTAATTATGTGGTAAATATAAAGAAATTTTTTTTTTTTTTTTTTAATGCATTTCTCTGCCACATAAATGTGGACAGGAAACTACAGGAATTACTCTTACTCTACCGGGAATAACTCTTACGACGTGTGTGGGATTCGAACCCACACTCCCTCGATGTTTACAGGGTATTTTATACGCTTTTACCCACTAGGCCACCGAGACCCTATATAAAGAAATTTAATAAACATTGATTTATGAGTACAATTAATTTAATTGTTTGTTTGTTTAATCCATTTTTTTTTCTTTGGATATAATTTAAAAGTTAAATTTAATTGTTGGGATTATCGTTAAGATATTATTTTTGTTTATTTTCTTTTTGATTAAATCTGATTTTATCTCATATCTTATATTTGATATTGAAATCTAATTTTTTTGTTATACAAAAGAAAAAGAATATTTTATATAATTCATTTTATCTATATAGCTTACATAATATATTTTAATTCCTTAACAATTGTATTCACATAATATATGGGATTACATTTTTTAAATTAAATAATACAAATTTAAAAATTACAAAAGAATATTCGGAATTTATTATGATATTAAAAAATTACAAAAAAAAATAATGTATAGTATGTAAAACCAATGATATTTAAAGGCTCCCATGTTCAAGAAAACAATAAAAAGCATTCTTAAAATTATATTGTGAACACTTTTATAATTGGACTACATATTTGTGATTTTTTTAGAATTTTTTATGTAAGAATTCAAATTGTGAAAAATTGAGAGACACACACTTGACACTCAATTTTGATAAAATTCTATATAGCAAGGAAAAACCGTTAAACACGTATAAAAATAGAAAGCATGAAAGTTCATTTCTCAAAAAGATGAATGTGGAAAAAGATTTCACCTAATGCTATTTAACAAAAAAGATTTATAGTAAAATGTCTTAAAATATTAAGAAAAGAACACTTCGCAAAAAGACTTTTAACAAAACAGTAATTAAACAAGGTAGAATGTAAACCAACGGTTTTTAAAAGCGCACATTTCCAAAACTCAATACAAACTGTTTAGAAGTGTGACTTACACAAAATGAAAATTTGAAAATTTCATGTAATAAGAAAAAATGTGAAAATAGGACATTTTTGAAATTTTGAGGGGCCGTAATTCCGGAATCCTATATAACTAAGAAAAGCCGTTAATACACGTAAAAATGTATTATTGAACCTTTAATTTTCATGCCTTGCCTTTGCGAAGAAAAATTTGTACACGTGCCTAAGTTACAGGTGTCTAAAAACACCAAATTTTCAATTTTTGAGACGTAATAACTCTTAAAGAGGGGGTGCTACCAAAAAATTTTCTGAGGAAACTTATACTAATTCTAAAAGTTCTTTCTTGCCTCAAAATTTCAGGTTCCTATTTAAAGGCGTGCCGGAGTTATGAAAAACGAAATTTCATGCAAAATGTGGTTTTCACATAACGGTAAATTTAAATAGTAAATTACAAAATATTGCATAATTTTGATATTGTTTTATGTAGATAATAAAATTTTCGATCTTCTGGCGGTTTTAGATTGCAAAACTATTACGCAAAGCCTGAGATATATACATCTGAAAATGGGGCTTTTTCGCAATTTTGAAGAGCTGCAACTTTGGAACCCTTTATAACTTAAATAAACCTTTAACACACGTAAAAATATATTACTGTAGCTTTAATTTTTATATCTTGTAGAAGTAAAATATGTACAGGTTCCTAAGTTACAGGTGTTTAAAAATAACAAATTTTCAATTTTTAAGCCCTAATATCTCATAAACAGGGGGTGGTCCAAAAAAACTAAGAAAAGCCGGTAACTAAGAAAAGCCGTTAATACACGTAAAAATGTATTATTGAACCTTTAATTTTCATGCCTTGCCGAAGAAAAATTTGTACACGTGCCTAAGTTACAGGTGTCTAAAAACACCAAATTTTCAATTTTTGAGACGTAATAACTCTTAAAGAGGGGGTGCTACCAAAAAATTTTCTGAGCAAACTTATACTAATTCTAAAAGTTCTTTCTTGCCTCAAAATTTCAAGCCTCTATCTAGAAGCATGCCGGAGTTATGAAAGTAGAAAAATCATGCAAAATTTGGTTATCACATAACGGTAAATTTAAATACTACATTTAAAAAAATTGTATAAATTTCATATTAATTTAGAAAGATAAAAGAAATACCTGTCGAATGACGTTTTCAGATTGAAAAAATCTTTAGTAGAACATAAGATATATGCATTTAAAAATAGGGCTTTTTCAAAGTTTGAGGGGCTGTAGCTCCGTAATGGGAGGGGCTACATGAAAAAGTTGTTCCACAAAATTATTTTTTTTATGAGACCTACCCATGGTTAAAATTTTTTTTCTCTATCTTTAACGGTGTAGAAGTTTTGTAAACAGACGGACGGACGGACGGACGGACGGACGGACAGAGTGAAACTAATAAGCACATTTTTTCAAAAATTTTTTGGAAATGTGCTAAAAACTAAAGATGTTTTATTGAAATATGTTGGAATATGTAGGTAAAATATATTGAAATATGTAAAAAATGAAGGAATTTTAGAGTTAATTACAAAATCAGCGTTATACGTTTTTTATCAGAATATACATAATATTTGCATATACTTTATATTTACATATATATGTATATAGGAAGATATACTTTCTCAAACAGCTTTTAGCGAAGTGTCTCATTATGAAAAATTAAGAGTTTCAAAATGTCCCTTCTTCGGCTAAATGTATATACATATAAAAATATAGTATTGGAGCTTTAATATTTATGTTTTACTTACGACAAATTTCCACAGATGCTCAAAAATAGCGAGTTTACAATATTTGACTCCTAATAATTTTTGAATAATAGTTTTGAATAACGGGAAGTACGAAAAAATGTTTGAGATAACTTATGCTAGATATCAAAGATCTTTCTCCATTTCGCTAAACAATTTCATCGTTTTAACTAGAAGCATTTCGGACAATACGGGCTTGCAATTTTTTTATTTTCACATACAAAAACAAACGAACGCATGTATAAATTGAAACGAATAATTAAATTTTTCAAAAATTTTTTGAACAAGGCAAAAACAAAATAATTAAAAATTTTTATTTAAGAAACGAATTTTTTAAAAACTAAACAAATGCTTATTTGTTTATTTATATTAATATTACAAATCACATATGGTTTAAAGCAATATTCCTAAACCATCAATTACGAAGGCCATTAAATCTTGGATACTATTATATATTTATCAAGTATGTTTATGTTATATGTATTAAATATTTACACAATATTGGGTAACAAATGATATTTGCTAAGAAAAATTACTTTTTCAGTATTTTTCTTCCAATTAAAAAATCTTGCCACTTAGTAGGATTTTAGGATTTTAACTTTTACTCGTATGATTAATAAGTAACATGCTTAACCACTTACAGAACTGAGATAACATAAGTAAAAAAAAAATGAATTAAACAAAAGGAATTGCTATTTCCCTTAAAAAAAAGTAAAATAATTTTAAATTTAAATAAAAGTCAACTTCAATTGATCTTCTCATTTGAAATTTTTCATCAAACCCGATTTTACTGCCTAGATTTTACAGCCTGGTATTTGAATTTTTATAAATACATACTTTTACGTTCAAATTTGTCATGATCATATCCATATGGCTCTTATAAATTTTATTATGTACATCGTCATAAGTACATACATGATTTTTCCTTATTTTCTTTAAAAACTCAGTAAATTTGATTGTTGAAATAATAACTTATTAATTAATCAAAGATTTAGAAAAGTTTAAATTAGAATTAATGTGAAATAAATTAATTTTGAAACATCGTGATAGTTAAAGTTTCAGCTTCACTGACTATCATTAATTCGCAAAGAAAAAATGTAAATTTGTAAAACAATGAAAAAAATGTATATTTTTTTCTATAAAATACAAATAAGCTTTCTGAAAATTGATTTTAAATTTTTATTCGGAAAATTTTCTTAAATTTTGTTTTAGCGAAAAATATAACAAAATAGCGTTTACCTATAAGTAGCCGGTTCTTAACTAAAATTGTGTTTTATACAAAAAAAAAAAAAAAAATATACACGACTGTCAAAAAAAAAAAAACCCATCTTTAAATTTACCAGAACCCATTATTTTTTAAAAATATATAAGTATTTGCTTGGTAGTTTAAACTTTATTTAGTACCCTTCTTCTTACCTCAATTTTATTTATTTTTATCATTAGCTCAATCCACTTTCCCATATATTTTATAAACCAAAAACCCTACCTAATTTTTAACCACGTTTTAAAAAAAATAATCGTGTAAATCAAATTACATAAAAGAAAATAATATTAAATAAAGAAAATGTAGTTTATATTCAAATATTTTTATTTTATTATTTCAAAATTTTATTATAAACATTCAAAACATAAAATAATAAGAAACAATGACAAAAAGAAAACACAAAAGACGAATCCTCAAAAAATTACACCCTAAAAACAAAAATTAAAAATAAAAAAAAATAAAAAATAAAAAAAGAATTAGGAATAAACAGAAGGAAAACAAGCAAAGAACAAGCAAAAAATTCAAAATCAAAACGATTATATTTCAAGTCTGTCACAAAAGTATAAAGAAGAGTGCAAAATAATCAAATTTTTCTATTATCATCTTACCATTATTTTACCATTATTATACAATATTCAATGTTTGTAATGTTAGTGTATATTTGATTTGTTATTTTCCGGTTTTTTAACAAAAGCAAACATCAGTTTAAAAAAAAAAAAGTGAGAGCAAAAAAAAAAACATAACATTTAGAATCGTCATGACCTCACCCTTAAACAAATAAAATATAATAATATTACACTTTTATAGGGAGAATCCAAATTTTGAAATTTTTAAAGGATATGTCAGGATATTAATCGAATATAAGTTAATTTTTTTAAGTGAAGTAAAAAAAATTCTTAACTTTGAAGCTTCTTTATTTTTTCTACAAATACAAATTTTTAAATCTTCTATAGCCATAACTTCCTACAATACAATTTTAAAAACTCCCAATAATAGAACGATTATAAGTATACTATTTATAATCGCTGTATGCTTTTTCTAGTTCTGCACTTTATACATACTTTTAGTTTTAAAAATACATTTTCATTCATTCAATTTTTTGAATTTTTATTCATTCATTCTTCACGATCAGGATTGCTCTTATCCATAAAAAGATAAATAATTGAAAGCATTATTACTTCAATTTTGTCTTTCTTACTTTCCAAATTGCTCAGGCAAAAAAAAAAAAAAAAAACTAATTTTCCATTAAATTTATGCATTCAAACGCGTTACAAATCCATTTAGATTTTATTGAGTATATTTTACAAATAATTTTTGTTGAACAATTTTTTGGTTTTAAGTTTTAAGCTACGTTTAAATGCAGGATTTAATATTATTAAATCAAAATGCGTTATACTTTTTTCTTATATTAAATTGACACTTATGAATCACGAGCTTCTGAATCTTCCACCTCTGTTATATCGTTCTATTACTTTACCAATAATATTCGAAATGGCTCATAGTAATTACGTATGATATCAAATTTTCTAATATTCTTTATAAATGTTAAGTAAGTACACAAATTTTACAATTTTTACTGTTTAAAAGGATTTTTTACTTAATAAAATAAACATGAACACTTACTTAACACTTACCCTGTTTTATACCCTGTTTAAATCCAGCTTATACTATTGGATTCTTGTTCTAACGAGATTTAAAATTTGTGTCATCTCTCAAAGCATTCCAAAGTGAGAAAAAAAGAAGGAAAACTTTCTCTGTCCACCCCCATGTAGTTCTAATCCCTAGATAGCATAACTCAAACATCGCAAATGTAGAACCATCTCCAACCTCATATGTTACCCACAATTGGCGATTATTACATAAACAATGTGCAAAGATTCAAGGTGAACATTAACTTGTTAATGCTTGCTATTTTAAAATTAATTTTCATTCCTTAACTCAACTTCCTTTGACCACACAGTACATGAATACTAAAAGTCGTTTAATCTATTGTTTGGTCAAAAAAGGAAAATGCTGTTTAGTGCGTTAAAGCCGCTCAAACTCGTAAAGGACTCATTCCACTCCTTTATAGTGTCTTTCGATGATTCCCATCTAGCCTCGAAAAAAAAGTAGAAACTGCAGCGCATGTTGCAATACCATAGAAGTTGAAGATGAGTTTAGCAAAGTCATTTATCTTTTTACTTATCATCTACGACCAACGTTGTAAGGATTTGTCCTCTTAGAATGGCTTAAATATTTTCTGAATTAATTATTGTCCCTAAAAACATTTGACATTTGCAAATAAATGTTGGATTCTACTACAAGTAAAAAACTACTTCTTAAGAAACCTTTTAATTTCCCATCATAAAAGTTTTTACTTGATCCCAACTTAGATTGTATACTTTTAACTATTATTTTCAACTCAATCAAATTCAAAATAAATTCAAATCGATTATGTGAACGCAAAATTTAATTTCAAAAGGAATAAAAGAAAAAAAAAATGTTTTCTTTGCCAATTTATTATGTTATTTTCTTTGCATATTTTGAAATAACTAAAAATGAAAACAAAACACAAAAATTTAACTAAAATAAAAAATAACAATTGAAAAAGTGAAAAACCATAAACGAAAAAAATATGATTGTTTTTTTTTTTTGTGTTTTTTATGAAAAATACATTTATGTATTTTGTAATTTTCATTATTAATAGTGCATTTCTTTTTGTTTTTTTATTTAATAAAAAATTGCCTTAAGGTATTTTGTTTATTTAAAACGCAAATAACGCCAACGCATTTAAAAATAACAAACGTCAAACAAATGAATTTTTTTTTATTTAAATTGTAACGCAATGAAGGGCAAACGCATTGCGAAGAAACTTTTAACTCTATATTTTAAACGAAAAGAGAAACACTAATATTTATTGAGACGATGATGTATTTTATAATAAATAATACATTAAATAAAAAAAAGGCATTATATAAAAAGGAAAATAATGGTTAAAAGATAAAAATTATTGACAAAAAAATAAATTTAAAAAATATAATTAATCCAGTTAACTATAGGATATAAAAAGGTAGAGATAATACTATAGTTAATCCTATATAATCATTTCATTAATAATTAATAGTTTCTTGAGCTTATAAATATTAATATTCCCAACAATTTTTATATTACCTAAATATACATATCTATGTAAAATATTTAAAAAATTCAAATAAAAGAAATAACTTTATAATAAATAATTTTTTTTAAAAGAACCACGTAGGACTATAATATAATCGTTCATATGAGTATAATCAAAATGTTTTATCTAAAAATTCAATTACTATAGCTGTTTACATTGCTAATTAATCTTCCCATTACAAAAATTTCTATTACTTCTGTATGAATTAAATCTTTTATAATATTACTAAAATTTTTTTTTTCCTTAAAAAAGACACAAAAGTACTAAAAGTAGAGACAAAAGTACCAAAACAATAGTAAAGGCCACATTCTTCTCGCGTACATATTTTTTTATCAACATTTATTTTTGTTAATTATAAAAAATAATTTTTAATTTTAAATAATTTAAAACTTTTTTAAATTAATTTGAAAGATTAATGTTACATTAAAAAAAAAAAAAATTTTTAAATAAATTAAAATTATATTTTTCGATAAATCGACGCATTCATTCTGTTCGAAACAAATAAATCGCGATGTTGACAGATAAAAATTATTTTAACGATAAATGTTTGAAAATTCTTTTTATTATGAATGTATTAAAAATGTAAAAAGATATTTAACATACATACATTCCTTTTCCAATTTAAATTTTAATATAACAACAACAAAAGTAAAATAACACCAAAAAATTAAATTCAAATGAAAGAAAAACAAAAATGAATTGAACATATAGCATGACACGTGTCAAACTATGACGATTGTTTATTAATTATGATTTCTGTTAATATTCATAAAAATGTAAATTTGAAAACAATATCAAATTCAATTAAAATTATTGCTTTAAGAAAATTTTAATACAAATATATGTACATATACATTTATATTTTTTATCAATTTTCAATTATGAGAAAAGGATCACACTGAATTAACATGAAAAATATGAATAAAATTGAATTGAAACGCTATACATACATATACAGTAATAATGAAAACAAAATTAAATAAAAAAAAATTAATAAAGCAAGTGTCAATATTACATATATATGTACATTGTATATATACATATCGATATATAAATGTTTTTTTAAAAAAATATTATTTTATTGTTATTATTATTCAAATTGTAATTGGTTTAATTTTTAAAATTAAAGGGTGAGATTTTGTAATAAAATCTTAGATTTGAAATACATATTATGTATGTATGTAAAATTGTAAAGTGTAAATGGGATGATATGAAAATAATTTTATTTTTAAATAAACTCTAAAAAAAAAAAAATTAAATATGAATATTTAAAAAATTTATAGCCTAAAGATATTTTTAAAATTATATCATTTAAACCTAACTAAGAACCCAATATTATTTATTATATAAGAGTTCAAGATTAATAAAAATGAAAAAAAAGAATTATATTAAGTATACCATGTAAAGGACTTATATGTATTTATTAGACACACGCTTTTAATAAAACATACAGAATTATGTTATAATATAATATAAAACACTTTTTATATTTAATAAACTTATTTACATTTACCAATATCTAAAAATTATATTTAATAAGACACCAGCTGTAAAAATCTAAATTTTAGATTTAAGATAAGATAAAATAAAAATTAAACAAAAGTTTAGTCAAACCGTATCAGATGATCGATTCGATTGAATTTTTTTTATTATTGCAAAATAACGTCAAATTTTTCAGTAGGCTTCTATTGCCTTAAAACACGCCCATGAGAAATGATTATTGATCTTTCTTAACTTATTCTATTTAACTCGTTCAGTTTGTTAAAGATAGGCTTTTCTATTTCCGGAATTGTTTTTGGTTTTGCTTCTCAAACAAATGATTTTAAACTTTATCATTTACAGTTTTAAATCAGCATTTTTTCATAGGTAATATGATAATTTGTTAAGATAAATTGTCAAAAATGATTTTGTGAATAATAATTTTTTATGAATTCAATTTATTCCAATACTGTTATCGGTCAACGATCTTTAAGAGTTATTAAACAACAATTTATCAAGTTTAATTGTCAAACTTATCTGAAATTTACACTAATATATAATTTAAAAATATGTGTTAGTCATTCCAACATAAAGATAAATATGAAATAAAACAAAAACGTTGTAATAAGAACTTGGTGTAGTGATGTGTAGGGGTTATAAATATAGTGAGGTAACATATGGGTCGGAGTTCGAATCCTGAAGTAGAATACATTTTTTTTTTTATTTTTCTATTGTAATAGGAGTTTGGTGGTACAGGGAGAGATAGCATGTGGGCCGAATTTTGAATCCCAAAGTAGCTTAAAAATTTAAGCTTTTTTTTTTAGTTCTCCGTACTATTTGTATAATTTCGAATTGTGTGTGGGCATTGCAGTCATTGCAGTTAATTTTATGTTTTTAATTTAAAAATTTTTTAGTGTACTAATTTTTTGAATAGGAGGCATGGTACTATATATTTAATATTTTACAAAATTTGAAAGAATTAGAAAACAATTTTAATATGTTTAATTAATTCATTAAATCTATAATTGTCGAATGGTTTTCCAATGTATTTTTTGAAAACAGTTATTTCGATCTGTTAAAAATCGATTCAACAAATCAATCTATTTCCCTTAAATTTATTTTGAAATTAAAAAATAAAAATAAAAAAATAAAAAAAAAGTTTGAGACCAAAATGAATTTAATAATTAGATGTTTCTTTAATTTGCACAAACCATTTCCGTCCTAACGATTCATCATTTCCAAACAAAATTCATAAGAATGTGTAAAATTCTCCTTGTAAATAAAGTCAACCAGTTGTATTTAAATTAAGTTAATTTTTTCCTTTCATCTATTTATAATAACGGAGTTCTTTAAATACTACCTATAAAAACGTTAAAATACCATTCTTTAAGAATTTAATTCAAAATCTTACCACCATCTTTAAAAAATTAAACGTAAAATTTATTGTATACATTTACCACCGTTAAAAAAATATGTTCATACATTTTAAAAATAACAGTTAAAATCAATTTAATAAATAGAAAGTTTCACTTTTTTCTCAACAGATGTCCTTATATGATATGTATAATGTTATAATTACATATAAAACACTTGCGTATAAAACATAAGTTACCACTCAGTAAAAAATTATTTATATAACACTCTCTTCACTTTATATGTTTATTTTTTTCAAATTTTCTTCTCCACCTTTTTTAATTTACCTAAGAGGAAATACTTAAAATGTTATATAAAAAACAAAAACTTCAACAAAATTCCAATAGAATAACAAACGCCATAATGAAAAATGATAACAATTTTCATCTATTGATCAAACAATTTTCCAGATAGAAAAATTTTTAATAAAAATAGAATGAACTTATAAATTAAAGTATTGTGTGTAAATTTCGTCAAAAAAAAAAATATATTTTATTTTTTTTGATTTTTATCTGAAATAAAATTTTTTTTTTAAATATTTTTAGTTTTTTACAAAAAATATTTAGTATATATTTTTATAGTTTTTAGTATTTTCTTCTTACCAAAGTTTAAATAAATAAAAACAAAAAAAAATGTCTCAGCGTGGTGTAAGCTCTAAACCAGATGGTTTTATAAATCCAAGAATACGAAATTTAGGACCACTTCCAATAATGGAAAAAGAAGGATATTTTTTAAAAAGAATGCCAGAACCACCACATCGTTGTAAAGAAAATTGTAAATTTTGGTATGATGGTTTAACACCATACGAACGATTATATTTTCATCATACATTAAATACAACAAGAAAAAATTCGAGATTTCGACAATACAGTTTTATACCAAAAGATTCTTTAGATTTTGTATTACAATCAAATTATAATCATGCTACTGATTCATTTCCATGTAAATTAGAAATGTCTGTACAAGGTGAATCTGTTGGTAAAAGAACTTTTAGGGTATTAAGAAATGAAAGAGAATTATATGTAGAACCTGAAACAGCATTAGGACATCCCTTAAGAATTGGTAAAAAAAAAAAAAAGTTAATATAAAATATATACTTAACAAAAAACTCATTATTTGTTTATTTTTTTTTTTTTAGGTGGTCTTAAAGAAAAAATATCACCTCATAGTGTTAAATTAATAAATAGTGGTCATCATTCACAAATGACAAATAAAGGATATTCAAGACAATCTGGAGATGGCAATATATTTCACTATTAAGAAAATTATTCATTTTTTCCTGTTATTACAATAATTATTATTGAGAAAATGAACAGTCTTTTAATATATTGAATGCATATCCTCAATATATAATCAAAAATATAAAAACTGTGAACATTTTTTTTATAAAAATTTATTAAAAAAAAAAAATATATAATTATAAAATTTAAAGTTTAAAAATCAATTGTATATATAGATAATTAGAATTACATAATTAATTTTTTTATAATAAAAACTATATACTAATTAAATTTATTTGATTTAAGATTTATTGTACTTACCCATTATATATGCCAAAATAACTTAAATAAATCAAGACCTTTTCAATTGACTGCATACTTTAATGTAAAAACAATTCTCTATGTTAAACCAATGAATAAAATATTTACATATATACATACATATTATGAATATATCAATTGATTTAAAAAGTGAATATATAATGACTAATTTAACATATTCAGATGACTCAATACAACAATTCTTTCAAACTCTCTTATACTAATCTGTTATATCTGGATATTCAACATAAACCATTGAATTTTGAAAATAGATGACAATATAAAACAATGGGTATAAAAATAAAATCAAAAAATACTTAATATTAATGTTTATTTTTAAATGTTAACTATAACTATATTTAACTTTAAACTAATTATGGAATCTCATTATGTTAGCTTTAAAATTTTCTTATATTTCCTTTACCAACAAATTTATTTTCAGCCACTGTCATCCTGTCGCTATAATAATTAAAAACAAATCTTCACTAGTGTATGATTTTTCTATTAGGTTAAAGAAGTTTTTGAATAATCATATATGTATCTATCTAGAAGCCAAAACATAAAAAAATAAAAGTCTACTACTGTCAGTGATCCAGCTAATGGTTTAGCAGTTAAGACACCGATGGTATAGCAATTAAGACCCCTAAACCAAAGACTAAGTCTTTCATATGAAAGTTCTCGGGTTCAAACCCCGACTGAGTCATATTAATTTTGTACAATAGTTACAACCGAGTTATCAACGGTTTAGTAAAATTAATGATTCCAGAAACTGAAGCTTAGTCAAATATGTATAATAAATCACTTGTGAATATGATCCTTATAGGAGTAGCAAAAAAAAAAAAAAAATATCAATGTTAATCTGCAGAATAAAAAACAGAAAATTAATGCTATATTGGAATTACTAAAAGAAAATAGTAAGAAAATTTAGAAAAAGTTACAACTTTTGTTCGGTCATAACACAAAAAATTAACAAATAATATGATGAATTCTTTTTGTTTTCAAAATCTTTAACTACATGCTTTTGTTACCTTCTTCCTATCATCACAGCCCTTCATAAAAATAATTAAATTCAGAAAAACGCAGTTAATTTAAAGAACCAAGTCAACAAACATATGAAAATTTTATAAATATTTTGTAAATATAATAATTAAACCTTTTTATGCAAAACCTCCCTTTAATTGATAACAAAAAAAAATCTTGAAATTAATTTTAGAAGGCAAAACAATACAAAAAAAAAGAAAAACTACTTCTAAATATATATACAATATAGAATTAAAAATAAAATTTTCAAATAACCTCTTAACCTACATAAAATCAAGACAGTACTTACAATCCAGGCCAAAATTTTCAAAACAATAATAAAAAGCATTCTGAAATTGCAATTATTTGTTCAGAAAAAAATTTATTTTTTTTATTTACATTTTAAATTCTGAATCATCCAGCCATTGATGCAGTAGTTGACACACCGCTTCTCATTCATAAGGGAATTAGAGGTCTCGGGTTCGATTCCCGGCTGGGTACAACAATTATAATATAATAAAAAAAAAAAAAATATTCATATATTGCAATATATAAATACTTAATATATCATAATATCTGATACACCCCACATTCCTACCAGGAAACAGGGGTTATAGTTACCTGGCACATTTATGTACCACGGTACTTGGATATAAATAAATAAATAAATAAATTCTGAATTAAAATTCTGCATTATCCTGAATTTTAAGTCAAATCTATTTGAATTTACTTTACAAAGACTATTTAGCTCCAAAACTGATAGTACTTACGTTAAAAAAAACATTTTCTAAAATATACTTTTTTTTTAATATAAAAAGTATCTAAATTTCATTCAGACAGACGAACGAATAAAATTAAACGAATAAGTAAATTTTATAAAAATTTTTTACTAAAAAGGAAATTTTCTACTAAATATACTAAAAAGGATATTAACAAACTTTTATTTGAATATAGACATGAAATTATAACAAAATTTATTTTATGCTATCTGGTAAAATATAAAAATAATAACATATACAGGTCAGAACTAATCAAAATGTATGTGCTTTCTAGAGTTAAACTTTTAATCTTCTTATAGTAATACCATAGCTTTTACCTTTTATATAATTCATATACATATATATTATATATATATATATATATATGCATATATGTAAATTTTAAATGAGTCTCTGCTATTTTGAATTTTATTTTATTAAACTATACTTATAATTCACAATAATTTAATTATTTTTATTCCTTCTTTTTTTTCTGCTCCAGTATTATCCTTTATAATAATCAATACAAATATTATATAAAAAAAAAAATCCTTAGTTACATAACAACTTTTGTTTGGAAACTACAATAAAGTAAAATAAAAAATTAAAAAAATCATGCCCCAACATTATTATCCTTTGAAAACTTTATTTTATTAAAATTAATCAATCAATTCAATAGAAAATATCATATCAGTTTTTTAATTTGGATACGTCAGACAAGGAAAATTAAATTTTACAATAAAAAGTTTTATTTTGTAAATATTCTAAATAAAAAAAAAATAAATAAAATGATGGTTCATGATGTTAAAAATTCTGATAAAAAATTATTTTTTAATACACGTAGAAGAACAATTTTATATTTAATACAAAAATATTTAAATGAATCAGGATATTCTGATATTGCAACAACATTAAAACAAGAAGCCCTATTAAATGAATATGATATTTGTGATAATATTGATTTGGATATAATATTTTTAGAATATTGTAGTTATCAACAAATGAAAATTGGTAAAATTCCAGATATTTTAAAAAAAATTCCATTTGAAAAATTTCATTTAACTGCTGATAATAAAGATAGTAAAGGTAAAAAATTAATAAAAAATATACAAAAAAAAGCTGTAGCTGAAATGTCACAAACACTGCTACCAATATCAAATGATCCGGGTTATTTAAATGAAACTTTATCAGTAAAACAAATTGAATATCAAAATTTTAATAATATAACAAATATATCACAATTTCTTAAATCAACTGCTTCAGATATTCCAATAGAATGGAAAGAATTTTTAGATATTATATCTAAAACAATGGTAACAAAAAATTTTAAATGTAATTTTAATGATATTATTGGTAATAAAGATGCTATTTCTATAATTAAAGAAGCTGTACTATTACCACTTGAAAATCCATTAATATTTGAAAATGATTTAAAACCATGGAAATCAATTTTATTATATGGACCATCAGGATGTGGTAAAACTTTAATTGCAAAAGCTTTATGCTCTGAAATACAAGATACTATACCATTTTTTAATATTAGTTCATCAACAATTATTTCAAAATGGCGTGGTGATTCTGAAAAAATTTTAAATACATTATTTCAAATGGCAAAAAATATGGCACCATCTGTATTATTTTTTGATGAAATTGAATGTTTAATTGGTCAACGTAATTCAATAAATTCTCATGAAGCTTCACATCGTTTAAAAAGTGAATTTTTAACTTTATTAGATGGTATTCATGATATAACAGAAAATGTTTTCATTTTGGCAAATACAAATTTACCATGGCAAATTGATGATGCATTTTTAAGACGTTTTGAAAAAAAAATTTTAATTAAATTACCAACAGCAAATGAACGAAAAGAATTATTTAATTATTATTTGATTGAAAGTAAAAATTGGTCAAATAAATCAATTGAAAATGTTAAAAAATTATCAGAAAATTTTACAGGAGATGAAATAAGAATTGCATGTAAAGAAGCTAAAATGAAATCAATTAGAAAATTAATTGATAATACAAATGATAATAAAAATAAAATTTTAAAAGATATCAATGTTAATAATAATGGTAGAATTGATGCAGATATTTTAATTGAAGTATTAAATACAATGAAACCTATTTCACATAAACTTTATGAAAAACATTATAAATGGCAGCAAGAAATTGGAACAACTAATGATGAAAACTAAATTGAACATTATAAAATTTTATTTGAATATATCTTATATGTATATTTTGTAGTAGTTTTAAATTAATAAAGAAAATTATATTCTTTATTAAAGAATATTTTAAGATATGTTTTATTCTAATTGTATTAAACAAAAACAGCCTAATTTAAATATTTATATATAATTTAATATGCAATAATTATAAATAATATTTAAATAAAATTATATGTTTAGAGAAAACATTCGATTTTGGATCACGTCGATTAAGGTAATTTTCGGTGTTGAGCCTTTCTGAACTGTATTTTTATTTTACCTAAGACAAATACCTAAAAAAAATTATCGAAAAATATAAAATATTATTTCTTTTCACCTCTTCTACGAACATTTTTTCGATTATTTTCTTTACGGTGGTAGGAGTGAATAATTGAAAGGCGCTGGAAAAGAGTGGTACGAGCACAATTTCTCTATCCATGTGTGGAACTTTAACCAACTAAACACTATCTCGCTTTTTTGACTAAAAAACCAGGTTATGGATGCTTTAGTGCTATAGAATAGCTGTTTTGGCAAGAGAAGATTCTGCTATGGAGTAAAAATGGGTTTAAGATCTGCAGGAATGTAATGAACAAAGGTATTGATTTTCTTCTGATGATTGATGAGATGGAAGATGGTTCCAAGTTCGCGATATTCGAGTCAGAAATGCTGAAATGACATATGCTGAATTTAATTAACGAATCTCAATTTAGATTCGCCTTAGTTGTAAACACCACAAATTACATTACAATACATAATATTTAATATTTTTAGATTCGACTAATCTTATGTTCAAAATTGTTTATTTTTTGTTTCGTTTTACAGTGTGTACTGATAAAAACAAAAATGTTTTAATGCTAATAAAAACAAAATTTAAAATTTTCAAAAAATTGTATATTTTAATTTCAAATAGTTTTCCTTATAAATTTTAATAGTTGCAACTTTTTTATGATACATTAACGTACAGCAACATTTTGATGTTGCAGTAACATTTTTCAGCAACATTTTAAAATATTAAAGATTTTTGTTTTATTTTTATTAATTTTAAAGGAAAATAGTTAAAAAACAAAAAAAAATTATTAAGATAAAAGTTTTTTATTTTTTAAAGTTAAATCCGAAATTGCACGTTGCAAATACACGTTCCCGCTTAAAAATCTTGATTTTGGTGAATTTCTGGTCTAAAACACATATTTTCGGTCCACTCCGGAAGTTTAAAATATCCCCAATCGATAGAACACCCCCAATTTAACTAATAATTTTTTTTTTATTTTTTTAAATAACGACTCCTTCCCTTATTAAAAAGCTCGCTGTATATTTCAATTCATATGATATACATATAAAATGTCAATGTCCTAAATTGTAAAAATTAATAAATTCATAAATGATTATTAAAGAAAAATCGTTCAAAATTCTTCAAAATTAATATTCCAATATAAATTCAATACGAATGGAAAATTTGATAAGAATCGATAGAATTTAAAAAATAAAATCTTAAAAAAAAAAAAATCCAATAAAGAAAAATTCTACGAATTGTACAATATTTTAATACCTATACCTTATAAAACGATTCAATTCCTTTTAAATGTCACAAAATATCAATGTTAAGTAATTTGATTGTGACATTTATTGTGTTATATATTAAATAAGTATACGAAAATAAGTCATAACACAATTTCCAAGAAAATAATAATTTTAGGGGTTTAAATGATGACTTACATGAATGGCAAAAAAAAAGTTGAAAATAAAATCCTTAAATAATAAAATGTGCATTTGTAAGAATTCTCTTTTAAAAGAAAAGATACAAAAATTCTTTAATCAAATCGCTTACATTTAATATATAAAAGTAATTTTTCAAATGAATTCAAATAATATTTTAATTGGCGATTTGTGGTTAAGTAAATTTTTGTTATGTTTTACCAACCGATTTAATTTAAATGTATTGAAAAAAGTTTAATTTGATTAGTTTCAACAAAAATATTTTTAAAGTTTTTATAGAAAAGAAAAAGAAGAATTAAGAAAAGATTAAATAGATTAAAAGTAACTTTCATTTATCTAAGATTTATTTTTGATATGAAATAATTGTTTTTTTTTTAAATTTCTTAATTAAAATTTTTATAATATTACTGAAACAGAAAAAAAAACTTCATATTCGTTTTATTATTGTTGCATTATACTCATATACATTTTCTATATTATACATAAATACCTTGAAAATTTTCAGATCAATTTCACATTCTTTTTTTATGCTTTCAAATTTTTTTTTTTTTGATTTTTTTCTTATATTTTTTAATGATCTCATCTTATTCGTATATCCATAGCTAATTTTTTTGTTTTTTACACTCTTATATTAATAATTTAAGTTTAGTATTGAAATCGTGAAAAAAGAAATTTTAACAAAAATATCCCTGTTATGATATGTTATATATAGATACGATTATTAAAGAACTATTTGGTATGCATTGGTTTTATGCATATGTATGCATATTTATCATAATTTCCTTCTTCTTATTATTCATTATTTGAAATATATACCTATATATAAATAAAAATATTAAATAGACGTCAAAAATATTAAATAGACGTGAAAAACTTTTCTTTGTTTGATATTTTTTTAGAAAAACGTAGAAAATTTTAAATATTCGTTCGTAATGTACTATATCTACAATTACGCTTTACATTTTTAGTTAATACGAAATTCGGATAATTTCAGATTTGATAATAAATGGACACAATTGATTAAATTTTGTTGACCAAAGATGGGGTAAATGATAGTGATGGCTGTATTAAATTTGAACCTGAAAAAATATCAAAATTTGGAATGAACTAATAGGCGTATATAAAAAAGAATAAAAAGCAAATGTACGAATCATGTTTTTTCATTTGATCAAAAATCATTATAAAAACGCGTATTAATCTGTCGATTTTGGGGTTGTTTAATCTTTGCAAGTTAAGGAAATAAAAAAATAATGATGACTTCATGCATTTTCAACACCTTTATGCAATCATTTTTAAAGTTCAATAATTTTTTTTATTATATTTTATATTTTAATAAGTCGAAAATGCTGTTTCTTTTTATTTTATGTACTAAATATTTTTGGCGTGAATAGCATTTTTTTGTTGATCTTTAAGTTAATAAAAAATCTATATATATTTATAGAATATGCTTGGGTATTGAATATGCTTGTAAGTAATACCGCAAATAGGGAATGGTAACAGTCAATACTGATATAGGTAATACCTTTGTTTTACTTTTACGGACAGTTTATTATATGTAATATAGAGTTCACTAACTTAATAATTAAGTCTTAATAATTAAATTAAACGATAAAGTCAAACGAAGGAAAGCACTTCTTTAGATAAAAAAAATCATTTCATCTATCAAAAAAATGTTGTGGTTTTATTTAATTTGTTTTTTTCTTTTTTTTTTTTTATTTTTAGAATCATTTAATATCTTCTTTTTTTTTATACAATTTAATTTACCATTTATTATATAAAATTTCATCTGAAAATTTATGTTTAAAAAATGAATTTTTGAAATAAAAAATTTAAAAGTAGAAACAAATTAATTCTTTGGCAGCAATATTAAAATTGCTTACGCTGAAAAAATAATTTATTACACTTTTGACAAATAAAAAAAATAATAAGTAGCTAAATAAAAATGAATTTGTAGACGAAATATTTCAAAAGAAAATCTATAAATTTAAAATTTAAAAAAAAAAAAAAACAAATAATAATAAAGAAGAATTAGACAAAACACTGCTGAAACATCAAAAGAGTGATGACTGTTTATAAAAATTCATACCTATATAAAAAAATAAAAACATTAAACACCCAATATTAATTTTAAATTAAATCTAGACAAATAGGCGACTCAAACAATTGGAAAATTCAAGGTTTTCGAATATAGAAATGGCAAAGCGAAATAAAATATTATTTACAGTTGTTTTTTTTTCATTTTGAATTTTTTTGATTTTCATACATTGGAAAATTTTGGTTTTTTTTTTTAGGTTCACATACCCATTATAATATTTAGTATAAATAATAATTTTATTTTATTTCTATAATAACCATATGGTTTTCTAATTTTATGGTTAGACCTGAAAGATAACAAAGAACCAATAAAGTTTTAAGAATATCAAAGTTCAAAGAATATGAAAGATTTTTACTCATTAAACCTACTTTTTACCTAATAGTAGAGTGATTAAATGGAATGAGCGCTTAATGATAAGATGATCTAATGTCAAAAAGACCCATCATTAATATAAAACTAAATAACCCATCATTAATATAAAACTAAAATAAAATTCAGTTACATTAGAATTAGATTATAATTTTGTTATACATAGTTCACCGCTACTATCAAATCGATTATAGAACGAAATTTTAATTGTTGTATTATAATAATTGTTTCCTAATTTGTTTTTAAATAAATGATTCTAAAATGTATTTTAAATTTTTTTTTTTTTATTTGAATTTAAAAAAATGGTAAACGCTTTTGTAATCAATCATCTATTTTACGTTTCTTTATCATTCTTATTATCATTAATTTATTTACACCTGCTCTATAGATTTAGATTTTAAATAGTTGAAATATTGTACTTTTTATAACTATAGTATTTTCCGCCTAGAAACTTCTTTCTGTATCGGAATGATGAAATGTATTGACTATTTCAAATTCGCTCGAGAAAACACTGCAGCCAATGCCTACTTTCATCATCAGATCATCGGTCTATAGCATTTTACTATATTCTCCCAGGATTTCCATGTGCTTCTATTTCACTCTTGTCGGGGTCTACATGCGATATAGTATTTGAAATATAAAACTGGTATAGAAGCTTATTGTATTTAGAGGTTCCGTCAGACATGATCGTAAAATTTATTCCGTAATACAAACATTACATGATGGACATAAGATCCGTAAGACAAACCACTTATCACTGTATTTTTGTATGGCTATTTATTATGTAGTTCTTTTTCAGAGTTCATTACAATATCATTGCAGCATCTGTTAGAATCGAACAAATCGATGATATGTATGTATGTCCAGCTGGGTTATTTTTCGTTAAAAAAACCCATTTCTTTGACTTAGAGAACCAAAATTTTTGTTTACTCTCTGTTTAAATATTATTCTTTCTATACTTATAAAAAAAAACATAAAATTATAATATTAATTTTTAATTTATATGACAAACCAGTTAATTGTAAGCAATTTTAAATTTCTAGAGAAATTACCTAATTATACTATATTTATTCTTATAAAATTATTTCTATTTATAGTAATCATTTTATTTCCGATTATATTTTAAACTTATATTTTATATAGAATCAAATTAAATGAAATGATTGTACTAATTAATTTATTTGTTACTGTTTATTTTTAAACAATATTCTATAATTTTCTAATTTATCATTATTGTTACGCTTTTATTTTATTCTTAAATTAAGAGATAAATAAATGAAAAGGAAAGTTATTTTCTTATAAAAACAATAGGAAATAAATTAGAAATAGGACCTATAGTTACTAAGAACCAAATACAAAGTAAAAGCGTAAAAGACACTAAATTATTAATTGAATATTTTCCAAATTTTTAAAATATATCTTAAAATCATTGTTAAAATTAAAAAATTTCAATATATACAACAAAATCATAATAAATCGGCTTTATGCTTAACAAAAATGAAAAACGTAATTTAGTTCAAAATTCTTAATGTACTACAGAGTTATAACAATTATGTAAATTTGATTCATAAATTTAAATTATAGTATTATAAACTTTTTTTCTGTAGTTTTACATCAGACAATAAAAAAAAAATAAGCTTTTATTTTACATAAAAAATTAATTAGACAACTAATGCCTAACGATGTTGACATCAACGTAAAAATAAAAGTTTATGCGACCATGCGATAAAATCACGTGCAAAACTCTCCATTACACTTGCAAATTACAATAAAAAAAATATATGTATATAATATTATATAGTAATGCATCAAATTCTATAATAATGAATAATTCGTTTATAACAGAAATATAACAGAATTCTAATAAAACACAACTATTAAAAAATCGTGAATAAAAGAGTATTACAGTTCATTAATTATCTCATTAGTTTTTAAAAATTAAAATTGAGTTTAAAAATAAAAATTTAATTTGATCCTACATAAATTATAATTTCTCTATGTTATATTATTTTATTTTAGTTATTGTGTTCTGTTGTTAATTACAATACTATAAAATACTGTTGTGTTCGCAGTTAATTACAATACTATAAAATAATTCTACCGCTTTAACAAAATATATAAAATACTTTATGAATTTTTGAAAATATTTTGTATATATGTTTATGCTAATAAATCTCAAATAAACAAAAAAAATATAATATATTTACATATATAAAATGTCACTCACACAAATATAATTTAAATTTCCCTGAGAAACGATTAGTATAACTTAATTTCAGGGTTAAATATTTAAACGTTCGCCTCAATCCGTCATTGGGCTCCATTTATTTGAAAGTACTCAATGTTTCAAATTTTAATAACTGCTCATAACCCTTAAGTTAAGTAATTTTGTAATTTCTAGTTTTTTTTTTACTTTGTGTGGTCCCATATGGAATTTACTTCGGCTGTAGCACAGGGAATTTCATATTAAACATTCTCATATGAATTTTACATTTTACTCTTTAACTTTGTATAAAAATTACAATCGTTTTACAAAAAAATATTTATAATATCCTATAATATGCTAGAATTAATATTCATTAAAAATGATATTGTAAATTCCTTTATTACATACTATTGCAATTTATTAAGAAAACGTTTACTTAACATAGAAATTTATTTTTTATATAAATTTAGTACTAAAATAAATCTTGTTGCAATTTGCTACAACACTTGTTAAATATTTTTTATTATATTTTTTTGTTTTTTTTTTTTTTGTTTTTTAATTTTTATAAATAATAATTTTAATAAGTAATATACTAAATAATAATTTGGCGCGATTCTTAATAAAATTTAATAAAAACAAAATAAAATAATTATTTTTATATATTTAAAAATTAAAAATAAAATAATGAAAAATATTAAATTTAAATTAGAAAAGAATCTGAAGTGTAAACAAATGAAAATAAAGTAGAAAATAACAATTTAAACATACACTATATTATGTGGTAATAAATACGGTAACAACAAAAAAAGAAAAAATTAAACAAAATCATTTATTTATATTATATTATACATACTATATTTAGAAAACAATAGTGAAATTTGCAACAATTTAATTTAATTTTATTACATTGTTTCAGATTTGTTTATATTTATTTGAGCGTTTTTTTTTTGTTTTTTTTTGTTTTTTGTTATAATATATTCTATTGCAAACTTAAAACAATTAACTTAAATTTTAGATTTTTTCTGTAATTTGATTTTTTTTTTTTTAAAGTAAATGTGACAAGATATATTTTCGCAATATTTCTATCTAAAAGGTAAATTTAAATGTAAATTATTGGCAATAAAAGTTTATTTTATTTTACATAAAATATCATTAATAAAATAATAATGCAAAAAATTATTGAGGTTTGCATAGTGAATGCATAATTCCGAATCCCAATCATAAAATTCTTTATTTCAAAATTCTGGAATACAAAATTTCACAGTTTTGATATACGTGTTTTCGCAATGAATAGGTCATCTTTTATGCTTAGTCAACCAAGTGCTTTCGATGATATAGTATATGCTATTTTCTATTCTGGAAAAGCGTTTATATATTTACGCTTAATTATAAATAAAATAAGAATTTTATAAAACTAAGAATAATTGTGAATAATAAAATCAGAATTAATTTGTAATTGATACGATCTTATTTTTCTTAAATAAAGAAAATCTGGTGAATTATGATGCATTTATAAAAAATTATTTAAGCTTATTCTATTTTCAATTTATCACTTTTTATATTTTAGTGGTGCTTAATTTTTTTTAACCTCGATATTAATATCGAGCTAATTAAGAATACTTTAATTGAAATTAAAGAATAGTTAAAGCATGTATTTATAACAAACCATTCTAGAAATTTTCATTCAATTTAAATCTAAAAATTTTAATACAAATACAAACAAAATTTTCAACTTATTCTAAATATATGCAATCATAATTTTATGGAATTTTTGGAGATAATCGATTTGATGTTTAAATTTTATAGATAATGTATAGTTAATGGTATAAAAAAAAAAAAACATAATTTGTTATTTTTATTTAATCATTTGGTGGAAATAAATACTTAGTAAATATATTACAATATTTTTAAATTATTTTAATATTTTCATATTTTCATTTTACACTAATAAAATTTAACCAAAATTGTTTAATTTTTACAACAAATATAATATAATTATATTTTTATTTTGCTTATTTTAAAATTTCATTATATATTTCGAATAAAAGTAATAAATAACTGATTAACTGATATTTTAATTTACAAGATAAATAAATAATTCTATATAGAAGTACGTTTCAAAATTTACCAATTTTGTGTTATTTATCTTAGGTATACCTTAAATTGAGAATAATGATTAATGTAACAAATAAATCTATATATAAATTATAAATTCGATTAATTTTAATAATTATATTTTTATTTATATTTCAAAATTTTTTTTTTTAACTTGCTTAATTTGTACACAGCTTTCTCTTCCGCTTTATTTCTTTATACCTGTACAGACATAAATAGTTCCAGGGGTATAATAAATTTTTCATTCCATTTGTGACACTATGTAAAAGAAACAAAATAGATATGAAAAAGTATATATATTCTTGCTCAGGATCGAATTTTTAATCGATTTATAACACGATCGACACGATAACTCAAAAAATATAATGGATTTGGAAATTTGAAATTAATTTTAGGATTTATTTAATTATATTAGTACCCACCATTGCTTTTTAAATTTGACAAGTTCAACCGGATAATTCTAATAGCTGCCCATATAACATATTTTTTTTTATTGAACACCAACTCAGAGGCTTAGGCTGAATATCTGATATCAAAAGAAATGAAGTTTTATGTTAAAGATTTCTTCAAAATTTAGTTTGCCTAACGTAACAGGTTCGGAAACTATGTTAGATATCTGTAATTTTATATAAAAGATGATTTAATTTTATGAAAAATTCTTAACATTATGTTCTTGTGGGTATCCTAGGATTTACCTAGTCATCTTTACATTCTTTCTCGTATTCTGTTATTGTTAATCTCATATCTCATTTAAGAATAAACTTCTTCGACAAAATCTTTAAAAACACATCATTTTTAGTTTTAATATCTCATTAAAAGTATCGGTAAAACAGTCGCCTCCTATAATTTTAATACATCGTCCAACAGAAATACTTGGTAATAAATATTTGATATTTTTTTGTTTATAAAAATTCTAAAGTTATATAGGTACAAGTTATAAGTAACCTTTGTACTGAAACAGTTACAATAAAATTATTAACGCAAAATTTCATTTTATTTAAATCTATACATTCAAAGTTGAATAATTAGCTATATTTAATTTGTATTTTAAATATTTACATTATATAATATGTAGTTACATTATTATTAAATTTAATATTTCAAATAACTTAATATTTAAATAATTATTTTTATAATATTTAATATTATTACAATATAAACATTTTTTTTTTTTTTTTTTAATTTAAATTCAAATAATTTTAAAATATTCCCTTATATTTCTCTTTTATTAATTATTTGTATTAGTTATTAGTCTTAACGTCACATAATTATAATTAAATAAAACAAATTAAAATAATAATTTAAAAGATATAATATAAAATTTAAAATATATACATACATACTGATGTATACATATAATATTATGTATGAATTTAACTATAAACAAAGAATATTATCTGCATAATAAGGTACCTATATAATATAAGATGTCGCATTGTGAACAAAATTTTGTAATACATTTTTTTTTTATTTCTGCACCCATTGGTAGGTGCAGCAACATGTATCTAAATATTTTTATTACATGTACTTAGGTTGTATCGTAGATATCTAAAAATTGAAACATTTTTCAGTTAAAATTTAATGTGGACAGGATATTACACAGCCTTTCCTGTTCAACCCACACTCCCTCGGTGTTTACAGCGTATTTTATACGCTCTTACCCACTAGGCCACCGAGGCCCCTATATTTTCGATAATGGAATATTTATAATATATGAATATACAAATTCTGGCATCATCTTTAGAAATTATAAAAAAACAAGTTGGAATAGATTTACCATTGCTTAAAAAACTTACCAGTGGATACCATTTTCACCCTCCTTTTTTTGTAGGAAACTAAAGATTTGTTACATTTATACAAAAAAAAAAAAACTTATATTAAGTTTTAAGTTGAAAAATTAAGCAACATTTTATTTTTTTTAAATAAATTGTATGTTTGGACATACATACTTAAAAACATAACGTATAGGTACATACTGTCATTATTATATTTCGGTTTTTTTACCATTCTTTATTCATAGTGAAAATAATGTTGACAACAAATATTCTGAATATTTTTGCTTTTAAACAAATGTTGCTATAAAAAGAAATTTGAAACATAAGTAAACTAAAATAAAAATTGTTTTCATTGTAACAAAATTTTATTTTTATTGAAAATTTTTAAACTTTATAAAATAATATAAAAGTAAACTTTGCTATAAGTATTAAAAAAAAAAAAAATGGATAAGATTTTATTTAAAAATTACCGCTCAATTTCATGTTTACTTTAAATTAGGTACTATCTTATTGCTTACAAAAAATTATAAGTACGTAATTATTTTGTTTTTTAGATACAAATTTATTATTAATCTATATATGTATGAGTATGTATACATAAGTTTAAATTTTTTACTATTAATTTTTTTTTATCGTAGTAATTAATTAAGTAGCCTCAATTATACATACATACATATGTATATAAAAAGTAATAAATATTTCTAGCTCACTCAAAATGGAACGAAAATATCTAACGCGAATAATACAAATTTCGTAAATTCGCAACTAAAAACTAAAATAAATAAAATTAATTTTATTTTTATTTAATTTATTCATAATTAAAATTTTATTGCTTTGTTTTAAATGATTTTGAAGAATTAGGCAAATAAATGTGCGAACGTGCAGAATTATTACAAATGAAACTTCGTTTTCTGTGTTGTACATTGATTGCACAATGTGTGTTGAAACATTCTTAATACGTTTAATAGTAATTAAAAAAAAAATAATAATATATAAATAATTATTAATGTAATTAATTAATAAAGTTCACTAAAATGATGTAATATTATTTTAGTTATTTCATAAATATATTGTATATAAAAATGTAACCCCAAAAAAAAAAATTAAATAATTTTATTATATGGCATAAATAGTAATATTTAATAAAATATGAAATAAAAAAATTTTTTGACTTTTCTGAGCAAAATCTAACAACTAATTTATAACAATTTATTTTTAAAAAAAAATCAATTTCAATCAAAAAATAATTTTCAATTCAACTTTTAAATACCTAGCCTTTATATGTCATTATATTACTTTAATTGACAAATAACATTTCCATTAAAAATTAATAATTATAAATTATAATATTAATTTGACATCCGCTCTCCAATTCATACGATTACAAAATCTTAACAGTGTGAAAACATTTTTATACGTATTATAAAAATATTTTAAGATTAAATCATTTTATTTTACATACTCTTACATACTTTTAAGCTTTACTTTAATCAAAATGCTGTCATTCACTGTTATTTTTCACATTCCACAATGGCTGCACTATAATATTTACATTTTTAAATTAATAAAATATTTAAATTGTATACATATATACATATATAATATGTACATAAATATGTATAGTATATTCTAATTAGTACTTTAATAATTAAAAATTCAATTGGATTTTTTTTTATTATTTGAAATAATTTGAAAAGTATTCCTGAATTCAAATTTCGTTCAAAATATTACATAATAATGTAAATTATTCAAATTAAATATTTTATATTAATATTAAAAAGTTATAAATATACTATATGTATTTATTTTAGTAAGTTAAAATTTTAACAGTATAAAATATTATTACTTTTAAAACCATAAGCATATTTTGTTTCTATATACATACATTTAATATTATATTCAAACCTCAATATGCGTCGTATTATTATCGTAAAATTATCTTTATAAGTTATCTTTATAAATAACCACAAAATTATTTTTTTAAACAACACAAATTGCTTTTGTTACAGGTTCTATATTCCTACGTAATGCGAGGTTTCATTGTACATTATTTATACACAAGTATGTATAAATATCCCATATTAGTTGAAAAGTAGTATAGAAAAGTATAAAATTAGCAGGAATATTTTGTTTTTTCATCATTTATGAATGAAACGCAGTTAAAAGCGTAAATTTTTAGGTTATAATTAAGTCATTATAATTAATCATTTAGAATAACAATAAAATTTATAAATTTGTAATATGTTTCAACCTTAAGCCATTTTAAAATAGTATTTAAACACATTATAGCAATTTCAAAACTAATTTATTATAAAGTTTAAAAATTTGAACTAAATTTACGATTTTAGATATTTTAATATCAAAATTTTTTTTTTAACTTTAAGACTTTGTAAAATAAATTTTCGTCACATAACGTTATAATGTTTTATGATAAACATAAGGAATAATATGATTTTTCCGGTACGGCCCTGTAAAATTAATTTCTTTTTTAATATACAAATTAAAGGAAATTTTTTATAAGCAAAAAAAATTTTTTTTTGTTTTTTAATTAAAATTAGTATCTGGCAATACTACTTGAATTTATTAATGTATATTAATTAATAGCCATATTGATTATCTATATATAAATACTAAGTTTAAAGTATAAATGTTGAAAATATGATTAATTATTATTCTTATCTCGCAACGGATTATTTAAATTTAAAAAAAAAAAAAAAAAATTAAATTAATTAGTAATTGTTGTCACAAACAACAAAAATGCAACAAAATAGCATAATAAACTGACTTTGTTGCCCACAAATTTAAATATTTGTATTTTGTATTTAATTTTGTTTCATTTATATTTGTTTAATCCACTATAAAAACTTTTTTCCGTCACTTTTTAGCACATTTCCAAAAAAAATTTGAAAAAATGTGCTTATTATTAGTTTCACTCTGTCCGTCCGTCCGTCCGTCTGTTTACAAAACTTCTACACCGTTAAAGATAGAGAAAAAAAATTTTAACCATAGGTAGGTCTCATAAAAAAAATAATTTTGTGGAACAACTTTTTCATGTAGCCCCCCCCCATTTCGGAGTTACACCCCCTCAAACTTTGAAAAAGCCCTATTTTTCAGTGCATATATCTTATGTTCTGCTTAAGATTTTTTCATTCTGAAAACGTCATTCGACAGGTATTTCTTTTATCTTTGTAAATTAATATCAAAATTATACAATTTTTTTAAATTTAGTATTTAAATTTACCGTTATGTGAAAACCAAATTTTGCATGATTTTTCTACTTTCATAACTCCGGCACGCTTTTAGATAGAAGCTTGAAATTTTGAAGCAAGAAAGAACTTTTAGAATTAGTATAAGTTTGCTCAGAAAATTTTTTCGGACCACCCCCTGTTTATGAGCTATTAGGGCTTAAAAATTGAAAATTTGCTATTTTTAAACACCTGTAACTTAGGAACCTGTACACATTTTACTTCTGCAAGATGTAAAAATTAAAGCTACAATAATATATTTTTACCGTGTGTGAAAGGTTTATTTTAGTTGTAAAGGGTTCCAAAGTTGCAGCTCTTCAAAATTGCGAAAAAGCCCCATTTTCAGATGTATATATCTCGGGCTTTGCGTAATAGTTTTGCAATCTAAAACCGGCAGAAGATCGAAAATTTTATTATCTATATAAAATAATATCAAAATTATGTAATATTTTGTAATTTACGATTTAAATTTACCGTTATGTGAAAACCACATTTTGCATGAAATTTCTTTTTTCATAACTCCGGCACGCCTTTAGATAGGAACCTGAAATTTTGAGACAAGAAAGAACTTTAATTAGTATAAGTTTCCTCAGAAAATTTTTTGGTAACACCTCCTCTTTAAGAGTTATTACGCCTTAAAAATTGAAAATTTGCTATTTTTAGATACCTGTAAACATTTTTCTTCGGCAAGACATGAAAATTCTTCAAGGTTCAATAATATATTTTTACATGTGTTAACGACTTTTCTTAGTTATATAGAATTCCGGAATTACGGCCCCTCAAAATTTCAAAAATGTCCTATTTTCACATTTTTTCTTATTACATGAAATTTTCAAATTTTTGTGTAAGTCACACTTCTAAACAGTTTGTATTGAGTTTTGGAAATGTGCGCTTTTAAAAACCGTTGGTTTACATTCTACCTTGTTTAGTTTTAATTCGATGAAAAGGCTTATGAAATAAAATCACAAGCTTTTAAACTGCTTAAATAAATATTGTAAACAATGTACGTAAATTAGAACAAAGAAAATTTGAAAAAAAAAAAAAAATATCTAAAAATATATCTAAAAATTTTTTCTATGTAGGCATGTATGTATGTATGTATTTATATAATAAATAATAAAATAATTAGTGTAGAGAATTATTTTTTTTTTTTTTAATTTCATAAATAATAAAATTATAAAATATTTTTATCGTAGATATCGAGTATAGATTGATTTTTTTGATCTAAATTGTATAAAAATTACTGAATTAATAAAATCATGATTTATCACAATATACCTACAGAAAATATCGGCAAATACTTTTTTATTATTATATAAATTTAAATTTAACTCTAATGCACACAAAATTTTAAATTTAATAAGAACTTGATAAATTGCATTGCAATCAAAGAATATCTCATATATTGAAACATCTTCCACATCAGTATTTGTTTTTTTCTTTTACCAATATTTTTTTTGAGGAATTTTGAAAACCATCGCAAATCAATGAAAGGAACTGTATACGATGTTCCTTTAAGTAGTGTTACACTTTAACCAACCAAAATCACATCCCCTATAAAACCAAACTTTATGATGCGTCTTTTAATATAAATAGTGACATAATGCACTGTTTGATTCTGAGGATAAGAAGTGGGCAGGAAACTTGTAAAAATAAAAAAAATTAAATCATTTAAAATATAAATTTATTCAAATTTTTTCCTAGCTTTCGTCTTTATTAACACTAATTAACAAATATAAATTTCTATTGTTTTTTAAAAATAATTTTATCCATGTTCATATCGCTCTATATATGTATGTACATATATATACATTATACAACATCTTAAGATATAAAATTTCGTTTAAAAAATTGTTTACAATTGTTTGAAACAATTTTCATTCTCTAAGCTTAACTTTCTTTTCTCTATAAATAAGACATTAGTTGTAAATGTCTTATAAGCTATTTATTGCTTAATCAAAAAAAAAAGATGATGTTTAATTTATGTTAAAGTGTCAAATATATATATTGAAGTTAAATACTCGATCCACTCCACTAAAAAGGCTTCCACAAATTCCCATATTAATTATCCTCATAAAAAGCGAAATAAAAGGTAAAAAATTGAAAAACGTTTAAAATTTCAAAAGTATTTTAAAACCATTATATATAGATTATAATATGTAAAAAAACATAATTCGGCGGAGTTTCAAATTTGGATACAAAATCAGGATTTTAATAATAATTTTGTTTATTAAAGTTTGGAGCGGTAGTCCCAACTATTTCCAATTTCCAGTGAAATCAGTGAAATTTGCTTTTTCCAGAATATCCAAAATTTTGGATTACGTACTAGGAATTTTTCTTCATTTTTGGGAATCCCTTCTTCAACGATGGGAATCCCAAAAAAAAAATATTTTGAATTTGAGATTTTTGAATTTTGATATTTTAAATTTTGTGATTTTGAATTTCATGATTTTTAATTTGGGAATTTTGTAATTGGAGATTTTAAGGGTACATCAAAAAGTTGTATTACAGTTAAATATTATAACATGTAGTTTAAATTTAAGTGATGGTTCAAAATTTTTTACAATTTTATGAATGCTTAGATTTTTTTTTAATTAGTTCTTCTATAGTTCTTTTCTATAGTAGACTAGAAGTTTAGAAAATAAAAATTTTAAATTGATAATTTATATATATATACATAATTTTAAACTCATAAATTTACTTAATTATCAATTCAAATTATTATTAATTATAACAAGATTATACAAATATATAAGACAAATAACTTTTTTTTTTTTTTTTTGATTTATTTTATTTACTCTGTGATAATGACAACATTAAAATATCATATTTGACAAATTAATTTTTCATTTTTGTTTTTGTATTTTTAAAACAGAAATTAATATTAATCTTCTAAGTGGAACATCATTTATCATTTAAAATTCTAATGATTATTTGTTATTTATATATAACATTTTCTAAAACATTATAAAATTTATTGAAGAAATCAGAATTAGAATGAACTCTAGATACTTAGTTATGATTTGCTGTGGTAAATAAAATTCTTCCTTTCTTCTTCTATAATGATATAGGCATAAAACTGCAGAAATTTCCTTAAAATATTTGGAATTAAATTTTTATAAAATCAATTTTCTAAAAAGGACATTTTCTTATTTAGTATTTTCTTATCTAAGCACAAACAAAACTATCCTGTTTCTTCTAATAAGAAAATGTATTGCAAAATACTTATCAAATTTCAAATTCAGCACAATTATAACATATGATATGATGTTTTAAAATTAACAACTTTTCATTTATAATTTCTTAATTCAATTAAATGTGTTAAAAAACTTCTTTTTTTATATTTTTTATATTAAAACAAAACAGAACATAAAACCAAAAGTAGGTTTTTAAAGACTCAAATTTTCAAAAAGTGTAGTTTAGAATATTTTGACTTACATAAGAAGTGGTAAATTATCTTTTAGATTTTACGGTTTTACATTGGTACAGCACAGGTGTCTGAAAATACCAAATTTTTAATTTTTCAACCCTAATAAGACTTAAATATGTAGAGGTACAAAAAAATTATCTTATGCTAATGTTAAAAGATCTTTTTTCTCTAAAAAATTTCAAGGTTCTAACTGAAAGTGTGACGGAGTTGAAAAGAAAGCACATAACAGAAATGTCTTCACATACAAGTAAATTTAAATACTAAATTGCAAAACATTGTATAATTTTGATATTGCTTTATAAAGCTAAAATAATTTCTTGTTGGTTGTTGTTTTTAGATTGAAAAAATTTGAAACAACTCAACTTTGAGAGGTTGTAACTCTGTAGTGGGTTAGGTTATACATAAAAACGTTCTTCCACAAACATTAATTTTAAACTTATATACCCATGATGAAAAATTGATTGTTCTATCTTAAATGATGCAGAAGTTTTGTAAACAGATGGACGGATCTACAGAGTGAAACTAATAAGTAAATTTTTCAATATTTTTTCAAAAAAGTGCTAAAAAGGAAAATTAGTTCAAGAATGATTGCAAAAAAAATTTACACGTGTATTTTATATTATCCAATTTACATTTTGTGCAGAGATATTAATGTAAATTAAAAAAGCATAAACTTAATTTTTAAATTTTATAACTTTTTTACTTTAACTGAAGACATTTTTAATTCAAGTTTAGACATTTTAACTTTAAGTGAATATTTTTTACTTAAAATAAAGAAATCTATACTTTATATGAAGATTTTTTACTTAATTTTTAAATAGTATATAAATGTATAACTTTTTTACTTTAACTGAAAATATTTTTAATTTAAGTGAAGATTTTTTACTTAAAGTGAAGAAATTTTTAATTTAAATTAAAAATTTTTACTTTAAATGAAGACTTTTGTAGTAAAAATTAAAGTAAACAATTACACTTAAAGTAAAAATCCCTTCACTTAATATAAAAAGTAAAAAATCTTCAGTTAAAGTAAAAAAGGTATATATAATAGTTTTAAAATATATTATAAAACTATTAATCGAGTTTTTTATTTTGCACAAGAATTGTATTTATTAATTTATATCAAATTTTCTTTAATTATACCAATATCGAATTCTTTTTTTAATAATGTTTATTCATTAGCCTTATAATTGGTTTTAAAATAAATTAAATCCATACTTTTTAATTTTTATTGACTGGTCGATGGAATGGAACACTACTTCAATATTTTATTCTATAGTTTAGATTTCGTTTCGAATATTTTGTTGTTCGTAATTAAAGTCATTGTTTAAATAAAAAAATTTAGATAAACTCTAGATAACATATTTACTATGTTATTTATATTAATACTAATTATTATTAATTTATAGATTAACTGTTCAAATGTACTAAAACTATTTTAGTAGAGAAATTAAATGGCCAGACTGCAAAGTGTCGCTTTTATAAATAAAGTTAGAACTTAACATGATCATGTCTATATGAAAATAGAAAATTTCATTATTAAAATTATATAATAAGATTCTAGACTTATTTTGTGACCTCACATTTTTTCATTAACGCGATATTTTAGTAAAATTCTATACAAAATGTGGCAATAGATGTTTAAATAAAACATTGACCTTAAAAATAAACAAAACAAAATCCATATATATACCTATTTATGTTCTATGAAAATTTGTAATATATAATTTAGTTACGAAAGTTTCTATTCATATACTTTTCTTTTTTTATTATTTTATTACTTTCGTTGATGTTAAAAAAAAATTTTAAATTTAAAATTAAAAAAAAAAAAAATATTATTTTTCCATAAACTCTTTTCATTCTTCATTTATAGCAGGTTTAGCAAAAAATTAAAGAAATTGTATCTGTATACAATATCTTTGGTATCTCCATCATATCTAATTCATATGAAATTTTTATTTTGTTGATATACATAATTTATAACCTACAGGCATATAAACTATACTCATTTGCTTATATGTTTTCTTTTATCATATTTTTCAAAAAAAAATTTCAAAAATTTGCTTATTAGTTTTACACTCTCCGACCGTCCATCCATTCGTCTCTTTACAAAACTTCTACACCATTTAAGATAGAAGAATAAAATTAATTTGACCATGGATATGTATCCTTAAAAAGATAATTTTGTATAGAACAAGTTTTTTATATAGCGCCATCCGTTACGGAAATTCAGCCCCTTAAAGTTGAAAATGGAGAATTTTAAAATTTCAGATTTTGCTAAACATTTTTGCAATCTAAAAATGGCAAACGACAGGAAATTTCTTTACCTTCATAAATCATATTAGATTTATACAATTTTGAAAACACAAAATTCATATTATCTGCGTAACGCTTTCAGATTGAGAAGAAAGATCTTTTAGAATTAGCATTAGTTATCTTTTTGTCTCTTCTTAGTTGTCTCTTCTAAATTTTTTTGTACGCCCTCATGATTGGCAGCTATTAGGGCTTAAAAATTGAAAATTTTCTATTAGGCACCTGCACATGTAACTTAGGCCACTTGCATAAATTTCACTAAATTAAAAGTCAAAAATTAAAACTCCATGATTATAATTTTACATATGTATTAACAGCTATTTTCTTAATTATGAAGAATTGCCTTAAATTGAAGAAAGTGTCCGTTGATTTTTCACAATTTTTTCTTTTATATAAAATTCGAAATATTTATTTGGTGCAACTTAACAGTACATATTCTAAACTGTTCTTATTGTATTTTGAAAAATGTGCATCTTTAAGAATTTTTGGTTTTCATTCTACTTTGTTTATTATCTTTATTTTCTTTCGGATCTATTTAAATTTTTTACACAGCTTGTGTTCATATTTATGCGACCCTTCACCTCACTTCACCTTTCATATATGTATATGTTAAATTTATTTTATTAATGCAGGTAATTTTGTCCTAAATTAAAAAAAAAAAAAAAACAAAACAAAAGGAAGAAACGAAAATTTATTTTCTTAATCCTCCTCATTTTTCTTATCTTCTAATTTTATTTTGTATAAAATATATACATGTATAAACATCGTATATTTTTGGCTTTTGGTTTGTACATGACAAGGCACACGTTCCATTTGATATTTTATTACGAGTTTAATTTTCTTTAGCTTACTATATGACATGTCTTTTTTGAAAGGTTATTTTAAGTTATTTTTTGTTTTAATTTCAGTTCAACTTGAATTCAAAAATTATATAAAATGTTTTGAGCCCCATATTTAAAAATTAATCTTTCGAAAAAAAAAACTAAGTTCAATCACCTTAGAATTAAAATCAATCTGGGAGAAATGCTCTAATTTTAATTTAACTGAATGAAAAATGTTTAAAAGAAAGGAAATCAAAAACTAATGAAAATATAAAAGTAACCAAGAGTCTAAATGCCAAAATTTCATAAGAAAAGAAACCGATTTAATTAATATTACTGCATCTGTACCATTATATTATTATATTGAAAGAATAAGCTTTAATAAAGAAGAATATAAAACTAAAACTTGAAACATATTAACTTAGTGTGGTCTACAGATACTTCAAAAAAATTAACAAAAAAAAAAAAATAACAAAATTATTTAAAGGTCTACAACAATTACACAGACACTATAATAAATTATCATTAGCTTAATTTTGGAAATTCATTTTATTTAATCATTATTTTATCATTTTTTTTTTTTCGTTTTTAATGTCTCAGCAGTCATAAAATTTAATTTTATTAAGATCTAAAAGAACTAAAACTAAAAGGAAAAAATTATAAATAAAAAAAAAAGCTCAAATTTTGTTTTTTTTTTTTTTGTTATTTTTATAATTTTTTATTGTATGTTGTAATTTTTCTCAAACATTGCTTCTTTTTTTTTTGTTTTTCCTTTATTTAGTTTTTTTTCTTTCTGTGATATTATTAAACAAAAATAAAAACAAAAAAGAGGTTGATAAAAAACTAAACAAAAAACTACCAAAAAAAGAAAATAAAATAAAAATAAAAAATGGTATACGTAAACAAAAAAAAATAAAAAAAAAAAAAAACAGATCATATTCATTGAAAAGTTCTGCTGTCTTACATTTTTTTTTTTTTTCTTAGTTTAATAAAAAAACAAATGTATGTTAATTGGTTTAATGAAATATTCTAATATATGGGTATTAAAATTTTGTTCCAAATTAAATTAATTATTTTAGATATTTGTGTCATGATCATAACGAGTTTTTCTTATAAATTTTCTCGTCATAATTTAGTATCCAGTTTCTTTCTTCGATTGTCAAATTAATAAAAAAATATTTTATTTTTTTACTATAGTAACAAAATAAATTTTCCATTACATGTTAAATAAAATGTCACAAATTTTTTTATACTTAAAATTAAAACACAATATTACTGCCAAAACTACATATTTAATTCTTTTTTGTCCTTTTATGTCTTTTCCTTTTCAAACATTGCCTAATCATCTTTGCGATTTAAACTTTATCAACATCTGATTCGAACAATATTTAGAAAATTTAAATTAATTTAAAGAACTCTTTATATATTATATTCTACACACTCATATAGAAGACATGTATATATTTACAATTTAGGATTTATTTTTCCCAACTTCTAAGTTCTAATCTAAAATTTACGAAAGTAACTCAAAATTAAATTATTGTTGTATTTTTTTTTTAATTTGAGCAAGATAAAATTGAGTAATTTATTGAGTCAAAATAAAGATAAGAGCAAATTTAAAAAACAATTTTTTTTTTTTTTTTTTAAATTCAATTTTAAAATAAATATTATGAAATTAAAAAAATTAAAAATAATGTAATATATTATAATATTTTCTGAAAATGTTAATGATATTTTCTTCAATTTTCTATTTATATATTTTATTATATAAAATATTATTTGTTGTTATTTAAATGAATATAAAATACTTTAATTACATAAGAGATATTTCAATAGTTGCTAAAAATTTCAAAAACATTATTATAATAGTATACCTATATATACTGATTAGTTTAAGTTATTTTGTTAATCTTTTTCTGCATTTCAATAAGGTGCAAACGTAATTATATTGCATTGTAATATTTTTGATCTATAATAGAGTATTTTCTAGTATTTAAATTTATTTGAATTTTGATGAAAGCATTAGAAAACTTAAAACTACATATGTATGTACATATATGAAAATTAAAAAAGAAAAAAATCTCTAAATAACTGAATGTACATATTATATGAATATCTAATATTCTATTCAATATTCTGAAATTTTAAAAATAAATTTGTTATAGGGTAAATAGGTACATATGAATTAGGAATTAACTAAATTCTAAAATTAAATTTAAATTATGAAAAAAAAATATTTTAATTTTATAAATATTACAGAAAATATAAGTGCATAAATCAAAATGTTTTGAACTTTTAACGAAATAACGGTGCTTTTTTTGCGAAAAACTTAAGATTTTTTTTAGAACAACATCAGAATAAATACTTGTATATAGATATGTTTGTTTGGAGGTGTTTGTAATAATTATTTTATAGATTAATTAATTCAATTAAATATTCAAAATAATTTTTAATTTTTTCTGTTTTTTGTTGACTTCCGTTTAAATTTTTAATAAAAAAGATGAAATAAGTACTTTTTTTTATAGTTATACCTATACATACATATTGACTACACACATTTATATATCAGGTTTTTACAGTAATTAAATGTTACAATAAATACGTATAAATTATAATATGTACATTAACTATGTCTTGATTCAAAATTCTTAATATTTTATTTTTATATTACACCAATTAATTTAAGTTCGCGTCCGCTAAAGAAACAGCTCGTATCAAAGGAGTAACATTTTTTCATTTAAGCAGAACATTAAAACAAGTTTTCATTAAACTGAACTTTCATGTACTCTTCTATACCTTTTGGACTGGAAATTTATTATAGATTACAGTTATTCAGTCAACAATTACAGGAGAGAATACTTTTATCAAAATAATATGGACGCGAAAATCTATTCTATTAAAGCGTATTAGAGCGCTTATTCTTCTCCTGTCACACTTTTACCATAATCTTTAATCTAAAGAGTAACATTTTAATTATTTTATGTATATAATAACATCGAAATAAAAAATAAAATACTACATATTATAATTTTTTATAATATTTATAGTATCTACATATATACTTATATTAACTATTACATATCAAATAGTAATTTATTTGTTCTATAGTATCTATTTGAACATATTATAGTCATCATAAATAAAATTCACTATTTATTAAAACAAAAAACAAAACAAAAAAAAAACAAATAGAGTTTAATTTTTTTATTTATCTAATTTTTAATTTTTTACCCAAAGCTAATCAAAAATTAATGGGTTTTTTGTTTTTTGTTTTTTGTTTTTTTTTTTTTTTTTTTTTCATTTCAATTTAATATTTTTGATCTTTCTAAACTTCTTTTTAATTTTTGATTACACGATTTACAATTAAATTGAAATACGCTTTAATTCTTGAATTGAATTTGTTAAAGAAACTAAAAAATTAAATGATTTGCTTTTCATCATATTTTAATATGAACATAAACAGATTTTAAACTTTAATTAAATAAATATTAAAACGTGTACAAAATATAATAAGAAACGTGGTATAAAAAATGATCATTTTCTTTTGTATATAATTATGATAATATTTTAAGAAAGGTTCCATATGTTCAAATTGTTATTGAATTTAACATACAATTTTAATTTTTAAATACTTTATAGATTATACAATTTAATAATATTGTATATGAGTATAATAAATCGTATGGACTTATTTAATGAAGAATTTATCTAGAACTTTAGTGATTCTGTTTACTAAAATTATTACAGTTGTTAAAAAGTTAACTATGTACACATTATACTTATGATGTTTTTCCTATTCATTTAGGATTGCATTAACTTCTTTATCCATCCATCATCTATAACTAAAAAGACTTTGATAAATTATTATAGGTACATACATATATGTATATTAAATTCTTATTTTCTAGTAAATACATTATTACGTTTTAATAATATATTTAATTACGTTCTAATTATACGCTTTTTAAAGGCAAAAGAAGAAGAATAGTTTCTTTTAAAACAAAAAACTCCCGTTACTTGTATTACGTCTAGCTACATTGAAAAATCTAAAGGTTTTTGATTTTAAATTTTAAGACCTAAGATCTTAATTTTTAACAATCTCTCTGTTCTTAACAAGTAGAAATATGCATAATATGTAATTTAATTACATAAGCTTCATTACATATAAAAGAATTATATTATAGGTTAAGGTATCTAATAAATATGAATTTAATGACCTACATCCATACATATAATATGTATATGAAATTTGACCTATAATATGAATTAACTTTTTTTTAAATATAAAATAAATCACGTTATAAAGTGATATGTGTCTGATGAATGACAATTCAGTTGACGTAACAAATAAAGTTAACCTTAATTATATTAACCTTAAATAATTGACGTAACAAATCAAGTGAAATGTCATTCATCAGGCATATTTATATCGTAATATAAGTTATTACTGAAATTCAACTACCTACGTATTTAAGTCAAGCATGGCACCTTTGGCCTATTATTTCAAAAAAAAATAAACGCTAAATTCGCGGAATAAAAATGATGAAATTCTTTTTGGGCAATCAATATTACGATATGACATTTTACCATATTAACCGTTATTTTATTTCTGTTTTTCATCTCTTACTTTTTCCGTTATAAAAACAAAAATAAATAAAAATACAATCTTAATTCTACTATTTTTGGTGATAAGTTGGTTGGGTCTTCTTTTTTTTTTATTTTTATTTTTCCTTTTTTTTTTTTTTTTTTTTTACGAGTACAATCTGGAAACTCTGTTTACGCTACATTTTTTCTTTATTTTTATAAACAATTATATACATAGATAGTATACCTACAATACAACCAAAATAACATGAGGTGCTTACTGTTTATAATATGTATGTATGTACATTCATATTATGTATTACTATTTTATTTTCTGTTTCATTTAAATAAAATAATTGTTGTGACGTTATAATTCTGTTTTAGAACTAAAATAAAAAAAATTAAAATTAAAATAAAAAAAAAATAAAAAACAATAAGAAATTAAACAGAAAATTAAAAATTCTATAAAAACTCCAACATATTTTCTGTTAACTCTCAGAAACAAATTGAAAGCTTTCATTCTTAGATCATCTTTAATATTTCCAAAATATAACAAAAAAAAAAAATATAAAAAAAAAATAATAATACAAAAACTTAATAGGTATTAAATTTTTTTTAAATTTCAAAAAAAAACATAAACAAAATAAAACTGATCAAAAAAAAAAAAGTATAACGCATCTCAAAGTGTTTCCGGCAACAAAGCAGACAAGACGCGTTTTTCACTGAGAAAAAAAAAAAAACAAAATAAAAACATAAGAATAAAATATTGAAGAAAAAGAAAATTTTTTTTTTATATATTAATTCTTAACTTTAAAAAAAAAAAACGAAAACATTAAATAAAAACATTAAATTTTACTAATAATAAACAAATAATTAAGAATTATTTGCATAGGTTTTGCATTTAATAAATTAAAAAAAAAAAAAAAAAAAGAAATGAACTCTGCAAATTTATACAGTCGCAGTAATTATGTTCAACGACGAGATGCTGAACAAGTTTTAAAAGAATATTCAACGATATTACAATGGCGTTTAGATGGTGAAGATTCATTATTAGATATTGGTTGTGGTAGTGGTGATGTTTTAATTGATTATATATTACCAAATATGCCAAAATCATTTAAAAAATTAACTGGTGTTGATATTAGTGAAAATATGATTAAATATGCTAAAAAATCATATAAACAATATAAAAATGTTAATTTTGATGTAATAGACATTGAAAGTGATTTAAATGAAAATTTATATGATCAATATGATCATATAACATCATTTTATTGTTGGCATTGGATACAAAATCAAATGTAAGTATATTATAACTATACCTACTATTAATAGATATCTACCATTATTTAGAAAATCTTAATTTTAAGATTAACATGTTTTTTTCTTCATGATTTTATTTTATTATACAAAAAGAATATTTGAGATATTATGTGATATAAACATATTTAATACATTATTAAAGATTCAAGGAAATAAATTAGATAAAAGTAAGGCATAGTTCACCTTATTGAATAATGACCTATTTAATATTGTAGACCTTATTATAATAGACAACGATCGATAGATCACCAAATTACCAAATTAATAAAATTTAGAATATTATAACTAAAACAAAAAATTAAAAATTCGATGTGAAACCAAAATTAAAAAAAAAAAAAATTCTAACTATCTCAATTAAAATTATTAATTAAATTAAATATCTAGTGAGATCTAGTGAGTAAGAGTGTATAAAATACGCTATAAATACCGAGGGAGTGTAGGTTCAAATCCCACACATGTCGTAAGAGTTATTCCCCCTTACAACATTTACAGCCACAACTGAAAAGGAAAGGCTGTGTAATTTCCTGTTCACATTTATGTGCCAGAGAAATGCACTAAAAGAAAAAAAAAAAAAATTACGCACGTCTACTGGAATAAATCTTAGAATATTCTTCTATAATCTAATTATATAGCTGTCGAAATACTTTACTTTTTCAATTTTAGAAAATCATAATATAATACATTTGCTAAAAGCCTCTAGATGTATTTAAGGAATAAAGATTTAATAAATGCATTTTTCATTTAAGTAGATACAACAGTTTCTTTAAAAGATCACTTCAGAAATACTTAGCTTTCTTATTTTTAATTCATTATAAATTCACTGCGTAAGAAGAAAGAATGTTTATTCTATTTTTCTGATTTTAGGTGGAGGTTATTTTAAAAAGAATTAAAATTTTATACATTTGAAATCTAGAAATTTGTAGTGTCTCCTAAAAGTTATCAACGCTGCAGACAGAGAGAAAATATAATTTAAGTTTTTTTATTATCTCTTTAATTAAAAATTATTATAAACATCATAAATTCATAATATATAACTGCCAAATTTCAGTCAACTATATGTATCCTGAGCGATTTATAAATACTAATTTATTATTTTATATTTTAAAAAATACTTAATATTTTTTTATTTTATATTCTAAGGTGACCATACTTTACTCCTTTATAATCGTTTACGAGGTATTACATACCTTTACTCCTTTCAGAATCAAAATACTCCCCAACTTTAAAATTATTTTTAGGCATGACTACGAAAGCAAAACGAGAAAAAAATTCTATACCTAAGTTAAGAAAAATTAAAAAAAGAATTTCCCCATATTCCATCGCAAAACAATGAGAAAACCATCGTCAAATCTGTTTCATGCAAAAAAAAGATTTTAACATCTCGTTTGGAGGAAGAGCACCTATAATAATTAAACACAATGAATCGAAATCGCATAAATTTACCATTAACCATTAAAATACCATTAAAATGGAGCAATAAAACATAGTCATAATATTTACATCGACGGGGGGCTGCAGATGTAAATAATAAGGTTATTGTCGATGTGCTTTTTATATATTTTACAAACCAACATTATCACACAGTTTAGAAGTATCGCGATTGCACAACAACAATAATTAAAAATTTGTTTCATATGTTATAGATATGTAGTTCTCAAAAAAAAAAAAAATAAATATATGATCACGTTATATATTATTCAAATCTTAAAAACTTTCTTTTAAATTTCACCTAAAACTAAGGACGAGTATTTTTATTATTTTATTTTTTAAAATCCAAATATCATTACTTAATATAACAATAATAATTAATACTGATCGTATATATGAGTGACATTTATTATAATTTTTATTTGAATTTTTTTTTTTTTTTTTATTTAAAAAAAAACAAAATCTTTTGTTTACCTATAATTTTAAATTTAATTAAATAGGTATGTTTTTTTAACAACACATCTTATACATACTAGTATATTACATATATATACAGGGTGTACAACATGAGAGTGCAAGTATTTCAGGAGGTGATTCCAGAGAGTAAAACTAGAAAAAAATTGTAAGAGATAGAGGGGGTCTATTAATAATCGTTTTCAAGATATTGAGACTTATGTTTTTTTTTGTTTTATATAATTAATTGCCGAATAGCTCTTAATCCACATGCTCCACAAAAGATAATTTAGTCTTATTTGAAAGCTTATTCCTCAACCTTTTATATGCTGAAGGATTTATTGTCTTGAATTATTTTTTACTAAATAAATTTTTAAAAATACTGATTTTTACTTTACTAACAAATTTTTTGTGTGAAACAATCATTTTTCTATCAAAAATGTTCTTAAATTTTGGCTTATACTTAGTGATAATGTTACTGAGTTAAAAATTATGGTAGTTTATTAAGCATTCCAAATTGTATATAACAAGAGTACTTTTATAGAGCATTTTTGAAAAAAAAAACGTTACTTTTATAAAAAAAATATGCAAAAAAATAAAAAATAAAATTTTATATGTTCTTAGCTCTAATTAAAAATGTAATTACACCAAGACAATAAATTCTTCAGCAGGAGAAAGTTTAAAGAATAAGTTTTCAAACAAAACTAAGTTAATAGTTCTGCAAAGCGTGTGGATAAAATGTTATCGGGCAATAATATAAAAACAAAATAACATAAACATCCCAATGACTAATAATAGACTCCTACCTATCATACAATTTTTTTTTTTTAGTTTTAGTCTGAGGAATCACCTCCTGAAATATTTGCACTCTTATGCAGAACATCCTGTATATATATATGTAATACATATATTGTACTATTGTTTAAAAACAAAAAAAAATTAAATACCAGATTCAAAACCCCTTACACCCACTATTTAAATTTTAATATTTGTAGGTACATATGAGATTTTTTTTGTTATTATTTTAAGGTAACGCTATCTTAATACCATATCCATAAAATTAAATTGAAATTTTTTTTTTGTTTGTTTGTTTTTTTTTTTTAATATATTATTGTTTCTAAACAAATTTATAGCTTTCGTACAACCCACTATTGAATACCTCACTAAATTTTCAATTAACCAAGTAAATATACTGATAATATATGTAAGTATACATACATGTTATATAGTTTTCATAAAACGTCATTTATTTGTTTCGTCATTAATAAATATACAATTTTACTATTTCTTTGTAAAAAATATGTTTTTTATTTTTTTTTTTTTTTTGTATTTTTTTTTTGTTGTTTTTTTTTTTTATTACCAAATCATCACATAATGGTTGTAATAATTCATGTGTACTATTATTTATTAATTTTATTTTTAAAAGTTAAATTTCAGAAGAAAAAAATCTAATAAAAATGATCGTAAATAAAATGAACTTTTATTTTATATATGTTATATTTAAAAAGCATAAATATAAACTAATTTAAAATTTTTTTTTTTTATTTTTTTATATTTTTAAGGTAATTATAACCAAATGACTTTGTATTATATTTAAATTAAATTTATTAAATAATAAAATTAAGATTTTAAAAATAAATTTTACAGCTGCAATAATTGATCTCTTAATAAATTTATTTAATATTTATTATAAAAAGAAAAACAATGAATTCAGAGTTTGTTATACAAATTTAAAAAGTATTTTTAGTATTTTTAGTTAGTTCCTGATTATAGCTACGAAACAAAATGATATAAAAGGATAAATCTAGGTACTTTATTTTTATTGCCAAACTTTTTAGATTTTTACAACACCCCATTAATTATTACACTTACAGTAAAATAAGTTTTGGCAGGACGTCAAGAACTTTGAATGTTACCGCTCCTTATCATAGAGGTCGACTACGGAATTTATCTTATTTTGTCAAAATTACTACCTTGTGGAACTCCCTTCCGATTGATGTCAAGCGTGCCAGAACTCACAGAGCTTTTAATAAGCTATCACTCAATTACCTCAATTATGTCAAAAATAGGTAAATTGAATGTGTTTGTTTATCAATTATCTTTCATTTTGATAATTTACTACTTACTTAATCACTTACGAATTCATTATATATAATGTTTCCTTATTTTTAATTACACTTATTTTATCGCCATATTATCATTATTTTATTTTCATTTCACATTTGCTAGTATGCTAATTATATTGCCAGTTTTAACACCGAGAATTAATTTATTAAATAGATTTAAGTTTATTGTAATTTTTAAAATTAAATTACAAATCTGTACCAATCGCTAGATATGCATAGTATAGAGACTCATCGTCTCAATGCATAGAATAAATAAATAAATAAATTATTACTATATATATTTAATTCTTTCTTAAATTGGCTCTCTGAACAAATGTTCAGTTTTCTTCCTCTTCTACACTTCTGTTCTGACACATACATTATACACTTCTGCTGTACGTATTTTCCATTGTTTACCTTTATTTTCCGGGGTATGTGACCAATCTATCCATGTATTTTTTTTTTTTTTTTTTATAGTTTCTTTCAATTCTTAATTGGTAAATAATAATATCCAGATAATTCTTAAAAACTTTTTGGCTAAACTTTAAATTTTTTTTTCTAGCCTACATTCATACATATGAACTATATCATACATAATATATTATATAGTTTTGTTTCTCTAATCACTTGCCTGCAGAATAAACTAATTTTAATCTACTAAAATTTCAAACCACTTAATTTATCTTCATCTTGACTATAATTCCCTTCTCTTATTCCTTAATTCCCTTATAATACTTCTCTTTGTATAATTTCCATAGTGTCTCGAGTCTATACCAAATACAAATTTTAGTTAATTCTTAGTGGATGGTAGTTGAGTCTATTAGTTTTTAATGCTAAACGGGATTTAATTTTTTCTGTTTATTTTTGTTCTCTTATACAAAATATTTGGTCTGCTATATTTTTTAAAAGAATAAATAAAAGATTTTATAAAATTATATTATAATTTGTTTTTACTCAAATATAACTTACTATATAGTCTGAAGTCTATTACATATACATACATATGTATGTATATCAATTCATCAAAAAATAAAAATGATTGTAATACTCGTAAGTATTTTTCTTATCAATAATAAAATATAAACCAATTTATTTTCAATCCCTATAATCCAAAAAATAAAAGCTTATAAAAGTAATTATTTGTCTACAAAATAAAAGTGCCTACCTACAAATACAATACAATTATAAAGATTCATAAAGTTCATTTACATTTGAACTTAATTTAAATAGGAAAAAATCAAAAAGAAATTTAAAAAAAAAAATCTCTGATATACTCATTATTAATAAACAAGGCTTTTATTTACCACTAGAGGCGTTTATTTACCACACATTTCATATAAATTATTTTTTTTTCATATTAAAAATACAGTGTGTAATTGTAGGTAGTACTTAAGAATTAAAGTACCTCCAATCATTTGTCACTGTCAAAAAAAGAATTTTTATCTATGATTGACATAAAACATAGAATGAGAAAAAAAAATAATTTATGTAACAACAACAACTACAATTAGGAATTTTACTTCAAAATAAATAAGTTAGTTTAAATAATAGACTTACGAAAATAGCCAATACGAAAATACTGTGAAATCTTCAAATTTCGATAATTTCGAAAACATTCTATCTGCTGAATAAAAATTGAAATTTCTGTTAAGTGTCTGATAATCTCTGTGTTTTTATGAAAATAATGCCTTCTTTTCTACATTGACAATCAGATTTAGTTTATTCCTCTTATATACAATATAATTTTTTCTTTTCTTATCTTACTATGTTAGAAGTTAGGATTGATTTATTGAAAAGATTTTTCAAACGACAATTCATTGAAGAAAAGTTAACCAGTTCTTCCCTGTTACCACAGTTATTTGAAGAAAAGTCGACCAGTCTATGTTTATGTTTTTTTCAATCATAACATATAGATTTTAAACATTAGCATTAACATAGCTATACATTCAAATTAATAACCATGTTATAATTAACGCCAGCAAAGCTATGACTACGGCCACCAAGTATACCATATAGCGCTACTACTTTTTTTTCTCATACACAATTACAATCAGAATAATGATAAATAAAATGTCGAAAAAATTGTATTTGTATTTATTTTTACATCTTAAATTTTAAAATTAGTCTAATAATTTTACTATACCAATAAACTGATAATCTAAAAAACAAATTGTATATTATATAAATTTTGTTAATTCACCACCACGTTTTAAATTTTTTTTTGAAGCCCATAACATTGTAGTAATCGTATAATTTGAAAGGAGCTGTGTCTATTGCACTTATTCGTTTTCTGGTAACTTCAGTAGTTTAGGAGATACATTACATTGTAGTAATCGTATAATTTGAAAGGAGCTGTGTCTATTGCACTTATTCGTTTTCTGTTAACTTCAGTAGTTTAGGAGATACTGAAGTTAGCAGAAAACGGATAAGTTTTATTGCTCTCCAGCTCGTTTTAAAACTCCGCAAACAACTCTTAACTCAAAATTGATGATTTGGCGTATGGAGCAAACCAATATTCAGACGACGAAATATTTTTCAAATTTTCCAAAATCCAGTAGAAAGGCGAATTTTTACAATATGAATGTTTGAATCCTTAAAAATTTTTTAGATGCTTCAGAGAAAAAGAAATATTACAGGTTTTTTCAACATTGTTATTTCTTTGTACCTATTATCTAAATACAAAGATAAAATAAATCTGATACCATCAATTTTTATTTTTCTTTAATATTTTTTTTAAAATTCTGATGAAAATTCTTAGAATTTATTCAGTTTATTCAGTAACAAAAAAAAAAAAAAACTATAAAAATTTAAATTTTAGTAAATATTTATTATTTACCATGTGAAATATTTAGGTGAACTAAGTACGTGCTCATTATTAAATTCAACTCGATATATTGTTATTGAAAATAATAAAATAAAAAAATAAAAAACATTTATAACTTTTGTTTATTAATGTTGTGCCAATATATATATATACTTTATACTTATATATTTACATACATATATTCGAAAACAGAGCCAACTAAGCTAATATTTTTTTTCAAAATTTTTTTCTCGTATTGTTTTTTTCTTTTTTGGAAAAATTTAAATTATTCACAAATCTGATTCTTCTTTTACAATTATATTTCTTAATTATATCCTATTTTCTATAATGAATCTTCCGATTTTGTGAAAATATATACTTTTATAATGTGCCTTTTTTCCTTAGCAATTCTATAAGATTATTATTTTTAATTAAAACAAAAAGAAATATGTATTATGTAACGCCTTATAAGGTGGATATTTTTCAAAAGATAATAAAAACAGTTTAGAATATTGTGACCTGCACCAAAATTTATAAATTTTATTGGAATTTTACATGTAAAAAATTAAGAGACACTTTCTTCAATTTTAAGTAAATCCCATATAATGAAAGAAAAGCTTTTATTAATATTATGTGAAATGGTAATGTTGAAGCTTTAAATTTTAATATTTAACTTTAAAAAAAATTGTACAGATGTCTAAAAATTGTAAATTTTCAATTTTTCATATCTTATATATGTATCTTAAACATGAGGAGAAATAACTTACTTTAGTTCTAAAAGATGTTTCTTCTTTTAAAATTTCAAGATCCCTATATTTAAAATCGTTGCGAAGGTAAAAAACTAAAAAATTCTCCTCTGTTTGGCGTTTTTAGATTGAAATGTTAAGTAGAATCTAAGATATAATATTCAAAAATAGGGATTTATCGAACTTTGGCTTTTACCTCCGTAATAGTTTCTGCTACATAAAGAAGTCGTTGCGCAAAATTATTATTCTACAGTTTAACAGTATAGAAGTTTTGTAAAAAGAAAGACGGACGAACGTACAGAATGAAAATTTAATAAACTAAATTTTAAATTTTTTTTTTTTATTAAATATTAGAAACCTAATATAAACTTTCTAAGGCTTCTAATAATCTTTTCTTTTAATTTTTTAATCAAATTGTTGCTTGAAGGTTTTTTTTTTTTTTTTGTGTTTTTCTTTTTTGTTTTAATAACAACATTGTTGTAAGTGTAATATGTAATTACAACTTTAATTTATTACAATATACCGTATTTATTTTTTTTTTTATCGTTATTTCCGCTCAAATCCTCACATACCATATTATACATGTAACGTACTCCCATACAAATTTTATGTTTTTTTTATATTATAATGTATAAAATTTATTGTTTATTTTAAATAATCATTTAAATAAATTAAAACTTGATTTATTTTATTTAAATATTGGTTTTATATCATTATAAAAATATTATTATGTATTATAATATAATACCTGATAATACCATCAAATAATACATTATCAATGCAACTTTTAAATACGTATCATTTTAAAAATTATAATTTTTTTTTTAATTTTTCACCTTTTCTATTAAATTATATATACAGGGTGTTTCCAGCTCGATGGTCTTCCTTGAAATATGTGATCGGACATATCGTGACGAACAAAAAATTATATTGGAGGGAGGAGGGGTCTATTCTGCGCCCTTTTCGAGATATGATGGGTTAAAGATGTTTTAGCGACTTTTCATAAAAAAATCTATAACTTTTGAACGGCTTGCTATAGAGAGATAAAAACGCGTTTTGTAGAGTAAGCTGTCAGCTTTAATTTTTGTTACTAATGATTCCCATATCATAACAGTTACAAAGTTATGAAAGTTCAAAATGATTTAAAAAAAACAAATTATGTTTCAAACTCAATTTTCTTTTGAAACACCCTATATTTGGGGTACTTTTTATAGCATATTTCGAAACAGTTTTTCAAGCCCTATAATTAGTACCTATAATAACTTTTTCTCTATCTTTAATCGTTTTTCAGATATAAATAATAGAAAAGTGTGTTATAACACCCAAATTGTGTTAACACACTTTTGAAAATCACACACTTTTCTATTGTGATTGAAAATAACACAGCGATTGAAAATAACACACTCTTCTATTACATGGCCGATCACCCATTTCTCGACATGCCCGATCACCGATTTCAAGGAAGACCATCAAGTAGGAAACACCCTGTATACAATCTTTTAAAATAAATAAAAAATTCTTACTGATTTCTAAAAATATAGAATTTTATACAAAAATTAACTATTGTCAATAGTCACTACTTGTGGTCTTAAGGGCAAATATTATATTCTTCCTAAAAAGTAATTTTGCCCTAAGAAATAAAAAGAAACAAACGAAAAAAAAATAAAAAGTTTATAAATTTTTTAAATCTTTTCAAGAAAACTTAAGATATTAATTTTTATAATCAGTTAAAATTACGAATTAACAATACAAAAAGAATCCAGTAAGTTGTATTAAAATCAAGGTGTCGCATTATTATATAATTCAAAATCAGCAAATCAATGCAAAAATTATGTAAACGTTAAATTAAATTCCTATAGAATTTAATAATTTTTTTTAATTATTCAAAATTAACTTTAAAACAAAAAATTAAAAAAAAATATTATATGTATTTTTAAAAACCTAAAATTTGATAAACTTGTTGTATAGTTCTTCTTCTTGATTCTAGTAAAAAATTTTAGATAAGAAACATTTAACATTTTATTTCCTAAGTTTATGCCCCATCATTTATAAATGTATATATTTGCTTTTTGATAGTACCTATATGTACATATTTTATAGCCACTTTTAGAATACACAAAAAAAATTTAATGTTTCGTTCTTCTTAAACAAAATTATAGTCAAAATTGAGTCCATGACAGTTAGCATAAATCCATTTCTCAAGAAACCCATCTGGCATAAAGACAGTTAGCATAAATAGACTTTTAATATAAAGCATAAAAAAACATTTAGTAAAACTACATTTATACTAATGGGACATTTCGCATAAAATTTTATTAGCAAATGAGAGATTTGATATAAATCTTTTTAGCAAATGGAACGTTTGACGTAAACTTATTATGTAAATGATATTTATGTTATTGTTTACGTAGTAAGGCTGTTTGGTTGCTTTGGATGGTGATCATAATTTGTGACAATTCTGTGTTTAAATTTGAATATAAGAAAGCTGAATTTTAAAATTTTTAGGGGGTAATAAATTTATAACTCAATAATACACTTCAATTTCATTTAACTGTATGTCATTTAACTATATTTCAGTATATATATATATTCTGTAGAAATCGTATAACTCTGATTTTGTAACCAACTCCAGATCTCTTCAAACAATTTCTTTTTAGAAACATATTTCAAATAGTAAAAGGATATACCGTCCCCAAACTCCCACTAAACCAATTATTGAAGCTCTGATTTTGAAACCAACTATAAAATCCTTCCAAATTTCTTCAAAAACCAAAAAAAAATTATTCTTTATTATTAATTTTCGCCTAAAATTTTTAAACTTCAGCTTTCTTAGGTCTTTATCTAAATTACAAATTATTAAATACAAAATTATAAACATAATTATCGTCATCATTGTTGACGGTCATCATCACCATTAACAACGCTATCAACCTTATTATTGGGGCCTCGGTGGCCTAGTGGGTAAGAGCGTAAAAAATACGCTGTAAACACCGAGGAAGTGTGGGTTCGAATCCCATACACGTCGTAAGAGTTATTTCCCCTTACGACATTTACAGCCACGCCTGAACAGGAAAGGCTGTATAATTTTCTGTCCACATATGTTGCTGCATTTCTCTACGTTAAAAAAAAAAAAATCTTATTACGTAACCAACAACAAAAATATTATCTACAAAAAATTTATATATCATTAAATGTCCCATTTGCCAACAAGATTTTGTGCAAAGTGTTTCATTTTAGTATAAATGGAATTTTACTAAATATCTTTTTATGTTAACAGGCTTTATGCTAAAAGTATTTGTATGCCAACTGAGTTTATACCAAATGCGTTATACCAATTTTGAGAAATGGGTTTATGCCAACTAAGCTTTATTTCTACCATTTAATACTGTTACCTGACCGTTTTAAATTCGCTAAAGTTTGGATAATTGAGGTTTTCGCATTTTTCCAAATATTACTAAAAAAAAAATATATTTAAAGTCCTGTTTTCTTATTTTGCTAAAATATTAACAAATCTTTAAAATTTGTTAAGAATATATCAAAAATAGACATGGTAATATTAAATATACATATCTCTAAATTTAAAAAAAAAATGAATTTTTAAAAAATAATTCCATATACATTAATACACAGTCTATACCATTTTTATTTTTTTAAATAAAAATTTACTAAATACATTTAGCGGATTTAAGGGATTTCATAGTCATAACGACATTACAGTTTCTATTGAAAAAGTTGCTGACAGATTCTCATAATGATGAAAAATAGACGAACGCAGTTCTTAATTTAAAAATTTTTTTTTTTATTTTGTGTTTTTATTAATTCTTTGATAATATAACAAATAGATAAATATAATAATAAAAATATATATTTTTTTTTTGGTAATTTTATTAGTGCCCCACCTGTAAATTATTTCTAGATCCGCCTTTGACTAGATGCATTATCATAGAAACCTTTCAATTTAATTTTTGTTTTTTTAATGTGGATATATACATAGATATAGAATGGAATGGACATATGATAGAATTTTTTTCTTCAATGTTATTCAAACATTTATTTAGGTCAGTTTCAACAATAATTTTATTACAAAGAAAAGATCTTAAAATTATTCTTCAAATAGAAATAATTAAAGCGGAAGTAATTTACGAATACAATAATTGTATGTTGGTACAAACACAAATGTATAAATTACAATTTGACTTGAACTTGACAAAAAAACGCAGCTAAAAATGTTTAAATATAAAATGTAAAGTGGAAAATTAACATAGATATTAACATACTTAGGTAAACTGATTAAAAATGCTTACTTCTTCTATACATAGTGAACATAATATATCTAAATATAATTAAATAAAAGTTTTTAGAAAGAGAAACGTAATGTAAAGCTTTTAGATAGGACCATTTGCATTTGAAGAATGAAAATTTTTTTGAACTAAAAATTACGTACCTATAAAAATGTTCATCTTTATTTTTATTCTTTTTTTAAATATAAAAAAAAAAATAAAAGCTGTTTAAATTTTAATAAAAAATTTGATCAGGTTTTTTTGTTTAAATTTAATTAACACCTGAATAAATTTTTGTAAATTAATAAAAAATTTAATTTATTTTAAATGTTCATAAGTTTATCTACTCATTCTAAATAAGAATATATTCCTTTCGTCCGCATGATAACTCAAAAAATAAAGAAACTACTAATTTTTACCATTTAATTTTTATATAAATGCCACTTTTCTTAATGAATTCGACAGCTGCCATATAATTTCTTTTTTGCCAACGACACCTGCAAAATTTTGTTAGTGCAACAGATTCGAGTAGCTTTCATTCAACTTTCAAATTTATATCGTCATATCTTAATTCTTAATTAAGCTATATAGCCATCTGCAATTTTTGTAAAAGATTATCAACTATTTTGTTGATTTGGTTTAACCAATTCGCGTATATCTGTTACGAGTTTAATGGCAATAACTTTTATGAAGTTTGGTTAATCTAGGTTCAGGGTTCTTGCACACCTGGGAACTTAATGAATCTATAGGTTGCTTCTGTCTGATATCTTACAAAAGATTATAAAGTTTTATGGCAATAACAAAAATTTGGTTGTGCTTGTGCAACAGCTTCCGCTAGCTGACATACAACTCCAAAATTTTTCATATAAATATATCTCGGTTCTTAACATCGGTACTATAAAATAACTGAAATTTTTATAAAAGACTATCAAGTTTTATGAAAACAGGATTTATTACGTTCATACACAGGTATCCTAGAGTTGACACAGTCTACTCTACTGCACTCTTCCTCGTTTTTTATTTAATTTGAATTATATAGAATTAAGTATATTAAATAATTAAAAGATTTTAGTTAATGTTGTTATTAAAAGTCGAAAATAACATACAACATGCAACAATTAAGATAAGCAGTCTACCACATATTTGTGTTAATTTAAATGTTTTATGATGTTAAATTTTAAAAATCTCATATTACATATTATAAGCTTTTTCACATTTTTTTTTAATTTAAGCGCCTTAATTTGCCTGTATTCTTAAGTCATTGTAGTCAATCATTTATACCTTATAATTTAAAATAATTGTTAATTATTAATATGTAAGTAATGTAATATATATGCATTATATACAACTTGAGTTAAAAGATCCCCAGCAGTTGATAAAATTTATATTTAATGGAATATTTTGAACATAATTTAAGATAATAATAACTTCTTACAATTTATTTATAATAACATTTTATTTTTTTTTTTTCTAGAAAAGCTGCACAAAACGTTTATAATATTTTACATGATGATGGTGACTGTCTTATTACATTTTTAGCATATAATCCAGTTTATGATGTTTATAATGATTTAGCAATTAATCCAAAATGGTGCGAATATATGACAGATGTAGATAAATTCATATCACCATTTCAATATAAAGAAAATCCAGATCAAGATTTTAAATTTTTATTAAAATCAATAGGTTTTCAAACAATTCAAGTTGAAATAAAAAATTTAGTATTCGTTTATGAAGGATTAGAAAATCTTAAACGTAAGTGTAATATTTACTTTATAGCTCAAAAAAAAAACCAAAATTTTATAAAAATTTTTTTTTTACTAATGATTTAATTTTAATTACAGGTAACAATAAAGCTGTTAATCCATTTGTAGGTCGTTTACCTGTACATTTACAAAATGAATACATGAATGATTATATTAGTAGTGTAATGTCAAGAGATCTTAGTCAAAAGAAAGGAGATGATTACATATTTCCAACACCATATAAATTATGTGTTGCTTATGCTAGAAAATAAAAATAAAATAAGAATTAATTAATTTATATAAATCAAAAAAAAAAAAATTATTAAATTTAGTACAAAATTAAATATAATACTGTTTTTTATTTTTTAAATAAAAAAACAAAATATGTATGTATGTATGTATAACAAAAGTTCTTAGTTTATATTTATTAGATTTTCAAGTTTTTTTTTTAGATCCTAATTCAAAATAATTAACATTTTATTTTTATTATACTGATTACCTATAAATTGTTGAAAGAGAAAGTATTCTCTTCTTAATGATCCTAAATTATAATCCTAAAAAATTAAAACAAGCCGATTTCGACAGTCATTTTAAATGAATATGAATTTACTCATTTAAAACTGTCAAATTATATTATCATTTTGAAATTGAGAAATTTTAAATGACTGCTTCTAAAAATGGATTTATGTAAAAAAAATTAGTCTTAAGATTTTATTTAAAATATATTATTTTATTTAAGCGTATTCACAATGAGATGTAAAAATGTAATCTGTAACAAAATTTTAGAATAGTCATCGTGAACGTATTCATTTTTGACATGATTTAAAAAATCTACTCACCGATTTTGTAGTAAAATTTAAATATAACAAAAAAAATCAACTTTTAAGGCCACCTCAGAAAATAAACCCGAAAAACTAAGGAGATTCCTTAATTCTTTTTTTTTTTCTTTTTTAGTTTCTATTACAGTATTGGGGCTACATTTTTTACATCGGTCCGACTTCTTGCTCCCAAGACACAGGGACTTCTCCAAAATAACAGCCAGTATTTATTGTTCTCATAATACAAATAGATAATATTATTTAATACATAATTTACTTTTTTTAACTTTTCTTTTCTTTGGTAGCCAAAATCTCAAAATATGAAAGTTATGCTGCTATTAAAAAAGATACATACATACATATACATAAATCATTTTAATTTCAAATTCCATAGCCATTTAATTTTTTCAGGTTATCGAAATCTTAAAAAAATTATTAAAATTATATGAATTTGTCATTTTCATTTTTATGAAATGCCTATCGAAATCAGGACCAAAGATCTTATATCCATCCCATTCCTATATCATAATTCCATATAATTTTGAAATAATCTACTTATATATCAGCATAAAGTAACTACATATGTGCATATATAGGAAGAAAAAAGTTAGACAGTTTTTTTTAATTTCGTAAAATCAACTTGATCGTATTTTAATTTTTCTTTTTCTTTTTTTTTTTTTGTTTGTATGTCAATCGATGTATGTACATCTGTATACATTTCTTCACTAACGTTTTCGACTTCTTAAAAAAAGAAAAAATCTTGATTCTACCTCGATTTTTTATCAATTTTAGTTGTTTTCATAACCCAACCATAGGTATAAGAATTATTATTGTAAAAGTATAAAATATGAAAAAAATGTGTATATGAATATAAATTTAAAGTTATTTTCATTCCCTCTAAAAAATATACTTTTTTTCTTTTTAATCAATAAAATATTTTCTAAGTAATTCTTACAATATTTTAAAAATTCAAACGACAACCGATTTAGTTTATTAATAGCAGATCGATATTTATTATCACAATATAATGATCCACTGTTGAGACAATCAAAAAGTTTATCAAACACTAGTACAAAATTTTTGCAATTTCTTTAGTAACACTTTTAAAGCCAGACGTTTCAATTACTGTTCTAATAGCGGAAATCCATGTTCTACTAAATATTTGTGTTGCTAATTTAACTCTAATTTTTTCAACAGGGTTCGGATTAATATGTTATCTATAATCCCATAATTCTTCCCATAATTCTATGAGAACTTTAAAGCTTATAATACCATCTGAGATTTTTAAATCGGAATCCATTAATGTATTTCTAAGAGATTTAATTAGATGGGGAAAATCGAATATGCAAAAAATGTTTTATTATTATAATTAAAAAATGGTTTATCAGGTGTTATTTTTATATAGTATGCAGTTATAATTATATAACTACTTATGTAGTTACTTTATCATATTAGACTTCCAAACTATCTATCAATAACTTCTTACAATTTATTATTATAATAATAAAAAAAAAAAAGTTTTTATTAAATTCCATTGTTTTATTCAATTTTATAATTATATCTATACATGTTATTTAATTTGGTTTATAAAAAGAAAATAGTAGGTCAGGTATAATTTATCAGAGTAATCATCTATAAGTTTCGAATATATCCTTATCCCCACTGATCCCTAACAAACAATTTCATCAATTTCATTTAATACAGAGTCATCTATACAAATTTAACTCAATATTAGAAATAGATCTAGAAGAACCAATATTTAAAAATTAAACATAAAATCATTTCTACTGCCCACTAATTAACATTGGCGCTGTACGCTCTAAATGTCCAACCAAATATTACAATTCCACTCTTTTTTTAAAAGTAAATCAGTGTAGACAAATTATTTGCAAAGATTATTATACAATTCCACTCATTTTTTTAAAAGTAATATCAGTGTAGACAAATTATTTTGCAAAGATTATTGTACTTTAGATTAGATTATTATTATTTAATTTCACATTATTGTTTTTAACGTTTTCGAATTAAATTGTGTTTCAAAGTTTTTTTCATATATTTTTTATAAAATGCTTTCTTAGTAGAAAACTTATTTATATTATTAAAATATTAAGATTATTAAATTTCTTCCTTCTTCAACTATCCTTCCTCGTTTTCGAATAATTGTTCATAAAAACCATCATTAATGCATACATTTTATTTAATTTTTAAATTTCTTAAAATTTCAATTTTAATTTATTTATCCAAATTTGTATCATATAATTACTGTTTTCGAAATAATTTAATAAGGGTATTCACGAGTTGGTGCAAAGTGGTCTTGCAGAAGTGAAAAATTTTGCACCATAGCATATTTCAAGTTTTTGACAGTTAAAGTGCACAATTTGTTGTTGTTTTCATGTATAAAAAAGTGCAAAATTTTGCAAGACTATGCAAGACCTAAACCACTTAAACCCTATTGCATATTTGTGCAAGACCATTGCAAAGTTTGTTTATATATTTTTTGTAAGCGCTATATTAGATAAAAATTTAAAAAATGCCTAAAAAAAGTTGAAATAAAATTATTTATGATTATTTATTAAGTCAAGCATATGAAGATATACAAATATCTGAAATTTTTGATAAGCATATTAAATATTTATGTAAACAAAACAAGCAGATCAACGATATTTGACAGTTCAATAAAAATTCATGCTAGGGTTGTTCACTCACGAGTTGGTGCAAATATGTGCTACGGTGCAAAAAAAAATTTCCACTTTGAATACCCTTAATAATTATGTTGAAAACTGAGATTATATTGGAGTACCGCAATTTTATATTAAATTATTTTTGTTTTTATATTAAAATATCTTAAACGTAAGAAATTGTATTGGTTTCAATATGTTTATTTCCGCTATGATATCTGTTATTGTGTGTTAGGTTTACCAAGATACTTTTGTAATTTGTAAATTATTTTACAAATAATGTGTTTTTTAAATTCAATATTTTTAACTTTTAATATACATAATTATGAAATTGTAATATATGTTTAGAGTATATATGCTAAATTTATTAAATAAAACACTTTTATTTAGTTCATTGAAATTTCTATTTAAATATTTACTTTATTATTAGTTTCAATTTTAACTTTAATTATTCTACTTCAAATTAATTAATTATTGTTTTAACAAAAAAAATTTTTTTTTAATAAAATTATATTTTATTAATTTTGAAACTTTTGTACTCATGATCAAAGAAAGACTGGTATTTTTAACAATTAGAAAAAGTAATGACTTTAATAAACTGTAAATTTTTAAGAAAGTATAAAAAAATTAAGAAAAATTGAGTGATGCGACATATGATTAATTCTTAATTAAATGAGTTCAAATTTTCAAGCATTTTAAATTTAAATAAAAGTAAATTTTACAATATGAAATTTTATGAAAATTAGAAATATAAATTTTAGTTATTATGTAGAGTAACTATATTATGTACTTTTAGTACATTTGTCAATGTGAAACAAAAATTTTCTAATTGAGTAACTTTGTTATATAAAATAATACTCAAATATAATTAACCAATAAAATTAATCCACGATGACATTTACTATAAGTATACAGAATTGTTGTCAAAAATTCCTATTTTGCTAAGAAAGCTGTCAATATAAATTGAGTGGAAATTACAATTTAAGGTAAAATGATTTTATTAATTTATTTGTGTAGAATAAAGACAGATTAGATTGAAATAGGCTTTGTAAAATAAATTAATATTTGTAGATAATTTAAAAAACAACAAAAAATTTTTTTTTAGTTCTAATTTTTTTTAAAAACGTCTTCCACTGTAGAAAAATTAAAATTCACAAAAATTAATTACCGGCACCATCATTTTTTTTCTAGAAAATACCACGTAGAACATAAATACTAGGGAACAATGAAGTTGCTGGCGTGTAAGTTTATCATATTTTCAAGTTTTTCTTTTTAATTTTTATTAAAATATTTTAGATGTATTTTGGGTAGGCTTTGCATTATTTGACATTTCAGAGGCTTTATATTCATCAAATGGTGATGTAGTTGAATTAACTCCATCTAATTTTGATAAACTTGTATTACAAGATGATGCAATTTGGATTGTAGAGGTAAATTATTTTTAAATACATAATTTTTTCATAAACTTTTGAAATTAGCTGTGAAAAAGAAATATGCAGTGAATATTTTAAAAAATTATATATGTATCATTTTAAAAACTCATTGACCATATTAAGATATTTATATCAAAATGGATAATCAACTTCCCACACAACATTTATATTTATAAGATACTCCTACTAAATACTTTCAACTTACTTTCTTTACGTTACATTATAAAATGTTAAAAACCAATTTTATTTTATCAGCTAGGAAAAATCTTAAAAACGAATTTTTATTTTATTTTAGTTCTATGCACCATGGTGTGGACATTGCAAAAATTTGGTACCCGAATATAAAAAAGCAGCTAAAGCTCTGAAAGGTGTTGTTAAAGTAGGTTCTGTTGATGCCGATCAACATAAATCTTTAGGCGGACAATATGGTGTACAAGGTTTCCCAACAATCAAGATTTTTGGCCAAAATAAACATTCACCAATTGATTTTAATGGTCAAAGAACAGCTCAAGGCATTGCAGAAGCTGGTCTTGCCGAAGCAAAAAAAAAGGTTAAGTCTATTTTGGGTGGTGGTTCAGACTCTGATAGTTCAAGTGGAGATAATAAAGATATTGTTGAATTAACCGATGCTAATTTCGACAAATTAGTACTTCAAAGTGATGATATTTGGTTAGTTGAATTTTTCGCACCATGGTGTGGACATTGTAAAAATTTAGCGCCACATTGGGCTAAAGCCGCTACCGAACTTAAGGGAAAAGTTAAACTTGGGGCATTGGATGCAACTGTACACCAAGCAAAAGCTCAAGAATATGGAGTTAGTGGATATCCAACAATTAAATTTTTCGCAGGTGGTCCAAAATCATCATCTAACGCAGAAGATTATAACGGAGGAAGAACATCATCAGATATTGTTGCGTGGGCATTAGAAAAATATTCAGATAATATTCCAGCACCAGAACTTATTGAAATTGTAGACGAAAAAACGTTCGATTCAGCTTGTGAAAATAAACCATTGTGTATTGTTTCAGTATTACCTCATATTTTAGATTGTGATGCAAAATGTCGTAAAACGTATTTGAATATATTAAAAGAAATGGGTGAAAAATATAAGAAAAAGTTATGGGGATGGGTTTGGGCAGAAGGTGCTGCTCAACAAAAATTAGAAGAATCTTTAGAAATCGGTGGTTTCGGGTATCCAGCAATGGCAGTTGTAAATTTCAAAAAAATGAAATTCTCAGTTTTAAAAGGCAGTTTTTCAGAAGAAGGAATTGATGAATTTTTAAGAAATATTTCTTATGGCAGAGGAAATACAGCTCCAGTCCGTGGGGCACAGAAACCAAAAATCAATAAAGTTGAACCATGGGATGGAAAAGATGGCAAATTACCTGAAGTTGAAGATATTGATCTATCAGATGTAGATTTAGATGAAAAAGAAGAATTGTAATTTTTTTAAAGTAATGTTTAGAATATAATTTTTTCAATTAGCTCAAGACTGCCTGCATTTAAACCTTTGTAAACAAACAATAATGAAATACTTTCTCCGAGGCGTTAAAATCTTAAATTAGAAATTTAAAAATGTGAAATAATTTTTTTAATATTTTATATTATAAATGTGAAAATTTATAGTTTCATATAATATACATAATTTTATAAATTACTTGTATTAAATAAAAATAAAAACCAAAATTTACTAATAACAAAATTTATTTTAATTTTTAAAGTTTTGTATTTATTAAAAATATCAAAATAAGAAATTATTGATCTAATTACTAAAGTTTAACATATCAAAAAGTTTCAAATAGGAATAAAAAAGTAATACAATTCAAGCCAAATAAAAACTTAAATTTTAAGTTAAATTCTCAATATGTGTATATTTGGTAAAAAGACATAATTAAAAAATAATCGTCAAAATTAATTAATTTATAAACTTTTTCCCCATTTTCTTTTTAACAAATTGTACAGGTTCAGATTCAGACTCTGATAGTCCAACTGGATTTAATAAAGATGTTGTTCAATTAACTGATGCTAATTTCGATATATTGGTAATTCAAAGTAATGATATTTGGTTAGTTGAATTTTTTGCACCATGGTGTGGCCACTGTAGATCTTTAGCGCCACATTGGGCTAAAGCCGCTACCGAACTTAAGGGCAAAGTAAAACTTGGAATTTTGGATGCCACTGTTCACAAAGAAAAAGCTCAAGAATATGGTATTAAAAGTTTTCCAACAATAAAATTTTTCTCAAATAGTGCCAAATCACCATCTGAGGCACAAAATTATACTGGTGGAAGAAGTTCAACAAAAATTGTTGCTTGGGCATTAAAAAAATATATAGAAATCACTCCAGCGCCAGAACCTATTGAAATTATAGACGAAAAAACGTTTAATTCAGCTTGTGATAATAAGCCATTGTGTGTCGTTTCAGTATTACCAAATATTTTAGACTGTGATGCAAATTGCCGTAACACATATTTGAATATATTGAAAGAAATGGGTGAAAAATATAAGAAAAAATGTTGGGGATGGGTTTGGACTGAAGGTGCTGCACAATCAAAATTAGAAGAATATTTAGGAATCCGTGGTTTTAGTTATCCGACAATGGCTGTCGTAAGTTTCAAAAAAATGAAATTTGCAGTTTTGAAAGGCAGTTTCACAAAGGAAGGTATTGATGAATTTTTAAGAGATATTTCTAATGGCAAAGGAAAAACAATTTCAATCCATGATACACAAAAACCAAAAATAAATAAAATTGAGCGATGGGATGGAAAAGATTTTAAATTAACTGATATTGGAGCGGAATTCCTGTCCTGAAATAGTTATTATATTATACAAAATTTGTTTTATTTAAATATGGGATTAGAAAATTATTTTGTTATTTATCAAACTATTTGAATTTATACTTTGTAAACAAAAACAAAAAAATTTTTTTTTCCCAAGACGTTAAAATCTTAAGTAGAAATTTAAAAATAAAAAAAAAAAATATTTTTAAATATTTATTTTTTATTTATCTACATATCCATATATAAATTAATATAGTTTCTTTAATATACATACATAACTTTATAAATTACATATATTACATATCTACATAGATATTTGAATTAAATAAAAAAAATTAAAATCAAAATTTCCGGTACATAATATGAAATTTATGTATTTTATTTTTTAAAGTTTTGAATTACATATGTAAATTGATTTCTACCTTTTTATATTTTCTTATATTGCATATGATCTTATTTAGTATGCGGTTCGATCGATGTATTTAAACTATGTATTTTACAAGAAAAATTTTCAAAGAATTTAAAATGTAACATCTTGTAAAATTAATAATAATGAAATATATTAATGTTCATATAATTTCGTAAATTTTAAAATATAATTTTTCTTTTTTTTTATAATTAACATGTCGGAATCTAGAGTTATTTAGTGTTAAGTGAAGAAATAAAAAAAAATTCAATAAAACATTATACGATCTTCTTAGAAAGGCATAATAAACATATATGTATTGTATGTATGTATGAATGTAGAAGAAGCATAAAAATTCTACATTTATGCCAATAGCAGACTTCAAAATTTAGGCTAGTTTAAACGCATATAATCTTTCAGACAGAGGTCTGCAGTTCCAGTAGATCTATAAGAGTTTGCGCAAAATTAATTAATAAAAGATTTTAGCCTAGTTTTTATCTTTTCATGAACATGAAATTATTATAAATGCCAATTGAAATGGATTTTATTAGAAAATCCTTACAAGAATAATATTCAAAATATAAATTTTAACAACTTTTCTTTCTCTTATTGGAATTTTCAATTTTGTTTCTTCTGAATCCCAACAGATAGAGTAAATTCTATCACTACATATACGCATGTTTGACCTCCGAACAAGGTGACCGAAATATTTCGAAACATAAAAATATAAAAAAATAAAAATACATAATATCATAAATATGTATATTTTTGCGAGAGTGAATAGTGATACAAAATGAAAATAAAAATTTTCAACAAAACTTTAAGTCAGTTCAGTTTTAGTAGTAGCTGATTTGTGTGGAGTATTTGGAATAATCGGTTAGTTTTTTTTTTTTTTTTTTTTTTGATCTCAAATTTTTCGGTTAATAAATCATATATGGAATTAAAATTATATTACAAATAAATTAAAATAATTTCATTTTTCTATTCTTTTAGTTTTTTTTTTTTATTTTAATTATAAGAAAGAAAGAATTATAACGTATTTTTTTTTTTTTTAGTGCTTTTTATTGTTATCGAATCTTCGGTTTGTGAATTATAATTATTTAAGAAAAAATGTATTTATACATTTAATACGAAAATATATTTTATATACTTATGTACATATTACATACATAATTTAGGTACATACATAACAATACAACATAAGAGAATTAAATTTAAATACAATATTGTAGACAGTAGAAGTGTAAAAAAAAAAAAAAAAAAAAAAAAATGAAAATACAGTAAATGACATAAAATTGTTGCTTTTACAATTTTTGAATTCAATTGTGGTTTAAATTTTTTTTTTTTTAATAATCATTTCATGAATTTAAAATTATTTAATATTAAATTAAAATTTAATTATTTTATTTTCTTAATTTATTTAAATTTGTATTTAATAAAATAGAAAAATATTAAATTAAAACATTAAATGAACTAAAACAAATATTTAAAAGAATATTTTACATAAAGTATCTACTGGTTTTAATTTAAATTTATTTTAAAGTAGTAAAATTAAATAATAATATATTATCTATATATAAGTATATTTTTTAAATATTAAACTTAATTTCAATTGTTATACATTATATTGAAAATAAAACTGAACGTACGGAATACATTTTTTTTTTTTTGTATTATAATAATTGAAAAAAATCAATTTTTATAATTAAATAAATTTTATATTTAATGTAGATAAATAAAAAAAATTATATTTAATAATAATAATTAAATATTGAAATAAAAAACATTCTCTCTCATCTTCTGAAACAATTTTTCTATTAACAGTTTCTATTAACACTTTTTTTTTTTTAAATAAAATTTTTCTAAAGATTACAAAAATAAAACACTGAAATATTATTTATTTATTTATGTATTTATTTTTTTATGGCTAATTATAGCCATTTTACAAAAATTTTTAATATGTACTAAGTTATTACTTAGCGAAAAAAGTAGTTGTGAAAAAATTTAATAAGAAAAATGGACATCAATTTTCACTCGGCATAAAAAATCCTAAATTTTTTTAAAACATTAGAATGTAAAAAATATAAAAAAGTAATTAATTTTAAATGTTTAATTTTATTTAAAATTATATTCCTTATCTTCAAAGGAAGATGATTAGCAGTTAGCACCCTATAATGAAGATTCATTAAAAAGAATTTAAATTAATAAAGGAGAATATTAAATTTATATAATTACCATAATTTCAAAACCTTAACCAAACTTAACTTTTTAAATAAGAATTTAATTTTACTTAATTTATAATTTAAATTATAAAATTTAATTTTGCAAATATGGCACATAAATAAATATTAAACCAAAAAATTAAATTTCTTTGACAATTTAATAATAACTTGAATTTAATTTTTTTTTTAACGACATTTTTAGAAATTAAAATTAAATTTTAATAACTGATTTTAAGTGTTTTACTTAAAATCAATTTAAATTTAATATAAAATGTGTAATGAACGATTAAATTACTGAACTCAATTAACATATTTATGTACAACATTTAAAATTACAAACATCTCACTATTATTAATGTTATTTTTCATCCATAATTTAAAAAGAATTTTAATAGGTGTTCACTTATCCTTATTATTCTTTTAATTGAAGCACATTAAGATACTAATATACATACACAATGTTAAAAAAAAAAAAACCACAAAATAATTTAAAAATTTATTTGCAACATTTTTTATGATCATTATTGTATTTGTTATAAATCAAAAATAAAATTTTAATACATGCATACACACAAACACAACACAAATCACAAATATCTTATCTTCGAAAATTTATTAAAGAAAATCAAGAATAATATATAAATTACGTGAAATTTACTCAATTCAGATGACAAAAGTTTTCTCTCTAAATAAATTCACTTTTAAAGAAATATTTAAAAAAAAAGAAAATTTTTTTTTCTTAATTTTTAACTTTTATTTGGTAGTTCCTAGGTATAAGTAAAAATTAATTTATTAAAGAAAAAATAAAGATCGGTTATTATTACTAATTATTATTACTATTGTTAATAATATACATATATATATATATATATATATTTTTCTTTGTGATATGAAAAATAATAAATCTTTTTATAAAATATATAAAAAAATAAAATAAAATAAATTCCGCGTTTTATAATTCTAAAAGAAATCTGTGCATCTCTTCTTTTATAGTTGAAATACAAATCGTCGAAAGAAAATGGCAGCTAAACCAAATTCTGATGCCGATAAAAGGAAGCAAATTAGTGTTCGCGGTATTGCACAAGTTGAAGATGTTGGTGAAATAAAAAAATGCTTTAATCGTCATTTGCATTATACTTTGGTAAAAGATCGTAATGTTGCTACCTTAAGAGATTATTACTTTGCTCTTGCACATACCGTTAAAGATAATTTGGTATCAAAATGGATTAGAACTCAACAACATTGGTATGAAAAAGATCCAAAAGTAAGTAAAAAAAATCATCAACTTGTATTTATTTTCTTTTATAATTTAATTTATTTTTTTTTGATTTTTTTTAATTTTTTACGTAAAAATATTATTTAATACAAAAAAAAAAGAAAAAAAAATGCAAAGTAAAAAGAAAAAATTAAATTATGAAAGCTTTCTTTTTTCAAAAAAAAAAAAAAATAAAAAAAGAAAGAGATTATTTTTACACAATTTTTACAAATTAATTTAGATTAAATACTCTTATAAAATCGTCCTACATTCGAAATTCGAATTAGTCGAAAAATTATTGAGAAATACAGGAATAACATACATATACATTATACATATATATATTATATATTAAGTACATCTAAAAATTAAATAAAAAGTACCTTTATAACTTTATAATATGTACCACATGGGTAAATGGCCAAAATTTTTGTTTATATGTTCGGTATTTTTCAAGGTCACTTCAATTACTTATCTCATATTATAAATGGATGTTCATATTTATATATGTATATACTTATACGTGTTTATATAAGATTTTAATTATAATATGTACATCCGATCATCAAAAAATACATTGTATTTAGTGTATTATATATTAACATTATATACATTGGTGTAGAATTAAATAAAAATAAAAAATTTAAAAAAAAAGGATTTTCAATTTGTTTAGGACGAAAAAAAAAAGGGAAGAAAAATAATTCTCAATCGTGTTTTTTTTTTTTTTCTAAGAAATTTTAAAGTTTCTTGACCTCTTCTTCAACAATTGAATAATATGAATAATTTTTCTATAGATTTTTCTTTAAGTTTTAAGAAAAGCCTGGGTCAAAAAAATGTTATGTACATATATTTATAGGTATTGTAAAAAATTTATTTTTAATGTTTACTTACGTTCCTTTTATACGAAAAGAATAATTGAAAGTAGTTAGTAGGTAAATGGGACGCTAATATAACACAACCGTATTTACCTTTATCTATAACTCTTTCTTAAAATGCAGTTAAAGGCTGGTTGTACTTGGAACTGGGAGTAGAAAAGAAAAGAGTAGTTTACTCTGTGAATTGTGAAAGTAACGCAAACAATAAGTCAGTTTTTTTTTTTTAACATAAACGTAGATGCAAACATAATATAAAATAATTTAATATTTATAATTCGGTGTTAACGTCATAATGTTATCAAGAATTTTATGTTTACTACTCCATCTCTATAAATAAAAAAAATTAATTGTCAAGACATTGATAACATTAAAAAATTATAATTAACTTAATAAATTTATTAATAATAAATAAATGTAATAACATAAATATTAAATAAAATTTCGGAAAAAACATTCTTTATTTTAATTACTTGAAAAACAAACAAATTAAATTATTTATTGCTTTATAAATGAATATATGTAATAAAAAATTATTCATAAGTAGATAATGAAAGTTATGAAAGATTTTAACTAAGTATAGAAGTTTCTAAATTAACTACACTATCTTGATAGTGACATATAGGATTCAGAAAAAGATTTTGTTATTACATATATATTATTATTATTATATATATATAATAATAATAATGATAATAATAATATATTATATATTATCTGATATTATTATATATATTTATATGTATGTATGTAGACATATTGAGATAATTAAAAGAAAACATGTTAATCTCATCAGGAAACAACATATTATATAGGTATATAGTTCAATTTAAAGTTCAAATTTAATAAACAAAAAGATATAATTATGATTTTATGCTAAAGTAAGTATAATAAATACTTACTTTAAATAAATAGGTATATAAAATTAAATTAAAAAGTTATATACATATTATAAGCTATATTATGTTTTTCTTTAAAACCACATTTTTAATATAAACACTTATAATAGGTGAACAAATATTCAAATTAGTGAACATACTGTCATTCTAAAACCAACAGTTTTTATTTCTTTTTGCTGTTTGAAACTCCCTAAACTAAATTTTGTTAAGGCTTCCCCTAATTTTTTTATAGTCGTTTCAATTTGAATCTATATAAAAGAATCTTCACTAAAACTGCCACTTAATTGAAAATGATTGTGTATAATTTATTGCCGGAAATGTATAAAAATTTACTAAATGCAATCTTAGAATGCAAATTTATATTTTTCTTTATTTTATGTAATACATACTGAACTTATTTTCTTTTATAAGTAGTATAAGTATAAGTACATACATATATACTTTTTTTAATTAATATACCTAGGTACATATCTACATTTATTACATATATATTATATTAATATATTTTTATTTAATATACTTCAATTTCATTCTATGAATTACACATATGCATTTTTCTAACAATATATTATGATTTGCCATCTTAATAGAACACATTTAGAAAATAAACTCTTATAAATTGAATACAAAACACGACACTATAAAACAATAACAAAAATTTTTGATTTAATAATTTTCAATTAGAATCAAATTAATTGAACCGAATGTAAATATATTTTTAAAGTTTAAAAACAAACATTTTATTTAACAAATCTTTATTGTGCCTAATTTGGAATATCATAAGAATAAATAAAATTGATTTTTAAATTACATTTTAATTATTTTCTTTAAAAATTTTAAGAATTAAAAGCAATCGTGAGATCTTTTAAATGAAACTAAGAATTAACTTTAAAAAAAAAAGAAAAAAAAAAACAAAACTTTATAAAGGAGGTCTAAACGAGCGTCTTATGGAGTAGGGATAACGGATCGATAACGGATAACACAAAAGATCCTCCTACCAATGAATGTCCAGCCATAAGAAAAAAAAAATTTTGTTTCTTTATTTGAAAAATGAAGATTTAAGTAAAGTTCTAATTTCTTTTATCTTAAAAATTTTGTACATTATGTACCTATACATATATGTACATACATATTTTACATATTATGTTAGTACATCAATTTTATATTAATTGATTTATTTCTTTATTTACTATGTATTTATCTTATTTACCTTATGGACATAGGTACATATGTATATTAAAATAAAAAATAAAATTTTAAATACTCTTATCAAACGCGTCATTATTTTATTTTAGACATTTTGCAATTTGGCTAGTTTTCAACAAAAAAAAAAAAAAAAATCAACAGAAATTAAATTTAAAGTAAACACAGTTTTATAATAACCAAAAAAAAACAAAAGAAGATATACAAACTATCTTATAGTTTTTTTTGGAAATTTTTATCTTTTATATTTTTGTTTTATTTCTAAATATTTATTAATATATTATTATTGCAAATAAAAATAAAATGAAAAACTATTAAAAATTTTATTCTATTTCTAATAAAATAAAATAAAAAAAACAACGAAAAATATTTTATAATATAACCCAATATTTATTACCAAAAAAAAAAAAATTGTTAGATAAAATATGCAGAATTATATGCAATATTTACCTATGTACATATATGAAATAGAATTTTATTCTTATATATTATTTTATGCATATATTATTATATTTATATACCTATTCAACTCTTCAAAATATGTGTAGATATATGTATGAATGTATGTAGGTACATATAGAAGTATTATAACAAACGGTGGCAAAATACACAACACCCAAAAATAGAGGTAGGACAATTATGTAGAACTACATATATTAAAAGGTCACACTCTTACTTTTACAAAATACATTATAATCGTTTAAATAATCCTTTAAAAATATTCTTTCTCTCTATATATTATATTTATATACAATTGTACATACATAATAATAAAACAAAATAAAATTTTACTATGTATTTTTAATATTGTGATATTTAAGGTATGTGTGATATTTAAAAAATGAAAGTGAAAATGAAAATGAAAGTAACAGTCAAAAACAAAATTCTACGCATATTTATATAATTAGTATATAGGTATCTATATATACCTTATTTTTCTTTTTTCGATATTAGTTATCTTGTTTGACCTTGAAATTATATCAAAAGCTTTTATCATATTAAAATAAAAAAAAAAACAAAAACAAAGTAATGTTTAATATTTATAGCATTTATACCTACATTACATACATAGCTACGTATAGTTTACGTATAATACCAATTTGCCCTATTTGACATTTAAAATAAAGCAATTTCTTTACGCATCAATCACATGGAAAGGAAATTTAATAACCCTACAAGTTTCATATATAGATATAAGTTATTAGTTATTACATAAAATAATGTATAAATAATATCAAAAAAAAAAAAAAAAACAAATAATCGGCACGTGCACTATTATTTTGGAAAATCGTACAAAGAAATTAGGTACTAAATAAAATTTAATTTAAATAACAATTTACATTTTGTATAAATTAATTAACGCAATAGAAAGTATTGTTGTTGTTGTTGTTGGGAAGGGGAGACAGTCTACTATCCTTACATCAACCTGTTGTACTTATCAATCCTTACATCAATCCATTGTTTATCACAGGGATCCATCGGGCCAGTTAATATTCCACTAAAAAATCGAACGACTGCGCTCGAAGAGATCTTCTCAGTAGTTCTTCTTTGCGATTCCACTTTTTGCGCCTCTGCCCCTCGCCAATATCTTTACGCATTCCTGTGTCGGCTCTGCTTATTCAATTCTTTCAGCGTGTGTCTTAGATAATCTGTGCTGATTCCGGTATAATAGATCTGAGGTCTGTCGTGTTTAGAATAGAAAGTATTAGGAAATAATATACTTATTTCGAACAATTAAATTCGTTGTCCTTTAGCTAATAAAAATGAAATTATAAGTAATTATATTTTTTTTTAATTTTTAACGCCTTTAATAACTAATACGCCTTTAATAACATAATATGAAGTAATTCATTATCTAAAAAAAAGATAATAGAGTCACAAAAAAAAAAAAAATCGTATTTTTGGAAAAATTTTAATTGATATAAAAATATTCTTTAAGGGGTATTATTTAATTTATAGAATAACTTTTATCAGCTTTAATCTAAAATAAAGAGTTGAAAAATAATAAATTTTTACTTATTTCATCCAATATTTTTTCAACAACTTTTTGTCTTCTAATTAAATTTAAGAATTCAAATTTAATGTATATTTTAAAATATAAAAACTATTTGTATACATAGTATGTACATTATGTACATAATATATGTGTATGTATTATTATAGGCACATTTCTTTTTATAATTAATCTGTTAAATTTTAAATTTACTTTGTATTACAAAACTAGCAATTTATCAATTAAATATCTGTTAACGGTTTAAATTACATACAATTATATTAAATTAGATTTTTTAATTATTTATTTTCTTGAGTATCTATCTACCTTACTACTTATTACCTTGGGTAACTTACCTTCAATATTTAAATAAAAATATTAAACTGTACAGTCATAAAGTCTTCTAACTATGTAAGTGTTTTCTAAAAGTAGTTTATTTGTTAACTTTTATTTTTTATGGAATATAATAATGTACATTGTACATGTACCTAGCATATTTTTAAGAAATCTCAAGTTATTATATTATTGTTGACAATACATATGGATATTCTCAAAAATAAAAAATAGAAAAAAATAAAATAATTCAATTTTATCCAAATAACTTTCAAATTTTTATTTAAAGAATACATAATTTTTTAATTTATTCATAAATGATATTCAAAGTCATTCAATTTCAAATAAAAAACTTAAAATATAAAAAGCTTTCAAGTTTTTTTAACTTTTTTAATTGAGAATAAATTTAAATATATAATATACATATGTATAATGTATGTACTATATATATATATGTAAGTACATGTAGTACATATATATTTTTACCTATGTATGTATATGCATTTATAAATTTATTCAGAAATCAACTTAAAAACATAATGCCTAAAAATGTTTTAAAAAAATATAAACAAAAACAAATTTCTAATAAAAAAATTAATTAGTTCGATTACGCCTTAAATCCTAAAGTTTTTAACCTCTAAAAACAATTACGTTGCCCCTGTTAGAAAAATGAATAATAAAAAAAAAAAAAAAAAAAAACACTTTTTTAAATTTTATTTTTAATTTTAAGATAGCATATTCTAAATATTTTAAATATTATCAAATACATATGTATACTATAGGTATGTATGTAAATAATAATTGTCAAAAATTAAAATGTATAGGTAAAATTTATTACCAAATTTTTTATATAACTAACACGCTTTTCAGTAAATATCACGTTTTTCAATATTACTTTTTATGTCATTCATTAGGTGTTAAAAAATTAATATAATATTTATACTGTTTGTTATTTTACTGCTATTCTAACTAGATCCTTAATTAAATATTTGCTACTATAAAAGTTTTATTATATTATTGGTGAAATAGATATGTATCAACATTATGTACATACATATACATACATATAATCAAATATGCATAGTACCTATTTTTTTGGTTTTTTTTGGAAATTCAAACCGTTATTCATTTAACATTGCACCTACTTTTGTCACTTTATTTTTCATATTAGATATACATACATAACATATAGGTATTTGTTCTTACGATACATTCTTTTATTTAAATTTTACTTTTCCTCTGTTGTTTTTCTTTTAATGTTACGCAACAATAAAAAGTGAAATTAAATTTTTTGTGTTTCGAATTAAAATGTCATCATTACTACTGTCATATACTTACCAAAAACTTTTGCGACCTCTTTTAACACTTACTATAATTTGTCCTCTACGAAGGTCAAATATAAAATACAAAAAAAAAAAAAAAAAAAATGAAAAAAAGATATTTTTATTTTTCTCCTTTCATAAAGAATTTCTTTCGATATATTCATCAAAAATCATGTGTTTTTGTTTTTTCCACATTTTTCGTTTCGCTTTTTAGCGGAAAATAACAAAACAAAAAAAAAAAACATAAATCAAAAACAATAAGAAAATTTTCTTTTAAAGAAAATGGTTTTTCCATAGGTATAAAAAAAAATGACCGTAAATTAATTTTAAGAGTTTACAATATATGATTACAATATTAGTGTACGAATTTAATTTGTTCTCTAAAAATTACATACATATATAGATACATATGTACGTATACCTATTAAACATATTGAATTAAAAAAAAAAAAACTTAGAATTATATATTATAATACTTAGAAAATATAATTTTTAGGGAAAAATAAAAGAATAATCGAGAAGGTTATTTAAAGTCACACAATTTTTTGGTTAAAAAAAAAAAAAAAAAAATTGTGCACGATTTAAATTTCATCTTTTAACTAAATAATATCATCTATAACTCTATAGAATATTGTTTTCCCTCTTGCCAAAAAAATGAATTAATGTGCCAAATTAAAAAAACAAAGAAAAATTTAAACATAATTTTAAATCACATGCAATAAAGTTTTTTCAAAAAAAAAATTTTTATAACTTTCAATACAATTTGACTTATAAAGTCAAATCCAACGACTAACTAAATTTATCCTGTTTTATTTCATACATATATAAAATAATTATTTAATAATTTTTATGTAAAAAAGTCAAATCCTTTCATCGTAAAAACTAAAAGGTTTTAAATACTTACTGATTTATGTACACTTTTAAAAATGTCTGGAAATGGAAAATCAAATTTAATATTATTCTATTATTCCCACTCTCCTTTCCATCCTTAAATTCTGATTCATTGTAAAATTGTTTAAGTTGTAATGTAATTGATAATTTATCTGTCTGTCTGTATTTAAAGATATTTTCTTGACAAATTAAATGATTGCAAATACATATCTTTAAATTTTTCTTTATATTATGATAAAATAATTTTTATTTCTTTCATCTTTAAAGTTTTATTCTTAGTAAGGCTGTAACGAAATAAATTTATTTAATTACTTAAAAAGAATAATAATTTTGACAGGGTAAAAAAACGCCTTTTAAAAATTGATTTACAATTATTATAATTAATAATTTTTACTTTTATATATACATATTTATATATACATACATATGTACATATTATATATACATTTTTAAATAGTAAATTTTCAATTATATTCAAAGCAATTTTAACGTAAACAAAAACATAAAATAAATTGAAAGTAAGACGAGGTTGACAAGCTTTTGTAACAATATTAAATATATGGAACCAAGAACGTAACGAATTATAAAAGTAGTAAATTTTTAAGAATTACTCTATTATATTCTTATACATATTCTTAATATATTAAATTGTAAATCAATTGGAATATTATTATAATACATACATATTGTAAATAAAAAGAAATATAGATATTCAATATTATCAAGGGGTTTCATTTTTACCTCCCCTTAGTAACTACATACATATATGTATAGTATTCATTGTATTTTTAAGATTTTAATTAAACTTATTTAAACAGAAAAAAAAAAAAAATTAAACATAGGTATAATATTATATATTTATGGTCAATAATTGACAACTGATAAGAAAAATATTATAATCTAATCATAACATATACCGGATGAATCAATATAAAAAATAAAAGACTTACTTATTAGTCACATTTTATTATATGAGAATAAATGTTTTAAATATTTCTACAAAATACAAAACAAAATATAACTTTTTAAGTATTTAGGTGAATTATATCTTATAGTTACATCTTTTATTTTTTTTTCATGATCTTTTGTCTTTGTCACTTGAAATCGGCCTCTATAGTTTTTAATTGCCTAAAAAATACTTGTCTTGAGGTTACTCTGACCCTAATTCTTTTTTTTTTTTTTTAGTTTTTTTTAAATAAAATTTCTTGAAAATGAAAGTAAATAATTATAGAATTAGTTCGTTTCTTCGATTAATTATAGTCTAAAAACGATAAGATTTCAATGCATACAATTTCGTACTTTTCAAAAAAAAAAAAAAATTAAAACACCAACACTATATATTTTTAATTTAAAACTTTCAATTGTTTCGTTGGAACAACATCTAAAAAATTTTATTATAAAAAAATTGATAATGATCTACGGTTCGGTTAGAAATAAATCTGGCCCTGTCGACTGATCATCGTATTCATTAATGTTTTCTTTTTCTATCGCCACCATTGTTATTGGTAACAAATTATTAACAATAAGTAATTAAAAACATTTTCAATAATAAAAATATTATTTTATACTTATTTTAGTGAATAAATTTTTTTTATCATTGCATGAAAAATTCTTTAAAATAAATTTTTCATTTAAAATAAATTTCATATATCGTAAATTAATTTTTGAATTGTACCATTTTATTATTGTAAATATTGTATAGAAAGAATTTTGTTTATATATTAAAACAAATAACTAAATAATAATATTTAAAAGTAAAAGCAATAAAACTTTATCTAAACAAAAACGCTACATCAATAAAGTAAATTATTTAAAAAATTCCTTTTGAAAAAATGCTAAAATTTAATTGAAAAAAATCTTTGATCAAATATTAAAATTTTCTGTATCGCTTTTATATTTCACAACCATTTTTTATGTTTTCTCATAGTCGAGGACAAAATATGTAAGATTAAATCATAATCTAGGAACAACTATTCAAAAGACCTACTTAAGTAATAAGAAAAATGGAACGACATATTATACGATTTTACGGTTTTAGCAAGGATAAGAAAAAATACATTTTGTTCTACTTTTTTTTTTTTTTGTTTTTTATCCTGATCAACACAATATTAATTGTCTAAAGATTTGTTACTGGTGGATTAACTAATCATTATTAATACAAATTACGGTGTACGTCGCTACCATTACCGCTACTAAAACAGTTTTATTTTTGCTTTGACGTAACGGTTAATTTCAGCTGATACTATTTTTATATTAGATCTCTATGCATATTTTTCTTTCGTAAATACGAAGGTAAATACGAAAGAATCTTTGAATAATTTCGTTCTTAGTTTTTTACGCATATTAATTTCAATTTAAAACAGAACTATTTACGAAAATGTATCTTAAATATTCGATCGAAATTTATTTATTTATATTAATATTACAAATCACACAATATTATGAAATATTACTTAAGTATTAGCTACTAACTAAGGCCATTATAAGTTGAATACTCGTATAAATTTATATATGTAGTAGTAATATCATTTCCTTTCGAATTAAAAAAAAATTTACTATCTGTACGGAATTTTTAACCGGCATTCCTTCTGTTAATAAACAACTTTCTTAATAACTCGACCATCTAGGCTCCGGGCCTAAGATTTTGTAGACGAACAATTTTAAAAAAATAAATAAATTCAAATTAGTCATACATAACTTAAAGTTATTTTGAAAATTGAATTGAATTAATTTGTTATAATTAAGTAATAAAACAATTTTAATAACCATTTAATCGTTTTGATAACATTCTAATTAAAAATTTAATATAAATTTTTTAATATTTTATGCATTTCTATAATTATAACGCCTTGAACTTATTTCTATACGTCTTTCAGCTACATTGCATCTATATAAATTGTAATTTATATTAAAATTTTTATTATTACATATATATAATATAATAATTATCAGATAAGAATTCATAAATATTATTTTTGATAACATTATATAAATAACTTGAATAATTATAAACCATTTAAAAACCTTGTATTAAATTTTTAATAATTAACTTAACATTAAAATGATAAATTACTTAAATTAAATTTTTTTATAGCGTGTCTATTATCTTTCATTGGAATACTATATGGGACGTTCCCTTCAAAATACAATGATCAATTTGGGTATTCAAAGTACTTGTGATGAAGCTATGTATCAAATTGGTCTTGATATTGAAGAATTAGAAGATCTTGAAGAAGATGCCGGTTTAGGTAATGGTGGTTTGGGCCGATTGGCTGCATGTTTCTTAGATTCAATGGCAACATTAGGTATGGCTGCATATGGTTATGGTATTCGTTATGAATATGGTATATTTGCACAAAAAATTAAGAATGGTGAACAAGTTGAAGAACCTGATGATTGGTTACGTTATGGTAATCCATGGGAAAAAGCACGTCCAGAATTTATGATTCCAGTTCAATTTTATGGTCGTGTTATTGATACACCTGAAGGTAAAAAATGGGTAGATTGTCAAGTTGTATACGCTATGCCATATGATAATCCAATTCCTGGTTATGGTAATAATGTTGTTAATACTTTGAGATTATGGAGCGCTAAATCACCAATTGATTTCAATTTGAAATTCTGTAAGTAATTTTAGTTTTCTTTTCTTATTTTTTAAATAATAAATTGTTTTTTTTTATATTAACTTTTAGTCAATGATGGTGATTATATTCAAGCTGTCTTAGATCGTAATTTAGCTGAAAACATCTCTCGTGTCTTGTACCCCAACGATAACTTCTTTGAAGGTAAAGAACTTCGTTTGAAACAAGAATATTTCATGGTTGCTGCCACACTTCACGATATTGTCAGACGTTACAAATCATCTAAATTTGGATCTCGTGATGCCGTCCGTACTGATTTTAAACATTTCCCAGATAAAGTTGCCATTCAATTAAATGACACACATCCATCTTTGGCAATTCCAGAATTGATGCGTATCTTAATCGATGAAGAAAAGCTATCTTGGGAAGAAGCATGGGATATTACAAATAGAACCTGTGCTTATACAAATCACACTGTATTACCTGAAGCCTTAGAAAGATGGCCAGTTTCAATGTTGGAATCAATTTTACCCCGTCATTTACAAATTATTTATCATATTAACTTTTTACATTTAGAAAATGTAAAAAAGAAGTTCCCAGGTGATATGGATATTCTAAGACGTATGTCATGTGTTGAAGAAGATGGTGACAAACGTATTAATATGGCAACATTATCAATTGTTGGTGCCCATGCTGTTAACGGTGTAGCTGCTATCCATTCACAAATTTTAAAAGATGAGCTTTTCCATGACTTTTATTTGATGTCTCCAGAAAAATTCCAAAATAAAACAAATGGTATTACACCACGTCGTTGGTTATTATTGTGTAATCCAAGTTTATCAGATCTGATCTGTGAAAAAATTGGTGAAGATTGGATTGTTCATTTAGAACAATTGGACTCACTTAAAAAATGGGCCAAAGATCAAACTTTCCAAAGAGCTGTTGCTAAAGTTAAACAAGAAAACAAATTAAAATTAGCAACCATTCTTGAAAAAGATTACGGAGTAAAAGTAAATCCAGCTTCATTGTTTGACATTCAAGTAAAACGTATTCATGAATATAAACGTCAATTATTAAACTGTTTACACATTATTACTTTATATAATCGTATTAAGAAAGATCCTACAGCTAACTTTACACCACGTACAATTATGATTGGTGGTAAAGCTGCTCCTGGTTATTATATGGCTAAACAAATTATTAAATTAGTTTGTTCTGTTGGTAATGTTGTTAACCATGATCCAATTGTTGGTGATAAACTTAAAGTAGTCTTTTTGGAAAATTACCGTGTTACTTTAGCTGAAAAAATTATGCCCGCAGCTGATTTGTCAGAACAAATTTCAACAGCTGGAACAGAAGCTTCTGGCACTGGTAACATGAAATTCATGTTAAATGGTGCCTTAACAATTGGTACATTAGATGGTGCTAATGTTGAAATGGCTGAAGAAATGGGTAATGACAATATCTTCATTTTCGGTATGACTGTTGATGAAGTTAATGCATTGAAGAAAAAGGGCTATAATGCTTATGATTATTATAATAATAATCCAGAAATTAAACAATGTATTGATCAAATTCAAGGTGGATTCTTTAGTCCAGGAAATCCAAATGAATTTAGAAATATTGCTGATGTTTTATTAAAATATGATCATTATTATTTATTGGCTGATTATGAAGCTTATATGAAAGCTCAAGATTTAGTATCAAAAACCTATCAAGTAAGTTTATTAAAAATTTTATCATAATTTATTTTTATTAATTTTTTAAATAATACATTTTTTTTTTATTTTATTTAAGAATCAATCTAAATGGCTTGAAATGGCTATTAACAATATTGCTTCAAGTGGTAAATTCTCATCAGATCGTACAATTGCTGAATATGCTCGTGAGATTTGGGGTGTTGAACCATCTTGGGATAAATTACCTGCTCCACATGAACCACAAGGTGTTTAAATACATACTAATAATAATGTAACTAACTATCATTATATAATCATACAACAACTAATAATTTTAAAGCATGAAAACGAAAAGGAGCCCATAAAATCATTTTTCATAAAACTACTACACATTAAAAAATTATAATCAGAACTGAAATTTTTTTTTTTTAAAAAAAAAAACAATAAAATAGGTTTTAAGATGAAAAAATAACAAATTTAGAAAACACACAAAATTTGGAAGATCAAAATATTAAAACTGCCAACATTTTTGTTCAAAAAAAAATACAAAATCATTAATATAAAGCAATAAATCTCATTAATTTAACAGAATTCCCATCGATTTAAAATAAATAAACTTTTTAAATTTTAGAACGGGTCCTTCGTAAATGAAGAATGAACACTGTTATTACTTACATTGCCACTAGTTCCTAACAACTATATACTTACCTGCAATTTTTAAAATTTATATCTTTTGTAAGTATAAAACAGTTTTTTTTTAAAGATATATTAGAAACTGTAGAAAAAAGAATACAAAATTAAATAACTTTTAATAAAAATAAAAATTTGAAAAACCAATTACAAAATTTTACTAATACAAAAAGTGGCTAAATTCTATTGAATTTCAAAATTATCTTATTCGAAATTATTCAATTGGTTTGCTTATTGAAAATATTGTTTTTCAAATTTCTTTTATAAAAATTTTTAACATTTTATTAGTTGGCAATAAAAATTATTAAAAGGTGGTAAAATCCTTCCTTTTTTTTTTAGTGTTATAAAATTTCTTAATAATTTACTTTATTTTTATAAAATTTAAAATTATTTTTTTATTTTATATTTGTTATATACAATATTGTTAATTAATTTTTAATTCTTTACAATCATGTAGTAGTAAAATAAATAAAATTCGTTAAAAATTAAAAATTACCTGAAATGTTTTATTAAACATAAAAAAAAAAAGAAACAAAATCATCAAAGTAATGTTATTTATGACAAAAGTTAAATAAAAAATTAAAAATAAATTTTAAAATAATTAAAAATTGTTATTTAAAAATATTATTGGATGTATTTTTTTTCTCTCTCTTTCTCTCTGTCTCTGTGAACTCCTGTTGTTATACCCTTTTAAAGAATTCATATTAAGAAAATTTTTAATAATTTTCATTTAGACATATTTAAAAAAAAAAAAAATTAAATATAATTGGAAAAAAAAAAAAAAATTATATATTTTATGAATTTGTTATTTAAAAAAACGAAATCTGAATTAAAAACTATTAAAAATGAAAACAATTAGTTTCATTTATTGAAGATTGATATATACATATGTATATAGTAAGTACCTACAGAGAACAGACAAAGCCCACTACTGACTAGACTACCTGACTGCCGAGTGCCCGGCCGACACTCGTCCGTTTACACTGGCAAGTGAGTGGCACATATAATGTATAGCGTGGCGTTTTTTCGAATCTACTTTTTTCTTATGTTTCACTCTTCCAATATACCTACTAAATTTGGGGTTTTGTAGTTTTAAAATTTCAGTCTTCTTTTTCTACACCAGAAATTTTAGAGTTGAAAAAAAGAATCTAATTAAGAAAATTAAGAAAAAGGGTTTTACATTATTATAGGTATAATAAATACCTATAGGTATAATATTTAAGCCTTAATTTTTCTAATTCTTCTTAAAAAGAGTATTTTCAGCTGTCAAACACAAAAATTTTTTTATTTTTGAACATTCATCATAGGACGAAGGATAATACAAAAATCTACTTAAACGATAACTCAATACAATACTCATACTGATCTCAAAAATAATAATACAAAATATACTAAATAAAACTTGAATAAAAGAAAGACAAACTGATGTTTGATCGTAACAGGATTTAAATAACTTAAAGCAACTGTTTTTCAAAAATCCAAATTTTATAATTTTCAAATTGGATGAAGTTGATTATTGATATTCCATAAACAAACATTTCGTCTGACAATACAATACGTCAAAGTTTTCATCAAAGAAACAAAAGAAATGCTAATAAAATATATATTTATATAGGATTTTTTAGTTGTGTTTCTAATTTCAATTTAAATTCAAATTGATTGATTTTTGGACAGATACATTTTAAAATTTGCTGTTACAGTGTTTACAACAGTGTTTACACAGTAAACAGTGTTTACAGACTTACTACGTAAAACGGTTGAAACCATAGATATAATATGTAATACAATGTAGGCAACATAACAAAAAAATTTCTTTTGAAGGCAAAAACAAAAAACCACTTTTTGAGTAACACCTGTTTTTACATTATTTATTTTCTCTCTTAAATTATCCCGCTAAAAGAAACTCGCGATTTTTATATTTTTGAATTTTATATATTTTTTTTACAGAAATCAAAAAAGTGAAGTAGTTAATCAGAAGTATCTCTAATAAAAAAATAAATAAATGTGTCTAAATAATATAAAAAAATAATATAAAATACCTAAAAAATAAATAAATTTGTATAAATAATATAAAAAAATATAGAAATATAAAAGTGATTATTAATAAATAGTTATATAGTGGATGGAACAATGTTTAAAATTTATTATGGTTACTGTGTAAAGGGGTGGTCTAATACATATAGAAAATGTAAAAACACCTCTTTTCACATGTTTTCAAAAAACATAATTTTAAAAAATAAGTGTAAATTTAATATGAGAAGCTCAAATAAACAATCAGCAGAGTTTAAAAAAGGATAGCGAATTTGCAGTGAATACGTTAAATGTTTCAATTTGTTGGTGAACAATGGGTTTGATAAGTTGATAATGTGGGATTGAATCTCATTTTGTTAAATGAAAATAATATGAAAAATTCGTTTACCTATTATTAATTATTAATTTACTATTCTAATTTATACTTTTGTTTTTATATTTTTTATTATCAATATCAATACTTTTTTATTCTGGCTTCTCGTTCTGCTACTACTTAACTTAATTAAATAAATACAAGTACTGTGGTACATATTTGATTTTAGAAGAAACTGTTCTATATGCTAACGTATAAATTGTACAAAATCTAAACAGCTGTTTTAGCATTAGAATAAAGCATATGTTAATTTTTGGCCGAAAAAGTTTGAATAGGAAATACATTAGAGTGAAACAGAAGCTGCCAATCTATATTTTATTATATCTATGGTTGAAAGTTGAAACTATCCAGCTAATGGTGTAGTGGTTAAGACACCGGCCTTTCATACGAAACGTCTCGGGTTCAACAAACCCCAGCTGTCGGTCATATAGATTAATAAAAATAATATAGATTTTTCTTATAATATATAATTAGTAGAATATAATTAAATTAAAAATAAGTATAATATGTCTTATAAATTATAATTAATATCATATTGTAATAGCTATATAATAAAATAATAATAAACCATAATTCTTGTATAAGATAATAGATGGCGTAGAATTAAAATAAACGTCTTTCTTGTACAATAGCTACAGCGAAGTAAAAAACGTCTTAGTGAAATTAATGATTCACGAAACTGAAGCTTAGTCAAATATGAATAATAAGGATTAAGGTGTGTTTATTAGATTTAGAACAGAACAGCATACAATTAAACGTCAAACATTTTAGAACAACTTAGAACAAAAAAACTAATGAACGCTTTTTTTTTTGTACTTTTTTGTTCTACTTTTTCAGTTGTCAAAAAAATTTTATTATTATTGTTTAATATCTTTAATGTCTAATCTTTAATGTTTAAATTAGTGGATGCCCTATACCCCTCATTGGAGTGGGAAGGGAAAAAAAATAGTTGAAACTAAGAAAAGGGCAAAGTTAAGTAATGTGCACACTATCATTTCATCATTTATCATTTCAGTCCAAGACTGTCATTTAAACTGATAGGGTAAAATTGCGTGGAATGAAGCAATGACATTTTAGGGTGTTTTTCTTTTTCTTATCAGATCAATGCTCAGAGCAGATGTCGAGCTCTCAGAGAAAATAATGCTCAGAGCAAACTTTTATCTGAACTCTGACCGCACTGAGTTAAAAAATAAACGTTCAGAGCACAAATTGTCAATTTTTATCCAAATTATTTTCTAATTTATTATTATTTCTAATTTTTATTTTATTTCATTATTTTAAATGTAATAATATAGTTTTAAAAGGAATTTATTTAAGAAATAAAATAAAACAAAGTTATTTTACGTAAAATTTCAATTAATAAAATTTAAAAAAAAAAACAAAAAAAATGTTTATCTATGCACGAAATTTTATTTTGATGACATTTTTATTATTTTATTCTTAATTTGACGTTATATTTATTGAAAACTCTATGAACTCTATGAAATCTGAGAAATTATTACGAGCTCACAGATAGCGCTCTGATCACACTCCGAGTTAAAAAAGAAACACAAAATGGATAATCTAGATAATCTGAGCATAAAAAGAAACACAATTTTTTTGCTTGACAGCTCTGACTCTGCTCTGATCAGAAAAAGAAAAACGCCCTTAAATGATGAAATATCAAAATTTTTGATTTGGACTGACAGTTTTGGTAGGAATGATATTTTAAATGATGGTGTATATGTAAAATTCATAATTTTTCATACTACGTAAAGGTATAGTATGAATAATAAGTTGGTTATGTTTATGTAGGAATGAAAATAGAAAGCATTTAATTTTTTATGTTTAGGTATTTTAATTTCATATAATAATTATATAGGTATAATAATTTAAGGTAAATTCAATTTCTGGCTGGAACATACCATGTTTAGGTAGTAAGAAGAATATTTTTTCTAACGAAAATAGAAAAGAAATAATTTATTTAGGTAATATGAAGAATATGTTGGTTATGTTTAGGAATCAAAATAGATTTTTTTTTTAAATGTATTTAGGTAAAATTAATTTGTATAAATACCACCAATTTTTCAAAAAATCAGTTACTAATATTTGAAAACTGATAAAAATAATTTCATTATCATTTCGGAACTATTAAAAATTAAATGATAGTCTTGGGAATGATAGAAAAAACCAAATGATAGTGTGCAGATTTAGTTTAGGCCTTTGATGAATGTAGGCTGTTTTATTATCAAAGTAGTTAAAGATTTAAAAATTTTGACATTTTTTAAAGATTCTTGATGGTGATAAGTTCAATAAAAATCGTATAAACTTATAATAGGAAAATTCTGGCAAAAAAAATTTTTGATTTATGTACATACATAATATATGTACCAATGTATGTACATGTATAAGAACTTTCCACCATTTCTAAATGAGAAACCGTAAATTTATAAAAATAAAAAATCCGGGTTTTAGTGTATGGCAATCAAAGATTTATGTATGTAGATTTATTGAATACTGTAATAATACCTTCAATTAAATGTTTTGTTTTTTGAAAGAATTTAAAAAAAAAGTTTTTTGATATTTCAATACAACAATGAAAGTTAGAAAAATTATCCTTGTTTTGTTCACTCATCAGAAAATAAGTTCTGATTTAAAACAAGATGCAAGATATATTCATCTTCTTATAGATCTCATCATCTTTGAATTATGTTTTAGCATTGTCTTTTAACTGATTTTAAAATAAAAATAATTTTTTGTTCAACTTTTATTAAATTTGTTCTTCCCTTTTATTTTGCCTTGTTTATTAGAAAAACCTTCCCTAAAATTGTTTTTAGTAATATTGTTGCATAGAAAACTTTTAAGTCCCATGCTCTACAGAAACTTAGACTTGCTTGAAAACTTGTCTTTCAAGATTTTATATGCGAATCCTTCATATTTGAGCGTAGGTACATACATATGATTGACATTATATGTATCTAATGTTGAAGTTTAAATGTATAAATTATTTAAGTTATTAAGATGTTGATTAAAATTTAAGTTAGCTTCGTGATTTCAAACATAATTTTGCAATTTGCAATAATATTAACAGGCTATTTTATATTTTGTGAAAGCAACAAATCAAAAATTTTCAATTTAATTTAACGATAAACTTAGTACAAAGTTTTAATCAAAAGTTTATGCCTCTAGTGTCAATTTTTACATTTTAGATGTCTCCTAAAATATTTAATTTATATTTATCATTATCATATGAATGAAACAGATGATTTTGTTTACATATTGATTTTGTTAAAATGAGAATACTCAGAATATCTGCTTAAAAATCTAGATAGCACCAACGTGCATCTCTTAAAGTCTAGACTCTATAAGCTTTATAAAACACAACATACTAATTAATTATTAGAAGAATAAATACTACTATTTTATATTTAGTAGGAGAATCTGAATCTGCGCGGATTATAATTTATAAATTATTAAATTATAAATATTTCCTTGTGAGTTATTTTTTTAAAGAGAATAACAAATGTTCGCTCTTTACTGCTACAAATACTTAAAATAAAATTAATAATTTTGATATAATGATGATTTGATTATTTAGTTTTGAACAGTGCGTAGATGGTAGGGGTCAGGAAAATTACGTAACTAATTTTGATATTATTTTCGTTTAATTTTATTTTATTTGTTATTAATTTGTAGTGATTAAATAGCAAAATACGATGGCATTAGTACAAAAATTTAATAGAATTCCAGCAAAAAGTTTAATACCTTATTTTTTAAATTCAAAACGATATCAACATGGAGTAAATAAAAGGTTTGCATATATTTTAACACAAAAAAATACTAAAAAAAAAGAAATATATAAACGATAATGAAGTGACAATTATGACCTTCATTGTCAATTTAAATTTCAAACCAAAATATTTTTTCGGAAAGAGGCTTTAATATAATTAAATAAAAAACAATACGCGCATGTAGATAACGATTAATTTATTTATTTAAAAAAATATAACATATTACATATTCGAATAATAAAGTAATTAACATTATTAAAAAAGCATGATTATTTCTAACTTACAAAATTAAATAAATTATATTTTAGCAATGAATATGATTTGGTTGTAGTCGGCGGTGGTATTGTGGGTGTTGCTTCAGCTCGTGAAATTCTATTAAGACATCCAGAACTTAAAATTGCCGTTCTTGAAAAAGAACCTAAACTTGCATTACATCAAAGTGGACACAATAGTGGTGTAATTCATGCTGGAATTTATTATAAACCTGGTTCCTTGAAAGCAAAACTATGTGTTGAGGGTTTGCATTTAGCTTATAAATTCTGTGACGAACATAATGTTCCTTACAAAAAAGTTGGAAAATTAATCGTAGCAACAGAAGAATCTGAAATTCCAAGATTAATGGTAAGACAGTAACCGGATTTTAAAATTTAATTAATATTTAGTTTTACATAAAAATAAAACAATCGATAACCATGAACTAAAATTCTGTATTGCGTTCACTAACTTTTAGTTTAAATATAGTAATTAGCAAATTTGATTTTAAAAAGCTTTCTTATATAAAACAGAAACTAAAAATAAAAATTTATAGATTGTGTATGATACTTCAAAAACTAAAACTAACTTATTAATTGAAAAATTTTTTAACTAAATTTTATTTTATTGTTTTTTAGGACCTTTGGGATCGTGCTCAAAAAAACAACTGTCCAGATATTAAATTAATTGATGGAGATGAAATCCATAAATATGAACCATACTGTAATGGTATTAAAGCTTTGTGGTCACCACATACTGGTATTGTTGATTGGCAACTTGTTACCAATGTTTATGCTGAACATTTTAAAAAATGTGGTGGTGAAGTTTTTGTTAATTTTAAAGTAAATAAGTTTCATGAAACTCCTACAAATGCTGAATATCCTGTAACAATAGAAAATACTAAAGGCAAAAGTGTTAAAGCTCGTTACGTTTTAACATGTGGAGGATTACAATCAGACTTGTTAGCAGAATTAACAGGCTGTTCTAGAAGTCCACGCATTGTTCCTTTTAGAGGAGAATACTTACTTCTTTCACCAGAAAAATGTCATATGGTTAAAGGAAATATTTATCCAGTTCCTGATCCAAGATATCCATTCTTAGGTGTACACTTTACGCCACGAATGGATGGAAGTGTTTGGCTAGGCCCAAATGCTGTTTTAGCATTTAAACGAGAAGGATACAGGTATGTAATTGTAAACAAATATAATGAATTATATTAGAAAATCAAAAAAAAATTATAATATTTAGATGGCGTGATATCAATCTAATTGAACTTTTCGATGCATTACGTTATCCTGGTTTCATTAAAATGGCCGTTAAAAATGTTAAATTTGGCTTGGGAGAAGTAGTAAAATCTGCATTTATTAATTTGCAAATGAAAGATTTGCAACGATATATAACAGAAATAACTGAAGTAGATGTCCGACGAGGACCAGCTGGTGTTCGTGCACAGGCATTAGATGTCGATGGTAATTTAGTTGATGATTTTATTTTTGATCGTGGTTCCGGAGAAGGACCAATAGCAAAACGAGTTTTACACTGCCGTAATGCACCGTCACCAGGTGCAACAAGCTCTTTAGCAATTGCAAAAATGATAGGAGACAAAATAGATGAAGAGTTTATAAAAAAATATTTATAAGTAATTTTTTTTAATATAGACAATAAAAAGAACAACATTTATTTTGAATATGTATAAAAACTAAATAAAAATATAACTTTATAATTTAATACACAATTCACTTTTTTTTTTTTTTTTTTTTAAATTTCAAAAATTATTTTAATAATTTGATAATTTTAATTTTTCATTATTACAAGCAATGTACCTGTATCACTAAAAGTGTAAAAAATATGAACATATGAATACATATCTTCATATTCGTTTGTTTTATTGAAAATTAAATAATTATTTATAAAATTTTTAATAACATATAAAATTTTGTTATTATTGTTGATATTAATTAATCTATTATTGTTGTTAATGATAAGGCTGAAGAATTTTAAAATAAAAATTAGATAAAATAATTGTATTATAAAATATTATATAAAGCTCAATTATATACATTTTCCTTTTCAGTTTTTTAATCGTGATATAAATACATAATAATATATTAATTTACCTTTTACAAGGAACCTAATTAAAATTTTTCTTTATTATTTTTCAAATATAAGTTTTTAACTATTATTTAAATAAAACATGCATGCTTTTACATTATATATATTTAAATTTGATAATAAAATATTTTTAGAATTTGAAAAGTATTTTAATATTTTTATGATTTTAATTTTGGTTGTAGTTAAATTTTTATGAGAGTTTCGTACTATAATTGACAATTTTTTTAAGGATATGAAAATGTTAAGAAAAAGTTTCCATTAAATTTTGATTTAACAGTTTATACTTGAGACATTTATAAAACTATGTTCATATTTATATTAATATACAACGATGTTTCAAAGTTTTTTAAAGCCAATTTCATGCAAAAAAAAAACTCCTTAATAATACAGAATTAAATTTTATTAGCCTTACCTAAAAATAACTTACAAAAATACATTTTAAATAATAAAAGATATATATATGCATCACCAGCAGCTATAACATTAATTCAATCCACTTAGTAGAAAGATGGTTGATTTTTTTACCGAAAAAAGGGTTAAAATTGTGTCGACTGCAATATTGAGTTGTATTACAGTTTTTTTTTTTTTTAATTTTATCCTTTCTATATAACGGAAGTGTCAAGGTTTATAGGTTTTTCAACTATATTATTAACCAAAAATTGTTTTTATATATTCCTTTCTATATCATAAAATTTCTTTTAACTGACACCAAACTTTTATATCTACTTAAATAATTTTGTTTTTGAATCCTTTCTTTTAAAATTTTTTTGTTTATTCTCATTATTAAAAAAAAAATCAATCGTATAATATTTAATTTAATTTTCCGTCATCGGAATTAAATCAAATTAAAATAAAATTTGTAATTAAAATAAAATTATTTTGTTTTCTTTTTTTATGAATTTTAATAATTTTATTTTGTTGTATAAATAATTACATATTTAATTTCAAAAAAACAAAAAAAATGAGTTCTAAAATTGGCATAATGAAATTAAATGCCCGTAAGTATTATGATAATATTAACTAGTAACTGCTGTTATAATACATTCAATATTAAAAATATATTTTTTTATAATTTTCAGAGTCTAAACGACCGCTTTCAGCTCGTAGTGCAGTTAATTCAAATGTAAATAAAATTTCTTCAAATGTGGTATAACCCGTCTATTTACATTAAAAATTTAAGTTAAATAATTTAAAAAAAAATTTATATTCATTTAGAGAAATCAAAGCTTAATACCACCAGTTGATAAGAAGTTTACTGTTAAGAAGGCTATCACTGATAGACCAACTACTGCAACTAAACGTACTATATACATATATATAAAAGTTCACATTATGTAATATTTTAATAAATTATAAATTTTTTTTTTTTATATTTGAAAGTTCCTGTAAGAAGTACAACTTCTACAAGTTTATCTTTAAAAACTAAAAGTAATTTGAGATCTAATCTGAATCAGACGAAATCTAAACCTACCAATGATTTAAATAAAATGTTTGAAATATCTAAAAAGAAATTAACAGATTCACAAGTAAATATATTATTGATTGTATTCGATTTGGCAAAAAAAAAAATTAATAATCGTTCTATTTTTAATTTATTATATTCAATATTATAGAATGAATTTGTCAATATATTTAAAAGAATTAAAGAAGAACAACAAAAAAATGTTAATACAAAATTTAATTTATGTTTAGATAATATACAATTATTTGGTTTAAATGGTGATTATTTGTTGTCTTCAAAAGAAAAAGAATTAATTAAAGGTATTAAGGACTCCAATATATCAGGTAACAATTTATTTTATATTATTATAGCTATTCAAATGCCAAGTTTTCGTCGTCTCAATTTTGAACTCATCTTCAAGAACTGCTTTTTTTTTTTTGCGAGAGTAGGTGAAAAACATCGAAAGCGACTATAAAGTGTATAAATATAAAGCGACATAAAGCGACAGTTAAACGAACGCGCGAATCCTCTACGAGTGTGTGTGGGACTTTAAGTCACTTAATATTACTTCTGTTTTTTGACCAAACAATAGGTTATACTACAACAGGTTATTTACTTTTCTGTTTTATGTTTTGAATAAAAGACTTTTATATTTAAAAAATTAAATTTTAAAATCTTGTGGTATAATGGTGATGTATAAGATGTTTTTTTTTTTTTTTTGGCTTCCTCCTATCCTAATTCCTATAACACTCAGTTTTTTAAACAAATTCAGAGAAAATTATTTCGGTTATTAGTGAACTTAAAAACATATAGACTATGGTTATTATTTTTACTATTTTACTACTTCTATTGTTCATGTTCCCGTACAGTTTAGCCTTAAGTATTAGTTTGTTAAAATTAATATGGAAAAACTCAGATTATAAGCAGATCTGTCGCATCAATTGGTGCAAAACTTTCCTTAATCTATAAAGTGAAATAATAATAGTATAGTATAAAATAAACCGCAACCGGTTTATCAATTAGGTACTATTATTTTTTATACCCGTACGATAGGATCGGGTATAATAAAATTACTCCTCCGGTTGTAACACCTCGAAATAAGCGAGCTAGATATACCTTCAAAGGTATGGATCGGATCAGAAAAAAATTCTTAAGACGTTTGAGCCATGTCCGTCCGTCCGTCCGTCAGCATGCTAACTCAAAAACTAAGAAAGCTAGAATCTTGAAATTTACACAAAATATTCTGGGAGTAATTTGTAGGTTCCCTATTTTTTTGGTTGAGTTTGGACCAAAACTTAGGGTAGCTCTCGAACACCTAACTTTTAGATCCCCACATTTTTTTTGAAATAGAGCTATGAAATTTTAACTGCTGATAGATCTCACAAAAATATTAATTTTATTTTTAATAACTTTTTATTGTAGCCCCACCCGTTACGGAACTACAGCTCCCCAAAGATTCAAAAAAGCTCTATATTGAAATTGTTATAGCACAAGTTGTATAAGGTATATCTCCATTTTGAAAACGCCAAACGATTACTACTTTTATTAGCTTTAAAAATATATACCTATACAATAAATATATATTTGTGGCATACGGTGTCTTAATTTATCGTTATGCAAAACTCAAATTTTGCAAAATCCTTTAACCTCTTCAATCTTCTAAACGAGTTAAGTTGGAAACTTAAATTTTTGCAGGAAATTTTGACAGAAGTTAGATCTTTGAAAATAAGTATGAGTCATTTCAGAAATTTTTTTTGTATCACCCCCCGTTTAGGAGCTGTAAAGAGTCAAAAACTGAAAATTTGCTATTTTTAAACACCTGTTAAAATTTTTTTGAAGTAATACACAAAAAATAAAGCTTCAACATTATACTCTTATTTCTGTTAACAACTTTTTTTAATAATATAGGGTTACTTTATAATTGACGAAAGTGTTACTTGATTTTTTCAAATTTTCTAACAAATTTCTTCAACAAATTTTTTGCATTTTGTTTTACTCGATAATTTGAAATTGTTGAGGATATAATGCGTAGTACAAAAAAATGTAAATAAATAAACAACATAACGGTTGCTTGAAGAATTTTTATTTATATGATATTGATAATATACATACTTATATAATATCATGTGTATTTACATATCGTATATGTTACTAGTGAATGAATGATAAGAGTATATATGTATATTATTATAGCGCCGTATTTACATACATATATGTATTTTATAGTACTTATAAGAAATTATTCTGTCATATTCCATTAATATAATATAATATTTAAAATTTATAATATTAATAATTAATATAATATAAATATTTAGTAAATGGTACTATAGAATATTTGAAAAAGTTTTGGATTGATAATCGTTATGTGGAAGGTTAGAATCTGCTTTTGAAGAATGTACATATAAACATATAGTTTGAATATATGTACAACCCATAGTTCTAGAAATTATAAAATTCACCCAAATTATTTTAAAATACTAAAATATTAAAAAAATAATATTGTAAGCAGAGTGACAGGCTGTGAACATACTAACGGTTCGTACGGGTATCTAAGAGTTGACAAAGGCAACTGTATTCTTCCTCGTTACTCTTAAAATTGTATTGTTCTATTTTTACATAAACTAAATGTTTAGAAATTGGTTATTAATTATCGGCTCCGCAGTACGATTGAATTCCCAACTAATATAAATTATATCTACGAAATATTATAATATTTTATTATTATATTTATTTTAAAGGTTGTCTAGTTGAAAACCCTTCTCAATAGTTATTTTCAGCGAGTCAATTGATTTCTTTAATAAAACGGACCAGTTTAATTTCTTTATACTGGATAAAACGTGTATAGTATTTTTTATAATAGAAATTGTTGCCTGAGGTTTACTATAAGAGACATTGTCAGAAAATTCGAAATCTTTCGTATTTTTTGTCTACTAATATCTACATTTATTCTGTCCCGTCCCAATCTTTTAGCATGTTTTCTTACCCTTCAATATATTTATTATATATATATATGTATATTCATTTATTATTATATGTATTAATAAATTTTTATATTTTATATCATGAATACATTTAATATATTCACATAACAAATTGAATCAACATTTTTAGAAGAAAGACGTGAAAAACTTTATGAGCAAATTGATGAAATGAAACAAAAAGTAGATCATGCTACTGAAAAAGGTTTCATAATATGTAAAACTCTTATTATGGATGTTAAAGATCTTTACGAGAAATTAACACAAAATGAAATTGAGGTAATTTTAATTATTTATATTAAAGATTTAATTTTTAAATATAAAATAATATTATAATATATTATGCTAAATATTTAATTAAGGGTGGTGATCAAATTTCTATTAAAAGTGTTATAGATATATTAGAAAAATTAATTTCTACAGAAGTTCATCTTGATTTGGATTGTAAAGAGCAGGTTTTTAATTTTTTATTTAAATTAAATCTATAATTATAAATTTCTTTTTTGTTTTTTTTTTGTAATTAAGAAAAATACCATTAGAACAACATTTAATGTTTTAAATAATCATTATGAAAATCTTCAAAAAGATTTAGATTTAAGAAAGAGAGATATGGATATATATCAAGAATCTTTAGAAGTAAGTTAATTTTTATGAAAAAAAATAATTTATTGATAATAAAATTAATAATATGAATTTAAATAAAAATATATATATATATATATTAAATATAGTCATATAAAAAGAAATGTGAGAACTTTGAATCGCTAATACAAAAAATTGAAAATGATTATAAATCAAAAATTGATGAATTGAATAGAAATTTAAATAAAAAGGAAAATAAGATAATCGATTATGAGACACGTTTAAAAGATGTTAGTTATTTTATTAATTTAAACAAATATATTTAAATGAAATAATAAATAAAATTATTTTGTTTTTAGTTTGGTATTAAAATCAAAACGTATGAAGATAAAATGCATTCATTAGAAGAAGCATTGTCAGAAACTAAAGCTAAATATTTAAATAAAACAGATGAAATGATTTCAAAAGATCGTTCAAATAATAAAATGATGGAAGAACTTAAATCATTAACCGATAAGTGAGTATATATTTTATAATAAATAAAATTAATAAATATACTTTAAATTATTAATTTTGTTTACTTGAGCCTCTAATATAGCATTAACGCAATTTTTTTTCTACTCTCTATAGTTGTAACAAATTGTGATTTATTGTAAAAATCCTTTTAGCTCTCACAATTGTTCAGTATTAGAGTATTTATGCTCTAAAATTTTGTGAACTTTGAATTATCAAATTCCTTTGATGAAGCAATTTAATGAATTCCATTCACCTCTTTCAACTAAATCTTGACTTTTTGAATTTTTATATTGATATCGTTCTAAATATCGTATCGATTCGTAATATCGTAATAATTTTGATATTACAGTTATCACATTTTCCAATTTTAAAATAATAAATTGGACGTAAAAATTTCGTTTTCCTCAATGATGATAATTGTGGTCGGAAGATTTTCAAACATAATATATTTTAAATTTATATTCGTATAATTTTTGTTGTAATTCAATTTCAACTATTTTTGTTTTTTTTTTTTTTGTGTCTTTTCCCGCAACTTTAAAAGACTTGAAGCTAAGAATATATTAATAGATGAACTAAACAAAATAAAAGAAACTTATTGCCAACAACAAAACTATAAACAACAGTTAGATGAAGAAAAATCTAAATGTGAATATTTGGAAGAATTACTTAAACAAAAGGAAGAAGAGTTAAAAAATCAAATGCAAGAAAATCGAGAAAATAATAATATGAATTCTGAAGGTAATATAAAAAATTTTACTTTTATTTTTTTTATTTTTTTTCCCATAAATATATTGTTTTCTTTTTTTTTTTTATTAATTAAATTGTATTTATTATATGTGTGAATAAAATATAGATCGAATGAAATATATTGAAAATCAAAAAGAAATTCAATCTTTAAAACATAAAATTGAGCAGCTTACAAAGGATAAGAAATCTCTTGAAAAATCTATTGTAAATATTAGTTTCAGATTATTGAACACTTTTTTCATTTACATAAAGAATATAAACTAAAAAAAAAAAAAAAAATTTTACAATTGGAAATATATTAAAAAAAAAAAAAAAAAAAAAAAAAAAAAAATACATTGTGTTTGTTTGAAGTACATTAATATATGTATATAATGATCAAAAACAAGCACAATTTATATAATATTAATCTATAATATATATTTACATTTACTAATTTTTGTAATCAAATATAAGGAAATGTAAATTAATTAAATATTTGTTTTTCTATTAGTATCTAATTAATGTTTTTTGTTTGTTTTTTGTTGATGCCTTGACTATTTATAACATATAAATTGATTTTTAAAAATAAAACAATTTTTTTTTTTTTGTATAAATAAACATTGTATATGTAACATATATATATATATATATATATATATAAAATTTTAATAATATGATTATTTAAACAATCTCATGAATAATTAATTAAAATGAAAACTTCTGAATAAAAGTTTTTTAACACCAGAACTACACCAAAATCAATCAAAATCAACATTTTTATTTTATTTATTTGTAATATTTTTTTTTTTTTTTAATTAAAAATTAATTTTTTATTTATATATATAATTACCGTTACTGAATTTAATAAATATTTAAAAAATTATTTAAAATTAGTTATTTTATTTAAATTATATTTTGGCCTTGTTATATTTAGTATAGAAAACTAAAATTCAAAATATAACCGTGGTAGTTCTAGTGTTAAATTATTTTACCTTTTAATTACATAATTATATTTTTGTTTTTTTAATACATACCTACTATTAAAATTCAATTTTTTTTTTTTTTTTTTCATCAATAACTGTATATATATATTTTAGGAGTATTTCGAATCAAATAATTCGAACAAAGATTTTAATCATATGGCTGTTGAATTAAAACAATTACAAGAAGTAAATAAAAAATTACAACAAAAAATTAATGAAATGTAAGCAATATTAGTTTAAAATTTCTTTAAATTTAATTTTTTTCTTTAAAAATATATAAAAAAACACAATATACGGGGGGGAGACAATAAAATAATAATTCGATTTCAGGGAAGAAAGTATTTTTGAAAAAAATTCTATAATTGAAAAATTTGAAGAACGTTTTAGTGCCGGTGGTGAAGAATTTATGACTAATGAAACTTTAAATGAAGTAAGAGATAAAGAACTTCATTTACTTTATTATTAAAAAAAAAAAAAAAAAAAATACAAAAAAAAATACAAAAAAGAAAAATCAAACAAAAAATATTATAATCCATATGAAAAAATATTTCATATTCAAAAAAAATAATAAGGATTTGTGTATATTATTAAAGATATGGTTAGCATACGTCTCATATTCTTAACTTACAAAAATTTCACTGCAAAATTTAATTTGTAAACAATAGGATATGATATAAATTGAACGTATGCTAACTATTTTATTAAAAATAAGACTATAAATACGAACGCATTGTTGTTTTTTTTTTTTTTTTTTTTTTTGGGCATCTTTTCTGTGAAGTTATCAAGACTTCGTGAATTGGAAGAAAATAAACAACTTGAAATTGATTATTTAAAATCTGAATTAAGTAAATTTAAAGTTGGTCTTAAACAAAGTGAAGAAACAATTTTAATGCATCAATGTTTATTAAAAGTTCGTACAGAATTAATTGATTCATTACAAGAAAAAGAAGCTAATAATAGATATAAATTGGATAACTTATATTCTGAGGTAATGATATTTTTTTTTTAGTTCATTCTCCTGTAAAGAAATTGTACAGCCTTTACTACTTCAGGCCTGGCTGTTAAATGTCATAAGGGGGAAATTTTTATACGACATGTGGGACTCGAACCCACACTCCCTTACTGTTTACAGCGTATTTCAGACGCTCTTACCGATTAGGTCACCGGAAACCCCTTTTTATTATTAAAAATTAAATTAAAAAAATATAAAAAGTATTCCTATTAAATATATTTCCTATATTCCTTTATCACATTTGCAATGTGGCTCTGATTTCGTTTTTACAATTAAATTAATCTCCTTTTTAATGTGACTATTTTTTGTATGATTATAAGACAAATTTTTTAATTATAACTTTCAGTATAATTTTTATTATCCTTTTTGTAAAAATCTTTATCCTTCGTTAACTTTTTTAATTATTTTAATTTACAAATTCTCAAATTTTTTGTTTCTATTAAAAACAGCTTAATACTGAACTTTTAACTAAAACTGATGAATTTCAAATTATATATTCAACTTTAACGGCCAAACAATTAGAAATTTCCAAACAAGAACAAATAATAAAATCACTTGAAGAAAATGATATAAGAAATGAACAGCTGAAAACGAAGCAAGAGGAAAAAATAAAACGTTTAGAAAATGAAATTTCACATCTAAGGCATGTTATGTAAGTTTTGTAATATTGATCATTTAATATTATGGGTTGGGTCCAACTATTTTTGTTTCTTTTTTTTTTTTTTTTTTTTTTTTTTTTAAGTAAAAATTTATAGTGCCTTCAAGGAGACAAACAACACCTTCACAATACACATATAATATTACTTTAAGACACATAATAGAATACTTTTATCGATTCGTTAAAACTATTTACTCAATTAAAATAAATGGAATAGGTATACATATTGATTTTTAGTAATTTAAATCGTATTGAAAAAAAAAAATAAATAAATAAAAATCATATATGTATAGATAGATCTGTACAAAAGTTAGTAGTAATAGTATAATGGTAAATATTAGAATGGGTATCCTGTAATTTTGTAGTTGATGAAAGATTACATATATGTATGTAGTACAAATCAAGTGACAAAATCTTATGACAATTTTTAAGAAATTTCCAAATAATGCAGATGTTTTTTTTAATTCTCATCTAGTATCTTAAGTTCAGCTTGTCCTTATATCCATATTTAAGGTGATGACTTAATCCTTGCGTTGCGTTTCACGTTGCTTTGACGTTTAAATAGAATACGTTAATTTAAATACGACTTGACCAAATACAACGAGCCGCGACAAGCAACGAAACGACACCAGAGTAGAGCAACTTTCTACTTTTTATCGCATTGACAATCAATTTCTTTTGTTTTTTTATTTTTATTTTATATTGGTTGTTGCTTTTCATTGACAATATAATTTTCATAATTTTTACGTACATAATTTAATTTGTTTCTTAAAGCGACCCTAACATTTGATCATAATTTTTTTTTAAAAAGCAGCGCCAGTGGGAGCTAGACAAAGCGAGGACTGGTTCATCACTTTTAGTAAATATCGAAAAGAGAAATTGGGTTTCTTTCATTAAAAAAAAAAAAACCATTACTTATAGGGTTGATACGATTCTTATCAAGCTTATAATTCTGTTGTATAGTTTATTTTTGAGTGAGATTGCAATTTAGACTCAAGTTGATTTCGGTTGACTAAGAACAAACTAAGCTAGATTTATGTGAATCAATTTTTTTTTTAAAGATAGAACAATAAAATTTTAACCATGGGGGTGATAAAAAAATTGATGTTGTAGAACAATTTTTTTATGTATCCCCATCCATTACGGAGCTACAGCCCATCAAACTTTGAAAAAGTCTTATTTTTAAATATGTATATGTATCTTAAGTTCTGCTTAACATTTTCTGAATTTAAAAACGCCATTCGACATGACATTTTTTTACTTAAATTTACAGTTATGTGAAAACAAAATTTTACATGATTTTTTTCCCTTCATAACTCTGGCACGCTTTTTGATAGGGATTAGGGACTTGAAATTTTGAGAGAAGAAAAAATCTCTGTCATTTAGGATCATTTAGGGATCAAAAATTGAAATGTTGCTACTTTTAAACACCTGTACATATTTTTCAAAATTAAAAGCAAAAATTAAAGCTTTAACTTTATAATTTTACATGTGATAATAGTTTTTCTTAATTATGTACTTAATTGCCTTAAAATTGGGGAAAGTGTCTCTTTTATTTTTCACTCTTTTTTTCTTATTATACGACTTTCTAAGATTTTTCAAATTTTGGTACAAGTCACAATATTCTAAACAGTTTGTATTATGTTTCGGAAAATGTGCCTTTAAAAAGCCATTGGTTTATATTTTGCCTTGTTTTTATATGTATTTGTTTGTTGACATTTATTAAAAACGACGAAAGAGTACGTCAAACCAAGTTTTAACTCTATTTTTCTATTGGAATTTGGAATGCAAACAAAAAAAATCTCGTTTTAATGTTAGTTTTTGGAATAAAAAAAAGCACTCTAAAAGTAAAAAAATCCTATCGAAATTGACAATTTACAAAAAAAATGATTTATGTTGGAGTGCTTTTCGTTTTTTACTCTCACTGGAATTAAAACAAGTTTAAAGTTACTCAATGACAGAGCAGAGTTTAATAAACTTCATTAAGCACACAAATAATGTTAAGAAATACAGAATGAAGAATTTTTTTCCTACTCGGGAATGTAGAGTTAACGAGAATGTGTTACAATTATCAAAGTCAAAATGTGAGTGGGGAAGTTGCATAAACTGCGAGTAAAAATTGCAATTCACTCAATAGATGGAAACTGAGTAATTATTTGAGTAATTTTAGAATTCACCGGTATGATACATTTTAATTTATTTTAATAATTAATTATCAATTTTTCTTTTTGCGCTATTTTATAAATAAAGATACATTCAACTCAAGTCATAACATACTTATAATAACGATATAGATGTATCTTAAAATTTTTTTGCAATTTTTTATTAGTATACATATCTATGGAATTAATATCGGACATTTGCTTTAATTGGGCAGTTGATACCGGGTTAGTTGTTAATACATTTTCAACAAAAAAAAAAAGAGTTCTTTACTGCGGGGAAACACTCTGTATATTTAAAATATACTATAAATAATCTAAAAGTACATTTCGAATAGTGTCTCCAAAACAGTCATTAACATAGTAATTTACTATTATAGTGATTTTAGTCTCATTCTTTTAATCACCGAAGTTAGTATTATATTATTTCATATTTTAATTGAATTAATATATAGTAGTTATAAAATAACAAATATAAATAGAAAAAACTCTAGCAATGAACACACTCATATTATATACTCTAAATTTGATACATAAATATGATTTTTTTTTTTTCAAAAAAAGCATATACAGAATCCTTTACAGATCTATATATCAAGAATTAAATCCAAAAATTGATTTCAAAGAAGTAAATTCCTCCTATTTGGAAAGAAAGAGTAGTCATGATTTGAATATTTCGAGAGAATTTTTTGATTCTGAACGTAAACAGAAACGTTCTAAAAAAATTGAAGTTAAACAAATTATAAAATAAAGAAAAAAATATATTAGTAAAAAAAAAAAAAAAAATTAATTAATTATTAACTTAATATTTATTAGATATATAGCATATATATTTATTTTATAACATGAAAAATATTAAAATATTATTAAAATAATAATAAAAAAAAAAAATATAATTTATAATATAAAAAAGATATAACAAAAAAAAAAATTTCCATGTGTTTCAATAATATCTTAAATTAAATTTTTATTTTTATTTTATATTACAGAAAATACTCAAATATTCAAGAAATTTGAAAATTCGAATTAAATTTTTTTGTTTAGATAATAAAATTATTCCTATATAAAATGATAAAAGGAAAAGTTAATGTAAAAATTTATTTTGATATATTTCTTTTTTCTTTTTTTGTATTTAATAATAAAAATTTTTTTTAAATAAAATATAAACAAAACTTATATATTCAAAATCTTAACTTAAATGCGTTTTTTTATATATTAAAAACCTATAGCTTTCAATTAAATGAATTTTCACACTTTCATATCTATGGTATATACCATACTGTATATACTCAACTTTTAAAGGGAGATTAAATGAAAAAAAAAATTTTTTGTTTTATTATTAGGTAAAATTAGGAATAAAATTCTTTGTTTTTTATTTTTTATATTGACGCAAATTCTGAGCTTCGTCAGTCCCAAAATAAAATGATCCTATATATATAAGAGGTACTAAAAGCAGTTAGGACGGCCAATTTCCAACTATATGAAGCTGTGGTGAATGTATATATAATGGGATAAAATGTTATACTATGTGTTTATATCAGCGACTACGAATACCTGAGAAGTTCAAAAAATATGAAAGCTATATTAAACAAATAAAAATGAATCATTATCATATAGAATCATTATCATATCATTATCATAGCAGAACCCTCTATATTCTGTATAGAATCTTTTGAAAATTATCATAGAGCTTCATTTAAAAAAATGATATTTGTTATAAGGGGTTGGCAGAATATCTTAAAAAGAAAACTAAGTATCTTCAACAGTTTAATTTTTGATCACTAAACATAATTTTTGTTTTTAAACTTCTTTTGAGTATATATAGATAAAATAAAATGTTGATTTTTTTTGAAAATATTTATTCAGAGTATCGTAAAAGTAGTTAAGTTGATCGTAAAAGCAGAATGTTATAACTTTATGTATAATCTAAATTTTTGAACTATTATTAAATTTTTATTAGTTACACTTATTTGATTCAAATTAATGCAAATTAAAAACTGCACATTGTATGTATATAAAAATGTAGCCAAATCTCTAAATAGACTACGACATCATGAGAAGAATAAGAGTGTGGTATTTTCGACTTCAGTTTATGGAAGATATAAACAATAAAGAAAACGGTTTTAGCATAAAAATCTTTCTGTTCAAGAATGTAACATATCGTATAAAATATTTTTTAACAGACAATAATACAACTTATTTTCTATTTTTGTTTTTTAAACATTTAAGGAATTTTTTTGTTTAAAAAATCATGATTTATACCATGCTTAATTTAATCATTTTAAGTTAATTTGATGTCTGCCAATGTATGCAAATTTTTGTTAAAATCTAATATGCGATACCGATAATATCGATATTTCGTGATTTAGGGATAAGAATATTATAGCTATAATCGTTTAAGATCTATAATGTAGATCACACCACAGGTATTAATAGGAAATCACCTACGGTTTTGTAAGTATAATAGTTTGTTGATACTAATATTTACAAGTTGTAATAGTAATTTCTAGATTCTTCTTCGCTCTGAAAATTATAAAGTTTGAGATTATTTATGTTGTTATATTAGTGTAGGTGTTTGTAGTTAAAATAAAAGAAAAAAACAGTTTCTTTTTGATTACTAGTATTTTGTATCATTATATATTTTCAACTTAATTGATATTATTTAATAATTTAATTTTAAATTAAAACTTATATTAATTAAAATTATTTTAAGTATTTATTCTAATCTCTTCATTATTAACATTTGTGTTTGGTAAATTTTTTCTTGATTTCAGAATTCTTGTATTTTCTTCTATATCTGAATTTTCTAATTCATTTCCAGGTGAATTTTGACTAGAACTTTCTATAATAGGATTTTCAATTCGAGATATAATTACATTATGATTTTCTCTGGAACGATTTTCTCTATTTAATGTATTATTATTTGTTGAAAGTGTTGAAATTCTTGTTCTTGTTGAAGCTGAATATGTTAGTTCAGATGATTTTTTATGACAAAATGCATTTTTACATAGATTTTTAATAGATTCCCGAAAACCATTATGCCACCAAGCATATATAATTGGATTTAAAATACTATTTGTTAAACCTAAAATATATAAAGGACTTGCTAATGCAACACGTAAATTATCACAATAGCGTGGTGTTGCTTGTAAATCACAAACTGCATATAAAACAGAAGCTATATAAAATGGTATCCATGTAATAATAATACTTCCAGTTGTAAATAATACAATTTTAATTGCTTTCCATTTGCTTGGATTATAAATTTGATCAACTTTTGGAATTTTTTTATTTTGCCTATTGTTTTTAAAATAGAATTTTTTTTTTTAATTAATTATATACATATATATTATATATATTTATTAAAAATTTGTTACCAACCGTTTAAATATTCCTAAAAATCTATTTTTTTTTTTCCTTGAATTCATTGAATTATTATCATCAATATTATTTATTTCATCATCTAAAACTGAAACGGAAGAATTATGTGTTCTACCACGAAATAATCTTAATGCACCACTTTGTATTCCATCAGCATTTTCACCAGCTTTTTTTAATTCGTTAACTTTTTTTAATGCATGTTTTAATATAATACTGTATAATATTAAAATCCAAAATATAGGTAAAATACCAATACTAGCTGTTGTAAATATTATTTCTGGTGGAAGTAAAATAACAAACCAACATAATTTTCCATTATTTGTATCATTTCGAAATCCCATAGCTGGTAAAAATCCAATAATAAAACCAATTATCCATATTCCTAAAATCATTAATCTAGATTTAAGTGATGATAAATAACGTTGATATTGTAAACCATATAAAATGTAAAGATAACGATCTATAGCTATTAATCCAACACTATAAAATGATGCAATTGTTGATGCTACAGTTAAACCTATAAATCATAAATTAAAAATATTTTAAAAAAGAAAATAAATTTGTTTCAAAAAAAATTTACCCATTGTTACACAACAAGTCATTTCACTTGTATGAGATTTTGGATAATACTGTCCAAATAAAACAGTAATTCCCATTAAAAGATCACTTAGAGCAACATTTCCAAGAAATATATATGTAGTTCGAGGTTGTTGTCCTAAATTAAAAAATCAAAAGAACTCATAAATAAATATTAAATTTTTTTATTACTTAGTTAATAGAAAAAAAAAAATTTTTTTTTATCTTATGCAAAAAATTGAAAATTAATAATTTTTAGTACATTTTGTACTTTTTACATTTAGTACTAATTGGTTCCATTCTATCCGCCCGTTTATTTAAAAATTTTCTGCTATTTTTTCCCAAGAATCTTTTCCATATCTCTATCCCGTAAACTAAACTGTATCTTTGTATTAAAGTTCCCAACCAAAAGTTTGGTTTAAAAGGGGTGGTTTTTGTTGGTTAATATCCAGAAGAATTGTGTGCAATTCGTGTAGACAATTTTTGATGTTTTCCATCGATCCTCGTAGAAAAAAAAAGTAAAAAATAGTAATTTTGTATAGAAGAACTTTTTATACGTATAGCCTCATTTATCATACATCATTATAAGGTTGATTCCCATTATACCGGCACGTGACGACGCCGTACCGTGATTTTTATTCATACTACGCATTTCTTATGAATATATTCACATTGGAGGACAACGAAATCAACGACGGCCGTAGCAGCGGCAAATATTAAAGAGTATTAAATTAAATATTTTCTTTAAAGTATCTTCTATATATTAACGTTAAATCGGATGAAATGTTTATTTCAAGTTTGTTTTTAGAACAGATTGGAATTTCAAAAAAAAATTGAAAGACTGAAAATATTTTCGACCTAAAGTTATTTATTTGAAGCACTTCAATTTTTTAATTAAAAAAATTTTTTTTTTTTTTGCTTTTTATTAACAGTATTGATATAAAAGTAAAAATAAACTTTGAAAAAAAACGAAAATTAAGAGTATAAACTTCGTAATTTTCAATTAAAATGAAAATTGTTTTTGTTAAATAATAAAAATCCAATATCATAAAAACAAAAGAAAAATACTTAACTCTATAATACTTAAAATTTATTGGCAATTTTATTTTTAAGAGTCAAATTGTTTATTTATACATTTTATACAACACCCAAAATAAATTTAAAAAATATCTAAATATATTTAATATGATTTTAAGCATCGATAATGGTAATGGTAAAATATTATAATTAATAGTTCCAGAATATCAATTAATATGCATAGACAAATGCAATATGTAATTTACAGGTGAGAAGTATCACAAGAGATGATAAAGATGTCCATCGCAATATACCAAAAAATTTCTTAGCTAAAATGTATCCGAATAAAAATAAATTTGAAGAATAAAAATAAAATTTTCTTAAAACTATGGAAATGGGGGCCTCGGTGGCCTAATGGATAACAGCGTATAAAATACGCTGTAAACATCGAGGAAGTGTGGGTTAAAATCCCACACACGTCGTAGGAGTTTTTCCCCCTTACAACATTTACAGCCACGCCTGAATAGGAAAGATTGTGTAATTTCCTGTCCACCTTTATGTGGCAGAGAAATGCATTAAAAAAAAACAAAAAAACTATGAAAATGAATAACAAGAATTATCTTATATAGTCTCCGGTTAGATTAAAATTATAGTATTTAATTATTGTAAACTCTTTGTTTGTTTTTATCTTATCTACCAACTCTAATAATTACTATTTTTTATCAGATACTTCATCATTTAAATGTTCATTTAGAGAATTATGACGTAACTGTTCGAGTCTATATTTACAGATGCTAATGGATTAATAAATAATATTATTAGTTTACTATTATTAGTTTTATTAGTTTAATATAAATTTTCATTTTCATTTTAATATAAATTTATTTTTAAGCTCCTAGAGTCGAAAATACTACAGAGATCACGCTTTTTACTCGTATATAATATAATGTTAAAAAGACTATACGACTATTGATTTAAACTAATCATGATTTGACCACTCTTGATATACATAGTCACATAAAGGCTGACTTTTAGTTTGTTAACATTTATATCAAAAAGCTCAGATAGTAAGTTGGTCTCTCTTAGAATTCGCGACATAAGTTCAAATCTTAGTAATTTGCTGATTTTGTGTGAAATAGTTTAAAGTTCTACCGATCTGAAATTGTTGAATTTTACACTATTGATTTTCTCTTTATGAAGTTTAAAATTTCTTCTACATCTCATCTGCTCTGAGGAGATATTATAATATCTATATCGTCACAAATTATTATTTTTTTGTTGTTATTTGCTGAATAAACAACATGCCCACCACTAATCAATGTGTCGAATGCAAAAACTGAGTTTAAATTCAAAACTCACTTTTTCAAATAAAATCTACATCTGTACTCGGAGTTTTTGTTTGAAAAAGTGAGATTTGTGAGTTCAAGCACAATTTTATGTATTCGTCCCAGTATAACTGGAAGGAATTAAAATTAATTAAAGAAAATCTAGCTTTATAAAGAGGTAGATGAATTGGATGAATCTTAAAAAGTATTTTTGAACCGATTTAATACAGGAAATATCTACATATATCACAATATGGAGACCCTGACTTGAGTATTCAAGGATTGGTCTGACGTAGGTAATGAAAATATGGTTCGTGTTAACCACTCGTAGGTAAGAAAACTCTTTTGCTCAACGCAGAATGAAGCCATAAACACATAATAACCAAACAAGAAAAAGTATTTGGTTTGCTCTGAGGTGGTATCTATGTGATATAGTTATGTAACACATGAAACTTTATCCAAAATATTATGTGGTTAAATTAAAAATTTCAATAATACTGAGAAATGGTTATTACTTCAACATATTACAACTTCTCTCCCTCCGTTAAATATCAATTTATATGAGTGAAATTTTTATTTTATTTTATCTTATATGAACCGTATTTTTAAATTAATTTATTTTATTTACAAATAATAATAGAACATAATCAAAATTAAATTTTATTTCTAAACATATACAAATGTACATACCTCTATGTAATATTAAACCACTTGAAACAACAATAATAGAATTAACGATAATTATCAATAAAGCACATAATGGTATAAATACTTTAAACATCCATATTTGAACATCAACATGTTTTGGTCTGCTCGTGTGAATAACTTCTCCAAGACCTTCTGTACTTGAATATTCGTGCATATAAGTGTAAGTATCCGTTTGAAACATTATTTTGAAAAACAAATAATTACTTTTCTTTGAATTAATATAATTTTATATTATATATTAGATTCAAATAAATGTGATTAGTTTGAATTTATTAATTGTTGATTGTAATAAAGTAATTTTTAACATAATTATCCTAAAATTATAAGAAAATAATAGTTATAATTAATTTTTAAACAAAAGTGTACTTTTTAAGTTAGAATATCAATATTTTCTTTTAAATAAAATATATTTTTCCTAATCTGAGGTTTTCATACTGATCCAGTAATAGCAAATAATATAAGTATCGTATTTTATTTTAGAGGTAAACTATATATAAAATATTACAATTCAATATATAATCACAAAAACGTACTTAAATAACCTTTACATATAGTTAAACTGACAAAAATTTAATCAATTCAAATTCATATTAATAAAAATTGACCTTTGTAAATTTAGAGTAAAAAACTGCAAATATATATGTATGTCAAAAATGTTTTCAACCATTTAAGTCAGAAAACTTATCATATTCGGGATAATTATCAGAATTCAGTAAAACAAAATTCATAGTAACACAAAATCCAATCTTTTTAAAAAAAAAAAACCATATAGTAACTGAAAATCCAGTAAAATAAAATCTTATCTCTATTTAAATCCAGGAAAATAAAATCCCCAAATAGGTTTTTAATCTAGTCCAGACTCCAGATAATATCTATGTTTTTTATTAATTTCATCAAACTAATAATTTATATATGTAAATTAATATATTTATGTATGTACAATGTACATTTGGGTAAATGCAATTATAATATTTGATCAGAAATTTTTTGATCCATAGATTTAATTCCTGTAAAGGTCGTAAGACTTTTTTTCTAGGAAAACTGGAAAAAGTCATTTACAATTAGAAATCTCCCTTGCGAACCACATATTAAAGTAAATATATGTATATATACGTTATAGTAAAAACGAAATAAATAGATAATATTCGAATATAAATAAATACAAAATATTTAATGGTATCAAAATGGTAACTTTTTGCTATGTAAGAACAAAACAGTCATTTACATTAATCAACCGTCCAGAGTTTACTTTGAATAGTATAGTAACTATATAGCAAGCTAGTTGAACAAAATGTGAATGTATAAGGAAAAAAAATGTTCATAGGTATATAATAATTGTCATTTAATTATCTTACGTTGTAGCAATAGTATAGCAAAGATAGCGTTAGATCTATAAGTTATGCTAGTAGCAAAGATAACGAAAATATAACAGTAATGAACAGAATATTCCGATCATACATAGAAGTATTTCATTCATTTTTGTCTTTTTTGTATTAAATATTACCAAACATAATTTAAACATGCTCGACAGCTTAACTATCCTCTGAGAAATACTAATAAAGCTTAAATACTATCATATACTAGTATTTATATATCTATACTAACCTATGCTAGTTAGACTATCTAATGTAAATAAGGTGTTCTAAAATGATCAAAAATGTTATTTTTCTTTGAAAATATTTTTTTTTTTTATTCTAACCCTTCCGTTTATAAAACATTTTTTTTTCTTTCTATAATATTTATTTTATCTCTGAATCTGAAATAGAATTTCAAGGAAAATAAAAACTTTTACAATTTTCAATTTTTCTATTTACAAAATTCTGTAATATTTATTTAATACTTTTATAAAAAAAAAAATATTTCAAATTATTTTTAAAATTTAGTTGATTTTTTTTTTTTTTTTCTTCTAATTTACTATTTTTGTTCTAAATAGTTGTCTTAAGTTATAATATAAACAATTATTATTTTCTTTTATTATAATTATAACAGAGAAAAACAAATTAACAGACTGGACTTGTCTTAATATCATTTTTAAAATGAAATGTACATATGTATGTATGAATATACAATGTGTATGTACATAATAATATTATACCTAATATGCGTAAATAAAATTTTGTTAAAATTTACTTTTTCGTAAAATTTAATATGAAAACTAAAAATATATTTTGTTATCCACTCGTCACTCGTTATACCAAGTTTTTCTAGACTAATAGACAATAAAACAAATAGAAGGACAATTAAAATTGCTATAATTGAAGTTGGAACAAAAAAATTTGTTTGGAACTCATACAAGTGATTATAGTATAGTTACTATCACAGTGACTATATAGTATGTTTCAAGGTCATCTTTAAACCTCTTTCGAAATGTAAACAATATCTTTGTTATATCTAATTAGATAAAAATATATAGTATATATATGTACATATTTACTATTAAGATCGCATATGACATAATAAATATGGTTATATTTGAGGCCCTCCATTATGCATAAGAACTAACTCCTTATTTTATTTTCTATAACTTGCTTATAGAAATCATTATGTAAATAAGCAAGAAAAAGTTTTACATAATTAAGAATTTTCTCATCTAAATCCTGGCATGGCATAATTGCAACTATCTGTTAGTGATTGCTAAATTATTCTACCTATTTGGAGTATAAGCGTATTTAATGATAAATGATTTTTATTATTTTTATTATTATTTATATATTGTTATGCTTATCCCATTCCAATGTTTTAGTTAGAATTGATTTGATATGCTGGCCATACACGGCGGACCAGATTTTAAAACAAGTTCGGGGACTTGATAAGTTGTATCTTGTATGGGAAAGTTGTAAAACCATTTTGATGTTTGGAAAGATGGTTTGATGAATATTAAAAAATTTTAATTTTTGTGATAGGAGTTTTTGGTTTGTAGTTGAGTTGTGTTGTGTATGGGCAAGTTGTACAACTTAAATGTCATTTTAACATTGAGATTTTTTGATTTGAGAAAATTATAAAAATATAAAGTACATAATTACAATGGTTGGATGATAGGTTGGATAAGTGTGTATGTATGTGGTATGGTCTGCAAACACGTCCGCATACCAAGTTTACAACCTAATCCGCTGTGTATGGTCCGCATTATACATACATATATGATGCTTCAATTTTCTTTTAAAAAGTGAACTCAATATTTACTTTATAGGAGCAGCGTAAAAATTAACAAGAAATGAATTTGGACGAATGGTGAAATTACTATGTATATATTTGTATTAATGTCATTATGGACAAGATAACAGATTGCCCTTTTTAATTGATTTGTTTTAATGAATAGAGTGTTTGTAAAATCTTTAATTAAGGTCACCTTTTCGCCATAGAGTTTTATTTGACAAACTTTAGTTTTAGGTACCAAAACTTTACAATTCTTATATTTATTTGGTTTCTAAATAACGTACCCGTCTAGGTGTAATATATTCACTACTTTTACATTATTATACATACATATGTAATTTAAACTTATAAATTAAAAACTACTGAAATTTTTTTTTTAATTAAGAAAATTAACTACGATCCCCAACAGATTTTAAGAGGGGCTTACTGAGATTACTTGCAGTTTTAATTATTAAAATTGAGAATTATAAATCGAGTAATTCAATGAAAATTAAATACATAGCTATGTAAGTATGTACATACATGTATATGTATATAGAAATTGTTTTATATTTTTAATATTTTTCGAAACAATTTATAAAAGTTATTAAAAAAAATATTAATTGAAATAATATAATATAACACAGCCCCACAGGTATACTACAATTTTCTTATATTGTTGAATTTTATTATTTACTTGTAAAAAAAAAAATATTTTTTTAAATATTTAATTAAAAATAGATTTTTGAATATGATCTGGTAAAAAACTGATTTTAGTATAAACAAAAAATGTTTCAATTTATCACTAATAATATGATTTTAAACTAATTTTTGAATATTTACACAAAATATATAATACATATTATCTTTAACAAAAAATATCAGATATATATGTACATATGTATGTAGGTACTTATTTTGGGTTTGGTGCGAATGCTTGTTTCTCAACATCTCGTTTTATCAAAATCTCATTTTATCAAAATATCGTTCTTTTTTGTTTTTTTTCTTATTTTATTTTTAGCACTTTTGTCAAAATAAAGATATAGATATCAGAGGTCGGATATTTAAACTCTAACTAAAATTTTAGTTAGAGTTTAATAATTCCTAATAATAAAATAATAATTGCTCCTAATTTTCTTTTTTTCATACATATTGCGAGATGAAAGCCTTTGAAGTAGTGGGGACTGCTGTACCCGAAGCTTTAATTAGCGTATTATTTAAACCCTAATTTTGTAACCAACTCTAAAATCCTTTCAAATTCAAAATCTCACACAATTACATATATATAATATGTATGTATATGTATATGTATAAATGTTCTGGAAAAAGAGAGTATATGTACCTATTTTCTGAAAAACAAAACAGATTTACCGAGATTTTCAAAAAAACGAAATTTTGATAAAAAGAAAATTTTGATAAAACGAGATTTTAAGAAATGAGTTTTTCAGTTACGAGTATTCGTAGCGCTCCCTCTCCTTTTACATACTTAGTATTTTAGCTAAAAGCACGAACTTAATATTATCAACAAAATTTAATTTGTAAAATTACATGACTATGATTTCATATATGTATTTATAAACTAACCTTTCAATATTATATTTGTATTTCTAAGTATAAGATATAAGATATAAGTAAGAAAACTTTGATAAAGAAAAAAAACACAAAAAAAAAAAATAATCACATAAATATTTACCAAAGAACACATTGATTCATCGATAGGGAACTGATTATTTTTTTTAAGGTTTAACCGGGTAAATAATTAATAGTACATAATAATATCTAATAATAAATATTTTATGTAATATACCTATAACTATGATTTAATTAAGTTAAGAAAAATGTTTTTTCGTCCATTTCGTAAATTTTTAATAAAAAATATTAAAATTTAGATACTATAATTATTATAAAACTTATCAAATTAATTTTATTTATTTTTAAAAATTTTATTTTAAATTTTTTATGAAATTATTAATTAGGTATTATAAAAATTTTAAATTTTCTTTTTGCACAAATGATTTTTGATTTTAATTATTTATTTATTGTTTAAATTAAAAATTTTTTTATTTTTTTTTTATTTTAATTAATTTAAATAGTTTACTTCTATTGTAAATTTCTAACTAAAATAGTAGTATCTTATCAATAACAAAAATGTATCGATAAAAAAAAAGTTATTGAATTCCGTAATTTTAAAATTAAAGTTTACGTTTCAATAGGAAATATAGAACTAGCTGATTATTTAAATGAATGAAATTCTTGGAGAAATCGAAAGCAAAATAATAAAATGTAAGAACATTTTTTTTTCTCTCATTTTTTTTTTTCTTACACACCTTTTTCTTATTTAATCATTTTTAAAATAAATGCATACATATTTTATTTTTGGATTGATTAAATAAATAAAAATGCTGCTTTTCATGAAATTATTACAAAAGAACTTTTATTTAAACTTTTATTTTGTTCAGGTTTAAATCCTGTTCAAATCACAATTATTATGTCTTCTTCATAAATATTTTTAATGGGGCCTCGGTGGCTTAGTGGGTAAGATCGTATGAAATAAACACCGAAGAAGTGTGGGTTCAAATCCCACACACGTTGTAAGAGTTATTCCCCTTACCACATTTACAGCCACGCCTGAACAGGAAAGGCTGTGTAATTTTCTGTCCACATTTATGTGTCAGAGAAATGCAATAAAAAAATATTTTTTTTAATTATACCGATAATTGTCTGACGTCCGATCTTAGTGAAACAAACATTTACCTTTCCGGTTTAATATAAAATTTACGAATTCCTATCTACAATACTTAGTTTTTTTCTTAATGCTTTTTTTTTGTTTTCAGTTTTACTTGAACTTTCTCAGACTTTATAATTTTACAAGATTTTCTAGATAGATTTTTAAAAGTAAACTAGGCTTGGAAAATTCAATTTGAAAAATCTACTTACACATAATAAATACAAACATAAGTACAATGTTCATTCATATCTATGATTTTTGTAGCATTTTATGCATTTATTTTATTCTTTAAAAATTTAAATTAAAATTGTGTTCAAGTTATTTGTTTAAAAATACATTATATATTGTATTTATATTTCTTTTTAGCACATTACATTATAAAATACAAAAATAAAAAGAACATGTGAGTTACAAATTACAATTCTTATTTTGACTGTTTATTTTTTATACATTCTATTTTAATTTTACCTTACTATCTTAAAATATGGTGAAAAAAAATAATAAATTGATTATAAAAATGTCAACAAGATCATTTTAAAAATTAAATTTTTTAAAAATATAATAATCTTTTTTTATTCAAACCATATCCTGAAAAATTGTGGGTATAGCACCTCGATAACGTTTAAAAATCAAAAAATATACAGGTATGTATATATAAAATATCATATATAACATCATAATATATATCTATTCTCTACTTAACAATATTTTGCTTAATCGGATTTTCTATTTCTCTTACCTTTCACCTAGTTTCGTTCATTCTATCTTTCTGCAGAAGCTGTCAGAGTTCAGTTTGAAATATTGGCTAACAAGCACCCTGTTTAGCTTATAACCATTCGATACCGTTTTACAAAAAAATAATACATGAATATAATTTAAAAAGTCACAATAGAAAGCAATTTAAGTTATATTGCCATATTAACATAAATATGCTAAAATGTGCTAAAAGAAAATAAATAATCTTGGTCAAACACCCCTGAAAGATATTAACTGTCACTTCATAGATTTTGATTATCTCAATTCTGACATTTAGCAACGTCATAATTTTTTTTATTGATGTGAAATTTTCATTATCGTTTTTGCAAGATAAAAGTTAAATAGGAATTTATTTGCATTTAATGCTGACTAATCGCCTTAAACATAAATAAAATAATTTAGATATTAAATTTTAAAATTCAAGATGATGGTAAGTTGATATACCTTTAGGGTGTTATCCTAAATAAGTAAACAAATAAGAGCGTCCCAGGAAGTTCTTAATTATCTTAAAAATGGTTAAGGAAGGGGCGTCATTTGACAACTCATTTTATTTTTTTTTATATTCTTATCTACAATAAATTGATGAATTTATTAATTAATATTTAAGGACGGAAGTGATGAACATGAAACCACAGGTCCATTAGAAAATTTTGTGGATCATGAAAAGGAAAATGGAGAAAATGTGATATCTGATATTGATTTAGTAAGTGAAAAAAAAGGTCCTTTAACTAACTTACCATTGGGTAGTGCCTCTGAACCAACAAGTCCGACAGATGTAATACAAAATGCACCATTAGCATCGGCATCTCCACCACCACCTATAACTTTACCGGCAGCCACATCTAATCAATCAATTGGATCGATTCCATTGGCTGATAATAGTCTACTAGTAGATATATCAGACGCATTAAGTGAAAAAGATAAAGTAAAATTTACAGTTCATACAAAAACTTCATTACCAGGCTACACAAAACCTGATATGTATGTTGTTAGACAACATGAAGAATTCGTTTGGTTACATGACAGATTTGAAGAGAATGACGATTATGCTGGATATATTGTAAGTTAATCAATTATTTTAAAAGTTTTTTAATTTATTTTAGTAACTAATTTTAAATTGTCAAAAGATCCCCCCATGTCCCCCTCGTCCAGATTTTGATGCTTCGAGAGAAAAATTACAAAGATTGGGCGAGGGAGAAGGAAATATGACAAAGGAGGAATTCAAAAAAATGAAATTGGAACTAGAAGCGTAGGTTAAAGAAATATTTTAAATATTATTTAGTAAACGTATTTGTTTTTTAGGGAATATTTAGCCACATTTAAAAAAACTGTCGCAATGCATGAAGTATTTTTAACTAGACTTGCATCACATCCTGTTTTCCGTAGTGATCAGCATTTGAAAGTTTTTCTTGAATATGATCAAGATTTATGCGCTAGACCACGTAGAAAAATGGATATTTTTGGAGGTTTAGTAAAAAGTTTAGGTAAAACTACTGATGAATTATATTTGGGTGCAACTGTACGAGATGTAAACGATTTTTTTGAAAATGAATTACAATTTCTAACGGAATATCATCAACATTTAAAAGAAGCAGCACAACGAACTGAAAAAATGACAAATAAACACAAAGATGTTGCCGATGATCATCAAAAAATCGCTAATGCTTTAATGATTTTATCAACTTTAGAACAAGGACCAATGGAAACTTTTGTAGCTAGAACTGCCGATATTTTTGAAAAATTAAAAGTAATAAATAATTTAAATTATAAAAAATAAGTTAACAATTTATTTATAGAATATGGAAGCAAGAGTTTCAAGCGATCAAGATTTAAAACTAGGTGACACTTTAAGATATTATCAAAGGGATAGTCATGCTGCTAAAGCACTTTTAGTACGTCGTTTACGTTGTTTAGCTAGTTATGAAGCTGCGAATCGCAATTTAGAAAAGGCTCGTTCAAAAAACAAGGATGTTCATGCGGTAAATTTTTTATTAAATTTTTTTTTTTTTTTGTAAACATTTTTCTAATTTTAAATACTATAAATATTTAAAATTGCTTCAATTTTTATTGCTTTTTCTTTATTTAAAATAAAATGCAGCCCTTGGAAGTTCAAGAGGTATTAAATTTTAATAAAGTCAATTTAAAATGAAGCCTTTAATTTTTTTAAGAATAAAAATAATTATATTGATATGTTTTCGTAGGCGGAAAATGCACAGGCACAAGCTTGTGAAAAATTTGAAAAAATGTCAGCGTGTGGAAAAGAAGAACTTGTTGGTTTCAGAAATAGACGTGTTCAAGCTTTTAAAAAAGGGTAAGATGATTTAAAGTATTTTTATATATTTTTTAATTATTTTTTTCTTAGGTTAACAGAAATGGCAGAACTTGAAATAAAACACGCTAAGGCCCAGTATGAATTTCTTCGCCAATCATTACTTATGTTAGAAAATTTATCATTAGAAAATAATAAAAACTGAACAAATTTAAAACATAAACTAACAAAAAAAAAAATTAAAAAATTTACAACTTTTTTTTATACATTATCAAGATCAATGTGAAAACACTTTTCAAAATACATATTATAAAAGCAAAAAGCCAACATCTGCTTAAATTTGCTATTATCAAATTTATTTTTTCCAAAAGAAATAATATTGGAACTTATAAAAAATATTGTTTAATAAATCGAATATTTTTTTTTTTTTTTGTTAATATATAAAAATTTAAATTTATAAAAATTGAACTATTAAAAAAAAATTGAATGAATATTGAACAACAATATCTAAATATTATAAAAAGTTTAATTTTTGTTATTATATATATTTTTTTTTCATCAATTTTATTGTTATTATATTCTGTTCAAGGCTTTAAGAAAATCTCTCTAATAATATATTATGTATAAAATGTAAAATAATACTTAAAGTGTATTTTTTTTTTATTGTTTGTATTTAAAAATTACATTAGAAAAATTGTGGTTCAATCTCATATTCTTCTTTTTTTTTTTTTTTTTTTTTTTTTTTTTTGGTTCACGTTATAAGAAATATTGTAGCATATAAAAATATTTTGATTCATATTGATTAATTTTTCAGTATTATACCATTTTAAAATTTACTTTAAATTAAAAACAAATTGTGCCAAAAATGAATAATTTTATAATTTTTCTCTATCAAAGATATTTAATAATTGATTCTTTAATTAACATCGTTAAATTTTTTAAAACAAAAAAAAAAATACTAATATTATTTATTTAGAATATATTTATAAGAAAATTTATTAGGATCTCAAAATTGGTGGTTATTATTCTAATATAAACAAAATCATTGAACTTTAGTTTAACCAGATTTAACTAATTATTTCAATTAAAATTAAAATATCAAAATATTTTTCTTTATCTATATAAATAAGTACATATATTGCTACATTAATAAATTTTTTATAAAAGTGAACTAATTATTGAAAAAAAAAAAAAAAACAAAAAAAGAAAGCAAATTTTTGCTTTTAAAAAACTATGCATGTTATTAACGATTTATATTGTAATAAAATATTAATATATTGTACATTTGTCGTATTTTTTGTACCTCAATATTACAAAAAAAAAAAAAAAAAATAAAAAAAAAAAATTTTTTTAAAACAAGTATAAAAAAAAAGAAATTAAATATATATTGATGAATTTTGTAAAAAAGAATATAAATGATTTATTATCTTCACATTTTGGATTATAATAGAAAAAACAACTTAGTTTTCAGGCATTCCTTTAATTATTATTATTATATATATATATATATATATATACATATTTTTTTTATTAATGTAAGTAATTCCTATTTTTTTTATCATCAAATATTTACTTTTAATAACATATGTTCCAGTTATTTACCATTCTGTAATTTAAAAAAAAAACAAAAAACATTGTTACATTATTTTTAAAAAATAGCTTATGGAATATTGAAAAAAAAATATTACAATGAGTGATCAATTTTTATTTAAAATGTATTATTTCGCATAATTGTTAAAATCTGCATATATTATAAAAAAAACAAAAAGAGTATACTTTGTATAATTAAAAATATATATAAAAAAAATATGGTATTTTAAATACATAAAATTTGAACATTTTATTTTAGGTAAAAGATATGTACTTACACGACTGCATTAAGATTTCAAGCTATTATATTTCTAACGGGTCTTTCAAATTGAGTTTTCAAAAGTAGCGCCCTGTTTAACACACTTTAAACATTCAACGCGCCCATATTATATGTCATTTTAACAGTTGAAGATTTGCCATTTATAAAAATGGAGTCGTAACGTGTTGAAATTATTGAATTATTTTATGAAAATGGTGGTTCTGTAAGAAATGTATTTCGCAAATTACGCGATGTTTGTGGTCGACAAAATCGTCCAACTGAGCAACAAATTGGTAATATTGTGCGGAAATTAAAAGAAAATGGTGCAGTACAAGATCGATATCGCTACATGATCACAACTTTTTTATGGCCAAAACTGGAAAATATTCATATTGAGGACATGTGGTTTCAACAAGATGAGGCTACGTGTCATACAGCCAGAGAAACACTGCAATTACTGCATACAAAGTTTCCAGATTCGGTGACGTGTATTGACCTTCAAGATCCTGCGATTTGACACCGTTAGACTTCTTCCTGTGGGGCTATGTGAAAGGACAGGTCTACAAGGATAATCCTCCAAACGTTGAAGCATTGAAGGCAGAAATTATTCGAGTTATTGGTGAGATAGAGCCGCAACTATGCCAGAATGTGACCGAAAATTTTGATAAAAGAATCAGGTATGTACTGTAGAAACGCAAGAGGGGCTCACATGGAAGATATCATTTTCAGAGTACAAATGGCAAACATTGTATGTACTTTTCCAGTTTCAATTCAAATTCTATGTCTTTTAATAATTTACTTTTGAAAACTCAATTTGAAAGACCCAATACCCTATAAATTTATGTTATAATAAAACAAACTTTATATTTTTATTTATTTTTATTCAAATGAATTCTAAGAAAATGATATTTATAATTTTTTAAATTTATAACAATCATAAATCGGTTGGATCACTTTTATTATCTAACATTCTTTTTATTTCTGGTCAAAAAACGTTGTACAATATTATGAGTTGCAATCTTCAATTTAAAAAATTGTACTGCTACCACTTTAAAATGTACAGAATTTGGAAACTATATTCAGTTATATTAATTGATTTCTGATAGTTCTGCTTCATTTAAATCAGACTATACTAAAACAAGACGGATGATCCGAATCACGCTGAAACACCATATAGTCCTTAATTCCTTTTTCTAAAAAAATTATAAACATATTGTGTATGTGTAAATTAGTTTAATTTTATGTTAAATTAAAATTTAATTTTTAAATAAAAATCAGATTACTAAAGAAACATCAAAGAGGGTACAGTTTATCTAAAAATATCACTTTTTAGTTGCCAAAAAATGTTATTTCAATAAAAAAATTAAATGGATAATGATTAACAAATTTTTTTCACAAAACTTAAGTGAAAAAATAGTCTAAACATTATATTTATTAATATCCCGTTGGCCTTACAGAATTTAATAAGTCTTTGAATTAAATCCCAAGATTACAACGGGTGAAAAAAATTTTGGTTGAGTCTTTAGTGATATTTCTCAAACAATAAACTGTAACCACAGAATATCTACAAACATTGCAGAATTCAGGTGTCGAACATTTCATCACTTTATTTATTTATTAAAATATCAAAATTCATAAATACATATGTATATTTTTTTACTAAATTATTAAATCCTACCAAATTTTATTTAAGAATGAGTTCCCCAATTAAAATGTGTACATACACACATACAAAACGGAAAATTGAAATGGTTACAAACCATCTTGTACAAAATTAGGTATGTATGTATATATTAACTTGAATTTAGTTGAAAAAAATTTATCCTCTTGAATATCCTTAACCATTTTTATTAAAAACTTCAGCCTATCGCAAATATTTTTTATTAAATAAATATCTATTTCATACAGTCGTAACAAACAAAATTTAAAATTAACAAGTCAAGTACACAAATTTTGTCCTATTTGCTCCCGCCGCAACGCAACTAAAACTGGCGGGCAAATTGTAAATTAATGTGCATCATGTTGACACACGCCATTTTCGTCGTATTTAAATGCAGTGCTTCTCAACACTTTTAAATTTGTAGTTGTAAATATCAAAACTAAAAAACTTCAACTTAATTATTTCTTCAACCATAATTAATTTTAATACCATCACACAAATTTAAATGTATTTAATATTCAAAAGATGGGGCCTCGGTAGCCTAGTGGGTAGGAGCATATAAAATACGCTGTAAACACCCAGGGAGTGTGGGTTCGAATCCCACACACGTAGTAAGAGTTATTCCCCCTTACGACATTTACAGCCGCGCCTGAAAAGTAAAGGCTATATAATTTCCTGTTCACATTTATGTGGCAGAGAAATGCACTAAAAAAAAAAGAAAATATTCAAAAGATTTTTTTAACAAACAAATTTGAATGTATTTTGTAAAGTTATTAAATCAAATTTAATAATTATAACAATAATTATATATTATTCAAGTTTTCAACAAATCTTTGATTCAAACTCAATTATTTTGAAAAGGCCCAATATACAAATTGTAGAGCGTTCAACAAAAGGTTTATATTATAGAACGAAATTTCGTTTACCAAAAGCGAAAGATACCAATAAAATATTTATATAAAAAAGGAAAAAGTAAGTGCATACATACATATAATATTATACGTACAAAAGGATACCGGTACACAATAACGCAACCTAAAAATGGTATATTTCAGAAGTAATTTTTATTAAAAAAAATTAGTGCCAAATATTTTGCTAAATAAAAGAGCCGATGTATCATCCTAATTACCACTTGCTATAATCCTGCTCGAAGGTGGGAGTGTGTAAATCCAATTTATTTTATTAAAACTTCTCTAAAAATTCTTTAAACATTTGCGTTAATACGTTTGATAATTGATAACATTTCAAAATATTTATATACATACAAATGATGCACACTTATCAGCATCTAACCCAAGGAATATTTAATGACACTTCTAAATTTTTGACAAATTTAATATTTTTCTATTACAAATACCTTAAGAAATAGAATTTATACTATTCATTAAAAAATAAAAATAGATAAATTTAATTGTACAAAGAAAGGAATGTAAACTTTCATTATTTTAAATATATTAAAAAAACAATTATTTCTCAAAATAAAGCGATAACATGACAATAGCAGAGTTTTTTGGTTGTGCGTTTCTGGCTTTTGGGCCACCTTTATCAATGTTTGTTTTAACTGTTGCAATAGATCCGATTCGTATTATAATAATGATAGCTGCGTCATTTTTCTGGCTTTTATCAATATTAATATCTTCCATAATATGGATTATAATACCATTAAAAGAACAACTTTGGTTTGGTGTAATTGTTTCAGTTTTACTACAGGTAAACGTTTTTTAGAACATATATTACATTTGAGTTTTAACTAAATGGTAAATTTCAGGAGACTTTTCGATATGTCGTTTATAGAATAATTAGAAAATCTGAAAGAGGTCTTCAAGAAGTCATAGAAAATACAAGAGTTATAGAAAATAAGCATATACTAGCCTACGTTTGTGGTTTAGGTTTTGGCATTATAAGTGGATTGTTTGCTTTGTCAAATGTTTTATCAGATTTGGTGAGTTTTTTTTTAATTTAGTTTAGCTAACGTTTTTCAAATTTTTGATAAAAAAAATATTTTAGGCTGGTCCTGCAACAATGGGTTTAAATGGTGGAAATCAAATTTTTTTTGTTACATCAGCAGCTCAAACATTATGTATGATTATTTTCCATACTTTTTGGAGTGTAATTTTCTTTAACGCTTGGGATACCTCCAAGTACACTCATATAGTTTATGTAGTCTTATGTCATTTATTAGTTTCTTTATTAACGTTATTTAATAAATATGGAATCTATACAGCCAGTTTGATCCCGAACTATTTTCTATTAATTTTAACCGGAATTTTGGCTTTTAAAGTAGCTGGAGGAAATACGTTATCTTTTAAAAGATTTATCACCTGCAAATAAAAAACATATTATTAATTTAGAAATTAGTATTATTAAAACCGAATTGTGTATCTTAATTTATTTATTAACAACTTCTTAAAATATAATCATATTTAATTTTTAATTTTGACATTCCAGAAATGTAATTGGAGTTTAAATTCTAGGACCAAATAAATTTGCTTGAAACAATAAACGCGACAAAATTTATCAAAATATTTAAAAACTAAAAAACCAAAGGATGTAAAAAATATTGGATATTTTCAAATTAAAATTTTTTTTTTTATCTAAAGCTTAATATAGCTAAAATAATATTATTTGAAGAAAGCTGTACTAAAGCTTAATATAATATACATAATATGTAAAATACTTTTTAGTTTTTACGAATTTTAGCTAGAAATCAAAAAGGTTTTTGTTTTTGTATAGATTTAAAAATACGATAACAATAAAATCAAAGCAAAAGTTAAAATTCAAATTTTTGAATAAAAATACATAAAATAAAAAACACGAAAAATTAAATTAAATTCGAAGATATTCCTAATATAAAGAAAGTGAATAAAAACAATGAACTTTAATAAAAATAAATATTTATATTCTAGAAAATTTTTTTAAATTATACTTAATATTTTGTAAAATAAACAAAATGGAGCAAATGAATTAAAATATGTTAATAACAAGGATATGATTTTTTTATTTCAACTTTTTATTTTTATTATTCTTCTAATTACTTATAAGAAGATTAAATTTTACATGAGTGCACGTAACAAAATTTATAAAGGAATTCTTAATAAAAAAAAAAAATTAGTTTTTAAAATATTTATTTGAAACATCAAATTTTATTTATTTTTTTCATTCTGATTATTGAATATATCTACTTTTTATTTGGTAAGAAACTAATATTGAATTCATAACTAAAAGTTTTAATCTAATTAAATAAAAATAATTTTTAAACGTACTTTTGTTAGTAAAATTAAAATATAAATATACATATATATATATATAATTTCACAATCTTATTCATATTTTTTTTTTGTTTTATTAAAACAATATGTTAAGACTTAGTACATGGATAAATGCCTTTAGGCAAAGAAACATACATACAAATATGTAATTTCAACTTTTTTTTTGTCATTTCATTTCTGTTATACTTTTTTTTTTGTGAACTGTTGTATGGAGTTTAATATACGAATTTTGCAATTTTTATTTTATTGAATTGTCAAAAAAATTTTTTTATTTTTGTTTTATATATATTTTTCATTTTTTATTTTATTTTATTAATTCGTAATTTATTATTAGTCAAGTCTCATCGATATAATCTTGTAAAGTCTTTTAATGCTAAGGTCACAGCTTTAGTCGTTTCAGCTCTAAAAATATAAAGAAATTGTGTAATAATTAGATTTTTTAATTATAATTTTCATACATACCTTACTACAGTTCGACTAAATTCATCTAATTGATCTTGAGTTGCTGTAATACAACCTCCACTATTTTTCTTTGGCAGCGCATCTAATGCTGTTTTTAAGTAAACTTCCATTCTTGCTTGCCCTTCTACTATTTTTAATTCATTTAAAACTTCTGCGACATCTGGCAGCATATATGAATGTAAACAAAAAACAGAAGCATGAATTAAATTCAATACTAATGCTTGTCCATTCTGTTCAGTTATTTGTTTAACCAAAGGTTTTGTCGCATCTAATCTGTACGTAGGTCTGCCACATTTTAATAAATTACAAAAAAATTTCATAACAGATGAGTTTGCATCCTTATGATCCAAGGGGCATGCTAACAATGCACATTGTAATATAGGTGTTACCAAAGGACTTTGAAGGAATGGTATTGGACAGCATTCAATAAACCTTGAAGATAATCTAAAGAAATCATCAACGGTATCTGGATTATTTTTCAAACCATTTTCTACATGCAACATATTAAAAGTAGGCTCAATAAATGCTTTTAACATTTCCAATAAACCTGTTGTACAATCATCGCTTTTTGCAAATTCATCTACCAATATACTACCTAAGTATAAAAAGCAACTATGATGATGAATCGTATAGAGAAGAATCATTTGTTTAACTAACGGTTCTAATAAATGAGATGCTTGTGTTCCAACAGCTCGCATACCATAACGTATAAAACGACATGTTCGTTCCATAATTCTGATATCAGTTTGATATTTATCCATAACCCTTGACATTAAAGGCCAAGAATCAGTTAAGATTGCAACCGCAGGATGGATTTCATTAGATGGTATATCAGGATTGGTATGTCGTATAACAGCACAAGCACGATCAATCCAATAAGCTGGATCATTTGTTTCTCCCTTTGTAACATCAGCTAAAAAGTTATATTTTAAAAATTTTTTTCAGTGTAATAAAATTAATGATATAGTAGTAATTCCGAATACTTACTGCTAGTAGATTCAACTAATCGCAATAATGAACCAAATTGGAACGCACATATTTCATGCATCGCTTGTTCTAATTGAAGTCTTGGTAACCGTGATAATATAATAGAAATTCCTTTTAATAAACCAATAGCTAGTTCATTGTTGATTTCAAAGCTATCAAGACTTCTTGCTATTTCAACTAAACCGTTTAAATGATAAACCATATGTAGTCTACATGCTGTACAGATAAGAGTGAGAGAAGTAGCTGCTGCTTTAGCCAATCCGTTCTTTTGTTGTAAAGAATATAATAAGAAATTTAAAACAGCTTGTAAAGATTCTGGGTGATTATCAATCCAATCGCATAATTGGCCAAGTAACATAATCGATGTAAAACGAAATGCTATGTGTGTGTTAGCTGGCAAATTAAGAATTGCTTCTACTACTTTTGAAACAATTTCATTTTCATCACTGGAACAAGTAAAATTTAATTAACAATCTAAAAGCAATATAAAAAAAATATTTACGGTAAAATATTCTTGGCTACATTTTCCATAATAAACAAGGCTGATTCACTTCTTTCCCATGTCGCATTTGGATCTTGTAGAATAATAAACATTTGCTTAAAACAGTTAGTTGAACCTACTATAAACACAACATCCTTAATTAATTCCGACACTTTTCGACGAAAATCCTAAATAAAGAAATTTTTTTTATAAAACAAAAAGCGATTTCATAATTTTTTTTCAAAACCTTACAAGAAAATTATCATTCTCGTCAATTAAACCGTCATGATCAGCATCCATTTGAGAATGTCTAAATAAAGATGATATTAACCTCTCAATATGCGTTTTAAAATATCCAGTTAACTGATCGTTATTTTTTTGATAAAGTTCTTCACTTAATCGATACCATAAATTAAACGTAATTTCTGCTACTTCATAATCATAATGATCAACACATGTCAAAACCAAATCTAAAGATTTTATTGAAAAATGTGGATTTTGTTCTTCTGCAATCATTTTATCTAAGAATGATTCGGCTGAAATATAGAAAGCAATAATGGTGACCTCAAATTAAAGGAAAATTATAATATTACCTAATGTTGTAAAAATTCTGCAATAATTAATTGCTTTATCAACATCTTCATAACCAACTCCAATATGCGTATGATAAGAATTTTCTAATCCTAAAATTCCATTAAATATTTGCATTTCTAATAATTGTTTATCATCATATTGATTGTTATTATTAGCTTCAATACATTGTAGAAGAGTACACAAACAATCAGTAGCTGAATCATGTAATTTTCTTGATGTATTCACTTCATTTAATAATTGAAATATTCTTTGAGCTATAGGATTTCCAGTAAAATTACTAAGTGGTACAGCATGAATTGCAATCCACGCATTAAAACAACTAATTATTTTATTTAATAAATTGATATTTTGCTCATATTGCTGCAAGCACATATTTAAAAATGTCATAACAGTTTGTGCACTTGCTTCCAAGGTTTTATGAATTTCTGATCTACGATTTGCTCCTAATCTTAAATAGCGTGAATCAATTTCTTCTGGTATTAAAGTTAATATTTCCAAAAGTGGCCACACTGCATCAGGTCTTTGTGACAATGTCTCAATTAAAGACATAATTGGGTCCTTCCATGAAGACATTAACAAGGCAAGATCTGATATTGCTAAACACAATTGAGTTACAATTATTGGATCGGTATCATTTGTTATTTGACATATATGCACAATTAATGAATCACGTAAGCTTTCATGGGATGTTGGAGGTAATTCATGAAATGAATTTTGAATTTTATTTCGCATGGTTTGAGCTGCAAAATAACATGAATGTAGATCTCTTTTTTGTTGTAGTAATTCATCAGCTATTGTCCAAGAATATATCTAAAAATTTAATTTATAAGCATATGATAATTTATTTATATACATATATACACACAGCATACATACGTATAGTTGATTTTACTAAAACATCTAGAAGCTTTTCGAAATTTTAGGTTATAAAACAAACTTACCGATTTTTGAAATTCTTCTAACCATTTCGAGGCCTTTTCTTTTTCTTTTGAGTTTGGATTATTATATAAAGTAAGTATTCCTTGATAAACTACTTCAGTTGTTGGAACTCCATCCATTTTTAACAATTAATCAAGAATTTTCAAAAATTCTTTTAGTAGTTTTAACTTTTGCAAGTTTATATTTACACAATATTATGGAAATTCTAGCATAAAAACTAATTTAATTAACTTGGCGTTTTGCAGTTTACTTTTTTATTGTTTAATTATAAATTTTTCTAAATATTTCTACAATCTAAATTTAAAAAGGTTTACGTAGGAAATAAATTTTGCATTTTTTAACAAACAACTATTAAAATGTCAAGGTGTCAAAAACAATTTTTGCAAATATCAAACGTCAAAGCGTTTGCGACATCTACTGAAAAATCGTAAAATTATAAATTCTAGGGTGGGTCTTACTTCGCGTCAAATGTTAATGTAGTTATGTTACAATAAAACGTAGCGTACTAGTTATCAATTTTTGTTATTTACAGTTGTTCTATGTCTAAAGTCTAAATGTTGTTTATGTTTTAAAAAAATTGAAAAAATATTTAATACATGGTTCTCTGAGTTTTTTAAACTATATGACAACCGAAACATTAAAATTATATGTATTGAAAAAAATATTCGGATTAGAAAAAACAACATGTTGACACAATTTTTTATTTCAATTAAAAAGAAAGCTCCCGTGAAAAAATCGTTACGTATTTTGACAGTTTACTTAAAAATATTTGTATTATATCTATACTGATTTAATATAATAAAACTTTCAACTTCTGTTTTCAATATTAATATTTATTCAGTATAATAAAATGATGCCAAAATATATTTTCAAATTCATTAAGTTAAGTTTAAACTAAACTACTATATTTAAACATTGATTTCAATTCATTTAATGATAAAGTGGTTAATTAAAAAACTTCTAGTTTTATTGGAAGCATTTTATGTTAAAATATAAATTTACCATTTCTCATCTATGGTAAATTTTGTAAGACGTACACGAAGCTTATCTTTTTTTTTTTTTTGGTTGATTTAATATCATTATCAGAATATGACAAGAAAATCTATCTTGAAGTTCAATCGTTGGTATAACTGGGTATAACTTAACGTTCGTAACTGTAAATATAGTACGCTCCAAAATTAGTCATAAGTCATAATAAAGGAGAAAAGCAAATGGGGATAACTCTTCTAGTTTCTAAATTTACGTGTTTGCATATTTTTTTAAAGTTTAAAAAATTTATCTGTTAGTTTTATTCTGTCTGAAATAAAGAAATTTTAGACAATCTTATGTCTACGGTAGATAGTTATAATAAGCTATAGTGGAAGAAAAACTTTTTTGTGCAGCCCCACCAGCTACGGAGTTAAATTCTGAGTCGATTTATCTCAGTGTTTCGTTCGTTCGCACAAAGTTTGCGGACAAAATTTATATAAATATACTTCAGTGCGTAATTAAGTTAGTATCTTTAATTTCCTAAAAGATTATTAAATTTTATGGAACCATCATATATGTATATTATGTTTGTGCGAATATCCTATTATTAAATAAATGTGTGTTAATGATGTGTTAATCGGTTTGAAAATGATAAAAAATCACGAATAATAAAATAAAATGTAAAAATGAACATGACAGTATCTAAAACCAAAGGTAAAGATTTCGCCTTTATCCGCATTCTTCCCATCCTTATCCCACAATATAGTCACAATTAATTTTTGTACAAAGAAACATATTCCTAGATTGTTAATTATTATTAAAACAAAAAAAAAAAAAACGAATTTTCAATTTTTGACACTTAATCGCTCTTAAACAGGAGCAAGGACAAAAATTTTTGTTGAGTTAACTGTGCCAATATTTTGCAAAATTATGGTTTTACCAGGTTTTACATAAAGCCAAATTTATATATCAAATAGCATAAAATTATATAATTTTTTATAAAGTTTAAAAGTTTTCTGTCGTTTGACGTTTTTAGATTGGAAAAATCTTAAGCAAAACTTGAGATAAACATTTCAAACTAGGGCTTTAATCAAGTATATTTTATTTTCATCTTAAAACTGTGTTATAGAAGTTTTGTAAATAGATGGAAGAACAGAATGAATCTAATAAGCAAATTTTTCAAAATTACTTTTTCAAGATTACTAAACTGTTATTAATTTTTTTTTATGACGCCTATCAGTGATTAAAGTTTTATTGCCCTATCTTAAACGGTGTAAGTTTTGTAAACAGATGGACAAACACAGTGAAACTAATTACATTTTTTGAATTTTTTTTTTTAAATATTTGTTTTTTGAAAAACAAAAAAAAAATTCAGATGAGAAAATTTTAAAAAAAAAGGGAGTTTTTAAGAAGAGGAAATCAAATCTGCAGGAAAATCATTAGAAATTTATACAGATATAATTTATTCCTATATGTAAATTGATAATTTTTGTTCTGTATTTAAAAAAATTTGTTATTTTTTTTTTTTTGTTGTAAATAAAAAGAAAAACACAAAATATAATATAAATGTATATATATATTTTTTTTTTTTTTAAAAAAAGTTAACAAACTCATTTATATTTTAAATGATAAAAAAAAAAAAAAAACAATACAATGAGAATTTTACATTTATTAACTTAAATATTAGTTATCATTTATCATATAACATATATTGTCATAAGGCAATAATAAAAAACAATAAATTGACATGTATTATTATATGATATTGCATTTCATTTTTTTTTTTCTTTGTTTTTATTACATTTAATTTTTTTTTTATTTTTTTTATTTTTTTTTTTTTATTTTCAAATATTATAATATATACATATAAATTTTCTTTTTTTTTTTTTGTTTTTTGTTTTTTTTTAAGAATGATATTTTTTTTTTGTTATAAGCTTTGGATTTTTATTATATTTATATTTTTTTAAATTTTTTTTTTTTTATTTAATTTTTTTTTTTTTATTTAATTTTTTTTTTTTTTTTAATACATTTATATGATGATTAGTTATCCCAATTTTTTTTTTTTTTTTTGTTTTTGTTTGTTATTTAAATAAATTGTATATTTTAATATATTATTTTATATATATATAATTATTAATAAAGAGTCTAATTTTTCACATTTATATAAAGTTATTTATAATGCTATCCTATTTTGGCTTATAATCTATTAATTTTTTTTAAAATTTTTTTTTTTTTAATAATTTTTTTTTTTTTAAATTTTTTTTTTTTTTTTATATTATTATTTACATATACATATATACAAATACAAAAAAAAAAAAAAAAAATGTATTAATTTGTGTTATAATAAAAACATATTTATTTATTTATTTTTGTTTTATATTTCTATTTAATTTTTTAGTTTAATATTTTTATATGTATGTAATCCTTATGACTAGGTTGTTTATGATAAATATAACATTACAATGCGTAATATAATATTATAAAGAATTTGGTATCTGGTATTTTTTATTATTTTTTTTTTGTTTTGTTTTTTTTTATATTTTTGTTATAACATACGGAGCAAAAAGTTTTTTTTTTTTATTTTATTTTTATATTAATAATAATAATATAATAATTAATAATATACCTATATATAATATATATATATAATAATTATAATTATATTAAGCATTTTAATATATATAAAAATTTATAATTGCTTTTTACAATCGGACAAAGTTTATTATATTGCACCAATGCTGATATTTTTTTTTTTATTATATAAAAATATATTTTGCTAAAAATAGTTTAGGATTTATAGAAAAAATAAATTAAAAAAAAATACATAATAAATTAAAAATAAATGCCAATGATAAAAAAAAAAAAATAATAATTAGAAAGAATTTCAACGATATTGAATTGATTATACTAAACCTTTTTTTTTTTTTTTAAGTCATATATAAATTAAATTAATAATATTATATTAAATACAAGTAAAATAAACTTAAATTAATGCCAAATAGTTTTTTTTTTTTATTTTATTTTGATACAAAAAAAAAACATCCTAAATCATATACAATTGTAACAAAATATAATTAAAAATTCTATAGTTCGTCTTTTAAATTAGTGACTAATTTTTGTGATACGTATCAGACGTCTAATATTATAGGGGTATTAATTTAAAACATTATTTTAAAAAAAAATTTCAAATGAAATTATGCCTAAAACTTTAATTTCAATGAAATTGAATTAAATATGTACATAATTAAATATTAAATAATAGGCCCGAAAGCATACAACTTGAGTTTGAACTCAAATTTCAATTTCTCAAACAAAACAATACTGTTGAACTCGTTGGATTGTGAGAAAAGTGAAATTAGAATTCAAGCTTATTTTTACACATTTCATCCATTGTGTAATATATTCATCGTCCTTAATTTTTTTAATTTTAATTTAATTTAATTTTTTGATTTTTTTGATTTATGTAAGTTAAAATACGTATGTTAATACATAAATTGACAATAGACAATGTAAATCATATGTGATTTTGATGTAATTAATATGAAAAACACAATAATCATAGACAGTATACTGAGTTTTATAAAGTAAATTTTGTACTAGATATTTTTAATACGAGTATTAATTATCAGAGTTTTATTATATATACAATTTCATTCAAATTCCAATAACGATCAAACCCATTATTTTTTGTTTGATGCACTAAACCCTTGCCTAAATCTGATACAGAATTAAGATATTCATAGAAAAATTAATTTGAATCGGCTTTTCTTTATGAAATATTCGGTAGATGAAATATTGAACTGTTGTCAAAAATGGTCCTTGCCAGCCCTGACTTAAATTTAATTTATTCATTCATATGTTAGATGTTATAATTATAATAATATTACAAAATAAACATATTATAATTATAAAGTTTTTTAGATTATTATTTGAATAGTAAGTAACTATAAAGAAACTAAAGAAAACATACATAGTATTCACGTAAAACAAAATTTTTTAGTAATTTTTTATTATTAATAATGCACTCAAAAAATAATTTGTTAAGATATTTTTTTTTTTTTTTAGTTATGAGCTTTAAAATAATTTCTATGAAATTTTTTAATTAAAACAATTTGAGCATAAATTTTTGAGTATATGGAATAGAAATATTAAGTGGTCATTTTAGGGTCATTAATATTTTGAAATAATTGACTAACAAATATTGTTTTACGTGAATATGCTATATTAGCTACATATGTATATGTTTCTTTATATTTAATACTTAACAATTATTTTTGCACAATGATTCTTTGTGCCTTGCTTACCTTTCTATCATTATATAAATAATTTGAATTTCTAAAGAGTAATAGAAAAAATAGAGTAATTGATTCTACTTTGCAATTGCAGTACAAAATTTTACTAGTTTATACAGCATCTCAAATGCACACTCTCGTTATGCTCTCTCTCCATACACTTCGAAGTGTCAAAGTACAGTTAAATGTATTAAATTCTATGAGTGTTCACAATAAACACTGCCGTGGCCCGTGACGCAGTCATGAAAAAAGTTATTCAACTTTCAACTTTTTTTGCTTTCGCATTGAAGTGTTAAATAATTGAATAGTATCAATATAAAAAGTAAAGAGAAGCCACTTTTGTTAAGCAAGTATGTAATTTGAAGTACATTTTACAAATTACGATTTCATTGTGAACACTCTTTTGAAAACTGAATTAAGAGAGTGTAACGAGAGCGTTAGATGTAGATACAACTTTATGTAATATTTCGAAATGTTATTTGTTAATTATAACGTTACATAGGTTAATAAATAATAATAAATTAATATGATTTAACTCTCAGTTTTTCTAAACAAGTTTTTCTGTTTTAGTATAAAGTTGAAACGAAACGCATTTCTAATGCTATTAATTTCTTTGATTTCAATAATGCAAATTCCAATCCAAAATTATTATTAATAATGTAAACGGAGTGTAAAAATTCCATTGATTGTTTCAATGAAGTCCAATAGTAAAAAATTCCAATCCATCAAAATTATTAATGATGGAGTAAGGGTAAATTTAAATTTCAAGATATTTTGAATAATTCTATAGTTAATTGCAATACATATTATTTATATTTTAATTTTTGATATACTCATAAGAATCATTCAACATATTATAGTAATCTAATCCCCATTAATAGTTAATTTACGAAATGATAACGAAAAGTAAGGGCTAAAAATGATTATGAATACAATATATAAATTTCAAAAGTAGTGCGATAACATTTTTTTTTTTTTTTTTTATTTATTCGATTTTTGTTGTATTCGTTACAAAGCAGTGCCGTAGTTAAAGTTGAAAAAAAATTTAGCTAATTACATACATTTTATCCGATATCTTGATTATCCCAAAAACCAATTAATATAATATTATAATATAAAAAATCATAAATTATCTCAAATTAAGTAAGTATATCGTTTTATGATGATTAACAGGTGTATCAAACAATTTTTTAAAACATTTCGTATGACTTTTTTAAAATTATTTTTAAATTTAAAAAAATTAAAAAAAAAAATCCCTTTAATTAAATAAAAATAAGTGTACTGCAATTGCATGTATTTCAACTATGTAGAATAAAATTATATATATATTGTATTTAATTATTAATTTATATAAAAAATATAAATAAGGATTAATTTTGTTTTTTTTTTTTTTTAATTCGAAATAAAGTTATATTTCAACAAATTATTTATACATATATACATTTTTTTAAACTTAATTAAAAAGGTTTAGTTGTGTCATTGAATATCGTTTTACAAAATAATCTTTTTTTTTGCAAGTAAGTAATTTTAAACTTTTCATTAAACTAAATAAAAAAAAAAATAAATATAAATTTAAAGAGTTTTTGTTTTCTACTGTAAAAGTATAATCAGGTATAAAACACACAGGTTAACGGGTTATGTGCAACTAATTTCTTTAGAATAATGAAGAATTGCAATTAAAAAACGAAAAAAAAAAAAAAAACATGGAGTGCAAAATACTATAAGTATGTAGTTAAAAAAAAAAAATTTTATACTTTTCTATCTTACATAAAACTTACACTTAAAATTAAACCTAATAGGACGTGCAATCAATTGATATTAAGTAAATTATTTATAATACAATTATTTAAAAAACAATTTAAAAAAAAAAATTATTTGATTAAATAGTTATATTTTAAAATTACATTTTTTTTTTTTTGTTTGTTTTCTATATTTTTACAAAATATGTACCATTAAAAAAATTGTTATTTTTGTTTATTTTAAAACATTCATATATATATATATATATATAGAAAATTTTACGTATACAATATTTTACTTTTTAGTGTTTTTTTTTTTTTTTTGTTACTTTTAACTTTAATAAATTTAAAGTAAAACTTTTTAAAGAATTTTATTAATTTTATCGTAGTTTAAATTTTTTTTTGTTTTTAAAGAGTATTCTAAATATTGTAATCCTTAAAAATTGTGCATAAAATATATCAAAAATAAAAATATTATATATAAAAAAAAAAATATAATATAAAAAAAAAGAAAAAAAAAAAAACGAAAATTATTATTTTTAATGAAAATTTATGAAAAAGAACAATATTTAATAGAGCATAAAATTTATGACTTTATTTTATTTTTTTTTTTTTTTTCAATTTAAAATTTTTCTTTCGCAATAATTTTTACCTAAAGTACTTGAATAGTTCACGATTTTATATTTTGGTTTTTAGCCGCTTCAAATTATATACCTAAAAAGGTGGAATACTTAATCATAAATACTGAATTAAAAAAAAAAATTTCAATAAGTATGTTTTTTTTTCAGTTTTTGTTTTTCCCTAAAAAAAATAAATAAATTAAGGTACTTATTGGATATTTCAGAAGTTGAATGATATGAACTTAAACATTGAACAACTAATATAATATACCTTTTTTACTTTAAGTGAAGATTTTTTTTATTTGAAATGAAGATTTTTTATTTTTGAAAGCTTGAAAAGAAAAAAAATGATTTCAACAATCAGCTTCTTTTTAATTCAAACAAAAATTAAACAAACTAAAGAAAAACATTTTTGAATTTATATATGTATATACATACATACAAATATCAATTATGTATAGTTTTTTTTTAAAATCAATAGTTATTATAAACGTAAATTGTCACGTTAAAGTTTGGCTATATAGATGTTTTGTGAACAATTTCAAAATAGATTATACATTTAAATAAATTAAATTAGAATTTAATTTAACAAAAATATAATATTATAATTTAATTAAAATATCATTTACAGAAAAATTTAATAATACATAATATAATTATTAAATTCTTTTTATTAAGTATTAATGATATTATATATTAATGATATTAAGTATTAATGATTGATCAGTATATAAATAAATACACATTTGATAATCTTAACAAAAAATTTTCTATATAAATAATTAGGTGTATCAGTATATAAATAAAATAGTTAAGTATTATTATATTATCATTAAATTTAGAGTGTCAATGTTTATTAAATTTTTTTTTTTTTTCAATTAGCAAAGTGAAAAAAATTATAAGATTACTTATATAAAAATACTTATAAAAATTAATTCTTTAATAGATTAAAATGAAAAATTATGTTTGTTTTATGACTAGGTCGTGAACTATTCAAATGGCTTTCATAAACATTTTTGGCCCAAATAATAAATGGTATGTTTTAAAAAAAAAAAAAAATTTTTTTTTTGTAAGGAAAATTTATTAATATTATACGTATATTCACTTAAATAATTGCTATTATATAGTCTTCGTTTAAATTTAATTTAAAATTTAATCTTTTTAAAGTTTTTTTTTTGACCTATTCACAGATATTTTGTCAAATTTTATATGAACTTACACAAAAAATGAAAAGAGAAGCAAAAAAAAAAAAAAAATTTAAAAACTTAAATTATATAGAATTGATAACAATTTTTTTTTCTTTGTTTTTTTTTTAATTAAATTAATTAAATTCTATTAATTTTATTTTTTTTTGTAAAAAAGAAAAATAAATGATATCAAAAAGGATATAATAATATGGTGCATATTTACAATCACCTACATATTATAACATACATTCCTTTTTTTCTTTTACATACAAACAACATAATATACACAAATATATTATATATATATATATATATATATATATTTTAATATTTGTACATACAAAAATCATGTATAAAATTCTATTATGTGAATAGAATTTGTCTACACGTTATTCAATTCCAGTTAAAATTCTTATTTTTTTTTTTTTTGTTTTTTTTTTTATAACTTGTTAATCGACTTTAAAATGAAAAAATGAAAAAAAATAAACAAAAATACTTTTAAAAAATTTCTGTCACGATTTTATTTTAATAGAGAAATTTTATAAGAGCGCAACTTTATTTCCTACTATAAAATAAAAAAAAAAATAAAAAAAATCATACCAACAAAACAAGGTTTATATAGTCAGCAGGATATTTAACTAAAGCAAAGTTTTAAAAAAATAAAAACAAAAAAAAAATATAAATAAATAAAAAAAAAACAAAATATCCTTATACTTAATAAGAAATAATGAAAATATTGTAGGCATCATACTTTACAGCCTAAAACATTGCAAAAATGTACATACATACACTCATATAAGTAAGAAAAAAAAAATACATTTTTTTTTTTCATAAATGGGCAAGATTATATTAGAAAATTAGACGTTTCTTTTAAATAGTAATTTAAAATCTTAAAAAGCAATAAAAATAAATTTGTTTTAAAAAAAAAAAAAACAAAAAAAAAAAAAATTATTGGTTTAACGACAGGTTGGTTCCTTTATGGTTAACAATAACGAATTTTTATTCATAAGTGTCGTAAATGTTAAACGTGATTACGCACCTGTAACTGTTATTTGTTTATTTTATTTTTTCTTCTTTTGTTTTTACATTTCTCATATTACTAAAAACATTAAAACACAATTTTTTGAAGAAAAGTATTGAAATGACAATTTGTTTATAAGTTTATAATAACGTTTTACATAAGTTTTTGAAAAAATATTTTAATTACGTCATTAAATTTCGTAATAATCTCATTATATGATTAAATGTCATATTATTGCTATAATATCAATTCTATAATAGGTATATGAGTTTGAAAAATTCATAAAATATTAAAATAACTCAACTTTTTCTTGTGAACGAAGGAATTTTTATAAAAATATAAGGAACCAAAAATACTATTCTAGAATGCATTAAAATAAAATATTTAGTTTGGAGAAGAGGAGAACGTTCCTTTAAAAATTACATAAAAATTTAGTTTTGAAAATATGTATGTAAGAAAATGTTCAGTTCGCTTCCAATTATCTCTACAGAACGATGTATAAAATTAAGAAAAGTTTTAGCTATCAATATCCTGGTTTTTGATAATAAAAGTTTCTTTTTTTTTTTTTTTATATAGATTTTTGAATAAAGATCCCTTTTTAGCAGAACTTTAAAAGAAATTTCTTGGAAGATCGTCTAATTTAATAACACACAGGTACAACAATTAGTTGAATCACTAGTTGAGTAAAATCGCACATAATTTTTTTTTATCAAACAAATTAACTTAAACCCATTTAAAAAACAAAAAAAAAAAAAAATACACCTACCCGATAATTTTCTTTAAATATAATATCAAAAATATTATCTTTTTAAATTACAAAATTATTCATATCAGTAACAAATACACATAATTATGATTTAGAAAAAAAAAAAAAAAAAAATTCCCATGAGTTTGATGAATATGTTTGCATACAAAATACCATAATTAATTAATTATAGCATTATGTTATATAGGAAACATAAAATTATAATTTGTTAAAAAAAATTTCCAACATCATATGATGAAAAAAAAAAAAAAACAATTTTTTTTTTCATGTACTCGTACTAAACAAAGATATTAAAATTTATGTGTATCATGAACGTTCTAAATTTATAAAAAAAAAAAAAAAAAACAAAAAGTGTTTATTAAATGGAGTTGCATAAAAATAAAAGGAAATTATGGAATACGAGGATAAATTGTTACATTGTTAGAAGAAATTTATATTTTCTTTTTTGATTAATTTGAATACATATTGAATTTCTAATATTTTTTTTTTTTTTTTTTGCTGGCATAGAAAATTTAACAGATACACAAAAAAAATAAATGTAAGTATTTTAGATGATCTTAAATTGCAGTCAAATTCAAAGTTAAGTTTAAATATTATATATTTCAGATTATTTTTTAATATAAAAGCTAATGTTTGTCTGTCTGTTTCTGATTTATAGACTCCTTACTGCTCAGACGGCCATCATGAAAATTTGTATACAAACGTTTTTTTTTTTTTGGTATAGGCAGTGTTTCTGGGTTAACCATTTTGATCTAACGGGCCGCCAAGTTAGGGCCAAGCAAATATTTAAACTTTTACGCTCTAAAATAACTTGCACCACAGCCCTAGCTAATTGAAGGCAATCGCTCTAAAATTGATCGATTGATTACAAATTTTGTATACGTGTTGCTCTTTAACAGTAGAGTTGGCTCTATTAACAAACTTGGAATTTCTTAACCATATCTTCAATTAAAAACCCACATGTTTTATTTATTAAGGGGCACAGCAACGCGCATCATGTATTAGCTAATAGTATATAAACGGTTCTGTATTGATTTTTGATTATAAATACATCCTTTATAAGAACAACTATTTTTCATTATACATAATATGTATATCTAGTTATAAAAACTTGAATGATTTTGGTCATATGGGACTTTTATTGATTTTCACTAGTGTTGGAAAAAGTGAAACTATAAAAGAAATTTTATTAAGAAAACATATTTTTTTAATATTTGTGTGTTGTTCATTTTCTGAAATTTTAATAACAACCCTCGTAAACATAAAAAATATATTATGTATAATAACTTTATTGTACAAAAATTGTTTGTAGAAAATTCATAATACAAATACAACTATAGTTTACCGATTTTCTTTCAACACAAAAAATTATATTTATTTGTTTTTAATTACCGTAAGACTAAACACTATATATATGTATATATATATATTTTTAAATTATGGTACATCATCGTTATTCAGTTATGGTACATTGTCGGCAATATGAAAACAAGAGAACATAATATTTTTATAGTACCTCAATATATTTTTTTTATTTATAAATTTTGAATTTTTTTTTTTTTAATAATAATTTTTGTATGAATAAAACCTTTACGTTTTGCCTTTACGGTACGTAACAAAACTATGTTAAAAACTGTGTTACTATTTACGTATGGTTATAGGCAAATATGATATATGGATTGACCTTAAAACGATTTGTTAATTGCTGTTTATTTATTGATTATTGATAAATTTTTGAAAGTTTTTAAGTGCAAAAAAAAAAAAAAAAATAGTAATTGCTTTTGGAAGAATTTTATTTTGAATAGTTTTCCTATATAAAAAGAAATATACCTAACATACTTATTATGTGAATCATTGATTTTAATAATCGATGATAAAGTTTTCCATATGAACAATAAATATCAGTTTACTAATTTAAATCTTAAAACTTTGTAATTTTATTGTTGCTATTGTACCAAATTTTAGATATGAAATTTTTAACTAGGACCAGATAAATATTAAATCAAGCTTTGCTGATGAAAGTTTAAAGAATTGATAATGATATTTTATCTAAACATATAGTCCTAATATATAGCATATTAGGTATATAGCATATAATATGCTATTAGCACTATAAGCATATTATATAGCAATATATCATACTATATAGAAGCAATCAGCAGAACTTATTTAGGCTATAGAAAAGTAACAGATGTCTTTAACAATACTAATATATAGCAAACCTAAGAATTTCGTAAAAAGGGCTATAGAGGAACTTCTCTATAGTATGAGTTTTTGACCAAAGAATATGATAGTATAATGCAGATATGATATCATATTTTTATAAGGGCTTATTATAATTAACTATCGTATGAAAGTAACAAAATAAAATAAACTTTTAAAGTCAATACAAAAAGCCTTGTAAATGTTATGGAAATTTCTTTTTTAAAATAAAAAAAAAAACTTATAAAAACAACTAAATTATTTGTAAGACAAGACATATACTCGTATGCACGTATGTAAGTACTAAATTTTAATTTTGCTCGTCAATAGTTTTTTACTTAGTCTACTAAAAATTGTTTTTCAAAAATCATCTTGAACTCTGTGCGTTTTTTTTTATTGAATTAAATTTGACAAAAGAATATTTTGTTTTATAAAATCTATTGTTAATTATTGTATTATTTTATAGTTCGTTTTTTTTTTTTTGTATTTGAATATATTTTGCTTAATAATAAGTAATATGTATTTTTAAAATAGTACTTATGTTTAAAACTATTTTTGATTATAAACTGAAGATCAATATTTGAGTTATAAATGTAAAGACAAAATGAACTAAAATATTAAATTTTAATGAAAAGTATAGAATTAAAATTTTATATATATATATTGAAAATGATTAAAGTTGTATATATATGTATAAAAAAAGGAGATGTGATTTTAAAAATAAATAAAAAAGAAAATTTTCTCCTATATACAAAAATAAAACTTAAAGAAGACATATGTAGTTACACAATAAATAAGAAATACTGCAAAAAATGGACATTAAATTATTGATACTAAGTTATAAACAAAAAATAATGTAAAACTTAAATTATACACCTACAATAAGTAATTATTATTTTTTTTTTTTTAAATCAAATATTTTAATATGTAACTAATTCTAATTATAATCATAAATATTGTATTATTAAAAAGTTTATTTTTAAAATGATATCGTATATTATAGACTTCTTTAAGTATTATTTTAAAAATTGTTAAAATAGCATTTGCACTCTATTGTTCTTTTTTTGTTTTGTTTTTTAATTTTGAAAATAAAATGAAATATTAACTTTTTAGTTTTGCATTGACATTTTTAATAAACTATATTCAGACTTATAAAAAATAACTTATTTTTATTTATTTATTTTTTTTTTGTATTTTTTAAATATTTTTTGTTATATAAAACAAATATCGTAAGTGGTATTTTAAAAATTTACGATATTTTTAGTTAGTAATGAATATTTTTTTACGGTTTAGTCAGATTTTTTTTTTTTTATATATACTAAATTAATTTTATTATTATTACATTTTTTTCTTTGCATAAAACTCTATATAAAAACATATGTATATGTGTATATTAATAGAAATATTTTGTTATAGCTTAGTAGATTTTTTGTTCGTTTTTGGTTTAAGTTTTATTTAAATTTAAAAAATATTAAGTATATTTAATCAGGGTTTACTGGTTTTGTGGTGGATGTGGTTAATTAATATATATATGTATATATATATAATTATATATTTGTTTTTTTTTTGTTTTGCTTATTTTGATTATTTTTAATTTCTTATTAATTTATTAAATTTTATTTTTATAGTTATGTTGGGATGGTAAAGTGCAGAAATATGTAAATATATATTCAGATACTTTTTCAAAGATTTTTTTTTTTTTGATTATGTTTTGAGAGTATTATAATATATATATTATTTTAAAAAATAAAATTAATAAGTTGATTCAATAGCGAATCGCTAGCTACCTACCAGTTCGATTTGTCGATACTTCTTCCTTAAATTTGAAACTGGATCACGATACAAAACTGGATCTAAACGCAAATTAGAACGTAATAATGGCATATATCCAAATACAGCTGCAAATGTATTTAAACAACTTTGTCGTTGAATAAAATGATCTGGATCATTCCATGGTGAACGACCACCTTCACGATCTTTATAACCTTTACGTTGTGTTACTTTAATTGGTGGTTTACGTGTAACATGAGATACAAGGAGATTCATTAGAATATCCTCACAATTGGAAGATTGTTGTACAGTCTTTAAAACAAGTAATGATAACCAATTTGTATATAAATAATTGTAGTAACGATGATAGAATGCAGCCCCAGTTAAAACAATTGAATAATAATTGGTCCATTTTGATGTATAACCCCAAGCATTTTTGGAATCATCCCAAAAATGTGCTCGAGCTGGATAACCAACAATACGTTCTGGAAAATCTCTCCAAACTGTGTACGCAAAATCTATTTCATCTGTATTTAAAATTGCATCTTCATCCAATGATATGACTGCATCAGTTTTAATTTCTTGATATGGAAAAAATCTTTGGGACATACTAGGTCTCGAAGGTATCACATTAAATGGTATATGACCCATTGATGGCCACCTTTTTTTCAATGGGATCGAACGATCTGATGCCCATAAAATTAGTATTCTATCTACAAACTGACTTTTTGTTATACTTTTGACTAGTTTATAAAGTGCAGAATTAGGTGATATAGAACCACCAATCTGTACATAAATGACTGCTGTATAATTATGGCGGGGCTCTGCTCCCATATTATCTAATAAAAATGGCATAAACCTAGCTGAATCTGAAAATGTTGGTAAAGTTAACAAAGCACCTGGCGAAGTATTCCATATTAAGCTATTACGAACTGGATAATCTGGCAAGCGTTCGCGTATTATTTCTAAAGTAGTAAATACAATTTTCTCTATTGAACCAAAATAACGTTCCCATAAAATTTGAGTTTGCTGACGCAATGCAAGAATACGATTTGTTGATATTGATCTCACAATTTCAGGAACCTGAAGTAAAAGTCTTTCATCTGCCCATATTGCTGCTTGTTTCCAATCAATTTTTGACTCAAAAGGTAATACCCATGCATTCGATAATAAAACAGGAATACAACCAGCTTGAAGTGCTTCTAAAAATCGAAAGGAACCCAAACGACGTCCTCGAGGAACTAAACAAAATGTTGAATTTTGTAATAAAGTTTCATAATCATATCTATCATATTCCCTATTATCTTCATCACATCTAGAATCTTGTAATTCTCTCCAACTTTTTCCATGACGACATGTTGTAACTAGTACCAAATCCTTACCGTTATGCAAATGAAAAAGAGAATTACGTGTTTCTGACCCAATTCCATGAACATATCTTTTCCCTTTAAAAGCTAGTAAATATTTCTTTGCTGTGGGAAAATTATTTGTTTGTACAAATCCTGTATTACCAGCTCTTAAAGGAAATTGCTTATGAAATAATGGAATGCTAATATCAAATCCTTCACGCATATGTTGTACACTCATACTAGCTTTAGCTAAAATTGCTTCACCTGGATCAAACCCAAGGGAATGTTCTGTATATTCAGGCCATGTTCCTGAATATAAATTAAAAATAATATGATTACGACCATTGTTCCAATATGGAAGCCGTGCCAGCCGTGATGGTACATTACGAACATAATCTTCAGATAAATTATCTCGATCCAATGTATCAATACCCAAAACAAATAAACATGCTTTTTCTGGATTTAATGTATAATAACGGGATTCACGAATAGCTGTTAAAATTTTTTGATAATTTTGACTAACTTGTGGTAATCCAAACGAGTTAATTTGCTCCGGTGGATAAACGTAAATTAAAAATTGGTCTATACATTTAGTATAATCAAAACATGTCTCCATTCGACATGATTTTATTTTATTTGAACGAATTCTATTTCCTTTACTCTTATTATCTTTATTAACATTTAAATTTTGTGGATTATTAACATCATGACCATTTTTATTTAAATCGATTCCATCGTCAAATTCTTCTGCCCAAATATTTAAAATATATTTTTGTGATAATTCTAAAAGCACATCGTTTTCACGTTTTTGAAATAACATAAAATTAGGTAAATTGTGACCATCACGAAATTTATTTAATTCTTTATGCCTATGACGGTTCTGATAATAAAGGTTGGAGGACTTTTTATTCCTGGCTATTGCACCACTACTTGATGAATCTCCTCCACCTTTCAGTCTATAACCACCAAAATAACAATATGCAAGAAATGCACATGATATAAAAACTAAAATATAACGTTTCTTAGCTTGCATTTTTAATAATTTAATATATTTATTTTGGTTATTATAATTTTATCATTAAAACACTATCAAACAACAAGCAAACAAGCCAACTATCGATTTTTCGGTATATTAATTTACATTATTTTTTAAAAACTCCCTATATAACATTTAAAACTTTTTTATTAAAAATACAACTTTTTATGTATTTTCACAAATTTATTTTAAAAATAAAAAAAAATTAATAAAATAAATGTACAAAACATTACAATTACAAAATCGAATTTATCAAAGACGAAAACTTGACAGATAATGATGTAAAATTTTTTATCTACCTCTTATTTGACATTTCAAATCTAAAATACCAACAAACTTAATTATAAAAGTTTATTATTGCCACATCAAATTATTTCGTAGTCTTATAAATCTTCAAGATAAAAACTCAGTTTGACATAATTTGGTGTGGTTTGTATGATTTGTTACAGACTGATGAATGGGGGTTTTAAAATATAACTTTAACACCTTTTTTTAATTTTTAAGTTAAAAGTAAATAATTTTTTTAATAATTAAAATAAATAAAATTAAATTAAATATAAATAAAAAATGTTTAGTAATTGCTTTGTTCCTATTCTTTTAAAACACATGAAACTTTAAAAACTCAAGGATGATAATTTTAAATAACATTACTGAAAAATCAGGTTATAATTAGAAAATAAAATGTGAATGGAAATGTAAAAATGTATGTATATATTTTGTTGTTTATTATGCTTTTCAACAAATAAAGAAAGTGAAAAAAGAAGATTATAAATTACAATATAATATCATTTCTAATTTCAAAACTTCTTTTTTAAATATTTAACAATTAAAAAGTTAAACTTATGTGATGGTAGGTAAACGTAATGCAAATTTTACTACGGAAACAAAAATAAAAACATAATAGTAGCTATAAAGACATACAATATATAAAGGATAGATTTTATATATATATATTACAAATACTTTAATTGACCGCTTCTTTGTTCTTGATTTTTTTTATACTGCGTGCAATGTAGACGCTCTAGTTACGCTCTCTATACGCTTCGAAGTGTCAAAATAGAGTTAAAACTATTCAATATTTTACATTTGAATGCTTTTAGGAAGCGAAAAAGTTAAAAGTTGTTTTAACTTTTTAAATGGCTGCGTAAAGAGAGCGTATATTGTAGATACTCTCATACAATTCAGTACATTCAACTTTGTTTTGACAGCTAGTTGCGTGTAGGAAGCATCAAGAGAGCGTTGATTGTGGATGCGGTTTTAATTTTGTTAAATGCGTCTCTTCAATTCGTTAGAATGGATGGTGGGGGAAAAACCGGTTATACTGTTCCAAGGAACAGAATTGCACCATTATTAAGAATTCCTAATTTTCAATAGTATTTATAAATATGCCAACAAAAACTAGTAGTGTCGAATTTTACGTAATGTCCAGGATATGTTACATTAAAAATCATGAAATAAAAGCATATATTAACGTCCTTTAAATATCAAAAATTTGTTTATACTTCTATCTATTACGTTATAAGACTTAAGCATTTTTATCAAAATGGTAATTAAAATTTGAAATATTGACAAATAAAAATCATTAATTCTGATTTCTGAATTTGTTGAAGAATGGACAACAGCTACGAAATATAGAATGGCAATTAAAGAATTTATTAAAGTTTTAAATTTAAAATTATTATGATTTGCACACATGTAAATAAATGTTGAATTGAAAATGCTAAAATTGATAATTTCAAAAGTCGCACGAACGAGTCAAATAAAACGGAGTTATATTGTTTGGAATTTGTGTTCAAGGTATGGTACGGAACGGACTACAGACTGCGTTATTGTAAATTGACTTTTATCTTCATGTTAGTTGTCATTTGTCAAAAATATTTGTAATAATTTTTTTTAAGAAGCGTATTTTCGTTTGTTTTTTTTTTATTTTAAATTAACAAAAAGTAAAATAATTTATAATGTTTACGATGTTAAACTTTACGGGTGAATTATGTGGTTACGTTTATATTACACCTGCTAATTCTTTTATGTATTATTGTGTGATTTGTGAAAATAGCTTTGAATCTTCAAAAGAATTTCAAAATCATAATTTAAATTTGCATTTTCAAGTAACATCTTCAGAACAAAATAATGATGTAGATTTTAAGGATGTTCAAATTTCGGGTTCCAATTCACAAAATTTGGAAAATTTAAAAAATTTAAATCAAGATTTAAGTGATGAGGACAAGAGTTTAAATAATTCTAAAGAACTACATGTTGAAATTGAAAAAGTTGATTTAAATGATAGAGAGAATGAGGAAAATGGGTTTTATAACAATTCAAATAGTTCACGATCAACTCCTAGTATCAATTATGACACGGAAAATGAAGAAAAATATACAGCATTCCTTGACCAATCAGAACTTGAACAAAAATTATCTGAAATTTATAATAAAAAATCTACTAATGTCTTTCCATATGGTTTAGATGATTTAGATGAAATAAATCTTCAATGCAAGTATTGCAAAAAACAATTTAGTAAAAAATTAAATTTAATAGAGCATACAAAAAATCACTTCAATTATATTTTAACATGTAAAATATGTGGCAAGCATTCATATAGAAGGTCTCATGCAGAAGCTCATAAAAAATCTCACGTAAAAATGAAATATAATATTTGTGAAGCTAATTTCCCAAATGAAAATACATTGGAAGGTCACTTAAAAAGGCATAGTAAAAAATGTGATGCTCAAATTAGAACTGAACAAAAGTTGCACAAATGTGATATTTGTTCTGCAGCCTTTGTTCTTAACAAAAATTTACAAAACCATATAATTAGTCAACATACCGCCGACTTGAAAAATATTTTTACTTGTGAATTATGTGAGAAAAAATTTAAAACAAAACAATTACACGATTGGCATATAAAAGAATTTCATAAAATTGGTAATAAATTAACATAAAAATATTTTATATTAAGAACACAATATATTTTTAGAAAAACTTCCCCAGTGTGAAATTTGTGGTCGAATTTTTGAGTATATAGTAAGAAAAGAAATTAAAACAAATGATGATATATTCATATATTTGATTCATTCTTTTTTTATTATTTTTAGAATGAGTTGAAAATGCATAAGTTAAAACATCATATGAAAACGCAAAATATGGAACAATCTCTTGATGAAGATGATAACCTTGATTTCAAAGACGATCTAATATTATGCAAAAACTCAGAAAAAATGGATAACCAAAGTTATAGTCAAAGCACCAATGAAGAAAACATATCTGTAAATGTACAATTAGAAAGAGAATGTAATTTATTAAATTTTGAAATTGAAAAAATTAACTACAGCGATAAAGAAAATAAAGTGAAATATGAAGATAAAAATATTTCCCGTTCACCCAGCCCAAGTGTAGTTTTTGAAACAGAAAATGAAAGTTCAGAATTAGAAATTGATCAATCTGGCTCCTCAATATTCCCTTATGGATTAAATGATATAGACGAAATAGATCATAAATGTAAATACTGTTTTAAGAAATTTACTACAAAATTTAATTTAATTCAACACACAAAAGAACATTTAAATTTTGTACTTACATGTAAAGTATGTGGAAAACATTCATCTAGAAAATCACATGCGCTTAGTCATGAAAAAATTCATAAAAAAGAAAAATGTTATCTTTGTGAAGCAAGTTTTTCAAATCAAAAAGCGTTAGACAAGCATATGAAGAGACATGAAATGTTAAGATGCAAATTTTGTTCTAAAGAATTTAAAAAGTTTGATGCTCTACATAATCATTTAAGAACACATACTGGTGAAAAGCCGTTCAAATGTGATGAATGTTCTGCAGCTTTTGCAATTAAAAGAAATTTACAAACTCATATAGTTACGCAACATACTGGGGATATAAAAAATTTTTCTTGCAAATTTTGTGATAGAAGATTTAAAACAAAACAATTAGAGGATTGGCATACAAAAAGAGTTCATCTAAAAGGTAAACTAAATTATTTTACGTAAATCATTAAATTACCATTTTTTATTGTTTGTTTCATCATCACAAATATTATCTTTTTCTTGAAATTATAGATTTTTAAAATTAAATAAAAAATTATATATTTTCAGAAAAACCTCATATATGTGAAATTTGTGGTTTAAATTTTGCCAATATGGTAAGATATAATTTATAGTAAATAAAATATTGCAGTAATTTTATTTTTTAATTTTAGAGTGGGCTAAGACGACATAAATTGAAGCGTCATACAGAATATAATAAACGACCTCATCCTTGTCAATTGTGTGATAAAAGATTTGTTGAACTGAAAAATTTAACAGAGCATATGAACACACATACTGGAGAGAAACCATTTCAATGTGATATTTGTTCAAAAAGTTTTGGACAACAAAGTTCATTAAGAGAACATAAAAAATTGCATACTGGCAAAAAAACGCACGTCTGTAAAATATGTGGAAAAGCATTTGCCCAACATTCTGGTTGTTCAAATCATATGAAGCAACATCATATGATATCTAATAATAATTAATTTTAACTGTAAAAGTGAAGTTCTGTTGGTTATTTTACAAGCAATCTCGTAGATAGAGCTAACTTCAATTCGTTACAAATAAGCATCAATTTTTAACATTTTGTATGAAAAATAAGTTTCGAAGCATTTTATCTCAGCTGAAATAGAAAGTTAATTCAATATTTAAGTACAATGAAAAATATGTATAAAAACATTAAGTTTATGTATATAAATACTAAATTGTAAAATAACGTTGAATAATAATAAAATAAAGGTCTAATACATAGAAAGTAGGGCAAGAATAAAATTTTGGTCAAAATTTTTCTACATGATTGACGATTACCTGTAAATAACCAGCAGTAATAGTGTTAAAAATAAATTAATAAAAAAAAATTAATTGGATGTTATTTTAATAATTAAACAAGAAACAAAGTTTGTGATCTAGGAAAGTCATTAAATAACAAATTACTAATAAATTAAATTAGTGAAGAAAAGATAAATTTTTTTGTACAATGTCCAATGTGATATTTTAATGTGGTAAAATTGGAACCAATATTGAAAATTATCTTTGCAATTCGTCTTATCATCGCTTTTAAACTAATCAAAATATACTTTTATTTTAAAATATATTATTATTACACGAAACTTAAGGGCGCAACCTAAAAAAAACCGTACGACGTACAATTTTTATGCCAGTACGTCGATACGTCGAAGTATCCCGAAAACGATACGCGTGACGTGTGTATTCGTTTTTATGTGTATTCGCATTTTTAAATTTTGTTATTTCTTTCATTTTTAAAAACATTGCCTTGACAATATAACAAAAAACAACAATAAAAATTTTATACGCTTTGTCAGTTTTTAAATTTTAAATGCTGGACGTATAGTACGCCGCGTATTTCGGGTGCTCTCATATAAATGCATATTTAAAAATATTTTGACAAATTATAAGCCGTATGCGTTGATTGTTGGCCTCTAAGAAAGCAAAATTATTAATAAAAGACGGAAATCTATGAAGTATGAAGTACTTAAATCTAAGGCCCGTAAGCTTACCTATTACGATTTACGAATGTCAACTAGTTGATAAATTTTGTCGCTCGATAAAATTTTTATTGCGAATTACTGATAAAATTTTGAACAATTGTGAATGAATAAAAAGATATAAAATAATTTTTTTAAAGTAATTTATTTGCACAAAACAATTAAGTAGGTCGTAATTGTGGTAAAAAAAAAAAATTTTGCGACGGCTCGGAAGAAGAAATAAATACTGAAATTATTCTTGCCATTTTTAATTCAAGAAACCTTTTATGCATATGCCTTTAACTGTTTGAATTTAGCTTCATCAGTTGTACCATCATCTATTTAATTGGCTTACTTAGTAGATGATTTTTGATATTACTATTTGCCTTTCTTTTCAATTTCGATTCCTAAAAATAAGTATATTACATAGCTTTTTCTCAAATCTATCAATAATTTTAAAAATATTTTGAGCATTTTTTTAAATGTTTGTTTGAAAATTGGAGTTACATAACCAAAAAATTCTTGGCGCTAAAAACAGTCAATATCAAGTATCAACTGTACTGACAATTGCAATAAGGAACTTTAATTGACAAAGAAAATTCACACTCGTATCACCGCTGTGAACCAATACCTCACAGTAGAGCATCACGCACTACGCAGGTGTAGCACTTTGAATTTATAAGAAAGGGATATCTTTGTATGAAGAAAAAGAAATTTCCTAAGTGCTGCAGCTGCGAGATGCTCAACTGTAAAAAGGGGTAACAGTTGACACTCGCAATTTGGGTCTACAATCAATAAATAATACATCTCACAAACCACAATTATTAATATAATCGTACATATAATTAATATTCAAGATCATGCGCAACAAAATTAAAAAAAAAAGGTTTCTAAATCTAAGTTTAAGATCATTGTACGAAATAGAAAGAAAACTATAGATCAGTTTTTTGTTTTAATTCTTTTAGCTTGGCTTTTAAATTGTTTGGTAGGATTAAAGTTTTCTGGTATTAATTATAATAGGATAATACTAAAAAAAATAAAGTTAAATATTTAAAAAATGTATTTTTCATTTAATAACAAAAACAAAATTTTTTTTGGAAAATAACAGAAAATATATGTGATATATTTCAAAAGCATTAACACTAAAAATTTTAAAACAAGAAAACATCAGATTTATTTTGATTTTCTCTCAGTCAATTGATTATAAATGTTGATTTTCTCTCAATCAAATTAATTAAAAATGTTCAGGCATTTAAATCAAATCAATATAAGAGATTGTAAGTTTTTATATTACTTAGTAATTGATATATTTTGTTTTTAAAATTAAAATTAAATTTATTTTAAAATAAATCATAAAATTTAAAAAAAAAATTAAAAATAAAACTATTTCATCTTTTAGGAAATTATTTCTGAAAAAACTAAAGCAATAAGCTGAGCACTCAACTGTTTCTTAAAATTGACTGAAAATATTCCCTTTTCATTGCCTTTCTATACATCGTTTCACATTAGAGCATCTCACAGCTGCAGCACTTTGAATTTATAGGAAAGCGATGTGAAACGAAAAAATATTTTTTTATTTTTTCTAGAATAAGTGTGAAACGGGTTTTTGGCTAATATATCTATGAATATACGTCAATCGTTACAAATCAGTTTTTCATCAGTTTACTCTTTTAACATTTATTGAACTATTTCAACATTGATTGTCAACTTTTAAATACTTTGTTAGACCACGTTAAACACAGTTTAATATCGATTTCAACCAGTTTTTTTAAAGATTGTATCTAAAACAAAACAAATAACATGTAAAAAAATGAAATATAAACAAGAAACTAAATTTGATAAAAAATTTCGGAAAAATGAAGAAAAATGCTTTTGCAAAAACATAAAACCAGATAAAACTAAATTTGTCAGTCGGTACTCGGTTTGTAATTTACTTACATAATTAATCGTACAAATCGAAACTATTGTGAATTTATAGAAAAAAATCGATTCAAAATGGATTTATGTGATTTGAAGTTTTAAAATTTTTGACTATATCATATTGCTGATAATGTAAATGTCAAGTCATCAATTGTTTTAATAGATATTTGTCAAGAGAAAGTTGGTATTTTTCAATTTTATTTTACAATTTTGATTTTTTAATCAAAATTCGACAAAGTTAACATCAAAATGTGAGTTTAATTGCAATTTTGTTCTTTTTATTAATTATTAAAATTTTGCATAGGTCTAAAGTAGTAAGCAACAAAAATCAAATTAGAAGGTTAGTTGAATTAATGTACAAAAACATAAATATTGCTAGAGGCTGCTGTACAAAATTTGAAGCAGAACAAAAATGGGAGCAGTTTACAGTAGAGTTAAATAAATTAGGACCTCCAGCACGTACTTGGAAAAAATGGTTTAGAGTAAATTACATATTTACTTTATTTTATATTCTTTAATTTTATTTTAATTGGTTAAAAGGTGTGGACGGATCTCAAGTATAAAACTAAAAAGAAGTATAATATAAATCAAGAAATTTCTGAGTCAGTTAGTGGACAAAGTAAAATTTACACATTAACTGATTTAGAAGAATTAATTCTAGAAATCATGCAGTTGGATATATATATTGACCCATTAGAACGTGTTTTTGGGCTTTATAATAAATTTATTGACATTGAATCAAGCCAAGATAAAAAAACAGAAAATGTTTTCGAATTAGATGACGATTTTGTAAAAAGTGATTGTGAGGTTCAACAAATTGAAGACGATATTAAACAATCTCAAAATAGTAATGTTATTCAATCTGAAAATGATGAGAAGAAATCAGAAAATAATGATAATTCATCCGAAATTGATGATAAATCAGAAAATAATGATAATTCATCTGAAAATGATGATAATAATACATCTGAAAATGATGATAAACAATTTGATATGGATAGTAATACAGACGAGTATAAATTTTATGGACGAATGACCAAACTAATGGGAAATATAAATAAGAATTTGAGCAGCATTGCAAATTATAAAAGAAAATCATACAATTTAAAAAAGGCAAAATTTGAAGTGTACAAAAAATACATAAAAAGCAAAGAGCATGATAGAAAAACTAAATTAGAATTAAAAATCAAAGTATTAGAATTGGAAAATGAAAAACAAAATATGCAATTAAAAATTAAAATGTTAGAATTAGAAAAACAGAAGAAAAATATGCAATTACATTCCTCAGTATTGTAATTTGATATTTGAAAGATTGAATTTAGAAAAATATCAAGGGATGGTCAAAATAATACCAGAGACTAGTTTTTCGTCTCTGCTATCAATTTAATGAAATAAAAATACAAATAAAATTAAGTAATACAGTTTCTATAAATTTTTTTGTTTTATTGATTTGCAATTATCACATAGGATTCATACATAAATAATATGCATGTATGCATAAACTCAAAATTTTTAAAATAATTAATACATTCCTAAGGTATCTTATCTCCTTTGTTTTTAAATCTAATATAATTTAATAATAGTTTTTTTCAAAAGCATTATATAAAACTAAAGAACCGCAAATCGCTCTTATTTTAAATCATTTTTTGCATGTGACCATTTTAAAAAAACTCATTAGCCAGACTGTCACTTGTCAGACATTGCCAATGTCAAAAAGAATTTATTTTTCGGCAAGGTGGCATCTATTATGGATTTATTACGTATTACGTATATATATGTTGATGTATAAATCTAAATAATGTAAAATAATTAATAAATAAAATACTTCTAAGAGTAGTAGGTCATTTAACAAGATATGTACAGATATATGAATTATGATGTAACAAAAAACGAATGTGTACTCACTGTACTTACTGACAAAGCCATCTATAAAGGTGGCTTTGGTACTGATCAAACATAAATTTTATCAACCAATTCCAATTGACATTTTTGACATTACTATATATAAATCTCTGAACGGGTCCGAAAATAAAAATAGCTTGTTTTTTTTTATTTATTTTACATTTAACAATTCACAATTGGTTGGTTACTGGTTAGTCAGTTAGTGTGGTTTTAGTGCGGGTGTGTTTTGAAGTAAAAACAAGGTGTAAAACAATACGTTTTATATTCTTTAGCATAAAACTAGTTAAAAATAACATAACAATAGTTTGAAATTTCATTTTTATTAATTAAAATTAAATTATTGTTTAAAATAAAATAAAATGGTACGAAATTTATTATAATATCTGATAGTATAATAGATAACAAGTTTGTGATTAGAAAAATGATTCATAACTTATAATAATATGCACATAGATAAATACCCACTTATGAGTTAATTTAATTTTTTTTTCTTTGTTCTATACTAAATGTTTTTAATTAACATTTATTTTAAAATTATGTATTAAACGTTTTTTTAGGGCGAAAGTCAAATTTGTGATATTAGTAATGAAGTTAAAGAGGAATTACGAAAATTTCGTTTTAGGAAGAGTAACAACAATTCAGCTATGATACGTAAGTAAATTTATGATGAAAAAAATATACATACATGCAATCATACATAAGTATTACCAGTACTTACTATATAGATAGAACACAAAGAATAGAAATACAAAATTAAAAAAAATATGTTTAAAAATTAATTAAAATATTTTTTAAACAGTTTCATAATTCATTTAAAATTTCTGTATAAATTAGAAAAATAAAATATTTATAAATGTGGCTTTCAAAACCACAACAAATTATAAGTTCAATTTTTTTTTTGCGGTAAAAATGAGTAATATTATTTTGAAATTTTATAATAAAATTTGTATTGCTTATATTTATTTATAAGCTTATATTTATTTATAATATTATAAGTAAAATTAATTAAAAAATTTATTTTATAGTCAAAGTTGACAGAGAAAAGCAAAAGGTTATTCTTGATGAATTCCTAGATGATATATCTGTAGAAGAGTTGCAAGAACAATTACCAGGCCATCAACCTAGATTTGTTATTTATACATATAAAATGAAGCATGACGACGACCGAATTTCATATCCAATGTGCTTTATATTTTATACACCAAGAGACAGTCAGGTCAGTTCATATAAAAATTTTCTATTGAACTAATTTTTTATTTAACTATGTTTTAATTTAAAAATAAATACTTTTAGATTGAGCTTCAAATGATGTACGCTTGTACAAAGTCTTCTTTACAAAGGGAAATTAATTTAACTCGTGTTTATGAAATTCGTGAACTAGATGAGTTAACAGAAGAATGGTTAAGAGAAAAGCTTGGAAAATAATTTTAATGCTGTTGACAACGAATCTATCAATTAAAGTTTTCTTTTCCATCTCTAATTTGAAATTAATTATTCTACAGTTCATGACAAAAAAAATTTTTTTAAAAATCATAATATGAGATTTAAGTTTTTTTTTTAAAGTATCTACCAATCTATATTTTTTATAAAATTAAAAAAAACAAAGATTTTTTAGTTAACAAAGTTCCAATATTTTTATCATTCCTTTACCTAAAACAAAGACTTGAAATTATAGAAAATATTCATGAAATCAATTGCTCATTTCTTTTGTATATATTTACAAAAACAAAACAAAATTTATATAAATATATATATTTATAAATAAAGTGTGTGATTATTATATAATAAAATTATTATTAAAAAAAAAACAAAAAATATAAACAGATCCTCTCTAAACGTAGTTCAATTTTTTGATATTAGATCAATATTATTATACCAGTATGTAAAAAAAATTTAAATTTGAAAAATAGTAGTAGTTGTTGTAATTTTAAATAAATATTAACATAAACATGACAAAGATTATTATAAAGAATTTTATCCAAAAAAAAAAAAATCTATGTAATAAATTTGTATATTTTAATATTTGCCAAAAAGATTCTACAATATTTAATAAACATTTTTTTTTTTATAAAATTTTATAGCTAATATTGTTTTATTTTTAGGTAATATAAAATATAAAAAAGATTTTTTTTTGTTACATTTTATGTACAACAGATTATTTTTAAACATCCTATAAAAATTTGTACATTTTCTGTTAAATTAAAATAATTGAATAATAAAGTTAGTGATTTGAAAATAATAATTTGTATTTGTAATATGATAAATTTTTTTATTTTGTAGAAATAAAACTAAAAATACTTTTAAATCTCTTAAAATATTATTTTTCATCAACTTTAGTGCAGAAAGCAATATTTTAAAGATTTGGGTTTCAAAATTTAGTAATATGTATCAGCACATTTGAAGATTTCGAAACATGAAAACTAAAAAATAAATTAACATTGTCATAAACCTTCAGATATTTTGGTTATGATATTAGAAATTAAAACTATACATACTTTATTCTAATTTAGTTATTTTTAACACTTAAACTCTTGAAGATTAAATTTGAGCGTAGTTTAATGAAAAAAATTGTACATAGTTTTTTTAAAAAAAAAGGATTATCCTTTAAATGTACATGTATGGAATATTCATGTAATTATGGGATGTTTAATTACATGTACGGGAAGTTCAATAACATGTATATGATATTCTAATTTGATTTTATAAACGGATTAATAAATGCAACATTATAGAAAATTATAAAACATAGGATCATTTTTAGAAATATTTAGAATTTAAATTTTTGTTTTTGTATCAAATAAAAAAGTTAAAATTAAAAAAAAAATCAAATTTAATTATCTAAAACAAAATATCTTTTTATATGACATAGCTACAAAAAAATCAAAATTCAAACATCAAAATCAAAATGTTTGTGGTCGACTGTTTAAAATAAAAATAAAATTTTGTCCTAGATTATATTCGTTTTCCTTCCGACTCAATTTGTATCTAAAGGAGAAAAATTTCAACAATGACTTCTTTTTTATACAATTATTCAATTCATACATTGGAAGTTGAAAAGCTGTTAAGAATGTCGGATATAAAACAGTTTTTTAGAATCGATCAACAAATTGGAAATGGGTCATATGGAATAGTTTATAAAGCACTTGATATAAAAAATAATAAATTCAAAGCTCTTAAAATCAACCTGAAAAAAAGAGTAATAATTATTTTAAATTTAGTATTGTATTTTAACGATTACATTTTTTAATTAAAAATGTTTTTTTTAAGACTGGAGACTTTATAAAAAATTATAATGAAGCATACATTCTTAAGCAGCTCTCACATCCTAATATTATTAAAATGGAAAGAGTTTTTGAAAATAAAACTCGTATATGTTTAGTTCTTGAGTATTGTCAACGACAATTAAATACAATTTTATTAGAACGAAAATATTTGACAGAATCAGAAACACATTCAATTATGAAATATTTAGGTTCCGCTGTAGCATTTTTGCACTCTAACGGTAAGTTTATTTTTAAATAAAAGCAAAAAATATTGTTAAGGAATTTATTTTTAAAATAGGTGTTGTACACAGAGATTTAAAAATAGAAAATATTTTAATTACCGATAATCCCAATGATCCTTCAGATGAATGGTTTATAAAAATTATTGATTTCGAATTAAGTATTTATCGAAAAAATGTTTTTAATACAAATGAAAATAGTGAAGATCATATGCAAATATTTAAACCAAATTATCATGATTTTTGTGGAACTATTCAATATATAGCTCCGGAATTATATGCGAGAGTGTTTAGCGAAAAATCTGATATATGGTCAACTGGTGTAATAATGTATGTCTTATTAGTTGGAAATTATCCTTTTCCAATTAAAATAACAAATTTAGATGATGCAAAAAGTGTTATCATGAATTCAATGGTGAACTATAAAGATATAAAATGTTCTGAACCGGCAAAAAATTTATTAAAAAAATGTCTTAATGTTAATCCAATAAGACGTATAACTGCAGGCGAAATTCTAATTGATGAATGGATAACGGTAAATTAAATGGTCATTTTAAAGTGTTAGTACGTTAGTAAATCATCTTAAAAGTTAGTTTTGTTGGTTTGGTAATAAAGCTAAAATTAATTGAATGTACTGGATTAATACAACTTAAATATGTGTAAAAAGAAACTTGAAATTTTTAGATATTAGCTAGTGTAATGTATCAGATATTAGTGTATATGTATTAATGCAATCCTTCTTTCCTAAGAACTGTGGAAGGGAAATACTGATTCAGCCGCTGAAATCTTAGATCTTTTAATGTGTGCCCATTTTTCAAGATGCATTGAGGACGCCCATGTGATTAACCAAGCGATTAACACTAGAGTCCGAAGTGGCCCTGACGAACGAGTTAACTCTGTTATAACGGATGAAAAGATTGCCTGGGTAATTGGTAACTTCGCTCCATACAAAGCTGCAGATTTAGACAGTATTTTTCCAAAAATGCTGCAAGAAATGAAGGGACTTGTAGTTCCATTAATTACTAAGCTGTTCAGAAGCAGCCTCCAATTTGGTCATATTCCCCAGCAATGAAGGCGGGTGAATATGACCTTTATACAAAATGCTGGTAAAAGAGGGCACGATGCCGCTAATTTTAACCGCACGAAACTTTAGACTCATTCTATCATCCTTTTTATTGCAAACTCTCGAAAGAACACTCGAGTTTGAACTTAAAAGAGTACTAAGGAGTACTCCGCTATGTAAGTACCAACATGCCTATTGTAAGGGCAAGCCAACCGAAACTGCACTGAGTGAATTAGTGAGGAACGTGGAACAATCGGTTCAGTACAAGAAATGAATAAACATTGGCTACCTTTCTAGACACAGAAGGGTGCCTTCAATAATGTTCATGTAGCGGCCTTACAAAATTCACTGGAGGTACTAGGGGCAGAAACTGCCCTTAGACAGTGGATTGTTAATATGTTGCAATCAAGAGAGATCCAGTCGGAGCTTGCTAACCATAAAATTACTAGAAGAGTAAGTAGAGGCACACCACAGGGTGGGGTGCTATTACCACTGCTGTGGCTTCTGTGGCATGCCAAATACTTAGGAGCAATACTTCTCTGGGGCGAAGCATTGCCATTGTCACTGATAGTCAAGCAGCAATCGCAGCTCTTAATTCTGCGATGATAACATCCAAGCTTGTCAGAAAATGCTCTGCCGAGCTTAAGAATATAAGCTATCAACACAATGTTATATTACTGTAGGTTCTGGGACATAGGAACATCACAGGAAATGAACATGCTGATAATTTAGCAAGGAGGGGTTCCAATCTGAATGCTTCACTGGAAGAACAGGTGGATCCACCACTAAACAGCGTTAAAAGGGATATTTCTACACTTCTTTCTCTAGCGATATCTTTCTACACTTTTTATCTCTAGCGAATAGAAGGTGGAAAGAATTAACCTCATGCCGTACGACCAAGAAAATATGGCTGTCATACGACAACAAAAGAACGGACAACCTATTGAAGCTATTTCGGCGAGACATAGCCAGAGTAATAGGTGTGTTCACGGGTCACTGGCCAATTGGCCAACATGCGGCCAGATTAGGTATTCCATTCAACACATCATGCCGGAATTGTGGTGAACAGAATGAGAAAGAAATCATTATACACTTCACGTGTAAATGTCCGGCTCTGGTCAGGGCCAGAAGAGCAGCTCTGGGTAGCCATGAATTTAACAATCTTAGCGATCTAGCAGCTAAGCAACCTGCAGAAATGGTAAGGTTCCTGAATGCCATAAAATGGATCTAAAATTAAATCCGATATAACCTAAACATAAACCTTTTGGTCACGGTAGTGGTAGCAAAACGGTGCTAACGCGCTAATTGTGGTCTTATAACGGATGAGAGGACCAGCCATGTATACCAACAAACCAACCAATGTATCAGACATTAGCTTTACATACATTAGTTATATGAGGATATATGTATATTATAGTATGTTCATTTGCGTTTACAGTTTTTATTATTACGATTTTTATTATTCAGATGGTTCAAAATTCAGACAAATTTAATTTATTCGGAAAAATCAAAATTCATATACTTAAATATTCAGACAATTTAAAATTCAGAAATTTCTAAATTCTGAAAAAAAAAAAATTCAAGGTATCAGAATTTCTATTTTTTAATATTTTATTAAAAACTCTATGAAAATTGTGAAAATAAGTATCTATGTACATATGTATTATGTAAATAATTACATATGCATGTAAAAATTAATTAGGAGTAGCCAATAATTTTGGGCAGCCCCCACTATTTAAATCTGAATTACACTAGATATAAAAATCTGAATTTTTTTTGAATATATGAATCAACTTTAAATATAGAAATTTTGAATTGTCTGAATTTTAAAAAGTCCGTTCATTTAGTGAATTAGTACAATTAACTGAAAATCATTTACAAGAGTTAGTTTGTTAGCAAGTGACGATAAATGTTAGGAATGGAATTAAATAAATTAACTACATATTACTAATGTTAGTTACTAATTATCTAAAACCTTGACTATACATTAAAATGTGAACTATACATTAAATTGCAATGTGACATTCATCATGTTCGAGTGTCTTAGCTTTGTATTAATTTATTAACGTTAGTAACAAGGTTGAATTTGCCGCAGTTTGAAGAGTGTCTAATATATTCAGAAGCTCGATCGATCTCAAATTTTTCGTGGTTTCCCTATAACTCATTATTTAATACCGTTATCATGAAATAACTTCTTCTAATATTTCCTTAAGAAATAACTCTGCGACCCAAAAATGAATTGCTCAATTTTTTTTTGTTTTTTTGATGGGAAAGTCTTATTTTTTTTTTATATTCTTATTTTTATTTTTTCGAAACTGGATTATATGCATGTATATGCTCTCTTCTAATTATTTTGTTTCCTTGTTTCCTACATATTTAATCATGAAAGTTTTTAAAATAAGGAGGGGCTGCCGCAGTCAAACCCCATATTGTTCATACATATTACCAGATATTACTCATATTGTCATACCACTAATTGGTGTATGTACATAATATTTAATATGCGATATTCTGAATTAGGAGGGATTTTACAGATAACATTTTTTATACATAATATATGTACATATGTATGTATGTACACATTTTGTTATTTTCATTATATATTTCTATCTATAAATCAAATTTCAAATTAAATCTACATATATTCTATTTATAAATCAAATTCATTCGTGGAATTTCGGACATATTTAATTTTTGATAACTCCTCAAAAATTTAAACTAAAAAAAATTATGATTTATTTCATTTTTATTTTGGTACAATATTTCATTTATGCTTTGCGGTTTTTGGTTGCGGAGTTATTTCGTGATGTATTATTTCATGCTGTTGTTAATACCTCCTAAACAAATATGATATCAGGCACTAAATGGTGTGACTGAAGATGGTGGTGTATTGAAATTTATTAAAGAAAGTTTAGCTTTATAAGGAGAGGTATCGGATCAGCCCAAACAAGGTTTGTTACATTAAGTGAAATGAAAAAGTTTTTTAAACACTAATTCAATAAGTGAAATGTTTAATCACGATATGGATAGACCATGCTTAGCTTGTATATTCAATAAGACCTAATTCTTAAGTTATGAAAAGTTACTTCTTGGTATAGAGATCTCTTTTTTGAACAACGTATAATAGAAGCACACTCAAATCAGAAGTACGATCGGCACTTTTAATAGATTCACGTAATTAATTGCTTTTTGAGTTAGCTAGTAGCCCTAAAAATCTTCATAGTTAGGCATTTACTAACATTTAATTCAAAGCTATAAAATATAAATGAGATAGATATAGATTGTAAGATCGGATCATTTTTATTATTTTACTAATTTTGTTTTAACAATGTACTTTTGGCTTATCAGGGATATTACCTCTCCTTTCTAATTTTTTACTTATTTTAACCTCGTTTCTTCGAAATTAACTTTAAACTTTATAAATTTTTTTTAAATACATATGTACATCCATACATACATACAATCGTAATAATTTAAAAATTTGCTTTTTTTAAAGGGGAAACAGGATAAAGACGAGAGTGTTATAACTTCTATAACAAATATTGTAGCGTTAATGAATCAATACAATGATGAACATTTTATATCAAAAGAGCAATTAAAATTATTATAAAAAACAATCATAAGAACTACTTATAAATAAGTTATATTTTCATTTGCAAAATATTTTTATTTCCTATATGAAATTCAATATTAATTTATTTTACAAGTTATATCATTTCGCTTGAAATAACCAAAGCCGAATAAATGTAAATTGTAATAAATTGATTGTAAGATTTTTAAAAATATATATACATACGCACGTGCAGATTACGTACAAATTTTTCAGGTTGTAACATCGTTAAAACAAATTGTAGTAATATATTTGAGAAAATTTACAAATAAAATTATTTAAAAGCCATATAATATTTTATTTAATCATAAAAATAAAATTTTAATTTGGAAAATTTAAGGTTTTTTGTTTTATTAAATACTTTAATTGATTAGATCCTTTAAAAGTTAAATGTAACGAATATTATTAAATTAACAGTACGTTTTTTAAAATTATTAACAAAGTATAAAAATATGGCAGTTTTTGTGAAAATTTTTTATAACTATTATAAAAAAATATATATACATATGTATATTTCTACTGCTATTATGTACCTAGTTGTTTAAAATTTTAATTGAATTGTGGTAAAAATTAAAATAATCCTGCCTGATAGAGTAAAGTTTTTGTTGAGATATTGAGTATGGGTAAAAGGCATTTATTGTTCTTGTTAAAAATTTTATTTCTAAAAATATTTTTTAAGTTATTTAAATATAAATAATATCAATATTAATTCTTGAAGAAAGTAATTTCTGAACCATTCTGAACCCTACCTACTAGTTACATACTACATTTTATAATTTTGACATATTGTCAAAACATATATTTTGAACCGGTAATATTAACGAAAATGTCAAAATAAATTTTCAACCGTTTTAAACCTTTGAAAAGGATACAAGGGAAAGCAAGCAGCTGCAATATTTTTGTGTTGGTGTAGGTTTCCTAATTTTGTTATTAAAATTTTTATTATTTACAAGCAATTAAATTAATATATCTTTTATAAATTATAATTTTTATTTATAAATGATTCACCAACGGTTGAAAAATTTTACAATTTGTTAAAAAACGGTAAATTGTGAAAATTTCTGTAAAGTATTAAAATTAAGGATTAAAAATTAGGGTAAGTGTTTTCCGCCAAAATAGGGCATCAAAATGAAAAGAGAAATCGAAACACAAAATAACATGTTTGTTTTTTAATTATGATAACACATTTCTCAATTAATCCATCTAGTTTTAATTAACAAAAGTAATGAATTATTGAAAATGTTAATTCTGTATTATTTTGTTATAAAACAAGATAAAATGTAATCTTAAAAATTCGAATAAAGCGTTTATTTGTATTAATTGATATTGTAATTTGAAAGACATACTTTTTCTTGCACATTGCAATTTCAGAGTGTTATTTGTGCAGTCAAGCAAAAACTTCAATGAACATGTTACTTGACATTTTCAAATTCTATTTCATGTTATAATTTTAGTTTATTTTTTGAAAGATATAATGGATCTAGATATTAGTTCTTCATCAACAACTCCGAAGAAACGTAGAAAAATGTCTTTTGATAATAAATTGGATATTGTCGCTTCATTGCTAGCTCAATGGGGTTTTCCAGAATTGGTACAGTTGTTTAAAGGTAAAATTCCGAATTCTTAGTAAATTTATAGTAAATTTATTGTTTTAACTAACATTATTGCTAAAATAAAAGTGTTACACGATATAAATATTATTAATTTTCCACAACAGATGAGGAAATAGATATTGACGCTTTATTAATAATGCAACCTGAATTCCGGAAATTGGTTACTACAAAATTGTCAATTGGCAGACAAATAAAATTTACTAAATTTCTAGAAGATTGGCAATTTCAACAGTCGAACAAATCAATAAATATAAATACTCAAACAGATGCGTTTATTAATACTTCTGTAGAATGTAAACTGGAGACTTCACGAAGAAATAGCTTTTCTAAAAATGATTGTCCTGAACTAATAAAAATATTGAATAGTTGTTATGATGGCAAAACAATTTTAAAATTGCACAATAAAAATAAGGATTTAAATGATAGTGCTAGAAATTTATTATTAAACTTAATTTCAACATATTATAATAGTAAAAATGGAAATGGAAAATTATCTGAACTATTAGCTGATCAAGTTAAAATTTTATTTCCAAACGAAAACAGGGTAAATTTTTCTGTTAATAATTATAATTTTTAATTTAACGTTATTGTTAAAATAAATACAATATATAAATAAAAAAAAAATATTTTGCTTGTAATAAAATACAAAATATATTTTTAGGATATGTATCTTTTGAAAAAGAAAAACCGATCAAAGCCAATTATAAAAATTTACAATAAATTTGCTAATGGGAAAGGTAAATTAACAAAAGCGGATATATTACAGAAAATTCATAAAAAACGTTCTCCAAGAAAATCAAAATCACCATCAAAGTTACCTTACGGTATTTAATTTATTAAAAGCTAATTTTTTTCTATAATAAAAAATTCTAATTTTAGGAATCGAAGAAGGTGCAAAACAACATAATTTATTTTTATTATCGAATACCTGTCCTTGGGCGGAAGTTGAAGATCGTTGGATTAAATGTCAAAAATTTCGAGCAAATTTTTTAAATGAGCATTCAACGGAACAAATTTTAAAAATTTGGCCATCTTATACTCAGCCACTCGGATATCGTTTGATTGATATGGATTATGAATTCAAATATCCACATTCGGAGAGTTTATTACAAAAGTGGCCCAATTTTGAAATATTTGTAATTCCAATTTTGAAAACACAACTAAAAAAATCCAACTTTATAAAGCAAATTGAAGACCTTGACACATTGCAAAATAAGGGTACAATATTATCGAAAAAGAAAAAAATGTATAAAACTTGAATATATTTAATTTCGTTATAGATGGAAGAGTTGCTGCATTGTTTTTATTACTTCATCATGTTTTGATACCAACAACAAAATACATGGCTAAAGATAGTTCTGGAAGAAAAATTTCTAAAAAATATACTATAGAAGATTCGCAAGAATCCTTTTTAAAATTAGCTTCAAATAATACAAAAGTTCAAGAAAAATTGAATGAACTACGTGAACAAGCAACACCAATTCAACCATTTATATTTTTTGTAGGGGAAAGTATATCTGAACCAAACGAAATTATGGTTTATTTTGATGATATTAAATACAAATGTTCTAATATGTTACAAGCAGTTGATATCTGCTTTAAAATATTTCATGTATTTAATTTAGAGTATCCTCCAGCAGCGTTTACATTTTGGACTTTCATTCAGACGTATTTTTATAATGTTTACACAGAATATGATGTTGATTGTTTAAGTGCGACTACTCTTAAGGAAGAACTTGAAAAAACAGATAACACAAACACCTCCATCCCAAAAACTGAAGAAAATGAAAAATAATTTGGTTTGCTAAATACATATGTATAAAAATTGTGATACATAAATCTTTTAAAATAGTTTCTTAAAAAATAATTTCAACATATAAGTTGATAAACATTGTAGGAGTTAGTAAATTGTAATTTAACAATGATGTTTACTTAATTTAAATTTCGAAATTTTTGTATGTTTACTAATTTCATACATTTAATTGAATTAATTTTTGTTCTTTTGTGTTTAATTTTTAGCGTCAAAATCATAAAAAAAAATATAGTTTGTCCTAATTGATATACACATTTTTTGTATTTTATTTTTCATGTATATTGATTTAGATTTATGTTTAATAGAAATAGTATTAAAAAAAATTGCGTGAAAAATACATAAAATATGTGTTTCATAAATAAAGTTTATTTTAATATTAACATATTAGTTACTTTAATTTTTATTTTGTGTATTTTTTGCCTATTGTAACCTACAACTGCAGAAGTTGGTAGAAATAAAATCTTAGAAAATTTTCTTTAAATTGAAGGCTAACCACCGCCAGCCTAAAAATAATATTTGTGTAGATTTGTTTATTATCGAAATTGTAAAAAAAATTAAAGAATGTTTCTTACGTTTCAAAAAATTAACAATTATTACTAAACAATTTTTTTTTTAAATATTAATAAGCATAAAGTCATAACAGCATAAAAAGCAATGCAACTTTAGAAGATGACGTTGTTGTTTCTGTAATAGGTAGTAATACAAGTATGTTGCTCTGTATAAAAACTTCAAGTTGTAATTTTTAAATCATCAGATAATGATAAGTAACAATAACAGATTTCCTTTGAAATGTCCAAAATTAATTGGGTGTTAATATTATTTAGAAAAAAAAAAATATAATTGAACAAAAAAAAAAAAAAAATTGTAAAAATGAAAATTTTATTTAAATTATCTATTAATAATAATGTTTTTAATTATTTCCAATACCATATGGTTTATGCTCACTAGTTGGTAAGTAAAAAATACCTCTAGCCTTTGAATAATTTTCTAAAGAACCCATTCTTATTTCTTTTGTGGGTTTTGTACAATTTTTATTTAAAAAGTCTTCAAAAGATTCACATTGTATTGAAATAAAATTATTTCTTATAGTTAGTTCAGCAAAATATTCATATGCTCTTTGATGAGAGCACTGGCCATTCCAATCAAAAAAACAACCAGGTTGATACAATCCACCATTAGGATAAAAGGCTGCCACACCAACTGGATTTTTGAAACCTAATAAACCTGCATTTGTTTGAATTGTTTCAACATATTCAGCATCATCATCTGATAATCTTTCATCAATATCATCATATGTAAATAATGGATATGCTGGGTCAAGACCATATATAATAGGTATTTTACCAGATTTTGTCATTTGACCGGCATATCCTGAAACATGTGCACCTAAACTATGTCCAATAACAATTATATTATTAATGGACATATCATATTCTCGATTTAGAAAATCTATGAATTCAGCAACACGAGTACCAACATATTCAACACTATAACGTGCTGAAATATAATTGTATGTATCAGCAGCTGAACTCCAATCAACCACAAATATATTAAAATTTCCAACAGTTAAATAAGCTTGACGTATTAAAACATTAACAGGTGAACTATGACGATTTCTCCAACCATGTATTATTATTCTAAAAAAAAAGTTTTATATAGTGTGCTTGTACATTGTTCAAATTTGCTACTTATTTATTATTACTTTATTTAATTAAACTTTAGTCAACATTTTTATTAAATTTTTAATGGAAATATTAAACAAGGAAACTTGTAACACATATTCAAATTGTAAATATTTAGTTAAATATATACTTAGTTTGAACTTGAGTTGAGATATGTATAACGATTTAAATTAATCCATTTTTTACAATATCCCGTAATTTTAGCTTTCTAATAGGTATCAATACACAAAAAGGTTCATAAACCTTTATTAAACCATAAATTAATATTTTAATAATTTAATAAGATCTATATTTTATTAAATTATCTCGAACAATAAAAAAGTTTTGTAAACATACATTGGAACACGGTGAAATTATAAGCACATTTCTTTTTTTTTTTGGAAATGTATTTAAAATTTAGATGAACATGATAGTAACGAATAGAACTAAATATTTTTACTGAATCACTAATGTATGTATCAACATTGATTACCTGATCGGGTAATTTGGATTAAAACTAGAAACTTTTAAACTATAGCTGTTATTTAACTCAATCACTTCACCGATTTCTTGATATTTTCTTGTAAATAAAAAAAAGAAAACATTTAGAATTCCTCTTGGAATTACTGAGTCCAAAAATTCTTTTTCAGCTTGCTTATGTGTCATCAAACGAAAAGTTCCGTCTGCTTGAGGTACTAAAGAATATTTTTCATTTTCATTTTTTATTGAAGCATAATTTGTAAGCACACATTCAGATGCTATTAAAACTAAAATTTTGGTTAATTTTTTTTTTTTATTTTAAAACATTTACTTTAATTTTATTATAATATATACATTTTTCTTACCTATTAATAAAATAAAATAAAAAATGTTGTTTTGATTCATTATTATCTGTATAAAAACTATTTTTATGACCTAATGGTTAAGCAATTATATTTAAACTACAAAAAAAAAGGAAATTGATTTTATTATAATCAAAATTGGCTGCGAAATCCACAGATAACATTAAAAAGATTTAATAAAATTTCTTATCAAAACTTTAAAGATTTGATAAGTCAAACAGTAAAAATTTTAAAAATTAACTGACGAAAGATAACATTATTATTTAGCTTGGGGTTGGCCACGTAATTAACAGGTAAATTTGTTTTTCTTTAAATACCGTAACTCAACTGATTGTTCTTAAGTAAAAATTGAATCATCATCAAATTATTATCATCAAATCAAATACTTTTTATATAAATATAGGATTTCCGAAAATAGAAAAGGATAAGGTTGATAGAAATAATTAAAACCAAAATAAATTGTTTTTATTTTTGGGAACGCCGCATATAGAATTTATAAATGACGTTTTCTAATAATATTTATATTTCCATTATATTCGATTAAAAATTTGAGTCACTGTATAAGGACATATGTACATAAGTATAAAATTTGTTTAAAACATATAGAATGGGCGTGAATCAATAGTTTATTTATTTTAAGAATTTCATTACTCGATAAATGAGGTTTTTGAGGTGTTCATAATAGATTACTTTTAATGAAAAACGTTTCAACATTTTATTTTATTTATTAAATATTTGGAATTTTACATCTTGTCACCTTGTTTCTAACTTGGGTTGTTAGTAATCTGAATTGTGTTTTTCTTTTGTATTTTCTTTTGTTTTTCTTTTAATTTTCCTATATTACCAAATTTTAAAATAGTATTTATAATCAAAAACATTTCTTAATACAATAAAAAATAAAAATATAAATTAGATATTTGTATAATTTCTTTAATTGTTGCATAAAAATTAATTTGTTATATTAATATTAGGTTTATTCACACGACCAAATATTCGTATTAGGTTTATCCACGACCAAATGGTTCCCTAGAATTAGTGTTAACATAATAAATACCATTTAAATAATTCTTATTATTTAAATCTGCCATTTTAATATCTCGATTCATTAAAAGATTACATTTTTGATCCCAAAGTTTATCTAGAGAATCACAATGCATATCAGAAATAAAATTATTTTGAACAATAGATTCAGCAAAAAATATATATGATCTTCTATGTGAACACAATCCGGTGAAATCAAATTCACATCCTTTTTGTACTTTTCCCCAATTTGGATAAAATGTAGTTTTGCCAATCGGATGTTCAAATCCTAAAGTTCCAGCATTTGTTTGTATTGTTTCAACATATTCAGCATCATCTGAAGATAATCTTTCCGATGCTAAGTTATAAGAAAATAATGGAAAAGCTGGATCAAGACCATAAATAATTGGAATCTTTCCTGTTTTAACTTGTTTACCAGCAATTCCAGCTACATGAGCACCTAAACTATGTCCAATAACAACAAGATCTTTAAAACACATATTACCTTCATTATGTAGAAAATCTATAAACTGAGCGACCATATAACCAACAGGTTTAACATTGTTACGTGCTTTAACATAACTAATTGTGCTTGCAATTGCCCCCCAATCAACTATGAAAATATTATAATTTCCTATAGCTAAGTAAGCTTTACGTATTAAACGGTTAACTTGTGAATTAACACGATTTTGCCAACCATGTATTATAATTCTATATAATATAAAATAAATATGTGTGATATGTTTTGAAATTAATTTGATTTTTATTTTTGTAAGTAGAGTAGAAAAGTAGAGAAATTAAAAATTTTTATAATAATTATGTAAATATATTTTTAACTTAAATTTGGTTTTAAAAATAAACTACTTCTTTTTTTACCTTGAAGGATTTTGAGGATTAAAATTTGATTGTTTTAAACTATATGAATTATTTAGTTGTATTAATTGTCCTATTTGCTGATTTTTTTCCGTATACAAAAAGAAAAATATTCTAGAACTAAATGTTCCGTCTAGTAAAGAAATTTCTAATAAATCTTGGTTTGCTTCCTCTTTATCCATATATTTCAAAGAACCATCAATGCCTGGAATTAGCCATCTTTCTCTTCCATTTTCTAAAGACTGGAAAGTACATATTGCTTTGTTAATAAATATGAAAGCTAAAAATGAATTATTTTAATGAATTTTTACTTAAGTATATAAGATACATTAATTTTAAATTACTTATAAATATTAAAAATACAAAATTCTTAATGAACATTTTTTTCAAAATGTGAAAATTTTTTAAAATGTTTACAAACCTACGAATTGTTTTCAACTAAAAATTCTTTTTTTCTTTTTGTTTTAATTGTTTAAAGATAATTTAGAGCTGCTGTTATATCGTAAAAGTTATTTTAATTAATATCTTATCAAACATTTTTATTTTTAATTAATTTAAATTTTTCTTAATAAGAGAAGGGTATCAGAACAAATTCAATAAATTCAAAATCTTTTTTTTTAAACAATAATTTTTAATAAATTTTAATGGAAATATTTAAATATTAAAATAAATGTGATATGAATATAGATGACCATTGACGGCGATGAATAACGAATAGAAAATTAATATCATATAATTTACATAATTATTTTTATTTATAAATTTTTGTGATATTAAAACCTTACATAGGAGATACATAAACCTAAGTAACAGTTACTTTGTACATTATGTATATTTAATTTTTTTTTTTAGCAAAAAAGGTACATATTATGTACAATATTTTATTTCTTCTGTAAATTCTTTAATTATATATATTAATATTTTATCTTTATATATAGAATATTTTATTTTTAGGAGTATTTTGACCTTCAACGCTACTGAATTCTTTAATAGGTATGTATAGTGTTGAACTACCTAGAAAACTTAATTTAAATTAGTTTAAACATTCGATTAGTTTTATCACGGCGAACAATAATTAATTATTATGGTTCGCTGTGGTCTTGTACTTAAATGAAATTTTATAAAAATCATCTGTGAAGTATAAAACTGATCGAAAAATTAGTTTCATTAAAACTGTAAATAAAATATAAAATAATTAAAAATAATTTAATTCCTTATTTATATATTTAAAATTCAATTTTTTTTGCTTTAAATCGTTAGAGAACAAAAATTTTAACTTTACTATTTATAACAGATTAAAAGAACCTAGTTAAAAAAAAATCACTTCGTAAAGTTTTTGAAGAGATTCCACGGGATTAAACTAAAATATATATGTGAACAATTTTTTTTTTAAGTTATAAACAGAATTTTGTTATTGTTTTGCTGTTCAACCATTCGATTTTATTTAAAAATGTTTATATATTCTATATATAAACAGTCAACTATTTAATTATATATCCATAACTTTCTAAGGGTTATCTTTTATTAACTGGCAGATCAATTCAACTTTTCCAACAACTGGTATTTCTTTATAAAGTTTTTAACTCTTAAACCAGTTTATTTATTCATTTATTTATTTATATTTGATACTCTAACACATGCAATTAGCAATATGATAGAGGAAAGGAGCTCACCTCTTCTTTACAGATCTGGCGAAAAAATGGTTTATTTTAAATAGGGAAAGTTATCTATTTAAATAATTTTTGCTCAAAAATATAACAATATGGTTAATTAAAAGAAAAAGTCTGACAAATCTGTCTGAAAGTACTTTAGGCAGAAAAAATGTCTTTATTTTCGAATATTAATTTTGAAACGAAACTCATAATCACAGCTGTTTAACAGACCAAATTAGAAACAACTCTAAGAAAACAATACCAGTTATAGTATAATCTATAGTTTATACTTTATGATTTAAAATACTTACATAGGGTAGATTTACATAATTATATCATACGAGTATAATACTTGTATTTAATGTTAATTGCCGACGAATTTATTTTTATTTGTTATTTCAATTAACTAAAGTAAATATTGATAAAAAATTAAACATGCAATTAAAAGATTAAAAGATGCAATAAATATTGTTATTCGTAGAAAAAATTTGCAATATATTGTGTTAATTGTTTTGTAAAGAAATAAAAATTATAAGTATAAGTTTTGAATATTGATAAAATATTATTACTAAATTATTATATTATGAATTCTTGTCTTTACACATGATCCGAGTTGAGTAGTAAATTCGAGTAAAAAAAAATTAAAATACTGTTTAAAAATACTTTTTTTTTTGAGTAAAAGTATTTGACTTGGCGTTGCCGATGTCAACTCATCATTTCCCTTGTTTTGACATAAAATATTTGGAAAAAGTATTTGAAATACTTTATTTATATTTGAAAAATTCAAGACAAATACTTTTATTTAAAAAGTATTTAAAACATTATATTTATAACTTTTTTACTTAAATAATTTTACTTAAATACTTGATAACAAATATTTTTACTTCATGAGTAGTATAATATGTGTATTTTATACAACTTTGCACATGATCCATCATAAATCGAACAAAAGAGTTTAAAATAAAATGTAGTTTTTTTTCCTAAGGGCGGTGGAAATCTTCCAAAGACACCAGGAATACTCCTTTGGTAGTGTCAGATTCTTATTGACTAAACCCACATGTCCCTTTAGCCAAAATAATGGATTGAAACCCCTAACTGGTAAACAATGAATTGGGGGTAGGATTGTAAAATAACAATGAATGCTCCTATTATTATTATTATTTTGGCATCAGAGACCATATGTAACAGCCATCAGCTGTTAAAACATACAGTAATACATAACATTTTCGTGCATGATATAACCAAATAAGGTAGCTCCGGTGTAGCAGCTATTATTATTATTATTATTGTTATTATTATTATGTTCAAACACAAGAATAAAAACTGAATAAATAACTGTTTAAACCAATAACATGTGAAAACGATTGTAAAGAATTTGATGAAAATGATGAGACAAATAGTGTCCAACCAAATCACTTACAAAATAATGATTACCCATAACACAATAAAACCGTGCTTGAACTACAGGGTTCAGCAATTTTTTAGCCCTGTGTTTATAAAACCATTATTGCACTAACTGGTGGCTATATTTTAATGCTTTGGAGATTTTAATGCTTTGGAGTATGTACAAATTTTTTTGTCTTAATAAGATATGAAATCTCTGCATTAAAATACTAATCGCACTCTAAAATCATCTACATATTTTAGACTCATAATATGGTAGAAATAACTATTTATAGAAAATTAAGACACTTGCATTGAATAGTTAATTCTATATTGATTGTAACTTATGTTTCAAAATCGGTCCAATCATATTTTGAAATATCATATTGTATTATTTAAATTAATTTGTTTTAAAACATTATGGTAATTTAAAAACAAAATAAACAAATAAAAATATTTTATAAATTCTTATTTTTAATATTTTAAAACTGATTCAGTTCAATATAATGTTTGTTATAAATTAAATCTTAATCTTATAAACTAGTTATTTAATTATTTTAATTTTTTTTTTTAATTTCTTAATGCTCTCCTACAGCGTATGGATAATCTGATTTAGTTAGTAAAAAATATAAACCTTCAGCTTTACCATAATTTGATGGATCTCCACCCATTTTTATTCCATTATCAACTTTAATATCACATTCATTTTTTATTATTTGATCCATATTATCACATTTTTTTGGTATAAATTTATTTACCGTTTCAATAGATTCACCATAATATTTATATGATCTACTATGTGAACAGGATGGTTTTAAACAACCAGGTTGTATTTTTCCACCATTTGGATAAAATGATGCTTTACCGATAGGTTCAAAAAATCCTAATATACCAGCATTTGTATGAATTGTTTCAACATATTCAGCATCAGTTTTAAATAATCTTTCATTGAGTGCATTAATTTTAAAACATGGCATTGCCGGATCTAAACCAATAATTGTATTAATTTTTCCATTTTTAACTTTTTTACCAGTTAAACCAGAAATATGTGCACCTAAACTATGACCAATTAATTTTAAATTTTTAAAGGAAAGTTTATGTTTTTTATATAAAAAATCTATTAATTTTGAAGTTTCTTCTCCAACATCATCAACACAACATCTAGCTGTAAAATAATTAATTGTTTTAGAACAATAACTCCAATCAACAACAATTATATTATATTCAGCTTTATAAAGATATGCTTTTGTTATTATTGTATTAACTGAAGATTTAAAATTATTATTCCAACCGTGAACAATAAATCTGAAAAAAAAAAAAACAATAAAAATTATAGAAAATTAATTTTAAAATTATAATAAAAATTTATTTACCTTGTAGGATTACGATAATTATAATTTGTATTTTTAATTGATTCAGAAATATCAATTTTAAGTTCTTGTCCTTGTTCTACTGTTGGATTTTTTCTTGTATATAAATAAAATTTTACATCAGGTTTTTCATTTGGTGTGCATTTTGGTTTACATAATAAATCCAAACGGTTTATATCAATTTCATCCCAAATCGTATCTTCATCAAAATTATTATTTGAATAATTGCGATTTAAGGTTGGTAGACTTTGACTTAAACGAAAAATAATTAATAAAAATAAAATTTTAAAATATTTTTTTGATATCATTTTATTTGATTTATGCGCGCGAATAGATGGTTTATTTGAGAATGAAAGTAATAATCGTTTTCTTTTGCATTTTATATTAAAAAATAATAATAATAATGAACACTTGAAATAATGAACAAATGGATTAATATGACGTATTATCATAAATTAAATTGTATTATATAAATTTTAAATTGTTTTTAAATATTTTGTATATTAGATAAGAAAATGTAATTTGCGATTTATTATTGAGGTAGTAAATTTAAATCACTTAAAATATCTAGTACATACAGAACCGGCTTGAGATTTTTTATTTTTTTGTGTCTGTGAGAAATATTTGGCACCTTTGAAAGTTTATTATTCCATTAAGTCACTAATTAGACTATAGAGAGTCACTCTAAGTCTAATTAGTGACTCACTCACCATTAAGTCACTATTAGACTATATAGAGAAGCATAAAAAAAGTTACTATGATCTTGTATTAAAGCTAAAGCGAAGCCATTATCCATATATTTTTTGATGGTTGATCAATTAAACTAAAAAATAAAAAAAAATAATCCAGCAAAAAAAAAAAACAACAAAAAATATTACTTTCGAACTTATTTTTTTCTTTCATATTTTACTGCTTTTGCTAAAAAGGGATTCGATTGATTTATAAATAGAAGAGCTTAAAAAGTTCGCAGTTAAAAGTTTCATCCCACTATATTGGCTAAAGGAGAAGGTGGGTTTAATCACTAAGAATCTGACATTACTAAGGGGAAATTCTTGGTGTCTTTGGAAGATTCTCACCTTCCTTAGGAAAAACAAAAAAAATAAGATGAATAAAAAATCGGTTTTATTGATGGAGGAACGCGCCTTTCCATTTAAAAAATTATGTTTAAATAATTGTGTTTAAATAAATTAAAACCTAAAACCATTTTTTTTTTTGAAGGCGTCTTTTTATTTGAAGAAATAAAAGGAAAATCTAAAATTAAAAAAAAAATATTTGTAAATATTTTTTATTCAAATTTAAATTTTATATTGTTTTGTTATGGTCTTTTTACTTTGATGCTAGCGAGACCGATGCACACTTCGAATACGCTACGACCCGGCTCTGCAAGTCTGCACTGTACATAGATCTAATTTAAAGTATATAATATACAATCTTATTAAAGGTAATAAATAAAAATACTTAATATTAAGTCTTATTATAGCATTTTTAAAATATCAAAATAGTTACCAAACAAAACAACCCAGTTTATTTTTGAAACAAAAATTAAAACAATAATAAAAAAATGTTTAATTGTTTATAAATTGTACTATAAATTATTTAAATGTACTATAAAATTTGATATATTAATTAACTAATATAATTAACAAATACAATTAATCAATATCAAAAGAAAAATTTAATCTAAGTTCTAAGGTACTAAAAGTATATTTATTTTAGAATTATTAAAATAAGTTTTTTTATACCCGTACGATAGGATCGGGTATAATAAAATTACTCCTCCGTTTGTAACACCTCGAAATAAGCGAGCTAAATATACCTTCAAAGGTATGGATCGGATCAGAAAAAAATTCTAAGACTTTTGAGCCATGTCCGTCTGTCCGTCCGTCCGTCAGCACGCTAACTCAAAAACTAAGAAAGCTACAATCTTGAAATTTACACAAAATATTCTGGGAGTAATTTGTAGGTTCCCTATTTTTTTTGGTTGAGTTTGGACCAAGCCTTAGGGTAGCTCTCGCACACCTAACTTTTAGATCCCCACATTTTTTTTGAAATAGAGCTATGAAATTTTAACTGCTGATAGATCTCACAAAAATATTAACTTTATTTTTAATAACTTGTTTTTGTATCCCAACCCGTTACGGAGCTACAGCTCCCCAAAGGTTCAAAAAAGCGTTATATTTAAATTGTTATAGCACAAGTTGTATAAGGTATATCTTCATTTTGAAAACGCCAAACGATTACTACTTTTATTATCTTTAAAAGTATATATACAATAAATATATTTTTGTGGCATACGGTGTCTTAATTTACCGTTATACGAAACTAAAATTTTGCAAAATCCTTTAACCCTTCTATCTTGTAAACAGTTTGAGTTGGAAACTTGAAATTTTGACAGAAGTTAGATCTTTGAAAATAAGTATAAGTCATTTCAGAAATTTTTTTTGTATCACCCCCCGTTTAGGAGCTGTAAGGGGTCAAAAACTGAAAATTTCCAATTTTTAAACACCTGTAACTTGAACACCTGTTAAAATGTTTTTGAAGTAATACACAAAAATTAAAGCTGCAACATTATACTCTTATTTCTGTTAACAACTATTTTTATTAATAATATAGGGTTACTTTATAATTGACGAAAGTGTTACTTGATTTTTTCAAATTTTCTAACGAATTTCTTCAACAAATTTTTTGCATTTTGTTTTACTCGATAATTTGAAATTGTTGAGGATATAATGCGTAGTACAAAAAAATGTAAATAAATAAACAACATAACGGTTGCTTGAAGAATTTTTATTTATATGATATTGATATATATACATACTTATATAATATCATGTTTATTTACATATCGTATATGTCACTAGTGAATGAATGATAAAAGTATATATGTATATTATATAGCGCCGTATTTACATACATATATGTATTTTATTGTACTTATAAGAAATTATTCTGTCAATGGAATATTTAAATATAATATAATATAATATTTAAAATTATATTTACTATTTTGTACTAAGTAAATTTAATATACATTTACCGCTTAGTATTAAATGGTACTATAGAATATTTGAAAAAGTTTTGGATTGATAATCGTTATGTGGAAGTAGGTTAGAATTTGCTTTTGAAGAATGTATAAACATATAGTTTGAATATATCTACAACCCATAGTTCAAGAAATTATAAAATTCACCCAAATTATTTTAAAATACTAAAATATTAAAAAAAATAATATTGTAAGCAGAGTGACAGGCTGTGAACATACTAACGGTTCGTACGGGTATCTAAGAGTTGACAAAGGCAACTGTATTCTTCCTCGTTTATTATTAAAGGTAATAAGTACTAAAGCATTTCAAATATGATAATACTTAAAATTAATATAATGATTTTCTCATTAAAAATCAAAGCACAAGTATACGTGTGCCAAAAATTAAAGGAAATATGTATTTGATTTAAATTTTTTTAAATTTTAATGTAATAATTTTTAAAAGTGTTACCTCTATATTTTGAACTTAAACTCTATCTTAAACTTAGCCTCTAACCTCTAAAAATAAAAAACTATTTTGAATTATTTAAAATTTTTTCACTGATCGGTTTTTTATTAGTAATTTAATTAGGAATTAATATTAATATAGTAAACTTAGTAAAGTTAGTAAACTTAGACTAATACCTATTGCTAAGAAGGATTATGTATATATTTGTCACAGATCAAAATAATTCTTTAGTATTAAAAATACTGAAATTTAATCGAACAAAAAAAAAATACTATACAAGAAAATCAAATTTTATATTTAAATATGGAAAAAGTTCCAAAAGATCAACTGCGCGATTGTTTTGTAACTTTTAGGGCTAAAATTACACTAAAAATAAATAACTGCGACGCTGCTTATATTTGGCGATGGAGACCCTAAAGGTCCCAGTTAGCTCTTTAAAAATTTTTTGTTGCAATTTATTTAACAAAATATATCTCCTAAAATATTCAAAATATTAATTCCGTTAAACAGCCGTTTCATAACTCATAAAAGTACCTTTCGGCTGATATATATTTTATGTATCCTGGGCTCATAGAGTAAACACAGGGTGACTTTAAAATCAATAAATGTAGTTTTTTTTTATAATTTTTAATTTGATTTTGTTATTTTAATAGAACGTTTCCTCATAACGTGTTTTAAGTGTAAAAAACTGGCGAATATTTTAAGCTTTAAATATTGGGGTCAAATTTGACCCTGGCTTACGTTGTTTCTGTGGCTTTGTTTTGTTCCGAGATATATACAGGATGGAAAAAAATTTAATAACTTATACTTTCATTTAACAAAAAAAATAAAATAAAACACTTTAAAAATACATATAAACATTTCAAATCAGTCAGTCCAAGTTCGCCCACTCTGTAAAATATATATAACAATTGAGAGGTAATTTAATGGACTATGTAACGGTTGTTTAACGGATATTGATATTTTCATAGTTTAGTAGATATATTTTGCGTTAAATAAAGTCCAACAAAACATTTTCGAAGAACTAAATGGGGCGTTTAAGGGCTTAATCGGCAAATGAAAGCAGCGCAGTTATTTGTATTTAGTGTAGTTTTAGCCTTAAAAGTTAAAAAGTAATCGCGCGGTTGACCTTTTTGAAACTTCAATCAAATATTGTTCCTTCCCATTATGCATAATCCTAAATTTCTAAACTCCATTTGTCCATAATTATCTCTTTCCTTCCTTTTCCCTAAAACCAAACTATATACATTTGTATTAGAGGTCTTTCCTTAGTTTTAGAAGTTATGTTTTAGTTATAAAAAGCGGTTTTAAAAGGGAAACACGTCAATTTCGTTGAATGCGGTTTTTGATGTTTTAATCTGACCTTTGAAATTTCAAAATATTGTCTTATTTTTTTTTAAATTATTTTAATTATTACAAAATAAATTACTTGAAAATTTTAATTATTATTTATAAGATAAACTTTTCTGATAAAGTTTATTTATTTTAATATCACTTTTTATTATTCGAAAATGTTAAATTTTTATATTTAATTTTGTGTTTCTCTTAACGTTATCACTTTTAAAATTTCACTGTGACTCCTTTTCAACAATTCCAACTTCAATTACTTATGTCATAAAATTATTTTGATGCGATCTGTTCCATTGCCAATGTAATGAGAATAATTGATTTACTGCTTGAAAAATAACAAACAAAAATATATATTGTACATTTTATAATTAAAATTAAAATTAAATATAATTAAAAAAAATCAATCATCAAAAATTCAAATTTATTTAAAGAAAAATACATAAGAACGAAAATATATGAGTAATAAAAATATGATCTATTCGAAAATTTTGTTTAGCTGATCTTAAGCTGTTATTTTCTATTTCATATAAAAATTTGAAAGTAAGATTTCGATTCTCGATCACACAGTCAAACTAACGAATAATTTATTTTCCAAGCGATTTTTTGAAAAAAAAAGACAATAAGTTACAATACAGAATTCAGCCAATGGTGTAGTAGTTAAGATACAAAACAAAGCAGACATATTGAAGCAAATGGCAAAGAAATATTATAAATTTTGGTTATAATATACCAATATTCATATAATTAGTAATATAATTATATAATAAAGAATAAGTTTAATATCATATTGTAATATAATAATAAAATAATTTTTCTATAAGATAATAGATGGCGTAGAAATAAAGAAATATTTACGTCTCATATATACATATTATATGTATATAGTCTTGTACAATAGCTATAGCAGAGTAATCAACGATTTAGTGAAATTAATGATTCCAGAAACTGAAGCTTATAGTTAAATATTAATAATAAATTATTTTGTGAATACTCCATGCTCCATGTAGCGGTGAAAGAGAGAAAGAGAGAGAGAGAGAGAGGAGGAGAGCGTATTTATTTCCGAGATGCTAAACATTTTTTAAATTTCAAATATTTTTTCTATTTTAATCTTCAAATCTGTGATAAATATTAAATTATTAGTAAAAGTCACTTATAACGAAACGTCCAATATAACGACCATTTTCCAACATTAGTTTGGACCACATACATTTAAAAAAAAAACAGTCGTATATAAGGACGCTGACTATAACAACTAAGTCGGTTATAACGATGTTTATAGCGACGAAACATTTTGGAATTTTATTTTTTATTGTATGTAAATACAATACATACATATAGTATGTAATATTGTAACTGTAAATTTCAATTGCCATTCGTTAGATTTGAAAAAATTTTTAGTATAAAAAAATTTTAAATTTTAAAAAAATTTGTTTTAATCTAATCAATCAATAATCTAATGTACAGCTTGGGTTCTTTTTTACAATCTTTTCTACATACATATGTAAATCATAATAGAATGTCAACATACATATATACATATTAATGACGGATAAAAGAAACGTCGGTTATAATGACTGAATTAGACCTTCCCTTCGTTGTCGTTATAAGCGACTTTTACTATGTATTTAGCTTATATATTTAAAAATTATATTTTTCAATTAATATAACATAAATGTACCTAGATCTTAATTTTTTTTGGAGTAATTCTCCTTAAATTTATTCTTCTTAATGTTAACTAATTTTGGATTGTTTTTTTTTTTTAAATTCAAAAATGTTGTTGTAACACAGGGTGTTGTTAGTTAGTTGACAACTGCTGCTATAATATTATTAATATTAGATTATTAAATTATAAAGTAATTATAAGCACAGTATTAAGCATAGATCTAAGATCAGTCAATAAAGAGATTTAAATGTGTAAAGATAAATGTGTTTTTTAAATTAATGTATAAATTAATGAACGTAAATTCATATAACACAATGGATATTATTAAATATTCAAAAAAATGATTCTTAGGAATCATCTTTAACTTCCTTGTATATAACTGATGAAATTTCCTAAAATAAAATCTTTTCCAAGTAATATAGGTTTCAATTAATATAGGTATTTTAATAATTAATGGCGTGCAATGAACGCCAAATGAAGCTTTAAATAATCAAAATTGATTTATATTAATTGTTCTAAATTTAAAAAAATATGTTTTTGTTTTTAGTTGCACGGAAAAGAAGAAAACTGATATTCTGCACCTTATTAATTTTAAAAAAAAGCAAACCCCAAATAAACAGTTTTGATTATTGTGTAATATTATCTATCTTTATAGGTCTTCCAATTAAAACTGGTAAAATATTCTCTACAATGAGCGTTATTTTTAACATTAACATACATATTTCACATATCATAGAAAAAAGGACTTTTTTTTTTTGTTACATTTTAAATAACATTTAAATTTGTTGTCTTTTAAAAAAAAACTTTATGTGCTTTAAGTATCTAAAGTTTACAAATTACATATTATACATAATTATTTATATATTTTTTAATAAAATAAACTGATTCAGTTCAATAATTCTTAAATCTAATTAATTCAATTAATTGAAATTATTTAAAATTCGCCTACACCAAAAGGTTTATTTGATCTTGTTGGTAAAAAATAAATACCTTCAGCTTTTCCATGATTTGATGGATCTCCACCCATTTTAATATTATCAACGGAAATATTACATTTACGTAAAATTAAATCATTCATACTGGCACATTTTTTTGGTATAAATTTATTTTCATTTTCAATTGATTCAACATAATATTGATGTGATCTTGCGTGTGAGCACATTGGTCCAACACATCCAGGTTGTTTTATTCCACCATTTGGATAAAATGATGCGACACCAATTGGATCATAAAAACCTAAAATATTACCATTTGTATGAATTGTTTCAACATACTCAGCATCAGTAGCAGCTAATCTTTCATTAGTTGCATCAGTTTTAAAACATGGTTTTGCCGGATCTAATCCAATTATAGTATGAATACGACCATTTTTGACATTTTTACCAGCAAAACCTACACAATGTGCTCCTAAACTAACTCCAATTAATTTTAAAGTTTTAAAATCTAAATTAAATTTTGCATTAAGAAAATCAATTAATTTGGCTATTTGTTGTCCAACATTGTCAACACAACATCTTGAATGAAAATAATTAATTGTTTGAGAACATTTACTCCAATCAACAATAATCACATTATATTCTGCTTTATTTAAAAATGTATTCTTTAAAACTGCATTAGATTTAGCATGATAACTTTGAGTCCAACCATGTACAAGAAATCTAAAAACCAAAAGAAAAAAAAAAAAATTTTATAATTGAAAGTTACAAAAAAATTTTAAAAATATAATTTATGATTTTTTTACCTTGTTGGAAATTTTGGATTAAAATTTGATTTTTCAATTGATTCTGAATTATCTGAAAATAATTGTTGTCTTAATTCAGATGTTGGATTATTTCTTGTATGCAAATAAAATTCAACAGTAGTGTTTGTACCGGAAGGATTACATAATGGTTTACAAGATATATATAAAAATTCAGGATCAATTTCTTCAAATAATTCATCGTCTAAGAAATTAGCTGAATAATTTTGAAATCTTGGTAAACCATATATGCTTCTAGTAAAAATTATTATAAAATATATTAATTTTAATTTATAGCTAATTGAATTCATAGCTTCTATTTTATTTTTTGCTTTAAAAGTTATTATGTTAAGGTTTGAAATAAGAATGATATAAATTTCAATGTTAACGTTTAACTTATATATAAGTGAATTTAACTTATAATAAACAATATATAAAATATAATCTAAAAAGAAAGTCTATAAACATATTATTAAAGTTCAATGGTTGATTCTTAATTATATGTAATAAGGCTATTATTATAGTACAATAAAATCTAATTACATATTATAAATATATGTAGTTCATTTGTTTATTTTTAATCGATTATATAAGTAATATAAAATTTTATAATAATATTATTATATATTTTGTTATTTTTGTATATGACTTTAAATTTATTTAATTACTTTCTTTATGATTTAGTTAACGTCAATTAAAATCATTTTCGATTATATTGAATATGTATTATATAAACCAAAATAATATGCAATCTATAACCAATATTAATTTTTTAATCTAGAATATTTTTCTTTTGCATAGTTTTAAATTATGGAACTTACATAGTACGTGAAACTTAACTCAAAGCTTAACTGAAATAATGTGCTAAATCTAGATTATATTTTGAGCGTTATACATGAGATAACACGTTGAATTAACTCAAATATTGAGCTAGCTTTAACATAAGCTAACTAAAATTTTGAGTTAAAAGCTTGAGTTGATTACAATTTAAATAAGCTTATTAAAAGAAAGGACAAATTAAAAATAAGCTCAAATAATATCTCAAATTTATTATTTATAAGAAAACCCATAAATTTATAATTTTTGTTTTATATAACTTAAGAAATTTTTTTACCATAACCATAAACAAATTTTTATTTCTTAAAAAAAATATTAAAATTAAATTTCGATTTTAAAACAAATTTTGCACCAATGTTGCACAAAAAAAACGGGTTAAATTAAGAAAAATATTATTTATATTTTATAACTTATAAAAGTTTATGATTTTCATTCATGTAATGTTATAATAAATTGTTTTAAATAATTTTTATCATTTATTCAACATCTACTCGGTGACTAATCTACTAACACTAAATATAGTCTTTTCATAGAAGTGTTGCTTAATAAAACCGTATTGTTTTCTAAAACATTTAATCTACTATTTGTGCAGAAGTTATGTTTCAGAAATATTTTATAATCTTCAATGCTTTTATTTTGATTTTCATCGCATCGTCTGAATCCTAAAAAGATGTTTGTTTATTATAAATGAAAAATAATTAAATATTAATAAAAAAAAAAAAAATCAATGAATTTGAACAGATTTGAGTTGTGCTCAACTCAAGTTCTTCTCAAAATTTAAGTTAATTCACGTTAGATTTGGTCAACAATTGAGTCAGCCTAATGCGTAGCCGTGAGCTCATGTTTATTGCTCAAAGTATAAATTAGCTCATTATTTGAGATGAGTTTTGTGTTGAGTTTCAAATATGAATTCGAGTTCAAATTTGAGCTTTTACAACCATGATTTTTTAATTTTTGTGAGGATATTTTGTAAGGTAAAATTGCTTTAATTGTTGAACGAATAGAATTCTTTTTAATAAAAGAACTCCAAAACAATAATATTAGTAAAATATATAGGTATATCTGCACATAAAATGTAATAATTATAATATTATGTATTTAATAAGCGCCGTTATAAAATAATGAGTTTGTTTTTTATAAATACTTGTATATATAATAATATTTCCTTTTTATACCCGTACGATAAGGATCGGGTATATTAAAATTGCTCCTCCGTTTGTAACACCTCGAAATAAGCTAGCTAGATATACCTTCAAAGGTATGGATCGGATCAGAAAAAAATTCTAAGGCGATTGAGCTTTGTCCGTCCGTCCGTCCGTCCTTCTGTCCGTCAGCAAGATAACTCAAAAACTAAGAAAGCTAGAGTCTTGAAATTAACACAAAATATTCTTACAACAATTTGTAGGTTCCCTATTTTTTTTGGTTGAGATCCGACCACAATTTCGGGTAGCTCTCGAACACCTAACTTTTAGATCCCCACATTTTTTTTGAAATAGAGACATGAAATTTTAACTGCTGATAGATAACATAAAAATATTAATTTTATAATTTACAACTTTTTTTTGTAGCCCCATCCGTTACGGAGCTACAGCTCTTCAAACTTTTAAAAAACCCTATTTTTAAATGCATATGTCTCATGTTGTACTTAAGATTTTTTCAATCAGAAAACGTCATTCGACAGGTATTTTTTTTAAATTTATAAATTAGTATCAAAATTGTACAATTTTTTTAAATTTAGTATTTAAATTTACCGTTATATGAAAACCAAATTTTGCATGATTTTTCTACCCTCATAACTCCGAAACGCTTTCAAATAGGGACTTACAATTTTGAGAGCAGAAAGAACTCTTAGAATTAGTATAAGTTTGCTCAGAAATTTTTTTTGGGCCACCCCCTGTTTATGAGGTATTAGGGCTCAAAAATTGAAAATTTGCTATTTTTAAACACTTTTAACTTAGGCACCTGTACACATTTTTCTTCGGCAAGACAAAAAAATTAAAGATCCAGTAATATATTTGTACGTGTGTTAATGGTTTCTTTTAATTGTATAGGGTTCCTAAGTTACAGCCCCCCAAAATTTCAAAAAACCCCTATTTTCAGATGTATATATCTCAGGTTCTGTGTAGTAGTTTTACAATCTAAAAACACTAGAAGACCGGAATTTTTGTTATCTCCATAAGACAATATCAAAATTATGCAATAGTTTGTAATTTACTATTTAAATTTACCGTTATGTTAAAACCAAATTTTGCATGATATTTCTTTTTTCATAACTCCGGCACATTTTGAGATAGGAACCTGAAATTTTGAGACAAGAAAGAACTTTTAGAATTAGTATAAGTTTCCTCAAAAAATTTTTTGGTAGCGCCCCTTCTTTAAGAGTTATTACTCCTCAAAAATTGAAAATTTGCTATTTTCAGACACCTGTAACTTTGGCACCTGTAAAAATTTTTCTTCGGCAAGACATGAAAATTAAAGGTTCAATAATATATTTTTACGTATGTTAACGGGTTTTTTTAATTATATAGGGTTCCGGACTTACAGCCCCTCAAAATTCCAGAAAAGTCAATTCTTCACATTGTTATACCGTACGATAAATAATTTATACATATGTATAATTTTATAATTTATACTATACATATGTATAGTATAAATTATTAAACTTAGGCATTATACATTTGCCGCTTAGTATTAAATGGTACTATAGCATATTTGGAAAAGTTAGATAGATAATCGTTATTCGGAAGGTTAGAATCTGCTTTTGAAGAATGTATAAACATATAGTTTGAATATATGTACAACCCACAGTTCTAGAAATTATAAAATTTTACCCAAATTATTTTAAAATACTAAAAAATTAAAAAAATAATATTATAAGCAGAGTGATAGGCATACTAACGGGTCGTACGGGTATCTAAGAGTTGACAAAGGCAACTGTATTCTTCCTCGTTTTGTTTTTAAATTTATTATACCGAATTCCTTAAATTATAATAAAAAAAGACCTTGTTGGTCCTAAACTATTTTCAATTGATTAGAAAAATATTTTGATGTAATTTTTAAAAATTATTAAAATTTTTTATGGTCAATTTTTTATAACCACTATAAGTGTGAATGTACTTTATTAAAAAAAATATATTTAAAAATTTTATTGGACGGTAACAATTTATTAAAATTTTATTTTTATTTTATTTTTACAGATTTGATTTTATGACTTTTTTTTTATTTATATATTGCTTTATACAAGTATATTGGTTTATATATATACATAATAGAAAAAAATATACAGATATGTTTTCAAAAACTTTTAATAGGTTTGTTTACTTCATATGATTGAATGACATTTTAATAATATATTGTGTAACTTAAATTTGCTTTACAGTCGTGTTTACCGGATATGGATATGTTTGACTGCTAGTTTTAAATGTTTTAATCAAAAATTATATTAAAGAATTAATTATTATCTATGTATATCTAAATAAAACTAAAGATATTTAAATAATGGATTAAAATTGTTTTCATATTTCATTTTGTTATGATGTATATAAATATTAATTTTTCGTATGATTTAAGCTCTAATAACGTGACATACCAGATGATTAAGTTTAAATTTTCTTTAATTTAAGAGAAAACTTTATATAGTCATTTATTTAATTTGGTAAATTTAATATCGTATTTTATTTATCGTTAAGCAGAAACATTAAATGAGAGGTACAGAGAAAAACAATGGAATTTTTAGTTGATGTAACAATATTGTAGAGTTAAAAATAATAATTTTTGCTTTTGCAAATATTATTTTATTTAAAATATCTAACGACATAATTAAAGTTATAGCTTTTGTCACTAATATAATTGTTGAGGTTATTGAGGTTTTTCTTAGAAAATATTATAAAAACCAAGTTTATTAATAGTTTTACCCACCCTAATTATTTCCACCTCCTAAAATATATTTCAAGATGGCAAAAATAAGAAAGTTCTAAAATTTTCATTTCTAATATTATACTGATCTTAATTATAAGTATCTTTTAACCCCCATTAATATATAGTTATACTATTAATTTCTTTATTCGTATACGGTATATGTATCTATATAATGCCTATATATAATATTTATAATTGTTGTGGCTCATTTTTACATGTAAGCCTTTTACTGTAAGTTTATATTGGGACGTATTTCTGGTTCTGTATTTAACAATTTATAAAAATATTCTACAAAAATATCCACAAAAACCAGTTTTTAAGGTTTTATACCTATATATTGATTGTTTTGATTTTTTATAAGATTTTTAGGTTAAGTTTTATTTTTTTATAAGTTTATCTCCTACCACCTAAATGTGATAAGTAAATTACACAGCCATTCCTTTCCATGTGTTGCTATAAAGGGAGGTTTTAGGTTTACTTATAATTGGATAAAAATATAAATAATAAAAAAATTTGACAAAAAAAAAACCAATGAAACATTTTATTTTTTAAAGTATATTATCTATTCTATATATAGATAAAGTATAAAGTATATATCTATTCTTATTTTTTTTTTGTCATTTGGAAAAAAAAGCTAAACCGAGAAAATAAACGTTGAACAAATAAAAAAACTTGAAAATATTTAAAGCGAATAAAGTATTAAGGCGCGGATACATAATATTCATAATATGTAAACCAATTCTAAAAATATTTATTAAAATACGATTTTTCTATAACATTAACTTTTAACACTAACATTACATTAACATTTAACATGTGGTTTAATGTTATTAAAACGAAAATATAAGAGGAATTCAAAATTTAAATTAAATTCTTTTAGGAATATTTATGTATTTTTAGTTCAATTATGGAAATAATTTGCTTTTCAATTTTTTTTTTTTTTTTATTATCTGATATGTTAAAGATTGTATTGAGTTTTTTAAAAAGTGTATTTTTAAGAAGTACAGAAGTACAGAAATTTCGTGTTGAAAGTTTAATTTAATTCTAGAGAATATGTAGAAGTTTTTATATTTTAGATTAAATTTCATTCATTTTTATAAAACTTTGAACTTTAGTAATTCTTCACTTAAAATTATTTAGAAGCTTATTATGATTCTATTCAAATCTAAATTATTACCTAAGTTATTATGATAAAGCTCTGTTTATTAGTTGTGTCATAACTCATGATCATCATTCATCATAATGAGTTAAAAATTTTGACTTCGCCTTAATGTATGCAATTCAATGAAATTATGTATTTTTTTATTTATTTTTACTAAGGAACTCTCAGTGGCCGAGTGGTTAATCACGTGGATTATTAACCGAGAGAGCGTGAGTGCAAATCCGTGGTGCATAATATAATTAAAGTTTTTGTTTTTAATAGAAAATATATAGTGCACAACAAATATAGTGTAAATATATAAATATAAACAAAAATAAATAATATTAGTGTATAAGCTAATGGCCTTAGTAGTTGATGTTGCATTAGCCTATGTGTTTTATGATATTAATATAAATAAATAAAAACAATTTTTTACTAAATTTTTACCTTGATAATTTGTATTTTTAACATTTTGGTACAAAATGGTAACTGCATTTAAAATAAAAAAAAAGAAACTAACATTTTGTATACAATTTTGCGCATGTACAAACAAAATAAATTGAAGAGCAAATGAGAAAAGAAATATTTTTTTTTTTTTTATATTTATGTTATTTTTTATTTTAAATTAACATAATATGAATATACATATATATGCATATAAAATAATATAAATTTTGAATGCCCTTGAAATAAAATTGAGACAAGGTCAAAATCTAAAACAAAAAGCTTTTCTATTAAATAAAAGTTATAGCATATATATTATTAGATATATTTAAGTATTTTTTTTTGAATCCTCTAAAATTTAAAGCTTTATAATAAGACTTACCGTTTAGGGAATAATAAATGTGTGAATATACGCATATGTATGTAGTTTTATGTTTTGAAATTAAAAAACCTGATGTAAACTATAATATTGCAAGATCTATTTTTTATTAAATCAGGTTGGGAAAAGATTTAATAACTACTTTATTTAACAGTTATAGTCGTCAAACCAGTTATTGATTTTCTTATATAACAAAAATATTGCACAATGTTACGAAAATAACTTTTGTAACCCTAAATAACTATGTAGTGATAACTTAAATTGTGAGTTAAAATTTCTTCCTTTTGATAGATTAAAAAACAATAGAACAAATATTTTGTTCTTCGGAGATAAGGCCCAAAAATAGCATATTCCTCAATATTTTTTAATTGGAAAATAATTTTTTAATAAAATTTTAATAAGATTAAACATTTTTATTTATTTAAAAAACAATACTTTGTTTTAATAAGAGTGATTGTTTCTAGTAAGTAAGTTTTCTTTTTTTTTTCCCAAATGATTGATCTTTAATTTTAAAATCTTTCTTTTGATTTTTTTTCATCTATTAAAGAAAATATTTTATGAAATAATAAATTTATTTTAGTGTTTTGCATAAATATTTTACTAGGATTATAGTTTTGTACTATATAAAATTTGTAAGTTTGTTAACGTAAATTTAAAAAAAAAAATACATAAAACTTTTTCATTCATTTTTTTATATCCTTTAAATGATCAAATTAGTTTAGAAATAATTTCTTCTTGTTTGAAACTTTAAAAAAAAAAATTCGTTTTTTTAAACTTTAAACTTAACTTTAACTCTAATTATATAGTTTTCACAAATTAAACAAAAAAAAAGCATCTTTATTCGAAAAACTTTATTGTCAAAATTTTTATTTTACTTTCTTCTTCGTCCCCATTAAAAAAAAAAAAAAAACTTGAAAGTTAATGTTTAAATCCAAAGTAAAACTCATTCATCAGTGTCGCAACTCAAGTATAATTTTTTGGTATGATACATTACCAAATAGTTTTATTCCTTGTAACTACTAAATAGTTTTATTCCTTAAAGCAGAATTCTTGTGTTTAAAAAGTTTAAAAAATACATTTTTTATTGAAGGTGAATTTACAAGAGTAGTGGAAAATTGTTTCGTCAATGTAAAAAAAAAAAAGGTTTTATTTATTATTTTTATTTCTTTTTAGGTAATAAATAAAAATATTTTTTTAAAGGATTACAGCATAACATAGTATAAAAATATGTAATATTTATATTTTTTTTAATTTTTTTCTTTTTAGGAGATTTACTTTGAAAAAGAAAATATATATTAAGAGAAGAAATTGTCAATTACAGCCTCATTTGGTGAAAAATTTTAAATAAGAAAATTATTAAAGTTTTATTTTGTCGATTGTAACTTATACATGAATGAAAATACTTTTGTTCTATATATAACTTTTTATATAATATATATTTTATTTAAGTATTTTCTGTATGATTATTCATATTAGTAGCTGGCAAAAGTTTAATTTTCTTTTTAGTGGGGCGGATTGAGTGACTTTTTCGTTCTATGTGCATTTTTAACTATTTAGGGTTTTGATAAAAACGGTTTTTGGCGTTTAAAAATTTTTTATTAATTCAATAAGACACCTAAAAAATATTTAAGACACCTGTAAAGCATCAAACAAAAATTCCAACATTATATTTTAAAAAGCATTGTCAATGGCTTTTCTTAACTATATAGAACTAAAAAATTCTAAGATAATTTACAGATTTTGATGTAAAAGTAATCACATTTCTTTTTATTGTCTTTTTGAAAATGTGCGTTTATTAGTTTCAAAAGTGATTTAAAATAACTTAATTTATATATTTAATATAAAGTTTGGAATTTACGAAATCTCAACATTTTTAATCCCACCTTTTAAAATCTCGTCCTCATAAATTCAAAAATAAAATGTCATTTTAAAGAGGGAAATTTTAGTAGGATTGTGGGTGTTTTTGATCAAAATAAAAAGTTTAATGAAAAAAAAATTGATGTAAATATTTTGGAAAAAGCGTATAATCCTGATTTTGTAATAAACAATAAAATCTCTCCTGATTCAGAATTTGGCATGTACACGTATCATGAAAAAGGGGTAACTCTGATTTTGTAACGATAACTATAAAATCCCTCCAAATTGAGAATCCAGCATGTACATATTCTGGATTAATTGATTAAAAAAGGGAGGCACCCCCTTTTCTAATCAATTTAAAGGGAGGGCACCTTTTCAAGAATAATGCAATATTGAGCCTTACTCTTTTATATTTCATTAATTAAAATAATTTTTTGCAATACCAAATATGATGCTTTTTCATCTATAATAGAAAAGAAATTAATTTTTTTACTTTTGACAAAGCAAGAACTTTTAAATATTTTTAATTGTATTTTTATTTTTGTAATAAAATCTTATTATTTTGCCAAAAAAAAAAAACGAAAATTTAAAAATCTTTGAAATTTCTTCCGACTTTTTTTGTATTGAAAAATTTATTATATCTAATTATTTAAAAAATAAAAACTTTTTTCGACATTAAAAAGTGAAATTTTAAAAGGGGCCATTTTTTACAAGACCAGATTAAAAATGTTTAGATACCGTACCGTTCTCTTAAAATCCTCCCCTAATCCATGCCTCTAATCTGAATATAAATTTGATTGTATTAATAATTATGTTAAAAATTATTTAGTATATAATCACCCATAAACTATACACATAAAATAATTTCTACATTCAAGTATGAACTAATAGACTGTAATTATATACACAGTTACTCGTTTATTTAACTGATCGTTTGTTTTTTAAATTGCCTAAAGTATTCTTAATGTCAATTTCTTCCGAAACATTTCCTAAGCATTTTTTTTTTTTCAGATTCTTATTTTTCTTTTTGCAAAAATTGGATTTATTTAGTTAATAACATATCAATGCAAAATAAAAAAAAAATCCTTTCTTTTGAAGTTACTATTTTTAGAAACATTATATTATTTATATAATAACAAGGGTATATAAAATACATCAGTGGAATAAATTTGGAATGTATCAAAATTATAAATGAAATCATCAATCAAAAAATAAAAATAATTTTACATTTGATTTGTATTATTTCACCAATTTTCAATTGTTTCAGAATTATATTTAAAAGGTTATGATTACGATACAAAGGAAACTTTTATTTTGGAATTAACATATAAATTGTTTGATATGGGATGTCATATGTATGTATGTGCATATATCAGGATGATAATATGTATGGGCATGTATCGAATAATAAAATATAAGATGAAAGATTACAAAATTGATTCATACATTACTTGAAAGTTTTTAGAAAAATAAAAAAATACAAGACCTGAAGATTAAAAATTATATTTTACAACAATAAAAGATTTTTTTTTTTAGACGTTTTTCATTTTTATTTAAGATTTGCTTTTTGTTTGTTTCTTTTGTTAGAAACAAATACATATTTATGTACCTATTTTTCATTTTGCAGATTGTTAAAGTGTCAAACATGTTACATCTAAACAAGTAGTATGCAAAACCAAATATTTTTAAAGGTGTACATTTTTAAAACGTTTTTGAGCCCAAATTTGAAAAATTTTTTTCAGAATTTTTTACTGAAAAAAAAATTGGGAAAATCAAGAGATTTTAAATTTTAAAGAAAGTCTATTTAATTAAGAAAACCTGTTAATGTACGTATGTAAAAACACATGTTTTAGCTGAAATTTTTGTTTCTTATTTTAAAGAAATTTGTAAAATAAAAAATTTTGAATTTTTTAATGCTAAAAGATGTCAAACAAAGGGATGTGCAAATCATTTTCTTAAGGAAGCTTGCGCTTATTATTAAAGATCTACAAAAAAATTTCTTGAGAAGTTTGCGCTTCTTATTAAAGATCTTGCTCCTCTTAATATTTCAAGGTCCTTCTTAATAGTGTTCAAGTGGTATAAAGAAGTTAAAATTTTTTTAAAATTTTAGTTTTACGCATAGCGGTAACGTTTTAGCGTTTATATAAAACCAAAAATTTATATAATTTGTATATCAATTTATAAATCTTTTACGGATCGACAGACTATAATAAACGGACAGAGACCAATAAAATCAAATTTTGCAAAATTTTGTTTTGGAAAATTTCACCTTAAAAACCCTTAATTAAAAATTGTATAATTTTTAGCCTGTTTGGGTGCACATTTTTAAAATGCTTTTATTTTGTATTGAATTTTTTTACGCTTTCTTATGGTTATAGATGAATATATAGATTTGTAAGAAAGCTGATGTTTTTAAAATCGAATTGTAATCGTTTTGTATTGTAAAATTTATAAATGTGCTGAAATGTGCTGAAAATCTGATGTTTCAGACTTCTATATAATTACTTCCGAATGAGTAATAAGAATTAAGAATTCTTGAAGTGTTAAGATGATGGTTCAATGCTTACTTTTAATTACATTACAAATACATTACTTTATTTCCTTTAAATAATTAGTCGGCTGAAATGACTTTGAATTAATAAATATATATATACTTATACATATATAAATATATTTGTTTTAAGTTTAAAATATAGTAAAAACGATAATTTAATTGTTGCCAAACTAAAAGTGCACTTCACTTCTTTCAGTACTAAATTCACAGTCAATTGTTGACAGAAAATTATCGATTAAAAGTTATGTTGCTATACTTACTTTACCTTATTTTTCTGTGTCAATTCAATACTTTGGTTCCTTAACACCTTATCTCAAGTAATTTTTGTAATATATTATTTAAACCAGTTCCATAAAAAATACAGCTAATGTAAAGCTGAAATCGGGAATGTCATTTGTACATCGCATACAAAAGCAACCATGAATATGTGCACAAATCACCCATTATTTTACTCTAGGTTGTCTGCGTTTAAAATTTCGCAAATGACGTTTCCAATTTCATTTTTACATTAGCTGTATTTCTTATGGAACTGGTTTAAATAATATATTACAAAAATTATTGAGGTAAGATGTTAAGGAACCAAAGTATTGAATTGACACAGAAAATAAGGTAAAGTAAGTAGAGAGTAAGTACAGCAACATCACTTTTAATCGATAATTTTCTGTCAACAATTGACTGTGAATTTAGTACTGAAAGAAGTGAAGTACACTTTTAGTTTGTCAATAATTAAATTATCGTTTTTATTATATTTTAAATTTAAAACAAATATATTTATATATAAGTATATATATATTTATTAATTCAAAGTTTTAAATTAATAATTGTAAAAGTATGCAATTATAATCTTTTTTTTATTGTCAATTACCTATTAAATCTTTTTTTTTTTTTAAGTAAAAAGATCAGCTTTCTTGTATGCATTTTAAAAATAATTATATATTTAGAATATTTAAATGTTTTTAAAATGGCATTTTTTATACAATATTTACCAAAAAAAAAAACAACTTAATTTAAAATTTATTTTGGCTTCGGTTTATATAACATTTATATTGAATTGAAAGTAAATTTTGTGCACATATTTTTTAAGAGATTATTTTCGTTTCAGCAATTTGAAATATCAGATAAATTTTATTATTTACTTTTTTTTTTGTTTTTTAGTTATTTAAAAAAAAAAAGTTATTTTATATTTATAAAGTTTTTTTTGTTTTGCATTTGGTCTTTATTCAACATTTTAATAGATTTGCAAAGAGGATTACTTTCCAGAAAGATTTATTAAAGTTAAAAAACAAATTGACGATTGAAATTTTTATGTAGGTATGCATATGTATATGTACATATGTATACATATAAAAACTATGCAATAAAATGAAATGATGACAATATAGTGTGGTAAGCAAATAACAGTACAATGATTTGAATGTTTGTTATTTTATTTTTTTTAAAGAATTAAATTGTGTTGACACTTGAATGTTTAACTCAAATATTTATTTTAACTTTATAATTAAATAAAACTTTTAAAGTTTATCAATTAAATAAAAATGAATGGTAAGTTTTTTTTTTTGATTTTTATTGTTACCCCATTTTCCCACATTGCAATAAAAAATTAATTTACAATTATAGACATTACAATTAGTTTTTCTTTTAATTTTCCAATCAATTATTGTAATTTCTTTAAATTTACAATGTATTTGTGTAGAGTTTTTATTTAAGAGTTTATTCATTTTTACAATGTAGTTGTATAGAGAAATTCTTGATGCCAATAAAACTTAATTGGTAACTGCTAATTTTCAAAGTTATTATGTATTTGTTTCAACAGAAAAAAAATTGTTTGTATTGATGTAGAAAAGAAAATTAATTTTAATATTATAGATGCTATCTACCAAAAATTAATTAATTTTTTTTAAATTTCATTTATGTTTATAAATTGCAATTTAAAATTGCATTTAAAATTAATTTTTTGTTCTATTTTCCAATCCTATAAAGAGCACAGGACATTCACAAAGTCATTTATTTTTCATATTTGAGTAAGTTTCAGTTTCTGGAATTCTACTTTCCAATCCTATAAAGAGCACACAGGGGATCTACAAAGTCATTCATTATTCATATTGGACTAAGCTTCAATTTCTGCAATCATTAGTAACACTAAGCTGTTGATTAGTCGACTGTAGCTATCTGCAAGACATCTATATTATCTATTAAAGCAAATATTATTATTTGTGCGACATCTATCATCTTATACAAGAGTTATTTAATTTACCTCTTGCATTTAATACTTTTCGAATCAAAGTCCAGTGTCTATACCATTGGATTACCGCATTTAAATTTAATAAGTGTGTTTGTATATCTAATTTTTAAATGTATCTAAATTATAATTTAAATAATTTGTGTTAAATGATTTAACTCTTTGGACATCAGTCTTCAAACATTGAATTTATTATTCTTCGGTTAAAAAAGTTTCCACATTTTGTTGTAAAGACATTAAAATATATTTTTATTATTTAAAAATTGAAACAGTTGTTTTTTTCTTTTTTTTATTATTATTTTTTTACATAATATATTTTAAGTAAATATTTTTTATTATTTATATTTTGCCAGGAAATAAAAAACAACTAATAGAAGTAAAATTCAAATTTGTTGAAACTTTTTTTTTAATAAAATAGTAAATATAAATATTGAAATTTAATGCTCTTTCAACGTCATTTGCGTTTTTAAATTATTATGTATAATTTAAGAAAAGTTTAAGGAAGAAGTAATTAAATCAATATAGACATCAATTACTGATAAAATGATATCTATATTTACATAGACTGATTATATATCAGTAATTGAATGATGATGAATTACTGATATAATGATTTCTGTTATAGACATCAATTACTGATATAATGTTCCCTTTTAAAGAATTGACTGCTTAAAAACTGGACTTATTGTTAAAAAGTTCTTACTCAACAATAATATGTGGGACATTTTTTTTCCTATACTACGTTTATAGGCGTTAATATTATGGATAATGGTCTCAATAATAAGAGGGAATATAGGGATTTGATGCATATACTGAGACAATAAGTACATATTGATAGATAGTAGTACTTTGTTGAAAGTACTCTAACTGATGCGCTGATTACTTTTTCTCCTAGAAATCAGAAAAATATTCATTCTTTATTTTAGAGGCCCATTCTTAAATTCTGATAAAAAGTAATAATAAGAACGATTGCTAGTTTTTTTTTTTTTTTTATTTTAAAATGCAGTAGGGACAATAAATTTTAAAATATACTTTTGGGCTTTCAAAATTTATTTTTATATTGACAATATCAGTTGAATTTTTTTGAGAGGACTAAAAAAAAAAGAAAGATATTATAATAGGAAACTTTATATACAGACATTTTGTTAAATTTTACAACTTTTTAATTTTTTTGTTTTTTTTTTTTGGTTTGTTTCGGTAGTTATAAACTTTTTCAACATGTTTATGGTGTTATTAAAACTTTGAGATAATCTAAGGTTAAATATAAAATAATTGAAATCTGGTAAATACACATACTTATAAAATGTAATTTTAAAATAATAAAAATAAAGTTGAGTGTAATGATAGGCCTCAGAAAAATAAAAATTTTAAAATAATAAATTTTTTATTATGGTTTTCTGACAAAATGTTGTTTATGTCAGTTATAAAATGTTTAAATTTTTAAAACAAAAAATATAAAAATATAAAACAAAATAAACAATAAAAAAAATTTGGAAATGAAATTATACATTGGTTATTTATTTTTTAAACACTCATAAATAAATTTTAATGATACTTAAGATATATATTTATGTATAAAAGGCTGTTACATAGATTGTAAAAAATGTTAAACATTAATGAATAAAAGTATAAAATATAGATTAAGCTAAAAGTCACCGTGAGTTTTTAGGCCATAATTAGAAGAATAAATTAAAGAAAGGACTAAAAACCAAACAGCTTTTTCTTAAATATTTAGGTAAGTACAGTAAGTTTTTTAAAGGTCATCACATTGTACAGTTTAAAAACTCAAGAAATCTTTATTAAGATTAAGAAAAAATTAAATATACTAAACAGGTCTTAGACTATAACATGTTAAGAGAAAGAGAATTGCAGAACGAAAATGGAAGTTATATTTGATAAAATTTAATATTGAATTATAAGAAATTTAATGGATGATTTGTTAAATGTGTAAGAAGCATATTCTTAAGGAAATAAATAACAGGAAGCTAATGATTAAAATAATCCGAGGTGATGTTCATAATAAAGAATTATAAATTTTATATTAAAAATTGAATCTTAAAAAAAAGAAATCTGTAATGAACACTGAAAAATTGTCCATTTTTTTTTTGTAGCAATATTATTTATTCACACACTTTACGTTAAGTAATGCATTTTGAACATGGAGCATTATTTTATGTATTTTGTATATACTATTTTATATATGTATTTGAATTACTTGTGTCAAAAGATGTAAACTTATATATGACTATTCGAAAAAAGTTCAAAATCTTTTAACATTATAAAATACTTATTTACGCTTTAAAAATTATACATGCTTTAAGAAAAATCAAAAAAAAAAAATGTTTTTTTTTTCTGCATCATCAGATTTATAAACCATGTAACCATGTATAAATTTAGTATTATATTGGAAGTTAATGTTCAGATATTCTACAGAAGTATTAACATTTGTTTATGACATCGAAGAGAGCATTAAATTGATCTGTTGAGGGAATAAAAAACGATTCTGATAACAATAAAGTGATTTAAAAATGATACCCAATGGTTTTTTTTTTTTTTTTAAATCCGATTCCGATAAAATCCTTACATCCATTACAGATAACATTTTTGTCATGCATCTATTTTTTTTTTGGTTCACATTTAATTTAACTTTATTGTTTCATTCAATTTCACAAAAATAAATTTAAAAACTGGAGAAAGTTAAAGTTTTAACTGTTACTAATGAAAATAACAGTAGTTAGGTTTAAAATTAAGACAGAAAAAAAGGCTTTATTAGACGGAAGGAATTGCTGTTATGTGGAAAGTGTGTGGAACAAAAGGGATATGGTTGATATGTTGGGAGAATAAATGCATGTTTGTAAATAATAGTAAATGGTAGATATATAGATCGATATAGTTGTGGAAGGTAATCTAACTGATGGGCTGTCTAAGCGTGTTGATTAATTTTTCTATTACAAATTACAAAAAAATTTTATTCTTTATTTTAGCAGTATGTAACTTTATTCTTCTTCTCGTCATTTAATCTCGCTTATATCGGGCTAAAATTCTTTAATCTCGCTTATATCTAATCTCCATCTTATTGAAGAGTTAAAATAATTTTAATCGTTTAATGTCTGTTTTAGCTAATCTCCTCGATTGTAACTATAAGCTTTCAGGTAAATGTTGTTTAAAAAGATAATTGCTTCATTTTTAATTATGTATTATCTGTATTTATGAAAGGAAAAGGTATTAAGGTAAAAGGTAAGTACCCTAGACTTCCATCATGCTACTCATAAAAACCCGTCTATAGATGAATAGTATAAATATACTATTTGTTTAAGCAGTATAATGATTCAGAAGATATAAGATAGAGAATGTTTCAATTTATTTGAAATATGAAATGTTATTATCGATCAACAAAAATATTAGTAAAGGTCTCTAGTATGGTTAAAATATATTTACTATTGATGAACTAAAATTGAAAGGACTTAATAATATATATTTGATTTTTTCATATTCATCAGTAGTTCATCAAAATTTGAAAAGCATATAAAACAAAAAAAAAGCTATATAGAAGGACAAACTAAATTAATATTTAAAATCAAAAATAATTTGCGAAGGTAATTTTTCTTTTTCATTTTGTGCGATTAATTTGTGTTTTCGGTTTATCTTAACTTTTGTATTTATTGTTAAAATTCTTTAATGTGGTCTTTTTATGGTTTTCTGATTTGCTATCAACTAAATAAAACATAACGTTCTGTAAATAGTGGATAAAGGCTTTTAAATGAGCGTAAAGATAAAACATTAAATTTTTATGTTTTGTTAATACTGTAATATCCTAATATTAATAAAAAAAAAAAAATAAAAGAATAGAAAAAATAGAGAAAAGTGCCAACAAAATTTATCGATAATATCCTGAATTCCCAGTGATAAAATTTCTGGTCAATTGAAAAATGTTACCATTTTTATTTAGCCTTTAGGTTTCTATTTTTTTTTTTTTTTTGTAGAAATAAGGAAAAACTGTATAAATTTTATATAAATCAATTTGTATACTGTTTAAAAAGAAAAAAATAAGTAGGATAAGAAAAGTTGAAAAAATAATGAACAAATACGGAAATGCCATTGGATTTAATGAATTTTACTGGGCTTAAGTTGGTTGTAAGCATTTTTGTTTGATTAAAAAAAATGATTAAATAAATTGTTTTACTGATAAATTTAATCTTTCAATATAAACTATTTATCCAAATTTTATTTGTTGCTACTAATGATTAAATTTGGTTTTGGTTAATAAATCTTTTTTATGTTAATCTTAATGGATCCGTTGTCAGAATAATAGATTGAACATTCTAACTAAATTAGAAGGAAGATGTTTCAGTATTTTAGTGTTGTGACAATTACAAAATGGAATTAATAAAACTGTAATTTTTACCAAAATAAGGTAGTATATAAAATTAAGGATTTTCTGAGAATTATATTTTTAAAATGATAATCTACAGGATTACAGAATTGCAATAATTTTATTATAAACATTTGCAATTTCTTCTTAGAACTTTTTCTGTATGGAAAATTGTGAAAAATTAATAGACACTTTTCAATTTTAACTCTCATTTTAACTTCAATAAACTCTACATATAATTTTTTTGCTTTTACATGGGAAAATATAAAAAATATAATATTTATAACTTTAATTTTCGTATCTTACATTAAAATCAAAATTCGGATTTCTGTCTGAAACAGTAAATTTTTAATTTTTGAGCCATCAATAGCTCTTAAATGGACTTAAAAAATTTTTTCCTTCGTTACTAAGGGTCGAGACTTATTCTCTAACTTTTGACTTCTTTCAAAATTTAAAGTTTCTAATTTAAAACGTTTTGGGAAATACAGTTCGTTCAAAATTTTCATATACCAACAGATAAGATATATATATGTACCTAATTGTAAAAATTTATATCCTTTTTTTTTAATTTACAAAGCATAATGCTGTATCTACTATCAACATCCTCATTAAGGGCTCTTAACGTAGTCTACAAAAGAATGTCCACAATTATAACGTAATTTGTAAAACGTACTTACATACTTAAGCCTAGTCCAAAACGAGGAAGAATACAGTTGCCTTTGTCAACTCTTAGATACCCGTACGAACCGTTACTATGTTCACAGCCTGTCACTCTGCTCACAATATTATTTTTTTAATATTTTAGTATTTTAAAATAATTTGGGTGAATTTTATAATTTCTAGAACTATGGGTTGTACATATATTCAAACTATATGTTTATATGTACATTCTTCAAAAGCAAATTCTAACCTTTCACATAACGATTATCAATCCAAAACTTTTTCAAATATTCTATAGTACCATTTAATACGAAGCGGTAAATGTATATTAAATTTACTTAGTACAAAATAGTAAATATAATTTTAAATATTATATTATATTATATTTAAATATTCCATTGACAGAATAATTTCTTATAAGTACAATAAAATACATATATGAATGTAAATACGGCGCTATATAATATACATCTATACTCTTATCATTCATTCACTAGTGACATATACGATATCTAAATAAACATGATATTATATAAGTATATATATTAATATCATATAAATAAAAATTCTTCAAGCAACCGTTATGTTGTTTATTTATTTGCATTTTTATGTACTGCGCATTATATACTCAACAATTTCAAATTATCGAGTAAAACAAAATGCAAAAAAATCGTTAAAGAAATTTGTTAGAAAATTTGAAAAAATCAAGTAACACTTTCGTCAATTATAAAGTAACCCTACATTATTAAAAAAAGTTGTTAACAGAAATAAGAATATAATGTTGAAGCTTTAATTTTTATGTATTACTTTAAAAAAATTTTAACAGGTGTTTAAAAATAGGAAATTTTCAGTTTTTAACCCCTTACAGCTCCTAAACGGGGGGTGATACAAAAAAAGTTTCTGAAATGACTCATACTTATTTTCAAAGATCTAACATCTGTCAAAATTTCAACTTAAACCGTTTAGAAGATAGAAGGGTTGAAGGATTTTGCAAAATTTGAGTTTCACATAACGGTAAATTAAGACACCGTATGCCACAAATATATATTTATGGTATATATACTTTTAAAGCTAATAAAAATAGTAATCGTTTGGCGTTTTCAAAATGAAGATATACCTTATACAACTTGTGCTATAACAATTTAAATAGAGAGCTTTTTTGAACTTTTGGAGGGCTGTAGCTCCGTAACGGGTGGGGCTACATAAAAAAGTTATTAAAAATAAAATTAATATTTTTGTGAGATCTATCAGCAGTTAAAATTTCATAGCTCTATTGCAAAAAAAATGTCGGGATCTAAAAGTTAGGTGTTCGAGAGCTACCCTAAGGCTTGGTCCAAACTCAACCAAAAAAAATAGGGAACCTACAAATTACTCCCAGAATATTTTGTGTAAATTTCAAGATTCTAGCTTTCTTAGTTTTTGAGTTAGCGTGCTGACGGACGGACGGACGGACGGACGGACATGGCTCAAAAGTCTTAGAATTTTTTTCTGATCCGATCCATACCTTTGAAGGTATATCTAGCTCGCTTATTTCGAGGTGTTACAAACGGAGGAGTAATTTTATTATACCCGATCCTATCGTACGGGTATAATGAACGTAATTCGTAATAAGAGACAACGAGACACATAGAACCTACCATAACATGTAAATATATTGACGATAAAAATGTCAAAAACAACTGCACGAAAAATTATATGTCATATAAACGGGAGAAATGGCATTTAAAGTTTTCGTAAAAAGATGGCAATACGTTTAACCTAAAAATTTATTTACGTAAAAAGTTGCTTTTTCGAGAAAGTCGGAAATTTAAAATTATATAAATGCAAATATATATACAAATACAAATATATAATATTAATTATGATGTATCCAATTTTATTTTTTGTACTATTAATTATTAGTATTCATTGCTTAATCCATTAATTAGTATTATTTAAATGCATTAAAAATTTCTTTGAAACTTAATTATAAAATTCCACATAATACTGTATTTTGGTTTTAAATAAATTATACATTTTTTTGTGCAGTAGAATCGATCATCACATCACTTTAAATATTGATAATCTTTTCTGACATTTTTAAAATGTATTTAAAAGGAATAACGAAGACTTTTCCTAGATTTTGTAAAAAACTGTAAAATTTACCAAACAATTTTAAATTTTATACAAAATTTTTATGATTGCCAAATCCAGATTTCAATTCTGTTATTAAAAAAACAGCAAATAATTTTAAAAGGATTTATTTTATATTTCGTCAGATGTCATTACAATTTTAACAAATATTTTTTTTTAGTATCAAAAAATGCAATTTCTAATTTTCTTCAATTTTAATTTATTTATAAAAAGAAAAAAAAAACGTTATAAAAATATTATTCAAGATGACATTGCACTCAGACTGACTGGATGAATACAATAAGAATAATCATAGCATTTAAAAAGAGTTTATAGAATTGTCTTTTAAAAATAAAAAAAACACATGGTCACTGTATTCCCACATTAATTCCACTGGTAAAAATTTGAACATATAACAATAGTAAAGAAAGATTTTAATATATTTAGGAAAAAAAAGTACAAAATAAAACAAAAATGGTTATAAGAAAAACAAACATTTACTTTTTAAAATAAAAATAAATAGTTTTAAAAACTAGGAAATGCTTAAAATATGTTGTACAACTAAAGATATATTTCTGATTTCTAATAGAAAAATGTCTTTAAGTAGAGATTATACTTGACTTAATAAATTTCGATGGGATTCAGATCTGTTGTATTTGAAAAATGAAAGCATAAAATATTTTTAGTTTTTCCAACTATGTGAGGAGGAAGTTTTAAAATAAAAAACAAAACAGCAAATTAGCGATTCAGCTATTGAAAAAACTAATTTTAAAACTTTTACAAATTTAATATTTTAAAACAATTTTTTTTTTTAAATACGCTTAAGAATTATCTAAGTTCTAAAGGAATAGTGATTACCGAGCGTAAGTGATAAAAATAAATTTATTAAAACAATAAGGATTAATAATAATTTCATTTATGGTAAAAAAAATTATTTTAATAATATATAGATTCACGGCTTATTAAATTTTAGCTGTGACATTCAGTGACATATGTTGTCAATAAAATTGTCAATTAATTCAAAACAATTTGAGTTAATATGGAATTTGACAAAACTTAACACAAATTGTGAGTTGTTTACACTTAAATTGACAAAAATTTATAATATAATTGAAAACATATCGCTTATGGTGCTGATACACTAAGTGACATATTGTTAATTATATTGTCAATTGATTGACTACCATTTAAGTTAATAAATAATTTGAAAAAAAATGGCAGAAAATTGATCAGTGTTTACACCTAAATTGTCAAATATTGACAATATATTTGACAAACTTAGTGTAAATAATGCAACCGTGGTGGCATTAAATGCTTCAACTTTAGAAACATTAATAAAAACTGATATTTTACTGTATTTAGTTCATGAACAATGTTTTTATTATACCCTACACTTAAAGTATAGGGTATATTAACTTTGGTATGGTGTTTGTAACCACCAAAAGGAAGCGAGTTAGATATGGACATGTATATATATTCTGAATCAGGATCACCTCCTGAGTCGATTTAGCGATGTCCGTCCGTCCGTACGCACGATAACTCAAAAAATAATGATGCTATTGGAGGGGTTGGAGGGGTTGTTCGGGTACCCCCCCATACAACTCCCAAAACCGAACAAGCATATCTTTGAAATTAATAAAGATAGAAACTGCAAATTTGATACGAGGGTGTTGTTTTCTGAATCCCTGATTTGCCTAAAATTTCGGATGAGTTGGAATGATTGTTCGGGTATCTGCCACACAACTCCCAAGACCAAACAAGCATATTTTCGAAGCATATTTACTTGAAATTTGATATAAGAGTGTTCTAGCCTGTTCTGATGATGTCTCTAAAATTTGAGATGAATTGGGGTGGTGGTCCGCGTGCCTTCACACACTTCCCAAGACCTAACAAGCATATTTTCGAATTTAATAAGGATATAAATCTGAAATTTTGTACAAAGGTTGTAAAAGTATTTATTTTTTAGCTTAGGTATATTAAATACCTAACTAAAATAACTTATGGATTTTTAATTTAATTTGAATTTTTTAGGTGTAGGGTATAAATAAGTCGGTTGCATCGACTTACTGTTACTTTTACTTGTTTTGGAACTATAAACTTCTAAAATTAAAATATTCAAATATATTTATTATTATTATTATGAAATTTGCAAATTTTTTATTCTATTTGTATTACATTTTAAACTGCAAAAAGGTATGAAAAAGTTTTTCATTAATTTTTTGGTAAGTGTGTAAAAAAATTAGTAAATAGTTTAATTCCTTTCATTCTAAAGACTCTGATCTGTAGGAGTCATTTTAAATTAAAAGTAATTTAACCAGTAATATTTAATTAAGTTTTAAAAAGATCAGAGTATAAAGAAAAAATTCTTAAATATAAAATGAAAGGATAAAAGTTTTATATAAAATTTTAAAAAGTTGTTGCAAAAAATATTTTTTTTAATCCTTTCAAAATTGTGATGCCAAATCCAATTAAGTTTTTTTTTTTAAACCAAAAAACAAAATTATATTACTTTAAAAACTTTTACAGTTCAAGGAGAGCACTAATTTTATAATTTTTTTTTATTTTTGAAGAAATGCGTATATAAATATTTAAAAAAGTTAAAATTAAATAAACAAATATATAAAAAATATGTGAAAAACAAATATATAAAAAATATGGAATAAATAAAGTCAAGGTTTTTTAAAGGAGGAAATTTCTAAAAAAGGATTTTACATTCAAAAAAATGCGATTATTTTGCAATAAGAAATGCAGTTTTTATAAAGAATATCAAGAACATTTCATTTAATTTATAATTTTTGTGTCTTAAAATTTTGACTTGAATGTTTGACTAAAGTGAAAACAAAAATGTATTCATTTTATTGCAATTTATCCTTATTTTCATATTTTTTTTAAAAATAGTTTAGAAATTTTGTAAGCAGACTGATAGACTGTTTATTTTGTTTGCTTTATTTAATTAATTTCTTACTCAATACTAAACAATGGAAAATCCAAAATAAATAAATTTAGTAAAAATAAATAAAATATGTAAGTATAAAAAAAAAATCGGTTCACTTATAAATATTCACTCAGCATTTACTAGTTTTTCGGTAAAAAATAACTATGTATATATTTTTTTGCCTTACATTTTTTATAGATTATAGTATAAACATTTAATTTCATTTGTAATTCTTTACACAAATTTTCCATTACACTTTGCGACACTTTAAAGGAGTTTGTGACACTTTAAAGGAGCCGAGCTTGTTATAAATGTGATTCATAGATTAGAATCGAAAAATAAGTCTATTAAGTCATGTGCGTCGATCTGTTTGCCCATACGTTATCACAAAAAATGAATCAGCTGGAATTCTGAAATTTGATTCTGAGGTTTGAATAGCTCCTAAACAACTTTTTTTATTTATATGAAAATAACTCAGTGTCTATTGAAGCTGACTATTTAAAATTTTTTGAAAAGATGGCAAGTTGCATGCCAATAACTACTGTAAAATTTAGTTGTACTCGGGCAGCAGCATATGTTAGAACTTAATTAAGTTATTCATCTGAAATATTGTAAAAGATGATCAAGTTTTATGGCAATAATTTTTGTAAAATGTGGTTGGTTCGGGGCAATAGGTTCGAGTAGCTGTTAAATAAAACATCTGAAATTTTTTAAAAGATGGTCAAGTTTTATGGAAATAAAATATTGTTCATATAGGTAGAGTTGACACAGTCTAGTCTACACTCTTTCTCGTTTTTTCCATTCTTAAACCTTACAATATTCAGATTTTATTTGAATGTTTTTATTTTTATAAATATTTTCAAATGGTACTACAGTGGAATAAATATATTCTTTGATTTTCTTTGTGGAAAAATATTGTTTTCTATTGAGTTGGGTAAATATTAAATACTTTTAGACCATTGTACAAGCAGTTCTTTTTTTGGTTGTTTGTTTTAAAGAGGGTGAGGCAAAGGTTAGACTTGTTTCTAGTATTATTACTAGTATTATGATTTTTAATATCAATAGATGTATTAACGATTCAGTTATGTTTAAAATGATTATTAAAAATCCTGTTAAAAATACTTGAAAATTAATCCCATCAAAAAAGAATGGTAAAAAATAAAAATGTCAACCAGTAATCTTTGGTAGTTTATACGTCTATCCGTCACTATCCCATTCCCATTTAATTTTGATGAAAATTTATTTAGGATGTTAATTTTAGTTACAAAATTTTCATATTCCATTTCAAAAATATTAAAAAATATTTTTATTTTATTAATTTATCTTAATTTCTTGAAATATAATTAATTATTAGTACATATTTATAAAACATTCTTATATGTATATAAAACATTCTTATATCTTATATCTTTCTTTTCAAATAAATTTTTGTTGTAAATTTTGCATTCATATTTAATGCATTATTTTAGAATTTGATGTTAATTCAAATTTTATTTAAATACATATATTAATAAAAATGCATGACCAATTTTATTGTTTGTATATACATATAGAAGAATATAATAAAATATATAAAAAAAAATATTCTTTTGTAGTTTAAATTAAATAATGGTATAGGTATATCTTAAGTATAAAATTTCGGAAAAATACTGATAAATAATTTTGATAACTTAAGTTGTCTATATTTGTTGGATATGTATGTTATATTTGAATTAAATAAATAATAAAATCTGTTTAGTACATATTTGAAATATTAAACAATTTAAGATTTCAAATTTTTTTATTAATTTTTAAAATTTATTTAATTGGTTCAGCCAGTAGAGAATTGTCTTAATAAGAATATTGTCTTAATTCGAAACTTTTGGCATGTGAAAACTTGGTATGGTATGTGTATGTGGTATACATTTGGTATGAATTAGCACATATACATATTTTGTTTTTATTTTCATTAATTGATTTTGGTATCTTATAAAGTCTCACAATTTTAAGTTAAAATTTATTAAGTTTTAATACTTTGAAAATAAACTTTTTGGGTGTTGAATTTGAAGACTTTAAAACATGAAGTCTATATGGAAAAATTATGAAAGTACATATACATAAATTGAAATAAACTGCTTGTACCGCGTAATATAGAAAACTCTCCAAATTCGATATTTGAAAATCTTTTAAAAATTAGGTAGTCATTTAAAAATAACAAAACTTAAGCGATTATTGTCGTTTTATTCAATGCAACTCGAGAAAAATCGATTGTTTAAATTTCGTTTCGAATAACCATCTTTTTTTTAATAGGTTATCAAAGTGCAAAATATATGCATATTATTGAACTCCTGAAAATTTAAAATAAAAAAATATAGAAAAAGTATAAAATTAAATATAAATATTATTTCAGTAGATATATTTCGAGATTAAAGGGGTCTTGGTGACCTAGTGGGTAAGAGCGTATAAAATACGCTGTAAACACCGAGGGAGTGTTGGTTCGAATCCCACACACTTCGTAAGAGTTACTCCCCCTTACGATACTTACAGCCACGCCTGAACAATAAAGGCTGTGTAATTTCCTGTCCACATTTATGTGGCAGAGAAATGCATTTAAAAAAAAAAAAAAAAAATTTCGAGATTAAAGGTACAACACAGAGAATAATCCCAAAAAAAAAACAAAAATATTTATTAAATCAAAATGATCATAATATAGATTATAACTTTTAGTTTTTATTATTTTGTTTTCTTCATATTCTTAAAAAATATTTTTTATAATAAATTATCTTAACAATTTTTCAACTCAGAATATAAAGAATTTTTTTTTTAAAGAGGTGAAATGCATATTACATTTTAAAATAATATCAGGAAACGACACTTTTTGAATAAAAAATCATTGAATATCCGATAAAAAATATTTTAAAATCGATATACTAAATTTTCTTTCTTTTATTGTATTCTGTATAAAATTCAAGGATAACATTTTTATATTATTTATACTTGTTATTTATTTGTTTTATTATCATTACAAAATTTATTTAATATTTTTTTATTTTGAAAACGTTATTGAAACATTAAATTTGTTAGTGTGTGTATGCATTATGACAATGAAAATTCAAAATGTATAAGTGAAATAATACGCTAAATTTTTGAGAATAACAAAATATTTTAAAAATTTGAAAATTTTTGAATACTAGAGATATTTCTAAAATTAAAAAAGAAAAAAAAAATGATGGTTTTTTGGTAAATAAGAAGAATATTTGTGTTTAATGATTTTTTTTTTATGTATAATGTGCATAGTTCAATTATTTATTATGGATGCATAAAAATAAAGTCTGAAACTATTAAATTTTAACTTTTCTAGAAATAAATTGTATTTGTTAATAATTTTATATACATTGTTAAGTAAATACAGATAATTTATATTGGTTTAAGTTGCAAGCATAATAAATCGTATAATTTTAACAAGAGAAGAGACAAAATTAATAAAACTTTTAGTATTTTTGCTTTTTACTATAATATAGAACAGAAGAGGGACATATACAGTTGATTTTAAGAATATAAAATTACTTAGGGAAGCAAAATTGCAAAAATACTAAACATTACTATACCAGTATACATTACAAAGTGGAAAATCTGAGTACTCAATCATAACAAGTTAAAATAAATCAATTAAAGGATAAGATAAATTTGAATTAATAAAATAAAGTCAGTTTACCAATTTACTTTGAACTTTAATATGTTTTTTAATTGTTTATAATATTTCAGTTTTATATATTATACTGATTAATAACATTATATAATTTAAAAATTTAATTATCCAAATAATAGTAAACATCAAAATAACAGTAAATATTTATTTATATTATAAAGTATATATAAACAAGGTAGAATGTAAACCAACCGCACATTTTAAAAGCGCACATTGCCAAAAGACAATACAAATTGTTTAGAATTATGACTTGCATAAAAATTTGAAAATTTCATGTAATAAGAAAAAATGTGAAAATAGAACTTTTCTGGAATTTTGAGAAGCTGTAAGTCCGGAACCCTATATAATTAAGAAAAACCGTTATAAATGTAAAAACTTATTACTGGAATTTTAATTTTTATGTCTTGCCGAAGAAAAATTTGTACAGGTGCCTAAATATAGCCAATTTTTCAATTTTTCAGCCCTAATAGCTCTTAAACAGGGGATAGTGCATATAAATTTTCTAAAAAAACTTATACTAGTTCTAAAAGTTATTTCTTGTATAAAAATTTCAGGTTCCTATCTAAAGGCTTGCTGGAATTATGAAGGTAGAAAAATCATGCAAAATTTTGTTTTCACATAACGGTAAATTTAAATACTAAATTTAAAAAAATTGCATAATTTTGATAATAATTTACAAAGTTCAAAAAAACACCTCTTAAATGACGTTTTCAGATTGAAAAAATGTAAGTAGAACATCAGATATAAGTACTCATTTAAAAATAGGGCTTTTTGAAAGTTTGAAGGGCTGTAGCTCCGTAATGGATGGGATACAAGAAAAATTTGCTCCACAAAATTAATTTTTTTATGAGACCTACCTATGGTTAAAATTTTTTTTCTCTATTTTTAACGGTATAGAGGTTTTGTAAACAGACGGGCGGACGGACAGAGTGAAACTAATAAGCACATTTTTTCAATTTATATAAATATATAAATCAAATTTAATAAAATAAAATGGGTTGAATACGAAATTCCATTTCTCAAAATCCCAATCACAAAATTTCAAACACAAAATCCCAAATCAAATTCCAAATTACAAAATTCCAAAAATTTATCAACTTATCACAAAATCCCAAATTTCGAAATCTTATTCTCGCGCATTGAAGCGGTTTGGTACGAAAAAAAACAATTTTCTATTTTGATTGTTTTTGTAAATACTGATATGAGATGGAAAACAGATTTGAAGCAGCAATTATAGATTGTATGATTTCAATTGCTTAGAATATAGTTATGTTTTAAATAAAGTGCTCAGAATATAAATTATATTTTTCAAAATTCATTTATTTTAAATGTGATATTGAAATATGATTTAATATTTTTTAACATATCAAATCATGACATGTGACATAAAAAATCTTTTCCTTTTTCTTTAAACTATATAACTACCAAGTAAAGAAATTTTCAAAATTTCTATATCTTTAGATTATATTGTTTCTTATTTTTAGATTTATATTGTCTATAATCAAACAAATTGTGAAATGATTTTTTTTGTATAACTTAAAAAAAAAAAAACTTTTTATTTGTAAAAGAAGAGGATAGAATACAAAAGTAAAATAAGAACGTAAACAATTATATTAGAAAATTATATAATTTCAAGAAAATTAAAATAAAAGTATTCTTTTTCTTATGGCTGTTATTAATAATGTCTTTAGCTAATGCAAATTTATAATAAAAAAAAAAAAAACTTTTTAAAACTTATTAAATGTCATAACTCTTAACTTTTTCAAATATTGAATTTTTTTATTTTTTTGTTTTAAGTTTTTTCTAATATTTGTCCTTTTTTTATATTTTTCTCTTCATATCTTAATTTATACTTTTACTTCTTAATTCACGTTTTCTTCAACTGTATTAAAATAAAAGCTGTTTTCTCTTTTACATTGAAAGTTTTGTTTTTCTTTTAAACTTTTTTTTTGTTTTTTCTCAAAAAGTTTCAAAATAAACAAAAACAAAGGATAAAATTCAAGATCCAATCAAAATAGATTTAAATGTAGACATTATAGGACATTCAATAAAGAAAATCAAAAAATATTTCTAGATATAGGCATTATAGGACATTAACTTTTATTTTGATTTTCTGTTTAAGTAATAAAATTTTTTTTTTCCGAAATAAAGTCCTTGAGATCGAGAAAAGTACAAAAAAAAAAAGAAAAATAAATAAATAAAGAAAAACAAGGTAAATTTGAACTAATTTAAAACATATTCAATGGATAGACATAGGAATAAGAGACATGGCAATAAAAATTTAATAAAGTTTTTTGTATACAAAATAAAGATAGGTCATGTAGGTGTTGTACAGATGTATTTATGATGCATAAAATTGTACAAAAAAATAAACTTTATTTTAATTTGAGTGAATAAGTTGTGGATTCATTTAGATGCCATCATATAATATTATATGAGAATGTTCTGTATTGTATGGGAAATTATAGTTACAAGTTAAGAAATAAATTGTTACAAGTAACAAAATTTCAAATTTTAATGATAAAAGTTTCAAGGACTATATTATTTTGTTTTTTTTAGCACATTTCCAAAAACTTTTTGAAAAAATGTACCTATTAGTTTCATTCTGTTCGTCCGTTCGTGCGTCTGTTTACAAAACTTCTACACCGTTAAAGATAGAGAAAAAAAAATTTTTAACCATGGGTAGGTCTCATAAAAAAATTAATTTTGTGGAAGAACTTTTTCGTGTAGCCCCATCCATCAGGGAACTACAGGCCCTCAAACTAAAAGCTCTATTCTTAAACGCGTATATTTCATGTTCCGCTTAACATTTTTTCAATCTGAAAACGCCATTCGGCAGGAATTTTATTTACCTTTATAAATCAATATCAATAGTATACTTATTTTTTAAATTTAGTATTTAAATTTACCGTTATGTGGAAACAAATTTTGCATGATTTTTCTACCTTCATAACTCCGGTACGCTTTTAGATAGGAGCTTGCAATTTTGAGGCAAGAAAGAACTTTTAGAATTAGTATAAGTTTGTGCAGAAAATTTTTTTGTATCAACCTCTGTTTATGAGCTATTAGGGAAAATTAGCTATTTTCAAACACCTGTAACTTATACATCTGTACACATTTTTCTTCGGCAAGACATGAAAATTAAAGGTTCAATAATATATTTTTACGTGTGTTAATGGTTTATCTTAGTTATATAGGGTTCCGGACTTACAGCCCTTAAAAATTCCAGAAAAGTCCTATTTTCATGTTTTTTCTTCTAACATTACAGGAAATTTTCAAATTTTTGTGCAAGTCACAATTCTAAACAGTTTGTATTGTCTTTTAGAAATGTGCGCTTTTAAAACCGTTGGTTTACATTCTACCCTATTTATTTTAAATTTTAAAATGGATCGAAAATGGATTTTCTAAGTATAATTTACAATTAAACAAATTAAAATCTTTCTGAATAAAATGACTATTGGTCGGTATGTATCATATTAAAAAGTTGAAAGGAAAAAGTTTTATTTTAAATTAATTTTTATAATTTTGCTAATAAAAAACAAAACTAAAATTAACATTATATTAAAAATATTTTTTTAAAATTTTGAAATTTTAAACTCACTCATAATTATTATTTAATTGAATAAGCTTAAGAGTTTCTAGTTTTAAAACAAACCGCAATTTTCTTCTTCAATTTCTTTCATACTCGATAATTAAAAGGTTAGATTTCTTTAAGTTGCTCGAACATTTAACAATAACATAGTGAAAAAAGCTGATTGGAGTAAAGCAAAGAAAGTCTGGTTCAATTCATTCAAAAATCAAATCTGTCTGATCTATTCTAAAAGGCATTAATTTGAACCAATGCTGGATTTTAAGAGGATGCTATTTAATGGTATGGGTATTTAAATATTTAGGCATGCAGCTAAGTCTAATAATGCTGTGGAATGAGCATTTTGTCCTATGACTAATTAGTGATCCTATTTATCTAGTAATGCTTTTAACATATTGGAGAACATTATCTCTCTGTTATAAATATCTTGTATATAAGTAATGACACTTCTTCTATTGAACTAAAATGAATAATTATTTATTTTAGTTTTAAACAATTCCAACGCTTCTTCCAACACTCGGGAGGGTTCAAGTGTTATTTTCCACACCATGGAAATTTCTAGATGCTTTAAAACTAGTTGTGAGAACGTATTTATTGTGAGAACCGATGCTTCTATTTAATGATATATATGCAATGATAGATATATTCCCGTTTGTTAGATTTGCAACTTTTTCCGTCTATTATATAATTTGGAACTTTGAAAAAAACCAGCAGGTTTGTTACGGATATAAAATCATATCATAATTTTATATTAATTTCCGATTATATTTTGAAATTAATTAATCATTGCCATTCTTGCCATTCTTGTGTCCGGAAATTATGCCCTAAGAGGCCCACTCGGTTTGATTTCTCCTTCAAAGTGGTAACAAGACCGAATTTCAAAAGATCACGAGTTCAGCTATTACCACTTTAAGAAGGAAATAAAACAAATTGAACCTTATTTATTGGACTATTATTTCAGCACACCGCCATTCTTAATATTTATGAATAAGAATTTTTGATTTAAAAATATTTTAGTTATTTAGTTTTCTTACACATAAATGTATTTTATAAATTAATAAAAATTAAGGTAAAAAGTTCAAAAAAAAAACCGCAAAAGAATAATGTTTTGAAAACAATATAAAACGATCTTAAGAGTCCTACTAGTAAGAGTAAAAGAGTACTAAAAAAAAAAACTAACAAAGAAAGTAAAATAATGAAAATTTTACAATAGCTTTCGAAAAATTAAAAGACCAGAAAAGTGTTTTAATATTGTATTATAAGTTTCATTATATTTTAGTTCATATCTGAAAAAGTTATTATAAAAATTAATAAAAAAGTTCAAGTGAAAGAAAAAATGCACGAATTTTCAAAAGGAATAATACAATCAAAATGTTTTTATGTTTATTTTTAAGGAACCCTCAGCTAAAATAAGCAGAACATAATTCAAGTATGCAATCATAATATTATACAATTACCACAAAAGATTGAATGATTTTGGATTACTTGAAAAGAACTAAAGCAATTCATTGGTATGGTATTAAAAAAGGTAAAATTTGGTTATTAATTATGGATAAAATTAATATCGTGTCCTTTATTTTATTTAATATTTTATAATTAATAAAATCTAATATAAAAAATTTATGATATTTTTTTTTTTTATTAAGACCCTACCGTGTTTTTAAAAATTAAATTAATATAGTTTAATATTTAAATTTACATTTCTTTGAAAAATTATGTTGTATAATATTCTTTAATATAAGGTGAATCTTACAAGTTTAACAAAAAAAAAAAAAATAAATGAGGTTAATAATGTTATACCAAGTTATATTGGCATAAAAGCCAATAACTATACTGATGAGGCTACAAAACTAACTTGAAGACCATTATAAATCCTAAATAAATAGGATATCATCAAATTAGGCATATCCAAAACAACAAACAAACTGGGAAAACTGCAAATTGGCAAAACTGCATTATAAATATTTTAAATTCCTAAAAAATTACACTCGTTAGTCCACAAAAAAATAAATTCTTAAATTTCTAATGCTAAATCCGGAAAAGATACAGCTATATATACAAATTTCAGAATTCGACATACCAGGTTAACTCATCAACATATTTAAAAAAAAAAAAAGTCAACACCCATAAGCAAAAACTGCCAAAACAGCTCGGTTATATTAGCCCACATATTATACGGCTGCTAAACAATAATCATCATAAGACAAATACTAAAATTCTCCTAAATAAAGTTACAAGACATAAGACATAAAGAATTTCAACAAAACAAAATTATAAAGTATATAGAACTGGAATAAAAATGGAAAACCAATAGAACCTAACTGAAACTATTAACAAGATCGTATCAAAAATATGATCGTATCAAATATAGTCGAAGAATTTAATTGTTGCTTTAATTAACTTCTTTTCCATAAATTTAACTTAATAATTATATTTCTTGGTTAAAAACAAATAATATTAATAATAATAATAAATCGCAATAGGTAATACAAAACACGGTATGTTTATGAAGTAATCTAATAACTTTTGCAATTTCCAGCAAAAAAATGTACCAGTTAGGCAGCTTTGTATTTCTTAAATTGGTTGCACAACTTTCTCTTTAAAAATATAAATCCAGCATTTATTAAAAAATGCTATTAAAAAGAAACTTTTGTACTATATACTTCTTAAGATACTATAAGATCAAAGGATGTCCCATCAATTTTATAAATAGAATTTCTTTTAAAACAATTGTTCCAAAATTCATTCTATTCACAATTTTCTATTCAATCATTTTGTTGGTATGCTACACAGTGCCCTGAAAGAGAAAGAGTAATTTTCTCTATTTCAAGAATTGACCTATTTATCAGTTTTATCATAATGGATTAAAGGTTTTGTCATTAGTTTATTCAATGTATTATAAAATTTCATTTTATATTTTTTTAAATTTATTTAATTAAAAAAAAAGTCAAAAGATTGGATTTAGAATTTTTGTTTTTTGTGCATTTCTCTGCCACATTAATGTGAACCGGAAATTACACAGTCTTTTCTTTTCAGGCGTGGTTGTAAATGTCATAAGGGGGATTAACTGTTATGATGTGTGTGGGATTCGAACCCATACTCTCTCGTTGTTTACAGCGTATGTTATAGGCTCTTATTCATTAGGCCACTGGGATTTAAAATTAAAACTAATTAAAACTTAAATTAAACATGGAAAATACATATTGTTTATTTGGAACTACTTTTTTATAAATTATTTACTATTTTCCCTTTGTTTTAACGAGTATAATTGTTAATAGGTTTGCAAATTGTGTATTTTTTACCAAATGAATTGACTAAAGGTGAATAAAGATCAAAAGAAATAATGATATTTTTTTTTAACTTTTTACTCGGGTGTTTTTTAGAATTTGATATTATGTAGTGATGAAAAGAACTAATTTAATTGATATTTTTATTTTAAAAGAATCTGCAATGTGTAATTTATACTTTTTAATTCTATCACTTGAAAAATTCAGGTATTCTATTGTACATATTTGTTAATTTTTAATTTAAGTGTTTTGGGAACATTAAAGGTTATAATTGGTTAGCAAAAAATACTTACATTTATATAAATTTTAATAACAGATTTATAATGTATTAATCGTATATATATTAGAGTAGCAATAATTTCATTAACATACTAATGATATACATACTAATAAGTATTTAAAGAATCGTGTGTTGAACTTGTTGGTATCACTTTGTTGTTTAAAAAATCTTTTCTTATCTAATCTATTTTTAATATACATATATATAATCTAAATTTATTAAATTAAAATCTGCAATCGGTTAGATACGAAAGCCCATCTCACATAATCTTATTTATTCAAAATATCGTTTCTTCAAATCTTTAAAATTGTTTTTTATTAATTCCATAAAATGTGTGTTTGCTGATCATTCTGTTTCCAACATTATATTTTTTTTATATGTAACCGGTTTTTAGTTAAATAGGTTTACCTTAAAGTTGAAGAAAGTGTCTCGTGGTTCTTCGCAATTTTTTCTTATACTAAGAAAATTGCAATTTGTGGTGAGGTGTAATTTTCAAAGAAAATTACATTTTTTAGTGCAAAAGTAGTAATAGTATTTATTGTTTTTTTTTTGAAAATATGCCAACTTTTGTTAAAATCGTTTTAAAATTTGGTTTCTAAGTTTATTTATTTTATTCTTCATTCATTAGTTATATATTTTTTGAAATATATTACATACATATATTGTATATTAATATGTTTTGTAAAAGATCTAACAAATGCCTTTTTCTTTTTCCAAAAGTTACAAATAAAGAAATATCAAAATTTTTGGAAAATAGTTTAGATAGTTTTATCTAAAAATTACAGAAAATGGGATTGTGAGTAAACGGGATTTTGAGAAAACATTATATGAGATAATTGTAGCTCTCCTATCAGCAATATATAAGATACATTAGATACGTTCTTGGCAGCTTAGTTAGGAATCGTGTTGTTGTAAAGGATATAAACTTCACAGAATATTAAGATTTTGGTTCAAAGTAAATAAAAAAGTGTTTTTTAATTAATCAAATCAAAACTATAATTTGTCGAAATATATTATCAAAAATATTACGTTAATGAAACAATTTAGGTTTTCAAAAAATTAAAATTAGATAAATTTAATAAAATAAAATTCAAATTTATAAAAGTATGAAATATAAATTGAAAAATAAACCCTGAAGCATAATTATAATTTACAAAAATTCTTTTTCATAAATGCTTTTTATGAATGAAAATTCTTTATTTCACTGTCTAAATATGAATGGATTAAGTCACAAAAGATTTGTTGGATTCAAATTTGAATTTAAATTTCATTCTTCGTTACGTTTATGTGTACGCGAATTTTTAAAAATTTCTTATAAAACGATATTTTTTTAACTTGGTAAATTTCCTTTATTTCCTTTTTCCTACTAAAAAACATAAATTAAAAAAAAAATTGCGTTTGTAGTTTGTAGTGTAAAATTTCCGCATTTTATGAACCGATATGTAGTGAAAAAGCATTTTAGAAGTGTCGTATTGTTGCAAGGTTTTGTATACTCTAAAATTTTTAAGATAAGTTGTTCAAAACTGTAAAAATTAATTTCAAATTCAAGCGAAATTTGCCGGAAGCGAAATCTGGGAAATATGTTTTATTATTTTAAATATATATTAAAAGCACATTGGGGGCCTCGATGGCCTAGTGGGTAAGAGCGTATAAAATACGCTGTAAACACCGTGGGAGTGTGGGTTCGAATCCCACACACATCGTAAGAGTTATTCCCCCTTATGACATTTACAGTTACGCCTGAAAAGAAAAGGCTGTGTAATTTTCTGTTCACATTTATGTGGCAGAGAAATGCACTAACATAAAAGAACATTGTTATTTTTATTAATTCATAAAAAAGTCTTTAAAATGTTAAAAAATTTCAATTTATTCTTTTTTATTTTAATTCAAGAAAAATTCTTAGTAATCGGCAAATTAAATGTCAGTCATAAAGTTATAATAACTTGTAGGAATTATGTAATATTCCTATTTATATTTATATTATGTAAAATAAATTGTAAATTTTTATAGAAAACTTTTTGTATTACCACATATTATTATCAGGGAAGTGTACATTACGAGTATAATTTAAAAATTTTCATTTCAATAGTTTTAAAATTCTTAAAATTTTAAAGGTAATCGCTTTAACTTATAAAATTTACTAAAAATCATAAACTACATATTATATTTCGTATATATATACTTACTTATTCGACAAAAGTATGCTATAAATTTTACTTTAAAATTTAATAATTGAAAAAAAACCCAAATTAATCTCAGTACTTTCTTTATTCTTCACAAATTAATAATAATCATTTATTTTTCTTACAGTCGTATTTAACTTAAAATCATTCTAAAACTTATTCCTAAAATTTCTTATCAGCAAATCGATAAATTACAATTAGTAAAGGTTATTACTTTATCGGCTTGCTGTTATATCAAATGCATGAAATTGTTACAACATAACTTAAATGCAATGTACAAAAAAACCGTATCATATTTCGGGTCATTGTTTTGTATCTTCTTTATTAATTAAAATGTTCAAAGAATAAGTGCATTGAACATTTTGTACTACGCAAACAAAAAAATGTGTCATATTTCAGTTCATGAATTTGTTGTTGTTAAATAAATTGTTGAATGCATAAGTGCATTGAACAATTTGTTATTTTTATTTTCAAAATTGGGTTATTTAGAATTAGGTAATAAATTTGATTGTGACATAATAAAAATTGTAAGATAAGCTAATTTGAATTTAAAAAGAAAAGTGAATTTGAAAAGAAAAGTAAAAAGTAAATTTTATTTTAGAATTTAATGAAAGGGCAATTTCGTTATTTGCGGGCAATCTTGTTGTATGATTTGTGGTGAAGAAGAGTGTGATGATATAACTATATAAAATATAAAATTCAAAAGATACTAATGGCAAATTATAAATTATTTGAATATTTTTCTTTCTAATTAACAGGCTGAATATAAGGTAAAGAAAGTAACATTAGATCAAAGAGTTTTCTTAAAGGATTCCTTTTTAAAATCATTCTGTCAGAATGTTGAGATGAATAATGTTTTATTTTTTTGTTTGAAATTGACATTTTTTTTTAAAACTTAACTTAAAATAAAATTCATAATGTTATTAATGTCTTATAGTTACTATTTAAAAACAGAATATATTTATTCTTTATTATATGAAGCCCGCAAAATATTAAAAAAGGAAAAACTATAAAATATGAGAGCTACTAAAAAAATAACATAATATATTTAATTCTTAAATAGTCCTCTTATATTTAATCCTAAATAGACTTATATTTAATGACATATTGATAAAAATCACTTTCAAAACCTTAGATATTAAAGCAATATATTAAAACTATTTGTCAACCATTTGTGTAACATAAAATGTGAAGTGAAAAGAAAATATTAGGATATTATTTTCTAAGTTAATAATGGAAAAAAAATAAATAATTTTTACATTTTAACATTTTTTGATTACTGGTTCTTCTGATATTATCTAGAATTATGACATATAAAAAGATTTATTTCAGAATTTTTTGCAAAAATGTAAAAGTACACATATTAGAAAAAATGTAGTGAAATATTTGCGCCATGAAACTAATAAATAAAATTTTATTTGTCTCTGTTTAATTATGAATATTTTGAAGATGTTCAAATTCACATTATTATTATTATCATTACAATATCTGTCTGTTCAACCGAAAAATAAATATTTCTAAAGATAATTTGAAACTTAAAAATTTTAACTTACTTTGATGGTTATACGATAACTCGTCATTGTAATCAGGTTTAAAAAATCTTTACTTCGATTTTTGTTTTGCCCACATATTAACTAAACTATAACTAAACTTTGTTTTCTCTCACTCTATTTTGTCGAAGCAGATTAGGTTGATCCCTTTTGCATACATACTCTGATGGAGTATCTCTGATGATTCGTTTTTAATTCTGACAGTAAATTTTTTTTTAATTGGTCGTATACATCAGAACTGTATATCCCTTTACAACGTTCTTACGAAAGGATCTATCTGATTTTGTAATTTTAAAATAAATAAGTTTTTCACCAAACTAAATGAACATTTCATTGTATAAAATTTTTTAGTGAAATGAAATGGGCATTCTAAAATAAATATATTTTTTTTTATACGTTAATTAAAAAAGACTGACAAAAATCTTATCTTTTGATATAAAGAAAATGTAAATAAGTAAAATGGAAAAATATTTAACGCAAATATTTTATATTTTACATACTTCTGTTTCAATTATTTTTTCTTTGTTTATTTACAGGTTAATTAATTACAATCATATTAAATACATAATACATATTATATTCCATTTGTTTTCAAGAAAATTATATTCACTTCAAATAATAAAGGTTGTGTCATGTATACGTCTTATTTAATAACAGTGGGAATTTCAGTAATGAAAAGAATTGTTATATAATAATTTTTTTTTGTAAAATGACATAGAAATGAAAATAACATGACATAAGAAAAAGCATGTGCTTATCCATATTTGTATATTTTATCACGAATTTTACATAATTTTAGGAGAAATATATGTTATTTTTATTGAAAGACATGCTAATAATCTTTATACCCGTATAAACTATGTGCAAGGGTATAATAAATTTACCATTACATATGTGACACCTTAAAACAGTCGAGCTAGGTGTAGTGTCAAAGGTATGGATCGGCTCAGAATCGAATTCTGAGTCGATTAAGCCATGTACGTCCTTCCGTCCGTCCCCACGACGTAACTTTTTACGTTGCAAATTTGTTAGTTTTGCTATTTAAATCCAACATTTTCGACTACCGGATTCGAGTAGCTGCCATACAACTTCTTTCTTTAACTGGAAATAACTCAGTGTCTATTCAAGTTAAGTATCTGAAATTTTGTAAATGATGATCAAGTGTAATGGCAACAACTTCTATAAAATTTGGTTGTGATGGTACAGTAGGTTCGGGTAGCTGCCATACAATTTCTCTTTTTAAATGAAAATAACTCAGTGTCTACTGAAGCTAGGAACCTGAAATTTAGTAAAGAGGTGTCGAGTTACATGCCAACAACTTTTGTAAAATTTGGTTGGTTTATAGCAGCCAGTTCAGGCTTCCTTCACCTCTTGCAACTTAATGAAGCTAGGGGTCTGAAATTTTACAAATGATGATCCAGTTTTATGGCAACAACTTCTGTAAAATTTGGTTCTGCTGGTGCAACAAGTTCAGGTAGCTGCCATACAACTTCTCTTTTTGTATGAAAATAACTCAGTGTCTATTGATAGTGTCTATCTGAAATTTAGTGAAATCGAGTTACATGCCAAAAACTTTTGTAAAATTTGATCTAAAGCAGCCGTTTCAGGCTTCTTGCATTTCTTGGAACTTAATGAAGCTAGTCGCAATAGATTCGGGTAGCTGTCATACAACTCCAGAATTTACATAAATATATCTCTGTAATTAACGTCGGTACTTAAACATCTGGAAGTTTTTAAAAGATGATCAAGTTTTATAGAAACAGGATATATTACGGTCATACGGGTATCCCGGAGTTGACACAGTCTAGTCTACTGCACTCTTCCTCATTTTATATAAATTTAGTTCGACTTACTATTATGCTAACGTGGAATAAAATTTATAAAGTGTTGAAAAGAATTATTTTCTTAATTGAATTCGGAATTTAATTAAACTAATAATTTTGAAGGATAACCATTCCAGTGTATTGGAATATCTTTTGATTTTGAAATAAATAACTACCAATTGTAACTTTACAATAAAAAAGAATTTTTTAAACTCTTTAATTAGATAATTATCGAGCATTGATTAAAAGTTGATCACAGTTCATTTAAAAATAATTCTAAAATATTGAAAGTCTCTTATTTGTAAATTTGTCTGAATAAAAATGTAAAATAAAATTAAGTCAAAACGTTACAAAAAATGTAAAAAAAAAAAGGTTCATTTTTTTTTTCCCAAATGGATTTAAATTTCAAAAGCTGTTCCCTGTAGTGTTATTATTTACTGACCCCTTTGTCCTTTTTATGTCTTTGTTATTTTCTTTTCAAGTTTTGTTATTTTCATTTAAAATAATTTAATTGAAGGTAACTTAATTCTGTATACCTGAACAACCGTAAATCCACATAATCTTATTATTTAAAACCTCATTTCTAACCAAATAATATTTTTTAAAAATTGAAGTTGTGTTATGAATTTGTTTTATTGTTTGGAATAATCTTGAATAATATTAATTAAGTGTTTTTCTTTTCCCACTGTTTCTTTATTTAAAAGTCAAATAAAAATATTTGAAGCTAAATGAAAGCAAAATATTAAAAAAAAAAATCAAATTATAAAGGTAGGCCCTTTGAGGATGACTCGCTAATGGTGGCGAATTATTATCAGAAGAGAATTCTTTTGTAAATAATTTTTGAATGTTTAAGGTTTGTTTTTTTTTTTGACGAATACGAAAAAGGAATGTAGTAAAAGGATTAAACTTTTTTTTGTATATGCAAGATGGAATTAATTAAACTAAACTCTTATTGCTATAATATCTTAAAATGTCTATGACCAATTTATTTGGTCAAAATTTCTTTATATTTATACATTGTATTAGTTTTATATTTTTATTTTTGTTTTCAATTTCATTTTACTTAATTCTTTAAATTATATGAGGGTGACTGACTATAAAGAGGTATACTATAAAGCTGTCAATACTATTGTATTGCTAACGCTTTTGTAATCTGGTAAAACCTTTTAATAAAATATTTACCAAATGGATTTTCTGTTTTGGTTTGTGTAATAATACAAGGTAAAGCTCAAATGATTAACAGTTATAAAGGTAAAAATTAATGAAAAACATGTTTTTTTTATATTTTGTATCTTTAAATTAAATTCAAATTACCTTTTCAAGAGAGTTTATTAAAAGAATTCGTGATTTTTGATAATGAGATTATATTCATTTTTTATTCAATTCATGTTTTAACTGTTGATTTTAATTTTGGTTTTTTTTTTTTGTATTTAAATTGAAAAAAAATGTTTTATTAATTTAAGGCCAATGTAAAGGTTGTTAGAAATTAATTTTATAAATACTATTAAAATTTAATGTTTTTATATAAATTTATGTTTTGCTTTTGTACTTATGCAATGCTTTCATACTAAATAAATAGTGAACTTAATGTTATTGAATATATAAAGAAAAAAAAATAATATTTATTTATATGATTATTTATATTATTATATCTATACGTATTGAGATTACAAATCACATAGGATATACTTGATAACAAGTAGAGGGATTGATTTTCAATTAATAAAATTACATGTGCATATGCATTAAAAAAACTATTTATTTTATTGATTTATATTAATATTACAAATCACATAGGATATTGCAATATTACAAAACCATCGGCTACTTGGGCCATTATAGGCCAAATACTATTGTTAATTTATACAGTAATATTATTTATTTTGTTTATAATATTTATATATTTTATATTTACGCTATATTTGGTAGCAAGGAGGATTTGTTTTCAATTAATAAAACTTATACCTGTGCACGATTTGAATCCGTACTCCCTCGGTTAACCACAAGGCCACCAAGGCCCCTTGTTTATTTATATTAATATTACATACATAAATGTAATGCAATATTATTGAACCATCGGCTACTAAGGCCATTATAGGTTTTTTTTTTATACTATTATTAAATTATATACTAATATTATTTATTTTGTTTATATTATATACTATATATTTACATTATATTTGGTCGTAAGGGGGATATGTAAAGAAAAAACACTTACGACCTGTGCAGGGATCGAACCAACACTCCTTCGTTAATACGCCAGACACCTACCAACTAGGCTACCGAAGCCCCAGCCCCTTGTTTATTATTTATTTATTTATATTAATATTACATACATTAATGTAGTGCAATATTATTGAACCATCGACTACTAACGCCATTATAGGTTTTTATACTATTATTAAATTATATACTAATATTATTTATTTTGTTTATATTATATGTACTTTATATTTACATTATATTAGGTCGTAAGGGGGGTATGTAAAGAAAAAACACTTACGATCTGTGCAGGGATCGAACCCACACTCCTTCGGTTAATACGCCAGACACCTACCAACTAGGCTACCGAAGCCCCAGCTCCTTGTTTAAAAAAGCGAATGAAGTAAAAAAAGTACATATAAAAATAATTGCATACTTTTAGGGCATTACGTCCTGTCAAAAGTAATCTTCATTCTTCATTTATATTTGAATTAATCTATTTTTTAGTTTTTTTATAAGTTAATTATTTTTTTATTTTTATAACAAAGTTTTTGTTACAACACACCCATTCTTCTCTGATGCATTATAAAAGGAGATACCTTCGTTTATTGTATCTGATACTTTTAGTATTAGATAAATTGTTATTTTAAACTACATATTTCAAAGATTTTGCTTAAAACAATTCTAACTGCACTCATTCTAATTTGTAATATATGAAGCCTGAAGGATAGTTGGAAAGTGAAAAAATGTGGATAAAATTTAATTAATGAAAGTAAGTAATTTAAAAAAAGTTCCTTTTTTTCATTTTTTCTCTTCTATTGTGTAAAACATGAGAAAAATAATAAAAACAGACAGAGTAGCTACAGCGTTATTAGTTATTGTTTGTTTTTATATTATTATATTGCGCTTTTACATAATTAATGATTTTTGATGGAAACATGAACACTTGATATATGATGCTATTATTATTAAATATTTAAAGAAATAGAAATATTTATGAATTCATTTTTCAAATAGGTAAACATAATTAAAAAAAAATAGATCACTTAAAAATTGTAATAGTTTATTAAAAATTTGGAAAAAAGGCTAGAGTTGTTGAATAAAATTTCTGATCAAATTTGTTGTTTAGAATTTAAAAAAGTTGGTACTTGTATGTATAAATTTCTATAATTATAATTTGGAGGAACACTAATAGATGTACAACAAAAATACACTGTGTTATTTTTAACCTAAAATTAAATAATCCAATATAATCTAAAACTATTCTATCCTTTCCTCTTGTATCCTCTAAACCAAAACTTCTATGGACGGCCCTTTTTTAGTAAATTAATTTTTTTTTCTTATGTTACTAAGAAAACTTTCCCATAAAAAAAAAATGTTACTAATTCAAAGTCATTCATTTGAAATCCAATAGAATTATTTAGGATGGAAAAATTGAAATAAGTTAAAGGTAACTACAACACAAAAGTATATGTGCATATATTTAATTAAACATGTAGATTAACATTCACATATATATAAAATACTGAGTGTCACCCACCTGAAATTCCCTACTGTATTTCATAATTGAAGTACCTACTTTAAAAAAAAATCTAAACATACTTTTATGATGTTAATTTTAATTGAAATTCTTGTTGTTCACTATCTTGAAACCTTATAGAATTTTGAGTATTTTTAAAATGTTCAGTAATCATGGAATAAATTCAATTTCATTTATAGTTTGTGGTTAAAGATTTAACCAAAGTTTGTAGTATTTTCAATTTGTATTAATATTAAATTAGTATAAAATCGTTGTCCTTGAATTTTCTTATCCTTAAAAGTATATTATTCTATTTATAGATTTAAAAATAAAATAGGGAAATTTTTTCAAATCATTTTAGATTATATAAAAATAAATGATTTTTAATTTAAAAATTTAATGAAAGCTTACACTATTTTATGCTTCTAAGAAAAAAAAATATTTGTTTAAATAAAAATTTAGTATAGATTTTCAAAAGCTATTATTAGATATCTTAATATTACACTATTTATTTATTTAAAATATATATCATTAATTGTAAATTCACTACTTAGTAAAATTAAACTCGTGTTATTGGAAGTTATTAAAAATTAACAGATAAAAGGCAAAATATATATACAATTAAGAGCGCGTAATATAAGATGTTTTCAATATTGGATTGGATTAATATTGGTTTTAAAAATTTATATCGTTTTGGGGGTAAATAAGGAAATGAAAACAATAAAATATGTTTAATGGCACCCTGACTACCGCTACTTATTTCATAAACCCCAGCACACGGTAAGTACAACGCATACGGTTCGTAAACCAAACTTTACCAAATATGAATAATTTTAACAATACCGAATTTTAATTAACTTCAAAAACTTGAAATAAGTTTTAAAAAAATGCTTAACTGCAAAAAAATTTCTATTTTTAAACTTGCAAAAGAATATTTTCTCTGACTTTAAACAACAAATTTTTATTTAAACTGTACTAAAAACAGGGGAATGAAATAACAGCCGAAATTTTGCGACTCTATTTCCAATACAAAATTTTACGGAGTTATTTCATTTCTTTTTGTGGAGTAATTCCACTCCGCTGTTTTCAATTCAAGTACAGTTGAAATAAAGATCTGTTTAAACTTAGAGAAAATATTCTTTTGCAAGTTTGAAAATAAATATTATTTTAAAGGAAAAGAAATCTTCAATTTGTTCATAGTATTCTATCAAACGAAGTCTCGAACTTCTGACAAATTATATTTATGTCCTTGTACAATTTATATTGTTAAACTTTATATTTTCTTCGCCATTTGATTTAATTCATAATTAATCTAAATATATTTAAATCCATGATGATTTTAAAATAATTTATGCTTTCTAGAACTATTTTTACTATGTCTCTTCTGTTAATGAGATCTCCTTCCATATTATTTTATAAAAAATAAGTTTTAATATGAAACAAAACATGAGTCTTGAATCTTAAAAGACCCATTCCATTTAAAAGTAATTCCAAAAGTAAAGTAATTCCATTTAAAATGAAAATAGAATACACCATAAAAAGATCTTAACGTTTGAAGAACTGAAATTGCTACTCTCATTATAATGGTTAAATTTTGATATAAAAAGCCATTTTTTGGTGTATGTCCAAAAAATTTTTGAAAAAATGTGCCTATTAGTTTCATTCTGTCTGTCCGTTCGCTCATCTGTTTACAAAAGTTATACACCGTTAAAGATAGAGCAATGAATTTTAACCATGGGTAGATCTCATAAAAAAATTAATGTTGTAGAACAGCTTTTTCATGTAGCCCCATCTATTACGGAGCTACAGGTCCTCAAACTTTGACAAAGCCTTATTTTTAAATGTGTATATATGTCATATTCTGCTTAACAGTTTTTCAATTTAAAAACGCACTTCGACAGGATTTGTTTTACCTTTATAAATCAATATCAAAATTATACAATTTTTTTAAATTTAAATTTACCGTTATGTGAAGACAACATTTTGCAAGACTCTTCTTTCTTCATAAATCCCGGACGCTTTTAGTTAGGGATTTCAAATTTTGAGGATAGAAAGATCTTTTAGAATTAATGCAGAAAGTTTTTTTTACGGCTTCCTTTTTAAGAGCTATTAGGGCTTAATAATTAAAATTTTGCTATTTTTAAACACCTGCGACTTACGCACTGGTACAAATTTTTTCTAAATAAAAGATAAAAATTAAAGCTTCAACTTTATAATTTTACATGTGTTAATGGGTTTTTTTAAATTATGTAGAGTTCCCTTAAAATTCAAGAAAATATCTCTTTATTTTCCACATTTTTTGATATTATATGAAATTTTCAAATTTTGGTGCAGAGTCACAATTCTAAGCAGTTTGCATTGTCTTTTGGAAATGTGCGTCTTTAAAAACCGTCGGTTTATACTCTGCCTTGTTTAATCTTTACTTAAATATAGCATACAATACCTTATATATATAAATTTGAAAAATTATTTTACCAAATCTAAATTAAAATTTTATTTTATACAAAGCTATAATTAATTTTAATATTATCTAAAAAAAAAAATGTTTTCATCTTTTCCTTATTAAATCTATGTTTGGAAATTAATGATTATTAGTGAACATCAGGTGAAATTTTGATATTTTAATCAAAAATTAAACTGATTACAAAAAAAAAAAAATAATTTCCGGCTATTTAATAAAAAAAAATGTTTTCTAAGAAAAAAAATAATGTAGGTACACGTGTTGTTTGATAATAAGAAAAAACTTCCAAAAATATTTAATCTGAGAAAAATCGAAAAAAATGTCCACTGAAAAAAAAGGATCAAAATAATTAATGATTCCGTTTCTACTTTTTGTGAGAGTAGTATGAATAAAGTATTGTAATCATGAAGTAATAATTTAAAAACTTAAAAATTTGAAGAAATTAATTATTTTATAAATTATCATTTGGTTTTGCAGCCCACAATTAATATACAAAATTCGGCGCCGTGAAATAAGACCCCGGCGTGCTATTTCTCATAGTAATTGGAGTTGGATTGGCACTATGGAGTTTTATTTTTTAATTTTTGTTTTCCAGGTAGATTAAGTAATGTTGTTTATTATTTTACTATAAAGTTATTATTTTTGAATTTTGAATTGAATTTGAGATTTTAGTATTACAAAAGTTGGATTTTATTACATATGTAATTGAGAAATAAGACCACAAAATATGAGAATAAACACCCCGGCGGTTTATTTCTCAAAACAGTCGAAAGTTAAATTGAAAGAGAAATAAGACTACGAGGATTCGAACCCAAATTTCCTCGGTATTTTTACTGTATTTTATATGCTCTTACCCACAAGGCCTCAGAGGCCCCATAAGATATGATAAACTATAAGGAAGTTGACATCAGAATTTATATTTATTAATTATAAATATGAATACAAAAATTTTCTAAATAGATTTTTGAAATGATTACTAAGCTTTAAGCTATTTAGAGTAAATGACGGAAAAGGAAAAGAAATCTAAGATAAAAAAAAGATAAATTATTATATTTTTTGAGAACAAGGAAATTATTGTAGAAGATAAAAAAAAATAATTAAATAATATTTATAAATAAAATAATCTTTTTTTTAATCGAATTTATTTTTTTTTCATTTAATAATTAAAGTAATTTGATTTAAAAAGTTTAAATACGATCTTATTTAATTATTATTGACTTAGTTGTTTAAATTTTGAGATTTTTTACATTGTTATTTTGTTAAGAAATCTTTTGGTAGAATTTACTGAATTGTTCATTAATCCTTGTTTTGGAAGAGACAAATGTTTTGTAAATAAATAATCCTTTTCTCTTTTGTACATAATGCATATAATAATTTCATCAAAAGTTAAATAGTATGAGCTCTAAAATAAAGTTGATATACCAAGTGCAAAAAAAAATGTATTTTTATGAAAAATTCCGTTATTTTATATTTTAATCCTGAATTGGTAACGTAATTTTTCTTTTCTAATCAACAAAATAAATTGTATTTATTTATCTTTCATTTATTTTTTCTCGGTATGTTGAAAAAATAAGTCTTTTGTTGCCTTATGTTAAATGGAAGTAAAAAGTTATTAAACAGATTCTGTAAAATATCTACATAGAAGATTTCTACTTAAAAATTAGTTTAAGTCTGATCATATACTATGACTTGAAATTGCACCTTAAGTAATCTATTGAGTGATAAATTTTAAATAAAAATCTTGTTTTACAAAAAACAAAATTTCAAAATTGCAAAGAGCTATACGATATCTCAGAATCCTACTTAGGATATCTTATCTATCTTACGTAGGTAGCAACGGTAGATGTAATAATGATAACTTAATTATTAAATTCAATGGTAAGGTTAGATAATTTTAGATCAATGTTTAAAAAACATTTAAATTTTTTTATCAGTGTACTTGTTTCAGTTCTTTAAAAAATTAATCTTACTTTAAAAATAATTAGGTCTTTGTGATCGAGTTGTTAAATGCAAGGCGTATCAGACAAGCTTAATTCCTGTACAGGTTTCAAGAATTTTTAATAGAAAGGAAAGTTATTGAAGAAATAATTTTTATTTACAAATTCCGTTTGTGATCATATACATATAATGAAACTATAATATAATATTATGTAAACTAAATAAATAATAGATAGGTAAGTAAGTAGAAAGCACTTAGGCTAGTTTAGGTCCGTTATGATATCCTGGATGAGTTTTTTCTCTTAACTAAACCACTGCTAGCTTATTAGTAACCATTGCTGTAAATCGATTAAGTCTAATATCGACAAATCGACAAGGTTATTAAGAAAAATTTCGTCAGAAACTTTCTTTATATTAAGGCAAGAATTCGACATTCACACAATAGCTGAAAGATTGATTCTTCTTCAACTTTGTAGTTTTTCCAAAAGTTATATGAGGGCATGTCTGCTGATCGTACAGTGTCTTTTTTAAAACCTTATTACATTACCGATATTGCAGAAATATAGCCTTGGGTAAGAGTCTAGGATGTATGTGTTTGGCAATAGCACAAGTATTAAAAGAAAACAACCTAGGATTTGTAAGAATATTGGCTTGTTGTTGAGACCAATATTTACACGTTATAGAAGCCAAGATAGATCTTTTCCGAACGATTTTTTGTAATTTAAAAATGAAATTTTGACTATATTTGATAAAATTTTGTTCAAATATCATATAATTAAATAAATTTAATTATTAGATAATGGTATTTACATTAATCACACATTAACACTATAAAAACTCATTAAATTGTTAGATTTAAATTGTAAGAAATGAGAAAAAATTTATTTATTTTTACATATTATTTAAACTTTAGAAATAATATAATGAAAATATATAGATTTGAAATTATATTATAATTTTATCTTAATAAATTAATAAAAAAGTTTAATAATCTTTCAGAATTTTTGTCAAAATATAAAGAAAATATAAAAATTAAATATATTAAAATTCTATTTTGTAATAATTGATAAAAAGGTAATTAAGAATTTTTGATTAATAATTATTTATAAATTTGAAAATGAAAAAAAAAAAAATACTTATTTTCAGATCCATATCAATAGATCAAATAATTTCATAAAATTGAAATAATTAATTTTAAATTAAAATTTCCTAGAATTATTAATTGTCAATTAACCATAATCTAAATGAGCCCTTAAAAATGTTATATTATATTCCCTATTGTCTTTCTTTTATTTTTTTTCTCAATTTTATATTTGAGGCGAAAATAACAACCAATTTTATTTTTCAACCCAATTATTTTGAAAAGAATAAAAGACAAAACATTGAATGATAAAAATAGACAACAAAAAAAAAACAAAAAAAGAAAAAACAAAACTAATTTTCTTCTTAAGAAATATCCTACCTTTCATTTATATTTTATTTTATTTTCGTTTTTTATTGGGTGATCCTCTTCAACCTCTTTTACATCCTTATTACAAAAAAATTATGGGACTTGAATTAGTTGCCCCATTAAATGGATACAAATTGTCACCAGAATTGTTTCTGTTATTTTTCTTTTCTTGTTTTGTTTTGTTGTTGTTGTTTTTGTTGAGTTGTTCTAAATTATTCCCAATTTGGAAATGAGTAGCCAATAAAGAACGTGACCAAGTACAATAATTTTTTTTTTTTTTTTGAATTTTCATGACTAAGGACAATATCCACGTTTAAATTTTTTTTTTTTTATTCTTGTTAGAGAAAAATGAAGAAGACTTTATTTTGAATTTTTACGAGTAGGTTTTGAACAAAATTTTTTGTATCTATTTTTTTTTTTTTTTGGTTCTCAAAATATTCTAAAGGATACTTGCTGTGTTGAGTTATGTTGTACATTTGTTAGAAATCTTGTATTTATTTAAAATAAAGATTTGTATAGTGATAGTATTTTGTTTTATATTTTTATTTCTTACTATAAATGTTCAAAATATTTTGAAAATTATGGGTATAATAAAAATTTAAAATATTCGAGATTTCTTTAAATATTCGTTTTTTTTTGTTGTTTTTTTTTAACTGAAACACGAAATTACTAAACGTTTTAGAATCGGTAAGAAAATCTTGCCGCTTGTGATTTAAAAGAAAAAAAAATTCTTTGATATAAAAATGTAATTGTAAAATTTATAACAATGTTTGAATTTGAAATTTGTTTTAGAAAAATTTCATGATATCAAGTGTAAGTAACAAATAAATTCAAAAGATTATTTGTTTATAGGGAATTTATTGAAAAACAAAAAAAAAAACATTTTTGGTTTTGAACAGAAATTTCCGATTAAGAGAATTGTCAAAGACTCTGGTTAGCAATTAAAAGTAGGTATCAATTTGTCATGAAAAAATATTTGTGTTTATCATGAATTAAAATTTTTTTTTTTGTTCTGTTAAATGCTCGAAATTTTAAAATAATGTTGTCTAGCAACTTGGTTTAGTAATTTAAAGCTTGCTATTTAAAAGACATACGAGGAATAACACAAAATAAGATGACTTTATATGTAACACATCAAAATCTTAAGTTATAAAATCGTAATCCCAAATTACGAAAACCGCAAATTTCAAAATCCCAAACACAAATATCCAAATTATAATCATTGACGCATTGATATTGGAAGTCTTCAAAGTAAGAGTTTAATTGGACCACAAATTTTGGTTTACAAATTTTTATTTAAACTGCTTTGTTGTTGAAATATGTGTGTTAAAAATAATTAGGAAGAATTTTATTTTGGCTACAAAATTAAGGATCCAAAAAATTCTAAAGTGGAGGTTTTGAGGCAGTGCAGATTGTTAAAATATATATTTAAACAAATAATTATAAGGTTTTTTATAAGTGGTAAGAAAATCAGCATAATAAGCTTTTTCGAAAGATGTACCAATATATATATATGTACATCTTTATGTATATAAACTAGTATATGAAAAAGCAACGTAATATAAAAATACTTCTCTTCTGTTAAAATAATTTTTTTTTTTTTTTAAGAATTTTATTTATACCAAATTAATCTTTAAACAAAATTTTCAGACCCTTTTCCTTTCGGAACTGCACCTTCTCACTAATTATAATTTTTTTTATTAAATAAAAACAAAAAAATTTCTTAAAAAGTGGCCTTTTAAATGACAAACTTTTAAAGAAAAACTAGTTTTTTAATTAAAAAAAGACTTTAGTAAACGGCAATATCGTAACTGACTCAAATGATTACTTATTCATAAAATTTAATCAAAAAATTTTAAACTATAGTGATTTAAACTTATAGTGAGTTTTTAGTTCATAAAATGTAATTTAGTGTTAGTATGTCATGTTGACTATTTTAACTAAATTAAAATGTTCTTACTTAAAAATAAAATGTTCTGCTTTGAAAAAAAATTGTATAAGTATATAGAGACTAGCGTTATGATTTTTATATAAAGTATTTATAAGAATCATACTATAAAATTGTTCCAAATTGCCATTACCGAAATAAAATCACTTAAGTTGGAAATTTCCTAAAAATGAATAATTTATACTAAGTTACTTTAAATACATGCTAGTAAATTTTTCTTTTATTATTTGAATATACACATAATGGTAAGCGGTCTTTCACATGGGTGGCTCAAAACCTTTGTGCGCTTACATACTTTTTTTCATTTTGCTATTATCTAATTCATAACGTAATGTTAGTTACGTCGCTAGCAGTGATTAAGTCGCCAGTCTCTTAATCGGAGGGTTTTCGGTTCAAAACCCGGTCAGGTTATATAAATAAAAAATATGTAGTAATTTGATATCGTAATAATGTATATCGTATAAATAATAATGATAATAATAATAGCTGCTACAGTACAGCTATCTTTGGTTATATCATGCAGGAAGGAATTATATATTACTGCACGTTGCAATTCACTGCTGGTACTAATTTCAACTGTGTCAATTTACTTATTTCAATAATTACCAGAATTTTTTATTTAATTATTTTTACTACGTTTTAATCATAACTAAACATAACTTATTAATTTTTCAATTTAAAATTAAAATAAAAAATTTCCTGATTTATTATTACGATAAATATTTATATTAATACAATATAAAAAAAAAAATTTTTTTTTTAATTAGAATTTAATTAAAATTCTAAATAGCTTTTAAATTTATGAAATTATTTTCATATTAAAAAACAATTAAAAATATAGGTTTGAATTTTGATTTTGTTTTTAATAAATAATCAATCGATTTATTAATAGATTTTTCAATTATAGAAAATTCTTTAGATTATTTTCAATTTATGAAATTCTCAATTAAATTTGAATTAATAATTTCATAACTTTTTAATTGAATAATAAAAATTTAAATTATTCCAATCAATCCGATTCTAATCAAAAATTCATTTAAAATTTAATGAAAATTTTTTTTATTGTTTTAATTTTTTTTTTTTCAATTTTTATGAAAATTTAATTTAAAATGTTATGGGGTTCTAATCCTAAATTTATATAATTTCGAAAATGTAAATATCGTTAAATTAAACTCATAAAACTTAAAAAAATTTTTTTTGTGCTCAGTTAAACATATTTACAACAAAGTAGCAATATGATTTTAAATAATAATAGAATTTAAAAATTTTGTAAGACCAGAAAATTGATTTTACATTACAGAATACCGGTTTTTTGGTACGTATGGGTTTATATCTCCACCTATCAGTCAGTATACAAATATACAGTCAACATCGGTTATAACGACCATTTGATTAGCAAATTTAATCGTTATAAAGAATAGAAATTTTTTTTTTATTATAAGTGAAAAGAAGTATTGTTTATTTATTTTTTATTTCAAAGTTTTTTACAAAAAACAAAAAAAAAAACTTTATAATAAAACATAAATAAAAATATTAGAAATATTAAACTAATACCACAGCCAGCAGACAAACAGGCAGCAAAAAGTAATGGGCGAAACAGGCAGTAAAAAATAATCGTCTGATGCCTGTTTTCGTAGTTAATAATATTGCATGTATTTTTCTTTATTTTTTTTTATTTCTTCGACGTTATAACCGATATTTTTTTTTTCTTCTAAGTAAAACTAGATGTTATAAATCAAAATAATTCTTGTAAGCGATATCGTTATATCCGATATCAATTTGTTTGAACCGGGACTTCTAAAATGGATGATAATAAATGATATGTCGTGATAACCGTGATTTTGACTGTACTGTACTGTAAAATTTTCTTATTACGAAATGTCATTAGTTTCAGTAAAACAATTAAAAGTTATAATAAAATCTAGTAACTTCAAGAAAAAAACTTCAAGGAAAACAAAAATATTTTTGCCTGTGGGAATTTTTAAAGGAAAATGAAAAATAAATTATATAATTTTCAAAAGTTTCTTTAAAATATAAAAAAAAAACAATTTTATTTTATTTTGAATTTTATTTCTATATATATTATATAAAAACAAAAATTATTTATTTTTATGTATAATGAAATATAACGAAATTCTGAAATTATTATGAAATATTCATTATAATATCATGTACATAAATAATTATGTACTTTAAAATTAGATATTTTTTGATTAAAAATTTAATAATATATTTAAAATATTTTTTCAATTTTACTTGTGGTAAAAATTTTCCTAGAATAAAAGTATTTTTTGTTCTATTATATTAAATTAAATTTTGTTTTGATTCAAATTTATTCGATATAATAAAGGTTCTTGGTTCTTAAAATCTCTAAAAATATTTAAAAATAATTTAACTATTGATTGATCAGTTTATAGCTTTGTTTTCTTTTATTGTTTTGTTTATATTGTTCTTATTGAAAAGAAATATCCAATAATAATCGGATAAGGTAATAAGCATTATTGTATGTATTACCTAAATATTTAATGTTAGTAATTTAATAAGTAAACATTGTGAGCCGTAATGAGGGTGCAAATTTTTTCAGTCCATGATGAAAACTCTGAAATATTAAATGTTCATTATTTCTCTTAAACTGTGAAAGTCAGTAGAGGAAAAATTCCATGCACAATAAAAAGGTGACCGTAATTAATTGCAATGTAATAATGATTCTTTAACAGATTGAGCGAAAAAAACAATGCTCTATATATTTATTGAAGGCATATTAGGAAGCAAAATAATAAAGAGATATTTTTCAAGGAACACTGGGAAAAAGTTGATGTCAATCAAACTGAACTATGATAATTTGATATTGTGCAAACGTTTCAAAAACAAAACTTAGCGATCTAAATACATACCATATTAAAATTTAAAAGATAACGAACAAAGTTTAGTAATTCTTAAAGATAAAGGTTAGTCAGTGTGGTGTTTCAAAATAAATTTAAATGACGGTTACGAAGTAAACGAAAAATTTAATAGAAATTCAATCAAAAACAAGGATTACAAATTTATAGATACTAATGCCACCCAGCGCTCGAAAATCACTATATCAAATTCTAGATTTTTTAAAAAAATTTTGAAATTTTCAGCTCCAGAAAAGAATTGTTATGAACGTTAATCAAAGATTGCTTTGATTGTTTTTGAATATTTTTTTAATGAAAAAACATTAAAAATTTTTATTTTCTAATTTATTTAAAACAATATTAAATAAAAAAAAGACAGAAGAAATGAAGATAAGAAAATTTTTCCTTTTGATGTATTTTATTTTTTGGTCATAAAAAAATAACTTAAATATATTTTAATATTTTAAACATAAAAACAAAAAGAAACTGATGAGAAAACTGACTGAAACTGAAAAAAAAGAAAAAACAATAATATATAGAAAAAACAATGAACTGAAAGACTGAACTGGAATTCGATCCATAGTATTCAAACTTGCTAGACATGTACGCAATTACTTATCACACCACATATCACATTAAATTTTATTGTAAAATTACAACATAAATAGAATAAAATATGGTGTATACAAAAGATTTTGATTCGTTTTGTGTGAAGGAAAATGAGTTGCCGAAAAAAAATTGTTTAGTCGCCGCAACCGAAAGTTTAAACGTATTTTGACCTGAAATATAGCGAGAAAATAAAAAAAGGGATTCGACAGATCAGGAAAATAAATCTTTCTTTTCGCTGTTATTTCATTAAAATTGATTCAGTAATTTTTGCGAAAAGTGTTCCAATTTTATTAAGCTGATTAAATAAATAGAAAAGGATATAAAATCTGAAATAATCTTTAAAATTTATTAATCTTCAATTTATTTAATCTTTAATTTAAAATCTAAAATTTTGAAAAAATGTGGATATTAGCTTCACTTTATCCGTCCGTCCGTCTGTTTACAAAACTTCTACACCGTTAAAGATAGAGAAAAACAATTTTAACCATGGGTAGATCTCATAAAAAAAATAATGTTGTAGAACAACTTTTTCATGTAGCCACCTCCATTACGGATCTATAGCCCCTCAAACTTTGAAAAAGCCCCATTTTTAAATTCGTATATCTTATGTTCTTAACATTTTTTCAATCTGAAAACACCATTCGACTTTTACCTTTATAAATCAATAATAAAAATTATATAGGATTTTTAAATTTAGTATTTACCGTTATATGAAAACCAAATTTTGCATGATTTTTCTATCTTCATAACTGCGGGACGTGTTTAGACTTAAAATTTTGAGGAAAAAAAAGAACTTTTAGAATTAGTATAAGTTTCTTAAGAAATTTTTTTTGTACCGCACCCAGTTTAAGAGCTATTACGGCTCAAAAATTGAAAATTTGCAATTTTTAGACACCTGTACAAATTTTTCTTCGGCAAGATATAAAAATTAAAGGTTCAGTAATAGATTTTTATGTGTGGTAACGGTTTTTCTTTGTTATATAGGGTTCCGGACTTACACCCTTTTAAAATTGCAAAAAAGTTCTATTTTCACATTTTTTCTTATACGAACTTTTCAAATTTAAGTGCAAGTCACAATTCTAAACAGTTTAAATTATCTTTTGAAAATGTGTGCTTATAAAAATCGTTGGTTTACATTCTGCCTTGTTATTATATACATTAAATTCATGTTGCCGTTGACATGATCATTCATTAAAAATCAGTTGTGCTAAAAAAAAAAAAAAATTAACATTTTTGTTTTCTTCGGTTTTCATGTATTACAAAACAGTTTTAACAGCTAGTATAAAAAATACAAAGCTAAAAGAAAAAAAGAAAAATATTTTTTAATTACACTGATAAATTAAACGTCATCTCTATACTCTTAAAAACTTTTCAACGTTTTAATAGGAAAAACAATGCAAAAACAAAAAAAAAACACTGACTGCAAACAAAAACCTTTTGAATTTTTAGGAATGTTTTTTTTTTTTTTTGGTTTTGATGATGATCCATATTAAAGTGATAACTTTTTCCACCAGAATTAGTTGTTGAGTGACACAAACTGTTGTAACACTATTATCACATTAGATACATAATACATTGTGACGACATTCTGATGTGAATGCAAAACAATGATAAAAGTCATGAAACAGGATTGTATTATTTAAAAGAATATTTGTATAATATATTACGATATCAACTGAATAAAATGTTAAATAAATTTAACTCAACCAGAAAAATTTATTTATATAAAAAATGACCATATATTAGTTTAAAATTTTAAAATTACTTTTGTTTTTAATAAATGGCTATTTTTATATAAGTGCATGTTTTTTTGATGTGAAAAATTTTGTAAAAAGACAATCATTACGTACAACTATATTGGATACTTATAATTTTAACAGTTTAAGTTTTTTTTATAGTACGAACTTTTATATATCCTTGCATGTCCTTTTTTGTTATTTTGAGTTGATTGTACCATATCTTATATAATATGGTTTATACAATTTTTAGAATTAATAAGGATACTTATTAACAGTTTTCCTAGTTTATTTCCAAGATTCAAACAGTTTTCCTAGTTTATTTCCTAGACTTAAGTGAAGCCATTTTAAAAAGGATCAATTTTTTAGATTAAAGTTGTATTAAGTTGAAACTAGTAGACCTTTTGTATTTTTAAAATAAGCTAAATTTAAAAAAAAAAGTTTTACTTTTACTATACTTCTCATTATATGTTTTCAATTACTTCTTAGTATCTATTATTAGTGCTATTATTTTATAACTTAAACAAAGTAATAAAATTTAATTTTATATATAAAATAATTAGTTGAAGAAATTAAAAAAAAAATTTGTATAATTTATTAAATATAAAATTTAAGTAACTTATTATTAATTCACCTTAGAATTATTAGAACCGATAAAATTTTCTTTTAAAGACTAAAGGAGTCATCATATTAAATGAGATTTTATTACAATCATATTATTAATCATTATTACTTTTCTTTTGTTTATTGAAATTTTATGACAAAAATTTGATTCAAATCTTCTTAATACAAAATAAACTTTTGAATTGCTTTAATTTTCTTTTACAACATCTGCAAAATCCAAATTTTTGTGCCAAATTTATGAGATCATCATTTTTTTCTTTTTCCTTTTGTGAAAGAAAATCATTAAATTTTTTCCTATGTACTTTAATAATATTTAAATGAAGTTAATGTATTGTTTGGTTGATTTGGCAGTGACAAAAATGTGACCATATATAAAAATAAAATTTCATAAGATAAAATTGATATTAGATTTAGCAGTAAAGATAATTTTTATTATAAATATCAAAAAGTAAATTTGTATAATGGTATTTTTTTTTATGGTATTACGAGTATATTCGAATTATTGACGTTATTGAAATTAATAATAAGGATTTGGTGTAATAAAAAAAAAAGTTGGATGAAAAGTTAGAATTATTCTGATGTATTCTTTGTATAGAATGATAAATTTTAATCAATGATGATCTATAATACACTTTATGTATCAATAATAGAAAAATGTAAACATATAACAAACACAAATATCAATAGTAAATTAATAATTTTAAATTATGCCTTATAATCCACATTTAGTCACATATTCTAATATTAAAAAACAAATATTCAAACATAAACAAATAATTTTCATTAGACCTTATAACTCAAATATAAAGTTATAATAAAATATTAGGGGGCCTCGGTGGCCTAGTAGGTAAGAGCGTAGAAAATACGAGCGTAAACACCGAAGGAGTGTGGGTTCGAATTTCACACACGTCGTAAGAGTTATTTCCCCTTACGACATTTACAGCCACGCTTGAACAAGAAACGCTGTGTAATTTCCTGTCCACATTTATGTGCATTAAAAAAAAAAAAAAAAATTAACAAATATAATTCTTTCGAATGAAATTTAAACAATTTTGCATGTAATAAGACCAATTACTCTTTCATGTAGTTTTTGAATGGTGAACCAATGATGTAGACAAACTTTCCAGCCTAACAGTTGAACAATCAGCAGCAACAATTTTCTCTGAGTTATACAGTATTGTTCGACAATTTATACACCTATTAAATAACATATAAGATAAACTCTCTGCTTATGTTTTGCCATTTTTATCCTACTCCTTATCTTAGGCCTTTTTTAGAAAAAAAAAACAAAACAATTACATGACTGATGAAATTTAATAATCAAAATTGTTAGGGTTTAAATACTGGTGCCTTACCGCGTACTGCTACTTTCGCGAAACGAAAATCGAATTCGAAAATTTGGAAGTTTGAAAATCGTAGGGTTAACTGTGTAAGCATTATATAGTATAAAAAATTTCATTTTGCACTCGCAACGCTGCAATTTTCAATTTTCAAAGTTCCAAATTTTTGAATGCGATTTTCGTTTAACGAAAGTAGCAGTACGCGGTAAGGCACCCAAGGTATCGAAAACTAAAATACTGATAAGGTATTCTGTTCTATGCCAATTATAATAGTAATAAAGTGATTTAGAAATATTTATTTTAAGGCTGTAGTTATAGCTATTATTGAAAATTTTCAGTGAAATTTTGTTTTATTAAATATTTTAATAAAAACACCGGTTTTAATGGTTAAACATTTTCTGGAAAATAAACTCAGCTATGACTGGTGAAATTTAATAATCAAAATTATAAGTGTTTAAATACTGAAGTATCGAAAATTAAAATACTGATAAGGCATTCTCCTTCATGTCAATTCAAATAACATGGAACAGGTATTTCATATAATTTTTACCAATATCTTGATTAAAGCAAAACCAATTCTAAAGTTTGGATTTACTAAACTTGAATTCAGTGGAAGGTTGTAGTGATAGTAGAGACTTTAATGGAATTTTATTTTGAGACTTGAAATCCTAAATTACCTTAGAGTCCTAAAATACTTTTAAGATTTTAATTTTACTTAAGAGCATTCTTTTCCTTTGAAAAACCTAGTATTTGAAGGTACAGAAATAAAGTCTTCAAATATTTATTTTGCAAGAGTGCACTTCAACTCTTCCAGTTGTGAAGTAATAATAAATTGTTTGAGTATTTTCTTTCATAAATGATAGTTTTTACAATACAATCAGTTTTTTAAATCTTATTAAGCGATTAGAAAATCTAAATTATAATTAATATATAACTGATTAAATATTATTATATAATTTATAATTTTACAAAGATAATAAAAACATTAGAGTTTAATTCTCTTCAGTTTCAAGGAAACCCTATATAATTAAGAACAGAAGTTAATGCTGAAAAAATATAATATTCGGGCTTTAATTTGTATGTCCTACTTACAACAATTAGTTTGCACAGATGTCTAAAAATATGTCAATTTTTTACGCCATCTGTTTAACTCGAGGAGAACAAAATTCTGAGGTAATTTATTCTAATTCTTAAAAATCTTTCTTTTTCCACGGGGAATTTCAAGGCTCTAACTAAAAGCAATACGAATAAGCAATAACTAAAAGCAATAACAAAGCAATAACAAAGCGGTGATACGAAGGATGCAATATTATAGTTTTACATAATGGCAAATGTAAATACCAAATTGAAAAAAATTTAGATTGAAAAAATTTTAGGCAGAACTTGAGATAAAAATATTTTGAAATTGGAATTTTTTCAACTTTGATGAGCTGAAACTCCATCTAGTTACTAGGGCTACATATAATTTTTATGAGGTCTATTTATAGTTAAAATTTCATTGCTTCATCTTAAACGGTGTAGATTATTTGTAAATAGGCGGTTGGGCGGACGAACTGAGAGGCAAGAACATTTTTAGGAAAATGTGCAAAAAATCACGACAATATTTTGATAATAATTTTCGTTGCTTAATTTTTAATAATCACTTTAAAAATATTTAAATATGTAGAATTTGTAGAGCATAAATTATTACAAGAAGTATTTAAAAGTATTTTTTAGGCTTGAAAACATATTAAATAGCCGCAAGGGACATAATTAAAAAAAAAAACCATTATTTAAAAATTAAAATTATTATACCTTTTAAATTACAAAATATTAGTTTTTATACTTTTTTTCTATTTTTATTTTATAATTATTTATCTTATTTTAAGAGTTCATGGACCCATTAATTAATATCTTTTATTCTATTCTATTTTATATTCAAAAACCTGTTTTTTTTTTATTTTTTAAAGAACACTATTATATCTTATATATTTTATAATGTACCTATGTATACTTAAAATACTTTAAAAACATTACCAATATACCTTGACCTTTTGAATTTTTTTTTTTTCCATGATCGTTAAATAACAACTCTTTAAAAAGTTTTTTGTTTCATTATGAAACCACCGAACATAGCAATAAATGAATTCATTCATTAGATAGATAGGGAGCAAAAGCAAAAACAAAAAAAAAACTAAGAACACCGGAAAATTTTAATTGACTTGTTTTTCACATTAAAGAAAAAAGTTTTAATTTTGGTTTCAGTTTTATGGGTATAAAGACCTTATTTTGTTTTTTTTTTTTCACAACTAAAATATTATTATTAAAGACCTACATACATATTATATTAAAAATATTCTTGTTTAATAAAGTTATTAAATTCTCTGTTTATAATTCACCTGTAATAACTTGTGTGGAATATATTACTTAATTTTAATTACAATATAGAATATATACGTTTATTATAATTTTTTACTAGTCACTAAGAATGTAATAAAAAGGGTGATGATAACGTTTATTTTTATTTTTTTTTTGGGAAAAATCTGCTGATGAAATTTTCTCTTTTTACTACTTGTGTCCTTTGTGTACATCAAAAAACAATAGGAAACTATCCTTTCCTTTTTTATTTGTTTGATGAAAAATCTTCCGGTAAAAATAGCAACATTGTTTTTTAGCAAATCCAACATTGTTTCGAACTGGATATACAATTTTAAAAAAAATATTGGAAATCATATATAGAGAGTTATATATAGAAGAAAAAGTTTAGGTATTGTATGTCTTATCCTTTTAGTATTTCTAAATTGTAAAAGATTCCTCTAAATTTAAATACAGAAATTTATAATTTCTTACCACTTTTAATGTAATATACAAATTTATTTAAATTTGGATTGATTTTTTTTTATCCCATCAATATTATCAAATTTCAGGTAATTTTCAGTTATTTATTTAAAAATTAATTACTTTAGTTGTTTTACCTTGCCAAATAATTATCAGATTTGTTACATAAGATTAATTATAATGGTAATCTCAGTAATTGATAGAATTATAAAATATATAAAAATATTATTATTATTTTTTTGTCTAAATTTATGATTTTTTTTTAATGCATTTCTCTGCCACATAAATGACAGACACAAAATTACACAGCCACAACGTGGACAATGTGGTAAATGTCGTAAAGGGGAATAACTCTTACAACGTGTATGGAATTCGAAACCACACTCCCTCGGTGTTTACAGCGTATTTTATATGCTCTTACCCACTAGGCCACCGAGGCCCCCATTTATAATTATGTTAAATGTTAAATTTTGTTAAATATTTTTAAAAACTATATTTTTGATATGCGATATAGAAAAGAATTCCAGGTGTTATTTTAATGTGATAAACACTATTCTGTTACACCTTTCTCAAACCTATAGGTTTAGCAATAAAATTGTTAAATAAGAGTAATATCGGATAATAAGAATTACAAGAGTGATAATCTGATTTAGAAATATTTAGTTTAAGGGTAAGTTCACATGGGATGCATGCATCTGGATGCAAAGATTTGATTAGTTGAAAATATATATCATATTCATGACATGCTCTCCCTTTCACTCATTTTAGATGCAAAATTCTTTGCATCCTCTATCTATAAGAAGCATACAAGATGAAAATTTGTTTTAACGTCAAATACAGACGTAAAATCAAACATCAAAAATTTTAAACATTAAATATTTTGAAATATTTTAAAGATGGATATAATAAAAAGGAAAAAAATTGCAATGTTTGCAGTTAATATTAAATTTAAATTATGTATATATATATATTTTTTTTTTTCCTTGCCACTCCAATGAGGAGTACAAGATTAAGACGTTTCTTTATCCAGCCAATGGTGTAGTTGTTAAGACACCGGCCTTTCATACGAAAGGTCTCGTGTTCAAACCCCGGCTGGGTCATATAGATTAATATAAAATAATTTAGATTTTTCTTATTATATATAATTAATAGAATATAAATAAATTAAAAATAAGTATATATGTATGTCCTCTAAATTATAATTAATATCATATTGTAATAGCTATATAATAAAATAATAATAAACCATAATCCTTGTATAAGATAATAGATGGCGTAGAAATAAAAAAAAAAATAAATTATATTTAGTCTATATTAATTAAAATTTTTTCTTATATCAAATAACAATTTTCTCTGGTTTAACCATTTTGTAAATAAAAATATTTTTGATCAAATGTCAAAACAATATACACATACTAGCCTACTAGGTAGGTACTTTCAAATAAAACTTTCAAAATAGAAATGTCGACGTTTTGCAGCTCATGAACGAGTGGATGCATATTGGATGCAAGATATTCTTTAATATTACTGAAGAGTACACGAAATATAACCGAAATAATTTTTGCATCTGAATGCATGCATCCCATGTGAACTTACCCTAAAGCTGTAGTTATAGCTACCATTGAAATTTATATATTGAATTTACATTTTTGTTGCGTAGATATATAAAATTTTGATTTAATTGTTAATCATATTCTAAAATATTAAACTTTGTTATTAATTTTGAAATTTTATTTATAATATTTCTTTATTTTCTATCATTTTTCGAATTGTAAATTATTTTCCTGAAAAATTAATCAGTAATTTTGAATATAAAACAAAATTGTTTTAATGATATATTTCAATTCAGAAACTGGCTTGTCATTACAAAAAAAAAAAAATTATGATACAATTTAACCACAAATTGACTTTTTTTTTTGATTTGACACTTCATTTTACTAGAAATGTACATAGATGAAAGTAGCTATTCATTAAGTTATTTATTAACTTTTTTTTGTTCTATAACTGCAACGTAAGAGTAAACTTAAAATTAGCTTTAAACGTAATTTATAATCTAAAACAAATCCACATCTAGCTTAAATCAATTTTAATTCTCAGATAGGTATAAGGGGCTATCTTTTAAATCAAAAATCCTCTAACAATATAATATATCTTTCTATAAAATTTTTAAATATAAAACTAAAGATTGTTAAATTTGCACAGTTCCAAAATTTAAATTTTTTACAATTCATTTCTTTTGTTTTTAATTTTTAAAAATTTTGTTTTCAATTAATCTCTAATTTTTTTTTAAAATAGCAAATTTTTAATTTGTCATAAAATTTTAAATGCAGGGAATACAAATTGCCCTCAGATATTTGCTCTGAGTTATTTTCAAATAATTAACACATTTAAAAGGAGTGATTTAAAATTTTTGCAAAATTTTGATTTAAAATAATCATAAATTTAGATTTGCTTAAATTTATAAAACTTTAATATAGCTTTAAATTTAATTAAATGTAGTTTTAGAAGAGAAATTGAAACAAAATATTAATATTGACATATGTAAATATAAAGGTGGAGTATGAACACGTGGTTCATCAAAATATTGAAAAACCCAATTAAACAATTCTGGATGTCGTCCATCAGAAGATGTTGGTTACAAGCAAATATGGTTTTAAACATTTTGTCATCACTTATGATTAGAGATTTATAATAAAAATAGAAAAATTTATTTAGAAATGCAGAATATTAAAAAGAATATTGCAACCATCATTGAATTTTTTATTTATTTACTTACCTTTTTCTTATATCTGGAAACCGTTAAATTATTTACTTAAATAATTATAAATTTTATTTTCATGATGCTGTTAAAAGAATTATTAACAACAAAGACTTAAATTCAATTTAACATTCTTAGAATTAATTACATTAAGATGTAATTATTTATTATATTATTATAGGTAAAAAAAATAAATAAAAACAGGTATACAAATTATCAATTAACATTTTTATAGTCAAATTTATAATTTAAATATAGAACAGGTATAGTTTTGAATTTTTATTAAAATTAATTTTTAAATCAATTTTAAAAATGTATATAAATAAAGAAGAAAATAATATTATATTAACAGTTATCAATTTTATTTTGAAACGAACATACAAATACTTTAAAAATATATTTTAAATATTATTTAATTATTTTAGAAAAAACAAAAATATAATTTCAATTTATAATAAATAAAATGTCTGCTAATAATAGTTTTAATGAATCGATTGCTAGTGATTCAGTACAATATTCAAATAGTATTGAATCGAAAAGAATTGAAATTTTATCAATACGTATTGAATTTGATAGAAATTTACCATATACAAGTAATATATCATATCCATTTGGTTTCTTTCAATTAAATCAAAATTTGGATGGAAGTGCTATTACATGGTATTCTGAAAATATTCGTTCAGATGTAACTGAAGATATTGATGATATTATATTTATTTTACCACATCGTTATATTATATCTGGAGATGATGATGTATTTTATTTTAATGGACAATATTTTAATAATATTGATATTGTATTTGGTCAAGAAAAAACCTATTGGAGATTTTCAACAAAATTAGAAACTGGTGAAACATATGTACGACGTGGTGAAACTGTATTAGATACTGGTAATTGTCCATGTTGTATTGATGATCATTTTAAAAGAATTGTAAGTGTTCTTAAAAAGAAATATAAAAGACAGTAAAATTTATAATTATAAAAAAAGAACCTGTGATATAACATCATAGAATTAATAAGATTTAAATATAATTAGTGTAAGAATTTAATTAATAATTAAATACTAAATTTTTATATTTTAAGTAGAAAATGATAAATTGTACGAGTTTTTAGTATTAAGTATAATATAATAGAATGAAAAAATAAATTTTGAATTGAAAAAGTACTTGAAAATTATTTTGTTTTTTAATTTAAATATTAACTTGTTTGTTGAGAAAGTTTGTTTGATTTAAAATTCAGCGGTTTGTATGGTTCATACAAATCATTCATACACCATTTGTATGATTTTTTGTACTTAGGTATAAGAATATCAATATGCAATATTCTCAACGGAGTGACAGCAAACAAAGGAGAGCATTTAAAATTTACGCAGTATAGAAATAGCTAAACTTTTACATTTCGGCGTATTTTGGAATTCCGAATTTTTTTGTTAGACCTAGTTATAGCGTGCAGACCTACAATAGCGTACTAGTTATAGCATACACAAAATCAAATTTTAAAAAAGATAAGTGTCAAATACAAAATATTTTCCCATCTCGACTTTTTATTCGGATACAACCATTTTTTTCACGAAAAACTATCACTTGTATGCTTTTTTCTTATCTTTCATTACTTCTTCGCTTAGTCTTGTACAATAGCTACAGCCGAGTGCAATAGCTACAGCCGAGTACAATAGCTACAGCCGAGTGCAATAGCTACAGCCGAGTACAATAGCTACAGCCGAGTAATTAACGGCTTAGTGAAATTAAGTATTCCGGAAACTAAAAATTAGTCAAATATGAATAATAAATGACTTACTGGATGCCCTATGCTCCTTATAGCAGTGGAAAGAAAAAAAACTTCTCCGAGAAAAAAGTTTAAAAAAGATTACTAGAGCACAGTATTATTGAGTATAAATTGAAATTAATTTTCTAGTTGTTTTCAAGATTAAGAATCAAACCTACACATTTAATACAAAATTAAATACTTTAGTAAAATACTTTATATAAGAGTTCAATGTCACAGCATGTAATTTTGTCATGAATTGTCACAATGAACTTCAATGTCACAAATTCACGAACAATGTCGCAGTATGCAATTTTTGTCAATCTGTCACGAATTGTTTCTGCTTCGTCCTTGTTCAAAATTGGAAAAATAGGTGTCATTAAACAAAGTTTAACACAAATATTGTAATTGGCTTAATAAAGGTAGTATTTGAAGAGCTTTTTTAATTAGATGGGAAGAAAATTTTGTAAAGATACATAATTCATCTTTTAAATTAAGATTTAATGACGAATACTTTGGTATACTACTGTTAAATCACACTTATGGTTTAATTAAATTTTGAGTACTTTACTTTACAAAACAAAAATTTAATAGGGAAAGATGAAAGTTCTTTATCATTGTCGAAAAAATCATGTAAATAAACGTGTATGATACAACATTTTATTACTAAAGAAAGAGTGACATTTTATAAACAAAAATGAGTTAAAAATTGGTGTAAACTTAAATATATGTATATCTACCTTGTCTTTTATTTTAATTATATGAATTTACAATGTTTTTTTTTTAACATAAATTAAATCTAAAATTAAGAAATTTCTAAAAAAAAATTTGTAATTTAATTATAAAATTCATGAAACATTCATGTATGACAACAAATTCACTGTAGCCCATATGTAGGGGTAATTGAAATATTTATTTGAGTATGTATACGAGTGTATGTTTGATGAATAAACATTTTTTTATGTTTATTTTTCTCTATTAAAAAAAAAAGCAAAAAAAATTAATTGAATTTTTTTAATAAAATGAAAAGTCATTGTTGGTATCTTTTAACACCATAGTTATTACATTGTAAACACATATTTGTGGTTAAATATTTTACATTCATAACTATACCATTTTAAAACAATTTTCACCACTTTTTTTTTTCCTTTACTTGAAATGGCATAAAATAAATTGGAATGGATTATTTAATTAATTAACAACCGCAATACTTGAGTTGAGCATTTATAAAAAAAAAAAAATTAAAAATTATAGGATATGTTATATCCTATAATATATATGGTATATGTATATATATGTCAGAATGATAAATATTTTTTTTTGTTTTCTTCCATTTTACCTTAAAAGGGTTTTAGTATAGAATTTGTAAAAATACAAATTTATGGAATTGTTTATAATGCTGAAAGATTTTGATGTTACAATTACTGCATCCAGAAATATATTAGGAAAATAGGTATCAGAAGGTATTAGAAAAAGTAAATGCAATTTATGAATAATTCATGTAAATATAAAATATAACTACACTATATTACTATAAACTAAGGCATAATAAACCAGGACTATAAAATAAGGGATAATAAAGAAAAGTTTGCCAATTTCAGTAATTCGTTTTCAAAGTTCTGTCTGAATTTCACACAAGATAAGTGTTATTAATTGATTTGTTTGTGGCTAAAGTAATTCTGAAAGAAAATCAGATTTTAAAGAAGGAGTTGTAGCAAAAAAATTTCTTATTCTCATGCTCTTGTATCTTTTCAACATTCTGCTGAAAAATAAAAGCGCGGAGTATGATATTTTAGATAAAATGATTAAAAAGTATAAAAGGTTATTATAACTATATACAAATAAAACGATAACCTCATGAACTTATAATATATGCTGTTTCCATAAAATTTAATAATCCTTATGAAAGGATATGATGGATATTATCTAACTTAATTAAAGGATTGAGATATGTTTATGTAAGATTCCGATTTGTATAATCTTTTACAAAACGTGAACATTTTTTTACAAAATTTTTAATGTCTAACTTTTTTAAGTGCATATCTTGGATAATATAAATATCGCAATTATTTGAATATGTTGCGTCAGATTAATCAAATTTTGCAGAAGTCATTAGTTATTATACTGATATTAATTGACAAAAACAAACTATTTCAAATATGAAGCTTAATTAAACACTGAGTACTTTTTCATATAAAAACAAAAGTTGTATGGCAGCTCGTAAGAATTTTTGCATATACACTTTTTGATATTTATCTCGTCCACCGGTGCAATAAATGTAATGACACATTTATTGTATCGTTTAAATATCGTTCGTATGGGGTATTTAAACTAATATCAAATGATCAGGAAATTTTCAAATTAATACCTCTTATTATTTTCGATTAAAAAATATATTTATTTAATTATAACTTAAAATATGATGTTAACTGTGAGGAAGTATGGGTTCGAATCCTACATATGTCGTAAGAGTTATTCCCTCTTACGACATTTACAGCCACGTTTGAAAACGAACGACTGTGTAATTTCCTATTCACATTTATGGGGCAGAGAAATACTCTAAAAAAAATATATATATATTTATATAACTTGAAAATTTAACAGTATAACCTTAGACTACTGGTAATTGTGAATTAAAATGTTGCTAAACATGTTAATGTAATTTTTATGTTAAATTTTTAAGACTTTCTTCAATATGAAAAAGTTGACTTATGAAAAGTTGTTGTGATATTATGAGAAAATTGTCTAAGAAATAAAAATAATACAAATAAATTTTTTTTAAATTTTTATTTAAAATTTACAGTTTGCACAAGACCTTATAACTAATTATTTTATAAATTTAAGTTATTCTACATTATGTTTTATACCATTTTTATTTAAAGGGTCACCTAAACTTATACATATATATTATATATACTAAAAAGTATAGTAACGGTAATATTACATATTATATTCCTTTTTTAAAATACTAATAACTCTTCTAAATTGATCACTGATACAACATGGACAATTACCAATTTCTAAAATAGTTTCACCACGTTGAATATACATTTCACCAGAATTTAATTTAGTTGAATATCTCCAATATGTTTTTTCTTGACCAAAAACTAAATCAATATAACTAAAATACATTCCATTGAAATTAAAAACATCACCATCTCCTGTTATAATGTAACGATGTGGTAAAATAAAACTAACATCATCTATATCTTCAGTAATATCAGATCTAATTTTATCTGTTAACCAATGAATTGTATTGTCATCTAAAGTTTCATTTAATTGAAAAAAACCGAATGGTTTCGTTACAGCACTTGTATATGGTAAATTACAATCAAATTCAATACGAATTGATAAAATTTCGATTTTTTTTGAATCTCCACTAATTGCACGTACAGAATCGTTATCAATTGATTCATCAAAACTATTATTGGCGGACATTTTTTTTTATTTTAAGTCCGTATAAGTAAAAAATTAATTTTTTTTTTAAATACACAAATAAATACGACAAATAAAGTTAAATGTCAATTAAAAAATGCTATTAGTTTATGATATTCTTGTACTTTTATACAAGTTTAAGATTTGAATTTATATAACTGCAAGTAAATATCCTTTTTTATTTACCTGATGAATTTTCTAAATTAATAAAAGTTAATGTTAATGCCACCTGTCGCTATTTAATTCAAAATTAAATTTTCAATCTCATAAACTAATTGAAAGTTTTTATTACAAATGTATACCTGCGGAAATGTTAAAATTTAATTATGCGTTAGATGTCCTGTTCTTAAGCAATTAGGTTTAGCCAAATCGGTAAATATTATTAAATGTTAAATGATGAATCAATTATGGTTGTAAAAAATATTACGTTTATAAATTATGTTTTTTGTAAAGTCAAAAATACCTAACAGATATTTAAATTTTTATGAAAGGTTAAAATTTAATATTTTGAATAATATTGTCTTTTGACTATGCAACTTTTAGTGTGTTATATAATTTCTGTCTTTTTTGTTATAGATATTTATAGATTATAGAAAAATAGTGGGAAATTATTAAAAAAAGAGGAGGGAGTATGTTAAGAGTTAAAATAACATTACGAATATGGTTTATACTTAATATCCTTTTAAATAACTTAATTGTTTGTTTTTGAAATTCAAGAATACTTACAAATATAAAATTACAATAGGGTTGTTAAAAGTTTCATATTTAGTTAAATAAATTACTAATATAACAATATTTTTGTCGCTAATTATTTTATTTGTGACTTCATTCTTATTTTTTGCATTTTGTATTTAGAAATGAAAAAAGATAAAGAATTACCTAAACATAGATCAAATTTTTAATATTACAGAAATGTTAAAGAAATTTTTAATTCTTATATGTTTTTAGCACATTTCCAAAACATTTTTGAAAAACTGTGCCTATTAGTTTCACTCTGCCCGTCCATCTGTTCGTCTGTTTCTACCACCATTAAAGATAGAGAAAAAAATTTTAACCATGGGTAGGTCTCATAAAAAAATTAATTTTGTGAACAACTTTTTTCATGTAGCCCCATCCATCAGGGAACTACAGCCCCTCAAACTTTGAAAAAGGCCTATTTTTAAATGCGTATATTTCATGTTCTGCTTAACATTTTTTTTTAATCTGAAAACGCCATTCGACAGGAATCTTTTTTACCTTTATAAATCAATATCAAAATTAAATATCCAAATTTTGCATGATATTTCTTTTTTCATAACTCCGACACTCTTTGGGATAGGAACATGAAATTTCGAGACAAGAAAGAACTTTTAGAATTAGTATAAGTTTCCTCAGAAAATTTTTTTGATACAAAAAAGTTTGAGATCTATTAGGGCTCAAAAATTGAAAATATGATATTTTTAGACTTCTGTAACTTAGCCTCCTGTACAAATTTTTCTTCGGCAAGATATAAAAATTAAAGCTCCAATAATATATTTTTACGTGTATTAACGATTTTTCTAGGTTATATAGGCTTCCGGATTTACAGCCGCTCAAAATTGCGAAAAAGTCTTCTTTTCAATTTTTCCTTATATAAAATTTTGATGCCAGTCATAATATTCTAAACAGTTTGTATTATCTTTTGGAAATATGCGTATTTTAATCGAATATAATGTAAGAATAATTTGGTGAGAAATATTTAATCATTCGTGTAAAGAACAATTTTAGACTAAAATTTAAGTAATAAGTAAAAATATATTTGATAAAAAAATTCAAAGTATATACTGGTTATTTTGTAAAATAATAGAGCTAGGATTATGAAATATTTATGGTTTTATTTTAATGTAAATTCCAGTATTGAAATTGAACAAGTTCGATCGACAGGTGCGAGTAGCTGTCATTCAACTTTTATATAAACATAGCTCAGTGTATATGAGAATAACTAAGCTAGATATCTGATATTAGGTAAAAACCAGTTAATAGATTTGGATAACTGTCATACAACTTTTTTTTGTTATATGTCATATAACATATATGTCATCATAAATCAGTATATGTATAAGTTGGGTTTGTTTTGATTTGGGTAAGTTTTATGCCTAATGACTTTTATAAAAGTTTGTTAGTTTAACCGTTAACGGAACAGATTCAGTTAGCTGCAAAATTTATATTTCAGCTCATGTAAAAGTACTTAAAAAAGCTATACACAATTAATTATATCATTAATTTAACGTTTATAGAAGCCTAAGATAAAATTTGATGATAATTAATAGGTAGATCTCATATAATAATAGTTTAATGTTATTTTTGTTTCAGATTTCTGAATTATTGCTTCTGAGGATTTTTTTTTTTATACACTCTTTAAAGAATAAAAGTAAAATATTTAAAAAAAAAATCAGACTTGCACATAGTACATCTATATATATCATAATAATAATATATACATATTATCTCCTATGTACAATTTTACACATTTTGTATATAATATACAATATTCTAATAATATGTTCTAATATCCTTAATAAAAAGTAACAGAAAGATAACAGATAATGTAGATAATATTGAATAATGTAATTAAAAAACGTGAATCGTTCATTAAAAACATACCTTTTTTCAGCCAAAAAAAAAGTAATTTTGTTTTTTTTTTTATACGAAATTCCAAGAAGTTTTTTTTTTCAAGAACAGAAGGGAAAATTGAGCATAAAATTCAAAGAGAATAAATAGAATAAAAAAAAAAATGAAATTAAAAAGTTTCAATTTTTGTTTCTTTTGGTTCGGTACAAATTTCTATGCCATTCCATTACAAATTCTGAGTCAATCAAAACTTTGTTAATGACTTTTAAAAGAAAAATGACGTATGACTAAATTTTGTTTTTCTCTTTTGATTTTTTCTTTTTATTGAATTTTCTTTTTACTGATTATTGTCTCTTTTATTATTCTCTTTTTATTTTTTCTGTTTAATTTTTTATGTCCCTGGTTATTTGGAAACAATCAGCAAAGAATCAAATCAAATCAAGGGAAATTTTCATTCTTGACTGAATTTTAATGTTAATTGTCAATGTTTTTCATTGTTATTCAGAATAGCCTCATATATATTTTCTATACACATTCCTGAGAATTTGTTTATAAGGTGGAATAATGAAAATAATTGAAACAATACGAGTAGGAGATGTTAAGTTAATTTTGTTAAAAGGAGTTTCAAAATTTTAAAAGTATTATGTTAGAAATAGTGTAAGAAATTAGGGTGTTAATATAAAATGATAGTATAATTAAAAATCAGTAAAAAAAATTTACTTACTTAGTGAATATATGTGAAGGTTTGAAATTAAACTAATAAGCTAGTAAGGTTAAAAATGTTGTAAGATGTAATAAAAATAGCGTATACTTATAATTTAATAGTAAATTGAAATTTTATTTTTATTTTAATAAAATTAAAAGTAATATGGTTAATTTTACTCAATTTGTATTGTATATTATAGATTAATATGGTATTATTTAATACTAGCAGAGTACCCGGCGTTGCCCGGAGTACTTTATTGGCTTTATGAAATAAAAATAATTAACTTTTGTTTCTGCGTTAATATAATTTAATTAATATAGTTAACTTATTACTATGCATTTACAGATTTATGGTAGTTTATATGCATTTATATTTGTATTTATGCATTTATGGTAGTTTATATTCTATTTTTTATTAGATTTAGTTAAATTGAATAAACAGAGCCAAGAATTAGAAACAATTCTTCTACAAAATTTTTTTAAAGGAATCAATAATCTATTGCGTACACAATGACGACGAAGTGAATTTCAATTATGACCATAATGTAGTACATTTGTTTTCGTAAGTAATGTCACTTCATGTTTTTGTGAATTATCCTTTTAAGCACATTTTGAAAAATTTGCTATTAGGTTCGCGCTGTCCCTCCGTCTGTTTTCCAAACTTATATATTCGTTAATATGCGTTAATACCGAAACATAAAATCGTATTTAAATTATAAAAGACCATAATGTAATCAATTTTTTTTTGTAAGTAATGTCACTTCATGTTTTGGTGAATTATCCTTTTAAGCACATTTTGAAAAATTTGTTATTAAGTTCGCTCTGTCCCTCCGTCTGTTAAAACTTATATACTGTTTAATAAAGAGCAATGAAATATTAACTATGCATATGCATGTCTCTTAAAAGAGTAATGTTGTAGAACAACGTTTTTATATACCCTCACCATTGGAGATCCTACAGCACCGGCAGCTCTTCAAATTTTGAAAAAACTTCTTTTTAAATGCGTACATTTCAGGTTCTGTTTAACATATTTTCAATATAAAAAATACATGATTGTTTTTTACCTTTATAAATCAACCAAAATTTTTTTTTCGTTTAGTTTTTCTAATTATGTTTCCAAATTGATTGGCTAAAAATATGTGTAAAAATTGTATATGGATAAGAATGTAAGGTTTTCTGTTCTTTAAATATGTATGTACTCATTTTTGATTAAATGATGTACAGAAATGTGAATATGTTTTCTAATTTAATTGATTAAGTTTATAGTATTTTTAAATATACGGATATTATACATACTATATGTACATATTTCAATGATATTATGTTATAACATAATGCCTGTTATATACATGCATGGAAACATGTTATATACATGCATCTTATATAGGTAGACCACATGTAAAGACCACATTTAAGTAATGCATTTCTGAATGATGACATGATGATTGTCTAATGTAGCAGATTGTTTCTGTTTTTAAACAACGGCCGAAAATGTTATGTTGTTAAGACTTAAACACAGTATTCTTAAGATACTTAATAATGTTACTTTAATTACTGTTCTATATTAGAAATTTGCATGGAACGGTTTTTATGGAATATTAGAAACAGTATAGATAAAAGTAAAGAATGTTGGAAATATCTTTTTAATAATAATAACAATACACAAAATTAGGCAAAATATTATTAATAAGTGCTCGTGCGGAAATGGGTTAACAAACGTTAACAAACATTTTGTCACAGGCCTAATTTAGAACCGTAAATTCATTCTGCCAAATTAGACAGAAATTAGAAACAAAATTTTTTTTTGACAGTCTATCGTGTCGAAATGTGTTAATGTATCACAACAAAATTTATTGAATGAGTTTGTGTGTCAAAGTGCAATACTTGTGCAAATTTTCAATGGGTCAAATCGTTTAAGCACAACAACAAAAAATGAGAATTTCATGGCCTGAAGCCTGATGGGTTAATGTATCGTAACCAAATAAACTCAGAAAGCTTTGGTTATAAAGACCTACACTTTTATAAATTTTCAACTCAATTGGTAAAACCGATTAAGTGCGACAACAAAGAAATTAAAAATTTTTATTGAGCCCTGGTGCCGAAACGGGTTAATGGATCGTAACCAAATCACCTCAGTGAGCTCCTGTGGTAAAGAGCTACACTTTTGTAAATTTTCAATTCAATTGGCAAAACCGTTTAAGCGCGACAACAAAGAAATTGAAAAATTTCATTGAGTGCTGGTGCCGAAACGGGTTAATGGATCGTAACCAAATCAATTCAGTGAGCTCCTGTGGTAAAGAGCTACACTTTGATAAATTTTTAACTCAATTGGTCAAATAGTTTAAGTGCGACAACTAAGTAAATTACAAAAGTTCACTGACCCCTGGTGCCGAAACGGGTTAATGGATCGTAACCAAATCACCTCAGTGAGCTCCTGTGGTAAAGAGCTACACTATTGTAAATTTTCAACTCAATTGATCAAACCGTTTAAGCAGGACAACAGAAACATTTAATGAACTTCGTTCGTCTCTCGTGCCCAAACGGGTTACCGGATCTTCATAAAAATTTGTCACAGGCTTTTTTTCGGACCATAAAACCACCATACAAAATTGGACATAAATCGGAAACAAAAAATTTTTTGGAAGCCCGCCGGGCCGAATCCGGGTAACATATTGAATCCAAATTTCTTCGGTACCCGTCCAATGATAAGAAGAATATTTGTCCAAATTTTCAACTCAATCGATCAAACCGTTTAGGCAGGACAACGAAAAAACGAAACGGCTTTAAATGGCTCTCGGGCCGCAATGGGTTAATGAACCGAAACGCGATATAGCCTATAACACTTTCCGGGGTCGTAGGAACGTTCCTGCAAAATTTGGTTGCAATCGGACTGGTGGTTTTTACGTGAAAAGGGCACAAACAAACAAACAAACAAACAAACAAACAAACAGAATTTCTTCCTTATTTATTAGATCATGTTAAGTTAAATAAAAATTTTTAGTTTTTATATTGAGCAGTTTTCGAAAATATATGAATACGAGTAAAGAATATTACAGATATTATGATATTACAGATTATAAAAAATAAATATTTCTAATTAAATATTAGTATTATTTTTTAAACATTTCTTTATTTGATCTTTACATTTAGTATTCTTTTAAATTATGTTTTGATCAATAGGGATCTTCACGTAAAAGTGCATCGAAGGAAAATAAAATAGAGAAATCTCACTTTACGTAAACGATCTAATGGCAAAATATAAATTGCAAAGTAAAAAATTACAGATAACAGAAATGTTGATTGGTTTATAGAAATGTTTATTGGTATCTTTTCATAAATGTTGATTTGTATTTTTAAAAAATGTTAGTTGGTACCTATTTATCTGTCATATTTTATTATTATTTGAATAAATACCTAGTTTTCATTTTTACAAATAAAGTATAAGTTTTGAGTTTTGATTTTGAAAAATAAATAATTTTTAAATAAAAACAAAAGCAAAAATTGAAGTTTTAAAAGCATTTTTATAGATTATTTAGTTTTATGTGCTATTTTTATTTGATACACTATCAATAAATTCCAAAATAGAACTACAAATTAATTCTAAACAATTTATAGTCTAAAAACGAAAAGTCAAATTAAATAATAAACCACCATAAAATTTTCCTCGAGCAAATAAAATATGTAATAGTGTTATGGTGGAGCATATTTTAGTCTAGGAAAAATTTGCACCGATCTTCCGTACATTTTTTTTTTATAGATGAAACAACAACAATTTCTGTTAAAAATTTCCTCAAATCCTTTGATCCTGCAATGCAAAACTAGTTTGCACTTTTACATGAAGACCCTTAGAAATTTTCTTTTATGATGCTTTGTTACTTTAACTTTTTATAAAAAAAATTGAGTTATGTTAAGTTTCTGGACACAAGCTCTAAAAAGTAATAATATATTGTTTTGTTAGTGTACTGCTCTTTGTAAGGTTAGTTGCTACTAGCACTACTAGCACTAACTACTAAAAGATTTATTTTTTTAAAGACATTATAAACTTCTTATTAAATATTATTTAAATATGGTTCCAATTAAATTTATGAAAGCAAAAAAAAAAAAAAAAAAATAATTTTAAATTAATTTAATTTTTAGTGCCAACAAATACATGAAAGAATTTTTATTATATACTTTGATACTTCGTTTTTTTTCCTCTTCTATGACTATTTAATTTAAATTAATTTTGTTTAAGCTTAATAACAAAAAAAAAGCAATAAAAAAAACAAAAACGTAATTTGCAGTAATTACTTTAATTTTCTTCAATTAACTTCAGTATCCTTTTTATAATTTTCCACAGTATAAAAAAAATATTCGTTGAAATCTTTGTTTTTATTTCTGTTTTTAAGTTTTAAGTAGATAATTATATATCAGTTTTTGTTTTTTTTTTTGGTCATTCAAGTGCAATTAAAGAATTACGAATTGTTTTAATTATTATATATTTTTTTTTCCAATTAGAGATAAGAGAGCCATATGGTCGTTGAATTTTAGTGTTTAAAATTTTCAAGGAAAAAATATTATGTTCAAATAGTTTATTAACCGTTTTATAATAAATTACCCCACGTCTATCATTTATTAAATTTATAGACGTTCAAGTAAGTTTTATCTAAAAATACTCTACTTAAATATGTTATCAGCAAAATGTAAATTATAAATCTTAAATACACTTTTTGTATTACTTATCACAACAACAAAAAAGTCTTTATTAACATTAAATATTACACAACAGAAATATGTTGAATTTTCTTTTATAGGAGGTTCGGATCAATGTGGCAGTTTTTAACTTTTAACATCTTTAGAAATTAATATCTCTTTAGGCAATAAAATTTTTAAAATAATTATTGTTAAGTATAATATATAAAAGTCAAAATAATGTATGTACAATTACAATTAAAAGAAAAAATGTCAGAGAATTAAGCTTTCACTGTATTTTTGTATTTTTAAAAATGTTTGAAAGTCTTAAGGAAAGTTGTTGTTTTCCTTTTAAATTTTTAAATAAATCAAATTTTCAGATGCTTCTAATAATTTTTGTTTTTGTTTTTTTTTAAAAATACAGTTGTTTTCCATTAAGGACTTAGACTTTTTGTTAGATTAAGTTTAATGTTTCATATGTATATTCACTTTTGTTTCTATGTGCGTTTTTTTAACCTTGGCTATATATAAGATTAAAAAATTATAAATTTTATTTAATTATACAGAGTTTTTGAAGAGTTTTGGAACTTTTCAACAAAGTTTTTTTTTATTTTGAAAACTTTTGTTGAAAGTTTCTTTGAAACATAATTATTATACCTTAGATAGATTCTTTTATATAATACATTGTATATGACAATGTCTTACAGTTCTTTAACAAAAAAAAAAAAGGAAAAAAAAAAAATGTTTTTCTTCTCTTGTGAATTTAATTGACATAAAAGTTACAGGAAATGTTTTTTACCTCAAAAAGTTTTTTTTCTTATAAAAGTTTTGCATATTTTTTATACTTGTTTCAAAAAATATATTAAGAATGTAGATTTAAAATTGTCAAAAGAAAAAGTTACAATTGTGGTCTAATTGATGCAAAAAAAAATATTATATTTAATATAATTTAATTGTTCTGACTTTAAAGGTTATAATATTATAGTTGTAATTGTATTAAGAAAATTTGTTAACTAGTATAAGATTCAAAAATGTTGCAAAATTATTTTTTTAATTTACATTTTGATTTCTTCTGTTTTAAGTTAATCATTTTTTTATTTGAATACTTTTAATTTTTAATCATTTCATAAAATGATTATTAGATAAGATTTTTTTTTTTAAAAAAAAAGTGTAATTTAATATTTTAACACTATTTCTTATAATCATTTTTTTCCTTTCTTTTACCTTGATTTTTTAAGTTTTTTTTAGCTTTAGTTACATGGTTTTTTCAAGGAAATAACTCACATTTTAGGTCTAATAAGTGCAATTAAAAGTTTAATGAGCTGATATTAAATACAATTACATTCTAATAAAATTAAATTACTTTTTAATTTCAGAAATATTAAATTAATTTTGTAAATTTTTATGAATTAAATAAAAATTAATGCATAAAAAAATATCGATATATTGAATATTTTAACGACTTTAACAATCACCTCCCTAAAAGTATGCAATCATTTTCTTTATAGTTAATTTTTTATTTGATTTTGTCTTCTTTAGGGGGCTTCGGTAGCCTAGTGGGTAGGCGTGTGGCGTATTAACCGAAGGAGTGTGGGTTCGATCCCAGCACAGGTCGTAAGTGTTTTTTTCTTTACATACCCCCCTTACGACCAAATATAATGTAAATATATAGTATATAATATAAACAAAATAAATAATATTAGTATATAATTTAATAATAGTATAAAAAACCTATAATGGCCTTAGTAGCCGATGGTTCAATAATATTGCATTACATTTATGTATGTAATATTAATATAAATAAATAAATAAATTGTCTTATAATATGTACGTACAAACTTAAGGATTTATATTGGTAGGTTTCGGTGATCGAGTGTTTAAACACGTGAATTTTTAATAGATGGAGTGCGGGTTCAAATCCTGCACGAGTAGCAAGTTTTAATTATATAATATGATAGTATAAAACAAAAAAATTATTACTAGGCTAATAAAAGTATGCAACCTATGCCTACGTCAACGGTCAACGGTTTAGTAACAATGGCCTTTGTAGTCGCTAATTTAGTAACATTGTATTATCCTGTGTGATTTGTAATATTTAATATAAATAAATAAAAACTAAAACTTAAAAGTTTATTTTTACAATGAATGTATGCAAGATTCAATGATTAGAAACAAGTAAAACAACACATTTCAAAATGAATTTCTAACTATTTCAATAGTAAATGAAATATTAAAAATAATTTGCTGAGCGATTAAAAATCTTTTATAAAAGTTTGTATTTAATTTTATAATTTTTTAGTGTTATCATAATATTAATTCAGAGCTGTACTTAGTCTTACAAATTTTTATGAAAAAAATTTATTATAGCATATTATTAAAAATATTTCCTAATAAAATGCAAGGATATAATGTCTTACTTGTGCTGTATATATATAATTAGTTTTGCTTTTAATCGTTTTTAAGATTGCTTTTAAGAAGATATGTTGAACGAACATGTCATTTGCCAATAAATTTACTGTATATTATCAAAATCTTAAATGAATAATTAATAATTAAATATTTAAATTAATAAAAGTGGTTTTCTTATATAAAAAAAAAATTCTTCCCATAAAATAGTTTAAACTTTAAAAGTAAAGTTAACTAGGTATACATTGAAAAATACTCTTTTACTTTATTGAGAAGGATTTTTCTTCTAAAATTTTATAATAAAGTGGTGGTTTTTGACAGACTTAGTGTTTTAAGATTTATTGAACTCTTCATGTATCTATGTTGAGTTGAATAATTCATATCTTCTTTAAAATTTTTTTATCAAGACTTGAAATTAACTTCTTTTTCTAAAATATTAAAAAGTTTTTGCACTGTGATTTTATTTTCCATTATATTTTTTTTTATATAAATCTAAAAGATAAATTTATATTTTTATTTTAATACTTTGATTTGACTTTAATAAAAAGTTTACATTTTAACAAAAAAAAAAAAAAAACATAAAAACACAACGTTCATAGAAATGTGCTTTTCTTTTTATAAAAGGATAATCTTCTAAAAATAAAATCCATTTATATTTTATTTTTATTATTTACATATTATATAAAGTTAGAGAAAAAATTTAGTGGCATCTAGAAAAAATTTATGAGATCCCTAATAATATTAATATTTTTCTTTTAATAAATGAAGATTATACTATAATATTTTTGTCTTTATTTGTCGTCATTCACAATGAAAGTTTTTGTTTGAATTATCATGACATCTGGTGACAAAATTATAAAAAAAAATGTATACTTTGTTATGTCGTCATTTAAAAATTATTTCTTTTATTATAAGTTTTTGATAATACTTATTTGAAGAAATTTTTTATTTTAACTTTTTATTTTCTATAATCAACTTTAAAAAGTTAAAGTACAAATTTGAAACAATCTTTCTATTCTAGTATAAAGTTCTTAAAAAATCTTGTTATAATCTATTATCGTTGTCTTTTCTACATAAGATAAGTTCGGTTTTAATTATAATGAATTTTGCTAGCATAACGACTAGACAATAGACTATATATAAAATAGTATTATTAATAAATAATAATTAATAAAAACTAAAAAGATTATTTTTAATTTAAATCAAAATGTCGAATCATGACTAAATTTAATTAAATATTTTAAATTGAAAACTTTTAATAGTTATTTCATTTTTAATTAATAAAATATTGATATTCGGTTAGAAAACGTTTATAAAATTATTGTGTTTGTCAAATGAAATTAAATAATTTATTTATTTTAAAACTATATTTAAGATTTTTAAAGGTATTATAATTTTTATTTTTCAATTAAAATATGATTCTTATAGTATTTTATGAGTTTTATTAAAAACGAGGAAGAGTGCAGTAGAGTAGACTGTGTCAACTCTGGGATACCCGTATGAACGTAATATATCCAGTTTCTATAGAACTTGATCATCTTTTAAAAACATTCAGATGATTTAGTACCGAACTACAGAGATATATTTATGTAAATTGTGGAGTTGTATGATAGCTACCCGAATCTATTGCGCCTAGCTTCATTAAGTTCCAAGAAATGCAAAAAGCCTGAACCGGCTGCTTTAGACCATTCAAATTTTACAAAAGTTTTTGGCATGCAACTCGACACTTTTTCACTAAATTTCAGATAGCTAGCTTCAATAGACACTGAGTTATTTTCATTTAAAAAGAGAAGTTGTATGGCAACTATCCGAACCTGTCATATCATCACAACAAAATTTTACAGAAGTTGTTGCCATAAAACTCGATCATCATTTGCAAAATTTCAGATACCTAGATTGAATAGACACTGGGTTATTTCCATTTAAAGAAAGAAGTTGTATGGCAGCTACCCGAACCCGGCGGCCGAAAATGCTGGAGTTAAATAGCAAAACTAACAATTTTGTAAAAGTGATGTAAAAAAAATTGCAGCCTCCTAACTCCTTTATTTTTTGAGTTATCGTGCTGACGGACACTGAGTTCTTTCATTTAAAAAGAGATTTTGTATGGCAGCTACCCGAACCCGTCAAACCACCACAACCAAATTTTGCAGAAGTTGTTGCCATAAAACTTGATCATCATTCGCAAAATTTCAGATACCTAGATTGAACAGACACTGGGTTATTTCTATTTAAAGAAAGAAGTTGTATGGCAGCTACTCGAACCCGGCGGCCGAAAATGCTGGAGTTAAATAGCAAAACTAACAATTTTGCAAGAGTGACGTAAAAAAAATTTCAGCCTCCTAGCTCCTTTATTTTTTGAGTTATCGTGCGGACGGACACTGAGTTCTTTTCATTTAAAAAGAGATTTTGTATGGCAGCTACCCGAACCCGTCGCACCAGCACAACCAAATTTTGTAGAAGTTGTTGCCATAAAACTTGATCATCATTTGCAAAATTTCAGATACCTAGATTGAACAGACACTGGGTTATTTCTATTTAAAGAAAGAAGTTGTATGGCAGCTACTCGAACCCGGCGGCCGAAAATGCTGGAGTTAAATAGCAAAACTAACAATTTTGCAAGAGTGACGTAAAAAAAATTTCAGCCTCCTAGCTCCTTTATTTTTTGAGTTATCGTGCGGACGGACACTGAGTTCTTTTCATTTAAAAAGATATTTTGTATGGCAGCTACCCGAACCCGTCGCACCACCACAACCAAATTTTGTAGAAGTTGTTGCCATAAAACTTGATCATCATTCGCAAAATTGCTGATACCTAGATTGAACAGACACTGGGTTATTTCTATTTAAAAAAAGAAGTTGTATGGCAGCTACCCGAACCCGGGGACAGAAAATGCTGGAGTTAAATAGCAAAACTAACAATTTTACAAAAGTGACGTAAAAAAATTTTCAGCCTCCTAGCTCCTCTATTTTTTGAGTTATCGTGCGGACGGACACTGAGTTCTTTTCATTTAAAAAGAGATTTTGTATGGCAGCTACCCGAACCCGTCGCACCAGCACAACCAAATTTTGTAGAAGTTGTTGCCATAAAACTTGATCATCATTTGCAAAATTTCAGACGCCTAGTTTCATTAGGTTCCAAGAGGTGCAAGAAGTCTGAACCGGCTGCTCTAGACCAAACAAATTTTACAAAAGTTGTTGGCATATAACTCGACACTTCTTTACTAAATTTCAGATTCCTAGCTTCAATAAACACTGAGTTATTCTCATTTAACCGGATAAGTTGTATGGCAGCTACCCGAACCCGCCGCACCACCACAACCAAATTTCACAAAAGTTGTTGCCATAAAACTTGATCATCATTTGCAAAATTTCAGACGCCTAGCTTCATTAGGTTCCAAGAGGTGCAAGAAGTCTGAACCGGCTGCTCTAGACCAACCAAATTTTACAAAAGTTGTTGGCATGTAACTCGACACCTCTTTACTAAATTTCAGATTCCTAGCTTCAATAAACACTGAGTTATTCTCATTTAAACGGAGAAGTTGTATGGCAGCTACCCGAACCCGCTGCACCAGCACAACCAAATTTTACAGAAGTTGTTGCCATAAAACTTGATCATCATTTGCAAAATTTCAGAAACCTAGCTTGAATAGATACTGAGTTATTTCTATATAAAGATAGAAGTTGTATGGCAGCTACTCGAACCCGCCGACCGAAAATGTTGGATTTAAATAGCAAAACTAACAATTTTGCAAAAGTGACGTAAAAAAAATTGCAGCCCCCTAGCTCCTTTATTTTTTGAGTTATCGTGCGGACGGACGGACGGACGGACGTACATGGCTTAATCGACTCAGAATTCGATTCTGAGCCGATCCATACCTTTGACACTATATCTAGCTCGACTCCTTTAAGGTGTCACAAACGTAATGGCAAATTTATTATACCCTTGAACATAGTTCATACGGGTATAAAAATTGCGTTAAGTTTTTATTGTTTTTTTTGTTTTGCATGGGTAAGTAGGAATCATAGAATGACACTAGAATATTGAAACAAGTACGACTCTTCCGTGAGTGCTTGGGATTTTAACTGACTAAACACTATCTCCCTTTTATAACCAAACAATAAGTTAATTATGTCCTTTAGTAATAATCAACTGCTAGGTATTATCAAAAAATTTTTTTTCTTTAATTTACAGATAGTTTTATTAAGCTTTGTGAATTGAAAAGATTTTTTGGAACGTGTCTAAGTTAATTTTAATTCTATACCCACTGAATAGGTCAATTGAGTTGAACAAGGACGAAAAAACGTCTAATAACGTCTTTTGATGTTTAAAATATTAATTTTAATTTAAATTTAAAAATAATCTTCAGCATAAGCATTAATTTGCAAACACATAGTTTGCTTAAAATATTCATTTGGCTTAATAATACAAATTTTTTACCCTACATATACGGGTTTTCCAATTTGAGTGATATGATTTCTTTTCAAAAAAAAAAAAAACACTAATTGTTAAGGAAATTGAAATGTTTTTTATTTACTGTGAAGTACAATCGATACAATTAAGTTCTGAATAAAACGTCATTCAAATGGCCTTGACGAGTTCTTTTGCAGGAACGAGTTCGATGAACCCAATTTTCGAGCACTTTTTCCATTAAATCAAGTCGTATGTCATGAATAGCACGTTCAATATTGACTTCTAAAGCTTGAAGGGAGTCTGATTTATTGCTAAAGACCAATGGTTTCAAATAACCTCACAAGAAATATTCTAATGGTGTTAAATCACAACTTCTTGGAGGCCATTCAATGTCACAATTTCTTGAAATAATCGAATCTCCAAACTTTTCTCGCAATAATTCGGTTGTTGCACGTGCTGTGTAGCACGTAGCCCCGTCTTGTTGGAACCAGATGTTGTCAAGATCAACTTTTTCTAATTTCGGCCATAAAAAGTTGATTATCATCGATCTATACCGCTCTCCATTGGCAGTAACGGTGTTACCAGTTTCATTTCGAAAGAAGTACCGACAGATGATTCCACCAGACCAAAAACCACAACAAACTGTCAATTTAGGTTAATGTAATGGTTGTTCATGAATAATTTGTGGATTTTCTTCGCACCAGAATTTACAGTTTTGTTTATTTACCGCGCATGCTTTTTGTTTAAAAGCGCACGAAAAGTTGAAATTGGAGAACGATTATTTTGATAGTAAAATTGAATAATTTAATTGATAATAAAATTGAATAATTTGTAAACATTGTTTTTGCATTTGCATTGTTTTGGAGGGATATACTCCATGATGAAATTGTAAACATTACTGAATACAATGAAAAAAACATGAAAGATCTTGACATACTACAAATGGCCGAAACGTCACTTAGAAATCATATCACTCAAATTGGAAAACCCTATATTTAGGGGTTTTTATTTTTCAAATTTTTTGATTAAATGTCCTATTATAAAACGATTTTTGTGATGTGCCGGTCTCCCAATTTGGTTAAAATAATATTTTCTATGATTTTACATTTACAATATAAAATAGGTACTTGTACTTATATTACAGCTCTTTGAAGTTACAAATTTCATACTTATAATTTCATTAGTATTATAGGTATAACACTATAAATTAGCATAAAAAAATTTATATTTTTCAACCTGCTTTATATATGGATATTATAATTTTTATAATTGTATAAAAATATAATTTTACATATATGGGTGGATTTTGAAATTATCATATTTAAATGTCTGAGAAGCTGTTAAAGGTATACTTTTTATGTAAATAGTATGATGTTTTCTTTAAAATCATACATAATGAATGAATTTTAATTTATTCTAAAATTTTATTTAAATTTTATAACTTATAACAGAGGTTCTTGTAAAATTTATAATAGTTAAGTTATCACCATACAACATATGGTAGAACAAGTAAAATAATAAATAGAAAACGGAGTTGAATCATTTTATTTTAGATATTATTATACTATTATTAAACTAGGGAATTAAGATTCAAGAATTTTGTGTAGAAAATGAAAATAATTTTAATAAATATTATATTAATTTATTCAGTGTTAAAAAAGGACTTTTGAAGATTTCTAGAATTATTCATTGTTTTTTTTTTTTTGTAGATTATGTTTTGCTGAAATTCCTTCATAAACATATTATAAAAGTTGAAGTGAGTTCTAAAACTGGATTAAGATTGAAAAACAAACAGTTTTGTTTTCAAAAATTTAATTAATTTTATTATATAAAATAGAAATTAAATCTTTTATAGGGTAAAAGAAGAAAGATAAAGATCTTTGTTAGTAGAAAGTAAAAGAAGAGAAATAATCAATTTATAGAATGGGTATTGAAGAATATCGTAATAGTTTGTGAATCTATTTTATTTTTTTTTTATACTTAAATTTATATTCAATTGTAATAAAATAATTAATATTATTTTTTAACAGACGTTAAAATCTACTGGCAGTTATGAAATTTATTTAAAATTCTTCCTAAATCTTTTGTTAAATTTTATTTATTTTACAAATATTAGCTTGTGGTATTTCTAATCGGTTAATATAATTACCGATATTTAAAATTTAGAATAAATAAGACAAAATTATATGATAAAAGAGGTGGAAAATCAAAATCTTTTAAAAGATTAAAGCTATAGTTTCCTACTACATCGAACGATGTTCTGACGACGATGTAGTGCGACTGTAACGTACAATTTTTCATAAATAATATTAAATGTGCGTTGTTATCACGCTGCCCTATTCACACATAATGACGTAATTTTGATTTTATTTTTAATTTTTAGTTTTTTTTTTTTATAATATGCATTCCTAATCAATATTATCACAGTAAAACGGTAACGACGATGTTTTCATGGTGTCGCCACGTGCCGTTATAATGAGATTTGACCTTAAAATATCGGATGATGATGTAGTGGTTATGACGTTAACAAAAGACATTGTTTCCCGACATTTCTATCGAAAGATCTTGTGTTAAAATCTCGGCTAGGTTAATCCTATTAAATCTCAGTTGGTTATATCTTAGATAAAAAAAGGTATAAATACATCTCACAACAATAACAAAATATAAAAATAAACAAATATTCAATATATATGCAATAAATAAAATAATTTTTGTGTAGAATAAAAGATGACAAACATTTACACATGTCAAAATGTAATCATATCATAAAATGTACTTCAACGGAGAAACACTTTTCAATTATTTCTTTTAGAATGATTAATTATCATATTTTTAAACTTTTTTTTTATAATGTGCTGAAAAATGTTGTTTTTTACTTTGACTGCCCTGAAAATTGCAGTTTTTTCTTATATTCTCTTAATTTTGACAGCTTTTTTTTAGTTACAATTTCTTATTGTTTTAAGTAAAAATAAAATTTCTTGATGAAAATATTTTTAAAGAAAAAATTTGTTTCTTATTCGTAATTTTCTTTTTTTTGCATTTTGTATTTTCTGTAAGTCATTACCCATTTAAGTTATAATAAAAATAAATTTGATTTTAATGTTACCATCATTTTTCCTAATCATTTTAATAAGATAAGTATGTGTAAAGTATGACATTTAGTTTATTTTATATATATAGTATATATATGTAAGTATATACATATGTAAATTAAAATGTTGTGTACTTATAACATTACATTGTACTTTTTTATGGTATATAAAAGACAATTTCATTTGAAAATATTTATTTTTTTATTTAGATTGACTTTAATAAGCCACCCTATTGTACCCTATAAACCACCCTATATTGTGTTAAAAATTAACTAAGAAAAATGGTTGAAACATTAAAATTCTTGTGTCCTTTCTTTTGATAAACAGTTTTTTCTTAAATTTTCTTTTTTTCTGTTCTTTTTTCAGCTTCATAAGTTTTTTGGTAGAATGGATAATATGTTATTAGGGGAAATGTACGTTAATGTACATATATATATATATATATATTTATTTGAAAAGGGAATTCATATTAAAAGAAGTTTAGTTGTTAAAGTACTTTATGATTATTGGAGAATACAAGTCGAGACCTTTGTTAATACTATAATATTTATTTTCTACATACCAAAAAAAGAACAAAAAACTCGAAATGAAAGGAGCCTGTTATTTTTATTAAATGACGAGTCATTGAGCAAATCATTCTCATATACAATGATTATATTCATCATTATGATTTTTTGAATAGGTAAATTTGATATATAATAGGTACAAACTTATGTTTTAATATTTAATATTTTTTTTAAAGACTTTTTTTTTTTAAATGAAAGAAAAATTTTATTAAAATCATTAATTTTATGTACTTTACGATATTAGCTATTTATTTTATTAGTATATTTTTGATTGTATTAATTGTACTATTAAACTAAACTATTAAATTAAAATAACTGTACTATTAAACTAAAAAAAAAAAAATTTAATTATTTTATGGTTAATATATAATTATATATAATACTAGGCGCTCCGTAGCTGATGTGTAAGTATACTATACCGTGACACTAAATTACAAAAAATTCATATGGGATACAAAATTTCTTGGTTTCAAAAGAAAACAAAAAAAAAAATCATGATTCTAATCATACATATGAATGTTATATGTTAATATGTAGATTTTGTAATAGGAAAATCGTATCCAAATATGTACTTATATTCAAAACTTACTAGAATGTCATAATACGTAGTGTGTGGCTGAAAACTACTAAATTATAATTATAGTTTTCAATAAAAACTTTTTCAAAACTAAATAAAACCTTTTTTTAAAACTAACAAAAACTTTTTCAAAATCAATTAAAAATTTATTAAAATTAAATAAAACCTTAAAATAAAATATCTTTACTCAATTTTAATGAAAACTTTTTATATTACAAATAATATTAATTCAATTTTCGAAAATTTTTAACCGAAAAAGAGTTTTTTTTTATCATTACTTTAACAGTTATTGAAAATAACAAAAAAACATTTTTTTCAATTATTTTAATTTTAAAATGAATTTATTGTGGATCATTTGACCGCATTTTCATTTTTAAACATATTAATTATCTACAGATTTATTATAATTTAATAAAATAGATAATTATTTAATTCTTTAAAATCACATCTGTAGATGTGAATATTATTAAGCTAAAAATTTTTTAAAAATTATTTTTTTTGAAAATATAATAATTAAATTTTAAGTAATTTGTATTAAACAAAAATAAAAAACTATTTAAATTTCGTTTTAATAACAATTTATAAATAATTTTAAGATAATTGAATTAAATTTCAAAATTCACATCGAATTATGTTATCCTCACATATCGAAATAAAATATAGTATTTAATTTAATTTTTATTTTATGATTTATTTTAATTTAATTTTATTGGTATAATATTGGTATAATGTAATTTAAAAATTATTAAGTTTTTAATTATTTATATAACATATTTATTATAGATAATAATTTTAAATATTTTGTTTGGGAACCGGCCAGTTGGCAACTTTCACTTGACAACTAGACATTTGATCAGTGGACATTTAACATAAAACGGTTTGCAAAAAAATTTAAAAATTAATAAAAAAAAAAAATTGGTGAAATTATTGTTATCCTTTTATAAGGATTCCCTTAATCTCTAGATAAGAATTTGGACATTTGGCAACTGTGTCTGTTTTGCTAAAGGTTGTTTTGTTAAGAGTCTTTTTTGCGAAATGTTCACTGGTCAAAATATTCAGTTGCTAAATGAAACTTGCCAAATATACCGTACGTATTTTGTTTATTTGAAAGAAATATCATATATGATATAAACTTGATTTCAACTTTATTTAAAATATTCATTTAGAATAAAAGTTAAAGCTTTTTATCTAAAAAAAATTATTGTGGCAACAATTTTTGTTGTATAATACCGAATCCTCTTTTACTACTTTAATTAATTTCTCTGTGAAATCCATTTTCTATAAAAAAACAAAAAAAGAGAAAGAAAAAAATTCAAAGATATAAAATAATATGATTTTTATGAATATTAATAACAATGTGAATAAAAAATAAGACAACACAACGTATCTGACATCTGACAAAAATTGTTGCCACAATAATTTTTTTTGGATAAAAAACTTTCACTTTTAAATCAAATGAACATTTTACATTCTTTTTTTTTTTCTAAATAAAGTTGAAATGAAGTTTATATCATATATTAAAGCGTATTGATAAAGTAAATGTTAAAAATGAATCATTTTTTTTTGTTAGTGGCGTAAGTAAACGTCATAACTTCTCCAATTGTGACATTTTTCATACACTTCAATACATTTGCGTTTGATTGTAGTTAGCAGTACACTTCTCTCAAAAATTAAAAATTTTATGTAAAAAGTTAAACCGTTTGAGTTTTTTAAGAAAATTAAATTAATTAATCATTAAAATTAATTTACATAGATACATACATACCTGATACATCACCATGTGTCTAATCTCAATAAATTAATTACGTGTTAAGTACATATATACCATTATAATTTCAAAAACCTATTATAACTTTGCAGCTAAATTATAGCTTAATATGCCAATCATAACATTTATTGGTTATGCTTTTTCCAATATTTATAGGTAAGTATATAACAGAATTTAAAAGTGGTATTTATATATTCCTTTGCTTCCTGATACCAGCGACAGCTGTTTGTAAGTTGTAGTTTTGGCGATAAATTAAATATACAGATGGAGTACCATAATGTCAAAATTGTAATTGTAAAAATATCTAATAATAAATAAAAAAAAAAAAAATAAAATAAAAGAATTCAAAAGGATTTGAAATTATAATATAATATTATATAAGTATAACCGAAGTACAGCTTTCTGTTTTAGTATTTTTAAATTTAAAAAAAAAACAAAACAGTGGATCTTTGTGAAATGAAACTTTTTCACATTGAATGTAAGCGTGTATAAAAATTAAAAAAATAAAATATGATAAATGAAGATTTTTTAAAGTAAATTAAAGAAATACATTTGATATTTTATTATTTTCTTTAATATTAAAAAAAAACTTTAAATGTTTGTTATATGGTTAAAAAATTCAGAAAACTAAAAACTAAAGTTTCTATTAAAAACTTTAACTTTATGTTTTATTTTACAGTATTTTTTTTCAAATGAAGAAGTTTTAAAAATATTTTCTTATTTTTATGAGACAAATAAATAATTTTTTTTGATATTTAAAGAGTTTCTGTTCTAAAAATTTCAAATAAGATTTTTTGGTCTTTTAATAATGTTAGTCTTTTTTTAATATATTTTGGAGTAGTTAGTTGATTTAAAATGTATTTTAAAAGTTAAATTATTTGTGTATCTTATACATTTATTAATTATAGATGAAAGATCCAATGTAGAATATTTTTCTTCGAAATATCTTGATACTTGGTAAATTTAGTTTTGTTTTAAAGTGCCTTGAATATTAAAGTGAAATTCTAAAGAGGCTATTTTTTTCTTAATATTTGTCTTTTTCACTTAACTTTCTATTTCTTTCATTTGCAGATAAAAGTAAATATTTCTAATTTGCTGGTTTTCGTTTTTTTTCAAAGAGTCGGTTATTCAGGTTTACTGAAGCGTCAATGTCTATGGAAATATATTTTTATTTTATTTTATTATACCCGTACGATAGGATCGGGTATAATAAAATTACTCCTCCGTTTGTAACACCTCGAAATAAGCGAGCTAGATATACCTTCAAAGGTATGGATCGGATCAGAAAAAAATTCTAAGACTTTTGAGCCATGTCTGTCCGTCCGTCCGTCAGCACGCTAACTCAAAAACTAAGAAAGCTAGAATCTTGAAATTTACACAAAATATTTTGGGAGTAATTTGTAGGTTCCCTATTTTTTTTGGTTGAGTTTGGACCAAGCCTTAGGGTAGCTCTCGAACACCTAACTTTTAGGTCCCCACATTTTTTTTGCAATAGAGCTATGAAATTTTAACTACTGATAGATGTCACAAAAATATTAATTTTATTTTTAATAACTTTTTTTTGTAGCCCCACCCGTTACGGAACTATAGCTCTCCAAAGGTTCAAAAAAGCTCTATATTTAAATTGTTATAGCACAAGTTGTATAAGGTATATCTTCATTTTGAAAACTCCAAACAATTACTACTTTTATTAGCTTTAAAAGTATATATACAATAAATATATATTTGTGGCATACGGTGTCTTAATTTACCGTTATGTGAAACTCAAATTTTGCAAAATCCTTCAACCCTTCTATCTTCTAAACGGTTTAAGTTGGAAACTTGAAATTTTGATAAAAGTTAGATCTTTGAAAATAAGTATGAGTAATTTCAGAAATTTTTTTTGTATCACCCCCCGTTTAGGAGCTGTAAGGGGTCAAAAACTGAAAATTTCCAATTTTTAAACACCTGTAACTTGAACACCTGTTAAAATTTTTTTGAAGTAATACACAAAAATTAAAGCTACAACATTATGCTTTTATTTCTGTTAACAACTTTTTTTAATAATATAGGGTTACTTTATAATTGACGAAAGTGTTACTTGATTTTTTCAAATTTTCTAACAAATTTCTTTAATGAATTTTTTCGATTTTGTTTTACTCGATAATTTGAAATTGTTGAGGATATAATGCGTGGTACATAAAAATGTAAATAAATAAACAACATAACGGTTGCTTGAAGAATTTTTATTTATATGATATTAATATATATACATACTTATATAATACCATGTTTATTTAGATATCGTATATGTCACTAGTGAATGAATGATAAGAGTATAAATGTATATTATATAGCGCCGTATTTACATACATATATGTATTTTACTGTACTTATAAGAAATTATTCTGTCAATGGAATATTTAAATATAATATAATATAATATTTAAAATTATATTTACTGTTTTGTACTTAGTAAATTTAATATACATTTACCGCTTAGTATTAAATGGTACTATAGAATATTTGAAAAGTTTTGGATTGATAATCGTTATGTGGAAGGTTAGAATCTGCTTTAGAAGAATGTACATATAAACATATAGTTTGAATATATGTACAACCCATAAGTTCTAGAAATTATAAAATTCACCCTTATTTTAAAATACTAAAATATTAAAAAAATAATATTGTAGGCAGAGTGGCTGTGAACATACTAACGGTTCGTACGGGTATCTAAGAGTTGACAAAGGCAACTGTATTCTTCCTCGTTTTAATCAATTCTTACAATTTACTCAAATACAAAATGAAAATGTTGACTAATAATTTTGGTATTTTAAGAATCAAATTCTTATCATCTCTTTCAGTTTTAGAATAACTGGTGTTGAAATGTCAAATTAAAACAATTACTTATGTATTTAATATTACAAACTAATCATTTATCATATCATAGGAAGAGTTTTTAAGCAGTACGCAAAAATGTAATCTTTAACATACTAAATTGAAATAGAAACAAAAGTTAGGAAAAAAAAGCAACATTAGATTATACAATGAAAGTACTATAGAAAATTTGGTTTGCAAAATATTTATGTAAATGAATCTGTATAAGTTTTAATAAATTTTTTAGCCTTATTTTTGAAACTGGCCAAACTCGTGCTTTCCCTTATATAGTCCGAAAGAAGATTAAATGATTGTATAGTAGAAAGAATAAGACTATTTATGTGCTTCGTAGTGTTTTGCTTTGCGGTACATCCAATCTGTTGCTATTTCTGGTTTGACCTCCCTGAAATCTGACTTCTGATCTTTAGACAAAATTGTGTTTAGTAATATTATTGATTATTTTGCATGCAAATGTTGCTTAGTCAAGTGTAATAATTTCTTTAATTTTCAGATGCCCGGTTTCACAATAAACTAGCGTAGCGCTATAATCTCTCTTATACTTGTATAAAGTTAGTTTTGATTACTTTGATTAGCAGATGATGACATTTATTTAATAGTAACTTAAAATACGAAGACCACTTGATGATATTGTACCTCATATGTGATATTATATGCGCATTAATTATTAATTTCGTCGTTGATAGAGAGAGCGAAATGTTGATTCTGGAGATCACACCAAGAAGGGGAACTATTTTTGATTGAATATGTTCAATATGTTCAGACCATCGAAGTTGTTGGTCGATAATCAAGCCTAAATGAGACGCTTGATGAATCCTTTCAATCTCAATATTGTTTAGGTAAATCTTTGGATTAATTTCTGCTTTATTTTTATTTTTAAATAGAATATATTTAGTTTTAGATTCATTGATGGTTAGTTTGGTTTCAATTGGCCATCTCGAAAAAGTGCAAAGATTATTATTCATCAACCCTTCTAATTCCTCACTATTCCGGCCCTTATATAATAGACAAGTATCGCCTGCAAAGATGTTGTATTTGGCTTTTAGTCCTGCAAATTTAATATTATTCTCATATAACAAGTAAAGCGTAGGGCTTTCCCAGATTGGACCCTTGTAGGACTACATATTTGAGTAGCTCAATTTTACCGCTAGCGTCATTAACCCTGATTTTGATCTTCCTGAAACCGGGAAGAAAGGTATAACCAGGTATAACAGACATTTTAAGGTCAACTTATTAATATTTTTACCTAAAATTTTCTAATAATATTTACATTTTAAAAATATTTGCAAAAGATGACAGTCAGAATGATTTTTATAAGAATTTTCAGTGTATATGTTATACATTTATATATTATATAGCTAAATGTCAGTGTATATCTATTTATTGTGTATCTATATAGAGCTGCACGGTTTCTATAATATATGAAGTTGAATGAAGGTGAAAAATCCTGTCATTCACCTTTTTTAAAACTTTTAAAAATGGTAGTTATTATATCAACATCAACATCAACAAATATCATTATATTTTTATTAGAATGCTCTAAAAGTGAACTAATATACTCAAATAAAATTAATTTAAATTTTGTTTGATATTTTTATTTGTTTGCTCCACCTTACAACAAAGTAAATATTTGTCCAAGGATAATTTAAATTCAATAATCCACTAAAAATTAATTCAATTTATTAATCAATTAGTTTTGGATTAAAAAAAAAAAAACTATCATAATTCATTTTTTATTTTATTTTCAACTATTTTTAATTTAATATTGATTAAAATTGTAGTGTTATATAAATATCAGTAGCATAGGTTTTAATTTATTTATTAAATGAATTTCTATGACATAAGGTAGGTAGGTAGTTTGAAAGGGGCTGAAGATCCGTTTTCTTTTATAATTAAAATACCTAATTGCGCTGTACCTAAAACGATTAAGTTCACCTCTGTTCACCAAATTTTTTTTTTTTTTTGAACAAGAGCCGGGAATTCATAAAAAAAGTGCAAGTTTGATTTCTCTTCATTTTTACAGCTTCTGGAAAAATCATATGATTGAAGTTCTAACGTTCTGGCATGATTGTTGATAGGATAGGATCTCGTTATAATATCTAGGTATATTTGGACACAGCGCAAGTGTTAATAGAAAATATGTCAGCAAGGTTGTTCAGTATGATACCAAAATTTATGGTTGCAATATAAATTTACGGTTGCGATATGTTTTACGGTTGCAATATAAATCCCAAGGTTCTCCTTTTCTCGGAGAATATAAGTATTCTTGCTGTTCTAACTAGTTCATCGGTTTTGCTATTGTCTAAAAAGTAACTGCGTCAGGATACTTTAACAAAATGTATGTATATCAAAAACTTCACCTTGTTCATTTAAGGATTAGAAGCAATTGTTGACAACTACTGAACTTATCAAATAGAATTCAAAGGCCTTAATGGCAACTTAACTGTTCTTGAATTCTAACACGTTATTATGTGGAGATTTGAATTGATTTGAATAAATGTTACTTCTTAAATTTAAAAAAGAATTAATTAAGATAGATACTATGTAGTATCTTTTGTTACCGAATAGTTGTCCTAATTTCTAAAAAAAGAAGATAATTCAACAAAAGATCGATTGGTTTATTATATAAACTTACACAAAATTTATTCGGCTGTTATTCTATTCTTTAATTTTCATTTTTAATCATTTTCAAAATATGTATATGTACTTAGATTTTTAATGTTTAAATAACTTTATTTTAAATCCTCTTAATAGTTAAATAAAAAAAATATTAAAGTAATTAAATTAAAATGATTCGTGTTTAAAAAAAAATCTGACTTTATTGATTATGATTAAATTAGAAGAAAAAAAAAAAAAAATTATGTGTATCATAGGGTGAATTGTGAATGTTTAAATATTCAAAATATTTTTTTCTAAAACCAACTTAAAGTCATAAAATTTTTAAAATAAAAGTTTTGCATATATGAGACTTATAATTATTAAATCGTTAAAGTTTTAATTTTCTAAATTTTTTTTAATTCACATTAAAAAAAGCTAAAAATTATTTTAGACTTTTATATGTAAGCTGAATAAATTTCTCTTCTATATCTAATGAATTTTAAATAAAAAAAAAAAGATAAAAAAATTTTGAAATTTTCATTACTAAATTTAATGAAGAAGATAAATTTGATTTTATTTTTTATTTTATCATCATAAATTTATTTGTTTTACGTTTTTTTTTTTTGATATACTTGCTTTGGTAATGTTTTAATAATGATTGATTGATTGAATCTTTTATTAACTGCTTTAAATCTTTTTTTTTTTGTTTTGGCAAATTGTCATATGAATAAATTGTATATGTATATGTTGGAAAAATAATTCAAATTTTAATCTTTCAGTTTTAATCCTTCTGTGTATATTCAGATTTTTGAAGCTTTAAATCACTAAAAAAAAAAAGAAAATCATTTAAAATTGAAAGAAATGAAAATGTCTTATAAATTATTGAAGATTGACAATATTTGAGTTTTATCTTAATCTTTGATTGATGTTTTCATTAAGAGTTTTATAAAATTTTTGTTTATTATAGCGATATAATATTTCCTTCAGCATTTGATTATATATTTTTTATGTTTACCGATTGGTAAATTGTATTTGAAATCATTAGATTCATCATTTGATATTTTATATTTCGTTGAATTTAATAAAGAATAATATATTTTTGGAAACATAATTTGGTGTCCTGCGATTGGAAATTGGAATTCAGCAAATTCACTTTGTTTTAATTTTTGCCGCTGTTCTAGTGTTGTTTGCTAGTAAAGCTTTATATAAATTACGTGATAACTTAAAAAAAAATTTTTCATTAAAATTATCTATTATAAATTATTTTAATTATGATCGTCTAATGACAACGTAATATTGAGGAATAATAAGTCAAAGAAAATAGCTTATTGTATTGTATTTAAAAAAAGACTTGAAATATATTATTGAACCCCTTAAAACACACAAAGAAAATTAAAAAAAAAAATGTTCAGTATTAAAAATGTTAGCAAAAGAACTTTTACGTTCGACATTGTTGTAAATGTAATTTAGTTGCTAGGTACAAAAAACAATTACATTAACCCTAATTCGGTAAATATGACTGATTTCTGCGGTTATAACAATCAAAAATTGGTTCTATTTAACTATAATGCTGAACCTTATGTAGTTCAAATTTCCATATGGCATAATTCGTTATTCGACTCGTTTCGAATTATTCGAAACATCTCATGTGTTTCATCAATCACATTTCATCGATTGCATAGTTGTAGCTGAAAGCCGAATTTTTGTTTTGTGGTCAAATTTATCTGAGGTTGTAATATCGGAATTAAATAATATATAGATATTTATTTGGTTAATAAAATTTCACTGAAGTTTCACTGAAGTTCTAATAGTAAGGCGATTTCTGCAACTGTCAAACGTTTTGTTTTATCTATTCTATATTTCGATAAAGATAATAACAACCCAGTTACTACTAACTGAAATAAATGTGTTTGGTAATAGCAACTGACAATATTAAAAATAGAAACAATATTGCACTTTCTGTAACATATACGGTTGATGACTACAAGCAAATGGTGATTCTTTTCAATGAATCAGTATGTATGAGTGCGTAGTGTGTAGTGTTTCAATCAATCAGTGTGAATGCGTGTGTAGAATTTCAAATTCATTATAAATCTATTGAATAAATATTTTAAGTAATAAACATATAAAATAATTTAAACTATTTAATTAATGAAATGAATGATATAACCAATTCGATTTATTAAAAACAGTTTAGAAAATATGCTCAGAAATTTTTCTGCAATGTATTATTTGAATTCAATATTAATTCGATTGAAAAGATGCTATCGAAAATCAAATAAAAAGGGAAGAATTGAATACGCAAGTACTGAAAAACGGTTACAAGATTCACGTTACAGATCCAAAACTATACAAATTGCTATACAAATTTATTCGGTTTGCACAATTAATTACGTGATTGTCACAAACTAATACCATTTTCAAAAAGAACCGAACATTGTCGATTTTTTTTTTTTTTGCAGAGTAAGGTGGGAATCATGCAAAGGCACTATATAGTGGAGTGAAATGAACATGAGTTCTTTATGAGTGTGTCGAAGTCGAACCAACTAAACACCACTTCTCTTTTTTGACCAAAGAATAGATTATATGATAATTAATAAATGTCATTTACTACTTGAATTAGAGAATGAAAATTGATTTCAAATTGCCAGGTATATTGTAAATAAAGTTGTTCAACAAATGTTCACCTTGTTCTTTGCACGCCAATTCTGATCATCACCTTGATCATCGCCAATTCTGAGAAACACATGAGATGTTTCGAATAATTCGAAATTAGTTAAATTATGCCATATGGAAATTTGAACTACATAAGGTTGGTGAATAGAAGTTCCTTGTTCTCTTTTGAATATTATGAGAGGAGGCATCAAACTTTTAATCTTGTTAGAACAAGAACCTACTCCTAAAAGGTATCTATAAAATACAGTAAGTACTTCTGTTAAGCGACAATGGCCAAATGGAGGTTTATAATTAAATTTTTTTTTACAAATTCTCAACATTTTCACAACCGATTTTTGAAATTGTAAGAAATCTTTTAGATAAATTAGTCTCTTTGCATAAAACATAATCTTTTATCTTATTTATTTATTACAAACTAATTTCATCAAACCTATTACAATTATATACAAAAAGTAAAAAATTAAATTAAAGCTAATTTTCTTTAGAAAAATTTCTGAAAAGAAATTTTAATTTCAATTAACTTCAGCCTGAAAGTTTCACTTTTAAAAGTTCTTTATTTTAAAATGAATGAAAGTTTTTTTGTTTTTAATGCAATCAAATTCACGGTTGCTTTCTATTGAATCAAACATCTTTTGTTAATATGCTAATTAGGTTGATAAAATTTTTTTAAAGTTTTGTATTAATACAAAAAAGAAAATGTGTTTCAATTTATTAAAAAAAAAAAAAAAAAAAGCAAAACAAAATGTTTTAATGTTTTATTCATTTTCCTTGAATATTGAAGTGCACTTAAATAAAAATAAGGATATATGTAATTATAAAATGGTGTACTTATATATAGATGTATTTGTTATGTATATGAGTATTATATAATGTATATCATTATTTCATAATATTATTACAAAATTATATTTATAATTCACATATATAATGTATCTATTTATTTTTTTTAGAATTAAACTTAAATAAAAAACGAGGAAGAGTGCAGTAGAGTAGACTGTGTCAACTCTGGGATACCCGTATGAACGTAATATATCCTATTATAAAACTTGATGATCTTTTAAAAACATTCAGATGTTTTAGTACCGAATTACAGAGATATATTTATGTAAATTGTGGAGTTGTATGATAGCTACCCGAATCTATTGCGCCTAGCTTCATTAAGTTCCAAGAAATGCAAGAAGCCTAAACCGGCTGCATTAGATCAATCAAATTTTACAAAAGTTTTTGGCATGCAACTCGACACTTTTTCACTAAATTTCAGATAGCTAGATTCAATAGACACTGAGTTCTTTTCATTTAAAAAGAGATTTTGTATGGCAGCTACCCGAACCCGTCACACCACCACAACCAAATTTTGCAGAAGTTGTTGCCATAAAACTTGATCATCATTTGCAAGATTTCAGACGCCTAGCTTTATTAACTTCCAAGAGGTGCAAGAAGCCTGAACCGGCTGCTCTAGACTAACCAAATTTTACAAAAGTTGTTGGCATGTAGCTCGATACCTCTTTACTAAATTTCAGATTCCTAGCTTCAATAAACACTGAGTTATTTTCATTTAAACGGAGAAGTTGTATGGCAGCTACCCGAACCCGCCGCGCCAACACAACCAAATTTTACAGAAGTTGTTGCCATAAAACTTGATCATCATTTGCAAAATTTCAGAAACCTAGCTTGAATAGATACTGAGTTATTTCTATATAAAGAAAGAAGTTGTATGGCACCTACTCGAACCCGCCGACCGAAAATGTTGGCTTTAAATAGCAAAACTAACAATTTTGCAAAAGTGACGTAAAAAAAATTTCAGCCTCCTAGCTCCTTTATTTTTTGAGTTATCGTGCGGACGGACGGACGGACGGACAGAATTCGATTCTGAGCCGATCCATACCTTTGACACTATCTAGCTCGGCTCCTTTAAGGTGTCACAAACGTAATGGCAAATTTATTATACCCTTGAACATAGTTCATAAATTGTATGTCTGTCTGTCTCTATCAAAACAAAGCTTTCTTTTCTATATGTATTTTTATTTTTAATAAGTTTTATTCTAGAATATTTTTTTTGAATATAACTTTAATTGAGAAAACAAAATTAGAGAACACGTAATTGATAATTTTCTAATGCCAAAATCAGTAAAAAAATAATTACTATTGAGTTCAATAATTAATTTGTTTTAGTATAAAGTATAAAGATGATAATTACTAACTAACTTACATAATGAGCGTTAGAGATCTGAAGTTTTGTGATATAAGCTGATGTTTTTTCATTGCAAAGAAGGGTCGACTATTCTAGACATTTTACATCATAACGTTTGAATTCAAAGATTCTCATTGCTGAAGGATTTTGGTCCGTACGGTCTAAGTGCCTTAGCCAGTGCCAGTTGTCTCAATTTAATTGTTTTTTTTTTTTCAACAAAATAAAAAATAACTTTTCTCGTCCTAGTTCAGTTTATTGGACTGCTCCATAGGTATAAACCGAACTTTACCTAGAGAACTTGTAAATAATTTCTTAAAACTCACAAACCTTAAAATAAAAATTTAATTAAATGGTCTGTGAGTTGAGAGAATAATTTATAAAAATCCAAAAAAAATTGAATATAATAAATTAAATTAACTACTATTTTTTTTTTTTTGAAAAAATGGATTAATTTTTTTCTTGAGGTTTTTTTTCGTTATATAAAACTAAAAAGAAACAACTTCTTTTTTATTTTTTGTAACAAAAAAAAAAACCTCAATAAAAATTTTTTGTTTAAATTTCCACTTTTTCAGAAAAAAAATATTTAATGTTTTTAACTAGGATCCATGTAGAATTTAGATCATAAGTGCGATGAAGAATTTTACCCTATAAGAACTTGAGGAGGCAACGTGAAGACTCTTGACAGCATCCACGTTTCTGATCCATACTTAAGAAATTAAAGTATGAGTGTTTTGTATAAAGGTATATGATTAAAAGTTTAAAATAGTATGGACTTAAAATTATTCGACTATATTAAAGGTTAAGGAGTAAAGGAATTATAGAGCATTATTAAAACACACAATTTTTTGAGAAAATGTTACCGTCAGAAATAATAATAACAAAAATTTAATTTAGTTTAAGTCTTATCCCGGATGTTAATAATTATTAATCATGTGTTTTTGTGTTTTTTATTTAGTTGACGATTTAATTTTATATCTGCTATTTCTTTGTTCATAAAATTTTACTCAGTTAAATAACCATATTGTTTATTTGATGTTTTATAGTATCAAAATTGTATCAAGAATTTAACCTAGTTTATAAATTATCAGTAACATTTTACCATATGACAAGCTACTTTTTACCATGACAAGATAATACTTCAACAGTATTTATTAGTTTTAATGGTAATTTAGATAATTTATGATTGTATGTTCTCTTTATGTTACACTAATGTACTTATAATTGAATACAAAAAATTACACTTTCTTATTTTTTTTAGTTCTCTTAGATCTCAGAGGTTAAGAGACCCTTTGAAATGCGTAAAAAACACACTCTGTCAATTTGCATAATATTTTCTTTAAAAATGATAAAACAATAAAAAAAACAAGTAAATGTAACAGTAAGTCGATGCAACCGACTTATTAATACCCTACACCTGAATAATTCGAATTAAATTAACAATCCATAAGTGTTTTTGGCAGTGCTTGAACTTCTTCCCTTTTCTGTCTTATTCAACTCGAATTTCAAGAACGTAAAAGAGGCATCCGCTTGGGATATTCTTGACACCCACCCCTTGTATAAAATTTTAAGTTTCTATCTTAATTATTTTCGAAGATTGGTAGTCCTTGGGATGTTTGTGTCAGCTACCCGAATTGCCACTCCAATTCATCGAATCCATCTCAGGAACATAAAGAAAACTTGCCAGAACACCATTCTATTAAATTTAAAGGTTCTACTTTTGTTGGTTTTGGAGATATGCTCGTTGCTCTTGTGCTCGTCCGGAAGTTTCCAAAATACGAACCCATGGTTCAAATTCTTTCAAATGTCAGTTTCCAATTTTACAGAAAAGGAAACATAACAGAACACCTTTGTACTAAAAATAAAAGTTCTATCTTTGTTGGTTGTGGAGATATACTCGTTTGATCTGGGGCTCGTCCGGAAGCTTTCAAGATTTGAACCCATGGACCAAATCCTCACAAATTTCAGAAACATAAATCAAACATATCTTTGTTGCATTTGGAGATAATATCATTTGCTCTGAGGCTCGTTCGGAAGCTTTCAAAATCCAAACCCAAGGACCAAATCCTCTCAAATTTCAGAGGCCTAAATCATACATGAAAGAACACCATTATGCCAAAAGTAAAGGTTATATATTGTTTGTTTTTGGAGATAATCTCATTTGCTCTGGGGCTCGTTCGGAAGCTTCCAAAATCCAAACCCATGGACCACATCCTCTTAAATTTTAGAGACATAAATCAAACTGGAAGAAACATCATTATAAAAAATTTAAAGGTTCTATCTTTATTGGTTTTGGAGATAATCTCGTTTGCTCTGGGGCTCGTTCGGAAGTTTCCAAAACCCGAACCCATGGACCAAATCTTCTCACATTTCAGAGACTTAAATAAAACATGAAAGAACACCACCCTGCCAAATTTAAAGGTTATATCTTTGTTGGTTTTGGAGATAATCTCATTTGCTCTGGTGCTCGTTCGGAAGCTTCCAAAACCAAACCCATGGACCAAATCCTTTGAAATTTCAGAGACATAAATCAAACACGAAAGAACACCATTGTACCAAATTCAAAGGTTCTACCTTTGTTCGTATTGGATATAATCTCATTTGCTCTGCGGCTCGTTGGGAAGCTTCCAAAATTCGAATCCACGGTTCAAATTCTTTCAAATTTAAACCCATGGCCAAATCCTCTCAAATTTCAGAGACTTAAATCAAACATGAAAAAACACCATTCGGCCAAATTTAAAGGTTATATATATTTGTTGTTTTTGGAGATAATCTCATTTGCTCTGGGGCTCGTTCGGAAGCTTCCAAAATCCAAACCCATGGACCACATCCTCTTAAATTTTAGAGACATAAATCAAACTGGAAGAAACATCATTATCAAAATTTAAAGGTTCTATCTTTATTGGTTTTGGAGATAATCTCGTTTGTTCTGGGGCTCGTTCGGAAGTTTCCAAAAGCCGAACCCATGGACCAAATCTTCTCACATTTCAGAGACTTAAATAAAACATGAAAGAACACCACCCTGCCAAATTTAAAGGTTATATCTTTGTTGGTTTTGGAGATAATCTCATTTGCTCTGGGGCTCGTTCGGAAGCTTCCAAATCCAAACCCATGGACCAAATCCTCTTAAATTTCAGAGACATAAATCGAACGGGAAGGAACACCACCCTGCCAAATTTAAAAGTTATATCTTTGTTGGTTTTGGAGATAATCTCATTTGCTCTGGTGCTCGTTCGGAAGCTTCCAAATCCAAACCCATGGACCAAATCCTCTTAAATTTCAGAGGCCTAAATCATACATGAAAGAACACCATTCTGCCAAAAGTAAAGGTTATATCTTTATTGGTTTTGGAGATAATCTCATTTGCTCTGGGGCTCGTTCGGAAGCTTCCAAATCCAAACCCATGGACCAAATCCTCTTAAATTTCAGAGACATAAATCGAACGGGAAGGAACACCACCCTGCCAAATTTAAAAGTTATATCTTTGTTGGTTTTGGAGATAATCTCATTTGCTCTGGTGCTCGTTCGGAAGCTTCCAAATCAAAACCCATGGACCAAATCCTCTTAAATTTCAGAGGCCTAAATCATACATGAAAGAACACCACCCTGCCAAATTTAAAGGTTATATCTTTGTTGGTTTTGGAGATAATCTCATTTGCTCTGGTGCTCGTTCGGAAGCTTCCAAATCCAAACCCATGGACCAAATCCTCTTAAATTTCAGAGGCCTAAATCATACAGGAAAGAACACCATTCTGCCAAAAGTAAAGGTTCTATCTTTATTGGTTTTGGAGATAATCTCGTTTGCTCTGGGGCTCGTTCGGAAGTTTCCAAAAGCCGAACCCATGGACCAAATCTTCTCACATTTCAGAGACTTAAATAAAACATGAAAGAACACCACCCTGCCAAATTTAAAGGTTCTATCTTTGTTGGTTTTGGAGATAATCTCATTTGCTCTGGTGCTCGTTCGGAAGCTTCCAAAACCCAAACCCATGGACCAAATTCTCTTAAATTTCAGAGACATTAATCGAACGGGAAGAAACATCATTGTACAAAATTTGAAGGTTCTATCTTTGTTGCTTTTGGAGATAATCTCGTTTGCGGAGATTATCTCCAAAAGCTCGGAATCATTCGGAAGCTTCCAGAATCCGAACCCATGGACGGATTTTGTCCAGATTCGAACTTAGCCTTTCTTTCGTAATTAGTAACCTACTATATAAATTTCATCAAGATAGCATCATTATTTTTTGAGTTATCGTGCGTACGGACGGACGGACGGACATCGCTAAATCGACTCCGGCGGTGATCCTGATTCAGAATATATATACATGTCTATACCTAACTCGCTTCCTTTTGGTGGTTACAAACACCATACCAAAGTTAATATACCCTATACTTTAGGTGTAGGGTATAAAAACGAACAAATTTTTATATGAATCGAAATACAATTTATAGTTTTATTTTTCATAAAATTGTGATTTATTTATGTTTTTAATTTTATAAAATATTTTTGCATAGACAGGCTGTCCCGCTAGCGTATTTCCAAAAGGAAGTGGGTGAAAGGGAAGTTCAAAATAAACAAAAAAATTGTTACGGAGATAAGGTTCAATGGTAGCCGTTCACAAGTTACAGGGCTCTAAAAAAAATTCATGGCGACAATTTAAGACTTTGAGATTACCTTTACTCTAAAAATTGTGAAAGTTATAATTCAAAAATATTTTTTACAAATTCTTAAAACTGTACGATAGTAACGACTCTACAACCTAAAATATACAAATAAAATATTTTGTCCATGAAATTTTTTTAGAATCCTGTATCTCGTGTGAATGGCTACTGTTGGACTCCCCTCCAAAACTATTTTTTATTTGTGTTCAATTCCGCTGACATTAGAAAACACGCTAATGAGACACCCTGTATATAAAATTAAATTACATTTCATTTTGTATCATATTATTTTTTAAGTTGTATTTAACTATATTGCAGTTGAGATTATTCAAAATAAACCGAAATGTATGTTGAAAATACTTAATATGAGATTAAATTTTCTACGTTACATATAAAAACTTAAAAAGAAATAAAAATATTTTTTACTATTTTAATGTTGATGACATTTTGTGTTCTGTTTGCATAATTTTTTTGTTTCATATATAATTAAAAAAAGAAAATGCATATGTCGTTTGTTCAAAGTCTTTCATTTCTTTTTGATTTAGTTCTTTAATAGGTATTAAAGGTATTGACAGTTACATCGTGGTAAATGTAATAATAATATATAAAAATGTTGGATTTTATATTAAATTTTATTTTAATTTAATTCTTTTTTTTTGATAAATAGATTTGTTTAAATGTTTTTATTGTCAGACAGTTTTTTTTTTTGTTAAACTAAATTTTGTTTGTATATAAACGAAGGTAAATATTTTATGAAAAGATACTCTTAAATCTTTGGGTTCAAGTATGTTGCAAATGGTTAGAAACCAGTCGAAGATAACGGATATACTCTCCATAACTGAATGATCACAAGGATGTTTAATAAGAGAGAAGAGAGCTTTAATTTACTATTCAACTATTTTGGAAAACATAATTTATTCTTTAGTCTTATTATTAATATAAATATCCAATATACGCAAATAATTTTAAAAAGTTAAGGTAGTATGTAGGTACATATGTATGTATAATTATGTATTAATATGAATTTTAAAAAATGTACATTTTCAAAATGATAATATTAAAGCATTCAAGAAAATTTCAATTATTTTTGTATCATTATTGGTAATTTTTCTTATAATTTTTTCTGTATGAGAAATTGTGGAAATTTAAAAGGTCCTTTCTTCAACTTTAAGCATACCTTCTAACACAACTTGTGGAAAACGATTAATACATATAAAAATGGGAGTACTATAAAAAATCGTCTCTAAAAAGCTTTTCTTTTAAAATCTCGCGTTTCACGATATTTTCGTTATTTTCCATGGTGCAAAACAGGATGATGTCCCAAAATATTTCTTTGATGTTGAAATATGTATGTAAAAAAAATAATTAGGAAGGATTTTAGAGTTGGTTACAAAATCAGGGTTCAATAATTTATTTATTGGCGGTTACAAAAGTTACAATCAAATATTTTTCAAATAGTGAATTTGACCACAATTTCTTTGTTAGCCAAATATTTTAAAAAACTATTTTCAATTCAGTTTATATCGAAAAATTCATAAATTTATAACAAATATAGAGTATTTCCCTTTTTTTAAAAATTTTTATTTTTAGCGATGATAATTTCAAGATTTTAAGACACGAGATTTTAAGACGCGGGATTTTAAAATATTAGATTTTGAGATGCGAGCTTTTGTACTCGACTCGTTTAAAAATATGAATCTAATAATTTAATTTTTCGCTCTACGTCCATAACTTTTAAACAGAGTAAAAATCAAAGATATTAGCTGAGATAACCTATATTTATTCTCAATTTATTAGATAATATTGCTTTTAAAATTACATGGGCTCTTGGTGGCCTAGTGGGTAAGAGCATATAAAATACGCTGTAAACACCAAAGTAGTATGGGTTCGAATCCCACACACGTCGTAAGAGTTATTTCCCTTTATGACATTTACAGCCATTCTTGAAAAGGAAAGTCTATGTAATTTCCTGTTCACATTTATGTGGCAGAGAAATGCACTCAAAAAAAAAAAAACAAGTACATGCTAATATGTTAATGTGTTTGGAATATAAAATCTTGGAAAATTTTTAGTTTCAGCAAATTTAAATACTAAATTACGGGTGAAGTTTCATACAAATGTTCTCATTTAAAAGATTTTTTCAATAGTTGTTTTATTTCTGTGGAAATTTTATTAACAAACGGATTATCGGACCGACATAGTAAAATTTATAAGCACCTAAAAAATATTTGAAAAATATATACTTAAAATTTAATTTTTATTTTAAATAAATATTTACTTTATGAATATTAAAATGTAATTTAATAAATAATATATGTATTATAATGTAATGCAATTTAATTATTAAATATTTAATTTTGATAGGAAATAAATGTCTTAAATTTCTTAATATTGTTGTAAAAAATTTTATGCCTTTTACCTTTATTACGAAGATGTATAAAATTATATTAGTATATATAAAAAGGTATTTCTGATTAAATTAAATCCTATTAAATTTTAACTAGGATTTAGTTATTTTATGGAAAATAATACTTAGTATTAATAGTTTATCTTTTCTCCATATTTTTTAAAAATTGATTAATATTTTAATTATGGTATTTATTTATTCTAAATTGACCAGGAAGTACATGAATACTAAAGATCATATAATCTATTGTTTGGTGAAAATAGGGGGGTGCTGTTTAATGTGTTAAAGTCCCACACACTCATAGAGAACTTGTGTCCGTTTGACTCCTCTATAGTGTCTTTCCATGATTCCCACCTACCCTCGCAAAAAAAAAAAGAAAATTATATCTACCAAGAGTTTAACATATGAGTCATACGATATTATATAATATATGGTATTAAGTCCTTTCCATTTTTCATGTTAACCTTGACATTTAGATAGGAAATTTTTTTTATTTAGATTTCGGATTAAATGATAAATTGAAATCATTTTTTTTTTTTTTTTTTGAAATTGCATAATTTAAAACAATGAGTACCATTACGAGAAAATTACATACTCATTTTAACATGTTTTCATTTTTCATAACATTAAAAATTTAGAATTAAAATGAAATTTGAAAATTTTACCAGATAGCATTTACCGAAAATAAGTTTAGTGTGAATATTGAATCGTTTTATCGTTAAATTCAAGAAGAACATGAACATCCTTGTTCTAAATAATCTTTCCAACATTCAACAACTTCCCATATTTCCCAATTTCTTTTATTCCTATTTCTTTATTCGTATCTTCTCTAATCTCCAAACTAAACAGCACATTGTACCATAAGTTCTAACCTAATGTTTTATTTTAAAAGAAAGATGACGTTTAGTTGGTTCAAGTTCAATACTATCAAAGAAAATTGTCCGCGTTGATTTTATTAGTATCTTTCAAGATTCCTATCTATATACTCTTACAAAAAACGGGTAAAAATTTTTGTTTTCTAGAAATTTTAAAATGTTGAACTCTAAACAATTTATAATTTTTGTAACTTTTCTTTTAAAGCTTAGAATTTATAATATTTTAACTTTTTTGAAATGAAAAATTTGAATCTAATGATTAATGAATATAACTTTTGCAAACATTTTTTCCCATTTAGTTGGAAATTTATCATTTCAACAACAATCTAACAAAGTAAAGTACTTCATTTCTGTACTTTAAGAAGCAAAAAAAAAAAAAAAGGCAAAAAAAATATTAAGATAAAATAAAAAGAAATGGAAACAAATTTATGACTATAAAACCTTATAATTCATAGGCAATTTATTTGATATACTTGTTATATGTTAAAAGCTATCGTTGTCCTATATAAATTAGGCAAATAAATGATATACAAAAGTACAAAAGTTGGTATATTTTCATTTTATTTTATGCCTTGTGCTTTTCAAGTTATATTTTAAATGTAAAGATTTTTTATAGAAGGAGAATCACAATCTACAAAGTAATTTTCCATATTATTTTCCAAAAGATAACAGCAGTTCGTTCTAAAATATTAAATTAATAAAAACTGAAAAATAATGTGAACTTAGGCGTAAGAAATGATGATAATATGATTTAATTTTTGTATAATTTATATGGATAATTATGAACAATGTAAAGAGTGAATGATGAAAGAAATAATAAATAAATATTAATGATATTTTAAACAAATAATCATATTAAATTTATATAAATGGTGTTTAAAAATGTGTTCAGGTGTATGAATGGTTTTTTTATTTCTTTTTTTTTGTCGAGAAAAGTCGTTCAAATATAGGACTACGGAATATAATTTGAGTCTTATTTTCTTATTATTAATTATCACATTAACATTCTAAAAGTTTAAAATGTTGTAATATTATGTCATAATGTGCAAAAGATTTTTTTTTATCAGAACAATTAATTGGGATTTATATTGAATGTTTTTCCTTAAAGAAAACTGATTTATTTCTATGCAAAATTAAAGTGGTTAGAGAACATTTTTCACTATAATTTTTTTTTATAGAATTATACAGAGTGTCCTGTAATTAATTATACACCACTCTGTGCCGCTTAATAGATCCTTATGAGAAGATAATTTTTTTTGTAGGGGGGGAGAAGTTGAGGCTTTTGTAGTTTTCAAGATATGTGGATTAAAATGAAATTTTCATATTTTGTTTTAGTTTAAATACATTGGCATTTAACTCAGTTTTCAGACCACATATGAAAATGATGTAAAATGTATTCGAAAGCTTAAGAATTAATTTTTCTATATTTTACAGTTAACTGTGCGAGTTTCCAAAATAATAAAATGCAGAAATTTTTGATCTAACATGAAAAAGTTTCTAAATTTAACAATAATTCAAATTTCTTAATCTTCAGCTTTAATTTGCAGTAGTTTTATCTCATTACCTGCTACCGTTTGGAAGATATAAATTTTTATTTTATCACAAAAACAATTTTTAAAATTTTGGTCATTTTCTTCTTGATACAAATTAAAGACGACTTTTAGAGATAAGGAAGAAAAATACTAAAATCCACCGTGGTGTAGAAACGAGGTTAGATGCCAATTTATTAAAACAAAAAAAAAATATATAAACATTTTATTTAAGTTCCCACATCTTGAAAACTAGAAACCCCTCAACTTATCTCCCATACAAAAAATTCACCTTCTCATAAGGATCTAATACAGCAGTACATAACAGTGTAGTTAATTACGGGATACGTTGTGTAATGAAAAATAAATTAGTTATTACTATTATTTTATTTCTGATAAAATTTTGCATTTAATTTACATTTAATTTCTTTGTAAATACATAATTAATTTCATTAGTTTTTAATTTTTTGAAATTTTTTTTATATAATAAAATAAACGAAGTTTTTAAAAAAAATTTAATTCATTAATTTATTTTTCTATTTATTAGGATATCGGAAATAAAGCACCTTTTAAATACAAGGTGTCTCAGTATATTTTGAAAATGGTTCAAGAGATTGTATAATTTTGAAAATCGTTAATGACAAAAACACTGTTGATGAAATTTTAAAATTTTGATAGATCTAAATGTATAATATTATAATAACGGTTTTTTTTTTATAACAAATTACAGTTATTTGGTCTATTTGGTTATTTATTTCTATTTGGAAATTAATATCGATAACTCTATTCAATTGGTTATATAATTATTGTTTACAGCCAAGCCGAGTAATCAGCGGTGTAGTGAAACGAATGATTTAATAACTAAAGCTTGGTCAAAATATGAATAATAAATGACTTAGTGTAAGTTCTATGTTCCTTATAGGAGTAGAAGGAATAGAAGGAAAACAAAATTAATGTTAAAGAAATCTCTTGGAATTTAGGAATAAACTAAAATACTTAAAAAACTTTTTATGGAAATCCCTTGACATAATTATTTTGAAAAGTGTTTGAAGTAGATTCTTCATCTACCCTTAAATTTTTTTGTATACCTCTCCTGTATTACTTCTCATTAATTTGAGACACTCTGTACAAGGAAATTTCAAAAATCTAAATTCAATTTTTGACAAAATTTATAGCTTAATTGAATTATATTTAATTTTGCCAATTGTTGCCTATAGTTTTTAGATTTTAAATTAAATTTTTGTTTTTTGGTTTGAATTTTATATAATGTTTTTCTTTATTTATGTATAATTTATGTATTATTTGACTTTCTTTTCAAAAGACAATTGCCAAAAAAATTTAAAATATTAATTTTTTAAAATGATTACTGTTTTTTACTTGGATATTTTAAATGATTCTGGTTATTTTTAGTTTACATATAATTTATATTAATTTAATAAAAATTAGTTTAGTTTATATGGTAACTATTGATTAATTTTCCTTTTGCTCCCACACATTTCATTTACATTTTGCTTCATTCCCTTTATTTACCTCGAATCGCAGAGCATCGAATTAGGTGAAGCTGTAAATGGCCTTACATCGTAGCTCATGGAATATTTTTATCTATGAAACTTTAATGTTTCCAAGTGTTTCCTATAAATTTATAGAAGGCGGCGAATCCATACAAGCCTAAATATATGCATATTTCGAAATTGAAGTGAAATATTATAATAAGGTGGCGGGAGAAATAAATTATAATAATGTAAAAAAGCAACGAAACCAAACAATAATGTTTGTGTTCCTTTTAAACGAAAAGAGTAACTGTGAGTAGTTCGTAGTGGTTGTTAAATATGCTAATTTAACATAACCACATTTACTCCTATCTACTCTTTCTCAAAAACTTTTGTAGTTGGGAGTAGGAAAGAGCAGTTTACTCTGTAAAAGGAACTCAAACAATAATGTATGAATTAAATGCAGGGGCCCATACTAATTCTATCATAATATTTTTTCTAATATTAGATATAAAATAAATAAATAAAAAATAATATAATTTTTTAAAAGTATATATGTAGTTTTAAAATTTTGGTCGAAATAAAATCAGAACATTAAGGAGAGTTTGTTTTTTTTTCAAAACTATTCAAGCTAATAAAAATTTATGTAGAATTATGTAGAGTCTTCACTTTGATCTGCTTCATCATTGAACTGTTCATCCTTCACAATTTAATTGCAACTTTTGGGATGAAGCTTCTTTTGTATGACGAGACCCCAAAAAAAAAAAAAATTAATGGAAAAATTAAAGAAGATTTATTAAATTTAGAAAAATTCAATCAAATTTTATAAACTGATGAAATTATTAAATAAATTTTACTATGATTTCATTTTATAAGTTTATAATACTAATAAATCGTTTTTAATATGCTTAGAATTCTAGTAAAAGTTGTTATACGTAATAAAAAATCTAACTTCAAAAAATCAAAAATCACTTTTATTTTACTGAAATACTTTTTGATTTTACAAATCAGAGCAGAATAATAAAATGAATTTTATTTATTTAGGTTTAGATATTATAAAATTTTAACCAATTATTTCTGGAATTGAAAAAACAAATATATGTATATTATTTGTATATAAATAAGTATGTATGTATGTATATCAAAAAATAGGGCAGCAAACAAACACGTACCTAATTTAGTACTATTAAGGTTCACAAGTACTTGACATTAAAGCACGTACAATTTTAAAACTAAATTTATCTGTTATTGATTCTAAACAAAATGAAATATTCAAAAAAAAAAAAAAAGAAATATATAAAACCACAAGGTTTTTAAAGGAGCACATTTTCAAAACGACAATAAAAACATATGCATTGTACCTTTTTTTGCATCAAATTTTTAAATTTTTCTAAGAATTTTTTTATGTAAGAAAATATTATGAAAATTCAAGAGCGACATTTTCTTCAATTTTAAGGAAACACCGTATAATTAAGAAAAATCGTTCACATCTAAAAATATAAAAATGGAGCTTACATTTCGATGTTTTATTTTTGAGAAATTGTGTGTGTCTAACAATAGCGAATTTTTAAATTTTTGATACGTAATAACTTCTAAACATAGGGAAAATTGTTTTAAAAAACTTATAAAATTTGCGTTTTTAGATTGGAAAAATATTAAAGAGAACTTGAAATATAAAAATTTTAAAAATAGTGCTTTTCTGAACTTTGCGGCTCTCTAGCTCTGTATAAGAGTTACATGAAAATGTTCTTTCACAATATTAATTTTTTAATGCGACTTATCTATGATTAAAATTTGATTGCTTCTTATTAAACGGTATAAAAGTTTAGAAGAAGTTTTGTAAACAGATGGACGAACAAAGGGATCGACAGAGTGAAAGTAATAAGGAAATTTTTGAAATTTGCTCTTTTTTTTTTTTTTTTTGGAAAATGTGCTAAAAAGTCAATGAATGATTCAAAAGATTAGGTACTCTTTACTTATAATAATAGCAATTATACTGTTTTAATTTTTTAGGTTTTCGATTCATTTGTAGGTTAAATTATATTCCAAAGTGGGTAATGAATTTCTAAATATAGATAGATAATTTTGTTTTTATTATTTTAATTTTCTTTGTTTAAATATAATTTTTGTTTTAAAGTGTTTTATATTTCAGCAAAAAAAAAAATTTGTAAATTTTTGAATGAACTTTTAAAAAAGTATACGTCTTAAATGACATAAAGTCTTAAAGGTTTGAAAACATTGATGTGTTTAATTTATTTTTGTAACTGTGGACACTGAAAGGTCATAATCATAAAAGGTTTTAATCATATAAACTATAGGATTAAAATAATTTATGTCGACTTATATAGTAAGTATCTAGATATCTTATAGTATCTAGGTAAAAACGACTAAACACTTAAATACATACATATATAGATAATGTTTGATTTATAATAATTTTAAATTTTCTTCTGAAAGTTTTTTGCTTTTAAATTGCCATTATTACAATTTGCCTTTTTCCGAATTATTTTTTTACGGCTATCTATAATTATAATTTAGTTGTTTTTAGCCACACACTACGTATTATGAATTCCGTTTCAAGCTTTGAACTACATATTTTTTACGATTTCTTTACTATAAAACCTATACATAATACATATTAATAATAAAATATAAACAACACATTTCATATTTGCATAACAGTAGTATGGTATCTACGATAAGTCGGTAGTAGTGCCAAAACGTACACAACATAACAGAATAACAAAAAAAAAACACAAAATTTTAAAGAGCATACTCACTTACCTACTCTCTTTAAAATTGTGTATATTTTTTTTCCTCTCGAGTGTCGAGTCTTGCTCGACCACGACTATTATTTGGCTATATATCATATGTATTGTATGCAGTATGTATTTTAACTTATATATAATATATAAAGAAAAAAATTGATAAAAATCATCATTTATCACACTATGCATTGAAATTTGAAAATAATGATGAATGATATTGATCTGATATTAATAATCAATATGTATCTAAGTATTGTTTTGGTTTTGTACTTTTCTATTAAATTGTTGCATTGTATGAATGTTTGTATATTATTTGAAGCGATTAGAAAACTTTTCTAATTGTATTCTTTTTTGAATTCAATTTCTTCTCATAAAAGTACTTAAATTTTCGTATACAGCAGTTGTTACAACCAAAATTAAATTTGAATAATTTTTTATTTTTAAATATTTTGTATGTCGGATTACCATTGCAGGATTACCATTTGTACAATTGTGATAATATTTGTACGGTTTTCTCGCCCTCTGTACCATGTACAATCTCCAAATCAAGAATTGTACGCCAAATATACGGTCTTTTCAGATTTTAAATTGTTTACATTAGGGCAAGGTAAAACGAACAACGGCAATATTGTTACAGACAACGTTACCGAAAAATTTAACTGAACTTAGTTCCAAACTTTGTTTGTACATTTTACGAATGTTTTACGGATATAACTATTCTGTTTTCCCCACGTACGTTTAAAACATTTATTTCAAACTCGATAAATAAATAGAATCTAAATATACGTACACCAACTATAGGCTCTTTATACAATTTAATTCTGATTTGGCGTTATTTTAAAAATAATTTTTCCATAAATTCTATTTTTCTAAACTGCAACTGTCTATTTATGAATTGAGATTCAACATAGAATTTGACTACACATTAACAGAGGCCCCTAGTTTCCTTATATTGTCTAAATTTAACTGTTATTTTCTTATATTGTTTAAATTTTTCCCAAAGTGTCGTAAAAAATATATATATAAAATTAAAAATCAATAAAATGATAATATTTATACAATATTTTCATATCCTTCCGTGATTTCACACTGTTTTTTTTTTTTTTTTAAATTCATTATAAATGTACTGAAATTTTTTATTAATTTAATATTTAGGACTTTTTTTACTGGTTTTTTTTTTTCTAAAACTGAAAAGTTTTCGTTCCGTTCAATTATAAAATATATTATAAATTATTAAATTTATGAATTGCTAATTATTTAGCTTTTATTTCGCAATTAACATAATTTAGCACTTTTTCTATTTTGATTTTTTCCAAAAATTGTTTTTTTTTTTTATAGGAATATTGAAAATTAAACAATAACGACAAAGTTAAAGTTCGAGAGGAAAATAATTAAAATTAAATTTATAAGTGTTTGTTTCTTATTAAAAAAATTTTTTTTTTTTTTGTTGAAATAAAATATGGTATAATTCTTTTTTTTATTCTTTTTCATAAAATTTTACGCGAAAATTTTTGCATAAATTTTGTGTTAATGGTTGTGGTCGGTTTTCAATAAAATTTTATTTTTGGCCTCCTTAGTACTATACATTTATACACTTAATATTTGTTTGTACATACACTGTTATTAATTAGATAGAAAGTAAACTGGAAGGGGAAAGCTAAAAACAACAGACGAGTTTGGCAACTAACTGACGCACATAAGGCATTCTTTTGGTGTGAATTTAACTTTCCTTTAATATTAGTATTTAAATATACAGCATACAGCGTATGAAGTTAGTTGGAATGAGATCAAATAGTGTGAAAATCGTTTGTAAGAAGGAAATAGAAAGAATCGAGAAGATATTACCCAATTAATTTACAAAAAGAAAAAAAAAAAGTCATAAATAATAAATTGTAAATGTATAGTTTTTTTTATATCTTTTATCTTTTTTTTATGTCTTTTGTGTAGTCTATTTTAAAAATATAATTTTTTTAAGTATTTTAGTTTAATATGGCACGGTTTAATAAAAAGTTAAATTAACGGTTATATAAAATATTGAATAGTTTAAGACTTGTTGTTGTTTGGTAGGAGGGATAGCAAACTATCCTTACACCTAAACCATGTGACTCCTTGTGCACCTGAATTTCATGAGACGCTCGTTTATTACAGCAGTTTACCTCTTTGCATCTAGGCTTGTGGATCAATTGTGCATCCCAACCTCCATTAGACGCTCGCTTATCACATTCAATTTATGTTAAGTTCAAGACTTAAAGAGACTTCTTCTCTCTCGAATTATCTAAATTTTTAAGTATAATAACTCTATACAAATATTGACATTAAAAAATAACTGAATTTTTATAGATGAAAAGTTATTTTTTTTTTTTGGAACAAAACCCTTTTATACCTAACTTAAATTTCTAATTCAATTAGATAATCCTATTACAAAGAACTTAACAATATTACAATGTAACATTATTAATTTATATAATTTTTTTTGTGGCTATTATCAACTCATTATCATAATTAGTCAAAATATGACTAATGTTTTTTAGCATAACTTTTAATGGTTTCCCATTCATTTAAAAAAAAATTTTCCGAAAAAGTTTAAATAAAATAAAAAAAAAAGGAAATAATTCTTAGTAAAGTAAAACATGTCAGCTTGCAATTGAATAAAATTTTCATTCTTAAAAAAAAAAAAAAAAAAAAAAAGAGGATGCTATCAAAATTAGGTTATCGTGTATACGATTATACTTAAACATTTGTAATGAAAAATGATGATAATGATAATCTCTGACGTATCATCATATCACATGACATTAAATTACTAGTCTTATACTTATTCATTTCGAATCATAAATGTTTTGTTCCATTCATTTTATCTCTCGTTATTATCTAATATTTGTTTTAGCAACGCATTTAATTTAACGCTTCGGGTGTGTTACTTGTGTTGCTGTTATATTTGAAAAAAAAAAAAAATGATTTTAACACGCATACATTATATTAAATATAATATGCGGTGTGTAAAAATGTTGGCTAGGCAAAAAAAAAATGAATTTATTTATTTCGAAAAGTGTTTCAGGCATTTTCCTTTTTTTTTTTTGTTTTAATTGAAGATTTTAATATAAATTTGGTTGTACTTTTTTTTTTTTGCTCTTATTTTAGAGAAATTTTGCTATTTAGAATTTGTCATGTGATTTAATTGCTTAAAAGAATGAATTTGCAAAATTTTGTATATGAATTTGTTGTCAAATGTAAATATGACTTACTAATATACAATATACTATGTATATAATATATAATGTAAAACTTGTGTGTATGTACATAAATATAAATTCAAAGTAAAAAAAAATTTAAAGAATTTTAATAGGAAAGTTCAAAATTTGCAATGAAATCATTTTTAAAAGTTGATTGTCATCGATAACATTTTATTGTTCAATATAGGATTTGAATCCAGGATGGTATGATTACAAATTTATTGTGTATTCCATTCAATTTTGCATATTTTAATAAGTGTTTATTTGTTTTGTTAGTTTTTTTATTATAGTTCATAAATGAATTTTTTTTTTTCCTTAGGTCACAATAACCTTCACAATTTTGAATCAATTGTTTCTAATTTTATTATGTGATGTGTAAATATGAATTAAAATTTGTTTGTTAAAAAACGTTTTACAAACAGTTTTTGTTTATTTTATATTAACAAAGTATTAATAATAAAATTGTCAATTGTCGCATTTACTTAATTCCAGGAAACTTTTTGACTTTTGTTAAAGTATTGTTGGTGGCGTTTTTTGCAATAAGGATATACTGACTGCAGAACAAAATACTGAGTGTAATTGACATTGTAAAAAAAATTTTAAGAATTTTATAATGAACTTTATAAAATAAAAATTTTAAAAATTTTAAATATATTAAAAAAAGTTGCTGAATAAATTATTTTAAAAGAATTATATTAAAATAATTTTAAGGTATCTCGATGGCCTTTGAGTGAAACACGTACAAAATACACTGTAAACACCGAAGAAGTGTGAGTTCGAATTGCACACGTGTCGTAAGTCCTTCCTTAGCCACATCTGGAAAAGAAAAACTGCGTAAGTATCACATTTATGTGGCAGGGGAATAAACTAAAAAAAAAAAAATAATTTTATATCTTGACTAGTGGATGGCTTCTGACTGTTAATGAATTTATTTGCAATATAAGATTACAAGCGTTAATATCATTCAACTTTTTTTTGCACTTCGTTGCAATTTAGCTTGATAATCGGTATTCGAATTTGATGTCTATTTTATTTTTTTTTTTAAAAAAAATTCTTCTTAAAGAAATTTTGGGATTCTGTTCGTTTTAACATTGATGATTTTACAGGCGTTTCACATATTTTGCATTTCATTTTGATTTATGTTCAAATTTTTAAGTTATATTAATCAAGCAAATATAAATATAAATAAATACATTATTTTATCTTTAAGTATATTTAAAATATTTTATAGTTTTTTATACAATTTAGGGACAGGTTTGACAATTGAAACTAGTTTTTTCTATAGTTGAAAATTATTATAAACTGAAAACAATTTTACGAATTGTTTTTAATCTGTATATACAGAACAAAATTATTTCAAGAATCAAGTAGAAATAATTGCTAAAAATTACTAAGTCTTATTATTTTTATGAGAGCTGCGTGTTTTTGCTGAATTACAAAATTATTTTATATGAATGAGTATATAGGTGGTTATGTTTAATGAGAGCGCAAAGTTTTCCAGGATATGTATATTCTATACGTATATGCTATAAATTCTGGATTAGCAGAGATTTTATAGTTGGTTACATAATCAGGGTTTTACGCTTTTCCCAAAATACATATGTATATTTATGTACAAGATTTTGGATTAGAAAGGATTTTATAGTTGGCTACAAAATTTGGCCGTCAAAAGAAAATTTAAAAACAAAATAAGAAAAATAAGATTTTAATAAATATTAAATTTTTTAAATTCATGTTTTTGTTTCATTTCATTTTGTAATTCATTTGAGGAGCTCCCATAAAAAATGAAATAAAGGAAAAAAAAAAAAACAATGTTTTTAAAAATAAAATTAAAAAAAAAAATAAGAATTTGAAAAACAAGATTTAAAAAAAAAAACAAAATGTTAAAGAATAATATTAAAAAAAAAAAACAAAATTCCGTAATTAACCAGATAAAAACATTTTCGGGTTATTTATTCTGGCTTTAAAAACAGAAGAATACTCATAATATGTTTAATTTTTGAATTATTACAAAATATTAAGAAGTAAACATATAATAGGACAAAAAATATGAATGATTAATCTGCTTGATTGTTACACAATAAGCGACAAATCATCACCATCCATCAATATTTCAATAATAAATTCTGTTAAACATGAAAGGTAACTCTTTTAGCAAAATTAATAAAAAACAAAAAAAAGAAAAAGCTTCAGATTCATTTACATAATATATTATACAAGTATAAACAGATAAAAATTAAATTCATTAAAATAATGAGCTACTAAATGTTAACGGATAAAAATCTTTTTACATCATATTTTTGTTTTTCTTTTTGTTTTCCATTTTATATTTTTTAATCATATTAGATCGACACACAGATATTTTTGCCTACTTTTTTACCTTTTACCTATTTACTAATAATAAATTTTTATTCAAAAAGGAAAAAAGAAAAAAAAAAGTTTTTAGTATAGCTTAATGGTCGTACCCAATTAATAACATTGAAGTAAAAAAAAAATATACAACATGTCAATTTTTCAAAATTTAATTTTGTAACAACAAAAAATGTTATCCTTGAGACAATGTATGATATAAAAAGATATATAGAGAAAAATGTTAGGGTTCAAAAGTAAAAAGAACAAAAAAATCAAAAGGCAAATTAGATTTTCAATTTTCCCTTTTTTGCCTGATTTTTATATCATCTACATAATTCAACTTTTAGAATTTTCAAAATAATGACGAAGTAAAAATCATCCTTGAAATAATGCAATATTAGAGAAATTAATCACGATTATTGATTGAAATTTTTGATAAGGACTAAGTATGTCACTTTTAAATGTTTTTATTTAAATTTTGTGGTTAAATAAAAATGTATGTACATATAAGTATTCTAAAAATAATATTGATTTATATAGTAAAATATAACAACACTACTAATCAATCGAATATATTCAAAATTCAAGATAAAGTTGATATAATTTTATCCGTTTCATTGAGTATATATAAATTTACCCTTATTTGAAATCAAAATTTTGCTTATTTTTGGACTTCTCTTATTTTCTAAATATCTAAAGTAAGAAGTTCTTGAAGTCTTCATCTTGAAGTTCACATTCAAGAATTAAATATAATTTATTTTAGAATTTTTTTCTTCCATTATTCCCCGTTTAAGTGTTTTGCAGATTTAACAACTGAGAATTTAGCATGTATTAAAAGCTGGAACCTGTTGTCTTTAGTTTTATTAGTTTTGGTATAGGCATTTTGCATCTGTGGAAATTATTGAAGATAAGATGCAAAAATTAAAGTTTCAACCTTTATATTATCGTTAATCTTTGATTTTAGGTTAATACCTCTAATATTATCGTTTTGAAAATATGGTAATTTAAAAATCCTTGATCTTTCGGGTTCAACCATAGTGTTTTATTAAAAATGTTCAGACAATACAAAATTAATTTTCATAGTAGACTCCGTTTCAGCCAGTTAGGGTTGCAAGCATATATTTTTACGTACATCCTTCTTTTACTCTTCAAGCTCAGCTAGGAAATTTATAACATTTAGAGAATCTTTTTTAATTTTAAAGTTAAGCTTTAATTAATAATCCTGGATTCTATATTTCGAATTTCTACAACTTTTTTTTAATCCTTTGTCTCAACAATCCGGTATTCTATATTTCAAATTTCTACAACTTTTTTTTAATCCTTTGTCTCAACAATCCGATGAACAGTAAGATCACATCTATACAAAATAAATAATACTTTGCAAGAGACTCAATTCTTATATACTATATTTATTATATAATACTTAGCAAACTTAGGTCAATCAAAATTTTTCTACAAAAATCAGACACATCTAGCATATATTGACAATTGTTAGTTTCATTCTATAATTAGATAATCTTTTGTCCTATCCTCTTTGTTGTTGTGAAGAAGTGTTCGAAATAAACTGAAGCATATTATAAAAGAATACTCACTAACTCACTAAATCTACAATTTTCAATTGTGATACAATATGTTAATAGTGATATAAAAATTTAATTCCTTTTATGAAATTCTATTTAAAATTTAATTAAGAATTGTAGAAAAAAATCAATTGTTGTTGAAAGTTATTTGTAGGAGTGTCTTTAGTCAAATATCAACCTTCCGTTTTTTTTTTTGTTGTTTTTAAATAAAAGAAAAAGGGCGGTATAAATATCAAAAGATTAATAAAATTAAAAGGGGGCTTAAAAATAATTTCCTTTTCTATAAATTTTGTTTTTTTTTTTTTTGGTTGAAACCTTTTTAAAATATTCATTCAAAATTTTGATTACTTTAATCTTACATTATCTTAAGTAGATCATATGGGTTATTTTAAGGATTCATTTTATAGGGTAACACCTTCAAGAAATAAAAAGCGATTGTAAAATAAAGTATATACGACTAGTATTAAATTGTTTAAAATGAATGCTTTTGTAAAATTTTAAATCGAATATTTTTATACTAGGAGATAAATAAAAATTTAAATTTATAAAGAAATTTTTTAAATTTTTTAATTTAAGTAAAAAATATTTAGAAATAAAAGAGGTTTTTGTTAAAAGAAAATATAATAAATATAAAGGGAAACACCTATTGAGGATATACACTGTTTTGGAATTTATAGTGCTAATTATTTTTCATAAATCTAATTTAAAATCTAATTTAAAATTAGTATTTTAAGATGTCTTAGCTGTCTTTTCATGAAATTACGTTTTTCTGTATCATAATATAAGACAAATGAAAAAAAAATTTTTGACTTTATTTCAAATTAATGACAGTTAAAATATATACAATTTTATACAATCTTGTTTATTTACAGTTTTATGTATTTAGAAAGTGAGTTGTAAAGTATGAGTTAAAAATTAATTTTTATTTGAATTTGAATATAATTTTTAATATTAAGGTATGAATTAACCACCAAGTTTTAGTGAAAAAATGATTTTTATTTCAAACAGTCAAATAGTACATCAAAAAGAATAAACTTGAATATAAGAGTGAATATAAGAGTGAATATAAGAGTGATATAAGAGTAAAAAAAGAGTCAAAAATCACCTAATTTAATAACTTTTTTTTTTTTTTAATGCATTTTTCTGCCATTAAATGTGGATAGGAAATTACAGAGGCGTGGCTGTAAATATCGTAAGGGGAAATAACTCTTACGAAATGAGTGGGATTCGAGCCCACACTCCTTCGGTGTTTACAGCGTATTTTATACACTCTTACCCATTAGGCCACCAAGGCTCCTCTAAAAACTTTGGAAATTATCAAAAATATTTGAATTTCTAATTTTAATTAAACATTAAAACAACATTGCAATAAAATATAAGTATTAAATTAAAGAAAATAATTTAATTAAATCTATAAATTAAAGTAACGAATAAAATTAGCTTTGTTATGAGTAATGCCACCTAAAATGAGTATTACTTTACTCATCTAAAAAAATAAGTTGATCCTTTTTGCGGTTCTCTGAAATAAAGCCAATTGACTTTATTTCATTGTCAATTTGAAATAAAGCCAAAAAGTGAATTTTTAAATTTTGGTCTTATTTCAATATCAAAAATTGCAATAAAGCCAATTTGATTTTATTTCTAATTGCTAATTTTTTTTTAATGTGCAAACAATTGAATTGCTATTTTTCAGAAATTTTGTCAAAAGTAAATTTGTTATTGGTTGTGTTCAAAAGCAGAGTTATACGCATTTTCCAGAATATTTATATATACGTGAGATTTTGAATTAGGAAGGATTTTAGAGTTGGATTCAAAATCAGGATGACAGCTTTTTCCATAATATTTTGTATATATGTATACGTGAGATTCTGAAATAAGAGGGATTTTAGAGTTGGATTTTAAATCAGGGTATTCCCTTTTTCCAGAATATTAAAGCAGATGATTAAAATAAAAATAATACTTTAGGAAAAAATTTGTTTTTGAAAACATCAAAATTCGGCGGCCGAAGGGAATACCCTGATTTCGAATCCAACTTTAAAATCTCCCTAATTTAGAATGTCACATACATATATAAATATATATGTATCTAAATATTCTGGAAAAAGCTTGAAACTCTGATTTTAAAATCAACTCTAAAATTCCTCCCAATTATATTATATAAATCCCTCCTAAAATCCTATATAAATATATATAAATATTAAAAAGTTAAAAAATATTTTTGATTTTATTTCATTTTAATTTTGGCATTATTTCGTTTTTGAAAAATGAAATAAAGTCAAAATAAAAATTTCATGATTTTTGCTTTATTTCAAATGTGAAATTGAAATAAAACCAAAAAATGTACATTTTGACTTTATTTCATTTGGCTCTATTTCAGGGAATCGTTTTTTTAAAATTACTTCGCATGTTATACAAGGTTAGTTTCCTTCCATAATGCTTTTATTGATTTCCTTTTATTTTTCCCTCTATTTTAGATGGAATTTGAAAATATTTTTAGTTTTTTTTTTATTATGTTGAAAAAAAAAAATTCTTTTCTGTAAGTTTTTGTTGCAAAAGTTTTACATTGTTTAGAAATAGATCTTGTTAAATTTATAATGTATCGCCATAAGTATTAGTATTTTAAGTTGTGAAGGAAAGGAATTTTTTTGCTATAATTTATTAATTTCAATAGAATTTCAACTATACTGTAATTTCATTTTAAAAATTTTTTAAATGTTTTTTTTTTTTTTGTTATAAAAGAAACAAGGAAGGTTGTTGACTGTGTCAACCCTTAGATATTCGTACAAACATAATTTAGCTTATATATATTTAATTAACAAACATAAAACAGCTATTCGAACACAAAGCCAACGAAGTTTGCACAATTTATTTTTGTAAAAATTGATTATCTTTTATAAAATTTCAGATGTCAATTAAGCTTGACATGTACCAAAATGTCTAATTAATCAAGTACCAATATGAGATTATAATTTCAGAGTTTTATGACAGTTACCTGATTCTGTTGCGTTAGACAAATACTAAGATTGTTGCGTTAGACTAATTAACTTTTTTTTTTTTACAATATTATAAATGTTGAGGTGAATTAGGCAATGAGTTATGTTACTGTGGACGTACGCAAAAAGAAAATTGACTCAGAAATCAATTTTAAAGAAAAATGTAATGTATAAATTTAAATTTCCTTACCTATCTTTACAGTGCCACAAACGTAATGACAAATTTATTATAACCTTACTATAGAACTATGTATGTTCTTATGGATATTAAAATATAATTAGTATCCACAAGTTTTACGTATATGTTTTTAAACATTTTCTTGTATAAATAAAATGAAAAAAAAGTCTGCCTTGGAGTCTCTTTAAAACTTTAAAAAGTTTATAAAGTTTTGTTTCAAACTGCACCACGCCGCATATGTTGTAAATTAAATTCTTTTTTTTATTGGAATTCCAAAGTTTTTTATTTTATTAAAATCATTAAAAAAGTTTTTCTTTGGTTTTAATTACTGACTGGTATAGTTTTTGTTTTTTCTAATACTGTTTCGAATTTGTGATTTTTATTTTTCAACAACAAAAAAAAAAAAACAATTTAAAATTTAGTTTGAAATTAAAACCATACAAATGTGCAAAAGAGAATGTACTCTTGAGTATTTTATTCTTATTTTGAACTGTAGGTTTAAGATACGAGTATAATATTGTTCAAAACTAAAATATTTTATTCAAACTTTTATAAGGTTTAGGTATAGCAAAAATCCGTAGTTTTAAATTTTTGATGTAATTAAATTTTTACCTTTGGTTTAAATTTCCTCGCATTAACTTTACACCTAGTATTTATCCTTATTGGAAACTAGCATGTTATTTATATTTTGAGTTGCAATAACGAAAGATACTAATATTCTCTTTATGAAAATTTTTTTTTTTTTGTAGACAAAGGATGGCTCTTTATATTTTTCATTTTTCAGTTCTTTAAGAAACATACAGTTTTGTTTTTTTACCTTAAGTTTTTTAGTATGCAGAATTTTGTATCTTATTATTGTAAAAAAAATTACTTTTTTGAATGAAATGTGTCTTAACTGAAGCTCGGTGCTTCGACATTTTATTCAAAAACTGACATATTATTTAAAATTTTACGATGCTATCTAATTTTTAATATTCTTCAAACTGCGATTCCAAAATTATCTAAGATATAAGTTAGACTTATTATCTAAGATATAACTTACACTTATCTAAGATATAAAGAAAAAGTTTATCTGTTGTTTTGTTAGTTTAGTTTTTTTGACGTTCCTCTGAATCTTTTGATCTATTAACCCGTTATGGCACAACCGTAGGTTAGTTATATTTTCGTTATATTTAAATACATTTGGAAGGAAGGAATCGAAATTTACCTTACAAATTTATATTATAGGTTTTGTTAAACTTAATAAATAACTTAATTAATTTTTATGTGTTTTGGTTGTCAATAGATGAATAAGCGTTTTACTTCTCTTAATTTATAAGTAAGTGCTTAAAAAAAATTTGTGGTTGGTAAAACATAAACTACTGCTTAAAGATTTTTATGTACCCGAATCAACCCAAATCAACCCTACTTAACACATTCACTTGTTTTTTTTTCTGTTTTTTTTTTCTAATAAAATTCTTCTTTTTTTTTTCTTTTTGTCCTCTTTTAGAACAATAATGGGTTCATTTTTCATTATAGAAGAGGGTATTCTTAAAAAATAATTGAGAAAAAAAAAATTTATTAGCAGTAAATAACAGAATATAAAAGTCAAAAATGAGAGAAAAAGTTTTATAATGTTAATTATGATGTTTAATAAATAATAGATACATTATTTTAAAAAGGTCCATCCATACTAATATTTATTTGGTTGAATAGTAAATAAAATTTAAAAGGTATTTAATAAGATTAAAACGTTATGTTTGTGGGAGAGTGTTGAAGAGAAAAATAAAAGAAATTAAAAAATTTCGGTTGATTGTTGACTATGTAATACTTTTTTTATTTTTTGTTTTTTTGTTAAATAAAACATTCTATTAAAAAAATTAAATAAATTTTACCTAAATTAATTAAAATCAAATAAGTTCTTCTTATTTTGTTATTGAACATCTTAAAAAGATATTTAACATGAAGTTATATTTTCTACTTTTAAAGCTATTAAATGGTATTATAAAAACTCACTCACTCACTCACTCACTCCTATATGACTTTTAGGTATTGCAAATATGGTTAAAGCAAAGCAAATTTAATAAGAATTTTAGAATTATGAATAGAATATTAATAGAATGCGTATTTAAATTAATAATACCAAGAATTCATAAAAAGGTAAGCAGTAATCATTCACAGAACAATTGAAAAATGTTAAGAATACGAATAGAAATACTTACATTTCATTATAGTTTAAGTAATGCAGTTTTTTTAGTTATGAAAAATGTAAAAAAAAATTAATTTCAAAAAAGAAAATTATTTAATATTTTAATAATAACCATTTTGTATTCTTTTACTTTGAACAGCTTTTCAAAGATCAAAAAATAGCAATCAAGTAGTAGTTTTGCATAAGTAAAAACTTTGACACCTGTCAAAATTTTTAAAAGATAAAATGCAAAAATCAAAATTTTAAAGAATATTTTTACTAGTGCAAATGTACGCCTTTAAAAAAACATTATTTTTACATAAATTTGCAAAAAATTTGAACTTTATGATATTTGTTTTATGAAAAATAAAAAAAAAAATACTTAATAATATAACATTTAAAGTTAATCTTTGAAGTGAACATTATTTTTTCAGTATATGAAAGTTTTATGTTTAATAATAGAGACAGTCATTATTTATTTGTATAATATACATATATATATGTATGTACTTCAGCTATCAGTATAGATATCTTTAAGTAAGATTTTTCCACCTTATTAGATATTCTATTATTAAATTTTTTAATTTTTTTTTAAATTTTAATGATGTGACACAGTTCAAAATTCATCAATTCAAATTTCATTCCATTTATTATCAGAGTTAAGTTGGAAACACAATTGTAAAACACAAAATAATAAAAAAAAAAAAAAAATGTATACATATATATATGCATACATATACATATATAAAAAAGAAGAAAATCTGAATAATATTTCAGTAACTTTTTATAAATAGAGTGGAATAATCCTTTCTGTAAGTAGATACTTTTGTAGATATGTCATAAAAAATGTTAACTCTTTTTATTCATCAGATTTTATTGTGTCATAACAATTGTCAGCTTTCATTTTGTTTAATATTTAAATAAAAAAATAAAAAAAACAAAAAAAATTTAAGTTGTTGCAATGGTAAAAAGGATTCAAAAAAAAAAAAAAAAACTAGTATAAAAACAAACATGTAAGAATTTCAATACTTTAAATGTGGAAACTGTGTTTTTTTTTTAGCACTTTAAAGTTTAAAATAAATATTATAATAGAACAAAAATTAAATTAATATATTTAATTGTATGTACACAATTAATATAATGAATTATTCATTTTAATTAATTTTTAAACATTAGTTTGATGATTTTCTTTTTGAAAAATGAATATTTTACAATAATTAAATTAAAAATTTTTAAAGTTTTTTTTATTATTACAAAAAATTTTTGAAAAATTGCTAATTCTTGAAATTCTTTAAAAGTTCTCTTAAATAAATTTTTATTTTATAGATACATCCTTAGTGAAAAGAGATATTGTTATTGAAAAAATTAAAAAAATTCATCTGACTAAAAAAGATTTGTGATTGGAGGATTTATTAAAAAATATTGAAAGAAATGTTAGGGTGTTAAAAACTACAATTTATATAATAATGGGAGTTTTTTTTTATCAGTTTACTTACGAAATTTATTTTATTGAAAAAATATGAGGAGTTAGATTTAAAAAATTTACGTTTTTTAAAACTTTCAAATCTATTTTCAGCATGAATTAAATTTGAAGAACTGTCATTTGCATAGTTCTTAAATTAAAAATGAAAATGAAAGTATTTACTTACTTAGCTCACACTTTTCTTTCCTAGGCTTGGTCTCTTTTCGGATTGAACCTGACTCCAGTAAATCCTATCATAAATTGTCACTGAAGATATATTATTTTCCAGTATGTCTTTTGTGATCGTTTCAAGCCATATGTTGATATTGGTCTTCCAGGGTTCATTTTTTTTTTATCTGATGTTAAGAGCCTTTTTTATTATATGAATGTCATTCTCTTAATAAAAGAAACATGTCCTTACCTCTATCTTATTCCCTGCTTACAAGTCCTTACAATCTATTTTCTTTCTGCTTTTCAGTAATTGGTATTAATTTCATAATACCCCTAATGTATTGGTTTTTTATTTTGTCGAGTTCTGTCACACTAGAATCTAGATAATCATCAGCATCATCATTATAGCAGTTTATGTCAGTGTACCTTTTATATTGCCATGCCCATTTTGTTTTGGGAACTGAAAATAAAAATCGGAAAGAACTTATCTTTGACTTTGGTCGCTATAATTTTGTAATATTTTATTGATAGATTTCATATTGTGATGAGAACGTTACTGCGGTCTGCGGGATTATTTAAACAAATTTTCGAATTGCTCAATTGATTAAATTAAATTTCTAATTTTTTGCCTGTTCTCTTTGATCAATAAAAATATCTTGTGCATAACTATATATTTCATGGAATACGTAGTTTTATTCCTGATGTTATAAATTTCATATAAATATTAAATACGATTTGCGCTAAATTGGAAATTGTAATTTGAGTACTGGCACCGAGCTACAAAGTATGAATAATATTAACATATAAATTTTGAGGACTTGCTTTGCATTTAGAAACCCCGAAACCTATGGGAACAATTTTCGCAATATGTTCCTTGTTATCTAGATTTCAACGTAACGTTTTTAGTTGTTCTATTCAAATACAATATTACATATTATGTTATACTAAAATGTAATGTACATAATAATAAGTTATACATAAAAATTTGCATAAAAATGGCTACAAATTATCTAAACTTTAAATTTTCAGAAAATTTTCATTTATTTGAGAAAAACTATCCGCATTGCATAAACGTTGAAATATACAAATACATAATTCATAAAATTCAATTTCCGGAAATGAAACAAAAAACATGAATAGTTCCACAAATTTCAGTTAAAGTTTTTGTAACATTGTAGAAAAATATTTTTTTAGTAAACTTTTATTTTTAAAAAAGTATTCAAAAATTTTTCTTATGAAAATTGATTTTATGAGAAAAAAATCTTTTTGTTTTTTCTTGCACAATTTTTTTTTTTTTTTTAAATTTCTTTTAAAGGAGAGGCAAATCGATGATCATTCATTTATTTTTTAATTTAAATGTCTTAATAATAATATTATAAATTATTTGACGCTTTGTCAATTTAAAAAAATTCCTTTAAAGAAATTTTAACGGATATAAAAATTATGAGTCAGAAAAATATCTAAGGATATTTTTATGATGTTTTGATTGCTTGTTTTTTTTTTTCGAAAAGAAATTTCATAATTAAAAAAAAAATAAATCTATTGATGAAAAAAAAAAAAATATTTTTAAGTACTGTAGGGAATTTTTAAATAATTTAATATTTACTATGTATTTTTTTTTATTCATATTGCTTATAATAAAAAAAGCACGGAATGTTTGAATGTAAGAAATTAAATTTATAAATTATGATTCTGAGATCATAAGATTTTCCTTCCTTGTAATTAGCAGGATTCACCGACCTTAGAGAAATTGTCAATTTAATTTTATGCTTTAAATAAAGGAAATTTTTCGGATGTCACTATACTCTGAATAGAGTATTCGAAAGAGAAGGAACATTCATTAAATACAGAAAGAAAAAACTTTAAAGAACTTTTCACAACCGGATTGCTGATTCATAATGACTACTTTACTAAGGACTACTTTCAAATTAAAAAAAAACTGTTTACTATATTTAAAATAATTTTTTTTTTTTTCAAAAAAAAGTTAACTTTTTCGATGTGTGGTATTGACTTGTAAAAGGGGGCATAATGTAATTTGGAACAGAGGAATGTGACAAAATTGTACTTGAAAGAAAAATTATCAGGTATCTCATCACCAAAATCATCAGGTTGTAGGAAAATATAACTAAAAAAACAAAAATTAAAGCCGTAAATTTATGATAGGTAACAGGTCGGAACACATTAACATAATGTAATGATACTTCGGTAGCATTTAAAAAAAATCTTTAAAAAATATAGTTTGAAGTTATTTTCTGTAATTTGTTTTATTTTAAGTATAATTCATACATCTTTTGTATAAATATACTCGATAAAGATGAAATGAAAAAAAAAATTGTATTTAAATTGAGAAGTTCTTACATGTAGAATAATTTTCTTTAAAAAAAAACAAACACACACTTAAAATTCAAAAAAAAAAAAACACTAAGTTTGATATCTATATTAACTACGTGTCACTGAGAACATGATATGTATTTCATACACCTTTATATACAATTACTATATACAATTACAGAAACATCAATAAAGTCACTTCAGTTAATAAATAAATACTTAACATACTTTTAATTTTAAAAAACTTAGACATTACTCGACATTATTGAAAATATTTTTTTATATCCTGTCAATTTTCACCTTATTTCATCTATTCATTCACTTTATGACTTGAAATCATAATCAACCTGAATAAGAAAATAAATTGGTATAATAAATATGGTGTTCTTTATATATTTTTGGGCAAAAAAAAAAAAAAAAAAAACAAACTCAATTCAAAAGTCAAAAATGAAGCAATGAAAGAAAAAAAGAAAAATCAAAAAATATAAATAAGAGTATAACCTAGGGCAGGAAAATGATTTTTTTTTTGTTTTGTTTTTTTTTTATAAAAATTTTGACGTGCTTTACATAACATTAAATATTTTTACATAACAAAAGAATCACGGAAACGAAAATTATGGAACTGATGAAGAGAATTAGGGAAATATACTTATATATATATATATGAAAAGAAAATTTCAGTTTTATTTGATTGCCAAAAATTTGTACAGGAAATTGAAAGAGACACGATTATTAAGATCATAATATTGTAGTTTATGTTTTGCTGGTAAATTTTATTTTAAGGAATTCTCCACTTTGTCAATAAAAGAATAAAAGATTCTTTTTTTATTTTAAAAATTTTTAAGATTGTTTTTTTATATATTCTATGTATTTTTTTTTACATTATGTTCAAATAACACTTTCATTTTCGTAATTTGAAGAAATAATACAATTTTAATAATCATGTTACATATTTTCGTATCTTATTATGAGATTGGATTTTCTTAAAATAAATGCATTAAAGGAAAATTTTTTCATAATGTGATTGGATCTTTTAATAATATTTTCTTTTCATCAAAAGCTGTTGTAAAATAAGAAACAAATTAGGATGTGAAATGAAACATTCAAAACTGCTGAAAAATAATTACCTTTATCATTGTATGCAGAGCTGAAACATGAAGAGTTTGGTTTAGAATTTTATAAAATTCTATAGCTTACGTGTAATAAAACCAGATTACAGTTAGTATATGAGAAAAACAAAAATTTTAATAAGAGATGACGGATAATGGATGAAGATTATAAAAGACTATAAAGTACAGAATTGTATAGCAAGTACAAGTACATGTAAAACAAAACCTGTTGTTAATAGTATTGGGATATTGTGATCAATTGCAACAACTTTACTCGAAATCGTTGCCAAACTTATAAAAAAAATTATTTTAATTGTTCAATTCTTGTGACTTAAAACAAATGATAAGTTTTGTTCAGAGGAATTTTCTCTTCTATTTCTCTTCATTTATTCACTAATTATATTTTGAAAACCGCTTTGATCATTACGGTAAGTAACCAAGAAGGAAAAAAGAATAAAATAACGAGTTTTGAAAAATTTTACAAATTTATCATTTAAAATGTTGATATTTAAGTATAAGTTTCTTTGATGTAAAAGTATTTTACAGAATACGAGAAAACTCTTTATAAGTTATAGAGAGGACAAAATTTTCATTTAAAGAACGTTCAATGTTAAAATTATATAAAATGTTTACATTATTTCAGTTGTGCAAAATGCTTGCATAAAATACTTTTGAAACAGACCCATATTTTCTTTAAAAATATTATTATTTTCATTTCATGACGATGATAATTTTATGACAATATATTAAAGTTTATGGAAAATTTTGTGAAAGAAGTTAAGATTTAACAAGTAGTAGATTAGATTAGTTAATATGAAAAAAAAAATTTTTTAGTAAAACGTTTTTTAAATTTACCTACAAAAACTTTTTTCAGAATCATAGATTTAATTTCTGTGATTGCAACATCATTTATAGCATATTCTGTAATATTTATATTACAAATTAAATGAATGGATCCTTTGTGATTAAATATACCTAATTTTAATCACTTTTTTTTTTTTTTGCATTAATTTAAAAACGGGTTAAACGTACAGAACATCATTTTAATTGAGATATAATATTTTATTTTTACTTCTTATACAAAAGAATAACAAATTATCTATAGTTATTTCTTATTTCTTTTATCGTTAACCGAAATTCTCCTAACATCAAATCAATAATTTCCATTTTAGTTGGCAGCTTTTTAGAATATTTTTTTGTAAAATAAAATTTACAAACTTGAAGAAATCAAAGATGCTTTTAACAGATTTCTTTGAAAAGTCATTTAAAACTGAAAAAGGAATCTTAAAGATTTATTATGCTTAGTAATTTTTAAGAATAATAAAAATAATGTAATGTCTTTGACAAAATTCAAAATATTTTTTTTACTTTTCACAAAAACAAAAAATGAATAAATTAACGAAATTTTTCTTTGGAAAGGGTGTTATATGGAAATGGTTTTTTAGGTAACCTTTTTACTGACTGATTTTTATATAAAATCTCTTAAAATTCCAAGAATTCTTTATAAAAAATTCATTGGTTCTTATATTTAAAGATTAAAACAATATCTTTTTTTTTCTCTTAAAAGATTCAAATTTTTTTGCTAGAAGGACAATTTTTAGCTGAATAATTTTTCTAATAATGGTTTTCTTTATTTAAATTTAAGAAAAAAGAAAATAAGGATGTTTTGTTTTTGTTTTTATTTTTATTATGTTGTATGCCGAAAAATTTATATTAATTTAAGAGAAATTATTTGCCATGAGGAACAATATCACAAATTTGTTAATTGATTTGGTTGGCAGATTATTTTGTAATATTTGTAATAAAAAAATTAAAAAAATATTTTATTTTGTTGGTAAAAATATCTAACCATTACACTTTAAAAGATGCTATACGATATTACAAGAAAAAAAAAAATCCGAATTAAACAAAAATCTCAAATTTGGATTTGTACTGGAGATTTTGTACTTGTGATTTCGTGGTGAATCCAACTTAAAAATCAAAATTTATATTTAATAATATTGTATTACGAAGGGGTGTCAAACGAAAGATTTTTAGAGGCGATACATGACGTTACTTTCTAGTTATCTTATTATTTCATTATTATTTTTTTTTCAGACAGATTTCTTCTAACTAAAATTATACATTGGCTTTATAAATTATTATAAGCTTAAATTCTTTTGAAATTTTAGATCATTTTTTTGTTAAACGGAGTATAAAAATAAAATAAATAAGGAAAATTTTATTCATGCCATTTTTTTTTTGATATGCTTGTAGAATTTAGAACCATTAAAAAATCCATTATAGGTGTATACATTATATGGGTGAAGATTATTTTTAAAGGTTCCTGGTGAATACTCGAATGTTCGTTCGATGATTCATTCCTTGGTGGTTTCAAAACGTCTTTCTCATGATATTGAAACTTGATCATTCTAATTATAATTAAAACAAAACAAAAAATGATTAATTAAATTTCAATTATTATATAAAGGTATCCTTGCAAAAAAAAAAGTTTCAAATATTTTTCATGAGCCTTCTTTAAATTTATTTAGGTTATAGAACTCTTGGGGAAAATTTTATATAGTTCACATAAAAAAATTTTTTTTTATCAAATTGAATATAGACGAATTGGAGTTAATCGATTCAAGTGGTATGATCAAGAATGAAATTATTAGGCATATCTTAAATTAAACCGAAACTATAATTTAAACTCAAATGAATTAATATGTAAACATGTACAGTAAAATAAAGAAGAAAAAAAAATAATAAAATAAAATGAAAATTGTTCTGAAATGTGAATATAATAATAAGTTTTGTGTTAGGTGAATAAACGAGTTAGAATAGGATAGTTTAAGCGAAGAAAAGGGAATTATGTGTACTATTAAATTTTTTCTTTTCTTTTGTATAATAAATTAGTTAAGTTAATTATTAGAATTAGAATAAATAATTATATTTGAAAATTTTTAATCTTTATTTTTTTAAGTTAAAAAAGTAAAATTAACGTTGAATTATTTATTATTTAACCGCATTTGAATATAAAATCAAGCATTCTTTATTAGTGTATAACCATTTAAGATCATACAGTTTAGGCTAAGATTGATAAAAAAAAATAATTTGAAAAATAATTTTTGAATTTTTTATATTGCTAAAATAAAATAAAGAAAACAAAAAGTATTGCAACTTAATTAATACTTTAAATATAACTAGAGTAAAACAAAACAATGCTTTTGTAGAGTTTAAGATTTTTCAACTCTTGTGTCGCAACATTTAATGGTGAAAATAATATTGTTCCTTTGTAGATTTATGGAAACATATCTGAAAAGTACAAACAGAGAAATACAATAATTTATTAATTTATGTAGTTTACTTTTTTTTCCTGTTTCTCCACTAGACAGCATAGTACTTCAACTTGACGTTTCTACTAATATCTGTTTCTGGTCAATTCTTTTGCTTTATTCGTCAAGACAGCCTGCATTTGTATAGCTTATGTAGTACAGTTCTTACCATGACATTTTAAGGATATCTCTTGCTCTGTAGCCACCTTAAGGGTTCCAGCATAGCGACATTCTTGTTATAACTTCTAGTGTGTGCGATATCCATTTCCATCTTCTTCTTGCTATTTATTTTTTGAAAAGTTCTTTGTTGATTAATTGTCAAAGGTTCTTGTTGAAGACTCTGTTATGAAAGAATATTCAGTTGTGTTGATTTAACGCTTGCTGTTCTATATTGATTGAAGTTTTCCGAAAACTGTCCTTATGCTCTTATCAAGTTTATTTTAGACATCTACGTTTGTGCGACATGTTGGGGTAATTATATTTTCTAGATAGCAGAATTTGTTCATGGCTTCCAATGGAAAGTGAATATTCTTTTTTTACTATTTCTATTTTTTAAAAGATTTTTCTAAAATAATAGAATTAAATTTCTATCCTAATATATCCTACTATTCTACTGAAGAGAATAGAAGCTCTTTTAAAAGAATTTAATTTTTAAAATGAAAATTACATTTTGTAAGGAAAAAATGATTAATGTTTTTTTTCAACTAACAAAAACTTATCAACCTTCAAAAATATTTTTATTTAATCCATTCCAACTTAATAACTTTAGAATATTCTAATAATTCAGGAATAATGTAATAAATATAATTTTTAAATAGAATACTCCTCCCAAAAACCGCCTTATTTTGTTTTTAATAATGAAACCTTTCGTTTTAAGTATTAATGTCATCAGCATTAACTACATATTTTTTATTTTGTAACTTATTGTAATAAAATTTTCCTAAATATCCTTTTGTTTTTTCAATTTATTTCATTGAAACAAAGTTTTTTTTCTATTATTAAAAATATATATATGCCTTCTTATTTCATGTTTGATTATTTGTTTTAATCCTTACTTATTTAATAATTTACAACTTATGAATTGTTATTTATGTACCATTTTCTCTTTTATGTATGAGAGCGATCTGTATTATAAATTATATTGTTAAATTTTATAATATTTTGTTGCACAGATTTCAAATGACTATGACTTTTTTTACATTACAGGAACGAAAGTTAAGATTTAATCCCTCTATTTATATGCTATAGGTATTTGAGTACTCAACAATGAAGATCTAATTCTCAATATTTCTTTTTTTTTTCGACTGAATTCTAAAATCTTCCTTCCACTACATATACATACTAATTTTTAACTATTTCCAGCTATTTTTCAAAGTTTAATGAATTAAAGTGGTGCTTGTGAGATAGATGTGATGATTTTATAATGTTTCAAGGTATACTAGATTATGAAATACAAATATGACAGTATATTTATTAATCAAGAAAGGTGTGACCCACTTTAAAAGAAAAAAGTACAAGAGAACTTCTAACCTATACTCGTGTAAACACTGCTAGAGGATAATAGCGATAATTACGAGTTACTAGCCGATTGGAATCCATGTTGAAACTGAGGGTATATTCCTTATATTCCTACACAGCCTAGAAGCTGCAAAATAATTTTTCTGCGAATGTTTGGTATAGGCTATAGCTATAGGCTCAAACAGGAAATCTTGAGATTACGTACCTTTACAAACATAAATCATTTATTCGAAAGCGAAATAGCAGAAATCATTTTATTTTTCAAATCAAAGAGCTGGTTATAAAACATAATTAATAACAAAAATACAAATTAATGGTATTAAAATCACATCTTGTTTGTGCTAATTGTGCCCTTTTTGACTATTTAATTTTTAATTAAACAACAATATCGTAAATAATTATATATAAAATAAGAATAATAGATGTCTTTTAAAGTACCTTACAGCAGATGCAGCAAGTATAGTAAAACAATTTCTCTACATTTTAACTTTATATGTCGCCTTAATATTTTTTTAAAATACCTTTTTTTAGCATTAATTTATCTTTTAATCAGTTCAATTTTTAATTAATTCTAAAAAGGATTTTTAATAACTTTGATAATTTTTTTAATTTTTAAATGTGATAATGTGATTAAAGCATGTCAAGCATAAGCAAGCATAATTACGACACTTCTATTGAATATGATTCAATGTTGTGCAATCAATAATGGATCAAAACAAATTGAAATTTTATCAGTTCTATTTGCATTAAACATTCAGTATAACAAAATAAATTTCAATGTATACAACAATGATATCCAATTCGTTTTTCTTTCATATAAATTAAATTTTAGATGTCAATTGCATTCCTTGGCATACTGATAAAATTTAATATGATTCTAAGGAAGATATAAATGATGTGCCATTTATTTTATCATATCGTTATATTGGTGCTGTGGTGATATTTTCAATTTTAATGGAGTAGTAAATTTACTATTTATATATATACTTTTCCGATAAGGAACAAATTATTGAAAACGTATGATATTGAACTTTATAGGCAAAGTAGAATTATTACTGAAATTATCATATTATATTTAGTATAAATAATTAGGAATATTTTAAATTAAATATATTATTTACTTTTATTTTATTTTACATTATAAAATATAGTATAATAGAGTGACTTTTTTCTTAAGCCACGTGAGAAACCTCAAAAGGTACTAGCAAGTTCTATACCCATAGGTACTGCAAGACTTTTACTTACTAATAATTTATTATTTTATGGTAGTTGCTTAGGTAAATAATTCGAATTATTTTTTTTTATTATATGTATTATTTCTTTTAAATACCATAATTTAACAATCAAAACCAAATATAAACAGGTAATTTGATTTCAGATCAATCCATAATATAATTTACAGGTAATTTTAAATAAAATTACCTGATTTAAAATAAAATTTTTATATAAAATCATATTTAATGAATGATCTGTTAACAGTTTGTAAAAGAATTTATACTAGTAACGTTGTTTAATGAATTAAAGTGGTGCTTGTGAGATAGATGTGATGATTTTATAATGTTTCAAGGTATACTAGATTATGAAATACAAATATGACAGTATATTTATTAATCAAGAAAGGTGTGACCCACTTTAAAAGAAAAAAGTACAAGAGAACTTCTAACCTATACTCGTGTAAACACTGCTAGAGGATAATAGCGATAATTACGAGTTACTAGCCGATTGGAATCCATGTTGAAACTGAGGGTATATTCCTTATATTCCTACACAGCCTAGAAGCTGCAAAATAATTTTTCTGCGAATGTTTGGTATAGGCTATAGCTATAGGCTCAAACAGGAAATCTTGAGATTACGTACCTTTACAAACATAAATCATTTATTCGAAAGCGAAATAGCAGAAATCATTTTATTTTTCAAATCAAAGAGCTGGTTATAAAACATAATTAATAACAAAAATACAAATTAATGGTATTAAAATCACATCTTGTTTGTGCTAATTGTGCCCTTTTTGACTATTTAATTTTTAATTAAACAACAATATCGTAAATAATTATATATAAAATAAGAATAATAGATGTCTTTTAAAGTACCTTACAGCAGATGCAGCAAGTATAGTAAAACAATTTCTCTACATTTTAACTTTATATGTCGCCTTAATATTTTTTTAAAATACCTTTTTTTAGCATTAATTTATCTTTTAATCAGTTCAATTTTTAATTAATTCTAAAAAGGATTTTTAATAACTTTGATAATTTTTTTAATTTTTAAATGTGATAATGTGATTAAAGCATGTCAAGCATAAGCAAGCATAATTACGACACTTCTATTGAATATGATTCAATGTTGTGCAATCAATAATGGATCAAAACAAATTGAAATTTTATCAGTTCTATTTGCATTAAACATTCAGTATAACAAAATAAATTTCAATGTATACAACAATGATATCCAATTCGTTTTTCTTTCATATAAATTAAATTTTAGATGTCAATTGCATTCCTTGGCATACTGATAAAATTTAATATGATTCTAAGGAAGATATAAATGATGTGCCATTTATTTTATCATATCGTTATATTGGTGCTGTGGTGATATTTTCAATTTTAATGGAGTAGTAAATTTACTATTTATATATATACTTTTCCGATAAGGAACAAATTATTGAAAACGTATGATATTGAACTTTATAGGCAAAGTAGAATTATTACTGAAATTATCATATTATATTTAGTATAAATAATTAGGAATATTTTAAATTAAATATATTATTTACTTTTATTTTATTTTACATTATAAAATATAGTATAATAGAGTGACTTTTTTCTTAAGCCACGTGAGAAACCTCAAAAGGTACTAGCAAGTTCTATACCCATAGGTACTGCAAGACTTTTACTTACTAATAATTTTCCCCGTACCTCGAATAAATGGTATGAACATTCTAACTTCTTTGTAGTTTACACAAAAAGTTGACTTCTTTCTTAAATTTTAGCTAAACATATTAATTGGGAAAATGATATAAGATGGTGATAAGTTCCATAATTTTAAAATGCAATATATATTTCACAATTCTTGTTCGAATAGACTCAACTGTATGTGAATAGAAGTGAGCTACCGAATGAATATTAAGTGGAAATAGTTGAATTTTTAGAATAATACCCCATTCTTTACGTTATATTTTGGCATAGTACCAAACCAACATTTAGAAGTTGTGGCAAAGACTTCAATAAATTATCATAAATAAATTAATTAGCAGCTCACTCCCATGCCAATACAGTAGAGTCTATTCGAAAAAGAATTCTGAAAGTTCTATTTTGTATCTTATTCAAATATTGAAGAGTGGTATTGAGTGCACCAGTAAAAATATCAGAATTAAATTAGGTACCATAAAACATTAACTCTACTTTAATTATTTAAAATTATCTCTGTTAAAATATATTATAAAATCTTTATTCAGTTTTTTGAATAATGATGGTAGTTTTTTTTTGTAAGAAACTTTTAATTAAGGCTTCATAATCTTAAAAACTGTTATACGCAGATATATTTTTGTCATGAAAGTTTTCCCTACCATATTCAACTTTTTTCGACCTCTTCGAGTACATGATTTTCTATATCTATTGTGAAACACATGACCACAAAAATATTGAACTACATTTTTACCAGAGTCTCGTTTGTCTATTTAAAAAATTTAGCTTAAAATATTATTTTGAATTTAAAATAAAGATTTGAATCATCATCAATTGAAAAAAGAATTGAATCATCCTAATATAGTAATCCTTATACGAATATAGTACAGATTTTAAAATTCAAAATTTTTAAAAATGATTTTCATATGACCAAAGGGAACAATAATATTTTTTATGTAAATATCCTTAAGTAAAGAATTTAATTCTTAAATAAAACAAAGAAAAAGTACTAAATATACATTTATTAAAATCTATTGAAAAAGTATAGAATCAAAATGTTGTAGGATGGGAAATTTTAAGAATTCTAATATTTATGGACAAAGTAATATAAATATGTATTTTCAAACAATTTTTTTTTAAAGAGATTGGAATTTGATATTTATTTTCTAATCATTTTAATTTGGTCCTTTCAAATTTGAACTTTACACCTGGATCATACGTTCAATATTCTTTATCTTTAGCACCTAACTGAGGATCCTACTGATTGATAAATAAAAATCTCTCGAGTATTTAATAAAATGTTTAGATTGTATTTTAAAAAGTTTAATATTTTTATTATATTTTTGAGGATATCAAAACCATATATAATACATCATCATCTTATAATTTACGTATTATGTATATTTTAAATATTTTAATATAAAATTTTAATTTACCACAATAAATTAAAAGTTAAAGGATAAGTTATATGGGTAAATGTTCTTAATATTTTAGTTTAATAAAATGTCATATATATTTTAGTCAATATGATAAATTGTTCAAACAATTCGTTTTAATGTTAGAACATTTCTAAATTATCCTTATAGTCCTTATCAGCTATAGTTCTTTAATATGAATTTTCAGAATATACACATTTTACTACAGTGCATATAAAGAAATTAGGTGTTGAAGAAATGCTCTGTTAATTTTGCTCTATTAATTATGCTCTATTAGCTTTGAAAATCAACTTAATTTTCTAATAACTTGGTAAAATTTTAAGGAAACACCTAACAGGAACACTTACCCTGTTTTATAAATACCTTATAGGGTTGGGTTCTTGTTCTAACGAGATTAAAAGTTTGATGCCTCCTCTCAAAGCATTCCAAAGAGAACAAGGAGAGCTTCTGCTGTCCACCCCTATGTAGTTCAAATCCACAGATGGCATAATTGGTTTGTAGTACGAACATCGCGAATGTGGAACTATCTTCCACCTCATGTGCTCCCCAAAATTGGTGACAATTACATTTACAACATGCAAAGATTTAAGGTGAATATTAACAACTTTGTTCACAATATGCCTGCCAATTTTAACTTCGCAATATGCCTGCAATGCAACTAGACAGTACATGAGTACTAAAGGTTGTAAAACCTATTGTTTGGTCAAAAAAGGGAGATGGTGTTTAGTGGGTTAAAGTCCCACACACTCATAGAGGACTCGTGCTTGTTTCCACTCCTCTATAGTGTCTTTCAATAATTCCCACCTACCCATGGAAAAAAAAAAAAAATAACGTAAATTAATTTATTTGCAAAGTTTAATTTTGTTAAAATAAGCCTTAATAATAAGGTTAAGTATATTTACATTGTACTGTTGTACAGTGGAGCGTACATTGGAATATTACATGTACATTGGATCGTTTTCTAAAGCATTAATTAATCCTGTTTTAGTTGATATTTTTTTTTTACTGACTTAAATTAAGTCACTTAATTTTAAATTGATTTTGAAACAGATTTTTTTTTATATTATTTGACATTTCAATATAGATAACTGTTTTCTAACAGTGTTCAATATTTGAAATGTTATTTAAGCTTTTAACAAACAAACATTTTTCATTACTACCAAATACAAAAACAACCTAAAAATCAAATTTTTAGGTTTATGTATTTAGTAGTAAGAAAAAAATATAATTTTAAATTGTATATTTCTGTAAAAGTGTGGCAGCACAAATACAGATACAGAAAAAAAATTTATGAAAACATTATTTTTATTTAACTGAATATATTTTTTTAATGTTATTTTAATCATAATGTTAATCATAAGTTACAAGATGCTAATTACAGGCAAATATTTGAATTTGTTTCTAAGTTTCATAATCAAATCAATCAAGTAAAAAGTTTAAGTTATAATAAAACCAAAATTTAAAATAAATAAAAATAATAATAATAAAATAATTGAAAAGAAAAAAAAAACATTTTTGTTGAAATTTTTAAAGGCGTTAGTGGCGCATGTTACTGGCATCCGACACCTGTTATATTTAACAGAATTCTTTTTAAAAATACAATGTAATTAACCATCATAAAGTTTTTGTTTTTTTTTTTTTTTATAATAAATGTTTTTAAGGATTTCTTTCAAAATATTAATAATTATTTTTAAATAATATAAAATCAATTAAATCTGTCTGTTTTAAAAATTTATAAGGAATTTTAAAATTAAATTTTGTAAATATGTGTATTAATTTTGTATATAAATAAAATAAATAAATGAAAAAATTATTTTATGGTAGTTGCTTAGGTAAATAATTCGAATTATTTTTTTTTATTATATGTATTATTTCTTTTAAATACCATAATTTAACAATCAAAACCAAATATAAACAGGTAATTTGATTTCAGATCAATCCATAATATAATTTACAGGTAATTTTAAATAAAATTACCTGATTTAAAATAAAATTTTTATATAAAATCATATTTAATGAATGATCTGTTAACAGTTTGTAAAAGAATTTATACTAGTAACGTTGTTTAATAATTGAAAAAAAAAAAATGTCTGCTTTTAACATTTTTAATCAAACGATTAGAAATAATTCAATATTAAATAATATAAAAAATAAAATTGAAATTTTATCAATTCGTATTGAATGTGATAATAATTTACCATATACAAAAATGTTTACATATCCATTTTGTTTTTTTCAATTAAATAAAACTTTAGATAATAATACGATTAATTGGTATACAGAAAAGATTCGTTCAGATATTACTGAAAAATTGGAAGATATAATTTTTATTTTACCACATCGTTATATTATAACTGGAGATTGTGATGTTTTTAATTTTAATGGAATTTATTTTAAATATATTGATATTGTGTTTGGCCGCGAAAAAACTTATTGGAGATTTTCAACAAAATTAGATTCAAATGAAATTTATGTATTATGTGGTGAAACAATATTAGAAATTGGCAATTGTCCATGCTGTATAAATAATCAATTTAAAAGAGTTATTAGTATATTAAAAAAGAAATATAATATGTAATAATATTAAATATAAAAAAAAAATATTATTTTTAAAAATTGTAAAAATTAAATAAAATTACATTAATGTAAATAGTAAAAACTATACCTAACTATAGTGTACGAAAAAGAATTTGTATCTAAGAAAACTAAATAATTAACAATGTATACCATTCTATCATTAGATAGAAAAAGATTGTAAGCTAAATTAAATAAATCTAAAGTATTATTAAACTAAAATAATAATTTTTTTTCTTTTTCAAATATTATCCAGAATAAATTTTAACAATATGCACTTATCTGATTGAAGCGAAGGTAAATCTATCCGCATCCTAAAGAATATTCAGTTCGGCTATAATCTTTTTTGTTTATTTTGCAACTAATGAAGTAGAAAAAGCTAAAAAATATGTTTAATTGAGACCTTAGGGAGTTCAATATCGGTATTTCGATTTCAATATAGATAACTGTTTTCTAACAGTGTTCAATATTTAGATTAGATTATTGAAAAACTTTGGATCCCGGTATACAATACCGAAAATTTAAACAACTGAAGTATTTTTTTTAAGTATGAGGCTTTCATCTTTTAATATAGAAAGATTTTTTAATGCATCTTTGATCTGCAGCAAAAGGACTCGTTCTAGTTCTACACAAAGTATTGCAAGAGAAGATTATCAATTTGCTATATATATATTCTTCTAGTACCCTCGTACATTTACAAAAATTTATATTTAAAATTTATATATACAAACATTTAAATTTTAAAACTTATACAATGTTTAAAATATTTAATTTTCAACATGTTCAAGGGACCTCGGTGACCTAATGGTTAAAAGCGTATAAAACATATAAACGCTGTAAACACCCACCGAAGGAGTCTGGAATCGAATCCCACTCACGTCGTAAGAATAATTCCCCCTTACGACATTTACATCAAAGTTTTAAAAGGAAAGCTTATGGAATTTCCTTGTCACATTTATGTGGCAGGGGAATAAAACAAAAAAAAAAACAATACATGTTCAACATTTTCATAATATAAAAAAAATAATAAAATTTATACATTCCATTTAATTAAAATAAAAAAATTATACATAAAAATAATTCAAAGGTAAAATTTTTAATTGGAAAAATATAAGACAAATTATTCGAAAAATAAAAATATTTACCAGAATCGTCGAATGGAAGAACGGAATGGGCAAATAAATAGAAAATAATAAAATAAATTCATGTTTTTTAGAAATTTTTGTGGGAAAAGGCAAAAAAAAAAATAAATATTATTATTTTCATCCTTTTTGTTTTCAATATTAATCAAAGTAATAAAAAAGGAAGTTATTATTTGTGATATAATATAATGTCTAATTTTTTCATCTTTATTTTTTTTTAAACTTTTTCTTTAAATTATGAAGGAATTTGAAAAAATCTTATTTAATAAATTACTTTTAATAGTTCTTCACATACCTCAAACTTAATTTTTGAAATCTTAGATTTTAGATCTTAAAAATTTTTAATATTGTAGGATTCCTGCTATAATCCGATAATTTATTAAATATTCTAGGTGCTACTATAGAATAACAAAAATAAAACTTTGTTAAATATATTTTTTTGCATAAACAACCCAAATCTTTTCAATACCAAATGAAACACATTTTCATTTCAAAAACAACTTTATCAATTTCAAATGAAAGATTTGTTTTTCACAAAATTTTCCAGGAGCATATAGTTATATCACATATCGTGCATTTTAAATAGAATTCTATAATTAAAAAAATAATCTTAAAAAAAAATATAAAATGTTGACAATATTTAAATCTCGTCTATTGTTTGCTTTTTTTTTAAAAATATTATTTTTATTATACCCGTATATGAACATAGTTATAAAAGGTATAAAAATTTGCTATTATGTTTGTGACACTTTGAAAAAGACAAGACAGATATGGAAAAGTAGATATATTATAGACATAGTATATATATTCTTGCTAATGATCAAATTCTGAGCCGATTTAGCTAGGTACGTCCGTCCGTTTGTACGATAATATTAAAAAAAAGTAAAGCTAGGATACTGAAACTTTTACCATTTCATTTTTGTTAATGTCAGTTTCGTTATTGAAATACAACAAGTTCGACAGAGGAGTTCTAGTATCTGTCATAAAACTTTGATTTTTAATATAATCATAACTCAGGGTTTATATATAAGCTATGAATATTTAAAATTTTGACAAATAAAGTTAAGTTTAATGCCAATGACTTCTGAAAATTTTGGTTTAGTTTAACGTAGCATATTCGAGTAACTGTGAAATTTATATGCTGACATCTTGGTACTTAAAAAAGTCTGAAGATATTTGACATTTTGTAAAGAATGACTAAATTTTATGAAATCACCATACATTATATTCATGAGTGTATCCTAGAGTTAACACACTGCTTTTTCTATACTCTTCCTTGTTTTTTTTTTGTATAAATTCTAAAAATATAACAGAAAATTAACATATTAATTAAAAAACTGGACCGATAATTTAAGTTGAGATAACGGTTTTTTGTTTATAGGGTTTTAAATTACACTTTTATGAGGTAGTTGACAACTAATTTAAAAATAAATAAAAAATTGTATAGTATATTTATATAATTAAAGGTATTAAATTATTACTGCAGAAAACAATATTAAGTTGTCAATAATTATTGCCTTGTGCTATTTTATTTCCCACAGGAAATACAACAGCTATTTTTTTAAATAATTTTAGTAACAATACAAGAATTTTTAATTAGATATGTGGTGAATTTATATTTTTAAAAAATATAGGCTCTTACATTAGAAAAACCAAATAAAATTATTTTCTATATTTTACATTTTTAATTAACATGGGTAAAATGAATTTTGTTGAATATACGTTTTATATACATATATCTAATGTTATATACTATAAAAAAAACTGTTTTGCAATTTTAATAGGATAAATTAAATTTTTGAGTATATTGTACCTATTGTCAAGTTTTATTGAGTTTAAAATGTAAATAAAAGTCATTGAAATCTTACATAAATGTGGACAGGAAATTTCACAGCCTTTCGTATTCACGCGTGGCTGTAGATATCGTAAAGGGGAATAACTCTTACGACATGTGTGGGAGTGGGTTCCAACACCCCCTCGGTGTTTACAGGATATTTTATACGCTCTTACCCACTAGGCCACCGAGGCCCCATTGAAACCTTTATTAACGAGTTTAAATTTATTTTAAAAATTAATGTGCAAATTTAAAATTGAAACATTCTTCAGTTATAAATAATAATTTTAAAGATTTTGCTGCCGATATATTGCATTGAAGAATTTAGATTCAATAAAGATGTCAATAATCCTTTATAATATCAAATTGTTAAACTAAATTATGAATTTGGTTAAGTTTTATATAAAATTAGGAGTTTTACCCAACGTTTCCAGCGAAAATTAAAAATTTTTTAATTTTTTTTCGAATTTTGACTTTAGAGAACATTTATCGAGATTTGCGTTTATTGATGGAAACTGTATTAATTTGATTATTATCTATTAACCCATTGTATTAAATGCGAATAGATTTAAAATTCTTGTATTCGTACAGCACCGTAAAATGGGCACTGCCCGTCAATCATGATAGCGGTTTTTTTCAGAAACTATAAAAATTAAATTTAATCGAAAAAAAATATTTTTAAAATTTTATTTTTAATGTTATTGTAAATGTTTTTTTTTTCGGCAGGGTCTGTGTAAAGTTTGAAAACCAAGTAAAAGAGTAGAATACATGTCCGTTCATTATAATAGTGTAGGATTCAACTTTATCAAAAGTACTCTTGTATGTATTATATTATTACATCTGGCATATTTAATAAAGTATTTAACTGACTGATGAAAAATATAATATTAAATATTGCATTATGAATGTAAACAATTATGGCTTTTTTAATTGTTCAAAATGCTTTGTTATTAAAATTTAAACTAAGGTCGCCTGCATATACAAAAATTGTTGTTATAATAATAAAAAAAAAACCAATAGGCTACCTAATGTCCGAACAGATCTCATTACAGGCCACATCACTGTAAACCACCTTTTAAAGAAAGTGGGACTAGCTAAAGATTATAGATGCCGCTTCTGTCACAATACAGCAGAGACAACTGAACATCTACTCTGCCACTGCGAAACAACAGCAAGAAAAGACTTTATCATTTAGGCAAAGAATTTCTTACCACAGATAAATTGGCCAATATGACTCCCGAAAACATACTAAGATACTATAAATCTTTTGAAATATCGTAGGGAAAAGGGGTAGTAAATGCACAATAAATCTTTAGGTTGCAGTGCTCTTTTATGTTTCCCTCAAAAAAAAAAAAAAAAATGTCCGAACAGGTTAAATAATAGTTAACGATTTAACCTTGAACTTTTCATAAAGTTTTTGTGTTGGAACAACTGCAAAGAATTTGGAGATTTTATATAACTTAATGTAGTAGCTTCTATTTTCAAGAAAAACCGCTTGCTCTGGAACTTGCTCCTTGCTCTGCAACAGGCTTCCAGAACCAAATAATATGAATGTGAAATTCACTTTTAAAATTAGAGACAAATCATTGAAAAAAATGTTTGAACTTGGTTGAAGAGAAGCCGTAACAGATTAATGGATTGTAATTAAATTAATTCAGTGAAATTCTTTTCTAAGGAGTAAAACTTGTGTCAATTTTGGAGTCTAGCGATTAAACTACTAAATAAAACCAAAAAAAAAAAAATGTAAAATAAATTATTATACCCTCGTGCACCAACGGGTTACCGAAATTAATGAAAATTTGTTACATATTTTTTTTAAGACTGTAATTTAATTTCGCAAAATTGAACACAAATCGGAAACATAATTTTTTCGGTAGACAATCGTGCAGAAATGGGTTAATGTATCTTTGATTAAATCAGATATTAAACTCGATCAATGAAACTAATATATTAAAAACTTTAGCATCATTGTGCATTTGAAATGTATGTTACATAAGTATAGTTTGTTCAATTGTTCATGCGTATTTAGTTCTTTTAATAATAAGTATATTACAATTTATATTTTGTTTCATTATTTATTAATTGAAATTCTTTTTTTTCTATCAAATATTTCATTAATTTCTTCAAGTTTTTCTTTTCCAAACTTCTAAGGATTTTTTTTTAATTGAAAAAGTTTAAATAATTGGGAATAATACTTTGTCGACAAAACAAAAAAAAAAAACAAAAACAATTCAAAGTATTATGAAAAGTTTAACTATTGTTTCTTTTCTATTGTGATTCGTTGCATTTTTATTAAAATGCTTTTGTTTTTATTTTTTTTTGTAAACTTAAAAGTTTTGCAACAAATTCTGTTGTTATTTAACAAAATACAAAAGAAAAGAAAAGTTAAAAACGGAAACCTCGTCAAATTTTCAAAAATTTATAAGTAAATTTTCTTAGTTGTCCGGTTTTTGAAATATTTGTTTTTTTTTGAATTTGTAATACTTAGTAGTATTTAGTTTTAAAATGGTTTACATTACGGTTTTATATGGACTGCAAAATCAAGGTGGAGTAGTCTAAGCAATTGCAAAACATCAAGAAAGATGTGGTCCACTTTTAAAGAAAAAAAAGCAACAGAAAAAACTGCTAGAGCCGTATAGCGATAATTTCGGGTCACCAAGTTGTCAATCAGTCAATCAGTTGTCAATCAATCAGTCAAACCAAGTTTTCAGTCATTGGCCGATAGATAATCAAGTATAGATAAAGCGAACAAGTCAACTGAGCTAGTAGTTTAAGTTAGAGCACTACAGCAATAGTCCTGGATAAAATAAATTTTCTTGAAAGAAGATAAATTTACATGTCATGTTATAGAATAAGGCATATTATAAATAATAAATAGGGTTGTTTTGACAGTAACTTTATTTTATCACTTATTGAATAATTTCCTAGAAAACTTTTTTTTCTAAAATCCTTTTCATTAAAATGCATATAATTTAAATACTATGGTAATAAATTTCTTATTGAAAAATGCTTTCGACAATTTAAATCGAAAAAAAATTTATGAAAATTTTTTCAACATATTTTTATTTCTTTCAACATAGTCCGCATGTACCCGTAAGGCATTAAATTCTATACTTTATCTTCTTCCTTGTACAAGAAAATTGTCTTATTATACATTACATAAAAATTATTATACATATACATAAAAAACAATTTTTTTTCCAGAATTATTTTTGTTGTATTAATATTTCAATGTTTATTTTTATGTCCATGTTCATGTGTTTCCATTGTCTGGAATGACTTCGTTATTTTATGTGTTCTACATATTTCAATTTGTTGCCTTGATTATTACTATTTTTTTTTTTTTTAATCTAATGTAAGACCTGAGGTAAAATAAACAATAATTTAAAGGAATATCCTATTGATTTTATCAATAGTAAACACATTTGTCATTATGGTAAAAAAGTTTTGGTTAAAAAATTTTCCGTTTTTAAACTAAAATAAATTTAATTTAAAGTTATAGAAATAAATTTTTATATATAGAATATAAAAATAATATATTTTAAAGTATAAATGGTTTTTATTTTGAAAAATATTTAGTTGTTAAAATATTATATAACAAAATGAATGAATTAAATTCAAATGACATTTTTAAAGGGACACATCCATTTTGCATAAAATATTGAAAAAATTTGGAGAAGAAAAATCCTTTTGAGACACTCTTGAAAAAATTAAAGTTCATCTCAAAATACCAATCAAAAGAAAATAAAAATATATAATGGTGCCGACCAATATTGAATTTTGAAAACTCGTAGTTTTACACACTCTGGAAAAAACATAAAATATCGAATTTGTTAATTGCTTTACATTCCATACCAAATTCAGAATTACCCATATATACATGCAGAGATACATATTCTGGGAAAAAACGGATATCCATGATTTTGTAAGCAATTATTGTAAAATTTTTCTAAATTAGTTTTTTTCATGTAGAATTCAAAACAAAGTGTTGCCACCCCAAAACTCCCACTAACTAAAATATTAAAATCCTGAAAATATTGGAAAAGTACATCATCAATTTTTTAAAAAATCTTGAAAGATAATTTCTTTTCAAAATCTAGACTTTTTTATGCAAGATTTTTTGTTGAGATGTTCAAAATGTTGGGGTTTATTTGTTAATTGATAATATTCATATAAGATTATAATATTATTGTAAGACTTAAATATATGGTATTACAATTAAATAATGCGACTCTTTTCTTCTTGGATGTGTGCCAGAATCTTGAGGACCCCATTTTAAAATTGTTGAAGACATCGATTTTTTTATTTATTTATTATTTATATTAATATTACAAATCACATAGGATATTGCAATATTACAAAACCATCGGTTACTAAGGCCATAGGCAGAATACTATTATTAAATTAGACATACTAATTTTATTTATCAATTGTATATATTATATATTACATATATTTACACTATATTTGGTAACAAGGGGGGATTTGTATTCAATTAATAAAACTTGCTACCTGTACAGGATTTGAACCCACACTCCCTCGGTTAATAAGCCACGTGCTTGACCACTAGGCCACCGAGGCCCTCATCAAATTTTTATAAAAGATTTATAAAACTATTTTTCATTATTTTGAATACCTTAAGGCGAACAGTTTTATAATTTCATTATATAAAGAAGTTTGTAGAAAAGAAAAATTATGATGTTTGTAACTACTAAGTACTAACACAAACATTAACAACTTTTTAATCACAGTTAGTCGGATTTTACCTATAGCAAAAACTAGTGAAGAAGAGTAAAGAGTCAATCAATAACAAAACTGAAAGCAAGAAATTCAATAAGTTCATCTTTAATAAACCCAAAGGGAATTATATAAATGATAGATGTTAATAGAGAAAAGATGTTTTCTTTTTACAAAGAAACATTTCAATTGGCACTAACGAATCCTTTTTTCTAAAAAAAGAAAATTATGGTTAAAACAAAATAAAAATAATTCTCTTTAAATAAAAAAAAAAAGAAAAATTTCCATGGCGACTTAAACATAATTCATTAATTGTACAGTGCATTAGTAAGTTCTTGATTTTGCGAACATATGAAAGGTTTCCCAAAAAAAAACAAAAAACATTTAAAAAAAAAAGTAAAAAAAAATAATTATAACTTGTCTAGACTTTCAATTTTTTCATAATATTTCCAAAACTACTACAAGTAATACAAAATCTTTCATGCTGTATAACACATTTCATGTTCTGCCGGCGTTTTTTTTTTGCCTACAAAAAGAAAAAACAAAGTGTAAAATGATTGCTTTGTTAGAGGAAAAATAAATCATATTCCTTTTAAGATTTTATTCTTTCAAAAAATGGAAACTGCACAAAAACACATTAAATTTCAAAACTAAAAAAATTAATAATAACTTTTTCAAAAATTTCTTTTTTCTTTTATCTTTTAAAATGAATGAAATAAACAATTATTGTTTTCGATATCCATTATTTTTGAAGAATTGATTGTATTATGGTTTGGTATGGTATAATCAGTGACACGAGTAAGAGTTATGTTATATTAAGCTAGTTTTAGATATAAGTTAAGAATAAATAACAAACGGCCTTCAGCCTCCCGTATTATGAAGGTGCCAGGAATCCTCAACAGTAAAATAATACAGCATCATAATATAGTGGCTTGGAATGTGAGTATAGTTTGTACGAATCACGAAATTTTGAAAATATATTCAGAGCAAGGTTGAGAGCAATGAAAAGTCCAAAAGTAATGGATGACATTTTTGCAGTTAGTGACACATAGTGTACCGGTTCTGATCCATTCTTTTCTTCTATACTTAAATGTACACGCAAGTGAGCAATTAATAAACTAAATTAAATAGAAAATGTAAGAGTTATAGCATGTTTATGAAGTTTAAAAATATCTTTAGGATTTTTTCATTAATTTCATTTCATTTAAAACTATATGTATTATCATTTTCACCACTGATTTAATTAACTACTCCATCATCATGGATTCGGTTGACAAAGCACATTTGTTTCCAAAATTCTTTACAGTAAATTCAACACTTTCTTCTGCCTGGATTCTCTTTAGCTGATCGTACTAAGGTTTAAATTCTTTAAAAAGTATACTTTAGGGCCTGTATTGTACTGAAAGTTCTAAAGAATCTGAATGTTGGAAAGTCCACTGATCTTGATGGAATTCCACCATGGTTCAAAAAATATTTTTCGAAAAATATTTCGACACTCATGCGCTACATTTTCTCACTGTCATTTTCATCTGAAAAATATCTCAATATCAATGTGAGATTGCTCACGTTTCTACAATTCGCAAAAATGGTGACACAAATGATGTTCCAAACTACCGACCATTCACCATTTTGCTATTCGAATTTTATGAAAATCTTACTCAACAAAAAGTTGATGAGATATTATTATAGTAGATATATTTTAAACGATTACCAATATGATTTTAGAAGGCAACGTTCAACAGGCGATTTATTAATATGCATTGCGAGAAGCTGAAGATCATCTATAATCGACATACGTAAGATGGTTTATAACACATTTTGGCTGACACTCCACAAACCAAACCAATATTCATCGAAATATTAGAGCATTTTTGTTTTTTTTATAGATATGTTGTAGGTAATGACACTTACTCTATTGAATTAAAATCAATAAAGCCTGATTGTAAACAATTCAAATTAACACGAGAGAGGCTGTAAGTGTTCATTTTGCAAAGTGTGAACATTTCTAGATGATGGTTTAAACCTAGTTATGGGAACTCATTTGTTGTGAGAAGTGGTAAAATGTATTTACCTTCTAACTTCCTCTTACTACCCTATTTCTCTCCTCTATTTCCTTTCCGCAAAAAGGAAACTGTTTTAGAGTTTGGCTACTTCTTAAACACAAAAAAGAAATTATTTAGAACAAAAATTTTATACATACTTGTAATATGAGAGAAAACACAATTTGCAACACTTAACAAGTTACAGTATTTGAAACAAAATAAGGAAGTTGGGTTTCTTTTAATTAACTCTACCGTAAATGATCTATATAGCTTCCGCATTATTCGTTTCGAAGCCATAGCTTCTAGAGGAACTGTAATTTTTTTTTTTTTTAAATAAAACAATAAACTGAATTTTATGGATTGATATAAAATCATTTCTTATCCTCTTCTAGATTTTTATTTTGAAAATACGATAAAGTGTAAAAGAATAAATTTTAGAAGTTCGTATTTTTAAAAATTGCAAAATTGTGTTTCTCTCATTCAATTTATGAATAAGTTTACAATACTGTTTTGCCAATTAATTATTTTACATTTCTAATGTTATACATTTCAATTGAAATTTGTTAGTTATTTTCTTTAATTTAGTTTTCATTCAATTTTATTCATAGCTAAATAATGCAAAATTATCATTTTAAAAATTTAATAGCGCAATTTTTATTTAAAAAAAAAAAATTATAAAATCGCAATAAATTTAATTTTTTTTTTTGTTTTTTAATTATTGTTTGATTACAATTTGATCGATTATTCACTGTTCACTATTAAAAAAAATATCTATAGAGTATTTAAGAAGTTGATTTAACACAGTATAAAAAGTGCATTAAAAAAACAAGGAAAAGTGTATAGTTGAGTGTGTCAACTCTAGGATATGAGTATGAACATAATATATGCTGTTTCGATAAAATCTAATCATCTTTTGCAAAATTTCTGTTATCTAACTTAATTAAATTCCAAGATACTAGCATATAAATTTTACAGTTGCATGACAGCTACTCGAATCCACCGGTTTAATTTGTTTAATTCCAATAACAATGTTGACATATAAAATGAAATAGTAAAATTTTTCGAATCTCAGTTCTATATTTTTTGATTAATAGTGAGGATGGGGCGACGTACATAGCTAAGTTGACTTGAAATTCAATCCGGAAGAAGAATTTGTATACTTTTCTATATTATGTCGTATCCTTTAAGGTGTTGAAAGCGTAATTTGAAATTTATTATACATTTAGAAAAATTTTCGTAAGGATATAAAGATCGATGCAATTGTACAAAATAAAAGCAGGAAAAAACTGAAAAGTATAATGAGAAGTAGTGTTAATTGCCTATAATGAGATCTATATCTATAGATCTATATATATGAAATGAACTACTTTTTTGTATAGCTTAATAAGTAGTTACCATAAAATGAGTCCATAATTCTTATGACATAACTACACAAAAAACGGAATAATTTCGGAAAATAATAAGGAAATAAATTCTTTTTTTTTTTTAAATTTTAAATTTTTGTGAAGAATCAAAAATTCACATCTCAGAATCAAAAGTTCGCATATTTAGAGATAGAAGTATTTAATGAAAATTTATTATTTCCCCTAGATAGAAATATGTAATGAAAATAAAGAATTTTTATGGTCTTTTTATTTAAAAAACGAGGAAGAATACACTTGCCTTTGTCAACTCTTAGATACCCGTACGAACCGTTAGTATGTTCACAGCCTGTCACTCTGCTCACAATATTATTTTTTTAATATTTTAGTATTTTAAAATAATTTGGGTGAATTTTATAATTTCTAGAACTATGGGTTGTACATATAGTCAAACTATATGTTTATATGTACATTCTTCAAAAGTAGATTCTAACCTTTTACATAACGATTATCAATCCAAAACTTTTCCAAATATGCTATAGTACCATTTAATACTAAGCGGCAAATGTATCATAATTTATACTATACATATGTATTATATATCATTCATTCATCAGTGACATATACGATATGTAAATAAACATGTATTATATAAGTATGTATATATATTAATATCATGTAAATAACAATTCTTCAAGCAACCGTTATGTTGTTTATTTATTTACATTTTTATGTACTACGCATTATATCCTCAAAAATTTCAAATTATCGAGTAAAACAAAATGCAAAAAATTTGTTGAAGAAATTTGTTAGAAAATTTGAAAAAATCAAGTAACACTTTCGTCAATTATAAAGTAACCCTATATTATTAAAAAAAGTTGCTAACAGAAATAAGAGTATAATGTTGGAGCTTTAATTTTTGTGTATTACTTCAAAAAAATGTTAACAGGTGTTCAAGTTACAGGTGTTTAAAAATAGGAAATTTTCAGTTTTTGATCCCTTACAGCTCCTAAACGGGGAGTGATACAAAACAAATTTCTGAAATGACTCATACTTTTTTTTAAAGATCTAACTTGTGTCAAAATTTTAAGTTTCCAAATTAAACCGTTTAGAAGATAGAAATGTTGAAGTATTTTGCAAAATTTGAGTTTCACATAACGGTAAATTAAGACACCGTATGCCACAAATATATATTTATTGTATATATACTTTTAAAGCTAATGAAAGTAGTAATTGTTTGGCGTTTTCAAAATGAAGATATACCTTATACAACTTGTGCTATAACAATTTAAATATAGAGCTTTTTTGAACCTTTGGGGAGCTGTAGCTCCGTAACGGGTGGGGCTACAAAAAAAAGTTATTAAAAATAAAATTAATATTTTTGTGAGATCTATTAGTAGTTAAAATTTCATAGCTCTATTGCAAAAAAAATGTGGAGATCTAAAAGTTAGGTGTTCGAGAGCTACCCTAAGGCTTGGTCCAAACTCAACCAAAAAAAATAGGGAACCTACAAATTACTCCCAAAATATTTTGTGTAAATTTCAAGATTCTAGCTTTCTTAGTTTTTGAGTTAGCGCGCTGACGGACGGACGGACGGACGGACGGACATGGCTCAAAAGTCTTAGAATTTTTTTCTGATCCGATCCATACCTTTGAAGGTATATCTAGCTCGCTTATTTCGAGGTGTTACAAACGGAGGAGTAATTTTATTATACCCGATCCTATCGTACGGGTATGAAAAACCGTTTTTTTCTAAAATTTTCTAAAAAGTAATTTTATTTTTAAAATTTCGGAAGAAACGAAAACCATCAATATATCATATTAAATTTCGGAAAATTTCTGGAAAAAAAGAGATTTTTCCTCTTTTCCTAAAGTTTGTTGAAAAACAAATAAAATTTCAAATTTGTTTTTGCGTAATAGTCTTCATAATACTTTTAAAATGAGACATAATCCTTATTCATTTTATATCGCACTACAAATATTAGCATAGGCATTAAGTAATGTTTCTGTTATGTTCTTTTTTTGGAGCCATATCGGAAGTCTAAAAATATAAATAAAATTGATTTGCAGATTTATTTCATATTTTTATTTAACGACTTATTTTATAAAGAAAAAAACTTAAATAAAAAAAAAACAAAACAATTTTTTGGAGAATTAAAATTGTGTTTTTGGTTGTGATGTTATTTCTGTCGGAATTATTTCATGAAATCTGATAACTAACCTAAATAAAAATACACAAAATGTGCAAAATATGTAAAATAAAATTTATAATATTTGAACATCAGGACTCATTCAATTTTTTAAAATATATCAATTAAGAAAATCACTTGTCAGATATTTTCAAATTAGAAAATTGTATTAAAAATTGATTGCATTAACGAAATTGTCATAATTTGGTTTCATTCGAAAAACGTTTCTTTTGAATTAAATGATTCTTTTCAATAAAAAATTTGAATAGAAATTTATATTACAGTTTCGTATTTAATTTTAATTATAAATTCTTTTAATTTTTTTTCTTTATGGAAAACAACAAAATCAATAATGATTTTTTCGATAAAATAATTTTTGTCGTAATTTTAATTTGAGATTTTCTTGAATAAAAATAAATTTTTTAAAAATTCAATTTTATAAAATGCATTTATTAAGGCATATTTTCACATCAATTTCAGAGTTCGTTAGCTTTATTTGTGGCTTATTTTATTGTGGCCATATTTAACATGTAATAATTGTTTCGAAACGTAACGCTTAAATCTTTTTTGTTCTTTTTGTCAGTTTTACATTTTCTTATCAAAGACCTTTGAATTTAAAGTTGCGGATTTCCAGGCAGAGTGTTTTATAATATACTCTTCTTAAAATTTTTAAGCACACTTTGACAAGAACTAGTTCTAACGACGTGTTTCAAGTAGCTGCCATACAACTTTTTATACCCGTATGAACTATGTTCAAGGGTATAATAAATTTGCCATTACGTTTGTGACACCTTAAAGGAGCCGAGCTAGATATAGTGTCAAAGGTATGGATCTGCTCAGAATCGAATTCTGAGTCGATTAAGCCATGTACGTCCGTCCGTCCGTCCGTCCGTCCGCACGATAACTCAAAAAATAAAGGAGCTAGGAGGCTGAAATTTTTTTTACGTCACTTTTGCAAAATTGTTAGTTTTGCTATTTAAAACCAACATTTTCGGTCGGCGGGTTCGAGTAGCTGCCATACAACTTCTTTCTTTATATAGAAATAACTCAGTATCTATTCAAGCTAGGTTTCTGAAATTTTGCAAATGATGATCAAGTTTTATGGCAACAACTTCTGTAAAATTTGGTTGTGTTGGTGCGGCGGGTTCGGGTAGCTGCCATACAACTTCTCCGTTTAAATGAGAATAACTCAGTGTTTATTGAAGCTAGGAATCTGAAATTTAGTAAAGAGGTGTCGAGTTACATGCCAACCACTTTTGTAAAATTTGGTTGGTCTAGAGCAGCCGGTTCAGGCTTCTTGCACCTCTTGGAAGTTAATAAAGCTAGGCGTCTGAAATCTTGCAAATGATGATCAAGTTTTATGGCAACAACTTTTGCAAAATTTGGTTGTGGTGGTGCGACGGGTTCGAGTAGCTGCCATACAACTTATCCGGTTAAATGAGAATAACTCAGTGTTTATTGAAGCTAGGAATCTGAAATTTAGTAAAGAGGTGTCGAGTTATATGCCAACAACTTTTGCAAAATTTGGTTGGTCTAGAGCAGCCGGTTCAGGCTTCTTGCACCTCTTGGAAGTTAATAAAGCTAGGCGTCTGAAATCTTGCAAATGATGATCAAGTTTTATGGCAACAACTTCTGCAAAATTTGGTTGTGGTGGTGCGACGGGTTCGGGTAGCTGCCATACAAAATCTCTTTTTAAATGAAAAGAACTCAGTGTCCGTCCGCACGATAACTTAAAAAATAGAGGAGCTAGGAGGCTGAAAATTTTTTTACGTCACTTTTGTAAAATTGTTAGTTTTGCTATTTAACTCCAGCATTTTCGGCCCCCGGGTTCGAGTAGCTGCCATACAACGTCTTTCTTTAAATAGAAATAACCCAGTGTCTGTTTAATCCAGGTATCTGCAATTTTGCGAATGATGATCAAGTTTTATGGCAACAACTTCTGCAAAATTTGGTTGTGGTGGTGTGACGGGTTCGGGTAGCTGCCATACAACTTCTCTTTTTAAATGAAAATAACTCAATGTCCGTCCGCACGATAACTCAAAAAATAAAGGAGCTAGAAGGCTGACATTTTGTATACGTCACTTTTGCAAAATTGTTTGTTTTGCTATTTAACTCCAGCATTTTCGGCCCCCGAGTTTGAGTAGCTGCCATACAACTTCTTTCTTTAAATCGAAATAACCCAGTGTCTATCCAATCTAGGTATCTGAAATTTTGCGAATGATGATCAAGTTTTATGGTAACAGCTTCTGCAAAATTTCGTTACGGTGGTGCGACGGGTTCGGGTAGCTGCCATACAACTTCTCTTTTTAAATGAAAATAACTCAGTGTCTATTGAAGCTAGCTATCTGAAATTTAGTGAAAAAGTGTCGAGTTGCATGCCAAAAACTTTTGTAAAATTTGATTGATCTAATGCAGCCGGTTTAGGCTTCTTGCATTTCTTGGAACTTAATGAAGCTAGGCGCAATAGATTCGGGTAGCTGTCATACAACTCCACAATTTACATAAATATATCTCTGTAGTTCGGTACTAAAACATCTGAATGTTTTTAAAAATGTTTTTCTAAAATCTAAATGTTTTTCAAAGAGTTATCAAGTTTTATAATAGGATATATTACGTTCATACGGGTATCCCAGAGTTGACACAGTCTACTCTACTGCACTCTTCCTCGTTTTTTATATAAGCATAACTCAGTCGGTATATGTAAGTTGGGTACTTAAAATTTTCTCAAAAGAAATTAAGTTTTTGCCAACAATTTCTGCAAAATTTGTTTAGCTTAACACACTAGCTTCGAGTAGCTGCGAAATTTATATTCTTATATCTTGGTACTTAATTAAGCTTGCAATCTAAAATTTTGTAAAGAATGATCATACAGCTCTGAATGTATCACAAATAACATACATATCAGTACTTAATTTACTTAGACATCTTCTAAAAGATGATTAGATTTTATGAAAACAGCAGATATATTATGTTCGGTCGAAGAATTGATGCAGTCAACCGTACATTATTCCTTGTTTTTTCTTTATAAATTGCTAAATCTATTTGTGTGTACAGATGTGCACAGAAGCAAATGATTGATTGAAATTATTTAATATTTTAAATTTTATGTTATTTTATTTTGACATTTTAGATAAAGAAAAAAACAAATTTTAAATGGTATGCCTTGAATTCAAAAACAAAAATTTGAATTGTTGTTTTAATTTATTTTCCGTTTTAAGTAAATAAAAAATAAAATAGTAAAAGATAAATTCAAAGATCAAACATCTTTTTTGATAAAAGGTAATTTGTTAAAGATAAAAATAAAATTTTATCAAATTTTTTCCCAAGTTGAAATTTTTTTCTTTAAAAACTTTTTAACAATAGAAAACTTAACTTATATTAATTAAAAACAAGGTAGAATGTAAACCAATGGTTTTTAAAAGCGTACATTTCCAAAAGACAGTACAAACTGTTTAGAATTATGACTTACAAAAAAATTTGAAAATTTCATGTAATAAGAAAAAAATGTGAAAATAGGACTTTTTCTGAAATTTTCAGGCGCTGTAAGTCCGGAATCTTATATAAGTAAGAAAAACCGTTAACACACGTACTGAAGCTTATGTCTTGTCTTGCCGCAGAAAAAATTGTATATAGGTGCTTAAGTTACAGGTGCCTAAAAATAGAAAATTTTCAATTTTTGAGCCCTAATAGCTCATAAACAGGGGGTGGTACAAAAATATGTTCTGATACTAATTTTAAAAGTTCTTTCTGCCTTCAAAGTTTCAAGTCCCTATCTAAAAGCGTTCCCGAGTTATAAGGGTAGAAAAATCATGGAAAATTTGGTTTTCATATAGTGGTAAATTTAAATACTAAATTTAAAAAAGTTGTATAATTTTGACATCAATTTACAATGGAAAAAACATACCTGTCGAATGACATTTTCACATTGAAAAAATGTTAAGCAGAACATGAGATATACTCATTTAAAAATAGGATTTTTTCAAAGTTTGAGGGGTTCTAGTTTTGTAATGGTAGGGGCTACATGAAAAAGTTAAAATTAATTTATTTATGAGACCTACCCATGGTTAAAAAAATTTTTTCTCTATCTTTAACGGTGTAGAAGATTTGTAAACTGACGGACGGACGGACAGAGTGAAACTAATAAGCACATTTTTTCAAATTTTTTTTTGAGATGTGCTAAAAATAAAATTGCACTTAAAACATTCTTCAAAAGACTTTAACAAAAAACGAAAAATTTGAAAATACTACTGTGTATAGTTTAAAATTTTATTTCGTTATACAGTACTTAAGAATTTTTATGCTTAATTTAAATAAAATAAAATATTTATATTTAAAAACATTTAAATGAAATTTTAAGCCCACAATAGACGAACTGCAATTTGTCGTTTCCATATAGAATATTTTATTAAAATATACATTATTTTATTGCCGAACCTTATACTTTGTTGAACTTTTATTTAATTTTCTTTAAACTTTTTATTAATTGATATAGACTAGGAAAAATAGGTTCGAAATTTTTTTAAAGAAAAATTTTAGAAAATTATGAAAGTGTAGTGGAACAAAAAGATATTTTTATATGAAATGTTCTACTTTTACTTTTTAGCACATTTCCAAAAAAATTTTGAAAAAATGTGCTTATTAGTTTCACTCTGTCCGTCCGTCCGTCTGTTTAGAAAACTTCTACACCGTTAAAGATAGAGAAAAAAAATTTTAACCATAGGTAGTCTCATAAAAAAAATAATTTTGTGGAACAACTTTTTCATGTAGCCCCTCCCATTACGGAGCTACAGCCCCTCAAACTTTGAAAAAGCCCTATTTTTAAATGCATATATCTTATGTTCTGCTTAAGATTTTTTCAATCTGAAAAAGTCATTCAACAGATATTTATTTTATCTTTGTAAATTAATATCAAACTTATACAATTTTTTTAAATTTAGTATTTAAATTTACCGTTATGTGAAAACCAAATTTTGCATGATTTTTCTACTTTCATAACTCCGGCACGCTTCTAGATAGAAGCTTGAAATTTTGAGGCAAGAAAGAACTTTTAAAATTAGTATAAGTGTGCTCAGAAAATTTTTTCGGACCACCCCCTGTTTATGAGCTATTAGGGCTTAAAAATTGAAAATTTTCTATTTTTAAACACCTGTAACCTGTACACATTTTACTTCTGCAAGATATAAAAATTAAAGCTACAATAATATATTTTTAGGTGTGTTAAAGGTTTATTTTAATTGTAAAGGGTTCCAAAGTTGCAGCTCTTCAAAATTGCGAAAAAGCCCCATTTTCAGATGTATATATCTCGGGCTCTGCATAATAATTTTGCAATCTAAAACCGCCAGAAGATCGAAAATGTTATTATCTATATAAAACAATATCAAAATTATTTAATATTTTGTAATTTACTATTTAAATTTACCGTTGTGTGAAAACCACATTTTGCATGAAATTTCTTTTTTCATAACTCCGGCACCCCTTTAGATAGAAACCTGAAATTTTGAGACAAGAAAGAACTTTTAGAATTAGTATAAGTTTCCTCAGAAAATTTTTTGGTAACACCCAAGAGTTATTACGCCTCAAAAATTGAAAATTTGCTATTTTTAGACACCTGTAACTTAGGCACCTGTACAAATTTTTCTTCGGCAAGACATGAAAATTAAAGGTTCAATAATATATTTTTACGTGTGTTAACGATTTTTCTTAGTTATAAAGGATTCCGGACTTACGGCCCCTCAAAATTTCAAAAATGTCCTATTTTCATATTTTTTCTTATTACATGAAATTTTCAAATTTTTGTGTAAGTCACACTTCTAAACAGTTTGTATTAAGTTTTGGAAATGTGCGCTTTTAAAAACCGTTGGTTTACATTCTACCTTGTTTCTTATTACATGAAATTTTCAAATTTTTGTGTAAGTCACACTTCTAAACAGTTTGTATTGAGTTTTGGAAATGTGCGCTTTTAAAAACCGTTGGTTTACATTCTACCTTGTTTGATATGAAATGTAACTACTTCCAACTGAACAGTTACTGCTACATGACCAAAATGATCAAAACTCAAAAATAATATCGCAGTATGATGGACTTGCAAACCAAAAAAAAGGAAAATATTTTCAAGGATCTTTTGAAAAGTAAAATCTTAACATTTCACAAACAAATATTTAAATTTTAAAAATGTAAAAGGCAAAAAAAAATTTTAAGAGAGTAATGACTTTTTTTTTTTAAACATGTAATCAAAAGGTTCATTTTTTGTGGATCATTTAGCATTTTGTATTCCATTTTTATCATGATGTACAGAAAAAAATCTTTTTACTCTTTTTAATCTTTTTATTTCACATTAAATTTTAAAGTACATATGTACAAAAAAAAAAAAAAAAAAACCATTTTTAGGTTTAAGTTGTATAAAACAAATTTAGACGTGATTGTATTCACGTGCTCACGTGTTTTTTCCATACATTTTTTTATATTCTTATGGATATACTTCTTAAGGTGTAATAAACTTGTCATTACGTTTGTGATAACTTAAAGTAGAAGATATAGATATGGGAAATTATATATATTCTTGCTAAAAATTGAATTCTAAGTCAATTTAGCTATGTTCGTTCGTCCGTCTGTCCATCCGTCCATCCGTCCATCTGTATGATAACTCAAAAAATAATGGTGCTACGATTTTAAAATTTTTTTATTAGTATCATTTTTTTTTGATCAAGTTTGAATGACGATTGTCATAGAATCATTTTCGTAGCTGTCATAAAATCTTTTTATTTTTTCATGAGAAGAACTTGAGAAGATTTTGTCAAATGAAATGAAGATATTTGCCAGTAACTTCTACATAATTTGCTTGGTTTAGCGCAATAGGTTTATGGAGCTGTTATTTAACCCTGAAATTTATATTCTCACACTAGGCACTTAATTACGTTAGACTTCAGAAATTTTGTAAAATATGATCAAATTTCATGGCAAAAACTTTAGTTTGATTTCATGGCAAATTTTGGTTGGTTTAGTGTAGCTAGTTCGAGTAATTGTCATACAATTTTGAAATTTACATAAATATATCTCGGCATTTAATTAAGTCAAATATATGTGAACAATTGAAAAAGAAGTTTAAATTTAATCGAAAGAGCATTCGTCCGAGTATCCCGGAGTTGAGACAATCTTCTTGTTTTTCGTTTATTTAAATTGTATGCTATTGTTCTTTATATTATAAATTCTAGATAAGTTTTTAGAATTTGGAATCCTTAATATAAGTTTTGAGAGAATTCATAAGAAATTCTGTTATTTACATAATATATTTTGTATTATATCTTAACAATAGAATAAGAAGGTTTATATTCATTTTTTTTTTTCCTTAACGTTTTACTTTTCCTTAAACTAAAGAAACTGTTTTGCATATCTGAAATATTTTATTATTGTTGTTGTTATTGCAAAAAAATTCAGTTTACCACATGAAAAAAATTCTAATGAAATTTCATATTAGAAAAACATTAAAGTGTCCTAGATTTCATATAACAAAAAAAAAAAAAAAAGATACCGCAGAACTTAAAGCACAAAAAATGAAAAACAACAAAAATAGTAAATTATTTAATATTCTGTTTTTATGCAAAATTCAGTACATGTACTTTTTTTTATTTTTTTTATTCATTTTTAAACATTTTCTGCAATAAAAATATTTTTTTTATTGATTTAAAATTTTCTGTTTTCTTTTCCTGTTTGTTTGCTTATGTTCAATGAATGATTTTTTTTTTTTTTGCTTTCATAAAATTAAAGAAATTTTTAAGAATTTTAAATTTTAATTTTTATAAGAAAAAGAAACACTATGACAGTTGAAGGCATTTGAATAATTTGAATGAATAAATTATTAACATAATTTTAAGTGTATAGCTGTATAATTTTTTAATATTCTACATTCAATGTATAGTTAAAAGTGAATTTAGAGGGTTTATGTTCCATTGAGAAAATAAACCTTATCCATAAAATTCCTAAATATCAGATAAAAATTTTTTTAACACGTTAAAAATATAAAGTGATATTTTGATTGTAAAACATATTACAGATGGAAAAAGGATGTCTCAATTAACCCAGTGCCTTATTTAAAATTCAAAGAAAATTCAATTGAATTTTCGTACAATTTTTAAATTTTTTACCAGTTTTAAGACAACAACTTTAAGGAAGTGTTTTTATACCCGTATGAACTATGTTCAAGGGTATAATAAATTTGCCATTACGTTTGTGACATTGCCATTACATTTGCCGTCCGTCCGTCCGTCCGTCCGCACGATAACTCAAAAAATAAAGGAGCTAGGAGGCTGAAATTTTTTTTACGTCACTTTTGCAAAATTGTTAGTTTTGCTATTTAAATCCAACATTTTCGGTCGGCGGGATCGAGTAGCTGCCATACAACTTCTATCTTTATATAGAAATAACTCAGTATCTATTCAAGCTACGTTTCTGAAATTTTGCAAATGATAATCAAGTTTTATGGCAACAACTTCTGTAAAATTTGGTTGTGGTGGTGCGACGGGTTCGGGTAGCTGCCATACAATTTCTCTTTTTAAATGAAAATAACTCAGTGTTTATTGAAGCTAGGAACCTGACATTTTGCGAATGATGATCAAGTTTTATGGCAACAACTTATGCAAAATTTGGTTGTGGTGATGCGACGGGTTCGGGTAGTTGCCATACAACTTCTCTTTTTAAATGAAAATAACTCAGTGTCCGTCCGCACGATAACTCAAAAAATAAAGGAGCTAGGAGGCTGAAATTTTTTGTACGTCACTTTTACAAAATTGTTAGTTTTGCTATTTAACTCCAGCATTTTCGGCCGCCGGGTTCGAGTAGCTGCCATACAACTTCTTTCTTTAAATGGAAATAACCCAGTGTCTATTCAATCTAGGTATCTGAAATTTTGCAAATGATGATCCAGTTTTATGGCAACAACTTCTGTAAAATTTGGTTATGATGATATGGCAGGTTCGGAAAGTTGCCATACAATTTGTCTTTTTAAATGAAAATAACTCAGTGTCTATTGAAGCTAGCTATCTTAAATTTAGTGAAAAAGTGTCGAGTTGCATGCCAAAAACTTTTGTAAAATTTGATTGGTCTAAAGCAGCCGGTTCAGGCTTCTTGCATTTCTTGGAACTTAATGAAGCTAGGCGCAATAGATACGGGTAGCTGTCATACAACTCCACAATTTACATAAATATATCTCTGTAGTTCGGTACTAAAACATCTGAATGTTTTTAAAAGATGATCAAGTTTTATAGAAACAGGATATATTACATTCATACGGGTATTCCAGAGTTGACACAGTCTACTCTACTGCACTCTTCCTCGTTTTTTTTTAAATTAAGCGTAGATAGTACCTATATATTTATTAAGTTAAGAAGATATGTTTATATATGATAAATTAGACAACAAATATTGAATTCCTTTTAATTTTTCATATAATAGAGTTACCCTAACTGAAATTCTTCAGTCAGCCTTTTAGTTTTCATATAAAATATCATGCTTACTCGAGGGTTCGATTTTTTTTTCTTTGTTGAAGATTACCAATTCCCTTGGGAAAATCTTTACGTATTTTAGAAAATAAAATTTAACCTTTTCTATAATCACTTTAAATATAAACAAACAATTTTTGTTTGGAATCATGTTGCCTTAATACCATAGTTAAATAATACCACGTCATAATTTTAAGTTGAAAGTTTAAATTTTATTTAAATTTTTGTTACAAAATTATATAAATCTGAAATTTTGGTTTTAACTAAAATATATATATTTTATTATTCTCATTTATTTTGAACGCATTGAAGTAATGCGTTTACATGGTTATTATCCCACAATATATAAGTTTCTTTGATTTAAAATGAATAATGAAACAAAATGTGGAAAACCCATATGACCAAAACTGAAAGATAAAGTGTTTTTTTTTTTTTTTTTTTCTAAATTACTTTTAAGTATATGAATTGACCCTACTTTTCAGTCATTTAACTTAAAATATATATGAATATATTATATTAATATTTTTTTTTATCCTAACATAGGTCCTCTTGGATCCTTTGCGTAATTTTTTTTTTTGTTTTGTTTTTTAAATTTTTAACAAAATTTGTTCATCTATATCGAAATTTATGTTTCAAAAGAAAACAATAAAAATCTAAATGTTTAAATCTATAGGTACATAAACAAATCAATAGATAGAATCAAAGAGATTTTTAAAGGAAGAAAAACTTCTGGAAATATAAACTTTTATTGATTTGTTTAGTTTTGTGTATTTGCATTACAATTACTGAATTGCGCTAAAACCACTTCATTGATTTTTCCGAAATTTTTTAGCCAAGAAAATTTTTATTGTTATTAAGGGAATTGTGTGTGTTTTTTTTACAATATTCCTTTTCAAATAAATCATAAAAAAAAAAAATTTCAATTGTTCTAATAAAGTATAAAAAATCACTTTACATTTTTCTTTAGTAATCAAAAAGTTATTCATATGAAATTTATTAAATTATTTAAAAAACAAGTAAATGTAACAGTAAGTCGATGCAACCGACTTATTAATACCCTACACCTGAATAATTCGAATTAAATTAAAAATTCATAAGTGTTTTTGGCAGCTGCTTGAACTTTTTCCCTTTTCTGTCTTATTCAACTCGAATTTCAAAAACGTAAAAGAGGCATCCGCTTGGGATATGCTTGACACCCTTGCATAAAATTTTAAGTTTCTATCTTAATTATTTTCGAAGATTGGTAGTCCTTGGGAGTTTTGTGTCAGCTAGCCGAATTGCCACTCCAATTTATCGAATCCATCTCAGGAACATAAAGAAAACTTGCCAGAACACCATTCTATTAAATTTAAAGGTTCTACTTTTGTTGGTTTTGGAGATATGCTCGTTGCTCTTGTGCTCGTCCGTAAGTTTCCAAAATACGAACCCATGGTTCAAATTCTTTCAAATGTCAGTTTCCAATTTTACAGAAAAGGAAACATAACAGAACACCTTTGTACTAAAAATAAAAGTTCTATCTTTGTTAGTTGTGGAGATATACTCGTTTGCTCTGGGGCTCGTCCGGAAGCTTCCAAGATTTGAACCCATGGACCAAATCCTCACAAATTTCAGAAACATAAATCAAACATGAAGGAACACCATTCTGCCAAAAGTAAAGGTTATATCTTTATTGGTTTTGGAGGTAATCTCATTTGATCTGGGGCTCGTTCGGAAGCTTCTAAAACCAAACCCATGGACCAAATACTCTTAAATTTCAGAGACATAAATCGAACGGGAAGGAACATCATTGTCAAAATTTAAAGGTTCTATCTTTGTTGGTTTTGGAGATAATCTCGTTTGCTCCGGAATCATTCGGAAGCTTCCAGAATCCGAACCCATGGACGAATTTTGTCCAGATTCGAACTTAGCCTTTCTTTCGTAATTAGTAACCTACTATATAAATTTCATCAAGATAGCTTCATTAGATTTTGAGTTATCGTGTAAACGGAGGGACATCGCTAAATCGACTCCTGAGGTGATCCTGATTCAGAATATATATACATGTCTATACCTAACTCGCTTCCATTTGGTGGTTACAAACACCATACCAAAGTTAATATACCCTATACTTAATGTGTAGGATATAAAAAAAGACAAATTCATTGTTAAATTTAAGATAAAAGATTAAATAGAGGAATCATATTAAAATTTATCATTTAATGAAATAGGTAATGATATATCATAAGAAAGTTACAAATTCTTTAAAACAGTCAGAAAATTTAAAAATTTAAGAATTATACCTATCGTGAAAGCTATTAAAAAGTACAAGTTAAGTTAGGTTAAAATTATAAATTTTTGAACTAACTAACTTCATGGTTGTATCTTATTATGTTCTCTAATACAAACCTGCCTTGACAATCGTTATTTCCGTAAAGTAGAATAATAATAACTATAGAAACTAACTATGGGTGGTTTAAAATATTTTTCAAAAAGATTTTTTGATATTAAAAATTTTAAGTATATATAGCGATATAAAGTTTAATACTAAAATTATAAAGGCACAATTCTTAATTCAATTCTTTATTTAACTTATGTGAATAGTTTCAACAGAATTGAGCTAAGTGAATAGTATTCAATGTTTGCGCATGATACTATAATTCTATGCAAAGACAAAAGTTCCTAGTCAACTTGAAGAAAATATTCGTCTCTAAGGCTGAACTCATCATATTTAAACAAAAAAAAAATGAAAAAAATATTAACCTATCAATTATTAATAAACAACAAATAACAATGAGTTAAATCTTTGAAATACTTAGGATCAGTTTTTGATGAAGACTTTTCTAAAAAATACACATTGAAAAATTAAAATAATCCATAATGTGACTAATTGGTACCATTGGAAGATGCCCTACATATAGCAAACATGTAGCAAAATTAGTTTTTTACTCTCATCGAATGTTCAGTTTAAAATACGGTATTTGGATTCAAAGTTGCATATAATTAAGCGCATTAAATTTGGGCTCTTATTAGCAGAGCTATAAAAATTCTATATAGATTACCATAATATCATTATTCGACTACTCAACTGTATTCTAACAGCAACTTACCTTCTCACAAAAATCCTTTCACAAAATATTTGCAGTGCTGCTATTAGGTTCAGTTAGATTCATATACCTATATATTTTTTTTTGATATGACTTGCAATATTAGCAACTGACTAATCGTCAATTTTTAAATTAAACAAAATGCTTTGGAAATATTTGGACTATTTGGATTATACAAGGTGTCACGTTAGCGTGTTTCCAAATGGAAGTGGATGAAAGGGGAATTCAAAACAAAAGAATATTGTTACTTCTTTAAAAAGTTAACAAAATTACTTTGAATGCCATTATCTCGGAAACCTTTAGAAATAGATCTTCCCCTCTTCCTGAGCAATTATTTGTTCGTTTTAAACTCCCCTTTCACCCAATTTCATTTGAAAATACGCTAACGGGACACCCTGTATAACAAAATCTAGTCTTAAACGAGGAATTAACTGTAATTTTCTTTTTCTAACAAAGATGATTCGTAATTCTGATAGAAATGGAGGATTGTTAAATAAAGATGTTAGATATAATCTAAGCAAGGTAAATAAATATATGCAGATTATTTTCACTTTATTGTATTTATCTTTTAATTCAAAAATAGTCCAAATATTTCTAGAAATTCAAATTTAAAATTAAATATCATTGGCACTTCATATTTGATGTATTTAATCATAATTTTATCATAACTTTCTTCTAATATGACCATTCCTATTTATAAAAGACGTTTGTATAAAAATTCAATGAGTATATTTTATTTCCGACAAATCTAATGTTTTAAGGAGCATGAATCGGAGAAACTTTATTGAACTATCATTCAAAAATAAAATGTGTATTGCTGAAATAGGCTTAAATATAGAAATTTTTTAAATTAGTGTAAAAAACCCATAAAAAAACTTTTGCGGGGTGAATTCTTGTTTTGTTTTTGATGTAGACATATTTGAATTAGAAATTCAATAGTAAGTAATAGTCGAACAATTCACTTATTGTTGAATAGCAATATTATCCCAAAAATATTGAAGTGAATCAAGCATTTGAAACTAGTAGGTGAACCGATGTAATAGAATGTATAAGTAATATGAAGAGATCAAAGTGCACAATACTGATTCTGTTTTGCCGCTTATTGGTAACTTTGAAATAAGTATTATTTGATAAGTATGGTTGTTATATGAGTAAGCTAATGAAAAAAAAACAAATTTAAATGATTCCTTAATCAAATTGATGAAAATTACTTGATTCTGATATGACAGAATTTGTAATAAAAATTAAAATAACTCAGAAAATTTATTTAAAAAATTCTGTGGCAATTTAAAAACCAAAATCCACATAGTGTTGAAAAGTTATAGAGAAACTTAACATCTCTGTACTGAAATAAATTTCATTAAGTTTTTTCTTTGAGTTTTTCATTATAAACCGTAATTCAGAAATTAAGAAACAAAAAAAAAAGAAAAAAAAAAATAATCTCCTGTTTTTTGTTTTGTAAATTTTCAAAAAAAAAAAAAGTTTTATTTATTTATATGGGGAATTAAAATATTGTTTTTTTTTTTTTTTATAAAATGTTTATAAAAAATGATATTTTTTTTTATTTTATTTTATGATAACATCATATTAACATATACATAAATATACACGAATTATATAACGTATTTTAATTTTAAAATTTAAGGACACTCAACTTAATTTAAATTTTTCATTTTTTGAGTAGGTATACAATTTAATATTTGAGTATAATTTTAATTAATTTAATAAATTTTTATTAAAGAATATTTTTAAAGCTGATTTAATTTTATATAATTCAACATAATAAAAGTAATTTTTTATAAAAAATAGGTAATGGTGGTTCCATTACATTTAAGTGTTAACTGAATGATTATTTGAAAAAGGGAAATAAAATTTTTTTGGTATATAAAACGAGGAAGAATAGAGTTGCTTTTGTCAACTCTTAGATACCCGTACGACCCGTTAGTATGCCTATCACTCTGCTTATAATATTATTTTTTTTAATTTTTTAGTATTTTAAAATAATTTGGGTGAAATTTTATAATTTCTAGAACTGTGGGTTGTACATATATTCAAACTATAAGAATGTATAATCTTCAAAAGCAGATTCTAACCTTCCGAATAACGATTATCTATCTAACTTTTCCAAATATGCTATAGTACCATTTAATACTAAGCGGCAAATGTATAATGCCTAAGTTTAATAATTTATACTATACATATGTATAAATTATTTATCGTACGGTATAAAAAATGTGAAGAATTGACTTTTCTGGAATTTTGAGGGGCTGTAAGTCCGGAACCCTATATAATTAAAAAAACTCGTTAACATACGTAAAAATATATTATTGAACCTTTAATTTTCATGTCTTGCCGAGGAAAATTTTTTACAGGTGCCTAAGTTACAGGTGTCTGAAAATAGCAAATTTTCAATTTTTGAGGAGTTTTGGGTGGTCCAAAAAAAATTTCTGAGCAAACTTATACTATTTCTAAGAGTTCTTTCTGCTCTCAAAATTGTAAGTCCCTATTTGAAAGCGTTCCGGAGTTATGAGGGTAGAAAAATCATGCAAAATTTGGTTTTCATATAACGGTAAATTTAAATACTAAATTTAAAAAAATTGTACAATTTTGATACTAATTTATAAATTTAAAAAAAATACCTGTCGAATGACGTTTTCTGATTGAAAAAATCTTAAGTAGAACATGAGACATATGCATTTAAAAATAGGGCTCTTTAAAAGTTTGAGGAGCTGTAGCTCCGTAACGGATGGATTATCTATCAGCAGTTAAAACTCCATGTTTCTATTTCAAAAAAATCTGGGGATCTAAAAGTTAGGTGCTCGAGAGCTACCCGAAGTTGTGGTCGGATCTCAACCAAAAAAAATAGGGAACCTACAAATTGTTGTAAGAATGTTTTGTGTTAATTTCAAGACTCTAGCTTTCTTAGTTTTTGAGTTATCTTGCTGACGAACAGACGGACGGACGGACGGACAAAGCTCAATCGTCTTAGAATTTTTTTCTGATCCGATCCATACCTTTGAAGGTATATCTAGCTAGCTTATTTCGAGGTGTTACAAACGGAGGAGCAATTTTAATATATCCGATCCTTATCGTACGGGTATAAAAAGAATGTTATTATACCCGTATGAACTATGTTCAAGGGTATAATAAATTTGCCATTACGTTTGTGACACCTTAAAGGAGTCGAGCTAGATATAGTGTCAAAGGTATGGATCGGCTCAGAATCGAATTCTGAGTCGATTAAGCCATGTACGTCCGTCCGTCCGTCCGTCCGTCCGCACGATAACTCAAAAAATAAAGGAGCTAGGGGGCTGAAATTTTTTTTACGTCACTTTTGCAAAATTGTTAGTTTTGCTATTTAAATCCAACATTTTCGGTCGGCGGGATCGAGTAGCTGCCATACAACTTCTATCTTTATATAGAAATAACTCAGTATCTATTCAAGCTAGATTTCTGAAATTTTGCAAATGATGATCAAGTTTTATGGCAACAACTTCTGTAAAATTTGGTTGTGCTGGGGCAGCGGGTTCGGGTAGCTGCCATACAACTTCTCCATTTAAATGAGAATAACTCAGTGTTTATTGAAGCTAGGAATCTGACATTTAGTAAAGAGGTGTCGAGTTACATGCCAACAACTTTTGTAAAATTTGGTTGGTCTAGAGCAGCCGGTTCAGACTTCTTGCACCTCTTGGAACCTAATGAAGCTAGGCGTCTGAAATTTTGCAAATGATGATCAAGTTTTATGGCAACAACTTTTGTAAAATTTGGTTGTGGTGGTGCGGCGGGTTCGGGTAGCTGCCATACAACTTATCCGGTTAAATGAGAATAACTCAGTGTTTATTGAAGCTAGGAATCTGAAATTAAGTAAAGAAGTGTCGAGTTATATGCCAACAACTTTTGTAAAATTTGTTTGCCCTAGAACAGCCGGTTCAGGCTTCTTGCACCTTTTGGAAGTTAATAAAGCTAGGCGTCTGAAATCTTGCAGATGATGATCAAGTTTTATGGCAACAACTTCTACAAAATTTGGTTGTGCTGATGCGACTGGTTCGGGTAGCTGCCATACAAAATCTCTTTTTAAATGAAAAGAACTCAGTGTCCGTCCGCACGATAACTCAAAAAATAGATGAGCTAGGAGGCTGAAAATTTTTTTACGTCACTTTTGTAAAATAGTTAGTTTTGCTATTTAACTCCAGCATTTTCTGTCCCCGGGTTCGGGTAGCTGCCATACAACGTCTTTCTTTAAATAGAAATAACCCAGTGTCTGTTCATTCTAGGTATCTGAAATTTTGCGAATGATGATCAAGTCTTATGGCAACAACTTCTGCAAAATTTGGTTGTGGTGGTGCGACGGGTTCGGGTAGCTGCCATACAACTTCTCTTTTTAAATGAAAATAACTCAGTGTCCGTCCTCACGATAACTCAAAAAATAAAGGAGTTAGGAGGCTGAAATTTTTTTTACGTCACTTTTACAAAATTGTTAGTTTTGCTATTTAACTCCAGCATTTTCTGTCCCCGGGTTCGAGTAGCTGCCATACAACGTCTTTCTTTAAATAGAAATAACCCAGTGTCTGTTCAATATAGGTATCTGAAATTTTGCGAATGATGATCAAGTTTTATGGCAACAACTTCTGCAAAATTTGGTTGTGGTGGTGTGACGGGTTCGGGTAGCTGCCATACAAAATCTCTTTTTAAATGAAAGAACTCAGTGTCCGTCCGCACTATAACTCAAAAAATAGAGGAGGTAGGAGGCTGAAAATTTTTTTAAGTTACTTTTGTAAAATTGTTAGTTTTGCTATTTAACTCCAGCATTTTCCGCCGCCGGGTTCGAGTAGCTGCCATACAACGTCTTTCTTTAAATGGAAATAACCCAGTGTCTGTTCAATCTAGGTATCTGCAATTTTGCGAATGATGATCAAGTTTTATGGCAACAACTTCTGCAAAATTTGGTTGTGGTGGTGCGACGGGTTCGGGTAGCTGCCATACAACTTCTCTTTTTAAATGAAAATAACTCAGTGTCCGTCCGCACGATAACTCAAAAAATAAAGGAGTTAGGAGGCTGAAATTTTTTTTACGTCACTTTTACAAAATTTTTAGTTTTGCTATTTAACTCCAGCATTTTCGGCCGCCGGGTTCGAGTAGCTGCCATACAACTTCTTTTTTTAAATGGAAATAACCCAGTGTCTATTCAATCTAGGTATCTGAAATTTTGCAAATGATGATCGAGTTTTATGGCAACAACTTCTGTAAAATTTTGTTGTGATGATATGACAGGTTCGGATAGTTGCCATACAACTTCTCTTTTTAAATGAAAATAACTCAGTGTCTATTGAAGCTAGCTATCTGAAATTTAGTGAAAAAGTGTCGAGTTGCATGCCAAAAACTTTTGTAAAATTTGAATGGTCTAAAGCAGCCGGTTCAGGCTTTTTGCATTTTTTGGAACTTAATGAAGCTAGGCGCAATAGATTCGGGTAGCTATCATACAACTCCACAATTTACATAAATATATCTCTGTAGTTGGGTACTAAAACTCTGAATGTTTTTAATAGATGATCAAGTTTTATACAAACAGGATATATTACGTTCATACGGGTATCCCAGAGTTGACACAGTCTACTCTACTGCACTCTTCCTCGTTTTTAAATAGATATATATTATAGATATATAGTTATTAAATTGAGAACCGGTCAGTTGGTAACTTTAATTTGACAACTCGATTTTTGATCTCAGGACATTTCGCAAGTACTTAAATTCGCAAAATACTTAACAAAAAGTTTAAAATAAATTTGTGAAAATAATAAAAAAAAAATTGAAAAAATAATTGTTATTATTTTTAAATCTCTTAATATTTGCATTCAGCGCTGAGCTACATCTGCATAAATAAAAGTTGCCACATGGCTTAATCTTATGTGGCCATTTTGCCAAATGACATTTTTTTTAAGTGTACATTTTACTAAATGTCTTTTTGTTAAGTGTTTCTTTTGCTAAAATAATGTTTTTTTTGTTAAGTGTCATTTCTGTGAAATGACCACTGATCAAATGTCCAGCTGCTAAACAAAATCATAAATCATAAAAATAAAATCATAGTTAATTTAAATGAAAATAAATTAAATTTATAAAAATACATGCTACTACAGGATATCCTACTTTATGGTTTTAAAGTCCCGGGTCATTGTGCAAAGCCACATTTCAATAAAACTCTAATTATATAATATTATTTCTTCAAATTATATAACATGATCCAAAAAAAAAAAAAAGCCAAACTAATAAAAAAGAAAAGTTTTTTTTCGAAAATTATAAAAATTTATAAAAAAAATAAAAATTAAAAAAACCATATATGAAATTTAACTTTTAAGCGAATAAGAAAATTGAGAAACAATTTTATGAAACGTGGAGTATTTTAATATTTATAATATTTTTTATATAACTCAAAATAATATATATAATAATATGTATTTATAAATCCAACAATAATTAAAACTAAAAACTATTAATGTAGGAGGGTTAAACACTATTAAATTTTGCCCATATTAAAAATTCCAAAATAAAAACAAAAAAAAAAAAAACAATTATTAAAATTTTTTAATTTATTTGAATCTTGTTAAATAGAAAATTCAATGAACTGTTCCAATCCAAATAATATACAACAATTTATATGAAAATTTGAATCTATCCTAACAGTATGCAATAATATTGTATTGTGTTACAAAATATTTAATACTTATATAAATTAAACGAACAACACAATTTTAAAATGAAACAACCTACAACAAAACTGAATTTTTAATTAAATAAATTGAATTTTAATTAAATATTGTTTTACACAAAATTTTACACAAAAAAATTTATTTGAATACTTTTTCATTTTATACATTAAATACATTATACATAACATATACACTAAACTCTAATAATATAACAACTAAATAAGGTCGAGATTTCCGGAGTTTATACTAATGTGTTGATTGCTTACGTTTAGCACTATTTTCAAACAAAAGGAAAAATATAGAGCATAGTCCATTATTATTTTAATATACTCAAAATTTTTCAACGGGAAATAAGTTGTGCCATAAGTCCATAAATATCCCATCACTGTTGAGCTTTTAAAGTGGCGTAACACAACTTATAGAAATTCATTAGTAATGCGGATGATGTTGTGGTTATAAAAGTCTTCACCGATTCTTGTGTTCTCAAAAGTTTGTTATTTGTATGTGTATACGATATAATGAAATCTAAGAAAACCATTAACATCTTTCTTCAAAATATCTTTTCAAATTTTCCCTTTCATCCTCCAGGATAATATCTAAATTTTTCCAAATTTTGTTTCACAAACATTGGTATTATATTGTCCTTATCACCAAAAGGAAACTGTGTATTCATTTTATGAAGGTTGGTTTTGACTGATTAAAGTTCAACATTATATAGAGGAACTTGGTGCAGCTGCTTTGGATTATTTTGGATATTTTTCATTGAACGTCAAATTGAAAAGAAAAAATTATTTTGTATTTAATAAGAGATACATTGTCATTTAAACCTTAGTATGGCAAATTTCTTCTTAACTAATACAATTAAAAGAAATATTGTAAAATGTTTGACGAAAAATTTTTTTTCCAAAAGGGGTTAACAGTTTTAGAAAAATATTTTTATTTTCTTTCCTGCAATCCTTTTTTTTAGTTTAACTTAAATTTAAAACAGGTGACAAAACAACAGGTAAGAAAATTTAATTTTTAATTAACTTTATAGTTTTTTAATTGAAATATCCTACGGCAAAAATCTTTTTTAATTAAATACTTAATATAGTAATTAATTAAAAAACTATTTTTTTTTCCTGTCAAAATAAATCGATTTATTATCAACATTAAAGATTATTTTTCTAATTTTTTAATTTATTGAAATTTTTTTTTAAATTATATTCAATATCCAAAGTACAATAAATCCAATATATTTTCCAATTATTTTAACTGCTATTCTTTGTTTTTATTATACTTAAATCACGTATCATATTGGCAAAATTTTATCGATATCTTATGAAATTTATGACACAATGTAATCTTACCGAAACATTAAAGAATGACAACTTATAAATGGCATGTAGTAGCTATTGTTTTTTTGTCTATACTAAATAATAAAAATAATAAAAAATCATATTTTATAAAAATGACACTTCAAACGCTTCTTTTGACTTTTTGACATTTGTAACATCAAAAACAAATCATGCTTCCTCAGAAGAAAATCCTTTTAATGTATTGGTTTTTATTTTGGCATTCGATTTACTAAAATCTTTTAATCATTTTTTTGATTTTCTGTCAATCATAGAAAGAAAAACTAATATACCAATAATATGTATGATTCTTATTTTAAAACCACAACTTAAGTGCCTTGTCATAAAAACTTAAAAGTTTTTGAAAAATGTTCATATTGAATTTTAATAAGAGAAGAATAAAAGTTTAAAAAATAACTTAAAATGAATTGATAGTTTTTTAAATGTTTTTAGGTTATAGATAAAATCAAAACTTTTCATTTTGCTATTTTATTGCAATAGTAGATATTATTAAAAACATATGAAGTATGACAGTGGTATCACGGTATCGGTATTATCAAAAAATTTATTTTTTAAACTCAAGCTTAGCGATATACAATCAAAAATAAAAAACATAGAATAACTTTCACGAAAATCGTTCCCTCTTACGATCCCTCGTAAGTGTTTATTTTTTTTTTTCGTAGGGTCGGTGGAGATCTTCAAAAATATACTGTAGCCCCCGTGTTATACCACAGTATATCGGATTATTATCGGCTAAAACCATATCTGTATGACCTATGTTTCAACACCAATCTCTTTGATCGACTAAAGATCCTTCTTTTTTATTATTTCATGTTTACAGGAAAAATATTATATAAAATATTTTTCCATCGTTCATTGTAGCAACTCTTGTGGTTTTCATCTTTTCAGTTGCCTAGTATAATTGTTATCACCATCCAGTACAGCTTTCATTTTGAAATTCTCTTGTATTCGCTTGGGCTGGTAGTGCCTTATCCAAACGTCCTGATCTTTTTAGTAAATAATTTGATCAACAGATCCTGATGTAGGCCTTTCTTTGGTATATACCAAGGGGCGTTTACAAATTCGCGTAGTACTTCCTTTAGAAAAATTTGGATTATGTTAATATTTTGATATTTTGGTCAAAGTGATAATGGTCAAAAAATATAACTGGAAAAACTCTATTTTCAATTTGACGAAAGTTGATAAAAAATTTGAAAGAACGTCTTAGGAATAAATTCTAGAAATTTATTTGGTAGAATGTGTAATGTAGAATCTTTGAATTCTATGCAGGAAAAATTTTATTTATTCTGAAAAATGTGAAACAATATGGGCCTTTAATTCAAAATAATAATCTGTAAAATTAATAAAATGGACACATAATTTTAAAAGATGTAAAAGGAATTGTGTCATTTCAGAAGATGTCACATCTACAATTTTGTTCAACAACTACAAAATTTAGGGATAATAAGTTAATGATTTGAACCACACATTGCACTTTTTCATTCAAGTTTATTTATCCTTCAGAACAAAATGTTATATATTTTTGGTTTTTTTTTTATTTTTATTTTTAAAATAGAAAAGGAGTTTTCAAATTTTAATGTTGAACATACAAACAGATTTAAAGTTACATGATTTTGAAATGTTTTTATTTAGAATTTATCGTAACATTATTTTCTAGACAGATTTATGTTATAGGATACATAGGATACAAATATACAAAATATGAATGATAACATGGATTTGATGTGATGTGTAATATTTTAGTGTCTAATCCTAATGCATGATTTAAAATTTTTTTTTTTCATTTAGATTTTCTTTGTTATTTCATTATTTTATGGATATTTTGATTTATACTTTTTCTGATGTATATAAAGAAAATCTTAAAACGAATTAAATTTTTTTTTTATATTCCTACTCCTTCTTATAATAAGTACCACATAAAATGAATTTTATTTCACTTGTAGTAGGTATCAGTGATTTAAAAAAAAAAAAAAATTTTATTTAATTTAAAAATTTAAATTAAAAACGCGATTTAATTAAACCTAGCGGCTATATTTGAAATTAAACTAAATTTTCAATTTAAGTACAGTTTTTTTCAATATTTAAATTAATTCTTCTTTTTTAAATAAATTTGTGGTACTTTAAATTTAAATTACTTGGAAAAATGTTCATTATTGAATGATATTTAAGCTTTTTTTTATAAATGTGTTTGAAAAATTGAAAGGATATTAAAACAAGGTAGAATGTAAACCAACGGTTTTTAAAAGAGCACATTTCCAAAACTCAATACAAACTGTTTAGAAGTGTGACTTACCCAAAAATTTGAAAATTTCATGTAGTAAGAAAAAAACGTGAAAATAGGACATTTTTGAAATTTTGAGGGGCCGTAAGTCCGGAATCCTATATAACTAAGAAAAGCCGTTAACACACATAAAAATATATTATTGAACCTTTAATTTTCATGTCTTGTCGAAGAAAAATTTGTACAGGTGCCTAAGTTACAGGTAAATAGCAAATTTTCAATTTTTAAGCCCTAATAGCTCATAAACACGGGGTGGTCCGAAAAAATTTTCTGAGCAAACTTATACTAATTCTAAAAGTTCTTTCTTGCCTCAAAATTTCAAGCTTCTATCTAGAAGCGTGCCGGAGTTATGAAAGTAGAAAAATCATGCAAAATTTGGTTTTCACATAACGGTAAATTTAAATACTAAATTTAAAAAAATTGTATAATTTATTATTATATTAATTTACAAAGATAAAAGAAATACCTGTCGAATAACGTTTTCAGATTGAAAAAATCTTAAGCAGAACATAAGATATATGCATTTAAAAATAGGGCTTTTTCAAAGTTTGAGGGGCTGCAGCTCCGTAATGGGGGGGGGGGGGGGCTACATGAAAAAGTTGTTCCACAAAATTATTTTTTTTATGAGACCTACCTATGGTTAAAATTTTTTTTCTCTATCTTTAACGGTGTAGAAGTTTTGTAAACAGACGGACGGACAGAGTGAAACTAATAAGCACATTTTTTCAAATTTTTTTTGGAAATGTGCTAAAAAGGTATCCTTTTAGTACATTAATAACTTCTTTCTTCTTTTTGACTATGTATGATTGGAGAGGTTTAAAAGAAACTTTAAAGGAGTATTTGTTTATTGGAAAAATTATTTCGAATAAATTTTGGTAGTCATATCCTTTTCATGGTTCATAAAATGTTATTGTATCAATTTCAAAAATACCGTAATACCGTAAGATCTGCCTTTTCACATTTCTGTGGTTCACATTAGAAACGAATTATATTAATCTTAAGATATAATAAAATTTGTTTAACTGAAAAAAATCATTTTTGTTTTTACCTCGATTTAAAAAAAAGGAAATTTCTACCGTTTGTAGTAAAATTTCAATATTTTCTTTATTTTTAATTTACAATAACCATGGAATGAAAAGTTTTAATTTATAACTAACACTTTTTGCTTAGGTACTTTTGTTTTACATTGTTAAAATTGAACAAGGTTATAATATGGTACCATTTTAATTATAAATTTGTTGTGGTTTTCATTTATTCATTTTCTTTCAAAGTTTTTCATTATTATGTTTTGTGGTTAATTACTTAAAGTTATAGAGGGGTCATATAAAATTTAAATTGACCTAAAGTTAAAAATGTAATGTGGGTAATTATATTGTAATTAATATATTTTTGTTATGTTTTAGTAAATATCTTATACCTTTAAAAAGGAAAATATAATTTCAAATCAAATTTACATATATTTACTTCCCCTTTGTTCATATTTAAATGTTCTTTAATTTAAAATTTTAATGAATGCTTTTTTTAATGGTTTTTTTTTTTAAATTCTACATCAATCATACAACTAATAAGGCGATAGTAATTATATACCTTGGATTTATCAAACTAAAAAAAAAAAGATGTATAAAGAACTAATTGTAGAGGAGATTCAGCTTATGAACTACTTTAAGTCCTTGTATTTAATTATAACATACGACGGCAACAAAATGTATTAAATTACTTAAAAAAATTTTATTTCAAAGTTAAGAGAAGAAAGATGATTATATATGTATGTGAACATGCAATATTGTTATTGAAACACAGGATGTTTCAATCTAAAATAGAATTATTCTTAAAGTTTAAATTGGTATACTAATAAAGGGTTTTCGTTTTAAGAAAATGAAATGTGTTTCGTCCTTCAACACTGCTGACCTTTTTAATAGGCTTGTAATGCTAAATTGTCTAGACAACTGCTATTTTAAGCTTTTGATTGATTTTACACCTATATGAATTTTTTTAAAATATTATCTGTGAAGATAAAGGTCATCATAAAGGAATCATCTAAAAAGTATAAACGTTGATTCCCACTATATTGGCACGAGGTGAAGCAGTGACGACGACGTACAGCAATTTTAATTCATACTATACATTTCTTATGAATATATTCACATTATTTATATATTCACGAAAACGACATCATCGATGCCGCAAAATGTCATCGGGACGTCTTTGTTGCCGTTATGGTATGAATAGAATCATATTCAATCAATCAATTAAATAAAAAATTACCAAAGTAAAATAAAAATCATAGTCGGTATAGTATGATTAAAAATACGTTGTCGTAACGGTGTCGTTACCTGCCGATGTAGTGCGAATCCACCTTTAGACTATTCAAAATTTTTTTTTTCTCTAGAACTCTTTAATGAAATTTTGAGAAAAAATTTTAAATGGTACTATTTACCAATTCTTTTTATTCTAGTTGTAAATTTAATTATTATAATTTAGAGATTCTTGAGTTATTTGAAAAGTTCATAAGATAAGAATCAGTTAAAATTTTAAATATATAAAAAATTCTTCTAAATAATAGGAAGTCAAAATTAATGTATTGAATTAATTTTATGTAGAATGAAACAAAGATATTTTATGGAATAAATTATCTTAAAAATTTAAAATTTTATTAAATAATTTCTAAATATTTCCATTAAAAAAACAAAACAAATTCTTACAAAAAAAAAACCTTGAAAATTGGTACTTTAAAGATGTTTTAAGGATTTAATAAATTTGTGAGGAAAAAATTTAACTTTAAGAATTTAATAAAATCTATAACTGAAAGATCTTAATACATAAATTTTAAAATGAATCACGTGTTTCACGATACTAAAGTAATTATATTGTGAAAGTTTATTAATATTTTTAATACTATAAAATTTTAAATTTAAACTTTAAAAAACTTACATTTTGTTTTTTTTTTATTATAATTTCTTTTAAGCGTAAAATGCTAACATGTTTGTTTGCATGTTTTATTATGTAAATATTTAATGCTTCATTTTAAATTCATAACATGAACATTAATATTAAAATTATTAAAGGTAATGTTATAATTTTCATTCCATTGTTTTTAGTGTTTATTTAACCCTTAATTTGGATTTTTTTTTAATATCCGTACGATAGTCTCGGATATATAAAAATTTCTTCCTCCGTATTTTATTAATATTAACATTTTTTTTTTTTTTTTTTTGGAATGTGATGATCAAGTTTTTCGTTATAAACATAATGGAAAACTAAAAATTTTACATAACCTCAATTTATAAATTAACAAACCGAATCTATATTTTGTGTATGTTTATGCAAAAGTTTTAGGTACTGTTTAAAAAAAATAGTAAACGAGTTTAAATAGATCTAGAAAGATTAATCTTTATATTATCTAGAAAATACAATAAATTATAGGAAATCATATTATTAGATCTGTATCTGACTATTTTTTAGCCCGGATACCCATTTTTTATTATATTTTATAGTATGCGCGGGCTTGAATTTGAATTTGTATCAACTTTTTTTTTAGGTCGAATCACAATTTTTAGTGATATTTTTTTATAGGTTTGCGGCCTGTCTGAAAATTTGTATGAAACATCATATAACTTAAAAATATGTTAGAAAAAGTTTTTATAAAAAAAAGAAAATGCTAGAATTTTCTTACTAAGCCTTGTGTTATTTTTTATAAAATTGTGAAATTGCTTAACATTTGTCTCAAGCTCAATATAATATCATCATTTTGTAAAAAGAAAAGTAAAAGTGTGTTAAAGCTAGAGAAGTGGATGCTTCATTTATTTCAATAAAGTAGAAAGTTAGACATACAACTATAGGAAGTTTATTAATGTTATTGCTGGTAGTTTTTTAGTTTTTTTTTCTTTTTTTTTTTTTTTTGTATACTATAAATAATACTTAAGGTTATTAAATTACTTCACCACTTGAATATTATTTGCCATATTTCAAATCGTTCGATATCGATAAAATCGATATGTACTTATATATATGCTTGTATGTCAAATTTTGCAATTGCTCACATATTTAATATTACACACACTCTAAGAATAGTGAATAATTTAATTGTTTTTTTTTTTATGTTATACGTTACCTTCTTTTTTATCAAAAATAGAGTGGGGGTTAAATAAAAGAAATAAAATTTGTCTTAGAAATAAGGTTAGCTTCGTTTTATGGTTGGATTTAAAAAAAAAAATTAAAGTGCTCATTAATGAGTAAGGAAAAACAAAAAAAAAAAAAAAAACAAAGGTGTTAGTTAGCAAATTCTAGTACTAATAAAATTTCATGACTTGCAGTAATTTTAATGTTTTTATAAATTATAATATGAGTATGATAATAAAGTTTTAATTGGTGTTATTAAATTAATAAATTTTTTTTTTTTTTTTGAATTTTAATTAAAAATTTTTTTTCTTTTTTTTTGTAATATTGAGGATTTCTTTTTTTTTTTTATAACCATGTTTGTTTAATACTGATTAAATTTTAAGGTGTTGCTATAGTTAATAAAATAACTTTAATTCTTTTAATAAAATCATGTGCAACTATGTAATCAGTTATTCAAGCTGGAAAATCTTTTCTTTTCATGTGGGTGAATATTCTGCTAAATTGAAATTTTCATGTCATATTTGCGGAGCTTCAACAAATTGGGAATTGCCTAAAAACTCTCAATTTATTTTTTTCAAAGTAAATGAGAAATAGGCTCTTCTGTTGTCTACGTTGTCTTTAGATTCGGGGATTATAAAAAAACGAATAGAGGAGAAATATTTCAGTATCTTTCAGAAATCTCAGAAATTTTAAAATCACTTACCCTATTTAAAATTTTGTCTAAGAGATTTATGAACATTATGAACATCGTTTGTATGTGGTCTCTCGTTGACATTTAAAGGGTTAAATTTAAAGTTCAGCTTCTTTATATTGGGTCTATGACATTTTACAGAAAAAAAAAATTCTGAATAATTTAAAATCTTGAAAAAAAAAAATCCCGAAAATACCAAAATGCCGAATAATAAACTCTCGAAAAAAAAATCGTCGGCCGAATTATGGTGATTCCAAAAACAAATAATTTTAATTCAAGATAATTGCTTGAAATATTATTTGTATTTTAATTATCTGGTCAATATTTAAATATAAAATAATTTTAATGACGTTTCTTTTAAACAAATAATATGAACGTCGGGTTGCTATCATATCATCATATAATATGAAGTTTTATATTTATTTTTTCAAATGTGCTACTAATTAATTGTTATAAAATAAAATGGAGATAAAAGAAATTATAACTAATAAAAATAATATTAAACTATTGTTTACATATTTGTAATATGAACTTGAATATTATTTGGATATTGAGATTAGTGAACCAAGGAAATATGTGTTCAAATATGTAAGTACATAATATATTAAAAATGACTGGGATGGATTTTAAAGTTAGATACAAAATTAGGGTACTTACTTATTTACATACACATACTTACTTACCTTAAAAATATTCTGGGAAAAGGTTATACCCTGAATGCAACTCTAAAATCTCCTAACTCAGAAGGTCATATATTCATATGTATATAAATATTCTGTAAAAGGCGTATAACTTTGATTTTGAGTCCAACTTTAAAATCCCTTCTAATTCAGAATCTTAATTCAGAATCTTACATATCCATATTATGTAACATATATTTTGGAAAAAGCGTATAATCTAGTTTTGTATCCAATACTCTAAAATCCTTTTTTATATATTTTGTACATATGTACATATATTTGAACAGAAATTCCTTGATTTCAGTATTTTGGGTTTTTAGGATTTTTTCCACCAAAATTTAAATTTGAGATTTTTTTTTCGGGCGTTTTTCGTTTAGGATTTTTTTTTTCAGCAAAATGTCATGCATCCCTTTATATTTCGTATGTACATAGCTAAAAACTTAATATTGAATTGGTGTGATTTAAAATTTGTTATTTTATGTAAAGTTAAAAAAAAAATTGTAATTAATTAAATAAAAAAATAATATAAAATTAAATAAATAAATATCTGACAAATATCTGCAAAAAAAAAAAAAATATATACTTTTTAAAAAATTCTCGGGAATTATTCGAATAAATAACATTTTATTATATATTTTTAACAATTTTACTGATCTTTTGCGATAATCAGGAAAAAATGGCTGAATATGTTTTGTTTGGTCTTGTAGAGTTTATTCAATTAAAAAAATAAAATATTATTTTTTATTATAATAATAAATGTCTTTTATATATTAATGCAAATTATATAATTTAATAAATTTAATCTGATTTTTTTTGTTTATAAATTTAATTCGATTCGAAGAAAATTTTTAATCACATTTTTCCATTAAAAAAAAAAAAAATGTTCATAATTATTCTTATGTGAATCAACATTTTTTTTTTGTTTGAAATATGATTCACTTAATATGTATGGAAATTCAATATAATATAAAGGTACTTATAAGGTAATTGTATACTTATAAGGTAAACTTATAAGGTAATTATAAGGTAATTGTATATATATAATTGTATATATGCTTCATATGCTTCATTTTATGAATATATACATATATGCTTCATTTTATGAAAATTATAGAAAAAATCCTTGTATTTTTTTTGAAATTTAAGTTAATTTTCAATTAAGATTTAAAATATTTGTAAGATAACAAAAATAACCTTGTATTAATTTAAAACTTTTATAAGATTAATAATAATTTTTGTATTATGCTTCAATAATATAGGATTAATAGTTTAATTTCAAATTAAAATTATTTTTTTGAAGAAAATGTAACCAATAAATTGTACCAATAGTGTCACAAATCATAAAAGAGCCTCTTATTTTCATATATTTTTATCATTTTATTTAAGTATGTCTTCTGTTCAATTAATGAACTATTATTTTTTTAATACATTTTTTTTAAGGATCTTAAATTTTACCAAAACATTTTTTTACCTTAACAAAACTAAAGATAAATTTAGGTTTATCTAATATGTCGTCTAAATTTTCTATATCCTATATCGAAAGACAGACATAAGATTCTTTAACACTGAAAACTAGTTAGTTTTGACTATTACTGATAGGTTGAAAAGAATTACTTAATGGTTGATGAGTAATCCTTTTGAATTTTTACAAAATCCATTTTATGTGATGGGTGATCTTTTGAATGTATGATGATATTTAGTTGACGAGATATACTAATTCTTGGAAACTGAGAATCAGTTGTAGTAAGTCTGAGCTAATACTGTTTAGAGATGTCTTAAGAAACTGCCCTCTTTAAAAAAAAAAGAAACTGGAGACAATTCGCAATGAACAAAAACAGTGTGAATGAAATAAAAAACAAACCCTTATTAGGGTTTAAAATTTTTAGGAGTGACGTTACAACACAATATGAAATTTATACAACACACTAAAAACCAAATTAGTAAAACTAATAAGGCTTTTTTTATAGCTAAAAAATTATTCTATTCAAAAATCATATAGCCTAGGGTCAAAATTATAGCTTATCAAGCGATTGTAAGATATATTTTGAGCTATGGTTGCACGGAATGGTTTAACATAAGTTCATCTCTTATGGAGAAACTTAGACTTTTTGAACGCAAATGCATAAGAATATGTTTAGATGAGACTCGAAAGCCTGAAACGCAATATCTCCACTACATTTCAAATAAAAATATTTATAATAAAGCATAGACTATCAGAATTGACAACTTCATAGTATCTATTATAAGAAAATTCTGAAGCAGAACATATTTTATCTACAACAACAAGACAATTAAAAACTCAGCTTATTGCAATGACCTGTACATCCAAAATGCTATGAAAAAAGTATTTATCCCTCCAGAAGGGTTCATTTATTTGGACCAACATAATTATATATAAAATGCCGAAAAAGTTCCTCTTTTCTACCACTTTGAGAGAAGGGCTACAAATACTAAAATAACAACAGTACTATCAAATATGATACCGCCAAAAATTTAACAAGTCATTATCGTATAAAAACAGAAAAAATATAGAATGAAATTTTTGGTGGCTTCCATAGTAGTCTAAAAAGAAGCAGCTTGTGGTTTAATTAGTTGTACGGTAGGTTAGGCCATTAGTTTTAAGTTTAGAAATTAAGTTTAGGTTAATTTTTTATAAATATGTAAAAATTATAGTTGGTTTTTTAAATTTTCCAATGAATATAATATCAATAAGACGTGTTAATACGCATATAATTATAGCTAAGATAATAAAGAATTGATAAAAGCAAAGTAAAAGATTAAAAACAAAAAAAAAAAATCATAATATGGAATTCGAGTATTCAGTATAGAGCAGTAGGGCAGTATATTAATAAGAAATTTACTTTATTTGGTGTTGTATAGATTAGTTTCCAAACATGTAAAAATATTTGTAACATTATAAGAAAAAAAATAAATCTATATTAAAAAAAAAAAAAAAAAATTATATTTAGTGCTATATTTTAAAAAGTTGGAACAATTGAAACAATTTTTTCGTAGACACTTTCGTCATTTTCATACAATTTTAAACAATTAATTTCAATATTGCAGATTCATATTAAATTGAATGTTTTTTTTTTCACAATTTTATTATTATAAAAAAAAATTTAATTTCATAACATCCTTTGAATTTTTTGTTTTTTTTTTTTAAATATTAAAATCTTATTACATTATTATCCTTTTACTACTTTAACATATTATTTATATTCATGAAAAATGTTCTGGAAATTTTTATTCATGAGAAAATAGCAATTGTTGTATAATATAGAATGTAGTAAGAGATTGTAAACATTTATAAGATGTAATAAAGATTTTTCATTGTTTTGGTTTAATGATTTAAAAAAAAAAAACTCATCAATTTGATTAAAAAGTACTCAGAAAATTTTAATTGCAGAAAATAGAAATTAAAAAAAATATGCAACCATGTATTTCGAATTAAAAATAAAAAAAAAAGGAATAATTAATGAAAATTAGTTTTGAGTAGTTTTTAAAAATATTGATATTAGGATTGTATAAATAGAATTCAGATTTTAATTTTAATATGAAATTGTTTTTTTTTGTTTTTGTGGTTTTATGACCACGAAACTTATGTAAAATAAAAAGGTTTTATTTTTCTAAAAAATTGTTTTAACCTTCAATTTAAGTATAAATATTTTTAATTTTATTTTATAATATTTTAATATTATATTATTAGCTTTATATTAATATATTATATAATTCTATTTTCTGAAGAAATAATTTTCATTTTATTTATTTTTTTATTAAAGAAGCAACTTGTAAAATTGCCCTTTCTCCATTTAGAATGCATTTATTTTCTCATACTTTAAAAATGTTCAAAAAAACTGTGAGAACGTCAAGAAAACTGTGAAAATGTTTATTTTGTAAAATATTAAAACAAAAAAAAAAAAAAAAAATTTAATTGCATTTTCTTGTCGAATAAAATAAAAACTTTATTTAAGTATTCTTTATATTTTATAAATTTTATAAATTCATGAAAATTAAATTGAAGTAAATCCTTTTTTTTTCACCTTAACTTTTATAAAAATTATGTTAGTCTTAAATAAGAATAAGAATAAAAATTCATATTTATCTTTAAAAGAATTAAAAATATTTAAGTGGAAGCGGTTCCAATTCTTGTTTCTTTTTTTGTAAATCTCGCTGAATTTTGTTATTTTTGTGTATCAGTAGGTCCAAAAAGAGCAGTGCATTTTTGAGAAGCCGCAAATTTATTTCAAATGAATGACTTTATATTTTCGCATCCTTATCCTATATGCTCTCCTATCTCTATACTCCCAAGCTAATATACCTAAAATTAACTGTTAGGGATTTCATCACATTATTTTGGCTAAAGGGGGTGGTAGGTTTAGTCGGTAAAAATCTGACACTTTCAAAATATTTGTATTTGTATTTTGACACTTGTATTTTTTGGAAGATTCCCATCTCTGTTAGGCAAAAATAAAAAAAAACAAAAAGTTTACCAGAACATGTATGTGTATAATGTATATGCAAGATTCTGGATTGAGATGGATTTTATGAGATGGATTATTGAGATTGTTTCAAAATCAGTATTAATGTTTTTTTTACAGAATATGTATGTATTAGTTTTTTCATTTTAAAAAAGATTTATTTTACTTTAATAAATATTAATTTAAGTTCAAATTGTTTTAAGTAATAGAAAATTTTATATGATAAAATATAAAAATCGATTTTTCTTCTAATTTTTTGATACGACCACCCTACGTCCACAACTTTTGTAAGGAGTACATAAAATTGAATTTCAAAACAACTTGTATTATTTTTCTCAGCTGAGGTAAGTTTAGTTGATTAAATGTAAGTCACATGAAGTAGTTTAGAATATTAAGGCAAGTTTACACTGACATTTATCCAACTCAATTTCACATATAGGTATATTTGTATTGAAATTTTCCGTATACTACGCATTAACTTATAGATTAAGATTATTGTAAGAAGGAGAGTGTGAGATCAGAGTGTCAGAATTGTGATGTAATGCAAGGTACTTATTTTTTCGAAGACATACAATTTATTTTAGTCGATTAATTTTAAGCAGTAAAAAGTAAAAACTTACTTTTTAAGGAAAATAATTCAGATGAATAGGTCGACTAAAATAAAAATTTGAATGAAAAAAATTATTTTTAATTTTTATAAGAATTTTTTTTTTGGAACTTTATGAATACTCTTAGGATGGTAACTATGTATAAAATTTGAAATATGTATGTAAAAATAAGAAAACAAAACAGCTTTTAGTAAAATCTAAAAAAATTAAAATGGAAGAAAAAAAATCTTCTTTTTTATTTTGAACATTTGTTTGTCTTAAAGTTATTTCTTATTCAACCGAGAATTTGAGTTGACATTAATTTGTCTAGACGAAAACGAAATGGAGAAATATTTTATTGCTTGAATTAATTTTGTTTCTGATACTGTCAAACGTCGGTTCAATTTTATCGTAAGGTCCTTCGGATAGATAAATATTCCACTATTCATTAATAAATAAAGAACATTTTGATCCACAAATTAAACAGAAATATATGCATATTTTTTGAAATTTAAGTTTTTTTTTTTGTCGAGAAAAAATTGTAGACTTGGAAAAGTAAATTTCCATATCAACAAAGATTAATTATTGTTTTTCATAAGATCTAAGATTTTGTGGTTTTTATTTTTAATTTAGACAAATTAGATATATATTATAAATTATATATGCCTGTACTATTAAAAATTTATAAAAAACCAACAATTTGTATCTTAATCTTTTGAAAGGGATAAAATTAACAAAAACATATTTAAAAGATAATACTGAAAATGTAATTTATATTAAGGCAATTTTTATTTTCTAGCAATTTAACAAAAAAATATTTTATTTGTTAAGCGATGTTTGAATATTTTTCTTAAAATCTTTACTAGTTGGTTTGTAAATCCTAAACTTCTAAAGTAATTTAATATTGCGAAACAGTTTCCAATCATTTTTAATAAAAATTAGCTTTATCAAAAATTTTAGCTTTAAAAATTCGATGGTATAGATACTGGGTGAGGCAAAAACAAACTTAACAAGGTAGAATGTAAACCAACGGTTTTTAAAAGCGCACATTTCCAAAACTCAATACAAACTGTTTAGAAGTGTGACTTACACAAAAATTTGAAAATTTCTGTAATAAGAAAATTAATGTAATAAGAAAAAATGTGAAAATAGAACATTTTTGAAATTTCGAGGGGCCATAAATCCGGAATCCTATATAACTAAGAAAAGCCATTAACACACGTAAAAATATATTATTGAAGCTTTAATTTTCATGTCTTGCCGAAGAAAAATTTGTACAGGTGTCTAAGTTACAGGTGCCTAAAAATAGCAAATTTTCAATTTTTGAGGCGTAATAACTCTTAAAGAGGGGGTGCTAGCAAAACATTTTCTCAGAACACTTATACTAATTCTAAAAGTTCTTTCTTGTCTCAAAATTGCAAGCCTCTATCTAGAAGGTGCTGGAGTTATGAAAGTAGAAAAATCATGCAAAATATGGTTTTCACAAAATGGTAAATTCAAATCGTAAATTACAAAATATCACATAGTTTTGATAATGTTTTATATAGATAATAAAATTTTCGATCTTCTGGCGGTCTTAGATTGCAAAACTATTACGCAGAGCCTGAGATATATACATCTGAAAATGGGGCTTTTTCGCAATTTTGAAGAGCTGCAACTTTGGAACCCTTTACAACTAAAATAAACCTTTAACACACGTAAAAATATATTACTGTAGCTTTAATTTTTATATCTTGCAGAAGTAAAATGTGTACAGGTTCCTAAGTTACAGGTGTTTAAAAATAGCAAATTTTCAATTTTTAAGCCCTAATAGCTCATAAACAGGGGGTGGTCCAAAAAAATTTCTGAGCAAACTTATACTAATTCTAAAAGTTCTTTCTTGCCTCAAAATTTCAAGGCTCTATCTAAAAGCGTGCCGGAGTTATGAAAGTAGAAAAATCATGCAAAATTTGGTTTTCACATAACGGTAAATTTAAATACTAAATTTAAAAAAATTGTATAATTTTCATATTAATTTACAAAGATAAAAGAAATACCTGTCGAATGACGTTTTCAGATTGAAAAAATCTTAAGCAGAACATAAGATATATGCATTTAAAAGTAGGGCTTTTTCAAAGTTTGAGGGTTTGCAGCTCCGTAATGGGGGGGGGGGGGCTACAGACGGACGGACGGACAGAGTGAATCTAATAAGTACATTTTTTCAAAATTTTTTTGGAAATGTGCTAAAAATTTATAAAAAATAGAAAAATGATTAAGAATTAAAGTATAAATATTGAGAAAATTCTGTAGCTATTTTAAATAATACTCTACTCTTCCATGCAAACTGAATCAAATATTTACATAGATAAACAATTGCATTGTAGAGCACATTCAACTAACCAAACAACTGTACTGGCTAATTGGTCGGTAGACGGTATATCAGTAAATTACAAAATATTATTAATTGCACATGCACGGTAGAACAACATAACATGACATGATATAACATAACATAACATAACAGAAGAATTTAGTCAATTGTAAATCTTCCGTTATCAGTCAAAATAAAAATTAAACTAAGTCTTAAAATATTTCACCCATCAGATGTAACACTACATTTTTAAAAACATGTAAAAGTGTTTAGCAATAAATTTTAACTGTGAACTAAAATTAAAATCCCTTATATCAAATGTCAAAATTATTTACGCGTTAAAAAATTATGAACGCGTCTAATATGGCATACGAATAGATGGAAATCTATTTTGAAAAAACTGAAAAAAAAATGTTTACCAATAAAGTGAACATTTTTTTTTTAGTTTTCTTTACAAAAAGAGTTTTGAAGAAGACGGTACTTACTCTCTACTCTTTTTAATTTTTAGCTACAAATTTTTCTATTTTTAAGAAAACTGTAGATATAATTCACTTTTATAAATTAAACATAAAATTTTCAGGGGAAAAATATTTTTTTGACTCTAACCTTAAGAGGCAAGTGTAATATATAGCAGGTACTATTCTTTTTTTCAGTATCTAATAAAAATTTTGAATATTAAAAAAATCTGTAATAAAATGCTAAATTGAAACTTTTGAATACGGAAAATATTGTTCCAATTTTAAGCGATAAATTAGATATCGATAAATTGAAAGATTGATAAATTTAAGAAGAATATCAAAATCTTTGTTCAAAATAATCCTTTCAACATCCAATAACTTCTTATATTTCTCAATTTGCTTTATTGCTATTCTTTTATTCCTAACTTTCCCAATCCCTAAACCAAACATTACATTATACTTTAAGTTCTAACCTAATGTTTGACTTAAAGGGGAAATGGAATCTGAACACTTTCAAATAGGATTTGCGCCATTATTTTATTGGTGTGTTTTGAAATCCATCATATAAATAATGTTGTTAGTAACTCTTTTTTTATATATTACTGAAAGAGGTGTAAGAAAACAGCATAATTTTGACGAATAAATTAGAATTAACTTAAAAAGAAATCTACGAATAGAAAAATCACTATTCTTTTGACTTTTTCAGTTTATTATAATTTATAATGAATATTTTGATAGTTTTATGTAAAAGAAAATAATAGTGGGAGTAAAAGTTTTTTCTTTGTGTCAGATCTGTCAACAAAAAAACTTTTTATATGGAAATGAATATGGAAATTTTTTACTTCTTTTTATATAAATAATGACTTCAAAATAGTTAAACAAAAAAAAAAAGAAAAACATTTTTAAAATGATAGATGATTAATATGTTATGTCCTTGACAGAATTCTTTCATCGATTAAATATTCTTAAAATTATATATATATTTATATAAAATAAATATGACAAAGAAAGTGAGAAAAAATTTTAATGAATCAATCAAATAACGTCAACACCTCATTATAAGAAATTATTTACTTTATTAATGAATATTTGTATTTTTTTTTTTTTAAATGTTTGTGATATAGTTTTTGATGAAATCTTTAAAAATAATAAAAAATTAATTTCACTTTATAATATAATTGTTATGATTATATTTTTATATACTGTAAATTCGATCTAATAAATTTTAAACTGATTCCACATACATTTGAATAATGACTAATTTAATATTCTTAAATTTTTTTTTACTCTGATAAGTTTATTATGTTTTTCTTCTTACGCTTACTTAACAGTACTAGCAACGGATTCCCCTTAAATAACGGATGAACGAATTATACTAATGAAGGTTTAGATGAATGGAGAAGGGAAACGGAAGGGAAATAGAATATTAATTTACACTATACAGACAGAGATGGAATGTAAATTATAAATAATCCTAAAACGATTCTTTTGGATTGTTACAAATTATAGAATGGAAAATTACAGATTGGGAGGGGGACATGTTTGATGAAAGTATATTCACATTTCCCACAATAAGCTCTGGTCTATCTAGGAGTTTCGACTGTAGAGAAATGAATAGTAACTGTTGAGAAGAACAAGTACCATTAACTACAAGAGTGAAATTGGTTCAATATTTCGACGAATATTAAAAGTAGCTAGTTAGTGTTATTATAGTTCGATAGAGTTGCCTTTTAGGTGCGGTTTTGGATTTAATAGAGGTAATTCAAAGAAATTTGAGATAGACCGGTTAGAAACCAATCTATATTTTGAACATTTAGAATAAAAATAAAATTCTTAAAGATTTTGAATTAACTTAAAGAATAGAATTTATAAAAGAATTATAATGCATGGATGCATACATTCTGATAGTTCTTGTTTGCAGCTTTCTAAAATTGAGTTAGTAATCATAATAAATGATAATTTTTAAAATATTTTGATTGTACCTCCAAATTACACGACTCAGTAGTGATTGAAATATATGTCAAGAATTTATGAATACCTAATGCCGTATTAGGTGATAAAAAAGACGATGAAGAAAAATGTTTGAGAACATAGAAAAAAATTGGTTCCATATCTTACACAAGATTTGAACTGGTATATATTGTATTATTATTTTATTTATATTTAGTATTAATATCAAAAAAAAAAAAAGAAAACAAATTCTAAGCAAAAATAAAATAAATTTTTTTTTTATAATATTTATGTATATATAAAAATAAAAAATAAATAAATATGTATATAAAACATAACGAAAAAATGTGTAAGCATCATATGTCTTACATTTTAAAATTCAAATTTGATTACATTTCATATATATAATATAATAAAATATTAAAATAAAATAAAAACAATAAGTACTTATTATAGAAATTTTGTATCAATGATATGTTTTCAATATGTTTTTTTAAATTTCTTATGAAAAAGTCATAAAAGTTTCATATATTCTTTACGTTAAATTTGATAAGTACATAAACATTATCGTAAAAATTATGTTCCTATTACTTCGGTGTCAAAATAATATTTATTGAATTTTTTTTATTTAGCTATAGCTATTGTAAATTTCTTATAATAAAAATAAAAACAGTTGTGAAAATCAGTAAAAAAAAACAACAGAAAACAAAAATTTATTCTATTCTATAATAAAAATTTCCAACAATAAAATAAAATCAAATGTTTCATACTTTGGCTATATCAATTTTTTTTTTTATTATATAATAGAAAAGGTAATAAAGTGAAAATTGTGACAAATACTTAATGTCAAATATTGTTTTTTCTCCGGATCTAAAATTATGACATTGTATTTTATTAGATTTTTTGTAAATTTTTAAAATGCTAAAATTATAAATGTTAAAAATATAGTCTAACATTTGACAAAAAATGTTCTTAACTATATTCAAACCAAACCCTTTCAAAAGGTAAGTAAACTCTCTTACATGGTTTTGAAGAGCTTTCAAAGTATCTTCCGTCAATCATCGTGGCACTAAGGAATCTAAGGAAACTTAACACCTAATCATGTCGAGTGGGTTCTCCTAAGTTTTGAAGGTGTATTACGGATCTTCTAGTAATTACTAAGACGTTAGCTTAGCCTCATCAATAAAAAAAAAGCGAAAAAAATCTTATTGGAGGTAGCAACATATGGCACTCCATAGACTGTTCTAAATTAATAATATATAACTGTATAAATTAATATTTTAAACTGAATTAGACTATAATATAAACTAATATTTCGTATGATTTAGTTTTCGGTGATAGGTTTCTCCCTTGAAATTTCTAATGCAAGAAATATAAAAATCTATGGATATTTTTCAAATAAAGATTTTTTTTAAGATTTAGGTGCATATTATTTTTTCATTTTTGTTTGTATTGGAAAAATTATTTCAAAATTTTTATACTTTTTTCTTATGTAATATTTTAGACCAATACATTTTCTTTCTGGGGGTATCAGTGACCTAATGGGTAAGCGTGTATAGAATACGCTGTAAACACCGAAGAAGTGTGGGTTCTAATCCATCACATGTCGTAAGAGTTATTCCCCCTTATAACTTGATATTTACAGCCACGCCTGAACGGAAAAGGCTGTGTAATTTCCTGTCCCCATTTATGTAGCAGAGAAATACATTAAAAAAAAAAAAATTCTTTCATACAAGATATTATAAAATTTATAATAAATGAAGAGAGGCTAAACCAAAGAATCGTTTAAAGTTTTTCCTAAACGGATTTTTAGAATAAAATTGTCAATCAGATTAACGTGGCGTGCTATATTGAACGTCACGATCAGCTATATCATGTGTATGTAATTATTTATGGATAAGCAAGTAAAGTTAATTTTTTTAAAACTTTCCAGGTATTCCTTAGGCTAATATATAATATTAAAAACCATTCCCAAATGCCTTTCCCTATCAATTTCTTAGCCGTTTTGGGGCATCATAAAAAAATGCTTTATAAAAGAAGAAAAAAAATTTAGAGTGTAGCTGAAGACACTACATAAATAATATCTGTTATTACAAAAGATTCTTCTAATATTTTTTAAGAATCATTACGGAACAGAATTACAACATGGCAGAATAACGTTCATGGTACAGTTCAAAAACCAAAACAAAAAAACTTTACGGAACTGACTGGGGTAGAGATGAAGGTAACAGAAAGAATTATGTGGTTTTTTTTTTCTACGATTATTTTAAATCCTACAATATTTTACAATTTTATCAAATATAAATAATTTTTATTTAGGGCTAAGATTTGCTCTTGAATATTTTCTCTTATACCTTATAAAACTTTATTTATTCACTTTCCTTTGTAAAATGATAGTAGTGGAGAGAGTTGATATGTTTACTAAAACTTTCTAATATTTAAAATAATTTATAGATTGTATTTATAATAAATTTCCTTTATAAAATAAAGGAAAAGGTGTGTTAGTGTGAGATATAAATAGTTAGTTTTTAAGTTAAAAAAAAAAAAAAAAACTTTTTAATATTAAAAAAAACGTAAATAAATATTTACTTAAAGGATGTAATTTTTAAAGGAAGAGAAAAGACAACGCAGTAACATATTTAATGTGCTTTTTATTTTCTACTTATTATATACTGTAGAAAAGAAGGAGTTTATTTTCGTATGCATAAATTATTGCGTCATAAACAAGGTTTTTGTTTAGTAACAAAAATTGTTTTTCTTACTTTGTTTTTTTTTTAAACTTTAAAATTTATTACTATTACAACTAAACGACTATACGACTATAAAAGTTAATAAAAAAAATTTAACTACCCTATTACCCTACCCTATAATAGTGTATATAACTTTATTAAAAGGGTTGAACAAATTATATACATATTATATATACTAAAGCTATATAACATATGTATCCTTACCAAAACTCATAAAATAGTTTAAATACTTTTCTGTCACAATCTTTTATAACATAATAAATTATTGATAAATCTTTTGGGAACTGCAAAGTCAAAACATAATTTAAAGTTTAATTTTTGTATCTGTTTTAGTTGTTCGTTTTATTTTTTTGGACTTTAATTATTAGATGTCAAGAATGTGTTAAGTATAGTCCTGAACGTTTTGTTTGAAAATAGTCCAATAATAGTGTTTTAAAATTATTTAAAATATTTTGTACTTAAATAGATTTTGCATGAATTTTTAGTCCTTTTTATATCCTTCACCTAAAGTATAGGGTATATTAACTTTGGTATGGTGTTTGTAACCACCAAAAGGAAGCGAGTTAGATATGGACATGTATATATATTCTGAATCAGGATCACCTCCTGAGTCAATTTAGCGATGTCCGTACGCACGATAACTTAAAAAATAATGATGCTATCTTGATGAAATTAATACTGTAGGTTAACAATGTCTAAAGTAAGGCGGGGTTTGCAAATGGGCAAAATTGGACCATGGGTTCGGACCCCTCTCATACAACTCCCAAAACCGAATACGCATTTCTTCGAAATTAATAAAGATAGAAACTTAAAATTTTGTACGACGGCGTGTTTTCCTGATCCCTGATATCCCTAAAATTGGAGATGAATTGTAATAGTTGTTCGGGTACCTCCCAAGACCTAACAAGCATATCTTCGAATTTAATAAAGATAGAAAGCTGAAATTTTGTACAAAGGTTGTAAAAGCATTTATTTTTTTAGCTTATATTAAATACCTAACTAAAATAACTTATGGATTTTTAATTTAAATTGAATTTTTTAGGGTATAATAGGGTTGGTTGCATCGACTTACTGTTACATTTACTTGTTTAAAACTCCACTTTTTATTGTGAATTTTATATTATTATAAAAAGCGTTCAACAGAATAAGTGTATATTTATTGTAAAGAAATGTAAAGTAGGAGCCTTACTAATGGAATAAATACGATACAGCTTATATTATTTTGTAGGGATTTTGTAAAACATTGCCAAACATTGTGAAAGAAAACATGAACAGATTTTGCATAATTTTAATTTTAAATCTTTAAGTAATAATGAAAATTTTGCTAATTAATATTGAATTTTGTTTTACAATATCAACATAAAATTAAATAAAAATTTTGTTATGAAAACCATAACCTGATTTAACTTGACTCCTTAGTTTTAAACTGAATTGGAAATTTCCTATACCTTGACAACTTAATACCTTTGAATCCTTACAAATTTTTTGATAGAAATATGAATTCAATTTAAAGATAGATCTTGAACAAAGTTTAGACTTTTCATATGCATTATTTTTAGATAATTTAAAAGTATATAATCGAAATTCGAACGACTTATTATTTATCTTCTCTATAGAGTTATTTGTTCAACTTTTCATCTTTAATCTAAAATTGAACTAACAATTTGAAAATTTTAAAATAAAGATTGATGTATAAAAAATAATTAAAATGGGACTTAAAAAGAAACCTTTTCAAATAAGTGGATTCTAAGTGCTTGGGTTCTCAAAGACTATATGCTAGAATTTTAAGACCGTTTGTTTTTATACTGAATAACGGTAAAAAAATTAAAACTTTATCAAAATTTCGGATCCTCAATATTTATTAGTAGAAATAAGAATTTGATATTATATATTATATATAAATAAAGCCTTGATATTACGAAGATTACGATCGAGAAATATCTAGCTCCAAAATTCCAAATACACAAAGAATATTTTTATCGTTATTTTACTATAATCTTAAATTAGTTTTTCATTCTATTTTGCTTGTTTTCTGATTAAAGTATAAAATATTTGACTTTTTTTGATAATTTTTTTTATTTTTTTGTTGGAATAGTTACATAATTTTCAAACATTCATTACCATAATAAAAAAAGGAAATCTTTTTCATTTTTACTAAATCAAAAAAAAAAAAAATTTTCCTCTTTAAAATTTACTTTTCTCTTTTTAGCACATTTCCAAAAAAATTTTGAAAAAATGTGCTTATTAGTTTCACTCTGTCCGTCCGTCCGTCCGTCCGTCTGTTTACAAAACTTCCACACCGTTAAAGATAGAGAAAAAAATTTTTAACCATAGTTAGGTCTCATAAAAAAAATAATTTTGTGGAACAACTTTTTCATGTAGCCCCCCCCATTACGGAGCTACATCCCCTCAAACTTTGAAAAAGCCCTATTTTTAAATGCATATATCTTATATTCTGCTTAAGATTTTTTCAATCTGAAAACGTCATTCGACAGGTATTTCTTTTATCTTTGTAAATTAATATCAAAATTATACAATTTTTTTAAATTTAGTGTTTAAATTTACCGTTATGTGACAACCAAATTTTGCATGATTTTACTACTTTCATAACTCCGGCACGCTTCTAGATAGAAGCTTGAAATTTTGAGGCAAGAAAGATCTTTTAGAATTAGTATAAGTTTGCTCAGAAAATTTTTTCGGACCACCCCCTGTTTATGAGCTATTAGGGCTTAAAAATTGAAAATTTGCTATTTTTAAACACCTGTAACTTAGGAACCTGTATACATTTTACTTCTGCAAGATGTAAAAATTAAAGCTACAATAATATATTTTTACGTGTGTTAAAGGTTTATTTTAATTGTAAAGGGTTCCATTGTTGCAGCTCTTCAAAATTGCGAAAAAGCCCCATTTTCAGATGTATATATCTCGGGCTCTGCGTAATAATTTTGCAATCTAAAACCGCCAGAAGATCGAACATTTTATTATCTATATAAAACAATATCAAAATTATGTAATATTTTGTAATTTACTATTTAAATTTACCGTTATGTGAAAACCACATTTTGCATGAAATTTCTTTTTTCATAACTCCGGCACCCCTTTAGATAGGACCTGAAATTTTGAGACAAGAAAGAACTTTTAGAATTAGTATAAGTTTTCTCAGAAAAATTTTTGGTAACACCCCCTCTTTAAGAGTTATTACGCCTCAAAAATTTAAAATTTGCTATTTTTAGACACCTGTAACTTAGGCACCTGTAAAAATTTTTCTTCGACGAGGCATGAAAATTAAAGGTTCAATAATATATTTTTACGTGTGTTAACGGCTTGTCTTAGTTATATAGGATTCCGGACTTACGGCCCCTCAAAATTTCAAAAATGTCCTATTTTCACATTTTTTCTTATTACATGAAATTTTCAAATTTTTGTGTAAGTCACACTTCTAAACAGTTTGTATTGAGTTTTGGAAATGTGCGCTTTTAAAAACCGTTGGTTTACATTCTACCTTGTTTTTTTTTTTAATATTCTTTACACAAGCTGAAATTAGCAAAGAAAAGTCAAAATATAAAAAATAAAAATTTTTAACTTTTGTTTTTCCATTAATAATGATTTAGAGGAAGTAATTATAATCGTTAAGATATAAGAATTTCTGAAAAAGTAAAAATAAAATGGTACAATAAAGTAAGTAAGTAATGGTACAATAAAGTAAAATTGGGATTCTAGAAAATTTGAATTTCTAAGAAGAAAAACTTAACATCTAAACAACTAACAACTCAAGTATGAAATATACATATAAAACAAAAACGTAAACATGCAATATATAAATAGAAAAGTAGCAGAACAGTAATTATAGCTTGACTTAAAAGTTGGAGATACAATCTTCTACCAACAAAAACCCTTAAAAGTTCGTAAATTTAAACGGTGGATTGCAAGTCCTATTTTCAGGAATTACATAAATTATGTTGTCGATATTGATTAATATCAAATAAACCCACATAGTTGGTTGGTGTTATTACTATATGACCATTATTTGTAGTGTAGGTATGCTAGAAGATTGATAATGCATGTGTATGCCAATTGTAAGTTTTTCAAATGAATTAAAAGAACTATAGAAGGTATAGTGCACTTTTTCTTATACTTGTCCTAACTTCAAAATTTAGTTTAAATCTTTGACATAGGCCCTTGGTGGTCTACTGGGTAAGAGCGTATAAAATACGCTGTAAACACCGAGAATCCCACACACATATCGTAATAGTTATTCCCCCCATGCCTGAACAGGAAAAAGGCTGTGTAATTTTCTGTCCACATTTATGTGGCAGAGAAATACAATAAAAAAAAAAAAAAATCTTTGACATGGATATCTAAAAAATTTTCAAAACTTTATCTGTCAGAATAGTATCATCTTAGCTTAAAATTATAAAAGCTCAAAAGTAACTATATATATATTATTTAGGTTCTTTTACGTTTACTAAGAACCCTACAGATCTAGAGTCTAGTGACTACTGATTAACATTATGTTAATCTTCATCGATAATAAAAAGTTTTCTTTATATGAGCACTGCAAATCTAAAATAAATCTAAAATAACTCCTTTTTTTCTCAATTTTAGGTATCTCTTATATTTATGATTTTAAAATAAACTTATTGACAAGCTTCTTGTTAGTTGATCCTTTGCATAGTCATAATAAGTATAAATGCAAATCAGAAAACCTTATATTTTATGTTTTTTAGATGTTACATTTACGTTGTTTAGGTTTTACATTCTTTTACAGATTTTACGTTCCTTATAATTAAAGGTGTTTTAATGTCTTAGTAGAGGGCTTATAAAAAATTTTCGATGCACCGGAGAGACAATCTGTTTAATAGAACTAGAATATATTATTTCATAAAATAAAATATAATTTTGTGAATTTTGTCGATTCTGTGTGATGATTTCACTTTTGCATTAAGAATTTCAAAAGGTTAAGCAGAACAAACAAACAAATAACATAATATATACTTTCTAATTATTTTTGAAGTTTAACAACAACCTAAAAAAGTGAATGGAAAATATTTTTCTCAAAAACAAAATAATTTAAAATTTTTTTTTCTATTTTTCTTTGTGTGTTTTTTTGTTTTTTTTTTTTTTTGTGAAAAGAATCTCTTTAATCCTTCAATGGTTTTATCTTTTTTTTTTTTTTAATGTTTTATATACTCGTATAAACCATTAAAAAACATTGTTAAGTATTTTTTACAGAAAAGAATAACAAATAGAGAGGATTTTTCCTTTTTTTTTGTTTTGCATTAACTTTGGAAGAAAATTATAAAAGATCCGGGTTTTTAAAGTTAAAATTACAAAACAAAGAAATAATATTCCTTTATTATTCTCACTTTATTTCATAAGAAATAATTTTTTGTACTGAGCCATAAAATGAATGTAATAAAAAACTGAAAATATTCTTGCAATTAAATTTTGTTTTTTTCGTTTTACTCTAAATTAGACCTGAACAAAAGGCAACAAAATGAGCAAAAATACAAAATTATAAAATTGTAAAAAAAAAAAAACTGCTGCTTTCAAATTCTTAGAATTGAAATAACATTTTTTTCAATCTTTTGGTTTAATTTTTTTTCGTCAATATTTAAAGCGACGGTATCTGTACAAAAATTAGAAACATAATTTATATCGCCATTCAAAACAAAAAAAAAAAAGAAGGTTGTAATTACGTTTTTTAAGTATTTAATTTCTAACTAACTTCTAAAGTTAAATATTAACTCATAGTTGTAACAATTATTTTTCATTTAATTATGTTTGCCATTTTTAGACTTAATTACATTTTTTTTGATTATATGCTTTCATTTATTCCAATTTGTTGTTTACGTTTAAGTACAGGATTTTTATTTTATGATTATTTTCACTAAATTTTTACCTTAATTTTGTTCCGTCTATATACTTTAAGAGTGTCTAATTTGATTGAGAAGGTTATAAAAATTTGGGTTACTTTGTTCTAATTTAAGTTGTGATAAGAGGAGTTTTATGTGATTGTTCTGCATAGTGTTGAACTTTACGCAAACCCCTACCACCTCCTTTTAGATTAAATTTTAGTATGGGACCTAAAATATAAATATAAATACTAAGTTTGGTTTATTGGATAAAAATATGGTAGATTTCCTTAGAATCTTATGAAGGAAAAGTCAGAAAATTTGGAGAGGAATTTTAAAGAATTAAGTTATTATTCTTTTAAAACTGTACTTTACTGATGTATTAGCTTTGGAGAACACATGTGATGGCATCCTGTACTACGCTGTTTACAGTGTAGGGATGGGTATCTATTGAACTTCTTGTTAAGCGTAGGGAAACTTTAAGTGGAGACGTTAACTATTTAATTTTTTTAAAACTGGTGTTTATCCCAAGAGATTATCTTTATAAAATATGGACAATGGCCCAACTGTAGGGCGATGACTGAATGGAGTGCGGTTTGATATAACACTGGAATTGTTAATAAGACAAATAGATTTGATAGCAAAATGGTGCTACCATGCTACTTAAGGTCTTTCTGGCAACAGACGAGGCCAGTCTCTTATACCAACCAAACAACCAAATAGCTTTCTTTATTTGTAGTTAGCTAGATTTTGTTTTTTTTCTTTTATTAATTTTTTTTTCCTAATTGCTTTTATATATGTAAGCTTAATTTTATGGTTTCCTCCTAAAACTACAAGCAGACTTTTCTTAATTAAATTTTTCATATCTAACTTAGCATACTGCTATTTTTTCTATCTATGATATATAATAGAATAAAATATTTGACTTTCGTTTTTGTGCATAGCAAACAGAAGGATAACTTCTTCCTTAAAGAGGGATTTTTTTGAGCAATTTAAAGGTTGAGTTATTCATCTAATTACTTAATTAAAGCCAAAAAAAAACAGTTTTATAAAATTTTACTTAGATTTAAGATAATGCTACTTTTAGGAGTTAGCTTAAATAGTTTTATAATTAATTTTTTTTGCCTTTAAAGAATTTTTTTAAAACGACATGAATAACAAAAATTTACTTTTTAATTGTTTTATAATATTATATTATTAAATTTTTTAATTAAAAGAAAAAAATTAATGCAGAAGAATAGTAAAAGATATAGGAGAACGGTTTCATTTACTTATTTTTCTTCATTTCATTTTCTCTTTGATAGAAAAGAAAATTTTTTTTTTGTATAAAGTGCAATCTAGTTTAAAAAATTCCTATATTTAATTGCAGAAAGAATGAAATAATTATTTTTGTAACAAATTCTCAAACGAATCATATAACAACTTGCATACAATATAATATTACCTTGTTTCATGTCATTTTTCATACAGTTCGTTTTTTAACAACTTTATTAAGTAAATTTCTATTAAAAATATTTGTAAACTGATATTTGTTTTTTAAACTGTTATGAATTATTTATTTATTTATTTATATTAATATTACATACATAAATGTAATGCAATATTATTGAATCATCGGCTACTAAGGCCATTATAGGTTTTTTATACTATTATTAAATTATATATAAATATTATTTATTTTGTTTATATTTACATTATATTATATTTGGTCGCTATATAATTATATTATTATATTTATTTTATATTTACATTATATTTGGTCGTAAGGGGGGTATGTAAACAAAAAACACTTGCGATCTGTGCAGGGATCGAACCCACACTCCTTTGGTTAATACGCCACACGCCTACCCACTAGGCTACCGAAGCCCCTCCTCGATTAAGAAAAAAAAATATTCAGAATATTATTATATTTTATTGCATACTTTTAGGATTATTTGATAACAATTAATACCATACTATTTTTGTGAAGAAAATTTCAATTTTTAAAAACTATTCATTGTCATTGATTATTCATTTTTTTTTTTTTTTGTTTTAAACTTTTATTTTATTGTGTATATATTTTGATACAAGCTTAACCTAAAAAAAAGTTTACAAAACGGTTTCATTTCAATTATTATTAACATTTAAAATAAAGTAATTTTTTTTGTTAATTTATGTAAATTTAATTTGACTTATATCTATCTATTTAAAATTACTTAATTTATTTTATCTAAAGTACAAAATGCAAAAAAAACTTAAAAAATCATTATTGTATCTGGTTATTTTATTTAAAATTGCCCTAACTTAACTTAACATACTTAGCCTACTTAACCTACTTAGAACCTAAATTAGTAAGCATTTGCTTGCTGTAAAATCTCATCCAACCACCAATATCGTTTTTTAATGCATTTGTCTTTGTCCGGCATGGACATGTCATATTTTAACTTATCTCCATTAATATTACCTGGGTCGTATTCAATTTTTTTACATGTGGCCCGTCTATTATAGTGAAATAATATAGGGACATGGCTTTGGTTTTGAATGTAACCATTTTTATCCAAAAAGATGAAATGTTCAGGGGCTATGAAGCCAGTGAGCAAAGTCTTTTTAATGTACTCCTCATTGTGGTAAAATATATGTGATATTAGACCATTTTCAGGAGTTTTTAGTGCTCTATCATAATGATCTCGAATTAATTTTATGATAAAATTATCGATTCTTATGATTTTTGCTTCCTTGTACAAGTATTTATTGGAATAATAATGCTTGTAGTCGGATTCAGGCTTTCGATGTTTGTTAATACATACTCTTATGCATTTTCTTTCGAACTTACGTATTTTTTCCATTAGGCTTCCACTAATGTTGTTTCCATTAGGCTTCCATATGTTATTCATTAATCACACGAATAATCGATAAAGTATATTAATTATCAAATTTTGTTGCATACTTTTAGAGTAATTTACACAAAAATTATTATTAGAGATTTTATTGTTCGTTACAAAATCAGGGTTATTCGTTTTTTTCAAAATATATATTTAATTAAACTAATTGAAAAATTTAAAAATATAAGAAAATATAAAAAAATAAGAAAAATAATTAAAAATTGGAGCCGAAGAAGCAAACTGGAATATTTAAAATTCCAGTTTGCTTCTTCGGCTCCAAAGCTCACAGAATTGTTTCTGTTATTATCTGAATTATTTTTATTTTATTCAATCTAGAATACTTTTCAAAAATTGCAGCTATAGACAAAACAACCAGAGTTTCTGATTTGGATTTTGTGGCGTTTGGATGTTCTTTTTTGAATCTTGAGTTTTAGATTTTGAGAATTGGCGATTTTGTAGGGAAAGCGATTTGGTAATTATTAGATGTTTTTTAAAAATATTCAGTTAAAAATCTTTAACGCATTAAAATATTACCAGATACTAAGGATGCAACTTAAAAAAAAAAAAGAAATTCATATGCCATCTTTGAATATTTTCTTTTTTTCTTCATACCCATGTAAAAAATCCAATTTATTCAAAGAGATTTTAATTATATGTAAATTTTAGTTTTAAAAAATTTAATTATTTTATTTTTAGCAATTTAATACAACAATTGACAGCATAACCACTTTTTTAACAATTAAATTTTTTTTTCTTCTTCAAATTATAACAAAATATGTTTAAACATACGATTGTACAAAATTATTATATAAAAAATTGTGTTGTCTTTTGTTTTCAGTTATTTTTAGAATATGGGGTGCATATGTCTTTTCTAAAAATAGAGTAAAACAATTTTTTAAATGAAAACATTTATTATTATCCATATTCATATTCATTTTATTTTTTTACAAGGTAACAAAACAATAAGAAGGAAAATAGAGAAAACATGGGTTTGAAACTTTAAACATGCGGTGTCATTTGATGTCTTCTTTATTAAGGGCCTTTCCGAACCATCGCACTAGCACTTGATACTAGCACTTCGCACTTGCACTTTCCAAAAATACTTGATTATCGCACTAAATCTTGCACTAAATTTCTGTCCGGATTACAAATTTATGACTGTTAAAAAATTTTTAGGAGTAGAATCAGCCTTACCTTAATGCATATTTTTATAGCATTTTTATGTCAAATTTATTTTGACAAGTCCTAAAAATCATTTTATTCTAGCATTATTTAACTATATTTAGAATTATTTATGATCACTATGGCAATATTAAGTAAATTTTAAATGCACATATCATTAATTGCCAAAAAAGTAAGTTATTCTTTTAGTTTTCAAATTTTAAAATTGTGAAAAAAGAGAAATATGATTTAATTTAATAATTTTTAAAAATATTGTGTATAATAAAAGGTTTTTATTATTAGTTTTTACTTATTCACTATTAACAAAAACAAAAAAGAATATTTTTAGTGCAAGTACGATCATCTAGTGTGGTTTTCAAAACACTAATTTTTGACATATAATCAAGTGTTAAGTGCGATGAATTCCGGGCAACACTTGATACTATTCGGAGTTTTCGGAGAAAAAAATAGTGCGATAAAATAATATTTAGTGCGAAGTGCGATGTTTTGTGTGATGGTTCGGAAAGGCCCTAAGTTAGAAATTTTTTTTTTTCCATATGATTTCAACAATCGTGCTAATACATTTCTGTAATTTTTAAATATTTGTCGGAATTGAAGATTAAACAATTAAAATAACTATTTAATTCTAAGATATTTTAAAAATTTTTTATAAAAATTTGAATAGGTTAGATTTGAAATAATTTTATTTTTATTTTAATGCAAGGACATGTATATATAAATATGTATTATATAGAATATAATGTCAAAATGAATATCTTAAGATATAAATCAAAATATTATCTTATAAGTTATATATTTGTAATATTTTATCTATTTTAAATTTAATTATTAACTTCTATAATGTAAGAAAAGCTTCGATGCTTTGAAATAATGCCAAAAGGAATAACGCCTAATTCGATTTATTTCTTTTTTAAAGCAGTAATGAAGCTGAAAATGCGATTTTTTTTTTTAAATTCGATTTTATTACTGCTTTTGAATAAAGCCTTATTTCCATTTTTCAAATATTATGTTTTTATCTTTTTGTCGTTTTGCATTTAGATCATGTTGTTTGTTTCATTTATACTAGAAATTTCTTTGTTATTTTTCGGAATTTTTTAAAAATATAAGTCGGACTTTAGATTGGCTAAGAATTTTTGTATAAAGAAATTATTATTTTTTTTCCAGAAGGGTTGAATAAAAGAAATTGCAATAAAGCCAAAATATTTTATTGTGAAATTTCTGGGAAAAAAGTATTAATTTGTTTTTCCAGAAAGCCTTAATATAATTAGAAGGGATAATTTGTAAATGTCTTTTTTTTTAAATATATATGTAAGATAAAAATTTTGGAGGGATTTTATGATTAGTTACAAAGTCAAGAATATACACTTTTTCCGGATCATTTGTAAATATTTTTATGAAATGTTCTGAATTTAGATGGTTTTTATAATTGCGTACTAAATCAGATTTTTAATAATTTGTTTAACGGTGGCCCACTTATTTAGGAATGCATTTTTATAAAAATAGCTATATCAGGTATTCTAATAAAAATCAGCTCCATTTGACTATAAAACAATTTGTTCTTGGGTATTGGAAATATATTGAATTACAATGTTCGAAAGATTTCTTTCGGAAATAAGATCGAATTTGAAAAAAATTATGATTTCGGCTTAATCCAGAATCTGTCCAGAATGAAATAAAAACATTTTGGTCATATTTCTAGAGTTATTATTTAAGGACATCTAAACTTCTTTATTAATAATGTTTTATAATGATGATTTTTAAAACCCTATTAGTTATTTACAGTATAATATGAAAACACAATATGAATATAGCTTAAGATTTAAATTGTTAATACAGTGTTATCAACTAAATATAATCATATAATTATATAATTTGCAATTTCTTTAAATAAAATTCCTTAAAAAACCTTAAATCCGACCTTAAACCATTATGATGAGATCAGCAGTAGGTAGTATTTTAGTTACAAATAAAAATAAAATATTAATAAACCTCAAAAAAGCTAACTTTAATTCTTTTTGAATTGGAATTAAGATCCACACAATTTTTTGTTATTACAAGAAGAGAGTAATAGAATATGTAAAGCAAACGCATTAGAACGGATTTTAGAGTTTTTGATAAAAATTGAGGTATATTTGTTTTTCAGAAAATTTACTAATATGTATATGTGCCGTATTCTGAATTGAGAGGGCTTTTAGAGTTGATAATAAAATCAGGGTTATATGCTTTTTCCAAAATATGTATATAAGTAAAACTCCTATTGTCAGGGATTTTGGGAGGGACTTAAGAATTGAATTCAAAATCAGGATTATACGCCTTTTACAGAATATTTAGATATATGCATATGGGAGTTTTGAATTAGGAGATTATAAAAATATTCTGGAAAAAGCGTATAACCCAGATTTTGTAACCAACTCTAAAATCTCTCCTTATTCAGAAATTGGCATATGTATATATCTAAATATTCTGTAAAAGGCGTATAATCTTGATTTTGAATTCAATTCTAAAATCCCTTCAAAAATCTCTGAGGCCTTAACAATGAGACAAAAGTCCCATGGGACTTCTGGCTAATTGAAGTGACTTAAAAGTCCCAATGAGACTTTATTTCCGAACTTTAACTCCTCGAGCATTCTGTCACTGCATCATTTAATTTATATTGAAAATGTTATAAAAACTTACTTAACACTACAGAATCACACGTGTAGTTTGTAGTTTATTTTTATATTTAAGTGTAAAATAAAACATTAATATGAAGTTATTTTTAAAATTATCATTTAATCTTTACACCTTTTTAAAATGAATATGAAAAAAAAGGGTTTTCTTATTCTAGGTAATATACCATTTTCTTAAAAAAAAAATTTAAATATATTTTGGTGACAATAATTTTAAATAGAAAAAGTGATATACATTAATATTTATAAATTATAAAAAAAATTTTTTCTTTAAAAGTAAAAACTCCAATTTACACGAGTTTTTTAATCTATATTTTAATTTTAAATTACTTGTTATAAAAATGTAAAATTGAAGTCTCGTATTTATTCTTTTTTAAGACTGTTTTGAGTAAAAGTTTAAATAAAGACATTTTATAATAATTTTAGTACATATATTGACACTTTACTTCTTACCGATCGCATACAATTATGTATAAGGTAGGTATTGTTTTCATACTAAAACTTTGTACCCGAGATTTTACCAAATATGGACTACTCCGGTGTGGAGAAGGCTGTACAAAAATTTTTAGCATGATGTTCGTCTGTGTGTGGGGCGTGTGTGTGTGGGTATGTCTATGGGCACGCGTACAGCTTAAACGACTGAGCGCAATTTTTTGCAATTTCATATTTAAGGTTTTGACGTAAATATCTCGGATTGATAAGCTTTTGGAGCACATCGGACAAACGCAAATGGTAGTTTACTATTGTACTTTTTAATTTTTTTACGAATATTTCGTAAAAGGAACAACTTTGCCATAGAACATTTTTTGGTCCGACTAACTTTAACTTTTATTTAATTTATTTTGTAAGTCCAAATTTCATACATAATACTTTTCCAGAAATCTAGTCGATAATTTCCACTTGGACATTGTATACCAGTTCAGAGACATTAACTTAAAAGTTTTAATTTTCAGATATAGTGAATAGTGTTATCCTGGTATCGATTATTAAATGGGTTCAATTTTAATACATTATTGAAACTATTAAAGAACATTCTTTTACAATTTATCTGCTTCATCTTATTGAAAATTGCTAATTTTTTAATTTTTTAAATAAATTTGTTTTTTAAATTAATGCGAATAATTTGTTAAGTGTTTTATAAATATAAATTAAAAAAAAATCCGGTTTGTTTATTTCTAGTTTAGTTTGCTAAGGATGGCTAGTAAAACTAGTTGAAAACGTTCCAAAATAATAATTTTTTGTGTGAATTCGGTAAAGGCATTTTATTTAATTATTTATAATATTCATCTTATAGGGTATCTTGAACTTAAATTTTTGGTTAAACTAAAAAAATTATTTTTTCTTACAAATTGAATTTCTTCATTAAAGATTTTAATAATTATTGACCCTTTCAGAGGCTCTTTATTGTGCACAAAATTTTCAAAAGATGCAATTAAATTAATAAAAGAAAAAAATCAAAAAAACAACTCTTTAATTTAAAAAAAAAAATTTATTATTTGTAATTTTCTAAATCAGCAAATTCTTTAAATTTAATTTTTATTATTCGTAAACTATATTTACTTTTAACAAGATAAATATTTATATGGTTCCTTTTAAGTGAACAGATAGAATATTTATTATAATATCCTTTTCGTCTACATTTTTGTTTTTTCCCTTTTTATTTTAAATTTTTTTAACCGACCTTTCCGTTTCAATACTTTATTAGGAGCATCAACCTTTTGTTGAATGAAAAATCTTTTCAAGATGTAAACAAGGAAAAAAGAATTATGAAGAAAAATCTTTATTAGAATATAAAATAAAACCATAAAGATTGGGTAAAAAAAAAAAAAAAATAAGGTTTAAATAAAATTTCTGAGTATCCTTTTTAAACTGTTTATCCTTTACCAAAAATTGTTATTTTGAATGGTTAACTAAGAGTAATTTATTAAATATTTTATAATAAAGAATACAATACTGGTTGTTTGTTTATTTAAAATTTTGGAAATGCGAAATCTGTTTTTTTTTTTTTGCCATTTAAGATTGAAATATTAAAAGTAGCCTTAAATATAGGACCCTTCTTTCTTTAAGAAATAATTAATTAAAATTATTTATAAATAATAAGTGTTTAATATTCCTTTAAAAATTTTTATATGAATAAAGTTACGAAATATAAGAGAAGTACATATTAAATATATACGTAAATAAGATTGTCTGCAGCTGGTGTTACTAAAAATATTAACTGATTCTTACAAAATTCTAAACCATATATTCCATACATACAATAAACCTATGGTTTAATTTGAAAGGATGTGGCATGTTTTTAATTTGTTTGTGGCATTGTTTACGAACTGAATAGGAAATAGAAAAACAATTAAATTAATTTCTTCTCAATACGCGATTTACGAATAATAATCATTTTTTTTTAGCACATTTTTCAAAATATGTTTTGATAAATTTGCTTATTAGTTTCACTCTTCCCCTTTGTTCGTTCGTTTGTCTGTTTACAAAACTTTTACACTGTTTAAGATAGAACAATGAAATTTGAATCATGTTTCTAAAAAAATAATGTTATGGAACAACTTTTTTGAGACCCTCCGAGCACCTCATTTGATGTGTATATTTTCGATTTTGCTTAGCATTTTTCGTATTCTAAAAACGAGAGGGCATTTTTCTGGCTTTATAAATCAATAGATATTAAAATATAAAATTTTTGTTTTTGAATTTACCCGTTATATGTAAACAAAATTTTGCAAAATTTTCCTTCCTACATATCTTCTGATATAGATAAGGTTGAAATTTTGAAAGAAAAATTAATGTTTTGTACCCCCACTACTTAAAAGGTATTAGGTGTTAAAAATTGAAAAATTGCTATTTTTAGACACTTGGTAAACTTTTTCAAAAATTAAACGGAAACATTAAAGTTTCAACATTAAATTTTTACATTTGTTAATAGTTTTTGTTTTTTTTTTTATCTATTTAGAGTCTCGTTAAAATTGCAGAAGGTGTCTTTTAATTTTTGACAATATTTTATTATTATAAAATTCTATGAAAACTTTCAAATTTTTGTGCAAATCACAATAAATTCTAAACTTTTTCTATTGTCTTTTGTGCTTTTTGACAAATGTGCTTCTTTAAAAACGTTCCTCAAGTTAATGTTACAACAATAAAATCTTTATATGTACTAAAAATATTTTTCAATTCGATATTGAATCTAAATTAATAATAAATATCTTGATGTTAAATAAATTCTGGCATCAAATTAAACCTATCCAATAAAATGAAAAATTAATAAAGAATACTTTTTATTAAATGAATTAATTATTAATTAAATTAAAAATAAATTAAAAATATTTTTGTTTTTAAATACGAGTATTCAGTTTATCTAATGTTTAACGTGCTTCTATTGTCCCAGATTAATCTTAAATAGGGACAATTAAGTACACACATAGCTTCCATTTGTAATATGGAAATTTATTATTAATTGTTTTGAAATGTAAAAAATATTCATTCAAATTAATATTAATATTAATTATTATACAAGTAAGTATATAAAAATTATTTAAATTAAATCATTAAAAACAGAAACAAACAATTCTTATAACAATCATCAATAAAGTACTTAATAACAAACAAATATTTTGGGGAAAATTTAAGATTTTTCACTTAAGTTGCGGTTTGGTTAATTTGCATATGATTTATAGTAAAAGAAAAATATCGAGGCATTGAATAGTACATAATTTTCTTTTCAATTTTTATTTATATTTATTTTTTAGCTCAAAATTGCAATGCTCTGAAAAAATATACTATTGATTTTTAATTTTTCACCTTTAGCTTAACACTTTACCTAAAATTATTTTAAAATATTCGTACCTTTGAATTCGTACCTGTCGGATTTAATTTTTTATGTGACATTTTTTAAATGTCATTCATTGTCATATTAAAATGTTAGCATATTTTAGTAAATTTTAAGCTTGCTTTGATTTTCTTTTCCTTGCAGTACTCCTGTACTCTGATCAAGTAAAATTATAGTAAAAAGTAATATTAAATATTTAAAATGCGGTTCAATTATATTTTTATGAAGTTTAATATTCTACATTTCCAATTTGGTTTTCAAATTGTACTGATTTTCTGGCTATTGGTTTTGAAATATTTTAATGCTTAAGTTATAGTATATATAACAAGGTAGAATGTAAACCAATGGTTTTTAAAAGCGCACATCTCCAAAACACAATTCAAACTGTTTAGAATTGTGACTTGCACAAAAATTTGAAAATTTAAAAAATAAAATTTAAGTAATTGTTTGTAATAAGAAAATATGTGAAAATAGGACTTTTCTGGAATTTTGAAGGGCTGTAACTCCAGAATCCTATATAATTAAGAAAAACCGTTAACACACGTAAAAATATATTATCGAACCTTTAATTTTCATGTCTTGCCGAAGAAAAATTTTTACAGGTGTCCAAAAATAGCAAATTTTCAATTTTTGAGGCGAAATAACTCTTAAAGAGAAGTTGCTACCAAAAAATTTTCTGAGGAAACTTATACTAATTCTAAAAGTTCTCTTTCTTGTCTCAAAATTTCAGGTTCCTATCTAAAGGGGTGCCGGAGTTATGAAAAAAAAATTTGCATGCAAAATGTGGTTTTCACATAACGGTAAATTTAAATAGTAAATTACAAAATATTGCATAATTTTGATATTGTTTTATGTAGATAATAAAGTTTTCGGTTTTCTAGAAGTTTTAGATTGCAAAATTATTACGCAGAGCCTGAGATATATACATCATGAAATATTTTTCGCAATTTTGAAGAGTTGTAACTCTGGAACCCTATACAACTAAGATAAACCTTTAACACACGTAACACATGTTACTGTAGCTTTAATTTTTATATCTTGATGAAGTAAAATGTTACAAGTTACAGGTGTTTAAAAATAGCAAATTTTCAATTTTTGAGCCCTAATAGCTCATAAACAGGGGGTGGTCCAAAAAAATTTTCTGAGCAAACTTATACTAATTCTAAAAGTTCTTTCATGTCTCAAAGTTTCTATCTAAAAGCGTAACGGAGTTATGAAAGTAGAAAAATCATGCAAAATTTGGTTTTTACATAACGGTAAATTTAAATACTAAATTTAAAAAAATTGTATAATTTTGATATTAATTTACAAAATACCTGTCGTATGACGTTTCCAGATTGAAAAAATCTTAAGCAGAACCTAAGATATATGCATTGAAAAATAGGGCTTTTTCAAAGTTTGAGGGGTTGTAGCTCCGCTACATTAAAAAGTTGTTCCATAAAAAATTTTTTTTTATGAGACCTATCCATGGTTAAAATGGTTTTTTTCTCTATCTTTAACGGTGTAGAAGTTTTGTAAACAGCCGGACGGACAGAATGAACACACAAAATTTTTTTGGAAATGTGCTAAAAATTGAAAACCACCAAATAATTTTGAATGGAGTAAAATTTTTTTAAATAAAAACAATTTTTTATTACTTTATTTATTGGGAAGTACATATATTCCGCCTCCTTTAAGAGTTATAGAGTGAGTTGAAAAAATTAAAATTAAAAAATTATAATTGTTTTCATTTTTAATTCTAAGATTTTAAAATATCAAAATTTCAAAATTTTCTCTATACATAGAAAATTCTTGTTGGTTATTCATGCAATTTTTTTTGCAGAATTTTATCAGATTATTTTATGATCCAGTATATTCAAAAATTTCATTTTACGAGCTGCAGTACTTAGTTGAAAATAATCTTAAGGAGATTATTATTGAAACAGTATATTTGCTCAACTATGTATTAAAATTTTGTTACTTATACATTTTTATAACTTTGAATATATTATTATTTCGAAAACAAAAAAAAAAAATTTGACAAAAAATGATTACCATATTAAAAAAGGATAAATATTATGCGCAATATTGCGTATGTCATAAAAGTAAAAAATGTCGTTTCTTAACAAAGATTTTTTACTACACTAAAAGTATTTAAATTAAGCTGAATTTATTTTTGTTAAGTAAATCTCTTTAAAGAAGAACATATTCAGCAAATATCAATCTGATATATGATGCAATGGTGAGATGCAGATCTTCCAATAGGTTTCGTATTCAAACCCCGGCTAGATCATATCCCAAAGAAGTAATTTTTAGGTAATAATTTATATCGTAATTGCGTATATCATAATATAGAAATAATCAATAAATAAATAATTTTTGTATGCAAGATAATAAATGGCGCACAAAAATAATATTTGTGTCTCATAATCTTATAATCTTGGCTACTCTCAACTAATGATTTAAAAAACTGAAACGAAGTCTTAAATTAATGTTATGCTACTTTGTGGATGCCATATACTTTTTATAGGTGTGAAATGGAAAAAAAAAACAAAAAATTGAAAATTACAAAATCAGGTTGGCACATATCCGGAAGGAAAAAGTGCCCACCTTTTATGGGTATATTGATACTAAATAACGATCAATAAAAAAAAAAGAAATCAGGAAACATAAGATTTTTTCATAAGTAATAAACGGTTTTCAGATTTTTATTAATATATATTTTAATCAAAGAATTATTAAATGAAATTTGTGCTTAGTTGACTTCTGGAAAATTACAATAAAAAGTATTATATATTTTACTTAAATTTTACTTAAATTAAATATTATTAAGTTATAACATTGCTTTTCTTGTAAAATATTTAGTTTTTTATGTAAACAAAAATTATGATAAATCAAAAAACATTTTCTTCAATTCTAAAAAAAACCCTATATAAGAAAAACCTTTAACACATATAAAAATGCAATATTGAAGCTTTAATTTTTAGGTTTTATTTAAAACAAATTTGCACATGGGTTTAAAAATAACAAATTTTTCATTTTTGACCCCTGATATGAATTATCCTTTTTTCAATATATAAAGTTTTTGACTAAGGCGTCAAGGATTTCAGAGACACAAAGAAATCAAAAAAATTTTTTTTCGGAATATGGAATATGGAAAATAAGACAATGTTTCTGGAATATGGAAAATAAACAAATGTTAAATGTTTCGTTTTATCGACATAACGGTTTTTATAACGGTAAATTAAAATATCAAATTGGAAAAATTTATGTAATTTTTCTTTCTGTCGTTTGATTTTTGTAAATTGAAAAAAAAAATATTAAGTAGAACTTGAAATAATATATAACATTTAAAAATACGACATTTTCCAATTTTGTGCAACTGTAGCCCTTGTAAAGTGTGAGTCTATATAAAAAATGTATTCCATACCTTCTATAATTTCAAAACCAAATTGATAATTATTTAAATAATTAAATTATGATAATAAAATTTGAAGTAGATATGATTATTGTTGTAAAGGGAAATTAATAACATATATACTTTTTCTTCTTCTGGAAATTTACATTGTGATAGATAATCTTTAAAAGTCAAATGGTTGAAAAGAGGGTAAAAGAAATTTTATTTTAGTTTATGAAATTAACAGGTATTATTTTATTTATATAAAAGAATATTAACTATATGCTAAAAATAAATATTAAAAATAATATTATATAAAGAATGTAAAGTTTAAAAATTTTTCTTTACTATTTTATATGTAGTATATAAATTTTTTTAATAAATAATGTCTCTGCTAACCCTATATATACTTTATAAATAATTGTCGTATATTTTAGCTTTAAGATATGCGTTATATTGTTATAACGACACTTAAGAAAATTATTATGTTACATTTTTTGTTGTTATAGACTAAGACTCCATAAAAGATATTGTCTTTCTTCTTTTGTCATTGTTAGATATACTTTGTCCTTTTTTTTTTATTTATAAATTTTTATTTTAAGAATATATTATTGTGGTATTATACTTTTGAAATATGGTTTATAATGAGTGGACTATACATAATTAAATTGTTTTTACTATGTCGCTAATTTATTTTTATTAAAAGTTTAAAAATAAAAAGTAAAATTGAAACATTACTAGAAATTTAAATTTATCTACTAAATATTATATCAGATATTCGCTTGACCAATTAAAATATTTGTTCAGGTACAAACAATAATTGTCTGCATTCCTTCTTCATCTAATATTTTAACAATTTGGAAACTCTATGGAAATTTGAAATAAATGTTTCTTCTATTAAATCTTAAAAATATACATTGTTGGATTAATATATCCTATATTGCTTCAGCACGCATGTAAGAATTCTTTTATTCTTTGTAACAACGTTCTATTTTTAATGGAGTGTTTTAATTCCCAAAGTGTCAGTGTCAGCTTTAATAATATGCGATTATTTCAAGTGAAATCTTTTCGTTTTTTTTGTCTTTTTGCAAGTGGCATAAAAGCGATACTCACTGAAATGCAAAAAATGAAAATATATTAAAGAAAAAACTAAGACAAAAAAAAAGAAGAAGAAAATGAACAGCAATAGTGATATATGTAGAAAAGTGTATATATGTGTACTTTTATGTGGTGTATTCTTAAATAAAATTGTTGTGGTTTTTGGAAATGACATTTTATTTTTTATTCTGTTCAGTAGAATAATTTACATTTTAATGTGTTTACTCTATTATTTATTATTAGTTATTTTATTTCATTTATAATTTTTATTTTTTGTTTTTAAAAAAAAAAATATAAGGAATGGAACAAATAAATATTAAATAATGTTTTATAATATTAAGGTGTGATCATTTTCAATAAAAATATTTAGTTAAGTTTAAAATTTTATACGAAATTATAAAAATTTTCAAGATAAAGAAACTGATTTTAAATTTCTAAAAAATTTAACTTAAAGTTAATATTGAATTTACTTGTTAATTTATGAACCTTTGATTTGATTGTTGTTATTTTATTTATTTATTTAAAAACAAGCTCCTACCGCATACAATGTGGTAGGAAAGAGAACTCTGCCTTTCCCTTACAGGTGTGGCAGGAGTTTTATTTCACATTGTTTAAAAAGTTTACTAAAATTTTGTTATTATATTACATGTTATATCCTTTTTATGACCTTTTTATGTAATTGTTATTAGACTTTCTTCTATTTTGACTATTCACGTTTTTATAGTTTTTCCCATATCTGGAACTTTCTGCAAATTTCTTTGATTTGACTTATCTGGGTGCTGTTTTCTGTCTTCAGTATTTCCAACGATGGCTTCGGATGGAAATTTGAACACACCAAAAGCATGTGTAGTATTGAAAGTGGCTTTGCACAAAATATGCATAAAGTTTGTGGTTGTGAGGTTAAAAGTTGTTTCTGTTAATAACCTTAGCAGTTTGATTTGAGTTGTTCTAATTCTAATTCTAATTCTTAACATGTTTTTAAAAACAATCTTCTTTAAGTCTGGATGTATTGTTTTGACTACCTATTCTGTTATTATGGTTGCAGTGTATTTGTTTTTGTTCTGTATTATGTGTGATTATCTGCGCTTTAATTTGGCAAAAAAGTTTAGAATATTGAATTATTGAAGGTGTTCTTATTGCTTCTCTTGTTGACTTGTCTGCAAATTCGTTGCCTTCAATGCCAACATGTCCGGGGATTACCTTAATTGTGATATTGGCTGTGTTAATTTTTGTTATTATTTCCCGACATACTGTCTCAGGGTTGTTTAAATTTTTAATGGCAGTAACTGCACTTAGACTGTCTGAGAAGGTTAGTGTATCTTTCATCTGAATAATTGCTATCTTCGCCGCTTCAGAAATAGCTTCTGTTTCAGCTGTAAAAATTGTGGTTTCTACAGGCATTATTTTGGTTTGAAAAATGGTGTTTTTGGTTGTTATCGCATATGCAACCCCTTCATCCGATTTGGAAGCATCCATATATAGTATTTCAAATCCTTGGTGCATATTTAATTTTCCTGTCCCTAGCTTTCTGTACATTTCTATGAGTCTGCTTTCTTTCTTATGGTTGGCTATTGATTTATCTATTTTGTCTGTCCTGATTGTCCACTGTGGTACCTGTGTTAGGTTAGATGTGTTTCTTTGTTGTTATTTTGAGTTCAATTAAACAAAAATCATTTAATTTTGATGTGTTATTTAAAAATTTTTGTGAATTCCGGAAAAAAAACTCATTTAATTTTGAATTGATATTTAAAAATTTTTGTGAATTCTGAGAGTTCTTGTATCTACGATATCGTGTTACAAATTATTCACACTAAACGATAAATTATTAGATACATCTAGAAAAGCAGCAGGTTTTTGATTGAAGCTGACAAATTTATTTAGTAGCATATTTCTTAATATAAAATCAAAATCTCGAACCTGATAAAATCTTTTATTTCAAATTTCTTTTTATAAATTTCTCCAAAATTTTCATTTATCCTTTCAGCTTTTCCAGTCGTTATTTTCTTGTTTTCATCGTAATTTAAGGTTTTTTATCAGAAAATTAATATCTCATATAAAAAATGATTATGATCCTCTTTAAATGGATTTTTTTACCATTTCCAGTCACTTTTTAAAGATTTTAACAATATTTAACAATATATTCAGGAGCATATTTCAATAACAAAATATTTTCATTGTTATTATTATTGTGTAAAAACCGGCTGGAAATGGTAGAAAAATCGATTTAAAGACTTGGTATTTTAGTTTAAATTCCTATTTTCAAGGAAAATATTTAGTTTTTACTAAAATAGCAAAAATGATTTGATGAAAACAAAAAGTGATCACGAAATTAGGTTAAAAACCAAATTCAAATTTTAATTTATAAGTTCAAAAATAAAGTAAACTGTCCAAAAACTCACCATTTGTAACAAAAATTGTCATTTTTCATAAAGCAATCAATAATTTTTAAACGAAAAATTTATTTTCTGATAAACGAGGAAGAGTTCAGTAGAGTAGACTGTGTTAACTGTGGGATACCCGTATGAAGAAAATATACCCTGTTTCTATAAAACTTGACCTTTTTTTAACAGCGTTTAGATGTTTTAGTACCGACGTTAACTACAGAGATATATTTATGTAAATTGTGAAGTTGTATAACAGCTACCCGAATCTATTGCAGAAGCACAACCAAATTTTACAGAAGTTATTGCCATAAAACTTGATAATCATTTTTAAGATTTTAGACGCCCCGCTTCATTAAGTTCCAAGATAGTACTGGTTCACATAGTAATTTCAGTGTCAGATTATATCCCGGATTTTCAACATACTTTCCTGTTTGTTTCAATATGTATTTACTTGTATATGGTTCAGATTGTCTTATCCGCCTAAAAGGTAAACAATAAGAAAAACAGAAAAATATGGCCATATTAATATTAAAATATTCACAAATTTTTTAAATCTTGCATAAAAAAAAAAAATACATATTCACATTTGTATTTTTTCCTTATATTAATACTTTTGTCATCAACTGTACTTATTAAATTCTCCAGGTCCCACATATATAGCATTAATTTTTAATTTTCTGAAAATACAAAATTTATAAATAGCTAACACATAGTAACACCTTAACAACAATAATAATATAACATAATTTTATTTAAAATGTTATATACATAACATATACATAATATGTATGTACATTATTAGGAATGGTCATTTAGTTTCTATATTTAGTATTTTACATCGAAAGTATATTATGTTGACATATCCTTACATAAACATGTTGCAAATATAATTATAGATATATTTTTATATACTTTATTCTTTCGCTCTATATTAAAAAAAAAAAAAAATCAATTAAATGTACATAATATTATACTGCCGAGGTCGACCTTCTTTTTTATAAATAACCTCAGATATAATATACCTGACATTTACCTGATGATAAGGGACATCTATTGAGGGAGTTGGATAATGGAAAGATCATATTTAGAACGCTAAAATTTAACTTCTTATCTCTTAGTTTTTGTTTATTTTGTTTTTTGAATTTTTATTGAGTCAAAGAATGTAAAATGATATTAATAGAAATGGTATAGTGTATGTATATATATATATATATAATGTATAATAGATTGGTATATATACTTATTCAATTTTAGTAAAAGAGTGGAAAGATTTTTTTTGTAATAAAACCTTGATTCTATAGGTTTCAGATTATGATTTTTAATTGTATCAAAGGATTAGAAAAATAAATTAAGGATGTGGAATGAACAAAATCATTTTAGAAAAAGTGTGCTTTTAATTGTTTTTGTGTTTTAAATGTAAAATGAATTTTTATTTTTTTTTTTTTAAATCAGCTGATCAGCTATGTAGTGTAGTTATGAGAACAGAATCGAGCGGTGTTATATTACTCTATAGAGTAGAGTACGACGAGAGATCGTAAAGTTATAAGACATACCAAAAAAAGTATTAAAATAATAAAAACTGTATTATAGTTTTCTCTGCTTTTTACAAATAATTTATGTGGGTCCATCTGTTTATTTATTTTAAATATTTATGGGCACTTGAGAATTTAAAATAATCCTTATGTGAAAAGAAAATTTAAAAAAATATCGCATCATTTTCATCCTCATAAGTAGTTAAAACTAAAAAGTCATATTTAGTATAAATTATATCAGTAAAAATTATTTAATTTTTAATAAAACTGAAAAACTTTTTGCTTTGTAAATATATTTAGAAACAAGTTTATTAGCAACATATTGAAAATTTTAAAGTTTTTTTTTTTTCCAAAGGTAGTCAGATAGTCTTTTCGAAAGACTTTAGATTAAAACTATACATGTAAGTTATTCCTTGTTATATTGCATCTTATAAAAAATTTCTCTTTTAAATCAAACAATAGATTAAGAGATACTGTGATGTAAAACGAATAATATTATTTAATTTGGGTTTTAAAAGGGAAGGGAAACGGTTTGGAAACGAGGTTGGATGCGATTAATTGAAGATAAACTTACTTTTGATTTAAAATCTTCTATAACATTTAAACTGATACCATTTTCTTTTAAAAAATCTTTCCATTTTTATTATATTTTATTCATAAATTATATCCAATTATTGTGTTATATAGTTGTTACTGAAGGTTGTGTAAATATGCGTTAAAAAGAAAAACAAATATTAATTATTTTCAGTTTTTTTTTTTTTTTTTTACATATTTATAAAAAAATAATTGTTCACCATATTGACAATCTCAGACTATTATAGAATAAAGAAAAATTAAAACTTTACATCATCATATATTTTAATTTTTTTTTCTTTTATAAAAAAAATTAGCATATTAAGTAATTATTTATTATTATAAATATTGTTTTAAGGTGGAAATCGATTATTAAATACATATAATTGAATTATTGGATTTTTTTAATGAAAACATTGTAAAATTTTTGTTTTAATAATTAAAATCAAATCCGAACGTAATAATTAATTTATAATCGTATTAAAACCTTAAAAAAAGTGTACTTAATATTTTCTTTGTACATTGTATGCTTTCTATTAATATCAAAATGTATATAATTAGTTTCTTTAATTATTAATTAACTAACTTTTAGTTAAAAAGATTTCTTGGAAAATATTTTCAATTGAAAAAAATAATGGTTTTCTTTTTTATTTAAAGTACATTTTTTTCTTCTTTTTAATTCAATCAATTTATAAAGTTATTACTAAATAAATATTTTTTTTTTTTTTAAGTAAAACAGTAGAGAAAACTTAAATCAAAAGAAAATTTTATTTATTTTTATTACTTTAAATGATATTTTAAAAATACATACTTACCTGGTTCTTTTTTAAACATTTTTTTTAAGCATATTGTGAGTGATTCTATAAAATGTTGAAGTTCGAAAAACTTCACTATATAACTTTGTAAACTTCAATTCTTGTTTGTATATAGATATATATATAATTGAAAGGGGGGTGTGCTCACACAACAGTAATTACTACAATTTAGGTCGATATATATTGTAATTCCAAACGTAAGAGATGTAAGAAGAAAACTCACAACCTTTTGCAGCATATGAACTTACACTCAATCAATAAGCCATTATGTTAAACTACTAGACCACTAGATCAGCAGTGCCTGCTATACCTCTATTACATTGATAATTGAATTAGTTTTATTGTATGAAATTGTACAATACATTTACTCCTTTTCTATCATTATATTTGAAGCTACCGTGCATGAAATTTTCGTTTTGATTAAAAAATTTAATGATATATTGCTTTTTTGACTAATGCAATGTTTTAAAACAATTAAAAAAGGATAATTATGCAAATTATATAAATTATAATGTAGTTATTATTAAAATTATCAAAAAAAAAATACTGTATAAGGAAGAGCGTAAATAGTTGACTATGTCAACTTCTGGATACCCGTATGAATATAAGATATACTGTTACCATAAAATTTTTATTATCTTTTTCGCAAAATTTCGGTCATTTTCTTTTAAAATTTGACTTAATAAAGTACCAAGATATATTTATGTAATTTTTCGAATTGTATCGCAGATTTCGGAACCTGCCGATCTAGACTAACTAAATTTTGCAGAAGGCGTTGGCATAAGACTTCTTTTCACAAAATTTCAGATACCTAGCTTTAAAAAATCCTGAGTTATTTTCATAAAAGAAAACAGGAGTTTTATGGTACGTCTAGTCGAACCAGCGGGCTAAATTTGCTGGATTTCAATAGTAAAAGTAATAATTTGACAAAGATGAAGTTGTAAAAATTTCAGAATTCTAGCTGCTTTATTGTTTGAATTATCGAGTGAATGTACATGGTTTAATCGATTCTGAATTCTATTCTGAGCAAGAATATTTATACTTTTCGATATAAATTTCTACCCTTTAATATGTCATAAGCGCAAAATTTATTCAATGAGAATAAACGTTACGTATGGGTAGAAACATAATATATTTACTATAATATGTAGAAATTCAACGATTGCATAAACATGAAAAATTAAACTATATACAATATTATATACCTATATAATAATTTTTTTTTTTTTGTATTTAATAATTTATAAGTGTTTTTTATTTAATATAAACTCAATACACACCAACTCATTGCAAAACATAAACATTTCTTTTATCCTTTGTACTAATTTCCCACTTTAATTCTTTAAAAACAGAAGAACAAAAAAAAAAATGAAAATTTATTCACTGCAGGATCACACTCCTTTTTCTTGCAGCAATACAATAGTATAGTTAATAAATAATTTTTCTCATTTATCTTCTTTTTGATATCTAACAACAACAGGTGGTTAATTTCTGAAAAAAAGAAGGAAAGTAAAACTTACTATAAACTTTGGAATAAATTCAAGGAAGGAGATAAAAAAAAAAGAATATAAAAATCTTTTCCTTGTCGGATTTTTTATTTACATTGGAAAGAATTTTGAAAAATTGTTCAATAAAATGAAAGTTGTTCTTTAAGAGTTTTTACTATATATAGATTTTTTTTTTTTTTTTTTGTTAATCCAAAAGGTTTTTAAGAAGGAACGTAAAACTAAAAATTTATAATATGCTAAAGTTTCAATTTTCCCCAAATAATTGAAAATGATTGAATCATTTTCCCAAATAATTGAAAATGATTTTTGTGTTCATAAAATTTTTGGTGCGGTTTATTAATTTTATACGAGCATATATTTTTTTTCTTTTTGACTAAAAGGAGGATAGGGCATTTACTAAGTCATTTTTAATTTTATTAAAATTAAGCTTCAGTTTCAAGAATCATTAGTTTCATTAAACCTTTTATTATTCGGCTGTAAGTTATAGATCATTGAATGGACGGAAATATTGTCGTTCAATTTTTACCATACTTATTAAAGAATTATAGAGCACATGTTGAGCCAAGCCCATTATACATTTCTACGGTGGGTAATTACGGTCATAATTAGTCACATTCTTTAATATCGGTAGATTCAATAATATCAATTGTGGGGAAAATATGCTTTGGTTAATACACCTATAATTATAATATCTAATTGAAAAAGATTTTTTAATTTTACAACAATTTTTTAGAGATACTATTAAGATATACATTCAGAAAGTTACGAAAGATATGAATTTGAAAGAAATTCATGTGTTATGATAAAAATTCGAATGTTCTTTTTGAAAAAAAATTCTTGTTAAATCTTTTCATTTTATGAACCTAAGAATAATTTATATAGTCAAACTTTTCCATTTCTTATATCTTTATTCTGTTAGTAAATGATCATTTCACAAACTAAAAACTTATAACAGGCGTTTAGACGACTTCGTAGATTCAAAAGGTGTTTTTTTTTTGTTTGGCCTGGTGGCTTTTTGAATAATTTATATTTTAACCTTCTCTTTTTTTCTATTATTTTGAAGTTTAGATTGGGCTTGTAATATTGTTTTATAATGGGGGACTATCTATGAGAATATTATATTTTTTATATCCAACATAGTTCAAGGGTATAATAAATTTGCCATTACATTTCTGACATCTTAAAGAAGTTACGTTCGAGTATAGCTGCCATACTACTTTTTTATTTATATAAAAATTAGTCCGTGTCTATTGAAACTATATGTATTTTCTAAAAAATGATTTATAGTTTTATCGCAATACCTTTTATGAATTTTGGTTGCTTTAGCAGTCTAGCCCAAACAGTTTGGTAACTTGCAAATCTTAAAACTTAATTAGGCTAAACGTCTGAATTCTTGTAAAAAATATCAAGTTTTATGGCAATAAATTTTGTTAAATTTTGTTGTTCAGACCAACAGGTTCGAGTAACTCATATAACTTTAAAACTTATATAATATTTTGGTACTTAACTAAGTCAAATATTTGAAATTTACGAAAAGATGATCAAGTTTCACGGAAATAGCCATATATTATATCCATACGGATATCCTAGAGTTGACACAGTCTATTCTACACTTTTAATCGCTTTTATTAGACTTAAGATTTTTTTTTATATGCTTTAATATATTTTTTTTTTAGATGTTCATATATTTTACTTTTCTTAACAGACATTTTGACGCAATATAATATCTATAGCTATTTTTTGTTTGTGCTTTTTTATATTTTTCTATTATATGAGGTGGTCTTTGTGCCATTTTTGATTCTATTTGTGTCAAAAAATAAATATTTTTTTTTGTGTAAATATATTCACATACAGTATACACGAATAACGTAAAGCAGATAATATTCTACTAAAAAAAAAAAATCATATAGAAAAAAAAAAATTTTTATATTGAAGAAATCTTTAATATTGCATAAATAATAACATAAAAATTCTAGAACATCTATAAATCTTTAATTCTTGTGTTTTAATAAAATAAAAAAAATCTCATGTGACACTATTTTAAGAACAATTCTCAATAGTAAGGTATGAGGGGATATATTTCCTTGCACAATTTCACAAAAGAAAAAAAATATTTCTATCTTGGATAAATTTATTTAACATTTTCAAAACAAAAAAAAAAACTTTTTAAGAGTTGTTTGCGCTTAAATTCATGAAAATGATAAAATATTTTCTTCTTAAATTAGTGAAATAATTTCCTTGGGTCTTGAGAATAATTTCTTTATATTTTTTTTTTTTTTTTTTTTAAATTTTCATTTTAAATCTATTGTTATTTAAATTTTATCTTTTATTTCACTTTAATTTAGTTTGAAGATCTAAATCAATTTTATTTAAATTTAACACGTAGTGTTAGTGTTCCTTCAGGTGTCTATCAATATAAAAAACAGTGTCATTGAATAATTTTCGTTATAGTTTGTACACCATTTATATAGGGTTTTCCAAGAATTAATTATTATATAGACATCCAATTGAAATGAACAGAAAATAGAGAAAATTAGAGTCGCATAAAGCGTAATTAACTCTTGAAGAATTTTCTGGCCAACATTTTACTCCATACATTGATGATAATGCAAATGCAAAGTATATTTTATTCTTTTCGAAGAGATAAACTATAACTCAAGTATATATATATATATGTATATGTATATGCATATATATATATATATATATATATTTTGAATATACCGCATTTTTCCAATTATTTTTTCCAGATAAAATAATATTAGAATATAATATAAAGGATATTTCTATGAACAGAAAAAAAAAATGATAGAAATCTATGGAAAACTATGATAAAATTTTGTATTTTTCCACGTAAATTTGGTCCTTTATAGTATATATCATTAAAATATTGAAGTACCTAATGTTACGCTAAAGAATTTATATATATAGCATTTTACGATTAAATGAAACCTTTTTCAAAATAAATGAAACCTTTTTTAAAGTAAATGAAACCTTTTTCCAAATAAATGAAACTAAAAAAAATTACAAATAAAATTTATTTATATAAAAAAGTAAAATTTAATTCATTTACAAAATTTTATAAATGAAACTTGCAACTATTGAAACTTGTTACTACTAACTTGTAAAATTGCTTTTTGGTTATCGATAAGTCATAAATTCAGAAAAGATGAACAATTCAAAAAATAATTACGGACAATGGGAGCATTTCAAAATTTTGACCACTCTATTCGCCAATGCTCAGTTCAATAAAAAAGTTATTTTCGAAAATAAAAACATATGCTTGGTTAATATTATGCGATACTAAAATCGAGTATAATCTTCCACATGTAATTAACCAAAGATCAAACAATTGATCTAATTATAAAATGAACATGGTATTTCCAATTCCGCAAGCTTAGGAAGGTCTGATTTAATGTAATGGTTGATCCTCCGAATCTTGTGGAAATAAAGATTATGTCCATCCCGTAATTGGAGCAATCTAAGTTCTGAATTTTTGCCTTATCTATAACCAAAAAGCAATTTTGCAAGTTAGTCTTATTTATTTATTTCATTTTTGTAAATAAATTAAATTTTACTTTTTTAAATTCTAATTTTATTTGTAATTTTTTTTAGTTTCATTTATTTGGAAAAAGGTTGCATTTATTTTGGAAAAGGTTTCGTTCAATTAAAAAATAGTTTCATTTTATTGAAAATGAGATTCATTTAATTGAAAAATAGTTTCATTTAATTGAAAAAAAGTTTCATTTAATCGGAAAATGCTATATAACGAATTGACCAACAATTAAAGTTGAAGTGTTAAAAGATATGTTCAACAAAAAGTATGTAAAATTCTGAATCAACTGTATTAACTATTGAGTTGTATGGAAAATGCTACAATTAATTAATCATAACACTTTTCTTGCACAGCTAAAAAAATAAAATTGATCAACTTTTAACTTTACGTTCTAGATGCGCTTTAAAATGCGCTTTTAAACTGGTTGTATCCTAATAAAAAGTGGTTATATGTATTCGAAAAAATAGTCATTGAATCGAACAAAATAGTAATTGTGTCCGAAAAAAAATTAATGTGCGGAACAAATTTTTGTAGTTAAAGTTTACGTATGTATTTTTGCCATTTTTAACTGTACTAGAAAATCCCCTGTGCAATTGCACAAATTCTATAGATTCAAAAACATTTACGTTATCATACTGACTCCCTTAATAAACTACCTAAAAAGCACCTTTAAAAAAAACGTTGAAATCACTTACTTACTTGTAATAGAAAAAAACATAAAACAAATCTAAACACATAAAATTAAAAATGTTAGGTACAGTTTATTAATTTATTCTCGCCGTTTTTTCGTGGCTATAATTTATGACAGTTTTTTAATTATTGAGAAAAAATGGTCCAAGCTAAAAACACATTCAGGGTAAAAGTTCGTGCCGATATCTCAAAAATTGTTTGAAACACATGTATAAAGTGCACAATAAAAACCGGCGAAAAACCAACCAACACCAACCGCTACGACATTTATTTTTTGTTACATTTAAAACACTCCCAATAATCGAAATAATTTTAATATTTGTTAAAATTTTACTCTCTATTTTTCTTTAGTTTTAAAAAAAAAAAATTTATGTCGATGAAAAACAGTTGTTTTCGCCGCGAAATTACTTCAATTACCAAAACTACTTTCAAGTCTTTTGCGTTTATTTTTTTTTTGCTTGAAAAAAATTTGCTGAATTTATTTTATTTAAATGTACTTTGGAAGAGGTCTTTGGTATATTTAATAAAAGATTCATGTCTCTGATAATGTAATTTCATAAATTTTCGGGGTCTTTTTTTTTGTGACGGTCGTTTTCGACAGCTTTTTAATTTAATGGTCTAATAATAAATTATTTTTTGTTATTCTATGTTATTTTTTCTTTTTTTTTTTAAGAAAAATATCCATTTCTATAATATTTAGTAAGTTTCTGATTTCTGTTATGAAATATAATTAGCTAAGTCTGCCGAATTTTATATTAATAAAAAAAATTCAAATATTTTATGTTATATCAAAAATTTAGCTTAAAAAATCAAAATTCTAACCTAAATAAACAAAACTACTATAAAGTCAGTTGCGAAGCTTTTACCAGCTTTTATAATAGTGAAAACAAAATCAAGAATTAAATCGGCCTATTATTTTTTTCTTATAAATATGAGGTTTACTATAAACTTTGCTCACTCTCACTTTTTCACTTTCAGACGTTTTAATTTTATTAAGAGCACCTATTTTTATTTTTTTTTTTCAAAACAAAGATTGAAAATGCCAACAGAAGATTAATAATTTATTTTTAATTTACCGCTGCGACCAGTCCATAATGGACGTGGCGGTCAAATTTAAAAATTAAAAATTTGCTGAATTTATTTTTATTGAAAATGTGTTTTTTAAGTACCTATGTACTTTTCCTTTTTTGACTGTACCCACTTTTATTGAACGGTTTGTGTCTCTTGATAATACTTTGAGTCAAAGATTTGTATCTCTGGTAATAAAATTTTAAATTATTAAATAAATATACAAAAATATCATCATTGCCAGTTTAGTTTACATTCAGTGTGAGTGTTTTATTATAGATATAAAATATATTTTTTTACATGTTGGCAAGGTCTCGCCAACATCTTGTGTATTATATTATAGATTTATTTATCATAACATTTTTAGTCATAAAATCTAACCTTAAAAAATTAATCGAATAGATTTTACGTATCCTATTGCTATAACTAGTGCCTAATAAAAAAATTCGAAATATCAAAAATGTTCCGAAATTATAAAATTTTATCTGCTTCTGTACTGTATAAATTTAACACGTTGTATCTTTTCTTTTTGGCTGGAAAAAAAGTCAAATTAAGAAATTCACCTAGAATCAATAACAAAACAGCTTTAATGTTCTAAACTAGAGTATGCCTAAATTGGTTTATCGCTCCGGGTTTATCCAAAGGAGTTTATCTAACGGAGCGTATCCAAAGAGAAAATAATAAAAATGCTTTAGTTTTTTTAACGAGTGTTCACATAAATTTGTTAATTGAAGGGAGTTTTGCTAAAAATTCCTTGTACTTTGCTTATAAGATGAAATTTCTCAACATTATCTCGTACTCCATAAAAAAAAAATTTATTTTTAATTAAAATTTTAAATAAATAAGATAATTAAAAGAAAATGAAATAAATTTTTTTTGAAACTAACGATTTTTATTTAGTTTTATATATTAAGATTATTTTTTGTTTTTATTTTTTTTTTTATATTTCTTATTATTTTTTTTCTTTCTTATCTTTCTTTTTTTTATTTAAATATTAACTTAAATTTAAATAATATCTAATATTAACAATAAATATTTTTATTTTATTTTTTTCTTTTATTATTTAATTTAAATAAATATTATAATTAAAATTTACATTTTATTTAACATATATATGTATATATGTATATATATAAGAGTACATAAACTGATTTTACATTTAATTATTATAAACTAAATTAGAATTTTTTTTTTCTAAATATATTAATTTTATATTAATTTTATATTAATTTTAAATATAATTTGATTATATGTATTAAATATTATTGTTTCTTAATTGATGTTTTAATTTTTTTTTTTTTTTTAAATAATTCATTGATTTAATTTTTAAAATAATTTTTTTTTTATATATATATAATATACTTTTAATAAATAAAACCTTATACTTAATTATTATCTCTTACTTTCTAATATATTTTTTTAAATTATTCTTTTATATATATAAATACACATTTATGGAACATTTTTAATTGTATTTATATTAAAATTATAACTAAAATGATCCAATATTAAAATATAACTGTCCTAATTATTGATCTTAAAGTTTTGAATTTTATGTGAATTGAATCGATTATGTTTAAAAATTAAAGTAAAAATTTTACAAGTCTGAAAAAATCTTATAAAATATTTTATTACATGAATAGGTACAATAATTAAAAATTTAAATATTTTCGGAATATTTTAATTAAGTTGGCCTTGTTTTTAACACTATGTTGACCGACAAAATTATAGTATCTATACGACAACAAATTCTAATTTTAAATAATTAATAAAAGTTTTATTGTAAAGATATTAAAAAGCAGACTATATATTAAGTTTTGTTGTAGAAGAATTTAAAAAAATATTGAAAAAATATATTTTGTTATTATTATTATTTCGTATGTCCGTTCGTTCGATCGTTTATACGATTATGAGTTTCTAGCGTTCGTTTGTGTATAAAATTTCTCAAATAAAAAGAAATAAATAAAATTTTAATATTGAATATGGATCTTATTAAAAATTGAATGTGTTCTATTTCTATCTAAAATATTCATTTGTGAAGGAACTTTTTTGTGTAGAGTATAGTTATTTGAAAGTCTCTATAAAATCGAAAAAAATCCCATATTCAAATAATTTAAACACACTACACAAGTTATACCTTACACTTTTTTAATCTGAAATAGGCAAAAAGGAGATATTTTTTAAACTTTTTAGATTTAAACGGTATGTTTTTTTCCGAATTTATTATTTAAAAAAATGAACCGTTACCTAAATTAATAGAGAAAGTTATTTGCTTTTCTGTAAAAAATTGTGGGCGTCAAAGTGTTAAAAGTCAATATTTTTTTTTTAAATTGCAGTATGATAATTTGAAAAATTCAATAAAATTCGAAAAAAAAAAAAATTGTTTCCAATTATGCTGGTAAGTATTAATAGTTTACATAAGTAAATCAATATTAGAGACAGTTATATTCCATTAGAGTCCTTATATTTTATTTTTCTTTAATATTTTACTATATATTAGATTTTTTTTTTTCTCTACTACTTTTATATATTTAAGAAATATAACTTCTTGTTTTTTTCTTTTCTAAATTCATAATTAGTTATGCAGCTGTTTTAATTTTTTTTTTTTTTTTTTTTAAATATAATTAATATATTTTCAAATTTACAACAATATTTATAAAATAATTAATTAATTTATAGAAAATTTTAATTTAATATTGTACCTATATATATATATATATATTATAATGTTTTATAATATGTTTTATGTATATAATATGTTTATATATATAATATGTTTTTCTAAAAAAAATTTTAATGATATATATATATAAATATATATATATATAAGTATATATTTTATAATTGGAAAAATATATGATGTGAAAATTTAAATTAAATGCAATTTTGTTCTATTAGAGTATAAAAAATATATAATTAATATATTATGTATATATAAATGTATCTATGGATATTTTCTTTTTTTTATTGATGAATTTTTATTATTTGGTGGTAAATATTTTTATACTTGTATATTATGATTTATATGAATAAAATTTTAATTGACTCAAAAATTTGTGACCAGATGTGTTTCCTTATGGAATATAAAAATTGGAAAGAAAATTTAAAATCATTATGTAATGATGAGCGCCGTCTTTATAAATCACGTGCCTAAATGGGTGCAGACATAAGATACTAAAAAAGAAAAGAAATTTCGATTTCTTCTTCTTAAAATTATCTCAAGAAGAAGTAGATGTTGATCAATCAATCAAAATACTAAATAGTATAAATAAATAATTTACTTCTTTGCTAAGTTTTGTGATTTTGAAGTTTGTGAAATAAATTTTTAAATGTTAATTTTTAATGAACATTTTTAATAGACTATAGGTAATTAATTTATGAAATAAAAATATCTCGAAGATATACCACAAATTGTGTTGTGAATAAAGATCGAATGATGACGCAAATCAAAATACTACCTTTTATAATAATTGTAACACTTTTATGATCATTGGTGGCTCTAAAATAAGATAGATTACGAATGATATCAAGTTTGAAAACAATTTAATAAATTTAGACAATAAAAATCGAGAAATTTGGTATAAAAGTAACTAATGGTTTCCATGTGTTAAAATGCATAATAGTTTTACTAAATATTTTTCTTTTTATTTGAAAAATAAGAATTTAATTATTGAAAATTTTTAAATTATATTGAAAGGAAATAAGGAAATGATTTATTTTTGTAAATGCAAGTAAAATTATTACTAAAATCATTTTTTAAAAATTTATTTTGCTTATTATGAAATTATGTTAGATAAAAATTTCTTAATTAACATAAGGGAATTAGGGGGGGGGGGCTATATGGAGTATTCAGTAATCGGACTCGACTGCTATTGGAGTTTTCATATGGAGTATTCAGTATTCGGAATAAAACCCCAAAATATCTTCAAAATTTACAGTAAAATAAAATATCTAAAACATCAAAATAATTAATATGAAAATGTTTTTTTTTATATGATTTTAAAATTAATATAACATCGTACTGAGAATTAGTATATTTATTTTTTTAATTTAATTAAATTTTATAATCATTTTGAATTAATTTATAAATAATATTACAATATTTTTTTTAAATATTAATAAATATAAATGTTAACGTGCTTTTTGGTGCAATTACTATTAATAGTTATAGATTTAATTTAGTATTTTCCAAAATTATAAATTTTTTTATTTATTTATTTATTTATTTATTTATATACTATAATTAATATTAAAATTTTAAATTTATTATAACTAAAAACTATATTTTTTTTTTTTTATAAAATAAAAATAATTGATCTTTATATTTTTAATTGAGTATGTTTTTCAGGTAATTAATTTTACTTATATATTAAATATTATTTATTATATTTTATATTTACTTTTAAATAAATATTTACTATTTATTTATAAATAAATATATATATATATATATAATTATATAATTTATTACTGAAATAATATACTTTTTATTATATGTTTAATTATTTTTAAAGTTCTTTTTAATTATTATTATTAATTTATTTTTTTTTTTCGTTTTTATTAATTTTTTTTGATTTTTTTTTAATTTAGACATATTTTTTATATATTTCTTTTATATATAATATTTATTAATTTTTTTCAATACTTGGTCCGCTATTATACCATAATTTAAGCACACATAACTAATTTAAAACTAATTTAGTTCATTATTATTATTCCAATTAAAAACGTATTTGTAACAAAATTAATTTAAAATTATATTAAAATAAAATAAAAATAACCAAACAAAAAAAAAAAAAATTAAATAGATTTTTATTATTATATAAAATTAGCATTTGTAGATAGTTTATTTAACTTACAGATATTTTTTTTTTTTAAATGAAGTATCATAAGAAGGAACTTATCCATATAACGAACCTTTTTCTAAAAAAAAAAAAATTTAATTGTTTCATATAAAATTCAATAACTGTTTTCGTTTTATGTTCATTTTATAATAAAAATCGATTCTGGATTGGTCGTAATCATGAATTTCAAATTTTTTCAGATTACTTTGTTTTTTTTTGGCACAGCTACCCTTTATGCCCCCAACTGTATGAGGGGTTCGTTTATCACAGCGGCTCATCCGGCAAGTCAATGCTACTAAAGAATCGGAATTGATTTTATAGTTTTTGTTTTGATTTTATTTTTTAAAAGAAAAATAATTAAACAAATTTTGTTTTTAATAAGAATAAAACTTTGATTCACTAATTTTAATAGCATCACGAGCAACAGTTACATGAGTTTACTATAGTCTAGTAGGAGTTTAAAATAATTGTATATAATATATGTATACATTGATAATTAATTTTGTAGCATTGTGCTTTTTTTGAACCAACATTTACAACATAACCAAAATTACAAGTTTGGAAGTTTTGCATTATTCTAAAATGATTTGGTGTAATCCGATTTTAATTATCTATTAGACAGCAGAAAAAAGGGTAGGTTGAAAAAAGATTTACCGTGTATTATTTTTAGTTGCCCAATAACTTTTACTGGTTTTATTATTATTCAGAAGCTGTTGATCAAGTTTTTTGAAACTAAACATTTTTTTCCCTCTTTAACATCAGAAATAATAAAAGAATTTACTTCATTTTCTCATTGTATAAATAACATCCTAAAGTCTCGTTTAAATCCAACTTAAAATCGATTTATAAAAGAATTTGACGAATTAAAATGACGGAAATAAACGAATTTCTCATAAAAAAAAAACAATTATTCACGATTAAAACCCTATGCCAATCTATAACTTTTTACTCTTCTAAACAAAATTTTGACTTATCGAAGAAAAATTTTGACATAAAGTGTGCTGAATATTTATCTCAAAATTTATTTACTATTGAGTATTAGCTGAGTGAAGAGTGAACATAAATATTTATAATTGAGAATAAAAATATAACAACTCTAGTTTCAAGGTAAACGACTCTCTAAAAATAAATAAAGTTATTAATGGAAAAGAAAATGTACATCTTACGTTTTTTTTCAGTCTATATAAAGCTAACAAGATAAATTTCTAAACGACTATGTTTTGTTTCAATTTCTATAAGAATTGTCATCAGTAATCGAAAATACTTTCTTAATATTCTATTCTTTTTAGAACAATTAGTCTACATAAATTGTTGACAAACTTCAATAATTCTGTCAAAATTTTAAATGTCAAAATTATTTTTTATTTTTTTGGTACAGAAATATTTGTGTTTTTTCGTCTTCCAAAAACAAACCTCAGTACCTTAAGTATATTCACCTTTTAGGTAAGTAAAAAGTTACCAATTGACACATAGTCTATTAACTGATTTTTTTTTTCAGTCTACCTTACATATACAACAAAACATTGCTTGAAGACATTTTAATATCAAGGGAAAATTTTGACATTTGAGATATTACAAATTAATCTCATGACGTGTAAAATTATTTTCTTTAAATTAGGTGCTCTAGAAATTCGAAAAAGTCAATTTTAATTTTTAACTGCAAATTATTAACAACATACTTTTGAATCCTTTATATTTACTTGTTTCAAAATGTGTAACAGTAGTCTCATTTTAAATAATATTATATGGTTGTTTTATTTTTTGTTTCGAATTATTTAATTTGATTTTAGAACCATTTTTTAAAAGTAAAATACATTTTTTTTTTTTTAGAGAAAATACAATTTCTATACTACAAAAACAAAAATCTGATTAAAATAAGGACACAGAATATAAACATTAAATCTTTCATCTGGTCAACCACAAAATTGTAAAAATTGTAAAACTTTTTTTTTTTTTTTTGCTTAGTTTTTTTTTTTGTTTTACTAAAATTTTAATAAACAAACATGAATTCTATGTTATCCATTTCATCCATTTTTCTTTAGTCATTTATTGTTCACTTCATTTACTTTTCAATATATAAAAGACAAGTCATTCGCAACAGAGAAACTGTAGTACACTAAAAATAACATGTGGTATTAATTTATACAACCAATGAACCAGAAAAATTTTTGCAATATCTTTTTAAATTATTTCGTTTTTTAACAAAAAAAAAAAGAAAAAAAAACCAAAAATGGTTGTTGTACCAAATAGTTTGTATTTTAAAAATTACAGTATAGAATTTTACAATACTGTAGTTTCAAATTTTGTGCACCAAAATACATTCAATTTAAATTTTAGATATGTATTATATTGTGCAAATGTCAGTAAATATTGTATAATTGTGGCTCAGAAATAAAAACATTTAAAATTTTGAGAAAATTATAAAAGTTACAAATAATAACAATACAAAATAATGGAAAAACTTTTGAAAATTAAACATTAAAATAAAGTTTTTGTTTAAGGGAGTTTTTTTTTTTTCCTAATTATTTTAATGTATGTACTATAAATAAGAAAGGACAGTATAGTGTTTAAGGAGACAAAATTTAATACAAATAAGATTAACAAAAAAAAAAAAAAAAAACGGATCAAAATTGTATAATTATAAAAACTTTCTCTTTTGTTTTGTTTTTTTTTTATTTAATATTTCGTTTGAAAAATTTTATTAGTACTTTTTATTTTTTAGTTTATACGTTTATGGTAAATTCTTGGTAAATATTTCAGTATTTTTGGTTGAAATATTAAAGAAAATATAAAAAAATTCTGTTTGATTCACACAAAACTTAAATATTATTATATTGTTTGGTTCTACCCTAATTACAATTTAAAAATTTATTTTTTACTTTTCAAATCTTTTTAAAGATACTTATGTATATATAAAAAAACCCAACCTACATTTTTTTAATTCCTTTTATTATTTAAACCAAAATATTATCTGGCAATAGTACAAACTGAAAAAAAATTATACCAAAATATAAAAATAAATACTTAAAACATGCCTAATAGTGTTGGTAATCTATTAATATCTCCTAAAAATTTAGGAAATGTAAATAAAACAAGGCATTATTAAAAACCAAGAGTTTTTAATGTCGTACATTTCAAAAGTTGTCAAAAGAAAAATAAAAACAGATTAGGATTTTACTTTTTTTGAATCACAATTTTAATTTTTTTCAAAATATTTTATTAAAGAAAAATTTTGAAATAATCAAAAACTGCAAACGGTATTAATCAACGAGAATACGAGAATACGACGAGAATAGCAACTGGGGCTATCAGACCGACAAGGATCGATGCTCTACTATCAGAGATGAACTTTTCAACAGTGGAACAGAGAAGGGATCAACTAGCATTTAGACTAATTACAAAAGCCGCTTATAATAGAACTCATCCGCTATATAAACTGACTAACGCAGCTCTGCGAGTAGAAGTGCAAGTTCCAAAAAATTCGGCTTTTGTAAAAGCATTAAATAAAGTAGAAGAAATAGAACTAGATATCCTCACTCTTCAAGAGGCACCAGAAAAAGATCAGCAGATGCTGATGGGGAAACTGGAACCAATGGATACATGATAAAATGGCGGAAAACAAGAAATCAAAAACAGATGAAGAAACATACAGGGAACTATTTAGAGAACACCGGGAACAAATCGAAACACTAATACCAATGTTTACTGATACCACTAAAGGAATAAGAGGAGTTGCTATAGCGATAATAGAAAATGAAAAGCTAATAAAAACCCCCTTACTGCCCGACTACTGTCAAATATACATAGCGGAAGAAATGGCTTTGCTGAAAGTTGTCAAAGAAGCCCAACAAAGGAACAAAAAATATGTAATATACACTGACTGTCTTAGTGTAGTTAGGGCAGTAAAAAGCCAGACAACAACAAATCAAGAAATAAAAAACATTAGAAACATCTTAATAAAGAATAAAGGGAAAATTCAAATCGTCTGGATACCACGACACATAGGAATAAGTGGCCACGTAATGGCAGATCAGGAGGCAAAAAATTCATTAAAGCGCCCTATTACGCGTTCAGTTCCAATGTCATATACAATGATTAAAAAACAAATTACAGAACACATTAAAAATATAAGACAGCAAGAATGGGACTACTCAACTTCCTTTAGGAAACAAATCTTCCGAAATATTGCAGAAACCAAAATTATTAACAAAAGAAGCAGGGAAATCGGAATAAAGCTGTCACGGATTAAAATGGATGCACCCTATATACACAAACACATATTCATCGGAGAAAATCCTCCCATTTGTTGATTCTGCAACAATACTGTAACAGTAAAACACGTATTTTTAGAATGTCCGGAAACGCTTAGAATCTGGGCTAATGAATCTACCCCAATCACAAAAACAATAACTGGAAACGACAAAACCAGCATTGGCAAAATAATAAAACTACTAGAACACCACGAAATATGGGAACAAGTATAAATAAAGTCACAAAGAATAAAACGCACACATAAATAGAAAATATAAGAATATAATTAGTTTTAATATAAAATTAGATTAAGTTTTTTAAGCTGGCCCACATGCTTTTATGGTAACCGGCCCAAACAAATTAATAAATATATATTTATACATTTTATTAATAAAAATAAATAAATAAATATTCAAGAACATTTTCTTTAACTTTAAGGCAACTTTACACAGTTAAGAAATATTGCAAATCATAATTTAGAATTTTAATTTTTAATTTTTACTTTGTTTTAATTTGTACAGATGTCTAAAAATAGTAAATATTCATTTTTTGACCTCCAATTGCTCTTAAACAATGGGGAAGTACAAACATTTTTTCTGACGTAATTGACGTGACTTATAACTGACATCGTGACATTTTTTGAAGACATTTCAAAACTTCTTTCTCCTCTTAAATTTTTAAAGCTGATTAAAAGTGTTCCGAAAATACGAACCAATCAAAATTTTGCAAAATTGTAGTTTTACATAATGATAAATTTAAACACCAAATTACAACAAATTTTATATTAATTTATAAAACCTTCTTTTGGTTGACCTTGCCAGATTGAAAAAGTTTTAAGCAAAACTTTTAAGCATTATGTATAAATAACTGAAAATAGGGTTATGAAAGGATTTTAATGGGTTTTTATAACATTCATTTTTTAATGAAACTTATTCATGATCTATTCTACAGTTTAGAAAATTTTTTAAATAGACGTACAAACGAAAAAAGTGAAACTATGTGACAAATTTTTTTTAAAAATTCTTTTCGAAATTTTGCTAAAAATCGTAAACTTTCATATTTATTGTTAAAATGAAAAGAAAAACCTTTGGGGAATTTTCCAAAAAAAACTTTTTAAGAATATTAGCATTAATGTTCTTTAAAAATTCAAATTTAGTTTCATTTAAAATTCCAAAGATAATGAAATGAAACGACATTAAAACATTACATTTCAATTAATAATTAAAATGTACAATTATGATTTTTTAAGAGAGAGATTAAAATTAATATAATTTTATTTTTATCTGTTAATTAATTTTAATTAATTAATTGAAATTTAATTTGTCTTTTTATTTTTTTTTATATTATTATATTATTTAAAAATAGTAAGGATTTTTAATTCAATTATTCAAATATTAATGTTTTTAATTTTTAGTTTTCGTTTTTTTCCTTTGAATTCTTTTAACTAAAAAATAAACATTATATAAATTCATTATTAATAAGGATCCTTTTTAAAAATTGGTGTTTGCATGTCGAAGCCATGGCAATAGTTTAAGTTTGAGAGTCTATTTTTTGATTATATAATTACGACTACCTCCTGAGACTCACATGACTAATTTATGATTTCAGTGTTTTAGTTATGACTTTAAGGTTGTCATTACGATTTTGGGTGAAAGAAAGGGTGCAAATTGATTTGATTATTATTAGTTAAGATTTAATTATATTTTTGATTTGATGGAATGACAGAAATTAATATAATGCATTTCTTTCACTTAGTTATTATCTGTTTTAAACTCTATATAGCTAATTTATGGGAGAGTATCGAAATCGTTTAAACTTTTTAAAATTTTATTATACAAAATTTTAGTTTTTCAATATATTATTTTCCAAAATATCCTTTTTTATTAATTACTTATTTTTTATTTCCAAAAAATCTTATTATTACCCAATTACGTTTAAGGTAGGTATTGTTTTCATACTAAAAATTTGTACCCCAGATTTTAGCAAATATGCACTACACTGGTGTGGATAAGGCTGTAAAATTTGTTTTAGCATGATGCCCGTCTGTGTGTGTGTGTCTGTGTGTGTGTGTATGTGTGTGTGTGTATGGGCATGTCTGTGGGTATGTGTACAGCTTAAACGACTGAGCGAAATTTTTTGCAATTTCATATTTAAGGTTTTGACGTAAATATCTCGGATTGATAAACTATGGAAGCAAATCGGACAACCGCAAGTGGTTTACTAGTGTACTTTTTAAGTTTTTTACGAATATTTCGTAACAGAAAAATTTTATGAGAAAAATTATTAAGAAAAAGTTGTTGCACACTTAAAGTGGAACAACTTTGCCATAGAACATTTTTTGATCCGACTATTACTTTAACTTTTATTTAATTTTTTTTCTAAGTCCAAATTTCATACATAACCACTCCATATGAATTTTTATTAGCATATTCAATATTAATGTTATGTTTGTTTTGTATTTGTGTACAGTTTTTATTATTTTTTACTTCTAATATTTTTCAATTAAGAAAAATCATGTACATTACATAATAATCTAAATGGATGTACATATGAATGAATGCACATATATTTTTAAAATTTTATTGCTTCTTATTGTTATTGAATAAAACAGAATGTTGTTAAATTATTAGAAGTTATTTTGCTTTGATATAAATTATTATTTAAAAAATCTATAAATTTTGGCATTGTACTTATCGTGTAATGACGGTCGGTTCTGTGGTGGAATTAGCTGATTTTTTTTTTTTAAATCGTATATTTTTTTGCAAATATTTGATTAGTATGAATTTCGGCCTGAACATTTAAAAACATTTGAATATTGGAATATGGATGTAATTAGAAGAGATTTAGTAGTCGATTACTAAATAACAGTTCCAATAATTTGTCAATTTTGGCAAAATCGGAGTTCCTAATGGTCGAATTATTTAAAATATATTTTACTGTTGAAATATCTATGTATACAAATATGATTAGGAGGAATTTTCTATAGTTGGTTGCAAAATCAGAGTAACAACATAGTTCCATTTTTCCAGAATATGTTTATTTATCTATATACATATACATAAATATTTGTGTATGTATGTTTGCGTGTAATTTAGGACAAATATCAAAAAATAAGATTTTGAAAACATATGATTGAAAATAATAAAATTTCGGCGTAGATCCTAATTTATAAAATTTATATTTTTTTTTTTCCATTTTCTCTGTTCGGATTACTTTGATATATATGAATATTAATATTTTCCTATGTGACCATTCAATTGTAGGAATAAAAACTATAATAGTATTAAAATTGACCACAGAGAATTTTGCATTATTTTATTTTTGATATTATATTCCATTTATTTTTAATTTAAAAAAAAAAAAAATTATTTCTATAATTAAAATTTCTTCGCGTTTATTAAAAATAAAATTAATTATTGTAAAATAAATTAATAAAAATTAATATAAAACAGAAATAATTGTAATGATAATAAAAATAAATATTTTGAAGATATTTAATGACTATAAAATATAAAATAATAAATTTAAAAAAATATTTTAAAATGAAATTTTATTTTATGAAAATAAAAATATTGCTTTAGATTTCATTTTAAAATAAAATTTTATATTTTTTTAATATTTATGTGTTTTTTTTTAATTATTATTAATACATTATATATTTATATAATGTATTATATAATACATTATATATTATATATATATTTTTTTTTATTTATTAATTTAATTTATTATTTCATTTTAATTAAAGTTTAGTTTTTTGTTTAATTATACTTTTCGTATTTTTTAGTGGGAAATTAGGTACATTTATTATTAGAATTTATTAATTTTATTATAAATTTATATATAATAATAATATCTACAATATTAATTTTTACTTACTATATAATATATACGTTTTTGATTTTTTTATGTAGAATATTTATTTTAGTAATGAATTTTCAGTTTTTTTTTTGGTTTTCTTTTGAATTGACATTAATTTCTTTTTTGCTTTTTAATTTGTAGATATAATAATATAAAGATTATGTTTTGATTTAATATTAAAATTTTTAATTTATATTTTTATTTTTTATTTTGAATTTGTATTAAAAATAAATGAACTTATTTGCTATAATATAATAAACTAAATTAATTAAAATAGTATGTAAATTTTAAAATGAATGGTAGGAAATTGTTTTTATTTTATTTGTGCTATTTTTTTATATAAAGGAATAAATTGTTTATTCTCTGGTTTATTTCTGTTTTTGATTAAAGAGATTTTATTTATATATAATTTATTTATTCTTACAAGTAATTTGGTCTTGATACACAACAAAATAATCCCATATTTTTATATAATGAATTACGTCTTCTTTTCGCTGGCCATAATCCATTTTGATCATCTATTAGAGCTGTATTACGTTCTGAAAGAAAAAATAATAATAAATTTTTTGTAATAACAAGAAAATGTAGTGATTTATATATTTTTATTTAGTTAAATTTAATTTATTAAATGAAAATAATCATTTTTCAATATAATAAAAGATATTCTAAATTTAAAATGATTAATTTTTAATTGAAACTTTTTAATTTCTTAGAAACCATATATGAAATTTATTTTAATGAATAAAATACATATTTTATAAGATTTTACTGCAATAGGGGGAGCCTCGGTGGCCTAGTGGGTAAGAGCTTATAAAATACGCTGTAAACACCGAGAAGTGTGCGTTCGAATTCCACACACGTCGTAAAAGTTATTCTCCCTTACGACATTTACAGCCACGCCTGAAAAGGAAAGGCTGTGTAAATTTCCTTGTTACATTTATGTGGCAGGGAAATGCACGAAAATCAAAAAAAAAAAACTTCAATGTAGGATAGTTATTATATATTTTGATATTTGTTAAATTTAAGATTAATATTTGCTGTTTTGTTATTTTACCAAATTATTTAACATGCAGATTATAAAAGTGATTGGTTATTCTGATTCTAAAAATGAAAAATCTTTTAATTTTTCATTGTTGGATACGGAATTTCGGTAATTTTTTTGATGAAAACCATGTGTTGGGGAGTAAGGACTTATAAATATTAAAAAATTATTATAAATATATAAAATAATTAAAAAAGAAAAGAAGAAAAGTAAGAAAAATATAAATAAGGCAATTATAAGACGATTAGAATTTTATGGAGACTGAATTTAATATGTGATTTAAAGATAAAAATTAAATTATTACGAATATTTTTGTTACCATTCATATTATGACATTTTATATTAATATGGTGGTGATATGGTGATATTTTATATTAATTATTGATGTTATAATGTTTTTTTAATATAAAATATAATTTAATCCAAGCAATGGTGTAATGGTTAAGATTTTCATTCAAAAAATTTATATTCATTCGTTCAAAGCTTAAAACCCGACTATGTCATATAGATTAATAAAAAAAATAGAGATTTTTCTTATAATATAACATTAGATAAAAAATAAGTACGTAAATTAATAAAGTAAATATGTATATAATTAATATCATTTCGAAATATATAATAAAAAAAAATAATTCTTGTATAAGATAATAGATGGCGAACAAATAAAAATATTTATGTTTCATTTAGTCTTGTACAATAGTTACAGCCGAGTAATCGACGATTTACAATTAATAATTTCAGAAACAGAAGCTTAGTCAAATATGAATAATAAATTTCTTGGTTTGGTGGGTACTCTATACTTCTTATATAGGAGTCGAAGAAAGAGAAAAAAAATGACAAAGTGTTTATATAAGAGTTATTCATATTGATTATTATTGTATTGTTTAATGCTAATAGTTTTTAATTGAAAATGATTATTAAAATATCAATCTATTTTATTATTTTGAAATAATTCTAAATATAAACTCATAATAAAATTAACACTTCAAAACAGAAAAAGCGATAATTCGATATTTAATATTAAGCAATCCAAGAAGACATCTGTCTTTATATATGTAAAATAATAAATTTATTTTCAATTGCTTTTGTTTTTTTATAAAACATTTTAATTATAACAATAAATATACGGATCACAAATTTCTAGATGTATGAAAAGTTGTCTATCAGCACTACCAAACAACAACTAATAACAACAACTTAGGAATAAAATCTATTTTATATGGATTAAAAAATAATACTAATTAATTTTTAAAAAAATTTCATAAAGGAAACAAATTAAAAAAGGATTTCAGACTTTTTTAAGAACCTTTAGATGTATACTGTTCCTAAACTATAGAATTTTTAGTTTTGATTCTTTTGTAACCGTCAATGTTGGAAAAATTTTTTATACATTCTTTTAAATATTCGAAAAAATTCGCTACACTTATTAAAAACTAACATATCGTAATACTGTATAACATCGGTTCTTAAACTGTTGTCTGCGGACTACTAATAGGTCGCGGACCCTTTTTGAGTGGTTCGCGAAAAAAAAATGATTAATATAAAAAAAATACTAAATACTGAAAATAATTTTTAAAAAATCATTAAATTTGAATAAAATCTAGTAACCCGATCATTATATAATATATAACTGACTAGGGGCCCTGTAGCTCTGTGTTTGCTTTCCTGTGTACGTAATTTCAAAGAGACAGTTTATAAATTTACATTATATATACAAGTACACACTTTATTAAATATTTAAATTTAACGGTTTTAAAAAAATATTCAAAATAAAAACAATCAAACCGAAGCAATCTATAAAAGTAAAATTAATTCGGTGGTCTGCAGATTTCAGATTTTTTAATCCGTGGTCCGCGAATTAATGTGGGTTAAATAAAAATATATAACAAATAAAATAATAAATAAACTTATCACTTATAAAATATTGATATAAAATTTAAAAGTATATAAAATTTATTATGTCGATTGTTAAAGGGATTTAAAATAAAAATTATAAAATAATTTAAAAATCATTTCAGTTCATTTGAAACCAATAAATATTAAATACTGCGAATTTTGTCTGTAAACGTATTAAACATTTCAATAAAGGATTTATATAAAATTTGTGATAAATGACAAAATAAATTTAAATAGGTATTTTTTGTTTTTTTTAGGCAGTATTCGATAATATTTTTCGAAGAGAAAAACACATAAAATATTCTTACAGATTTAAAATAAAAATAATTTATGCAATTGTTATTGAAAATAATTTTAGTTAAAAAATGATTTATATTTTATGTACATCAATCATAACTAATCTTTTATAATTTAAAAATTCAACTTTCAAATTATATTCAATATATTCCACTAATTCCATCACATGTAATTTTCATCATTCATAACAGAATACATTTGAATTTATTTTTAAAAAATCATCTTAAAAATTGTTTAATAGCTCTGTAAATCGTGGTGAAAGATAATGTGTTAAGTTTATTATTTATTTTCAGAACTTAAATTAAAATGGTACAAGTTTTATCATAAATAATCAAATAAATAAAAATCTTGACTCTTTGAAAATAAATAAATGTTTATATATAACTTTTGAATATATTTTTTTTATATATTATAATATACTTTATATGTACTCGTATATATGTATCTTACCTAGATATGTTTCATGTTTAGGCATAAAATCTTGCATATCACCCAATATTTTTGCTATTTCTTGTGAATCTTTTGTTATACTACATAATTCCTCTTGATTAAAATCTGGTGTTATTTGTTTACATAATAATATTTGGCTAATAACATTTCCTATATTTGATGGACCCGCTCTATTATCTATAAAATAAATTGATAAAAATAAATGTAAATAAAAGAAATTTTAAAAGGATTAATAATTATTGTAAATAAAATATCTATATAAAATTTTTAGTTGGAAATAAGAATTATTGAATAGAATTTTTTAGTATTGGGTTCTTATTGGGAATTTCAGCTTCTAATACATTTGAGTAAAATTAAATTTATTATTAATTTATATGTTTATTTAATATTACAAAGCGCCTATATATTGCAATAAAACAAAACCATCGGCTCCTATATAATATCCCATATATTGCAATATTACAATTGTACAAAACTATCGGCTACTAAGGCCATTTTAGGTCTACATTTGGTAGCAAGGAGGATTTGTTTTCAATTAATAAAACTTACTACCTATATAAAATTTGAACCCGCACTCCCTCGCTTAATAAGCCTGCGTCCATAACCGGTAGGCCAACCAAGCCTCAATTTACCTTTTACCTTCCCACTGGTGAATTTTTTAATTTAAAAAAAAATTGCATACTTTTAGGGTGCATTAAATAATTAAAAATTACATCATTACATAATATATAATATATAATATTCATTTAAAAAACTTACCATAATAGCCCGACATGTCCATAGGTATGACTTGAACTAGACGATAACTTTTGAATAATTCTCTTAAAAATAATTGTGATAAGTAAAATAGAAGGACTAAGTGTGGATTATCTGTCACCATACCTTCTGTTGACGCACTGAAATTAAAAGAGATAAATATTTTTAATAAGAATAATAACAAATTTATAAATTAATATTAATTTTATATTATATGAGCCATAGAAAAATTAAAAACAAAAATTTTACCATATTTAGTTTGGTATTAAAAGGTATATGCCAGATTAGAGTATTGGTATTTCAAAATTCAAAAAATATTTTACTTTTTTTCAAATAACTGCTAAATTATAAAGTTAATTATAATTAACTTAAATATATCTAAACAATTAAAAAAGCTCGTAATGTACATGCATTACAATTTCCTTGCAACTATAGGCAAGAGTATAATATAGTTAAATTATGGAAATAAAATGAAATTATCGATATTAGATGGACAAACATACTTTTCCCAGTTGAAGTCGTCAAATATTAGAGTGTTTTTGGAGTGAAAAACTGAATATACATTAGAATAGTTCCGATTTAATTGAGTAGTTAAATAATATTTAAGACAAAAGTTTTGTTTTAAATGTTAACTTTTACTTTTTGACCGCAAAATATGTTACATTAGTAACGTCGATGTGAAGTAAGATGCAGCCTTTGGTTCACATTTAATTAAAATTGCAATAAATTTTCTTGTATAAGAAAAACATTTTATTATACCTTTATCTGGTGTGGTAATAAATAAACATTGTTTTTTTGAAAGTTGGATCAAAAACTACACATTCAAGCTTGGACTTTCAAACTTTTTCTGTATGCTGTAAGTATATATGTTAAAATAAATAAAATTTTAAGGATATTAGTAGAATTATTTCCTTTTCCCTACATATTAATAAAAATCATTGTTATAGATTTAGTCACGTTTTTTCAAAGAATTTTTTTAAAAATATTTTCTTACAAAAGAAAATGTTAAAAGAATTTCTTATATTTTATGAAATATGAAATTTATAAAACAATTCAAATATATTATATTGTATTAAAAATGTCAAGGATTTTTATTAGTTTTTTTCTTTTCCGTATAAATAATCATATTGTTATATACACTAATGTTAAATTATATAAATTTTTATTATATTAAATCATAAAAGGGACAGGACAAAAACAGTATCCCACACTAATTTATTATTGGCAGGAAAGAAAAACTGAAATGGTGTCTTAAAGTCTGTATTAAATCAAGGATATAAAATTTTGAAACAAAAATCGAAAAGGATATTAAGCACCGCATTATAAATATTATACAAGAGATGAATTCGTTTTCGTTCAAAACCAAAAAAAAGAAAAAAACTAAAACAAATACAAAATGAAATATTGCAGTTTTCTACAAGTGAAGAAGAAAATGAAATTGTAACCTTAACCTTTTTTTCTTTCTTACTAAAAGTTAGAAATAAGAAAAATGTATAAATTGTTTTAAATTAATTTTTTAAGAATTCTATACTATAAAATACTTTGTTCACATTAAAGATTTTTAAGAGTTCTAAAATTAAAATGTAAATGATAATTATTATGTTAGCCAAAATTGAATTTTCTCTGAAATTCATCTTGAAAAGTTAAAATCATTAAACATTTTGAAAACTGTGTTATAAAAGTTGAACAATAATTGAGTATTTTTTTAAATTAATATTTTATAAATCATTTTAAAATCTTAATTTAAATTTTTAATACCCTCCGTTTAAGAAGGTATGAAAAAATATTTCTAATTGCAGAACTCTAAATTTTTTTTCACCACTTAACTGCTCCAGAGATAGCTTCAATAGTACCTAGATGTGGTTTATTTACATAATGTTGCGTTACGCCATAAAGGTGAATAAAGAAAATGTTTCATGTGTATAAGAAGTACATAAGGTACAGGAAAATATAAATTGTGTTTGCTAACTTTTTAACATAATATAACAGTTAGGATCTAAAGAGCTTATGTATAATTTCTAAACTTAAAATTTATCTTAATTTGGTAAAAAAAAAATATTTTTGAACGAATATGTACCAAAACAAAAATGCGAAATTAAAGAAAATACGAAAAGATATATTCTGTTTTTGAAAAAGAAAAAAAAATCTCCTAAACGTGTTGTTGAGTTTTTATGTTTTCATATACAAAAACAGATTTCAACTTTCATTTTTATTATATAGATATATCATAGTTCATGGCTTTTTTTTTGTCAAAAATGTCAATTGTACATCGAAAAGAAAAGAATGATATATAAAAGAAAATAACACAGATACATGTTTAATATTTTTTTTTATTATCCAGTTTCTATAGTTTTTGTGCTTCCGGTTTATTTGGTGTATAAATTGACCACGAAAAAAAAAAATATACACACGTTTATTAGAAAAAAAAATAAGATTATAACATGTGGTTTTGATATTGCACAATACTATTTTCTTTTATGTTTGCTTGATTTAGTTTTGAACTTTGTCTATATCCTGACCGGATATTATATATTTAATATGACAAAAAATGGCACACACAAAAAAAAGTATAATATCATCATTTTTCTTTTTTGTTTATCCTTTTGATTAAATTCAAGGATTTATTTAGGATTTCTGTATAATTTTAATTTTTCACTTCATTTTTGTTTAAAATATTAAAATTATTTCTTAATTTTTTATTTTTATGCTGTTGAAACTGCTATCAGTTTCATCTGTTATTAATATATAGGAGATCCATTTGAATCTAGACAAAAAAAAAATTATAGCCGCCTGAATTGAACGATATATTAAATTTATGTATCTTGCTTTGGGTGAAATTCTGATTGTCCAATAAGTATTTCCACGTTAAAATTTTTAGAAATTTTTGCTTTATTTAGAGAACATTAATAGAACAATAATATCACTTTTGAATAATGTTGTTGTTTCTGTCGATTAGTTAAAATATCCTTGTAGAAATACTACGAAACATTTGCTACATACATTTATTGCACGGTAGATGTTTTTAATTCATAATCTGATAAACATTTAAATAAAAAAATGGAAATCATTCTACAAAAAAATTAAATTTTTAAATTGTTCTTTTTAAATTTTATAAAAATTTTAGATTTATGTATCTCCGTATTTTTTTTCTCGTGATTAAAAATTTTTATATACCAAATGAAAATAAAACAATATAAAACCTAAGATTTTATGAGCGCACATTTTCAAAAAGGCAATAAAAGGATTCTAAAATTGTGATTACTTTTGCATCATGATTTCGAAAAATATTTTTTTTTTAATTTTGAATTGAAATTATTGTGAAAAATCACACAGGCTCACACTTTGTTCAATTTTAAACACATACAATATAACTGAGAATATTCGTTATCATATGTAAAAATATAACCTTGGAGCTTTAATTTTTATTTCTCACTTCAAAAAAATTTGTACATATTTTTCAAAATTCCAATTTTTTGACACCTAATAGGTCTTAAACAGGGGGCACAGGGGACAGGCTACAAAAAAAGTATTTGCAAAAGAAATTCTCCTCTTAAAATTGGAAGAATGTTACTAAAAGTGTTTCGGATATACAGAGGAAGAGAAATTTTCAAACAAAAATTAAAAATATGTAAAATTTTTAAATTTTAAATCAATTCCTTAGAACTTAAGTTGTATTTCATAAGTTATATTTCATTTTATATTTCACAACTTTCGATAAGGGGCTTCGGTAGCCTAGGCGTGTGGCGTATTAACTGAAGGAGTGTGGGTTCGATCGCTGCACAGGTCGTAAGTGTTTTTTCTTTACATACCCCCCTTACGACCAAAATATATAATGTAAATATATAGTATATAATATAAACAAAATAAATAATATTAGTATATAATTTAATAATAGTATAAAAATCTATAATGCAATTGGTAGCCGATGGTTCAATAATATTGCATTGCATTTATGTATGTAATATTAATATAAATAAATAAATAAAAAACTTTCGTTAGCTATATAAAATCACATCTGTAATAGACTACATAAAAAATGTACTCCATAACATTAATTTTTATTGACCCCTATCCATGGTTCCATATTAAATGGTGTAGAAGTTTTGAAAGAAGAAGGATAGGCGAACGAACACAGTGAAACTGATAAGCAAATTTTACAAATTACATTGCATATATTTAGGCAACTAAGAAAATTAATCATTAAAGCATTATTGTAAATTAATGTTTCATTAAAGCATTATTGTAATGTATTTTAAATTTCTGAACTTTTAAATATTTTTATTAAATGCGCTAGTCAAATTATTAGAAATTTTTTTAAATATCTATAATGTATAATAATTGCTATTTATATTTTGTTTCTTTTAGAAATCTAAACAAAAATTTGTCAATGATCGCAACATTCGTATTTTTATATTATAATACTATCTATAAGTAATGTATTCATATAAACTTTAAAAATTACACAGAAATAAAATGTCTTTTAACAATTTTTTGGAAAACAATAAATATTCATATTCTTGACATCTATAAACAATTTTTACTCTATGTTACGAGTGAAATTTTTTTATTCAACCTTGACTTTTATTCAGTATTGACTTTTTTTTAAAGAAATTTTTGTTATGTAACATTTCTTTTTAAATTTTTATAAAACTTTATTTAAAAGTTTGTACACGTAATTTTCACGAAAATTCAAAAGAAAAAAAAAAAATTGAAAGATGCAAAGTTAAATATCCCATAGCCAAAAAAAATATAGTGTAAAACAAAACTCACTGAATTGGTAATAATTCACTTAAATTGGCAATAATCTCATTATGGGTTTTAGATAGGTCGCTTATAACAGATCAATAATAAATTCTATTTTAATATTAGTAAATGAACAAATATTATCATTGGAACTTCTGGTTCCTCAGAAGCCCTATAGGATTTTTGACTAATTAAAGAGAGTCAAATTTCCCAATGGAACTTTTGTTCCTGCACCAATTTAAATAACAAATAACTTTTTTTTTTGAAGCTTAAAATAAACGTTAAAAAAATGTATTCTTAGTTTTTATACCCAAAAAATCCCCATATTCAATTTTAATCCAAAAACAAAAACAATTTTTTTTGTTGAATCGAATTTTTTCCTTTTTATTATTTAAAAATATTTTCACCTTTTTACAGAGTAAATCCTCCATTTCCGCATTTATGGGTGGTAAATGTTTCTATTCCAGCTTTCAAAACTCTTTCTTGCGTTTGTAAATTTTCGAGATGTGTTATAGTAACCTTTCACAAAGCCGGTTTAAACTGTGATTTAAATTCAAAAATTATTTTTGTCTAAAAATTAAAAATTGCTTTTGATTTTAAACTCGTTTCTGTTTTCTTCAAAACATAAATCCAAAAATAAAATAATAATTGCAAGTACTTTTAAATTAGTTTTCAATCACATAAGCAGACCAACGACACAAACGAAAAATATATGTACATTGTATATATTATATTGCATTGAATTTCTAAAAATGCTGCTTTAAAACGACTTTCCAACAAAACAAAAAAGAAAATAATTCACAGGTGTCGATATGTGCATTTTTTTTTTTTTTTTGTATCTATAGAATATTGTGTGATACGCACCTTCTTTTATTTTCATTTTCCTTTTAAACACAAATGAAATAAAAATCATACAAACTTTTTATGACGTTACCATCAGAACAAATCAACTTTTTAATATAATTTTGCAGTGGTAATAAGAAACAGACATATGCTGTAAAAATTCTTTCTGGTTACAGAACTGTTTAAAAAAAAAAAATTTTTTTTTTATTTTATTACCGAAATTTTTTTTATTTGTTTTAAAAATATCGTAAAAAAGCTTTTAAAATGCATGTTATTATGTAGGAAAACAGTTTTTTCTTTAAAGAAAATATTTTTTAAATGAGTATAAGTCATACGATTTTTATACCCGTACGATAGGATCGGGTATAATAAAATTACTCCTCCGTTTGTAACACCTCGAAATAAGCGAGCTAGATATACCTTCAAAGGTATGGATCGGATCAGAAAAAAATTCTAAGACTTTTGAGCCATGTCCGTCCGTCCGTCCATCAGCACGCTAACTCAAAAACTAAGAAAGCTAGAATCTTGAAATTTACACAAAATATTTTGAGAGTAATTTGTAGGTTCCATATTTTTTTTGGTTGAGTTTGGACCAAGCCTTAGGGTAGCTCTCGAACACCTAACTTTTAGATCCCCACATTTTTTTTGCAATAGAGCTATGAAATTTTAACAACTGATAGATCTCACAAAAATATTAATTTTATTTTTAATAACTTTTTTTTGTAGCCCCACCCGTTACGGAGCTACAGCTCCCCAAAGGTTCAAAAAAGCTCTATATTTAAATTGTTATAGCACAAGTTGTATAAGGTATGGTATATCTTCATTTTGAAAACGCCAAACGATTACTACTTTCATTAGCTTTAAAAGTTTATATACAATAAATATATAATTTTGGCATACGGTGTCTTAATTTACCGTTATGCGAAACTCAAATTTTGCAAAATTCTTTAACCCTTCCATCTTCTAAACGGTTAAAGTTGAAAACTTGAAATTTTGACAGAAGTTAGATCTTGGAAAATTAGTATGAGTCATTTCAGAAATTTTTTTTGTATCACCCCCCGTTTAGGAGCTGTAAGGGGTCAAAAACTGAAAATTTCCTATTTTTAAACACCTGTAACTTGAACACCTGTTAAAATTTTTTTGAAGTAATACACAAAAATTAAAGCTCCAACATTATATTTTTATTTCTGTTAACAACTTTTTTTAATAATATAGGGTTACTTTATAATTCACGAAAGTGTTACTTGATGTTTTCAAATTTTCTAACAAATTTCTTTAACGAATTTTTTCCATTTTGTTTTACTCGATAATTTGAAATTGTTGAGGATATAATGCGTAGTACAAAAAAATGTAATTTAAAAACAACGTAACGGTTGCTTGAAGAATTTTTATTTATATGATATTGATATATATACATACTTATATAATATCATGTTTATTTACATATCGTATATGTCACTAGTGAATGAATGATAAGAGTATAGATGTATATTATATAGCGCCGTATTTACATACATATATGTATTTTATTGTACTTATAAGAAATTATTCTATCAATGGAATATTTAAATATAATATAATATAATATTTAAAATTATATTTACTATTTTGTACTAAGTAAATTTAATATACATTTACCGCTTAGTATTAAATGGTACTATAGAATATTTGAAAAAGTTTTGGATTGATAATCGTTATGTTAAAATCTGCTTTTGAAGAATGTATAAACATATAGTTTGAATATATGTACAAGCCATAATTCTAGAAATTATAAAATTCACCCAAATTATTTAAAAATACTAAAATATTAAAAAAATAATATTGTAAGCAGAGTGACAGGCTGTGAACATACTAACGGTTCGTACGGGTATCTAAGAGTTGACAAAGTCAACTGTATTCTTCCTCGTTCTTTAATGGATTTATTATTTAAAATGGAAATGTATGTATTACACACTAATATTCCAAGACATATATGTATGTATCTTTTGAAAGAAATCAATCAAAATAAGAAATAAAATTCAAATGAAGCTTAAACATAACTTTCATATGCAAATATTATACACAAAATGAGAGTTTTTAAAAAACTAATTTAAATTTGTTTTGTGTTTTTTGATTTAAGTGTGGTCATTCCTGTATCCGACAGTCACTTCGTCAGTCTGTTAACGAAACTTGTATAACACTTTAAATAAGATAATGAAATAATAGCAATGATAGATTAAAAATAAATTTTAATTAAAAAATTAAAATAATTTATTTAATTGTTTGTTAAATATTCCCCATCCATTCCATCACAGTAAATTTTTTTTTTTTTTTTTAAAGCATTTATCTGCCACATAGATGTGGACAGGAAATTACACAGCCTTCCGTGTTAAGGCGTGGCTGTAAATGTCGTAAGGGGGAATAACTCTTACGATGTGTGTGGGATTCGAACTCACACTCCCTCGGTGTTTACAGCGTATTTTATACGCTCTTACCCACTAGGTCACCGAGGCCCCTCCACAACAACATTTAATCCAAGTAATAAATAAACCTAAGTGGTATTATTTTATTTTTACAATTTTAAAATGTTTTGTGTTATCCTTTTAACAATTTGACATTTTTATTTACCTTTGGTTTTATATATTGTATATAGATAGAATGCAAGGAAATTATGAGTGAAAATAGATTAGATATTTAAAACTGACTTTAAACATGATTTAAAAATGACAACTGCAGTTGACAACATTTAAAAATAAAAATAAGTTTTTATTATTGAAAATTTTAAAATATCATCATTTAAACCATCTTAAATATTAGTAAATATCACTACTGCTTACGCAAGAGTTACTAAGAAGTAAAAATATTTTGCTTTATTATATGTAAACACATAAGTTCCAACTACAGCAAGTATATTTTGTCGCTGATTGCTAAAAAAAAAAAAAAATATCTCCATAAAAAAACTTAAGGATACGTAAGTTTTAAATGTATACCATAATATACTGTAAAAACTCTTTTTGTTTTTTTTGTCTCATCCTGATAAGACATTGAGTGACAAGGTGTAACAAATATTATTTGTTTTCTTTGACTTTATCTTGTTTCAACTTTTCTAGGCTTTTAAGATAAGATAAATTAATCATTTGCGTGACACAAAGTCTTTTTATATCATAAATTTTACCGTTTATTTACAAATTTTCATCAAATTTTCAGTCAAAAGATTATCTAAAATTTTTGTTAAATCCAAAATTTTTTTTATTTATTTTATTTTTTCCTTTTTTTTTTTCTTTTGACTTTAAAAATATTTTGTTTGTTCCATTTTTTCTTTTATTATTTTATTTATTATGTACATATAGTACCTATATCTTAAGATGAATTGAAGAATTGATTCAAAGCTTTGAATATTAATGATGATTGTCGTATACAATTTTTCTTTTTAAATAGTTATAAAGCCTAGAAAAAAAAAAAAAGAAAAAAATATGACAACTATTCGACAATAAAATAAAAAAAAAAACAAAATAAAAAAAATCAAAAAACTTTTCAAAAGCCTATTTAAGAATACTTGAAGTATCCTTAGACAATATATGCGTATTTATAAGATGAAAAAGGAAAAATATTTGAATTTTATGTAAAACATTTCTTGCTAATTTTTTTTTTATTTTTTTGTTTTTTCTTTGTTCGTTTTTATTTAAAAGATTGATTTAGAAAATTTTCTGTTTCGAGGTTAGGTTATAAATCTAGACAAGACAAGGCCGTTTATTAAGTAAAGAAAATCTTTTGTCACTTTATGTTTTGTTTATATAATATTGAGTTTAGATGTTCGTTTTTTAAAGAAAAAAAATGTTCAATGTCTGGAAAAACATCACGTAAAAATGTCATAAATTTTTTTTTTTTTTCTGTTAAAAATTATTTCCTTTAAAAAATAAAAATGATGTTAAAATGATTTTTGAAATGATTTTACGTTTAGGGACTTAATTCATTATTAATGTAAATTAAGGATTTTAGTAATATAAATAAAATAAAAAAAATTACAGTACATGAACACTTAAATATTTAAATGGTAATACGAAATAGCTGAATAAATCAAAGATATCATAAAATTATTTTAAAATTTTAAAATTGTTGAAGTCAATTGACTTAATTTTATAAGCGTATAGTTAAAAATAATTGGAAGAAAATTTTTAAGAAACGACTAAGCAAAAGTTATTATTAAAGTTTTCTTTTATTAGTGAGTGCGGAAATTTAATCCATTAATATATGTAACACATTTGAACAAACAATATAGGTATGAAGGATTCGGTGGAAAATTTTAAAAATCAGTCAGAGGAATTGAGCATGTGATTCTTCCGGATAGTTTTAGATTTTAACCAACCAAAAACACCCTCTATCAAATCAAATTTTAAGTTGAGATTTTTAATACAAATGAACCTGTTTGATTTATGGGATAATGATGTGAAAAGGATTCTTGATAAAAAGAGATTTAAGAAAGTTTTGAAAATATGTAGGAATTATATAAGAATTATATAAACCAAACAAGAGTTTGGTTTCTTGTTTGACCAGAATATCATTCTTATTTTTTGTAAATTTTTCTTTCAATCTTCACTCATTCTTTACTTTTAATGTTCGTGGTGGATAAACAGAATGTAAGAAAAGAAAGTTTCAACTCACTTTATATAAGTAAGTTCTTGTATTTTGGAGTTGAATAATTAAAACTGCACCTTACTGAGTTAATTGACTGTTTTTTGGGATAATGGACTTAAACTTTCTGAAATTTAAAATCATAATTTTATTATTTTTAAGTTTTTCTTTTAAAAATTTTGCAGTTGCAATTTAATTTTTGTTTTAATTACATTTAAAGTTCATGTGACAAACAGAACGTAAAAATGTAATTAAATATACGTACCTGTACCGAATTAAAAGATTTTAATAATAAAATTTTAATCATTAATAGCTTTAATAGGATCAAATAGGATCAATGATTAAAAATTTTATAATTTGGGTAGTATATAAAAAATGACCAGCTTATTGTTTTTATAAAGTCATAACATTTTATAAATAACTTTATATTACTACATTGTAAACTGGAACCATACTAATTAATTTCACTTTCGTACATCATCATAATATGAAATCTCAGAATGGAAATACAAAGGTTTACCATTTAAATAAGATTTTAAAATACTTTTATACATTATTATTTTTTAGTATTAAATTGCAATTTCAAATAATGTGAGTTTTTTAAATTTTATTTTTAAAAATCTCTTTTTAAATTTAAAAACCAATAATTATTATGAAGAGCTAAAAAATTTCTCATTAATTTTTTGTAAAGTAAAAATAAAGTCGAATTTTAAATATTTTATTTCACCAGTTTTTTTTTGGGTCTTCTGTAGGTGGTAGGCGTGTAGTAGTGGGTAGGCGTGTGGCGTTAATTAACCGAAGGAGTGTGGGTTCGATCCCTGCACAGGTCGTAAGTGTTTTTTCTTTACATACCCCCCTTACGACCAAAATATATAATGTAAATATATAGTATATAATATAAACAAAATAAATAATATTAGTATATTATTTAATAATAGTATAAAAAGCTATAATGGTCTTGGTAGCCGATGGTTCAATAATATTGCATTACCTTTATGTATGTAATATTAATATAAATAAATAATATAAATTCACCAGTTTGTATTTGATTTATTTTAAGAAGAATTTCATTTCTTTAATTTTCACCAAAAATTTCCTTTTAATTAAATTAATTTTGTAAAGTAAACAAGAGAATCATTAGAAGGTTTTAATTTATTAAAATGTTTTATCTGTATAATATATTTAAAAAAATTTAAAATAAAAACTTTAATAAATATAAATAAGGTGATATTATTGTAAAAAGAAAAAGATATTGAAACAAAAAAGAAATTTTTTTTTGCATTATTATATCAATTTCAAAAATTCAAAAGGATTATATCAAAATCAAAAATTATATCAAAAATTTTAAGGATTCTGAAAGAAATGAAATTGTTTAAATTTTCAAAATTTTTCCTCAGACTACTTTCAGTCAAAAAAATTAATTAAAATTAGCAAAAGTATGATAGATGATAATGAACTGAAAAAATGCATATTGAAAACCGGACACTTTGTATATAATAAGTAACTTTCTTAGATCTTCAGTTATAGAAGTCCAAAGCCAAATATGTTTAAATTGTTATAAAAAAAGATCATTTAGAAACGTTTTATTTAAAAGGATTTAAATATTTTTTTAGAATACACTCTAGTTATGTTATGTTCAACATTTTGAACCTTATAATACCTTTCTAGTTAAGTTAAGGTAGAAGTTATATTCATAAACTCTTTGGTGGTTTAGTAGTCTTTTTCTATTAAATAACAAAATGGAATAAAATTCAAGTTAATTCCAATTTAAAAAATTAAAAGCTTATTAACAAATAATTTTTAAAATAATCTTAGCTTTGTTCAACATACAAAATTCTATTCTTCTTCTAAATATATTTGTTATATTTATTGTTTATAGCTTTTGTTTTATTGGAACAGAAGCTTCATTAATGCGGATCAGCATGCGATTTCTTGATCTTATCTCTGTTTCGTAAACTAAATTCTTCATTCGATCCCATAAATCTAAGTCTAAGTCTAATGACGTTGAATCAGGAGATAGGATAGGCCATATAATAGGATAAGTTTCTATCTATCCACCTATTAGAAAATGTTTCACTTAGGTTTTCTTTAACAACCATCTAGTAAAATGCGGTTGAGCTCTTCAAAAAAGTCGTGATTAGTTTTGCTTATTGCACTATTTCAAATAAAAATTTTAGAGATCAAAAAATTTTTAAGAATCCAATTTTTAAGACCATCCCTGTCATATAGTTTTTTTTAAATATTTTGATCGCGCACATGTTATTTTAAGTGCTTTGTTTTTACCGCTCAATCCTTTATGTTGATTTTAATTACTTAAATTAAATTAATTTTTTCACTGTTTGGTTTTCTTGGACCTTTGTAACTGAAGAAAAAATCTATATATAAAGTTGCTTCTTTGCTAAGTAAAAAATAATCATATGTAATTAAGAAAAAAATTGTTTTAAATTTTTTATATAAAGCATTCTGTTGAAATATTTAATATTTTTACTTAAGCTACACTTTATTAAAAACTATTTATTTCATAAAAAATATTATAAAATTATTATTTATAATACCTATAGATTATTTTTTTCTGTTAAGAATTTCCAAAAACAAATTTACACTTCAGAATGGTCAAAAGTTTATAAATTGTGTAAGATTATAATTTCTAGTGTATATATACCAAAGGCAACATCCTTATATCACAATTTAATATCTTTTATCTTTTTCTTTTTTTCTTATATTATATGAATGTATAAATATCTTTTATGTTGACCATTTCATTCTATAAAGTTTAATAAAGGAGCCGATTAAAATAAAGAAAAAAAAAGAAAAAGAGAAGTGAATTGTATTGTTCTTTTATTTTTTTTTATGACATACGCAAAATCGCACATTTATCCTCTTTAATAGGGCAATAATTTCTGTTTTTTTTTCTTCTTCTTGTTCTATTTGCAAAGAATAACCATATTTCATTATTTATGTAAGTATATGTGGTAATGTATATGGCATACAGATAGTATAGTAAATTTTTGAATTGAAATACCTATGGTTAAATTTTTTGAATCATAAAAATGTCAGTTTCCTTCTAACGGAAATTGATATCATTGACCTCTCAAAGATTAAATGAGAATTTTTTTTATATAAGATACGAATATTTGGATAACTTTTTTTATTGCTTTGTATATGATATTTGTAGATAAGACGAATTTTTTATAAATGTTTTGCTTTCCGTGGTCAAACACTCTTTTATTTCAGCAACACGTTAATTGGTAGATATTCCACTGGTAGACTTAAAGAGATACGACTTGAGAGTTAAAAAGTGATTAAAGGTCAATGGCGGTACAAATCTTTTTACAACTTTTTAAACTTAAAAAAAAAATAAATTCATTTTTAAAAGCCGAATGGTACATCATTTTACCAGAATTGGTACTTTTTTTTTATTATAGGACATCTGTTTTTCGTTCCAATATAAGAACTCTAATACTTTAAAATAAACTTAATTTAGAAATTACTCAAGAAATATTTAAAAAGAAAATTTGATTGATGATTTACTCTTTACTCATACCTGTAGTTTTCAATAAGCTTCTCTATTTCTAAGGTTCTAGTTTCACTACACCAGAAATAGTTTTAAAGTTAACAAAAGTTTTTATACATGCTAATAACATTTTTGGAGGATTTCGTCGATTTGTTAACAATTTTTGTTGTATTGAAATCTAACATTTATTTCAAGTTCAACATTATAATTAATACATCCAAAATGCATTTCACAGTCAAAAAATATTTTCATTTTAAAAAAATAAACAATTCAGTACCTAATTAAAACTGTAATTCTACCATTTAATACCACTTTATATGATATCAACTGGTAGACGAATATGAACAAACATTTTTTCCGTACACTGTATTTTTTTGATGTTAATGTATTGGTTAACTTTTTTAATATTCATTTTTAATGTTCCTCAAACAAACAAAAGAAATTATATTTTTGTTTTTTTATTAACCAAATTTATTGTTAAGGACATCAGTCTTTTAAAAAGGGACATTATTAAACGATAAGGAAGTGAAGTTTTTTATTTAGTTATATTTATAGCAACATGAATCAGCAATTACCGTTATATCAATAAAACACAATAATTCGTTTGGAATTTTATAAGATTAGCAACAAATTTAGATGAACAACAAAAAAAAAATCGGTGTCTGTAGACAAAAAATTTAATTTCTTATATGCAAAAAAAATTGCCATTAAAAGATAATATAAATTTATTGAGGGAACATTTGAAGAAAAATTAAATTAGAAAATATAAAATAATTGGTTTCATCTCAAGATTTAATTATTCCTCAACCTATACTGAAGGCTCAAGTTATACTGATACAAAAGTTTAACAAAACCGTTAAAAATTAGTGAGATACTTCAGTCTTAAAAATTTTTTTTCATAAAACTAAGGAAATCCTTTAGATTTTTCTTAATAAAATTTTTCTATAACTATGTATAGTAAATATTTAATCTTAGTGCCATAATAAATAACAAATAAAAAACTTTATATTTAATTTATTCTTTTAAAATTAAACTGATATCTTGAAAAGAATTAAATATTTTTTTTCTAGCAAGGAGAAGCTGGCATAAGGTGCGGTTAAGTTGATGTATGGTAAAAGAATATGTTCTAAGTTTATATCTTCCGTGTTTTTAGTTGTTATTCGTATAAAGCAAAAAAATTATAAGACTTATATAATAATAATAAAGAAAACTAATAAAAAACTTAATGATATATACGTTTTGTATTTTTAGAACCATCTTTCTACATATGCATACATTAAAAAAAAATATATAAATAGTGTTATAGTAAAAAATAACTAAAAAAAATTCATAATAACTTAAGAAAATTCATGAAAATATAAAGTTATAAGAATTGTATGTTGTTTTGTAAATTTTTGTTGTGAAATGACGTTAAAAACTAACTAAGTTATTACCATATAAGTTTTTTAAATTTTAAACAATTTTTAATTTTATTTTTAAAGTGAATATATTCTCAGTATTAGAGTTGTTTCTTTACAAATTTAAAACCTTAAAAAATTAATTTAACTTTACCAATTTTAAAATATTCTAATTAAAGCAAATTGCCATCTCCTTCCATCCTTAATCGTACAATATATGAAATATTTCATAATACCATTCTAGAAAATGTAAAGATTATTATTGTGGTGTGACAGTAATCTGATATCTTCAATATTTTTAATCGAAATCCATATTTGTGTCTTAATTATTCTTCAAAAAAAAATGAATACCTGCAAAAACTGCACGTCGGGATATTTGAAAGAGGTGGAAATGATTGAAAGTGGGGATATTTTAAAGAGAATGGAATTTTACACAAATTATTGTATATTACATGTTTCTTTTTAAAAGTGACTAGTGAATGTTGTTGGAAAATGTTATTAAACATTTGGTAGTCTTTAAGTGAAATTAAGAAAATAATGAAAACAGTGGCTATCCTCTCTGACTATCGAAAAGTTTGTCGTAAGGGTGTAACCAATCCATTTGTACTTCCTCTCCTTAACGACCAGGTTTATGGATTTCTGTTTCGTCATAATTTATTTCAAATCATTGTTTGAAGTCGTTTGCGGTCAGAATATTCTGCATGTTATGTGCAAACATCCAGCCAATGGTGTAGTGGTTAAGACACAGATCTTTTATACGAAAGGTCTCGGGTTCAAACCGCGGCTGGGTTATATAGATTAAAAAAAATAATTTTAAAATGTTCTTATAATATATATAAGTAGTATAATATAATTAAATTAAAAATAAATATATATGTCTTATAAATTTTAATTAATATCATATCGTAATATATATATAATAAAATGATAATCAATTATAATAATTGGGTAAAATAATAGATGGCGTAAAACTAAAGAAACGGCTAGTCTTGTACAATAGCTACAGCCGAGTAATCAACGGCTTAGTGAAATAATGATTTCAGAAACTGAAACTTAGTTAAGTATGAATAAAAAAGGACTAAAATGCTCCTTATAGGAGTGGCAAGGAAAAAAAAAATGTGCAAACATATGTTGTCGAAGACTTGCAATTTTTGTAAATATTTTCTTCTTGACTAGTAATGCTTCATTGCCACCACTCTACAGCAAAACCGATTTTCGAATATTTAGATGTCGATGCTTCACATTTTTTTTTAGTTTTGTGGCTCTATCATTTGTGATGATCGCCATACTTTCCTCAGTCTTGCAAACACCGTTTTTGCTTTTTTGATTTTGTCTTCTACATTTTTAAATACTCCACCTCCTGTTGCGATTTCTGTCATATTTATTTTTAGTCCGACTTCTGCAGCAAGTTCCTTGCAAGTTCATCAATTTTAGTTTTCATATTGGTGTTAGAATGCGATAATTCAAGAAATAAATCTCATTTAGTGACTTTGCTACTTAATCTATATGTTTTATTTAAAATTTCTTTGGATCACACTTTTAGAACTTTTAGCTAATACCTTCGTTTTATATGTGTCAAAACAGTAAAAACCAAAATTAACTTTAAATAAAACTCATATAGAATAAAAAGAATTTATTTGAAATAAATGTTTAGAACTACAACTAACAACTAACGTATTCATTTTATTATAGTTTTTATATAATTTCTAATCATTTAATCGGAATTTATTTAAAATTGACATTTTATTAATGTAAAAATTCAATGTATAAAAATAAATTTTAAAAATTTCGCAACCCCACTCTATTAAAATAATATGAAAATAAAACCATATTTTTGGTTTGGGGTAAAAATTTATCAATTTAACTGAAAACAATACAAAAACAGAAAGTAATTCAATATTTAAAAAAAAACATGTATTGAATTCGTAATTGAATGTCCTTTTTTTTTTCATTTCTAATTTTTGTATTGTCTTTTATTTTGAATTGTTTATATAAAATGAATCCCATTCAATAAACTTTTCTATATCGAAAACATAATTTGAGTTTATTTTTAAAAATATTTTTTTCTTTTAATATAAATATGAATTTTTCTTCTGATGCTATGTTTTATGTTTCTGTCTATCGAAGTGTTTGTCCACATAATTAGTTCAATTGTAGAATGTATCACTAAAACTATTAGAATAAAATTTTTTTAATAAATTCGTCTGAGTAATTTATTCCTTCATCACCATTTTGGATACATATTTGTCCTTCATTTCACTCTGGTCATTATTTTATATACTTATAATCTCTTGTTTATGATATCACAATGATTTGGAAGATTAGTTTTGGTCAATTCTGAGTTCATAATGGATTTTATATGGATGCATCTTTAACTAAAACTTGAAATGTATAACTCTGACTACACCTCAACATTTCGAGAATATATTCATTTGCAACAATTTTGTGAATCTTATCTGTTATTCTAATCAAAATTGCTTCTATATGTTCAATATATATTGTTTGAAACCTTTATTTTAATAGAAAATAAAAGAAAGAAAAAGAAATATTTTCTCTTCAAATCAAAAAAATCTAATCCTAATAATCCGATAATTTTCATTTTATCCTAACAAGACATTATATAATAATTTAAATCCAAATTAATTTAAAACAAGATATTATTATTTTAAATTATATATAAAATATGCATGTAATATCTAATTTTGGTTATACGTTAACTTGGATAACGTTAAATTTCAATTTATTCTATATTCATTTTTATTTCACCTCCTATACCTGTTTATTATTTAAGATTTTCATTTCTTGAGGTTTTTTTTTTTTTTGCCTTTTGTTTTTCAACCCAAATTCATTTGGTAAATATTTTATTAAGAGACTTAAGAGATTACAAAAGTGTCAGGAATGTTAAAGTATTCAAGTTTTCAGGTACTATATTGCTGTTTTAGTGTCCTTTTTTTCAGGCAAAAAAAAAAAAAAACCAAAAAATAAGAATTAAAAAATGGAATAAGTAAAAAAGCAAACAAACAACAAGAAAATAAATAAATAAAATAAAAAACTTTAATATTTACTTTTGGGTTATTGAAGCGGTATTATATAATCAAATAATGTGGCCTGACTTTACTAAAGATAAGGTTACATTTCCTTTCAATTAAATAATTTAAAAAAAAAAAACCAATGACAAAGGGATAGAGAGAGCAATGAAATAATAAAAGAAAAATCATTAAAAAAAAAAACCTTAAAAAAATTGAATATAAAAATTGATGTTTAATAAAGAGTACTTTCAATATCAATTACTTATTTAAGTGGTTAATGAAAATTGTCTGATGTTTAAAGCCTGATAATGAAAAGTCATTTAAATCTGATTAAAAAATGGAAATCATCTCTTAATTTTTTTTAACTATTAGACCTTTCAATGTTATTCTTCAAAGCTAAGTTATTCAACAAAAAAAAAAGTTTGAAACGTTTTGTAATTGCATAATTTTAGGCTTATTTTTAATATTTAAGAAAATCATATAGCATATAAGCTTAAATTTCATTTAAATTATAAAAACAGAGTGTCCTAGAATAAATGTACGCATTGCAAAAGGAAATAAGACAGGAAAAAAATAAAAACAAAATTCCATGACGAAAGAATCTTTCGCTAATGATTATTGACATTGCTGAACAGTTTAAACCTGAATATTGGCAAAGGAAAAACTATCTTGCCAAAAAAATTATTGTTTCAGTATTAATAAAGTTTTAGTCAAATAAAATGAATTTTAACAAAAAAAAAAAATTAAGGAAAAATCAATAAAAATGAAAATTCTTAAATCATTTTTTTTTTATTTCAATTTATTTTCATGTTTAACTCAATTTAACTCAGTTTTCAGGCTTTTTTTTTTAATTTCATATTATCCTTTTCTTTTTATCTTTTTTCTTCAATTAACTTTCAAAAAATATTAAATTGAATCTTAAATAATATACAGATTATCAAATAATAAACGGTCAATCTGCAAAGTTTCAAAGATAATCTAAAAGGAGCCTTTATGATTCGAGAAACAACTTAAATAACCGAAAAATGAGCATTACTAATTAAAAAATTAATTTTGATTAATTTTCATAATAATTATCATAAAATTGTTTTTCTTAACTTCATAAATTTTTGAAAGAATCAAAATTATAGTTAATAGTTATTATAGAGGTATTAAAAAAATTCAAGAAAAGTTTTTTTTTTGTTTTGAAATTTCCATCAGCCTTTAAAATGAATTAAGTAAGATTCATGGTACTGTAGAGAGAAAGTTCCTTTATCCTGTAAAGGACAGTTAACAGAATTTTCTTACTTTTAGAAGAAATTACTGAAAATTTTTAGAAATAAGTAGAAATTATTTGAGTAATTTAAGTGAAGAAAAAAATGCAGTTTTAAATCGATACTAACTACATTATTCCTAAAACATTACTAGAATATATCACATAAAAGCATAAAGCATAAGCATAAAAGCATAAACTGTTTTAGATAACCAAAACAGTTTATGATATCGGAATAAAAAAATAAATTAATAATGTAACTTTCTTTTCAAGGATAATTTTTTATTCAATTTTTTTTTTTGTTCCTGGAAACCAAATGTATTTATATTATAGAATAATGCTGCCTTCATTGGTAGAAATAAAAAAAAAAATGCCTCTTTCAATTATATTCAATATTGTTTTTTCATTTTTTCTTTTATTTTTAGAAACAATGGAATTATTGTAAATAATAATTGAAATAGATGTTATCAAGAAATTATGGCTATTAATACTTGTATTGTTACTAACCAATGCAATTATGTAAATTAAGATTTAAATGACAAGATTATGAATATATTTATTTTATTAACTGAAATTAATTCAATTAAGGTATATGTATAAATAAACATAAAAATGGAATTATGATTGTTTGTGATATTATGAAAAAAAAAAAAATTTGTTGTTATTTTAAAATAAAAAAATCAAAAAGGAATTTAAACGAATGCCATATTTTTAATAACAACTAAGTTATTGTAATACAGTTCACAAAGAAAAATGAGAACTTGCTAACCAAAAATTTTGTAACTTAATGCCAGATACCTGCTAAACAAAATATTAATTAAATGTTAAATCAATGCAATCTTTATTAAACCTTGTTGAATTCAGATTTAATACGAAGATTAACTTGAAGAAGATTGAACAGTATAATTCTACTTCTTTATTCCAAATTATACCTAAAACTATTTAAAGTTTCGATAAACAACTTTTTGTTTAAAATGAATTTTACATTGTGCAGCACTGGTTTAGTGATATGAAAGGTTTGAATCTTCAATCTAATCTACCGTTGAAAAACATTTACAAATAAATGGTCAAAGAATTGAAAATATCGATAAATTCTCCTACGTGGGTAGCATAATATTAAACAACGGAGGAACACAAAAAGACATGGATAACCGAATCAAAAAAACTAGAACGCAGGGTTTGGACAATAGTGAGAAATTCAAAAATCTCCATAAACAACAATCTGCTTATTTTCGGTCATACGTAAATAACAACCTATGGTAAGGTAGTGAGACCTAGTTAACTTCGATCACTACAAATAGCAAGGTTCAGATATTCAAAAATAAATGCCTTCGAATCATATGCAGAACACACGCTGCAAAAACACTAAGAAACATATTGATAATGTCTCTTAAATTGAAACAACAGAATTCCAGAAGACTTAATCTTATAAATAAATAACATTTGGCACCTATAACGCAGAAAAATTATAATGGGGCAAAACTTAAATAAATATAACTTGGAAAAGTGCAAAAATAACAGCACCTAACACAGTTCGATGGAAGTATCTTGAGGAGACTCTTTGCTCCCAAGAGAAATAAGGACAAAACAAAACGGACAAACAAAGAAATTTTATGCTCTTTATAATAAATAACATAGATGTAGATAATATTATATAATATACGTAAAGAGAAAAAATTAAATTCTTTTTTATTTAAAAATTTAAATTAATTTTAACAATTACCTATAAAATATTAAAACTCATGAAATAATATATCACATATGCTACTATTGTATTTGATATATATTTTGGATACCTCTTAAAATAAATATCAATTTTCCACATTTCATTTCATTTTAATTTCAGATGCAAAAAAAAAATTTAACACAATGAAGAATCTCATAAAACATTTTTTATTTATTTATACAAATAAAACATTTATCTTAAGATTAAAACTTTTGAAGATTTCTTACGTAAAAAAAAAAAAATTGAAACAAAAAAAAAACTAAAAATAAGATTTTAAGATTTAGTTTTACTTAAATTATGTTGCATATTTTATAAGAAAATTCTTAAAATATCTTAAAATATATTTTATAGGTTAGGTTTATACAAATGTATGTAGGTATATATGGTAAATATAAATAAAATAAAATTAGACACACAACTACATAATGAAACACGTGCAGTTCTTCTATAAAAATAAAATCTTAAGATTTTAGTTTTATTTTTGGGTAATTTGGGTATTAAGAAGATTATAAAAGAAAAATATTTTACCAACGAAATTTACTACATTAAATGAACTTTAATAAAAAAAACAAACAGTCAAATTTTCTACTTAATTTAACAATATTTATATAGTAAAAAGTATAAATAGATTTTTAGGCTGTTACTATCAATTTGTTTTTTTTCTTTATAGTTAAATTTTTTAAAATTTTAAATAATTCTTAACGGACATTGAATCTCAGCTATCATTTTGACATGTTAAAGTTATTCTGGGCATCTGTCTTAGAAATACTATAATCTGTTTCAGATTTAAAATGAACACCAACAAAATACAGTAGTGAAATTCAGTAATTTACTATAAAAAGAGGAGGTATAGTTTAGGACAAAAAAAGAAAAAATTACAAAAACGAGGAAGAGTGCAGTAGAGTAGACTGTGCCAACTCTGGGATACCCGTATGAACGTAATATATCCTGTTTCTATAAAACTTGATCATCTTTTAAAAACATTCAGATGTTTTAGTACCGAACTACAGAGATATATTTATGTAAATTGTGGAGTTGTATGACAGCTACCTGAATATATTGCGCCTAGCTTCATTAAGTTCCAAGAGGTGCAAGAAGCCTGAACCAGCTGCTCTAGACCAACCAAATTTTACAAAAGTTGTTTGCCTATAACTCGACACCTCTTTACTAAATTTCAGGTTCCTAGCTTCAATAGACACTGAGTTATTCTCATTTAAACGGATAAGTTGTATGGCATCTACCCGAACTCGTCGCACCACCACAACCAAATTTTGCAAAAGTGGTTGCCATAAAATTTGATCATCATTTGCAAGATTTCAGACGCCTAGCTTTATTAAATTCGAAGAGGTGCAAGAAGCCTGAACCGGCTGCTCTAGTCCAACCAAATTTTACAAAAGTTGTTAGCCTGTAACTCGACACCTTGTTACTAAATATCAGGTTGCTAGCTTCAATAGACACTGAGTTATTCTCATTTAAACGGAGAAGTTGTATGGCAGCTACACGAACCCGCCGCACCACCACAACCAAATTTTACAGAAGTTGTTGCCATAAAACTTGATCATCATTTGCAAAATTTCAGAAACCTAGCTTAAATAGATACTGAGTTATTTCTATATAAAGATAGAAGTAGTATGGCAGCTACTCGAACGCGCCGACCGAAAATGTTGGATTTAAATAGCAAAACTAACAATTTTGCAAAAGTGCCGTAAAAAAAATTCAGCCTCCTAGCTTCTTTATTTTTTGAGTTATCGTGCGGACGGACGTACATGGCTTAATCGTCTCAGAATTCGATTCTGAGCCGATCCATACCTTTGACACTATATCTAGCTCGACTCCTTTAAGGTGTTACAAACGTAATGGCAAATTTATTATACCCTTGAACATAGTTCATACGGGTATAAAGAAGTGGACTTTAAGAAAATTAAAGTGAAAATCAGTCGATTGATATAGAATAAAATATGAAATATCAAATGAATCACTTTTTTATCATACGAATGAAAAAATGGGCTCATGAAGAAAAACTTCAGAATCATCTTCAAAATTTTTGAACTTATAAACATCTTAATCATCACTAATTCAGTGAAACAGTTGGATTGGGTATACAAAAATATCTTAAAAAGCAAAAGACTAAAATAAATAGGAAATTACATTTAAAAAAAATTTAACTCTAAAAATATTTGAAACTAGCTGTGCAATGAAGTCTAAGTTTAAAATAGCAAAAAAAACTCTCACAAAATGAATAGGAAAAGATTAAAAGAAAATTCTATAATCTCAAAGAAAATAAAATTTTATATTAAATTAATTAATGAACAGGTAGTTAGTTAGTTACTTTCAAAACAATTGAATCTTCTTATAAATTTTATTAAATTAATAATTCAATATATGTTTTACATTTTACATGTATGCATTACATACATTTACATTGTAATTTTACATTTACATGTACGCATTACACTTAAATACCATTTTCATATAAACTTTTTAAAATTAAAATTTTATTTTGATTATTATTATTATTATTAAATAATCATTTTAATCGAATCGATTATATCTCAATGACTACCTACCAACCAATATTGCAAGAAAAAATTGAATCCTTTATAAGGATATTCTTTCAAAAAAAAACAAAAAAAAAAATGAAAAAATCTAAAAATAAATATTACCTTTAACTTTCAAAGAATAAAAAAAGTGAAAGATTAAATTTTTTTTTTTTATTTTCGCCTTTAGAAAAATAATCTGCAAAATTTTCATCGAGATTTTCATTTTCAATTGTTATAGGTACCCATTTTTCACATAATCACATAATTGAAGATTTATTACATTTATTTTTTTTTTTATCTCTTTCATTTTATTCAATTCAATATTTTAAGCTCTCTTTTAACATTTCTAAACTAATCAAATGTTAAAAAAGAATACATAAAATATAATAAAAATAAAGAAAAAAAAAAAACCTTTTTTAAAAATCGGATTTTCCATTTTCTATTCACCATTTATTTTTTCATCACTTGTAATTTTTCTTTTTATATACATTTCTCTTATTCGTATCGTAAATTCATATCTTTCATATATTTTTCGTAAATGAATTATGTCAATATGTTAGTTAGTTAGCTTATATGTATGTATATAATAAATTATGTATTATACAAATAAATTTGAGTTTTTTCTAAAGTAAATTTTAAGTAAATTTAAAAAAAAAAATTAAATAAAAAAAGAAATAAATAGGGTGTCCTACATATGAACTCTCTTTCCAAATGTGTTATAAAAAGTACCTTAAATACAAAATGAATGTTCTAGTGTTGCATCTCTTAAAAGCAAGGCATTGAAAAATGGTACATTATTTTAGAAAAAATCACAAAAAATTAAAAAAAAAAACTCATATCTTAAAATCTTCTTCCTTCCCCCTATAACACAATTTCTTGCTAGTTTTTACCTCTTCTGCCTGCCTCAGAACGAACAGGGTTTAATATACATATAGTTTAAATTTGGTATCGAAGTTTTAATATCAGGCATCTTAAAAATTTAAGCATATGCTTATAATAAAAGAGGAGTTATATAAATTTTTGAAAAAAATTTAAGTATGTAATATTAATAAATACAAATTGTTCAAACTTCAACACAAATAAAAACTTTAGAAGCAACGTGATTAAAAAATGAAAATTATTGTCAAAAATATACTAACTACACTTAAGTTTTATAACTCCAGCTAATGCATTCCATATATAATATTTTAAAAAATTTGATTATTAATCTACAAATTCTGCAATGAATTAATAATTTTTATCAAAAAAAGAAAAAACATAGACTCAATATGTTGAATATAATGATTCTGGATACAAGTTCTATGACAATTCTGCACAATTCTGGATACAACTTCTATGACAAAAATAAAATACAATAGCCTAACTAGCCTAAGGTATTCTCTCTCCAGCAAATAAATATTTTTTTGATCCTTTTAAATGGTTTTATTTTATAAGTTTTTCGTCCTTGAAAATTACTGAATTCTTCAGTAGACTTGTAGTTCTGAATTGACTTAGACAAATTCCAGTTTAAATTTTCGAGTAGTCTTACATTTATATGAAATATTATAAAAATTATTGGTGAAGTATAATTTTTTTCGTAAATTCATTTTTTTTTAATTGAAATTTTAAAGAAGAAAAAAAAAATTGTTTTCAAAAATTGATTGAAACCACCATTATTAGGTTATTATTTGTCATAAGTAAAAATGACTTTTATGTAATATTCTGCTGCAAACTATTTGAAATCTTAAATTTTAATAAAATTTCCACTTTTTCATTTTATTTAATTTTAAATGATTAAAAAATTTTAAATCTTGACATTATCTTAGTAGTTGCATTTTTTTTTTAACTTATAAACGTTTGTAATTTAATTTTATATCATACAGCATACATTTTTCAAACTTCATATTATATGCTTTTCAATAGTATACCTATTCAATTATTGAATAATATAAATTTGGGTACTTTTTTTTAATTTAAAAGAGAATAAAATTTGTTTTTATATTTCCTTTATTCTTACTGGTTGTATCCTGATTTATTTAATAGTTGCTGCAGGCATATAAATGTTTAATTTTTCTTTTTTTTTTTTTTGAATAATTGTACAATCCAAAAGTAGGAAGTACTAAAAGATTTTAAATATATTGTAGGTATATATACGGAACTTTTTGTTTTCCTTTTTTTTTTTTAATAAGAAAAATTACAAAAAATGCCTTTTTTCCTTTAAATGGGAAACGTTTTTCGTATCATTTTTTAATTCCCTTTTTTTTTCCATTTCTTCTTTAAAAAAGAACCTTTCCTTTTATTAACTTTCTCTTTTTATTTCCACATACCACAAAAATGATGTAAAAAAAAAAAATGACTTTAACTGTTACTTTAATGAAGTAATATTAAAAGACCAGAAGGTTCTTTCAAACTTTGTAACTTTCTAAGAACATTAAATTAATAATGTTTTTTTTTAAATATGTATATAAAAAAAAAAGGAGGGTATACTTTAGAGTACCTGCCATGTTCAATTGTTTTATAATTTTGCACAAATAAAATTCAATAAAAATAATGAACACATGTAATGGTCATGATTGGCGTCGAAGTCAATACGGGGTTAATATCGTTTTTGAAAATATTGATAAACTTAATTCCTTTAAAACATGTTTTGAATGGAAATTGACAGAAATTATCTTTTCATCTTCATGCAATTTTACTTTATTTTTTCAATTAAATTCTTCCAATTACGTTTGGTTTGATTTGACATTTTTTAGCACATTTCCAAAAAAATTTTGAAAAAATGTGCTTATTAGTTTCACTCTGTCCGTCCGTCCGTCCGTCCGTCCGTCCGTCCGTCCGTCTGTTTACAAAACTTCTACACCGTTAAAGATAGAGAAAAAAAATTTTAACCATAGGTAGGTCTCATAAAAAAAATTATTTTGTGGAACAACTTTTTCATGTAGCCCCCCCCATTACGGAGCTACACCCCCTCAAACTTTGAAAAAGCCCTATTTTTAAATGCATATATCTTATGTTCTGCTTAAGATTTTTTCAATCTGAAAACGTCATTCGACAGGTATTTCTTTTATCTTTCTAAATTAATATTAAAATTATACAATTTTTTTTAAATTTAGTATTTAAATTTACCGTTATGTAAAAACCAAATTTTGCATGATTTTTCTACTTTCATAACTCCGGCACGCTTCTAGATAGAAGCTTGAAATTTTGAGGCAAGAAAGAACTTTTAGAATTAGTATAAGTTTGCTCAGAAAATTTTTTCGGACCACCCCCTGTTTATGAGCTATTAGGGCTTAAAAATTGAAAATTTGCTATTTTTAAACACCTGTAACTTAGGCACCTGCACACATTTTACTTCTGCAAGATGTAAAAATTAAAGCTACAATAATATATTTTTACGTGTGTGAAAGGTTTATTTTAGTTGTAAAGGGTTCCAAAGTTGCAGCTCTTCAAAATTGTAAAAAAGCCCCATTTTCAGATGTATATATCTCGGGCTCTGCGTAATAGTTTTGCAATCTAAAACCGGCAGAAGATCGAAAATTTTATTATCTATATAAAACAATATCAAAATTATGTAATATTTTGTAATTTACGATTTAAATTTACCGTTATGTGAAAACCACATTTTGCATGAAATTTCGTTTTTCATAACTCCGGCACCCCTTTAGATAGGAATCTGAAATTTTGAGACAAGAAAGAACTTTTAGAATTAGTATAAGTTTTCTCAGAAAATTTTTTGGTAACGCCCCCTCTTTAAGAGTTGTTACGCCTCAAAAATATAAAATTTGCTATTTTTAGACACCTGTAACTTAGGCACCTGTAAAAATTTTTCTTCGGCAAGACATGAAAATTAAAGCTACAATAATATATTTTTATGTGTGTGAAAGGTTTATTTTAGTTGTAAAGGGTTCCAAAGCTGCAGCTCTTCAAAATTGTGAAAAAGCCCCATTTTCAGATGTATATATCTCGGGCTTTGCGTAATAGTTTTGCAATCTAAAACCGGTAGAAGATCGAAAATTTTATTATCTATATAAAACAATATCAAAATTATGTAATATTTTGTAATTTACGATTTAAATTTACCGTTATGTGAAAACCACATTTTGCATGAAATTTCTTTTTTCATAACTCCGGCACCCCTTTAGATAGGAACCTGAAATTTTGAGACAAGAAAGACTTTTAGAATTAGTATAAGTTTCCTCAGAAAATTTTTTGGTAACGCCCCCACTTTAAGAGTTATTACGCCTCAAAAATTCAAAATTTGCTTTTTTTAGAGACCTGTAATTAGGCACCTGTAAAAATTTTTCTTCGACAAGACATGAAAATTAAAGGTTCAATAATATGCTTTTACGTGTGTTAACGGCTTTTCTTAGTTATATAGGATTCCGGACTTACAGCCCCTCAAAATTTCAAAAATGTCCTATTTTCACGTTTTTTCGTATTACATGAAATTTTCAAATTTTTGTGCAAGTCACACTTCTAAACAGTTTGTATTGAGTTTTGGAAATGTGCGCTTTTAAAAACCGTTGGTTTACATTCTACCTTGTTTTTTTTTGTTTTTCTAATCTATACTAGACTAAAGTCATATATAGACTTTCATTGTCTATTTTTATTTACTCTTATTATAAAGAAGAAAAGAAGAAAAAATAAATCATGATAAGCCTATACGTTTTTTTAAGAATTTCTATACAATTTTGTTCTCATAGATTGTCATCAAGTTTTTCTTTAACAATTTCTTTAATTTTTTAAATTAAATTTATAAAATTGTTTAAGGTTCATTACTTAAATCCAAAATTGATGTAATATTTTACATAATCTAAAAGATACTTTAATTAATATAAATTAAATTCTCTCTCCAGCTATAAAAATAATCATCAAATTATGAAAGTGATATCATCACCTTTTTATAACATAATTATTAACTTATAAAGTAAATCATTTGTTATATGATTTTTTTTTATGAGCCTAAAGAAGAAAAGCAGAGCGAAAAATTTTTAAAATTAAAGAGAGAGATTTCACCTAAATTTATGCAATTTTTATAAAAAAAAGCCAAAATATTATAAAAGTATTGAAAACTAGAAAAGTTTCAAATTTTTTAACTTATTCAAACATAATATTGAAAATTAACACAGATATGTTGAGTACTGCTGAAAAGTTTAAAGTTTCAATACGTAAAATCTAAAACTAATTTTTTTTTTTGAAACACTATATATTTATAAGTACATCTTTATTATTGAAAATAAAAATTATTTGGGATCGAAAAAAATGACCTGTGAATTAAAAATTTTATGAACTTCAAACAACTCAATGGGGTGTCTTTTATATTATAATAGTGAATGAAAAGTTTAGATTCTTTAATTAAGTTGTTTTTTGAATTCTCATACTGTCCCTAATATTTTTTTTTAACCCCTGTTAAATAATGATCACTAAATAGAAGGGGGAGACAAAAAAAATAATGACTTTCATTTTTTTTGATGTAGAAAATACAAAAATAAACTTAAAATAAGTTTAAGAATAAAATAAAAGATAAACTTTTAAATTATTTTTCTATTCATTCTGTATGTAAATTATAATTTTTTGCTTTTGTTTTTTATTCGTTTTTATTTAATTTTATTTAATTTCTTTTTAGAAAGAGAAAATTATTTTATAAGTTAGTATGGTTTAATATTAAATGAAAAAACAAGAGTAAAAGGTGAATTTTTTTCAAATTAATAGGATAACATTTAGAGAATTTAAATTTTCTTTAAAAAAAAAAAAAAGGCTAAGGATTATTTTGTATGGTCAATTACTTGCTTTTTTTTTTTTTTTTAAACATTAAGGATGTTAAATATTTTAATTAGAAGTATAATATCAAGGTTAAATATTACATTATCATTTAAAACAACTGATTAAATTTTTGTCTTGTAATTTTGACCCTTAAAAATTACCATAAAATAAATTGAAATTTAAAACAAAAAAACTGTTTATCATATTCAAAAAAAAAAAAAAAAAAAATGAGCACGAGATCTAGGGAAAACATTTAACATGACTTTGAAGTTTTCTCCACCACTTTGATACTGAATTTTTTTTTTTCTCTCAAAGTCTAACATTTTAAAGAAAATTTACATTAAAATATTTAAATTAATTTTTTTATTTACTAATAACATTTTTTTTTTTTTGGATACAGTGACATAATTTATATTGTAATTTTTCATCTTTTTTTTTGCTTAATTATTTTGCTATTTACATTTACTATTTTTACCCCTTTTATATTTTTTTTCTATTGTTAATTTGGCATGTGTATAAAACAAATGTTTTCAAAAAATTTAATTTTGTACTTCCCGTCTCCTACAACTATTATTCTACTTTTTAGCAAAATACCTAAAAGTATGCAATTAATATGCAAAAATGTAATGTTGATTGCGATAGCTATGTAAAATATTAATTAAACTTTAATAGGTTTTAATAACAAGTTATAAGATATTTTAGGACCGATATTAATATCTAATAAATTTTTTATAATAAGACGTACTAATTTCTAATTACCTGTTCTTTTGAGCAATTAGGTACTCAATTTTTATTATTTATGAAACAGTTTTGACAAGACTTTGGTAGGCATCATCAATTTTAATTTAAAAAAGGAAAAACTTTACAATCCAATATTCCAATCCAATTGCATAATAACGGCATATTTTTAATTTTTTAATAAACAAGACCATTTCAATTAATTTTTAGTTATAATATTTAAAATTTTTTAACTTTCATTTTTGTTCTGAAAACTATCATTTCTGACTGTTTTAGAAAAAAAAATATTTAAATTAAAGTATATTTTAGAAATTAAATTCAAAAATAAATTCAAAAACAAAAAACCTTTTATATTAAAACATTATTAAAATCAATAGTTATTTTTAAACTTTATAAAGTTTAAAAGTTATTTTCAGTTGATTTTTTAAATGCAAAACAAATTATTAAAAATTTCATAAAAGTTCTAAAAATTTAATTTTTGTAAATATTTTCCTGTTTTTCATCTTCTATTAAATTCTTAATTAAATTTAAAATCAATTAATGGTATTGTTTCGAAAAATCTAAGACAACACAATCCGGAATAAGTCCTAAGTAAACTTAAACACAAAAATTCATTAATAAACAATTTTATTTTAAAGAAAGATTTTCTTTCTTTCCTTCCTTTTATACTAAAAGTATCTAGCATAATTAAATTTACATATACATACATATTATATTAAGTAAATAAAGAAACAGATCCTTAAAATAACACTTCAATATATAATAATACTTCAGTATATACGAGTAATGACTAACCTGTACATAAGAACCCACAACATTTAAAAAGGAAGGAGATAATAACAACAAGAACAGAAACAAAGGAAAAAAAAAAAAAAGAAAACCTCTTCGTATGTAAATTTCGTATGGTTAACAAGGATATAACGTTTTTATTTGCAATGCAAAAAAGAAATTTTTTCTTTCTACTTTCAAGGATCATTTGCATTCTCTCAGTTCTTATATTATATATACATAGATGTATATATAAATAGAGTGATACCCTAGAAAGTTAAATTTATAAATATTGTTTGTACTCTACAGTGTTATTCTAAATTTAAATGTCAAAAAAATGGAAATTGTAATTAGTTTGTATTTATGATTAGTTAAGATATAAAATTTATTCTGTATTTAATAATATAGCATTAACAGATATGTGGCTCAATGAGATTTGATTTGGCAATGATAAAATTTACTTCTTAAGTTTTCTTCTAACTTTGATGTTTTCATTATTTTTTATATTTTGTTTTGGCTGATTCCTTAAAAACATTTTCTTTCCTTCAAATTGAAGTACGTTCATTTTAAACTATACTGTACATATGTACTAAATGAATTTTTGATTTAGTTTCTATAATCAATTTTATAAAAAATTAAATTTTATTTTGAAATTTCAGAAATAAAAAATGATATATTAAAGCTAACCATATAAATAGTTAAGAATCAATATGACAAGAAGAAGATAATAAGAACTTTTTAATTGTATGGTACAAAACTGATGGAATAGAGTTTGTATTTATTTCTTATTGTTTTATATTTTGGAATTAAAAAGAATTGAAATTTATTTCCTTTATTGAAGAGTATTTTTAATCAAATAATATTTGTATTGCCACAGAGTTTTCTTTTCTTTGTTTTTAGAAGAATTGTCAGATTAGTTTTAGATTATCCTAAGGGATTTTTCTGTGCATTATTCAAGTGTTAAAATTTTAAATAATCGTTTGTTGTGTAAAGAATTTTAATTTCTTTGTGCTTGATATACTTATCATTATTATTATTATTATTATTATTATACATTGTACAATATTTTCAAACCATTGAAGTTTTTTTTTTTAAATACCTTTTTCCTTTTTTCATCCCACCAAAAATGCAGAATATAATAATACTAGTATTCGCCCGCCCCTCGAAATTCGAGGTGTTTTAATTAGCAATTACAATACAGTATATACAGTACAGTTTTTTTTATAATTTTATTTAAAATGTAAAAATACAATTTTCAATAATTAAAGTCTTTATGAATTTAAAATTTCTTTGCAAATGATATTTTTTGTAAAAAAAACGGTTATTATTATCGTTTAGAAGTTGCCCTTGATTTATTGAGCATTAGAAACTCAATATATACCTATTATATATATTTTATAAGAAGCCTAAGATGGTAAATCATTGAGTAAAAGGGTTTTAAATGTCTATCAATACAGATTAAATATTATGATGATATTATGATGTTTATTTCGTTTAAAATATAAAAAAAAAAAAAAACAGAACTGAATCGAACTTGCAAGATTAAAAAGCAACTATTAATAACCCCACACTCTACCGCTGTACTAAAACCTAAACTGAAACCTGAATGTTTATATTCAGTTATATTGTGAAATTCCAACGCCTACCCTACATATTTTAAAATTTTTAATCGAAAAGTAAAAATAAAACAAAAATTCAACGGAATAAAAGAGCGTCGTTTTTGAATATGTATATTATAGGTATAGATTATACATACTATATGATACATATGTATATACTTTACATGGGTTTTTTATAAAAATTGAAAATTATTAATGAAAATCAGAAAATTTTGGAAAAATATTAATTTTGTAAGATGGCTGTACTGAATATTTATCATTTAAAAAGAAAAAAATGAAAGTTGGTTGGTACATCATTGAGTAAAAGGGTTTTAAATGTCTGTCATTTACAGATTAAATATTATGATTTGGTATAAGAGAACGTTTTTTTTTTTTCAATTTTTTTTTAAACTAGTTTTACTTTTTAAAAAGAATTTTGTATTTGGAAAAAATTTTATATACTCACTATAAACATTTATTTATATTAATTTTTATTTTACTTACTTTTTAATTTGTGGCAGGATTAATTGTGCTGTATGTTTACATGCTTCCACACATGATCTTCGTAATTTCCGTATTTTTTCTCTTAATTCGGGACAGTCTTTTGATTGACCAACATGTATAAGCATATCACGAAAAAGTGCCACTTGACTATTGATTTCGACAATAAGCTGAAATTAAAATTAAAAATTTATTATACATATTAATATTTTGTATGTAAAAGTTAATCATACAGCAATTAATTAAAGTTTTTTTTGACAATTTTTATTAGAAAAATTAATTTTAAATAAAGAAACCAAAAACCATATTCTTTATAAAAAGAAAATCTTTACTTTGGTATATTTCAAAAAAATTTAATAGATTTAAAAATATATGGACTAAATATAATCTAAGCTTAGATACAAAATTTAAATGACATGAATGATTAAATATGAAAGATAGAATTAAAGCGATGTAATATCGGGAGGAGGATAATATCGATCAGATTAAAGTATCTTAAAGTATCTTAAGAGTAAAGAAAATCTCTACTTCTTTTTTTATTTGTATTCTTTTAGTATAGGTACTACACCACAATTTATATATATATACATTATTTTCTTTAAAACTTTTAGAATTTCTAAGATTTTAAATTTATTCTTATAATAAATTCTTTATTATATCTATAAATATTTTCTTATCTTTTTAAATATTTTAAAATTTACATATATGTAAATCTAAAAAAAAAAAACTTTTATAAAAAAAACTTAAATTCATGTAAAATGGCAACAATATAAATTATTATTTAATTTTTCATATACAAAATCTTATATAAAAACAATATTACAAGAAAAACTTTCATAATAAGTTTTTAATTATATACCAATAAATTTTTCAACTTTGTATCCTTTATAAACTTTTCTACACATAGATTGAAAAATAATCAAGTAACTAATATATAATAGTTACTTGATAGTTATATAATAGATATGAAAAATTGAAAATGGAAAATTTTAAAATAATGAACTTCTGTCATACATAATTTGAAAAATAATTAAATATAGAATATAATAGTTTGAAATAGAAAATTGATATCAAGATTGTAATACTAATAAAGTAATAACTATATAATTATAAACAAAAATGTATCTATTGTTAAACGAAATATATACAATATATTATTGTTAAATTTTATAAATAAACTTTAACAAACAAACAGGAAAACTTTTACAAGAATATTTTGAGAAAATTTAAAATTTTACTTCAAAAAATTCAAATTTCAGGAAATACTCGATTTCTTTTTTTTTTTTTTTTTGACTAGAAAAACTTTTTTTTTTTGTTTTTGAATGAAAACTCATATTTTTCATTTTATATTGCTATTCAATTATTCATAAATTTTAAAAACAAATCGAAAAAAGTTTTCTTTCCATTGCAAAAAAAAAACACAAAAAAAATGCATATATTAAAGTGATGGTTTACACGTTTTAGTTATACCAGAGCAGTTTATTAACATTTTATTACTTTGACTTTATTATTATAGAAATTCTCTATTTGACCTGCTGTCCTGCTGTCAATTAATATTAATTTTCTTTTCTTTTACAAAAAAAAAAAAAAAATTGATTTTCAAAACAAAAAAAACGAGGAGAAAAATAAAACACGTGTATCAGCACAAAACCTTTCAGCTGTGTCTTTTATTCACAGAATTTTTTCGAATAAAAAAAAAAAAAAAAAAAAAACCCAAGGAAAACAAATGGATTTCTATTTTTCTTATCATAAAGTAGAAAAGTATATAAAAAAAAAAAATCGTCTAAATTAGCTTCGAAAAATTTTTTAAATATGTAGGAATGTAAAATTTCCAAAAAAAAAAAAAAAGTGAAAACAGTTTCGGTACCATAAATAAATCTTTTTTTGTTTTTGGAGCAAAGAATGACATTTAAAACTTTTTGGTATTTTTTTTTTTCAGCATAAATTTGAATATTTAATTACGATCAAAGAAAAAATTGAACTTCCGTTTTTTTTTTTTTTTCTTTCTTATTTTGTACTTTGTTTTGCTTGTGTAATTTCTTTGAAATATTTGGGTTTTTTTTTTTTTTTAATTTCCAGAAAAAATGTTTTTATATTATTGTTATTGTATAAAAAAAAATTTTTTAAATATCAATCTGATATAATGTTTTAAAATTTTTCAAAAAAGTTTAAAATTAATTAAAATTCTAATATTGCATAACTTTAATTTGAAAATTTTGACTTTGTTTAAAATATTATAATGACATCCAACCATCATAACCATATCTCTAACCTCTGACGATCTTAAAAAATATGACGCTAAATAAAAGTTTTACTTGAGGGTCAATAATGGGTCAATAATGGGTTAATCATATACTTAACTTCACAGATTACAACAAAGCTTAAATAGATTAATCCGATTGGAAATAGCTAATAGAGAAAATTTTTTTAATTTATTTTTTTAATTTAGATAAGAATGGATTATTAGATCTTCCTAGTTTTTTTGTAAATTATTACTTACTAAATAATCTTCAAATATTAGATTTGAATTAAATTGACTACTATAGGGCCATATTTGGAATTTTAGTTTATAAAGGGTTCGCAAAAGTAAATAGAAGCAATCAATTAATTTTATTTTCTTACTATTTTTTGTAATTAGTAAGTAATCTTAAATTTTTTTCTATTGCATCTTATCTAATCAATAAAATTAAAATTAAAATTAACATATAGTTCTAAAACTTTGTGTTGACAAATAACATCATTCCTTTCGCCTCAACCTTTTCTAACCCTGACAAAAAAGTTTTCATCTACCATTTAATTTATGAAATAAAATAAAACGAAACTTTTCCACAAGAATATCCCATGAAAAAAAGTTTTAAATATTCATATCACGGTAATAATAAAGAAATAAATTAGCGGTGAAAATACAAAACTCTTCGAAACATATTTTAGATATATCTATACATTGAAAGAACTTCTGAATCGATGCAATCGACACCTTCCATAGCGACATTGAAAGAACTTGTAAATCGATTCAATCGAACTTTGAACTTTCTTATAATTTACCTAATAATAACATCAATACTAATAAAAATAACTGCTACATCGGTTCTGCCTTCGCCTATTACCTTATACATAATGGTGCCATGTATTACTGCACTTTCTTAACTATTGTTAAGAAGATTAGATTAACTTTGTCATTTAAGTAATATAGTAATAAGCAAATTTATTGTTCCTATTATAGTCCTACTCCCAATGCAAAATTTCCGTCCTATAATTTCCTATCCATACTCTCTAACAAATATATCCTAGTAGGGTTGCTTTCCATTATATTGACTAAGTGGGGAAGGTGGGTTTAGTAGCTAAAAATCTAACACTTCAAACGCTTTAGAAAAACAAAACAGTTATAATTATAAAAAAAACTTTATTTGATAATAAGTTTTCATCGTAATAAATTACAAAGGCTTCAATGATCATAAATAGCCTTATTTTATTATTAATATTGTATAGTTTAAAAATGAAATTAACATTCTGGAAAGTTCAGAGAATATAAAAATATTGCATCATAAAATCCTGTTAGTTTTTTTCATCCTTTCGTAATAAAATCATAATAATTTCATATTTTTTACCTTAATATTATAATTTATATTCCAAAGTAGATTAATATAAATTATTTACAGTTATTTAAGCATTATTTATTTTACTAATTAATAACATATTACTATAACTAAATTAATATGTAAGGTTTTTTTTTTTTTAATTAAATTAAAAAAGTCATTTTATTTTTTTTTTTATACAATATTTACTAATATATTATGTAAAAGAAAAAATACAATTAATATTTTATAAAACAAATTTATTTAATAAATTAAATAAATTATATACCTACAATTTAAAAAAATTTAAAAACCCAAAAAAAAGCAAAACAGAAATTAACATGTAACAAATAACTTAAACAACTCTACAAATATTCTGGCAATAAAAAATTAATTAACTTATTGTTAACATAAAACAAATAAATTAGTCCAAATTTGGAAAATAAAAAAAATAAAAAAAGAGTAAAATTCCTATCGTTAGTACAATTACAGTAAAATAAATGAATATTTTTACATCACCTAAAATGAAACAGATAGTTTTTAGTAGTAGTTTAGAAGTTGTCTGTAGAAAAATCTATAAGCGATCACCAGCCACCAAGCCACCACTAAGCTAGGTAAGCCACCACTAAGCTTACTTAGAGTTTTTACTACCGTAAGTACTAACTTTAAAATTAATGAAAGAAAATTTAATTAACAAACTAAACCTTGAATGAAAATTCTGATTCCCAAAAAAAAAAATGTTGTTTCTGTTTATTAAGTTTTAAATCTATACATAAAATTTTATCCAAAAAAAATGTTGATGAATACAGTTAAAAAAAAAATATGTACATACGAATTGGATTCGAACCAAATTACTCTCACTTTCAAAACCTATAGATTTTCCTCTGCAACGTACAAAACTTACATATTTTGTGAACAGATTACGAACATAAAACCTTAATTTTTAAGACAATGCATATTCAATATGCATTAAAGAATGTCGACAACAAATATTTGGATTTAAATCCTAAACAAATGTTGTTAAACAAAATAATTTAGCAACACACATAAAAATATTGTATGTATTGTGTTTTGCTAAATACTAATACAAAAAAATGTGCAATGGCCGACATCGACATTATACTATTATAGGAGGAAAGATCAAATATAATATGTGTGTATTGTATTCATGAATAAGAGATAAAAATTAAGTTTAAAATTCATATATATACATTTTTATTCAAAAAATTTTGATGAATAGATAGTTAAAAAAAAAAAGTTGCATATGAATTTGGTTCGAACAAAATTACGAATCGAAAATCGAAACAAGTTCACTTCCGTCTGCACCATACAACACTTATAAATGTTGCGAGCAGATTACGAACATAATAAAAAACCACGACAGAATGACAAATAAATAAATAAATAAACCGACACCGACACAGACACCGATACCGACACCGACGAATTAATATAAAAGCATATAAAATAAAATAATTATTGTATAAAGAACAAGAATATAACATTAGATATCGCACAATTAAAATAAATATTTTTTTTTATGTTTAATTGGCTTGTAAAATAGCTAGAGCCGAATAATCAACAGATTAATGAAATTATAATGATTCAAAAAATTGAAGCTTAGTTAAATCCAATAATAAATGATTTAGTGGATTCCTTATACTCTTTAAAGTAGTGGAAATCAATTTCAAGTAATATCAAACTTTTTTTATATGCATACCATAAAATTTAATTCTTGACACAAAACAATTAATTTTATAAATTCTTTGGTTTATTCAACCATTAAAATTTGTTTACATAAACTATCTATAGTTATTTTTTTTGATTGTTATTCTATTTTTCAAAATAAATTACGATAATTAAAAATTATGTATAAAAATAGACAAAAAATTATTAATTGATATTAAAAGAAATTTAGGTCAAAGAACAAAGAATTTTATATATGAATAGAACATTGTTTATAGTATTCCAAAAAGAGTTAAAGTTATAATCAATACTAAATAAAATAAATTGATCTCCAAATAATATACGGCAATATAGTATAGAAGTTTTTTTTTTTCTATTTTCAAAAAATAATTTTCTTTTAAATTCATTCAAAATATCAGTATGATTAAGAATTATATTAATAACATGTTCTAACTTAATTTTATATAAAAATGACATTTATACAAAATAAGTTAGAAAAATATTTTAACATAGTGTAAAAATAACTAATATATTCCCGAAACTTCCCTTTTTTTCAAAAGTCTAAAACTGTCTCTAACAATTAACAACCCTAATAAGTATATCTAAGTACCTGATCCAATAAGAAGCTTGAAATGATGCTATAATTACATAATATATTTTCTACTCTTGTATTCGTTGACAGTACTTTGACAAATAAGATATAAGATGTAAAAACAAAAGTCAAAACTTTGACAAATTAGATATAAGATATAAAAACAAAAGTCAAAAAAATATTAAGAGAAATTATCAAATTTATACATAAATAAATATAAATTCCGGTCACGTCATAAATACTATATAAAACATAATAATATAATGTAAAAAAAAAAATATATATATATGTATTTATAATTTAATATTTATACTGATGGTCTAAATTCTAGAGGAACAAGATCCCAAATTTTGTTCAGTTATTTTTAACTAAGGAAAATATAAAAATTATTAAATAAATAAAAATAAATAAAATCTCTAACTTCCGACTAATGTCGAATTTCGATTTTCTATTTATAGTCAATATGGGTTATAACGACATTGAGCGGATCAGCAAATTTGGTCGTTATATCCGATAGGGAAAAAGAATTAGGTATTATTTATTTATTTATTAGAGTCTTTATTAAACAGTTTTTAACAAAAAGAAAAAAAAATTTAATAATATGTAGGTACCTACTTTCCATACATACATACATACATGTATAAAACGTAATATAACACAAAATTATTAAGAATATGTATGTGTTTATTGTTTTATTTATCAGAACCAGACTGTGATCGCCAAGCAATAAGAGTTTTTTCTCTAAAGCTAACTACTCTACGTTTTTTTATTCATTCTAAAAGTACTTCTTGTATAATTATATATAGTACTTCTTGTATAATAATCTGTACTTTCTTGTATAATTTTATACTTGTTGTGTGTTTTAAAACAACAATCCTAATGTAACATACATACATACTTAAATAAAAATATTAGAAACATCATACTCGCACAACTGCCAGACGACAATTAGATGACAATAAGTAATGGGTCAATCTGATGCTTTTTTTCTTAGTTATTATAATCTATGTATGCATTTTTCTTTATTTTGTTTTAATTTTTTCGGTGTTATAACCGATAATTTTTTTTTTTTTTTTTTTTAAGTAAAAATAAGTCGTTATATCCGATACCAATTTGTTTGAAATTATATGAACTTAAAACCGGGACTTTTAAAATTGGTCGTAATAAACGATATGTCGTTATAAACGATTTTGACGTATTTATTTATTTTTTTTTAAATTTAAAATCGAAAATTATTTGCATTTCAAAGTAAAATTTGAAAAAACGTTCATTATTGTAAGGTGACAACAAAGTGACGCTATCATTGATTTGTCAAAAAAATATTGACGCACCGCTGAAGGCGAATCGCGAAATGTTTATATTTTCTTATATATAACAAAATATTTTTATTAAATGTCATATTCTAAAGTCTTTAATTAAAGTTTAATTTTATTATTTTAGTAAAAATTCTTGTAATAAAATCGTTGTAAACGATAAACAACATCTTGATCAAAATTTTAATTATATATCCTTTTTAAAATTAAAAGGAAAATATTCTTACCGTATTTAAATTTGTTACTTTATCCAATTCCAGCATAGTAGATCCATGATGATTATGAAGATGATGTGTGGTCAGCATATTGCTTTTACCTTTTAAATTTCTATATTTTAAATATAATCCGTTTTCAATACAAATTAATTTCATAAATATTTTATTATTTTAAATTTCTTTTTTTTTTATATGAAAATTTTTCTTACACTTTGTATAGATAATTATTTATACATTGATATTTATTATTAATATTAATTACATTTTAATTGAATTTTCATAAATATATCATTATTTAAAACTTAAAAATTTTACAAATATAATAAGGAACACTTGAAATGTTTAAAAAAAAAAAAATATCATAATTTTTCAATCATAATTGTAAAAAAATTAAAAAAGTTTTTTTTTTTTTTTTATGTATAAGTTTCCTTTTATTTTTCTTACTTTAATAATTTTAAAGTTTTAACATTTAATTGTAATTTTTATTTTAATATCGATTTATTTTAATTAAATTATTTTTATTATTATTTATTTTATGAAATTTAGTATTATAATTAAAATCATTTATAATTTAACATAATTTATGACGAGAATCTAAGGAAAAAACAAAAAAACCATAAATAGAAATAAAAGTAAATTTCCAGTACTTATATATAAAGAAGGATACAAAACTCCAACTTTTATAAATGTTAGTTAATTTAAAACAGTTTTTGAATTATTTTTCTTGATGGAAAATTTCACTTAACTAAACCAAAACAAAAAATATATATATATATATATATATATATATAAACCTACTTTCTTTCTGGAAAGTTATATTTTCTTTTTTTTGTTTTTTTTTTTCGTTTTTTGGGCGAAACATTATACAAACAGGACATGATTTTTACTTTACATCATAGGTAAATAAATAGAACCAAACTAAAAAAAAAAAAAAGTAGGAAGGAAAGAATTTTTATTTTCTTTCTTTATTTTTTTTTTTTGTTTTTTTTTTTTTTTTAATTTATATGCCAACGGGTATTTTTAGCTTTAAGCATACAAAAAAAAAAGCATTTTTTTTAGACAAATCGCCTATGACTTTGAATGGTTTCATAGTCATAAATACATTTTTTTATTGTATTTTTCCATTTATTTCTATCTCTTTCCAACTTAAAAAAAAAAACAAAAAATTTAATATAGAAAAAAAAAAACACCAATGTAAAAAATATAAAAATTATAAAAGACAATTTAAAATTGAAAATGAGAAGATTTAATTTTTCATTACTGTACATCATAAAATTTTTCATTTAAATGAATATAATGATTATATAGAGAGATTGTGGTAACTCACAATCTTAAGATACAAGAAAAGTAGTACATACGATATATAAGACATATAAAAATTTAACTTAATTTTATTTTAGGAGAACAAAAAAGGAATTGAAAAAAGAAAACAACTGCCCAAGTCACCGATTGCGCGTCCTATAACATAAAACGTAACAGGATATTAACCGATATGATCATGAGCAACGCTACAATCAGTTTTTGATAAAAAAAAAAGGACCTTGAACGTATAGAACATCTTTAGAAGTATCATTTAAATTAATATAAATCAGGTCATTATCGGAAAGATTAATTCGTCCTGAGATTTAAACGAAATGTTGAGCTTTTCCACTGTCAAAGGTATCAAAGAAAATAAAAAGTTTGAAAGTTTCACATATATTAATTTAGCTTTGAAATTATCCATGCATATAATGTTTTACTGTTATATTATATAGATAAATAAACTCTGTTTTCCTACTTATAGTACGGACATTTCTTATCATATATTCGTTAACTGTACTAACATTAAATCAAATTAAATTCTGCTTGTAAAATGGATTTGATAATATTTTAATTGTTACTTGAATTCTAATAACAAGTTTTTAATATCATGATTTAAAACTTCTTTAAAAAATAATCAAAAAATTAAAATATTAAAATACATGTTCATAACCACACATGAAATTCTTATCTCATTCTATTTTTTTAAGTATAAAATTTCATTGTATATTTTTAAGGATAAAAAAAAATTGAAAAAATATTTTGAAATAAAAATTTAAGACGATATTAAAATAAAATAAGAACCAACATAGAATATTTTTTGACGAGCAATAATAATAATTTCAATTTTTTTTTATTTTTACTTATATATTCCCTTATTCTTTTTATTTATTATATTCCCTATCCTTAATTCGCTAACTGTTTACAATTTTTCATCTATAATCGCCATTAAAAACGTGCCTTGCTGTGAATGAACAAAAAAAAAGAATTTTTTTTTTATTTTTTTTTTATTTTATTTATTTTGTTTATTATTAAAATTATCCTGATGGAAATGTTAACTTTTATTTTATTTATGAAAAAGTATTTAGTTTTTACTAGTTTTATAAGTTAACATATAATATTATCTAAAAGATACTGTGAAATAAATGAAATAATATGAACCAATAAAGTATTTACTATTTAGATAAAAATTGTATTGTATGCCCTTGAAAGTTTATTAACCCTACTTATAAAGATATTGATCTTCTTTTTTTTTAGCTGTAGTAAATAGATATATCCTTTATTTTTTTACGTTTTTAAAAATAAACTTATAATAAAAGTTATAATTTTCGATGAGACAAATGTATATATCTATATAAGAAATCGTGAAATAAAGCCCTGCGAAATAATGCTCTCATGGTGTTATTTCTCATTGGTAAATTAAAAAAAAGATCCCAGAATGTTATTTCACTTTCAATTTAATCTTCGACTTCTTGAGAATTAAAGACCCGGGGTGTAATTTCCATTTCAATTTAATCTTCGACTTCTTGGGAAATAACGCACCGTGGTGTTATTCCAAATTTAATCAGAAATAACACCCCGAAGTGTTATTTCTCTTGGTAATTGAGAAAGAAAGCCCCAGGGTATTATTTCGCTTTCAATTTAATCCACGATTTTAATCTATTTTATAGTTTTTTTTTTTTTATATTTAAATTAACATGTGCTGTTAATCCTTCTTTAGTTAAATTTGGTTTATTATTATGAAATTTTTATTTTTGACTTTTTTCAAGGTTTGAGTATTAAAAAAGTGGATTTTATTACACATTTAATGAAAAATAACACCCCGAAGTCTTATTTTTCATATGTAATTGAGATTTAAATATGAGGAAAACATCCCGGGGTGTTATATTTCTCTTTTAATTTAGTTTTCGACTTTTTGAGAAATAAAGCCCTGGGGTTTTAATTTTCATATTTTGCGATATTATTTCTCAATTAGACTTCGGGGTGTTATTTCTCATTGAATGTGAAATAATATTACGGGGGTATTATTTCACAGGGCCTTATTTTGCGACGCTGTATATAAGAAAAAAATTATTATTTATGTTATTTAGGATAATTCCTATCGAAATTATCTATAAAATAAAACATTCAAATTTTTCTTTTAGTCACTGCAGGATTATTCAGAATAGATATTGAATTCAAGTAATATTGGGTATTTTTTTGATATTCTAAATAATAGATAACCATTTGTTATTTATAATATATTTTTAATGGCGAACTAAATATTTATTTCTATTGAAAAAACATTAATAAAAATTAAAAAGAAGTGGCAAGGTGTTACCCATAGCTACAAATTTTTTTATGGTTAAGAAAAAAATAAAAAAAAATTTAATTAAGCTTCAATGAAAATTTTTAATTCAATTTATTTACGTACAATTATTGTCTTTAAAGAAGTTTTTCTTTTTTTTTAAATTTATATTAGATTTTTCCATTTTTTTTTTTTTTTGCTAAAACTTATATTAGAATTCTAAATTTAATAAATGTAATTCTGCAATTATAGAGTGCACTTTACACACAATAAAAAAAAAATTTCAATAGAATAGAATTTTGAAATGTAAATTTTGAATTGTTTTCTTTTTTTAGTTAGACAACATCTTCATTTAATTTAATATTTAAATTTTTAAGTTTTTGAAATGGGATAGTATATCTTGGGGTCAGTTCGCAAAAAATTGTATGTCACCTTTACATTTGACCTAATATTTCTTGGTATTTAATTGTTTATTTTATAATAAGAATATCATAAATTTAATTTAATTTATCGAATATCGAACTTTGCAATTCTAATCTCACTATTTCATATTATTTCCGCCTAAAGTTGTGAAAAGTGCCAATCTCAAATTTTCATTAAACGTTGTAAAAAAGTATGTCATCAAATTCGCGAATAGAAGACGAGGAATAATATGTGCCGTAGTATATCAACAAGAAGATTTAGATTATGCACATGACATCTGTTTACTTTCGAATAAGTTTAGCGATATTCAGAGCAAATGCAGTCACCTAAAAAATCCTGCATTCAACGTTAGACTTGGAATCAACATAAGAAGTATGAAAGCGATTAGATTCAATAACAATTGAAAACATTTTCAAATAAATGGTGAACAAATTGAATTTGTAAAAGATTTCTGTTACTTGGACAGTATACATAATATCATGTAACGAAGGAGCTAACCAGAAGCATTTAGAAAACAGACTAAAGAAAGCCACAACAGAATCTACAAGATTGCATCTTGTGTCTAGCAGCAAACACTAAAGTAGAAACAGAACATATAATATAAAAAACTTATAATATTCTCATCCTGTTTAAAATCTACTCTACTACTACTATATAATAGCCAAAGTTTGCTAACAAAGACTTAATTGACAACAGACTGCAGGTATTATTAAATAAATGTCTCAGAACCATATGCAGAACACTATGATCGATAACAATTTTATGAAATGATGCTCTGTGGAATATACCAAGTGCGAGGAATCAGTTATGAAACAAATAACAATGCTAAACATAATGCAACGACAAAGGTGATGGATAGGGAACATATTTGGAAAACAGTCAGAAAACATAACGAGAATAGCCCTAAAAAATGACATGGAACAAAATGTTTTAAACTGTGGGTTCCGGATGAAATGAACTACAGTTCACTACATAACAATGAAAATTTGATTTAGTTGCCTTTCTAGAAATTTTCAAAAATCATATTTTTCTGCTTTTTCCGAATATTGCATTCATATAATTCGTATACTTTTATTTAGTAAATTAATGGAGCTCGAAAAACGCTCAAATTAATTTTTTTTCCAAAATTTAAATTTGCCAAATATATTTTTGCGAAACGTCGAATGAATGCAACAAACTGGTTGCAAAACGATCAATTTTACTAAAAGAAAATTTGCGAAATATTTTTTTTTATCAAAGAATATTAAGAGTGTTTTGCTATTTCGAATTCGGTTAACTGTTATTATACCTTTTATATTACGGATATCTAATAAAATGTATACTTGAAATAAAATGGAATTTATTTTAATTAAAATTTCTAATGAAATTTTTTCTAAAAATTAAACTTTATATTTAATTTTTTTGTGTTTTTTTTTTTGCATCCTTTTCATTGCATCCTTCTACCTTAAGTTTAAATTAATGACTTATTCTAATAGTATACTGAATCTTTTCAAACAATGCATACATTCTTTTAACAATTTTTTTAATTCTATTCAAATTTTTAAAATATTTTATTCCAATATTGTAGGACTTCAAATATTATTGTACTATAAGTTAGAATACAACTATAAGTTAGAATACAATGTCTACGTCATATTAGAACAACATTTACAATTTAAATTTATATTATAAATTGAATTTATAATTTATTTAAGTATAACAAGTGATGGTCTGATCACTAGATTTTCATATGTGAGTTATAAAATGTGAATTAAAATTTTACTTTTATGCTAGATATTTGCTTGTACTTTCTGAAATTATTTAAATATTGTTTGGAATTGGACCGAGTCGTATCATATTCAAAAAAAATAGTTAAAAGTGTTTAACCAAGATGCTTCCTCACTCAGCATGGAAGAATTAAATAATGAGAATTTGAGTAATGAGTAATGAAACTGAAAAATTAATATCACTCAGGTGTTAATTGAATTTCCTTAAACTTGTCTATTAAAAACAGGTTGGTTATACCATAATATAACTTAAAGATCATCCTTTTTATATTTAATTTTTTTTATAATAATAAACTGTAAAATCTACACATTCAGGAAATAAATTTTAATAAAAAAAAATGAATCTAAAGTTTTTTAGATAAATAGAAATTTATCTTAAAATACTTCAGTTTTATTTTTATTTAATTTTTTAAAATAAAAATATTTGTTTTGAAATAAATAAAATTATAAACTAAAAAATTTATGAAAAATAAAACTTTTTTAAATGAAAACTTGGTGAATTTCCTATGTTTTCGTAATGATTTAAAGTAAAATATTTTTTATTCCTCAGATACAAAAAATTATCAAAAAAACGGAAAAAAACTATAAAAATGTCAATGAGTAAAAGTTTTAATAAAAGTTTAATAAAAGGTAAATTACTTTAAACTTTAGCAAAGTTTTCTTTCAGCACTCTCAAAAAGTACATAATAACAAATTATTACTAAAAAATAATTTATTAGTACCTAAAATGGACAAAAATAATATAATATTCATAAGTACCTAAAATGAATAATTTAATATAAAGGTAAATTAAATTTAACGAAACAAATTGTTAAAAATCAATATGAAATATAAAGATTATAATTCAAACACTTAATATGACCTTCACTCAACTATTCAACCGTTCTGTTGAAAGAAAGAATTTAAGTTAGAAAATTTTTTTAGATATTACATTATATATAACTGCCTTAAACAAGTTTAAAGCCTTGTAAGACTTGTTATTATGATTAAAAATTAACTTGTTATTATATGATTAACCTTTTCACAAGAAAAACAAAATGAGGTAGTTAGACATCAGAATAGCAGAAAGAGCATAAAATCATAATCAAACTAACATTAAAAAATATTATACCAACCATACTATGCTGTCTTGAGTTATGGTCGTTAACGAGAGATTCTTACAAAAAAAAAACAACCAAGCTTTATTTAAAATATTTATAAATTCGATAAGAAATAAGATTTCATCATAATTTCTTCAATTTTTCTTTTTTATATATAATAAATGGTATTTTATTCAAATATTCTGGATAAAAGTGTGATAATTGTACTTTTCTAAATTAAAAACGAGTGTATCCTTGACTGTGTCAACTCTAGCATATCCGTACGACCATAAATCATGATGTTACCATAAAATTGAATCATCCTTTAAAAAATTTCAGATATGACATAATTAAGTACCAATATATATTTATGTGAATTTTCAAGTTGTATGGCAATTACACTTGAACCTGTTTCGTTAATATATTTTTAAAAAATTGTTGGCATGAAACTTGATTTCTTTTCACAAATAGCAATAGACATTGTGTTGAATGCATAAATCTGAGCTTGAACGCAAATCCTACTTTTTCAAACAAAAATTATGAGTTCAAGTATAGATTTTATTTAAAAGTGTGAGATTTGAGTTCAAGCTCAGTTTTATCTATTCGACCCATTGAGTTATTTACATACAAAGAAAGAATTTGTATGCAAATTACTTGAACTCACGCACCAAACTTTCTCAACTTCAATAGTGAAACTAATAATACTTTACAAAGATGAAATGTTAAAAACTTCCGAACCGTAATATTTTTATTTTTTGAGTTATTGGGTGTACATGACTTAATCGACTAAGAGTTCGTTCCCGAGTAAGGGAACATAATACGGAAATTGCCCAAATTGAAAATTTGTAATACCATGATATATAAATATTATAACTACGTCCGATACAATATCGTGAAAAAAACATCTATACTTTAACAACAGAATAGATTTTTTAAAGGCGATATATAAAAATTAACTTAATACGATTTTTTTAAATGCTAAGAATTTTCTATCTAAAAATTTAAATCTTTATATGTGCCTTTTCAAAATTTAGTTTTCTATAAATTATATCCTATTTTTATACCTAAAAACTTACATTTATATTTTTAACTTCTTTTCATTAATTAGAATTGAAAATAATTTCATAGATTTTCATTCTTCCCGCACAAAAATAAATAAAAACAGAATCAAAAATATTAAATACATTTAACAACTTATATCTAGACATGGAAAATACGACTTCTTTCTTTTTCCAGTTCCATGTATATATGAATGTAAAAATAAATAATTTATTTTTGTATTTAAAAATAGAACAGGACTTTATAATAAATAAAAAAAAAAAACAAAAAGTTATTATAATTTATTAGTTACATATAGTATTTGGATGTGTATATATAATATATATATTGTATACACAAACATGTATAAATATATAGTACAGACCACTTACTCAAATATCAATTCCTATAAAAAGATTTTTGATAAATGGCAGAAATTTTATTTCTTTCTCTGATTTTTTAGTTTTAATTATTTTTTGTACTTATTGTGGGTTATATTATGGTCGAGGCACTTATGTCCTTAATAATTCTGATTATTTATTGTCCAAAAAAAAAAAAAAAACCAATTCTTTTTACAATTATAGACCACACTTTGTACCAAATGTATGTACCGTATGGACCGTATGGATGGAGCTATACTAGCTATTTCTATTATTAGATATGATTTTGATACGCTCAGAAAATTAATAATTAATTTATAATAAAAATTTTTTGTCATTTTATTAATTAAAATAATATGTAAGGTTAAATATTAGAATAAATAATATTTATATAAAATGGTTTCATAAGAAAAATTTAAATTTACTATTTTCTTTAAAGGTTATAACTCTATTTTTAAAATATTTTAGTAAAAATTCACGCAGAAGTAATCTGGCGAATGGAGAAGTAATCTAGTCAATGTTTTCTAGCGAATTAGCACGTTTTACTTCATAAAACGCTTTTCTTTTCTTAAAATTGCCTAAAAAACATATTTAAGTTCAGATATTTGTTTTTTGACCTTAATAGAGTTTTTAAGGTTATCGATTTTAGATGAGGTTTACAGTACTGAAAATCTAATCAATGATGTAGTTATTAAGATTTAAAATCAGATCAAACCATATTATCTTATATTAATAATTTTAATCGTTACAATAAATACCGTAATATAAAATCGATAAAAAAGTAATTCTTGTATAATATAATAGATGGCGCACAAATATAATATTTGAAATAACTACAGCCAAATAATTAATGGCTAATTGTAAATAATAATTGAAGAAACTGAAGTTTAGTTTAATATGAATAATAAGTGACTTAGTGGATATGCTTTATGTTTTACTTAAAGGATTGAAAAGGATAAAAATATATAGATAAAATTAAAAATTTCATACAAAAATCTTTATTTATTTCAAATAAATTAAAGTTTATATTTTTGTGGGGGCTTTGCAGTTATATAAATATTAAAATTTCCTAAGAAAAAATGCAAATATTACAAATGTACTTGGTATAATGGCTAATAAATTTTATTTCGAAAAACGATCAATAATAATGTCATCAATATATTGTTTAAAATCCTTAGTACTAAATTTTTGACTAAAAGTGAAGAATAATTCACGTAATCTTTTAAGGTTAAATTTTGAGTTTTTTTTTTTTTTTGATGCAACCACTATGCATTACAATTATTTAAATAAACAATTAAAGACTCGTTATAAAATTTTTAAAATCATAATCTGTATAAAAAAAAAAAGAAAAAAAAAATATGAAAATATTGAATTGGAATAAAATATTGTAGTTTTGTCATTATAAAAATTTTGAATGTGGCAGCGTACAATGTGCAAATTATATTTTTATTTTATTTTTTCATATTTCGAATTAATATGAAATAACACACAAATACGTACATATTTTTAATGTTTAAACGTATTTGGAATATGTTATATTTTGATTTAAATGCCACGAAAGCGAAGTATTTGTTAACGAAATTTTAAAATGTCACAATTTTTATTCCACCTTTTCAAAAAAAATCAAAACCATTTCAAATGTGAATGTCTAAATAAGAAAAAGTGAAAGGTGAAAAGAAAAGAACATTTTTTGTTTTTTGTTTTTAATTCCTCCTGCAAAATCCTTGTCATATTTTGACATTTTGTATAAAAAAAAAACTGATACAAAGTTGAATCAAAAAATTTGGCATTTTTATTTTATTTTTTTACAAAAATATTTTAAAATTTCAATTTTGATCACTCCTTTTTAAAAATATGTACGTATGTAATGTTAAATTTGGAAGTTGACAGAAAATTGGGCTAAAAAAATGCAACTATACGAAAAATATATATATTTTTTTTAAATTAAATTTAATAGTTTTTTTTGTGTTTTTTGAATAAAATTCAGATTCTAACTGTTTTGAAAATTTTTTAGAGTTGAATTGTGCTTAAGTACTTAAGAGTATTTAGATTCTCAAAATTCCAACAAATTTTTAAAAACAAATTAAAATCTAAAAAGCTTAATTTAAAATAATATTATATATTAAAACATACATACCATGTATAGAGACAAGATATTAGAAAATTGCAATGGTATGTACTCTTTTCAGAGAAGATACGTTAGTATTCTTTTTGGGAAATATAAAAAAATGATAACAATAATCTATGATACAGATGAGACGGTATATATGGTGACACATTCTTAAAATATCATAGGTTATGAAAATGATAAAAACAAAAACTACATATAATTGTACGCAAGTTATACAAGAATGTGATATGGATCACAAAACTATCTGTTGGCGGATAAAAAATGATCAAAACTTCCAATTAATTTCTCACAATTTGTTATTTAGAAAATTCATAGTTTTTTCAAAGTTTCAAAAGACGAAGAAAATGTTGAAAGATTAAAATATAACCAAAAGTAGGAAGCTACACCATATTTTTCTCAACACGTACGTAACATTAATAGGCAAAACATAAAATATTCAACAAATTATTAAGAAAAATATTTAAAATTTTAAATTTGGAATGTGAAGACGAATATTAAGTATTGTAACATTTAAGATAAAGATAAAAAATCATATTATTTAAAAAAAAAAAACTTCTACCTTAACGGCAATGTTTTATGAGGTCTTGGATCATTATACCCTTGGGTGTTATGGCCCATAGAAGTAAATTTTATGCATTATATTTCAGTTTGGGGATAATGTTCCATTAGCTGTGAGTTAAAATACCCTTAAATTGGTAGGACATAAGATCATATAATAATTTTTGTTTGTTTTTTGATGTTACGATCCATGAAATTTAGGATAGTATGACCTACCTGAGAAAAGTCCTAAACAAAGACAAAATATAAGTATCAAAAATAATACTTTCTGTTAGAAAACAACTTAAATTTATTAATTATATAATATTATTTCATATGTTAGAAAGTTTTATAAAAAGTCTCTCAGTTATAATATATTTTATAACACATTTATATTCTTATCAAAAAAAATAGTAAAAACCTCTCCTATTTCAAAAGCTTTCAAATATTTATGTAAGAAAAATACTAAGGAGATATTTTAGAATCTGACTCATGGCGCAGTGGTTAAGTCGCCAACCTTTCAATCGAAGGGTCTTGGGTTCAAACCCCGGTCAGGTCATAAATAAAAAATATGTAGTACTTTTATATCGTAATAATGTATATCGTATAATTAATATTAGTAATAATAACAATAATAATATTAATAATAATAATAATAGTAATAATAACAATAATTATAATTATAATAATAATAATAATAATAGTAATAATAATAATAGCTACTATAGTGGAGCCATCTTTGGTTACATCATGCAAGTAAGGTGTTATATACTGCTGCATGTTGTAATTCACGGATGGCGCTGACTCTGTAGTAAAATAATAACAATAATAGTAATAATAATAATAATAGTAATAATAATAATAGTAATAATAATTATAATAGTAATAGTAATAAAACAATAATTATAATAATAATAATAATAATAATAATAATAGTAATAATTATAATAATAATAATAAAACAATAATAATAATAATAATAATAATAGTAAAATAATAGATGCTACAGTAGAGCCATCTTTGGTTATATCATGCAAGTAAGGTGTAATATACTGCTGCACGTTGTAATCCACTGATGGCGCTAACTCTGTGGTAAAATAATAATAATAGTAATAATAATAATAGCTACTACAGTGGGGCTATCTTTGGTTATATCATGCAAGTAAGGTGTTATATACTGCTGCATGTTGTAATCCACTGATGGCGCTGACTCTGTAGTAAAAATAATAATAATATTAATAAGAATACTAATACCAATAATAGTAGCCGCTACAGTGATAGTGGGGGTTGCCTTCAATAATTACCTCATGTAGTAATATATATACTACTACTACATGTTGTAACTGTTGTGACGTCTTTAGTCACTGTTAGCAAAATAATAATAATAGGCGGATTCATTGTTTCCTTACAGTCCCACTCCCAATTCAATGTTTCCGTATCCATTTTCTTATCCTTTCCTATCCCTACTCCCTAGCCAATATACTGCGTTCGCAGGTAAGGGTTTCATCCCACTTTATTGGCTAAAGGGGGAGGTGGGTTTAGTCAGTAAGAATCTGACACTACCAAGGGGAAATTCTTGGTGTCTTCGGAAGATTCCCACCTCCCTTAGGAAAAAAAAAAAAAATTAAAAAAATCAGCATTTCAATAATGTTTTTTTACGGGAGTTATGGGTATATATGTATATATGAAATTCTGAATTAAGAAGGATTTTATACTTGGTTACAAAATCAGGATTAAATACATATTCTGCAAAATATACTAGTATTTTACAGTATTTTAACTCACTTATATTGTGTCATAATGCCCAAATAATTTTGGACATTAAATAAAAACAAAATCAATATTTAGTAGATCATAAGACCCTAAAGTTTTTGTGGTGTTGTGCCCCATTGCTAGTGGTATATATTCCCCCTCAATTTTAGGTGAGTCATAATGCCCAAATTTTATTTACTCCTCTACAATACTCCCCAAGAATATTTGGACACTTAAGAATATGAGGGCCAGGTGCCTCATGACATGCCGCAATCTTAACAACATTGGCATTTTTGAATTTCGCATAATCATTTAATATAATCAAAAATCTGTTTCAGGCAGCAACGTATAGATAAAATTAATACTAATATTAGCTTTTATAAAGGACACGAAACAAAATGAAAGAATAAGATAATGTTAATTTATAATTTAAATTGTATTTAATGTAAATAAATAAAAAAAATGAATCCAAATTTATTAGCTTTAGCTTTTAGGTACTTCTTAAATAGTATATTTATAACAAAAATTTGAACTAATTGAATAATAAAAAAATATGCTAATTGCATAAAAATTAATTTAAACAAAAAATGGGCTAATTTAAATAATCTAAATATACACTTTATTTAATTCAATAATTCATGTCCTTTGTGTAGATTTCTGAATAGAAACGTTTTCTTTATCGTCTGCAATTAAAATATACATAATTTAAAATGAAAATGAAATCAAAAAAAATAAAATTTCAAATCATGAAATAAAAGTTATTTTCCAATTTATTTTCAAAAGACGTTTATTGGATGCAATTTTATAAGAAAAATCTTCATAAAATCTTATAAAATTTCATATATCCCTCTTTCTTTTTACTTAATCTCTTACACTAAAAAAAAAAAAAAAAAATAATATTAAAACTATTTATGAGACCCTACTATATCCAGAATAATAATATTGAAGAAAATAATATTTTTCACCATATCTTCAAAAGGATTCAAAATATTAGAATTATTAGAAGAAAGTTTACATAGATTACCACCTTAGCACCAAGAAAAAATCAAAAACCAAAGTATAAAAAACCAATTTATAAAACTTTATTTTACATTTATGTTCTATGATTATAATTTCAAGGTACCCAAATCCCAATCAGGGTTAAAATATGACAAACAAAAAAAAAAAAACAAGAACAAGACAAAAACAATTCATAAAGTTTCTAGTGACCATGAACTTTTGATCCATTCAGTTGTTCTGTTTAAAATTCTATCCTCAAACTTTAATATAAATATATTCTTCATCATTTTTATCTATATACATATTTATATAATATAATATTTATATATGTATAGTGTATAATGTATACAGGAAACCTAGAATATATCATATTTGTATTATGCGGTCTAAAGAATTATAATTTTGCTTGTTTTTCACATTTTCCTGTTGTTTTTAGGTTTGAATTTTAAATTTAAAGTAAAAAAAAAAAAAAAAGTTCAACAGAAAATGGAACAAAAAAAAAATTATGTATTAAGTCTTTCTGGTAAAAATTTCTGGGAATTTTCTTTATTTTTGTGTTTTGGTATAGATTATAAGGACATCTGGCATTACAAATATAAAATAAGAGAGATTTTAAAAATAATAATAATAACAATAGGAAGAAGAAAAAAAAAAAAGGAAAAATTTTTTTTTCTTTTATATTCTGTTATACTCGTATTTAGGAGTTTTCCTTTGTTTTCTATGAAATAGGTAAAATTTATACTTTTTGTTATTGCACAAAAAAAATTCTGAAAAAAATAAATTTTTCTTAATTTCTATAAATTTAATTTTTAATTTTAAAGGGTTTTCCATATTTTAAAGAGTTTTTAATTTAATAATAATTGCGGAAAAAAAATTTTATGTTCAACAATAGAAGAAAAAAAAATTATATTTAAATTAAATATTAAATTATACAATAATATCTATATAAAATAAAGTTTCTATACTGCTTTTATTTTGTTTTAAATTCATAAATCAAATCAATTGTATAATTCTTAATATAATAATAATGAGTTTTAAATTAATATCATTTTTTTTTTCTTATTATAAAATTAAAATATAAATTTTTTTTTTTTAAATGTTCAAATTCTTTAAGATTTTCAATATTTCAAGTTAGGCTTATGGAATTCTATCTAAATATTTAAAACACACAAATGGAAGGTATACGCAATTTTTTTCTTGATCGAAACACTTTAAATAATACACAATTATAAGTGCCTCAAAACATATCTATGAATCAATAAAGTTTTTAAGGCATTTTATAGCACTAAAAGGTATAAAAGTAAAGTAGGCGATAAAAGCGTTGTATTTTTTTCGTCCTAAAAGTTAGTGTACATTTTTCAAAGACATGAAGAAAAACCCCATATTAATGTTAGATTTTTACTGACTAAATCCATCTGTCAGCGTTAGCCAATAAAATTATATAAATTTAATAACTACTAACGCCGTGGTATATTGGATAGGGAGAGAATAGCGCAGGGAAGCGGAATTTATGAAGTGGAGAGTGGCACTGTAAAGGAACATTGAACGCACCTATTATTATTATTAATATTTTGTTATTACTGACAAAATCATCAACAGTTACAATATGCGCCAAGACTTGACACCAACAAAATTTAAGCTATTATTAGTACTTCTTTTAAGAAATAGAATTAATTATATTTAGAATTTCCATAAGTTCCTTAAATCTCTATTCGTGATTGTTCTAGGCCAGAATATCCTGCATATGATTCTAAGGCATTTGTAGAACTTAATAGATGAGCAACCAATAGCGCACTAAATCAAAAAAAGAAAATGGAGGTGAGTAGGACACACGCTGGGAAAACACTAAGAGAATATTAGGAGAATGGCCCTTGAATAGAATTTGCAAGGCTCCAAAAAATGTGCTCGGCCAAGTAACACCAGGCGCAGAACAATAATAAGGCAGTTAAACTTAAGTACTATAAGCGAAATTATTCTGTCCGTATATCAGCATTTCATCAGCGTTCCTTGTTCCCAATTGAAAACTATATAATTTCCAACACTAAAACCATTTCTTCAAACGAATTGCATATTCTTTTCAATGTTTTTTTTTTGCACTTAGAGATACGAAAATCATTTTTACATTCTCATTCTAAACTATAGATGGCCTAATTACTCAAAGTTGTGTTATTTTCGCTTCCTTTTGAAAATATAATTCATATTTTCGTTATACATTCGGTTGATTATTGATTATATCTTTCAACTTCTTTCAAATATATTTATAAAAACTGCATAAAACTCTTCGCTTTAAAAGTATTATTATTAAAATATACAAAAACACGATTAATTTAAATGACTGGTCATTTTAGAAATATTGAAACTCATAAATTTTCTTATACTCGTATAGTTCAAATAAAATTTTTTTATTTTGCAAAATATTTAAAATGTTCTAAGAAAAATTAATTTGAATAAAAAACTATAACTAACTGGCTATTAAATAGTAAAAAATGTCACATGAAAGTAAAGAACCTTTTTTTTTTTTTTAATTATCCTATCCCCAATATTAGTTTGTATTTTATTTATTTTTACGGTATGAGAAAGAAAAAGTAAAAAATTTTGAATGGAAAATTATTATATTTTTATTTTATTTTTTTTGCTTTTCTGTAAATATTTTCCAATTGGATGATTTTTGTTTATTTTGTCCATATGGAATGTCTTCATTACTATGCTATACCTTTATTATTATCACCAACTTTCAATTTATTATTTGCATTTAATTAAAACGAAAAAATAATTTTTATTTTCTCTTCTTTTTATAACGATAATTGGATAGTTTTCATAAGTTATGAATGTGTTTCTATAATAATTGCGTATGGGAATATTTTTTATACAAAAAAAAAAAAAAAAAAAAAACTCTTAACTCATTTATTTACGAATGAAACATGCAGATTTATTTTTGTTACTTAAGATAAAAAAATTTAATAAAATTTAGTAATAAAATGGAAAAATTATATATAGGATATGAATGTCGTAAAATTCAGAAAGCATATGATAATAAATTCTTTAATTTTATTTACTTTAGTTTTACTGGAGTTGCTTTAGTATCTAAATAAAATTCAAACCCTTTAATACTTCACTTCTAAGTGATTTTTCTCTAGTTTTAAATCGTTCTTATTAGTTTATTCTTAACGTTCGACATTCTCCTTTATATTTATTAATAGGAAAGAACCATCAAATTATGAATGAACAAACTTTTATATTTTGCCGGATAAAAATCTTCACTATTTGCAGCACATTTGCTTATTAGTTTAACTCTGTTCTCCCATCTGTCCGTTATTGTTTACAAAATTTCTACACCTTTTGAGATAGAGCAATGGATTTTTAACCATATAATGGATATATGGATTTCTTAAAAACATATTGTGGAATAACTTTTTTATGTAGGTAGTACACCCATTATACAGCTCCTTCCATTTTTAAAAGGCCTTATTTTCAAATGTTTCTAAATATTTAAAGATCTACTTAACATTTTTTCAATCTAAAAAATTAAATTTCTTTAGTTTTGCAACTCAATATTCATTTACAATTTAGTATTTATATCACCGTTAAGTGAAAATAAAGTTTTCAAAAATTTTGCATCCTTCATATCTCGCGGGGAATATCTCTATTAGTTAGAACCAAAAGAATGTTGAGAGAAGAATGATATTTTAGAATTAGCATAAGTTACATCAGAAAATTTTTTTCAACCCCTAATAGTTCTTTTGTTTGTCTATTAGGAGGTAAACATTTAAAATATATACATTTGTTTTTTTAAAGTAAACTGTAAATGTTGGAACTACAATATGTGTTAACAGCTTGTCTTAATTATAAAAGGTTTCTTTAAAAAACTTAACAAAGTGTCTTTGGATTTGTCACGGTTTTTTTCTTATATATTTATAAAATTCTAAGAAATGTTAAAAATGTTGGTATAAGTATTTTCTGCTATAAAACCCACTATTCTAAACTGTTTTCTTTTCTTTAAGAAAATATGTGTCTTTTAAAACCTATGGTTCTAAAGGAACATTCTATCATTTGTATTTTTGGTTCTAAAGGAACATTGGGTAAAATAATTTTCAGTATATAACAAATCAATTATCTTTTATTATATCGCGTTTTTTTTTGCCATATTTCTTCTCCAGCCGCTACCTCTAACAACCTTTTAATCCATTTAACACTTAAAATTTTGTCTATATAACTTAACCATACCCATTTTACTGTTTTGTTTTGTTGTATAGGTATATTTTTACTTAACTTTTCACAACTATCCAATCCATAGTATTTATCATAGCCTTTATTTAATAATATAGCCATCATTTAAAAAGTCTTATCAGATCAAAAGAAGATTTCTTATAAAAGCATCATTATGAACATATCTGCATTTTAGAATTAAAGACACTCACTTTCATCAAATGCAAAAAACAATAAAGTTATATATTGTGGGCATAAGAAAACATATAGTGGTAAACTAGAAAAAATTATTTACGTATATGAGTTTCTCATTTGCGCAATAATACAAAAAAAATAAAAACCATTATTGTGACTAATTGTGGCCACTAATTGTAATATTTTTTATGGTAAGATTTTTAGTTTATTTTTGCTCATAATCATTAAAATCATAAATCATAAAAGATTTCGTACAAAACCACAAATCATAATTTTACAATTGGTTTCTTCTTATGTAACAAAATTGATCCTTTAAGACAATGAAAGTGTTAATTTTTTGTAAAAGGATGTAAGAATTTCCAGAATATGTAAAGTAATCCGTTTCTGTTTGAAATCCTAAATCTAGAAAAAAAAATTTTAATCTTTAGTCCAGAATATTTAAAATCTTTAAAAGAAAATAACACAAATCAATGCCTTTAAAATGTCTTATTTCATTTATATATACTGTTAAGTGTACGATCAAACCTTTTTTTTTTTCAAAAAACAAAAACAAAAAAATTAATCCTTAAAGTAATTTCATAAAATATTAATAAACTTCTTTAAAAATACAGGAAGTATAGAACGAAAATGATCTTAAGGCAATTTAAAAAAAAAAAAAAATAATTTATCTAAATGGAAGACATAATTATTAAAAATTATTAAATTAAATTAAGAGTTAAATTTTTATGAAAAGAAATTTTCTCTAATTATGTTTAAAAAGTTTTTTTTTTTTTATATGTGTTCAGTTTTCAATAATGTTATATCCATTTTTTTGTTCTTATTCTTTTTTGTTGGTTTTTTTTTTTAATTTTTATCCTTATTTATAAAACGTAAGGATACCACAATCATAATAAATTGAAATTAAGAATTTTTCCTTAAGTATAAAGTTACATTTTTTTAATGTTTATAGCTTCTTTTTTTTCTTTTACATATCTCCGGGTCGTTTTTAACCTTCTTCTTTTTTTTCCGTTTTTATATACTTAAAGACCTTCATTTTTTAATCATTTTAATAATCTGTACGTGAAAATCGCTCAAGTATTAAAGCAATTATTATTTCAAAAAAGAAATTGTACCTTTCCAATTGTTTTACTACTGAAGAAAAAAAAAAAGAAGAAAAAGTTTACAAAAAAAAAAAAAAAATTTTTCTTTCTAAAAGAAAGTATGATTAGGATCACATTTTTACATTTAATTTCAACTTGTGCTATTATCATATCTAACCTTTTGTTACCCACATAATAATTTCTTTTTAAGAATATATGAAGCACATCCGACATTATATAATATTATAAATACTGTTATTATTTTTAATAGTACGGTTTACTAATTAGACTAAACTGTAACCGTTATCCTTTAACTTTATTTTATATTTTTCCTATATAATCATGCATATATAGTAGCTTCTAATGAGATCATTTATTATAGATTGACAAAATTGAATACAAGATTCTTATTAAATTGTTGTTTTAAATTGTAATCAATACTTTATAATTATAGTTAGTTTTTAAACTATTCAGTTACATTCATAATAAAGCATTCTTAAGATCTATTAGTACCAATCCACTTAAAACAAAAAAAAAAAAAATTCTTTAATCGAAATACAATGTACCTTTCAATATTAATTTCTCAATTTAAAATTTCTTATTGGAAAAGGTATCACTGTAATTCATAATATTTATTTTATCTTTTAAAGAAATTTGTGGGATTACTTAAATCTCTCTAATGTGGGTCATGCTCATTTAGACACGTATACCATGAAACACGTTTTATACGCAATGTCAAAATTTAACAAAATATTTACCATTTGCCCTTGATTTTAATCAATTTTATAAAACGTGTAATTTCAAATTTGACCATATAATAAAGGTAAGTAGTAAACAGTAAATAAAACTGTAGAATTTATCTTTAAACACTTAGTATATATTATGCATAGATGACAACCTTAAATTATATCCATATTATTTACTCGTGCAATCGCATTTAAATCTATTTTACTCCTTATCAACTTTTATTTTTCCTTTATACAAACTTTGGATAAACTTTGATTAAAAAAATAAAGTTAATTAAGTAATTAATGAATATAACTATTGATATAGTTTAATTTTTAGAAAGAATTCTACATCTCTAAAAACTGAGAGATTTCAACATCATTCGATGAGATTAGTCAAAAATAATATTAATAAAATATTGTAGCAGATAAATTAACATAGATGTCGTGGTAGATAATTTTGAATGTCAAGGAAGACAATGAAATGATCTGTGAAGTGCATATGTAAAAAACAAGAAACAAAATATAGAAAGTTTTAGAGTCAAAAGTTAACCCTAAGTTAATTGGAATTTGATGACTAAACTTAACTACGTTTTTTTGTAGCACTAAGATTGGGAAAAATTTCCGTTATTTGTTAAAGAAATATTTTTTCTACATTTTGTGTTTTGACTCCTTTGCATGTTAGCCAACGTAACTGCAATTTTAATTTTATCAACTGCTAGTCTGAATAGTGTTTAGATGCTCCTCTTGTTCTCGTAACATCTTATGTTATGATAATCCACTTCTATCAGGCCATCTTGTTCAATTTTACCTCGAGGGACATTTTTCAGATAGCCATACTTTCTCAATGCCTATTTAAGATAAAATATATTCTTATTTGGTTATACAATGTGCTTAACTTCAGCTATACATTCTTCAATGACACCACATTTTGCCTTTTAAAACATGCTCATAAATGTATCCACATTTCAATTCCATACAAAAATGCAATACATTTATAACTCTAAAATATTCTTTTTTTTAATGGTAGTAAAAGATCGTAACCATATTGGTGTGGTCTAATTTCTTTTAAGTGGTTCAATTTAATATTTAACTGACATCCTAAATATTTGCAAACTTAGACTCTGTTCAACTCTTTAGATTGATAGTACATAAAAGTATACACTATTAGTTTTTGTTTAATTCATTCGAGGATTTTGAAACATTAAAATTTCAAAATAAAAAGAAAAATACCCAAATTATAATTTTTTTATTATACAAAGAAAGAATCAATCAATAAATTTTTATATCTTAACCTTTTTTCATGTTTTTTCGCATCAAAACTATCTAAAATGTTAACATAAAACTTAATTTTTTTTAATTCGTTCTTTGAAATCATTAAAATTCAAATTCTTTGAAGTTTCAATTCTCAGAAACAAAAAATGAAAATTTAAATCTCCCTACAGAATTCACCACATAAAAGAAAAAAACAAAATTGTTCTTCTTAATACAAAATCAATTCAATTTTGATAAAAACAAAATTTTTTTTACTAAAAATTAAAAATATTTATTTTCTATTTTAAGCGAAACGAAAAACGAAATCATTTAACAATAGAAGGATTATCTCCTTTGAATTGAATTAGAATGCATTTTAATATTTTGTTTCTATAAATTTTTGGCAAAAATGTTTCAAATTATTGTTACCAGGCGAGTAATCCATCAAATCAGATTTAACAAATCATATAATTTTATTTCAAAAATTATCTTTTGAATTAGAATCCAAAATAATTGTAATTTTATTAATGAAGTTATGAGAAAAATCATTAAAGTAGATAGAAAACTTAAAAAAATATATTCTATTTAAATTAAAATGGTAAAGTTTCATTTTAAAATTAGTTTTAGCATTGCTATAGAAACTCATTGCACTTTTTATAAATTTTTAAAGTGTTTTCAATTGTTACCAATCTCTTAATTGCATAGTCTCGATTTTGAGCTACAGCTTGAGCCGCGATCGGATCATATAAACAAAAAATAAGTTGTAATTTAACATCGTATAACACAGTGAAACTGTCTTCAATCATTACATCATTCAAAAGATGTTATAATTATATACTATTACAGGTTGTAGCTTTTGATGACTTTGTTAATGAAAGCAAACGGCAGGTTACTTACAATACCACTCCTCTATTCAATTTTGTATCCCTATCCTATGATCCTTTCTTATCTACTGTCCAATATACTACGTTACCAATTATGGGTTTCATCTCATTATGTCTGATAAAACGAAGGTTGGTTAAGTCAGTAGGAATCTGGCACTATCCAGGCGGTATTTGGAAGATTCCCAACGCCCGTAGTTTTGACGTAGTTGGAAGATTCGTAAAGCCCTTGGAAAAATAATTTATCTACCTTATGTAGCAAGATAGACTAAAAAAGTTGACCCAATCTAAAGAATATATTATCAATATAAATCTTGCCCAATTTTGTCTTGAAAACTTTTAGAATTGGATTGTTTATAATTTTTTTATAATCTAATTGAAATACTCCGTATTTTATGAAATATAAGAAAATACAATTTAAATACCGTTTTAAATTTTTTTTTAAAATGTTCAGTTATTGGAAAACTTCAAGTGATGCAATTAAATATTTAACATGCATATATATCACTGCAACTAACTGTATAAACTTGCAAAGCAAAATAAAAACATTTTTTTAAGGCGGTTATAGCCTTTCATTAGCATAGGCTTCATTTATGCAATATGTCCCAAATGGTTAAAAGAGAAGTAGTAGTACAAAAGAAAAACTATATAACTACTTTTTGTTTTGTTTCGAGAGTGGGTGTGAATCATCAAAAGACATGGAGCAGTGGAACGAGCACGAGTTCTCTATGAGTGTGTGGTACTTTACCCATTAAACCCCACCTCTCTCTTTTATGATCAAATAATAGGTTATTATGTCCATTATCCGTAAATCTTAAATAATACTTGATTACTTTCCAATAAATGTCCAGACATCCAAAAAAAAAACTAAAAAACTCTATATATGAAAAACGTTCTAAAATATTCTTTCAGATATACATTTTTATCAAAACCACTTGAGTATTTTTTATACTATATACCAATTTTATTATTCATATTTGTATATCCCTATAACGAACGAATCCTTACACTATTTTTAGTACATAATGTATTTATATTCACGTAAAGTATATATTTTTTTATTTTTATTTCCAATATCGCAATTCCCTAGAAAATAGCATGGTATTATTATCATATTAAAAAAGATAGAAATGTCCCTGATCTATAAAAATAAATGAGTATTCATGAATAAAAATGATTTAGTCAAACCAATCAGCCAATATTAAGACAATAAGAAATACATGTAAATACAATCCAATACAATCCACTTTGTATATATATATACAAAGTGTCGCACAATAGATGAGTAATAATTTAATATATGAGACGGCAGATCAAAATAAACGAAATAAAATTACTATACGAAAACAATACATGATGTTATCCCATACATAATCTTGTATTTTATAATAATTTTAAAAAGTTCTTCGATATTGTGATCATTGAGATTTATAAGTTTGTTTTCGAATACAAATTGTAAGAATAATAAAAAATATAAATCACTTTTTAAGATGCTTATTTTTTTTTATTAAATTACCCCACTTTTTATTTAAAATTACCCCATTTTCAAAAAACAATCAATAAGCTAAGACATCCAGAATAACAGTTAATTTTATACAAAGTAAATGGTCAGCCTATACATACCAATATAAAACAATTAATACCAAACATACTCTTATTCAGCTACATAATAATAACACTCGAAAAGATCAAATGATGCAACCAAGATACATCTGCATCTTAATTTACTCTACATCTCCTCAAAAACGAAACTCAAGTCATTTATCAATTATGTAATCGACTTCCACACTAACGAGCCTAATATTTTTCGAATGCAAGGAATTTTACCAAACTTCTCGTACGATATTTAATAACACAAATCTTCTAGAACTTCTAATTTCTCCTGCAGACTAAAATGTCAATTTACGGCTTTTTGAATAAGCTTAAGATTCAAGTATTATTATAAGAAAAAAAATTAAATTAAGAAAACAAAATAAATAATAAAAAAAAAAAATAAGAATAAAACAAAAAGAATAGCGTATACTGTAAACACAAAACCGATTACCCTATACTCTATGCTCTATAGCAACTAGTGCTTATTAATCATCCTCAAGGCCAGTTAACTTAAAAACCATTAGAAATAAGCCTATACTCTTTCATAAAATTTTAGATTTTTTCCATCTCTCCTACTACTTTTAACCATTGTGGAACACTTTGTATAAAAATATTTTTTTATAACTTTATGTAAATATATACTTGATATGTTGAGACTAAACAAAGTATGATATTTGCTTAAGATATAAATGTCTTCTTTATTTATTTTTTTTTCATTCTATGTTTATACTCATAAAACATTCTATGTTTGTACTAATGAAAACCCATGTTAAAAGATAAAAAAAAAAATATTATATTGTAATAAAAGAGTTTTACTATAAGTAAAATAGAAAAATAAAATATTGAAGGTGTTTAAAGTTAATTAAAGTGTATATTTTTTTTAAAACGTAAATATAAAAAAACAAATTATTTAAAGTTTTTAATTATTAAATATAAAATTGAATATAAAATGTTATAATTTAGTCTTATTTAAAGTACTTATAAGTACTTTGTATATTTGCCATTTAATATAAAAGTTTAAAAAAAAAACTTTAGTTTTAATTTATTTCATTCCATTAAATTTAAATCCGTATCGTTAAAAAATGTATCTTGCTTTAGAAATTTTTTCAAGTAAAGTAATAATAAAACAAAGAAAAAGTAAATTTTATTTAAAATATGAATAAAATAAAAATAATCAAATAAAATTTAGATATTACCATTTAAATTATTGTAATTCATATTAAATGAATTTATGAAGGACAATCGTAGTGATGAAAAAAAACCTTTAGATATAATTTAAATTTTTTTTTTTTTTTTGTTCGAATACAAAATATAAATATAAAACGTTAAAAGCCCAATCAATTTTAATAAATATTTAATGTGTGGGCTATCATCATATTATCTCAAGGGACGACTGCGATATTTTACTTTCTAATTCAATTTACTATAATTTTATTATTTTTTTTTTTAGAAATCTACAACTCATTTTAAAAAAAAATTAAATACGTTAGTACTTGGTATTGAAAAAGTTTTATCTATGTATATATATAGATATTGAATAAGTATAGAAGAATAACTAATCAAAATACTCATAAATATCTAAGAACTACGGATTATAATCAATTTAAATTTAACATAAAATAAAATTAAGATATGCTAAAATTTATCATAAAGGATACGATATTTTTCTTTTTTTTCTAGCTTTTCATTCATAGCTTTTCCTTTTCAAGCGTGGCTGTAAATGTCGTAAGGAGGACGTTTATTCTTAGGATATGTGTGGGATGTGTGATGTACACGTGTGTTATGACGTGTATTCGAACTCACACTCATTCAGTTTTTATAGCTTTGGTTTATACCCACTAGGCCACTGATGCCCCCTGGTAACGAGTTTATTGATTCAATAAAGTTAAGGCTAATAGAAATCAAAACACTAAATAAAAAGAAAAATTATAATTTAATTTTATATCATTTTAATTCCTTTTAACTTGACTGAATGTTTGAATCAAATGATAATCAAATAGGAAATTATTTAACAATATAATACTTGTAACTTTTTGTGACATGAACATTTTAACTGAATCTATTCATAAAAGATAGGACAAAAAAATTCGGAAAAAGGATATTCGAGGAAAGTCTCAGCTTACATATCTTGATATTGTTAGAGTTTATACAGGAACCAAACAATTAAGATGAAATTATTTAATAAAAATTTTATATTTCAAAATAAAAAATTTATTAATTTAAACAAAAAAAAAAAAAAAAAAAAATCTCCTATTTACGTAAATCACTAAAACTAATTTAATGAATACCCATACCCAACCAACTAAAATGATTTCCTCTTAAAATCAAAGAAAAAAACAAGTATAACATTTGTAATAGCTCTAATAGTTAAAAAAAAAAAATCAACTTCAATTATTTGTGTAAACAATCAGTAAATACAATGTTCAAATTTTATTTTATTTTCATTAATAAAAATTTAAAACACGTTTTATTTCTTTTAAATTTCCTTTCTATAATTTATTATTTTCCATTTTAACATTTTTCACAAAGGATTCAATTTAATTGCACATTTTTTTTTTTTTTTTTACTTAACGAAAAATAAATTCAATGTAAAAGTGAATTTGGAAAAAAAGGAAAGGAAATTTTATATTCTATAAGTATGTTATGTTAAAACATTTTATGAATTTTAAATTATTTATTATTTTTTATTATAAAAATAAAATTTTTTTTTTCTTGTTTTAAATTAACTTTTAGTTAATTAAATTTTAATTGAAAAAAAATTATTTATTCCTTTTTTATTTTCTCTAATTTTATTTTTTACCTATAACTAATTTAGTGTTTTTTTTTTTTTTTTTGTTTATTTTTATCACAATAAATTTTATATTTTGTTTTATTTATTATTCTTTTTATTTTAAATTAATCTTTAATTTTATTTTAATTTTTTTGATTTTTTTTTGTATTATAATTAAGTAAAAAATAAATACGTACATATATTTTGTATGGTATCTTAAGAATTATTTATTTAACTTTTAATATATTAAATTTTTGTCAATTTTTTATTTATGAAAAACAAGGATTTTTTTTTTTTTTTTAGAAATTAGTAAATTTTTTTTGTTGTTTTAATCTTTTAAGGATTTAAATTTACATAAAATTACAAAAAAAAAAAAAACATACTTAAAATCATGTACAGTGCACAATCACTTGATTCATTTTTGTCCTTTTTTAAAAAATATGAATAAAATAAATTTTTTAAATTAAAAAATAATATAAAATTAAATTAAGAATCATTTTTATTTACCTAATGATTTTATTTAAACACTTTATTAATTTCTATTCTTTTCATAATTATTCACTTTTCTTTGCTAAAATTTTTCAATTTTCTAATAAATATATTTGAAATCAACTCCTACTCCTATTAATTTATGTTCACGTTTTTCTTACACGTGAAAATTTTTTTTTTTTTTGTTATTTTTTTGATTTTTTTTTTTTTTTGTTTTAATTTTTTTTTGAATTTGTTTTACTTTTAATTTTTTGTTAAATTATAATATAAAAATAATACATAAATACTCCAGATAAATTAAAATTTATTTACGGAATAAAAAATAAATAAAAGGATATAAAAATAATAATTATAGGATTATAAAAATAAAATTAATTTTGTATTTTGATTGTTTTATTAATTGACTATTAATAGAGAGTATATTATTTATTTAAAAAAAATTATTTTAATTTTAAAATATTTCAATCCAATCAATGGTTTTATTGTTGATTTTTAAAATATTTTATATTATACGAAATTCTGTTGCACAAAAATTTTTATATCACATAAAATTTTAACAAAAATCCTATTATAAAATAAAAGTAAATATTATTTTGCTAAATCCTTTTTTTTTTCGCTTTGTTTTTGAATTATTTATTTTATTTAATTTTTAATTGAAAAAAAAAAAAAATAAAAATCTTGACCCGATCGCTACCGATAATCTGACCGATACTAATGGTTTTAAAGTAAATTAACAACTGATGTTTTTGAATAAAAGGATCTGAAAATTGTACTTTATCACCAGTAAGGAAATTTTTCATTTCATATAAAAATAAACGTTGTTGATTTTTTAATTTTTTTTTTTATTTTTTATATTATTCTTATATTTTGTGATTGTATTTAATGTCCTGCTATAACCAAGTTTTTTATTCTGTGGGAATAAGAATTGCTAAGCATTGCCGTTTTTTTTTTTTTTTTTCTTATTATATCCAAAAAATAAAAACAGAATGCAAAAATAATAAAATATTTAAGAATGTATTGTGAAATAAAGGATATTTTTGTTTGTATTGTTATTATCCTTTTTTGTTTCTTTTTTATTAAATTTAAATGTCAAACTGAAGCTTTTTTTTTTTGTTTAATATAAAACATATGTTTATAGCTTTTTATTTTTAAAAATATTAAATAAATGTTCCTAAACAAATGAAGTGCAATGTTTTTGCAACATTCTAAAAATTTATTGATAAACAAAATTATAAAATAGAAAAAAAAAAAGAGAAAATTGTGTATGTTTTTTGTAATTCTCTTTTGTTTTGAAAAACAGTAAATTTAAGAGAAAACTTTTTCTTTCTCTAACTAAGAGAAATGAAGATATTAAGAGAGTAAATAATTTTATTTTTGTCAAATTTAAACAAACATCCATTTACAAAAATCAACTTTTTCAAGAAAGAAAAAAGTTTTTATTTGTTGTGTATAATAGACATAGCTAAACGTCTTTTTGTTAAACATTTTTTTACCAATTATAATTTTTGTTAAACAACTTTTCCATTTTTGTCAAATGGAAGATTTACGAAGTGGCTTCTAGTGGAATGACTATTGATGAACGATATTTTTATAACATGTCTTTCGATACAAAATTAGGGTATCGAATTCAAAAAAAATTATAAGAAAATTATTATAAAGATTATAATTAAAGTTCTTGAATGACCAGGTAATCTACATAATTAAAAATTTAATAAACTGATTAAAATAAAAAAAAAAAAAAAATTTCATAAAATATAATAGATTTATTATTTATTTTCTGAAATAGAGTTTTTTTTTAAATGCAAATCAAGAGATCATGAAAAAGGAATTTAAGAGTTAAAATAATTTGAAGTTTTTCGTTCTTCTCTCTTAATTTATTAATAAATTTTAACATGTATTCTTTTTGAATAATCTCTTATATCCAATCTAAATTCTCAATCTGTTACTTGAATTTGAAATAAATAAAATATTTTTAAAAACGGAAACTCAGAGAGCTTTCAATTGTTTTAAAAATTTTAACAATGCTTTTATTCCACTGACCTTGACTGCAATTTAAATTTTTCACAACAAAACAAAGTATAACATTTTAGAGAAGGCGGGAAAGTTTTTTTTTTTTGTCAATATTTACCACATTGGGTTTGAATAGAAATTTTCTTTTATTTTTTTTTTATCTTATTTACTTTTATATTGACTTATTTTGTGTTCTATGCTTTATTATACTTAATTCCGACAATTATGAAATATTTTTTTATTTATGTTGTAATATGGGTACTCTTAAAAAAAAAAAATTCCTTTTGCATAAAAAAAAATAATGTTAGATATACGAATTTTATTAATTTTAATACACGTACATATATTATAAAACTGATGTATAATTTGTTAAATAACATTTAAACATGCAATTTGAATATAAAACATACAAACAAATCAGTTCATTTACTAAATTATTTAAGGTTCTTCAATTAACAGCACGCAGACTCTTCTTAAATAAACTTATTCTAATACTCGTATTATATGCTAGGAAAATTAAATTAGCAAAATAATTCTTAATGGAACAAACTCTTATTGTTGAAAATTTTATTTCGAAAAAATTTAATTTTGATTCCTGTGTCATTTCTTATAAGAATATGAGTTTTAATGCAATTAAAAAATATTTCCAGAAGGCGAATAAAAAAAAATTAAAAAAAAAAGCATGGCTTTATGAAAAAGAACAGAAAATTTACTTAAGAAAAAGCATTCAAATTTACTGAAAAGTTTCCATCAAAATAGTTTAATAATTTTTATTTTTTATTATCAAAAATAATTTCGCTTATTTGTTATTAAATCTCAAACAATACTTTTCAGAAAATAAATTTTATTATTTCTCTATTAATTTCACACTCCAGTTGTATACGTGGTTTAAGGAAAGTATTGCAATCTAGAAGAAATTATGGCTATGTGTTGAATTTTGATTATAATCTCGATGATTTTAACGTGACCCTCTGAACTTAAAAAAAAAAAAAATTTTTTTTAGAAACAGATGTGTTTTTATATGCAAATCTGCACGGGAACATTAAAATTCGAAATTTAGAATTAGAAAGATAGAATTTTTTTTTAATTCAAGCTGTTTTTTAAGTGTACTAAAAATTAAAAAAAATTAAAGGTTATGTTCAATAATCGAAAAGAAATACTTCGAAATAAAATAAATATTAATATAAAAATTATTTTGTTTTAAGAGATAGAAATTTAGCATACTTGTTTTGCGTTAAAAACCGAAATTGCTATTATATTTTGAGGCATATCAGAATTCCTATCAGATGATTTCGGCACCAAATGTCAATATTTCATACAAAGAAGTATGAAAGAAGAACATTAAACTTAACGAGGAAGAATACAGTTGACTTTGTCAACTCTTAGATACCCGTACGAACCGTTAGTATGTTCACAGTCACTCTGCCTACAATATTATTTTTTTAATATTTTAGTATTTTAAAATAATTTGGATGAATTTTATAATTTCTAGAACTTATGGGTTGTACATATATTCAAACTATATGTTTATATGTACATTCTTCTAAAGCAGATTCTAACCTTCCACATAACGATTATCAATCCAAAACTTTTTCAAATATTCTATAGTAACATTTAATACTAAGCGGTAAATGTATATTAAATTTACTTAATACAAAATAGTAAATATAATTTATTTTTATATTTAATATATAATGGAATATTGACGGAATAATTTCTTATAAGTACAATAAAATACATATATGTATGTAAATACGGCGCTATATAATATACATATATACTCTTATCATTCATTCATCAGTGACATATACGATATGTAAATAAACATGATATTATATAAGTATGTATATATATCAATATCATATAAATAATAATAAAAATTCTTCAAGCAACCGTTATGTTGTTTATTTATTTACATTTTTTTGTACTACGCATTATATCCTCAACAATTTCAAATTATCGAGTAAAACAAAATGGAAAAAATTCGTTTTAAAGGAATTTGTTAGAAAATTTGAAAAAATCAACTAACACTTTCGTCAATTATAAAGTAACCCTATATTATTAAAAAAAGTTGTTAACAGAAATAAGAGCATATTGTTGAAGCTTTAATTTTTGTGTATTAATTCAAAAAAATTTTAACAGGTGTTCAAGTTACAGGTGTTTAAAAATAGGAAATTTTCAGTTTTTGACCCCTTACAGCTCCTAAACGGGGGGTGATACAACAAAAATTTCTGAAATGACTCATACTTATTTTCAAAGATCTAACTTTTGTCAATTTCAATTTTCCTAACAATTTCAAGTTTCCAACTTAAACCGTTTAGAAGATAGAAGGGTTGAAGGATTTTGCAAAATTTGAGTTTCACATAACGGTAAATTAAAACACCGTATGCCACAAATATATATTTATTGTATATATACTTTTAAAGCTAATAAAAGTAGTAATCGTTTGGCGTTTTCAAAATGAAGATATACCTTATACAACTTTTGCTATAACAATTTAAATATAGAGCTTTTTTGAACCTTTGGGGAGCTGTAGCTCCGTAACGGGTGGGGCTACAAAAAAAAGTTATAAAATATAAAATTAATATTTTTGTGAGATCTATCAGCAGTTAAAATTTCATAGCTCTATTTCAAAAAAAATTTCGGGATCTAAAAGTTAGGTGTTCGAGAGCTACCCTAAGGCTTGGTCCAAACTCAACCAAAAAAAATAGGGAACCTACAAATTACTCCCAGAATATTTTGTGTAAATTTCAAGATTCTAGCTGTCTTAGTTTTTGAGTTAGCGTGCTGACGGACGGACGGACGGACGGACGGACGGACGGACGGACGGACGGACGGACATGGCTCAAAAGTCTTAGAATTTTTTTCTGATCCGATCCATACCTTTGAAGGTATATCTAGCTCGCTTATTTCGAGGTGTTACAAACGGAGGAGTAATTTTATTATACCCGATCCTATCGTACGAGTATAAAAATGTAACAGTAATATTTCATATTATAAAATAGCAATATCACAATTTTAAAACTATTTATGAAAGAAACTCTATATAGGGACTTAGTTGTGGTACTTTTGACAAGCGGGGGTTCTCCTTATAAACACCAAAATTTGGGTTTTGCTTTATTATATTTCATAAACTTTCAAATGAATTGTTAGTTACAAAAATGCTCCTTACCATACTTTACAACTTTACAGTTTAAGAAAAAATTAAAGGGATGCTACTTCCTATTTATTGTTCTTTAGGATGCTTAGGATGCATTAAATTTTTTAATTCATATATATTTGATTGAAGCTATTTTTTTTTGCTTTGGAATCGATTTGTTTGGAATAATTTTTGTTTTATATTTATTCGAAAAACTGAATTTGATTTTTCTTTTTCAAATCACGTGCGCCGAACAAAATAAACAAAAAAAACTCAAAATACTTAAAAAAAAATTATCTAGAAACAAGATTTTATATAAAACAATTCTTACTAGCTATAGGTAGATGTTATGTAAGTGAACGATGAAATTTGATATCAAATATAAATAAGCTTCCTTCAACATTTATTAAAGAATGCAACATTTTATATTTAAGGACTGAGAAGAATAAAATTCCATTATTTGAAAACATTTTTTTTATAATTAAATATAAAAAATCTTTAAAGTTGTTGAACATGTTGAAATAAAATTCTTTTTATTATTATGTTTTAAACGAAATCATTTTTTTATTATGATTCTTTATTTCTGTATTAAATAATGTGTTGCAATTTTTTTATGGCTGTCAAGTATATATAAAAAATATATATAAAATTTTATATTAGTTTTGTTCATTATTGAAAGAAAATTACAACTGAAATGAATATAAATAAGAAGTTATATGGTAACTTCAGTTGCGAATTGATTTTTGTTTTGTAAGAAACAAATATTTAGAATACCAATTATATTGATACTTTGTGAGCCATGCCTTCCATTACAAAATTAATCAATTTTTGAAATTTGAAAAACGGAAACCGTTTTGTAATCTGAATACCAACTTTTTAGTTTTAAAGTTTAAAAGAGAATATTTTTTTACATCTTACAATACCTATCAACCCAATCTAAAACATTTTGAATATCTAAATTTTAAAAAAATAAATTAAATTTCTTTAATTCTAATTGATTAATTTGATGATTCCTTGAATCCGTTGAAAATTAAAAAAAATGCGTTGAGATAGTATCAAATTATGTATTATAAAATTTTAAAGTTATAAAATGATCGAATTAGCATCAAACTTTGTACAAACATGTTTGGGTATAAATAAATAAATTCTGTCATGATCTGGGTTGACGATGATTCATTAAGCGGGATCAATAGCCCTTCAAAATTCAATTTTACGATTCATTTTATTAATTTTATCTTCTGAACTAATGGAGCTATTGACAATAGTTTATGCTTCCCAACAATTTTTCTAGTTTTTCGATTTTATAACGAAACTGCTTTATATTTTTCTACAAATTTCATATTTTCAGAAAGGAAATCTTAAAATAATCGAACAATAATATATTTACATACATAAAGGAGAAATATTTAGAACCAAATCTCTAATGCCTAATTCATAGACCTATACAAGTTATTATAAAATATGTTTACGAAAAGAATTCAACAAACTAATGTGAATGACAGATTTTTAAGTAAATTATTTTGACAGTAAAATTCTTTTTACTTACTTTTTGCTTAATTTTAATATAACAGTATATATTTAACAGAGATATAACACATTATATACATATTATTATAATTTTATTTAAGTACGTATATTAAAAAGACACATAAAAAAAACATGACATATTTATGTTTGTAAAGATTTTTCAAGTACTTTTCCATAAATTAAATTATACATAAATTTTATTGTAATGAATGAAAACATTTTTATTATTATGTTCACATAATATAACACCCTATACCCAATAAGAGGTTAAAGGACTAAAAAGAAAAATAATATTACACACATATTAGAATATATTCAGACAGAAAAGTAAAATGAATCTGTTATAAAGACCATTGTATTCAGCAAAAAAACAAAAATTTATTTAACATTTATATGATTTAAAATAATAACATAAAAATTACAATACATTTTAACACTTTTTCTGTTTATTTAGTTAAATTTCTGTTTATTCTAAAAATGAATTTTCTTTCAAGGTATTTTTACAAAATTAACAATTTCGAAGTCACCATTTTTTCCCCTTTCTAAAATTCCTTCTTATTCATATTTTGACTAAACTTCAGTTCCTTTTTAATCAATATTTCCACTTAGTCGCTTGTTACTCGACTGCAGCCAAACACAATTGTAGGTACAAGATTATGAAACACAAATATTATATTTATGCGTCATCTTAATTATTACAATATAAATTACTAAAACTTCATATAGTCTGACTTGGGCTCTAAATACAAGACCTTTTGATTGGAAGGACGGCGAATGAACCACTACGACATACGTAATAAACAAAAAGTCAACATAACAAAGTAAATATCATTATGAATGTGGAAAGAAGATTAGGTGAAACAAAAGGAAGTTGCAATAAAAAGTATTTTCAACTAAACTCATCTGTTTTTGAGCTAACTAAATATTTTATCAATCCAATAAATAAGTTAAGTTTTATTCTTCTTGTTATATTATGTATATAAATATTAAAATTCACCAGTTGAAGTAATATTTAGTCTAAGTGATCTGATCCAGCCTCGTTCCTGTTGCTGTCTTTTTCTTTTATAAAAATTAAAACATTTTTAATGGTATTTAAAAAAATCTAAAATTTGTTTTTATTAATGTGAAAGCTCATCAATACATATATAAGAATATTTTTTCTTTATTTTTTTCACCATTAACCTTCATTTCTATTGGTCTTTTAATACACGTTGTTCTTATGCACATGTAAACAGTTTCCTTTCTTATATGGTTAAGACATTACTTTAAAAATAAAATAATTTGGTTTTTTTTTTTATGTATTTTATTGTATTACATTAAATTTAATAAAGAAATCATATAAAAATATTTTAAAAGGTTTCCTATGTTTTTTTTTTCTTTTTTAGTTAAGCAAATAATCATTAACTTCATAATATGTCTTAATAAAAGCCTAAAATAGCTTTTTAATTAATTATTGTTATATAAAGAGATTAACAAATTTATTTATTAGTATAGGTACTATAAATGTAAAATCAGATTATGCCTTTTTTCTGTTATTTACATAATTGTAAACTTAGGTATAAGAAAAGTATTGAAAACGTAAAAAAAATATGTACTAAGACATTTTAATGAGTTGATACAATACCACCTTTTGACGTTTCTTAGTTCAATTATTATATTTGTTTTTTTTTTTTTAAATATTTCTGTGAATTGTATTGTCAGTATTCCAACATATTTTGTATCAATATATAAAAAATTGAACAAATAGAACTGATGTCAAAGCATGGTAGTTAGTACGACGCCCAAAAATGATATTGTTATCTCTTGTTTTTAGACAGAAAAATAGAACAAAACATAGGGAAAACCAGGTTCTGTCAATTTTTTTCATGTTAGGGAAAAAGAAAAACTCTCAAATAATATATGTATTATCTAATTTCATTGTTTCGAAATCTAATAAGATTCTTTTTTTATCTAAGTATGTTATATTTACAATATATACAATACAGAAAAATACAAATAACATAATATGTAAAAGAACTATTACCTATAAGATAGACAGCTGCTGTTATAACTTCAAAAGAAAAATGTAATATATCAAGAAAAAAGATCCAAGAATTTGACATTGTATTGCGACTGTGAAATTTCTTTGAAATTTTAAATTGAATTCAGCCTCTATCCTGGACTTAGTACATAAAATAGTACATATATCTACAATAATAAAATTATATTATCATATAAATTTATAAAAGTTCAAGCATTTATTAATGACCGAATTAATATAGGTACACATAATTAATTTTCAAATAGTTTTGTATAAAAATTGTAACAATAGATTGAGTTTCATAATATTTGTAGATATCACAAATTAAAAGCTACATAAATTTATGATACCTAACTGTTATTACTGATTCAATACACGCTTTCTTTGAAAATCTAATAGTAATCATTTTTAAAAAAAACTTTCACAATTATTAATTAAAACATTAATTAACTAATTTTCAAATATAATCATTTTATATATTTTATTGTGGGTCAAGAAAATACTTACATTTATATTGTATAAAGAATATAAAAAAAAAGAAAATAGAATATCAAACATTTCAAAATGGGATGAATAGGACAAAACCAATTAAACTATTTAACCAATTTAAAATCCAATTTAACTTAATTAGAAACAGTCAATTTATGATCATTTTAGTTTTTTTTTACCGACCACATATAATTATGTATAAGGTAGGTATTGTTTTCATACTAAAAATTTGTACCCGAGATTTTGGCAAATATGCACTACTACGGTGCGGAGAAGGCTGTAAAAATTTTTTTAACGTGATGTCTGTGTGTGTGTGTATGTCTGTGGGCACGTGTACAGCCTAAACGACTGAGCGAAGTTGAATTTTGAAATTTCATATTTAAGGTTTTGATGTAAATATCTCGGATTCGTAAGCTTTTGGAGCAAATCGGACAACCGGAAGAAGTAGTTTACTAGTGTCGTTTTTAGTGTTTTACGAATATTTCGCAACAGAAAAATATTATAACAAAAATTATTAAGAGAAAATTGTTAGACAAATAAAGAGCAATAACTTTGCCATAGAACATTTTTTGATATGATTAACTTTAACTTTTATATTTTAATATTTTTTCGAAGTCCAAATTTCATACTTTTTTTTTGATTTGTTTTTTTTTTTATATCTCTAAAAATTTGTCTTGTTGATGACGGAAAATTCAAACTGTAAAATTTGCTAGCAGATCCAAAATTAATCTTATGTTTGTTTTGTATTTGTTTACAGTTGTTATTATTTTTTACTTCTAATATTTTTGAATGAAAAAAAAAATCTTGTGCTTACATAATGGATGTATGAATGAATGTACATATATTTTTACTATTTCATTGCTTATTATTGTTATTGATTAAAAATAATATTTTTCGTATAATATCGGTCGGTCCTATGATGGAGAAAGCTGACTTTTTTTTAATTTATTTTAGTACAAGAAAAATTCTTTTTCATCTAAAGAAAAAATGTTTTAACATTTTATGTACTAACATATAATATATGTACAATTAAAAATGAAAAATTCTTTTAAAAAATTTTCCAATTTGTAATAGCGATTCTTTCTATTGTTTCAATAAAATAAATAAATTAACAAGACAGTATATGTAAAACCAAAAGTTTTAAATGGCGCACAATTTACAAAAAGACAATAAAAAGAGTTTAGTAGACTAATATTAACTACATTTGCATCAAAATTTGTAACATTTTCTGTAAGTAATTATGTGCACATAAAAAAATTGTGAAAAATCAAAACCTTCCTCAATTTTAAAGGAAATCCTTAATAATTAATTAGTTTTAATTTTTGTGCTTTTGCCCAGGTGCGTCCAGATTAAAAGTTTTAAAAATAAAGAAATATCTAATTTTGAGACCTGTAATACATCTCAAACAGAAGTAAGTATAAACACTTTTTCTGAAGGAACTTACGTTTTTTCTCAAAGAAATCCTCTCTTTATATTTCAAGCTATTGACTACAGTTTCTGAGAAATAAAAATTTTGAAGAATCAATGGTTTCACATAGCGAAAATATAAATTATAAATCACAAAAAAAAATGTATATATATATATAAATTTTATTTTACTTTATAAAAATTAAAAAATTTACTGATCCCAAACAGAATTTGGGATATAAACATTTAAAAATAAAGATTCTTCTAACTTTATGTAATTGATTGGACTACTTGAAAAAGTTTTTCCATAAAATTAATGTTTTTATGAGTTTTATCCATGGTTAAAATTTCATTGCGTCATCTTAATCGATATAAAAGTTTACCGAATAGACGAATTGTCAGATTATATAAAAGTCAGAATCGATATAAAAGTTTACCGAATAGACGAATTGTCAGATGGAAAAATGTGCTAAAAATATATTTATATATTGTTAAAAACTATATTATTTAGGTGCATTACGAAAGTTAATCTTATTATCCTTTTTTAGTTCAAGTTCATCCCTTTTTTTATAATTTTTAATTGTCGTTAATTTTTATTATATTTATAATTTAAGATTATTCAAAATTTATAATTTATTTTCTAACAGGAAATTAATTAAATTAACAAATTCCGTTGAATATCTAACCCCGTTTTTGAGCATTTAATTACAATATTTAAATAAAATATGTTAATTTTATCACGTACTCAATTTTATAAAAAAGAAAAGAATATTTTGATGTATAGATTAATAATTCAAAATGGCCAATTTAATAAAAAAAAAAGAAACTCCCATTCTTAGTTTTCATTAAAAATCAAATTAAATTTGTAAAAAAAAAATCATTTTAAATTTAAATTTAATTCACTTACCTTATGCGGATCAGTAATTGTTGCTACATTAGGAACATAAATAGACATACGATGACTGACAATTGAACGACGACCCGCCATTATAATTGAACTACTACGACGAACAATTGATTGACGATCAAGCGTTACCGATAATCGTGTATTCATTTTGATTTCGGTTTTATAAATTATGCCGGAAAAATGATATAATAAAATTTGTGAGTTTTACCTGTAATAAAAAAAGAAAACTTTTATTGAGTTTTTTGAATCAAATTTCAGTAACTAAATGCATAAATTATCAAAAATCATGCTACAAATTTAAAATCAAACTAAATATAAAAAATCTTTAAATTTCTTTAATACTGCAAATAAATCTAATATGTATTTACTTATAGGAAAAAAAGCAAATAAATTTAATATTTATATATTTTCCATTAAAAATCAAAAATATTCAAATTTAAAAAGACGCGACATTTTTTCGCAGTAAAAGTTTCAGATAAATTTATTACTTTAGACTTTTCACATTTAGACAAAATTTGCCGTATATTGACAGGATAATTAATATTAAAGATAAAGTGAAAGCAGGTAAATAACTAAAATGAAGTTCCTAATAATTAACTAAAATTAAGACTCCTTTGAACAGCTTTAAAGAAGAAAACATGCTTAATGTTAAGTAAAAGTAAAAATGAGAAACAGATCTAGAAACAGATTCTGGAACAGTATTCTGCGTTATTACATAGATCTACTTGTATTGTTTAATTTTAAAAACTACATGTTTAAAAATCCATAAAAAATAATCTATCTATAACTAATAGATTCTATCCAAACGTAGTGGAGACAAAGTACAAATGTTTGGTGGGTTCTAATACAAATGTTTCAACTTAAAAATCCGGTTAAATCATAGCTTAACATATAAGTAAAAAATTCAACTTATATAAAATTACTAATAGTAGTTATTTATAATTGGAAAAAATAAAATTCCATTCATATAACTAATTATATACATACACATTAACACATATTATATATACATAAACTAATATTGTTATTTTGTGTATTTTATTATGTTTTTTTTTTTCAGAATACCACACAATCATTTTTCTTTTAAAATTTTACTCTACTATGCCATCAAATTGGAATGGAAATGGAACAGAATTTTATTTTTTATTTTTGAATTTCCGTTATTTCTATTTAAATGACGGGATGGGGCATCGGTAACCTAGTGAGTAAGAGCGTATAAAATACGCTGTAAACACCAAGAGAGTGATGGGTTCGAATCCCACATACGTTGTAAGAGTTATTTTCCCTTACGACATTTACAGCCACGCCTGAACAGGAAAGGCGGTGTAATTTCCTGTCCACATATATGTGGCAGAAAAATGCATTAAAAATAAAAATAAAAATGACGTCTATCTATCGACGTCTATCGTGAATTATTACTACCAAGCAAATATGCTTTAAGTTTTATTTTATTTAATATTTATTTGATATTATTCAGAGTTTCACCATTCATTTGAAATTTTCAATTAATAGTTTTAATTAATTTTTTAATACAACAATAAAATTAACAATAAAAATAATTATAAAATTTAATAAAAACAAAAAAAAATAAGCAAAGACTTACATAAAAACTTATGTATAACAGCAAAAAAATTAATTTCCATGTAAGAAATTTTGAAAAACTTGAAATATGGCCGTACTAAATTTTTTTAATTTTATTTTTTTTTTTTAGGTATAAAGCCGAAAACTATAATAAAATATAATTTTAGAATTCTTTTCTCAGAAAAGTTCAATTTATTACTAATTATCCATAATATAAAATGAAATAAACAATTTTTGCGGGAAAAGAAAATCTCTATAAAATTTATTATGTACATATAAGTATTCTCTTTTTAATGCCCAAATAATTATTTTAAAGTTAATGATTTTGTTTATTTTTAAATTTCATTTAATATTATTATAAACTTCTTTTAAATTTATTTCAAATATCTATAAAAAAAAAAATTTTCAAATTAACTAAATTTATTTTTAGTTTTCAAAAAAAACAAAATTTTATGTATTTATTTATAAATTTACAAAATCGAACTAATTTATATTTATATTATAATATTCTTATAATGTATGTATGTATGTATCTAAAATCAAAAATATCTCATTCCAATTGAAAATTAAATTAAAAAACAAAAAAAAAAAAAAAAATCAAAAATGAAATATAAAATATAAAATAAGAAAGAAAAATTATAATATCTGAAAAGATCTGTAAAAGATTAATTGAATGCGAAGATGAAAATTTAGATTTTGAATAATTATTGTATATTTTTATTTAGTCAAAAAAAAAAAAAACAAAAACTGTGAAAGTTTTATTAATAAGAATAATTTAATCATAAAATATTCTTTTTTTTTTTTATTCAAATATTTTTATAATAAAAAAAAAAATTAATAAAAAATTTGATATTCATATTATATAGGGTTTTCCAATTTGAGTGATATGATTTCTTTAAAAAAAAAAACACACTAATTGTTAAGGAAATTCAAATGTTTTTTATTTAATGTGAAGTACAATCGATACAATTAAGTTCTGAATAAAACGTCATTCAAATGGCCTCCACGACTTCTTTTGCAGGAACAAATTCGATGAACCTAATTTTCGAGCACTTTTTCCACTAAATCAAGTCGTATGTCATGAATAGCACGTTCAATATTGACTTCTAAAGCTTGAAGAGAGTCTTGTTTATTACTAAAGACCAATGATTTCAAATAATCCCACAAGAAATAATCTAATAGTTTTAAATCACAACTTCTTGGAGGTTGTGAAACAACTCAATGTCACAATTTCTTGAATTAATAGAATCTCTAAACTTTTCTTGCAATAATTCGGTTGTTGCACGTGCTGTGTAGCACGTAACTCCGTCTTGTTAGAACCAGATGTTGTCAAGATCAACTTCTTCTAATTTCGGCCATAAAAAGTTGGTTATCATCGATCTATACCCCTCTACATTGACAGTAACGGTGTTACCAGCTTCATTTCGAAAAAAGTACGGACCGATGATTACCACCAGATGAACGGACCACCAAACCAAAAACCACACCAAACTGTCAATTTAGGTGAATGTAATGGTTGTTCATGTTTCATAATTCATGAATTTGTGAATTTTCTTCGCATCATAATCGACAGTTTTGTTTATTTACCGCACCACTCAGATGAAAGTGAGCCTCATCGGAGAAGATGATTTTCTTAAAAAAATCGTTATCGTTTTCAAGTTGTTCCAAGACAACTTTGTAAACGTTGTTCTTGCGTATATCTCTACATGATGAAATTGTAAACATTACTGAATACAATGAAAAAAAAAAGACAGATCATGACATACTACAAATAGCCGAAACGTCACTTAGAAATCATATCACTCAAATTGGAAAACCCTTTATTATTACCATAATACATTGTGTTTGCTCTATTATTCATAATTTTACTCTATAAATTTTAAATATCATTTCAATCATACTTTAGAAATTATGGTATCATCTCAATTCCATGTCATCGGAATTTGGCCAACCTAAAACAATATTTATTCACTAATTTAAATCAGATCGGAATTAACAAAAGAAGAAGCATTTTAAATATAAAAAATCAGTTTAAAAATTTCTCTTTTACTGAAATTAGTTTTAAAAACTAAAAAATAAAAGAATTTTTCTTGACAAGGATAAAAATAGTAAAATTGAACCAAGTGCCAACCGAAATTTGTAACTTATCAAAGGAATGTATTTAAAGCACATGGTTATAAATAAGTGGAAAAATCAATAATATGTAAGTCGTCCACTATTATGATTAAGTGAAGGATAGCACTATAACCAAACATTTTTGCTTGCTTTCTTCTTCCCACAATTATTAAGGAACTTGGGACATTCACTAAATCATTTATTTAGTATTCTTATTTGATTTAATTTCAGTTTCTGGAATCATATAAGTTTCATTAAACTGTTGATTACTCGTCTCGGTTGCAACCATAATAGAAATCACGAATCATCTAAGAAATTCTCAGATAATTTTCGAGGAGAAATGGAAATGACAATAAACTGTAGTAACATAAAAGTATAGGGAACACATATTGTAAGAACACGGCAATACTTTAAAAAAAAACTATGGACAGACATTTTTTTTTTTATTTTAAATTCAATAATTGTTTTTAAGGAGGCAAAATAAAAAATTATTTTGATGATATTCGATAAATATCCTTCATACATTTTAAATTAGATTTTGTAAATTTATTCTCTTTTTTCCAATATAAAATAGAATATAATATTCTATATTATAATTCGCATTTATTCGTGCATGTTTCTCTTTATTAACATTAATTTCAAGAATTCAAATAATTTAATAATATGTAATATAAAAAATTCAAATATAAAATTTTGAATTATCTTGTGACATGTAATATAAAGAGTATTAATTATAATAACTTTTAACTTTATATTTAAAATTTCAATTAAAAGTTAAATTTTTATGAAAAGAAAATAAATCATTCAGAAAAATGAAAATCTTGCTAAATATAAGTTAGGCTTAATACTAAGCGCCAACAAAATTTATATAACATATAAAAAGTGCCGCGATTCTCATTTTGATTCCTATTTTATTCATCATATACCTATTTTCGAACTCCAAAATCAATTATTTTTTTTCTTGTTTGCTATAAAAGGATGTTTTGGCTCGTTCTAATTTTCGAAGTTATTACAACAAATTTATAAGAAAAACTTTTAAAAAATGATAAATGATATTTTTTCAATTTTAAGAAAATCTTATCTAATTAAATTTTACATTGTAGAATTTTGTACGGGTACCTAAGATAAAGGTGTCTACAAATAGCAAATTTTCAATTTTTGACGCCTAACAGCTCTGAAAGGGGAAGTGATAAAAAGCTACATAAAAAGGTTGTTCAACAACTTTATTTATTTAAAGTTGGTTAAAAGTTGGTTACGTTTGGTTAAAATTGCATCTCGCTAGTTGTAACAATGTAAAAGTTTTGTAAGCAGACAGACGTAAAAACAGAGAGAAAATTGAATACTTGCATTAAATAGTTTTACTTTTTTCGTGCGTCTCTTCATTTAATCGTCTATAATATGCGAAAATTTTTTGCGATATTTTTCGTTATGTAAGCTTGTAAAGTATAAAATTGCATTTTTTATTAAAATTGTTGTTTCAATTTCGAATTTCTAACCTCTGATAGGACTATTTACCAAGCCGTACCATACTTATTATATGCCGTTGGAAAGGGTATCAAGAGACCTTACTAACAATATAAAAATAATATAGGGTGTCTATTTGTTTTTATATCAAAATTTTCCGTTTGAACTGCAGTATCTCAGAAAGGGTATCACCGATTACGATGAAACAAGATATTTATTAAAGACAATAGTAGGTCCCACAATGTTGTAAAAAATTGGTTCCTGTATACTATCGTAGACGAAAATATAACGGTTTAAGTAAAATATTAGGAAAAGTTTTAGGAAAATTTTAAAATAATCAATTTCACCTTTAAATGACCTTTGCACCAAAAGTCATGTTTTATGAAATATAGGTGACGTCATTAGGTACCGTTATGTAAAATTTCAAGACAATCGGACAATCTACCTAAAGTAAAGTATACCCAAAAAATTTATTAAAACAAGTACAAAAAAAAGATCAATTCAAAGCTTCCAAAGGTTTATTCAAGGATAATTTATTTTAAACACACCACCAAACAAAAAATACAAAACCCAACTCAACCACATCAAAATCATATCAAATTTTAGTTACCTGTTGAAATAATTTATTCAAAAAATTTTGATTTAGTTTGAACAGGTGGTAATATATTAATACATATTTCAATATCCTGATACATAAGTTCATATTATATATGTGTAAGTATTATATTGTTTGTTTTTTTTTCAAAGAGACAACTTATCGGCAAATTCAATAAAATAAACTAAATTAGATTTGATGGCTTTTTTTTTCTTACTTTGTAAGAAAATGTTAGTGAAAATTAATTTTACTTAACATCTTTTAAAAACAAAAATAAAATAAGCTGAAATATAAAACCTAAATGTTTTTAAAGGTATACAATTACGAAACAATAATAAAAGAAGCATCCTTAACTACGAATTTTTTTTCAGTAAATGTTTAGGTTAAAGTTCCGAATAGCTTTCATGTTCGATTTTTTATTTAAATTTGAAAAAGGTATAACCTATAGTATAAATAAGTCACTTGACTTTTACATTTCAAATGACGTCATTGGGGGGTTCAAATATTTCTTCAAAGTTTAATTTTACTTTCCATATTTTTTATTAAAACTTGTAAATTGTTATTAAACAGCGCTGTTAATAACATTTTATGCTTATATATGAAAGGTCTCAAGAATTCGTTTCCAAAAATATGGACACTACTTATATAACTGTTTACTGGTAACAGTAAATTTTCGACTTTAATTTATTTTATTAAATAAATGAGTTACAAAAATGAAAAAAATCTTATTTTAAAAAAAAATTTTGAGTGATTTTATAGTTGTTTACAAAACAGGATTATAAGGCTTTTCAAAATAAGTATAACACAAACCAAAAAGCAAACTGTTATATATTTATATAACAAAGTACATATTTTTTTGAAAGAAATTCTTGAGATATCTCAGATAAGAATAAAACGTTGTCAACGGTATTGAAAGTGATAGTTTAATAAAGGCTATTTGACCCCCTTGTTGACATTATTAGAAATTGCAACTTTGAATTCTTATTCTGATATCATTACTCTGACTAACTTTTCCTTAAGTTTGAAAAAAAACAGACATAGAAAACTATTCGGAACTTTCACCAAAATTTGTTTTTTTCTTAAGAAATTTTTTTTTCTTATTGTTTATATTTTAAAAAAATCTGTTTACACATGTAAAATTATAAAATAATTATATTTGTACTTTCTGTTTTTTTTTAGTTGTCTAGATGCCAGATGTTTAAAAACTGTTAACCTTTTATAATTACTCTTAAAGAGGATGGGAAATAAAATTTTTTTCTGAGATTTGTTATGCTTATTTTCAAACAAATTATTCGTCTCCAATTTCAAGTTTTTATATAAGGGTCTAAAATTCAGTTAAATCTTCTTTTGAGATAAATTTAAATGAAAGATTGTACAAACATCATATTTTACATTTGTTTTAATTTATAAACATAAAACAAAAATATTTTAATAATTTTAGGATAAAAAAATATTTAATTGAACTTTTAACTTAAATATGGGGATTATTGAAGTTACCTTCTATAAATAACAGTTGCTCCAAAAACTTGTTAAGCAAACAATTTATTTTTTCAGATTTATTTATGGTTAGAATTGAATTGCTTTATAAAACTGACAGATAAACGGACAGGCAAAATAAATATAATCAGGATATTTTCGGTATTTTCGATGTTTTTTCTCGAAAACGTGTTAAAAATAACTTTTAATAATTATATCGTGAAATGGCAGGACTAAAGAACATACATACATATATAGTTTTTATACATTCATCTGTGTATATATATTTAAATATATATGTATATTTGCAATTGTTTGGGTATTACGTTCATATATATTTAGTGAATTTTCCGAGCACAAAAGAATGTTGTATTAATTAAAATTTTCTAAAAAAACATTCAAAGATTAAAATCTTTATGTTATTAATTTTTATATAATATTATATACCTATTTTTTTTTTAAGTTAAGCTGATAAGTTTTTATCATTTTAATCCAAATTATTGTACGTTTTCTTAGAATTTATTGTTCAACTAAATGAAAATAAAGATGGAGGTTTTTTCTTTGATTAACAATTGCTTAAACATCTTAAAATGTGAAAATATTGTAAAGGCGGTATTACATACATATAGCGGCAAGTTTATTTTGTTCTTTATTCAATAATTTAAAAAAAAGCAATATAAGAGTACTGCGTTAAAAATATATATAATATGTAATTAGTTGAAGTATGAACACGCCAAATTTGACCAAAGAAAACGAATGTTATTTAGTAATAATTAGATCGATTAAAAAATTTCTGTCATGTACTCATTTAGTAATTTTCAAGTTGAAGATTGAAATGGCATATTGTATTGAATATAGATTATTCACTGTATTAAGATATTTTCATAATTAGGCAAGTCGTTTAATTATTAACATATATAACTAATTCGATTTTGGCGCCTCGGTGGCCTAATGCTTAAGAGCATATAAAATACGCTGGAAAACACCGAGGGAGCGTATTTTCCGACATTTGCAGCCACACGTGGAAAGGCTGCAAAAATCATTTATGTGGCAGGGGTATAAACTAAAAAAAAACAATATCGATTTTTATTGGAAGATCATTATATAAGAGATTATACGATGTCATTCGAAAGCTAATCTAGCCTATTTCAATGTTTATAATTATGGTAGATCGCAAAGAAAAGATTTTTGTTTATAGACTGTATTTAGAACAAGGAAATAACAAAAAAAAATCTATCAGTGGCCAACGTGTTGAATTGAATTGACAAGAGAATTGAAGGTAAAACCAATTTTAGTACATGCCTATGCTAAGGTAAATAAAATGTATACATATATAGTATATTTCGGCAAATTTAAAAGCTTTTCCTTTCAACCATATTATTACTTAATATCGAATTGGACCGATTAAAAACTTTTGGGCGAAAGATGTAAGGTTATCGTGTATAATCAACAAGGCCAGAAAACCAACATAAAATGAAAAATATATATCATTATTCATTACGCAGAAAAAAACACATAATATGTGGAGTATTCCGGACAAACTCAATAAACAATACAGGTTCTAGCATCTAACTTATAACTTATTGGGCAAGAAATCAAAAGGATGATCTTGAGTTGGATAGAAAACGATACCATAAAACACCATTGTAAGAGAAACATTAAAATTCATTGGCAAAGAATATGACATCTCAATATTACATGAAAACTTACTCAACATACATTTTTGAACCAAAACTTTTATCCAAACATACAGAATAAACTTCAATTGTCTCCAAAAATCTCTTCAAAAACAAATCTCTCATTTTAATCTTGTGAGTAAACACTGCTCTAAACAAAGTAAATGATTTTTATATAGGATAGAATTGTATATTGAATAAACATAAGCACAAAATGTTATTTTTATGCATTATTTAATTTATGCTTATTCTCGTATAAGACCATTACCACCATAAAGCATTTATTTTGAAAAATTATTTTAATATAAAACGCAAATCCTTACAAAACAAATAAATCCTTAAATCTTTTATAAAATAACCTTACTTTTAGTTATTAATGAGCTCTTTGACTCATAAAATACAATTAATGTATCGGAATTTTATGGATTTAATTTTGTGGAGACACTCAACAAAAATTAACAAAAAAAAAATTAAACAGAAATTAATTAGTTTCAAAAAAAAAAAAAAAAATATTACGTAGGCATAAATAAATATTCCACATCATTATTCCACGTAATTCCACATTGAAAATTTCAAATACGAAAGACACAAAAAAACAAAAAAAAAATTGAAGAGCTCAAAAGTAAATTGTACGTGTCATTATCATTAAGTCCTTATAATACTAAATATGTGATTATTGTCTATTTTCTCATTATTCCTCATTTGATCAAAATACAAGAAAATGAAAAATTCTTATCAGAAAACCTCAAAAATTATTGATGATCATAAGTCTACTGTATTATAGTATTCAAAAGATAAAAACTAAAAACAAAACAAAATAAACAAAAAACTTTTAACTATTTTATATAGAAAATTTCATTTTTTTTCTTCCTTTTACTAATCAGTATTTTACAAACTTTTTTTTTTTTTTGTTTGCAATAATTGTAATTCATAGAAGTATAAAGTAAAAAGATAATTATGAAACAATCTCAAATGTCTGAAGTCAGGAGGAAATAAGTGAAGGTGCACGTGGTGCAAGGTGCAAGGTGGACCTTGGTCATTGTTTTGAATTTTTTGAAAATAAATAAAATTTGTAAGGTGAAAAAACGCAGAAACAAAATCAACCTCGAGTTATACATGTAGAGTTAATAATAAAAGTAATCAGTATTTAGAAAAGAGCATCCAAAGAGGAACCAAATAAAAAAAAAAAATCCTAAATAAAAAGAAAAAAAAATTTTCCAATAAAATTAAAAATTATGCACTTTGAAAACCTATGTTTCTCATTACAAAAAAGGCCAAAAAAAAAAAAAAAAGGAAAAACAAACAATTCTTAATAGATATGACATTTTTTTTACTTTTGTTCATTTTTCTTCTTTTTTGGTTAATGACCATGCTGTGCTTTATTATTTCCTAGTTTTAACTTCTAAATTCTAATGATAATGTTTTATTATGATAAGAAAAATAAAACAAAAGTCATATTTTTTTTTTTTTAGTCAAAGAAAATTTTCATCTTTAGAATTTAATGAAAAACAAAAACCTAAAAGAAAATAAATCCTGAATAATATGTTCGCTGGATGTTAACTGTCTTATGGAAATAAAAGACGTGCTTAAGGATTCTGAAATATTTTCACTTTGTATTTGTTTTTTGTTTTATTTGTTTTTTGTTTTAGAAGAGAGAGTAATCAAATCATTAGTATGTGTTTTATTATATTTTACTTATATTAGAAATTGAAGTCATAACACTAGAAAATACGTGAAAAAACAAAATAATCCTTAAAACAAAAATTTTGGTAAGAAATTAAAATAAAAAATTTAAACAATAAAAATTTAATTTATTATAATTTTTTTTGGAATAATTCGAAAATATCTTTTTATTATACTAAAAAATAATTTTACTCGTTTTAATCATATAATTATTGTTTTTATAGATATTATAAGGATCTAAATTGGTCATAAATAGAAAAGATTCAGGGTTCAAATAAATAAAGATTTTTATTTTTTCTGCGACAATCTAGAAATGATAAAAAATACCTTGTCGTCATATGATGACATATGGTACATTCGCGATAAGCAAAATTTTTAAATTGTATGTTAATTTCTAATATAATGATAAATTGATAAATGAATGCAGGATGCTGATACTCTTTTGCTGATGCTCAATACAATATTAGGTTCAGATTGTCATAAACTGAGAGACTGTCGGTTAATTTTAATTTAATTTAATATTACAAATTGCAATTTTAATACAACAGAAATCCTCATCATAATTAAAACTTAATCTTATTTTAAGAAGTATCTTTATTTATTTAGAAAATTTTTGAACTTAATATTAAAAATTGTCAAAATAATTTTTTTTAAATTAGTTCCTTTCTAAATTTAGTCTTGGACAAAATTTTTCTCATTTTTGTTTAAACTTACATCGCGTAACTTATAAACACGTACATCGGGGATCACCAGCTTAATAATGTATCACTATTAAATTTCACATCCTTAATTTTATTAAAAAAATATTCCATTATTGATCCCGTTTTCACAAGGTTCATGTGTATGAAACACAAGGCGCATTATCGAAAATTTCGCAAGGTTCCTTATTTTTCATAATTAGAAATAATCCATATTTCTTTATAATTGTAATTGTGGCATGAAGGTGTATGAAAAAAATGTTAATTTACTATAGCAATGCTTATAGGATATCTTTACGGAATATAATGAATATAAATATAAGATATTGTTTATATATTAAGTTTCGAAACAAGGCGTTAAAATTTCAGTACTTATTTATCATACTGTGGTTGACTGCTGTGTGATCTCCTCACATTATTTACTTTCTCCAAAAACAATAAAATTTTTCATAAAAGTTATAAAAAACTTATAAAATATATAAGACAACTTTCAAAAATAAGAAAATAATTCAATAAAATCTTCTTATAGAATTATCTTCCTAGTTCCATTATTATATTTTTGCCTTATCTCTCAGCAAAATATTATAAACAATTTATCAAAAAATTTTCAATTTTGTTTTTACTGAACAAGTCGAATAAGTCAGATTCGACTTTAAATAATATAAAAAAAAAATTAAATTTGGCTAAACAGGAAATTTTTTTGTTTTTGAATTTAGAAAACAAAAAATTTGTTTTGGACGTAAAGTGTTATCAAAAAATAAATATAGTAAAATTACTGTATTTCAAAATTTACATATAATCGCTACTATGAAAACCAATTTTGACATATGGTATCAAATTTTCAAATTTCCACAATAAAAGAAGAAAATCAAATTTGCAAATATTAAGTTCGATTTTTCCAAAAATAAATTTTTTAGAGCCTCTAGTGTATACTGCAAATTCCTAAATTTAAATTAGTTCCCGACATGAACAAGATGCTACGGTAAGTCAAAATGATCAAATAATGGGTAAACGCATAAAACTAAAAGCTTTAACTCAAATCTAACTTTTTCAAACAAAAACCTACGAGTTCAAGAATAGATTTTGTTGGAAAAAGTGATATTTAAGTTGAAGCTCAGTTCTATGCATTCGACCCATCATTAACAACGTTTAAATAAAACAACTTGTTATTTACCAGTTTATATTAGTATGATGTCTAGACTCAAATCTTTTGAGATAAAAATGTCACAAATCATAATGTAATAATGGTTCTGAGATATTTCTTCTTCATTTTCTTCTATATTTCTTTAATCAAAAAGTTTTAACAAATTAATAAAAGTATAGTACAATAACTGTACATCTATCTACTTAATCATACTTTTAAAAGTACTTAACTAAAAAAATGATTTTTAAAGTAGGTATACTTCTAAGAGTTATCAAATTTAAATTTTTTTTTTATTTAACTTTAATCGTGTTTCTTTAACTTTTGTGAACGAAAAGAAAATTTACTTTTTATACTGATGTTACCCAAAGTTAATTGTTTATATTTAAAAGACAAGAAAAAAAAAAAAATAGAAATCATTTTTAAAAAATTTTCCGGAAAAAAAAAAACAAGATGATAAATAGCTGGAAGTCAGCACTTTAAAAAAAAATTCCTTTCTCTTATTCTCTTTAGACTTTTTTTTTTTCTTCACTCATTTTTTCTTTTAACTTTTCGCTTAATTTAAAGGAAATTTTCCTTTTACCAAGGAAAAGCAAAACACCCTTCGTTTTTTTCTAAAATTTGAAAATCATTGAAAAGGATTTGATATTTTTTTCTGAATGAGCAAATAATAAAATGTTCTTTTAAATTTTTTTAATATTTTTTACTATTTTTTGGAATTTTTCTTTTGAACTTTTTTTATATAAAAAATGCGTTTACTGTTTTTTTTTTTGGCTATATTAAAGAGTTGAGATGTATTTTTTATTTTTAGAATGTTTTATTTTTTGAAATCAGTTTTCATTTAGATTTTGACCTTGAAAATATTGTTTTTTGTATTGAAGCCAGTTACTTATAAATTTTTCATGTAATATACGTTTTTCTCATGTAAAAACATTTAGCTTTTATGAAAAATTTTCATTGATTTCAAATAAGTACCTACAGTAATTTATTAATTGTCCTATAAATTGTACAGTGATAAGATAAAAATAAATATTTCCTATTCTTAAGTTTCAAAAGTTGAAAAGTATTTTTCATTTCGTCTACAATTCTTTATCTATATACTATTTTGCGTTTGGTCTCTGGTTAAAATTTTAGAAAAGTTAGTAGCATACATAGTAACTGTTGAAGTTATTTTAAATAATTAAAAATCATGCAAATATACCAATATATCAAAAAATGCTCAAATAAACGAATAAGTCAAAAAGTCAAGGTGTTAAAAAAATGAAAATTAATAAAAAATAAAGGAATAATTTAGTTCGTTTTTGAAAAAAAAACATAAATTTAGATTTCTTTTTTTTTACGAGGGTCGATGAAAAATTTCAAAAATCACCCAGAGGAATACCTAATTCTTCTGGATAATGTTCGATTTTAATCCGAATTTTAATTCTTTCGGAATATTGGACAATCAAAAACAAAACGTTTAATTAACCAAACTATTTTAAACCAAACTTTACGGTGGGAACTTTAATACAAATGTTAAGTTTAATTTTGAGGATAAGGAAAATTTAGTTTATGTATAGGATGGGTAAAAAAATTTGGATGGAAACTAACTTAATTTAGCTAAAAATATTTTTTAGGTCTTAGGTGAGGTTAGCTTAGGTATCAAATTAATATAAAATTAATTCAATATACTATAATTTTCATTGTTAGGCTTTTTTAGAAGTACAACAATATGTCAATTAAGAAGCAATAAAACTTTTGAATAACTCGATATTAGTTTTTCTATTTGTAAGAGGATTTGTGATCATATTTTTAGCATTAAAAGCTAAAATAAATTATTTTTACAAAATAGTTGGCATCAAAGTGATATTGTAATTTTTGTAAGAATTGCAAGCTGCTGTCACTTATATTGAAATATTGTAATTTTTTTTTTTTTTTAGATAATAAATTTAATATAATATAATATCAAAGAGACCAATTAAAAGTTGTAAATTTATTATTTATAAAATATAAAATTTAATAAAACACCTAATTAAATTTTTCAATTTATTTTTTCGTTTTCATTGTAATAAAATGTTCAACCAAAATGAAAACAAATAAGCATTGTAAACAATTCTTTCTTTGAAGATTTTTGTTTTGTGAATATTTTTTTTTAGCCAATTTCAAAATATTTTTTGAATATAAGAAGGCAAAATTTACTTAGAAAGATGAAATGTTTTTGAAAGATTTTTTCTATAAACGAGGAAGAATACAGTTGCCTTTGTCAACTCTTAGATATCCATACGAACCGTTAATATGTTTATAGTCTGTCACTCTCCTTATAATATTATTTTTTTTATTTTTTAGTATTTTAAAATAATTTGGGTGAATTTTATAATTTCTAGAACTATGGGTGGTACATATATTCAAACTATATGTTTATACATTCTTCAAAAGCAGATTCTAACCTTCCACATAACGATTACCAATCCAAAACTTTTCCAAATATGCTATAGTATAATTTAATACTAAGCGGGAAATGTATAATAATTTATACTATACATATGTATTATATATCATTCATTCATCAGTGACATATACGATATGTAAATAAACATGAATTATATAAGTATGTATACCAATATCATATAAATATAAATTCTTCAAGCAGCCGTTATATTTTTTATTTATTTAATTTTTTTGTACTACGCATCATCCTCAACAATGTCAAATTATAGAGTAAAAAAAAGCAAAGAAAGCAGAATGTAAACCAACGGTTTTTAAAAGCGCACATTCCCAAAAGACAATACAAACTGTTAATAATTGTGGCTTGCACAAAAATTTGAAAATTTAAGAAGTTTTTTAGTAATAAGAAAAAAATGTGAAAATAGGACTTTTCTGGAATTTTGAGGAACTGTAAGTCTGGGACCTTATATAACTAAGAAAAACTGTTAACACACGTAAAAATATATTTCTGGAGCTTTAATTTTTATGTCTTACCGAAGAAAAATGTGTACGGGTGCTTAAGTTAGAGATGTCTAAAAATAGCAAATTTTCAATTTTTCAACCCTAATAGCTGGTACAATTCTAAATTAGGGGTGATACAAAAACATTTTCTAAGGGAACTTATACTAATTCTAAACGTTCTTTCTTGGAGTTAACTGTACATTAAATTACAACTGTAAATATTAAATTACAAAATATTGCATAATTTTAATATTGCTTTATGGAGATAACAAAATTTTCGGTCTTCTAGTGTTTTTAGATTGTAAAACTACTACGCAGAGCCTGAGATATATACATCTGAAAATAGGGCTTTTTTACAATTGTGGGGCTGTAACTTTGGAACCCTATACAATTAAAAGAAACCTTTAACAAAAGTAAAAATATATTACTGGAGCTTTAATTTTTATATCTTGCCGAAGTAAAATGTGTACAAATGTAAAATTAATTCTAGTAAACTATAATATACAATTGCTTAAATGATTACTATGGTTTGTGTCTCCAATAGATTTCACTACTATTTAACAAATATGTGATTTATAGACAAATAGTTAGAAAAGGATTACCAAAAAATTTGGATTGATAAAAATTGTAGAACTGATAAAAAGAAATTAATGAAAAGAAAACGCTATGACAGAATTTCATCGTTACACAGAACTGACTGTAGAGAGATACATTACAAAAATTATATTTTATATAACAAATATAATAAAAGAATAAACAACGATAAATTTTAAACCTCTGTGAACTCACATTTTAAAGTCTTTATTTTTATCATTTTTTGGTGGATAGGTGGGAATCGCGATCAATATGTGAATTCTCTTTGGAGGTCTGGGAACCAACTGCTACCTCACTTTTAAACCAAGCATTAGTTTAGAATCTATGGTACAATATACTGTTTAGTTTAGAGATTTATTAGAAGAGGAAAAAAGGAAATATAGGAAGTTACGGCACGGTACAGGATTTGATTTTAAAATACATTATGCATAAGTAAACGCCTTATCTATTCGACTTATAGGGCCGCATGCATAAAACTGAGCTTGGACTCATATCAGACTTTTTCAAACGAAGCTAGATTTGAGTTTAAGCTAAATTTTATGCATTTGGCCCGTTATGGGATATGTAGTTTTCAATTTTATTACCGTTATTATTATTACCGTTTTATTATCGTTAATTTTGTTTATCGTTATAGTTTGCTAAAACAGTTTGACCAATTCATCCTTAAAAATTATGAATTGACAAAATATTTGTTTAATTGGGATTTGTGTCACATTTTGCAAGGAAGAGCTTAATAAATTTTGTACTTATGCACAATGTAAGTCCGTTGGACGTAAGTTCATCTTAATTATGTTATTATACTATTTTCAAACCTATAGTTTAAATATTGTGGTTGAATTAGAAAATATCTACAATCTACAAATATCAGTTTGAAAATTTTAATAAATATTCATTTTTAGTTCTTCATTTGTCTTATAACAAATATAAAATTTAATCCGATTAAAAGTGCTAAAAATAGATTTAAGAAAAAAATCTAAAGATTTTTCTCAAGAGATTAACAATTTTTCGAATATCGATTAAAACCTAAAATCATTTCAACCATCTCAAAAAAAGAAAATAATTATTAAAATGAGTATCTATTAATTTAAAAATTATTAATCTTTACGACTTTACCTACAGTTTTAGTCAAAAACAAAAGCAAAATATCTTTTTATTTAATTTATTTCTATTCCATTTTAATCGTTTTGTTTTTTGTGTCATTATTTTTATCCCCTTCATTTAATTTCTTCAATAGGATTTTATTCCATTTTAAAAGATTTATTTAATGAAAATGAATTTGGATTCATTTTTTAATGATTATATACTCATTGAAAGTGAAATTTAGTAAAAGGAGGAAATTAGTAAAAGGAAAAGGAAATGGAAAATAAAAATTAAAATCTTTTATAGAAATGTGAAAAATTTTTTAAATAAAAAAAAATTAAATAAACCATTAGTACCAGTTTTAACTTAAACCTGTCCTATTATCTGTTTTTAATTTTTCTAATAATTTAAGAATTTACTGCAGTCGGATAAATATCTAGAAGATTTATAGTATTTTCTTTCAAGTTTGAATTCATAAAAAAGAAAAAAATGGTACAGGTTTTAATGGATTTCTAATGGATTCATAAAACTATAAATAACGATAACATTTTATTCTTAATTGTTAATAATATAATTTATAGCTTTAGGTCGAAATATTTATCTTTCTTATATGTATGGATATCATCCCAATATTTTTATCATTTAGTTAATTTTTCGTTTTTATATTTTCAATTGGGTTTCACAAAAGGAACAATAGAATTTTCATATAATGTTTTTATTCAGTTCAATATAATAAGAGATTAACTAAAATAAAAAAAAATATAAATAGTAGTATATAAAATAAAAAATATGAATAGAAATTGTAGTATATAAAATAAAAAGAAATAGAACCTCAGACTAAAAAATAATTATGCATCCTTTTAAAACAAAAACTTTGCTTTTCAAACAAAAACTTCACTTTTTCAAACAAAAACTGCGCTACGCGAATTGTATTCGACTTAATATGTTGAATCTTTTTCATCTTTTTCATTTGACTCATTGAAATTTTTCGAAAATTCTTAAAAAATTCAAACATATAGACATGCTTATTAAAAAACTCTAATCAATTCTAATACCAAAGAGAACTATATTTATTTATAAATTGTTAAAATTTAAGAAAATATTTAAGGATTTTATGTATATGTAAAAATTAAAAACCCGAAAATTTTCTTTTAAAACTTTAGTTTTACAAGAAAAACCAAAGATGATGAAATGAAATTAAAAAAAAAGTTATTAAAGAATAATAAAATCTAAAAAAGTAACCGAAAAGGTTATACAATAATAAAATTAAGATCCCCAGAGTAAAAGAAAAAGGATCATACAAATATATCTTTCCCCATCCATTAACAAAATGTTATCCATATATCCAAAGAATAAGGTGCTAAATATAAAGAATTCTAATGAGTCAAAATTATATTATTTTTCTATTGATATCCAACACCTTTGCTTATTTAAGGTTAACATATATATATATATATATATTTTTTTTTTTAAATCAAATCACTTTTTTTTGTATTTTAATTGTAATTTTCCGAATGTTGAATGAATGAATTCTTTAATAAGATTAAACAAACATCAGAATTGCCAGATGTTTCTTTAGTTTTATATTTTAGATTACATCTTAAAGCAAAATTAGAAACAAAGTTCGCAATCTTTTATCTCTAGAGTTTATAATTATTAATAGCAGAGCATTGCTATAAAATGATTTTACAAGAATAAAAATATCTTAAGTAATTAATTGATATTTTAAAGAAATTTATTATCAAATTGTACAACAAATGTCCAAGTGTATTACGAGAAAGAAAATGATGGATGAACTATAAATATTAAATATATCTCCACTACGGCAGACATATTACCAATTGTGTACATAAGACGCAGTCTCTTTATCACGGTTGCTAAAGAGGTATTTGAGATACAAATTAATGAAAGTTATTCCCAATTGTTTTTGAGTATCTGTAGGTACAGATATAAAAAAACGGAAACAAAACAATTACTACACAACGAGAGGGGATCTTTCATACCGCTGCGATGTTGATAACAGAATACTCTTCGATCCGCATCAAATTAAAAACATTCGCCCAAAGAGATTAAAAAAAAATATTTTTTACTAAAAAATGTTTTACCAAATCCTTATAATTAAGAAAATTTTAGATTAATGTCAATTCTTTAGAATTTATATAGAATTATTTATTTGATTTATATGTAACTAATGTATGTTATATTTATGTGTTATATTTATGTATTTAATATATTTAAAACCCCAGGACTTATGAATATATATATATTCTTACAAATATGAATATATATAATCCTAAAAATATCACCCACAGTTATATACTAAACCCCAAACAAAAACCAAAATAAGAAACTAAATGAAAAATTAAACTTATATTTTTGATTATGATTTAATTTCATTTTTTCTAAGAGTTAAAAATCGTGCGGAAAATTTATTTTTACTATTTTTCTTTACCTTTCTTCAAATTTTTTTTTTTTATTTACCCTTACCACATTGTCTTTTTTTATTCATAATATATATGTATATGTATAAAATGTATAGTTTAAATTTTCCACATGATTTATTTCTTTATTTCTCAATGATTTCTTTTTCAAATTTCTCCTGTTCAAATCAATATTATAATTTTTCTTTTAATTTAGTGATTGTCAATACAGTGATCCTATTTCCTTTCCGTAATATTATGACTTAGTTAATTTTATATGTTAGCATTAGTTCGGGGTTTTTCAACGTACAATAAGAGTGGCGGTAGTCTAAAGGATACTATTACTAAAATAACTTACAAAAAAAAAAGCAATATTACGAAAAGCCAATGTTAAACACCAGAAGAGTTTAAGTAGTTATTATTATATTCATTTAAAGTGATCCCTCAGCAAAGACTCTTCATCTCTCTCTCAGCAAAGTATGCTTGAAAATCTTTAGTCATATTTCTAAAGCATATACATAGTGTATTCCCCTTTCAGAATCACACTGTCACACTATTTCTCAGCAAAATCTTTAGTCATATTTCTAAAGCATATACATAGTGTATTCCCCTTTCAGAATCACACTGTACGTCAAATTTTTAAAACAAATTTTCATTATTTTCCAAGTTATTTTTCATTTGATATACATATACATAATAATATAATAAATTTAAAAAATTATCCTTTTATTTAATATATTATAGATTTACAGAATGTTAAAAACAATAGAAATTCTAAATAATTACATTTGTATGTGCTCCTACAGACATAATATGTAGTACAAAATCCCTTATAATCAATTATATACAAAACAAAACAAAAAAGAAACTTTGAAATTTTTCAAATTGTCGAGATATTTTGAATCTATTGAGAAATAAATAGTTAAGTATATTAAGTATGTAATAATCATTTATAAAAGAAAATAATAATTATAACAAATCCTTGAACTTAATTTAGAACATTATGTAAAAATACAAACATAGATATTAATTTATTTCATATAATATTGTAACAAATAATTAGAAAAGTTTTAATTTTGATGTCAAATAATGCTCCCTTGCCCCCCTTCATATAAATCAATATTATTAATGAATTAATTAATTATTTGGTTTATTATTTATAATTAATTCAAAAGAACAGAATATTTAGTTAAAACAAACCGATTGATGATTATGTTTTTGAATATAAATAAAAAAATAAAAAATTAAAAGAAAATAATAAAATATAAATCATTATATGTAGAGAGACTGGAATTTTAAACATATGTAGTAAGTATTATACTTAATCCTTGATTTTGTTTGATTTAAATAAAAGTAAAAAATTTATATTACTATACAATAAAAACTAATAAATATATAAAAATATATACTTTTTATCACACAACAGTCGATTTGATCTGCTTTACCTTAGATCTTTTTTTTTTCATTTTCATTTCATTTATCAAGATCGGTGGAAAACATCAAAAGTCAGTACCTAATTCTTCCGGATAGTATTGAATTTTAACCAACCAATCAAACTTTATGTTAGAACCATTGATTTAAATGTACAGTTCGGCTTACGGGATAGGAATACCTTAGATCTAAAAATCTAATAGTACCTATAAAGTATATATAAATTTTTATATTTTGTTAATAGAATAATTAAAAACTGGTTTGTTTTGGAATCTAAAAGCAATTCTAAAAGGACTTTAAACTCAATATAAGTTTCTGAGTCTTGTCATTTGAACGTAGATACATTTATTCTCTTCATTGATTATATCCGTACGATAGGATCGGGTATAATAAAATTACTCCTCCGTTTGTAACACCTCGAAATAAGAGAGCTAGATATACCTTCAAAGGTATGGATCGGATCAGAAAAAAATTCTAAGACTTTTGAGCCATGTCCGTCCGTCCGTCCGTCCGTCCGTCCGTCCGTCAGCACGCTAATCAAAAACTAAGAAAGCTAGAATCTTGAAATTTACACAAAATATTCTGGGAGGAATTTGTAGGTTCCCTATTTTTTTTGGTTGAGTTTGGACCAAGCCTTAGGGTAGCTCTCGAACACCTAACTTTTAGATCCTGACATTTTTTTTGAAATAGAGCTATGAAATTTTAACTGCTGATAGATCTCACAAAAATATTAATTTTATTTTTAATAACTTTTTTTTGTAGCCCCACCCGTTACGGAGCTACAGCTCCCCAAAGGTTCAAAAAAGCTCTATATTTAAATTATTATAGCACAAGTTGTATAATGTATATCTTCATTTTGAAAACGCCAAACGATTACTACTTTTATTAGCTTTAAAAGAATATATACAATAAATATATATTTGTGGCATACGGTGTGGCATACAATTAGTATGAGTCATTTCAGAAATTTTTTTTGTATCACCCCCCGTTTAGGAGCTGTAAGGGGTCAAAAACTGAAAATTTCCTATTTTTAAACACCTGTAACTTGAACACCTGTTAAAATTTTTTTGAATTAATACACAAAAATTAAAGCTTTAACATTATACTCTTATTTCTGTTGACAACTTTTTTTAATAATATAGGGTTACTTTATAATTGACGAAAGTGTTAGTTGATTTTTTCAAATTTTCTAACAAATTCCTTTAAAACGAATTTTTTCCATTTTGTTTTACTCGATAATTTGAAATTGTTGAGGATATAATGCGTAGTATAAAAAAATGTAAATAAATAAACAACATAACGGTTGTTTGAAGAATTTTTATTATTATTTATATGATATTGATATATATACATACTTATATAATATCATGTTTATTTACATATCGTAAATGTCACTAGGAATGAATGATAAGAGTATGTATGTATATTATATAGCGCCGTATTTACATACATATATGTATTTTATTGTACTTATAAGAAATTATTCCGTCAATGGAATATTTAAATATAATATAATATAATATTTAAAATTATATTTACTATTTTGTACTAAGTAAATTTAATATACATTTACCGCTTAGTATTAAATGTTACTATAGAATATTTGAAAAAGTTTTGGATTGATAATCGTTATGTGGAAGGTTAGAATCTGCTTTAGAAGAATGTACATATAAACATATACTAATGAATATATGTACAACCCATAAGTTCTAGAAATTATAAAATTCACCCAAATTATTTTAAAATACTAAAATATTAAAAAAATAATATTGTAGGCAGAGTGACTGTGAACATACTAACGGTTCGTACGGGTATCTAAGAGTTGACAAAGTCAACTGTATTCTTCCTCGTTTTGTTTTAAGATTTAAATTATTATTTTCAAAAATGTCATAACGAAATAGAAGTTGTTTAATTATTAATTTACATTCTTCATTTTTTTAATATAAATAAATATATACATAATGTATATATATATATATATATACTATATGAATACATTATGTAGATGTTATATTAATATACTCATAAATACGCAATATATATTGAATTATCATAAAAAATAAAACACCATGATCAGAAGTTAAAAATTCTTTTATTATAAAATTTTCAAATATTAAAAAAGAAAATAAATTGACAGAAAACATCAATAAAATTATTTTTAAAATGTTCCATTAAAATTATTCAAAGACTACATATTATAATCATACCTAATTCCCAGATAAAACATCAATAAATATTAAAATTTTCAAGAAAAATTATTATCATATTGTGCATCAAACAAAAAGAATATTTTTTGCAAAATATTCAAAACTTTTTGTTAATCCATCTGTTAAAAATTAAAACAGATTGATATTTTAAGGATATCTGGTTGAAAATATTTACTTAAATGCGTTAAGTTAGAGCAATTAAGCTTTTAAGGAACTTTGGAATGATAATATTGAACGAAACAGGGCATGGACTCAGACCTGCTTGCAAATTACAAATTTGGCTTTTTTTATGCATTCACATTTTTGATAAATGAACAAATGAACAACTAAACAAATATTATTTCTAACAAGGTGTCATCCTTTCAATCGAAGGGCCTTGCATTCAAATCCCAATCAGATCATAAAAAATTATGATCCATCTCTACTCCCTATGATCCATCCCCACTTAAATATATTGCGCTAGCAATTAGGGATTTCATTCATTATATTAGCTAAAGGAGAAAATTGGTTTAGTTAGTATCACACTACTAAGAATTTTTCTTAGTGTCTTTGAAAGATTCTCCCCTAGCAAAACAAAAAAATATAACAAAATCCCAACAGAATAGTTGATATTGCTACTGAAATTATTTAAACGGTTAAAATTTTAGTTCAACATTAAAAATTTCATTTTTAAAGATTAGTATATGATAAATATAGAAATACATTTTACATTTTACACTTAAACTCCATTATGTGATGTAAATACTTAAAAATAGAAATGAAAAAATTTTTAAATTATAAAATGTGCCAAATTTTACACTTAGCTTTGGGTAAAAAAAAAATTGCGTAATAACTTTTCCTTTTGGGGCTTTTTGGAAAATTGTTTTAAATGATTGATTTATCATAAAACAATAGAATTTAATTTGTTTCGTATTTAAAGTAAAATTTATTCGACCAAAAGTTATCAAATCGTAATTACTATTAAAATTATTGAAGTTACAGAACTAAAAAAAAAAATCTCCTAAAGTTATAAAGTTTAGTTTATTTGAAAAGTAAAAAAGTATAAGCTTACCTTAACATAATTTAAGCCAACATAGTGGTAAAATTCAATAACTTAATAATAACTTAATAATACTAGCAGGTTACGGTAGGCTTCAGTTTTTTAAACAGGTCTGCTAGGATTCACGTTTTCAAACAATATTTGGAGAAGCTATACGTATATGATAGAAGAAGAGACAATATTTCACCATTATTAGGTGAAACTACTACTTTACCTCTTCGAACAATTCGTAAGTCGCTGTATGATTTTTTCACCAGAAAACAATCATGTAATATAAACAATTTAATTAACAAACTTACATTCTATATATACATATGTAATATATACATTTTTTACTTTAACTGAGAACGTTTTTACTTTAAGTGAATATTTTTTACATTAAGTGAAGACATTTTTATTTTAAATGAAGAATCCTTAATTCAGTAATTTATATTACATAAAAATTTAATATACAAATATTTAATTTATGTAATACATATACATTTGAAACTGATATTTAGGTTTATTTAACTTTTATTACAAATGTCTTCACTTAAAGTAAAAAATTTTCATTTAAAGAAAAAGTGTCTTGACTTTAAGTAAAAAATCTTCACTTGAAGTAAAAATGTCTTCAGTTAAAGTAAAAAGATATTCTTATAAATTATGCTAATTTACTGTTAAATAATTTTTCACTTCTTTTTTTAGCATGTTTTCAAAAAATTTTAAAAAAATTTTGGTTATTCAGTTTCACTCTGTCCGTCTGTCCGTCCGTTCATCTGGATGTTTACGAAACTTCTACAGCTTTTGAAATAATACAATGAAATTTTACTTACGGATAGGCATCGCCAGAAAACTAATTTGGTGGAATAACTTTTTTCTGTAGTCCCACCCGTTACTGAGCTAAAGCCCTACAAAGTTCGAAAAAGCCTATCTTTAAATGGTTCTAAAACAAGTTTCATAAGGTATATTTTCAATCTGAAAACGTCAAAGAATACCTGGTTTTATAAACTTTAAAAATATATATAAGTAAAATAAATATGTGGCTTTGCCATGCGGTTTATTAATATATGTTATATGAAACTCAATTTTTGCAAAAATTTGGACCGCTTCTATCTTACAATCGGTTTAACTTAGAAGCTTGAAATTTGTAGAGGATTTAGATTTTTGGAAATAAGTATAAGCCATTTCAGGAAATATTTTTGTGTCGTCCCCTTTTAGAAGGGGGCGACTTTCGGAAGGAAACAAAAACTGAAAATTCTCTATTTTTAAACACCGGTAACTTGGCACCTGTCCAACTTTTTTTTGAAGTAATGTGCAAAAGTTAAAGCCCCAACATTATATTTTTGTTTGTGTAAATAATTTTTCTTAATAATATAAAGGGTTACCTTATAATTGACGAAACTGTGATTTGGTTTTTCTCAACTTTTTCTAATTGTTTTCATTACTATTCATAATAAAAGTATATCAATATATCTACTCTTTATCCTAGGCTTATTATAGAATATTTTTTAATTTTGGAAATGTGCTTTTTTGAAAAACCTTGGTTTTTTCCATTACTTGTTTTTTTTTAATTTTTTTTTATTGTTATATATATTTTTTTATATATGGGAAATTGATATATTTGAAAAAAATTGTTTAATTATTTGCTCCTAATACAATATTTGGTTTAAGGACTTAAGGTTTTGTGACACCAAGTTCAGTTTTCATTCCACTGCAATAAACAATTACATACATATGGACTAAACAAAATGATATCAACACTTTAATAGTTGATAATAGTAGTTTGATTCCTTTTGATAGTAGCCCCACCCGCAACTTTCATTCCTTTAGATACAATAAAAATTATATTATAAGCATAATATAACATCAAAATGTATACATTTTATATATATAATTAATAAAAAGCATAAATACTCATAAATTAATTAATTAAATTAATCGTCTAAATATACACCATTTCATACATTTGTAAATACTATCTTAAATTCTATATAAAAATTAATTTTCATAATAGCCAAAATAAACGTTTTTCCTTATACTCGTATATCATTTTCTACAATTATATTATAATTTTAATATCAATACTAAACTCAAATTAATAATTAAAATAAAGTATTATACTATTATATTAAATCGTAATTTAGTGTATATACATATATAAAAATGTATTTATGAAAAATAGTTTTTCCTTTTTAAATCCTTTTAATAAATAATTAATAAAAATATTCTAAAAATAGACTTTTTTTTGAATATAATTCAATTTTTTTTTTCCTAATTATATGTACATGTATATATTTTCATGATATTTCATAAATTAATAATTCAATATATAGGTAAGTACATAAGTAAAAAAATATAAAAGGAAACAAAATATTATCTAAATAATACTATAATATCTAACTTACCACATTCAATTTGACTTGTTGAATATTTATTTTTTTTTACCCCAACATAGATATTATCCTAATTATATCCTTAAAACATATGCTTTTCTTTAAAATTCAATATTCCATATACCACATATAAATTTATATTAATAAATATTTTGGTTTAAATAAATATGAATATATATTCATATATGCATATACATAATGATAATAATACATATATTATAAATATTATAACGCGCAATATTTATATATATATATATATATATATATTTTTTTTTTATTTAAATTAAAAAGACAAAAATATGAATTTATGTATGTAATTTTTTTTTTGCCTTTCTCTTTTATTTTTTCCACCAAAATTTACATTTATTTCATAACATTTTGTATTCATTTAATACAATATAATCTTTAGATACAAAACTGAACTGGTATCATAAAGAATACATAATTTATTTAAAAATGACATATTATTCCAATTATTTTGAACTAGAAAACCAAAAAAAAAAAATAATGATAAAAAAAAACAATAAAAAAAAAATAATAATAAAATATATTCCTTAAAAATAAATTATAGGTAACATGGTTATAGCTAAAATGATTTTTGATCCTTTAATAAAAAATTCAAAATTCTCAATAAAATCAAGGAAAACCATTATAAATATATTCTTGAATTTATAAATTTTAATTATACAACCATTTCTGTTTTTGTTATAAAACCAAAAATAGGAAATATAATGTAACACTGAAAAATACAATTAAACTAAGTTTCAATTTCAAAATCAAAAATTCTAGAAATTAAAAACCATTGAAAAAAGAAAACGAAGAAAAATAACAAATAAAAAAAGTCTAACATGAGAATTAAATTATAACACAATCAGTCTATTAAAAAAAAAAAAAAATGTTTTTCTTTTTTTTTTAACCGTGATAATAAATGACTCCCCGGTGTTGAATTTATTATTTTATACATATTTTTTTAACATCATTTACCTTGTCTATATGGAAATTAATTCATTCACTGTGCCATTCAAATTTAACAGGACGTTGAAAATTGAGTCACAGATATAAAAAAACAAAATTAAAATTCGCGAAAAAAAAAATTATTTAACATCATAAATATTTTTTGCTTTTTTTTTTTTTATATTTAAAAACTAAAACGTTACTAACGCGAACATTAATCACATCTTAGTTATATTTACATATTATCTATTATCTTTTTTTTTATAATGGTTAATGAAAATTATTTTTCATTTTACAAAATTTTATTTATTTAGTATTACATGTTTTATTTGTTTTTGTCACTAAGTAACTGCTGTATATTTTCATAACATAATCTAATATATATATATATTTTTTTTTTTTTAACAAATTTTTATCCTTTAACAACTATTTCTATATTCACTATTTAAATATTATATAAAAATATATAAAATACCACTGACACAATTTTTTAAATAACAAAACAAAAAAAAAAAAAACACGATTAACGATTAAATACAAAACAATTCAAAATTTTTTTAAACAGTTATTTTCAAACTATTGTTCCGTTAATTTTATTTTCTTAAATTTTTTTTTTTTTATTTTATTTAATTTTCGCTTAAACGTGTGTGTGATTTATTAGACATCCGGCTTATAACTGAGAGACGAATTCTTCAAGATTGTCAATTTTATTTTTAATGTGTTATATAAAAATGTTTTGTACCTACAGTTATATTATTATTTCTACTCGGTTTTTAGCAAACGCTCAAAAAATACAAAAAATAAATGAAAAAAAAAAATGATAAACGGTATATACAAAGAAAGATACGGACACACATATTATTATATACATAAATATTTACTTGAATAAGATAAAATGTTATATATTACAATGAAACGGTTTTATGATGATGGTTAACAATATACCGTTATACTTATGAAAATTATGTATATAAAATATCGTAAAATACAAAGAAAGAAAAACGAAAAAAAAAGAAATGAAAAAAATAACACGTAAAAAAGAAAAGCCATGCAAACATACAAACAAATAAATTTTCATGCCTGCCTATATATACGAATGATAAAGATGGTACAATTCACCAGATGGAATAGAATAGAAAATATAAAAAAAAAAATAAAAAAAAACTAAAATAAAATAAAATCCTATTATATTAAGGATACTAGGACATTACATCTATAAGAAATTTAACCTAAAAAAAAAAATAAAAAATTAAAAATAAAAATTTTTTTTTTTTTTGAATGAAATCATATTAAAAGTTTTTTTGGTTTTTTTTTTTTTTTTTGTTTATTTCTTTTCATTTTTGTGGGAACCAAAAAAAAAAAGCAAAAAAAAAACGAAAAAGTCATACCTCAATAAAATCAAATCTGGAAATCAACTCTAAAAAATAAACTTATTTAATTTATAATATAAAATTTGTTACAGTTAATGTGTGAAATTTACAAAAACAAAAACTACTTGGTTAATAGATAATAAACTGATTTGGTATACGTATATTCTGGATTTGATTATGTAGAAAGATTACGTTTGCAACACTATTCTATAAAATAAGTAACTAAGAGAAAGAGCAGATATTTACTGAAAAGGTAGTCTTAAATCTAAGCAAAAAATTTATACCTATAATTAGCTTGCGTTATATAATATATACCTGTAAGTAAATTAATTGCTTTGAGCCAAAAAAAATTTATATTATGATAAGTGTTTACTTGAGAATTTTATTCATAGAAAATCTCAGAAATTCATGTCAGAAATTTCGGCACTTTGATATAAGAATACTTAATACTTTCATAACAGACTTCAAAAAAGAGGTGAAAAAGATTTAAAACAAAATGAATATTTTCCTAAGAATAACTTTTATTTAGGATAACCTTTTGTATCATACATATGTACATAATAAGATTGGTTGTTTGAAAAAAAAAAAAAAAATCAATTTTATTAGCTAATCATTTCAACCTACAGACATTTTTCTATTAATTTTAATATAAAGGATTATGATTTTAAAGAATTTTTCAAAAGTTGCCTAGATAAAATGGAATTCTATTCCTAATGCAGAATTTAATAGAACTGAATAAGAACGAAACAACATAAATTAAATATCTGTAATCATTTTTCTTGTTTCCTATACACTACCCTGATTATTCAAATAATATAAATTTTTATAATTGTAATTAGTTGAAAATAAAATAGAATCAAACTTGGACTAGATCGTTTAGTCAGATTAGTGAACAAATTAATTAGATCCTATAAAACAAAAAAAAGTTTTAAAAAATTTATCCTAAACCTAGAAATGATACCATAAAAAAAAATAAAAATACTAAAACTCCTCTGAAAATTTTTTATTTTAGAAGGGAAGCAAATTTACAATACCAAAATATAGTGTCACTAGACTCTAATGAGTGCACCCAAATACAGCGAACAAATATTTAAATAAGACAATAATTTGTATTTGAGGTTAATAATTAAAGTGCACCTATGAAATAATTTTTGGTCATCATAGTACATAAAAAGTAAAAAAAAAAAAAAATTATAAAAATTACGTATTCTCTTTAGTTTATTTAACCTAAAATTTTGTAATATTAACACCTATACAGGCGCAAGCATTTTTCATAATATTTTTCATTTTTGAAATGCGGATACATCTGGAGATATTTTTATACGTACTATACATTTATTTATAATATTTGTTTCGTGTTTTTTTTTATTTTTTTATTTATTTTTTATTAAAAATTTATTTTATATTTTTTTTTTTTGCTTTAAAGTCAGACAAAATTTATGAATGGTATACCTATAAATATAACATGTAGTTATGTATTATTATTAAGATACTTACGTATAGATATTGAATTTTTCATAGAATTTCTTACAATAACGGAAATTGAAAAGAAACTTTGTTGAATTGATTGTTTTTGTATTCTTGAATCTTATTTATTTTCTTTATAACTTTTTTAGATAAAAAAAAAACTTTTTAAGGAAAATTTCTTATTTTTGGTATTTGCAAATTTTAAAATTAGGATTTATGGTCTGAATTAAAATTTTGAATACAAAAACAGAAAAATAAAAAAAAAACAGAAAAATAACACAAAAACAAATATTTATATAGTAGAAAATAGTAAAAAAATTGCTATGATTTTTAATTTACATAAACATAACCTAAAAGTTAATAATAACTATTGACAAAACTTTTAACATATCCTGTACGTGTTAAAGAAACTCAAAAATAAATTTATTTTATTCTATTATTATATTTTCCTTGCATCTAAATACTCATATTTCTTAGCTCCTTTTAAAAAAAAAAATATTAAAAATCAATTTTAAGTCCAGATTTTTTAAGTTTCTTCTACATTATATGGCTTTAGTTTTAATATAGTTTTTGACTATGCATTCTGCACTTTTTATTTAAATTAAAGTTTATTTTAGTCAATAAAGAAAATCATTTTCTGCAATCCATGTTCTAATTTATTATTTTATAAATTGAAAATTTAACCATTTGAGTAACAATAGCTAGATTCTCATTCGAGTATTTTAGTTCAAATTTTAGGAAAACTATTTCTTTTCTAGTTTTTAATCTGGTTCAACTAACATTTATCATAGAGTTCAAATTAATGGGGAACAATAATATTTATTTTTGTATCATATGAATAAAATCAAAACATATTACCTCCAGTCCCAATACATCCTGTCTCCCGAAGCACAACTGAATGAACTGCAAGAATAGTTGAGTAATGGTAAGAAATAAAAAATTTCAATAACTACACTAGGTTTTACTTTAATGAAATATTGCAAATTCTATAGTGTTATAAATATTCACAAGATATTATACAGGAAAATTTTATTCTCTTCAAATATTTCATTTTGAAGTAGGTAAGCTTTTCTAATAATCAATTTAATTTTAATCATTTATCTTTTAATATTGTACGTTTATTAGATACATTAGACATTCTTTAAATTTTTTTAAAATAATTAAAAAAAATTTTCTTAAACATAAAAAAATTACTTAAAAGTAAAAGTAGATAAAATATACTCTAAGACTATACTCGACTGTTCAAAACTTTATCTTTTAAGACTCTTTAATCTAAACTCTACTTTTATCTTTTAAATAAATGTATATTCATACTCCTGAATCACTATATTCTATCGCTCAACATTTATTATTTTGACATAGAATTTGACATTTTAGGTATATACAGATTTCATCGATGTTAAGGTGTTAATACATATATAAAAAATATATAAAAGTGATAAAATTTAAGATGTAAAGGAAAAATAATTTATGTTCAGAATTTTCATTGTATTAAAACTAATCCATAACAATATCAAAACATAATATTAACACTTGTAATTTTTCATTTAAATGTTGAACACGTAAATTTCTTACTTTATTTTACCCATACAAAAATACATATGCAGTTTACACATATATCATATTATTTATTATTTTCTTTTTTGTGCGTGTTGATAAATAAATTCTATTGCTTTTTTGCCTTTTTAAAGAAAAGGTCGAACCGAACCTGTAAATCGAAAATAATTGAAAAAAAAATTTTTATACAAATTCAATATTTTAATTCTTAGAATGCAAAACTGTACCTATAACACCCTCTTGAATATAAAAATAATAGAACTATAATAACAAGTAAGTGCCATCACTTCGAAAAAAGATGTGAAATAAAAAAGGAGTCAACTCAAGTGTTTGTTATTTATCATTCTTTTTTGTTTTATATTAAAGTTAACACATAAACTTTATAGGGGTCCATCCACATGACGTTCACATGTCTCATCTTATTCCACTCAAAATAGAAAAAACATCGAGTTTTTCTTTCTTTTTTTTTTATCTTTTAGAAGCATATCACGCTTTGACTTTTGTCTGACAATTTGCTACCTAGTTTTTTCTGTTATAATTTTGTTACTTTCTCTTGCTTTTTCTTTTTTTTTTACAATTTATTTAGTTTTATTTTAGAAGATCTGCTTATTATTTATATTTTTCTTTTCATATTTCCTTAGGATTAAAATCTAACCTAAAGCATTTCAGTTTTTTTTTTCTTTTATCCATTAAAGAATTTTATTTGTTCTCAATATGCGAACCAAAAACAAAAAAAAAGCAACAAAGGTGAGTGAATAAAAACAACAAAATTTAAAAAATAAAGAAATCTGAGATTTTTAAGCTTAAGAAGCATTAAAAATTTCGAAATAAGTTTATAATATCTGTTAGAAAAGAATAATAGAAAAAAAGGCGAAAGAGAATAATAAAAATAAATGAATAGTATTTTTTTATTAATAATTAGGAACAATTACGAAACTGTAGATATAATTAAGCCGAAATTTAAAAGTACTAAGTCTTAGTGAAATAATGAACCCTTTGGAAATGGAATACAAGAAAAGAAAATCACCCTTAATAAAAATGTCAGAGAAAGGCGTACTCAGAACTAGATAACAATGATCTCATAAAGCTTCAGTTAAACAATGAAATTAATTAATCTAGCCCTACAATAAATCATTTCCAAGCCGTATTACATTAATGAATAGTACATAATGTTATATTTTGTTTGTCGAAAACAAGTACTAACAAAACGTAAATCACTTGAAATATAAATTGCTTAATAGGATTTAGAAATTAAAACTTCTTAAATTAGTAGTAGTATAAAAAGGGCAGTGTTTTGAATTGCATCAAAAATTAGTTGAATAAAATAAATTCCTTTGAATGAAATCCAGAAAGCTGCAGAAGTTATGACTGACAAAATAACACCCAAAGTTAGGGCCCAAACTCAATAAATATAACTTGAGAAAATGGAAAAAACAGCAGCAGCTAAAAGAGTTCGATGGAAGTGTCTAGTGGAGGTCATATGTTTCCAAAAGAAGTAATAACAAAAAACAAAAAAAAATTTAGCTTTTACAGATTTCTGTGCACTCACACATTTATCTTTTAGATTTAACTTTCAGTTCATTGACTGAGATCTTTGTTGACCAGAGTTATCATGACAAAGTCTTCTTGAAAGCAGTACTTATTTTTCAAATTAATTTAATGATCAATTTTTTTTTAACACTTTCGATTTAAATTAAATTTTTCAGGAAATATTTTCGAAAATAAAAAAAAAATATCCTGTTGTATTCCATTTCAACTATTTATATCCTTTAAAAAATTTATTTTTGGTTTAGGTTAATAATAATAGAAAGCGTTTGTATGCGTACATTTTATACAAATTATGTAAAGAAACACTTGAATTATAAAAAAAAAAAAAAAAAAAAGTAAACAAATAAGATAAAAATAAAATAATATAGGAACAATAAAAAATAAAAAAAAATGTGAATAGAATGACATCTACACACTTGCGTTAACATTACACAATCTGCTTTGTATATTTTGTTTTTTTTTTCATTATTATTATTTTTTTATTAAATACATTTTGCTCGGTTCATTTAAAAAGTGAAAATAAAATATGGAAAAATATTTATAGAATATTTTTTTTTTTTGTACTTTTATTTATTTACTTTTATTTTAATTTTTTTTTTTTTTTCGTGTTTTTATTTTATTTTTATTTATTTTTTTTTATTTTTTTATTATATATTCTTAAGAGAGTGATTAGAATATGTACTTAGCAGGACATTTAAATATAAATTCAGTGAAATTCAAACTTTTAAATTTTCGAAAATTTTATATTTTTTTTCTAAGGACTAAATAGAAAATGATTATAGAAAATTATTATAAAGTTATAAATAGAAAATGACTAAATGAACTTGATAAAGAAAAATAAATCAAGGACTATAAAGTTTATCGGATGACACAGTCAAATGTAATAAAGCGGGTAAATTGATTTTGATGATGAAATAAAATCAAAACGTAAAAAACGCAAAATTAAAAAGGAAATTAAGTCAACATTGAATTTAAAAAGGAAATTTGGAAATCAAAATTAAATGAAAAATTTTAAACGATCAAATTTGATCAAACTTAAAATTTTTACTTTAGTACTAATAATTTTTAAAGATTAATTGAAATGAAATTTATAAACATATTTATTATCTGTGCCCCTTGACTGTAAACATTAAGTTTGCCTTATATATCAACATTTTCTATCGGGATTTCGAAAATGGTAGGACGCAGTTGAAGGAGTCAAGTTGTTGTTCTTCATATTTAATTAATGTTTCATCAAAAACCTAAAATTTATGAAATGTGCAGTATGCAGTAAAATATGCAGTATACAGAAATAAAAATATTCAGTAACTATGAATTAAGCAAAACAAAAACAAGAAGAATAAAATCAAATGACATATAAATGACATCTAAATAAATTGAAGTGACAGATTAACGAGATAATCGAGACTCACTAAGAAAATTAAATAATTGAATTAAATTTTGAACAACAATTTAAATGTACATGATCATATCTCAACAGTTTGCAAATCATTGGATTTCATTTATTAAACATTTCATATTTTTTTTTTTTGTTTTTTTTTTTTTAATTCAAAAGCACTGTATCTGTTATGTTAAAAGCAAATTGGTTAATAGAAAAACAAAATATTTTTTTTTTAACCTTTAAATAAAAAAAAAAATAAAACAAAAAACAAACAATAACAATACCGTAACACTAAAACGGTGAAAAAATTCTATAACTTTAAGAGTGTCCTAAATTATGGAAAAAAAAAAATCCTTCAGAAGATATTACCTGTACATATATACTTATATATATTTACTAATTTTTCACACCTGTACATATATGTATATATATTTACAATTGTTTCTTCTGTTTTCCTATACTTCATTACTATCCTCTAGCTAGCATACAAGTTGATGATATATCATTGAAAATTCAAATAAATTATGTCATGTTATAGAATGTAGAACCATCATTCACCAGACTCACCTATACATTAATATTTAAGAATTTAAAAGTTTAGACAGAACATTTATTATAAATAATAAAAATATATATAAAATAAAATATTATTATCATTGTGTGTTTATGTTTTATTTGTATTTGTTTATGATTTTCTTTTAATTTTTTTTTTTTTGTTTTTTCATATATATATATATATATTTTTTTTATGATGAACTTGATGACAAATTTTCGTGTTTTCTTTTGATTTAGTGAAATGAGGATTAGAACTGATGAAAAAACAAAAATATATAAGAAAATGTTATGAGAAAGTGTTTTATTATAAACTATATACGTATAAGAATAAATTCTTGTGTTCGCGTTATATTTTAATGACTGTTATGCACATCTGGTTCAAATGTTTTTTTTGTTTTCCTTTTTTTTTTTATTTTAATTGTGTCATAAATGGTTTCAAATTTCATATTTTTTGTATATTTTTTTTTTTTTTTTTTTGGTTTTTATTCGTAGTAAAAAAATACTAAATATATTACATGAAAAAAAAAAAAAATTTAATGATGACAAAGTAAATGTTTGTTTCAAATGTTTTGAAAATTAAAAGTATCTAAGTTTATGTCTTTCAATTAAATTTTTAGTTTATGATGTTTCCGTATAAAAAAAAAGCAAAAAGAGAAAAATTTATTGTCGCTTATTATTATTGTCTGTCTATTCGAACATAGTTTGAAAAAAAAAAATATTGTATAACTAAGTATGTATTAAAATAGTTTCTTGTTGTTATGAAAGATGATAATAATGTTTTGCTAGCAAAAAAAAAATTTATTTTTGCGTAGTATATTAAAGGTATTTTAGTAAAATATTGAATTCAAATACATATTGGTTAACATTGCGAATGTTAAAGTTAGATGAATTATAAAATTTCTAAATATCCTAAAGTGATTCTAACTCAAGCTTCTGATCAATTTCCATTTATTGACTTTCATCAATTGAAATTTAAACTCAAATTAAATTAGCAAACTGCTAACTTAAATTCCTTTTATTTATTCCCTTTCGTTTCCTAATCCAATACTCAGTCATTGCAGGTGATTAGCCCATTATACAGACGGAAGGAGTTGATGTAAGTGGTTAAAAATCCCAGAGTACCAAGGAGATCTAGGTTTTTTTGGTGTCTTTTGAATATTTACACCTCTCGCACCAAAAAAAAACTTGATTGTAGCTTGATAATTTAGTTCTATATCGAATTAAAAAATTAATTTTTGGCTAAATTGTAGCTGAAAACTACATTTAAATACACATAATTTAATATTACTTATGGTAACACATCCAGTTATATTATTACACTCATAAAATCATATTTTGTGCTTAAGATATGCTATAGTACAAAAAACGTTTACTCTTAAAAAAATATAAAATTGCATATTTATAGGAACATTTTTTTAAATAAAAGATTTTCTTATTTACAACAGAATTATTAATCTTGCAATAAACATTTTCAACTTCAACAATAAATTTTTTATTTCTTCAAAGATCACAAATTATTAAATGAAGATTTTATATTATTTAAACTTTGTATATAATTCAACAAATGTGTACCATCCCTTTTAATATGTATGAAAAATTTAACACGAAGTGTATAATTTTTTAAATATAAAAAAATTATAAACATTAGGAGGACATATGTGCATAACTGAATTTTATAGTAATTATAAAAAAAATACTTTTTCAAAATAAAGTTCTTAGTACTTAAAATTCACTGTATAACAAACAGTTAATGTGAAGATAGAAATTAACTTAACAGAACAAACATATTTTGGCTCGTAAATTGGTTTTCTTTTTAACAAGACTTTATTCTCTAAATTCTGCAAAATTATTTAATTGAAAATTATTAATTCATTCATATTTCAGTCACAGTTTTTCTTAGTCTTTTGTATTGTCTCAAATTGTGTTGTTAAACTATTAAACTTTTTATCAGAACAAAAACAATTTTTCCTTCAATTAATCACACAACTTGCTATTCAAATCTTTATTGTAACAGTTTGAGAGAGCTCATAACATGACATAATGTCCTCATGGCTTTTGTGTCTCATTCAAATGAGACATAAAGCCATAATCGTGATTTTTTCGTATATGACTTTAAAAATATTGTTTCATGTCTGATTTGAATGAAACATAAAGCCATAAGATTCAAATTTTGTTGTCATCTTCTTTTAAAAACTTGTTCAACTTTATTTATTTAATATTAAGTAGTAAATTAAAAAAAAACATAGTTAACATAATACGCACATAATTTTTTTTTTGCAACTTTTTAGTTTTTCTAAATTTCTTCTGTTTGAAATATTAACAAATACATATTCACTATGTCTTTTAATTCTTCGTCTTCTTTGGAAATCTGGAATCTGAATCTGAAATATAATTTGGAATATTGTAAGTGTTAATAATTAGCTGATGATAATTTATCTAATACAAGGTCCTTTTTTGTTTTTTGAACTAATTATCTTTTAAAATAAAAGGTTCTGATGAAGATTTAATTAACATTAAAAATCAATATTCCATTTGAAGATTTTCTTCTTGAATAAAAACGTCCATTAAATAATGAAAAATTTTCGTACTATTTAAAATTTGTTTCTTCTGTTTTTGCATTTTTTTTTAGTTTTTGAGAACCCAAGCGGTAGTAAAATTTATGGTCTAAATTTGAATTTGAATATTACAATACATTATAAATTACATTAAAAATTACTTCTTCGTCCTTTTTAGATGTCAGAATTTTTGTGCCAAAAAATAAGAATGAACCAAAATAAAAATTTGAAAGGAAATTATGGTTTGTTTGGGAAACCAGATTTGGTTTATGAAAACTGTGCTAAGGAATATTAATAGTAGGTTTAATTTTTTTTTTTTTTTATGTGCAAAAAACTTTAAATTTTACATTTATTTGATTTTATTCAAATAAGATGAGAAAAAAATAATGAAAGAAGTTAATATTAACATAAAAAATAATAAACAAAATTTAATTTTTGTGTTATTAAAATTATTAATTTATCTTTTCTTTTTTTGGTTTTTCTTTCTCTAGTTCCTTTAACTAGAGGGAAGGGAAACTTAACATTAATTAATTTTTTTCCTTTTTTGCCCAGAGAGGTGGGAATCTCCCAAAGACACCCAGAATTTCCACTTGGAAGTGTCAGATTCTTACTGACAAAACTCACTTCTCCCTTTAGCCAATATAATGGGATAAAACCCTTACTTGTTAACGCAGTATATTGGCTATGGACAGGAAAGTAGGGGCAGTATATTGGCTAGGGATATTGAGTAGGAACAGGAAAGGATACGAAATGGATGCGGAAACATTGAATTGGCAGTGGTACTGTAAGGAAACAATGAATCCACCTATTATTATTACTATTTTGCTAACAGTGACTATAGCCGTCACAACAGTTACAACGTGCAGTAGTAGTAGTATATAACACCTTCCTGCATGATATAATCAAATATAGAGCTCCACTGTGGCTGCTATATTATTACTATTATTATCATTATTTATAACACCTGACCAGGGTTTGAACCCAAGAACTTTCGATTAAAGGGTTAGCAACTTAACCACTATGCCATAAATCAGATGAACCACTTAATCACTACGCCATCAGTCTGAAATTTCTGAAAAAGTTTTATAGGCGCGCATTTTTAAAAAGACAATAAAAAGCATTTTTGAATTCTCACTACTTTTGCATCGACAGATTTAAGTTATCTTAGAATTTTTTTAATTTCTATCCATATTAAACGGTGCCCAAGGTTTGTAAAAAGAAATGGACGTGCGAACGAATGGACAGAGTAAAACTAATAAGTAAAATGTGTTAAAAATAACATTGTAATCAAAGTTAATTCACATTTCTAAATGTTAGATTTCGATAATAAATCGATGAGTCGAAAACTATAATATAAAAGTTGACAACTGATGTTTTTAAAAAGGATAATCTAAAAAAAAACTCAAATTAAATAAAGTGAAAATGTAGAAGTATTTTTGAATCCAAAAAGACAACCAAAGAGAACTGTACTATAAAGGCTACATTTTTAACCACTGGTAAAATTTTGAAAAACCGTAAGAGATTAATTATTACGCTCGTGGGTTCTGTGTGTTTTATTTGTTTTTCTTCGAATATTACATTGATGCAATTTCTAAATTAACTTTTTAATATTTGACGTATTTGTCGCTTATAGTCTAGAATTCCTTTTGTATTAGACAATACAGGCTCTTGTTTGTAGTTTTTAAGAAATTCTTTATTGAATAAAATTACTATTAAATAAAATAAGAGAATTAACTATAGTATCATATATATTTTTTTTTACATTTTGGTTAATTAGTTTTCCATCTTTTATTCATATTTAGTTATTTCATTTAACTAATTACATACAAGCATACACAATCCTTTTAACATGTACATTTTAGCATTTGAAAAAAATCACCATTTTTAAAAATTTGTGTAGTGTATTTATAATTATATATATATTACTTAAACCCTTCCAAAGTCTTAAACATAAATTTAAAGAAGCTAATAATATGTTAAATATACACTTGAATAAAAAGGATAAAAGACTCCAGGTGATTTAATTTTAATTTTTTGTAGTAGTAATTTTTTCTAAAGTGAAGCGGAAAAATATTTTTAATATCTTAGGATAAAATAATCACAAATGAAAATTTTAGGTCATTAAGTGAACCTTGAATAATAAATTTAGTTTAGTAAAAGAAATTTTAATATCCATAATTGTTTTTTTTTTTAATTTAGATTTTTTTCATGTACGAAAATAACGGTATGAATTTTTGGAAATTATAGAAACCATTGTTTCGTATTTTTGAAATAGGATGAAATTTTGCAAAATTAAAAATTTTAATTTTACTAAAGGCAAACGAAATTAATTTTAAAATAAAGAGTTTTTAATTTTTGTTTGGTTAAAATTATTCTGCTCCACCGAGGATGTGTATCAGTCTGAAATATATAGGATTTTATAGCGGTTCAACACGATTAATAGATATATATACGTATGCACTATTGCAATAATTTTTTCAACTTCAAATCTTGTATACCCCGTTTTAAATAAAGCAACTTTATTTAAACCAAAAATTTAAATCAAAAGTAGGTTTCGATAAAAAAAATATTATTTTGTAGAATCCCACCTAAGACTAGTTGTAAAAGCCTAAAGTTGAGGCTTTTGAAAATGTTATTTTGAAATAGAGAATATTTAACTTGTACTTAAAAATATTTAAATTTGAAAAGGTCAAATAATACGCATTTTTTAACATCATTTTTTGAATCCCGGTATTTAAATTTATCGTTATGTTAAATCTGTGAATTCTGAAATTTAAAATTTTGAGAAAAGCAATAAAGATCTCTAAAAACTAAGCTGAGTTTTACAAGTGAAAATTATTTTGTTTCACCATATTTAAGAACTATTATAAAACAAATTTTGAAAATATGCTAATTTGAGATACATGTATAAAGCGGTAAAGGTACGATGCAAGCATTTAGGTTGTAAAATTATACTTTGTGTAAGTGGGTTTTCATAATTTTTTAATATTCCCTTAAAATTGAAGAAAATGCTTTTAAATTTGTTGCAAATATTTTTACCCAGAGTTTTTTATAATTCAGAACTCTAGATTTTATAATTGAAATTACTTGGCCCTCGTATCAATCACTTTTAACACTTCTCAATTATATATTTATAAAAACACATGATATGGTTTTCTATCTACCAATTTTCGGCAAATTGACATTCAATATAAAAATAAAAAAATATTTTTCAAAAACTTTATTAAAAAAGCTTAAAAAAAAAAAATACCCAAAAAAAAAAATAAAAACATTAACACAAAAAAAAAAAAGGTATGTTTTAGAAATCTTTTTCCTATAATATTATGAAAGTTTATTTTACGAAAGAAAAATATTTTAAAATAAATTTTGAAGTTTTCTTGAAGTTTTTTTTATTTTTTATAATTCACAAAACTTCTAAAAACTGTTTTTTCTACACATGTACATATTTTTATGACTTATTTTTAAAAGAAAACCCTTTTTTTTTCTATCTATAGCAAAACAAAACTTTGCATTTGTGTTTTTAACCAAAACTTTTAGAAAAATTTTTAAAAAAAAAGAGAAAAGAAAAATTTTTATGATACGTAATTATGGGTTTTAAATTAATTTTACGGAATTTCTTTTCAATACATTTTTTTTTTCCGAATTTTAAAATATAATTTTTAATTTTTTATAAAAGAAATACGTACTTTAAAAACATTCTAACACCTTTCTAAGTTTTTAGCACATTTCCTAAAAAAATTTTGAAAAAATGTGCTTATTAGTTTCACTCTGTCCGTCCGTCCGTCCCTCCGTCCTTCTGTTTACAAAACTTCTACACCGTTAAAGATAGAGAAAAAAAATTTTAACCATAGGTAGGTCTCATAAAAAAAATAATTTTGTGGAACAACTTTTTCATGTAGCCCCCCCATTACGGAGCTACAGCCCCTCAAACTTTGAAAAAGTCCTATTTTTAAATGCATATATCTTATGTTCTGCTTAAGATTTTTTCAATCTGGAAACGTCATTCGACAGATATTTTCTTTAGCTTTGTAAATTTATATCAAAATTATACAATTTTTTTAAATTTAGTATTTAAATTTACCGTTATGTGAAAACCAAATTTTGCATGATTTTTCTACTTTCATAACTCCGGCACTGAAATTTGGAGTCAAGAAAGAACTTTTAGAATTAGTATAAGTTTGCTCAGAAAATATTTTCGGACCACCCCCTGTTTATGAGCTATTAGGGCTTAAAAATTGAAAATTTGCTATTTTTAAACACCTGTAACTTAGGAACGTGTAAACATTTTGCTTCTGCAAGACATGAAAATTAAAGGTTTAATAATATATTTTTACGTCTGTTAACGGCTTTTCTTAGTTATATAGGATTCCGAACTTACGGCCCCTCAAAATTTCAAAAATGTCCTATTTTCACATTTTTTCTTATTACATGAAATTTTCAAATTTTTGTGTAAGTCATACTTCTAAACAGTTTGTATTGAGTTTTGGAAATGTGCGCTTTTAAAAACCGTTGGTTTACATTCTATCTTGTTTTATGAAGTTTTTAAATTGAAACTGAATTAATTGGAAATAAAATATTATATCCATTCCAAAGAAATATTGCTTAATTTATAGAATCATAAGATCATAAGGCGGTAAAGGAACACTTCATTTAATAATCTAAGCTCCATATGCTAAGCTTTGTTTCATCAATGTAAATCTAATAACTATTATATAAAATAAAATGTTCTTCAATATTTCAGATTGAATAAATAGACATTTTCATCAATTTTCATTTCGACGATTTTATTGAAAATCATAGAATTTTTCTAATTTTTTTATTTTTAAACAGAAACATAGAAACATAAAAAAGGATGAAGCAATAGCTTTGAAAATGAATCAATTTAAATCATGCAAAAAAAAAAAAAAAAAAATTCTTTGAAGTTGAAATAATTAGGAAACAAATACATATCGTAATTTTTAAAGAATATTTTTAAACGTTATATTCTCAACAAAAATCAAAGGAGTTAAAAAATTTCTAAGTTTTTGTTCTAAGTTTCAATTTTTCTTTTACTTTAAAAAAAATTTTCTTTTATTCTAGTAAATCTATAAAATGTTTCCACCCGAACAGCTACGCCTATCAATATATATATACATATATATTTCAGAAATTTAACATATAAATTGATGTATATATACGTACATTATTCTTTTATATATTAATAAAATAATATAAAGATAAATATTATATTGATTCTTTGAATATAATATAAAAATTTTGTAAAACAAACAATTGATGAAAGAATAGGAAGGAATAATAATAAAGTAATAAATTTAAATACAAAATAAAAGTATATGTATGTAAAAGAAAAATTTTTTTCGTTTTTTTTCAAAATTATTAAGAAAAAAATAATAAACAAAAAAATATTGAAATTTTCTTATTCGTCATATAATAACCATTCGTTAAATTCATCTTTTAGATATTTTCTTTTTTTAATACATTTAAGCTATACTGGGACTAAATTCTAATTAAATAAAACATTCAATATATATGATATGATATTAAAAATCGTTTTTATTTTACTTTTTCGCCATTGATTGAGAATTGCCAACAAAAAACTGTTCAAAAATAACTATTAAACATCAACACAAAATTAGAGGTTGTTTTTAGTATATCAACGGTCCCGTTTTTATTATCTTCTACAGCTATAGTCTTAAAACTTCTACAACGTTTAATGTAGAAGTAGAAATAGACGAATGAAATGTAACCAAGAGATAGCCTCATCCATTACGAAAGTTACAGCTCTTTAAAGTAAAAAAAAGTCAAATGAAAGGACATGTTTTAGTTTTAGAAAAGATTATCAAAATTTAACAGCTTTTCTTAATTACAAGATGGAGTTTTCTTAAAATTAAAGAAAGTATCTCATGATTTTCTAAAATTTTTTTCTTATATACATCAAATTTTGGGGCTTCGGTAGCCTAGTGGGTAGGCGTGTGGCGTATTAACCGAAGGAGTGTGGGTTCGATCCCTGCACAGGTCGTAAGTGTTTTTTTGTTTATATAACGCCCTTATAACGAAATATAATGTAAATATATCGTATATAATATAAACAAAATAAATAATATTAGTATATAATTTAATAATAGTATAAAAATCTATAATGCAATTGGTAGCCGATGGTTCAATAATATTGCATTACATTTATGTATGTAATATTAATATAAATAAATAAATAAGTAAATACATAAAATCCTTATAAAAAATTTAAATTCTTATCAACTAATTTTCGTGAAAGTCACAATTTTAAACCGTTTTTATTATCTTTTAGAAAATCTTCATCCTTAATAACCTTTGAATTTAAATAGATAGATAGATAAATTGATGAAATAGATTAAAAATTGAATAGATTAATTGGATTTGAAATTTCAAAAATAGTCTTGGAATAAGGGGGTAAGGAGAAATTTCTTTTTCAAACAGTTAATATGTGTTAAATAATAATTTTAGTCTATTATAAGACTATCTGGTCAAAATGTATATAATATAATATTATACTATCCAGTTCATTAATTCTGTAAACATAATATAATTCACTGAATTTTTCCGCATTCTATTTATTACATATTATTTTCTAAAAGAGTTTATTAAAACTGTATATAATTAATTCCTTACAGTATTTTCCTTAGCTCTTTTGTGAAATTTCTCTTAATTATTCTCTTTCTATTGGTTTTTAAGCGAAAAACTTATTCAGCATAATTTAAAAGAGTTTTTCGCTCAATAAAAAATTTTTGTTTGCATTTTTATTGTAAATTTTATAAAGCTTTTTTCGAATATTTTGACCTTGAAAAAAAAAAACACTATAATATGCGTATACATATAAATAGATACATAGTCATTTATAAATAAAGAAGTATAGTACCTATATTTTATTTAAATGTTTTCTCACTTTAATTTTATTTCTGTCACATATCACTATATTTCAATAAAGTAATATATTTTGTTTCTAATAAATATGGAGTAATTCTTTTTCATTTTTAATAAATTATTATTAGATTAATAATAATATTACTAGGGGCCTCGGTGGCCTAGTGAATAAGAGCGTATAAAATTCGCTATAAACACTGACGGAGTGTGGGTTCGAATTTCACACACGTCGTAAAAGTTATTCCCCCCTTACGACATTTACAGCCAAGCCTGAACAGGAAAGGCTGTGTAATTTCCTGTCCATATTTATGTGGCATAGAAATGCATTACAAAAAAAAAAAAATTACTGTAGATATGTTACTAATAATTTGTCTTAGACTGTTAAATTCCTTTTTGTAAATATGTACATAATTTATATTTTATACAAAATTATTCTTAAAATTTTATAACCGAATTATTTCTTATCATATTAACTTATTAATTACTAGTTATTATATTGAATTAATATTTAATGCAATATAAATATATTCCATCCAACTTAATCCGATCTTTTCTTATGGATCCAAGTGTTTTTGGCAATTTTTTTTGTTGAATCTGTTATTATTTCAAATTATTTATTTGTCTTTCTAAACGTGAATAGAAATTAATAAATTCGATATCGTGACTTTTAAGTTTCTTGTTTAGGGTTTGATGCTTTAATCTGATTTTTATATGTGTTTATACGTTAAAGCGATGAAGGACAAATCTTAATTTTTTAACTGATTCAATCCACTTAATATTTATGTTTAAATATAAATTCTGGAATGGCATATTCCAAATTTGGCCGAAATAAAGTAATATATAGAAATTTTGTTACTTATGGAACAGTAAATTCTGTTGACCATATTTTAATAAAGCACAGCATTGAATTGTTTTTATTGATAATATAATTTTAGTGAAGTCTAAAATGAAGTTTATTATCGAAGTGTGCACCAATGGTTTAGAAATGACAAAATAATAAAGCCGATAAATCAATGGTTTTGCAAAACTAATAATATTTGGTAGTTGTTCTATAATAATATTTAATAAATGTAAAGTGAAATAAAACAGAAACAAAAAACAAGTTTAATATTATGATTTATTTAATATTCTAAAAATTTTATAGACATTTTTTAATACCGGGATCATACCGCATAATTTCAATTTATTATCTGAGAGCGCAATTAATTACGTTTCAAATTTGTTTAAAATATTAAGTTTTTTAGTCAAATTGTTTCTTTTTCTTACTGGTTTTTATTCTAAAGTAAATAAAGTAATATTAAAAATAATTATATTAATTATATTTAACTCGTGGATGAAGTTTGTTTTGAAAATTTTTTTTTTTAAATATTTAAATAACTTTTTTACATACCTATATAAAATTCTTTTATACGAGTAATTAAATTAATGAATCAAATTTGTGTTCACTGGAATAAATATCACTAACATATACACATCAAAAATTAATCAAATTAAGTGTTAAAAAAAGGAATATCAAAACATACATAATAATATAGTAAATTAACTTATTGATTTTTCTTTTTAACTTAGTTATCTTTTAAAATTTAATCAGCAACTTAAAGAATTTAATCTTTCATGTTAACTTTACCTATAACATATTTTACATAATATATAAAATATTTCATTGTAGTAAAAAATGATTTCTGTATGTTACCATCTATTAAAAAAAAATTTAATTGAAGTAATTTGAATCGATCATTATCATATTTTCAGTTTATAAGGCGGTTTCGTTGAATTTATTTTATCATGCAAGTGATTTAGTATCTAGTATCTAATTGATTTAGTATCTAGTATCTTACTTATCTATACCTTTACAAAATTATCCATGCTGTTTAGAGTTAAGTGAACATAAGAATTAATTCAAATTTTCCAAATTTTCTTAATGCAGTTAAAAAGGAATATGTTTAGTGCCAAAACAATCTAAAAAAAAAAATCGAATTGTGGATCCTTAATTAATGATTAGATTAGAATGCAGCTAAATGAGTGCCATCATAAAACTAATCAATTATACGGCTTTGGTGAATGCCTACGTTGTGATAATCTTAGACACATGCTTGACCAACAAAATCTTTTGAAATCTTACAAAATCAAAATGAAAAATGTACCTACAAAATGTCTGGCTAAAAATTGAAAACACAAATGTCGAGCCCAGCCCACCTGTACAGGCCTACTTATTTTTCCCACCTCACAAAATATTTACCTGATATTATTTTCTTACTTAAATCCACTTTTCCTAAAATGCAACAATATTAAGCTTATTTCTAGTAATAAAACATAAATGAAGAACTTGAAACTAGTAGCTAGAGAAAACTTAATCTATATTAATATTTTCTGTCAACGCTAGAATGAGTTAAACCAAAATTAACAGACAAAAGAGAATAAAATTTATATTTTTTTTATTTCAAAAAAACATTTTAAAACAGATTCTTAATCTTTTATATCTTATATAATTCTATTTTCGAGTGTACTTGCCAATATTCTATAAGCAACAGATTTAATCATTAAATTTTTTTTTGTGTTTTGGTTTTCAATAAATAACTTTTAAAACAATAATTTTTATGATTTTATACTCTATCGTATCATTTCACAAAATTATTTAGAATTAACAAAATATTTTAAAGGATGATTTTTCAATCATTTCCTCTTTTCATGAACCTGAATTAATTGATTTGGAAAATTTTAATCTATTGTCACTTTCAATGAATTTTTACCATGAAAAATATCGATTAAATAAAAAAGAAGAAAAAAGAAAAAAAAAAAAAAGATATACCACATAAATATTATAGGTGTTAGGTGTTCAATAAAGTACAAAAATATTTTTAGAAGTTTTAAAAAAATCTGAAAAAATATAAATTAATTTCGTTTTTGTCTACACATTGTTTTAAAGCAGTTAAATTAAGAATTAAACAATGAATTAAGATTATATATATTATATATTAAAATCGAAAAAGAACCTTGTGAATAAATTTATTAAACACTTTACTTAAAATACGATAACATGAGTTGGCAAAAAATTGCACCGGGCTTCTGTTTGTAGTTGATTTTCTTTGAAAAATTGAAATTTCAGTAATCTAGTATTGATATTAAAGAAAAATCTCCGTTACAAAAGGCTTAAAGATGCATTTGTATTTTTAAATTTTTAAATTATAATCAATTTCTTTTTAATAAAAAAAAAATTTTTTAAATATTCTTATTGGTTTCACTCTGTCCGTCCGTTCATCCATCTGTTGTTTAGAACAATGAAATTTTATCATGGATAAGGTTCATAAAAAAGTTAATGTAGTAACGAAGCTTTGTTATACAATCCCACGTACTACAAAAGTACAGCCTCTCAAAGTTTGAAAAAACCCTATTTTTAAATGTGTATATCTTACCTTCTCATTTTTTAATCTAAAAACACTAAACAACAGATCATTGTTTAGCTTTATAAATCTTTAACAAAATAATATACTTTATCGCAATTTAGTATTTAAATTTACTGTTCTATGCAGACACCATTTTGCATGATTTTACTTTCATCATAACTCCGAAACACTTTTAGTTAGAATCTTGTAATTTTGAATTCACAAAATGTTTGCACTTCCTCCGGTCTAATAGCTATTAAGGATCAATGAATGAAAAATTTTCTAATTGTGAATATCTGTAACTCAGGCACCTATGCAACTCTTTTCAAATGTTAATAGATTTTTTTTATTGTTTACAGTTTGTTTAAAATTTAAAAAGTGTCTTTTGGTTTTATTTATATATTTAAAATTCTAAGAAAATTTACAAATTTTGTTGTAAGTCACAATATTGTAAACGTTTTTTATTGTCTTTTAGGAAATGTGCGCCTTTGATTTTACATTCTGCCTTGTTCAATTTATAAAATAATAATTTTCCATCCATTTAAATTAATTATTAATTTAATTAATAACAAATAATTCAATGAAACAAATTAAATATATATAGTTATTATTAAATTAACACTTTCCTCCGATATCCTTATCAAATATGAATAAACTAATTTCATAATTAATATATGAAAACCAATTAATAAATTATTTTAAAATTGTATTATTCTCTTTTGTGATATTAAAGTCCCATACCAATTAATTTTATTATCCATGTCAAATTTTATATATATAATATAGTATATAAAAATGTATATAACATGAAAATATATAACTAGATACATTTACAAATAATAAAAATAAATCAATACGTTATTAATTTAATGTTATTGTCATATATCTTGTGATGATAAGATGAACCAATTCAAAAACGAGGAAGAATACAGTTGCCTTTGTCAACTCTTAGATACCCGGCTCGTACGGGCTCGTAGTATGTTCATAGCCTGGCACTGTGTAATTTACTCTGTAATTTGTCACGCCTGTAATTGTTTAGTTTTTGACCCCATACAGCTCCGAAACGGGGGGCGATACAAAAATATTTTCTGAAATGATATTTATTTTTATTTTCAAGGACCTGACTTCTCTCAAAATTTCATTGTTTCTAACTTAAACCGTTTGGAAAATAGAAGGAATCAAAAATTTTGCAAAATTTGAGTTTCGCATAACGGTAAATTAAGACACCGTATGGCAGAAGTATATATTTATTGTATATATATTTTTAAAACTAAAAAAACTAATAAAAACGGTAACCGGTTGGCGTTTTCAAATTGAAGATATACTTTATACAACTTGTGTTATAACAATTTAAATATATATAAAGCTTTTTCGAACTTTGGAGAGCTGCAGCTCCGTAACAGGTGGGGCTACAGAAAAAAGTTGTTAAGAATAAAATTAATATTTTTATGATATCTATCAGCAGTTAAAATTTCATGGCTCTATTTCGAAAAAAAAGTGGAGATCTAAAAGTTAGGTGTTCGAGAGCTACCCGAAGTAGCGAAGTGGTCGCATCTCAACCAAAAAAAATAGGGAACCTACAAATTGTTGTAAGAATATTTTATGTTAATTTCAAGACTCTAGCTTTCTTAGTTTTTGAGTTATCTTGCTGACGAACAGGCGGACGAACGAACGGGCGGACAAAGCTTAATCGACTTGAATTTGATTCTGATGCGATCCATACCTTTAAAGGTATATGTAGCTAGCATATTTCAAGGTGTTACAAACGGAGGAGCCATTTTAATATACCCGATCTTTATCGGTATAAAAATACAATATTTTGATGATACCTGATATAATTTAATATCTGATATAATATATATCTCTTATTAAAATTGTTCAAAAACGTTTATTCAATCGACATATTTCAAAAAGTTTTGATTAGTTAAAGTTATACAAGTACCTCATTTCTAAAAGTTCCCATTGACAAATCCCTCACTGTGAATGTTCATTTTGAAATATGATCATAACTATGCAGCTTTTTCCTGTTTTTAAATTATTCGCATTGAAAATTGCAATTTTAAATAATTTTTATCGAAAGATTTAAATCGAAACTGCCTTGATTACTACGCTAAAGGTACATAACTGTTAGTTTATCGAAGATTTATCTATAAGATTTAGTATTTTTTCTTATTTTACTAGAAGGAAATTAATTAAAAGTTGGAAAAAGCTATTAATTTAAAATTTAATTATTTGAAACTACAAAAAATCCAATACTCTGTGTGATATAAAAAATTTCGCGTTTTTCTTCAATTTAATATAAAATTTAGACTATGAATTAAATTTTAGTTTCCTAATTAACATTAAATTTCTCTTAGTTAAATATTGATCTGCTCTAAGGCATTATTAAATTGTTTAATGCGCATATAGATAAAATGGATAAAAGATATCATTAAAATTCCTTTTTAACACTTAAATATTCAGTTTGTTAATGAATCACTGATTTAATTGCGGTTTCTAAATTTTAAAATCCAAGAAATTTGCAAATTAAAACAAAATCACTATCATTTCTCCACAAAAAAAAAACTGCATAATAAAAATTTGTTTTTTTTTTTCGAAAACTTCCAAAAAATGATGCCACAAAAAAAAAAAATTCATAGTTTTGATCAAAAAAGAAAACGGAAATTTTATATTCAACTTTTAACCTGGTAAAATTTTCCACTGGCATATTTAAATATAAGTACATTATGATTTTTATATGTATGAAGTATCTTATAAAGAAAATGAATCACTTCCTATTGAAAATTTAATAATTTGTGTTTGTACTTTTATCATTTAAAGTTCATGCTGTTAAAAAAAAAAAAACATTAAAAAACAAACACATAGTTATTTTGTTAATTTCCTGATTTCAAGAAAATTAAAAACTAAAACTACAGTTTAATAACTTTATTGAGTTCAGAAAAAGCAAAGGATTTTTTTTTCTACATATATAAAAGTATAAAAAAAGCAATATATATATATATATATATGGATTATGTTGTACTAAAATTAAAACAATTTTAAAATTTCAAGAAAACAATTAAAATTAAAATGAAATAAATGAAAACTAAAAATGATGTTATTGAAATTCAAAAGGTATTAAGTATACTTCAGAAATTGCTTAAAAGGATCTCTACTGTAATGACTGTAAACATTTTGTGAACTTGCAACAAGCTTTCCAGTTCAATAAAGAAACAAAAATGATGTGTCTATATATAATGCTTTGAAATGTCAAACAATTATCACTTATAGGAAAATTACGACATGTCAGCGATGTGGCTAACGTTGGTAACGTGAGAAAGCTTGATGAATTTATCCATGGACGCTTTAGAATATTATATTTCTTCGTTTACATTTCGTTTATTAGTATGGAAGAAAAGAAACGGATATAATTTAGAGATAAAATTTATTTATATTACAATTGTTATTATTTTGTTTTTTTCTAATGTCAAATAATTTTGAAGCTAATCTCAAAAAATTCCAAACGCGTCATGTTCACGTTTTTGACACTTCAAAACGTCGTAAGCACATCATTCACGTCGATGTGATTCACGTCATATCCTTAATCATTTCTTCAAATAGTAGTTTACATATACATACACTGTAAGCTTCTATTTCAGATTACTAATTCTCATTTACCTAAATGGACGGTCAATTTGAAACTTGGACAGAATTTTGCTGTATTGACACTTTTTATTTGGTGGGGCAAGTCATATTGCATAATAATGGTATTATTCGAAATTATATTTTGTTTGTTTTAAAAGTTTCACAATTTAGAACATAATATTATTTATTTCAGAAATTTAAATGGAGTCTCTTGATCCTGCATATATCTTGTTTAAACGTTTTTCTTTTAAAGGAACTGAATAGTAAAACTATAAAGTAAAATAGATATTTATAAGAAATGAACATCCTTTACTTTTCAATAAATCAAATATATAGTATAAAAACTTTCAAATATCTTAAAATATTACAAATCTAACACGAAAATCATAAGAATACTTCAACAAATGTGATATAACTGGGAACACATAAGATAGCTATTTAATCAAATATCTCATTTTTTACACAATCATGTATCCTTAAAGTATCATTTAAAGACAAACATTGGTTTATACAAAATATGTATTATATTGCATTTTCTATATTATTGAATGTCCTTTTTTATTGATTGAAAATTGAAACGTTTTTAGACAAAATTGTTTTGTTATTTTTATGTTTCCTGAAATGTTTTTCAATTTGCCTCATCATGTTTTCTTGCAAGTTTTTTTTTTGTAAATCTATAATGGCCCAAAGAGAAATAGACAACTATTTAGTTGGATTGTTATACATTATTATTGAATTTGTGAACTGGGGATAACATTTATTTTTGTTATTTATGTACAGTTATTTTGTCTAGAGATTTTAATGTTGTAATTTTGCTCAAAGGGAAGAATTCTCATTTTAAAATCAATAAACACGTTTATTTTAACATATAAAATTAATCTAAATTAATCAATATTAAAAAAATAGAATAAAAGTTATCAAAGATAAAAGTTTTTAGAAGGAAGTTAAAAATTTTTAAACTTAATAACAACTTTGATTTTGACATGAAAAATATATAGGTATTAAATTTAAATAAAAATAATATAAGCAAGATTATGATACAAAACACATATTCATATATTCAAATTTTCAAAATAGTTTAGAAAAAAAAATTTTCCTCCTGAAAATAATTACAAAAATACAAAATTCAAAACAAATGTTTACAATTTGCAATTTTAGGCTTATTTGCAATTGTTCTTTTTAAAGAAACCTTTCTCATCATCATCAGATAAGCCTAGATACTTCTAAGAGATAGTTGTACTTTTGTTTCCTTCCTTCCAAATAAAAATTTTTTTCTTCGAGAAATAATAAAAGTTACTATTCTAAAAAATACACGAAAACAAGAATTAATGAAGGCTGGCTGAAATCTATTCTTCTTTACGGCAATGAAACATGTCGATTCAAAAACTCATCAACCAACAAGATACAAATATTTTAAAATAAGTGCCTGCGAACAATTTAAAATATAAGATGGCCGAGAAGAATAACAAATTAATACTAACTATATCTAGACATGAAACTATACTCTGCCAAATAAAGAATAAGAAATGGAGGCGGATAGTACATACACTTCGGAAGGTGTCAGAGAATAAATTAATATTTATTTTTAAAGAAAAATTGTAAATTTTCAAAAAAAAACACATATTTGGAGGTACTTGAAATCTTCAAAATATCTTTTTAAATCACTATTTCAAAGTCACTTTTAAAATTTTCATAATTAAAAAGTCTATTTTGAAAAATCGAACATAAGTGAAATTATTTTTGTCATGTCACGTGGAATTGTCACGTTTTATACGATTTAAATTGTCACAAAAAAAAAGAAAATTAAATTATATTTAAAATTTTAATATTCAATTAGAAAATTGAATTTTTTCAAAAAATAAAGTGTAACATGAAAAAATCCTTAAAATTATATTAAAAAATTTATTAACATTTGCAAAACAAATTTTTAATGAACTATGACTGCATAGCTATATTGTATTGATTTTATTTTTAGGTCAAGTTGAAAACTATAATTTTTTGCCCATTTTAAAAAAATATTTAACCGATAATGACTAATAAACGGTAATGACATGTACGTCCATGTCACAGGTTAATCCTTATCCTTGTATAAATACTTTTGTACTCAAATACTCTTATATCAATAATCTGTTGAATTTATTACGAACATTCATAAACATACATAAAAATTAAGAAACATCTCAAGTATCATTTAAACATCTAAAGTTGAAATAAGACATTAAATACAAAAAAAGTGATATTATATATATAAAAATGCAGTATTATTTTTTAATTAAATATAATATGTAAAGAACAACACAAGTACTATTAAAAGTACTTGAAATAAGTATTCACTTTGTATGTCATTTTTTCTTCAAGTTTTTTTTGGTTTTTCTATTTAATTTATCCTTTGAACGATTCATTTTTATGATAACGGCATTCTGTTTAGAATTTAGAAAAAAAGTAGTTTACGTCTTTTCACAGAAATATGGTAATCGTTATTTTAATAAAATAATAAAAATAATAAAAAATTGTTAATAATAATAAAAAAAATTGTTAATAAAAAAATAAGGTAAATTGTTAATTATTTACTAAATTTAGTTTGTCGATAAAAATGTTAAAATGTTTCTGATAGAAATTTCAAAGAATCCTCTATTTTAAAATCAATTTAATATTTGTAATCTTAAGAATTCAATTAAGTTTTAAATCTCATTACAGAAGGCAATATTTTCTATGTGTAACAATTTAAAAAACCTCCTATAGAATATAAATCAAAAATACGAGAAAATAGTACTTTAAGCAACACATATAGTTAAAAAAAAATAGAGTATTGTTTTAAATCAACATAATTTTGACACCAAGCAAATTAAAGACAAGATCAAACAATTAAAATTAGAGATTTCGATATAAAATAGAAGAAAAAAATAAAACAATAAAGTTACAATATTCTATCAATTTAACTAACATATAAATACATTTATATTATATTAAATCACTGTTATATTTGCGTACCAGAACAAACCACCATTCTAGAAGGCCCATAATAAATGTTTGAAAATGTTCGGGAAGTTCTAAAAATTTCAGATCGTCTTCTTTATGGCAAGACATAAATATTGTAACTATATATACATCATACACATCAATAAAGTTATATTTATAATTGTTACGGCAATTGCATAAACGTCGTAATTTCTGTTAAATAATTAAAACATCCGTATTGTGGTCATTTTAATTAGGAAGGGGTATACAGTATTTTTTTTTTTATTAAAAGGAAACAAAACACCGTTTAATTACAAAAAAAAAAACTATTTTTGATATTTGTATTATATTTTATGACCTAATTAAAATCAAAATGTCCTTTAAAAATTTCTCAGTTGACTAAAATGATATTCAAGCACAGATAGGGAAACAAAATAAAAATTTCTTTTGAAATGGTTTTATGTTTTCTTTTATTTGTATTTTTTTGTAATCAAAATTCTAAAAAATGATGATTAAAATAATCAAAATGCATTATTTATTTGATTTCAACAGGATTTCATGGTTTGAAGAAATTGTTTCTAATAAAATTAATGTTTTGGAATCACTATTTAATTCTCATCCATTTATTTTGATAATTGATATAATCGGTAATAATTTTCTTTTTTTGGGAAAGGATACTTCTACCAGATCTAAAAGGTGTACAATGTACAATATCTTATACCTATATTTAAAAAAAAATGTTGGCTCATGGTATGACTACTTTAATATATTTTCTGTAAACATAAAGAAAAAATTAAAAATTTTTAACGTACTAACCAAATAGATAAAAAATTTGCACATTCTAGATTCCTATTGTTGAAAGGAAATATTGAATATTATTATTTTTTTATTTATTTATATTTTTCGTCCTTGTCACTTTTTAGTTCAAGTGTCGTAGCCTTCATCTTTGCACTATAACGTTCTAATTTAAAACACAAAAAAAAAAAAGAAATTTAATGCCATCATCGTACAGGTCGCATAAAATGTCATAGTCCCAGATTTTATATTCTTTCGTTTTATTTTTCTTCTTTTTTTTTTTTTGTTAATTCTTTGTTTGTATATAAAGTACTTAGTGATAAAAACACAATTTTGGTTCTCAATTGTTTCACCTTTTTGTTCTTGTAAAAGTTCTTGTTATCTTAAATAATCTTAAATTTTATTGTTAAATTCTAAAAATTTGAAACAGGATCATAGCAGTTAATTAAACACCAGTAAAAATGATTGTATATAAAATAAAATATTCTTTATAAAAATTTTTATGAAGTAACATTTAAAGAAGATTAATAGAAGTTTATCAATTCTGAATGGTTTGTTTAAATGGAACCATATGCCACTTCATATGTAATCCTTAAAATCAAACTTTACATATTGTATTAGAGATTACATTTGGGTAGAGGAGAGGTTTGTATTGTATTATTTGATGGTTAAAGTCCAATTATTTTTTGGGTGACTTTTGAAGCTTTCCACAAACCGTATATAAAAGAAAAAAATGAAACTGTCCAATATCAGTACTAAGTCTTCTTTCACAAAATCTCTTCAGAAACTCAGCTTCACTTTCAATATCCTTAATTTAATAGAACTGATCCCATAACCGAATCAAGATGTTTCTAAGGTTGCGTTCATTAAAACTAAGGTTAAATTTTGTAAAAAAATAAGTATATACAATTTTGGGTACTACCGATATTGTATTTCCTAAATATTTATATATATACTTAAATTTTGTTCAGTTTTATATCTGATTTTTAAGGAGTTTCCCCTAAATGTTTTAGGTTTAGATTTTTTACGAAATTTTTAAGTTTAATTTGTAATAAATTTTTTTTTCAACCACAATTCAAATTTTCCTTCAGAAATATTAACTTCTTTTTGAAAAACATTTTTAATTATTATACTGCATTTCTCCATTTAATAATAAATACAATTTTCTGTGACAATTCTGCAGTTAATCAAGTAGATTTTTAATAAGTTACAAATACATTCAGCTGCAAACAGCTGCAAATACATTCTTTGTTTTAAAATTTGATCCAAAAAATATGCAATGTATGGAAGTAAAATATTGCAATAAAAAATGGTAAAATAGAACCAAAAAAGCTTTTTGTTTCAAACTATATTTTAAAGTATAAAGTTATATTAGTTATTATAATTTCTATACATTTAGTCGTACTTAATAATTAGATCTGAACGGGATAACAATAAAAATTTTAAATGGAACTATACATAATTTATGTATATAAATATTTTCCTCGCAAAGTTTTACATGGACGATTGTAGCAACTGTATCATTCTCATTCATTAAATTCGCATACTATCCTTCGTAAAAGGAGCTTTTTCGCATATTTTTTTTATAAGTAACAAAAAATACAAATAATCTTTAATTTTCCTACTCTCTGTTATTATTTTGCTTAAGGATATTGTTTAGAAACATTTTTCTACTTGCTACAAATAAAAACAGAAGCTTTTTATCATAAATACATAAAAAGCAATCCAAATTGTAAATAAAATATTAAAAAACGTGTGTTTTGACATTGCAACTTGGAAATAACAAAACAAAAAAAGAAATAATACAAAAAGGACCTTAATAAATAATAACATATACTAAAAAGAAAAATAAAAACCTAAGGATTCATTCTTTAAATCAAATGTTAAAAATGTATATGTTCCTTTTAAGCACTTTAATATTTCCTAATATTTCCTGTAAAGTAAAAATAAATAATTCAACAATAACTTTTTTTTCTACAACATTTAAACAGACTAATTGTAGAATATTTTCTTAACTTAATAACAATATTTTCTTTACACTTTAGTTGTATTTTAACTTTAGAACTGTTAATAGCAGTTGCCGGCATCCAACTTCAAAAAAAATTCAACCATATTTTATTTAATTCGTATATAACAATATTTCGAATTCAAATATATTGTTGATGTGGAAATAAAATAAAAATATTATAATAAGATTTCACAATAAATTTGAATTTCTTTCAAAGAATCAAAAAAGAAAATAATGTACTGTTTTAATATAGTACTATAAGATAATCAGCAATGTACTAAATAACAAGGAATTGAAGCAGAATTAAAGAAATAAATTTTTTATCACTGTATTACCGATATTATTTACTGACTATTGTATAATAGCAGCAACAATATTATAATTCATAAGCTAAAAATTTAATTTTAAATAATTTAACTAGAAAATACCAGAAAGTTTTAAGATAAAATTTCAATTTATTGATGGTTTGGAAGAAATTTTGTACAAAAACATTTTGAAAATAAATATTTACATTTTAATTTTGTAAAAATAAGAGATAAAATATATTATGATATATATAAGAATTATTAAAGGATTATAAATATAATCCTAAATGGTCGAGAATGAAAATTAGTCTTTTGGGTTTTAAACTTAAACAATTTGTTATTTGATACAAAGTGATTTATAAACATTTTCCCAAAAAAAAAAAAATGTCCTTTTTTTATTTCAAAATAATTCATACAATATTGATAATGTTATTTTGAAATAATTATTACATTTTTAAAATTATAAAAGTTTTATTAGAATCAGATACATTAAGCTATTTTGCAATTTTAACACAAATGAAAATTCTTAAATTTATAATTTAAAAAAAAAAAATTAACTTTTATAAATCCCTAATGTTTAATAAAATATATATTTATGATCAAGATAAAAAATTATTTTTTTTTTAATTACTATGCATACAAATAAACAAGGATATATTACAGTTCCTATTAAAGTTATCCATTTTATAGCACTGAACCTATTTCATTACAGTTAATAAAAGCTAAAACCTATATATATGCAATCATTTTTTTAATTTTGTATTGAAATTATTGTGAAAAAATCACACAGGCTCACACTTTGTTCAATTTTAAACACATACAATATAACTGAGAATATTCGTTATCATATGTAAAAATATAACCTTGGAGCTTTAATTTTTATTTCTCACTTCAAAAAAATTTGTACATATTTTTCAAAATTCCAATTTTTTGACACCTAATAGGTCTTAAACAGGGGGCACAGGGGACAGGCTAAAAAAAAAGTATTTGCAAAAGAAATTCTCCTCTTAAAATTGGAAGAATGTTACTAAAAGTGTTTCGGATATACAGAGGAAGAGAAATTTTCAAACAAAAATTAAAAATATGTAAAATTTTTAAATTTTAAATCAATTCCTTAGAACTTAAGTTATATTTCATAAGTTATATTTCATTTTATATTTCACAACTTTCGATAAGGGGCTTCGGTAGCCTAGGCGTGTGGCGTATTAACTGAAGAAGTGTGGGTTCGATCTCTGCACAGGTCGTAAGTTTTTTTTCTTTACGTACCCCCCTTACGACCAAAATATATAATGTAAATATATAGTATATAATATAAACAAAATAAATAATATTAGTATATAATTTAATAATAGTATAAAAACCTACAATGGTCTTGGTAGCCAATGGTTCAATAATATTGCATTACATTTATGTATGTAATATTAATATAAATAAATAAATAAATAAATAAATAAAATGTTATATTTTTAATTTTAATTATTTTATTAAACTTTGATTTTAAATCTTTGTCCTAAATTTAAAAATTTAAAACTCTTTCCGAAGCTTCTTATATTGATTTTTATTTTTAACTTATTTTTCATCCTTTTTGTTTAAAAAAAAAAACCGTTATTATATTCCCTTTTGTTTTCGATAAAACAATAATCTAAATTTGACATTTATTACCCTTGATCAGAAAGAAAAACTCCTCCCGCTTCAAAATATATCATCTACATTTAACAATTTTTATATGTACTCGTATGGGTCAAAAAATCAAGTTCTAGGGTAAAGGAAAACAGAAAATGAAAATTGAAAAGAAAAAAATAAACAACAAAAAATTTATAAAAAAAAATGAATATAAATAAAAAAAGAGTGTGAGGAAAAAGTTTTGTATAAAATCCCAGACGTCTGATTCTAGTTAAGTTCTATCTATAATTTTGAAATTTCCATTTTAAAAAATAATTTTTTTTTTGTCTTAAAATTAAAAAGAAAAAAAAAAATTTTAGTAAAAATTTCGATTGAAATTTTTCAATCTATATAGAAAAACAAAATGTTAGTTAAAATTATTATTGGTTATTTTAATTAAACAGAATTTTTTAGATATTATTTAATGGATGGATTACTCTAAATTGATTACAGCAAATATTTATCACTTAGTAGTTGGGGGAAAAAATTCCTTTAAGACGAGATTTTCTACATTATTAGTCACTGGATTATTAATTTTTTTTTGTTTTGTATAAAAAAAATAAATAAAAATGGATTATCTCAATAAATTGATGCAATATAACTAAAAAAAAATAAATCATTGAGTGCGTTAAGTTAAATAAAGCGCTTTGATCCGTATCACTTAACTGATAATCTTTGCTGTGTTTTATTGAATGTTTTCCAGCAATTTACAACTAATTCTCTTTACAAACGGCGAGAATTATGATAGATAACCATTAATATAATGAATTATTAATATTATTAGGAAAGGTATAAGTTGCTCGATCAGCACAGATCTTGAAATTTTAATTATTTTAATGTCAAAGTTCTGTTAATTTCTTAATAATACTTTACATGATTTCAAATTTTTAATTTTAACCAAAAAGTTAATCTTTTCTCGTGTATCTGAGATAAGATGGCAGGATGCTTTATGACATATTATAAGTTAAAGAAATAAATTTTAATCAAATACCACTGAAAAATATCTGTTTAGTTTTTTTGTTTTGTTATAAAATTCATAATGTAAGTACACTATATGTAAGCATTTTAAAAAAATGGATTTTAGAAAAATGAACCTTTTCAGCAGAAAATGAATTAGAGCGCTCTAATCAACCCATTGCCTCACTTTTTAACACATTTCCAAAAAAAAATTTGAAAAAATGTTCTTATTAGTTTCACTCTGTCCGTCCGTCCATCCGTCCGTCTGTTTACAAAAATTCTACACCGTTAAAGATAGACAAACAAAATTTTAACCATGGGTAGGTCTCATAAAAAAAATCATTTTGTGGAACAACTTTTTCATGTAGCCCCATCCATTACGGAGCTAGAGCCCCACAAACTTTGAAAAAGCCCTATTTTTAAATGCATATATCTTATATTATGCTTAAGATTTTTTCAATCTGAAAACGTCATTCGACAGGTATTTTTTTTTAACTTTGTAAATTAATATCAAAATGAGGCAAGAAAGAACTTTTAAAATTAGTATAAGTTTGCTCAGAAAATTTTTTGGGCCACCCCCTGTTTATGAGCTATTAGGGCTCAAAAATTGAAAATTTGCTATTTTTAGGCACCTGTAACTTAAGCACCTCTACAAATTTTTTCTCGGCAAGACATAAAAATTAAAGTTCCAGTAATATAGTTTTACGTGTGCTAACGGGTTTCTTTTACTTATATAGAGTTTCAGACTTACAGCCCCTCAAAATTCCAAAAAAGTCCTATTTTCACATATTTTCTTAATACAAAAAATTTCTTAAATTTTATTTTTTAAATTTTCAAATTTTTGTGCAAGTCACAATTCTAAACACATTCTTGGTGTACATTCTACCTTGTTTCTTCATTCTTTTTAATTTCATTAGAAGGATATTCTTATTAAATCTTATTCTAAATACAACATTTAAAATTTTTCAATAATTTTTTATAATTTTTTAAATTCATTTTGTATTTTATTTATTTTATATTTTTAAAACTTTTTTATTTTATTTTGCATTCCTTAATTTTGGATTTTTTGTAAAGGGAACTTAATTGAATCAATTTTTATTACATTTTAAAAATAATTTTGAACTTCAAACGACAGAAACAAATGTTTTTTTAGTTTAGCATTAACTTTTTCAACTTTTTATTACAATTTTAGTGTATATTATTTGAAAAACTCCCAAAAACACCACAAAAAGTTTCATTAAAACCACAATCATAATATTTGTTATAAAATAGCATCAAACTTTAAAAATAAATACATAAACGTTAAACAAAAAATAAAAATTTTATAAAATGTTAACCAAATTTTCTTTACATTATTATTAAGTTTGGTAAAGCTAATTTATATTTTTGTTTTTTCAATGTTTTAATTAATTATTTTAGATTAAATTAAAAATTTCTTTAAAAAATGAACTTTGGTTTATCCAAAGTTTAATTAAAATATAAATACATTTAAACTTAATATGTATTTTAAAATATTAAAGGATTCTTTAAATGAGTATGTACATTGCAAAAGAAGAATAGTAATCTGAGAAGATTAACCCTTTACATTCAAATACTATGTAAAGGTGACATTAAATCTTTATTCAGAAGGTTTAATTTAACTTATTTTTTTTTTAAGATCCAATGCGAAATATTATTTTTGAAAATTTTATTAAACCATAGTACTCAGTTAAAAAGAAATTTTTCTTTACATATAAACTTCATGTAAAAAAAATTTCAAGTGAAAGTCAAGATAATGCTAATGAAAGTCAAGATAATTTGTTATTGTTATTAATAATTTAGAAGCAGAAATTCATTATAATATTTTATATTTAGAAAAGAATCCTTAAAGACAAAATTAAACGAAAATAGTGTCAGAGGGACAGGAAAATATATAAAGATTAGAATATTAGATTATCAGTTTAACAAGAGCACCAGATTACTACTCAGATCAACAATTGGCCAAGTTAAAGTCGGCGTCTTCTTGGAGAGAATTCTACAGGATAGCAAGAAAAGAATTAAAAAAATTTTCAAGATAATTCTTATGAAGAATAAAACACATAGCATTCTCAATAAGTAAAGATGTTCCTTCCAAATTGTCTTTCCAAATTTTTTTCATTTAGGTATAACTTAAAATTAGAAAATTTATTCCTTCTTTTTTGTATAATTGTTAAAAGTACATTTTTCCTTCCTATAAAACGAGGAAGAGTGCAGTAGAGTAGACTGTGTCAACTCTGGGATACCCGTATGAACGTAATATATCCTGTTTCTATAAAACTTGATCATCTTTTAAAAACATTCAGAGTTTTAGTACCGAACTACAGAGATATATTTATGTAAATTGTGGAGTTGTATGATAGCTACCCGAATCTATTGCGCCTAGCTTCATTAAGTTCCAAGAAATGCAAAAAGCCTGAACCGGCTGCTTTAGACCATTCAAATTTTACAAAAGTTTTTGGCATGCAACTCGACACTTTTTCACTAAATTTCAGATATCTACCTTCAATAGACACTGAGTTATTTTCATTTAAAAAGAGAAGTTGTATGGCAACTATCGGAACCTGTCATATCATCACAATAAAATTTTACAGAAGTTGTTGCCATAAAACTCGATCATCATTTGCAAAATTTCAGATACCTAGATTGAATAGACACTGGGTTATTTCCATTTAAAGAAAGAAGTTGTATGGCAGCTACTCGAACCCGGCGGCCGAAAATGCTGGAGTTAAATAGCAAAACTAAGAATTTTGTAAAAGTGACGTAAAAAAAATTGCAGCCTCCTAACTCCTTTATTTTTTGAGTTATCGTGCGGACGGACACTGAGTTCTTTCATTTAAAAAGAGATTTTGTATGGCAGCTACCCGAACCCGTCACACCACCACAACCAAATTTTGCAGAAGTTGTTGCCATAAAACTTGATCATCATTCGCAAAATTTCAGATACCTAGATTGAACAGACACTGGGTTATTTCTATTTAAAGAAAGAAGTTGTATGGCAGCTACTCGAACCCGGCGGCCGAAAATGCTGGAGTTAAATAGCAAAACTAACAATTTTGCAAGAGTGACGTAAAAAAAATTTCAGCCTCCTAGCTCCTTTATTTTTTGAGTTATCGTGCGGACGGACACTGAGTTCTTTTCATTGAAAAAGAGATTTTGTATGGCAGCTACCCGAACCCGTCGCACCACCACAACCAAATTTTGTAGAAGTTGTTGCCATAAAACTTGATCATCATTTGCAAAATTTCAGATACCTAGATTGAACAGACACTGGGTTATTTCTATTTAAAGAAAGAAGTTGTATGGCAGCTACTCGAACCCGGCGGCCGAAAATGCTGGAGTTAAATAGCAAAACTAACAATTTTGCAAGAGTGACGTAAAAAAAAATTCAGCCTCCTAGCTCCTTTATTTTTTGAGTTATCGTGCGGACGGACACTGAGTTCTTTTCATTTAAAAAGAGATTTTGTATGGCAGCTACCCGAACCCGTCGCACCAGCACAACCAAATTTTGTAGAAGTTGTTGCGATAAAACTTGATCATCATTTGCAAAATTTCAGATACCTAGATTGAACAGACACTGGGTTATTTCTATTTAAAGAAAGAAGTTGTATGGCAGCTACTCGAACCCGGCGGCCGAAAATGCTGGAGTTAAATAGCAAAACTAACAATTTTGCAAGAGTGACGTAAAAAAAATTTCAGCCTCCTAGCTCCTTTATTTTTTGAGTTATCGTGCGGACGGACACTGAGTTCTTTTCATTTAAAAAGAGATTTTGTATGGCAGCTACCCGAACCCGTCGCACCACCACAACCAAATTTTGTAGAAGTTGTTGCCATAAAACTTGATCATCATTTGCAAAATTTCAGATACCTAGATTGAACAGACACTGGGTTATTTCTATTTAAAGAAAGAAGTTGTATGGCAGCTACCCGAACCCGGGGACAGAAAATGTTGGAGTTAAATAGCAAAACTATCAATTTTACAAAAGTGACGTAAAAAAATTTTCAGCCTCCTAGCTCCTGTATTTTTTGAGTTATCGTGCGGACGGACACTGAGTTCTTTTCATTTAAAAAGAGATTTTGTATGGCAGCTACCCGAACCCGTCGCACCACCACAACCAAATTTTGTAGAAGTTGTTGCCATAAAACTTGATCATCATTTGCAAAATTTCAGATACCTAGATTGAACAGACACTGGGTTATTTCTATTTAAAGAAAGAAGTTGTATGGCAGCTACCCGAACCCGGGGACAGAAAATGTTGGAGTTAAATAGCAAAACTAACAATTTTGCAAGAGTGACGTAAAAAAAATTTCAGCCTCCTAGCTCCTTTATTTTTTGAGTTATCGTGCGGACGGACACTGAGTTCTTTTCATTTAAAAAGAGATTTTGTATGGCAGCTACCCGAACCCGTCGCACCACCACAACCAAATTTTGTAGAAGTTGTTGCCATAAAACTTGATCATCATTCGCAAAATTTCAGATACCTAGATTGAACAGACACTGGGTTATTTCTATTTAAAGAAAGAAGTTGTATGGCAGCTACTCGAACCCGGCGGCCGAAAATGCTGGAGTTAAATAGCAAAACTAACAATTTTGCAAGAGTGACGTAAAAAAAATTTCAGCCTCCTAGCTCCTTTATTTTTTGAGTTATCGTGCGGACGGACACTGAGTTCTTTTCATTTAAAAAGAGATTTTGTATGGCAGCTACCCGAACCCGTCGCACCACCACAACCAAATTTTGTAGAAGTTGTTGCCATAAAACTTGATCATCATTTGCAAAATTTCAGATACCTAGATTGAACAGACACTGGGTTATTTCTATTTAAAGAAAGAAGTTGTATGGCAGCTACCCGAACCCGCCGCACCACCACAACCAAATTTTACAAAAGTTGTTGCCATAAAACTTGATCATCATTTGCAAAATTTCAGACGCCTAGCTTCATTAGGTTCCAAGAGGTGCAAGAAGTCTGAACCGGCTGCTCTAGACCAACCAAATTTTACAAAAGTTGTTGGCATGTAAGTCGACACCTCTTTACTAAATTTCAGATTCCTAGCTTCAATAAACACTGAGTTATTCTCATTTAAACGGAGAAGTTGTATGGCAGCTACCCGAACCCGCTGCACCAGCACAACCAAATTTTACAGAAGTTGTTGCCATAAAACTTGATCATCATTTGCAAAATTTCAGAAACCTAGCTTGAATAGATACTGAGTTATTTCTATATAAAGATAGAAGTTGTATGGCAGCTACTCGAACCCGCCGACCGAAAATGTTGGATTTAAATAGCAAAACTAACAATTTTGCAAAAGTGACGTAAAAAAAATTTCAGCCCCCTAGCTCCTTTATTTTTTGAGTTATCGTGCGGACGGACGGACGGACGGACGGACGGACGGACGGACGTACATGGCTTAATCGACTCAGAATTCGATTCTGAGCCGATCCATACCTTTGACACTATATCTAGCTCGACTCCTTTAAGGTGTCACAAACGTAATGGCAAATTTATTATACCCTTGAACATAGTTCATACGGGTATAAAAAAAAAAATAACAAAATTGATTTGCTCTTTTTAAAAGTGAAGTGCTATATTTTTTTTTTTCAATTTTTCTTACTTTTGTTTTATGTAAACTTTTTTTTAAATTTTTTTAAATATTTATTTTGAATTGTCAACAACTTATGTTTATTTAACTTCAGACAATCTTTTTACTTAATAAAATTAAATTTTTTATTCAACAAGATTTATAAATTCCAAACAATTTTTACTCTTTCTTAGTAATTTTATTCTTTTTTTGGTTCCTTTCCTGTGAATTTTGAATAAAAACTGGATAAAAAAATTATTAATAAATAAAAATCTCCTTAAGAAAATATGAAACCAGAATAAATATAAAATTAAAATTAAAAGAAAATTTCTCAAAAAAAAAAAAAAAATCGGAAAAATTCTGTTTATATTCAGTATGAAAAAATAAATTCCACTTTATTTACTTATTTAACAATTTTTTTTTTTTTAATTTTTTTTTTAATATTTTACAGTTACAGTAAAAATCATATCAATATCAAATTTTAGTTTTTTATTAAGTGCCATTTCGAAAAACTCGAAATATTTCTCGAAAATCGAAAAATAAACTTGAAATTTTAAAGCGTCCCGAAATTGCATTTTAAAATTTGCAATCGTTTGTATGTTTTTTCGTCTGTGTATGTGCACATTAGTACGAAATCACAACTACTTAAACTTCGCCCACATAATTTTAATTTCGAATTCTTATTTTTCAAATCAAAAATTTAGTTTTATTTCAATTTTAAAGAACTAGGTATTAACTGTGTCTAGATCTTCCAGAAAACTAAGTCTAAAAGCCATATGACAGCATTTGAGCTTAAAAAGATCCAAATCTATACTTTCTCTCTCTAAAACTGAAATAAGTCAATTGGTTGTATTATAAAGGGTGTTTTGCAGAGGAATTGATACGATATTGAGCGTGAAGCATTTTCTGTACACCCGTTCCAGCCTGTTAAAGAGAGGGTGAAAATATCGAGTTAATTTTTTCTTTCAAGATTTAAGTGAACTCTTCCTGATATGGATGTGAAAGTTTTCGAAACCACTTCCGTCGGAGTCGTATTATCGTGACATAAATCTAGGTAAACTTAAATACAATCTTTTGAAGAAAAGAACCTTATTATATAATGTATTGTCTTAACTATTGACCATAACTATATTCTCTAGTAAGAAAAAATATTAAAATCTTATTAGGAATGAAAATGAGCGTCTATTTTTAAGAAATTGAAATTTTATTAAAAAAAAAAATAATAAATTCAAGGAAAGCACAAGCTGTTATTCAAAACACATACCTAAATTATTATAAAAAATTGTTTATTATGTTTTTTATTTTTTTTTTTTAAATGGTTGCTGCTTTTGTTTTGTTTATTATGGTGTATGCATAAAACAAAAAATTATATACATATTTATTACATGTATTTAATGCATACATAATAGAATTAATGTTGACAATTGCCTTAAGTATATTTTTATATTTACATTTTATTTCATCCTATGCGTTCTCCATACAATTTCTTGAATTTCATAATGTCCTTAAAATTATTATTCTTTTCTATTTTGTATTTCATCAGATAATTTTAAAGGATTCTGGTAAAAGCAATCATAACCTACAAAAATGTAAATAATAAGTATTTACTTATTCTTCCTTACTACTATTATATTTTACTAACCAAACTGCTATTAAATTTATTAATTATTTTAATGTTTATTAAAAAACTTAATTTTTAATAATTTTTTTTATAATATTCAATTAAAAATTAATTTTAAGGACTTTATAAACAAATACGAAAATAATTCATTTAAGTAATTGAAAATATATATAAATTTTATCTTAAAATGCAAAAATCTACAATTAAATTAGTATCACAAAGGCTGTATTTCATTTGAATAGCGATGTTACTTTACAGGATGTAACTTTCCTGTATTTTCATTTGACTGCATTTCATTTGACTGTATAAACACGATGCCTTCATAAACATTTTTATAATTTTATTAGCAACATTGTATAGATAAATATTCTGGAAAAGGTGATAACACAAATTTCGTAACCAACTCTTTTAAAGTATTACTTACTGCTGGTAAGAAAACTTAGAATCAGAAATACATTATAAAAGAATATTTTATATTTAGAAAAGAATCCTTAAAGACAAAATTAAACGAAAATAGTGTCAGAGTGACAGGAAAATATATAAAGATATTAGATTATCAGTTTAACAAGAGCACCATATTACTACTCAGATTAACAATTAGCCAAGTTTATAGAATTCCACAGGGTAGCAAGAAAAGATATGCATATATATGTATATAACTAACTTATTCTCTAAACAATGTATAACCCTTATTTTCTTTACAACTATAAAAATCTCCCTCAATATTTTATATGCATTTCAACAAAAAGAACTCATATAAATTGAGTCGAATAAAATACCATCAAATGATAATACAGACAAATGAAATACAGTTAAATAACACTCAAGAAAAAACAGACATAAACACACTCCCTTATAACCCTCCCTTTAAATAGTTTTATTTGTAGTTTTAAAATTAACTGCATCCATTCCATATACTAAAGGTTACATTACATTATTTTGATGCATTTCATTTTTTTGGTTTGGTTTTGATGCATTTAATTTTGGAAAACGTTGTCAAAGGCGTTGTATTCAAAAATAAATATACAGAGGTAAGTAGATCAACCTTTAACTGCTTTAATTTTTTTTTTTTTTTTTTTCGTTTTTTGAATCATAATGAAATATTTTTTAAGTAGTAAAAATAAATCCCGAAAGTCAAACAAAAAGACTAGTTTTAAATTAGGTAAACTATAGCCTTGAATTAATTAAATGAACCTATTGAAATGAGTAAATTTTCAGTTTCTTTTTTAAATTAACTCAAAAATTTTCATTATTTAACTTTAAATTTCTTAAAAATAAAAAAAAATCCTTTATAAAAAAACAAACCTAAAAATAAACATTTTCAGAAGTTTCTAACAAAACACATTATGTACCATAAAAATTTTTACATATTTTTCAAGTGTTACAAATACTTAAAATAATGAGACCTTGAAAAAATTCAACATGATTTTGTTATGTCTATTAAAAGTTACGACATTTGCATGAATGTAAATTGTTTCGTTAATTATTCGTTAAAAAAAAAAAAAACTTTCTAAAAAAATTATTTTGTGTTAAAAATTAGTTTGGAATACAATGAAAGTAAATATATAGTATATATACGTAGTATATAGTATATACGCGTTTTACAAGGTTTCTTAACCTCACATTATATTATTATTAAAGTAAATGATAATTATATGTTAGAAAGTAAATAAAGGGAAAGAATTTTTTTTAAGTGAATTTAATTAATTTTATTTAATTATTCCAAAAACATTTTTGTTTTTTTTTTTTAATTATTAAAAATATAAATGAATAGATAAGCTATTATGAGTCCGAACTATACACTAATAAGATTTAAAATATTGTAGTATTGTCTTAACAGTGTTGTAATTCTTGTTAGCTTAAAAATATCAAAAATAATTCTATTATAAATAATTTATTCTTTAGTAATAGGTTAGTAAGTGTACAAAAAAACAGAAAAAAAATATTTTACTATGAAACTAAATGTGATTAAAATATTTAATTGAAATGACGCATAATTAAGTTTTTCAAAGAAAATATATAAATAAAACAACAAAATGTGATGGTGGAGTTTAGTCAACCCTATGATGGTTTCTTATCTTAATGCAAATGCCACATTAGATTATTAGAAATATTCAAACATTTTAAGAAATAAATCATTAATTCTCCATTTTCCTTAAATATTATTAATAGATAAGACTTCAAGTTCCTATTTCTACACCGTACAAATCTTAGATGGCTCAAAACTGGTTATGGGAACTCATTTGTTGTCAGAACAGCTAAAATATAATTCCATCCAATGTATTCCTCTCTAATAATAATTCTTCATTTTACAATGTGAAACTTTTCAAAAAGACGATATTAAAGCTCGTCTTCAGCTGATCCTCTAACTTTCCCCAATCAACCTATTTCACTCCAATTCATCGCTTCCCTACAATAACTCTTTATTACTTTGTATTTAGGAATTGAGTCCTAGAGTTTCGGTAGCGTGTAAAAAAAAAGATAAACGATTTTATGACTGTAAATCAATAGTTTAAGTTAAAATAGACTGTCCAATAATTATTATTTCATTAACACATTAGTGGATTTAATTTTTTTTTTATTGATGAAGGCTGAGCTAATCCGTCAGTAATCACTAGATTCTATATCTATAATACACCTTTAAAAACATAGGAGAACCTATTTTGTGTTACATTTTTCTAGATTTATGCCACTATGATACCACTCTGACGGAAAAAAATTTGAAAGCTTCTCAGATCCTTGTCAGAATTCTTGAAAAAAGAAACGACGAACTATTTCTGCTTTTTACTTGACAGGCTGGGACAAGTTCAGATATGGTACTACTGCCACTTCCAACCATCAGGCTAAAAATAAAGAAGCAATTAGTAGGTTAAAACAATTTAATAAAATTATAAAATACAAAAAACTTAAAACGCCATCTTTTATACCTTGAAAATTTATTAAAAGTGAACCATCCTGTTATCTTCTGTAAATAAATTGTACAAGTCTAACTAAAAATTAATTTTATAGTACATATTTTAAAATACAATTTTTAATTTAGTATGTACTAACTAAATGGGTTTTATTTAATTAAAATTTAAGCCCCTATATACAAAGTGAATAGTCGAAATAAGTAAACCATAAAGTTGATAAGCTCTGGAAACTCATTTATATATAAACACCAGATGTTAACGAAAAATTCTGTCAAAAATAAAAATAAAAATAACTGTATTAAATTGATTTTAGTTATTATTCCTTTTATTACGTTGTCTTAATTTTAGTTAACATAAATAGATAACAAATTTATCAACATAACATTTAAATAACACATTTATTTATTTTTTTTTTTTGTTTTTAGATATTTCTAAATTTTTTTTTCTATTTCATTTTATTTACTAAAAAAAAGATTGAAATCTAGAAAAATTTATTAAAGGAAATTACTTTCATCCTTTTTATCTTTACAGGATATCCTATTCATTCCTATATAAAATATATAAATTTATATGTACATATGTATGTATATATTGATATATAAGAAAATGTATATTAAAATATATAAAAAATAAGTAAACAAATATATTATTATGTATGTATAAATGAAACAATAAAGTTAATATAAAAATAAGAATTTAATCCAATGTAATGATGTAAGGTAAAATAATTTTTCAAAATTTCTATCAAAAAAAAAATGAATATCTATATTTAGAGTTCAAATATATAGTAATAAAATTTCAATTAACATTAAATGATAAATAATTAAAATGAAATATTTATTTTTTGATGAAATTTAATTAACTTAGTATATATCTACATACATATATATAAAATTAACTAATAAATGTCTAAAAACCGGATAAGTTAAGTTATAATTGTCAAAAACTGACAAAACTTAGAAAAGAGATTACAAATTGGATTTATTTATTTTCTATAAAATTTAAAAAGAATAATTGAAAATTAAAATTAAAATTTTTATTACTCTCAGTTATAGAATTTTATGATTGAGATATACAAAAAAAAAAAGGAAGTGTCATTGAAAGTTGTACAAAGTTTACACGGATTGAATAAAAATTTAACAAAAAAAAAAATTCCACTTAAAAAAATTCCATATCTCAAAATTTAAGGGCAAGCACTTTTGTTAGTAACTTAAGAAATTATTGAAACCCTGATTTTGTAACCAACTTTAAAATTCCAACTACTAAGGTTCTGAATTAGGAACCTCTAATTTCCTTCTAATTCTCGAAAAGTGGAATAGCCTGATTTTGAAAACACCTATAAAATGCCTCCTAATTATTGTTTTAGATGCATGTAGCAACAAAACACTTAAAATAATCAGGGTTACATCACATCCCTGCTAATTATTTAAATTTTGATTTTGTTGCTGGTGCATACAGTAAGTTTTTTTTACTCTATCTTATCAGGACAATATTTCGATCCAAAAGTAGACTTTTCAATTTTGTGGAATTTTTTTAATATTATATTAATCTATAGGATAGAACATTTTCCTTATGGAAATTATTATATTTCTCTTCCCTATTATTCCAACATGTACCTATGATGCATACAGGTTTATTTGCCTAATCGTTAGCAAAAAAATAAAAAAAAAATGAAAAGGCTTTCAATATATTATATACCATTTATTTTCAAATGTTTTTCTAAACTAAATGAATCGATTCTGATACCGAATCAAAAGCTGATGATTCAAAATGATTCAAAACTTTTTTAATTTTTAAAAGCAAATTTTTATACTTAAATTTCGACTACAACCAAAAAAAAAAAAACAAAAGGTTAAAATCATATAATCCTATAGTTGTATTTCAATTTCTACATAGTTTAACTATCAAACAAATGCACAGGAGAGTTTTTCAATACTGTCGTTTTTATTTAATTAAGATTTGTAATTGAAATTTAAAGAGGATTTCAATATTATTTCAAAAAATGTTGTTTTGGCTAAAATTTTATTTGGTTATAAAAATATTTTTATTATCTACAGTCTATTTGAGTAATGTAATCTTATATGATATACATGGGAACTTTATTAAAAGTTTACTATAAATCTAAAGGTAATTCCTCAATCAATCAAAATGTAAATGGATACAATTAATATGCACTTAAATAAGAATCAATACTTTATAAGAGATTTACATTTTTTGTCCTGCAGAGAACTATTTAACCGGACAATATAAAAGTTATTCAATAACTCTTAGCTGATATCATGACTATTTATTATAAAATTTTTAAATTTTATTCAGAAATTTTGTAAATCATTTCACTAGTTTAATATTTTACTGTCTTCCAAAGTAACTAGGAAAATGTTTAACTCTGTATGGTATTGGATTTAAAATTTCTGACGGGGGGTTTTTGAATGTGCCGAACATTTTTGAGTTCATATTTAAAAAAAACTTTCAAGGAATGATTTTATTACGCCAATCAAAGAGTAAAGATAATTGAAGGAAATTATAAGCTTATTGAACTGTACTGTTAATGAATCCATTAACAATCTAATTTTTAGAAGAGTGAATCCTAAAAAATGGTTTGAGAAAATTATTTTCAAAATAAAATTTAATTTAATAAATATTAGGAAAATTATATGCTTACAATATTTTATAAAATAAGGCTGAAAAAGAATGAAACCCAAAAATATTTTTATCAAAATTAATGAAACTAATCAACCTGATTTTTTTTAACCAAAACTAAGTCAAGCTTATCAAGTGTTCGGCTTATCTTCAAATCAAATGTGAATTAACTCCGTAAAATAAATAAATATAACAAAAGCATAAGGATTTTCCTTCAAACACATGGGTCTTTGAAATTCTGGATATTATTCCACATCTGAAAGAAAAAGGGCCCATCCATTTGTAAGATGGATGCTCTTTGCCCATTGCATGCCCTTGTAAATTTAAAATAAATAAATAAATAAACATTCGACAACCGGAAGTGGAAATTTTAAAATAATAAGAAGATGAAATGAAATAACGCCGAAAAAATAAATAAAATAAAAGTCCAAAATTTTGTATGAGACATAACGCCACAATAGATTGAAATAATACCAAAACAAAATTAAATAATGCCCGCCATAATTAAAAATATTAAATTTCCGCCGTTATTTAATGTTTGCTAAAATGAAACTAATAAAATTCAGCATATCTAACATGTTTTTTTAAAATTGAGTATGAATGAATCAAAATGAAACGTTGAATGAAAAAGGGAATCTTTAATTTTTACATAAAAAAGTGATAGCTCAAAAAAGTTATAATTTAAAACAAAAAATCTCAGCATACCTAAATGTTTTTTTATTGGAAGACTTAGTTATCTATCAAGCTGAAAGAGACAGATAACTGGAAATGAATGTTATAACATAAAATAAAGTAAAAAACTGACTTATGTTGACTTAACTTGGGTTAATTAAATTCAGTTGCAATAAACGAATAGTCTTCTGTAGTCTCTTTACTACTTAAGAAGTTAGAAAGTAACAAACAACACGGCGATCAGAACAATTAAAAAATATAAGTATTATTTTTCTGATTAAAAAGAATTAGCTTAAGAATTGTATCACTCAAAAAACACTTTTTAAATTGGTCAATATATATATATGTATTTATTTAACGAATAGTCGTTGGATACTGGAGTAACTTAAAATAATTTTAAAAATATTCTAAAACAAAATTATTTAAAATGTACTGTTGTTATAATAATTTCATTTCATTTGAGTAATAATAAAAGTTAATTTTTTCAATGTATCTATAGAATTTTAATCAATTTCAATAATAAAATTCTTTAATCAAATTAATTTATTTATTTTTTTTTTTATTTTATTTATATTTTTTTCTTCAAATCTGTTGTATATTGGAATAAGAATTTCATTATGTAGAAATTCTGATAAATAATTCATATTCAAATTTATTAAATTAATAAATGAAATTTTTGAAATTAAAATGAAACGAATTGTAAATAAATCGTATTTTGAGGGTCTAGGAATATATTGATAGCCATTTGAAAAGTGAAAAGGTACTTATTTGTTATGAATTTTTGATTTTCATTATAAATTTGAAAGGATCATGAATTTGAAAAGAACTATTCAACCATCATAGATTTGTATTATATCTGAATAAACAAAATTCTTAAACAAAATGAAAAATAAGTTATTTTATAATGAAATTTTATAATTAAAAAAATAACAAAATATAAAAATAAGATTAACAAATGTCAAAATTTATTTTCAAAAATACAAAAATACTCTTTATCTATCTGTTCCATGTATTTTTTGTATACTTTGGTTATATATGTGACAAAAATGTATAGTATATCTACCGAAAAGTGTCAAACATGACAGACCAGAGACTACAGATTTTAATTGGGAAAACTTATAACCGACGAGGAACCTATAGTATAAAAAAAACCCGACAAGGCAAAAATATAGTATGCATAACAAATTAAGAGAACGGAATGGAAATGAATGTAGCATACGATTCAAAAAAAAACATACATATATTTCGATGAAAAATTTGCCAGATAAAGAATTTGGAAGCCATTGAACAATTTTTTTCCAGATGAACATCAATCAATAATCGCTCATCAGCCTAGTTAAATGAAAATATCCTATATAGATGCTCTGCTATACTGATTCTAATGTTTACATTATTTTTCTGTTTATTTTTATTGTAGTATTTTATAAAAATACAAATATCTTTTTTAAAACGCGTCGTATTAAACCAAATGTTTGCGATGCTTATCCTTATACACAAAAATAAAAATTCACTTAAAATTAATGAGCGCTTTTTAGTTATAATAATTAATTCTGTCAGTGATTTCGTGAGTAAAAACTATTCATTTTATTTAAATTATAAATAATTTATGTATGTATATAATAAGCATATATTTACAAAGCATGACAGCTAATCCTTTTTAGCACATTTCCAAAAAAATTTTGAAAAAATGTGCTTATTAGTTTCACTCTGTCCGTCCGTCCGTCCGTCCGTCCGTCCGTCCGTCTGTTTACAAAACTTCTACACCGTTAAAGATAGAGAAAAAAAATAGGTAGGTAGGTCTTATAAAAAAAATAATTTTGTGGAACAACTTTTTCATGTAGCCCCCCCCATTACGGAGCTACACCCCCTCAAACTTTGAAAAAGCCCTATTTTTAAATGCATATATCTTATGTTCTGCTTAAGATTTTTTCAATCTGAAAACGTCATTCGACAGGTATTTCTTTTATCTTTGTAAATTAATATCAAAATTATACAATTTTTTTAAATTTAGTATTTAAATTTACCGTTATGTGAAAACCAAATTTTGCATGATTTTTCTACTTTCATAACTCCGGCACGCTTCTAGATATAAGCTTGAAATTTTGAGGCAAGAAAGAACTTTTAGAATTAGTATAAGTTTGCTCAGAAAATTTTTTCGGACCACCCCCTGTTTATGAGCTATTAGGGCTTAAAAATTGAAAATTTGCTATTTTTAAACACCTGTAACTTAGGAACCTGTACACATTTTACTTCTGCAAGATATAAAAATTAAAGCTACAATAATATATTTTTACGTGTGTTAAAGGTTTATTTTAATTGTAAAGGGTTCCAAAGTTGCAGCTCTTCAAAGTTGTAAAAAAGCCCCATTTTCAGATGTATATATCTCGGGCTCTGCGTAATAGTTTTGCAATCTAAAACCGGCAGAAGATCGAAAATTTTATTATCTATATAAAACAATATCAAAATTATGTAATATTTTGTAATTTACGATTTAAATTTACCGTTATGTGAAAACCACATTTTGCATGAAATTTATTTTTTCATAACTCCGGCACCCCTTTAGATAGGAACCTGAAATTTTGAGACAAGAAAGAACTTTTAGAATTAGTATAAGTTTCCTCAGAAAATTTTTTGGTAACGCCCCCTCTTTAAGAGTTATTACGCCTCAAAAATTGAAAATATGCTATTTTTAGACACCTGTAACTTAGGCACCTGTAAAAACTTTTCTTCGGCAAGACATAAAAATTAAAGCTTCAATAATATATTTTTACGTGTGTTAACAGCTTTTCTTAGTTATATAGGATTCCGGACTTACGGCCCCTCAAAATCTCAAAAATGTCCTATTTTCAAGTTTTTTCTTATTACATGAAATTTTCAAATTTTTGTGTAAGTCACACTTCTAAACAATTTGTATTGAGTTTTGGAAATGTGCGCTTTTAAAAACCGTTGGTTTACATTCTACCTTGTTTTTTTTTAATGATAGTTTTCAAAAAAGATGTTCTCTTCATATACAAAAGTAAAAAAAAAAAAATAAAAAGAAACAAATTATTAATACGTCGTTTTTTTCCTTTTTTTTTTTAATTAAAATTAAATAAATAAAGTATTCGAACCATATGTCAATAATGGTCGTTCTGAGATAAAAAAAAAATTTCTTGACCCATTTTTATTTTGAACAACATATTTTTTTTATATAAATTATATATTATTTATATGACATTATTTTATTAAACAACGTCAACACCAAAATACATTTTCGAAATAATATTTTTGAAATATTTTTGAAATATTTTATTTATAAGAAAAAAATTTAAACGAGGAAGAATACAGTTGCCTTTGTTAACTCTTAGATACCCGTACGAACCGTTAGTATGTTCACAGCCTGTCACTCTGCTTACAATATTATTTTTTTAATATTTTAGTATTTTAAAATAATTTGGGTGAATTTTATAATTTCTAGAACTACGGGTTGTACATATATTCAAACTATATGTTTATATGTACATTCTTCAAAAGCAGATTCTAACCTTTCACATAACGATTATCAATCCAAAACTTTTTCAAATATTCTATAGTACCATTTAATACTAAGCGGTAAATGTATATTAAATTTACTTAGTACAAAATAGTAAATATAATTTTAAATATTATATTATATTATATTTAAATATTCCATTGACAGAATAATTTCTTATAAGTACAATAAAATACATATATGTATGTAAATACGGCGCTATATAATATACATCTATACTCTTATCATTCATTCATCAGTGACATATACGATATGTAAATAAACATGATATTATATAAGTATGTATATATATCAATATCATATAAATAAAAATTCTTCAAGCAACCGTTATGTTGTTTATTTATTTAGATTTTTTTGTACTACGCATTATATCCTCAACAATTTCAAATTATCGAGTAAAACAAATGCAAAAAATTTGTTGAAGAAATTTGTTAGAAAATTTGAAAAAATCAAGTAACACTTTCGTCAATTATAAAGTAACCCTATATTATTAAAAAAGTTGTTAACAGAAATAAGAGTATAATGTTGAAGCTTTAATTTTTGTGTATTACTTCAAAAAAATTTAACAGGTGTTCAAGTTACAGGTGTTTAAAAATAGTTTTTGACCCCTTACAGCTTCTAAACGGGGAGTGATACAAAAAAATTTCTGAAATAACTCATACTTATTTTCAAAGATCTAACTTCTGTCAAAATTTAAAGTTTCCAACTTAAACCGTTTAGAAGATAGAAGGGTTAAAGGATTTTGCAAAATTTGAGTTTCGCATAACGGTAAATTAAGACACCGTATGCCACAAATATATATTTATTGTATATATATTTTTAAAGCTAATAAAAGTAGTAATCGTTTGGCGTTTTCAAAATGAAGATATACCTTATACAACTTGTGCTATAACAATTTAAATATAGAGCTTTTTTGAACCTTTGGAGAGCTGTAGCTCCGTAACGGGTGGGGCTACAAAAAAAAGTTGTTAAAAATAAAATTAATATTTTTATGAGATCTATCAGCAGTTAAAATTTCATAGCTCTATTTCAAAAAAAATGTGGGGATCTAAAAGTTAGGTGTTCGAGAGCTACACTAAGTTTTGGTCCAAACTCAACCAAAAAAAAATAGGGAACCTACAAATTACTCTCAGAATATTTTGTGTAAATTTCAAGATTCTAGCTTTCTTAGTTTTTGAGTTAGCGCGCTGACGGACGGACGGACGGACGGACATGGCTCAAACGTCTTAGAATTTTTTTCAGATCCGATCCATACCTTTGAAGGTATATCTAGCTCGCTTATTTCGAGGTGTTACAAACGGAGGAGTAATTTTATTATACCCGATCCTATCGTACGGGTATAAAAATGTTTATGAAGAAGTTTTTGAGAATATTTCTATTAACGTGGGCGCAAATTTTTCTTTCTTTGCTGTTTTAGACACATTATATGTATAAAATATGGTATCTTTAAATGTAAAATAAACAAGTTCGAAAAAATATTCATACTTTGAACGTCTAAAAACCGCGGAGAAAAAAAATATATTTTTAAATCTAAATCAAATATGGGGTCTCAGTGGCCCACAAATAGAGCGTAAAAAATACGCTGTAAGCACCCAGGGAGGGTGAGTTCGAATTCCACCCACGTCGTAATAGTTATTCTCCCTTACGACATTTACAGCCACGCCAAAAAAGGAAAGGCTGTGTAATTTCCTGTTCACATTTATGTGTCAGAGAAATGCATTTAAAAAAAAAAATCAAATGGTGCTAAGAAATACTGTAGTTTTGCATTTAAATATTTAAAATTTTTAGAATTATGAAAGATACACATGTATACAAAAATCTAAAATTAAAGATGAATTTACAATTTTTTGTGAAATGCTAAGAGACGATTTGAAATCAAAGTAAATTTATTAACGTAAGGACTTTTAAAAGGTATAAATCGGTATACTATAACTAGATATTTAATCAAGATACAACTTTTTTAAAAAAAATAAATATTAATATTTCTACCAAATGTAAGAATCCAAAACTTTTCTTTTTTTGTATTTCAAAAACATTTTTAAACTTTTTTAAAATGTTATATAAAAAAATGAATAATTTAGGAAAAGTTCCGGAAACATTTTCTTAACGTAAACACACCTTGACAAATTCTAAAAAAGTTAAGTATCCTCTTTTTATACTCAAAGCGTCACCTTTTCATCACTGTTTCCTCACTTTTTTTGAATCTGAAAAATAAAAATTTTTCTATTTTGCATCCACTTTTTTTTGACATTTTTAGCACAGTTAAACTTGAAAACTTTTCTGAAGTTATGAACTATTCGTTTTAAAAGTAAAATTTTTTTTATTATGGTCAGGCACAAAAAGTGATAGTCAAAATTTTAAAAAGCAAAACATAATTTTCATATAAATATAAATAAGCGTTTTAAAAAAAATTAATTCCTCTAATTTTCTATTCTATTTTTTAAACACTTCAACAACATTAGATTCCCATCATTTTATCAAAAGAAAGGGGATTAAAGAAAGTGATAGAAAACATTGACGTTTAACCACCGCCTAAAATTAAAGATGAGGTTACAATTTTTTGTGAAATGCCAAAAATTTATAATTTTTTGTGAAATGCTGAAATGCTAACACTTGAAATTTAATTCATTACTAAATTTTTAAATTAATAGAGACCCGGTTTATAATACAAACTTTGAATTACATATAATTTATATTAAATTGAAATCTGGTGCCTAGTACGTTAGAATATACAATTGAAATATTACTACTCAATTCAGCTAAAGTTATATGTATTTAAAACTGTCACTATGTCACCATTTTTAAACTGATATCATACAAAAATTTTGGTTTTGGATAAATTTAAATGAAATTACATTAATGACCCTTATACATATAAACTTACTTACATTCCTAATTAAAGTTAATACTTTAAAAATCTTGTTATACATTTTATCGAAATATTTATTTTTTTAATATTTAAATTTAACCAAAAAAAAAAATTAATTTCCTGTCAAAAATACTTTAATATACTTAAAGCAAATCATTAAAAAATTAAAAACCAAAAATATAATAATTACAGTCGCATTACTACAATAATGTCAAATACAAGGATACTTGCATTAAATGAAATATAATACATAATATAAGTAATATAAAAAGTTTAAATACACATTCCTTGATGACTTTGAAATTTTTGCGCGAAATCAGACTGTGTTACATGACACAGGACTTAATTCCACAAATTTTCATTTTATGTTTGAAAAATTCCTAAAAAAAATGAATTTTAAGAAATCCGAAACAAAAATTTCATACATGTATAGTTGAAAATTCTGATTATTTTAAAATTTTCACATTAAAATCAAATAATTATAACAATACAGAAAAAATGTTATATTGAAAAAGTATATTGTATATTATACATATAATCCACATAAATGTGGACAGGAAATTACACAGCTTTTCCTGTTCAGGCGTGGCTGTAAATGTCGTAATGGGGAAAACTCTTACGACGTATGTGGTATTCGAACCTACACTTCCTCGTTGTTTACAGCGTCTTTTATACGCTCTTACCCACTAGGCCACCGAGGCCCCTATATTGTACATTATATTATAATATTATATATTTTTATCTTAATTTACATTCTTGTTTAATTATATATCTTAAGAGTTTGTTAAATTTTTAAGGATATTACAAAATTACGTTATATACGTTTAATATTTTCGTGTATAAACTAAGAACATATATACTGTCTTATAAAAATTTCTAAAATAAGGCGATAATCGGTTTTGTTTATTATACCCGTACGATAAGTATCGGGTATAATAAAATTACTCCTCCATTTGTAACACCTCAAAAAAAGCGAGCTAGAAATACCTTCAAAGGTATGGATCGGATCAGAATCAAATTCCGAGTCGATTATGCCATGTCCGTCCGTCCGTCCGTCCGTCCGTCCGTCCGTCAGCAGGCTAACTCAAAATCTAAGAAACGTAGAATCTTGAAATTTACACAAAATATTCTGGGAGCAATTTCTAGGTTCCCTATTTTTTTTGGTTGAGTTCCGACTAAAACTTCGGGTAGCTCCCGAACTACTAACTTTTAGATCTTCACAATTTTTTTGAAATAGAGCCATGAAATTTTAACTGCTGATAAATATCATAAAAATACTAATTTTATATTTAACAACTTTTTTCTGTAGCCCCACCCGTTAAGGAGCTACAGCCCCCAAAAGTTCGAAAAATCTCTATATTTAAATTGTTATAACACAAGCTCTATAAGGTATATCTTCAATCTGAAAATTCCAAACGATAGGTGCTACTATGAGCTTTACAAACATGTACATAATAAATATATACTTGTACTATACAGTGTCTTCATTTACTGTTATAACAAACTGAATTATTGCAAAATCCTTTAACCTTTCTATCTTCTAAACGGTTTAATTTGGAAACTTGAAATTTTGACAGAAGTTAGATCTTTGAAAATAAGTATGAGTCATTTCAGAAATTTTTTTTGTATCACTCCCCGTTTAGGAGCTGTAAGAGGTCAAAAACTGAAAATTTCCTATTTTTAAACAACTGTAACTTGAACACCTGTTAAAATTTTTTTGAAGTAATACACAAAAATTAAAGCTTCAACATTATACTCTTATTTCTGTTAACAACTTTTTTAATAATATAGGGTTACTTTATAATTGACGAAAGTGTTACTTGATTTTTTCAAATTTTCTAACAAATTTCTTCAACGAATTTTTTGCATTTTGTTTTACTCGATAATTTGAAATTGTTGAGGATATAATGCGTAGTACAAAAAACTGTAAATAAATAAACAACATAACGGTTGCTTGAAGAATTTTTATTTATATGATATTGTTATACATACATACTTATATAATATCATGTTTATTTACATATCGTATATGTCACTAGTGAATGAATGATAAGAGTATAGATGTATATTATATAGTGCCGTATTTACAAACATATATGTATTTTATTGTACTTATAAGAAATTATTCTGTCAATGGAATATTTAAATATAATATAATATAATATTTAAAATTATATTTACTATTTTGTACTAAGTAAATTTAATTTACATTTACCGCTTAGTATTAAATGGTACTATAGAATATTTCTAAAAGTTTTGGATTGATAATCGTTATGTGGAAGGTTAGAATCTGCTTTTGAAGAATGTACATATAAACATATAGTTTGAATATATGTACAACCCATAGTTCTAGAAATTATAAAATTCAAATTATTTTAAAATACTGAAATATTAAAAAAATAATATTGTAAGCAGAGTGACAGGTTGTGGACTTACTAACGGTTCGTACGGGTATCTAAGAGTTGACAAAGGCAACTGTATTTTTCCACGTTTTTCACGATTTTAAGCTTATTTTGATATCATTTTTGCTTCTTCAGTAAAAACTAAATATTTTGTTTTAAAATAGGAATTTTGACCAAAAAATGGAGTTTTTGTGTAGGGGGCGATACTTCTAAATATAAAAACGAAATACGAAACTCATAACCACTTTATATCGCTTGAAAATAGATTTTGATTATACCGAATCTTTAAATCGATTTTTCTACCATTTCTGTTGTTTTTTCACGATTTTAAGCTTATTTTGTATCATATTTGCTTCTTCAGTAAAAACTAAATATTTTGTTTCAAAATAGGAATTTTGACCAAAAAATAGAGTTTTTGTGTAGGGGGCGATATTTCTAAATATAAAAACGAAACCTAAAACTCATAGCCAACTTATATCGCTTGAAAAGAGATTATGAAAATACCGAATCTTTAAATCGATTTTTCTGCCATTTCCGGTTGTTTTTTCACGATTTTAAGCTCATTTTGATATAATTTTCGATTCTTCAGTAAAAACTATATATTTTGCTTCAAAATAGCAATTTTGACCAAAAAATAGAATTTTTGTGTAGCGGACGATATTTCTAAATATAAAAACGAAACCTGAAACTCATAACCAATTTATATCGCTTGAAAAGAGATTTTGAAAATACCGAATCTTTAAATCGATTTTTCTGCCATTTCCGGTTGTTTTTTCACGAGTTTAAGCTTATTTTGATATCATATTTGCTTCTTCAGTAAAAACTGAATATTTTGCTTCAAAATAGCAATTTTGACCAAAAAATAGAGTTTTTATGTAGGGGACGATATTTCTAAATATAAAACCGAAACCTGAAACTCATAGCCAATTTATATCGCTTGAAAAGAGATTTTGAAAATACCGAATCTTTAAATCGATTTTTCTACCATTTCCGGTTGTTTTTTCACGATTTTAAGCTTATTTTGATATCATATTTGCTTCTTCAGTAAAAACTAAATATTTTGCTTCAAAATAGGAATTTTGACCAAAAAATAGAGTTTTTTGTAGGGGACGATATTTCTAAATATAAAAACGAAATACAAAACTCATAACCACTTTATCTCGCTTGAAAATAGATTTTGGAAATACCGAATCGTTAAATCGATTTTTCTACCATTTCCCGTTGTATTTTCACGATTTTAAGCATATTTTGGTATGATTTTTGATTCTACAGTAAAAACTGAATATTTTCCTTCAAAATAGGAATTTTGCCCAAAAAATAAACAAAACCTGAAACTCATAACCAGCTTAAATCGCTTGAAAGAGGATTTTGAATATTTTGTAAAAACCGAATATTTTGCTTCAAAATAGGAATTTTGACCAAAAATAGAGTTTTTGTGTAGGTAACGATATTACTAAATATAAAAACGAAATACGAACCTCATAACCACCTTATATCGCTTAAAAATAGATTTTGAAAATAACGAATCTTTAAATCGATTTTTCCACCATTTCCCGTTGTTTTTTCACGATTTTAAACTTATTTTGATATAATTTTTGATTCTTTAATAAAAACTAAATATTTTGCTTCAAAATAGCAATTTTGACCAAAAAATAGAGTTTTTGTGTAGCGGACAATATTTCTAAATATAAAATCGAAACCTGAAACTTATAACCAGTTTATATCGCTTGAAAAGAGATTTTGAAAATACCGAATCTTTAAATCGATTTTTCTGCCATTTCCGGTTGTTTTTTCACGATTTTAAGCTCATTTTGATATAATTTTCGATTCTTCAGTAAAAACTATATATTTTGCTTCAAAATAGCAATTTTGACCAAAAAAATAGAGTTTTTATGTAGAGGACGATATTACTGAATATAAAAACGAAACCTAAAACTCATAGCCAACTTATATCGCTTGAAAAGAGATTTTGAAAATACCGAATCTTTTAATCGATTTTTCTGCCATTTCCGGTTGTTTTTTCACGATTTTAAGCTCATTTTGATATAATTTTCGATTCTTCAGTAAAAACTATATATTTTGCTTCAAAATAGCAATTTTGACCAAAAAAATAGAGTTTTTATGTAGAGGACGATATTACTGAATATAAAAACGAAACCTAAAACTCATAGCCAACTTATATCGCTTGAAAAGAGATTTTGAAAATACCGAATCTTTAAATCGATTTTTCTGCCATTTCCGGTTGTTTTTTCACGATTTTAAGCTCATTTTGATATAATTTTCGATTCTTCAGTAAAAACTATATATTTTGCTTCAAAATAGCAATTTTGACCAAAAAGATAGAGTTTTTGTGTAGCGGACGATATTTCTAAATATAAAACCGAAACCTGAAACTCATAGCCAATTTATATCGCTTGAAAAGAGATTTTGAAAATACCGAATCTTTAAGTCGATTTTTCTACCATTTCCGGTTGTTTTTTCACGATTTTAAGCTTATTTTGATATCATATTTGCTTCTTCAGTAAAAACTAAATATTTTGCTTCAAAATAGGAATTTTGACCAAAAAATAGAGTTTTTTTGTAGGGGACGATATTTCTAAATATAAAAACGAAATACGAAACTCATAACCACTTTATCTCGCTTGAAAATAGATTTTGGAAATACCGAATCGTTAAATCGATTTTTCTACCATTTCCCGTTGTATTTTCACGATTTTAAGCATATTTTGGTATGATTTTTGATTCTACAGTAAAAACTGAATATTTTCCTTCAAAATAGGAATTTTGCCCAAAAAATAAACAAAACCTGAAACTCATAACCAGCTTAAATCGCTTGAAAGAGGATTTTGAATATTTTGTAAAAACCGAATATTTTGCTTCAAAATAGGAATTTTGACCAAAAATAGAGTTTTTGTGTAGGGAACGATATTACTAAATATAAAAACGAAATACGAACCTCATAACCACCTTATATCGCTTGAAAAGAGATTTTGAAAATACCGAATCTTTAAATCGATTTTTCTGCCATTTCCGGTTGTTTTTTCACGATTTTAAGCTCATTTTGATATAATTTTCGATTCTTCAGTAAAAACTATATATTTTGCTTCAAAATAGCAATTTTGACCAAAAAAATAGAGTTTTTATGTAGAGGACGATATTACTGAATATAAAAACGAAACCTAAAACACATAGCCAACTTATATGGCTTGAAAATAGATTTTGAAAATACCGAATCTTTAAATCGATTTTTCTGCCATTTCCGGTTGTTTTTTCACGATTTTAAGCTCATTTTGATATAATTTTCGATTCTTCAGTAAAAACTATATATTTTGCTTCAAAATAGCAATTTTGACCAAAAAATAGAATTTTTGTGTAGCGGACGATATTTCTAAATATAAAAACGAAACCTGAAACTCATAACCAATTTATATCGCTTGAAAAGAGATTTTGAAAATACCGAATCTTTAAATCGATTTTTCTGCCATTTCCGGTTGTTTTTTCACGAGTTTAAGCTTATTTTGATATCATATTTGCTTCTTCAGTAAAAACTGAATATTTTGCTTCAAAATAGCAATTTTGACCAAAAAATAGAGTTTTTATGTAGGGGACGATATTTCTAAATATAAAACCGAAACCTGAAACTCATAGCCAATTTATATCTCTTGAAAAGAGATTTTGAAAATACCGAATCTTTAAATCGATTTTTCTACCATTTCCGGTTATTTTTTCACGATTTTAAGCTTATTTTGATATCATATTTGCTTCTTCAGTAAAAACTAAATATTTTGCTTCAAAATAGGAATTTTGACCAAAAAATAGAGTTTTTTTGTATGGGACGATATTTCTAAATATAAAAACGAAATACGAAACTCATAACCACTTTATCTCGCTTGAAAATAGATTTTGGAAATACCGAATCGTTAAATCGATTTTTCTACCATTTCCCGTTGTATTTTCACGATTTTAAGCATATTTTGGTATGATTTTTGATTCTACAGTAAAAACTGAATATTTTCCTTCAAAATAGGAATTTTGCCCAAAAAATAGAGTTTTTGTGTAGGGGACGATATTTCTAAATATAAAAACAAAACACGAAACTCATATCCACTTTATATCGCTTGAAAAGAGATTTCGAAAATACCGAATCTTTAAATCGATTTTTCTACCATTTCCTGTTGTTTTTTCAGGATTTTAAGCTTATTTTGATATCATTTTTGCTTTTTCAGTAAAAACTGAATATTTCGCTTCGAAATAAGAATTTTGACCAAAAAATAGAGTTTTTGTATAGCGGACGATATTTCTAAATATAAAAACGAAACATGAAACTCATAACCCATTTATATCGCTTGAAAGAGGATTGCGAAAATACCGAATCTTTAAATCGATTTTTCTACCATTTTCTTTTGTTTTTTCAGGATTTTAAGCTTATTTTGATATCATTTTTCCTTCTTCAGTAAAAACTAAATATTTTGCTTCAATTTAGGAATTTTGACCAAAAAATTGATTTTTTGTTTAGGGGACGATATTTCTAAATATAAAAACGAAACCTGAAAGCATAACCAATTTATATCGCTTGAAAGAGGATTTTGAAATTACCGAATCTTGAACAATCGAACCGATTTTGCTACTATTTCCTATTGTTCTTTCAGGATTTTAAGCTTATTTTGATATCATTTTTGCTTCTTCAGTAAAAACTAAATATTTTGCTTCAAAATAGGAATTTTGACCAAAAAATATAGTTTTTGTGTAAGGAACGATATTTCAAAATATAATAACGATATCCGAAACTCATAACCACTTTATATCGCTTGAATATAGATTTTGAAAATACCGAATCTTTAAATCGATTTTTCTACCATTTCCCGTCGTATTTTCACGATTTTAAGCTTATTTTGATATCATTTTTGCTTTTTCAGTGAAAACTAAATATTTTGCTTCAAAATAGGAATTTTGACCAAAAAATAGACTCTTTGTGAAAGGGACGATATTTCTAAATATAAAAACAAAACCTGAAACTCATAACCACTTTATATCGCTTGAAAATAGATTTTGATAATTTCGAATCTTTAAATCGATTTTTCTACCATTTCCCGTTGTTTTTTCACAATCTTAAGCTTATTTTGTTATAATTTTTGCTTCTTCAGTAAACACTGAATATTCTCCTTCATAATAGGAATTTTGACCAAAAATAAAGTTTTTGCGTAGGGGACGATATTTCTAAATATAATAACGAAATCCCAAACTCATAATCAATTTATATCGCCTGAAAATGGATTTTGAAAATACCGAATCCTTAAATCGATTTTTCTACCATTTCCCGTTGTTTATCACGATTTTAAGCTTATTTTGATATCATTTTTGCTTGTTCAGTAAAAACGGAATAATTTCGTTGAAATTAGGAATTTTGATCAAAAAATAGAGTTTTTATGGTTTGCGCTCCTTGGTACGTACTAAATTTTGATTTACATAGGGATCTAGATATAGAAGAAGGGTACAGAATTGTAGAACTTTCAAAACTACTACATTGCGAAAATGTCATTAAAGTCTTAATAGAACTAGGCCACTAGATTTATCGATAAACAGATATCATCTTCACGGAGATCTGCATTTCTAGTAGATCTATAAGAGTTAAAGCAAAATTAAAGGTTAATCTTTCAGACTAGTTTTAATATTTTAAGACAGGTCTGGTGTGTTTATGAGTGAGTTAAAGTCTTATATAACGTTATTGCGTACAGTATCTCTCGATGATTCTCATCATCCTTATCCAAAGAAAAAAAAAATACGAAACAAAAGCAACTAAACGAATTATTTATAAATATATTGAATGGATTTATATGTGAATAATATATTTGTTATATGTATTTGTTTTAAAAGGATACGATTGAAAATTTTAGTCTCTTCCTATCTAGATTTGTTCATCTATAGAATTATAATTTATGTAAGCTTGAAAAGAGATTTTGAAAATACCGAATCTTTAAATCGATTTTTCTGCCATTTCCGGTTGTTTTTTCACGATTTTAAGCTCATTTTGATATAATTTTCGATTCTTCAGTAAAAACTATATATTTTGCTTCAAAATAGCAATTTTGACCAAAAAATAGAATTTTTGTGTAGCGGACGATATTTCTAAATATAAAAACGAAACCTGAAACTCATAACCAATTTATATCGCTTGAAAAGAGATTTTGAAAATACCGAATCTTTAAATCGATTTTTCTGCCATTTCCGGTTGTTTTTTCACGAGTTTAAGCTTATTTTGATATCATATTTGCTTCTTCAGTAAAAACTGAATATTTTGCTTCAAAATAGCAATTTTGACCAAAAAATAGAGTTTTTATGTAGGGGACGATATTTCTAAATATAAAACCGAAACCTGAAACTCATAGCCAATTTATATCGCTTGAAAAGAGATTTTGAAAATACCGAATCTTTAAATCGATTTTTCTACCATTTCCGGTTGTTTTTTCACGATTTTAAGCTTATTTTGATATCATATTTGCTTCTTCAGTAAAAACTAAATATTTTGCTTCAAAATAGGAATTTTGACCAAAAAATAGAGTTTTTTTGTAGGGGACGATATTTCTAAATATAAAAACGAAATACGAAACTCATAACCACTTTATCTCGCTTGAAAATAGATTTTGGAAATACCGAATCGTTAAATCGATTTTTCTACCATTTCCCGTTGTATTTTCACGATTTTAAGCATATTTTGGTATGATTTTTGATTCTACAGTAAAAACTGAATATTTTCATTCAAAATAGGAATTTTGCCCAAAAAATAGAGTTTTTGTCTAGGGGACGATATTTCTAAATATAAAAACAAAACACGAAACTCATATCCACTTTATATCGCTTGAAAAGAGATTTCGAAAATACCGAATCTTTAAATCGATTTTTCTACCATTTCCTGTTGTTTTTTCAGGATTTTAAGCTTATTTTGATATCATTTTTGCTTTTTCAGTAAAAACTGAATATTTCGCTTCGAAATAAAAATTTTGACCAAAAAATAGAGTTTTTGTATAGCGGACGATATTTCTAAATATAAAAACGAAACATGAAACTCATAACCCATTTATATCGCTTGAAAGAGGATTGCGAAAATACCGAATCTTTAAATCGATTTTTCTACCATTTTCTTTTGTTTTTTCAGGATTTTAAGCTTATTTTGATATCATTTTTCCTTCTTCAGTAAAAACTAAATATTTTGCTTCAATTTAGGAATTTTGACCAAAAAATTGATTTTTTGTTTAGGGGACGATATTTCTAAATATAAAAACGAAACCTGAAAGCATAACCAATTTATATCGCTTGAAAGAGGATTTTGAAATTACCGAATCTTGAACAATCGAACCGATTTTGCTACTATTTCCTATTGTTCTTTCAGGATTTTAAGCTTATTTTGATATCATTTTTGCTTCTTCAGTAAAAACTAAATATTTTGCTTCAAAATAGGAATTTTGACCAAAAAATATAGTTTTTGTGTAAGGAACGATATTTCAAAATATAATAACGATATCCGAAACTCATAACCACTTTATATCGCTTGAATATAGATTTTGAAAATACCGAATCTTTAAATCGATTTTTCTACCATTTCCCGTCGTATTTTCACGATTTTAAGCTTATTTTGATATCATTTTTGCTTTTTCAGTGAAAACTAAATATTTTGCTTCAAAATAGGAATTTTGACCAAAAAATAGAGTCTTTGTGAAAGGGACGATATTTCTAAATATAAAAACAAAACCTGAAACTCATAACCACTTTATATCGCTTGAAAATAGATTTTGATAATTTCGAATCTTTAAATCGATTTTTCTACCATTTCCCGTTGTTTTTTCACAATCTTAAGCTTATTTTGTTATAATTTTTGCTTCTTCAGTAAACACTGAATATTCTCCTTCATAATAGGAATTTTGACCAAAAATAAAGTTTTTGCGTAGGGGACGATATTTCTAAATATAATAACGAAATCCCAAACTCATAATCAATTTATATCGCCTGAAAATGGATTTTGAAAATACCGAATCCTTAAATCGATTTTTCTACCATTTCCCGTTGTTTATCACGATTTTAAGCTTATTTTGATATCATTTTTGCTTGTTCAGTAAAAACGGAATAATTTCGTTGAAATTAGGAATTTTGATCAAAAAATAGAGTTTTTATGGTTTGCGCTCCTTGGTACGTACTAAATTTTGATTTACATAGGGATCTAGATATACAAGAAGGGTACAGAATTGTAGAACTTTCAAAACTACTACATTGCGAAAATATCATTAAAGTCTTAATAGAACTAGGCCACTAGATTTATCGATAAACAGATATCATCTTCACGGAGATCTGCATTTCTAGTAGATCTATAAGAGTTAAAGCAAAATTAAAGGTTAATCTTTCAGACTAGTTTTAATATTTTAAGACAGGTCTGGTGTGTTTATGAGTGAGTTAAAGTCTTATATAACGTTATTGCGTACAGTATCTCTCGATGATTCTCATCATCCTTATCCAAAGAAAAAAAAAATACGAAACAAAAGCAACTAAACGAATTATTTATAAATATATTGAATGGATTTATATGTGAATAATATATTTGTTATATGTATTTGTTTTAAAAGGATACGATTGAAAATTTTAGTCTCTTCCTATCTAGATTTGTTCATCTATAGAATTATAATTTATGTAAGCTTGAAAAGAGATTTTGAAAATACCGAATCTTTAAATCGATTTTTCTGCCATTTCCGGTTGTTTTTTCACGATTTTAAGCTCATTTTGATATAATTTTCGATTCTTCAGTAAAAACTATATATTTTGCTTCAAAATAGCAATTTTGACCAAAAAATAGAATTTTTGTGTAGCGGACGATATTTCTAAATATAAAAACGAAACCTGAAACTCATAACCAATTTATATCGCTTGAAAAGAGATTTTGAAAATACCGAATCTTTAAATCGATTTTTCTGCCATTTCCGGTTGTTTTTTCACGAGTTTAAGCTTATTTTGATATCATATTTGCTTCTTCAGTAAAAACTGAATATTTTGCTTCAAAATAGCAATTTTGACCAAAAAATAGAGTTTTTATGTAGGGGACGATATTTCTAAATATAAAACCGAAACCTGAAACTCATAGCCAATTTATATCGCTTGAAAAGAGATTTTGAAAATACCGAATCTTTAAATCGATTTTTCTACCATTTCCGGTTGTTTTTTCACGATTTTAAGCTTATTTTGATATCATATTTGCTTCTTCAGTAAAAACTAAATATTTTGCTTCAAAATAGGAATTTTGACCAAAAAATAGAGTTTTTTTGTAGGGGACGATATTTCTAAATATAAAAACGAAATACGAAACTCATAACCACTTTATCTCGCTTGAAAATAGATTTTGGAAATACCGAATCGTTAAATCGATTTTTCTACCATTTCCCGTTGTATTTTCACGATTTTAAGCATATTTTGGTATGATTTTTGATTCTACAGTAAAAACTGAATATTTTCCTTCAAAATAGGAATTTTGCCCAAAAAATAGAGTTTTTGTGTAGGGGACGATATTTCTAAATATAAAAACAAAACACGAAACTCATATCCACTTTATATCGCTTGAAAAGAGATTTCGAAAATACCGAATCTTTAAATCGATTTTTCTACCATTTTCTTTTGTTTTTTCAGGATTTTAAGCTTATTTTGATATCATTTTTCCTTCTTCAGTAAAAACTAAATATTTTGCTTCAATTTAGGAATTTTGACCAAAAAATTGATTTTTTGTTTAGGGGACGATATTTCTAAATATAAAAACGAAACCTGAAAGCATAACCAATTTATATCGCTTGAAAGAGGATTTTGAAATTACCGAATCTTGAACAATCGAACCGATTTTGCTACTATTTCCTATTGTTCTTTCAGGATTTTAAGCTTATTTTGATATCATTTTTGCTTCTTCAGTAAAAACTAAATATTTTGCTTCAAAATAGGAATTTTGACCAAAAAATATAGTTTTTGTGTAAGGAACGATATTTCAAAATATAATAACGATATCCGAAACTCATAACCACTTTATATCGCTTGAATATAGATTTTGAAAATACCGAATCTTTAAATCGATTTTTCTACCATTTCCCGTCGTATTTTCACGATTTTAAGCTTATTTTGATATCATTTTTGCTTTTTCAGTGAAAACTAAATATTTTGCTTCAAAATAGGAATTTTGACCAAAAAATAGAGTCTTTGTGAAAGGGACGATATTTCTAAATATAAAAACAAAACCTGAAACTCATAACCACTTTATATCGCTTGAAAATAGATTTTGATAATTTCGAATCTTTAAATCGATTTTTCTACCATTTCCCGTTGTTTTTTCACAATCTTAAGCTTATTTTGTTATAATTTTTGCTTCTTCAGTAAACACTGAATATTCTCCTTCATAATAGGAATTTTGACCAAAAATAAAGTTTTTGCGTAGGGGACGATATTTCTAAATATAATAACGAAATCCCAAACTCATAATCAATTTATATCGCCTGAAAATGGATTTTGAAAATACCGAATCCTTAAATCGATTTTTCTACCATTTCCCGTTGTTTATCACGATTTTAAGCTTATTTTGATATCATTTTTGCTTGTTCAGTAAAAACGGAATAATTTCGCTGAAATTAGGAATTTTGATCAAAAAATAGAGTTTTTATGGTTTGCGCTCCTTGGTACGTACTAAATTTTGATTTACATAGGGATCTAGATATAGAAGAAGGGTACAGAATTGTAGAACTTTCAAAACTACTACATTGCGAAAATGTCATTAAAGTCTTGATAGAACTAGGCCACTAGATTTATCGATAAACAGATATCATCTTCACGGAGATCTGCATTTCTAATAGATCTATAACAGTTAAAGCAAAATTAAAGGTTAATCTTTCAGACTAGTTTTAATATATTAAGACAGGTCTGGTGTGTTTATGAGTGAGTTAAAGTCTTATATAACGTTATTGCATACAGTATCTTTCGATGATTCTCATCATCCTTATCCAAAGAAAAAAAAAGAAATACGAAACAAAAGGAACTAAACGAATTATTTATAAATATATTGAATGGATTTATATGTGAATAATATATTTGTTTTAAAAGGATACGATTGAAAATTTTAGTCTCTTCCTATCTAGATTTGTTCATCTATAGAATTATAATTTATGTAAGCTTGTTTATAATAAGATATAGTATAGTTTGCATATACAAAATTGAAAAAAAAAACAAAATATTTAAAACTCAAAGGATCAAAGGAAAAAAAATGGGAAGAAAAATATTGGTATTCATGCTAAAGAATTGGTAATTTTTTAATTTGTAAAAATGCTCAAATGATTTAAAACAAAAACAAAGATAAATTGAATTTTTCTTTTCATTCCGGAATCAGAATTTTTCAATAAAAATTAATAAAAGAAATGTCCGAAATAATTTGTATTTTATAAAAATTCAACGTATAAAATTATAATAAAAAATTAAAATCAAAAAATAAAAATAAATTTAAAACCAAAAATATCTTTTCTTTGTTATACTTTTTTTAGAATTAAAAATTTAAAAGAAACCCAAAAATATAGGAAATACTAAAAAACAGACAATATTAAAATTTGATATGAAATGTAATATTTATTAAAAATTTATATAGATATTATTAAAAAGAAGGCAAACATAATGTAAACCAACGGGTTTTAAAGATTTTTTGCGCCAAAGTATCTAAGTATCGAATTTTATACATAAGAAAAATTATGAAAAATCAAGAGATATTTTCATTCGTTTGAAAGAAAACCTTTACAATTTAGTAAAGCTGTTAACCCATGTAAAACTATAATCAATTAATCAATTAATACCCATGTAAAGCTTTAATTTTTGACTTTTACTTTAGCAAAATTTGTACAGATGCATATAGGTGTCTACAAATATCAAATTTCCAAGTTTTCCGATCTAATCGTTCTTAACCGGGAATAGTACAAAAAAAATTTCTTATGCTTTTAAGAATTCACTCAAAATTACCCAAAGCTCTACCTGAAAGAATTACGGAGATATGAAGAAAGAAAAATCTTACAAAATTTTACTCCATAAATTGTAAATTTAAAAACTTATATAATTTTAATATTAACTTATAAAGGTAAGAAAATGTCCTCTCATGTTATAATGAAAAGGAGAACCTGAGATATACACATTTTTAAATTATATCTTCGACTGTATAGCAATTTTATAAAAATACGGACGGGCGGACGAACAAAATGAAACTTATAGGCAAATTTTCTAAAACAAATTTTCAAAAATTGTGCTAAAAAAAAAAATCCTGCGAACTTTATCGAAAATAAAATGTTTTAAGTTCCAAGGTAGAAATTGGTATTATATAAGTGAAGTTAAAACAAGTAAAAATAACAGTAAGTCGATGCAACCGACTTATTTATACCCTACACCTAAAACATTCAAATTAAATTAAAAATCCATAAGTTATTTTAGTTAGGTATTTAATACAAGCTAAAAAAAATAAATGCTGTTACAACCTTTGTACAAAATTTCAGGTTTCTATCTTTATTAAATTCGAAAATATGATTGTTAGGTCTTGGGAAGTGTGTGAAGGCACGCGGACCACCACCCCAATTCATCTCAAATTTTAGAGACATCAACGGGTAGAACATTCTTATATCAAATTTCAAGTTTATATATTTATTAATTTCGAAGATATGCTTGTTTGGTCTTAGGAGTTGTGTGGCAGATTCCCGAACAACCATTCTAATTCATCTTAAATTTTGGACAAATCAGGGATTCAGGAAACAGCACCCTCCTATCAAATTTGAAGTTCTTATCTTTATTAATTTCGAATATATGCTTGTTCGGTTTTGGGATTTGTATGGGAGGTACCCGAACAACCACTCCAATTCATTTAAAATTTTGGGAATATCAGGGATTCAGAAAAACACACCCTCGTACAAAATTTTAAGTTTCTATCTTTATTAATTTCGAAAATATGCGTATTAGGTTTTGGAAGTTGTATGGGAGGTACTCGAACGCATGGTCCGATTTCGCCCATTTACAATACCCGCCTTACCTTAGTCATTGTTAACCTACAGTATAAATTTCATCAAGATAGCATCATTATTGTTTGAGTTATCGTGCGTACGGATGGGCGGACGGACGGACGGACGGACGGACATTGCTAAATCGACTCCGGCGGTGATCCTGATTCATAATATATACACATGTCTATACCTAACTCGCTTCCTTTTGGTGGTTACAAACACCATACCAAAGTTAATATACCCTATACTTAATGTGTAAGGTATAACAACTAATGATGTTCTATGAATAGAAATAGATTCCTAAACAATTTTTCAAAAAACTGTACCTAAAATTTCTAAAATTTATTTAAATATATTTTATATATTCAACATATAACTTAAGGTTTAATATGGTATGTGTATATAATTTGCTTTAAAATAAGGTTTCATAAAAATATAAAAATAAGCAATGAGCAAAACAATTAGACAATAATATTGAACGAGTTTCTATACAAAAATATAAATCGATGTATGAACTATAAGGTTTTTTTTTTGTTATTTTAATTGTTGATGCCGCTAGTGTTCATTAATAAACTAATGGTTTTCTAAAACAAAACGACAATATCTGATTTTGATTTTATAATAAAATATTGTAGCAAAAAGATCATTTCATTTATTTTATGTATTGGCATTATATAGTTAATGGATTGTACCAAAGTTCATTTATAACATTTTTTGTCGGAAGCACAATTAATATTTTTATAAATATTTTCCGAATCCTTTTATTCCAAAATTTTCTCTAGAACTATTTTATCTTTTTTTTACCATAAATGGGAAAATAATGAATGGAAGCCAAATATATCAATATAATATGTAAATGTTTTAAAATTTAAAATCTCATTTAAATTAAACCTTGCATTTATTTTAAATTTCTATCAAAGGGTTTTATATATATTTGATAAAAATCGATATCTGTCTATCGTAAAAAACATTACTATATATTTTGTACATTAAAAAAAATTTCTGTTAAAAATAACACCTCTTTGCAATTTTTCTATTTTTTGGTAATCTTAGATGATTTTTTGCCCATCACCTATTCCTATTCACCAGTGCACACTTAGACTAGTTTAGGTACGTTCTGATACTCTGGATTAGTATTTCTCCTAATTAAACCATGGAAAGCTTCTTGCAAAGCGCTGTAAATTGATTAAGTTTTCCTTCGACAGATTATTTCAGAATAGGTTTTTTTAAGTAAAATTTTCTAGCAATTTTTTTCTTTTTAAAGCAACAGCTGGTCATTCACATAACAAGACTCATGGCGCAGTGGTTAAGTCGCCAACCTTTCAATCGAAGGGTCTTGGGTTCAAACCCCGGTCAGGTCATAAATAAAAAATATGTAGTACTTTTATATCGTAATAATGTATATCGTATAATTAATAGTAGTAATAATAACATTAATAATATTAATAATAATAATAGTAATAATAACAATAATTATAATAATAGTAATAATAATATTAGCTGCTACAGTAGGGCTATCTTTGGTTATATCATGCAAGTAAGGTGTTATATACTGCTGCACGTTGTAATCCACGGATGGCGCTGACTCTGTAGTAAAATAATAACAATAATAATAATAATAAAAGTAATAATAATAATAATAAGTAATAGTAATAAATAACAAATTATAATAATAATAATAGTAATAATAATAATAACTACTACAGTGGAGCTATCTTTGGTTATATCATGCAAGTAAGGTGTTATATACTGCTGCACGTTGTAATCCACTGATGGCGCTGATCCTGTAGTAAAATAGTAATATTAATAAGAATGCTAATACCAATAATAGTAACCGCTACAGTGACAGTGGGGGTTGCCTTCAATAATTACCTCATGTAGTTACTATACACTACTACATGTTGTAACTGTTGTGACGGCTTTAGTCACTGTTAGCAAAATAGTAATAATAAGGCGGATTCATTGTTTCCTTACAGTCCCACTCCCAATTCAATGTTTCCGTATCCATTTCCTATCCTTTCCTATCCCTACTCCCTAGCCAATATGCTGCGTTCGCAGGTAAGGGTTTCATCCCATTATATTGGCTAAAGGGGGAGGTGAGTTTAGTCAGTAAGAATCTGACACTACCAAGGGGGACATTCTTGGTGTCTTTGGAAGATTCCCACCTCCCTTAGGAAAAAAACAAAAAAGATAAAGATTGATTCCTCCTCATCTTCATCTTTGTAATTTTTGGAGGAAAGTCTTAGCCTTCCGGCACGTCTGTCAACCGGACAGTGTTCCATTAAAATCTCTATACATTATTGATATTGCGGTGATTTAGGTATAAAAGTTTAATTGATTGTTTAAGATCTAATGTAGACCATGTTTTTTTTGGAAATAGCACAAGTATTAACAGAGAGGTTGTTGTTTATGAGTGTCTTGGCTTGTTGTTAAGATAAATATTTGCAAGTTGTAATAGGAACGCATAATTTATCTATTGCTTCGAAAATTTATTAAGGAGTATTTAATTTTTTTTTTTGGTAATTTTTAATGATTTTTTGCCTGCCATCTATTTCTTTAATTCTAATACTGTCGACTATTTAAGTGAGGAATATGTATTGTATTTTAAAATTTAAATTTAAAAACAGAACACCAAAAGTTCTGTAATTGTATTAGATATTAGACAATTATTGTATTGTAAAATAATGTTCCCTAATAATTCTTTTAAATATGTTAGACCAAATGACATCAATTTGATTAGATTCGAAATGATTGGATTTATAGTATATTGAAAACTGCAACATCATAATTTAACTTACATGATTAAAAAAGTGATTAATATCGTTAATTGAAAGTTGACTTGATTCTGGTACAAAACAATATAGCACAGTACTGATAGATAAATAATAGAGTTAGAATAATAAAGTTGAATTTTCTAAACACTTGACAACAAAAAAAAAAAAAATTTAATATGAAAAAAATTGACTGTACTCTCTGAAACTTTTTTAATTTTCTTTCTGTTTAGCAGGGCTCTAACATTCCAACAGAGAAATATATTTTCATGAAATAGCAAAATAACAATTAAATATCCTATTTTCAAATTAATTGCATAAATCTTTTGAAATATGGAAAAATTTTAAAAAACAAAAATCAATTCATTCATAAAGTACAATTAATATGTTGTATTAATTATATTTTGTTTCAATTTGAAAGAAACTTATCAAAAAATGAATACTTGTCTTAAAGGGTACATAATATTGCTTTATTTAATTTTTATTATATATTTTATTGTTTTAATTTATAACAAATGAATGCTATGTTACTATTTCAAAAAAAAAAAAAATGTATACTTCAGACAAAAATGGTCGCTCTATCAAATTGACTATTTTTACTATTTTTTTTATATATATTTTGGTTTTGAAAAACCTATTTTCGGAAATTTTATATTTGTTTGTTTTTTTCCCTCTTTTACACTTAAATGTTAGTAAAATTTTATAAAATATTTCATATCTAGATCTTATAAAAGTACACGTCTCAATATGTCTATTTTTTTAATATGTGTGTATGTAAGGAAAAACAGTACACCAGTTACGAAAATAATCATTTTCATCTTTTATTTCTAAAAAAAAAAATGATTTATTTTTCGAAAATATTCAATAAACATAAGTAGGTACCTTCAATAATTTAGTTGTTTTCTTTTTTATATATAAAACATGAGAACAAAATTGAATCCTTAAAAAATTTCTTTCCTATATGAAAGAATTTTCATACCCACATTTTGTTTAATTTATGCTTAAAAATATATATATATACTATCTTAGAAAATTTTTTGTTCATGAAATATTTATTATAAGTATTTCATATGAATTTCGATATAGGATTTTAACTTTCCTAGAATACTTGCCTAATATCCTTTTTATATTTTTCCATTTTTTTTTTTATTACAAATTTCTAAAATAAAAAAATGTCAGCAAAAACTTAAAAAAAAAAAAAAACAAATGTAAACTTAAAAAACATTGAAAAAAGTAATATTATGTTTTTAAAGGAGATTTTTTTTTTTCTTTTAAAAAATTATTCATGTTGTTATCTTAACTAAGCTGTTAAACTAAAATACCGTTTTAAGAAATTTTTTTATATTAGTATTTTACCTAAAAATTTGTATTTATTTTCTGTCATCTTTTAATTAATGTGTTTTTTTTTTAAACTAGTTTGATAAAACAAAAACTTTAGTATAGTTAAGTTGAGAAATAACTCAATACGAGTACTACAAAGGATCAACCTTATAAATTGCAAAACACGTGCATAGTCGTTAGCAAATAATAAGGGAGAGATTATAACCAAGCGTTTTTAAAAACTAACATTTACTAAGTGGTAATTTAAAGCAGTTTGAAATTGGACTAAAAAGTATCAAAAATCAAGAGAGAATTTTTTCAAATTTTATAAAACTCAGCCTCCATTTAAAAAATGAGTCGTTAGTACATCCATGCAAAAATATAATAAAAATTTACTGCATAAAAAAAAAAGTTTGTGTTTTTCTTTAGAAAAATTTGCATACATGTCTACGTAATAAGTGTTTGTATTTTTGTAGCAAGTTTTGAATTTTTTACTCCGAATAGATATTAAACGTAAAGAAGTACAAACATTTCTTCTGAGATAACTTTATTCTTATTCTTAAGATAAAACGAGGAAGAATACAGTTGCCTTTGTCAACTCTTAGATACCCGTACGAACCGTTAGTATGTTCACAGCCTGTCACTCTGCTTACAATATTTTTTTTTTAATATTTTAGTATTTTAAAATAATTTGGGTGAATTTTATAATTTCTAGAACTATGGGTTGTACATATATTCAAACTATATTTTTACACATTCTTCAAAAGCAAATTCTAACCTTCCACATAACGATTATCAATCCAAAACTTTTTCAAATATTCTATAGTACCATTTAATTCTAAGCGGTAAATGTATATTAAATTTATTAAGTACAAAACAGTAAATATAATTTTAAATATTATATTATATTATATTTAAATATTCCATTGACAGAATAATTTCTTATAAGTACAATCAAATACATATATGTATGTAAATACGGCGCTATATAATATACATCTATACTCTTATCATTCATTCATCAGTGACATATACGATATGTAAATAAACATGATATTATATAAGTATGTATGTATAACAATATCATATAAATAAAAATTCTTCAAGCAACCGTTATGTTGTTTATTTATTTACATTTTTTGTACTACGCATTATATCCTCAACAATTTCAAATTATCGAATAAAACAAAATGCAAAAAATTAGTTAAAGAAATTTGTTAGAAAATTTGAAAAAATCAAGTAACTCTTTCGTCAATTATAAAGTAACCCTATACTATTAAAAAAGGTTGTTAACAGAAATAAGAGTATAATATTGAAGCTTTAATTTTTGTGTATTACTTCAAAAAAATGCTAACAGGTGTTCAAGTTACAGGTGTTTAAAAATTGGAAATTTTCAGTTTTTGACCCCTTACAGCTCCTAAACGGGGGGTGATACAGAAAAAATTTCTGAGATGACTCATACTTATTTTCAAAGATCTAACTTCTGTCAAAAATTTCAAGTTTCCAAAATTAAACCGTTTAGAAGATAGAAGGGCTAAAGGATTTTTCAAAATTTTAGTTTCGCATAACGGTAAATTAAGACACCGTATGCCACAAAAATATATTTATTGTATATATACTTTTAAAGCTAATAAAAGTAGTAATCGTTTGGCGTTTTCAAAATGAAGATATACCTTATACAACTTGTGCTATAACAATTTAAATATAGAGCTTTTTTGAACCTTTGGGGAGCTGTAGCTCTGTAACGGGTGGGGGTACAAAAAAAAGTTATTCAAAATAAAATTAATATTTTTGTGAGATCTATGAGCAGTTAAAATTTCATAGCTCTATTTCAAAAAAAATGTCGGGATCTAAAAGTTAGGTGTTCGAGAGCTACCCTAAGGTTTGGTCCAAACTCAACCAAAAAAAATAGGGAACCTACAAATTACTCCCAGAAAATTTTGTGTAAATTTCAAGATTCTAGCTTTCTTAGTTTTTGAGTTAGCGTGCTGGCGGACGGACGGACGGACGGACATGGCTCAAAAGTCTTAGAATTTTTTTCTGATCCGATCCATACCTTTGAAGGTATATCTAGCTCGCTTATTTCGAGGTGTTACAAACGGAGGAGTAATTGTATTATACCCGATCCTATCGTACGGGTATAAAAAGTTGTTTCCTCTACAAATTTCTAAGTTAGGAAGTTTTCCGGTAATATGGAGAAGGGCTATGTGAATGCCAAAATTTCCATTATAATAAATAATTTTAATATTAATTAATAAAGTTTTATTAAGTTAAAAAATTTCCTGTTCTTTGACGTTATTACACATCAAACAACTTAACAACTTTTTCAACTTAACTTTCAGTAACTGTACCTCCGTAATAGTACGAACCACATAAAAAAAAATTATTCTACAACTATTATTTTTATTTTTAAGTTTTTCTATTCATGGGTAACATTTCATTGCTTTATTTTTAACAGTGTAGAAGTTTTGTTAACAGTCGAAAAAGCTAAATTACTTAAATATTAACAGTTTAGAGGTAGATTCTATTGAGGAATTCGTTGGCTGGTTTCGTTTCATGATACTTTTACTTTAACGAAAGATTCTACTCAATATTTATAGAAAGGATATGTATATTAATGTAAGGTATTAACTCTTTTGTAATTTCAAATCATAACTGGTTTTAATAGCTCTTTTATGTATTTTGCTCAGACACTGGACAGTAGCATTGAACGCATCAACGAAGATGTTAGAGTTAAATTCAAGAGTTTCACAAATCTACATTGTATATCTTATGAAGAGTATTTCTCCTAATTAAACTATGGAAAGCTTCTTACAAAGCTCTGTAAATTTATTAAGTTCGCCTCCGACAGATTATTTTACGTTTTTTAATAATAATTTAAGAAATTTATTAAAAAATTTCTTTTAGAAATTTTCTTCTTTTTAGAGAAAAAACCATGGACATTCACACAATAGGTGAAATATTGAATCCTCCTCTTCTTCATCTTTGTAGTTTCTGCAATAGTTATAACAGGCAAGTTCTAGCCTTCTAGCATGTTTGTCTACCGGACAGTGTTCCGTTAAAGTCTCTATTACATTATTGATATTGCGGTGATTTAGGTATAAGAGTCTAGTTGATTGTTTAAGATCTAATGTATAGGCCAGGCTTTTTTTGGACACAGCACAAGTGCTAATAGAAAGGCTGTTGTTTGTCAGTAGTTGGCTTGTTGTTGAGACTAATATTTTCAGGTTGTAATAGGAATCCAGAAATTCTCCTTTGCTTAGAGAAGTTAAAGATTTGTGGAGGCTCATGGATAGCTCATAAGCTCCCCAATTTGCAAAGAAATAGATAATAAATTCCTTATGAATAGATAGATAAAATATGTACCTTGCACAAAAGTTTTCTATTTATTGTCAATTTTCAATGCCTACGATTATTTGTGAATTCAGATTTTAAAAATATATAGAATTCAATATAAAAATAAAAATTAATTTAATAGAAATAAAAATCAAAATGCATGATTTTTTTTATTAATTTGAATTTGTACCAATAATAAAAAAAAGTCATCCTACTTACATCTACATACAGATATCTATCTTTGTTTATTTATATAATATTTTGATATATAATACTTTGATTTTTCAAAAGGTCATTTAAACCTTTATAATCTTTAAAACCTACTTTAAATACTGATATATTTTTAATCTCTGTAAATAAAATATTTACCTAATGAATTTTAAAATGAGACATCAATTAAAAAAACAGACATTTGAATTTGTAAATAAAAAAAAAATATAATTAAAAATAAATTATTTTCATATAAAACAATTCAAAACAAAAAATAAAAAATAAATGTATATTTCCATTATTATATATAAATATAAAATCTTCATTAATAATTCAATACACGTTATTTTTAGGATTATTCATTCTTATTTATCTCTTTGTAATTATTATTTTATTTTTTTTTTTCTAATTTAAATTGAAATTTAAATTGTTTACTTTTGTAATTGTGTAAATTTCTAATAATACCCTTTGTTATCCTTGTTTAATATTATGTATATACATATGTATATATTTACAAGTCAATAAATACATATGTATATAGTATTAATGCTTATACTGATACTACAAATCCTATACATATACTTATATAAATTAGCTTATATAGGCAATATTTACCCTATCAATTTATTACATATTAAAAAAGGATTTATACTGGGTGCCTGATTGCAGAACATCATATAAAAGGATGATGATAAGGACAATCAAAATAAAATAAAAATTGTTCTAAAAGAGGAAATTTGTTTCCTAACACTTTTCACATATGCACTCTTACAAAGTTCTTAAAAATATTTTTAATAATTAAATGTACATGTATATACCTTTTCTTGAAATCACTTCTGAAATTAAATGACCATGAAATGGCTTTACAGTTTGTCATATTATTAACTTCAAATAACTCGATCTGTTGCACTTGATTGTCGTCAGTTACCTTTGTTCAATTTTAATAATTTTTTTTTTCTAGACTACACCAAACCATCTGAAATAAAATTTTTGGACGATAGAAAATCTGGAGACGACTTAATAGGTCGCTATATTGGAGAATTGTTTTTATTATATTTATGTAAGAAAATTGATTTTTTTTTTTGTTTTTTCCTATTACCGTATTTTTAAACCTCAAATATTCAAAATCAATATATTGCAGTGGTATAGATTTGACTTACATTCTGTATGAAAGCAAATTACAAAAGCTATTAATTGGATTTTTAAAAGAATTTTTGAAAATTGACCAACACTCATATATTATTTTGTTTATTTTAATTTTTTTTTCTAATTTTGACTTTCTACAATTAGGCACCCTATGCATTTTAATAATAATAAAATGCTGACATTTGACAAATTTTTATTAGTTATTTATTTCAATGTAATCATCAATTTTCAATATAATCAAAAAATTGAATACGAAATAATATAAAATATTTATTTTATATAATCTTTTAAAATTAGCTCTGAGTCAAGTTCAACTCTTTGTCACCAATCAATTCGAAAATATGACTAACCTATTTAAATCCATATGTTCGTTTAATTTATTGTAGCAAAAGGAACTAAAAATTAGTTGAAAAATTGAAATAAAATAAAGCACCCTTTTATGAGCTTTTCGAGTCACTTTCTCTGCAACGTCATTATTATGAGAATTAGTTGTTCTATTCATGCTATCTTAAATGATGACTTTTTTATGTATACATATATGTATTTTGAAAACTTATACATAAGACGAGGGAAATTTTCAATAAAACCATTTTACTACACGTACACTGCTTTTCAATAAAATCGCTTTCTTATTTGTTCTGTATAAGAAAAAAAATATTTTTTTTAGAAATGCTGACTGTTTTTGCTAATTGCATTGAAATAATTAATACATATAGCTTCTTAATTTTCGTTTTTGTTGATATTTTTGTAAATTATTATTATCAATTGAATTGCAATAGTGAAATGTAACATTTTAACTTTTTTTTTACTATACTCAAGTATTGATTCTTTTTTTATTTTCATTAGTTAAAAATTTCAAAGTTAAATAACTCTTATAAAAATTTGTATTTTTCAAATTATTTTTTCTACGAAAAAAAACTCAAAATTTTTTCTTTTACTTCTTAATGAAAATTTTCTAAAGAACTCATTTCATCCTCATTTGTTTTTCGTTTCATTATTTTATTAGTTTTTAGTACAAAAAGGAGCATTCAACAAAATTAGAATATAGTTTCACGTTGAATTAAAGTCACTTTTTTACACTCATTCATTTTCATTTAAATAGATTTAACAGTTTACAGGATAAATGAATAACAGTTTACAATAAGATCCATAATATTGAGTTAATATTTACATTCTGTAAATGCACAGCTAGATAAAAAAAAAATTACACTAAATTTTTTTTTTTTTTTAGTGGATTTCTCTGCCACATAAATGTGAACAGGAAATTACACAGCTTTTCCTTTACAGGAGTGGCTGTAAAAGTCGTAAGGGGGAATAACTCTTAAGTGGTAAGGGAACGCACACTCCCTCGGTGTTTACAGCGTATTTTATACGCTCTTACCCACTAGGCCACCGAGGCCCCATTTTAGTGTAAATACATATACAGATACATATTAAAAAATTAAAATATTCAGAATTATGTCAAAAGCTTACCTACCCCTTAAAATATTTTAAAGTGATTGTGATTGTCAAAAAACTATATGAAATTTTCATTTTCCTAGGCAATATTTTTTTTTTTTTTGTTTTTTAATAAATTTTTACTATTTTGACAAATAATTTTCTTTTAAGTACATCCCGTTTTGATTTATTAATTTCTTTATCAATCGTTTTTCGGCCTAAAACATTAATTTTAAATTACAACCCTATCATCCCTTTAAAACTTTGTGTAAATTTTCGCTCCTGCTAAAAGATGCGAATTATATCTATATCGAAAAATATATATAAAAAAAAAATGTTGGCATATAAATAAATCATTATTCTTTTTCTTTTTCTTTCAATTCCATATCCGCCTAATGTATACATTAAAAAGTGTTTAAAATATTATCAAAAAACATAAAACTTTTTATTTATTTGTTAATTAAGAAAAAACAATTTTGTGACATTTTAAAACTAATTAACTTGATCTATCTAAGTCATATGACATTTTTAATCTTTAAACAACAATTATTTATTAACAATTATAATTGACAAAATAAAAAACTGATAAAAAAAAAGACTTTTATACCACCATGAAATCATGTTAAATTTTTTTACATTTTATACCATCTTTTATCTTGCAATCTTTCATTTATATTAACCAATCAAAATAAGAACAACAAAAACAACAAGTTTTAAAAAAAAACTTTTTTTTTTCTAATCTTTGTTTAAAAAAAAAGTAAAATTTTAGACTTCAGAAGATAAACGAGAAATATTTACCATACCATGAAAACGAATATATAAATAAAAAGTTTCTTAATTTTTAATTTCAGCATGTTTCCAGCATAAAAAAGTACATATAACATTATTTTAGAAAATCTTAAGGATAATAAAATTAACGGAAGAATTTTCTTAAAAAAAAAATTTTTTTATGTATTTTTGATTCCAAATTCAAGAAATTTCTTAAGAAATTCAATGACGTATGAATATGCAAACCAAAAAAAGAGCAAAAGTTTTCTTTTCATTTTTCTTTAACTTTCACAAAAAAAAAAATATTTAATTTTAATATTTTATAGGGTGAAAAAAAGAACTTTTGAAAAAGAAAGTAAGCACATTTTAAAATTTATTTATTTAAATTTTTAGAAAAAAAATTCTTATAATAAAGTTATATATGATTTGCCTACACGAATTACTTAATTTTTAAAAAAAATTAATAAGCGGTTTTCAAAAATTTATTGTTTCCAACATTTCCGTAAAAGTAAACAAAAGTACGTAGGGAGAACCATTTTAAAGCTATTAAATACATAGAGAATTTTTGACTGCTCTCGTAAGTTTTAATTTACGATATCTATAATAAAGTGTTAATTTACAATCAAATAATTAAACCTATACGATGGTTATATGGCATTTAACTTTGGGGTTTTGCCGAGGAAATGCATCTTAAAAAAATGCAAACATTTTAGAATACAGTCTCATGCAATATCGTAAATACTCCCTGCTATATGCATTAGTGTTATACATAAAGATTTTGGGTTTTAATCCCCAAAATTATAAATGAAATAAAATATAAAGCTCATCTAGAACGGCATATAAATGTTGAACCGACTCTACTTAAAGAAATTAGATTACTACAGTAAAAGTTTAAAGAATAAAACCTTTAGATCTAGCGCAAAGTGCCTTAAAAAACAAAATACATAAGATATACGCTAAAAGAATAAGTTAGCAAAAAGTTAATTAATAATGAGTTTGACTAGTTTTAATAGAGGACGGATAAGATTTAGTTGGTAAAAATTCGGCATACATTGTGCAAAAGGTACATTGCATCTTTTCAAGATTCCCCACAACGCACGACAAAAAAATAACAAATAAAATAAAATTTTAAAACTAAGCTAAAATAATTTCTAATTGCAATTTGCTGGTAACGTTCTTATCAAGGGTGTGCAAGAAAATTATTCAACTCTTCAAAAATATAAACTACTCTGTGGCCGTTTGACTTTATGTTTCTAACCTATGAAAATGTAATCAAATTTGTTTAATAGATACTTTGATCAACATTGGTATCCAAATCTAATTTAAAGTGTAGCACAATTTTCTTTAGCATTTTGTAATGTAATTAAATTTAATCAAATTTCTGGATTAAGTTTCAGAGTACAAAAGAGATGTAATTGAATTTATTTACATTTTTATCTGTATCTAATATTATGGACTTATATGTGACAGTTCATTTTCAAGAATTGGTAAATTTATTAAAAAACTTAATGAAGCACTGGTATATAAAATAATTTTAAATATTGCATTTTCCATTTTAGTGCGTCAAAAATCTTTCAAATCCTCAACATTAATAAGAACTTTTTTTTTTTTTTTTGGGGGATTTGTACAACTTAATCATGTTGATTTTTTTTTTTTTTTTTTTTTGCTATTTCCAAATAAAATATACATAATATTTTTAAATTCGTAAAAAATAAATAAAACAAAAAAAAGAAATTTGTTTACCAATTATTTTGAGTCCTTGAAATATTTTTAAACTTTCTTTTTTTATTAAATATTTTAAATAAATATGTTTACATATATATAGTATGCATATTAAATATATATATACAAGAAAAATTTATTTACAAAAAACAAAAAATATGTTGAAAAGTATAAATATATTGCTCTTTAGAACAGAATTTTTTTTTAAATAGAACCAAAAGAAAAAGAAAAAATTAATTTTTTTTTTTTTTCTCCTTTTTACTTTATAACCAAACCAAAAGATCATTTCATATATATGTTTCATCACACCAATCATATCAAGATAATCAAGACGAGTATATACTTATTGGCTCTTAAAGAAAATTGATTTTTTCTTGGTTTGTTTAAATTTTATTTTTCCTTTTCTGCACTTCAAAAAAAAAAAAAAAAAAATTATTTACATCAGCCATTCATTTTCTTTCTAAACAAAAAATTTTCACTATGGTTATATTGATTATAAATTTTTATTATAGAAAAAAAAAAAAAAGGGTAAATTTGATTGTCAAAAATTCACTTATCTTAAGCTAACATAAACATGATCCTTTTAAATATAGTAGTTTAGTAGAAAAAAAAACTATAGGTATATTATTTAAAAAATAAATAAATTGTTTGTTTGTATAAATGTGAAAATTTAAAGGCTATTCACTATCACTATATACACTAATATTATATATTATATTTATTATCATGAAAAATGCAAAAAAAAAAAAAAAAAAAAACCATACCCAAATATTGAAAATATTCAGGATTATCGGATAAAATATTAACTGAAAAATGAAATATTTCAATATCTATAGACACATTGATAAACATTTCCTAGGCTTATAAAGATATTATGTCCTTATTTATAACGATATTTTCTATAAATTTTCCAATATATGGCTATATGTAAATTATTTAGTTTAAAGAAGATTAGGCATATTTTTTTTAAATTTAATACCGATTCATTAAAAATATTAAAATAATTTATCTATATTGAAGTTTTTTTTAAACAACATGATGTACTATAAAATGACAAAATAAATTTTTTTTCTGCTAATAAATAGATTTTGTCATGTTTATGTTTAAAAAAGTTATTTTTTAATATTGCTCTAAATTAAGTATATATAGATTTGAAAATTTACTTGAAGAAAGTTATAAATTCTATATTGGATTGTTTAAAGTTCAATTATGGTTTTTTATAAATTGGAAATATGATAGGGAAAGTTCAAAAAAAAAAAAAAAATTGAATTGAAAAATTGGTAAAATTAAAAAAAAAAATTCCTATATTTTTTAAAGATTTAAAAATTTCATTTTTTCTCCTTTCAATTTTCAAGATAATGAGTTATTTTAATAACTTTTCGTAAGGATTATGCAAAATGAAATAATAAGTTAAATTTAATTTTTACTTATATATTGTAATTCAAATAAACTTTAAAGTCATGGAGAATCAACAGTCTCATATTATTGCATATGTATACAAATAGTTATATTATATATCATAAAAAAATTTTTTTCATTCATGTATGTTAAAAAAAAAAATCATTCAGAAACAAAAAATATCTGAGATTCTTCAGATATTTTTTAAAAAAATTGTACAGTAAAAACTATATATAGGTATATAATATCTAACATAATGGTTTTGTTAATCTTTTTTTGTTTTGAGAGATTATATCCATTATTGATGTGAATTATCATTAATACGACTTACTCATTATTTTTCTTTCCTCCACCTTCGATTTTTATTTTCTACACTTTATATAACTCAAAAAATCTTCTGTATGCTTCAGATTACTACAACTCAGGTTATTTTAAGTATATTCTTCAGTTATAACCGCATTTCAACCACAATTTTTTAATTTTTAAGTGTTTATATTTGAAGCAATTCTCCAATACCATTTAATATTTTTGAATTTCTCCACTTATATTAATTCTTGGAAATTAATATTGATTCCTTTAAAGCATCGCATTTTGACCATAATTTTAGCATAAATTATTTCAATATCTTTTTTGCTAATTAGCTTCACTCTGTCTGTTCGTTTGTCAAAAAATTTAAGAATTCTCGCTATTTAAGAGCTCTTAGAAGTCAATAATTGAAAATTGTGACTTGCACACCTAGGAAAATTTGTTTAAAGCAAGATATCCATTCTATTTAAAAGGTTTATTATAGTTTCACTTGTTTTAAGGGTTTTTAGTAAATTTAAAAAAGTATTTATAATTTTATCTGATAAAAAATTTTCTAAAGAAAACTACAAAATATTGATGGAAAAGTCATAATATCAAACTGCTTTTATGGTCTTTTCTTAAATGTGTGCTTTTTAAAACTTTTTGTTTTTTTTTTTCCTAAGGGAGGTGGGAATTGGGAAGACACCAAGAATTTTCCCCTTGGTAGTGTCAGATTCTTACTGACTAAACCCACCTCCCTCTTTAAACAATATAATGGGATGAAATCCTTACCTGCGAACGCATTATATTGGCTATGGAGTAGGGATAGGAAAGGATAGGAAATGGATACGGAAACATTGAATTGGGAGTGGAACTGTAAGGAAACAATGAATCCGCCTATTATTATTACTATTTTGCTAACATAGACTAAAGCTGTGACAACAGTTACAACATGTAGTAGTAGTATATAGTACTACATGAGGTAATTATTGAAGGCAACCCCCACTGTCACTGTAGCGGCTACTATTATTGGTATTAGTATTCTTATTAATATTATTATTATTATTATTTTTACTACAGAGTCAGCGCCATCAGTGGATTACAACGTGCAGCAGTATATAACACCTTACTAGCATGATATAACCAAAGATGGCTCCACTGTAGCAGGTATCATTATTATTACTATTATTATTATTATTATTATTATTAATATTATTATTGTTATTATTACTACTATTAATTATACGATATACATTATTACGATATAAAAGTACTACATATTTTTTTTATTTATGACCTGACCGGGGTTTGAACCCAATACCCATCGATTGAAAGGTTGGCGACTTAACCACTGCGCCATGAGACAAATACCTTATTCTTTTTTTTAAATTAATTGTTTTATTCAAAAATTTCCTTTACAATGTTTTTTTTTTTTGTCAAACATTATAACTAAAAATAATATTAAATAGATAACATATATGTTTACCATGTTAGAACTACTACTTAATATAACCTAATTTATTCTTTTAAAGCATTTATGTGAATACAAAAGCTATATTTTATTCAAGTTAATGAAATAAAATCGAAAAAATTTTTTTTTTTGTTTTATATTAAACTTTTCCTTAAATGAAAAAAATATATTACAAAGTCAACATAATAAAGTATATAGGTTATGTTCTAAATTTTTTAAAATTGAATAAAAAGTAGGTAATTAAACAAAAACAAAAAAAAAAAAAGACAAAACTCTAGCATACTAGTTTTTCTACTCTATTATTTCACATTTGATTCTTTGTGATGTGGCCTTAAAACACAAAAGTAGGTGGAAATAATAAATGGTGGAAAACAAAAAAAAAAACAAAATTTCTATTATAAAATAGATTGTCCTACATAAGTCAGTAAATAAATATATATATATGTAAAAGAAAAATAGCACATAATAATCGAACATTACATTTACATACATATATACATTTTTAATTATGTTTAGATAAAACTTTTATAGTATCCTTATGTTAACATTTGAAAAATTTATGATGAAACTTTTATTAGTTTGATTGAAAATATTCTACTAGTTTTTACCAATCCCAAAATAGATGTATTGATTGTTTTATAATGTAACTATAGCTTATTTTTAATGCATTTAATTGTGATAGTCATAGTATGAGTAAATTTAATAAACTTTATCAATTTTCTACCTTGTTTCATTTCAAAGGACGTTCAATAACCTATTAAGATAAAACCTATACTATTTAAGAAAAAAGCATCAATAAAATACTTTTTCTTTTTTTTTAAATATAAAATTTAATAGATTCCGAAATTTCAAAATAGAAAATATTAATTTAAAAAGAGTATAATAAAATTCGATCGCAGAAAGAAGAAAACAATTAATTTGTTGATTTAACGTAATTTTCAAAAAATTTATATTAGGATAAAATATCCTTGATAATGTTAAATAATTTCTATATGTGTAGAAAAAATATATTAAAGTAATAAAGTCTACTTACTTTGTAATAATAAATTGCTATAACAAACTAATTAAATTTTCTTCAATTTTCAACTAATTTTATTTCATTTTGTTGAACTAATTTTATAGAGAGTTTGAAAATTGTTAAATAAAATCTTTATCATTTTTTTAATTTAAAATTAATTTAATATAAAATAAGTAAGAAATTTTAAATTAGAATTTTAAGGCAATTATTTGACAAAAAAAAAAGTAGACAAACATAAACAAAAAATCACCTTCAACATTATTAAACTAGAATAAACGAGGAAGAGTGCAGTAGAGTAGACTGTGTCAACTATGGGATACCCGTATGAACGTAATATATCCTGTTTCTATAAAACTTGATCATCTTTTAAAAACATTCAGAGTTTTAGTACCGAACTACAGAGATATATTTATGTAAATTGTGGAGTTGTATGATAGCTACCCGAATCTATTGCGCCTAGCTTCATTAAGTTCCAAGAAATGCAAAAAGCCTGAACCGGCTGCTCTAGACCAACCAAATTTTACAAAAGTTGTTGGCATGTAACTCGACACCTCTTTACTAAATTTCAGATTCCTAGCTTCAATAAACACCGAATTATTCTCATTTAAACGGAGAAGTTGTATGGCAGCTACCCGAACCCGCTGCACCAGCACAACCAAATTATACAGAAGTTGTTGCCATAAAACTTGATCATTATTTGCAAAATTTCAAAAACCTAGCTGGAATAGATACTGAGTTATTTCTATATAAAGATAGAAGTTGTATGGCAGCTACTCGAACCCGCCGACCGAAAATGTTGGATTTAAATAGCAAAACTAATAATTTTGCAAAAGTGACGTAAAAAAAAATTCAGCCCCCTAGCTCCTTTATTTTTTGAGTTATCGTGCGGACGGACGGACGGACGGACGGACGTACATGGCTTAATCGACTCAGAATTCGATTCTGAGCCGATCCATACCTTTGACACTATATCTAGCTCGACTCCTTTAAGGTGTCACAAACGTAATGGCAAATTTATTATACCCTTGAACATAGTTCATACGGGTATAAAAATATTAATGGTGGAAATCCTTAATATCCTTATATAGATCTATAGATCTTTTAGATATATAGATCTTTAGATATATAGATCTATATAGAATAGATATATAGATCTTTTAAAAATAAAATTTTATAAAGGTGTTATAAGAAAAGTTTTAGTATGGTATGAAACAGTAACGTTATTTAATTTTGATCAATTGGAAAATTACGATAATCCCTGAAAGGGACAGCTTATTATGCTATATTTTTGTGACTGTGAAGTTTTAGCTCATTTCATATATATTAAGACTTTAAAATATAAATATAATTTCAAAACAAAATCGAGGTTTAAACTAAGAAGATTCAAAAACCTATTAAGAAACTTAGGACAACTCTTGTTATTTCAAGAAGGCGAAAGATCTACTTACAAAAACCGTAAGCAGGAAAGGATACAATTGAAGCGGTTGTAAAGCAAAGTTTTAATAAGCAGTGATTAATAATTTCCAAAAATATATGGCTGTTGTAATTTAAGTTTGGAAAGTTGCACCGATTGTATAAAAGCATTATCAAAGGGCAAAGAAATAATAATCCTTAAACAGTAAAGTCAGTGCTTTCAAAATTTTTCGTCTTCATAATAGAAGAAAAAATCTTATACGTATAATAAAGTAAAAATATTACAAAAGTTGTTTTAATAAAAATAAAAATTCTCAAAAACTAAATAGTAGACTGAAATTTAAAATCTTTATTTGTAACTTACTCTTATTATTTCAAAATCGGATGTTACACACATCTTGAAAATAACATAATTAAATTTTTACTTTAATATGAATTTGTTTAAATAAAAAATATTTCAATATTTAAATTCTTATTTTGTCCTTCGATTTGTTTTTATAAATAGAAAATACACATAGAATGAAATCTAAAACAAAAACAGCAAAAAAAAAACTAATTTTTTACTTGTATTATTTTATTTTTATCCACCCACTAAAATTGAATTTTTTTTTTTTTTTGATCTGAAACCAATCCATAATAATATGTAAATACATAAATTTAATTTGCTTACTCTCTCTTTCCTTACATATAAAATTTAGAAAATATTTTTGAAACCCTCATCTGTGTGGAAATTTAAATCAAAGATTTATTATTTAAATATATAGTATATGCCTATAACTAAATTTTAAGTGTACACGTGTATATATTTCCAATATAATATACCAAAAACAGCAGCTTCCATTATTGAATTTAATAAATTCTTTATCTAACGAAGCGCGAAAATTGTTCTTCTCTTTTTAGGGACATTTTTAAAAAAATGTCGAGAATTTCTTTTTTGTTTGAAGAAAGGAAAAAACTTTTCTGCTCCATAGCAACTTTTTTTTTTTTTTTTTTTTTGGGTAACTTTGCGTGTTTTCTTTTAATTTTCCACAATTTAATCAAAAAAAAAAAAAAATCAAAAAAACCAAACAATTTTTTATTATTAGAAAAAAAATTAAATAACCAAAAAAAAAATTCATAAAAATTAAATTATCTACAGATTGTGATACATTAGAAGTGGTAATGATTTGATAAAAATAATTTTAAGCTAAAATTTAATATTGTTTTTTTTTTTTTTTGCAATTTTACAACAACAAAAAATTTTATAATTTTGATTAAATTTTTCAAAACTTGTCTATTTTTCCACTTTACAACATTTTTCCACGTTACAAAATTTTATAAACTATTGAAAAAGTTGACTATGTATATTAAAATAAAATGTAACAAAAATATGACTTCAATGACCAAATGTTTACACACATGATATATGAATCGAATGATTGCTGATCCAAATCTTTTTAATTTTTAGGAAAATATACTGGACAAAATAATCTTAAAATTAATCCTATATTTCCTTTAATATTAAAATAAATATACATAAACTAAGAAAACAAGAAAAATTAACATATCTAAATACGTATGACCCGCTAATTTATGCTAAAAATGTTCTAATTTTTCAAACTTATTTTTAACTTATATACATTGTGCAAAACCACTATAAAATAATTTAATCCTTATTTTGAAATGTATTTCGTATATACAGATTTGATTAACTTTTTTGTTGCTTACGCATTAACAAATAATTAACCAAAAAGTATTTATCTGCATAACTTAGATTTATTTTTCTATTAAACTTCACCGTATACTTTTTAATGTCTTCGTTTAATAATAAACTTATTAAATTTTAAAAATGTTACCCCTACTCCTATATATTAGTTTACTAAATCGTGATTCATTATATCCTTACGAACATATATAGTATAAGGGTATAATAAATTTGCCATATTACATTTGCGACGTAAAGAAACGTGACGAGATGTGAGAGACACGTGAGAGATTAAAGATATGATATGGAAAACAATATATATTTGTCGATTTAGTTGTGTGCATCCGTCCACCCATCCACACGATAAATTAAAAAATAATGGAATTAAAATTCTAAAATTTTTATCATTTCATTTTTATGTAAGTTTGCCTATTGAATTTGATCGCATTCGAGCGGTGGGTTCGAAAAACTATCATACAACTTTTTTTTTATATGAAATAACTCTATTTAAAAAATATTAAATAATCTGGGTATTAAATATCTATATAATCTGGGTATTTAAAATTTAAAAGTCAAAATAAGTTAAGTTTTATGCCAACGACCTCTATTAAATTTGGTTATTCCAAAATTCGAGTAGCCGCAAAATTTATATTCTCATATATTGGTACTAAATTAGGCCTAGATATCTCAAATTTTGTAAAAGATGATCAAGTTGTATGACAACAATTTCTGTAAGCTAAGAACTTGATATGTTTGGAGCAACGGGTTCCACTAGTTGTCTTACAACTTTAAAATTTACCTAAATATATCTAGATACTTATAATTTAGTCAAAAAGATTAAATTTTTCAAAAGGCGATTAAAGTTTATGGAACAGTATATATTTTTCGTGTGGATTTCCTAGTATCAACTTCTTGTCAACTCTTCCTCATTCTAATTTAAAATCAATATGATATGGGATTTGTTGTATTCAATTGATCTTAGACCGAATATTTTTCTAAGTTATAGTTTAAAGAAAATTCATCAATTAAAAATATTTCAAGATTTAATACACATTTACAAGACTCAATACTTTGGTATTGCGAAAAATTATAAAAATATTATGAAAAATTGCGAAATTTCTATTTTCACATCAATTTTTCTTTTTAACTCTCATAATTATAATCAATATAGTCAATAATAGTTCAAGGACTGTACACAATGCAATATATGAAATAAATGACATTATAATCAAATTGAAATAATTTAATAATTATGATATTGCTAAAGTACTTTCTAAATTTTTCTTTCTTTATCTTACTACAATGAAAAAAAAACAAAGCGTAAAAAAAAAAAATTTCAATGACAATATCAATTTATTTCCGATCCTATTATTTGCTGTAGGTGGTTAATTTTCAACATTTTATAATATATTTACATTGTTGGAAGTCATATATAATTTAACAAAAAATAAAAATTATTTTTCATGACCTATCTTTTAATGTTTAGTATCTTCCTTATATGACTTTTTTTTTTTGCTTTTGTTTTTTGCATTTCCTTAAGTTATAATAGACATTTAGGCACTACATTTGATATTGTTTCTTTCTTTACAAATATCCCATGACCTTTTCATTATATTCTAGATTTATTTTTATTACATATATACAATTTATTTTTATATATAAAGATTTAATATATAAACAAACATAATCATCCACATATTACAATATGTGGATGAAAATATACAAATATGATTTGAAAAATCGTAGCTATAATAAACCTATCATTATACCCGTATGAACTATGTTCAAGGGTATAATAAATTTGCCATTACGTTTGTGACACCTTAAAGGAGTCGAGCTAGATATAGTGTCAAAGGTATGGATCGGCTCAGAATCAAATTCTGAGTCGATTAAGCCATGTACGTCCGTCCGTCCGTCCGTCCGTCCGCACGATAACTCAAAAAATAAAGGAGCTAGGGGGCTGAAATTTTTTTTACGTCACTTTTGCAAAATTGTTAGTTTTGCTATTTAAATCCAACATTTTCGGTCGGCGGGTTCGAGTAGCTGCCATACAACTTCTATCTTTATATAGAAATAACTCAGTATCTATTCAAGCTAGGTTTCTGAAATTTTGCAAATGATGATCAAGTTTTATGGCAACAACTTCTGTAAAATTTGGTTGTGCTGGTGCAGCGGGTTCGGGTAGCTGCCATACAACTTCTCCGTTTAAATGAGAATAACTCAGTGTTTATTGAAGCTAGGAATCTGAAATTTAGTAAAGAGGTGTCGAGTTACATGCCAACAACTTTTGTAAAATTTGGTTGGTCTAGAGCAGTCGGTTCAGACTTCTTGCACCTCTTGGAACCTAATGAAGCTAGGCGTCTGAAATTTTGCAAATGATGATCAAGTTTTATGGCAACAACTTTTGTAAAATTTGGTTGTGGTGGTGCGGCGGGTTCGGGTAGCTGCCATACAACTTATCCGGTTAAATGAAAATAACTCAGTGTTTATTGAAGCTAGGAATCTGAAATTTAGTAAAGAAGTGTCGAGTTATATGCCAACAACTTTTGTAAAATTTGTTTGGTCTAGAGCAGCCGGTTCAGACTTCTTGCACCTCTTGGAACCTAATGAAGCTAGGCGTCTGAAATTTTGCAAATGATGATCAAGTTTTATGGCAACAACTTCTACAAAATTTGGTTGTGCTGGTACGACGGGTTCGGGTAGCTGCCATACAAAATCTCTTTTTAAATGAAAAGAACTCAGTGTCCGTCCGCACGATAACTCAAAAAATAGAGGAGCTAGGAGGCTGAAAATTTTTTACGTCACTTTTGTAAAATTGTTAGTTTTGCTATTTAACTCCAGCATTTTCTGTCCCCAGGTTCGGGTAGCTGCCATACAACTTCTTTCTTTAAATAGAAATAACCCAGTGTCTGTTCAATCTAGGTATCTGAAATTTTGCGAATGATGATCAAGTTTTATGGCAACAACTTCTGCAAAATTTGGTTGTGGTGGTGTGACGGGTTCGGGTAGCTGCCATACAAAATCTCTTTTTAAATGAAAGAACTCAGTGTCCGTCCGCACGATAACTCAAAAAATAAAGGAGTTAGGAGGCTGCAATTTTTTTTACGTCACTTTTACAAAATTGTTAGTTTTGCTATTTAACTCCAGCATTTTCGGCCGCCGGGTTCGAGTAGCTGCCATACAACTTCTTTCTTTAAATGGAAATAACCCAGTGTCTATTCAATCTAGGTATCTGAAATTTTGCAAATGATGATCGAGTTTTATGGCAACAACTTCTGTAAAATTTTGTTGTGATGATATGACAGGTTCGGATAGTTGCCATACAACTTCTCTTTTTAAATGAAAATAACTCAGTGTCTATTGAAGCTAGCTATCTGAAATTTAGTGAAAAAGTGTCGAGTTGCATGCCGAAAACTTTTGTAAAATTTGAATGGTCTAAAGCAGCCGGTTCAGGCTTTTTGCATTTCTTGGAACTTAATGAAGCTAGGCGCAATAGATTCGGGTAGCTATCATACAACTCCACAATTTACATAAATATATCTCTGTAGTTCGGTACTAAAATTCTGAATGTTTTTAAAAGATGATCAAGTTTTATAGAAACAGGATATATTACGTTCATACGGGTATCCCAGAGTTGACACAGTCTACTCTACTGTACTCTTCCTCGTTTTTATATGTTTATGAATCATTAAATTGTCATAATGATACAAGTTAAGGACGTACATTAATTTTTTTTATGCAAGAATATAATATTCTTGTCATTTTAGAGTTATATTTATTTTTTTCTTTTTCAAATATTTGCTTAATTTTCGCGAAAATATTTCATATGTGATTATATTTATATATTTTATACATGTAATCACACATAATATATCATATACATGTAGCAAGATAAATATGTAATTCTAGAAACTTATGTTATCTCAAAAAAATTTTAGACTTCATTATGACTATTATTCTAAATATTACAATTGAAATAAATGAATATGCGAAATACAAGTCAATTTTCGACATATTTTCATATACTTACCATTTACCTATAGCATTATTTTGATTTTAATTTATAACTTTTGGAAAATGAGAATAAAAAAATTCTTATCCTGGTAATTAAATTGAATAAAAAATTTTACCATTTTTATTTAATTTTTTTTTTCTATTGAATTCTACACGTGCAAAAATTTGATAAATAAATTAAGTTTACTTAAATATAAAATAATACAGTTTCGGAAAAAATAAAATTAGTGACCAAATATGATATATGAGTATGGTATGAAAAATATATGAGAAAAATTTTAACATTTGGCTATAGTGTATTAAAAACTAATAACTTTAATACCGGTGCAAATAATGAAGAACATTTTTTTTTTTTTATTTTGCTGTTGGGATATGTACGAAATTTTCTCACATAAATAAAATACACTATCCCAGTTTTTGAAACAAAAAATATTTAAAGGACACTTTTATTATTTTTTTCCGCAACTATATACTTATGTTGGCATCGAAAATTGATAGTTTGTTTTTTTTTTTTTTGTAATTATTGACATGTTATAAAATTGATTCCCCTATTAATAATAAATAAATTTCATAAATTTTCTAAACAAGTAAATTATATTGTGAAAAGTATTTAAATTTTTAATATTGAAATTTTAAGTTTAGATAGTTAAAGTATTTTTAATCATACCTAAATGGACACAAAATATAAACCGCACCTAAAAAGAGATAGAAAAAATATTACTTACCTGTATACAATTATACGATAAATTTATGTTTTGGCGATTATATTGCGGCATTCATCGTACATATAATCATATAATAACATTTTATTTTAGGTATTCTACATCAAGTTATTTTGTGTAAGAATAGTAACAGTAGTCCTTTTTCTTTACTTTTAATATTTTCGAAGTAACAACCATTAATAATACTAACTATTATTATTACTTTTAATATTTTTGAAATAACAACCATTAATACTAGCTATTATTATTATTTAAATAGGTTTACATCCTAAAAGTATGCAATACATTGGATTTACAGTTTGCGCATGGTTTATTTAATAAGTAATAAAGGAGCTTCGGTAGCCTAGTGGGTAGGCGTGTAGCGTATTAATCAAAGGAGTTTGGGTTCGATCGCTGCACAGATCGTAAGTGTTTTTTCTTTACATATCCCCCTTACGACCAAATATAATATAAATATATAGTATATAATATAAACAAAATAATTAATATTAGTATATAATTTAATAATAGTATAAAAAAACCTATAATGGCCTTAGTAGCCGATGGTTCAATAATACTGCATTACATTTATGTATGTAATATTAATATAAATAAATAAATAAAATAAATAATAAGTAATAGTCGTTTCTTCTTCCAGAGAACAAGCAATGGTAAACAAAAGTTAGTTAAGTCATATATATTTAGTCCTATATTTTAAGAAACATAATGTAATTGATAATATGAATAGTTTTGGGCCAGAACAGTCTTTGAAACAATTTATTCTTTTCTTTTAATAATTCTTATTGATTGTTTATCATGGAAAATATCTACACTAGGTGGGTATGTAACTCTCAGGTCAGTGTCAATAACAATGTTGATTTAAAAAACTTAAATAGTCTTGATAAATAACAGATTTAAAATGAAATAGCATAACAATTTTTCAAAAGCAATGATACAATTATATCGTTACAATAATGATATCATATACACATTTTTTTATAATTTATCAGAAATAATTTTAAATTGCTTCATGGCGAAATATTGAAATATTCAAACACATTTCTATAAAATAGTCAACAATATTTTAAATATTAAATTTAAATTTCAAAACTACTTTAAAATTAATAAAAAAAAAAATTAACCTACATTACATTTAAATACATTATTTCTTGCTATACAACAGAATTATCGAAAAACATTTTCTTTTAAAGTACCAAACAAAACGTTTAGATATACAGGGTGTTTCCGACTTGATGGTCTTCCTTGATATGGATGATCGGTCATGTCGAGACGAACAAAAAATCGTATTGTAAGGGGGTCTATTCTGGACCCTTTTCAAGATATGAGAGGTTAAAGATGTTTCGAATGCTTTTTTTTTATCTCCCTATACCAAGCCGTTCAAAAGTTATAGATTTTTTTATGAAAAGTCACTAAAATATCTTTAACACCTCATATCTCGAAAAGAGTCCAGAATAGACAACCCTGCCCCCCCCCCCAAACGATTTTTTTTCCGTGTTGACATGCCCGATCACCCATTTCAAGGAAGAGCATTGAGTCGGAAACACCCTCTATATACAGAATATACATCTATATTATATATGTATATTTTATAAATATATATTTTTATTTATGGCTAAAAGCAACATAAATAAATTTCAATTATTTTCATTTTATTACAAAAAAGCAAAAAAAAAATTAAATGTAAAATTTTATAGGATTTTAAAATATCTTGTATTAAATTCAATTTTTCTTCTCTTCTATTAACTTCTATTCTTGTTGCAAAATATGAATACAAAATAATATTAAATGAAAATTGAAACGATTTACACAATTTTTTTAAATATAATTGGTTGCAAATGTTTACAAATTTCCATATAATTTTCATATTTGTTTTTGGAATCAAAATGAAAAGAAAGGAGGATTTTATTTCATAAAGCATCAACCCAAAATAATGAAGCAAATTTAATATTTCAAGAATATTAAAAAATAATGAAAATATATCCGAAAAATTAAAGAAGAAGAATATTAAAGAAATCAATTTATAATTTTTTTTTTATTAATCTTTATTTGGTACATAAATATACCAATAAAGCGAGGGTCCTTTTGCTTTCGGATGTGAGTCATCACAATTTATGCTTATATTTGATAAACATTCCGTAATGTAAAAAATATTCGCTATTATATTAAACACCTTATTAATTTTTTAACAAATAGAAAAAAATTAAATTAAGTTTTTCAAATTAAATTTAATTTATGTATTTATTTTGGTTCCTTCATCACAGACAACACCATGATTCATGAGGATATAAATCAGTGTACATTTACAGTGTAAGTATTAATTTATAATGTTATTATTTATTTTGTTTACATTAAATGATTACAAAATTTTTTTAAATTACATAACTTCAACTAATCACTTATTCTTATTCTTTTATTTTTATTTCTGTGATTACTTTACTCACTAAAACTACAATCAACTGCGATTAAAATAATGAAATGATTATCCTACTGATCACTTAATGTATAATATTTAGATTACCTCGTTATGGTAACAAGTTTAACTTGATAAGACTTAACACTCTTGAAAATCGCAGAGTTATTACTTACATAGTGTCCATTCACCAAATTCTCCGCGAAAAAATTGTTGTTTTAGTTACGGGTCTGATAAATTAATTTATCGTCATAGTACGCATAATTTAAGGTCTAAGGAAATTTTTACTTTTGCTTTTGAATCTACTGATTATGACGGGATTGAACTGATTTCAACGATGCTTCGTGAAATAAATACTAACGCGTCGAAATTTCGAAGGATACTTTGTGAAGTATATATTAACGCGCCCATGAGAGTAAATTCTTTTTAAAAAGTAAAAGTTGCGTCGTAATATTTTGATTACTTAATTTTTGAAGATTTAATTATATATTAGTATTATGCTTTCTGTATATCGATTTCTTTACTAATTGATTACATACTTGTATATTATTTATTATTGACTCTAATACTCTTTAGCATTTGATTTTTTATATTGTATTTTTCTAATAATTTCTTTTAATTGTAACGTTCTATATTTGAGGAATATGACTTAAAGTGACAATAGTATCAATTGACGAATCTTTTACATTTACACATTGACTGGTTTAATATATGTTAAAAAAAATTACCATCTGAAATTTAAGTATCGTTAGAAATTTTTTCAAGGTTGGTTCCAACATTATAATTCTATTATATTATAATTTTGAATGTGTTAACAGCTTTTCTTAATTATATCGTGTTTCCTTAAATTTGAAGAAAATGTCTTTTGATTTTTCAAAGTTTTTTTTTTAACTATAAAATTCTAAAAAAATTTACACAAATTTTGATACAAGTCACAATCTTTTGTTTTATATTCTACATTTTTTATATTAGTTTATCTGAAGTTGTTCATTTCAGCGGTTTACTTAGGTTCACGTATATCAGATGATGTTATTTTAGAACCTTACTGAACCATCATTTCCACCAAGAGTTTGTATGGTACTGCTATTGTATATTTACCCATGCTCAAAAATATTTATAATTTTCGTACCAATAATTTAAACCATAAAAAGAAACGATTTTATTTAATTTTTAATTTTTTAATTGCAAGACTGTTAAAAAAAATAAACATCAACACTTTAAATTAAAAACCTTTTAAACACTTTAACTTAGTCAATTTATTTTTTTCGAAAACAAGTCAATTTATTTTTTTGACACTCTAAAAAAATATCTTAAAGTCATTTTTATTTTCTCACTGTAAAACAAAAAAAACAACAAGGCAGACTCTAAAACTAAAAGTTTTTAAAGGCGCATATTTTTGAAAAACCAAAACCAAGAATTTAGAATATTGTAACTTGCATACAAAATTTATAATTTTACTTAGAATTTTATATGTAAGAAAAAAATTGTGAAAAATCAAGAGACACTTTTTTTTATTTTTAAGAAAACTTGTATAATTAAGAAAGGCTGCTAATATTGAAACTTTAATTTCTGCGTTTACTTTGGAAATATGTGTGCAAGATGTAACAGGTGTTTATAAAATAGAAAATTTCCAATTGTTTATCCATAAAAGTTTTTAGACAAGAAGTGGTACAAAATAATTTCTGAGGTAAGTAAATATGAAGGATCTTCCTTCTCTCACCATTGCCAAATTCAAACTGAAACTATCCCAAAGTTATGATTGAAGCAAAATCTTGCAAAATATTGTTTTCACAAAAGTAAATTTAAATATTAATTTGTAAAAAATTGTATTATTTTGATATTTTTAAAATTGCCCGGCATTTGTAGATTAAAAAAAAAATGTTAAGCAAAACCTCATATATACTCACCTGAGGCAGGACCTTTTCAAGCTTTGTGACGCTTTAGTTCTCGTAACACACAAAAAAAATTTGCTTCAAAACATTACTATTTTTATAAGACATATTTACAGTTAAAATTTCCATATTGTATTTTCAATGGTGAAAAAGTTTTTTTAAATCGATGATTCTTGATGGACAAATGGAGTAAAAAAAGTATATTTTTTTGAAAAAGATTCATACAAAAATTACTTTGCATTACTCTAACTATCTACCTATGTACCTACTCTGTATGAAATTTAACTATAAATAAAATCATCAATCGCTAATATTTAACCTTTTCTCGCCTATTTTCTTTTATCCATGTCCTTTTCTTTTTGTGCTTTTTTATTTTTTTTTTTTGTTTTTTTTTTGTAAGCAACTCTATTAACTATTCAAACCCAAACTAATTAACTTTATTTATTTTATAATTATTTTGCTAAATTTTGCTGAGGCATTTTCTACTTTGAATTTTTTTACATTGTATTTCATCAGAATAATTAATTTATATAGAAAAAAAGGTTGACCAAGTTTTTATACCTTCAGATTTTTCTAACAAAAGAATGTCAGTATTTTTTGTTTTTATTTTTTTTTTTTGTTTTTTTATTTTAACTTTAATTATTATATTACTTTTAAAATGTAACAAATTGTTCTTATAGCCAGACAAATAAATTTCAAAAAAAAAAAAAAATTTTGTTCTTTTTTTCCTTATTTTTGGAATATAAATGTTTAAATTCATTTGTAAAAAGTATGCTAATTAGAACAAGCTGAAGAATAAATTGTAAAAGAAAATTTTCAATTAAGTTCTAATATAATTTAAAAAAAAATGCCCTCTTTTAATTATTGTTGTAATTTAAATCATCATAATAATTGACTTGAAAATAAAATAATGTTTTTTTTTTTTAGATTTTATTTGGTTTTGTCTAGAATTTAACTGAATATGGTTTACGTTTGTTTATAATTTATTATGCCAATCTTGCATTTAGTTCTAAAAATTAATTTTATAATTGAGTTGAACAACCCTATATATTTCAAAAAAGGGTAAAGAATTCCATGCCAAATACATTTTTTGATTTGAAATTATCCTTTTCTTTAATCATCTTATTAAGGCATTAGACATGTTAAAGCGGTAAGAATAAATTTTTTTGCTGTAATTTTTCTTTGCTTAAGCTGTAATGAATGAGTTTTTAGCACATTTCCAAAAAAAAATTGAAAAAATGTGCCTATTACTTTCATTCTGTCCGTCCGTCCGTCCGTCTGTCTGTCCTTCCATCTGTTTACAAAACTTCTACACCGTTAAAGATAAAGAAACAAAATTTGAACAATGGGTAAATCTCATAAAAAAATTAATGTTGTAGAACAACTTTTTCATGTAGCCCCCTCCATTACGGAGGTACAGCCGCTCAAACTTTTTTAACGCATTTTAAAATGCATATATCTTATGTTCTGTTTAACAGTTTTTCTATTTGAAAACGCAATTTGACAGGATTTTAAGTCAATATCAAAATTGTAGAATTAATATTTAATATTTAAATTTACCATTATATAAAAACCAAATTTTACCTGATTTTTCTACTTTCATAACTCCGGCACGCATTTAGATATACACTTGAAATTTTGAGGTAAGAAAGAACTTATAATTAGTATAAGGGCCATCAGAAATTTTTGTTTTGACCACCCCCTGATTTTGAGCTATTAGGGCTCAAAAATTGAAAATTTGCTATTTTTAAACACCTACAACTTCGGCACTCGTACATATTTTCTTCGGCAAGACATAAAAATTAAAGCTCCAGTAAGATATTTTTACGTGTGTTAACAGTTTATTTTAGTAGCATGGGGTTACAAAATTACAGCTCCTCAAAATTGCAAAAAAGCCCTATTTTCAGATGTATATATCTCAGGCTCTGCGTAGAAGTTTTGCAATCTAAAAACGTTAGAAAATCGCAAATTTTCTTACCTCTATAAAATAATATCAAAATTATGCAATATTTTGTAATGTACTATTTAATTTTACCGTTATATAAAAACCAAATTTTACATGATATTTCTTTTTTCATAACACCGGCAGGCTTTTTGATAGGAACTTGAGATTTTGAGACAGGAAAGAACTTCTAGAATTAGTATCAGTTTCCTCAGAAATTTTTTTTGTAGCGTCCCCTGTTTAGGAGCTATTTGGGCTCAAAAATTAAAAATTTACTATTTTTAAACACCTGTACAAAATTTTCATCGGCAAGACATAAAAATTAATCTTTATATTTTTTTAATTAGTGTGCTAAAGATTTTTCTTAGTTATATAGATTTCCGGACTTACAGCGCCACAAAATTTCAAAAAAAGCCTATTTTCATAATTTTTCTTATATAAAATTTTTAAATATTGGTGCAAGTCACAATTCTTAACAGTTTGTATTATCTTTTGGAAATGTACGCTTTTAAAAACCTCTGTGTTTTTTGAATTATTATTTGAAAAACAATAATTTTTGTGTGAGAATTTTCTCATTTTTCTCATATATACATATATATTTTTCTTTTCATGAAAAAGAAAGTCTTAAAATGTTTACCTTAATTTCTTGTAATTGGAATTCTTAGTCAATAAACCTTAAATTATTTAATAAAACAGTACAACTAATATTTAATTGTTTGGTAAAAAAAAAAGGATAGAGGTGACGGAGAGGATATTTTGTATACTTCCATATGAGAATTGTGCTTCGGCTTTTCGGTAAAAAAAAAATAATTTTTATGCTTTATTTGTACAATATGTATTGGGTTTAAAAATTTAAAGTTCCATTTATAATAGAAAAATAAATTTTACCTAAAAATACTTAAATCTTACGAATTTAATGTGGGAATTTACATCTTTTCTATAATATTAAATTGTTCTTTTGTCAAAATTATTCGAAACTATAGTAAAGTATAGTAAAAGTAATTTAAAATCTTTCCAATCCTATAAATTTTTAAATCGATTTTATTTGGTATTTTATATTATTTTTTATTATATATATACATATAACAAAAAAATGTATAATAAATAACACATAAATTTTAAAACTAAAATAATTTTTTCAACAAAAATTGGATATTTTTAAATACTTAAATAATTTTTTTTTTTTTTGTTTGTTTGTAGGAAGAAGAAGAAAGCAAAGAAAATTGTTTAATACCTTTATAAGCATAATACCTTTTAATTCTAAAATTATTAAAGAAAAAAATAATTAATTTCATGCCTTTCTCTTTAAATGTAAAAATGAAATTTTTGATATTAATTAATAATTTTTAGTAAATTGTTTATGGAGGATAAATTTGAGTTCATTGAATTTTAAATGGATTAAAGGTATAGACGTTTTATTTTTTTAAATTTTATATTACAAGTTTTAAAAACTTTTTATACCCGTATGAACTATGTTCAAGGGTATAATAAATTTGCGATTACGTTTGTGACACCTTAAAGGAGTCGAGCTAGATATAGTGTCAAAGGTATGGATCGGCTCAGAATCGAATTCTGAGTCGATTAAGCCATGTACGTCCGTCCGTCCGTCCGTCCGTCCGCACGATAACTCAAAAAATAAAGGAGCTAGGAGGCTGAAATTTTTTTTACGTCACTTTTATAAAATTGTTAGTTTTGCTATTTAAATCCAACATTTTCGGTCGGCGGGTTCGAGTAGCTGCCATACAACTTCTATCTTTATATAGAAATAACTCAGTATCTATTGAAGCTAGGTTTCTGAAATTTTGCAAATGATGATCAAGTTTTATGGCAACAACTTCCGTAAAATTTGGTTGTGCTGGTGGGACGGGTTCGGGTAGCTGCCATACAACTTATCCGTTTAAATGAGAATAACTCAGTGTCTATTGAAGCTAGGAACCTGAAATTTAGTAAAGAGGTGTCGAGTTACATGCCAACAATTTTTGTAAAATTTGGTTGGTCTAGAGCAGCCGGTTCAGGCTTCTTGCACCTCTTGCAACTTAATGAAGCTAGGCGTTTGAAATCTTGCAAATGATGATCAAGTTTTATGGCAACAACTTTTGCAAAATTTGGTTGTGGTGGTGCGACGGGTTCGGGTAGCTGCCATACAACTTATCCGTTTAAATGAGAATAACTCAGTGTCTATTGAAGCTAGGAACCTGAAATTTAGTAAAGAGGTGTCGAGTTACATGCCAACAACTTTTGTAAAATTTGGTTGGCCCAGAGCAGCCGGTTCAGGCTTCTTGCACCTCTTGGAACTTAATGAAGCTAAGAGTCTGAAATCTTGCAAATTATAATCAAGTTTTATGGCTACAACTTTTGCAAAATTTGGTTGTGCTGGTGCAAGAGGTTCGGGTAGCTACCATACAACTTCTCTTTTTAAATGAAAATAACTCAGTGTCCGTCCGCACGATAACTCAAAAAATAAAGGAGCTAGGAGGCTGAAATTTTTTTTACGTCACTTTTACAAAATTCTTAGTTTTGCTATTTAACTCCAGCGTTTTCAGCCGCCGAGTTCGAGTAGCTGCCATACAACTTATTTCTTGGAATGGAAATAACCCAGTGTCTATTCAATTTAGGTATCTGAAATTTTGCAAATGATGATCCAGTTTTATGGCAACAACTTCTGTAAAATTTGGTTGTGATGATATGACAGGTTCGGATAGTTGCCATACAACTTCTGTTTTTAAATGAAAATAACTCAGTGTCTATTGAAGCTAGCTAACTGAAATTTAGTGCAAAAGTGTCGAGTTGCATGCCAAAAACTTTTGTAAAATTTGATTGGTCTAAAGCAGCCGGTTCAGGCTTCTTGAATTTCTTGGAACTTAATGAAGCTACGCGCAATAGATTCGAGTAGCTGTCATACAACTCCACAATTTACATAAATATATCTCTGTAGTTCGGTACTACAACATCTGAATGTTTTTAAAAGATGATCAAGTTTTATAGAAACAGGATATATTACGTTCATACGGGTATCCCAGAGTTGACACAGTCTACTCTACTGCACTCTTCCTCGTTTTTTTTTGTAAAAAATAAAATTCCTAGTATTTAAGATTGAATGGTACTTAAAATATTTGACTTTAAAACCTACTAATATACATATATCTTAAATATTAAAAAATCAATATTTTTCACATTAGAACACTTTTGTTTCAAAAGGACAATGGCTTGATATACCCTACCAAAAAATTAAAATGATAAATTACATATTGAAATATAGATTAAATGAAAAATGGAGAATGATCTGATTTTCACTTTATTAAACATTTTTGAGTATTGATTACAACCAAAATATATTAACATGTGATACAGTTTAAGTCAATGGATGATCAAAAACATTATTACAATATGAAATAATTATTAAATTGGATTGAAAATTTATTAAATACATTATTGTTAAAATATGTTCCACTTTCTTTTTTCCCGTTTCTTTTCCTGTTGCTTTCATAAATTTCATGAATTCTAAACTGTTGCTTTCATAAAAAATAATGAAAATTTTCTTCATTATTGCACTATAACCTCACTGTTGTCAAATTTTAATTTGTTGGAAAACATATAAACACATACTTAATTTTTAGAACATGTTTTAAATATTATTATTTTCACTTTATCCGTATATGTCTATTTACAAAGCTTTTACACCATTTCACGTAGGACAATGCAATTTTAGCAGTAAATAGGTGTCTGAGATAAACTTTTCTATATAGTTCTACCCATTATGGAACTACAGCCTCTCAAGGTTTAAAAAAGCCCTATTTTCAAATGTGTATATCTCAAAATTGAAAATTTGCTCTTTTCAGAAACATGTAACTTAAGCACCAGAACTAAATTTTTTCAAAGAAAAAAGCAAAAGTTCAATATTATAATTTTCCATGTCAAAAATTCCATGTCTTCTCTAAGTTATGTAGCGTTTTCTTATAATAGAAGAAAGTGTCTTTTTATATATTTAATTTCTTTTTTTGATTTTGCGTACAAGACACATATTTTAAACTATCTTTTCTGTCATTCTGTCTTGTTAAAATCATAATTTCATTCTTTAATTGAATAACTAAATGATAGATTTTGTAGGATTTCGATTTTTTATTATACTTTATTTTGAAAATACCCTTATATCTGATAATTTATAGTTAATTGCACTTAGGTGTTTTACACGTGAAATAAAATTTAATTACATTTCCTATTAATAAAATAATTATGTATATTTTCTTTATAAAGTTCCTAATAATTATATTCATAAAATTCTTCCATATATCCATTTATTCTTTTAATTTTTTTTTTTAATAGTTCTTAAAAAAATTAATCCTTATTACAGCAAATGAATAAAAAAGAACTTAAAATAAAAAAAAATAAAAAAAACTAAAATTCAATATACTCCATTATATTAATTTCAATAAATAAAGTAACAGCTAATATTCTATTCACGTCTCAATTCTGACATATTTACTATATCCGGCCACATTAACATTATTAATACTCTATAATACAAAAACAAGAAAATTTTTTAATATTTTTATATTAATATATTAATAAGTGTTAAAAGGTGGTAGATGGTAATGGAAATTGAGTGAAAATTATTTTGATTGATGACACATTATAGACTTTTTCCATACATAAAAAAAAAAAAAAGTCAGATAAAACAATATTAATTAATGAGTAGGTACATTAAAAAAATTTAATAAATATATAAAATTTATTATATAGATTACATAAATAAACATAAAAATTTATTAACTTTTATTTTTTCTTTATTTTCTTAGTGAGAAACTTAATCAATCAGAATTAAAAATTATAGTCCATTTCTAAGACATAAAATATGTATAAATAGGATTAAAAATTAATTTACATAATGAATTTTCATAATGTTTCAGTTCAATAACTTACAATATGTACTTAATGTCTAAGGACAAATTTTTAACAGTGGATGTCTTAAAATAAAAATTTTTCGTGAAAACACATTTTAGTTAAAAATTAATAGCTGAACGAACTTCTACTATTTTATGTAGGTAGGTAGGTAGATAGGGTGCTGATCTTTACGATGCTGCGTGAAGGCTTCAATTAGCACTAGATTGCGCCATTTTGATAACAATGCACTCATGTGACCTGTGTTTTAAGATTGTTTACGGTTTGATATCCAAGCCGAGAAGTTCAGATACGAAATGAGTTCTTTGATTTTGTGTTCAGAGCGCTCGCTGAGGTTGTGGTAGAACGGTTTACCGAGTGAGAGAAGTCCGGCTCCAGCTAGGGCCGGACATCTGCGAAGAAAGTGCTCCAGGTTCTCACTTTTATTTGCTTTTTTGCAACCTTTCGTTGTAGGTGGGCTGCAATGTTCTAGATATGGTGCAATTATTTACATTACTCCACCTCTATTGCGATTTCGCTATATACAAAGAAAGGATCCGTTCCTTTACGATACTGATTGGACACCTGACTCTCTCAGGAGAGTTGGTGTTCTGAGTGACTCCTTTCTTTGCTAGTTCGTCAGCTTTTTCATTTTCTTCAATATTACTATGCCGAGGCACCCAGAAGAAGGTTATGTTTAGCCTTTTGCTTGTTAGAGCAAGTTCCTCTTGGCACTGCCTAACAAGCTTTGAGATTGCAATGTTCGCGTTAATGATCTTAATCGCGGATTGACTGTCCACACAGATGGCTACCATTCTCATTTGTGTGTTATTACAATTTTATGTAATTAACTTTAATTTTCTTTTCAGCATTTTACATATACTTTTAGCTTTAGGTCTTTTACTTACTTTTTTGCATCAGATCTCTCAATAAGTAATATACGTATTTATACCTCTATCTATAAGTATATTAGGCCGAAAATGAAAAATAATTCACCCGATTGAGGTCCCCTCAAACAACACTAAATTATTTCAATAATGTTTAACAACTGCTTAGTCCGAATTTTATGCTCTGTGTAAACAATAAACCGAATTAAACTGAAATCTAATTTAATAAAAAAAATTTTAAATTAAAACGAGAAAATCTATTATTATGTGAAATAAAATTGAAATAACCCTGTATTTCAAAATAGAAAATTACAAAAATAAAACAAATTTCTGCGTTATTATGATTAATTAATTAAAAGATAAAAATTACTCACTCAAGTATAATTTTATCTTATTATAACAAATCTTATTTATTTTTCATGTACTATACGTACATACTTTACACTTTTATAATATACGTACTTTATACTTTTGCCTTTGAAATTTCAATTTTCTCTAAATAATTTATTTCAATTCATTGGTTTATATATCAAAACTATTTACGATTTTTAATTAATTATTAATCATCAAATTAATTTATATGAAAAGGTTTATAAATAAAATAAATAAAAAACCTAAATGGATTAGATCTTCTAAGAATAATAATTCTGAATTAGTTTGGATTAATTTAAAAATATGATAAATCGTAAAAATGAAAGCTCCCTATACGATCATGTTTTGACTACAAAGAAACTGCAATAAGAACAAAACACAAAGAACTTCTAAAAATTAATCCGATAGTCCAAATTTCAAATGATCTAAATCATGGTGTAGTTATTAAGTTGCAAGCTCTTTAATGGAAGGAACCCACTTGTGATCAAACCCAGGACAGATCATAATATCAAAATAAGTAGTAATTCCATATCGTAATAATATCGTATAATAATAATAATAATAATGATAACATGTTTTATTGTAGAAAGGAGAGTAAATCCTTGTATAAGAGACGATGTATGAAAGGTACGCTTTTTACAGTCCTGTCGGAGTTCAAGATGTTGACTCACTAAAATCCCAACCCCTTTTTCCCACGATAAAGATGACCTCGGAACCGTTTTTGCATTACACTCATAACAAGCTAGATCACGCTGTTTTCTGCTTCATTTCCTATTGTATTATATGATGTTATTGTACTGAATGATGCAATCATCCTCGCTGTTTAGCATTATCCTGATTATGTTAATAATAATACTGCATATTGTAATTATTGATGGCTTCCTCACTGATCACTAATAGTAGTAATGATAGCCGGATTCATTGTTTCCTTACAATCCCACTCTCCACATTTCCGCTTCCCTATACCTAGTCCATAGCAATATACTGCGTTCTTACATTGACTAAAGGAAGAGTTGAGTTTAGTTATGGTTTACCTTCGTTAAAATAAAAAACATAGCATTCCTAAGCGATTTAACTTTTTAAACATTTAATGTATCTATCTCCCAAAAAAACAATACGCTTTAAATAGTAATTTCATAGGCTCATAACAGTGTTTCTTAAACCTATACAAATTTTATCTGTTTTAAGTATTCGCAATTCAAAACTAATAACAGTTATTTATTTTATTTGTAACCCTACTATTTAACTATTAACAGTTATTTAACAGTTATTTATTTTATTTGTAACCCTTAAAAACTTTTGATATACCTGTCAACTTCAATCACATCTTGTACTTTAACTGTTATTTTCTATAGTAGGATTTTCGAGGAGGAAATTTCTTTTTTTTTAATTTTTCTTTTCTAATAAGGAACGAAGGAATTAGAATAGTTTTTTCTTGTTTCACTCAAACCAACTCTTACAGTTAGTTTTTCGAGTGAAAATGAAGTGCTTTGAATGTAGAAATACTTACTTTTGATACTTAGGAAAGAAACTAAAAAAAAAAATTTGAATTTTAAAAAATAAAAATACATTTTAATTGAAAATGTTGATTTTATACCACATTATCATAAAGAAAATAAAAATATATTATTAATTATTATATTAAAAATATTTGTGTACAATGTTTTAAATATTTGTGTATGTTTTTTTTTTTTATGAAATTTTCTTATTTTATTTTATTTTTAATTATTTTTTTTTTTTTTTTTGAGAAATTTAAATATTGCTTTACATTCTATTTTAAAATAGAATTTTTAATAATTTTCTACCTATAATTAAATTTGTTTTTCTTTTTTGTTCTAAAAATTAATTGAATTTTAGTTTTTGTTCTTTGTTGAGTTGATATAATTTTTTCTTTTGATTCATTTTTAATTCTATACAATATAATAAATTTAATTTATTTTTTATTTGTAAACAATATCAAAGAAAAATACAATTAAATATTTTTTTTTTATTTAAAATTTCTTTTTGATTTTAATTTCCTTTTGTTTTTTTCTTTTATTTCGTGGTTTTGTTGAATTGACAGGAAAATAATAAAATTTATATGATTCTAAAAAGCCTTTTAATAAACTTCGATCTTTTCCAAAAAAAAATTTAAAAAAAAATGTAAAACATTTAACCACCCATATCACCTAAACGTTTAAGCAGATAGATTTTAATTTTAAGAAGAGATAAGGATCTTTTAATGCAAATATAAGTTCCACCTAATCAATTTTTTGTACTCGATGCATTTAGACACCTAGAACTTTGTTATATTTTGTACATTGCTTTATAATAATATTTATAATAAAATATCTAAAAATTAAAATATTAGCATTGTATTTTATATTGTATATGTAAAGGAATTTACTTTAACTAACTAGACTTTCTGGCTTTGGATTATAAGAACTAGGATCCAATAACTAGGAAGCGTTTGAAAAATTTCTTAGAATATTTCAAGCTGAAGGGTATACAATCAAAAGATTCGTACAGTGCATCCTCGATAGAGGATATAGAATTAGAGAAATAGCTACTCTATCGGACTGTCAAGCAGCCATAAAGGCACTAAATTCACAAGCAATTAATTCCCAATTAGTTTGGGAGTGCTTAGTGAAAGTAAAACGTTTAGGAACAAATAATAAAGTAACTCTCAACTGGCTATCTGGACACCTAGGTATAGAAGGAAATGAAGAAGCGGATCCATTTGAGAAAGAAGTACCTTATAGCACACTTTCCAGATTTAGAACCTTTTTATACCATAGGTAAACACAAAATAAGCGAAGAACTAAAAATGGAATTCGGGCTCACACAATCTAAAGAGCTTCTAGGAAAATATAACAGAAAAAGATATTAAAAAATTATAAAATCCAGTAAAAAAATTTAAAATTCTAACATGTGTTTGATTAAAAGATTAACTGGCCATCTTTTAATCAAACGGCGGCACTTAAAGAAAATTGAAATAAAAATAACGGTACAAGCAGTTTTTTTTTAATATACTCCAAAAACTTACTGCGCTTTACAAAGTTTTACTGCGGCCAAGATATGTTCTTTCTTTCTTTCTACAAATCTTTAGTTTCTTAAAGGAAATACGGCTGACAATAGTATTATAAGTGGAAGCAGAAACCACAACACGTAGAAATAAAGAGTTAATATAAGTAAAAATAGATCCATATCAAAAGGTCTCAATGTTACTTATAAACCCATTTTTAAATAATCTAATCTAATCTTACTGGTATATATTTCCCTTATATTAAAGAAGTGTATAGAAAAAATTTTTAAGAAAGGAAAAAAAGACATTTTAGGCAAATATTTAAAATACTCGTACATCAGTTTTACAAAGTACCTTGTTTGAATTATTATTTTATTTCATTTTAAATAATTATTATACACTGTGTTTAATCTTTATAGGTTTAATTATGCCGAAGTTTTAAAAATAAGGGAAGTTTATCTATAATGTTAAACATAAACTAAGCAACGAAAAATTGGAAAAATAAACTCTAAAAAAAAAATAAATTCGGAAAGTACTGCAAAATATGTAAAATTTGTTGAAGATTTTTCTTTTTTATATAATTTAATCTATAGATCGGATATAAGATTAGATTTAGTTTTTTATTCATTTAAATTAATTACTTTGTTTAATTATTTCTGGTTAATCTTAAATTTTCTGTTAATTAATTAGTAATACATTATAAAATTAAAAAATTAATATAAGATCTATTTTTAAAATTCATTTTAAATTATTTTTAAAAATCTACTTAGTATTGCTTTCAAAAATAAATTATTCTTAAAAGATTTATTTCATAGTTAGATTGATATTATGACACATTAATATAGTAAAAGTATTTTGCAAAAAAAAAAGATCGAAATTTTAATATTTAAATTATGAATTAGAAATGGATTTTTTACTTGTGGCTTTACACATAATAAAAATGTTATAGATTTGTTTATTTTTTTTTTTTTTTTAGTTTTTTTAATATAGAAAATTTGTTTTAAATGTTTAAAATACAAACAATTTAATAAAACTTAATTTTAAATTGTTTATTTTGTTTGTTTTTTTTGTTTTTTAAGTTGCAAATTTTTTTTTAAATCTAATATATAAATTTTTTTTTATAACAATTTCAAATAAGACATTACAAGTAATATACAACAATTTCAACTTTCAACATCATTTTACAGATAATTTGGTCTTGAAACACAACAAAATAATCCCATATTTTTACATAATAAATTACGTCTTCTTTTTCCTGGCCATAATTTATTTTGATCATCTAATAGTGCTGCATTTTTTTCTGTAAAGAAAAAAATATATTTTTATAACAAAAAAAAAAAAAAAAAAACAATTAAAATACAAAAATTAATTAAACGAAATATTAAAATTAAATTTAAATTCCTATAAATTAATATAAATGAAAAATATAATCTTTTTAGAGGCTACAGTTTTTCGTTATTAGTTACGTGTCATATTGTAATATTAAATATATTTTTACGCTTGCTATCAACTGAAATAAATCCTTTACCGCAATTAAAAGGAGATTCGAATTTTCTTTTTTACAGAATACTCAATCCTTAATTTACATTGTATATATGTATATACATTTATGTTAAACAAGACGTAGTTTGAAAAAAATGGGTATTGGTCAAATTAAACTATAGGTATTTAATATACAGATGTGAAACTGAATCTCGTTACATAAACTACAGTATAAACCGAGAAATAAACATAATTATTAATTATTTAAGTTTCTTTTTTTAGAAAATACATTCAAAAATTATATTTTACCATTTTATTTATTTTGATTTAAATCAGTTATTATCTTTTTGTAGTTACAAAACAATAACTCTTCAAATAAAATGTATATTCTACGTTTAGAATTAAAAAAGACTGCGTTACTTAAAAACTATTAAAAGAAATCGATTCTTTACACTTCAAAAAATCTTACAATTACCTTGACTGATGTTGACTCATTAGAAGCTAATCTTACAATTAGCTGGTTCAATATTGGAGTTAAATATTTATAATAAAAAACAAATAATTATGTATTATATTTTTAATAGCTCCGTAAAATGTCACAAAGGACGGAAGTAAAATAATTCCTAGTTTTTTTTTTTCATTAAACTTTTTTAATACAAATAATGCTGAGATACTTTTCTATCATTCTTAATTTATAATTAAAATATTTTTTTGAATTTTCATGAAGTACATATGTGATCCTATATTAAAAATTTAAGTGTCGAATTGAGATTTGGATAAAAAATTTACAAAATTAAAAGTGTATTCTGCCAACATTAAAATTAATCTGGATTGTAACTCCAAACGATTTTATCCGATTTCAGAAATAAGTGATTATATATACATAGCTTCTAAACCCAAATAATAAAATAAAAATCATAATTTTTGGCACCTACTGCAAAAAAATTATTTTAATTTAGAAAATATAATAGTGTGATGCCCAATATATTTTATTCTGTTTAGTACTAATTTAAAATGGATCAGATTATGAAAAAAAAAAAAAAAATTGTTTTCATATATTATGATGTTATATGAAAAATCATTCATTGTGTGAATTTTTCAACTTGTTAGAATGATCATAAGTAAATTAAATTTGAGTTTCAAATAAAAGTATTAAATAAATAAATATTTGATACTAAAAAAAAAAAACATTTACCATCACTATTTTATAATTATTTGATACCATCAATTAATCTGATCAGTTTCCATTTGATACGAATTGCTTTATTCTTTTATTTAATTAAATATTTTCTGAAATTTATTTCTTAAGATCATCTTTTTAGATTTAAAAGGAAGTTATGAATCAAAAGTATTTTAATTATAACATCATTATTTACTTTTTTATTTTAATTCTATTATATTTTATTTGAATTAAACCATTCAATTTATTTGTGTAAAAGAAAGTATAAGGCAATTTTTTGTTTGAAAAACATTCTGAAATCATTATTAATATGAAAGAAAAATAATTAACCACCTTTTTAGTGTTGTTACATTAACCTTAACTTAAAGAATTAAATCATTTCCTAAAAAAAATATATTTTTTCTTTTTTTTTTTTCTTTTTCAGTTTCCTTCTGAAATATATTTTTTCTTTTTCTTATTACAAAATATTCTATAACTTTTTTTTTAATATTGTTAAAAGGGTGGGCATTATTATATTCATGTAATTTAATTTTTTTTTTTTTTTTTTTTTGTTTCACCTCATAATTAGATTCATTTTGGTAATAAATAATAATAATGAAAATTGTAACTGTCAAAAACTGGACCATTTAATACAATTAATCAGAAACAATTGCCAAAGAATTGGAATGAAAAAAAAGTAAAAAAAAACATTTTCTTTTTTTTTCTTTTCCTTTTTCTCAATTTCAAAAGAAATATCAGACCACCAAGATAATTACCAATTTATCGCTTAATTAAGTAATATATTTTCAAAAAAAAACGAACCAGGAAATGGTAAAAATAAATTAGTAAAAGATGGCGTCGTTCTAATAGTAACAGTAAATTAATTCTTAAATTTAAAATAATTTCTTTGTTTTTTAGTTTGTTTAAACAATATTTTCCTTTTGACCAGTTTCCACCATTTGTTTTAATATTTTCTTAGTATAATTCTACCTATAAGTATGCAATATTGTTTATTGAATTCAATCAAAAGGATTGCGAGGGGCTTCGGTAGCCTAGTGGATAGGCGTGTGGCGTATTAATCGAAGGAGTGTGGGTTCGATCCCTGCACAGGTCGTAAGTGTTTTTTTCTTTATATACCCCCCTTACGACAAAAAATATAATGTAAATATATAGTATATAATATAAACAAAATACATAATATTAGTATATAATTTAATAATAGTATAAAAACCTATAATGGCCTTTAGTAGCCGATAGTTAAATAATATTGCATTACATTTATGTATGTAATATTAATATAAATAAATAAATAAATAAATAGGATTGCGAGTGACCACGTGATTTCACACATAACGTATTAACAGAGTTAAAGTTCTATACAGGTCGCAATTAATTTACAATTTGAATAAATTTAATCCCTTCAAAGTATTGTTGTCGAATAAGTATAATTTTGCTTAATCTTCTGCGGTTAAATTAATAAATAAAATAAATTGTAAGAAGAATTTTATATAGAATAAAAATCACTAACTTATAAACTACTTAATAACTTAAAAACTCTTTATTACATTAAAAAATGTTTAATGAACTTGCAACATTTTAAGAATACCAATTAGCAACAGTTTGAATAACTTAAAAAATATATATTCTAAAAATCTATTTAATTCGGATAAGTTCATACATAATATATATACATTCAAAATATATAATTACCATTGTATATAACATCATTCATTGTTCGTGGTAAAATTATTAAAAAAGAAAACAAAAATATAAAGAAAATTTTTCAAGAAAATTAAGTAAAATATGCCAATATAAATTTCTAGTTCAGGTAAACCATAAAACATAAATAACAAAAATAAAGTAAAAAAAAATTAGGAAATATTTTCTCTTATCTTTAATTTTCTTATTTCAAATAAATGAAAAATTAAAGCTTTAAAAAGAATTCAGATAATTGGAAAATTGTAAAAAAATGAGAAGATGGTTTTTTTTTGTTAGAAAAATTCTTCAGGAATTAAAAGTTTTGTGTTATTTTTAAATGAAAAATTATTGGAATTTCCATTTTATTTTATTTGTTTTTATTTTATTTTTTTTTTAATAATAACATTATTCTAATGAAATTTTTTATTTCGATATTTATCCCTACGACATTGTTATTTCTTTTAATTTTAAAATTAAATTTTCATTTGATTACTTATTAGATTAGTCATTGTTAGAAAGAAAAATTTCATTTATCAGATATTATGAAAATCGGAAGATTGCGTTACGTAATGAAGACTGGTTCATTCAAAAATTTATGATACTCTTGATAACCAATCATCTTCGTAGTGGTACATTAGTTCAATTGGTACAGTAAGGTCTAATTAAGTTCAGTTTAATTTAATTAATTTTTTTTTTATTTTCTAAATAACACAAATAGGATAAAAAAAAAGGTTCCACTCTACTGGGCAAATAATTCAATTCGTTAAATAAACTCAATAAAATCCTCTGAAAATAAAATTTGATATATAAAAAATCATTAAATCACAAAAATATCATTTTGATAATTTAATACCTAAATGTCCTGCATAAATAGTAAAAATGTCTAATTCAAAACAATGTTATAAGTTAAATTTTTTGATTGTACATAATTAATAAAAATAAATATGTATTACAAAATAAAGATATAAAAAATACATAATAAATCCCCTGAATTAAATAAATCCCTATAAAACTCAATAAAAAAAAAACCTTAAAAAGATATTTTAAAAACCTTAAAAAGATACCACAGTTTTATATAAAATACACCAAATTTTATTATTATACATTTTTAATTAATTTTATTCAAAACAAAAATTTAAAATAAACCAAAATTAATTATAATATCATCAATAATTTATTTAAAAACAAAAAAAAAAGTATATAATCTCCATGAAAATATTAAAATTTAAAAGTTCAAAGGAAAAATATAATAATAATAATAATAAATTAATCCAACTTTATCAGACTAATATAATTATGCTATATACAGCCAATAGAATAAGCATTAAAAAAAAAGTAATAATTTTTTACAGTAGGATTTTGAAAGGATTTAATCATTTAAAAAAAGAAAAAAACAAAAAGAATTAAAATATTATTATCATAAAAAAATAAATAAAATTAATATATTCTTACCTAAATATGATTCGTGTTGAGGCATATAATCTTGCATATCATTTAATATTTTAGCTATTTCTTGTGAATCTTTTGTTATACTACATAATTCTTCTTGATTAAAATCTGGTGTTATTTGTTTACATAATAATATTTGACTAATTACATTTCCTAAATTAGATGGACCTGCTCTGTTATCTGTTATATAAAATAAAAAAATATTTGTTATAAATTATTATATTCAAATTTTATAACTAAATAAATATGTTTTTTTTTTTTCTGAAATAATTAAAATAAAGAATTATATTTATTATACAGGGTGATTCGTAAGTAAGTGTCTTGACATATTCCATTCTGTAAGAAATACCGTGAGGACAAAATTGTTGCAAAGGGGCTAAGTTTTAGGTACAATAGTTTCAGAACTATAGGGCATGAAAGAAGATCAATCAGTTCAGTAACACAATAACAATTAGAGTTATAGTCATAGTACAGTCTTGTTCGAAACAGAAGTTATGAGTATTTTAATCAAAACATAGAAAACAGCCCCAAATCTTCTTTAATGCCTTATAGTTCTAAAACTATTGTACCCATAACTTAGCCCCCATGCAAAAATTTTGTGTTCACGGTATTACCTACAGGGTGGGATATGTCAGGGCACTTACTTGCGAATCACCCAATATCAATGGCATTTATATTTATTAACTATTCCAGTAAATCGTTATAAATTCTTGGTTTTTTTTTTACATTAGACTTTTTAAATCGAACTTAAAAACTGCTGATTTACTTTTTCCTTTCCTTTATTTGTTAAATTTTTTTTTTAATTTTCTAAAGTGTTTGAAGGTATTTTTATTTTGCATTTCCATTAAATGTGGTTTTTTCTAAGATTTTAGTTGTCAAAAAATTACAATTTTATTTAATGATTGGTTTGTGTCTCGAATAGATTTCACCAAGATTTCACAAAAAAGTTATTTATAGAAAAATGACGGCCCAATAACGTTACTGAAAGAAAAGACAAGACAACACTGAATGATGACGTAATATATATTACAAAAATTTATAAATTAACTAGCTCCATAACCCATTATAAATGACGGAAGTTCAAAAAAAACCTAGTTTTTTTTTTAATAGAGATGATATTAATCACTTCTTTTCTTCTCCAATTAAATACAATAAATAGTAAGTAAAACCACCCCATATCCCTCCATGTCATTACAACTCTTATAATAATTATACAACAACGAATAATAGTTCTAAATTATAACTTTCTCTTTAGACATATAGAAAAAGTGAACAAAGATTGAAAAAAGAAATTGGTAAAAAGAAATTTTATGGAAGCACTATATGTTTAGACACAGAAAGACAAGATACATAAGTACAGGAAATTATATTTATAAATTAATTATTAAAAAATAAAGGAAATAAAATAAAATTAATTAAATTAGATATTTTCTCTTCTATCTTCTCTTCTGTCTATCTTTAAATGATTTCAAGAAATTTTAAATTCTCTTCGTATGAGAAGTTTAAACTACTGTGCATCATTCTTTACTAGCAGCGAAAATAATTGGATTATCATTTAAACACAACGAAAGTAAAGGTTAAGGTAAGGTAAGAGCTAATTGTATGGAGCATCTTCGAATTTTTAATTTCTTTTTTTTTAATTTACACAATTTTATCTTAAGGAAAAACAAAGTCCTATACTTCAAAAAATTATTTCGAACAGATTCTATCATAAATTTATAAAAATAAAGACACATTCAATTTTTTTTTTTAAACATTTTTTTATATATACTTAACTTACCATAATAGCCAGACATGTCCATTGGTATTACTTGTACTAAACGGTAACTCTTCATTAATTCTCGTAAAAATAATTGTGATAAATAAAATAAAAGTATTAAATGCGGATTATCTATGACCATTCCATCTGTTGAAGTACTAAAAATTAACAAAAAAATTAAAAAAATTTAATAATTAAAAGTATATTTTGATCCGTTCTACTAAAAATTAAAATAATTTAATAAAATATCGCATATAATCATCATTTTATTAGACATTTTTCTTTCATTTAAAAATAGAACAAAATCAACATTTATTATTTATTATCGTAAATATTTGTTTTGCAAATGGCATTAATGTAAATAGAAATAAAATTAAAAAGAGACTCAATTCAAATCAATACAAATTCAATAAATTCACTAAGGTTTAATTCAATAATTCTTCTCGGATTCAATTATATCTGGTATTTAATATCTAATATCTCACTTCTTTCAAATTATATGTTATAAAAGGTGATAACTTTGACCTATTTAAGAATTAAAAAATACAAGAGAAAGCAAAAACGCTAAAACATTCAATAAAAAAATTGATACTGCCATAAAAATTGGAATTTTGACATTGATTTTACATTTTGAAAATAACTTGGAATTCTAACCAAAAAAAAAAAAAATTAAAGACGTATTAAAGGAAAATAGAAAGGTAGATTTATTATATAAAATATCAAAGATGTACTTTTCTAAGAATCTATCAAAAATTTTTGTATAATACTTGAGACACATCATATATCTACAAATTTTGTTTATAAATTTTCTTTAAATCCGATTTTTTTTTATTTTACTCTTCTTTATTTGTTTGTATTTTGAAGAATAGGATGAAGAATTTTCTATTTTAAAGTTACAGATTTTAATGGATATTTCTATGATTTTTCTTTTTGTTTATTTTTCTTTATTTCTCTCTGGATTATTTTTAAACAAAATATTTAATACTTGAAATAACATCACGTAGAATTTCCATAAATTTTGTCAAATATTTCAAAAAAAAAAACTAAATGATGTTTAAATAATAGGTTTAAATTAGTCAGTATGATGTTAACATTGTGGTTTTAAAAAGAAAAACAGATTGAAAGCACGTATAATTTATTTGTTATCTAGGTAACAGAATAACTTTTCGCCTATCACTTTTTTTTTTTATTTTTGTCTTGTTTACTTTTGAACTTTCTGTAATGATTTTGCAAAATTTTAACAAATCTGAAATAATATAAGACAAAGTCCAAAAAAAATCAGTTAACTAAAAATAAAATGATAAGATATTTCGTTGTGCAGACGGTACATGATAAAATCAGTTGTTCAATAATTAAATAAATTTGTGTTGACCTTAAATTAATTGATTTTGATAAAACCTACACAAGAAACATAATCTTCTAACTAGTTCAATAAAGATATTTATACATTAATTTCTTTCTATTAAAATAAAACAGTTTCTGGTACTGAGTTTTTTGATTTGTGATAATACAGTTAGTACTATAATAAACAAGGTAGAATGTAAACCAACGGTTTTTAAAAGCGCACATTTCCAAACTCAATACAAACTGTTTAGAATTTTGACTTGCACAAAAATTTGAATATTTCATGTAACAAGAAAAAACGTGAAAATAGGACATTTTTGAAATTTTGAGGGGCCGTAAGTCCGGAATCCTATATAACTAAGAAAAGCCGTTAACACACGTAAAAATATATTATTAAACCTTTAATTTTCATGTCTTGCCGAAGGAAAATGTTTACAGGTGTCTAAAAATAGCAAATTTTCAATTTTTGAGGCGTAATAACTCTTAAAGAAGGGATGCTACCAAAAAATGTTCTGAGGAAACTTATACTAATTCTAAAAGTTCTTTCTTGTCTCAAAATTTCAGGTTCCTATCTAAAGGAGTGCCGGAGTTATGAAAAAAGAAATTTCATGCAAAATGTGGTTTTCACATAACGGTAAATTTAAATCGTAAATTACAAAATATTACTTAATTTTGATATTGTTTTATATAGATAATAAAATTTCCGTTCTTCTCGCGGTCTATCTCAGAGCCTGAGATATATACATCTGAAAATGGGACTTTTTCGCAATTTTGAAGAGCTGCAACTTTGAAACCCTTTACAACTAAAATAAACCTTTAACACACGTAAAAATATAGTACTGTAGCTTTAATTTTTATATCTTGCAGAAGTAAAATGTGCACAGGTTCCTAAGTTACAGGTGTTTAAAAATAGCAAATTTTCAATTTTTGAGCCCTAATAGCTCATAAACAGGGGGTGGTCTAAAAAAATTTTCTGAGCAAACTTATACTAATTCTAAAAGTTCTTTCTTGCCTCAAAATTTCAAGCTTCTATCTAAAAGCGTGCCGGAGTTATGAAAGTAGAAAAATCATGCAAAATTTGGTTTTTACATAACGGTAAATTTAAATACTAAATTTAAAAAAATTGTAAAATTTTAGTATTAATTTACAAAGTTAAAAAAAATACCTGTCGAATAACGTTTTCAGATTGAAAAAATCTTAAGCAGAACATAAGATATATGCATTTAAAAATAGGGCTTTTTCAAAGTTTGAGGGGCTGTAGCTCCGTAATGGATGGGGCTACATGAAAAAGTTGTTCCACAAAATTATTTTTTTTATGAGACCTACCCATGGTTAAAAATTTTTTTCTCTATCTTTAACGGTGTAGAAGTTTTGTAAACAGACGGATGGACGGACGGACGGACAGAGTGAAATGTGCTAAAAATAGAAGTAATCGGAAAATAAAATGGGTTTTACAAAGTTCTATAAGTTATTCTTTAAAAACCATTACTAGTCAGAACCAGTTGATTATAAAAATCATTTACATGGTCTAGATACGAAATTTGATAATTTTTTTAATTTTTATTGAAGCTGAAATATTAGTGGTAATCACTCCATCTTTTAAAATAAAAAAGTTATACAACATTATATAATGTTGACGGTGTATTGGTTTTAGCCTAGGATTCATTGTACTTGTTTATTGGTTTTAGCCTAGTACTTCATTGACACCATTGATTGTTTTTCATTTTCTCCAATAAAAAGTTCTGCTACTAGTTGAATAGAGTAATCATAAATTTTTTTTTTTTTTCATATGACGTAATGTAGTTTGTATTAATAACCGATGAAATCGAAAAAATATAAAAGTGAATGGGTTAAATATTTCTAGAAATTACTTGTTAAAATATTAGATATGACAGAACCATCTTTCATTTTAACATGATTTCATTTTAATTAACTAGCATTTATTTGATTTACTATATTTTTTATAAAAATAATACGTGAGTTATATTATTTTAGTGAAAATATAAATTATAACATAATATTTTATAATATAAATATTAGTAAATAAATTTTTTTTTATTAGTATATCATTATTATTGGTATTTATGTAAAATATACATTGATGTTAACATTAAAAATAGTAAAATATAATAAAATCGATTCAACAGTTAAATGATTCATAGTATACTAGACAACTTCTATACAAAAAACATTTAAATATTCATAAAATACAACCACACAAGAATTCCATCAATATTGTTTTATAAATTGATTCAATTGTTGAACAACAGTTGAATCGTGTAATGTATACTTTACTTTGAATTTAATTTGTACAATTAAAAACCAATTATAAACTGAAATTAATTTTTGTTTTAAATTATGATTTAATTTTAGAAATTAAAAAAAAAATTTCATACTGCAGTTTATATGTATATAATATATTTTTAACTTTAAAAATAAAATCAAATATAGTTAACATTTGAAGATTAACAAATTAATTGATATAATTAAATTTACTTTATAAATTCATCTTCTTATTACAATATCAAATAATCGACACCACAAATGAATAAAAAACAAAAGGAGACAAAACATAATATTATTTATTTAAATTTTTCTCATTCTTCTGCCGGATTAACGCTTTAAAAAAAAAACATCAGGTGATATTCTCAAATTTTTAATGAAAACCTTAAAATAATGAAAAATATAAATCCCGGAAATAAAACCTAAAATATCACACCTGCCCAAAATAAACAACAAACAAAAAATATTTAAGATATTATATAAATTCAGTAGAATGTACACAAATTCTAAGGTGAAAATAATGAAAATCAAGTTTGGAAAAAAATTATTAATGACACAAGAGTTTGAAGACAAAAAAAAAAAAAGAAAATAAACGAAAAAAAAATGTAATTTTGGGTAAAAAAAAAAATTATAACCAAAGGTTATAATAATGGTAGAATTTCATTTACTTTTACGGTGGCAATTTATCTAAAAGGTAACAGGAACATAAGATACAAAAAAAGGAAATTTTTCTCTCATTTCACTTATTTTGGTTAAATTTTAAATTAACCCAAACATTTTTAAGGTATTTATTAGATATCCTTTCGTATAGAAATTTTTCATACACTTTTGATATAACTAACAAAAAATAAAACACGTAAAACCAAATATTTATGTAAATTTGATTAAATTAATTTAATAAAATAAAATACATATTATAATACAACACTTAAGGAAGCAGAAAAAATAAACCAAAAATTGAACGTCTGACAAAGAAGTTATTTGTTTTTATGATTGCGTATCTATTTAAGATTTTAAGCATACATAAAGATAATTTCCATTATAGTTCTTACTTTTTTTATTTATATATTTATTTATTTACTCAGAAGGAGCAAACAACTTGTATAAACATGTATTTACTTTGAAGCTTGTACAATTCCTAGTCGGCTGTATAGCTATTGAATACGATAATATGTATAAAGTAGAAAGTTTGTCTGTTTGCTTATTTGCCTTTATAGCTTATGAACCACTCACGCATGGCTGAAACAAAATTTTGTGTGTGTGTGTTGAGTGTGTGGGTGGGTGCGTGTTGTGTGGGTATGTCTGTGGGCACGTGTACAACTTAAACGACTGACCGGAATTTTTTGCAATTTCATATTTAAGGTTTTGACGTAAATATCTCGGATTGATAAACTTTTGGAGCAAATCGGACAACCGAAAGTGGTGTAGTTTACTAGTTAAGTTTTTTACGAATATTTTGTAACAGAAAAATTTTATGAGAAAAATTATTAAGAAAAAGTTGTTACACAAGTAAAGAGCAACAACTTTGCCATAGAACATTTTTTGATCCGACTAACTTTAACTTTTATTTAATTTTTTTTTCTAAGTCCAAATTTCATACATAACACTCATGCCATACATAAATTTTTTTTGTTTTTTTTTTGTATCTCTAAAAATTTATATACATAATAGATATGTACTTATATCTTTTTATTATTTCTTACTTTGTATGAAAAAACATCATGTACATTACATAATAATGTAAATGAATGTATGAATGAATGAACATACATATATTTTTACGATTTCATTGCTCGTTATTGTTATTGAATAAAAAAAAATGTTGTTAAATTATTAGAAGTTATTTAGCTTTGAAATAAATTAATATGTTAAAAATTTATAAATTTTGGCATTGTACTTTTCGTGTAGTGGCGGGCGGTCCTGTGGTGCAGTCAGCTGATTTTTTTGTTTGTTTTTTCGTTGTGCTAAACACTTTGACTGATTAACTTCAAACTATGTAAAGACAATTGCTTCTAATTTTACATGACGCTTTCTAAATCTTACATGTAGTAACTGTGCATATTATACCAATTAATGTTTCTGCACAATAGTATAATATTATACTTTCGGACAGTATAATATAATTTTCAACTTACTTTACTATTTAATTTTGTCCAACATATTTATAGAATTAAATTAATGTAAATATTATATGACAAATATCAATTAATGTTTTATGCGTCCAGAAAAGTGATTCAAAGATCTAAATGTCAAAAAAAAAACAATTACAATTAAAATACAAAATTTTGTAATAATTAATTTTATTTATTTAAATATTTTATTAAATAAACGCATTTACAAAAAATCAATTAACAAATTAGCTGACAATTTTCTTTTGCTTTTCTTTATGTTTAATTTATGTTTTATTTAATTCCCAGATCAAATTATTTATGTACAGTAATTTTTTTATTTTAAGTGCCAATTAAATTATTATTTTTTATATAATTCCATTACACGTGACAAATCAATATATTATATACTAGTATATACATATATATATAGATCCATGCTCAATAAATTATTGAAAAATAATAAATTTTCCTATCAATATCACTTAAAGTAAAGAAATTAGTTTGAGGGTATCATGAATAATGAATCAAGCAAAATTAATTTCCAGTACAATTTTTTTAGCTTTTTTTTTTGCTGTTTTTGGATTCGGATATGTTTTTTCTTTTTTTTTTGAATTAATTTAGTACTGACACAAAAGAATACCCAATTTATGAAATCATTTATCTTTTTGTCTACTGATTCATCAATAATTTGATGAGTTTACTAATTAAATTTATGTTCACAGAGAGTTATAAATCATAAAATGTGAAAGTACAAAAAAAAACGGTAGTTTTGTTTTTAGTAGATTTTTATCAACCTCACTTCATTTTTATATTTTTAATAAAAAAAAAAGTTAAGGATGGTTTTTAATTATTTTTTAAAATGAAGCGCGATTAAAAGATTCAATTATAAAAAAAACGAGCAATATTTATAATTGATTTGTAGTCATATTTAATGTTAATAATTAAAATATTTTACAAAATGGTAAAAGGTATATTATTTTTCTCATTTTTCCTTCTCTTACATAAAATTTGTAAGAAGAACATATCGCAGTTCATTGAAATATTGAAAATTTCCTAAAAGTATGCAATTTTTCTTTTCAAGTATCCTTTAATGATTTTAATCACACAAAAATGATGTCATAAATTATTATTTTATAAATAAATAAAACAATACATTTTGTCACTAAAATTACTTAATTTATTAAAAAAAAAATAAACAAAAAGTGAATTTTATTATATATGTCAAATAAACAATTTTATATATTTTTCTAACCATAAAATAATTTGTTTGTGAATTTTTATTACTTAGTACAAATAATTTTATTTCTTATAAAAAACATAAACATATTCATAAGCATAAAACTTATAGTCATGTTTGGTTTGAGTTATTAGGTATAAATATTATGTAATAAAAGTAAAAACAAACATAAACGGTATTTAAATAAAAATTCTGCGACAAATAGGTACTCAAATTTTATTAAAAATCAATATTTTAAATATTTTATTTAAATATAAAAAATTCTAAAAAAAAGTACACCATACTCAAAAAGTATAACAAGCATCAGTGTTCCTATCTTGTGAAGTAAATTTCGTAATATTAAAATATTTTCTAAAAATCTAAAAAAGAAAAAAAAAACGACATGAAATGTACATTAAACAAAGTAAAATAAATTGAATGGAGAGACTTAACATAACAGTTTCCAGTTAATTAATTCCAACGATTTCAAAAAGAGATTTTTTAGTAAAATTTTGAAATATAATTCAACAGTAGATAAATCTTGATAAGTAGTAGATAAAAGCTGACTTTAATTATAAGCCAGGTAAAAGATACTTTAATTTATTATAGTATTATCTCAAATTAGAGCTAGCTTGAATAAATTACAAACAATAATTGAAATAGTATCTACATTTAAAAAGTGAAAAATAAAAGTTTTTCAGGAAAGTAAAATATTCCTTTTCTAAAAAATAAATAATTTAAAGATTTTACAAATATGAATACAGAGAATCATATGATGAATTAGAAAATAATTAGTGATTACAACTCAAAAAAACATTTTTTTGATAACTAAAATAAAATAATCCTAAAAATCCTTATTAATCAGTTAATCAAATAAAAATTAGGCCTCTTAACAACTGTTTTTTAATACCAACATTGTTTATTTATCTAAAACATAATTTGTTACTTTTTTGTCTTTGAGTATTTGCAAATACACTATTCTATCAAATATGATCATCATTAATACAAAAGTACCATAATATGAAAAAGATATAACAAAGAATAACACAAAAGAAGGATTAGAGATAGTATTATAAATTTTAGGATATTGTACTATTTTAAAGACAAGAAAGCAAATCTTTTTTTTATAACCCAAAAAAAAAAAACAGATCCTTTTACTTGCAGAACTAGATCCTTTTAAATTGTAAACAAAATATTCACATACATTTTAATTTTTACATAGATTAATATCGTAATTCGAATATGAGTAATGACATTTTTTTTTACTGGGCATTCAAATACACTATTAAACTTTTTTCAGACAAAGTAAGTTTAATGAGTTGTATTAAAGATAGCATTTAATGCGTATGCTTGCGAAATTTGTTTTTCGATTCATTATACTTTTTTTTTTTTAAATTTCCCACAGAAAAGAATTCTATTATATGTAGAAAGTGCTTTCAATTTCAATACAATTTTCAAATCTATTTTTTAAGCATTTTCAGTTTTGTGAAGAAACTACAATTTGATTGGTTTAAAGAGAAAAAAAAAAACTAGTACACTTAGTCCGGCAGAAAAATATTAAACTTTAAACGGATGTTAAAGGATGTTTTTTAGGATTGGTTTCAAAAAATGTTTTTTTATTTACCAAAATCAAATTTTTTTAACTAAAAAATTGTATCATTCCATTCATATACTTACATTTCGAACCTCAATTTTTCCTATGGATATTTTAAATTGAAATCCAACGATTAATTGGATTTAATAATTAATTCTAATTTAATAACTAATTCCTAATTAATTCTGAATAAATTGTTATGAGTTTTAAAAAAATATTTAAGATCGTGAAGATCGAAAACGGTCTCTAAAGAGCTATGTAAGAAAATGTTGGAAAAACTACAATTTGCTTTGTATAAATCTAATTTAATCTTTTTCTTTAATTTATATACTTTTCTATTACATTACGACATTATCATCAATCTTTTTAGATATAAAAAAAAAAAAAAATTTATAACTATTGAGATAACTATAAAGAAAACACATTGTTTATATTAGTTATTTTCCAACAACTATCAATTTTATATGTATTATATACACTTCTTTTCCTTTTTCATTAAAATTATTATTAATCTAACTGAGTAAACAGCACTTACTAAAGCTAATACTCTAAAATATTAAAAAAATTAATAATTCAAAAAAAGTTTTAAAAAAACAACCTGATACAAAAAATACATTGCAACAGTCAGGATATTAATCATTTACTTTTACTTATTTTTTGTTTGGTAATGTTTTTTCTAAAGTTTATCTTACATAAATCTATAGAAGAAAGAAAAGTATATTAAGTATTGAAAATTAATAATTTTTTATATTAAAAATTTTATATTTTTAAGTTTATTTAAAACCAGCTAAAGATAAGTTCATATTAATGAAAGAACTTAATTTAAATCTGAAATTTCTTTAATATTGTAACACTTCGGTATATTCCAAAAATTCTAATATATTTTCACATTATATCAAAACAAGGAAATATGTAAAACCAAAGGTTTCTATAGGTGCACATTTTCTAAAAAACAATAAAAAAACATTTTTTATAATTTTATTTGGAATTTTCTATATAAAAAACAAGTAAAAGTAACAGTAAGTCGATGCAACAGACTTATTTATACCCTACACCTAAAAAATTCAAATTAAATTAAAAATCTATAAGTTTAATCTATTCTATAGTTAGGTATTTAATATAACTAAGCTAAAAAAATAAATGCTTTTACAACACCCTAGTACCAAATTTGAAGTTCCTATCTTTATTAATTTCGAAGATATGCTTGTTCGGTTTTGGGAGTTGTATGGGAAGTACCCGAACAGCTCCTCCAATTCATTTCAAATTTTCGACAAATAAGGGATTCAGGAAACAACACCCTAGTACCAAATTTGAAGTTTCTATCTTTATTAATTTCGAATATATGCTTGTTCGGTTTTGGGATATGTATGAGAGGTATCCGAACAACCACTCCAATTCATCTAAAATTTTAGGGTAGCTCTCGAACACCTAACTTTTAGATCCCCACATTTTTTTTGCAATAGAGCTATGAAATTTTAACTACTGATAGATCTCACAAAAATATTAATTTTATTTTTAATAACTTTTTTTTGTAGCTCCATCCGTTACGGAGCTACAGCTCCCCAAAAAAACGAGGAAGAATACAGTTGCCTTTGTCAACTCTTAGATACCCGTACGAACCGATAGTATGTTCACAGCCTGTCACTCTGCTCACAATATTATTATGTTAATATTTTAGTATTTTAAAATAATTTGGGTGAATTTTATAATTTCTAGTACTATGGGTTGTACATATATTCAAACTATATGTTTATACATTCTTCAAAATCAGATTCTAACCTTTCACATAACGATTATCAATCCAAAACTTTTTCAAATATTCTATAGTACCATTTAATACTAAGCAGTAAATGTATATTAAATTTACTTAGTACAAAATAGTAAATATAATTTTAAATATTATATTATATTATATTTAAATATTCCATTGACAGAATAATTTCTTATAAGTACAATAAAATACATATATGTATGTAAATATGGCGCTATATAATATACATCTATACTCTTATCATTCATTCACTAGTGACATATACGATATGTAAATAAACATGATATTATATAAGTATGTATATATATTAATATCATATAAATAAAAATTCTTCAAGCAACCGTTATGTTGTTTATTTATTTACATTTTTATGTACTACGCATTATATCCTCAACAATTTCAAATTATCGAGTAAAACAAAATGCAAAAAATTCGTTAAAGAAATTTATTAGAAAATTTGAAAAAATCAAGTAACACTTTCGTCAATTATAAAGTAACCCTACATTATTAAAAAAAGTTGTTAACAGAAATAAGAGTATAATGTTGAAGCTTTAATTTTTGTGTATTACTTCAAAAAAAATTTAACAGGTGTTCAAGTTACAGGTGTTTAAAAATAAAATTTTCAGTTTTTGACCACTTACAGCTCCTAAACGAGGAGTGATACAAAAAAAATTTCATTCGAGGAGTGATACAAAAAAAATTTATTTTCAAAGATCTAACTTCTGTGAAAATTTCAAGTTTCCAAATTAAACCGTTTAGAAGATAGAAGGGTTAAAGGATTTTGCAAAATTTGAGTTTCGCATAACGGTAAATTAAGACACCGTATGCCACAAGTATATATTTACTGTATATATTCTTTTAAAGCTAATAAAAGTAGTAATCGTTTGGCGTTTTCAAAATGAAGATACACCTTATACAACTTGTGCTATAACAATTTAAATATAGAGCTTTTTTGAACCTTTGAGAAGCTGTAGCTCCGTAACGGGTGGTGCTACAAAAAAAAGTTATTAAAAATAAAATTAATATTTTTGTGAGATATATCAGTAGTTAAAATTTCATAGCTCTATTGCAAAAAAAATGTGGGGATCTAAAAGTTAGGTGTTCGAGAGCTACCCTAAGGCTTGGTCCAAACTCAACCAAAAAAAATAGGGAACCTACAAATTACTCCTAAAATATTTTGTGTAAATTTCAAGATTCTAGCTTTCTTAGTTTTTGAGTTAGCGTGCTGACGGACGGACGGACGGACGGACATGGCTCAAAAGTCTTAGAATTTTTTTCTGATCCGATCCATACCTTTGAAGGTATATCTAGCTCGCTTATTTCGAGGTGTTACAAACGGAGGAGTAATTTTATTATACCCGATCCTATCGTACGGGTATAAAAATGTAGGGACCTAAAAGTTAGGTGTTCGAGAGCTACCCTAAGGTTTGGTCCAAACTCAACCAAAAAAAATAGGGAACCTACAAATTACTCCCAAAATATTTTGTGTAAATTTCAAGATTCTAGCTTTCTTAGTTTTTGAGTTAGCGTTCTGACGGACGGACGGACGGACGGACATGGCTCAAAAGTCTTAGAATTTTTTTCTGATCCGATCCATACCTTTGAAGGTATATCTAGCTCGCTTATTTCGAGGTGTTACAAACGGAGGAGTAATTTTATTATACCCGATCCTATCGTACGGGTAAAATTATGCTTGTAAAAAATGAAAATTATTACCAGAAAATGGATTTCCTTTATTTGGAACCATTTTTTGCAACAATTTTTTTGACATTTTATATTCTATTTGTATTATCCCTATTTCCTTCTTTTCAATATCTTTTGTCTCAGCCAAATCTAAATATATAGGAATCGTATACTGAAAATTTTTGCTTGATCTTCTTAAACACAACTTTGGTTTAAAGGTTTTTTGTTATTAATAAGAGTACTTTGATTAGTTGTTTAACAATTTAAGGTTTATACGAAACTTTTAATAATAATTTTAACAACAGATTCATTTAATTTGATTATTTTTCAAATTCATATAATTTTATTTATTAAATAAATGAGTTAAAAAAAACTTATAATGAATAAAATTATCTAACATATTATTGATGTTGTCTTTATTAAAGTGATATTTTGTTATTTCGGTTGGGGAAAGCAAACACTTTTCTTTGCAATATATCACAATATAATAAAAATATAATCTTAACATAAGAAGAATTTTTAAAAGAAAATCTAGCTAAGCAACAACAGTAAAGAAAACGTGTACAAATAAAATTTTTACAAAGTTGCACTTTTTTTGTTATTTAAACAAAGTTTAAAATTTCTTTTTAAAAAAACTTTTTTTGCAAAGTTTTTTTTTTTTCAAGTTTCTTTACAATTTTATTGCATTTTTTAACCAAACATCAACAAAACATTTTCATTATTTTAAATAATTAAACTAAAAAGAAAAATAAAAAAATTTTTTAAAATTGTTTAAAGTTCATAGCCTTTAGAGACTTGTAAACTTTATTAGTTAATTTTTCAAGATTTTTAAAATTAAAAAGAGTAAAATGTAAGAAATAAATAAAGAATAGTCTAAAAATTAATGTCATATTTAGTTCTGTATAGTTTAGTTATTACCGTACTGCTAAAATTTACTGAATTTCGTTTCTTAAATATAAAACAAATTCCATATTCAAAAAGAATCTATTAAACACAATATCTCATAAATAAATCAACATTAAAGAACTCGACAAACCACTATATAATATATACCAATCTCTTAAAAATTTGCTATTTCAATGAATACAACAATTTAAAATGCATAAGTCAATAAAGTATAACAATTTTATAAATTATATGAGATTCAGGCGCTAGAAATTAGTTGTACTCAAAACACAAAATACAATTTAAAATAATCATACTGAATTCTGTAAGAAACTCCATTTGTTTCAGTGCTTGAAACTGACCTGGAGTTTCATTGGAGCGCTTGATATAAAAAGCTTCTAACAATTACTATAATACCGCAAAGATAAACATTTAATTATTTTATCCGGGAACACATTCTGTTCCTACAAAATATTTGGGTATAGTTTTCATAACTTTCTCTTTTTTTTCTTTTTCTCTTTTTCTCTCTCTCTTTAATTTGAACACATGTACATTCGACTAAAATCGAAAATTAAATAACTTTATTTATATAATTAATAACAAATGACGCGGTTTTGCTTAGAAATGGTTTTCTTTAAAATGTAAATGAATTAAATTTTTTTCTCAATTTAAAGTTAAAAATGTTTAAAATTCCTAAAATGGCTAAAATATAAAACTTTTTTATAAAAAAAAACCATGTTTTAATAAAAAATAAATATGTACAATGAATTTTTTAAACCCAAAAAACAAAAATGTAACATTCTTTAACGCAGAAAAGTTTTTTAAATACTTTTTATTTACATCCTCTTTAAAATAAACATCAAATTATTTAAAAACAAAACCATAAATTCCTTTTGTTTTCCCATTTTCTAAAACTTTACAATAATAATTGTTGAAAGGAATTTTTTTTTTAATAATTTTTTTGTTTTTAATTTTTTTTTAACAAACACGGAATCAATTTTTTTAGCTTAAAACTATTTTACATAATGGTCAATATATTGGAAGTAATTTCGAAAACAAAAGACTGCTTTTTATTTTCACAATATATAATATTATATAAACCAAATTCATAAATATATAACTTACATGTCGCAACACATAATATGTAATTGTTTTAACAACTCATTTTTTAAAACTATATTTTAACATCCTTAAAATTCGCTGCGAGTTATTTTTTAAGCTATGACGTGTACTTACTTCATTAATGTATACATTAGTGTATGTAATGTATTTGTTTTATTTTGACATGAATTCCGAAAAAGTTAAAATTTATTTATGGAACTTTTATATGAAGTTTAAAAAAATTATAAACTCACTTATGAAAACTACGCTTGAACTCATAACTAAACTTTCACTTATTTAAGCGAATAAACTTGAACTCATAATTAAGCCCTTACTTTTTCAAACAAAACTACGCTAATACTCTTGGGCTTTGTTTTACAAAATTAGATTTGAATTCGGCGGGACCCTCCAAAACAGCATTGGGATTTCTACATAAAGTGAAAAAAACAGCAAATTTGTTTGTGTTTCCATGTGTTTTTGTTTGTTATTTCATAATTCGGCTTATGCAAATTCATTTGTGGTACAGATTTAAGTTGAATATTAAGAATTTTGTTCATAATATGGCTGCCGATTTGAAATCAATTTTCATTCCCTAACTCAACTTCCTTTGACCATGCAGTACATAAGTACTAAAGGTCGTATAATCTAATGTTTGGTCAAAAAAATGAGGTAGGGTTCAGTGAGTTAAAGTGCCTCATACTTATATAGAACTCGTTTCTCTTCTCTACAGCGCCTTTTGATGATTCTTCCTACCTACCACCTACCATCACAGAAAAAAAGCTTCCTTTTATGCATTCGACCCAAAATCTTAATTAAGTATTAAGAATAATTCTGTTATCTTATGTTGTATTAATGACTCCCTATATGTGGTAAAATCAGTCGAAATTTTTAATTTGCAGTCAGGACTTTTTGTGTTCTATTCACTTCGTTGTTTTTACACGGAAATAATTAACATTTATATAGGTACAGATGTATATTATATCTATATTAATTTTTCTATGTTATTATTATTAATATTTTATTAATGTACTATATAAATATACATACATCTTAATTATCGAGCCGGTTGCATTTTATGTATGTGAACCAACTGAAAAACTGAAAAATTACTTAACAGCTATTCCCGTATTGTATATGTATATTTTACTTTAATATTATGTTTCGATATTCTTATAATCACTTAAAATATAACAGAAATCTCCTAAGAATTTGAAAACAAACAAAAATTGTTTTTTTTTAAATGAAAATTTCATTATTAAACTATTATTTTTACTTTTAAAATAAATTTAATACACCATTTACATGTATTGCAATTATTTCAGGTTAAAAAATCGATTTAATTAAAGTTTTATTTGAAAAAATGTAAAAAAAATCGTATTAAAATACAGAATGACAAAACATGAATTGAATAAATAATAAAAATTTTCCCTTTTTTTTCTTTACTAATTTTTTTTTTTTTTTTGTTTTGTTTTTCAAATGAATCCGTTTTTTTCCCTTTTGAATTGGGAAAATGTAATTGGTATTTTTTATTTTTTTTAATGCGTTTTCATTATTTTTTGTCTCACTTTCTTTATTTTTTTCTTAACTACTTTTATATAAAAGTACAAAATCAAGTCATTGAATATTTCTTTTTTGTAACCCACACTCATTAGATAAATATTTTATTAAGATTTTTTTTTATGGAAAAAGCTTTCAGGATTACAAATGTGTCAGCAAAGTATAAGCATTTCTGTCTTCTTTTTTTTTTTTTTTGGGATCTTTTAGGTATAATGGAGTCTTAGAGACTTATTTTAAGATAATCAAAACATACAAAAAAATAAATAAAACATGAAATAAAAGCATAGAAAATTCATTTAAATATTTACTTTCTTGGTTGGTAGTGTTAGGTTCTAAATTTATCAAATACCGTGTTGACTTTATCTTTTGTTACAAATAAAAATTTACTTTTATTTCAATTCAATTAAATTTAAAAATTAAATAATTGAAAAGAATTAAATGAAACAAAATTTTAATATTTTAAAAGAAATTACAGAATGTAAACCAAAGGTTTTTAAAGGCGCACATTTTTCAAAAGACTATAAAAACAGTTTAAAATTGTAAATAAGTTTTTAAGTTTTCTTGGAATTTTTTATGTATAAAAAATTGTGAAAAATCTAAAAATATTTCCTTCTGTTTTGAGGAAAATCTTCACTATAATGTTGAAGTTTTAATATTTACGTTTTACTTTGACAAGATTATGTTTAAATGCTTAAGTTCCAGGTGTTTAAAAATAGTTTTAAATTTTTATTTCTAATAGCTTTTAAATCGGGGTAGTACAAAAATATTAAACAATTAAGCTATTATCCAAATTTGAGAGGCTGTAGTTACGTAATGGGGAAGGCTATATAAAAAAGTTGTTCTATAATATTAATTTATTTATGAAACCTACCCATGGTTATTTCATCCACCCATTTAATTCCCCTATCTTTAACGGATCTTTAACGTTGCAGAAGTTTTGTAAAAAGACAGACGGACTGATGGTTTAAATTTTAATTTAATTTTATTTATTTATTCACTTCAAATATTACAAATTACGATTTTTTCCTTAACTAACTATTACACACATTTCAAACTTTCACAATTACTTACTTACAGAGGTGAAATATTTAATTTTAGTTCTTAGGTTTATGTAGGGAGAATTATTCAAGCATAAATAATTGTTTTATTAGATATAAAAGGAAAGAAAAAACCTTACTTTTTTTTTCTTAATTTTTTTTATTCCTTTTGTACTATTTCTAACTTGAACTAACTTTTATCTAATTAAAAAAATACATTATTCCAAATATTCTACACTTTGGTATTTAAGAAATTTTTTATTGCCACTTTAATATTTGATTAATACGTTATTTGCTGAACAACTTTTGTTAATAAGTAAGTACCCCAGTCGTCTGAGCTATTACTGTAAAAACCAGCGGAATGTTAGTTTTTTTTTCTCAATCTTCTTGTTAAAACAAAGAAAAGTAGATTAACCATTAACTTCCATATTCTGTTTAGAGCAACTGCAGCTTTTTGATATGACTATTGCAGGTTTTTGATATGTGACTATTTCATTAAGTAATGGGCAAGCATGCGGAATAATTAACAAAAAAAAATACTTTCATAATCAATCATTACTTTCAATGCATTTTCACGAGATAAGTGTGAAATTTTATTAGGAAATAATGATTGAGAATTTTTTTGAACTAAAGTTATGAAACAATTTAAGAAAATTTAAAAACTTTTTTTTTACTGTAACTGATAAGAATGGTTCCCTAACTCTATTTGACTTTCGAATATGTAACTGAACTTAAAACAAATTTCATAATAAAATACTTAAGTTTCCTAAAATAATTCTTCAATCTATCTAGACGATTGAGTTTTACTAACTAACTATCACATTACGTATATATTTTTGAGAAGATTTATGTAAACACGTTTTCCTTTAGGACTGATTTATTTCAATATATATAGTAATTTTCATAATCGCTCTTCTTGTTATTTTCTATGTATCAAAAAAGGATATTCTCTTTAACAGTAACATATCCCAGAATATTTTTTGAAAATCAATTGACTTTTAGTTACAAAACAAAAACATTTTAACCTCGAAAAGGATGAAAATTTTAAGGATTTAAATGATAACGATATTTATTATATTATTATGGTAAATTGATTTTGAAAGTTTGTTTAAACTTAATGTACATTTTTTTTTTAACATTTAAACAAAAACATTATAAAATTTTTGATGAAATTGTCTGTCGTTCTTAGCACTTTTTAAAAACTTCAAAATTTTTCTCTAAGGTTTAAGTTTTCAAAAATTCCATGGCAAAGAAATCAAAGTTTTAAATTTTTGAAATAACTCATAATGAATCAGGCGAAAACTATAATTGAAGTTTAATTATAGTTATTTTTATGTTCTTTTGATATTTTAGTAACGGTAAAACAATTTTTCAATCTAAAAAGTAAATTTTCTTTTATTTTCAGAAAGAACCTAACAAGAAGAAAAAAATGTATTTTTATTATAGAATTTTTCTTAAAGGTTAATCTGAAACAATTTGATTTGATTATAATACGACAAACCTTTTAGATGTTATTTTACTTACATAAAATGTTGTCGAAAATTAAAAGAATATTTCAGATAAAATAACATTGAATATAATATCCTTTTTAATCAGCCTAAAAAAAAGTCTTTAATTTTATTTATTTGTATATTTTATTAAACATTGATTAAAAGAAAACGCTTTGTATTTATGTTAGACTTATAAAACAACTTATTAGTGGATAGATATTTTAAAGTGTACCAAATGTCAATAATACCAAGTGCCAAGTGTGGCAATAAATAGTATAAAACTGTAACAATATTAAAATCGTGCAGTATATATGATGGGATTAAATGTTATTTTGCAAAAAAAAAAAATAATAGTCCGATCGAGATCATTATTGAGACAAAAAAGTTAGAAATATATAAGTCATATATCCTTTATTTAATTAAGGCTGTGAAATCTTGAAGCTGAAATATCGTTAATCTTAAAATATTATAAATAAAAATAAACTGAATCTCGCAATTAAGATATAATTAAAAGAATTGGTAAATCCGAACACCTAAGGTAGGGAAATTATGCAACAAGAACGAATCAAGTTATAAGAATAGAAAAATGGTTGAAAGGAAGATAAGAAAATGATATCAAAAATAATGCCAGAAACGTAACCTACAGATTATAAAATGAAGAAAAACACAATGCAAAGAAAACTAATTGTCATGAAAATGAAATTTCACCCACTAACAGCTGTTTTGTTATAAATAAAATTCAAGTAGAATTAAACAAGGTTATTTAAATTTTTAAAGATATTTTTAATTTTATTTAAGTAATCTCATCCCATCTTACTTCTAAATATACGGATACCATCCATCCCATCTTACCTCTATATATACGATTTCAATCGTAATTCAAAACAAATTTAATAATTTTCATCTTATGTGAATAATTTCAAGGAAGGGATGTTATTTCAAATTTAATATAAGAATATGTACGTTTATAATTAATCCATAACAAAAAAAAAATTTCCACACTAATTATTTAATTTTTGTTTTTTTAAATTCTAATAATAGTTATTAATATAAAAAAAAAAGTTTTTAATTAAATTATAATTGAAATTACCAAATGTTACAATTTAATAAATAAAATTAACAAAATCGCTAAATACCTTCAAATTTTCTAAAAATAATTAAAATAGGTTTCTTGTATTGCGTAATATTATTATTAAAATATTAACTATAAGATATTAAAATCTAAATTTAACACTCAAACATTTAATAATAATTATTTTTCTTACATATACCATCAAATTTATAGGATAATTTTTACCTATTTTTATTACACCCAATCCAATCCAATATAATAATATAACCTATTTTTAAGAAGGATATAAAATCACAAAAGACAAATATATTTAAATATATAAAATTCCAATGAGAATCTTTTGTTTTTTGTTAAAAACTTTTTTTTATATTTCTACCATATTTATACAAAGGTCCTTAATTAGTTATAGCTACATTCAAAAACGTGATCCTTGATAAAACTCTGGGTCTATATTAAAATTTAAATAAAATATCAAAATTTTTTAAAAAAAAATTAACTTTAAGAGGAGTGTAAGAATGTAATTTCTATGAAATTTTAATAATTTCTTTAATAGTTATTTGTCATAATAAAATGTATTTTATTAAACAGGTTAACCAATTATTAGAATAAATTAGTTTGATACAATATTTTAAAACTACCACTGGTTAATATTAACAAATTTATTAAAATAAATTAGAATTATCTAAATATTAAAATTCTTTTATAAAAGAAAACCAAAAATTTTTATAATATCACTCACTATATTATGTTATCATTTACATAAGTGTTAGTATGTTATTAATCACATGCAGTTTATGGTTTATAATTTATATTGTTGAATCACTGTTATTGTTCATGCTTCTGTAAAGTTTGGCTTTAAAACTTCGCATAATCTGTAAAGCGGAGCAATGATATCCCCACGAACTACCTGTTAAACAAATAGGAAATCAGCGACTAATCGCCATTATTGAAACGAATTTATACCAACTAGGCTAGAAGAGGACGTAATGGATCAGTCCAAAGTAAAGTGAAACGTAGAATTTTTTTTTTTTGCTGATTCAAGACGAAAAATATCTATATCACGATAAGTTGAGTTGAGTGGGTTGAGTTTTTATCTCATTTTTAATCGTGTTTAGTCATCATTCATGTAAACATTAAATTTTAACTTTATCTTATAACTCACAAATATCGAAATATCCTAATGTAAACAAACAAATCTTTATACTACAAACAATTTTCTGTATAGAATTGTATATCGATTGCAATTTAAGCAATTTGACATGATAAGATCTTGTACTTTCCAGAAAGTTATTGAATGTGAATTAAGTAAGATGTGAATTAAAGAGTAATCTCATCTAATAATTATAACAACATATTGCCGGCCGTTATTCCTACTTTTCTGTCGTATCCGAATTTTTCTGTCATGCTCTTCTTGTTGTTCCAAAATAGACCTGTGGTGTAAAAAGAGGCAAAGAAAAAGTAAAAGAATAATTACCCTACCTCTATCATTAAAATTTTTATTAAATATAATAAGATAAAAACTCTAATTTGCAAAAAAAAAAATATTATATAAACTTTAATGAATACAAATTATTAAAATTTATTATAAATTTTTATACATGGGAAAAACATTTCTGATAAAAATTTTTTTTCTATTCTCAGAGAATTTAAAATAATTATACATTATTTTGTATTTTGTGGTTAGAAATTTATTATTATTACCATAATAAATTTGAAGATATAACAGAAAAGTTAATTAGCCGAATATGATATATTCGGCCTATAACCGAAAATGATATGAAAAATTCATTGGATCCATTAAAAGCAAACTGCAAATACAAACAGACTTCCTGCCGCGATACTCCCTGGTAAAAGGGTACTTTTATTTTAAATGGAGAGTGACGGTACATGCAGATTCTGTCAAGAAGAAGAATCATCAGAACATATACTCAACAAATGCAGTGTTTTACCTGGAATAACATAAATGCACCTAAGGGCATACTACTTTACCGAAAATAATCTAAATCTACGATATGTAGCAATAGGGGGAGCACAATAGATCTACATGTTAAGTTCGCATTGTTACTTATCCCTTTCAAATACATAATCTAATTTTAAAATTTACAGAAATTCTAAAGCTTTATCTAAGCTTATTTTTAATACACTATTGTTATATTAATCAGATAAGAATTTTACCAAATATCTTCTTTTTTTTTGTTAAATTATTTTCTATTTATAAAATATATCTTGTGTTTATGTATGTAAATTCTATTGTATTACATATATTGTATTGTATATGTAAGAAAAATGTAAAAAAAAAAAATCGCAAACTTTAAATAAAATTGAAGGTTTTACTTTTTAGATTATACAAAAAAAATAAACCTTTAAAAATCCCTTGAAATTTTCACCAGATATGACATTTTATTTTTTTTTTATTTATTTATTTACCATTCATTTAATAGCAACTTTACAAAATTACAAATTTACTAGTGTAGAAATAAAAAAAAAAAAGTTTTTTTTATTCTTTTTTTATATTTTTGATTTATGAAAACCTCAGTGTCATACTGTCAAGTTTTTTATTTAATTTTTTACTTTACATTTTTGTATTATGCGAATTTTTTTTTTTTTTTTGTTTTTTGTGTTGTTAAAAATAAATTAATTTTCATATTTTTTTTATAACGAAAAAAAATACTGATCGAAATCCCCACAGAAAAAAGTAATTAATTTATGTCTATTGTAGTATGCATTTTTTGAAAAAAAAAAAAACTATTCTGATAATAAATATGGTATATATTTTATAGAATGTCCTGCGAGTAAAGATATATTGTACAGAAACTGGTAGAAAAAATTAAAAAAGTATGCATAGTAAAATGTATATTCATTTTCGAGATAAATAAAGTTTGCATTTCTAAGATCATTTGTATATTTGTAATGAATTTATTTACAAGTTTAAAAATGTTTGCAGCGTTGCGCGAGAAAATTAAAACATTTTAGAACTGTTTTTCTTTTGTTGTTGAATTCCCGGAAAAGAAATTTTTTTAAATTCTGCAGAAATCAAAAACAGGATATACCTTTGAATGAATCGGGTAAACTTTGAGCCGCAACGGTTTAATGAACCGGAACAGAAAATAACCTATAATCATTTCCGGATCTAATAGAATGTTCATGTGAAATTTGATTGCAATCGGATTAGTGAGTTTTACTTGAATCCTACGTAAATCAACAAACAAAGAAAGTTAGTACTTTACATATTTGTTGAAAAATACATAATTGATTAATAAAATTAATTAATTATTTGAATTTAATTTTTGAATTTTTATATTTTTACATAATAAACAGTAATATGAAAAATGTTGAATACTGTATTATATATCATATGGTATCCTATTTTCGAATCATTCATATACTATTACAGCATCGCATCGGTTAATTTCAAGTGAAATAAATAATAATTCAAATAATTAAAATCTAAAAAATTTTATTTATTTGTCATAAACAATTCTAATATAAATAAATAAATGTTAATGACTCAAAAGAAACGATTCACCAATATAATGTGATTTATTTTGATATGGCGATATGTGATTATAGAATTACTGAAGAGGTTACTAAAATAGAAGTGAAAAGTTATAGATTTCAATATTTTGTAAAAATTATACAATTTTAATTTCCTGATACTGAGTTTCCAATATTAAATAAATTGTATATAATTAAAATTGAATAAATCGCACTTAAATTAATACCTTGTAAGTAGGCTTAAAAGTCAATAATAAAGTGCTTTATTTTGCTTCTCTAATTAAGTATTTCCAGAAAATAAACTGAAAATATTTATGTCGCCTTTTATTGTTTTTTAATCGAAACCGAACTACAAAATAAACAAATGAGTTTCAAAGTCGATAAATTTTTTTTTTAATTTTATGGCTAAAAATTATTAAATAATCAAAAATATATACGCAATGGAAGAACATATTTCATATTTAATTTTTCATGTTTCGGTTTTTTTTTAATATATGGAATGTAAATTCCAAGCTAAATATTTGCTTTTAGTATTTTTAAGACAATCCTATTTTTCTTTTTATATACTTTTGTAATTTAAACTTTTTTAAAGTGTCAACAGATTGTGTTATTTTTAGGGTGATTAACACTATAAAAGTCTTATTATAGACGTTTATATTAAGCACTTCATATGTAAATAAGTTTTTTTTTTTGTTTTCATAACAATGTTAAAGATAATTTTATATCTTTTGACAATTCATTTAAAATAATATTTGTAATGTTACCATCAGAATATTGTTTTAAAAAACAAAACAAAACGGTATTTTGTTTTTTTATAACAAAAAAAAATCAGCTTAAAATTTAACGCCAGATTGAAAATAATAGAGTGAAAAGTTTAAAAAAAATAGATATTTTTTTTGGTTGTGAAAAACAAAAAAAAAAAAGAATTTAGATAGAATACTCTAAATATGATATAATAGAGCCTCCGCGATTTCCATCTACTGTATGTTCTTTAAGCTCTGTAAATTTAAGCAACAAAAAAAAAATTAGAAAACAACTTTAAAATATGTACCGTGTAAAAAGAAAAATAAACGTGTGAGATATTTTATCTTTTTAATTTAAATAAATTTTGGATATACTTTACTTTAGGTTATTGTTGGATCCTTTTCAAACTTTATTAAAAGATATGTGATATCACGTGATAAAATCCTATATGGGCCGAATTAAGGAGAAGGGACACTAAAAGCTTCAAAAAGTCCTTTAAAAATGTATGGAGGGCAACTGACTTAAAGAGTCGTAGTACATACATTTCTGGAACTACAGACGCCTGATAAGCCCTGAAAATGAAAGCCTTGAAAATTTCCTTTCTAAAAATGTGTATAAAGTCATAAAATATATGTATAAAATATTTAACGGTTTCGCTACAGGGGTTTACGGAGCTGTAAATAATTGTGGTATTTATTAAATTAAATAAAAATAGTTGAGATAACAGTACATTTTTTACGACGTCATTACTTTGCATTTTTTCACCTCTTTTCACAATGTGGATCCAAAGTATATTTCAGTAAACTTCGAAAAAGATCGGACAATGCATCTAAATTAAAGTATATCCCAAATTTTATATGAAAAAAAAAATAAAAATAGTAAAATAATTGTTTATTTCACTGTTGCTTTATGAAGCAGTCACTACATTGTTCAAAATGTTGCGGATAACATTGAAAAATTTGTTAGTTGTGAAAATATTAGTTTCACAAAATATATCGTATGGGCGGATTTCATCTTGTGAATTAAATATTAAGCTGAATCAAAAATAACTAATTTTATTTATTAAAATGTTTGTAATGCGTTATCATCAATTATAAATGTGAAACCATCCTATTTCGTAATACGGTGGACAAAACAAGTTCAGACATAAAAAAAAATTGGAAAAGTTTTACTATAAAGTCACCAGATAATTCACCCCATGCAAAGAAAAAAGTTGTTAAATATCTCGGAGTTTTTCTACGTCGCAGTTTGAACTACTCCGAGCATATAAAATATACAATTTCCAAAGGAAATAAATCATTCATGGCAGCAAAAAAACTCTTTTATAATAAAAATATAAGTAACAGGGTTAAAGTAATCTGCTACCAAATACTAATTAGGCCAACACTTGTGTATGGTGTGCCCGTATGGTACAACATAAGCGCAAGCTTAATGGAGAAACTACGCAAATTTGAAAGAAAGTGCATAAGAGTTTGTATCAATAAAAACCGAAAGCCCGAATCCGACTACAAACATTTCTACTCAAACAAATATTTGTACAAGGAATCAAACATAAATAGAATAGACAGTTTTATGATAAAACTTGTTCGCAAACATTATGAGAGAGCACAAAACACTTCAGAAAATGGTTTTATATCACATATATATTACCACAACGAAGAGTACATAAGAAAAACTTTGCTCACGGGATTTATTGCCCCTGAGCATTTTATATTTCTTGTTAAAAATGGTTATATTCAAAACCAAAATCATGTCCCTATATTATTTCATTATAATAGACGGGCCACATGTACATTAATAGAATATAACCCGGGCAATATTAACGGAGTAAATTTGAAATATGACATGTCCATACCCGATAAAGACAAAAAAATAAAAAGAGATTATTGGTGGTTGGATAACACACATTCATCAGAAGTTAGTACTAGAACTACAAATTAGATTTTAATTTAGGCTAAGTAACTCAATTTAGGATAAGTAGGGTAAGGCATAGGTTAAGTTGTTTTTATTGTAATAACCAGATTAAATATTGATTTTTATAACCGAATTTTTGCAATATAAAAAAAGAAGATTAAAACATTATTTTGATACAAAAATTATTTAGAAAATTAAATTAAGAATTAGACACATAACTAACATAAAAATTAAAGATTAATTTAAATGTTAATATAAAAAAACCAAGCAAAGATGCCGTTTTTTATAAACTTTTTCTAGGCTAAGATATATTTAAGATTGTATTTAAAAGGTATAAATAAAAGGTTATTAATAAAAAAAAAAAAAAAAGCTATCATCAATTAGAAATATGTATTAAACAAATTCCTTACATTTTAATTGCAACAAAAATTAATTGCATACTTTAAGGATTAATTTATATAATAGCTGTATATAAATTATAATTAGGTATATAATTATTTCCCAATTATTATATTTTTGTTTTTTGTTTTTCAATTTTACTATATTTACAATATTTAATATTGCAGTAATATTATTATAGTAAAAGTTTTTAAAACATATATTTAGTTTTTTCAAAGTACATTTTATGTTAAAGTCCGAACAAGTCATAATGATTTTTTTTTCAAATTTTTGTATTCTATAGAGATGTTGGTATAATAATTTTATATTTCAGTTTCAAAAGCATTACTCATGAAAAATTCCTTTTTAAAATATAAATTGAATTCATGTTTCCAAATTCAATACTTTAGAAAATTTCTGTCCTTCTTCTTTTTCTTTCTACAAAAGTAAAAAAAAAAAAATCCTCTATCCAAAGATACAATAAAATCAAACAAAAGTTTTTTTTTCCATGGTGTGTATCTGTATAAAAATTACTTACTTTTATCAAATCACGTCATTTTATCTATAACAAAAGTTTAAAATTTTAAAAGTTTTAAATTATTCAATTTTCAAGTTTGAAAATCTACACTTTTGTTCGAAAAAAAAAAAAGTGATAATCAGATAACATGGTATACACAAAAAACAAGACACCAAACGCAAAAAAAAGAAATTTTTTTTTTAGTACATTACACCTAATCAAATAAAATGAAAGAAAAGTAAAACACTTTTACATAGAGATTTTTAGTATTCGGAAAAGTTTTCTATTCTTTTAAATATTTTTGTTTAGTTTGTTTTTTTTAACATTCAGTTTTGCACGTGAGTATTTTGTACTTTAATAAAGCTTTTAGATTTTTTTTGTTTTTCATGTTTTTTGAAATTATTCTAATCGGTTAAAAATTTCTATACATAAGAAAGATAAAATTATAGTTTAATTCTATTACACATTATTGTTATCGACCGATTTTTTTTTATCTTGGTTACAAATTTTGTTACAAATAATAGACATTCCCAAGTCACGCATTATAATAATTTTTATTATCATAAAGCTTTATTGATTAGCACCTAGAGAACAATTTTTTAAAATATATATGTACCTATATATAAAATTAAATAAAGTAATTTCGTATATGATATTTACTTGCTGCAAATACTTCCGCCACAATATTTGAAATAAATAAAATAATTTTTTTTTTTCACAAAATATAAAATTTTAAGATGTTCACGTATTTTACGTGTATTTATTGTTAAATTATACAATTTTTCGTTATTTTTTTTTTTTTTGTAAATATATACCGATATATGTATTGTTCACCAATTGGTATAAAATAAATGTTACACCAACAATGTCAAACTTATTCAAAAAAAAAAAAACAGAAAAACTTTTTAAATAAGATCAAGGTTAATGTTTATTGAAAATGTTTAAAAATAATATTTTCTACATCCCTTAAATTTCTTTTTTTATACTAAAATAAAATAACTGTTATTGTTTAGTTGAAAATAAAATTTTAAAATATTCAAAGAATTTCTTCTTGCATAATTAGGTAGAATTTATGTTAAAATAAATATTTAACAAGGACAATATTATATGAAAAATTTTTCATCTACTAAACAAAATCAACAATACCGTAAGATAAATTTAGAATCAAAATATTTATCTCACTCAATAGATTTGTATAAAATTAATAAGATTTCCGTCATTTAAAGATAAATTAACAGTATTTATGTTCTATTAATCCTAAAAATGCAGATGATATACTAATACTAGCTGAAGACACGTGTCACACGAGTCAGCAAACCATATGGTCATGATACTAACAATGGTACCTCAAAAGTCTGTAAACCAACAGTTTCCTTGCGATTTATAACTTATTAAATAAGCCACAGCTCTCCGGGAGATTATAATTGCTAAAGATTAAAACGGAGAAAAGTTCTTCGGGGACTTATGGCTTCATAAAATGAAACATTTAAAATTCAATATTAAAACAATTAATTATTTTCAAAATTTATAAAAATAAAAGGTAAAACGAGGACCATAAAGTAGGCAGATAAAAAGCGTATAAAAAGTTTTTAGCTATGGATGTATGGAAGATTATTGAGAGTATCATAGACACAACACCGCACAAATATTTACATCTTACAAGAATTTAACGTAAAAAGCAGACTTCTGAAAAAAGTAAGTCAATCGTATCTCAGATATTTTTGTCACATTGCTAGAAGATGAAGTAAAATGGAAAAACTAGTAAAGTGGAAGTAAAAGTGAAGAGAAAAAGAACGAGTATGACCAATTTAAACTACAAGTTCTTCAAATCAACTACAGTTCTTAATCGGAAAGATACCGACAGAATCGAAGACTACGTTTAAATATTATTTTTCGAGCAAAGTACTTTTAAACAGACTTCAGATAATTAAAATTTTAATTTTCATAAGTTCTTATTAAAAGAAAAAACGTTAAGCTAGGATGGTCCTTATTAAAGAAAAGAATGTCAAAAGCCACGAGAATGTATCATCTACGAAACTATCATTTTATTTCATTTTATTCCATAAAACAATATATATTATTATTTATCTGTTAAAAATTCAAAAATATTTTATCTCTACATTTTTTGCTTTCTTTTTTTAATTTAAAATATTATAAAATATTATAAATTTCTTAAAATTTTGAGAGATTAAAAAGAATTTATGGGTTACTCTCATATTTATATATCAAAGGTATCAATTATTTTAAAAAGGATAAAAACTTATTGATCTATTTAATAAACAAAAATTTTAAAAATAATATAGAATTAAAACAAAAAAAAATTAAAAAAAATCAATTAAACTAATATTATCGTATGATCTTATACTTCATTAAATCTAAAATCAATTAAAGTATCACTCAACAAAAAAAAAATTTTAGAAAGAAATCTCAATGAATGAATTTATACTAAAATATTATAAAGAGTAAAGATTGACTAACTTAATAATATCTATATAAGAAAGAAAACAGAATCAAAAATATTTTCCTTTCTGTATATTTTATTAAATTAAACAAACAGAATAAACAGGATAACAATATCCTTATGATGAGCCTTAAGAATAATGCAAACAAACATAGATAAAATAATCGTATATATATATATATATAAATACATATAAACTTTTAAAGGTACATAAAAAAGAGTAATTCATAATATGTTCTAAAAAATTATCATTCATCCTTGAACAGAAATTCATACCTTATCCTTTTAAATATTATACAAGTATGTTTGTATATATAACATAAAAAAATATTTTCAAGGATCATTTAAATTCCCTTGATTCATATATTGTTTATAAATTCCTTTGTCTTGTATATTGTATATATATTTTTCTTGATTGTAGAATAGTTTGTAAAAAAAATTTTACTTATTAAACTCATCATTTTAGATAATATAAAATTTTAAAATGAAAATATGATTTTTATTCTTTCTTTAAATAAAATAACAAAAACAAAAACAAAATCAAAAATGTTCTTCTACAATTTCTTTTTCTATTAATTCAATTTTGTCAAAAGGGATTACATTTTCATTCTCTTTGTTTGCTTTTCTTATTTTTTTTAAATAAAAAATTTTTGCTATATTTCCGAATCTTTTCTTTTTTCTTTACTTACAAGTAATTTATTATTACGTGTTTTGTTTATAATAAAACTATTCTATATAATACAAATAAATATAAAGATTATGTTAAGCTTAAAGTACTATCTAATGCAATAGTTTATTACATTTCTTGCACATATCCCATTTCTATTTCGCAAAAAACAAAAAATAAAAATATTTATATATCCTTTAAAAGAAGTCCTTTAAATGAATGAAGTGAATTTAGAAAAATTTTACCAAAAGATGAAATTAATTTAATGTGGAATATTAAAGGGGATATTCATCTAACAACAAATAAATTATTGATTAAAAGTTTAAAAGTAAATGAAAAGTTTTATCTATAACTTTTTTCTTTTTTTTTTTTAAGAAAATTAGTGGAAAATTTTAAAGAGAATAGCAAATGGTTCAGCTAGAAAAACTACAAATTGCTCTGCTCTGAGTAGTGTTAAAACAAAACTTTAGTATCTAATAGATAATACATACGTGCATACGTTTGGTCTTGGGAATAAGGATAATGAATGAATTTTAAAGCAAATAAAGTGCATGAAATCTAAGATTACGTAGAATGAACAGAAAAATTTGGAGGAAAATTTTAAAGAAAACTGTTAATGTTCTTCTTAAACTTAACTAAATAATACACATATGTATATATATTTATTGTCATCTTTACGAAACACAAGTGATGGCACATAGTTCGATAAAAGTGACGTGCACATGACTAATTTTCATAATTTTTTTTTGTTTTCTAAGAGCCATAAAACCCATCTCTCCCCATTACCATAAAAATGCGATAAACATCCTAAACGGCTTGTACAATATAATCACTGAGAAGTAAATGAAATTTTTAGTTTATACAGGACGTTGTAATATTAAAAAATTGATCTTATATAAAGATCATTAACTTTCTTGATATGTATGGTTTTTAATCTTTACGACCAGCTAGTCATATTTAAATAATTTTGATGTAATGGTATGAAAATAGATATTATAAAAAATGAATTCCAAGAAACTGCATTTGAGCAAGTACCCTTCAATATTTTAAAACATACAATACTTTAATGATCAATACAAAATTATATATGAAATAAACAACAGAGTATTATAAAAAAAATTCTTGAAATAAATGATCAAAAACTGATTGCGTTCAAAATAACCGACTAGATGAAAATTTCACAGAATTTATCTATCATTAAAAAATAAAAAAAATAAATTTATATTAAAATACTACAAAAAACGAACAAAATAAAAACTATACTTACACTATGTATAATGAAAAAGGAATGTTTTTTATTTTATATATTTTTATTTTGATGTTTTAAATTTACATAAGGTTTTTGTTCACGTTTCCGCCAAGTGTTTATAATCTCTTTTCTCGCTCATTAACATTTAAAACAAAAAACTTTTTGTAATGGAAGCTAAAACAAAAAGTAAACTAAATATGTATATAAAAAGGCAAATACAACATTGTACATCAATTACAAAAGTTAATAGACCCATCAAAGAAAATTTTTATTTTTTAATATACAAAATTATATATATATTATATATACAACACATATATACATATATAGATGTATATACTATTTACATACAAGTATAAAATTAAAGGAACATTAAATTAGAGCTTAAATATAAAATCAACCGGTTATCTCTAAAAAAAAAAAAATTTAATAAAAAATAAAAGAAAAAATTAAAAAATAGAAAGGAAAATTTTAACTGCTTCTAGAATAAAGATAGTTTGTTTTTTAGATATAGTTTTTTTAATTATTTCATTCCTTTTATTTTTTTTTTTTTTTTGAGCAAATATTGTTTTTATATAGTAAAATTTTCGACTTTTTATTATTTTGTATTTTAAGAAAACATTGAATTTTTAACATTTTTTTTTTTTTTAAATATTTATTAAATCCAAATTTCTTCAAAAGGGAATAAATGAGATGCTACTAATTAATATAATATAAAAGTTATGTAATATTTTTACTTACTTTTTGACTTGAGGCAAGATTAATTGAGCTGTATGTTTACATGCATCGACACACGTTCTTCTTAACTTTCGTATTTTTTCTCGTAGTTCTGGTGAATCTTTTGACTGACCAACATGTACCAACATATCACGAAAAAGTGCTACCTGACTATTAATTTCAACGATAAGCTAAAATAAGATATAAATTTATGTTTTATAATTAATTAATCAGATATAAAATAGTTAAATTGAATTGAAAAAACAAAAAACGTAAAAATTTAAATAAAATAGAATTGTTTCTTTTATGGCGCTCTTTTTAGTTTTGTTTGTAAACTTTCTAAAAAAAATATGCTTTTGTCAAAAATTATCCCTTTTTTTTTAAATTTCTTTATCTGTGTACAAACTATTACAGTGTGTACAGTGTATAAACTATCAATGATGTTAATATATTCATAATAATAGCTGATACAGTGGATATCTTATGCAGAAGGCATGTACGCATATAATAGCCTTGACTCTGCGGCAAATAGTAATAATAATAATTAATATTAATGCTAACAGTGACAGTGGAGCTACTGTATGTTGTTTATAGCTGCGTCACATGTTAGTAAAGTAATAATAATAGGCGGATTCATTATTCCTTTACAGTACCACTCCCTATTTCAAATATTATACTCTGGTATGGGTTTGAGTTATGTGTTTTATTCCATCTTTTTTTCTAAAAGGGGAGGTGGATTTACTCAGTAATAATCTGATTCTAGCAAGGGGGTATTATAGGTGTCTTTCTAAGATTCCCGGTTCCCATATAGGAAAAAAGCAAATAATTTAATAATTTTATCATTTGGAACCTTTCATAATCCGTAAATATTATTTATGATGATAAATCTGTAAGTTGTTTATCTTTCTATGTTACTTAACGTCTTTTGTAAGCATTAGTCAAGTCAAGAATAGATTAAAATAGAAATTAATTTTAACATACTTATTTAAGTCAAAAACTTAGAAGTCGATTCTAAAATGAAGTTTCAGTCCAATTTACAAGATTCTCCATCAATGTTTTGGATCAAAAACTTTAATTTTCAGTTAAATTTTGAACAAACGAAAAAGAGGTAACAATATTTATATAAGGATCAAAACTGCAAAGTTAAAAAAACAGTGTGACATATTTTAATAAAATTAAAAATAAATGTTCTCTATAGAAAATTTAGTTATTGTAATTTCATTTTAGGAAAAGATCGAAAACCGAAATATTAAGAAAATTTATTTATAAATGTTGGTGCAAGTCACAATATTCTAAACTATCTGTTTTTATTATCTTTTTGGAACATATGCGCTCTTAAAAACCTCGCGTTTCACATCCTGCCTTGTTTAATTTATTGTTTTGTCATCAACCACTTCAGAAAAAATCTCTGAGCGCTTGTTTGTGAATCAAATCTTTAATATTTAATTCTACCAACCATACAATTAATTTTACCTATTTTTTTAAAACTTTTCTAAAATTTCCTTAGTCAAAGTAAAAAATAGTTTTTATAAATTTTCACTTAAAATTCACTTAATCTTTATCAACTTTTTAAAATGCTGAACTTAGCTATAATTAAAATTTCGCAAACTTTTTTGTCTCCAATTACATAATTTTCAAAAAAAAAAAACTTAAAATATTAAAATATCATTTTACTTTTAATTTTAGCATTTAAAATTATCTTAAAGGATAATAATCCTTTTTTTTTTGTGTAATATTGTGAAAATTCTAAGATTTTTAAGGTATTTGTAAGGTATTTAAAGAATTATTGAGATATTAAAAATATATAATTTATAAATTATAATTTATGATCTTCTTAATCTGTAATAAAAGTCACAAATAATTAGTAAAATATTTAAATTTACAGAGTAATAAAGAACAACAATCAGATTTCAATTAATATATTTTTGAGGTTAACCGAGGTTATCTAACTAATGTCTTAGGTTAATTTTATTAATTGTTTAATAAATTTAATTTGAAGATTCACAAAAAAAACAATGACACAAACAGATCTAATAGAAATGATTAAATTTTAACCATTGTAAGAAAGAAACTATGTTAACAAATTTTTTTTAAAAAATTTGCTTATTAGTTTCACTTAGTCCTCCTATTCTCCTGTCTGCCTATTCTCCTGTCCGCCTTTTTGTTTATTACGGTGTAACAGAGTTCACAATAGAGTAATGAAAATTGAAATGGTGTTATTAAAAAATTAGTTTTATAGTTGAACATTTCTATCTAGTCCTACCCATTAGGCAGAGTAGGGTACCCATTTTATCTAGTCCTACCCATTATAAAATGTTTATATAACAAGTTCTATTGAAAATCCTTTCAATATAAAAGCGTCAACGATAGACTTTATGAGGTTTTGGAAATCTCGAAATTTACAAAACTGTAAAAATTTTTGAGAGTAGATTAATCTTTAAACATAAGCAAACAAAAGCTTCCTCATTTTCTATTCTTCCCTATTTAATAACTATTAAGAGTCAAAGGATCTTTAAAATTGAAGATAATATCTCATGATTTTAAAAATTTTTGAGAGTAGATTAATCTTTAAACATAATCAAACAAAAGCTTCCTCATTTTCTATTCTTCCCTATTTAATAACTATTAAGAGTCAAAGGATCTTTAAAATTGAAGATAATATCTCATGATTTTCTCAATGTTTTTCTCACATTTAAAAAAAAAAATTACAAAATTTTGGGACAACTTTAAATACTCCAATTTTTTTTTTTCCTTTTGAAATGTGGTCATTTGAAAATGTATTTGTATTTATTGAATACACTTTCATTTTGATTAACAGCCTAATTGTAATCGATTTGACTGCAAAATGCATAATATTTAAAATGGCCTTCCGCAGACAGATTGAGCTATTTCTCTGTTGTATAAAAGAATCTACCCAGAAAATAAACTTATCCCTTATTTTATTAATAGTTTTCAATTTATTTTAAAAAAAATTAGTTTAAAAGTTTATACAATTATTAGTGTTCCCTTAATTATAAATTTTAAAATATTTATCTATTTTTAGAAAAAAAAAAAACAAGAAAATATTTCAAGGTTCTCAATTTAAGGCCAAAGAAATATAATCGATTCATTTTAAATTCAACATAAAGATTTGTAATCTTTTACAAAATTCTTTTAAATCTCTAGGGTTAGATTTTTTTAAGGTTTTTCCAATTTTAAAGTAAATATTAACAATAATAATTCTATACTCCTAAAAAAAGCAGATTAAATTTTTAAATAAAAAAAAAATTTGATTATATAAGGTTATTATAACCACGTAAAATATTGTAAAATGATTTGAAAAATCAAAATCACTTCGAATTCAAACCAGAAACTATAGGAGTTCCAACAACAAAAAAAAAAAGGATTTTCAATAATAATTTTCATATTTTTATTTTTTAACCGAATTTTCCTTTATTCATTCAAGTTTTTATCCCAAAGATATTAAATTATACAACCCAAAAAAAAAGGAATATTTTAAACATAGGACCTTTTTTTTTTATAATAAATAGATTTTGTAAGAATGTATAGTATTTCAATCCTTAAATTCAATTGATTTTTTTGTTTTCAATTTTTTTCCTTACCATTTCTATTCCATAAGTACTCATTATATTGGAATTTGTAATAAATTATTCAAATTAAATTCTATTAAATTATTAAAAGAATTTGATCGAATCAAATTAAGTTAAATTTTTTACAGATCCTTAGGTCCTAAGCTTATCCAGATAATCTATTTAATACAACACTTGAATTATGAAAATATGTATAAGTGTATTATGTAATTTTGATATATGTGTATAATGTATACTAATAATATGCTACTAATAATATTTAAGATATATATATGAAGAAGACTATTAAAAGCCACTTTACTCTGACTTGAAGTATATAACTAAATAATATCATAGCTCAACTTCAACAAAACAAAATTTCATCGTAAACAAAATTTTTTACTTTTACATTCTGTAATATATATATTAATTGTCTTCAGTCAGTTCTGTATATGACGCTAAAAAGGACTGCTATTTTTTTTAAATAAGTTATTTGTGCCATCGTTGTGAAATCGATCAGAGACATAAACCAATCTTCAATAATTTAAAAAAAAGACATAAACCATAACCAATTATTAATTTCTCATGTAGTTTTCTTGCGATTGAAATCTGGAAGAACTATAAAGTATTTAATCAAAATTAAAAAAAAAAATTTTAATTTGGAATAGAATAATCTAATGAAACAAATAAAAAAAAAAAAAGGTTTACAACCTTGTTTTTTACCTTGTTTTTTATATTCGGTTATGGTTATTTAGATTGGGTCTACTGAATATTAAGATATTTATTTAGAATATTAAGATATTTTATATATTATTATATGTATATTGGATTAATTTAACTAATTAAATGGAATTAATAAATTTCAATTTAGAATGTTGTATGTTTAATATCAATAATAATACCATACAACATAAATACTCACAATATATTATAAATTTAACCATAACAAAACGTCTCATATCATTGTTGTTTAGAGGGAATAAAATCTAACTTTTCAATTAAAACAATATTTTTTATTTTGAATTTTGTAAAACATATTTCTTTCTATATTCATTTCTATATGAAAAATTTATATTTTTAGCACAAATTCCACAATAAAAATTTGAAAAATTCGTTTATTAATTTTACACTGTCTGTCCGCTTATCAATCTGTTTACAAAATTTCTACATCGTAGATAGAGCAATAAAATTTGAACCATTAATAAAATCTAATGTTAATTTGTTTATAAATTCCACTCATTACGAAGGTATAGTCCCTCTCAAAATTTGAAAAAGCCCTATTGTCAAATTTGTATATCTCAAGTTCTACTTAATATTTTTTTAATCTAAAAACGCCGAACGACACAAAATTTCTTAAGCTTTATAAATTAATATAAAATAAATTTCGAGTGGAAGATAATCCTTAATATTTAGCAAGTAACCTGAAAAAAAAGTGTGTATTTCCCTCTATTTAAGAACTACTACTGGGGACGAAAAATTGAAAATTTGGTATTTTTATAGACACTTGTGCAAATTTGTTAAAAGCATGACATGAAACTGAAAAATATTACGTTTTTACATGTGTTAACGAGTTTTCTTAATTATATAAGGTTTCCTTAAAATTGAACAATGAGTCTCTTCATTTTTCACAAACAATTTTTTACATAAAAATTATATCTTGTTACTTTATATTTTTACTTTAAATATCTTGTTACTTTATATTTTTTATATACATCACATTTATTTAAATTAAGTAATAACTATTTGAAAATTTTGTCTCTCTTGCCAGACATATTTCAAATATATTTTATCCTGTTATCGTTAATTTTTAATATCCTGTTGATTGAATTTCCTGTCAAGGATATTTTTACTAGTTCTAATTTAAAAAATGAAATGATATTTTTGATTATAATGATTATATAAATTTTTAGTTTTACACTTTGGTTCCTTTATTCATACTTAGGGAATTATAAAAATTCCATATTAATTATCATTTGATTTACAGTTAACTATATATATATATATATATTATATATCATGTATATTTTGTATATTTTTTGAATATTGTCAGGTACAAATTTAGTACACAAATTAATGCCAATCTATTTATCTGAAGATATATCAATGTAATATATATCTAAAGAGATAAAAAACAAAAATATTTAAAAAGCCCCACTAATCTAAACCACTTGAAAAATAATGAGTTCTGCACACTTCGTTCAATAAGACAAGATTCAACATAAAAATATCAGCTTCCCTATTGAACTCCATTGGAAAAAAAAAAAAATCAAATACCCAAAAACTATTTTTTTAAATTGGTAAAAAAGCAAAATAAATATTTTTGGTCTCCCCAAAATCTGCAAAAGTGGAAAAATAATTAATTTTAAATGCATGTATCAAATCAGTATCGTAAAACTAATTTATTTCAGACGAAGGAAATGCAAGAACTAAAAATATCGGATTTAATATTGTCTTCAAAATTATTAATACATTTTTCTAACCAACAAATATTAAACGGGATAACGATATGTACAAGTTTTGGAAAAAATATAAATAACTTCAATAATGATTTTTTTGTATCTTACTCCTTTTGAAAAAAAAATTTGATTTTGTCATATTCGTAATTTCAATGTTATAATATATGAATTTGAAAATTCGTCTCTGTCTAATAAATTTAAAAATATACAAATATAAAATGTATCCATGGATACAAAAACAAATAAATATGATATTTTCTCAAAATATAAAAAGGATTAAAGTAATTTCCTTAAATAAATATCTTTACATTAAAAAATATCATTGTGGAAAATTTTGATTATTTTTACTTATGTCTATATATACTACAAAAAATATTTTTTAAGAAAATATATTTATATTTTTTGTTGCACATAATTACATACATATTTAGAAAATTTTGATGATAACACATACAGATTTATTATTAAAATAAATGTAAAATAATGAAGAAATATTTTCTATTAAAAATAGTTTGTTTTTTTTAATTAAAAAATAAAAGAAAAAAATAAAATTTCTTTAGGTTGATAAAAAAAGAAAATCAATAAATTTTATTTATGATATTACTTATCCTGGAAGGAAGTTATTTGTAATATAAAATCAAATTTAGAGCAGTAAAAGATGATACAAAAAAAATAATTTTGTAATTTACTTTAATAAAAATTTTCATTCTTAAATATTTTCTGAACGTAATTAAATAATTTTAAGTATCAAAAAAATTTGAAATAAGCCAACTGCTCTTTACTTTAAAACTATCAGATTTACTCCAAATGGATTGGACTACTGCAAGTTTATATAAAATTATTTCAATAACGGTAAACTATAATATGATATATGTATAATATGACAACATAAATTAAAGTTGAGAACATGAGAAATTTAAAAATTAAACAAAATGCGTACATTTATAACAGTTTTTTTATGAAAAAAACCCCATTTATTTGAAAAAAATTTTCAAATAAACAGAATTTTTAACCGTAAAGAATTTTTGACATTAAAATGAAATCTGATACTCTTGATATTCAATATATCTTACATCAACTTTCTATATTATACATAGAAATTAAAGATATTATTTTCTTTTTGAAAACATATACGGAAAAATTTTATTAAATTATACACTAATATTTTTTATTTTGGTTATATTATATATTTTATATTTACGCTATATTTGGTAGCAAACCCCCCTGTTTTCCATTAATAAAACTTGCTTCCTATGCAGGATTTGAACTCACATTCCCTCGCTTAATAAGCCCCTTGCTTAACCACTACTCCACCGTAGCCCCCTCACATAAAATATTTATTTATTTATTTATTTATTTATATTAATATTACATACATAAATGTAATGCAATATTATTGAACTATTGGCTACTTTAGGCCATTATAGGTTTTTATACTATTATTAAATTATATACTAATATTATTTATTTTGTTTATATTATATACTATATATTTACATTATATTTGGTCGTAAGGGGGTATGTAAAGAAAAAACACTTACGACTTGTGCAGGGATCGAGCTCACACTCCTTCGGTTAATACGCCACACGCGTAAATATTATTACACAATGAAAAGTTCATCAAATTGCATATTTTAAGGCGTTTTTACAAAATGAATGATAAGTAATCTTACACTACAATTATAAGGGAAAGCCAGAGTTAAGTTGCAGTTTTTAATATATCGTTTAAGTATTTAAAATTCAAGGCAACATTTACTAAATAGCTAATTTAATAAAAATTATGACATTTTTACTGTAAAGTTTAATTTTTTTAATTATTTTCAGTTTATATTAACAGCAATCTTTAAAAAAATATATGTTTAAAAGTTAGATAAATTTGATAGTTATTGTGATATTTTTAACTATTTAATTTTTATTTAACAAACATAATAAAGTAAACATATGTATATTAAAAAATATAAATTCATTTATTTTCTTACCGTATTAGCATTAGTAACTTTATCCAATTCTAATATTGTTGAAGGGTGATAATTGTGAAGGTGATGTGTTGCCAGCATAGTGTACTTAAAAAATTTGTATTTAAGATACAATTTCTTTACAATGCAAATAAATTTCATAAATAAGTCCGAATATTTTACTTTGATTTTATTTACACAAAAAAATATTTTAAATATTTTACTTTAATTATCATTTTTTCAATGATTCAATTATATTTTTATGCCATAGCAACATTTCTTCTCAAAAGTACACTTAAAATTGATGTAATTATATTAATTGTATGAGAAATGACGCTTTAAATTTAAAATTATATTATTACTATTTTTATTTTCTTAATTATATATTATTTTAATTTTAGAATTAACATAATAAGTGCATTCGATATTATTTATAATAGTTAAAAATTATAATTGGTGTAAAGTCTAATACTTTGAAATTTATTTTTAATATTAAATAAATGGCCAAAGTTTGTTTTTTCTTCTTTTTTTTTTAATTTTAAATACTGCGTTTCATATCTTCTCTGTTTTAGACTATTTTCTTAATTTACAAACTGTTTTTAAACTTTTCTTTATCACAGATACATTTCGTAACAACAATTTAATACATTTTATATATTTAAAAATGTTAAAAATATTTTACGGTCACATGTAGATTTTTTCTAGAGCTACAATCAAAAAAAATTTATATTATATTTTACAAATCTATATTGTGTTTTATTGTATTTAAATTTATAGCTCATAGCTGCATACTCTGACCTACTCGGCACTTATATAAACTTTAATAAAATGGACTATTATAAATGTCGTTAAGTGTATCTCTTTATATTTTCAAGTTTCCAACATCAATTTAATTGTTGGAAACTTGACGAAAGGCGGATTTTGAGTGTAATGCAAGGATAAGAACATACTTTTTTCAAAACATTTTTTTTTCTGGAGGAAATGAGAATTTTTCTTTTGCTTTAGTACAACCCATCTTCCACCTTATATAATCATCAAAAATTAATTATTTATGCAAATATAAAGTTTAGTTTGGGATTCTCCTAAAGAAAGCGTTGAGATGTAAAATGAACTTAAAAACCTTTATGATACAATTTTTTTTTCTCCTGTAGTAGAATTGCATTTATAAACTCTTTAAGACATACAAACTAAAGAATATAAGAGGTATATATTAAACGAGGAATTTGGGAAAATTTTTACTATCAAATATATGTTTATAAATATCTACATTAAAAATTTATATTACTCCATCAATTTATATAGTATCTACTTAATATACATGATCAAGTTATGATAATGCAGTTCATCAATATAACTTTTTGGTCAGAAGAAAAACTTTTTTAAGTTCAATCTGAATTTAAAATTTGTTCTATTTGAATTGTTTTATATAAAAAAAAAGTAAAATCCTTACAACTAATTAAAATATTTTTTTATTTTTTAGTAAAAAAAAAAAGTTTCATTTTTAAATTAATTTTCACACAATTTTAAAATAAAAATTTCTTTAAACAATAAATTATTTCCACAAATTTAAATTTTTCATATCAGTTGTCAACAACACAATCTAAAAAAAAATCCTATGTTTAATTATTTGCGGTTTAACTTATTAAATTGAGTAGATAAAATTTTGTATAACCCCAAATAGTTTAATTGTGGTTAATTTAAGCAGTTGTCAAAAAAATTCTTTATATATTTTAAAATATAAAATGTGGAAATTTGTTCATGTAATTGTAAGGATTTTCGCTTTTTTTTATTTCGATTTGAAAAAAGATGTCAGGCAACACAAGAATTTATTTTTAATAAGTCAATTAATAAAATTAAAGAGATTTTAAGCAGATGAACTTGATTTTGTAACTTGTAAGCTAGAGTTGTGAAAAATTTTTAAATTAATTTTCATGAATAAAGTATCTACTTAACATAATATCTCTTTCTATTATTTTAACATATATATTTTCCAAGGGAATGATACAATTTGAAATAGTTATAATGGCAGCACTGCGTATTATTTTTTGACATTTCTTATGTCATTTGTGTTCAGTAGAAATTTTTAAATTGTTTTATCAAAATCAGTGCTCATTTGTGAATACTTTATTATTTAAATTTTATTCAGTAATGAAGCTCATTTTTCGTTAAATGTCTATGTAAACAAACAGAATTGCAGAATTTGGAGTGATGAAAATCCACACGAAACTGTTCAGACACCATTACATCCAGTGATTGGTCCATATTTCTTTAAAGAAAATCGTCGAAGAGTAACAGTCAATAGAGAACGATACAGAACAATGTTAAATGATTTTTTTTCCTACTGTTGTTGAGAATAATCTAAAAGATATGTTATCACCTTGTCATTTCTTTCTTTGGGAATATGCTAAGTCACAAGTATATGCTGATAATCCAACAACAATTGAATAATTAAAAATCAACATTGAACGTCCAATTGATGAAATACAGCCAAATTTATGTGAAAAAGTGATGAAAAATTGGGCTGACAGAATGCAGTATGTACGGAGAAGTCGTGGTGGTCATTTGAATGATGTTATTTTCCATACATAATGGCATAATGTAACAAATCCAAAAAAACAATTTTGGTTTCACTGAATAATTTATGTGTTTTTTTTTTAATTTTTAAATTGTATCATCCCTAAGGGAAAACCCGATACTTCCAACATATCATTCACCTTAAAATTATCAGACTATTTTTATTCTCTAAATTTTTGTTACAAAGCACAACATAGGAATTTAAAATTTCCATTTAAAAAATAAAATTATTTACTATAAAATACCATTTGAATTTAATTTTAAAAAGTTTTTTTCATATCTCAAAAATATCCTTTTCATAAGAACAATTAGTTAAACAATTTTTTGATCTAAAAAAAAAAAAATTAAAGCATCTGTTGTTGCAATATTAAAATAAAATTTTCTTCTACTTAAAGTCCTTCTCCTTATAAAGTAATTAAGAATAAAAGTTATTACATACCAGAACAGAATTTAAAAAAAATGTAAGAAAATGAAAATAAATTTAAGTTTGATTTAGAACCATTATAAAAACCATTCAAATTAAATATATAACATGCCATTTACACTAAATTAATTTCATGTATACGCATTTTCTTAACATTAATGGCTACATTTATTATAAACATTTACAACATAAAGAAGAAGGAGGAATCAACCTCAAATACTTAAAAAAATATGTTATAACAAACAATTAACACAAACGTTGAATTTCTTTTATTTGTTTAATCCTTTAATGATTTCTTTGTTCTGAATAGGTTAGTATAGTAATACAAAAACCCTTTAATTCGGCAGATATTTTTTAATATTTTTGTGTATTTTCAACATTAAAAATAAAACATGACAAAATAACAATAACATTTATCTGGTTAATGTTCTGTGTCCTGTTTTATTCTATTAAAAAATCAAAAAATTAATTTTACTTTAGAAAATAATTTTATTATATTTTGAATTTTCAAATAATTTCATTTCATCCTTAGGACAAATATAAAATAAATAACCAGCCCCCTGCTTGGTTCTTATAATATGTTTTATTTTATTTTTATTTATCTTAATATATATATATAAAAATAAATAAAGAATTCTAATTTAGTAAATATATGATAAATAAAAGGAAGTATATTTTTCTAAAAAAAATAATATTTAGAAGGTTTTTTTATTATTTTTGTTTTGGGATAATATTTTTATTTACATTGTATTAAAAATGAACGAAAAAAAAAGTTTTTATTTAATTTGGTTTTCGAGTTTTAAAATCTTTTCTTAATTTTGCTAATAATTTAAAAATACAAAAATTTTAAAATAGAATTATATCTTTATATACAGTAAAAGTTTTATTTGTCTGGTTTAAATTTATAAAATATGCTCTAATATGACACAAATAATTGAAAATGCTTATTAGATAGAGTCGCTCACTTTTAACTGTCCCTCAATGATTCGTCTGAAATTTATTTTAGTAAATTTGCATTATTCCCTAGTTATTATAACAATGCTATCGCCACAACCACGACTACGGCTACCAACTTCAAATCTTCAAATCAAAATCAACTTCTTTGTAAATCATTCTTGTGAGTTATAATGAAGCGATGGTCACCGCGAATGTAGAATTTTTAGAAGTTTTGAATTTATAGCTGTCAAAATGAATACATTTTTAATCTGTCAGTCAATGTAAACAAAGTAATTTGTTTAAATTTTACAGCTGTACCTATACAGAAATCGCGTTATTATAACTAGAAGCACTACAAGGTAGTTGTAGGCGAGCCGTTGTTGTGGTGCTTTATAACAAGCGCATTTTTCTGAAATGGATTTTTGTAATATGTGTGTCATTTTGTGAAATTTTTGTTTGTGATATTTTATTAAAATGTCAATTTTGCCCTATTTTCAATCTGTATATTTGTAAAATATATTTTTTTGAAATTGATAATTTCATTAGATGATACTTAGTAAAACGGTAACTTTATTGATTTGTTATTCTTTGGTTTTTATATACACTTAAAGTTACAACATCTTACTACAATTTTTGATCTAATCGTCATTATGTCCTAATTTGTATATAAAACAATCACTTAAAAGATCACAAGATACATATGTAGGTGTTTTCAAATAATACAAAGTACAGAAAAATTTTGTGCTTATCCCTTATGCTTAATTTTCTTCTTTATTTGCTTGATTTTTAAAAATAACAAAATATATTTGTTATTCCATTTAATAATTATAAATATTAAAGAAAATGTAAATAAACCAAATTAAAAATTGAAAAAAAAATTTTAAATCGTAAAAAAAAAACAAAATTTTTAAATTTTCCTATTTAAATACACACATCTTTTAAGACCTTAAAAATTGAAGAACTTTAAGTGAGTCTATTTAAAAAATTTCTATTATTTATATACAGAGATTTTTAGAGGAAATTTCATAATTCTAAATGTACTATAACCCTTTTTTTATATGTTATTATTTAAAATTAAAACATTTGATAAATAAATTCAGGATTTAACTCTTAGAAGACTTTTTAAATGCAAAACGAATCTGAACTAAGATATCCAGAAAAAAGGCAAAAAAAAATTTCCTTCTGCCTTCTTAAATGGAAATTATTTCTATTCTTTAACAGTTTTTTTGTTTGCATTTCAGAAATTTAACGAAAATACAAAATATGAATTATAATATAAAAGATAATTTATATTAAAAAAACAAAATTTGAAATTAAAAACTAAATTATTTTGAATGGAACTTGGAAGGAATGTTCCAAGTGAAACAATTCAAAAATAGTTTTTAAAATCTTCTGTTGTTAAAAGAAAATTAATGTTGCAATTTATATTTTGTGCTTTTATAACAACTTGACTTTAAAAAAATTTTTTTTTTCCTTTTTTATAAAAAATAAATATTAATTATTTTGTTTCAACTTTTCCATTTTTTTTTTCGTTTTTTTTTTTTTTGTTATTTTTATTTACACATTTAAAATTGAAGCGCTTTATTCTTATATATTTTTGCATTTAAATGCATTCGTACTGAAAAGAAAAATTTTTCATCATGTTCTTTATTTTTTTTTTACTATAGCTTTGAATTACCAATAATATAATATATAACATTTGAATGAAAATTTCAACTCTTATTTTATTTACAATTTAAACAAAAAAAAAAAACAAACTGAACAGGAAAACTAAAATATCCATTTGAATGGGGTTCACGTTATATTTCTGAAACTTATAATATACTTTGGTTTTATAAGAAAATTTAAAAATGTCATTGCTGCCATTTAAATTTAAAAAAAAAACAAAAATCTTAAAACATATCATTTTAAAAAAATTTTTAAAATAACATTAGAAAATCTTTTACAATTTGTATTAAAATTTTGAAAATAAATAAAATAACATACAATATACATACATTTAAGATAATCTGATTTGAAATGCTTACGCTTAAGATATAAAATTTTTATAGATTGACATTTCCATTATACAATATGTACTAATTTTTTACAAAAAACGAGGAAGAATACAGTTGACTTTGTCAACTCTTAGATACCCGTACGAACCGTTAGTATGTTCACAGCCTGTCACTCTGCTTACAATATTATTTTTTTAATATTTTAGTATTTTAAAATAATTTGGGTGAATTTTATAATTTCTAGAACTATGGGTTGTACATATATTCAAACTACATGTTTATATGTACATTCTTCAAAAGCAGATTCTAACCTTCCACATAACGATTATCAATCCAAAACTTTTTCAAATATTCTATAGTACCATTTAATACTAAGCGGTAAATGTATATTAAATTTACTAAGTACAAAACAGTAAATATAATTTTAAATATTATATTACATTATATTTAAATATTCCATTGACAGAATAATTTCTTATAAGTACAATAAAATACATATATGTATGTAAATACGGCGCTATATAATATACATCTATACTCTTATCATTCATGCACTAGTGACATATACGATATGTAAATAAACATGATATTATATAAGTATGTATATATATCAATATCATATAAATAAAAATTCTTCAAGCAACCGTTATGTTGTTTATTTAATTACATTTTTTTGTACTACGCATTATATCCTCAACAATTTCAAATTATCGAGTAAAACAATATGCAAAAAAAATTCGTTAAAGAAATTTGTTAGAAAATTTGAAAAAATCAAGTAACACTTTCGTCAATTATAAAGTAACCCTATATTATTAAAAAAAGTTGTTAACAGAAATAAAAGTATAATGTTGGAGCTTTAATTTTTGTGTATTACTTCAAAAAAATTTTAACAGGTGTTCAAGTTACAGGTGTTTAAAAATAGGAAATTTTCAGTTTTTGACCCCTTACAGCTCCTAAACGGGGGGTGATACAAAAAAAATTTCTGAAATGACTCATACTAATTTTCAAAGATCTAACTTCTGTCAAAATTTCAAGTTTCCAACTTTAACCGTTTAGAAGATGGAAAGGTTAAAGAATTTTGCAAAATTTGAGTTTCGCATAACGGTAAATTAAGACACCGTATGCCAAAAATATATATTTATTGTATATATACTTTTAAAGCTAATAAAAGTAGTAATCGTTTGGCATTTTAAAAATGAAGATATACCTTATACAACTTGTGCTATAACAATTTAAATATAGAGCTTTTTTGAACCTTTGGGGAGCTGTAGCTCCGTAACGGGTGGGGCTACAAAAAAAAGTTATTAAAAATAAAATTAATATTTTTGTGAGATCTATCAGTAGTTAAAATTTCATAGCTCTATTGCAAAAAAAATGTGGGGATCTAAAAGTTAGGTGTTCGAGAGCTACCCTAAGGCTTGGTCCAAACTCAACCAAAAAAAATAGGGAACCTACAAATTACTCCCAAAATATTTTGTGTAAATTTCAAGATTCTAGCTTTCTTAGTTTTTGAGTTAGCGTGCTGACGGACGGACGGACGGACGGACGGACGGACATGGCTCAAAAGTCTTAGAATTTTTTTCTGATCCGATCCATACCTTTGAAGGTATATCTAGCTCGCTTATTTCGAGGTGTTACAAACGGAGGAGTAATTTTATTATACCCGATCCTATCGTACGGGTATAAAAAAATCATTTATCATCATTAAATCAAAGAACAAGTCGTAAATAATTTCAACGACTCTTCCAATTACGACAAGAAAAAAAAAAACAAAAAATGCAGAAAAATTTTTTAATGGTTATTTAAAAAATAAAATAACATTTAAAATAAATAGTTTTTCAAATCAGATTAAATTTATAATCATGCAACAAAAACTGAGTTACCATTTATAATTTAAAACTAAACATTTGTATAGAAATTGGCAATAACTATAAGCGCTCTAAACGTCGCTTTAACTCTAAGCGCTTTAAACGTTGCAACCTAAAAATGTACATTCTATCTAATTTATATTTCGAGTATCAAAAATCATACTCAACTTTTTAAATTGAACTGTATGAATCTTTAACGTTTTGAATCTCCGTTGGATAATTTTAAGGCCTTTGTAAAAAAAACAAGAGAGATGAGATTTGATTTAGAAGCGGTCAATCATTGTCAAGATTTTTTTTTTTTAAAATCATTTTATGAAATATTAAATACACTTAAGAAACAAAACTTGAAACGTAAATATATAACTATTTTATTAACTGATTAAATTTATAGTCTACATACATTGTGGCATCTCCACTATTTTATTTTTTTTAATTATTTTATTTTTATTTTAAACTCCTTTTTTTTTTATTTTTAAATATGTATTTTGAATCCAATGTCAAATTTACTAGATTTCTTCCAAGGACATTACAAGCACAAAATAAAGAAATAATTAAATTGTAACTAAGAAAGACAAAAATTAATAACTTCGAAAAATTTTTTATAAAGCTTATAAAATTGTCAAAATTTTAAAATTGTTTAGAATTTATTATTTCTATCTAATAAAGTAGAGAAGTATTACTTAATCCTTTTTTATTGCACCTCTCCAATTCTTATTACAAATTATTATTACCCAACATTCTCTATCAATTTTTTTTTTTTTAACTGTTATATTTTAACTTTTAAATTGGGTTATATATTATATAACCCAATTTATTTATATATTAAACGATAGGATTTTAAAGGATAATTTTGTTAAAGGGTATTTTTAAGAGGTAAAAAAAAATATCACAATATTTTTTTTAAAGTTATTCAGATACGACTTTTCCGAACTTTATATTGAACTATTTGAAATGAAAATATTCTGAAGAAATAGCAATTAAAGTTTTTAGAGCAAAACTGAAATTAATTTAAACCATAATTTTATCTTATGCAAAAAATAAAAACGATTTAATATCTCTTTTAAATAAAGTCATTTAAATCTCTGCTAATTAACTAAAATAATTTGAAATTTTTATGTTAGTGAAAATACGTTGCATCTGAAAAAAAAAAAAAAAAACAATTTCTTAGCACTTAGATTTTCTGATGGAAACGAATGAAAAAAAATAATCATAATAAGTATTTTATAGAGTGAATCATAAAAACGAATTTTGTTCTTTTTTTTTCATTATTTCAAGTTTGTCAATTCATCGTTTTTTTAAAAAAAGACATTAAAATTTTATTGACTTTATGTCATTATCATGGATTTAAGATTTACTTGCTTTAATTCAGAAAAATATTTAAATGAACAAAAAAAAAAAAAAACTGCAACATTTCCCGGAGCTTTTCAATATAAAAAAAAATTAAATAAACGAATAATGCTTCTTAAAATTAGATATATTTTTAAACCAAATAATAAAATAAACGCTATGCAATATTTGCTTCAGAAGAATAATATCTTTTTGAGATTTAAAGAAAAAAGGGTATCTTTAATAATTTAAAAAAAAAAATAATTTCAAAAGAGTTCAGTGTAATTTAAACTCAAACTCAAAAACTTTGCATCGAAAAGTACCCGTTCCTACTTGAAATTCTTGATTTCGATGATTTTCCGGTCTAAAATACCTATTTCCGGTCCTTTTCAGAAGTTTAAAATATCACCAATCGATAGAGTACCCCCGACTAATTAGTTAATAAAAATTTTTTTCATATTTTAAAATAACGTTTTCTTTCCTTCTTTAAAATCTGATTCTCATGGTCTGAACCACCCTGCATAAGGCAGGTCAACAAAGTTGCTGTATTTTGTAATGTCCATTCTGAATCATATTTCGGGTGATCTCTTGAAGAATCAAAACCCTTGGCAATATAAAATCAAAACGTACAGAATCGAATTGTTTGATTAGTTTTCTTATAAATTACTCCGTTCTTGCTAAAACTTTTAATCAGAAAATCCTTATGAAAATTGACTACTTTAAAAAACTCTAAAAACCAATATATCTTTTATATAGAATAACAATGTTTTTGAAGAAATTCTATCCGATTGTAATAAAATCTTAATTAAAAATAAGATACATAATTTTTGAAATTATTTCAATGCCAGACATATGATAAACTTTCAAATGAAAAAAAAAAAAATAAAATTTTTATTTTTAAGTTTTTATATCCAAAAAAAAACAAAAAGAAAAAACAATCTCAAAATATTTTTTAATATGAAAATTTAATCCTTATTTTTAATACAATCTATAGATAGCATAACATTTTCAAACTTAAAAATAACAAGAAAAGAAAGAAAAAAGGTGAGAAGTGTAATAAATGTCAAATTCAGAACATGCTTGTGTTCAAAGTGTTCTCTTTGATCTTTAAAAAGAGACCGTAGGGAAAAGAAAATTTCACAGTGATTAAAGAATATTTACTGGTTTTTGTATGAAATGAATTTAAATAAGGCAATAAAAATTGTTTGTATAATTCTTTAGAGAAATTGTACCACTGTTATATTAAATTTTGAAAAATTTTTTTTCTTAAATTTAATTTTTAATTTAAAAATATTTATTTTAATAAATGTTTTTATTATTTAAATAAATAATTGGAACTTTTCTCAAAAACTTTCAAAAACAATATCTAATTTTTAATATATATTACGAATCAATAAGAAACAACACTTTGTTTTTCAAAATATACGTTTGGAATATAAAAAGACCGACAAACTTTATAAAAAAAATAAATAAATAGGAAAATAATATATTCGTCATATTTCTATAAAAAATTATTACTTCTATTTCCAATAAAATTTCTACGTGTGCTTAATCCTTAAAGGACTCACTTCACATCTAGAAAAATATCTTATAATCATATCAGTAGTATAAACAAATATTGTGTCAATTTCATTCAAATAGTAAAATTATGTAAAATTTTGTGTAATTTTGTATGGGTATTAAAAATATTTTCATTGAGTGCTTTATATTAATTGGTATTGGGATTAAAACTTATAATTTTCCTATCGTCATAAAAATATATTCATACATATTTTAAAATGTTTTAATGTTTAAAATGTGATTAATGTTTCACAGAAATTCAAATTTCTCTTCACCATCCATGATTTTCATGGCTCGCCTGTATGGAAAACTTGAACAAAATTCAATACACATCACAACTTAAAACCAATTATTTTAAATAAAAATATTTGAGAAACAAAGATAAGTGGTTTATTAACATGAAGCTTATAAAACGATCCAGTACAAAAATGTTGTGGGGCTATTGTAATGGAGTATCCTAAAGAAGAATTACTCTACATCAAAGAATATTTATGAATCATCGATGTTTCAAAAAAGAAATATTGCATTTGATTTAATGCATCACAACTCAGATTTAAACTACCTAAAATGTCATGAAAAATTTATTAGAATTGCCATTAAAATAAAAAGTTTTTTAAACTTAGGAAACCTTTAATAAAACAAAAAAAACAATTCTTACATAGAAATTTATCTTAAACATTCGATCAATATTCTAAGAAAGAAGACTGTAGGAGTGTGAAATATGAATATAAAAATAAAAATGAATAGAATAAGACAATTTATAAAATTTATAAATCTACACCATTAAAGACACCATATAAAGTGTGTATACTGAAGTGAATCAGTTTTTTGGAAGGGGCAACATTTAAATACAAAAAACAGATCAGAAGAAATTTTGTGAAATTTTTTATTATAAACAAAATCATGAAGTAAAAATCTTTTTTTGTGTAAAAATAAATAAAATTATTAATTTAAAAAACGAGATGAAAATTTTCAATAAGTTTAAAAAAACTAATTTTAACTATAGATAATTGATTCATAATTGAAAAATACACTCAGAAGTTGTTACAAATTTAAGACGATTTTTCTTTTACTAGTAATTAATACATAAATTCTAAGTATTTTATAGTAAAATTTTTATTGAAAAGTATTATAATAACTATTTAAATTTTAATAAAAATTTAAGTAAATTAAGAAATATCCTTCGTTATCTATAAAGTAGTTAATGATTTTCTAATAATATGCTATAATTTTAAACTCTGTTACGTTTTATTTTTTTTTATCACAATTTTTGAAATCATTAAAATTTTGTTATACATCATATAAATAAAAAAAAAAATCCTTTTTACTCTAGTCTGTTTTATCAACCTTGAAATGAACACCATACAAATAAAACTCATACTTTTAATTTTTCAATATATAGTTTTTCTATGCATATTTTTTGTAAATGTTAACATTTATTTATTTAAAGAATATTCAAATAAAGATTATATTTAGTTAATGAATTTGAACTTGAATTTTGTTACATGTATTTTATGACGGTGTTAAAAACTCATTTAGAAAACATTAGTATAATCTGATATAATCACACATCAAAAGAAACAATGAATACAAATGACATGATATTTGAAAAAAAAAACATTAAATATATGAAAAACTATTTTAAGTGTTGTATTTTTATCACTGATTTAATATTACATCGATTTTATTGATATTAAAAACAAAAAATAATTTCCTTATATTTCGAAAAATATATTGAATATAAATTTGATTATTTTTGATATACTTATAACAATAATTGGAATTTCATAGCACTTTTAAACTATATTTTATTTTATTTTTCCTATATTTTATCTTAATAAGAACTTTAAAACAATATCAACTCTAAAATACTATATAGTCTAACTTTTATACCGATTTATATAAATATCAGAATTTATACTTTTAAAAAACATTTTTTAAATTATAATAGAAAATATAGAAAAACAAAAAAAAAAACACTTTTCTCTTCTTTTCAATGAATTCTTTTTGTTTTCAAGTGATTTTAAAATTTCTTTAATGAAAATTTATTATTAAATATATCTTTTTAAGTTCTTAACTCTTTATCTGCCCATTTTTCAATTAATACACATTTAATCGACTAATTAAAAAAAATTTTTTTTTACAGCTATAATTATCTAAAATAAAATATACGACACTTTAATTTTTTTTCTAAGCTTTAAAAAATTTTTTTCATAAAAAACAAAAAACAACAAACAACAATTTTCAACCGATAACTATTGCCAACAAATTTGAAAATAAAAGAACAACTGAATTAGGAACAGGATATAAAATAATATTGAACCTTTACCTATTTTTATAAGAAACAAAGAAAATTTTCAAATTTTAAAAGTACGTATACGTACGTATCGACTCACATATTAAAGAAAATATTGTTGAATTTTTCTTTTTACCTATACCTGTATACTAGACAATAAAAATAACAAAATGACATTGTAAACATCTGATTACCATGTAAGATTAGATATTAAGTTTAAAATTTGTGTTTGTGTGAAAGAAATAAGAAACTAAAAAAAAAAAAAAATTCTTAATCCTAAAGTTAAGCCATTATTTTTTACTGTTTTCCTCTACATAACATTTATTTTTTTTTTTTTTGTACATTTTTTATTCTTTTGCAACAATTTAAATGTCAAAAAAACGCACATTTACGCTTTTATTTAAAAATTTAATTTTTTTTAAAAAGCTAAAAATTTGTTTTGCATATAAACATTATAAAGCTTTATAATAATATATTGGAAAATGTTTCTAAGCCAAAAAATAAAAAATTTAATATTTTAAGCAGTAACATTTTTTTGAAGCAGCTACAACTAAACAAGAACTGATTTGTGAAAAATAAGAGATAAACTTTAATATAATATAAAAATTCTCTTAAATTTTTCTCAACTAGTATTTTTTTATAAATTTTTTCGTATACATTTATAAACTTTTTGGTATACATTTTATACCATCATACCAATGAGCTATAAAAGCTTAAAACTTTTGAAAATCATATAAATATAATACTCTAAAACCTATTTTAAAAAATACTAGTGGAGTCTCAAACATTAAATTAATATTAGAACTCTTAAATAAAATTATTAAATAATTGGTCAAAGTAAAAAAAAGGTTTGCTCCTTAATAAAATCATGCATTGTTTAATTTGTACAGGACATTACTATCTGTTATCATTTTTAAATTTAAACGGTAATAAAAAAAATATTATATAGCATTATATATCTTGTCGTTTGTTGTGTTGCAAGTTGCAATTACTTTAATATTTATTTACACAAAATCACTTCAATTGCTATCAATAAATTGTTTTGATTTTCTCTTGAAAGAACTAAAGTTCTGCATGGTGTTCAATTGGTTTGGCAATTTGTTAAATAGCCTAATTGCTGACGGAATTAAACTATTTAAATAGATTTGTGTCTTGCTTTTTACTATATTTAACACATGAGCCTCTGTTTGATACGTTACCCCTTTTCTCGATTTGTACATTATACGTTATCAAGTCGTTTTATCATTTTTTTTTAACATATTCAAGGTTGGGTTATCTATTATGCGTTTATATTAAAGTTCTATATGTTATGCATACTATTTTTAATTAGTGAATGTGATACTTAGATTTTTAGAAAAATTTATCATTTTATAAGATAAGAATTTTTGATTGTAACACAGACTATTGTTTACTAGTCTATTTCCATTATTATTTTTAAAGCTTTACACCATGTGGAAAATATTTCAAATTATAAAGAAAATATATTTAAATAAAATATAAAAAAAAGCTAATTTTCACGTGCAAAATTTTTTGTTTACAATTTTTGTGAGCTTTAATTTGCAAGCATCGAATCTATTGACAAAAAATTCAATGCTACATTTTTAAACAATTCTTTATTTTGAGCTTTACTGTAGATATGCATTATCATTTTTTTTTTTTTATATAAAAAGTTATTCTCTTTATCAAATATAAAGAGAATTTCTTACATGCTATTTAAGAGAATTTTCAACATTTAATTTTAATTTTTTTTTTTTAATTTTGGTTTTACAATTTAAAATAATGTTTGCTTTCAAAAGCATTTCAGGCTTATTAAATTTCATAGTAATAATATAATACTAAAAATATCCTTGTATACAGTTTTGTATTCTAACAAATGACACGTGTTAAATGAACTGTTAAATGAATAGTATTCATAAAATAAATGAAAAAGTAAAAATATTGCAAGTAGGTCAATCCTATACTCTTAATAGTTGCTCTTTCTTTTATTTATTTCATTTTTATAAAAATTGGTTTTTTATTTTTTTCTTTGAAAGTAATTTTCTAAACTTTTTTTCTATATATGTAATTATTAAAAATATAAATATTATAAATATTTGGTTGAATGCTTGTTGATGCTTGTTCAAGTGAAAAAATATTTTATGAAAATCAATTTAAGATTTCCAAAAAAAAATTATGCTTGATAAAGACAACTTAAATATTTCATAGAATAATAATAACTTTTTTGTTGGTTGGTTGCTATTTCGCATAGACTTTGCATATTAAATAGTAGTTTAATTATATTTTAGGATATACGATTTTGAAACATATTACATATTGGAATTGATGAAAAATTTGAAAAAAAAAATAAATAAATAAATAAATTAACACATGGGGGCACCTCGGTGGCCTAGTGGGTAAGAGCGTATAAAATACGCTGTAAACACCGAGGGAGTGTGGGTTCGAATCCCACACACATCGTTTCGAGTTATTGGCCCTTGTGACATTTATAGCCACGCCTGAACAGGAAATGCTGTGTAATTTCCTGTCCACATTTATGTGGCAGAAAAATGCAATAAAAAAAAAAATTACCACATATGTATTATAAATATATAAAATTAAATTTCACAGAAAATCAAATTTGAAAAAAAAAAGTTTGACCTTTTTAGAAATTGGGAAGAGTATTGGAGAGTAATCAGGAAGAGTATTAAATGGCTAAATTTAAAAATTATTAGGATTTAAAATATTTTTAGAATAAAAAATGAGTAATGTGCTCCACTCAAGGAAAAATATTTATACTAATAGGTTTTTTATAATATACCAAAAGACTCGACTTCATCCATATTTTAAAATAAGAATCTTCTTTTAGAATAAAACTGCCATTGTGTTCTGGTTTGGCTGGAATAGCAATAATAGGATTTTAATTTATTGTACCTTGATTAAAATCTCTTTTTTGTTTACAATTTTATTGTATTAATTCATTATAACCATTCCATTATCATATATTAAAGATTGACTATAATTTATATATCAATTAGACTAAATATTATTTCTAATTAATTATGAAGAAAAAGTGTATATTAAATCCATTAGTAATAATTTTATTTTGAAAATTCATTATAAAAAAGCACCCTAAAATATTATTATTTATTTATATTTTCTTTTTACCCTTTAATTTACAAAATATAGACAGTAATTATAAGAAAAATCAGAAAAATCATCACAATATTCAAATGATATCATGTTTTACATGTCAAAAGAAAATTAAATAAAATGGTATTTTCCTGTCATAAACTTTAAAAATTAAAATTCATGACTTCATTTAAATAGTAAATATCTATAATTTTTATAGCTAACCCCACAAAAATTATTATATTTTATATATGTACATACATACGTATGCATACGTACATATAGTTATAGTTTAATGAAAAATAATATGATATTATTTTATTGATTTATGAACATTAAGTGTTGATTACCATAATTTTTATTACATTTTTACAAAAAAATTTAACCTATTAAGGATGTCACTTTTTTTTATTTGGGAAGTGGTTTAATATTTACTATTAAAAATATTCAGAACTTCTGTTAAAATTGATAACTAAAAATTTTTGTAATTTACGGAGGACGGTGGACGGTTATTATGGAGGTAGGTGGGCATTCATCGAAAGCCGATAAAGAAGAGTGGCACAAGCACGAAATCAATTAGGATACGTTTAGTACTATGGTACTGTTTGGGCAAGAGAAGAATTATACTAAAGAGTAAAAATTGGTTTAAAATTTGCAGAAATATGATGAACAAAGGTGTTTAGATTTTCCTTAAATCTATATGTAAACTAAAACTATAACTATCCTCAATTTTAGGGAACACATGAGGTGGTAAATGATTCCAAATTCGCAACATTCGAGTCACAAAGTAATTGCCATATACTGAATTTTTCGCACTAGGATCATATAAAGCTAAATTGTTACTTCAATCTTTAAACCAAAAGTTGAATTTTTAAAAAAATTTTAACAGTTAATTAGTGACAAATTTTATATTCGCATAACTGATACTCAATTACCTTGAAGTTTTGTTTTAGAATTAAAATATATTTAATTTTAATTATAATATTAGTGTAAAACAAAGAAACTTAAAAAAATAAACTTACCTTATGAGGATCCGCAAGAGTGACAACATTAGGAAAAAAAATGGATAAACGATGTCCAATAATTGAACGTCGACTAGCCATTACAATTGAACTGCTACGGCGCGAAATTGCTTGCCGGTCCAGTGTTACTGATAATCGTGTATTCATTTTGTTCATTACCTACTTTAATTCTAATAAATCACAAACTGATGGTTGTTGAGTGTTGACCTATTAAATTACAACAAAACAAAAAACAATATTTTAGTTTGACATTTAAAAAAATTTTCGCTTTACTTAAATGTTAAAAATATATTGAATGAAATTAGGTTTATTACTTAAGTTTCAATCTGTTATAATATCTATTTAAAAACTGTTGTAAATATTGCTTTGAATAGGTAAGGAAATTAATATCCTTGTCAACAAATTTATTTTTTTTTAAATAATTATTTTTTATTTAAATTTCAAAAATGAATTCTAAATGTTTTTATTAGTACTATATGTGTCAATAATTCAATCTAATTTGTCTCTAAATTTAAACTAATATAAATATCTAATTCCGAAATTTAGTTTAACATTTTTTACATATTTTTTTAGAACTCACTCTCTTATTTTTCAATCAATCTTTTCCTTCTCTATTGCTAAATATTAACTATACCTACTTATGTTGATATCGATTTGAGCAAAAAAAAAATTGTTAACATGATTGGAAAATGAAGATTGATTGAAATCGGGTTATATCCAAAAGATAACCATTCATAACATAATTTACTTTCAAGAAGCAATGAACCACAAAGTTTATAAATTGTACATGCATAGGCATACAGTGGCGTATACAAAATTTACAGTGCATAAAATTTAATTTTTTGTTTAATTGACAATATAATTCTTCAATTTTTTCTTCAATTGACAATATAATTATATGACATTTAACTAAAATTTAAATTCTGAATGGAGAATACTTCATTTTCAAACAGTATTGAAATGTTTAACTTCGTTATACTGCAAACTATTTTCAGCCTAACATTTCAATGTGTCGCTAGATAATATTATACTCTCTCCTTCACATTTAGGCAACCATTGTTGATTTGTTTTTTAAATTGACTTCTTATTTCCATTTCTTTAACAAACAACACCGAATGGTATTACCATATGTTGTTATCAATTGTTGTTTCAATCAATCTCTCAAACCTCAAGGAATTTCGATGTATATGACTAGAGTCATGTTGTCATTCATGTTGTCATGTTGTCATCTTCAAGTTGTCATACTAATTATGTGAAGCTACTTAAGTGGTACTCTACTGGATATATTGCAATTTTTTTTGCTGGAGTTATTTAAATGGTACTCTACTCTGGATACATTGCAATTCTTTTGCTGAGAAAACTGCAAAATTATGAAACTTACTACATCCAATATGTCTTCTAAAGTGGGTAAGTTTGCGATTTACAAAATGCTAACAGATTCACGAATTTAATGAAAACATCAAGAATTAACCTTTCACCTTTATTTTACTCCATATAAAATCGACTACTTAGGTACAAAGGATCATATTCCCAGATTGTCATTAATCAACAAAAAAAAATGTTGATCTTAAACAAGCACTGATCTTTGGTAGAGCTTCCCCATCCAAATATTTGTGCAATTCTTCACACTACCGGACAAGTACTAGGCTGTCTTTTTGTGAAATGATAATCCCCTGTTTTAAAAATCACATTGACAACGAAAAGGTTCTTTTTTATCCAAGCATCACAGTATATGTATTTTAGATATTCAAACAATATTTTTTTACATAAAGATAAACTTGTTACAAATAATCAGAAACCAGGTGTTGAATAGGTTCATCTTTTTCCTTTTTCTTTTTATAGAAACTTTAACATTTAGATATACATATTAAATTATTGATTTTGTTGTTTTTTCTTTTCATGTTTAACAAATACAAAAAACAAAAATTTTTTCAGGATTATTCTTTCATTTTAAACTTTTAGGTTATAACTTTAAATATACGTTAGTATAAATTTTGAAGGAAACCGTATATCTTTAAATGGAATCCAATTTATTTTAGAAGTGGAATTAGTCAATCCATTCAATAAAACTATTAAACACTTTTAGTGGCGAAGAGAAGGGATTAGAGACATTATTTGGCTCTTAATATGACGCATTATGAAGTGGAAGTTCTTAAACTTTCTTTTTATTTTATCCAATTAAAGACTTTATTACACTCTCTTAAGTAACTTATTTATAAAATAAAATTTTCTTTCGACTTTACAATTTACCATTTAGGCTTATGTTTATTCTTTATTGTAATATTCAACAATAACTTTGAGATGATTTAAATAAATTTTATATTTTAAAGTATTAAACAACAAAAAAATCAAAGCCTAAAAAAAAAAAATTAAAAAAATTACTTTAAAAATATTTTACACCCTTAAAACATTTTTTCAATTTAAAATTTTTAATTAAAGTCATACCCATTCCATTAATAAATTTTTCACCATCTGCTTCAATATTATAAATTTTTTAAATAATTTTTCAATAAAGTACAAAATCAAAGTGTATAAAACCTTCACTTTATTAAAACTTTTTAATAGATTTTAATATTATTAAAAGTAACTTTCATCGTATTTTAAAAAGATGCTTTATTTATAGAAATGGGAAGTGGAAACGATTACGTTCAATGTAATATTTTTTGAGTAGAAGTAATAGAACATGAAGACTATATATATATACGCTGATACGCATAAGTTGTTCATTCTCATTATGATATAGTATTTAAATGTAAAGGCATCTACATAGTTATTTATGGGTAAATCTGAAATTAGAATATTAGAAAATATGAAATGTCAATTACGAAATAAATAAATACTGAAAGTGGATTATGCTAAATGAAGCGCGAAATGTATTGCACCACAACACTTAAGGTGACAACTTAATGTACGCTTACTTGACTTTGACAAGTGATAACCTTTTGACATTTAATTTGAATATTAAGATTTATATCGAAAATAATTCAATGGAAAAGCTTAAAACGCATGTAAAGCACAAAGAAAATCAACTGTTGACATTATAAAAAAAAAAGAAAAAACATGATTTGACATTAAATTTTAAATTTGAACTTTAATAAGTTCTAACCTAAATATTGTTCCTTTTTATAAATTTTGAATTTCATTATTTAATTGTATTATATTTATTTTAAAATTAGAACATACAATTGATAAATAAAATATTGACCGTTAATTCATTTTTTTGCTATATTAAATTGCTTTTTTAGATTTTATTAGTTCAAAAGAACCATCGGTTTTTCGATCGTTTAATAAATCTCCGAACAGCTCGTTCTTGCCATACATTTAAACTTTCTGGCATTTGTTGCAACATTAAAATTACTAAAATAATATTCATAAATTTAATTATATCCGTTCTTAATAGAATTTAAGAAAAACCGCTTTTTTAAAAGAATCTTTTTGAATAAAAACTATTTCTATTTGCTATTACAATTACAAATTATTGTCAGGAGTGTTCATTACATTTTAAACGTTTCAAAAGCGAAAAAACGACAAAATATATAGAAAAACAATAACTGTCAAAGGGTCCTAATCGTACCAAGCAATGAAACGTTACGAAGCTTCTTTGGTTAGTGTGCGACTTTAACAAAATAAAAACCACGCTCTTTCGAAACCAAACTTGAGAATGGGTCCTTTAATATAAATATACAGCTTGGTTTCGAGGATGAGGATATAGAAGGGAATTTTTGGGGAAGTTTGGGAAATTGGGAATTATAAGAGATATAGAGAAACATTTTAGGATAAATTTTAAAGAAAGATGTTAACGTTCTTCTTCAATTTAATTAAATCGTATACATATGAATTATTAACTTTTGGTAACACATTGATTGGAATATGGTTCCACAAACGCAATGTTCACATGACAAACGAGTTTCTATAAGCTGTCTTACGCCACTTAAAAAGTTCAACTTTGTATGGATGAGAATCTGTTGCTCTCCTTGTTTATGAACACGTGTTACTCTCCATTTCTTTTGAACACATGTTTATCCCTACTAGATATATATAAAATAAGGTCAGAGACCTAACTCTACAGCTATGGCTGAGTGCAGTTTTAATGATGCGATTATGAAATAAATGAACTAAAACTTAAAATATAAAAAAAATTAATGCAACATATATATCACTCCATAGGATATTAAAATTATTTCCCGCTTTTTTGTATTTCAAAACTTTAGCAACACATTTTTTTGTTAAAGTATTATTGATAGAAATAAATTGTATAATATTAATTACATCACAAGTACATCTAAGTACACATATCACTATTTTAAATAAGTAAAACTAAACATATGTTTATTTTTTCATCTGTTTAACATTTACCATAATTTAATATTTTCTAAAATAAAAATTTGTGTAGTTTTTACCTTGTTGGATTGGAATATTGAATTTGCTTTTATTTTTCATTTTATTTATTAGTTGTGGTAATTAATTAACTTTTCGAAATTTAAAATACAAAAAAAAAAAAAAATTTCTTGACCTTTTATTACTGTATTTTGTATTCTTTGTGGCCGACAATTATAAATTCTGATAAAGGATATTGATATTTATTCAAAGAATTTATTCAGTCATTTTGAAAAAATTAAATATCTATTTTTATAAAATAAAAAATATCAGAAGCACCCAAGGTTGACAAGCAAACATAAATAAAACAAAAACATAGAATTATAGAATTGTTTGGACAAGACAAATTGTTGCAATTTTTTTGTGTCACCCTATTAATTTTTTTCAATAATAGTGTTTATATAACAATGTCCCATATAGCATTGTCTCTTAAACACCTGCAACTTTTTAATGATTTTAAATTATATTTTTTAATAATCAATTACTAGTATATTGATGAATAGGTATATTTTAAAAAAATCATTTAATTTTCCATTTTGATCTAGTTTTATCTTTTAGCCTTTACATGAAATAATTTTTGAAATTTTCTTAATAACTACAGTCCAACGAATATAAGTTAAGGTGGCCAAAATCTGAAAACGGAGTGCGGCTTTATAGAAAAAAAAAAACAAATATAAGCATACTGCATACTTATACCAAACCTTCATAAATATTGAAAGTATAATAAACACTAATTTTTCCTTTTCTTTCATTAGACTTTTTTTTTTGAATTTAAGAATAATCCTAATTTAATTTTTTAATTATTCCTTTATTAACTTGTGAGTTTTAAAAAATTTTATACATAAAATTTATATTATAAATTAATATATATAATTTTTTAATAAATATAATCTACAAACGTCAAAGTCAATATGATTTGTATTTTCACTTAGCTATGATTTAACAAATAAGTATTTCACAGCACTGTAACGTTGCACTACATCTATGTAATCAAAGCTTAATACAAGTGAAGCTTAAGGTGATGGTCCTGGCCCAATGCTTACTTTGCTTCTTTTACTTCCTTCGAAAACTTTACAGCTAAAATGAATTACATTATTTCTTATGGTTCTTGACCAAATGCACAAAGTATTCAAAATAAGCAAACGAGGCAAAGTAACAAATTGGCCAATTTTTAATTCTGTACTTTGCGTTGAATACTTTGACATTTGATATTTGAATTTTTTTACATAAACATTTTACATTTACCGTACAATTCATGAATTTGACGATTTCTATAAATGTCCCGAACCCAAAATCTCTTCCTATTTGGTACTGAACACAAACATTTATACATTAGATATAAAATAATTATTATATAGTATAAAATTTCTAAAATTTTTTTTAAATCCATTTCAGAGAAAATAAATTGAACAAAACTCAAAGCAAAAAATGCAAAGTAATAATTGGGCCAGTACTCACTTTGTTAACTTTGCATCGTTTTGATACTTTGAAAAAGTATTCAAAGTAAAGGAAGCAAAGTAAGCATTGGGCCATCACCTTTAGTCAAATATGAATAATAAATAACTTACCGGATATCGTATGCATACTCTCTATAGGAGTGGAAAAAAGGGGGAAAAAAAAATTAAGACAAACAGAACTTAAGACAGGTAAATTAAAGAAAACAAAAACATTTATTTATTTTTTATTATCGTAACCTAATATCGATTGTAAAGTAATTAAAAATCAATTCCAATATCCTATGTATAATTAATATACATATTAGTTATATATTATGTATTATTTTTGTTTTGAAAAATTTCAGTATATTAAAAAGAAATTATTAACAAATAAAGGAAAATCATTTAATCTTAAAGTCATTGATGTGCTTACTTATATAGATACTAACAAGCTAATGAATAAAAATAAATTACTTTTCTACAAAAAATCAAAAAAAAAAAATAAACAAAACATCATTTAATATAGATTTAAATTTTTTCTTAATTAAGAAAATCTGAAAAAATAATATCGATCACTATCAATAAATCCATATAAAAAGCAAAGTTCCCTTAATTGATGCTCTCATAATTTACAAATAAAAAACCACAACAAAAAAAAAATTTTAAATAAAAAAATTTTTTTTTCTTTCTTTTAAAGAAATATTGTTGACACCCCTGTGACGACTTTTAAGACTGATTAAGGTATGAGAAAAATAAAAAAAAAAAAACAAAAAATCTTGTTACATTAAAAACCTAATTTTTCATTAATTTTAAGTTAATTTTTTTTTTTTTTTTTGCTTAATTTATAAAAATATTCCCTAAATAAAAAAGCAATTGACCATATTTGTGTTCTTCTTAATCATTTTATTATGTTTCTCTGATAAACGAAAATGAACTTGTGTTCATGAGTTTTATTTGGTATAATGTAGATTGTAGATAGTCACTTTGTTAAAATAAAACCTCTTGAAAATAAAAATATAAAGAAAAAATTAGAAATAATAGAATATAATATTAGTAAAATTAAAATCATTGGTTTGTAAAACAATGCATTTCCATTTTTATAGTAGAACTATTTAGTCTAAGAATAATGAGAGATACTGACTTAATCAACACTCAGTACATTTAAGGTCATATCTTCCTTAATCATTTTTTACGTTTCCTAAGTCTTGACTGATAAGACTAACTTTCTTTATCTTTTTCACTTCTTTCACTTCTGACATTGGCATATAAAAAAATTTTTTATAGATTTAATCAATACCTTAAAAACGTCTTGCAGGAATCAGGATGGTATATGTTTGTTGTTATCAAAACATTCTAACAAACAGCACACTACCACAACTTAACACGTCAATTACAAAAGTTTGGATTAGTATTTTTAAGATTCATCTCTCAGTGTCATGAAAAATGAATGTATTGGCTTGAAATCGCATCAAACCACATCAAATAAACAAATGTTATGGTTCTTAAAGAGAAAATAAACTTGACGATAAAAAAAATATCTACTGATCAATAGTAAAAAAATAGCTTTTTAAAGATAAAAGTTTTATTAATCTCATCTTTAATACAATTTTATTATACGAAGTTTAAAAAAAAAATAAACAGACTGACATTAATTTATAAATTATCATAAGCTATCAATTGTTAATGCAAAATACACAAAAAATTATGAACTAAAGGAAAGAAAAACAAACCAAATACTGTATAATAAATTCACATAATGTAACTGTCTTAAGGAAAATGAGACGTGCTTGAGAATCCTAAACAGATGAAAAAGTCCTTATTAAAATATTTGTTATCTGTTATTGTTATAGAAAAAGGTAAAGTAAATTATTAATATGTGTGAGATCATGTTTTACTTTTATAAAAAAAAAAAAAAAATTTACGTCATGATATTGTTAAATATGACTAAAGTAAAACATAATCATACTTCAAGAAATTTTCCTTAAAAAAAAATCCCCAATACAAAATTAAAAAAGAATATCAAAATATAAAAGAAAGAAAAGAAATATGGGGAATTGCTAAAATAAATGTTTTTTGTTAAAGACTTTCTTTCTAAAGACTTTCTTGTAAAGAAAACTTTCACGTGACACTTTAAAGGACTGTTAAGAAATTTTCTACATAAAATAGTTTGGAAAAATTAAGATTAATAATTAAAAATTTTTAAAAGTTTTTACATTTTGATAGGTTTTTCAATTTGAAATAGTGTTGCTACTTTTAAAGGCTCTCTTTTTTTAATAATCTAACAAAAATGACGTTTTCATATATTTTACTGAACTATAATGAAATTCTTATTTTAAACTACTAATTAACTTTAAGCGTTCTTACATATGTCACCACTATTTGTCTACCATTTTCACCACAACAGTCACTTACATATCTATTGTCACCTATTGTCATCTATTCTCATCTACTGTCATCTGTTTTCATCCATTATTAGATGTTGTTATACCCATGTTATGTGTTGTCATGCGTGTCATTTGCTGTCATAAGATTTCATCATTTTAAAAATATTAGTTTAATAGTTTTAATAAAAAGATTAGAAGATTTTTAGTTAGATTGTGTTCTTAGTTAGATACCCAGAAAACGGAAGAAAGTTAATAGTTAGTTTTTTAAAGAGAAAAATTTGAAAGAAACTTAGTGAAAAATTTTTAATTGTCTATTCAAGGAAAACGTTAAACAAATTGAAAAAAATCAAAAATTAAAAAGAACTTCAGAGCATCAAATAATTACATAACTTTGAAATTTAAAACAATGATGACAAAACCTAATTAGAAGAATTTCTGGATGATTTCTTTTTGTAGTCTTGTAGGTGATTCTGTAGTTAGAAAGTATGTTAAAAATCCATACAAATTTTCGATAATTCATAAAAAAATTTAAAATTCATAAAAAATTTATGGTTGGTTGATACAAGTGGCTGGCCACGTCAGACGTAAGAAAGACACCAAGTAGCGCAAAGGCATCGTTTTGCTACGATTTTCGTGACCACAAGGCTTATATTAACGCTATATTAGATTTAATTTTTAGATCCATTCCGCGGCTTTTAGGAATCTAATCATTTCTGCAGCTTGCTTAACCGGCAGATCGCTGAGATCGTTAAATTCATGATTACCAATAGCTAGTCTTTTGGCCCCATCCAGACCTGGACATTTAAAGGTGAAGTGTATAATTGTTTCTTTTTCTTTCATTTTTGTTTAAATATAATTACTCTTTTACTTAATACTTAAGAAAAAAATTTTTATTAGTGGTCTTATTTATAGGATTAAAAAAAAAATGTTGTTTCTTAGTTTTTAATTTAAAAGTTTTCCTTAGGTTGCTGTTTTTTTTCCTCCTATGTTTTGTCTTAAGTTTTGTTTAATCTTTTCTTCATTTAAAAAACCGAAATAAAAAAAAATCTTAAATACAATTCAATTTATTTATCTATATAAGAATAGAAAAGAATTTTCAATAAATTGTAAATAAAAAAATACAAATAAATTCAAAGAAACGTGAATAGAAAATCTCAAGATAAATCGAAATAAATCTCTTGAGATATATTTTTCCATCCATCCACTAACTACTATTAGGTCGTCATTGTAGTGGGATCTTAAAATAAGTTTTTCTAATAAAGGATTTTTTTTTTTTTTGTAACAAAATACTTTGGGTTTTAAATTTCTTATATATTTTCTTTTTAGAAAGCAAAAAAAAAATAAAATGACATGGGTTCTAATGGATTTCTAATGGTTTCATAAACTTTAACCACTGGTAACATTATTCTTAATTTTCAACAATAAAAATTTATTTCTAAAAGTATATATATAAAGTCATATACATAGCATAGTCATATACATTAGCTTTCAAAATTAAAACTTGCAACAAAACCAAAAATTAAAGATATTTTTATTATTGTAAAATTTCTTATAAATCCCAATCCAGTTTGTTTCCTAATAATAAATTAAAGATTTTTTTTAAGGTCGAAATAAAATCATCAAAATTTTACTCTGAAAAGGGATCATTTTTATAACAAAATGTCTTGTAAATATGAAATCCGTATAATCAAAAAAATGTTAAAACAAAAATAAAATATCGAAAAATTATTAGGGAATTTCCTCATGAATAATAAAGGTTAACAATACAATTAAATGTAAAAGATTAAAAATAAAAAAGATAAATATTTACAGATGATAATAAAAATATAGGTTTATACATATGTATATTTAGGTATTGTTTTTAAGAAGTAATAGAAGTAGGACTAAATACACTGTACCTATTTCTTAAAGTCAACATAATACTTTGATTTTCTTTTCTTTCATTCTTCAGTTAAATTTTCCAATTTTTCTGTTTCATTTTTTTTCTTTGTTTTTTTTTGGTAAAAAAAAAGACAAAATCTTAAGATCGTTATCTTCTACCAAGATGAAATCATTATTCATAGATTTATTATATATAGTTTTTTTCTAATAATGAATCATAATCTAAATAAAAGCATAAAAAAAAAAGTGTTGCCAAAATTTTTACCTTAGACCTTTGAAAATTTTTATTTTTTATAATATTTCTACACGTATATTTTGTTAATTTAGTTCATGAAATTAACTCTTTTGAACACTGCTGAAGGCGAAAGAAATCTTGCAAATTAAAAGCTCACAAAATAATATTTAATGTATGATTTGATTCATCTTAGACAATACACGGATTATAAGCTTGTCGTTCAACTTTAAAACATATTATTTTTCGAAAAGTACAATAAACTTGAACTTCTGATTATTTGACTGTCAATATTCCTTTATGACACATACATATGTACCATGTAATTTTATTAGTAAGGTGAAAAAAAAATAAAATCGACGTATTTACATCTAACGGGTTTAAATCTTATTACCTTCAATCAATAACTTAATAAAAAAATTCGTATTTCTGATTCGATTTATAAGTTTACCAAGGTGGACTCGGTGGTTTAGTGGTTAAGAGTGTTTTAAGAATAATTCCCCCTTACGAAATTTACAAAAACACCTGGAAAGGAAAGGCTGTGTAATTTTCTTGTCATATTTATATTTATAAACTAAAAAAGAAAAGAATTTTACCAATTACAACACCACTGTAATATGAATCAGGTAACGTGAAACTAATACTTTTTTCTTTTATTTTTGTTTTTTGTTTCTTCTTAAATGGTAGGATAGCGTAAAAAATCCTTTCAAAATTTTTGTATAAAATAGTATTAAATATATAATTAATTGCGTTTTGTTCGGAATATCTCTTTAAAAACGGTAACGAAACGATTCTTAAATCTGGTTAATCCTCATTCCATAACATTCCATGAATTTCTCATTGATTCTGTCAAATAAAATATTAAAAACTGTAAAGGTGATAAAATTATTATCGGAGTACAAATTTCAAAAAAAACAATATTATAATCCAAAATAGTTATAACAGGATTTATTCTCCTTTTCTCTAGATAATTTGGGCCTCATGAAATGAAAAATTAATAAATTATCTTATTTGTGTTATGCAAAGTTATTTCATTTTATATTCGTATTTATTTTGAAAAATTAAAAAAAAACGAGCAAGAGTGCAGTAGAGTAGACTGTGTCAACTCTGGGATACCCGTATGAACGTAATATATCCTGTTTCTATAAAACTTGATCATCTTTTAAAAACATTCAGATGTTTTAGTACCGAACTACAGAGATATATTTATGTAAATTGTGGAGTTGTATGACAGCTACCCGAATCTATTGCGCCTAGCTTCATTAAGTTCCAAGAAATGCAAGAAACCTGAACCGGCTGCTTTAGACCAATCAAATTTTATAAAAGTTTTTGGCATGCAACTCGACACTTTTTCACTAAATTTAAGATAGCTAGCTTCAATAGACACTGAGTTATTTTCATTTAAAAAGACAAATTGTATGGCAACTTTCCGAACCTGCCATATCATCATAACCAAATTTTACAGAAGTTGTTGCCATAAAACTGGATCATCATTTGCAAAATTTCAGATATGTACCTAGATTGAATAGACACTGGGTTATTTCCATTTAAAGAAAGAAGTTGTATGGCAGCTACTCGAACCCGGCGGCCGAAAATGCTGGAGTTAAATAGCAAAACTAATAATTTTGCGAAAGTAACGTAAAAAAAATTTCAGCCTCCTAGCTCCTTTATTTTTTCAGTTATTGTGCGGACGGAGACTGAGTTATTTTCATTTAAAAAGAGAAGTTGTATGGCAGCTACCCGAACCCGCCGCACCACCACAACCAAATTTTACGAAGTTGTTGCCATAAAACTTGATCATCATTTGCAAAATTTCAGAAACCTAGCTTGAATAGATACTGAGTTATTTCTATATAAAGATAGAAGTTGTATGGCAGCTACTCGAACCCGCCGACCGAAAATGTTGGATTTAAATAGCAAAACTAACAATTTTATAAAAGTGACGTAAAAAAAAATTCAGCTTCCTAGCTCCTTTATTTTTTGAGTTATCGTGCGGACGGACGGACGTGCATGGCTTAATCGACTCAGAATTCGATTCTGAGGCGATCCATACCTTTGACACTATATCTAGCTCGACTCCTTTAAGGTGTCACAAACGTAATGGCAAATTTATTTTACCCTTAAACATAGTTCATACGGGTATAATGAAATAAATCAGAGCAACTTGATTTCTTGCCAAGTGAAAATATAAAAGGAATACATCAGCGAATATAATATTTATACAGGGCTCAACTAGAATGTATAATATTTACAGGACTTAATTATTTTAAATAAGTAATTTTACTTTTATTACATATTTATATCTATATGTACTATGTACTTGGTAACATTCTGTAGCTAAGTTTTCGCGGCGTATCTCGATGTTCAATAGAAAAACGCCTCTCCAACCACCTCTTAATTTCTGAACACATATGTCAAATTTTAATTTATAATGTAATATTTTAAGATTTTCAAAATTTACGTGTTAATAATGAGAATGTATTTTCTTCTTTATTTTATTACTTATACGGTAATTATTACGTACATGGTTATGAAACGGTTACCACGTACGTAATAATTACCGGAGCATTTATGCTGAATTATTTTATTTCTTGATATAAAGAGTATTTTTTGTAGAGTTATTTTATGCTGATAATTTGTGTAAATTATAAATATTAAAATTTACAAAAAAACAATTTAAATCTTAATTTTTACATTTAAAAATAGAAAGCTGGACAAAAAATACATTTTTCAAACCGTTTTTTTGATAATTTGTTGCTTTCTTCCATAAAAATAACCGCAATTAATATTTATATTAATTATACAACATTAGTCTTGTGATATAAGATTAAATTTGAAGTCTTATAAATTTGTAAGTATATTATACCGTGTATTTAAATCACCTATACTATTTTATATATATGTATGTATGTATCTTAGCAAAAGTTGGTTATCAAGTACAGAAGAAGTTATCCATTTTTGGAAGACAGATCTTAGGAAAATATGTTGGTACCATCAATGAAACCGGTAGATATATGGTATAAATGTTATAATCAAGAATTGTATTAAATATAAAGTCATACAGTTATAGTTAAAATAAAGAAGATCAAAAAATCATGATGAACAAAAGATCATATTAAAAGAACTTTTAGTAACTAATTAACTAGATAGGACTATTATTTGAAATGATTCAAAATAAAGGGTGTCACAAAAGATTAAAATAAACAAATTGTCGTTAAGAGAGGCTGCAAAATTTAGAAAATAAACTGATAAACATCAACCTGAGCTAGGTTCATATAAAGACTAAAATTGTAACAAACAAACACTATACAATAGCCAAAGAAAATTAAGATAATGATGGATATCGCATATATAAAAAAATTGATCTCTTTATGTACAAACTATAATTAACAAGTTTCATAATAGTATCATAGTATCCACATGATAAATTCAATTAAAATATAAAAAAATTATTAATGATCTTTAATTAATTTCTTAATTCAATATTAATCTTATGCATCAAATAATTTTTGTATCTAGATTATGATTTATTTATTATAAAATTTATTCTTTCTAAAATTTTACTTTTCTGTGATTTCAATCCATCAATTACTTCTACTACCAACCCTCAAGCTCCTTATTTTAGAATTCATAAAATTTTAAATTAATTTTTTCAATTTATTTTATTTTCTTTTCATTTATTTTATTTGATGGTTTAGCATAAGTAAAAAAAAAAGTTTTTGTAATTATTCTAGGCGAATTATTTTTTGCGTCATATAAATAGATAATTTTCTTTATTTTTTTATTGTTTTTATTATTTAATCCAGAAGATATTTAAACGACGATCCAACCCACATATTTTTTTGTTTATTTTATTATTCTGAAAGTTTGAGTATACCTTATATGTTCTATCACTTATTTAACTACCAACTAAAATTTGCAAAATGATTTAAGGTTGTGCATGATATTAACTCATAACTGATAAATAATTCAAATTAGACGTTTTTTCTAGTTCAGAACAGAATCCAGAATAAACTCTAAATAAACTGTCTACTATCTGTTCAGACTATTCCCTCACAGTGTTCAAATTATATTTTCATAATGCCTATTCGTATACTTAATAAAAGTTGTTAAAGTTGTTCTTTATTTGAAAATAAGAATGAATAAATTCGATTCTTGTTCAAAATTAAACTTATAGTTGCTAAATTATTATACTTCATCGAATTTTATAAATTTATTTAGAGCAAATAAATCACTCTTTGAATTCTAAGCAAACTTAAAACAAAAAGATAACTTAATATTAAACTCTAAATACTCTGAGTTAAAAAAAAAAAAAAACCCATCCACTTGGCCTTTTTTAAAAAGATTCTGTTTTGTACTAAAAAAATTTTCTTAATTACAAAAGTTATATTATAGTCAATTATATTTACGATAATTAATTTAACATAAAAAAGAATAAAGTTGTTTTTCTTCTCTGAAAGTATAATAATTACAAAAGTTTTTTTTTTCTTTTTATTAGAATTCCAAGAAATAAAAACAAATTATTTGGAAATATTAATAAAACAATAAATTAATTAATTTATTTGATTTATTTTCGGAAGTAAAATAAAAATAAAATTACTTAAAGATTATACTAAAATCTTCATTCATATAGATAACAATTATTATTGTAATGTTAGGCATTAAATATGTATTAAAGGTTTATATGATTAATCTAAATATATATCTTAATTATATATATATAATTCTGTGAGCTACATTAAAACTTTATGAAAAATATGAATATAATTAACTAGTTGGGTATTAAAATCATAAAATATGTAATTTAAAAAATTAATAGCCTTAAGTTAAAGTTTTTTTTTTCTGAAACTTCGCTGAAAAACAAAAAAAAAAAAAAGTTTTTTTTACAATTATTAAAATGAATAAAACAGTGCTGTAGTAATTTATTAAAAATAAAAATCATTATTTAAAATTGTAATCATTATGTAATTGTATAATCATTATTTGAAAAATACAGGGTGCTTGACTCTCAATAGTCTTCCATAAAATAGATGATCCGAAAAGTCTAAACAAACCAAAAATGTGTTTCTTTTTTTATCATAAATGCCCAGTTTTATTATGTTGCTATCATAATTTTAAATTTAGAGTTTTTGCGAAAATCGGTTTTAGTTTCAAATAAAATGAAACGATTAATAATTGGATTTTTACCATGCTTCAAATGACATATTTTTTATGACATATTTTTTTATTTTCACAACATTGAAGATTTTTACTCTAAAACTTATAAAGTTTTTAATGGAATGTGCTTGTATACTTAAAATGCAAGGAAAGAAAAATCAGTTTTGCTAAAAAATAAATGTTAAGCTGATACAATTATTTTGTTAGTTTGAATATTCTATACTATTTTTATTTATTTCTTATTTAATTTCAATTTTATAGAATTAAAACTTAACCATAATTAAAAATCTAGTTAAAGCGCCATAGCTTCTAAAAGAGTGAAAAAGAATCACCCCCCTCCCCCCTCTCTAATTTTTTGTTTGTCTTGACTTTTCCGATCATACATTTGAAGAAAGACCATTGAGAGTCAAGCACCCTGTATTTTTCAATTTAATCTGTAATATTAAAGATAGTACATAGATTTGTTTGTCTCCTGAAAAGTTTTGTTTTAAAAGAATGTATGGAATTTTATGTATTTAGTTTAGAATTTCATAGTTTTTTTTTTTTAATATGAACCTAATACAAAATCTAAATCAAATTTGAAAATATAATATGTATATGTTAACTAGAACTGAGGAATAATTTAAAACTATCTAATCTTTGAGGATTCTCTTGAAAAGTTTTGTTTTAAAAGAATGTACGGAATTTTATGTATTTTAAGCATATAAAAAAATCTAATTTTAAATTATTTATGAAGTAAATGTGTCTTAATGCTTAAAAATTGTAGCCATGCACATTAAAATGTTATAATATTTCTGTATTCTTTAGTTTTATTTAGGATAAGTAATAAATGTATCAAAACAGGTAATAAATAAAACATTGAAAAAAAAAAAAATGCTTAAAAATATTTCTAGAATATCTCTTTTAAATATCTAAAATTAATATTTTATATTTAAAAAAATTTATAAAAACACAAGAATTCTTTTAAATAATAATTAAATAATTTGTTTATTAGCCTTTAAAGATAATTTTTTGTTGCTTAAGCTTATTTTTTCATTAATAATATTAGAACAATATGGAATAATCAAAAATGATAAGACCTTACCAGTAAAATAGTTAAACACTGTAAAAAAAAAGTAAATTATGATAAAATTAAAACTGATTGGGTGCAAATTTAAGTGTCATAGAATTTTCAAAAACAAAATATTTTTAATGAAAGAAATTACTTTGTTTAAAATATCAATAGTTTTAAAATAAATCCCCTACAGCCAATACAAAAAATCTATTATTTCAGTAATAAAAATTAATAATTTTATGTATAAATATCCACGCTTCTTTCAAAGTACACTTTAATCCTTCAATTGTTTAAATTATTTACATAAATATTTGCAATAATACAAAAAGTAACATACTTTAGTATGAAACAAATTGAATTAAGATAATTGCCTTGTAATACAAAAAAATAATACACTATTTACGATTTTGTTTTTTAAATTAAATTTTTAAAGTAATATATGTATGTATGTATATATGTAACTTTTTAAAATCACGAAATCCTCTTTTTTTTTACAATAAAAAAAAAAATTAAAATTCATTATCATTAACCAATTAAATTTAATATTTTTATAATGATTGTAAAATTATTTTGGAATACTTAAATACAAAACGATTCTACTGAAGCACATTATATGAAAAAGTAAACAGAAGATCAATTTAAGAGTCGAAAATTCAAATAAACAGCCTATAAAAATTCCTTTTTTTCTGAATGTCGTACATATGATATTTAAAAAAAAACCTAAATAAATGGAAAATCGAAAAATTTCATTTAACTTTCAATTTCATTTCAAGTAAAAACTTTTAAAAAATATTTTTAATTTTAAATTTTTCAAAAACAAAAAATTTTTCAAATATTTATCCCTCAAAATTTAATACTTTTTTCAGTTTTAATTTAAGAAATTTTTTTTTTTTTATGTTAAAAGAATAGCTATTTAATAGCTATCGTGAAATAAATCAAAAGAGAATTAAAACCACTTTACTTACTTACCTTGTAAGAACTTGTTGAATATATTAATTTTTAAAAAAGGATTTCAATTACATCCTTCAGATACATCCTTTTAAAAAAATATTCTTTTATATCCTTTATAAAAAATTATCGTTAAGAACTTTTGTTTTACTTACACATAAAAGAACACTTTATATTTATCATTCTTTACTTTCTTTTAAATTTATTTTGTTTTTTTTTTTTTTAAACTGAATTTAATATAATTTTTCAATTTTTTATACTTATATCCTTTTTTAATTTATACATATATATATACAATACATAATAATATAGGTATATAAAAATATTTATATAATTTTTCAAGAGAATAAGTGACAAAAAAAAAAAAAAAAAAAATGATTTGAATTCAATTCAAACAGTCACTTTATCATGACAAACAAATATAACATGACATATTCAATAATCGTGCACTGCTTTAAAAATATAATAAAAACAATAACAATAACAACAAGTTAATCCATAATCGATTCTAACACTTTTTTTTTATTTGTGTTTTTCTTTTTCTTTTTTTTTTTGTTTTCAACACACGGATTTTTTCTTTTTCTTTCCCACCATTTCACTTTTCTTCATTTTTGTTTGTTTGTGCTCCTGCTGTCAACACAAATAATAAATTAAAAATTTTTTTTTTAAATCGAAAAAAAGCATTGTATTTATACACACATACATACATTTACATAAACTTACAAAATATTTATATATAAAAAAAGAAAAAAAGTCATCAATATCTGATTTATTGTAAGTTTTGTATAGAAAATCGTAACCTCTAAAATATTAAAATTTCGTATCCCCGGTACCATAAAATATTTTTTGGTGTTTTTTTTATTTCAGTGTGTCATCCTTGCATTTACATATAATGAAAATAAGGATTTTTCAGAAATATATATATGATTTATTTTTCTAGCTTTCTTAATAAAATACATATAAATATATGTACATACTTATGTATAAATATATATGTAATTCCTATAAATGTATAATAAATTTTATTTTATTTAACTAGAACAGTTAAAGAAACCCAAAAAAGAATTAAAAAACTGTCGAAAACAAACGGAATCAACAATCAAAAAATTAAAGCAAAAAAAAAAAACCTTAACATGACAATGACAGTTTCTACCGCAACGCGTACACTAATGACTCCAGATATTTTGAAAATGATAACGGGATTTTTTTTTCCGTGTTCCCGTTTTTATTATTATTATTTTTTAAATAACTTCTAACTTTGTACTTATTACTCTGATTTATGTATTTTTTTTTTAATCATTTGGGTGAATTTTTGTTTAACATTTTTATTTTTGAAGAGTAACGGTAATAATTTTTTTTTTTCTTGTTTTTTTTTTTGTTTCACTTTCGTTTTAATGTGATATTAACTGGTGTGTGTAACGGTAATATAAACGTTTTTCTTGTTTTATTATGAATTATAACAGAATTCACAATTAAATGAACAATTCGTGATTTATTCACAGTTATACGGTATTTTACTCGTTATATTTTCATTTTTTTTTTTATTTCACCACAAAATTTGTTTTTTTTTTTTTACTTTTGAATTTTTAGATTTTATATTTATTTTTATTTATTAATTTTTTCCTTCATATTGTGGTTTTTTTTTTATACGAGTATATGTGATTTACTAGACATCCGGCTTATAACTGAAAAGACGATTTTTTTTTTCCGACAATTTTAACAGTAACTGTTGTGTATGAATTTCATTAGTACCTACTAAATATTTTCTTTTCTTTTTACGTAAAAAAAAAAATATATATATATGTACATATCGTATATAACTATGTACATTTATATTGAAGAGATAATTTTACATACAAAAAAATATACACAATACATTAAACGGTTTATGATGATGTTTTGGCGATATACCGTTATACTTATGAAAATTATGTGAGTATATAAAATATCGTAAAATAAAGAAAATGAAGAAGAAACAAAAACAAAAAATAAAATCAAAAAAAAAAAAAAATAAACAACAAAAAAAGAAATAAATAAACCATAAAATGTACATTTAAACAAACGTATATATTTTTGATTGCTTATATAGAATAAGTAAGATAGAATGATAAAAAGATGAAATACTAGAAAAATGAATAAAGAGAAAGAAAAAAAAATTAACATTAACAAAACCAAATAAAAAAATCCCGTTAAATCATGGATATTAAGATATAATTTGTAATATCTACCGTATAGAAGTTTAATTTAAATGAAGGGTCTTTTTTTTTTTTTTTAAACTTAAAATAAAGAAATATTAAAATGTTTGCCGCATCTGTAATATCATTTAATCATTTCTTGTAGATTGTATAAGGACCAAAATGTTATCTTTTGTTTCTTCTAAGTTATTAATTTAGAAGGAACTTTATGGAGCTTAATATTTTGTTTTTCCTTATTCATTCCTTTAAGAACAATTTCATTATAAAATTCACAAAATATTTATTTATTTTTATTTAAATTAAAAGCATATTATTATTATATAATCGAAAATTATATTTTTTTTCAGTTACATACATATGTATATGATACAGGTCGGAGGTACTTTGTTATTTTAGATCAATTACAGAGCAGAATCTTAACTGGATTATTTAAAAATATTAGACATCATTTTAAAATAAAATCAAGTTATTGAAAAAAATTAATTTGCATTTATAATACAGAGTTTCCTCCAATAAGCCGAAACTATTGCAACTGAAGCCAAAATTAGAAAAACTATTATTAATATTTTAAACTATTTTTAGGCTGATGAAGTCTAAAATTCTAAGGCAAATAAAATATATAATTTTTGTTATAATTAATAAATATTTTTTCATTATTTGTTGTTATATGAATATACATACTTTAAATTTTATTTCGTAAAATTGGTTTTTTTTTTTTGTTTAATAAATTTTATTTCGTAAAAATGGTGTTATGAATTACCTACAGAAGAATTAAGTGCCAAATAAAAACAAAATAAGTGCGGACGATAACAGTCTTACTTCAACAGTTCGCGCTTTGTTCATATTGAAACTTTGCATAAAAATAAACCAAATTTTTTTTATTTTCCACACTTAATTCTTTGCCATATTTAATTCATGGTATCATAAAAATTATTGTACTTAATCTTTTAATTAGATTTTTCAAATTTTCATTTGTTTTGACTGCAAAAATGCTTTCTACACTACTAATACTGATATATTAATATAGTATATAGGTTAACCTAAATTCCATTCCATTCCATAAAATAATTTATATCACATTAAATATTGTAATTTCATGGAAACATTAAAAAATTTAATAAAAATTTTTAATATTTATAGAAACATACTGTTAGTAATATTTTATTTCATGATTTTTTTCAACAAAAACAGTTTTATATTAATTATTTTAAATCGCCAGGTCGAAAATTGGCTTGAAATAAACATTAAATAATATAAAAGTGTTTAATTCGAAATAAATTTTTTTTATATTATAACAATTTTTTATGCATTAATTAATCAAAAAAAGTGTAGCGCCACTCTTTTGTTTTATTAAAGTATTTTTTTTTTTTTTATTTTATTGAAAAAAAAAAAATTAATTATTATTGAAATTCAAAAAAAAAAAACTCTCAAAATTTATAAAGGTATTCTAAAATGAAATTTTAGTTTAATGGAATATTGGATGAAATGAAAAGAATAAAATAAATGGTTTCAATTTATATTGATATTTCAGTGAAGTCAAAACATAAAATCATCTTAAATAGAAGGACAATCTAAATACAATAATAAGATTTCATTTTCTCATTTTGAATTCTAATAAAAAAAAAAAAACATAAATATATAATATATAAAATTTGATAAACTTCCGCAAAATGGGAATTAATTAAATTATGTAAAAAAAAAAATATCTATAAATGTATACACTTACATTAAGTAATACAATCATAATTATCGGCTTTTTATATCAAAGTAATAAAATCCTTAAAATATTATATATGTATATAATAATATAATCCTTAAAATATGTATGAATGTATAAATAAAAAAATATATGATATTATATACAAATTATAAAATTATTTTTTTTTTGTGTTTGTTACATTAAGACAAAAACACAAGAATCGTTAATAAAATTATAAGGACATAAAAAACTTAAATCATCAAAATTATGACGTCATTTTTATTTTATTATATAATATTGTCACCTATATTAACTTAATATAAGAATACATAATATGTAGTTTATTAATTAATCTTATTTAATAATTTATTATTATATATTATATATTTTTTGTTTCTACTTCAATCTTCTTTCAAGAATTGTCTTCAATCGTTACCGTCAATGTGGTATATTTCATCTAACCTTTAGAGCTTAAAATGAAATATAACTTTAAGAATATTTAAATTTATTTTTTTTTTTTTTTTTGCTATTAACTTTATTTTATATTCTTAATATTATAAATATGTACCTAATGTTGTGGTAATATTTTAAAAGTTTTATTATTGTTTAACAAATTTATTTTTATCTTATACCTACAATTTTTTACATAAAACAATACAAAAATCTACAAAATTTTTGATTTTTAAATTTTAAAATAAAATTTTAATTAAATATACAAAAAAAAAAATATTCTCGGAGTGAATCCAAGAATAATATAAATACATTTTAGTTAAAATTTAAAAATTATAAAGAAGAATAGAAAATAGCTAAAAAATTTTATAAATATACAATTTTTTTTTTTTTGTTTTTTAAATTTTAATATAGAAAATTATGTAAGTGTTTGTTTGGTCTTGTATAGAAGAATGTCAATAAGCAGGCTTATGACCATAGAGTTATTTTAAAAATATTTCAAGGATAGAATGAATAAATTTTAGAACTTATGATATCACCTTAATAAATAATTTACAAAAAACAAAAGACAATGGATGCCAAAAAAACAAAAAAAAATTAAGAAGTATTTAAAACTAAACCAGGTCATTGGGACGATTTATTATTATAAAGAATTTATTAGCTTTTTGTTGTGAATTATTAAGTTTTTAATAATATTAACTTTATTTTTAACTATCTATCTATATTCAACTTTATTAAAGCAAAATTTCATTTAATTTTATGTATTTGAACAGAATACCAAAAATTAACAAAATATTTTCACTTCCTTTTCCATATTATCAAAATATACATACAACATTACTTTTTTCTTTACATTCTGTTCTCAGTACATTTAGTACTAAAGGACATATTATAATCTATTTTTTGGTTATAAAAGGGAGAGGTGATGTTTAATTGGATAAAATCCTATACACTTACAGTGAACTTGTGTTCGTTTGACTCTATTATTAGTTATATCGATGATTCCCACCTATATCCTCACAAAAAAAATACCAAAAAAAAAAAAAAATATTTTTAAAAATTTAAGACATTAATGGAAAAAAAAACCAAAAAAATATTAAAAGAAGATTTAAATTTCATTTCATTTTGGTTAATGCTTATATGTTTTAAGTAATATTTTATATTTCTAATAAATCTATATGTACATGACATGAAAGACAGTTACTATATCTTTAACTTCTCAAAATAAAAACTTTCATTTTTTTCCTTTTAAGGCTAAGTTTTAATTTATTCTATAACATATTTCTAAACATGTTCTCTTTTATTCTATCCATCAAGAGCATTAAAAATTAAAGCATTTTTCTTTTTTATTTTTTAGGATTTTGATCTGTTAAAAAATTTTCATTTTTCTTTCAACATATTATACAAAACAACAGTTTTATATATATATATACATATACACATATTTGTTTTTTTTATTTACATTTAATCAAAATGTTAAATAAAGAAACGAAATAATGTTACTATGGTCCGTTTATAATACATATAAAATTGTATATTTGAATTAGAATGACCCTTTAACATTTAAAAACAATTAATTATGGAATGTAAATGTTGAAAGGAGTCGTTATGATCCCAAAACGACTCAAACCGAGATGTATTTCGCGTATTTTTTTTTTTAATAAAGAAGTCTTTACTTTAGAAAAGAAACCTTCAGAATGACAATTTAACTAAAGTAAAAGCTATCAAAATCAGCTGACAAAATAGCTGAATTAAACAATATGTATGAATTATCTTATAGCCAACTGGAATCGGTATATGTGTTATTAAAAAACACCATCATGTTTAAATTTCTAAATAATAGAAAAATGTTTATATACATATTTGTATGAACATACGAGTGTAAGTGTATGTACATAGGTGCAAAAGTATTTTGTTTTTATTCGAAAATTATAGAAAAATTTCGTTTACATTTGAAATAAATTTTGAATAGGGAAACTATATGTACACACTTGCTTTTATACTTTTGTCATATACAATATATTTTGCATTTTTTTTTTTTATTTTTTTTTTGTATATATAGGTATGAATACACTTTTCTCGGTTCATTAAAAAAACAAAAATTGAAAATAAAATATGGAAAAATATTAATAGAATATTTTTTTTTCTTTTTATTCTCGCTATTGTTTTTTTTTTTTTGTACTTCTTCTCATTTTTTTATTCTTTTCTTTCTATTTTAAAAGTAACTGAATGTTTGTATTTTAAATGAGTGTATTTAAGAGTGCACTGTATATGTAAAATCAGTGTTTCTCAAATATTCAAAAACAAAAAATATTATTGTATTACTCGTATGATTTAAAATAAGTTTTTAATAAAATAACATTTCAATTTAAATGGAAAAATTTGTGTGCTCTTTCCCTTAATATTTATATTAAAGAGCAAAAAAAAAAAATTATAAAGAAATACCAAATATTAACAATTAAATTGATTTTCGTCAGTGTATGTTATTCAGTAGTTTTCCATTAATCTTATTAGATAGTTTTGACAAAAACTTAATTTGTGATTAGTCCACACAACTGATTAGAAACTATGAGTAGAAAATTCTTGATCAAAAATCAGTATCCCCTTGTTAGGTTAATACAAAATCCTGGTACAAATACTATTAAAGCGATACTGGTTAAAAATTGGTTAAAATATATTTTGATTTTATGATACCATTTATTCAAAAAATAAAAAAGTAGACTATTGAATACAACGGCGAAATCTGTTTTATTATACAAAAACGAAATTATCGAATTGATTCTCTAAGCATCGATAAACTATAAAAGTTTTTGTCAAAGAAAAAGAATACTTCTAAAGATGAAGTTTAGATTTAAACTTTAAAATTAAATGATTTTACATTATTTAATAATTTTACATAATTTAAGAAAAGTTTTAGTATTTCAGAACAATTTTTTTTTAGTTTATATTTTTCATTCACAATAGAATGCATTTTAAAAAATTTCTTGTATAAGAAAACAATTTCAAAATCACTGATATAAGAAGAATACTTGACATATGATATGAAATGTAGAAATTTTATACCTTAATTAAAAGTAATTTGTTTAGAAAAAATGGTTTTGTATTGAAGATTGCATAAAAGAGATACAATTGTTGAAAATTTTTCTAAGCTGTAACAAAATATTAATGTGGGATAAAATAAATATTTTTTAATTTAAATAGTGTATATCTGCAATTCTACTATGTACATATATTTGCAAAAATATGTTTGAAATTACATATATCTATGTAAGTTTTTAACATTTTCGGTTTTGATTATTATTATCAAATTATTTTTGATGATATTATTATTTTTTGATAATTATTATTAATTTTGTGGTGGAAGAAAATAAGAGTTAGCATTTAACATTTTAGAAAAACTTTATAAAAACTATACAAAAAACTAAACCAATAACTAACTCTGTAATTTTTGTTTTGAAAAAATATATATAAATATATAGTTATGTAAATATAACTTTAAATAACATTTTAATTATTAATTTTTCTTTTTTTTAATTTTATGAATACTCAAAAATCTACATGGATTAAAACTTTTAATATTATTAAGAATAAAAATACTTTATTGGGGGCTATTGACAGTTTATTAAAACGAGGAAGAATACAGTTGCCTTTGTCAACTCTTAGATACCCGTACGAACCGTTAGTATGTTCACAACCTGTCACTCAGCTTACAATATTATTTTTTTAATATTTTAGCATTTTAAAATAATTTAGGTGAATTTTATAATTTCTAGAACTATGGGTTGTACATATATTCAAACTATATGTTTATACATTCTTCAAAAGCAGATTTTAACCTTCCACATAACGATTATCAATCCAAAACTTTTTCAAATATTAGATAGTACCATTTAATACTAAGCGGTAAATGTATATTAAATTTACTTAGTACAAAATAGTAAATATAATTTTAAATATTATATTATATTAAAGCGCACATAGTATATTTATATTGTTATAAGTATATCGCCATACATTGCAATATTTCTTTAAAAATATTTCCATTCATAGAATAATTTCTTATAAGTACAATAAAATACATATATGTATGTACGTAAATACGGCGCTATATAATATACATCTCTTTACTCATATCATTCATTCATCAGTGACATATACGATATGTAAATAAACATGATATTATATAAGTATGTATGTATATCAATATCATATAAATAAAAATTCTTCAAGCAACCGTTATGTTGTTTATTTATTTACATTTTTTTGTACTACGCATTATATCCTCAACAATTTCAAATTATCAAGTAAAACAAAAGGCAAAAAATTCGTTAAAGAAATTTGTTAGAAAATTTGAAAAAATCAAGTAACACTTTTGTCAATTATAAAGTAACCCTATATTATTAAAAAAGTTGTTAACAGAAATAAGAGTATAATGTTGAAGCTTTAATTTTTGTGTATTACTTCAAAAAAGTTTTAACAGGTGTTCAAGTTACAGGTGTTTAAAAATACGAAATTTTCAGTTTTTGACCCCTTACAGCTCCTAAACGGGGAGTGATACAAAACAAATTTCTGAAATGCCTCATACTATGACTATGACATACTATGATAACTCATAAATGACTTATTTTCAAAGATCTAACTTCTGTCAAAATTTCAAGTTTCCAACTTAAACCGTTTAGAAGATAGAAGGGTTAAAGGATTTTGCAAAATTTGAGTTTCGCATAACGGTAAATTAAGACACCGTATGCCACAAATATATATTTATTGTATATATACTTTTAAAGCTAATAAAAGTAATAATCGTTTGGCGTTTTCAAAATGAAGATTTACTTTATACAACTTGTGCTATAACAATTTAAATATAGAGCTTTTTGGAACCTTTGGGGAACTGTAGCTCCGTAACGGGTGGGGATACAAAAAAAAGTTATTAAAAATAAAATTAATATTTTTGTGAGATCTATCAGCTGTTAAAATTTCATAGCTCTATTTCAAAAAATGTGAGGATCTAAAAGTTAGGTGTTCGAGAGCTACCCTAAGGCTTGGTCCAAACTTAACCAAAAAAAATAGGGAACCTACAAATTACTCCCAGAATCTTTTGTATAAATTTCAAGATTCTAGCTTTCTTAGTTTTTGAGTTAGCGTGCTGACGGACGGACGGACGGACGGACGGACATGGCTCAAAAGTCTTAGAATTTTTTTCTGATCCGATCCATACCTTTGAAGGTATATCTAGCTCGCTTATTTCGAGGTGTTACAAACGGAGGAGTAATTTTATTATACCCGATCCTATCGGACGGGTATAATGATATTATTTAGATTGAAGTAGAAAATGCTTAACATTTGTATTAATCCTTTTTTTTCACTCTTTTTAACATTTAACAAATGAATCGAATCACTTAACCTCTTTAAATCATGTTTTATCAAAAAATCAGTTAAGAAAATCAAAGCTTTCAATTTTAAAATTTAAGCTATTTTAAAATATTTCAAATACTTCTTTAGATAACTTAAAACTGCATTAGTTTTAATGAATTTTTAGTTTTTAGACGTTTTTGATGCAACCATTACTCTGTTTAAAAAGTATACCTAAAAGTATGCAAGTTCTTATTTTTATACTCCACCAATATTTTACTTTTATTAGGGACTTCGGTAGCCTAGTGGGTAGGTGTGTGGTGTATTAACCGAAGGAGTGTGCGTTCGATCCCTGCACAGGTCGTAATTGTTTTTTCTTTACATACCCCCCTTAGGACCAAATATAATGTAAATATATAGTATATAATAGAAATAAAATAAATAATATTAGTATATAATTTAATAATAGTACAAAAACCTATAATGGCCTTTAGTAGCCAATGGTTTAATAATATTAGATTACATTTATGTATGTAATATTAATATAAATAAAATAAATAAATAAATACTTTTATTATTCACCAGCGGTCTCGGTGGCCTAGTGGTCAAGCATGTGGCTTATTAACCGAGAGAGTGCGGGTTCAAATCCTGCACAGATAGCAAGTTTTATTAATTGAAAAGAAATCCCCCTTGCTACCAAATGTAGTGTAAATATATAATATAAAAAAATAAATAATATTAGTGTATAATTTAATAATAGTATTCGACCTATAATGGCCTTAGTATAAATAAAATAAATAAATATTCACCAATATAAAACAAGTTGCGATCTCGTTAGTTGAGTAGTTAAGTACATGGCGTATAAATAAAATTATTCACGTTAATAGGAGCCTCAATAGGATAGAGGTTGAATTTTAGCAACCCAGAGACGGATTCAACATATTCAATATAATTATTTAGTAAATGGATTAAATTCTATTATATCTATATAATTATCTAAAATATCTAAAATTCACTCTCTCCAAGTTGAAAATTTTATAGCATCATTTTTGAATTCCATACAAAAGAAAAATACGATTCCTTCGACAATGAAAAGCAAAAAGTAAATATAAATAAAAGTTTTTTTGAACTCTAAAATTACACTTTTATTTTATGTAATATTCAGTTTAATATACACTAATCCTTCGTATGATTTTTAGATTGTTAAAAATCGTATTTTGACATTTTTAACAATAACATTTTATTAATAAAATGTCAATATAATCTTATAAAAGGAGAAATATTCGAAAAATTCTAGTGAAAAATTATTAAAATATCAACAACACTTAAAACAATTTAATTTAACTTTTTTCAGAATTATTTTGAATATTTAAAAATCATTTCTTAAAAGCTATTAATTAAATACTTATAACAAATCGTGAAATATGATACAAAAATTTATGCGCCTAAAGCAAATTTTGTTTTATTATTTTTTTTTTGGAATTTTAAATGAAAAAAAATATAACGACAAAAATTAATAATTTAAAACTAAAACAAAAACCTATTATTTTCCTTTATTGAACATTTAAAACAGAACAGCAAAAATTATAACAAAAAAAAAAATTATAAAATTTTTCAAAAGATTATTATTATATATTTGCCAAAAGGAAATATTTCAAATTTCATTGTCTCGAATAACAAATTTCGTCCTTAAAGAAATTTGATGTTTTTGTTTTTTTTTTTTTTGTTTTTTTCTTGTAATAATAAACTCATTTATTTAAAAATTTTTATTTTTATTTTTGTATTATTCTCAAGAGAAAAACAAAAAAAATAAAAATTGGTTATTAAAAATTTCGATTAGTAAAACGACCGATAAGACCGATAATATAAATTTTTATTTTTCTTCTTTTAATTTATTTTATCTATAAAAAATATTAAACGCAGATTTTTATTTCATTTATATTTGCTGGGAAAATTATACCAATACGATTAGAATATAAGACTTTTTTTCTGACAAAGAAGAACTATCTGGTATCGAAACTGTTAAAAGCTTTCTTGATAAGAGATTGTAGTTACAAACCGTAACAAACGAAAAAACACATTCCTTTTTCAAGTAATCTATTATGAAATGAAGAAAAGTAGAAATCTCTTAGAAGATTTCTTTTAAAGATTTTATTTCTGTTTAGATTTGACAAGTTTTAATATTATTTTAAAGTCCTGCATATTAAAGATTTCTAGTTTTAATATAGAACTTCTGAATTCATTTCTGTGGCATGACAAAAAAATATTTTATATTATTTGTTTAAAACCAATTTGATTCTAATTTTGTTACTAATTAGATTGAAATGTGTAATGTACAGCTGGTACACTCTATTGTAATATCAAATATTTGGTATTAATTTCTTTTAAGAATTTAATTGTTTTGAAATCAATTTTCTCGTAATTGTTCTGTATTAATTACACGGATGAGAATTTTAAATAGAAAGGCATTCTATTCAATATTTGAAAGGATTAAACGTTAAAGCAAAATGAATCCTTTTTTATGTTTATTTATTTAGAATGAAGTAAAGGATTAATATTTAAACTTAACTTAAATTAAAAACTTATAAACTGTGAAATTTAAAATAAAAATAAATAAAAAAAAATAAAATTATGAATACATCCATATAGAAATATTTTATTAATCTAATACAAATATTTAAAAAAAATGTTTTTCTTAGAAAAATTTACAGCTTCTTAAAAAAGGACTCACTCATATTCTATACAATCTTGAACCTCTAAATTAAAATCTTTTCTCTTTGTATGGAGAGCTGAGTATTTTCATTCTTTATTTGCTAACTGAATGGTTACCAACTATGATTTAATCATCATTTATTTGGGTTGATTTGTTAGTAAATGAAAACTTAACTATTTTTATTAAACTACTTAATCACTGTTAGTGAAGTTAAATAATAATTAAAAACTAAAAATCTAATAAAGAAAATCTAATAGAAAAAACAACAATCTGCTATTGGTTAAGTAATCTGTAATTAAGTAAAAAGTAATCTGCCATGCAAACTATGTTAATCATTTCTAACGTAATGTTAATCATTTCAGTGTATTTCAATGTAAAGTCCGGCTCTTAGTGTCAGTTTGTTAACACGCTGGTACCAAAGAACTCAGACATTTAGTTGGTTTCTTTAAATATACGCAGAATATGCTCAAATTTTCCTTAGTTTGTAGAGTAATGTTTTTGATTATTGTAAAGATCGATCGATCTGAAATTGTTTGGATTTTGTCTATACTTTATTTGATCGTGAATAAAAATTGAATTAACATTATATAAAATAACTTGTTAAACAAATATAAATACGAGCAACTAGACGGCCTAGTTGCATAGATTTCAAGCTAATCAAAAAAAAAAAGTAGGTTCATAAGGCAGAAAAATTATCGGGTCAACCCAAGCAACATTACGTACATTTTTGATATTCATTTGTTTATTTTTTAAATCATTTCGAATATTTTGGAAATCTTCCAGTTTATTTTTGAAATTCGACTATTTGTTTCTGAACTTCTCTATATAAAATTACACTTTTTTTGATTTTAAATGCGAATTTAAAGCCTTGACCCAAAAAAAAAAAAACATAATTATAAAAAAAAAATCTATAATATATAAAAAAGAAAATGAATCTATGTATTGTACTCTTCTCTACAAAGTAATTTTAATCGTAATTAATTTGTCACTTTATAATACTAGTCCTATTTACATGCCACTGAACTCTATTTAATAAGTTAATTTAATTAACTCATACAATTTATTAATTGACTCAATTTTCTTGTCTAACTCCCAAAAAAAAAAGAAAAAATTTATATAAAATTGCTCTGTTTGCCAACTTACACACAATTACACTAAAAAGAGAATGAAATAATATAATATAATAAGACAAGTAAATAAAACAAATCTAAATATAAAAGAAAATAAAACAAAATACATATATACAATTTATATTTAACACATTATCCAAACTCATTTAACACATTTCCATTTTATTATTTTGATTAAAAAAACACTAACAATAAAAGAAAAATTTGTATTTTTTATTATTATTTAGGAAAAAAATTTTTTTTTTATTATTATATTTTTTTATAAAAATAGAAAATTTTCCAAAAAAAAGTTATAGGATATTAATTTAACTTTGAAAAATTTATATATTATATATTTTTAATTCTTAAAATTTATAAGAAAGTTAATGTTATGGTATCTAATAATATGATGATAATAAGTATATAGCAGGCACTCCTGCGGTTATGCAAAATTTATATTATAATTTTTAATTATTTTTAAGCCGCTTTATTTTTACTTAGCTTAAGTAATCGAAGAAATAAATAAATAAAACATTAAAAAAAAAAACAAAAAAAACCCCTTTATTAAATAAATTGATTACGTTACGATAACCAATTCAGATTTCCTGATAATCAATCCTAATTAATTTAAATTACTTCGTTGTTCTTAGGAAAAAGCCAAGGATAACGAAAATCAAAAAAAAAATGTTTATTGTCTAATCACACGTAACGATCAAAAAAATGTTTGAAATAAAAGGAAAATAATAGTCCTTATAAACTTCTAATGCTCCTTCAATTTATTTGTTCCTTAATAAAGACATCTCATAACCTATGGGTGCCTATAACTTACCCTATATTCTATAGGATACCTATAACCTACTTTTTATAATAAAAATTGTAACAAATTAAAATGTCGAATTGATGAACTTTTCAAAATCAAATTATAATAAACCTTTTATATAAAGCTACTTGAAGCCTTGCCATAAAATTTTGAAATACCATATTATTGAATTTTTCATCATAAACGTAATTTAGACTTCAAACTTTACAAAATAATTATTAAGAAATCAAAAAAAAATTATACCATTGAAAATTATTTTAATTTTAAAGTATTTTCAAACTTTTAACGATTTTCAGAATAGTCATCTTATAACATTTCTTTTTTATTCAAAAAAATTAATAGAGCATATGTTATATAATTAAAGTAATTTAATTTATGAAGCTATCGAGATCCTTAAATTTTAATTTTGCTGCTAAATAACACAATATATAAATATATATACATATACATACATATACATTTGATTAAATGTTTAAAATTTCATTCCAAAAAAAAAACGAAGGTAAACAAAAGGACCAAAAATTAACAAAAAAAAAAAAATACAAAAATGTAATGAATAATTCAAATGATTTTCTTTATTATTTGTATTATCATTTATCTAATATGTTAAACTTTTTATTTTGAAAATTCTAATTGAACTAATATAACATATTTTTAACTAAAACAAAAAATATTAAGAACTTAAATATACTGTTATAACATTTAATAAAAAGAAAAATATTAGAATTTGTTCACATGAAAATTTATATCAAATGAAATTTTCAATTTCCGTAGTAAAGACGTATTCTTAAACTATTATAATTTTAATTTAGCTTCTTTACATTTTTTATTTTTTTCTTTATTATTCCTTTACTTTTTCTAAGCATTTTCCAGTTTTCTTTTTCTATGTCAATGGAAACTTAGTATGTACTTGGTATGTACAGTATATGTACTGATGGAGTACAATATAAAATGAAAAACATTTTTTCGATTTTCTTTCCTTTAATAAAAAAAAATCTTTACAAAAAATTCTTTATTTTATGGCTCCGTATCATAATCCCATAGATTATAAGATTTTATAAAATATGAAAAAGATTTTTTAAGAAATTTACAATATGGTGTACATAACCCACTCATCATATGTGGGACATATACTCATAAATTTCTGAGATATAATCCTAAAACATTTTTAATATTTATGGCGTTATAAATCACATATAGTTAGTTATAACACCATCATTTTGCTATTAGGTATCCTATCAGTATTGAAATACCACAGATGATTTTTTAATGGGATTATGACCCACCTTTAAAAAATCAAAAATTTGAAAGGGAGCAGTTTAATCCATTTCAAATTCACAAGCGGACTTTCTGGTAAGCTTTGATTCCAAATTAAAATGGAATAAAGTGCAATGGACCTTGCGACTCATTTAAAATTGCAAAATTTCTTGTGGGTTTATGTCCCACATATTTTTTATATGCTGTTATAACCGGCCATTGTGGGACATAATCCCATTATGGACTTATGATATGTGGAACTATATTATGGCACCATATTGTATTTCAGAAATATTCAAAGCTTTATTAACATTTTTATATTTTGCTTTTTAGTATTTTTTTAAATGAATTTTAAAAATCATTTATTAGGTTCATTGTGTCCATCTATTCTTCCAAATTACACCGTTTGTCAACAAAACATCTACGCTTACTTGAGACAAAGCAAAGAAATAATAATAAAAAAAAATTAAGGATAAATCACATTAACATCAAACAAATTAATTCTGTGGGAGAAATGTTTTATCCAGTCTCACCCATTACATACAAATTTTCAAGGTAAGTTATTTTTTTTTTCGCAAAAAGCCGTATATTTAAATAATTACCCAACTCAAAAATATTTTACTTAATATTTTTTCAATCTGAAATGCTAAAATAAAAAGAATATTTAGATTTTACATCTCAAAACCAATATAAAATCGTTTTGTAAAATTCGTACACTTGAATTTGACGTTATCTGAAAACAACTTTTAACAAAAATTTTTAAAAGCAATGTTTTCCAAATAATTAAAATAAACTCTTGTTCTTTTGAAAGAAATAAAATATTGAAAAATAAGCCCTTAACCCTAGAACAAATTTTTGTATTTATGTCATTTACCAGATGTGAAAGGTCGAAACTTATGAATCGATTCAAAGAGTTTACATGTTAAAAAAGATTTCTATTAATTAAATAAGTTTTTTTTTTTATAATTTAGCAATTCACAATTTTCGAATCGGTACAAAAAAATTTAAAATTTCAATAAATTACAATATTGTATAAAATGCCTTTATACATTATAGTTTTCAAAATGTGCATCTTTAAAAACCACTGATTTTACATTTTACTTTATTTTATTATATCTTCTATTTGTTTTTCTTAATATATTTTATTCTTTGTTTCTTTTTGTTTTTTTATAAACTTTTTAAATGTATATGTATGTTTATCTTACAAAGCGGCTCGCGGTTGAACACTTCTTATCTTTTATGTTGTTTTTCACTTAATAAAAATTTAACATAAATTACTTTAATAAATTTGTTAATCTTTACATGATTTTTTTTTCAATTTTTTTTTTTTTTTTTTTTGGTATAAACAAATTTTAAATAATAAAATTAAATATAGAATTGTAAAACATTTAGATGATTACACTAGTTAAGTTTTGTATAAGTTTATAACATGTTTTTGGAACATTTTTTTTATATCCTAAGGAAGGTGGAAATCTTCCAAAGACACCAAGGATTCAAGAATTTCCCCTTGTAAGTGTCTGGTGTCAGATTTTTACTGGCTAAATCCACCTCGCCCTTTAGCTAATATAATGGGATGAAACCTCTGCCTGATAACGCAGTATATTAGCTAGGGAGTAGTGATAGGAAAGGAAAGAAAAATTACAGTAAAAGTAACTTGACTTGAAAAAGTGAAAACAATGTCGTTTATAACGACCGAATATGGTTGTTCCCTTTGACATTTGTTGTCTACAGTTTTTACTGTTGTTATTATAGAATTCAAGACTAGTTTCTTTTTTATTTATATATTCAAAATACAAAATTCCGTTCCGGTATAAGAAAATCTTTTATTAGATTAGTTTTTCTATTTCATTACTATTTCTAGTTTTAGAAGAGTTTTAAAATTTTCCTCATATAAAACTTTTTTGTAAGTTAAAAGTTTTAGAACAAAAGATAGTACTTAAGTATAGTTAAAAGGAAAACACTTCTTATATACTGAAGACAAATTTTTAAACTTTTGTTTTTTTTTTTTTTTTTGAGAGCAAAACTAAAAAAACTCCATTTATTTCAGACCAAAAACCTTAACAGGAATGAAATCTAATTAAATTTAAATCGAATTCAAATCCAAATTTCTGATATAACTTTTCAGTGCTTAAAACCAGAAACAGACAAACAGCCAAAATTCAAATAACTTTAGCTTATTATTAAATTTTCTTTTAAATTAAATTTTTATTTATGTGCAGTTTAATTTCCAATTTAATTTTAAAAAGTAATTTTACACTCAATCCTAGAGTAAAGATAATTTAAAGATCTAATAATGTTATAATGTTATATGCCGAACATAAATTTGATTTAATACCGAAAATAATTTTAAAATTGGGAAAAAGGATATTAGAATTATTTTAAGACCTGCATTATTTTTTATTTTTTTCATATTCAATTGTTTTTACCACTAAATTATTGGATAAAGTTTGGGCTCTTTGCATACAAGACATATTGGCGATCTGACAAAGTTTTTATAAATTTTTATGGTTAAAATCTAAATAACTATAAAATTAGTTAGACATAGAAAACTAAAAGTTAAAAAAAGATTGCAAAATCCAAAAAACAAAGTACAAACATTGTAAAAAAAAAAGAAGAGAAAAATTCTTAAGAAAAAATTAAAAGGAATTTGGAATTTCAAAATACTGAAAGCTCAGTTGTTCCTTATAAATTGTTCTAAATTCCGATGTGAGTAAAGAGTGCTTTGATTTTCAGAAAATTCTACTGGCCGTTATTGGCTAATGCTTTTGTTATTGCGATGTTTTGGTTCTAGAACATTCTGTTTTCTTCACGTTCTTGTACAATATGCTTGACTACTGCAGAAATTTGGAAGTAGATGACTTGCTATTATTGAAAATGTACTTGTGTGTAGCATTTGTACATCCAAGTCATATCCTTGTTAATTTCATCTCTTTCACTCCGCAAAATATATTAAATACATAATAATATGTTTTTCATTCATTTATTATGATGTTTTGTAACATAATTTTTTTATATATAAGAATTTTATTTTTCGCCGTTCATTTTATTTGTACTGATCGTTTGATAAGTTGTTTCATTTTATTTGTTTAAATAGTTTGATAAGTACATTTTGATAACGGAAATTTTTCTTTGCGAATAACTTAATAAGTTATCGAAAATTTGATTGAAATGTGATTAGTAAAATTTTTTGGTGCAACAAAATTGTAAAAAATTTTGATTATTCCATATAAACTTTTCACTTTGTAAATTAATATTTGTTACATTTTTAGTTCAAAATTTGATAACTTTTTTTTACTTATTGAAAATTTTTTCAAATTTGTTTTGATGCAACAGAAACTTTTCCAATAACTAAACCATCGGCTATCTCGGGCATTATAGTAACTATTATTAATATATGAACATATATACAATAATTTTATTTATTTTGTTTATATTATTAATATACATACATTTACATTATATGTAGTAGCAAAATGGATTTGTTTTCAATCAAAAAAACTTCCTACGTATACAGGATTTGAATCCGCATTACTTTGATTTATACGCAATGTGTTTAAATCCTCGATTAAGAAAAAAATATATTCACAATATTATTTTATTTTATTGCATACTTTTAGGATTTTTTGATATCAATTAATACGATACTATTTCTGTGAAGAGAAAAATTTCAATTTTTAAAAAATATTCATTGTCTTACAAAAAAATGATTATATTTTTTAAAAAAGAAAATTTAACGGTGTCTACCTAACTTTTTTTAGGATCACGTATTGAATAAAAATAATCTTAATTAATTAACTCAAATATTCCTAAAAATAAGTAAGACTTAATAAGTAAGAATTAATTATTTTTTTCAAACTGAAAATTATAATTATTTCTAAATCTATAATATCATTTCTAAATACATGAATCTGTTTCTAGTACATTCTAAAAATAAGATAAGGAAACTTTTTGAATGATTAATTAAAAAAAAAGTTATTATATAATGTAAAAAAAATTTATTTTAATATTTTCTTAAAATTTTTTATCATACAAAAATTTCTTTGTTTGTGGTTTATAAAACAAATAAAAAATTGGGCCAAAACTATGAAAAATAAAGTTTTTTCTTAAAATAAAAATAAGTTTTCCAAAATTATTTTTGGATTCAAAAAACAAAAAAAAACTTTAATAGAAAAATTTGGATAATGGTAATTCAGAAAATTAAAAAAATATATTAATTTTTTATTTGTTTATCTCCAATACGCATTTCTGAAATGGTTAATTTGACTGTGAAGAAAATTTAACAGCAGTGTTATCCTGAAATAAAATAGAAGATTATTCACACTATTTTCGCCTTGTTTAATTAATTCGTTTCTACACTTCTGAATTTTGAAGATTTTTATTACTTTTTCTCTTCCTTTCCACTCTAGTGAAGAGGCATCCACTAAATCACTTATTATTCATATTTAACTAAACTTTAATTTCTTTTTAGTCATTATTTTTCCTATGACATTGATTACTCGATTGTAGCTGTTACACAAAATTATGAGACAGAAATGTTATATTTGTGAGCCATCAATTATCTTATCTAAGAATTATTTATTTTATATTACGATAAAAATTGTAAATATTAGATATGGCCTGACAAGAGTTTTAACACGAGATATTTGGAGCCGAGTAAGCATTAGTCATATATTATTTTACCATTAGTCATATATTACTTTAATTTTAATTATTTCAGTTAAACTTTAAAGATACTTTAAACTTTTTTAACAAAAATCTGTGTAAAAGTAAATACTCTCTCAGTTAAAGTATTTTAGGTCACAATAGTTAAAAAAAAATTTCAAATTCATTTTCAGAAGTTAAAGATTAAATTAAAATAATTTCCCCACATAAAAATTTTTTACATAAATTAAAAATCTAAATAACAAAACACAAAAAAAATCTTTAACATTTAAGTAATCAAATTTTAATCGGGATCCTATAAATAAATTATTCACTCTATGAGTATTTTAAAATGAAAGGAAATTTCAGAAATTTTCTTTAAAATAAATATTTAATATAATTTCCTATATGTTTTATTATCAACTTAAATTTCATCTATTTTTATTATAAACAAATCAAAATTTTAATATCCTCCAAAAATAAGAAATCAAAAACAGGACTTCGCTTTCGTAATAATTTTGAAAGTAAAATACAAGTATGAAGTAACCCTCATACATATAATGAAGAAATTATACATTAAAATTAGATCAATTTTAGAGTTCCTCATTAAAAATGTATGAAAAAAAAAATCCCACTAAACAAAACCTTTTCATATACAAGTATGTGTACAGTTAAAAATTATAAAATGTGTAACATGAAAATTGTGTTTTATATATTATATACAAAAAAGGTATACCTTTATGTTTATATAAAAATTTTAAACGAAATATAGATATTAACTTTTCCCCTCCGTCTTAAAAATATATCATTAAAATTTCTTTTTTTTCTGCAAAAAAAAAAAAAAAAACGATATTTCGATATTTTAAATGTAAATGTCATAAAAATTTATTATTAAAAATCACACCACCAAATCATAATGGTAAATTTGAATATAAGTAATCAAAAAACCAAAAAAAACAAAAAAAAAACAAATGTTTGTCCTTAAAGTTATTGTCTCTTAAAATTTAATGATTTTCGAAATTTATTATATAAGGAAATTACAAACATTATTTTTTTCCTGTGAAATTATTTTCTTAAAAGTGACTTTTATCATAATAATATTTTTTACCATCATAATTAATATATTTCGAAGTGAAAAAAAAAAAAAAAAAAAATTAAATGATATTAAAAAATTGAATTTTATGGTTAATATTCGATACCAAATAAACCACTTAAAAGATTTCAAAACGATAATTTTTAATATACATATATTTAAATAAAACTTTTTAATGCGTTCTATTTAAGTGCTGCGTTGAGGTCGAGAGATTATAAATATTTTATATAACATTTATAATACATATATTATGTATATACTATAGAGGTATTATCTATATAGCATAATATTTTAATTCCGCTGAAATTAAAAATAATTTTTGTTTAAAGTGCAATTAGAATTTAACCGTTATTAATTTGCAAGGGAAACTAAACATATTTTGTTTCATTAATTTTCTTCCAAAAATTCCTTCAACCATAAATTTTAACAATTAATGCATTTAATATGAAAATTAATTTTCCACGAATTTCTTGTTATTATATTTATGTTTGCTCTTTATACGAACGATAAATTACAAAAAAAAAAAAATTTTTAGAATTAAATTTACATAATGTCGAAATACATATTATGTTTTTTTTTTTTCTTACCTCTTACCATTATTTATAAAGTAAATAGTAAAAGATATGATTTATTGAATGGAAAAATACAATTTAAATAAATTTTTTAGAATCGTTTATAAAAATTTACAATCTAACAACGAAACAATTAGAATAAATGTTTTTAAATTTACGGGATAGTAAATTATTTCTAATGGACGTCCAGTATTTTTTTAAAATTCGTTAAAAAGTACTAGATTTGTTTTTCCAATTTTCCGCTCATATAAGAATGTGGGACAACCAGTACGTCATTTATTTAATTATTCATATTTGACTTAGCTTTCGTTTCTGGAATCATTATTACTCCTCGGCTGTAACTATTTTACAATTATAATTCTATATCGAATGCAATTATTTTTATTTAAGCACCATCTATTATCTTATACAAAAATTATTTTATTTTGAGATGATATTAATTATAGGATATATATATATGTACATCTTTATTTTAGAAATGGTTTTATAAATTCAGGGTTTCAATAATTTATTAAGCGGGTATTTGAAAGCGGTAGGCCCCATTATTTAAAGTGTTTACCATTAAATTTTGAATTTTGAAAATTTTTTAAATGGAATTTTTTTTTATGAAATTTCTTTTGGTTTTTTTTTATTTTTTGTCGAAATTCAGGGTTTCAATAATTTATTAAGCGGGTATTTGAAAGCGGTAGGCCCCATTATTTAAAGTGTTTACCATTAAATTTTGAATTTTGAAAGTTTTTTAAATAGCATTTTTTTTTATGAAATTTCTTTTGGATTTTTTTTTTTTTTTCGTCGAAATTATGTAAATGGCATTTTGAAAATAGAATTTTTTTTTGGAGTTTCATACCTAACCCTTTATTTTATATTTATATTAGTTATATTACTATATATTATACTAGTTATATATTATAAAAATAATTCGCATTTGTTTATTAATTTATCTATATCAATTAGCCAGTGTTTGAATCCGAGATCTCTCGAATCAAAGGCCAGTATCTTAACCACTACACTAAATCTTCTTGATATGTGAAAATACAATTAACAAATTTCACTTTTTCTATAGCCCGAGTAATTGAATAAAAACTCTATCTATTAACAAATAACTAACAAGATATAAATAATGACTCAAGAATTAAAACAGATAGGATACAAATTACATTTTAAGATATGAAATATTAAAAAAAAAAAAAAAAATTTGAATTTTTTTTTTATTCTTTTGGAACTTTTCTAAATTATATGTACATAGGTATCTGGCAAAAATAATGGGGAATATAATTCATTCAATAATTTAAATAAGCTGCTCTGCACAGGTATATAATATGAGTGCTGTAAGATTTCATATTTTTTCTTCAATACTATTACATTATATTTATCTATATATATGTAATATCAAAATAATAAAATTTATTTAGAATGAAATTAACATTTTATAAAAATATATAAAAAATATTTACATAAAATAATTACAATGTTTATATTTTGAATATTTGAATTTATACACCGAAATTTTATAAAAGAAAATATGGAAAAATTTTTCAAAACAATGGAATAATTTTTCCAAAACTAATTTTCAAAATAAATTTTTACTAAACTTTATTCTAATAAATATAAAAACAAAAAAAAAACAGATCATATCAAAAATTTTAAATAATATACCATAATATCTTATTAAAGTACTGAATGAATATACTTCTTGAACAAATTTCATAATAAATAGAATATAAATTACCTCATTAATATACAAAAAATACCACTTCTTTGTTTTTAAAACATTCATATTCCAAAAATGTTTACATACTTGCAATTTTTTATTTTTTTTTTTTTTCAAACTTTGTTTTGCAATTTAAAATAACTTTCAATGGAATAAAAGTTTTTATAGAAATGCATACATATTTCTATGAAATATCACAATATTTACGGTTTTATTTTCAGTTTTACTACAGATATTATAGATATACCAGATATTATATAAACTTTTCAAAAATGTAATTTCAAATTTGTTGTGAAAATTTTTGAAAAATACCAAATGTCAAAATTTTGACGTCAGTTTTTTTTTAGGTTAAAAAAAATATAGTTATATAATTCAATTTATTAAAATGAGGTCTCGGTGGCCTAATGGGTAAGAGCGTATATGAAACACATTGTAAACACCGAGGTAGTGTGGGTTCGAATCCCACACACATCGTAAGAATAATTCCCCTTTTCGCCTGACAAGGAAAGTCCGTGTAATTTCCTTGTCACATTTATGTGGCAGGGAATATACTAAAAAAAAAAAAAAGTTCAAAGGTTCGCTAAAATGTGACCTGCGCCGAAATAAAGCTTTTCTACTAAGCTTCAGTTTCTGAAATCTTTAGTTTCAATATGCCGTTGATGCTTCAACTGTAGCTATTGTACATATTTTTGTGCGCCATCTATTATCTTATACAAGAGTTATTTCATTTTTTTTTATTTTTTTATTAAATATTTCGATATGGTATTAATTTTATATACCTTTATTATACTAATTATATATTATAAGAAAAATTTATATTAGATACGTTTTATTATTCTATATGGTCCAGTCGATTATTCTATATGACCCTAGGTATTTCGAATGAAAATATGGTGTCTCATTACACCATATATTTCTATCTTCTTATTATCCGTTGAAAAACCGTAATGAAATTAATACTTTTAAAAAAAATATAGTCTCTTCACAAAAATATTCGGCTAAAACTAGTTTTTCAGAACATAAAAGAAAATTTACAAATTATTTTTATTTTCTTTTGTTCCAACCGTTACTTTTATAAACTTGTCTAAGCATCAATTCCTAAGCAATTTGAACTATTTTTTTATTAATTTGGTTAGAAGTTCAGATTGTATAGCTCACATATCATAAAGGAAGTTTTTAATATCACTTGAAGGCTATATACCATCTACTTAAAATCAAAACAGTATGACACATGAAAACCTTTATATATTCTTTGCACATTTCATAAAAAAATATAAAAAAATAAATTTAAAAATATAAAAAAAAAGATTTTAAATGTAAATAAAAATAAACGGCGAATAAAATTTAATTGATTTTGTTTTCTAAAAAAATTTCAAAATAGAATGGATGCAGTATACGATTGTCGGTTATGAATAATAACTTCAATTATTGGTTAAAATTATTATTCAAAACCATGCTATACATATATACATATAAATATATAATGATGATAGGTGAAATAATGGAAAATATAAAATTGTATTGCTTCAATTCATTTATTCATGTTATACAAAATATTCAACATAAATATTTATTATGTATTTTTGTAAATATTATCAAAAAAAAAAAGGAAAACTACAAAAGTAAATTTAAAATTCAACTGTCAAAAAAAAAAACATGTTGACTCGGATGTTAACTCTATTGAAATTAGATATAAAAACATTTTTTATAGATTATATTGTGAAAAAATATTTAGAAATTATCTTAAAGGCTTCTTTTGTCTTACCTTATGGGTTATATGCTGTTTTGTATAATTTTCGAAATAGACAAGAATTCGAAACTTTCAAAATGATAACATGGATAAAATCCAGATTATTATATATACATGAATATAAATATAGACATCTAAATATGAAATCCAAACTCCTAAGCCCACATTTGATTATGTAGCCAAAACTGAAAAGTATGCTAAAAAAAGCTAAAAAAGTTAATTGTATTATGCTAAAAAAAGCTATTTTTATTTTTACGACGGTGGGAACTGCACGGGGTTTTTTTTTGGGTACTATGTTGGACTTTAACCAACCCTTTAAAACCATACTCTAGAATGCGTCCTTTAATACATAATGATGCAATGTTGATTTTGGGGAAAAGAATTTTGGGGAAAGAAGAAAAAGGGAAGGATTACTTGGGAAACTGGATTTTGCATAATTAAGATTATGGAGCATAAAGGAAAAAATTTGGAAGGTTATTTTGAAGAAGGATGTTAACATTCTTCTTAAATTTCGTTATATCGTTTTGTTATATACTATATATATGTATTAAACTTGAAAAGCAATTTTTTTTAAGTTTCACTACCATGAAATTTGTTTTGAAGCACAGGTTTCATGAAAGTTATGACTATTCTCTTTTCGATTTCCTTCTATCCAACATATCACAGAAAATTGTTTATAAGTTGCATGGAATTTTTGTTTTTATATATAATACAAATTAACTCCATTTATAATGAGATTAACATACATATATAATACAATTTAAATCCGTTTATAATGAGATTAACATACATATATAATACAATTTAAGTCCGTTTATAATGAGATTAACAGCTATGGAAGTTTCCATTAATATAAGCGGTCATAAATTTTATAATTTACATTACAGGAAGTGAACTAATATAAATTTTAAATAATTAAAAAATAAAAATTAGAAGCACCAGGGCCGGCTTAGGAGCGATGCACAAGTGGCGCAGGCATAGGGCGCCATGATTAAGGGGCGGTAAATTCCTCAATATTTATTCCTCAAAATTCCTTTTAATGTTTTTTTAAAATTATATGTATTATACCTATACATATAAAATATTTTGTGCCAAATTTATTTTACCTAATACATCTTTATAAAATATAGAATTTATATTAATAATTTGGAGTAATTTTAATATAAATTTGTATACAAAATATACATAAGGCTAGATATCTTATCTACCAGTTTACATAATATGTACACTGGATAGACTTTATGTCATGTACATTACACTCTATGTCATTACACATCTATGTTCTATATACATTTTTTATTAATTTTTTTATTTTTTTCAACAAGAATCCAAACTCATCTAAAGCAATATACCTATAGAATATATTATCTTTAACTCTATATAATTATACTCATTTTTTTATGCAGAATATCTTATATTACACCCCAGTCCATAGACAATAAGATTCAAAGAGAAGCTTTCAAATTAGATCTTATTTGTTTTGTATATATTTTTCATGGGAGTTTTTAAAAAAATTAAATGCAACTAGTCGTTCTCATTTTACATATCTATATATGCATCAGAAAATTCCTATTTAACTTCTAGTTATAAAGTTAAACTGCAAATTTGAACGCAACCACAATAATCTACATTTTCTGTAAATTTCATTAAAAAATATAAACATTTTCATTCAAAATTTTTAATTTAAAAAAATTGAATCAGAAATCCATGGGCAATGAGCTAATTATTTTAGATAATGACCGAAATATTTTATTTTAAATTTCAATATTCAATCAAGAAATTCTGTTTAAATTTAAAAGAATGTCTTAAAAAAATCAAAACAAAAAATATCCCGTTACCATGATGGGAAGCGGGACGCAAAAATTTTAATTGTGCATAGGGCGCCACAACTCTTGAGCCGGCGCTGAGAAGCACTCATCAAAATAAAATTAAAAATATTTCCAGATCATTTATCATTATCATTAATCTAAACAAAAATAAGATAAGTCCAGTGTATAGTTATAAAAAAAAAAACAAAATTTCAAAAAACATCTATGGAATTCCATGTAATAATCCAAATTGTATTGATAACATTTTTAAAATATTTTCTAATTTTAATATTACGTATATTTAAAAAAAAGATCGCGTGCTCTTTATCTAAAATCAAATTAATTTTAAACTATAATTAAAAATGATACAAAACACTTACATATTTATATCAATATCGAACGTTTTTTTTTATTTTTACGTATTATTTAAAATTCTAGATAAAATAAGAAGTATTCTATTTATTTTACTAGTATAGTATAACAACAACATAAAGACACTTCAAAAAAAATAATAAAAGATTTAAAATTATGATAAGTTTGTTGATTGTAATTTAAAAGCAGGATAAGTTCGCAGTTTTAGGTAAAGATAAATACAGTAGTGGTTTACCGCCAATTTTCATATAAATCTTTATATATTCTTATATTTTGAACAAAATAAAAAAAAATCTTCTTCATCACGTGCTTATATTCATCATCACGTGCTTAATTGACAATGAAAACGTGTTAGAGAAAAACTAAAAGAGCTTGAAACCTAAAATTATAATATTTTATCGATTAACTCACCACCAATATATTATAAGATATTTAAATTATGTCTTTCTTGTACAATATCTAAACAGACGAGTAATCAACGGCTTAGTGAAATTAATGATTCACGAAACTGAAGCTTGGACAAATATGAATAATAAATGACTTAGTGGATGTCCTATACTCTTCATTGGAGTGGCAAGGGAAAAAAAAAATGATAAAACTATAAAATCAATATATCAATTATTATTAGTGTTATTTATTTTTAAAGAATGTATAGATGTTTTTTTTAGTGAATTAAAATGTTGTTCATCACTTCACGATAAATCTAACTAAATTCTGTCTCTTTTGATAATTTGAAAAAAAAAAAAATTGAAATTCTATAACAAAATTTTACTTATAACAGAATACGAACAAATTGATTTCAGAATTTTTTGTTTTTCTCTTTTTCTATTTTCTCAGAAGAAATGCAAATGCATCTTCCGAATATTTGTTGGACTTTAACCAACTAAAACCAAACTTTAGATTAAAGTTTTAAACCAAACTTTAGGTTACCTTTGATATAAATGTATAGTTTGGTTTATGGGATAGGAGAATATACTATTAATGTTTGTGTTCCTTCTACACGAAAAGAGTAGTTGAGAGTATAGTTGGGAATAGTTGTTATTTAAATGAAACGTTAATTTAACATAACCGTATTTACTTCTATTTACTCTTTGTCAAAGACTGTTGTAGTTGGAAGTAGAAAAGAGTATTTTAGTCCGTAAAAGGAATGTAAATAATGCTAGTATTATTTTTACTCTCTTAAAATGTCAATTGTCAAAAATTTATGAAATCCTATATATATTAACATCTTCCTATATAATATATAACTTTTAGACAAAAATAAAATGAAACGTATTTTTTTAAATTTTTTTATATACATGTACTTAAATCAGTTAAATTCCATTATTATTATCGATTAATAAAATTTTTTTATTATTAAATTTAAAATCGTGTTTATTTACATAAGTATATTACTATTATTTCATCGCTTGTACTTTGGAATCGAATATATATGTACTTAAATTAAAAGACATTACAAAAATTTTACAATTAGTACATAATTTATCATTATATAAAATTACAAGATAATCGCTAATATTATCAATAAGAATTATGGGGTTTTTTACACAATTACATATTAAAATATTGACCCTCAAAAAATTAATAAATCAAAAAAAAATATTATTACAAAAAATATTTACTATTTAAAATGTACAGAGTTCATTTATATAAAAAATAATCTTATCTTAAATAAATCTATAGATTAAATAAATAAATAAATAAATAAATCTATAGATTATTTATAGAAATTTTGGAGAATAAAACTTTCAGAAAAAATCGGGAAAAAGATCTAATTCAAATTAACCTTAATCTATACTTGCAACTTGTAAATTGTAAGTTATTTAAACTTTATTTTTAAGTTTATCAAAATAAACTTTATTTTGATAAACTTTATTTTATATAAAAAAAAAAAGAGTTTTCGATATAATTTCCAGGTATAACACTTACAATTTTTTTAAGGTATAGGAAATACTGAATATTCGCATATCTTTTGACTGACATTTATTATACACAAATTATTCTATATTAAACCAGGAAGAGTGTTGAGTAGACCTAGGATACCAGTTCATACCAGTCAACCATGAAATATAATTAAATATCTTAATATTTGTTTGATATATATGACAGCTTGTATGAAATTTGGATATATATGACAGCTTGTATGAAACCCGTTACCCCAACTAAATTCCATAGAAGTTATCGCTATAAAACTTAATCATTATTTATAAAATTTCAAATGTCTAGTTTTATAAGGACCGCAATATATAAGAATATAAAGTATGCTTATATTATAAAAAGAAAAGTTGTATTGCATATACTGGAACCTGCTGTTGTAGACTAGCATACAACAAGATTTCTTTTAACAAAATTTCAGATATCTAGCTTCAATACACACTTTGTTATTTTCATATAAATAAAAAAGTTGTATTTCAGTTACGTAAACGTGCTCAAACCGGTCGAATTTTTTAATATATATAAATATCGAAAGTAACAATTTTACAAATATGAAATGGTGGACATATATGCTTAAATCGATTTAAAATTCGATTCATGAGCAATAATATATAGACTTTGCCATATCTGACTCGTTTCCTTTAAGATGTCATAAATGTAATGGCAAATTATATTATACCCTGAGAACTATGTTCCTACATATACAAAAAGAAAAAACAAATTTTATATTTTTTTTTTACACATTATCATATTATTTTATTTCTATACAATTTTAACTATCATACGTGATCATACCATTAATTTAATTATATTTTTATACATAGTTAAGTCTATATAAATTATCTATATCTATATATATATATATATATATTTAAATTACTTAATTAATTTTAATTTTCATATACAGTAAATGGTTTATGTGAATTTGTTGGAACATAATAAATTCCTTTAATATTTTTAAATGCATTTAAATATGAACCCATTTTAATATTATTTTGATTAATAATTAAACTACAATTTTGATTTTTTAATTCATCAAATGTTTTACATCCATGTGTTATAAAATAATCATTTTCAATTGCATCAGCAAATAATTCATATGATCTTTCATGTGAACATTTTCTACCTAAATCAATACCACAACCAGGTTGTTTACTACCCCAATTTGGATAAAATGATATTTTACCAATTGGATCTAAAAATCCTAAAAAACCACCATTTGTATGAATTGTTTCAACATATAATGCATCATCAGATGATAAACGTTCATTAATTTTATTATAATAAAATAATGGTAATGCTGGATCTAAACCAAATATTATTGGTATTTTACCATTTTTAATATATTGTCCAATAAAACCACATACATGTGCACCTAAACTATGACCAATTAATTGTATATCATTTAATGACATTTTTCCATATAAATTAAGAAAATCAATAAATTCAGCTACTTGTTTTCCAACTTGTTCAACTTTAAAACGTGACGCAACATAATTAAAATTTTTTGCCTCTGAACTCCAATCAACCACAAATATATTATAATATTTACCACCTTTTAAATATGCATCACGTATTAAAATATTAAAATCAGATTTAACACTACTCATCCAACCGTGAATAATAAATCTACCAAAAAAAAAAATATTAAAATAAATATTAAAAATTTAATTTAATTTAAAATTTTTAAATTTATACATAATAAATGTTCACCTTGTTGGATGATTTGGATTAAAATTTGAATTTTTAAATTGTTTTGTATCATCCGGATTAATAATTTCACCATTAATCGAATTTCCATTTGTAAATAAATAAAATTTTATTAAAATATTTGTACTTTTGGGCATAATTGAATGATCATTTTCATATTTAGCTTCATCATATGTCATCCATTTAAAACTTCCATCTATTTGTGGTACAGCAAAACGTTCTAAATTTTCATTTTTTATTCTTTGTTCAATTTGTTCAGTTTGAGGGAATGATTCTAAAAATTTTAATTGTTTTTTTTTTTTTTTAATATTAATTAATTAATAAATAATAAATAATTATATTAATTATGTGGAAAAACAAAAATTAAAATACCTGAGCCAATTATGAAAAATAAAATTAAATTGAAAATTATGATAGGATCCATGCTCATTACGATGAATATTTAGTTTTTAAATATGTAATAAAAGTACTTTTGTTAGATGACAATAAAAAACTAAATTAAATTATTAATTTAAAATATGTTTTATACTAAAAAAAAAAAAACATTGTATAAAACAAGATTATTTTAAAATGATAAAAATGGTATCATTAAAAATTGATTCAATCATATACCATAACTTATCTATAATAGTTTTCTTTATGTTTATTAATTTTTTTATTTTTAAGTTTTTATTTATTTCGTATCAAATATTTTTAATATAACGTCAGGTCAAAAATAATATATAAATATAATAAAAATAATGTAAACAAAATATTAAATATAATTATAATTTAATACTAGTACCAAGTTGGCCCACATGTCTAATAGGCAAAGGGCCCCAAACATATCGGCTGTCATTTATGCCAGTTCGGTACAAATAATAAATAAATAAATAAATAAATTTTTAATATTCATACAAAATTGACAATAAAAAACATTTTTAAACAAAAATTGCTTAAAAAATAATTCACTGTAAAGTATAGAAATGTTGTTTAACCCTTTTAACGTTTTAGCACATTTCCAAAAAAAAATTTGAATGTTATGTGAAACTTCATAACTCCGGTACGCTTTTAGATTGGAACTCGAAATTTTGAGGGAAGAAAGAACTTTCAGAATTAGTATAAATTTCTTTAAAAATGTACCACCCCTTGTTTAAGGACTATTAGGGATCAAAAATTGAAATTTTGCTATTTTTAAACACATATACAATTTTTTTTTTATAAATTAAAGGGAAAAATTAAAGCTTCAACTTTATAATTTTACATATGTTAATAAATGGTTTTTCTTTATCATATAGAGGTCTCTTAAAATTGAAGAAAGTGTCTGGTTACTTTTCACATTTTTTTCTTATTAATTGTTTTCTTGCTTGTTTTCTTTTTTTCTTTTGTTTATACCTTTTCATTCTTTTGAGAAGTATATGGCATATAAATAGTCGCTTATGTTATTAATATTTGATTTTTCTTCAGTTTCTATTTAATCATTACCAGATTATTTTCAATAAGCCGTTGATTACATGGCTGCCGGCTGAAGGTGTTTTATAAGTTTGCGCCATCTTTTATCTTATGCAAGAAATATATATTTATTTTATATTACGATATTAATTATTAGTACGATATAAATTACTTAATATTAAATGTGATCTGATCAGGTTTTGAAACCAAAACTTTTCGATTGGAAAGTCGGCGACGTTTAATACACAACGCTCTTTTAACTATATACAACATATAATTGTTTTTGTTTTCTTAACAAAAATCTTTTCTCTTACACAGTGTTGACTTCAACACAACAACAAAGATCAATTTTAATGGAATAAAATGAAAGTACTTTTCTAACAATGAATAGTGATTGAGATTTGTAATTTTTTTTTTCACTATATTCTGATTGTTCAGAGCAAAAATTGTCAACTGTCAATAATTTAGATTCAGAAAATGTTAGATTTAAAGGCAGAAATTTTTAATAAAAAACACAATTTTTTGTTTCGGTTCAATCAGTTTTTTGAAACCGAATGCAAATAATACTGTCTTGTCAAAAAAATGCTGAGTGACTGCAACATTTTTTTTAAGAAACGACGTAACTTAAAATTTTCATGTGTGCTACTATACATATCTTTTGCTCTTTAATTGATGCAAAAGCAGAACATTTCGGATCATATATAGTATAAGTTGGATCATATACAGTATAACAAACTTAAAATAATTATTTAAAACTTTCGAAATTAATAGTCAGAGCCCAACTAAAAGTAAGTGCCAACCCATTTACAAAAATCAACTTAAAAAAATCTAATCGAATCGAAGTTTCTTTATTTTTTTTTTATTTTTTCAAATATTTTATACAATCTTTTAACAATATTACAATTAATATGAGAACTTAGGAGTACATATATGCATATAACCATATATGACCCATATACTAGGTAACAACAAGGCATGTAAAAAGATTTCTCAGAAAAAAAAAAAAATTATTTTTGTATAAATAATCAGAATTTTATCATAAAGAACAATGATATAACAATAGATGTATAGGCAACAATTCATTTAAAATATTAATCTATTAACATAGTTATTAATTTCCAAATTTATTTCCAGTTTAAATTAGTTTAATTTAATTTTTTCATTATTAAAATTAAATTAATATTTGATATAAGTGCTCTGAAAATACGACATAATTGAACTATGATCGTAATAATTGTTATGATTGAACTATGATCATGTTTAAATATATAGAAATTAAAAAAAAAATAAATAAAATTTAAAATATGTGATTAAATAAAATTTTGCCAAATAAAGTTAAAGCATATAGATTAACGTTTAAATAAAGTGATTAATATGAAGTGTTTGGAAAACGATTTTTATAATTAACTTTTAATAATTTAACTTGAATTTCCATCAAACCGGGATTAATCCTTTATTGCATCTGGTATTCTAAGGCTATTATATACACGATTGATAGCTTCACAATTTTCTTGCATGATCGTTATGGCTTGTGAACCGTAAAAGTTAAACTATTTACAAAAAATCTCCTGCATAAACTAGAAGCCCCCAAGTCTCCATTAAAAATTAATATTTTATTTGGGACATGTTTAATACAGAATTCCTCTTAATTAATGGATAGAGTAAGCGAATAACAAAAATTAATTATTTTGTTAATTGTCTTGAAGAGATAAGATTTAAAAAGCAGTTTTTTTTTTGTCTAAAGGGATACCATGCTATTTCGTTGTTATACAGTCTTAAATTCCTATATGTGGAAGATGAGATGGCTTGAAAAGAATTGAGATGATGATTTCCTTGAAAAGAAAATTGCTTTTGTTTTATCTGTATTCATTTTAACTTTTCTCTTAATCATTTGAAATCCACTTTCTATATATATTGTTTATAATTTCTTTAGGGCAATTTGAGGAGAAAATAAAGATGGTCCGCATCCTCATATAAATCCAATTCACAATTTTGAGGTATAGGCAAATCTGTAATAAATATATTGTAAAGGATTGGTGACAAAGATGATTCTTATTGGACTCGGAGTTTTAAATGAATTAAATTTGATTTTTCTTCCCCAACCTTAACAATAGTATCGTTGGTTCAGAAAACTTGTCACAATGATCTTAACTAAAATTGTTGGAAATTTATATGTAGTTCTTTTTGAAGATTAATCCATCATGCTAAACTGAATCGAAAGTCTTCTCTATATCAAGAATTATCATATCGACTGACCGTAACCGATTTTGCTATCTAAATTTTCTTTTACTATATATTCTTAATTCTACAGATTTGACGAATTGTAGAGTTATGCGTTATAAAACCAAATTGTTGAAATGTTGTTATAAGCGAAATACTTTTCTTTATACTTTGTTTCTTCTATTCTAATTTTAATCATTTTTTCGAATATTTTATCAATAATGTTTAATAAACTTATTGATGGATAACTATAGGGATTTTTGAAGTATCCTTTCCTGGTTTAGGCATAAATGTAGCTAAAATGCTATTTTCCACTTTTTTGAAAAATACATTCGTTGAAAATTGTAGGTACTTAGATTTTTATAATTTGCCTTTGACAAATTTTTAAGTTCTATATTTGGAATCTTATTCTGACCCCAGCGGTTTTTTTACATTTAAAACTTTTACATACAGAAGTAACGTCGACTCTTACGGATATAAATTTAAATGTAATGATTGAAAGAAAAAACTCAACTCATAAATAAATAAAAGAAAAACATTTTTTTAAGTGAGCATTATAAAAAAAAAATATAAACACTTTATAAACACTTTATATTTTTATTATTTTCTCAAATCAAAAAATCTCAATGTTAAATCTCAATTTAAGTTGTACAACTTGCCCATACAACTTATCAAGTCCGCGGATCTACTTGGCCCGCCAAAATTTACATAAGCCTAACAAACAATTCTACATAAAGTTTTAAACAACTACTTTAAATATTTTCAAATATAAGACTTTACATGAATGGTACATATATACATATACAAAATAAAAAGAATCCAAAAATTGAGTTAATTAAAATACTTTCTAAAAATTTTAGAAAAAGGTTAAAGGACATTCTTAAAATTTTGTTGGTTCATTAGATAAATGAACATTAAATAAATAAATAACCATAAAATTTTTAAATACAAAATTTTTTTTTTTAAATAAAAGAAACCATAAATGAATAAAAATATATTTATATACATATATATAATGAAAACAACTAAAGATTTTGTGTAACCACATTTTGTGGTTAACCCAGTGAAGATATTTAAATTTTCTGTAATTTTCTTACACATTTCTATCCCCCCTTTTTTTCTATTAATAAATATTTAAATAATGGCTTCAACAAAACAATATAAAACTAAACGTAAAATTTTAGAAAAACTATCAACCTTCTTCTCTAAGTCGCATCAAACGACTAGAAACGCTGAAGCTACTAATGCCATTTCTGTAAGACGCTGAAGCGATCTTTTCAAATTGAGACGAATGAAATGTCAAATTTATCGTGTATAGTATTTCTATAAGACTTTAACTGCGACGCGATAGCCATTATTCAGTCACTTCAAAATGTTCGTACGATTAATATAGATTTTTTATTTTTATTATTAAGAAATAAATATTTTTAGAGAAATTTATTGTAATAGTGTTTTTCTTTAACGCTCAAGGTAAATAAAAAAAATAAAATAAAGGATGAGCTCCTTTTTATTACATGATTCTGATTCTTCTGAGGACAAAGAAATGTAAATGTAATGTGGAAAAATATACGAGACAGCATTTGTGGTGATGGTCCTAAATTATTAAGAGTCACTCTAAGTTCTTTCAATTTTCGCCCGTATTCTAACTTACTGTCAAATCCACTAAAACTCCTTGCCAGGTGGGGATTATTTTCCATTAACGTCACCAAAGGCTCAATTTGCTTTCTATTAGTTACTTTTTTTAGATTAAAAAATTGTTAAAACGAAAAAAACTATAACCGCAATATTCAAATGATATGAATGCAAAATTTTAACGTAAGTAATACTTAGTAATAATTAAATTACTTGATAAAAATAATAATTAACTTTATAAAGTAAACATAAATTTTCTTTATTCACTTTTCTAATTTAAAACAAGTGTCAAAAAACAAATTTCATACTAATCAAATTAAATTTTTTTTTTTAAATAAGTACTACCAACATAACAAGCTGTTTGATCGCGTGTCTTACAGAAAGTACATCAACTTATAGAAATGACGCGATATCGTTCTTATTCACTTCGCTCGAGCGACTTAGAGAAAGAGGGTGTATATCTTTTAATTAATTTTATAATTTTTATGTTAAAAATAACATCCTCTTCATCCAAAATAAAAGATAGATTTAAATAAAGTAAGAAATGTTTATTAAAATATTTTATAATAAATTATTTTTGTAAAGCAAGTAAAGTTATAGACACGTTCACGTTATACAAGTGAAAGAAAGCTGATACACTTTTTTTATACTTTTTTTTTTTTTTTTTTTTTTTTTATTCTTTATTTAGATCTTATAAATATAACTTACAAAACAAAAATTTAAAAATATCAGTTTACTTCTTTGTTTAATAATTAATTTTAAGATGGCCTGATTTCTTATTATATTAATTTGAGGTTTTATATTTTAATATTACAATAAATCTTTAAATGTTCCATGGTAATTTACATCCTTTTATTTATTATTTTTTGGTAAAAATTTCATTTAAAAATCCAAATTTATTTCTATTGAGTTTTAAAATAAAAACTTAACTTATCTGATCCTATCTTAACATACCGTAACCTATCTTAACCTATATATCTAATTTACCCTATGCTATCCTACTTATCCTAAATAATTAAAATATAAAAATAATTTTAATCTTCTTTTTTTATACTATATAATTGATTTTGCTAATTTTTTGAAAAACAAAAATTGCATATGTATAGGCGATTTTTTAAAAAATTTTTATTTATTATTATTATTTTTTTAATTTAAAGTAACTATCTACCCTGCAGCTCCACACCTAAATATTTCAACACATTTTCTATTTGTACTTAATGATCCACCTCTATTACAGCGTTTCTTCGAGCTAAACTATTTCCTTCAGAAACCGAATGATAAAATCACGGGCTGGCAAAGGTGGTATAGTCTCGAATCCCTTCTAGATTGAACATTTACGATAACATACGAACAAAAAAGTCTCACCAATGGCATAATAGTTAAATTGCCAACCTTTCAATCGAAATGTCTTTGTTTCATATTCTGGTCGGGTCATTTTCACAGACTAATATTAATAATTTATATTATTAATTGTGGTAGCAGGTAATAGATAATAATTAATCGTAATATTAATATCGTAATAATTAATAATAAATAATTCTTGTATAAGATAATAGATGGCACAGTATAATGGCGTTCATCATTTTTACAGTAGTGAAAATAAAACTCATTCAATTTTATATGAATAATATGATTTAGTGTATGCTCTATGTACCTTTAAAAAGTGGGAAGGAACAAAAAAATAAACAAAAATATAAAGAAATTCGATAGATGGGAATTATCGAAAGGCCGAATATATATTATTGTAAAGGAACAAGGCGAAATCAATTCATTTATTATTACAAAACCTTTGTTACTGACTTAAGTACATTAGGCAATGATTAAATTTACATTTTCAATGTAACATTAACAAAAACTCTCAATTTTATAATATTAAATGAACGAAATAATATTATATTGAACAAAAAATTGTTTTAAATAACAATAAGAAAAAAAAAGAGGCAAATTTTTAATAAATATTTATTAGCATCCTTCCTCTTAGAATATTAAAATATAATTATGACGTAATTTAAAAATTCAGAAACATGTAAATACTAGGCATTTTTTAAATTATTTCCAATAAAAAATAAGACCACATAAAAAAACTTTTTATTGAAGAAAAAAAAAATGTTGTAAAGACATTTTAAGTTTGTTAGGCAAATAATATAGATATTTATATTATCTAATTTAGTTTAAAAGTTTCCGCCTTCTTTTTTTTTATATAGTACATACATATACATATTTCGTTTTGAAGGGTGGTAATAATTTATAAAATAGATATTTCAAAAAAATATAAGACTTAATTATAAACAACTTCTATGATTTTATAAATCTTATGAGTTTTTTTTTAAGAAAACGATAGAACCAACGAAATTTTATTTTTGCTCCTTTTGGATTTCATTCCGTTTCATTTTTACTTTCTTTCATATTTATTTATTTTTATACAATAATAAAAGAAGAATTAATAAATCGATAAACTAATTCATCTTATTTTCCCAATATTAAAAAAGAATCGAAAATCTCAAGACCCTAAAAAACATGAAAATTTAGATAATGAAATTAGGAGTATAGAAAACCGTATTTATTAATCTGTTAATATTTGCTAATTTTTAAATTTAGTAAATCATAAACTTTGTTATAATAAATAACTTTAGTCTATAAAATCTTTTCATATCAGAAATTCAATTTCAAAGTCGTTGTTTGTTCTAAAATCTTAAAGCAAAATTAAAAATGACTTTATTAAAATATTGACAATAGAATTCTAATATATACTAGATTGATATCTAATGATGCCTCAATCTCCGTCAAGTTAAAAAATATAAATATAACACCAAGGAATCTGAAAAAATATATTCTAAATACTGCATTAAAAAAAGTAATTTATATGCATGCTAAAATTTTGGTCAGCAAACTTGACGATTTAATTTTTTAATAGATTATACAATTTTTCAGGGCTGAATGAAACTACTATCTTTTTTTATAATGAGGATATAAATTTGTTGAAAGTCAATTTATAACAATTTTTTATATCACTACGACAAGATCACATTTAAAGAATAAACTAATAAATAAAAAATGTATATTGAAAATCAGAAAAACAGATTCTTTTTTTAAATTCTTTATTTTCAGTTGTAAAAAATTAACAGCACTTTGCATTTATTAATTTACACATTAAAAAAATACAAATTAAAAATATGCATAGAAATGTGAAAAAATTCTTTATTAAAAATATATTCTGTTGATATTTATCCGAATCCGAAATAGCTTATGTACCTTCAATAAGTTTCATATGAGTTTCCATCAAACCCTAAAAAAAAACAATAAATTATTTTAAAAATGTGCTCAAAAATTTCATATATTTTTATTTTTATCCTTTATGTTAAGAGAAATAATTATTTTTCTTTGTTTTATTATTTCAGTACAAATTGGTTAAAAAGATAAATGATTTCTTAAAAATATTTTTTTATTATAATCTCAGATACCTTTATTTGAAAGTTTATAATTTAACGAAGATTCGGATAATCGTCTTCAATTAGCTTATGATGAACAGCACTTAATCCCTAAAAACGAAAAATAGATCTCAAAAAATGTATTTCTTTGAGAGTATAATCCCTCTACCAGTTTAAATTTACTCTATTTTATTTTTTTGTTTCTTTAAAGCGAAAAAACTTGAAATTCAAATAAAAAGTACCTTAAACCACTATATACAAGATTCCAGAATAAAAGCGAGAAAATTAATTTTATAAATATTTACAAGACTGTTGAAAGCAGTTTTTACATGCCTCTTAAAATTATCGTTTTGTTTACAGTATTAAATTATTATTAAGGATTTCAAAATGAAATTGCAAATACATTTCAATCTCTCAAAACTATTGACATATTTTTTTCTGTGTTAAATTTTCTACATAAAATTTTATTTGTCAAAAGACTTTATTATTCAGTTAAAATACCAGCACCAGTAAAATTTTTAATTGAACTCATAAAATTTATTTGTTACCTTGAAATATTTCACAGTTTTAACGCGTAACTCCATAGTAGCATCTTCATCACATAGCATTAAAGTATTTTGATGTTGTTGAAATGCACTAACAGTCCACATATGATTAACGCCTTCTTCAATTCCTTTATATAATGCAAAAGCTTTATGGGCTCCAGTAATTAATATCATAACTTCATTTGAATCCATAACAGTACCAACACCAACAGTTAAGGCTTGTGAAGGAACCTTGGACATATCATTATCAAAGAATCGAGCATTTGCTTCTAATGTATCTTGTGCTAATGCTTTAACTCTTGTTCTTGATACTAATGAAGAACCTGGTTCATTAAAAGCAATATGTCCATCTGGACCAATACCACCAACAAATAATTCAATTCCACCAGCTTCTTTTATTTTTCTTTCAAATTCATTACATTCCTCAACTAAATCCGCAGCATTACCATCTAAAATGTTTACATTTTCGGGTACAATATCAACATGTTTAAATAAATTATTCCACATAAAATAGTGATAACTTTCATGGTGATCTCTTGGTAATCCAACATATTCATCCATATTAAATGTTTTTACATATTTAAAAGACACTTTTCCAGCTTTATGAAATTCAATTAACTTTTTATACATTCCCAATGGTGTACTACCAGTTGGAAGACCTAAAACAAAATAACTAAAACAAATAGATGGAAAATAATAATAAAATTTAACTAAAGTTCAATTATTTTTACCGATCTGGACCAGGTTTAAAATCATTTATTCTTTTCATAACATATCTAGCTGCCCAATCACCTACAGCTGGCTGACTGTCAAGAATAACTAAACGCATTTTATATATTGCTGAAAAATAAATTAAGTATTTATATATAAAATAATTAAAGACTTATAAATGCATAAGATTTAATTACATTTTTTTAACGTTCTGAAATATAATAAAAATCTATAATAAATTAAATATGAATTGCCCAATTTTATTAAAATTAATTTTAATACAGATAAATACTAAAGAATTCAAAATAAAACTAAAGGGTATAGTTTCATGTACAATACATTGAAATGCGTTCGAATTCTTAACTTATCTTTTTTTTGGTCACTGAATTGATAAAGAAAAATATCACACGTTATTTGTGTTATTTCCAAAATTAATTTTTATATTAGTTTTTTTCTTTTTTTTTTTACATTCAAAGAATAAAATTGATAAAAAAAAAACGAAAACAAGTTTATCACAAGTTAAACATATAACAGAAAAGATTAATGACCTTTTGACTGTGAAAATATCAACTTTTGGAAATTTTTGGAAGAGTTTATTATTTTAAATTTGGGACCTTTTATCGATTTTACGTCTACATGTGGTCTGTATAGTGCATATAATTAGAAAAACTTTTTTTCATAACATCTTTTTAATACAATTTTAGACAAAATTCTTAATATCTTCAATTTTTAAGATAATTTTAATTGAAATTTGAAATAATATCGTTAAAATTATACTTCTTAATAAGTTTTCATTTTGAAATTTAAAATTTGTAATGCAGTTTATACAAAAAATTATTACTTACGTTTTTAATGAAAAGATAATATAATAATGTATTTATATCAGTATATATATAAATTGAAACTTTTTTCTAACCCTTTAAAACAAATGCAATAAATCTTTTTATATAAAAATGAAATCAAAATGTATAGATAAAATACAATTTGTAATGTACTAAACCGACTAATCTAAAAAAACACTAACCAACACTAGCTAATCACAATTCACAATCACAACACAACTAATCAGAATTCAGAAGTAATCCCATTCCCTAACAAAATAATGACAGATTAGTGGACTGTGGAAGATAAGTTAAATAAAAAAAAAGGCTGTTAATAAAATAAGTAATCACATTCACATCTAGTGATTGTCAAAATTACTTTCGAGTATCGAAAAGTGCTATTTTTATAAATTGTAAATGGTGCTAAACAATTTTTAAAAATTAAAATTAATGATAATAATAAATCTACAATTTATTTATCAATATTTTAATTATTTATAAATCAAATGAAATATTAAACACTATTATTATTAGTATCGTAAAACAGTTTAAAATTTAGTACTGTAATTTTTGAAAATTATGCTAAGACTATAAAATGAAAACAAAATGATATATTCACCACTGAGCACTGACAAACAACTAGAAGTTTATTATTTAAACCGGGTCTAGAAGTTCAAATCATTATCATAAAGTTTGAATAAAATAAATTTTCAGTTAGATTATGAATTTAGAAGTTTAAAGAACGAATTAAAATTGATTTTAAATAATTAAAAAACACAAAGAAAAGTTTAAATAAACATGAAATTAATATTTTTAGTTTTAATTTGTTTTAATTTATCGTTGCCATCATGGGCTAATTTTATGAATATTTATCCAAGATTTAAAGCTTATCAAGATGATGGAGATCCAGGACAACCTTGTAAGTAATATACATATGTACATACTTATGTATTTAAGTAACTCTCAATTTTAAAATGATTAATTGAAAATATTTGATACTAAGAATTTTTTCTCAGTATACTTAACGCCTTATATTGAAAAAGGAAAATTGGATGAAGCTAAAAATTTATCTCAGGTTCAAATTAATGATTTTCCATCAATTAAAAGTTATTCGGGTTATTTAACAGTTAATAAGAATCTAAATTCAAATATGTTCTTTTGGTATTTTCCCTCTGAAACTTTGCCAGACAGGTATAAATCATAAAATAAATTTGATAAAAAAAAAAATTAATTGTTTCGCATAGGTCACCTGTTATTTTATGGTTGCAAGGTGGTCCAGGAGCTTCATCTTTATTTGGTTTGTTTGCAGAAAATGTAAGTAGAAAAAAATACTCCTATTAAAAATTTGCAACATAGTAAAAAAAAAAACAAAAAAATAATTTAATAAACTCAACTGTTTGTAGGGTCCATTGAGTGTAGATAAGGAAGGTCATTTACATAAAAGAAAATATTATTGGAGTAGAAATCATCATTTAATTTATATTGATAATCCAGTTGGAACCGGTTAGTTTATTTCTTTGTAATATAAATGAAATTCAAATCGTTTTATTATTTATTAAAGGATTTAGTTTTACTGATTCTGATAATGGTTATGCAAAAAATGAAAGAGATGTTGGTCGTGATTTATATGCAGCAATAACACAATTCTTTAGTCTATTTCCTGAATTACAAAAATTAGATTTCTGGGTTACGGGTGAATCTTATGCTGGTAAATATGTTCCTGCTTTAGCTTATAAAATACATCAAGAAAATTCCGGAACTCCTAAAATACATATTAATTTGAAAGGAATCGCTATGGGAAATGGTTTATCAGATCCATTACATCAGTTAAAATATGGAGATTATTTATATCAAATCGGTCTTATTGATATAAATGGTAGAAATTTGTTCCATGAAAAAGAAAAACAAGGTACTGATTGTATTAAACAACACAAAATGGACTGCGCTTTTGAAGTTTTTGATTCTTTAATAAATATGGATCAAACTTCAGGATCTTTGTTTTATAATTTAACTGGATTTAAAAATTATTTTTATTATTTAAACCCTAGCGGTAATGACGCAAGCGGCAATATGGGCAATTTAATACAATCTAGTGCCATGAGAAGTGCTATTCATGTAGGAAATAATTCATTTCATGATTTAGACTCAGAAAATAAAGTTGAAATTCATTTAAAACGTGATGTTATGGATAGTGTTGCTATTTGGGTTGCCGAATTGCTTAAAACATATAGAGTCTGTATTTACAACGGTCAATTGGATATTATAGTCGCATATCCATTAACTTTAAATTATTTGCAAAATTTGAAATTTGAAGGAGCTGGTGTTTATAAAACGGCACCAAGATATATATGGAAAATTGATGGAGAAATTGCAGGATATGCAAAAGAAGCAGCAAATTTAGTAGAAGTTTTAGTAAGAAATGCTGGACATATGGTTCCTGCTGATCAGCCGAAATGGGCTTTTGATTTAATTACTCGTTTAACAAATAATAAAGGTTTTGCAACTAAATGACATTAATATGCATATATGTATAGTATATTATATACTATACTAGTTTTTATTATCTTCAATTTTCTCAATCTTTGTTTGTCTAATAAATAAAGAATATAATTTTTCCTTTACAAATTATTGCGTTTTGTAAGATTTTTTGAATGGTATTTCTTTTAAGATTAAAATGGCACATATACAACCAATAGTAATGTAAATTAAGAAAACCGTGCTCTCTTGAGGTAGATAACATGTTGATATTGCATAGTCAACAGGTGAAAAAGTGGCCTAGAAAATTAATTAATTTTCTTTTAACAAATCTATAATTAAGTCTTAAATAATTTACCAAAAGAAAGCTAGGTTCATTTTTATTCCTCCAACTAAATGATGCCACTGTGTATTCTTCAATTCCAAGTTGATTAATAAAATGACAATAATGATGCGAATGACCACCAAAAGCTAATCGTGGATTTAAAATAGTTCCTAAAAAAGAAAATTAAAAACATATTGGTTGATATATTAAATATGTACCTAAAACTTGTGTTGATTCTTTTGACAAAACCTCCCAATTTTCTCTATAGATTTCTATTTTAGGTGTGTCGTACTCTAAACAGCTTTTATCTGATTCTCTATATGTTGGAAAATGCTATAAAATAAAATTACTTAAAAACAATTTTGCTATTTGTAATAGCATTAAATACATACTTGCATTAATATTGGTCTGCTATATTTTATATTTTTTCGAAATGTATTTTTTGCACAACTTTCAGGATTTTTATAACAACCTAAAGTCCCTAAAAATTCAAAAAAAAAGTTAATAAAATCAAAATTTCTAGTAATTCTTAAATTTTACTTGCTACTTTCTCTAAATCTTCCTTAGCACTTTCACAAAAATAGCATCTATCATTTTGCATTGCCATTGAGTTAATTGTAACAAAATGAATATCCCTTATACTTATTAATGAAACTCCAGTATTATTAAATGTTTGTTCAAAACGATTCGAAAAATATGGATGCATTCTTAAAAAAAATTTTTTCATTTCAAATGTTCTAAAATTATATATATATGTATGCAGATATTTTGAAATAATACCTGTAATGAAACCCAACATCATGATTACCCGGTATTGCAATAATTTTTGTACCTTTTGGTATATAAAAAAGACTGTGAAACCGATCAACATATTCAAAAAAGCTGGCATGATTAACATAATCTCCCTCATCAAATAAATCTCCTAAAATAATTTAAAAGTGTAATATTCGAACTTAAATATGATACCATGTTTGGTTTAGAACGACAAATGTTACCTAAAACAAAGACTAATTGAGGTTGAAATAAAGTAATTGTTGTTTGAAAAGCTCTATGCATTTGCCTTTGATTAAAGAAGAATAAATTAATTATAAATAGGATGGGTAAACATATTTAAAAAAAATTATTTTATTTATTTTATAATTTATATACCATTCTCTGCGTAATTTGTCAAACCAATGACCACGATGTGGACCCAATAAATGCGTATCTGCAATAATTATTGCTTTAATTTTTTCATTTTTATTTGTTGTTTTTATTTTATCATTCCATTCGCACTAGAAAATAATACATATTCAGTTTCATACTACAAAAGTGTTATAAAAATTTAAGTTTATATATATGTATACAAATTTTAATACTTTATAACGCATAAATTAAATTTATACAAATTTTAACACTTTATAACGCATAAATTAAATTAAAAATAATAAAATTTTAAATACCTGATTAATAACAATATAGTAAATAAAAAATTCACAAAAAAATAAGGTACCAACTATTAAAATTATAAGATTTTTTAATAAATACTTCATTTTTTTTCTCATTTTTATTTATTTTTTAAATTTTATATTCAAACAAACAGAATACATTTAACGTAAAAGTAGAAAAAAAATTAAATTCAGTTGCAATTTCTTAATAAATGGTTGATGCTTTAATTTAAATATATTTATAAAATTCAATAAAAAATTGTTATTTTATTTTCCAAATAACAATAATAAACATATTTTTGTGTGGATGTCAAACATATACCATTGTATATACAGTGGTCCGTGTCCCGTGACCTCATAAACTGTCATAATTCATAAATGTTAAAAATGCTGTTTGCAAGTATTGAACTATGTTTAGATGCAAAAGAAAATTTATTTTAAAATCAACACTAAATTTAATTTAAGATAAAGTACTGTACAATCATAAAGTACAATCTCCTTAAAAAAGATTAATATTAAGATAAGATTATTGATAGCTAATTAAATTTTGCAAGTTAATTTTAAATTCTTGTAATAGTTACTGTTTATTTTAGCTACATAATAAATTGTAATTTAAAGGTTAAGTTGAGATAAAATTTAATGAAAATAACATTTATCCAACATTTATACGATATTATCTATCATATATATTGGTTTCATTTCTAATTGAAACTATTTTTAAAAGATTTTATTGTTCATCGACCTTTAAACTGGCGTTCCGGGAAATGATATATAAAAATTTATGAATTCGTTTTTTTTTTGTTAATTTTTTCGTTTTAGTGTTTGAAATTTTTTATTAAATGAGCTCCTATTAATAGTTTTTAAGAAAACGTACAATAATAAATTCCTGTACAGTACACACATTACAAAAATGTGAATTGTTTTACACAATTTGGAATTAGAAAAGAACTTTTAAAGTGGAAAAATAGATGGAAGACACTGCTTTTTTAAATGTAGATTTCTGACCAGTTTATTGCAGTTCTCCTTCTATTTTCTACAACATAATTAATAAACTACAACAAACTAATAAACTACAACATAAATTGTAAATTTAATTTTTCAATTCTAGTTTTAATGAAAAATGATAAGCTGTGATAATGATAAGCTACTTTTAAATGCATTGATCGCCTTGACCAAAAACTTCGTGTTTCACTTTTAAATATCAAGCCGGATATAAAACATTTGTGTTTATTGAAACAAGCACAGATTTATAAGAAAATACAATTGTACCTATTATATCATACTTGTTAGAAAATAAAAGTAATTTTTTATTAAAAAATATTTTATACAAATACTTGTTTATATTTTGTGCCTCGAATTTCAGCAAAGATCGCAGAAGTGGAATACAGCTTCAAACGAACATCATAATATGTGTGTGAATTTAATATAAAAATATTCAGTTTGTTTCTGAATCTTCTATTCTTCCGCATAATTTGAAATTTCTAAATTTTAATCCAATTCGGGAAATTTGTATTCAAATTACAAAGATTCTTTATGTATACATAGCTAAGAGAAATCTTTTAAATTGTCACAAATTGCGAAAATTGAAAAATAAATCCAGACGTAGAAAGAAGATATTTTACGTTCATATTTTTATTTTACTCATAGATATTCTGTAAACTTTTAAATTGAAATACAATTGGATTGAATAGTACTTCTCAATAGAAAACAAAAAGTTCTAATAAGTTTTTTTTTTGCATTTATTTGGTAAGAAATATATTTAATTTAAATATTTTATAAAATTTAAATCAAAGGAATTTTTTCTTATAATATGTCATTCAAAAAAAATTTCGTCATATTAAGCTATACTTAAATTACAACATTTCTAAATTTATAAAAGATGAATTAAATCAAAAAACAACAAAAAAAATAATAAAACAGAAGAAAATTATTATATAATAATTTTGTTGCTTTTTTTTTAATGAATAAATAAAGATGAGTAAAAAATTATAAAAAATTTCAGGTAAGATATTATGAGCGCAACTTGGTCTAAATCAAGAAAAAATATTGAAAATAAAGAAATAGAAAAAATGGCAGACGATGCAACTAAATTTTTAGGAGGTTTACTTGGTGACATTAGGTATTAAAATAAAAGAAAAAAAGGTGTAATCAATATTTCAAATATTCTAAAAAAAAAAATTTTCTTTATTTAATTTTCAGTTCAAAATCAGCTTATACTCAAATATTTATTGGAGCTTGTACAGGATGGTATATATGCATATAAATTTAATATAACAATAAACGAAAATTATATAATTAAAATTAAATTTTTATATTTGTTTTAGGATTACAGGCTATTCAGCAATGAAATTCGGGAAATTTGCCGCTTTTGCAATTGGTGGAACAATAATTCTTGTTGAAATAGCACATCATGAAGGTTTTATTTCAATTGATTGGTCTAAGGTAAATAAAAAACTTGATAAAGTTAGTGACAAAGTTGAAACAGCAGTAACCGGTCAAGCTCCTACCTGGATGGATAAAGTAAGAATATAAAAAAGAAAATGTTAAATTTTATTTCATGTGTCATTAACCATATCCAAGATACATGAAATTTTAGAATTTTTTTAAAGCTATTCTCACTTATCTTTAATTATTTTCATAAAAATTTAACATTTTGTTTTTATTATATTTTAAAACACAATTGTGAGCGATTTCGTTGCTTAAAAAAAAAACATGTATACCAAAAAAGCTTCAAAATAAAAAATTTTAATTATTTCATCCAGGTTGTGTGGTGTATATATATATATGTTCTGGAGCGATTTTAGCTGGTATTCTAAAATTAATGTATTTTTAATCATTAATACTTTGGTTTTTTTTGAAAAGTTAATGAACTTTTTTGAATAAAAAAAAATCGGCGAAATCGCTCCTATTGTTGAGTAAATTTTACCAATAGCCTTTTCTGAAAAAAAAAACAACAAACTATTTATAGATAACGCAAGCATCACGCGGAACACATAAAGTATTCAGTGTAGCATTTATAGGGGGTGTTTTTCTTGGAATATCATGTGCTTAAAGTCGAAACATAGAAAAGTTGAAAATAAAACGAAAAAATGAAGTATTTTAAGTTTACATAAATCCAAAATAAATATATAAAAAATCTAGTAGTTTTGATTTAATTTAAAAAAAAAGTTAATATTTTATAAAAAATATATAAATATTAAATCCTTAAATTTTGTTGTTTTTATATATATTTTTTTATAGTCTTTCAAAATTTAAAAATTTTTTAATATTGAATTAATATATAATGTGTAAAATATTCCATTTTGAAGCTTTTTTTTCTGAAACAACTTATTTTTTAGAAACCTTGAATAATTTATACTTTTTCAATTATCACATTGTAGACCAAAAATGTATTTATCCTTTTTTTATCTCATATTTACATATAAAAATCCTTACATATAAGCTATATGTTTACTAATATGGTTACATTCAATATTAATATAGTATTCTTAACTGTTAAAGTACTCTTAAAAAAAATTATGAGTGTTTATCACTAGTTTGGAAAAGTCCCAAGTATAAAAATTGTTTCTTCTTTTAATTTATAGTACAAATGTACATTAAAAGGGCGGTCTACAATGTTATCCTTTAAGTTTTTAGATTTGATAAATTGACCGTGTTCTTATTTTAAAATTTATTTTTTTAATTATAGGCTGAACGTTTTGTTGACAGAAAATTGGATCGCGCCGAACGTAAAACCAAAAAATGGTACAGCAAATTAATTGGGGATGAAAATGGAGCAAAAGTTAACGACTTACATTTATTTATTATTGCTTTTGTTGGTGGTGCATCTATTGGAGTTGCATGTGCCTAACAATAAAATATAAAAAAAAAATAGAAAAGCGAAATACATATATAAAATACACATACTACTATTATTCATTCATATAAATGGCACTTGTCGATTTCAATCAACATATTTTTTTTAAATTTATGAAATCGGAAATGTGTTTTCGAAAAATTGTGTAATCGCGCTTTGTCACCTAGTTGTAATAATAATGTCTTCGCTAAAGAAATTTTCAAAATCTCATTTTTTTTACTTAAAGATTACGAATTAAATTTGTAAAATAAAACAAAAAAAACAAAATTTGTATTCTCATATTTTTCTAAACTTAAAAACAAATTTTAATTTAATGTATTATTTTTTTTTTATATTAATTAATTTAATGCATCATAAAAATAGTATTCAAAAAACATTTTTTTTTTTCTTTTACATAATTTATTAATTCAGAACAATGTTTAATGTTAAAAATTGTATAAATTATTTAAAAATCTTAAAAAAAAATATAGTAATCTGTAGTAAAGCAGATACAATTAGTATAAAAAACATATTTGTATTTATTTTTATCAGATTTTCTCTTAGCTAAGTTTAAGACATTATTATCCTCTTCAATTTCGTTAAGCACACTTTGAAATTTGAAGATAAATCGTAAAATTATCAAAAAAAATTGTAATCTTTATCGTTATTGGTTGCAAGCACGAAATGACACTATGCTAAAACTTCTATATAACTTAATTTAGAAAGTATAGTCAAAAATCTGCTTATTATTTTAATTTTTTATAAAGAAATCTGGCATAAAAAAATACAAATTTAAAAATGAATAGAATAGAAATGAACTAAAAATACGAACATTTTATACAAAAGATTTTAACAAAATTTTCCGAAAATTTATCAATTCATAAGACTGCGAATAGTACCTTGATTTGAAGGAAAAAAATTTAAATAAATAAATAACCCTTATCTTTTTTTATCGCGACACATTTAATAATAACCTAATCTTAAATGAAGAGGAGGCATATATTAATTAAAAAATAAAACACTTACTTTGGTGCAGCTTTTAAATTTATTTATTATATAAAAAAGAAAACAATTTTAAAAAATTTCTAAGCAATGTCTGAAATTTTGAAACTCTATTTTGGTAAATTTGAACAGTCAGCCACTAAAAAAATGTAATTAAAAATAAATAAGTTGAAAATAATAAATATTTATTGTTTTACAAAACTTACATTTTATTTGCCAATGTCCCTTTGAACTGTATTCACCAGCTACAACAAAATTATTTACTTTAAATCCAATATCTCGGTTATATTTTAAAAATGGTTCACTAAAATTAGTTGGACTAAATTCATGTCTTAAAGAAATTTCACCATTATTTGATTGAAGCCAAAAATTAGTATAATCATTATTATTAAATAAAATATCTTTATTTCTTGATTCAGACAAAAAACAATGACCAGTTTTAGTTTGTTTTTTCATATTTGCCATATTATTCATCAATGTTATAATTAAGGAATTATCTTGTTTGTTAACAACTTCAGCCAATGTAAATGAAATATCATCATTTAAATCATAATCTGTTAAACGTTTTATTGAAAAACGGAAACAATTTTCCATTTCAGTCTGATTGTACAAAAATGATTTAAGTTCATTGGCTTTCAGATCGAATTCATCTGAAAAATTATTTAAATTCATTGTTTTATTTTCATTACTAAATATAAAAAAATCACCTAGAATTTCTCCACATCTAGGACATTTTGGACTGCCAAAAACAATTTGATTATTTAAAATCGCCAACACGACAAAAATTAAAATTAATAATTTCATATTTGTTAATTTCAATAATTTTATTTTTCTCAATTAATAAACAAGTTTCTTATGCAAGTTATAACAAATTACTAAATAAATATTTTAATTTAATAACTTTTAATAAGTTTTGAACATAATCTTAAAAGTTGTTGAATGTTAATTTTGATACCATATAATACTTGAAAAAAAATAAATGTTGATTTGAATAGATTTCGTATCTTATATATTCCTTATCATCACATCACATTTATATAATCATATTATATTAAAGTATATACTTCAAGATTGATTGATTGCACGATGCAAACAATTAAAATTCTGTTAAATAAAAATAAAATACTTAAGCTCATTTAAATAGTCAATTTATTACATTAATTTTTAAATTACAAAATATATAGATCTCAATAATCTGATAAAAAATTCTTTTCTAGAACAAAAAGAAAAGATTTTTTGTCTTTTTTAAATATTTTGTTTTTTTTTTTCCTTTTCAATACAGGTAACATTCGCGTTACAAGGCTGATTTGTTTTCATGCAAACTAAAACTCCAGATATTATAGTTTTTTTTTTTAAATACATTTTTACGTACATAATTATGTCTAAATAAATTGCGTTATTTTTTTCCATTAGAATAAATTCTCTATAACTCGAGGGTTACCTGTGCTTATACAGTTGTTTTAATTTTTTTTCTAATACAGTTTAAAATACAGTCAATAATTTTTAAATAATATTAAGCAATATAAGTTTTTTTTTTTAATTAACTGAAAACATATTCATAAAATTGTGCAATTAAAAAAAAATTAACATTAACATTTTTTATTCTCTAATAAATTAATCGTTCAGAAGCCAAATCTTATTACCTCTGTTTAGAAACTTTGAAAATAATTTTTATATTTTAAGAGATATCAATTAATGTTAATTTTTTTTTATCATATAAATAAATATACGTATACTAAATTTAAAAGTATCTTCATTTGGCTTTTGAATGGTTTTAATAATTAATTAAATAAAATCAAAACTTTTCTTTTTTAAATAATATTAAATACTAAAACTAAAACCAATTTACTTTTAAAAATTATATGTAAAATTGTAAAAATTAATACAATTTGTTATTTTTTTCATAATTAACCCAATTTAGTATTAAAAGTATTTGATAAAATATAATTAAATAATTCAAATGGAATTGATATCATTTTTAATTAACTTAAAAACTAAGTGCAATTTCTGAAAATTAATAGATTTTTTTTTTCTTAAATTTTGTTGGTGTAAAAAAAAAAAAAAAAAAGTATGCAATTTTTGTAAAATAAAAATTGCAAATATTTTTTTAATTTCTTTTATTTTTTCATTTTATACAATCACACTGAATTATAATTTAAATTAACATCTTATAATTCCTATCTTAGAAACTAAAAATTTTCTAAAAATTTGTTTAAAATTCTTTGTTTTAAGTTTTGAGAATTTTTTAATTAAATCTTCCTCTAGTTAATTTTTTTTTTACAACAAAACATTTTCAATAAAAAATTCTTAATTTTATTTGAGAAAAAAATATATATATATATATATGTATGTGTATTAAAAGTTTTAAATTTCAATAAGTTTCAATATTTCAATGTCTATATTAATAGACCTAACGCCATATACAAAATATATATTGGTTTTGCAATATATTAATATAAAAATTTGTATTAAATTTCTTTCATTTTATTTTTTTTTTTTTTCTCAATAATTGAACATTCTATTGATGATAAATAGTAGATTAAAAAACAAAAATAAGTATATAATAAATTAATTTAATTTAAACAAAAGAAAAGATTCAAAATGGAAAGAATTACAAAGAAAGAAATTTAATTTTAAAAAAGTTAAATATTGGCAGACAAAAAAAAAAAAAAAAAAAAAAAAAAACATAAATATTTTATACATTTAAACCGAACTTAGTGAAACATCACAAAAATTTATTTAATTAAATTTTAATAATATAAATAAAAAATAAATTGACTTCTGCTAGCAATATGAAAAGAAATAAAAAAAATTCACAATTTAAATAAACCCTTTTTACAAAATTCATTTGCATTTCAATTTTATGATATGTTATTATATATTCATTAATAATTGAAAACCAATTTTAATGGGGTTTTTAATGTGAAATAATTTTTTTTTTTTTAAACTACTATTTTCATTTTTTTTTTTTTTTTGTACCTTTTCACTTTAAAAAAAAGAATGTTATTTAGTTGTTTGTATATTATACATTTTTTGTTTAAATACATGAGTAATAATTTTTAAGACATGTTACATTTACATATTTAATATTTAATAAATTACTTTGAATGATAAGGAAAAGAAAAAAATAACACACACTTTTTTGTTAAAAAAAATCTTAGGAAGTTCTAAAATCCTAAATATTTAAATTAAAAAAATTTCATTGGTGTGTCATCAAAAATATAAATAAATTATCTTAACTAATAATTTATTTCTTTGCTTTTTTTTTTTTTTGTTTCCATATTTATGATTTTATGTTATTTTCCTTTTTTATTATATTTTTTGTTGTAGTTTAGAAAAAGTATTGTTGTGTGTTAGTCGGTGATTTACATCTAAATTCTTCACATTGCTAAAAGTTTATATGCTTTGATGCTGTTGCACTTAATTCATCCATACTTTTTCTTGCACTATCAGCCATATCATCTAATGATTTTTTTGTATGTGTTATTAGTTCATCTGAACTTTTAATTGCTGATGTTGCAATTCCCTTAACCTAAAATATATAAATAATTTACAAATAAAAAAATCTTATAATTATTAAATAAATATTTTTTTTTATTACCTCAGAATTTATTTTATTAATAACCCATTCTAAGCCTTGTCGACCTTTATTAGCATTACAGCTTATACTTGATGTTAATAAATCTTCCATATAATGACTAAGTGGTACACCATGTACATTAACAACTGCTTCTTGTTTTAACAATGTTTTTTTAGAATCTGTTGGATGTGGTGAATAGTATAATACTTCATCAACTGATATATGCCGGCAGAAAGTTAAATTAATTGTTTTTAATGTCATTTGTTTACCCTTTGGATCAACGGTGGATTTTTCACTAGCATAACATACTTTGGCGGTTCCAATGAGCTGTAAAGTTTAAATAAAAAAATATAGAAAAATTAAATTTTATGAAGATTTTATTTTTATTTTTTTTTAATAATAAGAACACATAGATTAATTTTATTTTGTTGCATATTTATAAAAAAAAAATATACAAAGTTACAAAATTAAAGATCGTAAATGATTTTTTGTTAATTTTGCCAAAATTTTATTCATGCATGCACGAGAATTTAAAAAATAGATACAATATTTATTTTAAATTTTTTTTTTGTTTTGTGATTGAATGCATAGGTATAAGAAAATAAATTTATATACTTCCTTGTTCAGGATTTTTTTTTTTTTCATGGGTAATGAACGAATTTTCTAATACTAAGAAAGAATTTATTCAATTAAAAATGTATATGAATTTTCTGTAAATCTATATTGTTGTTTTCTGTAAATCTATATTAATTTTTTTATTACATTATTAAAAAACCAAATATTTATATAATTTATTGCATTAATGTAAATTTAATTTAAACCTTTCCAAAAAAAAAAACTTTGAGATACGTAAAAATACATAGGTAATGTAGGTATTTAATTGAATTTAATTATAAAATAAAATTTAAGTTAAGAATTTTAAAAGTTAAGGCGACAAATTAAAGAAACCAAAATAATTTAACTTTAGAAGCTAGGTACACAAAAATTAAAATAATTTTAAATAAAATTACTTAGTAGACACAATATTAAAATATTATGTATTAATATTTACACATTTTATTCAACATTTTTTAAATTTTAAAGACCTCGACAGTGAAAAAAATATTTTAATAAAAATATTTAAACAAAACATGTTAATGAACTTGAAATTGAACTAAAATGATTTAACCTTCAATTTTAATTCCCGTTGACCATTCTCTCTCTTTTACTCCTCAATTTTTTCCTAAATTTATTTAGATACCTATTAATATTTAAAGTAAATAGGTATAAACTCTTAAATTCAAAAAAAAACAAAAAATAACTAACGTTCGCTGCCAAAACAAAAAAAAACAAATAATAATGACGTTAAAAAACGAGAAGTTATCTAAAGCTTCAACAAATTTTAAATAGAAATAGAACAAAAATGGAAAATAAAATTGCAAAATATTTTAACATTGCATAACATTTTATACAGTATTGGATATTAGAAAGTAAAGAAAATAAAAATATTTCTAATAATAATTCTTTGTTTTTTTTTTTTCTTTTTTGTTTAAGTTTGGAATTTATTTTAGATTTAATTTACATACTATCAAACGCAATTAAAACAATTTATGCTCAAATATTTTGTGTGTATTTTTTAAAATTTTGTTATAAATAGCATCAGATAGCATACATACAATTTATTACTGACTACTGTTTTATTGCACTAATTATAGTGTTATATGCTTATATTACGAACTTTATAAAATTTATATTAATTTATATAAAATTGATAAAAAAAACTATTAATTAATTCTGTGAAAATTCAGCAAAAATTTAACGTTTCGTAAAGCAAAAATTTTAATTATTAATTTTCAACATTTTTGATAAATTATAAAGCAATGAATTATGAATGATAAAATTATGAAATAAAAAAAAATTATAATGCAACCACAACAAAAAATATTATTAGAAAATTTGATTTTTTTCGAATCCACACACTTCATTAACAGCCACACCTGAACAGAAAAGGCTGTGTAAATTCCTGTCCATATTTATGTGGCAGAGAAATCCAAAATATATATATATATATGTAGTTAACTGAATTGAAAACATAATAAAACTTATATTATCAAAGATTATTACTTTTATTAACTTTATTAAATAAATTGTTGATGTCGAATAATTTTTTTACTTTTCAATAAAAAATTAATAGGTACCTATAGGTATATTAATTCTATCCTTTCTAATTAGAATCTTTGTAGTGATAACAAAAAATAGAATAATGAACTAAAAATAATAACGTTTAAAGTTATTACACAAAAGTAAAATTTAGAAAAATTATTAAAAGAAATTAAAAAAGCATATTACAAATATTTAAGATCAATAAATAATATAATTTACCAGAATGTTAAAATTATTTTTTGGAATTTTAACTTTACTGTTTAAAAAAAAAAAATCTAATTTATTATTAAAACAATTAAACTTACCGCCTGCGCCCATTTAGGAAAATACCATTTTGAACTAACAAGACGATGAGTATGTAAAACGCCATTAATAACTTTTCTTTCCACCACATCTGTTCCAACCACAGAAGGTGTCATTGGATTTGGGTATTTACGCCATGCAGCCTGTGTTACTGTTTCCCATGGATGGCTAAAAATAAATAATTTTATTTATTACATAATTATTAGGTACTTTAAATTGATTATGGGACTAAGCTACTGAAAATTATTTAGATTTTTTAAGAAATCATTGTGTTGTTACCTAACTTTAAATTCTTTTTTATAATTATAAATTTTTCTATCCTAAAACTTTCATATATTTTTTGAAAAACCAAGATTTTTTTCTATTTGTTATGATAAAATATGATAATTAAGAAGAAATGAAATTAACTTACTTATTATAAAAAAAAGTTTATACAAAAATCATATGTTTAGTGATCTTTTCTTTTCTCTTCATCAGTTACGTAACAAGAATAACATTAAAAATGTGTGCTCATTAAATTTCCATTCTCTTCAATATTGGATTTTTATTACATATTTTAAATCTTAACAAGCCCCAATGTTACAAAGTCCACAAAATATTTACTTATTTTACTTTTTATTATTTAATTATGACGACATTCACTTTTAAATTGCGAAGCAATTGGAAAAAATTAGTAAAATAAAACAAAAAAAACAAGTTTTTGTTGTTGATAAAAAATTCCCAGAAATAAATTATTAATTCAATGGGTATGTATTTTAAAGAAAACTAAGTAAAAATTTAAAAATAAAAAGTTTAATATTATAACAGTTTCCCCAATATTTAAAATCTGTTGATTATGGTTTTTTCAGCAAGTTTTTAATTGATTTATTAAAAATTCAAAATAAAAACAAGTAAAATTTAAAAGTTTAAAGTTTATCAAACCAAATAAACATTTTTAAAATAAATTTTTAATCTAAAAAAAAAACATAAAGAACTGCTCTTTTTTATATAAAGTACATTTAATGAGGAAATGATAAAAACTTACAATTAATTTTTATATCAGTGTATAACACTTGGCAACAACACAAAAACGACAGTACTCTATACATTTAAATTTATTTTATTAAATTTTATTATTTTTTATTTAATTAAAAATTTGCTAATTAAATTAAAAAAATTAGAAACAAGAGTTGAATGAAATAATTAAGGGAAAATTCCAACCAGTTTTAAAATGCATACATATGTATTTGTTACGTCATAATTATAACTTTTTAGGTTAGCAACTTGATATATTTCTTTGTACATTTATGTATGTACATGGATTTCAAATCAAGATTTTTACGTTTTAAATATTTTATAATTTATGTTTGTCCTTGAAAACCGTTTGAAATGTTTTTTTTTCTTTAATTATAATTATGCACAAATTAAAATTAAGAAAGATTGAAGTTATTATTTGATTTTTTTGAAGTTTAAATTTAAAATTAATCATATATTTTGAAATTTTAAAAGCATCCGAATTTTTCGAAAATTAAATGTTTAATATTTACAAATATAAGAAAAATAACTTTCTTTTTCTTGAAATTTTATTTTAATACTTACTTGAATGTGTGTTCGGACGTCCAAATTTTCATTTTTAAATATATATAAGTAACTATTACTATATTTTTAAACAAAATATTTGTTGTAGAACGTTTTTTTTTACACTGAACAGGTAGATCCACAAAACAAAAAATTTTGACAGAAAATGAAAAGTACACACAAAGGATGTCCCGTACTTTTATCACCTTCTTCGTTCGCTTTTCAATTGAAAAAGACAAAAATTACTGAAAGACAATTTGCTGTCAACTCAAAACAAAAGTCAAATTTTTTTGTAATGTCGTAAAAGCTTTCTAAATTAGTTATTAATATTATAAATTTATGACAATATACCTTAAACAGAATGTAGCTTTTAACATTCGAGCAAGCAGCACAGGATTTAATACGGCATTTACAATGAACGCTCTCATTCGCTGTCTATACACAGCTAGCTGTCAAATAGAATTCAAATATATTACATTGTATGAAAGTACATATATTAAAAATATTAATGCAGCCGTTTCACATTCATGAAAAAATTATTTAACTCTTATCGTTTTCTTTACGGATTAAGGAGTTAAGTATTTGAATAAATTAACAATTACGTTTTTGATACTTTCTGCTGTGTGCTTACTGGTGGTTAATACGTGAATACATTGTTAATACCATAGATATTAAATTATGGTAATTTCTTTATTATTGTACGACATGGTTAATATCAAGATAACATAGTCAATAATACTCAATAGTCACGGTATCTATAAGTCACAGTATGTTCACAGCGTTTAGATTAAATAGTAAAATTGTATTAATAAAAAACGGATGCAAGTAATGAACTCGAACTAGAAAGAATATAGTTTTTTTTAACAACCCATTCTAGACTTTGAAGAAAAAATTATCATCTTTTATTATTAACATATTTTATTTTGGAAATATAAAATTTAAAAAAATGGACAAACAAAAAATCTTTAATTAGTAAATAAAACAAAGGAAATAAAAAAATCCATAATAATTCCGAGATTCTAACATTTACAAAGGAGAAAGAAATTAATTTTTTTGTCCTAGAAAGTAAATTATAATTTATAAGTTTTGACTTATATTTATAATTTACTTTCTATCATTGAATTTTTTCAGAATTTTAAACTATGATAGACTTGAAACAAACGATTTATTTCCTATTTTACATATTTTTAAATAAAACACCCTAGTATTAAAAAAAAAGCTTTGTATCTTTTAATAATTGTGAACCTTTTTTTTAAAAATGTGAATGAATTTAATTTTTTAATCGTAATAAAAATGTCAATTAAATGTCAAAAAATTTTGAATGGCATTTGTTTTGTGCGCGTGAAATTTCGTGAATTAACTTTTGTTTTTAATTTATAAACAATATATAGATTAAATAAATAAAAATTTATAATCAAAATATTAATTGTTATAATATTATAATAAACAATGGAAGAAGATAACGATGATTTACATTTAACAACACAAGAACTTGTTCTGCTCTCAGATTTGGACAGGTAAGCAAATTGTATAAAAATTAAAAAAATATAATTTCCTATTTAAGAAGCGGCTTATAGTGGTAAATATTATTTGTAATGACCAGTAAAATATTAAATAAAAAAATAAGTATTTATATTTTGATAATATGTATTTCTTGAATTTTAGTACTTATTTTGGATTTTTACCTACACTTTCAAATGAAAATGCAAAAGTTCGATTTCTATTGATGAAAGCAGTAAAAAATTTAGAAGGCCTTTTAATAAAAGCAAGAAAACAAAATCTAGCACAACAAACTAAACAATCTCAAACTATTAAAAATAATGAAAATTCATCATCGAATGATTTAAATCTAAGTTTAGATGCTAAGGTGAAGGAGGAAATAATGGATGTTGATAATCAAGGAGATAAAACGAATAAAGGAGATCCAAATACAATGGCAGATGGTACTCCTATTAAATTAGAAGTTGAAGATATTGAAATGGAAGATTTAAGTTTGATTGAAATAGAAAAGGTAAAAAATTTAAGAAAAGAAAAAGGAAATGATGTTTTTGTTGATCCGAAAACGTACTGTACATTGGGACATTTCAATTTACTTTTAGAAGAAAATGCTAAGGGTAAAATATAAATACATTAAATTTTTATAAATATTTATAATTTAATTTTCTAAAATTTTATTTTAGCTTTATCTGCTTATAGAATTTATTTAAAATTAAAAGATGATACATATTGGAGAGATAAATCGTTTTTGTATGGAATAGGACTAGTTTATTTTAATTTAAATTATTACCAACTGTAAGTAAACAAAATAATTATTAATATTAAATTAGATTAAGCTAAGGAATCGGCCGGTGTTAAAGTTAATATAAATATCCAGCATGAAAGTATATTATTTGGATAGTGATGTATGTAGACAGATAAACTAAATTCAATGTCTTTATCAACATTTAAATGAATTCCAGTAGATCGAATTTGTTTTGATATAGCTGATAAATTAACATAGGGGAAATTAATTGTAAATCCAAAAACTTTATAATGTGTTATATCTCCAATTAACTTCTCAAGATAATTTTGACCATTTATTGCTGAAATGGCATCTTGCTCTAAATTTGCTAAAATTTCATACATAGAATTTGTATAAGCTCTATTCCAAATCGTCTTCCTTGTAGAACGCCAAGAGCTAATTTTTTTCATAATTTTTCTTTCAATATTCTTACGTAATTCAAAAATATTGTATGAATGTCTATATTTGTAATTTAAACTATGAAATCCACCAATCGGAGCTGGATTACTTTTTGTAAATAGCGGCAACCATAGTGAATTATCATTTATATTAAAATCAGTCATAGAAACACGTTCTTCCTTTTGTAAATTACAAAAAATATTTTCTTGTCCAACAAGATAAAAAATTCTGGTAAGTGGACATTGAACATCTTTACTGTCATAACGTTTTCCAGTATTTGGATCCGTCAAAATAAAATTAAAATTTTCTTGTGTTAAAATATATGCTGTTTCACCTTGTGGATAAGTTATACCTAGTACTAACCAACAACGAATACCTAAGGTCATGTAAAAGCAGGCTAATAGCACTCCTAAATCTTTAGGAGACGCCCAAGTTGTATCTAATATTGTTTGATTACTTAACCAAACCCCTTGTAAACCTAGACATTCTGATTCACTTTTCAAAACTGGTATCAAAGAAACATAATGTCTAAGTAAATTTTCAATGTTATCAATTTGAGCATCAACTGGTAATGGAATACATTCCAATAACCGTGTCATACAAATTCGTTTTCCAGTTTCAGTACATATTAAAGGATTCAAAAAATTAGATGGGGCTAAGTCCTTAACTTGAATACACCATTCTTCAATTTGCAATTTGACTTCTTTCAGCTCTGAACATTCCATCGGAGATTTGTCTATAACTTCAGAATCAAATTTAGGCTCAACATTAATATATAACCATATAAAAACTGAGTCACGAATTTCTAAAATATTTTCGTTTGTTCCATCGTTATCATTCATATCAATTGTAGGTTTACAATACCCAATTATTAATTTTGGTAGATTTATCTCAAAACTCCCTTCAATATTTTGTTTATCAAAAATTGTTCTCATTGGTATTCTATACTCTCCTAACCAATTTGTGTGAATCCGTTGATAAACTTCCATTGATCTTACGTTTCCTTCGTGAATTAAATCTTCAATATATTCGTCAAATATTTGAATTAAAAGATCTTCTTTTAAATTTTCTTTGGATTCATATACTTCTAAAATTAATTGTTCATTCCAAGTTGGATTAGAACCTTCTGCTGTCATTGTTCGTAAGAATTTTTCTTTATAACTAACACAAATATATGGTCTTACATTTCCGTATAATAAAGTTTGTTTTTCATTTTCAGTTGATGCACTACTAGTTCTTCTAGTTGTATGAACATTAAAATTTCGAACAGGAATTCCTGTAGCTCGAGCTATGTTAATTACAATATTAACATTTTCTTTTTTTGAACTATGTGATATCTGAAATATAAAATTAATGTTTTAATTATCGGAATTAAAAATTTTTTTTAAATGATTTACCAATTGTACAGTTCTTGTTGGATTTAATGGCCTACTTGGTACAAATATATTTTTGATTGAATCAAAAATTGTTCGCCAAGTAGGAGCATTATCTCCAATTAATAAATTCGAATTATCTTCGTCTATTTTTAACTGAGTACAATGATTTAATATGACATCATATAGTTTTTGAATATATTTTTTTCCTTTATATTTTTGTAAATCAATAGCATCCATCCAATTTCCTTCATCGAGAACTTTGCTATCACTATCAACTTCTTCTATTTCATTTTCAAATAGTGGTATAAATTTGAAATTTTTATATTTCATTTCTTTATGGTAACGAGCTTTAAGCATATTAAAACGTGCATTATTTTCAATTTCATCTTTTGAACAAAACGATAAAAAATCTTCATTCAAATCAAAATTTTGGTCATTATCAAAACCATCGGATTTTGAAATATCCTGATTTTCATTATAATTTTCAGATAAATGGTTAAATAAAGATATACAATCTGGGTCTAATGGATTAATTAAATTGTTTTCGTACCATGATTTAAGAACTTCTTTGGAAATTCTTGATTTAGATTGTGAATTGGATCTTAAATTAACTGTTGAATTTCTATTATGTAATATTGGATTTAATTCAGTTTCACAAAATATTGTAATTTTTAAAATTCCAGATATTTTATCATCTTTTCTTTTAGATGAAAATTCAATATTTTCTTCATATCCAGAACTATAATCTGCTGTTAATTGCAAAGGTATATAACACTTACAAAGTTTTTCTGGTTGTGTTAATTTACTTTTTTCAAAAATCTAAAAAATAATTAAAAAGAATATAAGAAAATGCTAATTTGTTTAATTATAACACATACCTCAATTTTAATACTTTTTGGTATACTACTTTCTAAATAAATTCCAAATGATTGATTAATGTCAATTTGAAAATTTGAATTCAAATGAAAATGTTTTGTTGCCCCAACAAATTCTTTATCAAATATAATTTGTAAAAAATAATCTTTAAATTTATCTAAATTCTTACAATGATCTTGTAATTTAGCTTGAAATAATGTTATTTTAGGCTCACCAATTCGTCTTCTACATTCTTTTAAATTATTTTCTACTTCAATACCTAATTCTTTTAGATCTGGTTTTCGTAAAATAGATTTTCTAATTTCATCTGTCCCTTTTCTTGATTTTCTCAATCTTTTTTCTTTATAGTATTTTTCAAAATGTTCTCTTAGTATTTCGTTCAATTCAATTTGATATCTCATATGCCATTTTTGTTCATCTTCTTCAATATCGACTTCTTCAATTTGAATAACTAATTTAAATTCTGTATAGTTGAATCCCTGCATTTTTCGACAATTTTTTAAACTTTTCCATTGTTGTAAAGCATTTTGTATTGAATTCTTAAAGAGTAATTCTTCTCTATGTAATTTTTTTCGTAAAAATTTTATTTGTTTTGTATAATTTTCTAATTTTTCAATATTTTGATCTTGATTTGAATTTTCTAAAAGATATGTTAAAGTTTCTCTTAAGTTTTTTAATTCTAATTTTAATTTTTTTATTATATTCTGTTGCAATAAATCTTGATAAATAGCAAATGTATTTTCTAATTGCATTGCTAAACGATGTTCATTCGAATGTAATGTATGTTCAGTAAATTTTAATTCATTAATTGTTAATGTTAATAATTTTTTTGATGATAATAATTCTCTTTGAATATTTGAAACTGGAACTGTATAATCAAATGGTATAAAATTTTTTTCAACATCTTCGGTCTTATATAATTTTTTAGTATGATAAGAAAATTGTTGTTGATTTGTAATATATCTATTTGGAGAAATTAAATTAAATTTTCCTTCTTCGTTAAATCGATTAACCATTCGTATTATATTATTGTTCTTTTCAATAATAGTTGATTCATAATGAATACCATCTTCACCGTAACTATTAGTAGAATTATTCAGAAATTGTAGATTTGTTGATTTTATATTTGAAAGTGGATAATATAAATCTTCATCATTAAATATAATTTTCTGTTTTTGAATCTTTCTAATTGGACTTAAATCTTCAATTTGAATAAATATAGATGCAGAATGACCTATATTAACTGATTCTCTGCCTGGACTTAAAGGTTCCAACAATTCTTTTTGTTCTGGCGATTGTGCTATTGATCTTCTTCTAATACTATTTTGAGCACTTTCAAGTGAATGTGATTCTGTTTCTTCAGTTTTTTCTAATGTAAAAAAATCAATTTGGATTTTAGATGTTATTTCTTCATTTTCTTCTGAAATTATGAATTCTTTGTTTTGTAAAAGATTTAAAATTTCTGATTCTGCTTCCAGATATTCTTTGGTAACTTTTGGTTTACGTTTTTTATTTTGATGTTTTTTTTGTCGTTTTTTCTTTGAATTCATTTTTGGTTAATTTACTTTAATTAAAAATATTTAATTTAAATTATTGTGGTAATTTATAATTAAAATTGTAAGAAATAATTGACTGTCAAAGTGTATTATAGATATTGATTTTTTTTTTTTATTTAAATATGATTTTTTTTCATTTTGTTGTGTTGATTGAGTTTAGTTAACTTGTGTACGTTTTGTGCCTACGGTTTCCATGGAAAAGTTTGTTTTTAAAATAATATGGGAATGGAATATGGATAAAAGGCACAGCTGATTTTAATTTTAAACCTGTTGCTAATTGCTTTGCTATAGGTTTAATTTTATTTTGTATTTACATATTATATACGTACATAAGAATAATTTTGTTTTATTTTATTTAAAAATCTTGTAAATAAAACCATATTGAATATACATTTCTTTGAAACTTCTATAAACTATAAAGCTATTACCTGCTATTACCGTGATAACATTAAAAAAATATTAGGTGTCCAAAGTCATAATATATACATACATAAGTGTAAATAGTCATTATTAACTAATTTTTAGCAATTCTTACATAAGTACATATATCGCGAACTTCTTTTTACTACTCTAGAATGATAAAACATAGAAAATGTCGTTAAGAATACAAACTATTATTTCCTACTCTACTTTTTCCGACATTAATCTTTGCTTGAATTGCCAATGGTATTCAGACACTTTAAACATGCTTAATAAGCATCAGTTGTTCAGTTAATGATTTGATCCGTTTTGATAATTGATATACCTACATGCTCGCCTAAATTCTGTCTTTAAATGTTAATTTGTTAACAATTATATATTAAAAAGCTCAGGCAGTGAAATGGTCACTTTTAGCATTTGGTTTTCACAAATAGCGATATACAATATAATATGTACATAAGTTATAACTGGTTATAACTGTATTTATTAATCCCCAAAGCAATAAACTAATTTCATTCTGTTGATGGTTTATTTTTTGTAATTAATCTTTTCAGCATTACTTTACTTTGTTTTATCTGCTGAAGATAACATTTTTCCCATAAAATTAATCGAAAATTAGAATATTTCTTCAAAAAATAAATGTAGGTACCTACTTATATTTCATAAACTTAATGATAATTTAATTATTTAAGCACATATAAATTCTAAGAACAATAAAAAAAAATAAGTACATATGTGTTGTACATACGTACATATATGTTCCTAATGGCTATTACAATTACATAATATTATTATTTTTATTACCTATGTAATGTAGATATTTTTTTAGATTAGTTCTCAAAATTGATTGATCAAAGATGATTCCAAGTTTAGTACACAAAACATAACATATGTACATTCTTATTAATATGAGTATAGATATTCTGTAAGTGCATAAAGCAAGCGGCAAAATTTTACTTTAAATTTAAAAGATCTAGCTAGATGTAAACAAACAAAATTAATTAATGAAACAATTATATAGGTATACATACCTACATACACACAGGTACATTAGAGATACATACATAAGTACTATTCAATAATCTATGCATTTCAAATGAATTCAAATGAATTTATTTATTAATTATTAAACAAGTATACATACATATGAAAATTTAAATTTCAAAAAATTTCGCTGTAAAATTAAAACAAAAATGTTCACCTTTTGCATTGCCTTTTGTTAATCAGTGAAGTAACATAATAATTGTCCGAGAAGGTTTTCTAAAAATATATGGTCATGGTCTTGTATAAGAACATAAGTTACCTACTTATGTAATGTAAGATAATTTTAACTGATTTAAAAAATTTGCTACAATAAACTCAAAACTGAATTATTATGGGATACCAGTCTGAAATTTTATTAAAAAAATATTCAAATGAATTCCGGACACCGGTCCCACCAAAAAGCAACTTAAAAAAAACATACAAAAACATAACATAAAGTACAGAAAGTATTTTTGAAAAACTGAACATAAAGAATGAATTTCCAATCAAAACGGATTTTCACAGAACCTACATACAATTTTTAAATTTCCGTGATACATATCCATATGTTTGTACATATGTACATACATATGTATGTAAGTAAAAACTAATAGATATGCAAATGTAAGTATGTGCAAGAGAAATATGTTTGTTGCCAGCGCCACACATAAAAAGATTTTATTACAAAAATGCGACATACATAGATACATATGTATGTACTTATTTTCTTTTGTGAAATAATTTTCCTTAATTTTTTAAATTTTCTTGTACGTACCTATAAAACATTATTTTCTTATGTGGATTTCAACACAGTGCACATTGAAAACGGTACTTTTTTGTAATTATTTTTAATAACCCCTTTTGTATCTTGTATAATATATTGCATGCATACAATATATTATATTCATCACATCATACTTCTTTTAAATTTTACATAACTCATAAAAACATTTATATCCACATATATAAATATATGCAATGTACAGAAGCGATGTACGATATACATATGTACATACATACATTTATTTTGAATTATGATATGATAATAAAATAAATATATTTAAGGGGAAATGGTTTTTTTTTTTTTTCCTCCTTTGTTTATTTTCACCTTTTTTTCTGTAACGAAACGACTAACGCTCTCTTTTCTGTTATATATATAATGCATATACAAGATACATATACAAGCAATAATAATTTAAAATTTACAAAGCAAAAATACTGACATTATACAATACAAATACATTAATTCAAATACACAAATCCAAATTCCAAATACAACATTCTTCTAATTTCTATATATGAATATCGGAATATATTATATTATTATGAATATTATGACGGATTGGATTTTGTATTCGTTTTGTATGTATAGATTAAATTTTGTTTTAGTATAAAATTTTTTTTTGAGAAAATGAGAAATCTTAATAATTTTTTAAGCAAAAAAAGAAATACATACTTTTTACTTTTTTCTGAGAAATAAATTTTTTAGTTATCATTGACAGTTAGCCGCAGTTGGACGTGCGGGTATAATTTTATAATAAAAAAAAAACAATTTTTAATAACAGTATACTGCCTTTAAATTTAATATTATTAAATATATACATACATCCATACATAATATATATTCCATTAATATTATTAATACAATTTTTAAAAAAAATAAAAAAAAAAAACATAATTTTTACATAAGGGAATTTCTATACATACAAAATATAAATAGAGTAAAAGTTTTTATTACATACACTTCTATACAATAAAACCATTTTTTTTTTTTGATAAATAAAACAAATTCAATTCAAAGAAAAAACAAAAATTAAAGATTACAGTTGAAATTAAAATATAAAAAAGTGAAACATTTTTTTTTTTATTATCAAAAATCAAAGGAAATAAAAAAAAAGTTACATAATTTAGAAAAATAGTTTAGAAATTATTTAAAATTTCAAAAAAAAAGAAAAAAATGTATGTTTTGTGTCTCTTATGTATATAAGCAAAAGTAGAGAAATAAAAATTTAGAATAAAACCTGACAAAAAAAATACAGTTGTGTTTTTAATTTAAAATTAAAAAGATTTTGTTTTCCTTTTTTTTTTTTTGTAAATTTAAAAATAACAAAAATAAATAAATACCTACAAATATTTAATTTTAATTATTATTTATTGTAAAAGTGAATCTTCTCTATACCTCTTTTTCTTGTGTTTTTTAAATGAAAAAAAAAATCTATGTTCTAAGGGAAAAGAGGGGTAAAAATTATAGATACATAATATAATATTATATTATTTAGCACACCAATACTACTGCAAGCATGTGTAGTGCACTGCAACATATATATAATATTTATCATCAAAAAACACAATGAAAAGAAAAATCTAAATAAAAAGAAAAACTATAAAAATAAAAAATTTTTAGAATAAGAAAATATAAAAACAAACAAAAAAAAAGTACTTTTCTAACTACGGTAAATATATATTTTGTGTGTTTATAAAATATACTTACATTTTTATATAATAAAAGAAAATGTATAACTATACTATATATAATATGTATATATGTTTACTGTATAGTTTACTATATGTATATGACAACTGACAAGTAATTGTTTGGAAACTTCTTTTTTTTTTTATTTATTTTATACAAAATGAAATTTCATATAAATTATTTTCTTTTTTATTCCCTTCTCTCTCCTTTTCAATAGATTTTATTATTATATACCTACCTATATACATAACATAAAATATGAATACAAATGCATGCATAAAAAAATAAATAAATCCTATATATACATATATTTAAAATTAGAATGTGAGTGAGTAGTGAAGTGAGTGCTTAAACTTATGTTACATATATTTTATTTTCTTTTTTAAGTGCATTTTTTTTTTCTCAACTCAATCAAAATTTATTTAAAATAAAAAAAAAAATACATCCATATTTTAAAATAAAAGTAAAAAATATATAATTACATATATAGTTATTATTATTTTAATAAAAATTTTTTTTACAATTATTTAACATAAATAATTAAATTTTGATTGTCAGACAAAAATAACAAAACAAAAATTGATTTCCAAGTAAATGATAATTGATTAAAAAATTAATTGTTGTATATGAAATTACTAATAATTATAATATGTAATTTGTGTTGAATTAACAAAAAAAAAAAAAAAATAAATAAAAAGAAAATTAAATGTTATTATTTTTTTTTTTTTTAAATTACATCAATTTTTCATTTACACAAAATAAAATTGAAAAGTGGATAATTAAGAAAGAAAAAAAAACAATAGTTTTAAATAACAAAAACCTCAAAATGTAATAAAAACAAACAGAAAATAATAAAAAGTTTTTTACTGCCTTTTAATGTGTTCTAAACAAAAAAAAAAAAAAATTAAAATAAAAAAAAAAATCAATCTTTAATTAAAAAAATTATCTTAATTAATTTTGAAAGTTTTTAAAATAATAATATTCAATAAATATATACGTACATACATACATATTATATGTATTATAAAAAAATTATATATATATAAAAACGTGAAATTATAATTTACACAGTCGTCTACAAATTAATTGTAAGTTTAATTTTTAATAATAACAAATATGTAAAAAAAGAAGAAAAAAAAAGTGTTCATTTATTTATATACAAATTTTTCAACAACAACAAAAATTAAAATAATAACAGCAATTTTAAATTTAAGATAAAATAATAATATTTAAATTATCAAAATAAAATAATACATACTATTAAAAACAAAAACAAAAAAATTTTTTTCTTTTTTGATTTGTATAAATTACAACGAGAAATAAATAATATTTATTCATTATTAAAATAATTTATACACAACCAACCATAATAATAATTATTATCATTAAAATTTATATGTAAAGAGAAAGATTTAATAAAATTTAATAATTTCATTAAGTAAACGTGTGAGTGAAATTCATTACAAATATAATCAAAACATAATTAAAAAAAAAAAAAATATTAAAATAAAAAAAAATTTTTAATACTTAATATCAAAAAAAAAAAATAAAAAACTATTATTACCTCTTGTATTAACTAAGAATTTTTAACGTGTTTAATATAAAATTTGTAATTGTAAAAAAAAAATATCGTCAAATTTATGATCGTATGTAATTATTTTTATTTAATTTATTTTTGTATATTGTGGAAAAATATTTATTAACAGCTGTGTTTATCAATTTTTACAATTTAATAAAAGTAAGTTTTCTTATACATGAGTAAGTACCATTAAATATATATATATATCCATATTATGTTGATAACAATATATACCTATGGTAAGGGTAACCATCTATTAATGAAATTTAATTTCTTTTATCCTCTTTTATAAATTTATTTCTCTAATAGTTATAAGTACCTACTACCTACCTAAATCTGATTTATTTTATGTTCCTCATTTAAACATATTGGATTATATGTAAGTAAGTACTGAAGTTTTTTTTTATTAAGAAAAAATCCCTTTACTATCACTTAGTTATTATATTCTTCTAATTAATTAATTTTTCAGAGCAAAGAAATAAATACATACTTAGTTATTTTTTATGTATTAAAGGGTTTACTTTCATATTAAAAATTTAAGTAAAATTTCAAAATTTAATATAGGTAAGTACCTAGTTTGGCAATTATTTCATATAACTTAATCAATTTACTTAGGTACTTCTACAAAAAAAAAAAAAAAAAAAACAGTTAATAAAATTTATAATATTTAGATCATATATAAAAAGCAAATGTAACAATAAGTCGATGCAATCGACTTATTAATACCCTACATCGAAAAATCTTTATTAATTTCGGAGATATGTATATTTATTAGGTCTTGGAAGGCGTGTGTCACCTACCCGAACCGCAACTCTAATTTATCTCAAATTTCAGGGAACCAAATGTAAAGGTTCTATCTTTATTGGTTTTGGAGATATGCTGTTTGCTCTTGGGCTCGTTCAGAAGCTTCCAAAATCCGAATCTATTAACCGATTTTTCCCAGTTACAATCTCCGCCTTTCGTAATTAATTAATAACCTACTATATAAATTTCATCAAGATAGGTAGCTTTATTAGTTTTTGGGTTTCTGTGCAAACGGTCGAATGTACGAACATAAATCGACTCAGGAATTGACACTGGTTAAGAATATATATACATCTTCACATCTAACTTGCTTCCTTTTGGTGGTTACAATTTACAAATAGTATACTTTAGGTGTAGGGTATAATAAGAAAAATAAATATAAAATGTTGGTTTTTGTTCTAAATAAAGTTACGTTGTACATGGTTGTACGTATGTATATAGGAAACAAATCATAAAATGTCACAGTGGTATAGTATTTACAGAACAATTTTGAACATCATTATAATATATATTATTAATGTTAAAAAAAAAAACCTTATGTTGTAATGAATAAAGTCTTTTTATATTTTATTTTGAAAATTTACTTATTCAGTATCAAAAATTAAATTTAAAATAATACTTAAGTATTTAAGTACATATGTACTTTCTTGCACTTATATGTACTTAGCTCCTTTCTTTAACAAAAAGCAATATTCTAAATAAATATTTTAATATACGTACCTACAAATTTAATTTTTAACAATAAATTAATGATTACAATAATTTAGTTACATATTCGTATGAATGTACTTAACAAAAATGTACAATTGGTCTCACTATAATAATGTATCGCAATCTTATGTACGAAAATCATCATCTTATTTCTTAACCTGTATTATACCGCTGTTTATATTATTATTATTTTCTTTGTATATTTTAGTACATATATATATATGTATACATATATGTATATAAAATAATAAACCTAAGTATGTATGTGATTCACATATGTTAACATGTCATTCGACGTTATATTTTTAACGTTTTATTTTCATAACTTCTTTATTATCATAATATCACATTCACATTTTTTTTTTAAACATTCTTCATTTCAAAATCCAAACAACTTTCTATACATACCTATAGATAAAAAAAAAATTACTTGTTTGTCCCAAAGGGTTGAATTTTAACGGATTGTTTTTTTTTATTTAATAAAAGTTACAATAAAAATTATTGAATTAAAAAAAAAAAAAACGCACATATACCTACCTATAAAAGAAAAAAAATGAAAGCACCCGTCTGCGATCGTGTTGCCCCTTTAATGATTTTATAACAAGCAACAGCTGTTTTCTTCATTACTCTTTTTTTTTTTCTTGTAGATTTTAAATTTTGAAAGTTTTTATATTTCTTGTATAAATTTATTACAAAAACAAAAATAAAATCGCGGTTAAAAGTTCAATGACACAAACATACAGATAATGTTTATAGTATTTATTTAATGCATACATACTTAACTAATAGTTATATTTTGTTTTTGTTTTATTTAAAGTATACTTTATAGTTTACAAAAAGAAGGTAGATTAGTACTTAAATCTTAAATTAGTTTTTTTTAATAAATAAAATTATAAAATTATCAACAAATTTTCCAGATACATAAATATTAATTTTAAATAACTTTTAGGTACCTATATTTGATTTCTCAAAATAATTTATTAATTTTTCTTTCTTAATTTATACTTATTTTATTTTTGTTCACAAAAGTTATTAAATTATCATGTATTATTATGCGTAAGCACTAATATTTAAATAAAATAAAAATATAAAATTTGAACTTCGTTTTAAAACACCATAAAAAAAATGTTGACTCACTTTTTTTTTTGAAGAAATTGACATATTTAATGATTAAACAATTTCTCCGGATTTCCTTGTTTACTTATTTGCATAAATTTTTGTTCGCAAAAAAATAAATTTTAGAATCCACAGGTTTGTCATATTTATACTAGGTACATATTTTTGAAACAAAAAATATCTATAATTTTTGTTAATAAATAAGTGCATACTTATATTTTAAGATATACTTTAAATTTCGTTTCATACAAGTGACATGTAAATGAATTTCTGATTTTTTTTTATTAAATCTGAACTGTCTGAGCTGATATTGTAAGCGTACTTGTTAATAAAGTATGTGCTCTGATCTAAAAAAGAATCATAATAAGTTTTAACAACAACACAACGAAAGACGAGTTATAGGTGTCATTTTAACTACTGGAAATTTTTTAAATATTTTTTTATAACGACCGCAGTCGAGATTCGCGATCATATGAGTCTTCTTTTATTGTCATTAAGTGCTTGTATTTTCTTTTTTGAAGAAATACGTTGAATTTGTTAGTTACATCAATGAAGCAAAAATTAAAATTAACCGTGTAGAGATAATTCTCCATACAATTTATCTTGATTTGTCTTTCCAAAAAGAAAAAAAAATTTTTTTGTTGAAGATTTGCGTTAAGAAACACGTCTATATTCTACATAATACAGTATTCAAAAATAGGTACATAAGTAAATAATTAAGTAATTAAATATTTTATTTAATTACCCTTTTACTTAAGGATATTTTTTTTATAATTAATTATGACACATATCTATACATTTATTTTTCTTTCTTATACCTATTATACTTATTTTGAGAAATGAATCTAAGGAAATCATTTATTTATCAAAAAAAAGTATTTTTAATAATTTACACACGTCTTACTTAAGATTTCATTCTGATCAATTATTTTCTATCTATCAGTTCTAAAGAATTCTTAGAAAATGACTGTCTGTAATCGGATAATTTTGAACTAATGTTTTACAATTTTATTAACTATTTCCACATTAATAAAATTATGATCCACAATAAGAAAATTAAATTTAATTGAACGAAAAGACAATAAGTATTAATTTTTTATTTTTTTTTATTTTTAAAAGTTGATTGCATTTAAAATTTATAGACAAAGAACATCTCGATCAGGGATCAAGAATTTGACAGTAATAGGTTGACGACAAAAATAAATTTAAATTACTATAATATAATATTTTAAATACTTAATAATTTTCTTGTCTAATTTAGATTTTTAAATTTTAATTGGCCTTAATTGACTGTAACAGATTTGTCTAGGTATTAACTGAATCAAAATATAGAATGCACATATGCTTGCACATACTTACATATATGTATTTTAGTTTTGGTTGATGTTAAAATAAAAATATGTATCTAAAAATATAAAATGTTTATAGTTTAAATTTTTGTAGTTTATTGACTTCTTTCATAAATATCTGGAAATTTTTAAAAGGTGTTGAAACACTATAGAAGTCTATTTTCAAAAATTTAATAACATTTTTTCATTAACTATCATTCATAGGAATAAAAATAAACTTTTAAACTGTATTATTAATGAATCATTTTATAAAATCAAAACTAGTTAAATTACAAACAGCTTAGTCATTAACCATGTTATCTATTGTAAAGAATAATAATAATTATATACTTAGGTTATATATATGTATATATTAGTAATAAAGCTAAAAACTTAACTTAAAAAAATTCTGAATCAAAATATTTGACCTAAATTTAACTTGTTCTTAAGAAAAAAAAAAAAAAAAGCTTGTTTTTTTCATGTTCTTTTTTTTTTTTTATTCTTTCATTTTATTTAATTTTTTTTTTTTTTCGTAACCAGTTGAACAGCTGGCTGATTAATCAAAGGAAAAAAAATTAAATCTTTTCATAACTAAATTTTTAAATGGTAGAGCAGCGTGTCATTTAATAATAATTGGTCTTATTTATGTATGAAATCAAAACTTTTTTAAATTTTTTTTTAAAGCTTTTCAATTTTAATTTATTGTAAGTTGCGTTTTTGACATCCATGTACAATGTAAGAGAATGCGCCAATATGTTTTTTTTTTTTTTTTTGTTTATATTATATTCGATATAAAGTATGTAAATGAATTGTAATTAATATTAGTTTGTATTGCACGAACACAACTATATAATCCTGTATCTAAAATTGATTGATCAAATAGAGACGGATTTATATGTTGAATTTAAAAATTTTAAAAAAAAGTATGTCAGTAATTAACATTTTTTGAATTTTTTTAAAACAAAAATGAATGGAAAACATTGTTGAGAAGTTGTTTTTAACAATTTTATATCTTACGCCAAGTCACTTTTCTGATTTAAACAGAATTTACTTTACTTTAAAAAAAATTTATTAGTTACTTAAAATATTTATAAAAAAAAAAAAGGTTAAAAATTTAAAGTTGTTTTGTTGTTAAAGGAAACTTTGATAACTTTTTAAAACTTTTAATTTGTTATTGTTTTGTTATCAAATTTTTGTTTTTAATGTATAAATTAATAAAATAATATGGAAATTTTTATTCTTAACTAAAACTTTTGTAAAAATATTCAAAAATTGATTCAGATGTTAATTTTTAAATAATTTGAACAAATTATAAAGAAAATATGTATATATGGATATGTATATACTTACATTAACCAAAATAAGTAGGTATTATTTAAGTGGGTACTTATCTAAAATTTAATTATTCTCGAATCTTTTTTATATTTTCTGTGGAATTTGTCAAGAAGAAAATATAGATAATGGATTGAATGCATAAAACCGAGCTTGAACTTGAAAAAGTGAGATTTGATTTCAAGCTTAGTTTTATGTATTCGGTCCAATATGCCAAAAATTTTTATATATTAGATGAAGATTTGTACGAAAAATTTGTATGGGAAGTTAAAAGCAAGCAAAAAAGCCGTGTATTGATGAAGTATTTTACATATACATAGTTATGTATGTTGCTATGTTTTCAATTTTATATTAAATTATGGTTGGTAAAATGATAAAACAATATTGCAACATGAGTCAGCTCTGATTTTTACAATATTTTTCCTGGGATATTTTATATGGTTTTAATTAGAATCTAATTCTAAGAATCAAAAATTTGAATTTTTAAATATATATAATATGTACCTACCTAAAGTGTGATTTTTTTTATAAATTAAACCACATAAATACATACTCGAATAGATAGTTATATTATATTATGTAAGTATTAAGATTTTTTGTTCAATAATCTCAGTTTGTGCATGTAACCTGAACTTTTTGAAATAGATACTTTTTGCAAACATCATCTCTTTTGATTTTAATGATAACCGAATGTGATATTTTAATATTTAAAATATTATACACCTGTTTAATTAATTTTGTTTTGTACAAAAGTGAATCAAAATTAATACATACTTAAGTACATATATTAAAGAATATTAATAAATAAACAAACATAGGTACCTATTTAAGTAAGTATATATAATTTTAAATTTTTTGTTTTTAATTTGAACACCCGTGAGATAAAAATTCTAGCTGTAAAAGCACATAAAAATATTTTACTTATAATAATACATAATACCTTTAAGAATTAAAAAAAAAAACAATACTAACTAAGTATATGTATTAAAATTATGTTAGTTACCTAGATTTTAACACTTTGCTTCTTTAAAATGCTTTGCTTTCATCTTCTTATATAGATACACATATACACATATAATTTATGTTATTAAATTACAAATATTTTATTGATGGAAGCAAATGTATGTATATAATATGTATAAAAATATATGCGACAAACATTTGTTTACGTAAGTATGTAAAGTATAAAATGGAGCAACAAAAAAAATTTGTTCCCATTCTATGTATCTATATGTATATACATATGTATATGTATCTATAAAAAGAAATGTAAACAAAAAATCTTAGTTTTTTAAAGTAAGGGGGCAAAAAGTTCTTTTAATTTTTTGTTTTTTTTTTTATTTATTTATTTAAAAAAAAAAATCAATAAAAAAAGCTCTCTTTATCGTAGAGGCATTCATAATATAATAAACGTAAAAAAGAGTTATTTTTTATATGTTAAGAACATAACTAAAAGTTCAGAAATATTATTTCTAAAAGTATTCGGAAAATGTTATATTGTCACGTTTTAAGTTATTATTATTAATTCTTATTTTGGATTTAGGCAATAAAACAAAGAATTTTAAGTTACTACTTACTACTTAGGCGTATATTGATTATATAGTACAGTGTTGCCAGATCTGTAATTGTTTTCTTAAATTTAGAACTTAATAAATATGTAGTTAGAGTATAATGTTTCAGAGCGATACACAAAATGATTAATGTCATGATGTTGAGAAATTTTTTCTTTTCATTCTTTCTTCCTCATTCAATATAACGCACAGAAAAGTTTCGGTGCAACATGTAATTAAGTTACTACCTATTTAATATTATAATTCCATTCCATTATTATTTCCATTCTGGTAACACTATCCTTGTTTCCATTATTATCTCCATTCTGGTAACACTATCCTATTTGTTTCATTCTGATGATAACACTATTGTTAAAAAAAAATTATTCCTACCTATTTGTTAGTGTTTCCCACACAAAATGCAAAATGTCTTTTCATTGATTTTTTTTTCTCTATCTTTAATTTAGGTGTTTTACTTTAATTTTTTCAAATTTATATTAATTTCGAAATAAGTAAGTAAATAGGTACTTATGTAAAATAAATATAAATTTTAACAAAACAAAAACAAGTAAAATTTTAAAGTTTATTATAAAAGTAAAATAATTGATAATAAGTATAAGTAACTACATATTAAATTTTAGAATTTTTTTTTCATATATGTATATAATGCATTTCTTTAGTGGATAGGGGACTACGCAGCTACCTCATTCCCAAAGTTATTAATTTTGTTTAAAAAAAAAAAACCAAACTTAACCTTAACCTTAAAAACAAAACTTAAAATTTTAAACTTACATTAAGCCTAGAATACGAACAACTTAAAATTTATTCATGTGTATTTAGATTTAAAATTAAGTGAGACAGATATTTCGGTATATTTTTTTTTTTTTTAATATTACTTATATCGTACAGATATAAATATCTGTCGATATTTTTAGGACCCTCTTGCCTTTAGCATGTGGGCCATCCCGGTACAAGTATTCAATTATAATTATATTTAATATTTTGTTTACATTATTTTATTAAATTTTATATATTATTTTTGACCTGACCAGGGTTTGAATACGAGACCTTTCGCCTGAAAGACCCGTGACTTACGCACTGCACCATTGGTCAGATTCGGTAAATTTATATCGTAGAATTGAAACAGTTTGAAATGAGCCAGTATACTTATATCACAATATATACTTACGTTAGTTAGTTATATAAGAAGGAAGGATAAAAATTATTCAACTAAATTGACTAATAATTAAAATCCCCATATAAAAACGAAACAGTCTAATAAACTAAAGGTTTAGACTATAGTAAATTACCTAAGTTTTTTATTTTTCTGTAATTTTAAATTATATAAACTTATAACTATGTTAGTAATTCTTCTTAGTCAATAAATGATATTGTTAGTTCCTCTAAGAATACACTTTTTAGATACGAAAAAAAAAAGTTAACATTACATTAATGGGATATATTATATATATGTAATTGTATGTATATGTACAAATAAGACATTTTTTAATATAATAATGTTAGTTGCATAATAATTAACTCATCCTACTTGTAAAAATCAAAAAAGAAACAATTAACTATTATTAATTAAATAATATTTTATGTAATATTTAACCGCCTACTAATTTCCCTTATAAGTAAGTATATAATAGGTATAGGTTTTTTTTTATAAAATGTAATTTTGTTCTATAAGTAAATTAAAGAAAAAAAAGAAAAAATATGAAAAGAAAATTATTTTAATTGTGATTATTCGTCATGAAACGTGATCTAAACTATAATAAAATAACCTATTCGAATAGAATTATTATACTTATATTTATTATAGATAAATTTTTTTTATTTTATGTGTATTTGTAAAATAAATTAATAATAATTTAATTTTTAATAAATATTCATTTTATAGTATTTCCTATTATTATTATTGAATTGAATTGAGTGAAATGACCTATCATCATTTTATTCTTTCATTTTTCAAATAATTTCTTTAATAAAAAAATATATTTGCCCCGTTTTATTGTACTTTGCTTGTTGTATTACTTAATTTGTTTTTTTTTTTTTTTGTTTTTGCACGTATTTTTTTATTTTATTTTAGTATTGAATTGTGTTATTTATAGTACTTAAAAAAAATAAAGAATTTAATATGAATGTGTTCGTTATTTAACGACACAATATCAACTTAATTTAAATAATTACATAAATTATTATTAGTTCTATACAAAAAAAAAAAACCCCATTAACAAACAAAGACGGCAGGCATATTTAGGGAGAATTTAAAAAAAAAAAAAAAAAAAAAGGTAGAATAATTATTAATTAAAAAGGGGTATTTTCTGATTATAAAATAAATGCAGATGACGTTTAAATAAAATTTTAAAATAAACGTAATAAAAATAATTTTATGTAATAAATCACTACTTATGTCATCAGTTTTTCAGGATTTTTTTATATTAGAGTTTTTCTTTTCATATGAAACAGAATTAAATATATGTATACTTACTTGCTTATTTGAAATTTTTATTTTTGAATTGCTTTAAACAAAGTTTAAAAAGAAAAAATAATTAAAGAATGATTTTGAAAATAATAAAAAATATTTATTAAAAAACGAAAATGTTGTAATGAAAATATCAAATTAATAAATAAGTACATATAAAAACTTTTTAACTTAACTTATATACTGTATAATTTTATTCAATTATACAATTTTAATCTTTAACATATATATTCAATTTCAGAAAAGTATACGGCTAAACATAATTTTACATAGCAATCATGATGCAAATGCTTTCAAAGCCGTTACAATTTATTGAATTGTATGGAAGATGCTACAATTAACGTATTGATAACGTAGTTTTACTTACGCAGGTAAGGAAAAAAGTTGTTTAACTTTTTACGTTATCAATACGCTTTGAATGTCAAATGTGTTGTGCTGTCATATTTTGTTATTCCCTATTCATAATATCATATTTTATATTCTTCATTTCAATTTCTTTTTTTCTTAAATTTTTCTCAGAGATAAGTAGATATTGAATTTCAAAGAGAAATTAATTTAAAAAGTAGAAAAAAAATCTTGTATTAACTATTTACAAAAACAAATTATTTTAATTTTTCAGAATACACAAACTTCAGAAATAAAACTAATTTCAACAGAGAAATAAAGGCCATTTTTAAGTTTCAAAATGTTTCAATTGTAGCAGCAATTACTGTATCTGGTGTAAATGATTTCTTGCATAATTTTCTTCTTGTTTTGTTTACTAACAGGAATTGGGTGACTTCCTTTTTGATCTTTTTTATTTATTTTTCTTTTTACTTTAATCTAACAACTTAATTGTTTTTATTTATTTATTTATTTAATTGATGGGCATGCATAATTGATGCCCTTGCAAAGTGATGGGCCCTTTTCCTTTCGGATGTGGGCCAGTTCATTGTTTTTATATTTTACAATTAAGTGTGTATATGTATATGATAAAAATAATTGTCTAAAATCATTTTGTCTTAAACCTTGACTTTTTTAAATTACATAATAATTTTTATAAACACTATCAGTCAAATATATTTTTGTAGATAAATAAAGTTACATATATACATATTATATTCTTACTTATACAATTAGTATTGTTAAGGTCTTGATAAGAAATCTATTTTATGATATCTGATGTCTTATAGAATGATTAAGTTTTTACTTATGTAATTGAATAATTTGTATATGTATATAATATATTAATAAGTTTGTATAAACATATATACTTAGTTTGAAACAAAAAAATTTTTTTTTGCTGAAAAAATTTATCACCCTGTTTAAAATTAAAAGTTATTTCCAGACATATTTATTAACACAATATTTAAATACATATGTAAACAATATTATTTGTTGTGTAAGTTCTTCCGCATTTTTGTTTAAAGAATACAAAATATAGTTATATACCTATAGAAAATTAATTAAATATTAATTTTGTTAATTAAATTTTCAAAATAGATCAGGAAATTTTTTTATTTAAATATACTAAAAAATTATATTCTTTATTATTATTTTAGTCAATAAATATAACAAAAATGATATATGTACTTAGTTTGTCTTTTTAAACAAATACTTATGCGATTATAATTAAATTATTATAATTTTTTTTTTTTTTTTATTTGAGAAATAAACTTAGGTAGGTTAATTTTAATATTTTTTCTATTTAACTTTTGATAAAACAAACCATCTATCAAATTTTCGTAATTATAAATTTTTGAATGTCTGATCAATCATAAATAGTTTAATATTACAAGGAAAAATTTTTTTTTTTGTATATTTTTATAAGTAAATAAGTAGATATATTTCGAAAAATGATCCAAACAAGACGTGGTAATTAACATGAATTAAAAATGTTTGATTTTATTTAAGATTAAAAATTGATATTTAGTCATTTAATGTTTCAATTAAAATATTTATTGATATTTTTATTCTCAGTAAGTATATTTTTAATAAACATCCAAATACTTAATCCTGTTTTAAAATTTTTAAAATATCGAAATAAAATAATCAGTCATCATAACTAATGGAAATTCTTTTCTTTTTTATATTTCGCTAACGGGTTATTTTAATTAAACGTATGTAAAAAAAAAAATATTTTCTTTTAATTTTTCTTTTTGTATGCAATTTAATATCAATCAGCTGATATGATTAAGCACTTCAACAATAAAAATTTTGAACATGTATAAATGCTCATGTCATGTACATGTACATGCACATGCACATGCACACCAAAATAAATAAATTTAATTATTAAAAGAAATTTCTTTGTTTATATATACTTACGTATGAATGTATTATTGTATTGTTCTTCTGGTTTGTCTTTCCCTCTTTGTCACTTTTTTGAAACAACAAAAACATTTCTCAATTTCGTTTTTCTCCATTGTTTTTTTTTTTTTTTTTTTGTTGTTGCTTGTACAGATTACAGAACATTGAGATATTTGTCAATATTTTTAGTTAACTTTTGATCCAAATTAATTTGATTAATATTTAATTTATTTATTTCTTTTTCTGTGTTCTTTAATGAATTAACTACTTAATATTTTTAATTTTAATTAATTTTTTCGTAAACTATTTATTAAAGGTATACTAAGGTAGTAAAATTTAATTTTTAATCTTTCCACCAGTGTTTATGACCATCAGTGTTTCCACCAGATTTAAAAAAAAAATTAAAAACTAACCATAAAGTTATCATTTTTCTTTTATTTCCTTTAAGATGACAACATTTTTGCGAAATTGGAAAGGTTTTTTTTTCATTAAAAATTTATGTACATATGATTTTGTCACAAAATCATACTTTTTTTTATGATGAAAGTACTTTTATAAATAAAACTAAAGAACATTTGCACATAGAACATCAGAATTACTTCTTTTTTTTTTTTTTTTTTTTTACCTTTTTCGTATACGGTTTTGAGTTGTATATTGCATACAATTCTTATAGTAACGTAGTACGTGAAGTTTTGTGGTGTCTCACCTTTTTCTTTCTTTTATTTGTTTTTAATTTTTTTTTTTTTTGTTGTTAAACGTAGAAAGTTCAATAAACTTTGACAAGCGCAACACTTTATTCATTTTGTTACTCTGTTCTGTTACTTTGTTTTGTAGTTTTTATTTTTATTTTTTTTTTTTATAAATTTATCATTTATTGTACATTGCACTTGTGCGATGATCACAAAATAATCTAAAAAAAAGAAAAAGAAGTAAGTACTAGTCAAAAAAAAAAATTTTTGTTTTTTTTTTTTTTAACATAACATAAGCAAAGAAGAAATAGGGTATATTCTTTATTACACAGTTAAAATACAGGTATATTTATTACTAACGAGAATTTAGAAAAAAAAGAAAAAATTAAATTCTAGATACACCTGAGTATTCTGAAGAATAACTTACCTACGTTCCATAGAAAATTGAATAAATCGAAAAGCAAAAAAGAAAAATTTACGTTTAATATATTATTAATATATACGTAAGTAAGTACGTATATAAGTGTGTATTAAACTAATCTTGGTATCTAACTACTTTTTTTTTTTTATCCATGATAATGCAGGTTTTTTTTTGTCTTTCTTTTGTATCATATTGTTGTTGTATCGTGATCATTTTTTAAAGCTCAATGAAAGATCTAGCCATCTTATGCCATATATAATACAAAAGAAGAAAAGGAAGTTATCTGTTACTAATGTATACATTTATTTGTACCTAATACTTATTGAAATAATATTCATATATGGTTAGTTTTAGACGAGTAAACGAAAAACAGGTTTTATTCTATATATTTTTCTTTTAATTCTTTAATTTTTTTTTTTTTTTTGTTTCCAGTTATTTTATTTATTTATTTTAGTTATTTTTTGGTTTATTTTATTTTGGAAAAGATTTTTTTTTTGTATAAAAATTAATATTTTTTTAAAAGTAAATAAGTATGTGTTGTGCTATATTGACAAAAATATCAATATTCTTTTAAGTAAATATTTTTTAATATGAAATTCTTTAGTATATAGTTACTAGAGTACTTAAATATTTTGTAATGGGTTAACTATTTTAGAAATAAGTAATAAATAAATAAATTACAGGTTGATTTATTCAATAGGTTAAATTTTTAGTTTACGGAGTAGCATATTTCTAAATTAGATTATTAATTATTTGTACTTTATTAATTATAAAAAAAATAATTTAAATTATCTTATAACTCATATTTTATACTTTTCCAGATATCCACGTTAAATTAAAGTTCCTAAAAAGATGCTTACTTATATAAATAAAAAAAAACTAATTTCTTTAAAGAATTACTTGAGCAATTTTTATAAAACATTTTTAAAACGCATTGGATTACGCATTGAAATAATTAAAAATTTATATTATAATTTTGATTCGAAAAATTAAGTGTAAAATTTTAACGTGATTTAAAATAAAAAAAATTCGAATGCGAATGTAATTATAAATATAAATTAAATATAACATAATGTATCCTCATATATAAAACAGAGCTGTTACTTTAATAAAGAGAAAAATCAAAATTATAATAAGTAGTTATAAGTACATCAAGAACTTACTTACTTTTGTTTTTTTCTTCAATATTTAAGTATTTAATAGGTATAAAAAAATTAATTTTAGTTTAATTTTTTTTTTTTTAATTGTAGAATTCCAGACACTGTCTGATTAGTTATTTTATTACTTATTAGATTTTTAAGTAGTAGGCTTAGTAAAAAAAGAATGAAAAAAATAAAGACACAATGAATTCAATATTTAGCCTTTGAATTCTTTGTTTTTTTTTGTATAAGTAAGTTTGATTTTTGAAATCATTAATTTACACAAATAAAAATAATAATAATAAAATAAACATCATTATGTATAGAATATAGATGATTTTTTTAAAACTACTTATATAAGTATACCTATACATATTTATAGACGAATACTTTTTTATTAAAGTTAACTTTCCGCAATATCATCATTGTAATCGTTCTAACATTAACTTGAAAGGTTAATATAACGATTAAGAAATGCATTTTTTTTTTTCATTTTTGAAATTTTAATTTTTTTTATACCTTCTTTTTATATATGTAATTAATAAATATAATATATGTATAATATATATGTAATAAGAATATGTATTTAGTTTCCTTTTTAAAAAAGGAGACGAAACACCAATTATTTAAGTCCAATAACCTTTTTTTTATATTATTTATATTTTATCATCTTTATGTATTAATATATGTATATATACAGTAAAGTCACTAAGTAGTAACCTTCTTAAATATTGACCAATCTTAAATTTTTATCTAAAAACAATACAAGAATAATTAAATTCATAAATAATTATATAAGTACATATTTTTTTGTAAGCCCGAAAATATAGTTTTTGGGTTACAAATAAGTAATAATATATTTAATTCGATTAAATGGGTTTTAAATAACCTAAAAATAAAAAAGATGATTAATTTTTTTTTTTTTTTTAATAAACATAATTATTTTAAACCATTGGTTATATTTTAGTGCGATTTTATTTGTAAGGGTTGGTTTTTTTTTTTATTACTTTTGTTAATTTGTTATAATTAAGATTTACATTTATTAAAAAGGTGACATTTATTAAAACTTGAAATTAACTATTTATTAAATTATACTTAGAATAAAAAAATACTTGACTTGTAGTAAGATTTGAACATTAAATTATAAATTTGATAAAAATGACAAGTGCAAAATTAACAAAAATTCGTATTATTATACACCGTTTAATTGAAGGTGGTCAAATTTAAAAAAAAAAAACATTTTTCTTTTTTTTGAAAATATTGGCATGCTTTAATTAATCTGAATTTCACATCGATTAATGTTTTATTTTTTTTTTATAAAAATAATCTAATTTACTGAGATTTTCAGTTTTTCAAACAATTTTTTTAGAAGTATAATAGCAGTGGCCTTGAATAGCATGAAAAACAGAGTAGTAGTGCTTACTTGATTATTAACTAATTCGTTTTACGAAACATATGGATGGTTGTAATCCTTAACCGGATACTCTTCTAATATTTAAATGAGTTACTTTATTTAATATTTTGATTTACTGGATATTTATTTATATGCAGATCATTTTATTAAATCTTTACTGTATTTAGCCTTCGTTTTAATCCTCAAAACAAAACAAAACAAAGAAAAAACACATGGAAATCATTTTTTGATACATATACATTTGTTGGCCTTTTTTTTTTTTTATTTGCGTTCAATAGAAAGTCCAAAACAAAAATAACAAAATAAAAGATTATAGAAATTAATGCACGTCTAAATAGGTATACATCCATAAATACTTATATATATTTCAGGTATATCTTGCAAAAAAAAAAGACAATCTGAAAAAAAAAAATTCTATCCTATTCTATATTATATCTGATAAAACAGACCGCGCGATACAGACCTTAAATACTTATCTAACTATTTCTATATATTAAAACAAATTTATATATGCATATCTATACAGATTAATTTAAATGTTTGATATTACACATGTATAAGCGTTAATACTACTATTAAATTAAAAAAAAAAAAAAACCAAACAAATCAAAAAAACAAAATAAAAACAAAAAATTCAATATTTAAGAAGCCAATTAATACATATTCGACCATATATTGTATATTTATTATATTGAGGGTCAATGATTCCTATATCTTTCTATAAAATTTGTAAATTGTACCTGGCTCAAGGTCACAAATTGAGAGAATCAAAATAAAAATTGGTTTATGTTGCATTATCCATTTTATATATCAAAAAAAAAGTATAGTACGAGTAAGTATGTGTGTGTTTATCGTTATTTATAAAAAAAAAAATATTTTTTTTTTGTAAATAAAACTCTTTCTTTTGTCTTAACGTATTAAATACTTTGGTAAATCGATCCAATGATGATGATCTGGATCTTTGAATTTGTTTGAACTGGAAATAAATGATATTGATGCGAAAAAAACAACAATAAAAATTAAAGAACATATTTTGAACAGAAAGTATGTATTTTATTTTTTTTTTTTTTCGCATGAAACATTGTAAATATTGTAGATTTTTTTATTAAATATGTAGTTTGATTAAATACAAATTCGTTTTTGCGAAAATTAAAAATAGAATCTGTCGAATTTGAAAAATTAAATTTATTATCTTATAAATTATAATGTTTTGTATTTAAAACGATTTAAATATGTAGTTTTCTTGTTATCCGAATAGAATTTTGTCATTAGACAAAAAAAGTGATGTAAGGTCTTAAAAGAGTATTAAATTTATTATTGGCTTCGTTTATTCATATCTACATACTTAGTTATTTTAATAGTTTCAAAGTACATACAATAAAAAACTCCTATAAAATTTTATTTTTAAGTAAGTATAAATATTGTGCAATTTGTTTCAAGCTCGAACTTTTTCAATATCGACGATATTAATTGTTTAACTCGACATTTTAGTGAAAACACAGTATATTAAGATATAAAAGAATTTTAAGATTGTTCGTAAATCATACTACTTATGTATAGTTGATTACAATAGTTTTTGTTTTAATACTATTTAATACTATTTAATACTATTTAATAATCTTTATCAAGCGGATTCATATAATATTAAAATGTATTTAAATTAGAAAGCGAAAATGTTATAAAATCATTATTTTCTAATAGCTATTAAATCCTTTATTTGTTTTGAATCTTCTAATAAAATATCGCATTTTCGAGAAATTTGCTTTTACGATTGTCTTAATATTTAAATAATAGCCTATTTTTTAAACTTTTTAATATGAACAATAATAAAATCAATGCAATTATAAGTATATGTAGTCGGAAATATCTAAAGTTCAAAGAATTTTTTTTTTTTTTGGCAAAATATTTTCTAACTATGTTTAGTATGTTTTATTTTTTTCTAAAGAAGTCCTTAAAAATTTATCCAAGTGAATAATTTCTTTGTTGTTGGCTTAAATTAAAAAAAAAAAATTATTTTATATTAATACGACATAAGTATAATTAAAATCAAAGTATCGAGATATACTAATAAGAAATAAGAATGCAGAGCTTAAATTTCATGAATTTTTTTATTTTTTGTTTTCTAAAGAAATAAAACCCAATACTGTTTCTGATTTTCTTTTTTTTTGCACTTCTTCCTTTTGTTCAGGTCTTTCGCCTTATTTTTATTTGTTTGTGTCATGATATTATTTTGTCTCCATAACAAATTTTATCAAAAGTTGTAAATATTTTGCCGGCATTATAATTTTCGTTATTAAAACAAGCCATTAATAATATGTATATATATCATACATACATATACGTACATATATATATATTAATATAAAATATTGGAACTTTTCTAAACTAAGGCAGAATAAAGAAAAAAAAAAAAGAAATACAAAAGAAAGATATTAATTAATTAATAAAGAAAAGGTAAGGAATAAATCAACAAAGGTAGGTACTATATAAGAATGTATAGTAGAAGAACTGCAGAACAATAGAGTTAAATTACATCCTTCTCATATGGACAATTTTTACCAAGAATAACTAGTTAACTACATATTTATTAATTTGATTTGCAATAAATTAATTTTGTTGATTAATCAAACAAATCTAATCAAGATAGTTATAATAAAAAATTACAGTAATCCTATTTTTAATTTAGTAAAAGTACTTTTTATAAAAAAAAAAATTTCAAATGACAAATTTAATATTTTAAGATAAATTACCTGATTATTTGTTTAAAAAATACTTTTTTCTGTTTCGTTAATCGTTAAGCTTTTCAAATCACGTGTCATAAAAGCTTTTTACAAAATTACACAGGTTTGTTTAACCAAATTAATATAAATTCTATGAAAATTTATTAAGTAAGTAAATAATTAAGTGAAGTATCGTTATCTAGTTTTAAATTTATATTTAAGTATCTCTTATCAGTATATCAATATACAATTTAGATTAATTTTTTATTTTAAGTTGTTTATTTTTTAATTAAAGTGATTAAACAAATGTAAAGCCAAGTTCATTTAAAGTACATATTATATGTATATTTAATATAAATTTCATATTTTTTTTTTGTTTTATTTTTAATAAGAACAGAACACTTAAGTTCTTAGAATACTTTGCGTAAGATAACACATTATGTAAGGTACTTACACAAGTGATTACATATATGATTTTGAAATATTTTAATAACATTTATACTTAAATTTTTATTTTCTTTGTGCTAATTGCAATTATTTTTTTTATCTTTATATCTTATCAGTCTCATAATTGCAATAAGTATGTGACACAAATAATGATTATTAATAACACTATAAGTAGTAAACTTATTTTGCATTAATTATGTGTTTTTTCCCCCAATTTACGCATATAAAATATATCTCTGCTTCATATTCTACACTTAGTATGAATATGTATTTATGAACACAAATCTGATTAATAACAGAATTAATAACGAAATAGTCATTAAATTAGTTATAGGAGTCAAAAGTAGCAGAAGTTTTTAACCAATTTTTAGAGATATATTTAAAAAATATTTCTCTTTTTACCATTTTTGACTTCCTTATATATTTTTTGTTAATACTGCTCTGCTACTGCAAGATACTATGTATAATATATATAGATAGATATATATATAGATAGATAGATATGTATAAGTATATATTAAAAATAATTAAATAAAATAAATTAAAAATATTGTTAAAGTAAAGTATATAACAATTTTTTTTTTTTATTTATTATTCAACTTTTAATTCACCATTAAGTACTTAACTATACTTATTTTTCGCAATTCTTAAAATAGCTATTTTCCAAAAATCTGGACATTTATGTAATTGATAAATTTTTAATAATCATTAATATCTGATGTGAGTATATAGATAAAATAGTATGTTATGTATAAGTATGCGATTTACTTATAATGTTCTGTAAAAATTACTTATAATAAGTTATGTATAATGATATCTAAATACCAAAATCAAAGTTACTTGAAAAACTAGATTCGAAAAGTATAAAATTATTGTTATTATTAATTGATCTTATTTATTAATTAAGTTCTTTTCATTTTCAAAATTATTTGCTGTTCGGCCCTTTAAGACTTTTTCTGTCTATTATTTTTTTTAATTATTTCTACTCGTAATGTGATCCAAATTATTTATTAACAAGTAAAAGTAACAGTAAGTCGATGCAACCGACTTATTTATACCCTACACCTAAAAAATTCAAATAAAATTAAAAATCCATAAGTTATTTTAGTTAGGTATTTAATATAACTAAGCTAAAAAAATAAATGCTTTTACAATCTTTGTACAAAATTTCAGATTTCTATCTTTATTAAATTCGAAAATATGCTTGTTAGGTCTTGGGAAGTGTGTGGAGGCACACGGACCACCACCCCAATTCATCTCAAATTTTAGAGACATCAACAGGGTAGAACATTTTTATATCAAATTTCAAGTTTATATATTTATTAATTTCGAAGATATGCTTGTTTGGTCTTGGGAGTTGTGTGGCAGATATCTCAACAACCATTCTAATTCATTTTAAATTTTGGACAAATCAGGGACTCAGGAAACAACACCCTAGTACCAAACTTGAAGTTTCTATCTTTATTAATTTCGAAGATATGCTTGTTCGGTTTTGGGAGTTGTATGGGAGGTACCCGAACGACCATTCCAATTCATCTCAAATTTTAGGCAAATCAGGGATTTAGGAAACAGCACTCTCGTATCAAATTTGAAGTTCCTATCTTTATTAATTTCGAAGATATGCTTGTTCGGTTTTGGAAGTTCTATGGGAGGTACCCGAACAGCTCCTCCAATTCATCTCAAATTTTGGACAAATCAGGGATTCAGGTAACAACACCCTAGTACCAAATTTGAATTTTCTATCTTTATTAATTTCGAATATATGCTTTTCGGTTTTGGGATTTGTATGGGAGGTACTCGAACGCATGGTCCGATTTCGCCCATTTACAATCCCCGCCTTACCTTAGTCATTGTTAACCTACAGTATAAATTTCATCAAGATAGCATCATTATTTTTTGAGTTATCGTGCGTGCGGACGGACGGACGGACGCACATCGCTAAATCGACTCCGGCGGTGATCATGATTCAGAATATATATACATGTCTATAACTAACTCGCTTCCTTTTGGTGGTTACAAACACCATACCAAAGTTAATATACCCTATACTTAATGTGTAGGGTATAATAACAAGCATTTGAATAAATTTTAATTTAGGTAAGTAAAATTACATGATTTTTTCGTACTTATGATAAGTAATTCTTTCCTTCTCATTCCTGTAAAAACCTAAAACTTAAAAAAAAACCTAAAAACCTAAAAGTACTTAAATAAGTAAGCCTTTTGTTTTCACTCCTTAGAAGTATCTAGGTACTAAGTCATTTATTATTTGACTACATAAGCTTCAGTTTTTGGAATCATTAATTCCAGAATACATATATACTTATTTTTTTAAGAAAAATCTATATTATTTATATTAATAATCTATATGACACAGTCCCCGTATGAAAGGCCAGTGTCTTAAACACTACACCATTGACTGGATATAAGTAAGTACAGATGTTTTATATGAAAAACTTAATGAAAGCCAAAAATGTAAAATAAGTTTAAAGTATAGCAAAAGTCTTAAGATTTTCTGACCACTAAAATAATTTATTTTGATTTTTCTCTGCAACAACATTATCCTTTACATAATATTGTTCTTTGCAAAAACATTGTAAAACACCTGAGAGTTAAAAAAAAAAAAATTAAAATCTGTCAGTAAATAAAAAAAGTAAGTAAGTAGGTTTTAATTATTTTAACCCTTCAGTAATATTTAATAATATTTCTTGTCTTTTATATAAATAATTAAATCTTTTAGAGTGTGGTTTTATTTACAATAATGTAAATATATATTTTATGAGATTTTGTAAAAAAAGAATAATTGTAAAAATATTTTTAAAATAAAAATAAACTTTATTAAATATTTAAAATGATAAATGTACTCATGTATGCATTAATGTAAACAACAAAATGTATTCTATATTATATACATTACGTTATATAAGTATGTTGGTGCTACCTTGATCTCTTTAATTGAAAATATATAGAAATTAATATTTTTTTTCTTTAAATTAGGTTAAGAAAACAATTAAAAAAAAAAAAGAAAAAGAAAAAAAAAGTGAATTATGTATTCATTTAGTGTAAAGATGAAAGATTTATTCAACAATTAAAGAGAAGTCAGAGTTACTGAAGTGAATTAACTGATTTAATTTAATTTTTGACTTCAAATGATTATATACTTAAATAACTATGTACAAAAATTTTAAAAAATTAAAAATAAGTAAGTAGATATGTATATAATATAAATGTTATTTTGTTTTATTAAATTGTATATACCTAATTATAGAAAATTTCTAAATATTATGTATGCAGTAGTGTAGATGTATTTTATTTATAAAGTTTAAATTAAAAAAAAAATGCATCTAACTAACCATTCAAAATATTTGTTTGTTTAGTTTAATTTAAAAAGTTTTAATAACTACTTGTATATATAAAAAGCAAAGCACTTGTATAAAAAACAAATTCCTTTTGAGGCACCGAGGCACATAATAATTGTTAGTATGCCAAAAAAAATTTAAGATATTACTTACGTAGTAACAAAGCAATAGGTACATATTTTTTGTAGTTCTGCAAAATTTTTATTCCATCTAAAAAATTAACTTAAAATTATAGAATATTGTTTAAATTATATTCTAAGTGTAGAACGCTCTCTTTGGCACAATTGAATATCAATATTTTATATTACAATGAACATAAAGTATAGTTATTACAATAAATCCGTTATTATTTTCTTTAAAAAAATATTTTTTCCCGTACAACTTAACAAGGGTCAAGGGGAAAAAAGATCAAAACCCTTTTTTAAGAAATTAAATAATTTAATTTTTATTCGTTTATTCTAAAAACAAAAAAAAAGTGATGTTATTAATACGTGATTTACCTTAATTCTTTAAAAAAGTTTTCCTTTAAATTATTCACAGCTCATATTTTTAAGAATAACTGTATTTTTATTATTCATCATCGTAATTCATAATAACTCTTACTTTATTTCACCTTAAATAAGAAATGAATGTGTGAAAAAGATGTATAAAAATGAAAAGCGGAAATACATTAACTAAAAAAAAATTACATAAAACCCAAAAAAATTGTATTTAGGTTTTTTTTTTTTTTTTCAAAGAAAAAAAAAGAGTAATAAGTATAACGTAAAATTCACAAATTGGAATTCAATGAACTCTCAATATTTGGTCTTTTGTTTATTTTTTTTTTATAGTCGTCTTAAAAAACTTTACCGCCTTATATTTTTATATGTACATATATGTATATTATAATATGTATAAGTATAAATATAACTTTTATAGAAAGATATAGTTTTGTTTGTATTTAATATTTGATCAGTGTTGATGAAAAATGTAAATAAAATGATATAAAAAAATCCACCCAACCGAGACTGTTGTGTATTTGTAATTTTTTTTTTATCGTCATACTAATTAAAAGAAAAAAAAACCTATATTAAAAAGCTTTTTGCAATGACATAAAGTTAACTGTGTCTGGTTTACCGTCAATTTATTTGTTTGGTTTCTGACCTGTGATTCATTTAATAAAAATTTCTTTTTCCTTCGTTTTTTTTTTTTATTTTTTTTTTTTTATTATTTTAAAATTTATAGATTTTTTTGTGTGATATATGTATATATGAAAATGAAAATAAATGGGAATTAATACTTTTGCATTGATTACTAAAAACTCTTATTGGTAATTAATTAATTATGAACAATATTGAAAAATTGATATTCCAATGTTTTTTTTTTTATTTAAAACATGTTTATTGTACATTTGTACCTACATTACAATTTGATATTATGCTTTTATGTAAATGTATTTCTTTAAATAGAATTATCCGTAAAGTTCTAAGTTCGATTTGATGCAATTTTAATTAGTTGTTAATAACTCTAACTTTAACAAATCAAGTGCGTATTATCTGATTATTATAAAAAGAGTAAGAAAATAAAATAGGACAAGAAAGATACCAGCACGAACATAATAAATAATATATTATGGTACCTATTACCATAAAATTTAATCATGTTTGACAAAATTTCATATTTCCAGTCTAATTAAGTATCAAAATATGAGGATATAAACTTCGCAGTTGTATGACAGTTATGCAAATCTGTTGCTTTAGAGCAACCAAATTACAGATTTGGCAGAGATTGTTGGCATAAAATTTCATTTGACAAAATTTAAGATACGTAGCTTAATTAGGTATAGGGGTATACTTATATAAACAATGTAGTTCTGTGATAGCTACTCAACCCGTCGGTCAAACTTGTTCAATAGTAAAGATATCCTGTATATAAAAATTAAATAATAAAAAATTGAATTATCGTGTAGACGGGCTGACGACTAACATAGCCAAACCGGCTAAGAATTTAATCTTGAGCAAAATTATATGTGTTTACAATATTACAAACGTAATGGGAAATTTATTACGCTTAAAGCTATGTTCGTATAGGTATTAACAGTTTTAATAACTAGATAAATATTACTTTTTTTTTATATAAATAGCTATCACTCGTTGTTGTAATCAAGTGTGGCAATCCCGATATCTGAAAAAAGAAAAAATTACTTAAGTAATATTATTATGGTAGATATTATTATAAAAATTAAATTTCTTTAATTTAAATAGAAACGAGAATTACATAGTTTAGTACCTATCTTTTTAACTTGTTCAGGTATAACAGTTTTGTAAACGGAATGTTCCATTTAAATGGCGAAATGTATTTTAATTTAGTTTTTCTTCAAAAGAAAATTTTGTCCCTCGTTGATATTTTAAATGATAAAATTTTAATTGAGATGTGCTGATTTAGAAGTTTTTGGTTCATATTGTATTAAAGTGTTTGTAGGTTAGATAGTTACTAAAAACCAAATTTAATTGTCTAAATAAAAACAGCTAAATATTAGTCTAAAAAAACAGAATAGAAATATTAGTCTAAAAAAAATAATATTGAAATTAATAATCTCTAGAATCTGGATATAATTTAGATTCAGCGTACCTATTATAGGTATTATATTATAATTCAGATTTAAATAAATAGGTACTTATTGTAAATTTAAATACCTATTTATAATAAAAGGAATTAAGTTTTTAAAAATTGCATTGTACCTAATAATGTAGAAGGTATTTAAATTTTTTTTTTGCATATATATATACATATACATATGTATTTTCAAACTATAAAAATTTTTATCTGTTAAATGTTAGCTTTCAATTTTTTTTTTTTTTAGAAATAATTACTTAATCATTTAAAAATATTTCAATACTTTAAAGCCATTTATAAATTTGATACCTATATGTATATACATACATATATACAAAAAAGAAAAGCTTACTTATATTATCCAGACAAATATTTCCACCTCTAATAATAACAACAACGAAAATAAAAATTAAAAAGAGAAAACCACAAAATAAAAAAAAAATTTAATTTAATGCCCCTATGTAATTATCTTCAACCTCTGCCTCTTCTTACCGTTGAAACACACTTCACTTCAAAATTTATTTTTATTTGAAAAAAAAAAAAATGAAAAAAATTAAAATTATTGCATGTTACTAAAATTTCAATTTCAAAAACCATAGATTTTTTTTTTTTTGTATTTTCTTTTTGTTCTGTGTATATACAATATATGAATGCATATTTATTATGTATACATTTATGTATAAATAGTTTAATATACCTACCTATCCTATCTGTATATAGTTTTAAACTTGGTACAAAATTTACATATTGATGCCAAAAAAGAATTATTATTCTTATTATTATATTTAATTTTGTTTTTAATTTTTGCCTATTTACTGTATTATTATAATACCTAATGAATGTAAGTATAAAATCTTTATACATATATTAATTTGTATATATGTGTTTATACATATACATACGTATATATTTTTATGTATAACTGACAGAAAATTTCAACATTATGAATTTATTTATTTTATTTTACAACAAAAACAAAAAAAAAAATTCTTTTACATAAACCTAAAATATACAAAACAAAAAGTTTTTATTCTTATATATCTATGTATAAAAACTATATCCATATAATATATAAGAATGTATTTTATGTATCTCTATTTATAAAGTTAAATAGTACTTACTAAGTAATAAGTTACTATACAAACCGTAAAAAAAAAACAACATAGAAAAGCAATGAAAATAAATTGAATCAAAAAAAGAAACAAAATCTTTAGTCAGCGCTTGTGCTGCTATTTTGATATTTTGTGTAGACCTCTTTTTTTGTTTTTTTTTTTTCAAAACCTGAATCTCCAAAACTAATTTTGAAATTTGTTTTTATTTTTTGTTTTTTTTTTTTCTTTGTTTTTATTTCATTATTTGTGTTTACTTATACAGAAATATCAAAATAAAGAGTTCTGGTCTGATCCTCTACAAATATGAATTTCTATATAAAGTATTGTTATGTAAAGTTAATGGTGGTTCAGGTGACGTATGGGGATTGAGGAGTACCTATGTAAGAATTTAAAGAAATAAAACGGTATAGGATTATTTATTTATTTAATATATTGCATTTATCTTGCTTTCTATAAAAAAAAAAAAAAAAAAATAAACACACATACATTCATAACTACAAAATTTTGTATACATACTTATATAATTGCTTATTTATTTTTTTTTTTTTGTATCCGCATGATTTCGAAATGTTTTTATATATTTTATTATTATAAATACTAAAAAATATAATAATAAAAATTAAACGAACAAAAACTGTAAAAGAAGAAAAATTAAATTGAGAGAATAAACAAAACAGATAAAAAAATTTTATAGAAGAAATACAAGGAAAAAAAAAAAATTGTCCGGACCCGGGCATTGCCCTTTTTTTTTTTTATCAATTTAGAAGTTTGAGTTGGAGCTCTTTTAGTCTTTCTTTACCCAAAAAAGAAAGAGAGAAAATTAGTTTAACTGTCTGTATAAAAATATGTAACAGTTGGAGAGGAATGGAGAATTTTAATGTTTTGTTTTGGAGATCTAATATTTATATGTATTATACTAATTTTATGTTTTTTGTTAGAAAATTTTTATGTTGAAATATATATATACATATATTTTTTTTATGTTTTTCATACTTATGTTCATATACATCAATATATGTATATAAGTAAACATATATAATACATAATACTTAATTTTATACCTATAATTTTATTAATTTATTTAGTAAAAGAATAGATACGATATATCCTAAAAGAATGTTATACATATGTATGTATACCTATTATACAAAATCAGTAGATATTTAAAAAAAATTATTTTAACATTAATTTGTACACAAATATACGTATAAATAATATACCTACAATGAATTTCATAATAAAAAAAAAGCTAATAAAATTTTTATTTTTTGTTTTTAGTTTTTTTTTGTATAAATCTAGGGCTGACTGCTCTCTAACTGCTTTTTGTTCCTTTTTTTGTTATTATTCATAGATATGTAGAAAAATAATGATAACTTTTTGTTTTGTTTATGTACCATTATACAGTATGTTTTCTGTAAATTTTTACTTTTTACAAAAGGAAAAATAAAATGTTTGTATTAAAAGAAAAAAAATGTTGGATATACCTGCATAAATTATGTACAATACAATATGTATACTAATACTGTATAAATACAAAAAAGAAAAGAAAATTGCTTAAAGCATATACATATACTTATATATATTGTGTGTACTTCTACACAACATATATGTAGATACATATATAATGTTGATATTATATAAAATTTTGTATACGTAAATAGATTTTTATGTTGAATTATCGCACTTCTTTTTTATGCTTTGTATTTAATTTTCATAAAATAAAATAGAAATAGACATAGAAAAGGAAATAGAAGAGATTGAAGTTTTTTTTTTTTTTTAATGTTGGCATATAATAATAAAAAGTTAGATGGAGTGGAAAAAGTTATGTAGTGATGTACCTATATGTATTATGTATATATTTTTAACAGGGTGCTCAAAAATAAATTTTATTATATATCGACTGTATCATAATATGTACCTATATTACTACTATCTATTGTAATTATAATCTTTTTGAATTAAATTCTTTCAAATTTTAATTTTTTTGAATTTTAATACCAAATAAACGTACGCACTATTCAACTGTCTAAGCCTAATGTATAAAATAAGGCTTTTAAAATTTTTTAAACACAATTTAAATCGTCGCAATCGTAATAATGTAGGTAGGTATTATGAACATAATTTTGGGGCATTGAAATAAAATAATCAACTGTCAAAGTTTTTCATTAAAATTAAAAGTTATGCAACTTTTGTACTATTAGGACTGCGATGACTACACTTCATAGCTATTTGTAATACTTTTCATATGTTTCATTTTTAAATTAGCACTTCTGCGCCATTTATTGAATAGATTTTTCGAACACTTGATTCAATTAATTTAGTTATTAATTAGTACATTATGTATAAATGTTTTTTTTTTTTTTTGTTTAAACTGAATTAAAAATTTGACAAAATTTTAATCAGGATCATATAATAAAACTTTGTCGAAACAGGTTTTATTAATATATCATGCAATATGCAATATTAAATTTCCCACAAATCCAATTAAAACTTGATCTAACATAATTTTAACTAAAAAAGTCTTTTCTTTCGGACACTTTGTATACTTTTAATTTTAATACTTATATATTACACTATACTTGTATATATTTATCTACTCTTTTTATGTTTGAAATTTTTTATTTTTTGTTTCATTTAAAATGTAAATTTTAAAAATTAATGTTATTTTTAAAAATAAAAATTATATCTAAGTAAATAAAAGAAATGGTACCTATGTATATATAATAAAATATAAAAGAATTAAAAGATATGCAAAAATATTGTATTTTATTCAATTATTTATCTAAATGAAATTAAAATTGAATATATATGTATATATAATACAATATGTAGGTATGTATATATGTAATATATAAAATAATAAAATAATTTTATAACACTATGTTGATATAAAATGGACTTAGGACTATGTAAACTTTGTTCATTAAAATTTTTGAATTAAACTTATTGAAAGTCTATAATGTAAATAATGTATATTTAGTTTATTTTTAAATTTTATTTTATTTTTTTTGTTATACCCGAAATAATTCAAGGTTGCATACATATATAAATTTTATATATAAAGATGATTAGAAAACATTTTTTTTTTAAAATAGTCCTATCTATTAGTTTAAAAAAACTAAGATCAAACAGTGCAATTATATGTGATTCGTAGTTTAATATTTGATAAGACAAAAATTAAAAGACATTCATTCCAAATCCATAAATTTTAATAAATTGAATATCTAATTATGTACCTACCTATTATAATAATAAAAAATAATAATAAAAATAAAAAATTTCGTTAAAGATGGGAATTGGTATATGTATAAAATATTTTAAAATTGTAATGATCTTAATTCAAATGCACTCTTATATAAAACTAATAGAAATACACGGCTGTGCTCGGAAGGTTTTTTTTTTTAATATACCTATTTGTTTCTTTTTTGTATAAAATAAAAAAACACCGTAATGTATTGAAACACTCGTACAAAATATTCAATTTATTATTAAAGCAAAAAAAATTCTTTGAAAAGTTCTTGCGCTCGAATTAGTTAACAAATCTTAACAAAAGTTTGCAAATTATTTGTTTGAGAAAAATTTTTTTGTCGAACCAATTTACAGAAATTGTTTAACCGATTTAAATTTGATATACATATGTAATTATATGTAAGTTTTGGTTGACTAAAGAATGAGATTTAAAAAGCTAACAAATTCTAAGTCTAATGTTACAGACAAGTTCACTTGGAACAACACATACAGAAAATTTAAAGACTCGCAAGTTAAACCGTTGTTAATTGAAAGAGAAAAACAAAGTCGTAACTGGTTAATGTATCTAATAATTTTGAAGTTAATTTTGTTTCACTGTTATTGTGAAACGAATTAACGCACCGAAAAAAAAATACTTAACCTGTTCTAGTCTCCGAGAAACGTTCCTGAAACATTAAAGAAAAAGATTATATGAAGAAATTTCAATCCTGAAGTAAGAAAAAAAAAAAGATTACCTATATGATGATGAAAGATAAAATGAAATAATATTGACAAGCATTGGAAAAATTTACAGAATTATTATATAGTTTTCTTAGACAATTTACCAAATTAACATCTTTGGTTACACCTTTTGATTTATTTTTGTTCATTTAATAAGAATTTTTCGTTTTTAATTTTCAGTTTCCTACGCGTTTGTTTCTATTTTTTTTTGTAGAAACTCGAATTTCCTGAATCAGAATTATATACATAGCTTCTCATTAAATCGTACTCTTCATTTTTGCTTTAAAAATGTTTATTGATTTATTATTGTTTATTATGCATTTCATATTGTATCATCTTTTAATTGATTCCTACTGTTTATTGTATATAAAATATATCACATTATTTGAATATGTATAAGTAGTGTTTTTATTTTGATCTTTACATGATTTTATGCGTGTTTAAATTATTTTATATCGTACATAAATAATCTATAAAAAAATATTATTTTATTTTATATGACTATTTCTTTACGAATTTAATTTTATGACAGAAGATGAAAAATGCAAATAAATATTTACATGCATATTTCAAAAAAAAAATGTATATAACTACATAATAACTTACATATGCTTATAAAACTAAATATATATATATATATACATACATATATACTTATATTAATAAAAAGTTTTAGTGCCTATTGCTATTGAAAAAAAGATCAACTTTTTCAAAATGGTTTTTTGCTTTTGTATTTTACAGAGAAAAAAAAAACTATTTATAATTTTGCATTATGTTTATCCTTTTCATTTTCTATTTTTTGAAAGCTTTTCAATTTGTATTAATAGGAAATTAATAGGTTTTTTTTTTTGCTAAATTAAAAATAAAACAAGTAAAATAAATCATGTATTTTCTCTTTGTTCACTAGAAACATCTGTAGATATTTCAAAGAATACTATATATAAGATAGTAAATATGAAAATTACCCATTAACAATTCCTTAATACACACAAATGAGCTATAAAGAATTCACCACAACTATAAAAATATTATCTTAAAACTTAATCGAAAGGAAGATTTTAATTATTATCACATGTCACTAAATAAAAAATTTTCAACAGTTGCAAACCGGCAGATAACTTCTATAGTGAATTTTGGAGTTTATTTAGACGCTTCTATGTAAAAAGAATTTAGTAATAAGTTCTTTTTTTTTTTATGCATTTATCTGCCACATAAATGTGGACAGGAAATTACACAGCCTTTCCTGTTCAGGCTTGGCTGTGAATGTCGTAAGGGGGAATAACTCTTACGCCGTGTGTGGGATTCGAACCCACACTTTCTCGGTGTTTACAACGTATTATACACTCTTACCCTCTATGCCACTGAGGCCCCTCTAGTAATAAGTGTTCTCTATTAAAAATTTTTTTCAAAATTAAATACCTTCATAAATCCAAGCTGGTTAATCTATCTTTACTTATATTGAATAATTTTTATTTTTTATACATGATATATTTAATTCTTTATACGATAGAATATCTGAAAAAGAAAGTGAAACCAAATTAAAGTACTTTCAAGTCTCGTTTTTAACAATTAAACATTTTTATAATAAATACTTTACAAATTTGGCAAAGTTTAATAGAACTTTTACTTATTTACTAGATAAATTAATCACAAATAACATTCGTAAGGTGACAATATTTTATTATTATTTTTTATAAATATACCTAAGTATGAAAAGAAAAAATATTGAACTTTTTTAAAAATATTAAATTAAAATAATCAATTTGACCATGTAATGTGTAAAATTAAATATTAGTTATGTAAAATAAAAAAATAAAAACGATTTATTCTTTTTTCTTACTTGTTTACTTATTTTTAATTATATACGGTTTTTGTCATATAAAGAAAACATCAGTTTGAAAACTTCAAAATTTTCATTAGTCTGAAAATGCTTTTAGATTTGAAATGACATTGAGCGAATCAACTAATTTGATCATTATATCCGACAGTAGAAAAGTAAGTACTTAATATCAACTTTGATTTTTTTTTTTATTTATTATAAATAAAAACAAGTCTTATTTGTTTATTTATTAATACATATCTTAATTCATTTAAATGAATAAATTCGTATAAAAGTATATAAAAAAACCTTGTAATCTGAATATTACCAAAGTATATACCTATAGTATAAGTATTATAATATATTCATTATTTTATTTACCAGACTCCAGACGCCAAGCAATACGAACTCTTCGAAGGTAAATACCATGTTTTATTAATTAGAACTAGAAGATACTGTAAATTATAAATATTCTACGTTTCTTTATCAATGGTAAAAATATTAAAAATATTCGACACCACAATCAGACAACAAATACAGTTTGCCAAAAGTAATATCTCAAACTTTCCTTTTTCAAATAGGTAGTAATTATTAATTAAATAGTAAATTTATGTATACGTGTTAATTAAAATTTTTTTTTTTTTATTCCATTATAAACAATGTATTTCCAATCGGGACTTTTAAAGTTGATCGTAGTAAATGATATCGAGAGTGGCTTTGGTGGCCTAGTGATTACTCACCAAGAGCGTATAAAATTCATTCTAAACATCGAGGAAGCGTAGGTTCAGATCCCACACATCCCCCTATAACGAAATAATAGAATAATTCCCCCTTATAACGAAATTTAAAAGAAAGGACAGGTGTGAAAAAAAGTTGAATATTTTTTTTTTTTTTTATCTATAACGTCGCTGTAATTAATATTAGTATAGAATGATGGAGGTCAAATAATCTATGTTTTCTTGATTTTGTTGTATTGTTGATGATTTCCTTTTATTTAAATTTTTTTATCAATTTAAGTACTTACTTATATACATATATATAGCTAATAGGAAACTTACACTCAATGATTGATTTGTTTGTTAGTTAACACAAATGGAAATGCTTTTTGTACAATTAAAAAATCTTTTGCTCGATTTTTTGCTCAATCTTTGGTTTTGGATCTAATTCATAACAAAACTGATAATAAACTAAAAAAAAAAAAAATTTATAGAACATAAAATAAAATTTTTTTATATATACTTAGGTAATTAATTTTTTATATTTTTTAATCTGATATGATGAGGGTGAATTGAGTTTTACATTGAAAAACCATTTCTTTTTTTTTAAATATAAAAATAATTATTTTCCTAACTTTTCTTTAGATTCTATCAATTGCATTTTCATTGTTTTATAAGATCATAATTATTGGTAGGTATAACTATTAACTACATATTTGTTATATAAGTTTACTTTCTCGAAAACAATAAAAAATTATTTTATTTTAAATTTTGATAATTAGTTATTTTTTTTATCTTTATATTAAAATTTACTTGCTGTGAAATTCTATTTAAAGAGCTGCTTTACCTTATAAACAATCAGAGCATAATTAATGAATTTTACTTACACTTCAGTATACATTTAGAATATGTATTTCCAAAGTATTTAAGGTCAGAGTGCATGTCATAGAAAGAAAGCAAAAAAAAAATGAAATTACATAAATAATATAAGTATAAAAGAAAACAAAAAAAAAAAATTGTTCTTCTTAAAAATTGTTATTAATGTTGTAATAATTGCTTAATGACTTATACTTCTTGTGTTTATTTATTACTAGTTTTGATCCACCTGCTTTTCTTTTTTTTTGTTACTATACGATTATTATAATAGTTCTTTTGTTTTTTTTTTTTTATACTTATGTAAGTGGAATACCTAAAGAATTAGTATTCTTATTTTTCTTTTCAACTTAAAGAAATTGTGGTATTTATAGCCCCCTCAACACTTTTAAATTGATGTCCCATTGAGTTTTTGTGATTAATTTAGAAAAAGAGAAAATATTAATATTGCTTATACATAAAAAAACATATTTAAAAATTTTAATGATTTTAATTATATAAATTTTATTTTATATTATGTAATATATTTTAAAAATCTTATTTTTTTTTCTTTTCAGGTAAGTTCTATAATTAGTGCTCATTTATTATTTTAAAACAAGTAAGTTTATATAAAACAAATGATAGATTGAAAATATATAAAATGAAAATTTAAGTTATTTAGATAAATTAATATTATTTAATATTGTACAAAGTAAAAATATCTTGTAACTTTTTTTTTTAATTTTATTATGGTACTCAAAAAGAAGATAACTTTTTATGTGACGTTTAACTTGTACTGAGGGATTTTGCTGTGCAAATCATGTACAAATAACAAAGATACCTGTTGTAGAATCTCTTTCTAATGTCATGTTTTGTGAAAAACGACATTAAAAGTTTTCTAAAATTCTCGAAAATTTGTTTGTTTAATGATGGCACTATAATTATTAATATATGTATTTAAAAAGGATATATCAATAGCGAAAAATCAAATGAATGAAGATTGAAGAAATCTTTTTGTATGATTGTGCAAAAACAAATTGAAATTAAATGTACGTATCTAGATGTTTTAGTGGATAGTAAATTAAAATTGAATGACAAATTCTAACCTAATTTGTAATAAAATAGCATTAAAAAATAGTTCCCTGGCAAGAATAAGAAAGAAAATTTCGGATAGATGTGCTGAAATGCTATATAATTCTTTAATAATGCCGCATATTGATTATATTGTTCGTCTATCCTATATTTATTTTCAATGAGGAAAACAAAAAAAAACAGAATACTGGAAAATAGGACAACAAGAATCACACTTAGAAATAATAGATATTCCTAACAGCATTAAACGTTTCAAACAACTAAACTTAATGTTAATTAACCAAAGATTAAAATTCAATTCTTTTATTCAGATATTTGAGTTAATGCTGGTGTTATTATAATTTAAGAAATGGAGCTGATTTTAGACTCCAACTTTTTAGAAGAACAAGATTATTTTGTGACTATTGTACAAAAAGGGATGCAGTTTTTTAAAACTTATAAATTAATATCTAAAAGTAATGTTTAAACAAAATATTTAAAATTTAATTTTAAAACTAATCACAATTATTCATCTTTTTTTCTAAATAAACTAAATTTTTTAATTGAAATTTCAAATTTTTAATATCTATTGTAAAGTTTCAACAACTGAATTTTGTAAAATTTTTAAAACAAATAAATAAAATAAAAAAAATAAGACAACGGTATCTGCTTTTTGAAAGTAGGTTTATCTAGCTGTCTTTATTTTTTTTTAATTTAAGTATATATTTCAGTGCATTCTTGTGCACCTGTTTGGTGCAGGTTTTATAAAATCCTTCTTTTTTTATGAGATAGTTTTCATTCTCTTCATTTATTAGAAATTTCGAAATACTCTTCAGCCTACATCTTCAGATTAATTTATATAAGTTCATTATTTTGACATTCAAATAACAAGGAAGAAAAAAGATTAATTAAAAAACTTTTTACTTATTTTTTTTTTTAACTAAAACAACAAATTTTTAAATATTACGATAAATAAACATTTTTACTTCAATTTCTTTTATTAATAATTGTAGGTAGGTGCTATGTATGTATTTTAGTTTCAAATATTTATTTAGTACCTACTTTTTTTTTTATAAGAAAAATGAAAATGAAAATAAAATATTTTTAAAGTTTCATTAAAAAAAAAAAAGATTTTAAGTGAAAGCTTTTCAATTTTCTTGGACAAAAGAAAGTTTTTTTTTCGCATTCAAAGTGAATGTAGGTCGATTTTTTTGTAACTAAGAGAAAAAAAATCAGTTTTTATAACTATTAAAAATACTATAATTTTTTTTTTATTGAAAACTTTACAGAAAATGTTACTTTATAAAATAGTTTGTAATTTACGAAAAGGTGTTATAATCATTCAAAAATTTTGTAATAAAAAAAAAAGATATAATTTTTTAATAAATTTTATAAAAAAAAAAAAACCAGTAAAACTAAATATTCGAAGATCAATGTACTTTTTTTGTATATACAATGTCTATTTTTGAATACAATTTTTAGAAGTACAGATACTTAAATTTAGTTACGGAACTATAACAAATGGATTTTATTTAAAAAAAAAAATCCTAAAAAAAAAAGGGAAAAGATGAGAAAAAATCGTCTGTCTTATAATTCACAACTACCAGTATTATTATCATCTTTGAACATCCCTTTTTTTTATTTTATTATTTTTTATTTTTGACGAGTGAGTGAATTTAAGCACGTTAGATATACTTACTCTCTTTTATTTTATAATTTATGTTATTACTATCTGGTATATTTATGAAAAAGAAGTTCCTATGCGGGTTTAGATAAAACAAAAAAAAATCGATACAACAGTTAAAAAGTAAAAAAAAAAAACTTTGTTATATAAACTTTATAAATATAACAGACAAAATAAGCCTTAGATATTATAATTATTACCATCATCATCATCATCATGAATGACAATGACATCGGCGTCACTGAATTATATAAATGCGCATATGTTATGCACATATAACTATATTATTATGTATGATATGTAGGCATATAATATTGTATATTTAATGTAGGAGTCTCTTTTCTAATCAGATTTAAATCAATTTTTCATAAAACAAAATAACAAATGTTTTTAAAAGATTTTTTTTTTAAATTTAATATAAAATAAAAAATTAAATTAGTTTTAAATATTTCCACTTTACCTTAGTTGAGTAAGCGTTTATTTTAATTGTTTAAATCTTTAGACTTGTATTTATTACTTTATATTTCGAAAAGATTTTTATGAATTAAATGATGCCATTTAAAATTCAATTTGAAAAAAGAAGCATCTCATATTATAATACCAAACGTAAGTACGTCAATTCTTAACCTTTTATATTTCTTTTCCTTCAGCCAAATGGTTAGTATAGTGCTTGTGTTTTGCAGTAATCGTATTGATATAAAGTGAGTGTACACAATCTATTTCTCTTTCTTTATACAATCCGTCTTTCTTAACAGATATTAAAATTATTTTCTATATCATTACTGCTAAATACAGATTGTCGCTAATTAAGAGAGCGGAAGAATAGACCATCATCTATATACACTTATTTGGTTCATATAATAAATATTACTGTAGGTGCACTACAAATCTAGAATCTATAGTGATAATTGATACGTTAGCTCAGCCTTCATCAATAATAATATTTTTTTTATTTTATATAAATTTAAATTTATATTATTCGGAAAGTAAAAATATTTATTACAACATGCTTCTGTACATTAAATTTGGTGTGGGGGGGACCTGTATAACGATTTTTATAAATAAAATGTCACTTTCAACATTCAATTCTTATGTTATAAATTTTTATTTGGTTTACAGTTAAATTTTTTTGGAAATTTGATTGGAATTTTTATCAAAACGATTTTGAAATTTTTATTACAACTATAATGACGTTGACATTCATAAAAGAATTTTTTTTTTCTTTATTTAGTTTTGTTCCCCTTTATTTTCATAAATTCATACACATACACATACATAATATATTGTATTCTATTATAACTACACCATATATTGATATAATATTGATTTTTTTTATACCCCATACCTATTTTAGTTTGTTCTCACTTTTAGAATATTTGAGAAAATTTAATATGAACTTTTATAGGTCAAATTTGTTTTTCTTTTTATTCCAGAAGAATTTGTTGCATGAAAAGTTTATATTTGAGTTTTTAATTTTTGACTTTGGCTTTGTTTGGATTTAAATTGTTTGAAATTATGTTTTAAGAAATTTTTAAAATTAGTAAATTAATCGGATAAATTGAAGATTTCTTTCGATGGAATGAAAGGTAATTTCAATAACAATTTCTTTAAATTTTTTGAAAGCATTGATTTATTTAAAATGAAATTAAAAAAAATATTAGTTATTTGAATAGTCATAAAAATTATAGGTACATATATAAAGATTAATGAACATTAAAAAATTTAATTTGATTTTATATTATTTTTGTTATAAATTTAGTCATAAATTTTTTTAAAACATTTTTTGGTGTCTCTGTTTTTACATAAATATTTTAGTTTGAAATAATTAAAAATATTGTTAAAAAAAACTTGTGTATAGATAAATTTATTTTTAATTTTAACTTTTAAATTAGAGACATTTTGTTATACATATTATACCTAGGTAGTTTTAATAATGTCAACTAGATTATGAAACATTGTTACTTATATTGTAAATTGTATTATAAAACATTATACTTAATATTTTAATTATTTTTAAGTCAAAAATAAAAGAATTGTGTTGATTTTAGTTGATTTAATATTTTATTAAAAATTCGGGTTTTTTTTTTAGTTTATTCCCCTTCCACATAAATCTGTTCTAGATGTAGCCATAAATGTCATAAGGTGGAATTATTCTTACGAAGTGTAAGAGATTCGAACCCCCCTTAAACGTTCTTACCCATTAAATTTAATGTTTTTAATTTATTAATTTTTAATATGTAATTGATTTTATTAATTGTGAGATTTATTTATTTTGTTTGCCCTATGATATACAAAGGAGAAAATAAATCAACCTTTCCTTTTCAAGTATAATTGCTGTAAAAGTATTAAATTTTATTAAATATTATTTATTTTGTTTATGATATTTTCACCCATATTCTTAAAGACTTATCATATGAAGAGTATCACTGACGTGATGATTTGTTATTCTGCAAGGCGCTAAAGTGATGTTTTCATTTTGGCGCGATATCAAATGTCGAAAGTATCATGTGTGGTATTTCTTTTCGGCAAAATTCTTGTACGATAGACATCACTTTTAAGCAATTCTTAGAAATTAAATATTTTTTTAGTTTTTACTTAAGTAAGTTTAAATGTTATTTTTGTTTAGTATATTTTACAAATTTATTTTTTTATTTTATATATCGAACTAGCATAGGAGTACATGTAAGTACATATATAGTTAAGTTGCCAGAAGCCTCCGTATCTTGCGAACTTGAAGTCGGACCGACATGATTTAAAAAAGGTACTCCCCGATTTTGTTGTAGAATTAAAATATAGAAAAAAACAAAATAAAAAAGTTTGACTTTAAGCCTGCCGAAAAAATAGCACCCAAAAACTAGTGTGCCACTTTTTAGTACTTATCTTATTTTTTTTTTATTTTTTATTTCAATTATAGATTTGAGGACTAGGTTTTTTTAATCACGTCGGTCCTACTTCTTGTTCGCACGTTTAAATATGACAAAATTTTCATTTGACAGTAAATTACTACCATCATAACAAAAGTTTTCAGAATTAGGTACATTTTAAACTAGATGTGATACATTTTTTCATCGCGTCAGTGATTAGTCTTCAAGAATATGGGTGATTATATTTTTTATAATATTTTGATCTGACTCGGAACTTATAAAATATTACATTGTGAGTAAAACATAGTACTTATCAGATGGAATAAGTTGATTTAAATACTCAAACATCAAAATAATTTGAACCTTTTCTTATCGAAAAGTTTCCAAACTTAAAATTAATAGTGAAATATTTGTTTAATTGATTAAAATATTATTTTGTAATTGACATAATTATTATCTGGCACATAAATAAAATAGTTAGTTTCATATAAGAACTTACGAAACTTTACAATAAAATCAATGATATATAGGTATGTATCTATATTTTAAAAATTATTAATAGAAGCTAATTATCTTTTGTCTAAAAACATATTATATATTTAATGAGTAAGTTGTTTTATAGATTCGGACTCTTAAAACACTTGTCTAATTTCGTTAAAAAAGAAAATTTGGAGGACTAATTAAATATAATAGTTTCTCTTAACATTTAATAACTTCAGTGCTTAAATATATGTATACGTAAGTAAATACTTAAAAAGGTTTTCGACAATATTATTTTTTTTTTTTTTATTATAGTAAATAATTAAAAAAAAAAAAAAAAAATGTTTAAAAATTAACAAATGATTTATTACAATAATAAAATTTTTAATGGTTAAATTCTATTAATTTTAATTATTAATATATTATATATAATTAAGATTTAAGAACTTTCATAAAATGAAAAAAAGATTTATGAGGTGAAAGTTTTTATATATTTTTAAAAAATTATTTTTACTAACTAATTTTTAAGTGCAGTTTTTAACATTTAAATTCAGTTATTAACTCACATTAAATAATTAACATTCGGGAAGTTTTAAATTTAAATAGGTATATGTACATATATTAAAGAAGAAGGGTGACTATACCTAATAAAATAAAACTAAGTTTTTGGGGAGGAAATTGACATGACACGTGCAAATTTAATTTCGCACATTATAATTTAATAAAATTTTGAAAAAACAAAAAACAATATTTACATATCTGAAAAATGAATTAATGTGCGGCGAACAATTGAAAAATTATTTTAAAAACTACTGGGTTTTCTCAGAAGTGGTACGTTATAGGCACTTAGATTTTTCCAAAACATTATTAGTATTTCACTATTTACAATGTCACTTATTATTTTAAGAAACCAATCGTGTTTATATGCACAACCTTCATTTAAAAGAAATTATTTAAACCCTTATAGGTGTAATCATGAAAAAAAAACAATTAGGTATTTAACTAAAAGAAATAAAACTCTCAACAAAAGATATTAGCATGAAAAAATATAACTTTTAATGGCATGAAATCAATTTTTTATTTATATAAACTAAAAACACTCTGATAATGATAAAAGAAAAAGATGCAAAGATTTTTTTTTGTGTCCAACATCTAAAAAAGGCAAAAAAAAAATTATGTATTTGAAAATGACCTTGTTTTGTTTTGCCTCCCCCTCTTTTTATCTAAAAAAAAAAAAAACAAAAAAAGGAAACAATTTTTACCCATAAAAACATTAAAATATTCACTAGTTTATTTATTTTTATTACACTAATTCTGTTCAAATGATTACAATATGTGTGTATACAACATATAAGAATATGTATATAATTGTGTTTGTCCTGAATAATATTAGTATTAGCTATACTAAATGTAAGTACATAGGTATATAACAAAAAAAAAAAACATCTTAATTCAATCGGAAATAATTTTTCTCATGAATTGAAAAACCGGCGGGGTTATTGTGAAGTGAAAAATCTATGGAAAAACATTAATAAAAAAAAAAAAACAAAACACCGTTAAAAAAAACTAAATCAAAATACAGTATATAACAATTCTAAAACACAAAAAAAAAATATTAAAAAATATAATATGTACACCAAAGTGTAAAATAATAAAAAAATCTTAACTATGAAATGATGTATATATAATATATACATAAATATATACCTACATATAATATTATTGTAGGTATGTACAAATTATACTATTATGTATATTATATTGGATGTACTTTAAAAGTTCTATGTTAAAATAAACCCGTCTGTATATTTACAAAAATATTATGTACATATAGATATATTATTTTGTCTACTACATGTTTATCTGCACGTGATACATTTTTGTTTAGCTTTCTCGTTTTTTTTTTTTTCTTTTTTTTTTATTAAAATTTTTTTTTCTTTTTTTCAAATAACAAAAACATAAAATGAAAATATTATTACTATGTATATTGTAATTTGTATACATATGTACTCGTATTTTCATTTACACAAAACATTTTTGTCTTTTTTAGTATGCTTGTGTATGTGAAAATGTATTCCATAATTATATTTAAATGTAAAAAAATATCAAAAAAGAAAAAAAGTAAAGTGAAAATTCATAGAAAATTTTTTAAAGCGCAAACTCCCAACTATCACGGTAATTTTCACATTCAAACGCATTATTATTATTTTTTTTTATACATATTTTTGTTTTTTTTTATTTTCTTTTTCAAATTTAATGTTTCCGTAATAAAAAAAAAAAAAACTAACGCATCATTATGTTACTTTTACATAGTAAATAAAAAAAACTTTGTACATAGGTATATAAAAGAAAAAATCAAATTAAACAATTTAATGAAATATTACAAGCTTACATACATATATAGCAAAAAATTTCAACAAATACTTTTTTCAATTTTTTAAATAAAGTGGCGGTAAAAACTTTTAGTTCATAACTAAAATAAATAAAAAAAATAGTGTAAAGATTTCCATTTTGATTCAATTTAATGTTACTCCAGATTAAATGTGATGTGATAACATAATAGAGCTAGTTACCGTTAAATAAAAATATTAATATATTAGGGAATATATATTTATCAAATAGCAAAAATATAACTCGTAAGGGCGATTTTACTAACTAATTTATTAATTATTACTAATCATTAGTAAATGATCTAAATTTTTTTCTTAAATCATATAGTATTGTCTTTTTCTTCCCCCTCTTACTCCTCCTAGTAACATAGAGCATCAATTTACCGTCTCCATTGGTCTCCGTTATTAGCGATGATTTTTATCTCTTCCCAAGTTTGCTGGTTTTCCGGTATAGTTCGGCCGTTATTGATCGTCGCCATGTTTTATTTGATCGATCTTTTCTTCGATTTCTTTGAAGATTCCATTTTAGGACTATATTGTGATTATAATTTCTGGATGTTTCCTCAGAGTGTAGCCTATCCACATCCACTTTCGGCATTTGATTTGGTTCATTATTGTTTCTTCGCCTGTTAATTGCCATAAGTTCTTGTAGCTGATGGTATTTGTCCAGAATATGCTGTATATTATTCTTTGGCACTTTTCCCCATCCATTTATTGTGATGGATTCTGTGCTTCTTGGGTTAGTCCATTTTAAAGAAATTGTCTTATTTTATAAGTATTAACAATTTAGAGAAGTTTACTATTTTTTTATTTTACCTAATACTCATGGTGCAAAGATACTACTTAAAATGTTGAATATATAAAAACTAACCAAATACAAATAACCACAATAAAAGTAGTTGTAAAGTCACCAAAATGACGTAAATTGGCAGAATTCCTAATTTAACATTACAACCAGTTATTTTATATTTTAGTATATATATATATTATATAAAAAAAATAACGTCACTTTAACAACGGTTACGTCTTTAATCATCTATTTCTATTACTATTCTAACTAACTCCGTAAAGTTTTTTTTGAAACTGCTTAAAATATTTATTAAATCTACAAATATGTATATGTGTAGTGTATACAAAACCTACAGTAATATAATATTTTGACAGTATCTTTAGAATTCGTTTCTATAGTTTTATTTAAATCAAAAAAATTCTAATCATATAGGCACATTATGTTGCTAATTTGTGGTTTTTGAAGTGCCATTAAAAAATTTGGATTAAAATAAAAAAGAATAAAACAAAAATTATTATTTTTTTTAATGTTATTTGTAATATAAATATTATTGTAAATACATACATATTACATAAACTCAAAATTAATTTTTAGTTTTTGATAAAATAAAATGAAGGACTATACTAGAAAAATAAATAAAATTCAGCTATTTTATTTTTTTTATGTTCTTTTTTTCCAATTATTAATTAATGACTAAGTAAATTAAAACGGATATATTTTTAAAATGATAGTGTAAATTAATAATATGTAAGTATATAATTTAAAAATAAAATTTTAATAGGGTTTCAACTGATGATCTATACGGGCAAAGATCTTTAACTTTATTCATTGTTTTACATAAATCATCCTTTGTTTTTTAAGGAGTAAATTAATTAAAAATTATATATGTAGGTACGTATGTATTTTATTTCGAAAAACGTTTCCGTTACATAAAAATTTTAAAATAGAATTTATTTTCAACTGAATAAATTCATAAAAAAAAACATAAAATACAACTATACATAATATATTTCCATTTAAAAGTTAAATAATAAAGAAAATAGAAAAACTAAACAAAAAAAAACCACAGAAAAAATATACCTATTTTGGTTTTCTATTTTCTATAATTGTAATTCGTATACATAAATATGTATAAATTATGCATGTATATATATATTGTTGTGTATATAAATTGTATCGTATTATTTAAATTTAATTTTTCTTTCCTAATTTAATGCCACATAAATTTCTAATATTCAACGTTTTCAGCTTAAACAGTTTTCATTGAATATTCTTTGGAAAATTAAAGTACATGATTTTTTTTTTTTTTTTTTTAAAACAGCTGATTGAAAGCAAAAAAGAAAATATAATTATTATTTACTGAAATTTTTAATATTAATTACTATTAAATTGACAAGTAATTATTATTTTTTTTAATTAAAATTAGTCAACACCGTAAAGAGTGATTATCCATTTCATCGATATAACATTTTACTCGTAAATTAGATCTTGATTTTTTTTTAAACAACTTTTTAAATTTTCTTAGTATACATATACTAACTATAAGTATTTTATATTTATAACTATGTATATAGTACATCAATATTTTTAATTTCTTTTCTGTTTCCTCAAATAGGAACCATGTTCTAAAATTTGATATCATGAACTATGGAACCGTTCCAGCCACTTTTTTTAATTGTTTTGACATTTTGTACATAATGTATGTATATTTATATATATATATATATGCCTTTAAGGTTAACAAATTAAATTATGTATTTACTTATAATGATATAACTTTTTTGTTCTAGTAATTTTTTTTTTTAAATTTATATATGTATGTACTTTCATTCTATATACCCGTTCAAATATATTAAGTGCAACTCGCACCCTCAGAAGAATACTGCCCCAAGTCAAAAAAATGAAAAATATAAGTTAAAATAGCAGAAAAATTCATGGTTTTAATATCTAAATTTTAGTCTACTCCGGCAAACATTATTTAAGAAATTGGCCCACACTGTACACTATTTTTTATGAATCTACTTTTTGTATGGAGATTTTTCGTAAAAGTGGAAAACTGACTCATTTGTGTTTATAATATATCTTTTCGTCTGAAACAACTACTAGATTTTTTGCATTTTTTACGATTCTGGCAACTGCCAGTTTTCAATTCTTATGCAGAAACAATGAAATTTTTTTTTCCATTTTTTTGATATGTGGCTATTTGATATTTTAAAATTACGTAAAATTGAAAAGTTTTAATTTAAAATGTGGCAAACTAAAGCCATAACTTTTTTTTGTGGAACTATTCAACAGAACATTTTAAAAATATACCCGGCATAATGTTCTGAATGAATACTGCTACAATTTACTTTGTGGCAATATCATTCACAAAATAATTACTTAGTTAAATGTAATACTATGCAGTCTTTCTTTTTTCATAGAAAATTGATTAATAAATTGATTGCAATTTTATCGAAACTTAAAATTTTTAAATATGGCAGTTTTTTACTATGCATGCGAATTTGCTTTAGATATTCTGTTTTTCTTTAACTTTTTATTTCGTACTTATGATTTCGTCTTTTTTTTTCGTTTTCGTTTTTTTTTTTTTTTTAAGTACGTACATGCTTATTAAAGTTTACAATTTAAAACAAATTCTTTAAAAATTTAATATGAACAAATTTTGAATCCGAAAGAGTTAATTATGCAGTGACATTTTGTTAAATAGCAATAATCCTGTTTTAGATTCTTCTCCCTCTTTTTTTTTTTTTTTTTTTTTAACAAAAATAAAGAACATCTGTTATAATCTAAAAATTGTACTAGAAGGTACTCGATTTATATAAAAGACAAGAAAGGCAAGAAATTTCACCATGAGTATTAAAGTTTAGAAAAAGGAAAAAAAATTAGGGATAAATATGTAATATATGTATAGTTAGTTAAATTTATGATTCAGAATTAAAACTAATTAAAACTAATTTTATTTTTAAAAATTGATTTTTGTACCTACATGAATGTAAAGTCGTGCAACTGAGTTTTGTTATTGTTGTAAAATCTCACGATTTTATGAAATTATAATGTTTTGGTTAATGTAAAATATATTGTGGTTAATATTTTTATTTTTTTCATATATCATTCATTATACTTTGATTATACTTATTCAAAACAAAAACAAAAAAACCAAATTAATTCACAATGTTTTAATATTGCATGCTTACATCAGTACGTATGTACATATAAAAAAATAAAAAATCATCAATTGAAGGAAAACAGCATTAAACGAATAAATGAAATAATGATTAGGACATCACATATCGAAAAGATTTAGTGATATTGTATATCGAATATATTTATATTATATTTGGAATATATGAAATATACTTCTGTGTATATAATATATAAGTAAGTATTGCTTTTTGAATATTAGTTTTCCTCAAATTAATAATAATTATATGAGCGATTGAAATTCAAAATATATATTATACTTATTTAGTCATTGTTTATCAATTTTAAAATTATAATAATAATTATTGATTGTTAAAAATCCTTTTCGTATGATTTTTTTTGTAATATTTAATATAAAATATTTATTAGAATTTTTATTTAATTTAAATTTTTAAATTTAATTTTTTTATAAAATTTCAATTACAAATGTATACTTTTAAAAGTTAAGGTCAATATTAAATTTTTTTTTTTTTAAATTATATGTAAAATATTATTTTTATTTAAGCTTTTATAAATTTTTATTTTTATAACAATTTTTTAATTAATAAAATTAAAAAAAAAAAAAATAAGCATTAATTACCTATATTACTTAACTATACTTATATTATATATTTAAAAAAAAAATTATTTATGTAGGTACTTCGATAATTCCAAAATAAAATAAAAATATAAAATTTAAATTTTAACAATTAGTATCTAGTTGGCTATAATATATAAGCATTGATACATATGGGTAGGTACCTATATATTAAAAAAAAAAGTAATACAAAACTATCACCACTTGTGCGATATTTCATATTCTGTTCTAATTTTAGTATTTGTTTATACCTTTCAATACAAGTTTTATCAAATACAGATAATATATTTATATGTGTGTATATATATATAATATGTATATACATTAAAAGTACAATATTTTTTGTTTTATTCTATTTATTCAAACTAACTAAAAAACTTTATTTAACATAATTTCACATATACATTTATGTAAAAAGAATTTGTTTATGTAAATGAATAATAACTATGTATATATTATTATATTGAAATCATATATTAAAAAAAAATAAATAAATATATAAAATATATATATAGCCTCAAGGTCTTATAATTACGTAACTTGCATTTATATTCGTTTCGTTCATATTGCCAAACATATTCATTATAAAAGGGTGTATATAATATTTTGCTGACGTTACCTACATAGATCTATCATATGAGGAAAAATGATGTAAAACTTTTTTTTATTTTTTGTTTCTTTATTATATTATTATGAAAATCGCTTTACAAAACATAATTTTACACATGTTAGAAAAACTAAAAATAAAAAATATATAAGAAAATATTTCACTGTCCTTCATTATAAACGCAAAATATATTCTTTATATTTTATATTTTTATTTTGTGTGTTGGCGCTATGCAGTTTTTAAACTGACCAATAGTATATATATTTTTTTTTTGAAAATATAAGTTCTTTTTATTCTTTCTAACTCTAATTTTGAAATTTTATCTGCCAAACAATTTGTATAAAGTTATTTTTTATAAACAAAATACTAAATTAATTATTTAAAATTTCAAGAATTATAATATCTGTTTTCTATTACTTATGTACCTTTAATCAGATATAAAGTTTTTGTTAAAACTATAATAAGGTAGTTTTTTGATCCGGTAATTAGGTTAACTATCACGAAGTTTGGCGAAATTTATTCTTAAAATTTGTCTATTATATAAATCAGACTCAGTTTTCCGTAACATTTAAAGTCTTATGGCTTTTTGTTTTAAATTTATTTTGTTAAGTTATATGTATATGTAGGTATATTTTTGATGTTGTACTTTTTTTTTTGATTCATAAGAATGGTCACCATAATATCAGTTTTCTCTAAAGTTTTTCAGTTTTAATGATTTTTTTTTTTAAATATTTTTTTTTTTGTTCTATTATTGCACTTAAATTGCACTACATTAAAAGCTTTTTATTTGTTTGCTTATTTTAATTCTTTATTTTTCTTTTAATTTCTACTTGTTACTTTGTAAGTTACTTTTATATGAATCTATAAATGTATTTTAATATTTATGAATAGTTTTTTTTTTTTGTTTCTGTTTAAAGCTTTTTATCCATGACATAATTTTTTCAATTTTTGATTTTGTTTTAATTTTGTTCTAATATTGTTCACTTATAAATTTATAATATTGTATTATATTTTTTTGTGGGAAGTTACATCGTACTTATAATAACTAGTATATAATATGCAATTTTTTAAAAATGGTACTAGCATAGAAAGTAGGTTTTTGTAATTAATTAAAAAATTAATCTGTTCATAAAATGTTTTAATACTAATTCAGAATTGATTAAAACTTTAATATTTTGACCTAATTTCAGTAATTATGAACGATAACGAATAAAAATAGTTCTTTTTTTTTGTTTTCTAAATTTAATTAATGAATCTTTTGGATTCAAAATATTAAATCAATGCATTTAAATTAAATGTTGATTTTCTTTGCAATGCAATTAATTTTGCATTACCAAGTAAGTAAATGAATAACTTCTAATATCAAAATTTAAAGATAAATGTTAAATGTGAACAAGACACGAAAAAATATTTAAATTTGAAAATTAAGTTCAAAAAATTACTTTTTTATTTACATATTTATATTAATATTACAAATCACAAATAGGATATTGCAATATTACAAAACCATCGGCTACTAAATCTATTATAATAGGTCCAATACTATTATTAAATTATACACTAATATTATTTATTTTGTTTATATCACATATTTTACGCTATATTTGGTAGCAAGGGGGAGTTATTTTCAATTAATAAAACTTGCTACCTGTTCAGGATTTGAACGCACACTCTCTCGGTTGATAAGCCACATGCTTAATCACTAGGCCACCGAGACCCCCTAATTTAATTAATTTTCAAATTTAAATGAATGACTTTTTCAAAACAAAATCAAATACAAAAGAAGTAAAAAAATACAAAAGTATTTTGTATTTTTTTTAATTAGAACTATTTTTTAATAATAAAATTCATTTAAATACTATAATTGATTTTCAATACTGATTATTACCTCCTTAGAAGCTCTGTCATGTCTAATTATATTATTTATTCTTAATACTAAAAAATATACTAGTTATATTCTATAGCAAATTAGTTAAGAGTTACTTTGTAAACTTACTTAGTTAATATATTTATTAGTTTTTTTCTTTATAGCTAATTTGATAATGTTTTGAAAAACAAAAATTCTTTATTATTTTTATTTATTATTTGTATGTATGTAAGTATATGAAATGTTTTTTTTAAACAAAAGCAATTTATAATTAATCAGAACATTAAAAAAACAAATTTGTATAAACTTCTATGTATTTAAAATTAGAAATTCAAATAATAAACTTTAGAAACATTTCAATATTTTTGACATAAATTGGAAATTCAAAAATATATTTAAAAAGAAATATTGTATTATGATTCAATTATTTAATCAAATAATTATTTGAATTTATTTCAATTATTTAATCAAAAATTAAATCTTACATAAATATATTTTTTATAATTTATTTTTTTACTTTACACCATATTATTATAAATCTATTTTATTTATTTGTTTATGAAAATTTGCTAACCCTTATAATATCTTCAGATTTCAACAAAAATTAAATGTATTTTACAAAATTTGTAAAATTTGAAGGGAGTGCATTATGGAACATTAAAAGTAAAGAGAAATATTCGTTTTTGGACAGTTTGAAAAATAAAGGTGAAGAAGCTTTTTCTTTTTGGATATGTTAATTTTTAAAAAAATTTTGGATTTACACATTTTTTTTTTTTCGAGTAAACCAACTTTAACTTTTTCAAACATCTTCCAATCCATAAATAATATACCTGTTTTACTTTAAGAATAAAGATTTTAATTTTAAGTAAAAGGTATTTTTTTTTAATTGGCATATAATTTAACTGTAGTGCAAGTTTTGCTTTTTAAGTGCAAGTATTTGTTTTTGATATGGAAATTTTGGTATTTACGTAATTTGTTATAAATAATTATATATATATAATTATAGGTATATTATTCCTTAAAAAAAAATTTCAGACAGGATACAAAACATACTTATGTACATAGTTTTTTATAAAATTTGGAACAATAAACTTTCCATCAGACAAAACGTTTATTGAAATATTCTGTTAACAATCATTTCTAGAACTTAAAAAGGAGATCTTGCATTTGCAAATAAAATGATTCCACTTAAATTGTAAATAAATTTTCTTAAATTTTTTACTTTATATATCAAATGCAAATTATATATAAAATGTAGTAAATAATATACATATTTAATAATTTCAAAATAGAATATCAATTAAATCAATAAATGAATACAGTTAAGTATTGAAAGGGTTAATTTATTGAATTTTATTTTAAATTAAAATGTTTTATTTTATTATAATTAAATAACTAAATAAATTCTATTTAATAACATTAAAAAAATATTAAATATCAAATATATTATTATGTAATTAATTTATTTGAACATACGTACATATTTATAATTTATAACAAAAAAATACATATACATATACATAATATATATCATTAATATTTCATTATATGTATCTACATAGGTGTATAATATATGTATATATATAAGATTAATTATAAACTTTTCATTGTATTGTCAATAATTAATAAACTGCATATCATGAATAAACTATATGTACATAGGGTATAATAGTTATTTAATTATTATGAGGATAATAAAGTAATAGCTGGTGGTAATAGAATATACATATGTTATTATTGGAGACTTTCAGTCTGTGAACAATAACGGATTTTGTTATTTTTACTTTTTAACTCTAATTATTAAATGTGTATATTACATGCATGCATATTTATATTAAGTCATATTTTATTAAGTAACTATATTTATTAATTAATATTCTAATTTATTTAAAATGTTCGAATTTAACTATTTTTCATTTTATGTTAACATTTCACTAAAAGTTTTTTATTTATTTATATATTTAATTATAATTAAGAAACAAAGCAGAATGTAAACCAACGGTTTTTAAAAGCGCACATTTCCAAAAGATAATACAAACTGTTTAGAATTGTGACTTGCACCAAAATTTGAAAATTTTATATAGGAAAAAATATGAAAATAGGATTTTTTTGCAATTTTGAGGGGCTGCAAGTCCGGAACCCTATATAACTAAGAAAAACCGTTAGCACACGAAAAAATATGTTACTGAAGCTTTAAATTTTATGTCTTGCCGAAGAAAAATTTGTACAAGTGTCTAAATAAATCAAATTTTCAACTTTTAAAAACTCTTACGCAGGGGGTGGTCCAAAAATATTTTCTGAGGAAACTTATATTAATTCTAAAAGTTCTTTCTTGTATCAAAATTTCAAATCCCTATCTATAAGCGTTCCGGTTATTTATTTCATTTCATTTATTTAAAAAAATTATAATTTTGATATTGATTTGCAAAGGTAAAAAAAAAATTCCTGTCAATTTGCGTTTTCAGATTAAAACATATTAGGTAAAACATGAGATATATGCATTTAATAATAGGGCTTCTTCAAACTTTGACAGGCTGCAGCTCCGTAATGAATGGGGCTACAACATTCATTTTTTATGAAGCCTACCCATGGTTAAAATCTTCTTCTCTATTTGTAATGGTGTAGAAGTTTTGTAAACAACGGACAGACAGGCGGACGGACACAGTGAAACTAATAGGCACATTTTTTCAAATTTTTTTTGGAAATGTGCTAAAAAGGAAATACATATGTATACTTATGTTTATGTTATAAAACATTGTCTGGCTGATATTTTTATTTAATATTGACAATTTATTTGACTGCTTGTTTGCTTGTTAACGGTTTTATTTTTTCATATACTTATATAGGGTCTGTCAAATTGAGTTTTCAAAAGTAGACGCACACTTCAAACATTGAACGCACTCATATTATATGTCATTTTGACAGTTGAATGTTTGCCATTTATAAAAATGGAATCGTATACATTACAACAACGTGTTGAAATTATTCAATTATTTTATGAAAATGGTCGTTCTGTGAGAAATGTATTTCGCAAATTTCGCGATGTTTATGGTCGACATAATCGTCCAATTGAGCAATAAATTGGCAATATCGTGCGGAAATTTTAAGAAACTGATGCAGTACAAGATCGATAAAGACATCAGTATGCTCGTGTCGGTCGTTCACAAGAAAATATTGGTGCTGTGAGTGAGTCTTACAGCTGATCCCACCATGTCAACTTCCCGACGTTCACAACAATTTGTAATTACAAAGTGCAATTGACACAAGAATTGCTGCTACAAAATCATTCCATGCGTCAGGACTTTACCAATTGGATACTGGAACAAAACGACGATTTTTCAAAAAAAAATCATCTTTTCGGACGAAGCACATTTCGAGATCGCTGGCTACGTTACTAAACAAAACTGTATTTTCGGAGAGGAAAACCCTCGCGTGATTCAAAAGAAGCCAACGCGTCCACAAAGAATCACTGTTTGGTGTGCATTTTGGTCTGGTGAGGTGATTGGTCAGTACTTTTTCGAAAATGATGTTGGAGCCACAACTTTTTTATGGCAAAACTGGAAAATATTGATACTGAGGACATGTGGTTTCAACAAGATAGGGCTACGTGTCATACAGCCAGGGAAACACTGCAACACTGCAATGATTGCATACAAAGTTTTCGTGTTATTTCCAAATTCGGTGACCTGAATCGGCCTTCAAGATCCTGAGATTTGACACCGTTAGACTTCTTTCTCTGGGGCTATGTGAAAGGTCAGGTCTACAAGGATAATCCTCGAAATGTTGAAGCATTGAAAGCAGAAATTATTCGAGTTATTGGTGAGATAGAACCGCAACTATGCCAGAATGTGACCGAAAATTTTGATAAAAGAATCAGGTACTGTAGAGACGTAAGTGGTGGTCACATGGGAAATATCATTTTCAGAGTATAAATGGCAAACATTGTAGGTACCTACTTCAAAAAAAAATGAAAAACTTTTCCAGTTTCATTTCAAATTCTATGTCTTTTAATTATTTACTTTTGAAAACTCAATTTGAAAGACCCTTTTGTAATTATTTATTAATATTTCAACATATGTATGTATTTAATAATACATATTTTATTATTCTTTGGTGCATTTTATTTTTCAATTCCCCTACATTTTTTTAAATTAACAATTGAAAAGTGTGCGGTTTTTTTTTTTTTTTTTTTTTTTCTTAATTGAATTTTAAATGACAATCGTATAATAAGTTTTTATTAGTCAAAACCCTTTGTGTTATTTTAGATTGGGATTTATAAAATTATAGTTACTATCTAATGCAATAAGACATTTTGCGACAATTACAATATAATTTGTATAGCAATAATGATAAAAAGGAAAAATATGCTTCTATAAAAAAAAAGAAATTTTATTAATTTACAATACAAAAATCAGTCATAATCAAACTGCCAATTCATTTTTTGCTTTTTTATATAAGTATCTTATTTTTCGTCCATTTTTTGACAGGTGATATTGTATTCAGATTATATTTCTATTCATATTATGTATATAGATTCAAATAAAAGTAAATACAATACATTACTATTCTCTAGAGATTTTTAAGTCCTTTTTTATATATATGTATTTGTATATAAAATTACTATGAAAAATATTTTTTATTTTTTTTACTTTTTGTATTAAATGTTTGCAAAAAGCGAAAACAAAATAATATTCATAACAAAATTTTTTAATCTTATAATAACCATTGAAATTTTTTTTTAATCATATGATCAGAAACAGGATACGAATTTGAAGTATTCAATATTTTTGTTTTTATAATAAAAAATGTTTGTGATATACTTTAAGTATTTGATATTTATATTTTAATTCTTATTATCTTTTTATTTTATTCTTATTTTGTATGATTTTTATGGTGTATGGTTTAAAAAATATTGAAGTAATCAATCCTTTTCTCATATACCAGAACGTTCTGACATATAAAAATATTAAAGTATGTAGCTATTCATATTTCTATATTCTATCACAATATTGTATTTTATTAAATTTATGTATGTAGATAAATATAATTCCTAACTATATTTTTAATTTTTTTTAATAAATATAAAAAAAAATTTAAATAAGTATACCCTTTATATAAACAATTGTGAATTAATTAGACAAAAATTTATTAGTTTCAATTGGATTTAGATATAGATCTATAGGACATAACGAATAAAAAATATATGATTTAAGGTGTTTTCGAATATTAATTTTGAATATTTAGAACATTCAGAATAAGTGTCAAAAAGCGTTGTTTTATTCATTCAGAATATTTCGTATATTATATATTTATATAGTATTCTTTTCTCTATTTTTTCATTTATTCTGGAATATCCCGAACTAATTTTTTTTTGATTCCATGTCAGAGGTGGAAAAAGCCGAATAGAAACGCTAAATTATTTGTCTATTTAAAAGGAGTGCTTTGGAGAAAATTTTGTAAAAGAAAATAAGCGAAAGAATTTCATTATTGTTCGCATAAATTAAAAAAAGTTGAAAATAGCTCAATATAAAAACAAACAAATGGCCGCTTCCTGATATCAAATTTTATTCTCTTTATCCTATTATGTTATTTTATTAAACGCATTTGGTATATTCTATCGTAACATCATCAAATATTCTATTTCTTCTATACAGAGTAAATTTTTGTCAATGTCAAATGCAAACTATTTAAATTTATTATTATCCCTTCAGACCAAGCTATTATCATCACACATATATTCAGATAGATCTTACAAAACTTTATACTATACTATTAAAATAAATTATAAACAAAAATATATTATAATTTTATATACTGTTATATAATATATATACATGTATATAAGTTTTATAGTGAATTGAGAAAATTGTTATAATATTTAAATATAATTTTTTTTTTTTAAAACTTAAAAATAAAATGTTTAAAAAAAAAAATGTAAAATAATGCCGCACGTTTATAAATATTTTCTTTTTATCAAAAATAATAAAAACATACATATATGTATTCACATATTAGTTATGTATATTATACAAACTAACAATATACTTATAATAGATTCAAAATTTAAAAAAAAAAATGTCCTTGCACACATGTTTAAATTTTCATTTCGAAAATATTTTGCATCATCACTCTAAAGTCTAAACAAATATAATGCATATTATACTCTATTATTCTTTCGTAAAATAGATTTTTGTATACATATATACTGTATATATTATACTGTACATATTTAATATATACTCAAGGATTTGTTTTGTTTAAAAAATAAGGTAGAAAGAGAAGAATGCAAAAGAAAAAGGAGTAAAAAGAAAAAAAAAAATTATTTTGATGCTAGAACTCAACAATAGCTTTTATTGGAGTTATTGTTTACAAGGATTATAAAATATGTACCTAGATATAGATATATACATGATGCAATAATAATGCAATCACAGTTTTATAGAATTCGGAGAGATAGAAACAAAAGAGACAGAATTTTTTTTTTTTTTATGTAATCAGGAGGTGCACACATTTACAATACATTGATACTTGATTCAGAACTGATTTTTTGAGTTTATGGATTTAATATACATACATATATAATATTATTAATATACAATTTTAAAGCGTCGGTGGCGGTGGTTTTTGGGAACTTTAATTGTATTACACGGAAGTGTATGTATATACTGTAGAGAAAAACTCAGAAAAGAAAAAAATTACAGGAAAGAATGAAACAAAAAAAGGAATTGAATAAAAATGAATTATCCTTAGTTTTTTTTTTTTTTTGCAAAAATCAGGTTTTAGTTTTTATCCCGATTTTTTTTCTTTTATTATGTTCTCTTTTTCATCAATCGCAGTCACAACAAAGGGTATATATGTATATACAAAAATATATAACACAAAGAACGCAGACTGGTGGTTAAATGCATTTATTTTAATGCAATTTTTTTTTTGTTTCCTTTGTTCAGAAACAAAAATTTTATGGGTTTGAGGAGAATGATGTATGTTAAACGTCTGGTCAATTAATTTTTCTTGTATTTAAAAAATAAAAAAAAACTTTTATCCAAATTTATATTTTTTAAACTTTTTTTTTTCATTTTATTTTTGTACTTAAACATCATAAAAAAAAAAAGGTCTCCACATTTTTTGATTTAAAATTGTGTTCTATTGTATTTTAAATTAACAAAAAGCAAAAAAAAAAGCAAAACAATTGAAAAAAAATTGTATAGTTTCGGATAGAGTTTAAATTATAAAGTTATGTATGTGCACAATTCAAATAAATAAAAATTTATGAAGCGTCTCAAATAGGATTTTAATATAACCACCATACATATGTCAACATATTTTAGATTATATAAAAAAAAAACATTGATTGTATAATTGAAAATGATTTTAATTTTTAAAATGAAACCAAAAATTTTCGTATATATTTAAATAAACATCACGTTATATAATAATTTCTAATTGATGTAAATTGTAGTGATTTTAAATCAATTTATAATTGTGAAAAATTAAGAAATTTTGTAATTTATTTTACTTATAACTAATTTAGAGTTACTAATTGGTTCATTAAAGTGTAAAGTTACATGATTATGAACATTAAAATGGTTAACTTAAGTTTTCCTTGCTTTTTGACACATTACCTTTTTTTTTTTTATTTGTATAGTTTTATAGTTCGATTATATTTTCTAAATTGAATGAGTGCGAACTAGACCATTAAAATATTTTTTTTTTTTAATTTTGATTACCTGTGGAGTGCAGCTGTTAATTAGCATTCATCCTTTGTAGATTGTGCAGTTTTTGATACTATTAGATACTACTATATTACTTTTAAATACTTGATGATTTTAAACTTCTTAAATCAATATTTTGTGCTATTATACTTAAAGGGATATATTATTTTCCATTTTCTAAATAATTTTACCCGATAGAGATAAGAAATTTAATTATTAAGCGTTAACGTTAAACTATAATAGTGTAATGGTTGGTCAATTTTGACTACAAACTATAATTAGATGTTGAGTATTTTTTTATTTCCAATTTTTCTAATGTATAATAAAACTTGCCATATTAGGAAATTAAAATGTTTTAATTAAATTTAAATTAATTTAATGTTAAGTGTACTTATTTTTGAAAAATTTAAATACATTTATATAAAAATGGCGGGAAATATAATGTATTATTTAATTTCCTAAATGAATTTATCAAATTAGATATCATCAATGTTTATTAAATATAAAAATCGTATAACTTACACCATTTGAATGAAATAATTTACAAACTACACCTTAAACAATATTTTTTTTTTATTGTTTGTAATCTTCTTATGTTTTTTTTTTTAGAACATCTTAAATGATATTTAAACATGCAAACATGAAAATTTAAAAAAACTTAAAAAAATACTAAAGTCAAGTTCATATACCGTATATACATTCACATTTACTAACCCTATGCTGCCCTAAGACATTTTAAAATCAAGTTTTATGATTATTGTAAGGATAAAAATTTAATAGTAACAGTATAATAGCATTTTACCAGTGTTAAACAATAAAAACTCTACTAACTGCTGTTGTTACTGGTGTCATATTTTTGCAAAAGAGAAAAAGAATATTATTAATAAAAATACTGTTAAAATTTAATCAAAAGCAAGACGATAAGAATCATATTTTGTCACTTTAAAACAGAAATCCAAAAAATAACACAACTGTTTAAAACAGTAAAACGGAAGGAAAAATTTTGTAGTAACCAATTTTACATAAACACTATATAATCAAGAAATTTGCATTAAAATAGCGAAAATAATAATAAGAATAAAAAGAGAAAGAAAGAAACAGTTGAAAATATTAAACTTTACCTGTGATAAATTTTATTTAAGATTGAAAATGAAAACATGCAATGCATTTCATGCAACATGTTAGTTTTTCGTTTTTCTTTTTACTTTTTTCCTTTTTTTGTTTTTCTTATTGTTTGTTTATTTTTAACATTAAAAATTAAGTTTTTTAAATTTAAATATTGTACTTATGTACATATTTATGCATTTTGCATCCATATATCCATAACAATTATATGGTAATGGTGATAATTATGACGATGATATTTTAACAAGATGTGACTTTCAAACATTAAACGTGCGTGTACACGGTTTTTGGAAAAAAAACCATTTGCTTATAAGTTAAATAATTTTCTTCTTACTTATTCTTGAAATCGTATTAATGTTTAAAAAAATATATATATATTTTATGCATATACTGATACAGTAAAACCTTTATAATTTGAACTTTTTAAATATATATTGTCAATCTATACATTTCAAAACTACTTATATATATAGAAAAAAAATAATTTTCTACAGTAAATTTGAAAAGTTTCTTAACAAGAATAAGGTTTGTAAGATGGATTATTTAAAACAAAAACTATGAAACTAGAATAAGTTTTGTTTTTCTTTGGGTAAGGATGGTGAGAATTTTTGAAAAATACAACACCGTTAACTGAGGTTTTAACTCACTGAAAATACCAGCCTCATTTTAAAAGATTAAAACTAATCTTAAACTTATTACTAATAATAATAACAATACTAATAACTAGAACCAATAACTACTAGTTAGAATTAATAACAGGGCTTTTTTGAAAATGCATTTCTAAATTGTATCTAATGTCAAGTATGTTTGTTTATAAAGTTGTGGTAAAACTGCAAAAGAAGAATGTTTGAAAATGAAAAGCTGCCATTACATTGTGCTTGGAAATGACAATAACAGAGAAATTTTGTAAAAACTTTAGCAAATTTTGCAGGGTCAATTATTTTTCTTTTATTGATGAATTCAGTGCTGTAGGAAGTAGGAGTAACTAATAACTCTCTTCCTGCAAATATTTATTTTTGTTTTGGCATTTCTGCAACTGTTTGTTTTCTGCGGGGAAAAAATTCTAGTTTTAACTTAGAAGTGCGTATGCACTCTGCATTTTCAAAAAACTCACACTTACAATAATGTTACGTAAAATTTTATTTTGGGAAATTTGTATTTTCTAAATATGTATGTATTTATTTGGCACACCCTCTTAGTTGTATACGGTACAACCCAAAATGCTTAATTATATTTGGTTATTTCATTATTAACAAAATTTTATATACATTATCAATCTAGAGTTGTGTTTCGACCTAGCAGTCAACACATTTCTCTATATTTCGATAGGCTTTTTTTAATATTATATTATCTTAGCTGTACATTTGTACAAATGTACCTTAGCTGTAGATTTAATGTTATTCCTTTTGCCTTGTTTTCTTGAGGTATATCTACCCCATTTCATTTCACAACTTGAGGATTTTATATGATTTAAATTGTAAAATTTACTTAAGTTAAGAGAACTTTCACTGTTCTATATTATTTTAATGCATTTTAAACACAAGTTAATATATTTTAAATGTCATAATTCTTTTTTAACATTTTTCTTATGTTTACATATATTATGGATCACCCTTTTTTTTTAAACAATTTCCTATAAAAAAAAATACTGTAATCACTCAATAGAAAAGTGTTAAAATTGTTTCTTTTAAGTATATGAATATATTATTACCTTAATAAAAGACTAAAATATATTCACACGGAAAATATAAAATCAATTTTTATTAACTTCATACATATAATATAGGCATAGCACAAGCTACAAATGTTCTATCTTCCGTTTAAAGTATTATATGTTATTTATTTACTTGGGATCAAAACTGTTATATCTAAAATAACAGTAAATATTACCTGGTAGATTGATTTTGTTTTTTACTGTATTGCAGAAAGTTTCGTTTAGTTAATTGAAATATTAAACCATATTTAAAAAAAAAATTTAAATATAAAGAATTTTAGGAATTTTTCAACACAGTTAGAGTTTGTAATGTTAAACTGCAAAATTCCAATTTACTTAATATATTTTGACAAAAAAAAACATTTCGCAACTTTCCATTTGACATATTTGACCATTTTACAAATGGTTGTTTGACATAATAATGGGCACTTTACAAAAAGATATTTTGCAAATAGTATTTGGAATTTTTCTAAATTCCATTTGACATATAGAATTTTTCTAAATTCCAAATACTATTTGTAAAATATGTTTCCAAAATATCTTCTTCGGAATAAAGATTTAATTTACATTTGCATTTACAATTACATTTTTTTTTAATTTTAATTTGACTAATAAACTTATAAATCAAGTATGTACTTGGATTCTTCCTTCGCATAAAGAATTCAAATAAAATTTGTAATAAAATTTAATCAATATATTGTTACAGCAATAAGTATATCAATAAAAAACATATACCTACCTATTGCAACCAAACAAGAATGTATTATGATAAAAACTTTTAATAAAAATTATTATAAAATCAATTATGTACTTTTATCTCCAACAACAACAACAACAACAACAAAAATTAGAAAATGAAGCCTTTATCTTAAACTCGTTTTTTTATTATCATTAATAACGAATTAAACTAATTATTACTTGAAGTTGTTATTTGTTAAGTGGATTATTGTGAAAAGTATTAGTTGCAAAATGTCCTATTTAATAAATAAACTCTTTTTATTACTACCACATTGCAGGTAATTTTGCTAAAATGAAATTTGTGAAATACATAATAATTTATGCCAAATAGCATTAGATGAAATGGGAACTTGACATATAGATTTTGCGAACCGGTTCGCTCCCTTTAAGTAGATATATAATTAAAACTTAAGTTTTTTTTTTTTTTATTTAGAATAAGTTTAAAGTTAATGAACATTTTAAAAGTAAATTATATAAAAGAATTTAAAACAATTTGTGATAACTTATTATTATATGACTCGACAGAAAGTAAAGTTGGAAATATACTATTAAATAATTTTTTTTCCTTACTAGAATTGAAATTAGAAGTCTTTTCATTTATTTTTTTTTTTATTTATAAATAAATACAGTTCAAGATTAAATAATTCACACCTACCCCAAAAAAAAATGGTAGTAAAAAATAGTTTTAAGTATAATTCTACTCTTCTTTTTCTATGAATGGGAACATAAAAAATCAGACCAAACAATATTCTCACACCTGCTTTTCAAAGTACAAGAATTTCGTAAGAAAATTTAATTTTTATTTTTATATAAGTTTACAAATAAATGGTTTGTATAAAAAAAAAAAACACCAAAAATTCCATAAAAGTCATTCAACTTCCCATACTTTTCAAGACTATGATTTCTTTTTTTGTTTTTTTTTTTATTTCATCTAGCCAGCTTTCCTTTTCTTTTTTAGTTTTTGATAATTTTTGTTTTGTTTTGTTATTTTTTGTTTTTGTTTTTACTTTTTTTTTTTTTTCTCACCCTTGTACACACAATCTATATATAATATGTATAAATATATCATTCAGTTCATAGTACATGTAGTTTGATTTTTGTTGTATAGTTTTTTCTATTTTACTTTTTTTTTTATATATAAAATGTACTAAAAGTTTGTTTTAAGTTCTTTGTCGAGGTATCCACAATAACTTCTTTTCTGATATACAAGTTTATATTTTCAGAATAAATACAGTATAAAAGTCACGTAGTCCAAAAATAAATGAAAGGAAACTTTCTTTTACTATCACATATACAATTTTCCAATTACATAATATTATACCTATATTGTAAAAGTTTACAAAAGGACTTATTTTATTGATTTTAAAATTTTTTCTTCATATTTATTATATTTTTTTTTTTTTTTTTTTAAACTATTTCAAAAGCTTTTTAAGATTTCAAGAAAATAGGATGGGAGGATATGATAAAAAATAAAAATAAATGTGTATATTCTTAGAAAAAATTCAATATTCTTAATAAAAATTAGAAATATTTAACTAAATGTAATTAAATGTTTATTTTAATATATTAAATGTTTATCATGTATATAATGATAATGTCAATTTTCTTTCCCGTAATAACCGAAATGGGTAAGAAACAAACACATTCAAAAGTTATGTGTTTGTTGACAAATTATTGAATTATAACTTTAATTTATCTTTCATATACATAATTTTTTAATTTAAAATGAAATGGAAATTTCATTATTGGTCTAATTATCTTTTCTGAAGATAAAGTATTATGTGTTCATGCAAACAAGAAAACAATACTTTTTTATTACGGTTGAATTATTTTTCATTTTAAATTAAATCGGATAAAAATCTATCATAAGAAAAATTTTTTTTATAGAATTATTAACAATAACAACAATTTATTGTAATGCTTAATTTTCAAAAAGAAAATATTTTAGTTTTAATTTGAGCTTCTTTCAAATAAAATATGTAATTTAATGTAACATATCGAGTTAAAAAAAAAATACTTATTTTAATTATCCATTAACTATTTAAGAGTTAATTTGAAAGGGAAAATACTGTAGGAAAAACAAACTGAGAATTAATTTCCTTTAGTTACTAAAGATAATTTATAAAATTTTTCAATTTTTGTTAACAAAATTGAAAACAAAAAAAAAATATTGTTTATCAAAATATATCAAATTACTTTACAGGATATTATGTATATATATGAATGTAAATACATACATAATTACATATTATAAAATCAATTTTGTCCCTAAAAAAAAGAAAAAAAAAAGTTAAGAATAAACTACCCAAGTTAACAACATACATTTTTAAATATAAATTCCCATTACTTTTGATGCTAATCTTCTTTTTTTTGTCGTTTTTTTTTTTAAATTTTTTTTTTTCTAACACAAACAAATATTTGTCTATAATAAATTGTATATAAAACAAAGTAATGTAAAATTATATATCTAAAAAAAAAGGAATACATATCTGTTATTTTTTTTTTTGTCACAGACTCAAAATGTACTTATATTAAAAACCAAAATTTCATATTTAGATCTTTGCAAAATAATATGGAGGAGCATCAACCCTCATATTATCCTGAATATATCCTGAAAGAAAAATAAATACACGGAAATTCATTTACTTTTCTATGTAAGCATTTTTTTTCGTAAGCTTTGTGAGCTAAGTATGAATACATATTAATATTATTGTTGAATATCTTCTACTAAATGGGCAAATTTTGCTTTATATAATAATATGTATTTGTGTTTGTTTAATTTATATACATTTTATATTTCTTACATGAAAGGATGTTTAATATCCTTTTTTTCCCTCCAAAATATTTATATTCCAGACATGAAAAGAAAGAGAAGGAACATTTTCAAAAATCAAAATAAATATAAAAATAAATTAAAAAATTCACCAAAAGTTCAGTTACCTTACTCATATACACCACTTTGTTTTTGTTTGTATTTTTATTTTTTAATATCAAACGGTAACACCATACTTTTTCCTTTGTTGGATTTTCATATTTTATTTTTATAAACATCCTTACAAACATATTACTTAAATTAACAACATACTTTTATAAAATAATATTATGTATATTTTATATACGGATTGTATGAACAGAATTCACCACATAAACAATAAGGTAGGTAGGTAGATATACAGGAAATTTTTCATTTTAAAAGATTTTTTGTCTTGTTGGTATGGAGATTGGAAAGTTAGTATAGTGTTTCTTTTTATGAATGAGAATTGAGAAAAGTATTACTGAAAAACCTGAGAGAGAGAGAATAAAATTATTTACATACACATGTATAAACTTAAATAAATAACAAAATATAAGGATTATAGAATATATTCGAAGAATATTTAAGAATCAAAACAAAAAAAAAATGTTGTTTTAATTTTTAAAGTATTATAAAACACAAATGTATTTATTAAACAAATCCATAGATACATGTCTAACATACGAAATTTAATATAAAATATAAAAAAGGATACGATTTAATAATTAATATAAAAAATGAAAAGGAAGAATTCTTTGGAGAAAAATAAAATCCTTTAATAATATTTTTATGTATTAGTGTGTATTAAAAAAATTATTTAAAAGTAAAAAGAATGACAAGAAACAAGATATAAGAAAAAAATTAGAGACAAACCAAATATTAAATAATATATGAATAAACACAAACATAATACAATAAAAAATAAGAAATATAAAAACAATAAAAACAAAAATTGGGATATCGATCGGTTCTTTCTTTTTGATGTTATTTTATTATTTTTTTTTAAAAGAAGATTTATTTTTATATAATTTTGTTTTTTTTTTTTTTTTCAGGAAGAGAAAAATTTTTATGAATTTTTAAAATTTAATTTTCTTTTTAAATTTTTTTATTTTCTATTTTATAAAATAAAATGTATGTTTTAAAAGTCTGCATAAAATTTTAACCCTTTCAAATTGAATAGTTATCTTATATATAAGTAAATATAAGTGTATAAAAATATTATATTATATGTGTTAATAATTGATTCTTCACCATCGAATTGTTTTAATAATATCAAGGGTTAGAATTTATTATACAGTAGAAAATTAAGATTAAAAATAATTATAAAACAATACAAAAACTATACCGGAAATAATCCGGAACTATTAATGATGTACATTTATATTAAATCGATTTAATGTCACAGATCTAAAAAAAAATTTCTTTTTCTATAAAATTTATATATGTAAAAGTAAAAAACATACATTTTTTTGCTGCATCAATCAAAATTATTTTTTAAATGAAAATCTATTTAGAAAAAATTATAAGTATCAAGTAAATAAAGTTTTTGAATTATATTCTATCGTTATAACTTACTTTACATTCAATTAACGAATAACAAAAATAATAATTTAATTTACTTTTTAAATCGTGTATTTTTTTAAGCTAAGTACATATATATACGAACTATAAATGAAAATTATACAACTCCCTCTTTATGAGCGAACAAACACATATTTACTTAATTATATTTTTGTTTCCAAAATTTAAGTAGTTTTGGCCAAATTATTGCTTTGTATATTTATAAAAACAAAAATAAAACCAAAAATATTTGGCCAGAAGGTAAAACTTGCCTTTCGTAACAATATAAACGAAAAAAAAAAATATTGTGGTAAAGAAATTATAAACAATAAATATATTATGCATTATATAATTTATTCATTTCTGGAATTATATAATTTATTTTTAATTATTTATATAAATTAAGTTCAAAATTTCTTAAAAGAATAATGGCAGAAATTATAAACTAAACAGATTTATAATTGGAATTAACAATTCAGAGTTAAGTACCTAATTTAAATCCTTTTGTATTCTGTTGAATTTATTCTTATACCTGTAACCTGTTGAAATTTATTCTTTTATAACATAGATTTCTATTTATTTATTTATTCAACCCATCTTGTTTAGCTTCAGAAAAAACTTTACTATTAATCATATGTAAGAGAAACTGTGCAAATAATACTGCCGTCATTACTTTAATCCACAATTATCTTCCATATAACTATCGTAATGTAGTCACAAAGGTGATAGCGATAATACAATTTATCTTAAGATGTTTATATATTAATTATTAGTATTAGTACAGATCTTTGGTTTTTCGATTTGATTAAAATTAAAAATTAGTCTTACGTCGTTAACTTGCGGTCTCCATTGGCGTTAAATTAACGCATGACACAAATTAAATCTTATATAGAAAAGTCTGATGAAGACCACAACAACTGCGACTTTTTTGACTTTATGGCTCAAAAATCTTCAAGAGCTTTTTGATATCTACATAGATTCAAATTAAGATACCAATAACATTAAAAATGAAAAAAAAAAAAAATCACATGTACACAACGAAAATATATCATTTTTAAATTGTTAACATCCAATTAAGAGCTCTTTTGAAACAGTAAACCTTCAAAATTATCAATAGTCATACAACAAAAATTTTTAAAATTATCATCATCGTCGTAGAAAATATTTTTTAATAAATAGCTCTCAATATCGTGTTTATCTCTCATTTTCAAAAATGGATTCATTTAAAATTTCGAAGATTTTTTTAATTGCCTCATTTTCATTATTTTCAATAAATCGTTTACTTCCTTTAAAGTGTTTAATGCAAGCAAATCAACTTGTTGTTTACGCTGCAAATTCATGTTGAAAATAAAGAATCAAGACGCCAAATGTTTACAAAATTTTTTTCCGTTATATTTAAAGTATGACATTAAAAGCGATATGACACCATTTAATCGGGACGGCGAGTATTGGAACTGGAGAAAAATATCTTTCAAAACAATGCATATCGAAATAATGAATAAAACAAAATACGAAATATTTAACATCGAGAATCACGTAAAATAAAATGTAGGTCTATTTTTGGCTTAAAAGTTTTTATAAAACTGTTGTATTTATTTATTTAGATATACGAGTAGCAGATAAACAAAATAAAAACGATAATAATAATATTAGTTAATTACAAAACAATTTTTGAATTCATGATGATAATATCCTTATTTACAATTTATATAAAATAAATTTACCTGTTCTGTATTAACAAATATTGTTTATTTATGTCACCATTAAAATATTACTCATTCATATATACAAACAAAAAATGTTTAAAACATAAGTGCAAATATAATAATATTGTTTTATTAGCAATGTTTGCATGTTATCATAAAGAATTTTTTTTTTTATTTTATTTTAACAGGTTTTTAAACCTCATAATTTCATTACAATAAAAACCACTACTATCAATGGTATTCATGGTTCTACTACTAACATTTTCAGACTTATCGGGAATATTAGTCATAAAAAAATTAAAAACAAAAATGTACAATAACTTTTAATTTTCTAAAAAAATTTTATCATTTTACATTTTTTGCTTAGTACACAATAAAATATATGTATTATATTTATTATACATATATAATATACTATATATTATATACTATATTATATAATATATTTCGCCTACAAGATAATTATTGTAAAAAATATATTATTATATATGTTTGAACTTGTTTACAAAACGTCTTAAGAAATGATCAATAATATGTATAGTTTTAATCCGCAGACAAAAAACATCAAAGCAAGTCCTTTTTAATTTTTTTATGTTTTTTTTTTTCTTTTTGTTCTTTAAGGAATCCATCTGCAGCAGCAAATCGAATTTACTCAAAAGAAATGATCTCTGGTTACATTATATATTGCTTATTTTTTTATATATTAGTATACATGTGTATATTTATATATATTATACTATCTCTGATCCTAAAAGGATCAAACCACCTGCTTTTTTTTTGGTTTTATTATTCATCTGTTAAAGAAATTGTAAAGAAAAATTGTATTGTTATGTCTTTAAAGGTATTTTTTTAAGTAATATTTTGAAAACTTATTTTTGGTCATAACTAAGTATACTTTTAAATACTTAATTTATATATACAAACACAAGCAGCTGTTTAATTTATAATAATCTTTTTATTTAAAAAAAAAAAATACCCAAAAAAATAATATTTACTTATACAAATTTTTTAAAAGCTTAAATAAAGGAAATAAATTCCAAAAAATTTAAATTAAAATAAAATGTATTTAATCCCATAATGAATAAATATATTATGTTGTTTATAGTTTCAAGATAGTTTATTTTTAAAAATGCGGCATGTAAGTTTAAGATTTACAGATCGAGGAAAAAAGTTGAAATTTAAGATAAGAGAAATTTAGCACAAATTTAAACTTCTACTTTTAATCTTAAAATTTAGAAACTGTAAAATTTTGGTTATCATGTCATGTCGTCATACTTTTTTATTGTTTGACCATATATTTTATTGTTTGACCATATTGTATAAAATTGATCTTGAACTAAAATCTCACTTTTTCAAACAAAAATTACTCTTGAACTTTGTATAGTTTCTTGTAATTTTATGTAATCGATTCATTGACATTTGAAGTAATGTTTAATAAAAATTCTTAATATTAATAAAATAATATTAATAAAAAATCTGAAAATTATAATTTAGTGATGAAGGAAAAATTTGTATTTAATATCATTCTTTATGTTTATTTTTTTACTTTTAAATTCAATGATCTTGATCTTAACCCAGTTGACAGTAACGAAGTAATCGATTATTTTGACCTTAACGAAAATCTGAAGAAATTATTGTATCGTTTTTTTTCTTATAAAAAATCTCGAACTAGCGAAAGACTTTAAAAAAAATATTTGTGTTAGGTAGGTAGGTAGATATGGCGGTGACCTTCACGATGCTGCGTGAAGGCCTCAATTAGCACTAGATTGCGCCATTTTGATACCACTGCACTCATGTGACCCGTGTTTTTAGATTGTTTGCGGTTTTATATCCAACCCGAGCGGTTCAGATACAAGATCAGTTCTTTGAGTTTGTGTTCAGAAAGCTCGCTGAGGTTGTGGACGAATGGGTTGCCGAGTGAGAGAAGTCTGGCTCCAGCTAGGGCCGGACATCTGCAAAGAAAGTGTTCCAGATTCTCACTTTCGTTTGCTTCTTTGCAGCTCCTGCATTAGGTGTTGTGTGGGATTCCTAATTTGGCTGCATGCGTGCCCACTGACCAGTGGCCTGTGATGATTGCCACTAGTCTGGCTATGTTTATGCGGGATTTGGATATCAACTCAATTGATCTCCTTTTGTTGTATGTGGACCACAATGTTCTAGATATGGTGCAATTGCGCAGATTACTCCACCTATTTTGTGATTTCGCTATATACAAAGAAAGGATCCGTTCCTTGATGGTACATATTTGTGTCAACAATAATCAAAAATAATTTTAATAGAAACAATTAAAAATAAAATTAATCACCAAATAAATAAACAAAAGCAGAATCAAAATGTTTGTGAATGTCAGAAGTTTTAATCTGAAAGTTTTACAATAACCTGAAAGTTCTACTTCCTAATTCATCCAACCGGAATAAAAAAAAAAATCAAATTAAACACAAAAATAATCACAATATGATAAATTTTCAAGGTCGCCAACAGTTGAACGGCACAGCACAAAAGGTAGAATAAAATAACAAAAAATGGCAAAAATTTGATTTTCACTCAAAACTAAAAGATCTTAATTAGAGTTTAAATTACAGATCATTCATTCATCATTGGAAAATAGTATAACAACGATAAATAACAATAAATATCTTTACAGTTTTTAATATATATATATATATATATATATATTAAGTTATTTATACAATTATATATCAAATATCAAAACAAAAAACAGTATAAATTAAAAAAATATTAAACAAATAAAATTATTAACTATTCTTTCTTTTACTAATGATTGGCTATCACATGTTATAACTAAATTTAAAATTTTTAAAATAATTCTAATAAAATATAATATGTGTGGGTGATTATTATTTAAAAATGTAACAGAAGTACAAACAGGTTGTGGCGTAATAATTTGACAAAGCATAAAAAAAATCTTTCTTTTCTTTTTGTTTTCTTATAAAATTATTTCTATTTATCAATTATGGTTAATAATCCATTCAAAACACTTGCGAATTAAAAAGAATGAAATAATAAAAAAGAAAAAAAAAATCAAAGTTTTTTATTACTTATTTTTTTGCGTCATTTTGGCACAATTTCTCTTATCCAAACAATCTTAGATTGCGAAATCTAGACAGATTTTATTATTATTTTGCTGTTTGTTTATTTTACTTTTTTTTCTTATTTTGGTGGGATTTTATGTCAATGACTTGAATATTTAGTTTTATTGAGTTAGGTTAGTTATTCCGAAATTCTGAAAAAAAATAAATATAAATGAATAATTTGATTAAATGTGTGAAAAATGGTAATTATGAATTTTTTTTTTTCTGTTTATAAAATTTGATAGAAAAAAGCTTTTTATTTTCTTTTTGTTAGTAATTAATTATAGGGTAATTTAACAATTTTTATATACAAGCGAGATCTAGTTAACCATGATTTTATCAACCATATTCTTAATATATCTATCTGTGTCTTCATTCAATTCTGTATATAATGTTGTACATATATAGCACTGCCAAAATGTTTTTTTTTTAATTCGAAAATTTTTATGCATCTGGCAAATTCTTTATCTCAATTTATCTATAAATCGTGATGAGTAGATTGAAGAATAGAGATACAAATCATAAAGATTTTAACGTTGGTTAATTAAATCTTACTATGTATATATAGTGAATTTTTCCAAATTCATGACTAAAATCTTGAAAATCCTAGGAATAAATCCATAAGATGTGTATTTTCAAAAAAAAAAAAAAAAAAAAAAAAAAAAACACTGGCCCTGATTTCGATAGTCATTTCATAAAAAAAAATTTCAAGAAAAATTTCATTTCATTTTAATAATTTTTTGCGATTTCGATAGTCGGGCAAAATGAAATGGAATTTAAAATTAAAATGATTTATATTTTTTTTTTAAACCGGCAATACTTTCTTATTTTGATGTTTTGACTATACAAAGAAAAGGTAAAAGTAAAAAATTAAGATTTAAAACACATGTTTCCCAATACTGTAATAGAAAAAAAGCAAAAAATTAAAAAGTGCGGAAAAAGTGTGGTTCCTTAGTTTTTGGGTTCTGTTTTTTGGGGCGGACTTAAAAGTTGAACTTTTTTATTTTTTTATGATATTTAAATAATTTTACTACAAAATCGGTGAGTACTGAGTACCTCTTTTTTAATCATGTCAGAATGACTTCTAATTCACAAAATAATGGGCTTTCTTGCAACCTATGCTAACGCATAGTCATAGGTTACTTATAAAAATGCCTATATTCACATAAATATAAATAAAATACTTCATATTTTTTTCCTAAATCCATTTTTACAAGCACTCATTTAACAATTTCAAAATGAGAAAATTTGACGTTTTAAATAAGTATATTCATAAAAAATGACTATCAAAATCAGCTTCTTCTCATTTTTTATGACTATCGAAATCAAAAATTTTGTTTTTCATAAAAAATGAAAGTGATATGACTATCGAAATCAGAGCCTTTGATTTTCAATTGTAATACAAAATTTAGTATACAAAAAAAAAACTAACGAGCTAAAAAATCAATATTAAATTAAACCTTTCATGGTACATTATACAGAAATTTGTATAGTCGTAACAGGACAATTAATCCTAAACAGCATGTGAACAATAAGTTAAATAACCGATTACAATTAAGGAAAAAACAAACTTGAAGTACCGCTCTATCCTATAAAAGGAAAAAATAACTAAGATTTATTTTGCTTCTGACATTTATGATTTGTAATAGGGCTAGTCTATTAATAGTTTTCGACTATCTACAACAATATTAAGAGACATCAGATCATACTAAAACATAAATTTGTTAAAAGTTAATTTATTCACAATTTTACTGCAGTTTACATACATTAAATGGATGCATAAGTGTTGTAAAATATATTGTACGCACTTTAATATTGTACATATACTTTATAAAACATATCTATTGGCTATTCGTGCAAAAATTTAATAATTTAAAAAAAATAATAATTATTCTAAACGATTAAAATCTTTTTTTTTTTTTTTTGCTTTTATTACGGATGCTGTTACTATGAAAAGAAAATCCTTTTTTTTTATTTTTTAAAAACATAAAACATTAGTCATGTATCAAGATAATATTTTCAATTGGATTTTAAACTTTTAACAATATATATTTGCATCGTTTTTCTCAGTTTTTGGTCTAAACATAAAAAAGGATTAATATGTATATAAAATACTCCCTTACTTTTCTTATTTAATGTTTAATTATTCAGCATGTGTCATTTAATTCAACAAAAAAAAAAAAAATGTTACTTTTCAATGCTTACAACAATAAAATAACATTTAATTTCGATTTAAGATTAGGGGTGGAAATATGTATACATATATAATAATCATTCACCCACTGTAAATTCATTGATTACTGACATTGATAAACAATAATTTATATAATTGTTTACTTAAATACATGTATTCATATATGTATATAAGTGCATTTGGTATATAATATGGTATAACTATTACATATATAAAAACAAATGCAAATAGTAATGTCCAAATCCATTATTAAATTAAAATTGAAATAAAAACCAGTATAGGAAAATAAATCTTAAATTGTTAATAAAATGTAATCTATATACATATGTATATATACGTACAAAGCAACTGACATGACATATTATTATAATATTTCTTTCGATTTTATATTTTGCTTCATTACTTAATTCTAATTTCATTCAAGTTTGCACCAATGAAATTTGGTAAGACTTAGGGTTGATCTAAAATTCAGGAAATTTAATAATATGATTTCTTATATACCTACATACTAAATGAATTTTCATTTCCTTAAAGTTTTCTTAAAGGTTTTTTTTGGGTAGTCTGTTATTACTTGTAGTTTTACACCATAAGTTGAATATGTTAACTGGAAGTTCAATTTAACTTTACTCAATCTCATTATTGTAATATAACAGTTGTCAAGTTTTCATGTTAAATATTTCCAGTTATTTACCGCCAGTTAAATTTTTTAATGTTATATAAAAGGCCCCATATATACATAATTAATTTTCATTTAGAAATATAATTTAAATTAATTATATTTTAATTTAAAAATTTATTTATTTATATATAATTTGTGTCATTTCTCTTATTTATTTATGTTTATTTTTTATGTTTATTATGTTTATTTATTTTTTTTTTGACTATTTTCTTTTTTTTTTTTTAAATAGGGCCATAAGAGCGTTTCAAGAATTGCTCTACGTTTGTCCGGAATTCGCACGTGCTAATGAAGCTCATCTGCGTCTTGGATTTATGTTTAAAGTATTTGGCTGGTTTGAATCATCATTAAAACACCTGCAAATTGCTTTAGTTGATACATCACCGTGCACCTTTACCAATCTTCAAAGTAAGTACCAACAATATCAAAGTATGCCTACCTGTATATATTTTTTTTTATTTTATTTCTTTTTTTTTAACTCAATTTTGAATTGTGTTTTTTGTTTTTTTATGTGAATTTTTATTCATTTTATACGTGAACTTTTGTATTCTGCTTCTTTTAAGTAAATGCTCTTTTGAAATATTTATTATAATATAACAGTGAGTTATAATTTCCCCTCCCTACATATGAAAAAAATGTTAATAATGTTATAAAATATACATAATTATATACATTCATTTATATATGGAAATTGTATTAGGTTCTTTGATCAAAAAAAAAAATATGTAAGATTGCCGCTATAGATGCACCTCTTCTTTATTATTGTCTTCTTTTATAATTTATTTATTTATTTATTTTTTTTTTTGATCAGCTATAAAAAGGAGGGTCGATGTTCATTAACGGTCAAGATATATGTATAATAAAGTGAAATATATTTACTTAAATGTATCTGCAGATATTATAATATATACATACATATATATTTTCTTTGATGAATGTGCATTTTATGATAAATAACTACTTTTTATTTATTTTTTAATCATATGAGTTTTGACTTGATTTCTTTGATATTTTATGTGTCATCTGTAAGATATACACCTTTACAAGTTTATAAGTGTTAATGTTGTACAAGAATGGTCACAGATATATTATAAGGTGCTCTTAAGAAAAAAAAAAGTTCAGGTATATAACAATAAAAAAATAATAATCGTTTTTTTTTTGTGTAATAAAGTGAATAATGGCACGAGTCAGAAGTTGTATAAGAAGTAAAATATTGTAATTACATTTATTGTTTAAGTGCTTGTCGTAATGTCAATTCATTGAATTTTGCTATTAAGTATTTGCAAATGTTTTTTTTGTTTAGAATAAAAGAGGTATTGCAAATTGTATAATATTATCCTCTTAATATAAGTATCTATTGCTAAATTTAAAACGATTAATAAAAATTTAATGAAAAAAAAAATATATCTAAGTAAAGTAAATATATATTATATAGAAAATTATAAAGTTGAATTGGACTTAAAAATATTTTCAGTTAAAATTGGTTATACTTATTTATTTCGCAAAATTTATTTTAGTTTTTTTTTTATGGAAGTACATATATGATTCTATATAATTAAAAGCATTTAACCCTTTGATTTTTAAATATTTATTTTATTTTCTCAAATAAATTTGTGCTTATTTAAATTTAAATAAACTTCTATAAATATAAAATAACTTTCCCTTGGGTATATATATACTACACATGCTTTGAAAAAATGAACTCTTTTGATCAAATATTTAAAATAAAAATTAAAATAATTATTTTTCTTTTGTTCACAATCCCTTTTTTAATATTTTATTATTTTAAAACAATTTTATAGCAGACCCCAAAGGTCACAACCAAAAATAAATTTACTTATATAGATACAATTTAATTTAAAAAAATACAAATTAAATTTTCTATGTATGCTGCAATAGAACGAATTACATTGCAAATAAATTCAATCATTTTTTTTTTTTTTATATACAAGATATTTCCTATTTATACTAAAAATCGTTTTGTGTGTTTTTTTTTTGCGTTTATGAATCATAATTAACATACTTTTTCAGTTTTTAATTGGAATTTTTTTAAGAGTATATCAAATCTTCTTTAATATTTTATTCAAAATTGCCTTATTGTGAGACCAGAACAAATTTTTATTAAAACAAAACAAAGAATAGATTTTTTATTTTTAATTTATATTATTTATCTTTTCTGTTTATTATAAAACAATGTTATATTATTAAGTTTGAAGCAAATGATTGTTCTGCAATTTTAATAACAAAAAATCTTGTACCACTTTTAAATACTTTTGGTTGAATAATATTTTTTTAACTGTTCCCGCTAATAAGTAATAATTTCAGAGATCAGAGATTTTGATTAATTCATTTTATAGGAAATTGGATAAAATTTATTTTCAATGATATAATTTTCAAACCATATTTCTTAATAATTGATGTTATTAGTTTGTATATTCAAATCGTTTGTATAAATTGAAATTACGTTTATCAATTTGACATTCCATTCTTGATCGATACGTGTTTTCAATAATCCTTGTTTCTGATGGAAATCTATAGGTTAATTTAATCTATAGCCACATTCATGTTAGTTTGTTTTTTTTTTTGGTACTGATATCATAATAATATGGGTCTGGAATCATCCTTACATTAATTATGTAATCCTTATTATCCAAAGCTTTTTGGTTTGTTTTTAATTTTATCGAAATTTGAGTTCATTCAAGAAAAAATATTATTAATTTTTGCATTCGATTACGATAGATTTTAATTCCATTAAAATTTGGATAATCCTAATAAATATATATCTTCGTATATATTTATTACAAAATAAAGATTAATTCTAGAACTGGAAGACAAAAATAAGTACTATAACATGTATAATTATCACTAAATTTTTTACAGAGGTTCAATGACGTACATATAACAAAATCAAATTTGGAGCTAACATTTAATTTCATTATGATAAATAAATATTAATGAATGTTAGTTGTTATAATTAGGATATATTCTAACGTAAAAATAAAAGAAATTTTTACATATATTATTTAAAATTATTATGTACTTAAATAATATTAAGTTTTTTGAATGCAATAACTGAAATTTGAATATTTTAATAGAAAATTTCTATTATTAATAATTTTTTACTAGTTAAAAATCTTTAAAAGAGATAAAATTAAATTTTTTATTTATATATACAATGTCTTTAATATATAAAAAAAAAAAAAAACAGCAAAAACAAAAAAAATTCCCAGACAGTAGTAAACCTTGACTTTAATGCTTCCTTCTCAAGGATATTTCTATCATTTTGTCTATCTTTATATTCTTTTTTTATTTCAACATTTTCATTTTATAAATTTTGAACATTAATATATTATAGTATGTATGTATATACATATAAGATGCAATAGAATTCAATTATTAGAACTTAATACCATAGAAACTTAAAATTGAATTTTAATTCTATTTGATGTCTTCAGTCTCCCAGCTATAAAATGATTTATCCATTTAAATATCGAAGGAAGTTGGTATTTTTTTTCTTTTTTTAATTTAGTTTTATCTAGTTTTATTTATATAATGGGTACATATATATATATATATTTTTTAATTTACTTTATCTACAATTGCACAACACTCCTTTTAATTTTTGCATAGAATACACTTTAAAAAAAAATGAGAATGTCCTTTCTTTTAAAAATGTGTTCTATATATACGTAAGTATATAATATATTTTAAGTATTCAAAAATCTGATTACCTGTCCATTACATTATTTTTTAAAATAAGTTTTAATATTATACTATAAGTAAATAAATTAAAACTACACCTTAGAAAAAATCTTATGATTAAATAATTCGAAAGTTTTCAATTTCTTCGACTATGAAGTAACAAATTAATAAACCAGGCGAGGAATTTTTTTTACAATATTTAGACTCTTATGTTAACAGTGTATTTCAGTTTTGCATTAGTTTTTAAATGGTTCGATAAGTTCTTTCTATAATTAATGGAATATCTCTATGATAGTTTAAAAAGAGTTAATGTATAAATGTATATGTAATCAAAGTAATCTAGTATAAATTAAAAAATACATATGCTTTTGCATATCCTTTTAACGTTATTATATTCAAAATAAAAATCATTAATTAATAAACTCTAAGGAAACTATTACAGGGTTTATATAGTAATATAAAGTCTTAAAAAAGAAATTTCGTTTTTCAACATTCATCCTGTAAATTTATATTTAGTTTTTAAAGAAAAATAAAAAACAAAAAACATTTAATACAATTCATTTCTGTCAGTGAACAAAATATGTACAAAACAAAAAAATTAAGAAAAGCATGTTGATTGTTGGATTTTTTTTTTTTATTGTTCTTAACCTGGAAGAGAATCTCTTTGATATTTAGCATTCCTTTAATCTTTAAAACTCTTTATATTAAAAAAAGTTCTCTTTTTTTTTGGAAATCTCGAAAAAAAAACTGATGAAACGAATAATGCAGTTATGTGTTGGTAAATTTGTTTTCCTTATTTCAACATTTATTTCTTTATTCTTTTTATTTTGACTGCTAATTATTGACTTGACTGCTAGCTGATACCATACAATTGTTGCTACATCATTTATCATAATATATACATAAATATGTACGTACATAAATATGTATACCTATATATTTATCTAGGTATATATTTTTATGTATATACTTTATGTATATTTAATTTTATTTCGTTAAAATGTTTCTGCGTTTCATTGCGTTTTACTGCAATTTTTTTTTTTTTTTGCTTCCTTACATTTCATTCTATATTATATTGTGTTTGTGTCTCGCAACTGTGAGTCAGAATTAAAATATGAATTACCGTGTGTAAAGTCTGTTGGTGATTTTTTGTTGTTTTTTGTTTTTTCATTATTTTATTTATTGCTCTGCTCTGCTACTACTGCTGCTGTTATAACCTTTTCTATATAATGATAATATGAAAGTTGAAGATGTAAACGATGAAAGTTCGTTCACCGATGTTTCTACTTTTTCTATACTTTTAAGTAGAAAGTCAAAATCTTAAAATAAAAGAAAAATTAAAAAATAAATTACATTAATAATGTATTCAGTACATATGTGTACAATATTATATAGTAAATATAATATATTATCATTATATAGTATATTGTATACATATATAAGTTAACCATACATACTTTCGTCATTTTAAGTTTGGGTTCTATAATGACGGTACCATAATATCAAAACATTAGTTTTGTCGAATGAATTTATATATTCAATATTATAGTGGCGCTGATGCATTTATTGTGTTTCTGTTTCTTTTTTTTTTTTTTGTCTCTTTTATACGTTTAAGAATTTTTATATATATTTTATTCGTTCTATCCAGGAAAAAAAAAATATTTCTATTTTGTTTTTTCTTTCTTCTTTTCTCATACCGGATGGAAAATATTTGCGTGTTTGTTTATAGAAATGAAACAATTTAAGTAATTTTCTTCGTTTAACATCGGAAATAAAATACATGCATGCATATTATATAAATAATTGCCTTATTTTTATTTAAAATTTTATTGCCAGTTCCCTTGATTAAGAAAAATATATGTATATGTATATACATATATATATTTTTTTTCATTCAAATTAAATCATTTTTTTTAACTTAAATTAAACCATTTTTGATTCAAATTAAACTTTTTTCTTTAAAGTTACTTACCTTTTATACAAATTAAATCTTTTTTCATTCCAAGTAAACAATATTCTTTTTTTTAAATTAAACAATTTGTTTTGTATCTACAAAAATTTATTAATTTATTAATTTTTTTATGTACTTACCTATTTATGTAAGTAGATATTAATCTTCAGATTCAAGTAGATTCTTATGTAAGTAGATTCAATTTTGAATGTAAAAACAATGATTAAAAGTTAGAACCAATAACAAAATTACAGAATTTTTTTTTGAATTCTTTTTATACCCATAAAATGAATTAAAAGAAAAAAATTGCTGTAGAACTTTTTCTACATTTTTTTTTTTTATTATGAAATTTCAGTATTTTACAGTTATCTGCGAATGATAAAAATATATTTAAAAAAATATTATTTTTATAATATTTTATATTTATTTTTTATATAATAATATATTTTTATATTATTTTATTACTATTATTTTTAATTATGATGTATAACTAATAATTTCGCAATCCGTAGCTTTCATCAGTCCAGATTTAAAAATGTATTGGAGTTACTATATATTTTTATCTATAATTTATGAAAGATGTTTACAAAAGTTTAGTGTTAAAAGTTTTCTTTATTGCTTACATATTTCAACTTTATTATCTATCTGTATTTATTTTTTCTCTTAATTCTTAACATTTTACAATAAAAATTGATCGAATCTCCTATCCCATAACCATTATGGTTAACTTTCTTCTATCCCATATTTGAAAGTTTAGGAACACCTCGCAAGTTTATATAAAAATATTTTCTATATTTACTAAGTTTTATCAAAAATGTTAAATTCTTATCATAAGATAATATATGATAGTTCCTTGTACTATATTTGACTGATTCAATATTTATTTATTTTTTAAATTCTATTAAAAAAATAATATAACCGTCATTTATTATAAGCAAAAAAAAAAAAAAACCTGTCTAAAAAAACCACAGAAATACGTGTGAAAATTTCACATTATAATATAAGTACATAAATAATAATTAATATAAAATTCTTGCAAATTAGTTTTTATTTAATTTATACTAAAATCAATCATTGTTTTTTTAATAAACACTTATTTGTATTTTTTGAAATATGTATTATTTTGAGGGGATTCCCATTATATAAGATTTTTTACCGCAAATTCAATCAGTTCTAATATAATAACTAAAATTCCAAATATGTACATATGTATGTATTTCTTCTTTTATTTTTCTATTTTAAATTCAACCTGAAATTGGCATTTTTAACCCTTCTAAAATGTCTGTGCTTAGAAAAAAAAAAACAAGATTTTACTATTAAATTGATGTGTTATTGCAAAAAAAAAAAATGTATGTATAATGTTTGTTAATTTCCTTGCTCGATTATTTTCATGTTATTATTTTTTTTTGGAAAACATTTCCAAAATAAAACATAAAAATGGGATAACGTGAGAAAAATATTTTTTGCCTACAAATTATTTTTATGATTTCAAATCGAAGGGGATGAATTCTTTTTTTCTTTACATGCAAATTAAAAAAATCCCATATCTTCTTTATGCAAAATAAGAATGTTGTAGAATGTTTTTGAAGTTTTAAAATTTGATATAAAAATTTATTGAGGCTCGATAAAAAAATTCTACAATTATGTATAAGTAGTTTAAATTTTAAATTGTTTCAAAATTTTTTTTTTAATTAATTTTAGTTTAGCTTAAAAATATGTAGGTATCTACTATTAACTTACTCAAAACTTTGAATATGTGCGATATCTGTTATTATATTGTTATTTTGTTATTTTCAATTATGTATTGAAAATAAATACATAATTGACGTATAAAAATTACGGGAAGTTATATTTTTATTTCCAAAGCTTTTTGAAAACAAACTATAACATAATTAGTAACAGGTAATTTGATCTAAGGAACATAAAATTATATTATAGATAAGTGGATATCATTAAATGAAATTGATTTCCTGGGATAAAAATTTTAAAAATTGTTTCACTTAAATTATATTATTATTATAGTAGTCCTTTATTTTGAATTAACCTTCATTTTAAAACATTATTTTTTCTTTATTTTTCCTTTATTTTAAAAAATTATTTTATTTTTATTTCAGTACGATTTCATATTGCTCATCTGTATGAAGTACAAAATAAACATAAGGCTGCTAAAGAAGCTTATGAACAGCTTCTTTCAGAAAAGGAGCTGACACCGCAATTAAAAGCAATTTTATACCGTCAATTGGGTAAGTATTGGTTTTGGATTTTGGTAAAAGTATGAACTTTTGTTACTTGCATGGATTTATTTAGTTTTCACTTAAAAAGTTAGTGTTAATATCCATAAAATGTAGCGTAATAAATCGAATAAATTTTTCAAATTTAAAAAATCAAAGATAAATTCAAGTCTATTATTTACGGTGTTATAATATATAAATCATTCAAAATTTCTTTTCACACAATCCTAAAATATTTATACATACATATTTTAAAAATATTTTTTAGCTATATGTTGAATAAAAAGTTTTATACATATGTATTTATATTTCAAATAAATGTTTACAAACATTCACAAAAGGTACAATAGTTATTTAGAATTTCTTCCTGTTTATTACTTTTATATGTAATTACAATGGGACATTTTTTTTTCTTTTGGAAATTAAGTAAAATGACGAGAAAAATAAAATTTGTAATAAAGGATTGATTATACAATGCCGATTCTTACAAAATATGTATATACATGTTTACATACCTTTATTCATTTTGTAATATGTCTAAATATTTTTTTTTTGTACAAAACCATAAAAAAAAAGGACATTTAACATCTATATATACTTATTATTATTGTGTTAATGTGTATGTGTGACATTGTTATTTTCCTTTTTTAATTATTCTAGATAAAAATAAAAAGTTGCATACAAGGTCAAATGATTTGAATAAAAAACACAAAAGAATTATTAATAAAGAATCCTGTTTCTTAAAAAAGTATATAACTAGTATAATTTTTTTATTTTTTCTATTTATTTCTTGAAAAATTTTGCAATTAATTTTTGCTTGAAATAAATTCAACATTTTTTTTTAATCAAAATGAATTTGAACGAATTCTTGTTGGATATATTTTTATTATATAAAATAATGAAATTTAAATATAACTGATATAAATAAACTTAAAAGGTAGCAGCCTTAATAATTTTTTTTTGTACACAAAATATTAAAAAAAAAAAACATTATTTAAACGACAATTAAGCTATTAAATTTCTTCTTAAGTTATTTATTTCCGAAACAAGGACAATTTTAAATAAATTTTGGAAATTTTCTATAGATTTTGAACTATGACGAATTAAATTTAATTTTAGCACCTTTTTTTTTAGTCTATTATTGTTTTAACCAATAAATAATCAATATTAACCCGGCTTGTTGATAGACTACCCGTACCCGTAATTATTTTTTACATTTCAATTATAGTTCTTTCAAAAATTAAGTAAACCATATTTTCTTGCCTTTCTTCAATAGAACAGAGTAACGAAAACTAAATAACAATTGAAAATAAATTTTTGAATATTTTTTTTTATTTTGGGTTTATGAATAGTTCTATTGTAATATTATTAGTATTTTTAAAATATTCATTTCGATTTATAAAGTTACATATTATATTTTTTTAAATAAATAAAGAGAAAATTGCAACAATGCTCATTAACTTCTTAGGTAGTTCTTGAGATTTAAAATCTATGCATATATTATTTTATTATTCTTTAAAAAGATGTCTAAGCAGGTGATTTTAAGAAAACTAAAACATAGTTTTCAATAATTTTCTACCTGTAATTCTTCATTTTTAATGTTGTTATTTAACAAAAACATATTTTAGGATGGATGTATCATTGTGTAGAATCATTGGGAGAGAAAAGACAACGTAGTTCAATTGCTATCCAGTGCTTAAATAAATCAATAGAATCTGATCCTAAATCAGGACAATCATTATATTTATTAGGAAGATGTTTTGCCAGTATTAATAAGGTACATGATGCCTTTATAGCATACAGAAATTCTGTAGAGGAAAGTGAAGGAAACGCGGACACTTGGTGTTCAATTGGGTAAGTAAAAAATTTTTTTTTTTTTTTTAATATGTAATTTCTTTTAATAATTTAATTAATTTTATTTTTTTTTTTAGAGTATTATATCAGCAACAGAATCAACCAACAGACGCCTTACAAGCATATATTTGTGCTGTTCAATTAGATAAAAATCATCGTGCTGCTTGGACAAATTTAGGTATTTTATATGAAAGTTGTGGTCAACCAAAAGACGCATTAGCATGTTATATAAATGCAACAAGAAATTTAGATGCGGTAAGTAATTTTTTTTTTTTTTTTTACTAAACTTCTGTTATATTAAAAAAAGTTCTAGTAAAAATTACTTCTTAATGGGGAATTTCTGTACGATATTATTTTACATGATTTGATATTAAATTTTAAGTATGTACAAGTATGGTAGTACATATTAATTTTAAATTTGTATAGCAGTTGAACAAAACCGCGTATACATTTAAATTTGACTAAACGAAAATAAAATTAATTAGTCAAGTTTTTCTTGAAGATTATTAAAGAACTTTAAAAACATATAAGAAAAGTTTGTTCTTATTGCGATAACTAAAAATTGACATCATGTTATTTTAACTAAATTTAAAAATTTTCTGTTGTGGTTTAAATTCTTTGTAAAAACCAAAAAAAATAAAAAATAATTTCTATTTATATGTTAAGAAAGGAATCATTTGATAATTTACTTTTATGATTAAATCCATATGCAAAATATACATTGTATCATAAAGTTAACAATAGGAAATAAAAATATCTTTACATTTAATTTTTATTTTATGATTGTGGTAGAACACGCGATATTGCATGAATTATCATATGTGGCTTTTTTTCTTTTTTTTTTTTTGGAAAAAATAAATAAAAAGAATGTTTAATGCCTCAAAACATATGTATTCCTTTTAATTTTTTATTTATTTTTTCTGCATCATTTGGTTAATGAGTTAAAATGCACTGGTTAAAATCTTAATACATTGTAATTTTATATTTAAGTAGGTACCTATCTACAAAATTTTTGCGGTTTTCAAAATAATTGCTATACGTATTTACATACATATGTACATACATATTTGTAATTTAGTGTCCTAACTATATATCATATCAAATTCTTTGATTTAATTAACTATTAAATCGAATTCTTTAATCGTTTATTAATATTTTTTTTATATATATTTTAGAATTCAGATTCACCCGTAACATTATCTATTAATAATTCAGCTTTATTATCACAAACACAATCGTTATTATCACCTACATCAAAAAAAAATTTATTTAAGGATACAACAACGACGACAACAGGTAGTAGTAGTGTTAGTGGTAAACCACAAAGTTTATTGCAGAGAATACAGTTTTTGCAAACGCATTTAGCCCAAGCTCCTATGCCGAGCATAACGTCAAAAAGACGCCAGTTGTTCTCAATCGAAGAGGCCTGGAATCTACCAATATCAGCTGAAATGAGCTCACGTCAACAGCAGCAGCAACAACAAATTCAACAACATCAAAATGTTCATCAGACAACACAATCGCATCAACAAAGGCAATACTCAAAAGGTTATGTACCGGTGAGTTAAAAAAAAGAATTTTTTTTTTTCTATTTGTTTTACACGGTAGAACAACAATCGAAACCGTGCTGTTATGAAGTACATTATAAAAAGGACGATACGTTTAATTTTATATTAATTTAAAGTTGGAAAACAAAATCGTATTTAATCAAGAAATCAATATAAATTTAAAAAAATTAAGCATTATTTTTAATACATTTTATTTAATTTTTGATTTTGCCTAAATTAAATTAAAAAAGGTTTGACATGTTTTGTAAAAAAAGAATAGTTTTTTTAATTTTATATTTTTTTTCTCATTCTGGACACAAACCAAATTACATTACCGACAAAATTGTATATACGTTGGTAGGCTTGTTACTATTCTGTTATACATATTTTGTTGGTTAAACTGAAAATTGGCTTTTTCTTTGCATGCTTTTTAATAAATTTTCTTTCTTAATTCTTTCACTTCCTGACTTCCATCAAAGATGGGTATGATCAAGAAATTAAATGAAAGTTTTGAAAAGTCAAAGAAAAAAAATAAATTATTTATAATAAAAAGTAAATGATGGTTATTAAAGTATGTAATTGAAGATTACAAATTTCATAATGAAAGAAAATATGTGAAATTATTAAAATTTCTTAGCTTGTTAAAAGCACATGGTGGAGACGACAAACGGTATGTATATGTTATATCAAAATTTCTTTAGTGTAGAGGTTATGTCAGGTTTTTCATTTTCAATTTAATGAAAAAAATTAAAAAATTTTGTTTAAAAAAAAAAATAGAAATAAAATCGCAGATCTCATTCCATTTTGTACATTTAATTGCACTATGACGTTCCACTGCGATAGATAAATTTGGTTTTATATTCAGTTTTTTTACTATGATATAATAGCAATTAAACTAAGCCCACAAAACCAACATTTTAATTTCAGTTAATTTTTTTTCTCACCTTTCCGACTGTATATATGGTACATATCAGACTTAATTAAAAGTATACATACCGGTACCGTGATTTTCGGAAATTATAATTTTAAAACTAGTACTAAATGAAGCAGTAAATGTGATTATTTAATATCGCAATAATACTTCAAACTGAACTATAAATGGCTTTTTGTTGTCCCCTTGCGATAAAGAAATTGATTCCATTATTAAGAGTTCTTTTTAAAATAAAACTTTCTCTTGCACAGGAATCAAACACATAAATTATACATCAAGTAGGCGTATCACAATATGTAAATTACTGTATGATATTCGACTTCTAAAAAAATAAAAAAAAAAAAATATTTTTTGTTTCTCATAGGCTCAACAGGGACCACCTCCACCATACCCTAATCAGGGAACTAATAGCTCGTCACAGATACCTGCCAAAAGATTTAAATCTAGTGATGATCCCACAAATGGGAATCGCCCATCGCAACCAGCATTTTACTTATCTCAACAGCAAATGCAAATGTTACAATTTTTACAACAAAATCAAAGTAGTTTAAATCCTCAACAAGCACAACTTTATCAACAACTTAGTAATCAATACAGATTAATGACTCAGCATCAACAACAAATACGAATACAGCAGCAGCAACAACAACAACAGCAATTACAGCATCAACAGCAACAGACAATCATTCAACAAAGTGGTGTTTTTCAACAACCTCAGACAACCGGGGGAGTACGAACTCCACAATCAGATCAAAATGCTGCTTTTAATTTAAATAATTTTCCAGCTGCAACTGGAAACACGCAACCACCCGCAGTTATTCCCTATAAATCAGCGAATAATAATGATTTTAAGTTAAATGATCAACACAATCAAAATCTATATGATTTAGCGAATTCAAATGATTTTACGCAAATTCCACCGTCAAACGATAACGATTTAGGTAAGAATATACATATGTATGTTATTTATTTTATACATATATTAATATTTATTAAAGTTAAAATGATGTTAAAAAATTAAATTAACTTTCGTTCTACTGAATAACAATTATGTAGATAGTTTATAATCTGATAAAACTTTAATAAAATTGAATTTGAATTTAATAATTTTAAAAACTTCAATAATTCATAGATGATTTAACTGTTAATTATTTAATTTAAGGTGTTACAGATCAAGAACTTCAAGCTTTATTATCACAAAAAGATTTGGCTGAAGATATATTGAAAACATTAGCTTCCGATGGATTAGATATTAAGGAAGAATTAGATGCTGATGATTTGAGTGATTTAACAAATAGTAGTAGTAATTTTATGCAACCAACAACACCAACAAATTCTTCAACACATCGAAATAAATCACCACCCATAAAATGTGAAGCAACATCAACATCATCTTCTTCTATGTTTTCTTCCTCGGTTGGAGCAACTGTCAGAGAAGAAATAAAATTTGAATCACATTTAAAATTTGAAAAAATCTGTGAAGACGATGATGATGAAGATGATAGTCCACCAAATTTTACAACCCTTATGAATAGTAAACAATTAATAGAATCTGTAAAAAAATTAGGCACCATTGATCCGCCACCAGCATGTTCAGTATTATCAATAGAAGCAAAACCACCGATACCTCCTGAATGCCCTCCACAAAGGTTAACACGTGAACAATTATTACCTCCCACACCGTCTGTGCATTTAGAAAATAAAAAACACGCATTTAGCCCACAACTACAAGAATTTTGTTTAAAACATCCAATTGCTGTTGTTAGAGGTTTAGCTGGAGCGTTAAAATTAGATTTAGGTTTATTTTCAACAAAAACTTTAGTTGAGGCAAATCCAGATCATAGTGTTGAGGTTAGAACACAGGTTCATCAATCTCCTGATGAAAATTGGGACGCATCCCAAGGTAAACGTGTTTGGCCTTGTATATCTCATAGATCTCATACAACAATAGCTAAATACGCACAATATCAAGCATCAAGTTTTCAAGATAGCTTAAAGGTAAACTTATAGATAAAAAATATACATATATGTATTATAAAAAAGTTTTGTGTTAAAAAATACGACTAAACATTGCTTATTTTCTAAATGTTCTACAAATTTTTAGGAGGAACGAGATAAAAATTCTGGTGTTCAAACAATGTCAGATTCAGATTCAAAAGATTCTGTGACGAATATTTCAAAATCAAAGCGTGTTAAATTAGGAAAAAATGGCAACAAAATGTTAAGGTAAATTTATTAATATACAATATAAAATCATCTAACAAAATCAAAATGCATTCAAAAGTATTTTTTGATTTAAAAAGTTATTACTAAATCGTTATTAATTTTGAATGCAAGAAAAACTAAAAGAAAGATTTTCGCTAACATTACTCTTATTATTTTTCGATTGAGTATCGTTTGATAGTAGACCTTTCTACAATACCAAACTCTTAAAACTTCCTTGTTTAGATAAGTACATAAAAATTTTTGAAAATGATTTTTTCTACAGATTCGGTACTAATGTTGACTTATCCGATGAACGAAAATGGAAAATTCAACTACAAGAATTACAAAAATTACCAGCATTTGCACGTGTTATATCTGCATCAAATATGTTATCGCATGTTGGTCACGTAATATTAGGAATGAATACAGTACAATTATATATGAAAGTACCCGGTAGTCGAACGCCGGGTCATCAAGAAAATAATAATTTTTGTTCAATTAATATAAATATTGGACCAGGAGATTGTGAATGGTTTGGAGTGCCAGATTCATATTGGGGTGGAATACAACAGTTATGTGAACGTAACAATATTCATTATTTACATGGATCATGGTGGCCTGTATTAGAAGATTTATATAGAGAAAACATTCCAGTGTATCGATTTATTCAAAGACCAGGAGATCTAGTTTGGGTCAATGCTGGGTAAATTTAATTAAAAAAGTTTTTTTATTACATTTAAACTTATTTTTTTTTTTTTGTTCTTTATAGATGTGTTCATTGGGTACAAGCTGTGGGTTGGTGTAATAATATTGCATGGAATGTTGGGCCTTTAACGGCACGTCAATATTCTTTAGCTATTGAACGTTATGAATGGAATAAATTGCAAAATTATAAAAGTATTGTGCCAATGGTCCATTTAAGTTGGAATTTAGCTCGAAACATTAAAGTATCCGACCCAAAGTTATATGACTTATTAAAGTGAGTAATATAAAATTGTATGTGAAATTAGAAAAAATAATAATTGTTTTAATTGATCTTTCTTAGAATGTGTTTACTATCAACTCTTAAAAATGTGATACATACTTTAGAATATGTTAAATCTAAAGGAGTCGAAATACGATTTCATGGTCGTGGTAAAAATGAAGCATCTCATTATTGTGGTCAATGTGAGGTAAATAAAACAAAATTTAAATAATAAATTAACGTAATTAACAAATGATTTTTATTTATTTTGATGCTTTCAATTTTGTTTTTCTTTTATTTATTTTTAGCTTGAAGTTTTTAATGTACTTTTTATTCGTGAAGCAGAAAAACGCCATGTTGTGCATTGTTTAAACTGTTCTAGAAAGCAATCCCCAAATTTACAAGGATTTGTTTGTTTAGAAGAATATAGATTAAATGAATTAATGCAAATTTATGATGCGTTTACAATATTTAAACCTCCAGCGAATACACTGACTAATGTTTAATAGTAGATATATTTAAAAATAAAAAATAGTTAAATTTTTAATTTTATTAAACAGAAATATTATAATTTTGCCGTATTTAATTATGTATATTTTCTTATCTCTTATTTGAGTATTTATTTAGTTTTCATTAAATAAATATAATATTCATTCATAGATTTTGTACAAAAAAAAAATTGTATAAATCAAAAGTTTTATTTATTTCAATGTTATAATATTTTTTAAATTTTATTTTATTTTTTTTTAATTTTTTTTTTGTATTAAAATTTTTGAAAAATATTTTAATCGGTTGATTATTTTTGTTAAATAAATAATTAAAGAAAAAACAAATATATTAAATATATTTAGAAAATAGATAAGCTGAAAGATGTATGTAAATAAAAACTTTTACTTAAAATATTAAGAAAAAAATAATATAGCATTAAAATATATAGTAATCATGACAATTACGATATTTTGTCATAAAAATCATTTTAAAATTAAGTTAAATAATAAATAATACTTGAAATGCATAAAAACAAAAACACTAAAAATGTAAAATTAATCTTATTTTAGTCTTATTTTTAATAAAATTTATAAAATAGACTATTTTATAAGAATCACAAAACAAAAAAAAAAATTATAGTAATAATACGATATATTAATGATCTCAAAACATTAAAACAAAAATAAAACTGTATAAAAAATATATTTAAACACGTGTTTTACATTTGTATGTAGAATTTTCTTTTATGAAAATTTAATTTTTTTTTTTTTTTGTAAATAGAAAGTAAATATGTATAAGAAATAAATAATAATAACGACAAAGCGGTTGCGTTCATACACCAAAGTAGAGCTACATTTAATTTTAATAAAATTGTACATTGTTCTTATTTACAAAAAAAAAAAAAAAAACTAAAATAAATCATTCGCAATATATTTATAAACATAAAAATAAATCGTTTTTAGCTCAAAACGTATTTACTGTCCATAATCATTTAAGATAAATTTCGATTTAAAAATAAAAGAAAAAAATCAATTAAAAAAAAAAGTTATGTTTTTGAATAAATTTTAATTTTTCTTTATATATTCTTTTTTTTTTCAATAATTGTAAATCCTTTTCAGTTATTCAAAATAATTAAATTCATTGAAAAAAATTCCGGACACGAAAGATATTTTAATTCAGTATAACATTATTTTTCCACTAATAAGAAAATGTAACCGTAAAAATTAATTTAAACAATTAATTTTTTTTTTTTGAACTAGAAGTAAAATTTTAGTATTCAATTAATAAAATCGGTAGGTGCTTTTTTTAAAACAAAAAACAAAAACGTTTTAGATTATAAAAGGAAAATTTAATGCAAATATATTATAAATATTTGCGATACAAAAGATAAATAATATGTATTTAAATTTTCGAATGAGTTTGTTTTACTTTTGTCATTTTTTATTTTGTAAATTGATAGTTGACCCTCAGCCAGAGTATATTGAAAATATTTTTTTAATTTCGTCATTTTTTATTTTTAAAGATCTTTTAAATATCACAAGGAAAATTTTTAAAATTTAAATTTACCAAAAAATATTCATTTAACCTTGTTTAGTTAAAAACGATCTTTCATATAAAAAAAATGTTTTTTTTTTTTTTATATATTTTCGTTTTATTTGGAATTTAAAATATAAATCAAAACAGAATTTCTTCCTTTAATGTAAGATAAAAAAAAAGCAAAATTAATAATAAATTAAAAAAATAAAATGTTAATGAAAAGAACAATGCATAAAAAAATGTATGAAAAGTGTATAAAGAAAATAAACAATAATTAAACAAGATAAAAAAAAAAAAAAACAATTTGAAAAATAATTAATTAGGAAATGAAAATGACCAGTAAATCACTGCCAAAAGAGATTGAATTTGAAATTTTTAAATAAAGTTTAAAAAAAAAAATACATATAAAATGAATAATTCATATTTAAAAATATAAAATAAAATTAATTTTTAAATATTGGACATTTCCGTTTTTGATTTTTTTTCTCTTTACATTGGTACGTAAATCATAAATTATTTTCAAAAATTTCCAGATCCACATTTTTTCATCAATAAATTTACAACATTTCAGATGAGAACTTTCTTTTGATATTTACATTAAAGAAATTTTTTATAATGTAAAAGATTGTAAATTTAAATATGTATGTACATACTTCAATACATATTTGTACAGAATAGTAAATTTCGATAATATTGAAATTTTTATTAAAATTTTTAAACTTTTAAAACCAACTGAAAATTTAATTTAACAAAAAACAAATATTTACGTACCCTTTTTTACTTAATAAATAAAAAAATTTTTATTTTTAAAATGAAATGAAAAAATTATTGCCATATTAATAATTAAATCAGGAACAAAAAAAATTTTTCTTTGCAAAATTAAACAAAAATAATTCAGATCAATTTATAAATTTAAATTTTCAAATATGAATAAATTTTAATTTTTTTTTTTCTTTTTTCCTTAAATAAAAATATTGTGTATAAATTTAAAATGAAAATGAAAAAGTATAGTAATAGGAAAAAAAAATTAAGGCATATAGCAAGTTATTAAATAGCAAATTAATTATTGTAGAAGGAACTTTAAGTTGTGAATATGTAAGGGAATAAAATAAAAAAAAAACAAAAAAAATATCTGTTCTGTTTTTAAGAAGCAACAAAAGTAACAAAAAGCGTAGTAAAAAATAAAAATATAAACAAATTTATCCTTTTAAAGTAAATTAAAAAAAAAAAAAAAATGTGTAATTTGAAAATAAGGCAACGTTATTGTATGAAAATGTTTGTTTTATGCATTAAGATGATTCTGATTGTAAATATAAAAAAAATTAATTATAAATTAAAAAACAAAAAAAAAAAAATTAAAAAAATGGAATTATTTTTTGAAATTATCCAAAATCAGGAAAATACAAAAAATAATACATAAAAATATTTGTAATTTGATTATAAAAAGAAATGAAAAAAAAAAACAAAAAAAAAAAAAAGAAAATTCATTAAAGTGTTTATTTTAAAAAAAAAAAATATAATTTGTTTGTTTTGTTTTTAGTATCTTCTTTTTTAGATCTTTATTTATTTATTTTTTTTTAAATACTCACAAAAAAAAATTTTTTATCCACAATTCTTTTTTTGAAATTTTAATCATTATTATTTTCAACATAGCTACTAAAAAATTAACAAAATAAAAAAAAAAAATAGTACTAGGTATTTCTAGTGGTTATAATACTTTTATCAAAATTTTATTATGAATTTGAAATTGCACTCACCTTTGTAATTTCTAATATTAACAATAGTGTTAGCAGAATTTTTGTATTTTTCTATTTTATTTTTGAATACTACATGTATAATATTTCATGTTTTGTATTAATTTATTTTTATATAATTTCGCATAGAAATACATAAGAGTCAATGAGTATTGAGTACGAATCTTTAACGAATGATTCGTATAAGCAGAATATTTTTCAAATTTTATATATTAACGCTGGATAAGTTGGATTATAATAATCCTTTTTTTTGTAACGGTTATTACCGCAAAAAATGGTTTATGGTTAATAAAATGGTATGGCATTTAAAACCTTAATTTCATTGCACATCTTGATTGAGAAATAATTTTGCGCAATTTGAAAGTCACCTCTGAATTGTAACGAAAGAGCTGCAAATGATTTTTTTAGAATTTGATCTATAAATTTTATTACAATTTTTTATTATAAAAATTTCGCGAAAGTTGATTTTAGTTTTTTAAAAAAAATTATTTTTAAAGGAATATGATTTTAGATAATACCATATTCGTAATATATACAAAGGTGGTGTAATCGTTTTTAATGCACTATTATTAAGAGTTTTTTTTTAACATAAATCTTTATCTTTTGTTCAGTTCATTGTGTTGTTGATTTTGTATTTTTATCACTTTAAAGTGATTTAAAAAGAAATAACAAATAAATATTTATTTTGTTTGAATTGTGAAATTTCTTTTCACAATTTGTTTATAAGTATATCATCTGTATGTCTTAATAACTAAATAATTTCTCTCTTATATATATATCTTCACTCGCCCAATAAATCCTTGGTTATTTAACAATAAAATATTTTCCAAAAATCGGTTTTAACATATGAAAAATATTTAAAAAAAAAAAACAACCAATTTCTTTAACAAAAATATTTGTACATATTAATAAAAATAAAAATAAATGAAAAAATTAAAAGTCTTAATTAATTCAATAAAACAAAAAACCCTCAAAAAACATTTAATAAAACACAAAACATGGAAGTAAAAAAAAATATATATCCATACATAGTAAAAATAAGAAAATTCAAACCTCATAATTTGTTATAAACTTTTTTAATATTTTGTATTGTATATACACATACATATATATATACGATTTATATAAATATATGTATATTAAAAATTTATAAATACAAAAATTTAAAACCGAATTAACATTTAAGGATAAAACAAGGATCAATTAAATAATTACATATGTATATAATAAGTATGAATATAATTATATGATAAAATATTATAATTAAACTTATAATTAATTTTTTTTTCTTTTTGTTATTAAAATTTATACATAAATGAAATATAAGAATCATAAATATTACTAATTGCATTATACATCAAAATTCAAGATCAATTACAAAGATTGACAACTTTAAACAATTGTTTCATTTTTGAATTTATTAAATTCGTATTTATTCTTTTTTTTTTAACCAAGAGGTTCAAACCGATCAAAAATTATGTTTATAATTCAGTTTCTGCTGATATAACAAAAAAAAAAAACATTGTATATAGAATATTATTAAATTATGCATTTTAATTAAATAAAATACTTTCTTCTATTAAAATCAATTTAAAAACAGAAGTCTTATGAAGTTGAACCTCTCAGTATGTTTCAAGTAGCTTCATAAAATAAAGCTAAAGGAGCATATTTAATAAAATTTCATAGGCTGGTTGGTAATCATTTTATCTTGATATCACAACAAAAGCTGTTATGGTTATTCAATTAAAAACGAGGATTACTGCGTCATAATAATACATAATATATTCTGGGGAATTAATGTGGAGATTTTTGAGCTTCACGTTAAAAATCTTTATGAAGTTTAAACGATTTTACATTAGTTACCCCGAAAATCAATATAAAACAAATTATTTAGTTCATTTTTTCCCTCTTTTAAAATACATATGAGTCTCTAATAATTCTCTAATATATGTTGGATTTTAAAACTTTCGTAAATTAGTTGAATTCAACAAAGTTAAATATATGAATGCAGTAATTTTTTACATAATATCGTATTTTGCATTTTTTAACCGAACTACTTATCATTCATTTTGCTAATGCTTGCTGAAAAAATAAAATGAACCTCATCAAAACCGATAATAATTGATTTAAAAATAAAATCTCCAACTAGTAAGAAATATTATAATACATACATACATACACACTTAAATTTACAGATACTTTTTTTTTTCCAAAATTTTATCTTATTATATTTTTATTTTATTTTTTTTTTTAATTTGAATGTGCATTTACAAACCTCAATTAATAATTAAGACCACAAAAAAAAGTTTTGCTACGTCTCAAAAATTAATTAAATTCAATTCGAGATTTGGGTGCATATATTAAAGTTCATATAATAAAATAAAAGACAAAAATCTAATATGTAATTACATTAGGCAAGGAAATTTTATTGATGGATTGTGGTTCAATATTTAAATATAAATACAAAAAAAAAAAAAAAAACAATAATATTGAAAATATTGTTCTTAATTTTAATTCAAATAAGGACAAGAAGAAATAATATTTCATTATAAATAATTAAAAATAAAAGGAAAACCAAAAAAAAAAAAAACCGTCATTAAAAAAGTTTTTGTGCCTTTCAATCGATATAGCATCAACATAAAAAGAAAAAAAAACGTAATAATAAATATTAAATGAGAAAAAAAATAAAAAGTATTTAAAATTACATTTTAATATAATGAAATCAACGCATACAATTTAATATTAAAAGTAAATATGTATTATAATACAAACAAAAAAAAAAACAAAATACAAGTTTTAAAAATTTTTTCATAAAATTATTTTTAATTTTTTTTTTTTTGTAATTTTTAAGCAAAATATTAATATAAAATTATAAAATTTTAATAAAATTTATAGGTTGGTTATAGCAAACCAAAAACAAAATATGTATGTATATACCAAAAAGTAATATGGTAATATCATAAAAAAGCCCAATCGTGTTGAATATCCAAATTTTAAAAGTAATCTATACTGATACATGTACATACATATAAATTTGGACACTTTAAATTGGAAAAATTTCAACATTTCTTTTATACAATATGTGATTAAATTAATTAATAAATTTTTATCTGTTAGATTTGTATGGATTTGTATTTGTATCTTTTAATTACTTTTCTTTGGTGATTCTAAGATTTACTTCAAAACATTCTATAAAAAAATTTTTTTAAACTTTGCATGAACTATAATAAAAAAAAAAGAAGAAAAATAACGTAAATAAATGCGTATCAAATATTATAAAAAAAAAAAATAATAATAATATAAATAATAATTAATTATCCGTAAAAAAAAAAAATTAAAAATAAAATAAATATTTTTTATATAAAAACATAAAAACTAGGAATACAAAAGTACCGAAACAAAACAAAAAATTATTTTTATGAACTGATATTACAAAGAAAAACAAAAAAAAAATTTGTTAAAAACCAAAAAAAAAAAAAAAATAAAAATAAAAGAAAAACTATAGTAAAAAAATATAATAGAGAAGAAAAAAAATAATATTTATTATATTCATTTTATATCTCATATTTATTTTTATATATTATAGGATTTTTTTTTTTGTTATATATTTCATTAATTTTCAATAAAAAATAGCCCAAAATATTAACATTCTGTATTTAAAAAAAATTAACAAAGATATATTTTTAATTCAATTTTAATTCAATTAAATCCTTGATTTTAATTCTCTCGAATCCTTTAATTTAAGTAATAATGATTGATTATTTAATTTTAAAGAAAATAAAAATTTAATTTATTTTTCATTAATTTTCGTATTGCTTACAAAAGATTTTTTTTTTTTTGTTCTGTTTTGTTCCCATATCCGGTTTAACGAAACTTGTCTTTCTGCAGTTTCTTGCATATATATATATATTATATCAAAATTAATGAAAATGAATAATTTCCTCACAGTTTATTTATTCTTTTTTGAAAATATAATTTAATAAAAATAAAAATGTTATTTGTTAAGGCTTCATCCACGCAGAAAGCGGGCGGCCAAACATATTGGTTTTAAAACAAGTAGTCATACAGAAAAGCGATAAGATGGCGATTTTTTTGCGGCATGTGTTTAAATATTGGGGCGGCAAAACTGCGATAAATTAAGAAAATATTTTCAGTTTTTAATTCAAATTAATGTGTTTATCGGGTTATATCAGTTTTAATTGCAATAAATGATCATATAAACAAATCAGATGTTAATTTAAATAATATTAACTACATAGTTTGTTTTTTATATTATTATATTTATTATGTAATATAAAAAACCTAATAAAAATAAAAATATATGTAGGTATATAAATTTATACACATTATTAAATGTTTATTGATATTTTCATATACATATTCGAAAAAATTTTCTGGGTCTTCTCTCATTTTCTTATAGATATGATGAAACTCTTCAAAACTAGCTCATTCCATATTAATAGGATGTATTTCATATCATCGATTATTTTCAAAAATGAAATTTTTTAGTAAATAAAAATTTGCTTCACAAAAGAAAATTTTATGAAGAATCGGTATTTTAAAGAATATGTACTTTATTTCAAAGCTAGCGTGAAACTGAAGAATAATAAATTCCTGTTATTAAATAAATTTGAAAAGCTGTTCTTGTCGCAGAAAAATTGCAAAATTATATGGCCATTTGCTCGCAAATAAAACGCCCATCCGCGTCAAGGCCTCAATCTTGTACTGAATTAATATGCTGAGTACTCATAATACTGATTTTATATTTTTTATAAAAATTCTAAATTGGATTCAAATAAGTTTTGCAAATGCAAGTGCATTTTAATATACGTAAAATTTCAAAAAATTAAATCCAATTCGTATTAATTTATGCAATCCAGAAAATATAATTTAATTTTTGTTGCAAAGTATGATAATCGGTATATCGGTATTTCCGGTTTCTAAAATTATAGTTATTTCCTATATATTTTATATATTTTTACCATTAAAAAAAAAATTACTTTTAAAAGTAAACGAACAGTTTTGATTGTTAAGAAATCATTTCCGGTTTGAAGGTTAAGTTAATTCAGTTTAGTTGGGCCATTTAGATTTTTTTTTTTGTTATTATTTTGGTATTTAAATTTTTGTTATTATTAACTTGTGAGAAGTTGTTTTCATACGATTTCATATTGAATTTATATAAAACATAAATTTTTACTTTAAATTTTAATTATTTAAATAAATATAAATATAAATTATAATTTTTTTCTTTTAAATATTTCACCAGTTGTATTAAATTCCCATCGAAAACAGATAGAATGACATATTATATTATCAAATATAATTAAATAATAAATAGAAGCAATATATTTCATATTTTTATTAAACAATTAATAAAACTAATAATAAAAAATTATTTTTGTTTTAAATAAATCATTAGATTAAATTTTTTTTTTTTATTTAAATGCTTCAATTAATTTAATTTCATTATGCTTTTTAAATAGTTGCTCATTATTGTATTATATTTATGCAAATATGTATGCAAATATGTATTTGAAATTTTTAATAATTTCTTTTAATTATATATTTATTAATTCATATATTATATAAATTACAAAAAGATAATTAAAATTAAAAAAAAAAACAAAAAAAAAAAAAACTAAAATAATGAAAATTATTAAAAAATAAAATAAAAGTAAACAAAAAAAAAAATATTTTAAATCATCTTGTCATTAACATGAAGTAATTTTGCAAGCAAATTATATTAATAATTTAAGCTATTATAAATTTTGATTATGTAAATTATTATTAATTATTATGTAATTAAAAAAATTTGAAAAAAAAAAATACAAATATTATACAAAATTAAATGAAGTTTAATTTTTTCTTAACGACTTGGCAGTAGTAACCAGACTTCAGATAAAAAAAACTTTAAGTAAAATAATTTTAAGAAAATTTCCCCTTGTAAGAGATACAACAAAAGAATACTTAAACATTTCATTTAAAGAATCGGGGTCTAAAGAATCAACCGTAGAATGATTATGGGTTCGGTTTATTAATGTACTTTAAAAGGCTAAGTACTCAATTAATAAAGAAAATATTTATAACCACAACAGACCAGTAAAATTATTTTTTTTTAAAGATTCACTGTTAAATTCTTTAGGTTAATCTCGAGTTAATCTCGACCTAATGAAATAAAAATATTGTACATTTTCCATGTTCAATTCAGATAACTAATTGTATTTTTTCGTTATTTAAATTTTTGTATACCATTCTAATAATTATTATTAAAATTACAATAGTCAATGACTAGGAATGACTACAGTATGTACATTTTACATAAAAGATTATTATGTGCTGTAAGCAATTAAAAACTCCTAATGTAGGCAATAAATTATCTTAATTTTTTATGAATGATGAGCCGTGAGTTAATTGTCTGCGTAGAAACTGAGATATTCATTTTTAAACCTTGCTAAATTAAAGTGTGCCAATCCGTCTGCTCTTTAAATAAAATTTTTGCAGACCGTTCATACATTTTTCTATTTTTAAACTAATTCTACTAGTTTTACAAAAACAAAAATTAATATCAATTTTTAACGAAAATCAGAATAATTTCTGTACAACTCCCTACATTAAGAAAAATACTTTTCATATTATTAAATAAATATGGAATATAAAATAAATATAAAAATTTTAATTTAAAAATTATGATTTCTAAAATAACTAGACATAAAAAAAATAATATAATTTATTATACAAATAATTAAATCATGAATTAAAAATTGCATTCATTTATTTTTCAAGATCAGATTACAAATGTAAAAATTTCGGATAAATTAATACAAACAATTTTTTAAACATATATCAGTATTATTTTAAAAATAATATTTCCAACTATCTGCTGATTCTTGATTTTTTTGTTTGTGCTTACGTTCTACCAAACCGGTCAAGGCTTCTGATCTTACTGATAATGAATCAATTTTTTCAACAAGTTGTTGATATGGACTTAAAGGTTGTGTGCCCATAACAACATGTCCCAATTTTGAATCAATCTTAGCATCGAGACGTGCATTACGAATTAAGTTTACAATCCAACATTCAGCTTCACTTGGTTTCATATTTAGTTTATCTGCCAACATACTGATTGTAATACATTGATGAATTCTGCAGAATGTTTCGAAAATCATTAATCTTGCATTTTCAACAAATTCATCCAAACAAGTTACAATAAAAAAATCATTTAAAATGACAGTTTGGCATTCATGTAATTTCATACGAGCACCATCAAAATCAAAATTAACATATAAACATTCTAAAAATTCTGTTATAGGATCCCGATACGTATAAGACTCTTGTTGGATAACTTTTATTAAATCTTTTAAAGCATTTCTACGTGCACGATTTATAATTACTGCTGTAGCCAAATAACGTAAAATATGTGGACACATTGTTTGAATGGCATTTAAATATAATGGTTTATATAAAAACATTTCAATTATGACATCACGTCCTTTTTCATGATTGAAAAATACTAAAATACCCCAGTGGATTAACCAAGTTCTTTGTTGTAATGCATTTATAGATGTAAAATTGCTATTATCAATGAATTCTCGTAATCTGGATAGATCTTCAAGCGCAGAATCCCAATTGAGGTTAAGAATTTCTGAAGCTAATTTACCCCACAGAACATTTAAATAATTTTTATCCGATGGAGACATTACTAATAAACAAAAATATAAATATGATGTTGCATCTCGATAGCTACCGCATTCATATAAATATTTAGCTAATTTGTATGCACTTTCAACATTTTCTGCTTTAAAGTTGTATTCTTTTTGCAAAACATTAACAAATGTTTTAGAATCTTTCATACTGTCACTGTTTTTTAACATTTCGGTAGCTTTCATTATAGGTGCGACTTCGTTGTGCAATTCTCTCAATGTTGCAAGTACCTTAGCTTTTCTCTGTGCTAATTCTTCTGGTATTTCTTCGCCCAAATTGAGACGTTTACGTGTATCCATTGTATAATCTATCATGTTAGTTTTGTTAACAATTTCCAATATATATTGAAGAAGATCTTCCTTATTGTAAATTTCCTTTCCACATAAAAACTCAAGCAGTGGAAAAGTTAAATGCCTGTCCAAAAATTGTAGATTTTTTGCTGTTAAGTCAAACTGAGACATTTTTGTATTATGTATATTTTTTTCTATTTCTTAATAGTATATTTTATTTTTTATTAATAACTTGCACGTATACACGCTGCACACGGAAAAAAGAGCTCTTGCGGTAGCAAAAAATCTTAATGTCATTAAACGTCTACTTGACGTTAATTTCAATATTTCATTAATAAAGAGATAAGGTTTTGTTTACACAATGTTAACGAAAAAATAATAGTCAATTTAATTTATAAATTATATTCAATCAAATTAAAAATATTCAAATATCTTTTCTTTTTTGAAGCTTAATCCAATTTTTTTTACCCTGTTTCACTTATAAAATAAAATTCAAATTAAAAAAATTAAATTAATGAAGAAGACGTAAACTTTCTAAAATTCTAAAATTTGAAAAAAGAATAAAATAGGGAATATTTTTAAAATTTATATATTTTTTTGATATTAAGTTGCGCTCACACTTTAAATTTCTAATTCCTATTGAACAATATTCCTATTGAACCAGAAAATAATTTTGTTTTTATCTAGAGATCGTTGTTCATATTTATTATAATTTATACGTACATCAATTTTGCTTTTCAAAATAAATTATTTTCGTGGGTCATAAATAAAATTCGGAATTGACCAAAATTGATTTTCTAAAATGACATTTTTATTTGACAAAACGATTAAATTCCATAACCTTGACTGATGCATGACTGATGGATAAGATAACCAAGAATTAATTTTGACAAATTTTGGTGGTTTGTTGAAATTGTATTGAATGATATTCAAATATTAAACCTAATGTATTTATAACTTTGAGTCCAGTCAATGATTACTTATTTAACAAAACTAATAGAATTAACCGTTTAATTATAATGTCTGAGTACGAAGTTAATGAAGAAGATTTTTCTGCCAAGTCAGATTTGGAAGCCAAGCGAGAAGCAAGACGCCGTAATATTTTGGAAAATTCTAAACAAAGATTAGAAAAACTGAATGGTAGAATTTCAAATGTAAATGCAACAGAAAGTAAATATTTAAAATTATAAAAAATTTTTACCAAATATATTCTTTTTAAAATTTTTTTAGATAAACCACTTAATAATTCTCATCGAACTTTTTCTGATCCAGAAATGGAAACAGAAGAAATGTTTGTAGGCAATAATTCAAATTTTTCTCGTTCTCCTTTCATTCAACAAAACATTTTCAATCAGAAAGAACAAGAACTGCTAAGAAATTTACAATTTGGGCAACAATTCGAAACACAAGATAATGAAGATATAAATGATATATTTAACATGAATAATCAGCAATCAGATCAAAAATCTACAGTAGATAGTAGACAGACTCCTCTTATTACAAAAATGCTAAAATCAAAACTTCATTTGATTGCTTTATCTATTTTTACATATGGCTTTGTTGTGTTCGGAGATAAATATTTTTCTAGTTATAGTATATTTCTACCGTTTCTTATTTGGGAATTAACAGAAACAATAATTATAAGACCAAAGGAAAACTCATCGGAGGCCTTACTGAATATCGTTTTAATAATGGTTGGTGTTCCGCTAAATATGTCTCAGCCATTGCTAAAGATAATACAAACCTTAAACAAAGTTTTTAAAGATGTTGGGGTTTTTATGTTTTCTTTTGTTATATGTCACGTTATATACATTCATTGTGTTGTTCAAGATGCGGCAAATAAATTTAATGTTATTGTAGAAGAAGATTTCACATAAATAAAAAAGATTTATAAGAATTAATTAACTTTATTTTATCATTTTTAATTTCATGATAATAAATTTTCAAAATATTTTTAAAATAGTATTTATTTTTTAAAATCGACTACGATATTTTTGCTGATATTTAGGAAACACTATAACCACCTTCTAATAACAAATGATGTCCATTTACATAACTTGAATTTTTACTTAACAAGAATATTACAGAATCCACGACTTCATTTACTTCACCAAATCTAAAACAAAATCAAATAAAAACGTTATTTATTGTATATGATGGATTTATTACCGGTGTAATGGAATGTGATTTAAAAGAGGATCCGCTTTCGCAGCATCACTCCAATTTGCTTTACCCATTTCTGTCATTATAACAGTTGGGTTAACAGAATTTACACGTATTTTGCGTTCACCTAATTCTAAAGCCAAGCTTCTGGTGAGAGAATCAACAGCAGCTTTTGTTGCACCGTATGCTGAATGTCCCTGGAAAGATTTAGTTGATGCGAGTGATGATATATTAACAATACTCGAATTATTTTTAAGTTTCGGTAAGACTGCTTGAGTAACATTAAAAACAGCCTTAATGTTTACACTAAAAGTACTATAAAATCAAAAAACAATAAGAGTGATCAAAAATAGACATGGTAACCCAATAGAATTCATACTTATCGAAATCTTCTTCTGTAAGTTCTTGAAATGGTTTTATATATGCGACTCCTGCATTATTGACTAATCCATCTAATGGTTCAACATCTTTTAATTGAGATTTAGTTGCATTCCAATCGCTCAAATCAACTTGAATTATTTTTAAATTTGGACAGTCTTTTTTTAAATTTTCTAAGTTTTTTGGATTACGAGAAACAGCAATTACGTTTGCTCCACTACTGTATAGAGTCTTACAAATAGCATTTCCAATTCCTTTTAATAAAATTAATAGTAATAGATTGTTTAAACTAAGTATTTAAAAAAACAAAAAAAAAACCTTGTCCAGCTCCTGTTACAAGTATTGCTTTATTGTTGAACTCCATTTTATTTTTTTAAAAGGTCACTTTTTAAAAGCTGGGAATACAATAAATTTATTGGAAAAGTAAATAGTTCTAAACTTAAACGCAAAATCAGATTACTTATCTCTCGTATAATGTAATGACAGAAAAAAAAATTGACAGGGACGGGTTGTTTTAATATTTTATGTACGGGACTTTGTTTTAAAGCCTTAAGTCTATTTTAAAAATAAGCTATGTGGATATACATATATGTAGGTTATAAAAAAATTAATCTAAATAAAATTTCAAGCTTAGTTTGAAATTAGGTTTTAATTTCAACTTTATACTTCATAGAGTAAATATTTTTTGTTTCAAATTCTACTTTATTTACATAATTTTTTTAGTAGCAAAATACAAAGAAATAAAAAAAATGTTCTCTATAAACTCTATAAATTGAAAATAATATTAACATTTTTCTTATCAGTCAGATTTGTATTAGTAAAATGAGCCTCTTAATTTTTTCTAAATAAAGAGAAAATTTTTCTCATAAAACCTTTCTTTTCTACCTTAGTGTCTAATTCACTTTTTTTTGTCTCAATGATTGTTTCATCATTTTTAATTTCACCCGTACCCCTCCTCTCTTTAAAATCCGAATCACTTTTTTCTAAATTTATTTCGCCCAATTTATTTTCAACATTTTCGCATTTATTAATATTTGATTTTAAAATGTTTTTTTGGGAAAGAGTTTCTGCAACATAAATTTGAGAATTATCTGAAGAAGGGCACCAAAATCCCTATTCCGATTTTTTAGTTTTGTTAATCTTACTTCCAGTAGTAGATTTGGCCTCCGATGGATCTATTAATGAATCTTGACGAACAACATCAATATGTCCTAAACGTATCATTTTTTCTTCCCACTTTTCTATATTTTTCCTACAAAATTCCGACAATAACATAATTTTAGAAATGAGAAAAGATATAAAAAGATAAGTATATATACCTATATGCTTCAATTTCTATTTTAGAATCTTTAACAAAGGGTTCTTTTTCAGCATCCGATAAACGTGACCATTTCTCAGAAGTTTTCTTATGCCACTCTCTATAGGTTTGGTTTGGGCCTTGTGGTGTTGCAGTTCTCTCGTAAACTAGAAACTTCAAAAAGGCCGAAGATGGTTTTTTTGGTTTTCCTAATTCTTTAACCCGTTTTCGCATTGCCCGCTTTTGTTTAGCATCTGCAATTTCTTGCTTTAGTTGTTTTATTTCATTTCTCTGTGTATCTGTAATTTTGCTGTCATATTTTATTCTAGTTTCTAAGTAACTTATTTGGTCTTTTTTGAATTCTTCTTGAAGCTGTTTCTTGCTTGCTTCATCTAAATTTTCCCATTTATTAGCCATTATTTTGACAATTTCAAAAGCTTTAGCATTTGGATTTTCGGAAGTAACTGTATTTCGCATTTTTTGCATAAAACGAAAGTATGGGGTAAGTGGTTTTTTTGGTTTTGGTGGAAGACCAATACGTTCTTCTAAAGTTGTTTTGAGCCCAGCTGAATGAAAAATGAGTGGAACATTTTGTCTGAAATAAAATTGGTTTTAATAATTAATATTTAACCTCAAAATACAACTTACCTAGTTTGAAGACAGCTTCGACATGATAATGAAAGAATTCTAAAAGAATTATTTAACGACATCATCATAATGTTGTGCTATCCTTTTTTTAGTAAATAAATTTATTATTTTTCAAATTTGAAAACAAGTAATTTTCTTTCAATGTTTTTGAATATATGTCTATGTGTAGCGTCGCTGTTTTAACTCTTAAGCTACCTGCTATACGCAAAAGTAAAAACATACATTTTATATACAAACAACAAAATAATTTTAATAAATTTAACTATCTTTAAACTATCTACTTAAATAACTATGGAAAAAAATTTGATTTTAATAAATATGTTATTGTAAATATATATATTTATATACGCATTCATAATTATTTCATAATTATATTGAATTGATTAGTTGTGAATTGTGATAAAACCTTTAACAAAGTCGTTTAACTTTTAAGAAAGTCGCTTAGGTACATTAAAACTTGATATTATGTGTGGCTAACGTAAGTTTTTTTCGTATGAAAATCAAGTCAACAGATGATTATTTTTATTAAATTGATAATTGATGTAATATGTATATATATGATGATTTTAGCGGGCAGCATAAAAATAAAAACATTGTTTATTTTATTAGTGCGATTTTAGTGATTGATAAGTAATTAAATAATAACTATATTTGAATTAAAGTTAAAAAAAATTATACGTATATAATGTTATACTAATTAGATATGGTAGTATATTTTTTTTCTTTAAATTTTTTTGGATGAACAATATAAAATAAACATTTGGGAAAGTAATTTATTATTTATAAAAGAATAAGTCATTTATTCAATTTGATTGCTTTTTAAATATTACTGTTTACAACTAGTTTACAACATCAACGACAAATTACTCCTCAAGTGCTACAATTGCTTTTTATTATAAACTTAAAAGAAATGCTAATCAAAACATACAATAATTAGGTAATAATAAAAAAATTTGTGTTGAGAAAACGAATATGTATGTATGTATTTAAAACGATTTTCTGTTAAACTAACTGTTTGTGTACCATTTTAATAAAAAATATGTTTATAAAATTTGTAAAACTTTAATTAATATTTTTTTAAATATTTTTTAGTGCAAATTAAAATAAAATCTCAAAAAGCAATTTATTATTTTTATCTTAAAATTTTTTACCAAAATAATTCAATTACATTTACATAATATACTTATCTATGTAAGCATTTCAATATAACATTTCAAAAGGCACTCTTATTTTTCGCTTACAAAATGTTAACATAATAAATGATATATAACAGATACATATAGGTATATATTGCATAAGATAAGATAATATAATTAAAATGCTGCAATACCCGTTATTGCACGCCCCAAAATCAAAGCATGTATATCGTGAGTTCCTTCATATGTGTTAACAGCTTCTAAATTCATAACATGTCTTATAACATGATATTCATCGGATACACCATTTCCTCCTAACATGTCTCTTGCAACTCTTGCTATATCTAAAGCTTTTCCCGCGTTATTTCTCTTTATCATTGAAATCATTTCAGGTGTGTGTTGTTTTTTATCTTTTAATCTTCCTACTTGTAAGCAAGCGTGTAATCCTAAAGTTATTTCAGTAGACATGTCAGCCATTTTTTTCTGTATGATTTGATTAGCTGCCAATGGTCTTTTAAATTGTTTTCTATCTAATGTGTATTGTCTTGCTATTGACAAGCATTCTTCAGCAGCGCCAAGTGCACCCCATGCAATTCCATAACGAGCATTATTTAAACAACCAAATGGTCCTCGAAAACCTTCTACATTTGGTAATAAATTTTCTTCAGGAACATGAAGATCATCCATTAAAATCATTCCGGTTGTCGAAGCTCTCAAGGAGAATTTTCCTTCAATTTTTGGTGTTGATAAGCCTTTACTTGATTCTTTACGGTCAATTATAAAACCACGTAATTTACCGTCATCACATTTTGCCCAAACAATTAAAATGTTTGCAATTGGTGAATTTGTTATCCACGTTTTACTACCATTTAACACATACGTTTTTGTTTTATTATCATATTTTGCTTTAGTTTCCATACCCCCCGGATCACTGCCGTGGTTTGGTTCAGTTAATCCAAAACAGCCTATCAAATTACCCTTTGCTGTAAAATTAAAAGAAAAATTACTGTATATAAAAATTTATTGGTTATTTTGAAACTTTACCCATTTCTGATAGATATTTTTCTTTTTGTTTTTCATTTCCATAATCATAAATAGCACCCATTGACAAGGAACTTTGCACACTTAAAGCACTTCTGTAAGCTGAATCTACTCGTTCAACTTCTCTAGTTAAAAGACCATAACTTACATTGGATACATTAGCACAGCCGTAACCCTTTAAAGTGCACCCTAAGGCACCCAACGAACCCATTTCGGTTAATATTTCTTTGTGAAACACTACGGAAAATAACAAAATTTATTAAAGTATTTATTTGCATATACATTGTACATATATTATTATACGTGTTTTTTAAGCAATAGTAATAAACAAAATCTTAAAGGATCAATAATAATCAACAATTTTTCAACATTTTTTTTTACTACTTCAACATTTTTTTTTACTAGGTAATAGATTTTTTTGAATATTTAAATAATGAATATGACCTTGAAAAAGAAAATGAATATGTATATTAATATCTTATCTATGTACATACGTATAAAATAAATATTGACAACGTAATGTACGCAAATCTTACCTTCATTTCGATTCGCTAAGGTAACGCGCGGTAAAAGTGTTTCTTGGCAGTAAGAACGAAATGAATCTCGAATTGAAATTTCATCTTCAGTTAACTTCGACTCTAAATTTAATGCATCATCCCATTTATAGATTGCTAAAATTTATTTTCAACATTCATACGTTTGTTTTAATAATTTTTTTTTTAACACTTACGGATTTCGTTTTTTGTGGCAAATAAACGTGATATCACTGTAAAAAACAAGTTACATTCATTAAAAACATATGTAGTTTATAATAATAAATTATCACCTAAGTTTTTGATACTTGATGGAAATCTATTAAGTTTTTGTGAAATCATTGTTGGTTTTAAGGTATAAGGTATTAGAAAATAAAAATAAGAGTTAAAATCAGATAAACTGTGTATAAATGTTATCGTTATTTGATTTTTTTTTAATTTAAAAAATTCTTAGATACTACTTATTCCAATCCAAATGTGAACCCATTGAATAATAAAAACTAAAAAAAAAAATGATAAGAAATGTCAAAAGATATTTTTATGTTATATGTTTACACATTTAGAAAATAGTTATTTTTGGGTTGCCAACTGAAAACAATTCTAATATAACTCTGTAAGGTTAATTTTTAATCAGAAAATTTTAAAAGTTATCAATTCTATTTGGAACATTAATACATATTAATGATATTTTTAAACAATGCATATGATAAACTTTTTAAAAAAAAATTTTTAATTAAACAAATTGAATAAAAATTATTAGCTGCCATATTTGATTTTTAGTTATTTGTTCAAAAAAATAGTAAGTAAATTTATACACTTCCGCATATTAAATTGTCATTCATCAAATTTTTCCTTAAATATGTACGAATAATCAAACATGTAAATGTAACTATGTATGTATAATAATTTTATGTAAATAATAATAATAATAAAATATACAAAATAATTCCCTAAGAACATGCGCTACTCAATTCTCTATTCATGTTTTTCTTGATTTTTCCTTCCTCTTGGAATTTTAGTAGGGAACTAAAATTTTACTAGAACATTTACCTTAAACACATGTACAAAAAAAAATATATATATAAAATAAAAATTAATAATAAATGAAAAAGTGGTAAGTCCTTTTTTCTTATTTCTGTCAGGTTTTTTTTTTTGTTTTTGACATTATGAAACCAATAATCGCTAACGAAGTAAAAAAGCGACGGTACGTTAAGAAAAAGGATTATCTCTAATTAAACCATTTTTTTTTTTCCTATTTTAAAATTATTAAATATATACTTGAATAATAGAAAAAATGTACGTTAAAGTTTAATAAATTAAAAATTTATTTAATAAAATAATTTAATGCAAATATTTTTTGTACATTTAAATGCATTAAAGTATAATCAATTCCTCTTTAAGTGAATATCCTTTTAATCAGGAAGAAAAAAATTTTTTTTTGTGTTAAGTTAATAGAGAAAATTTTCAAGGAAATTGTTGTGTAAAAAAATTCGTTATCGATTTAACCTAAAAATGTTAACTGTTATATAGATATATATTTCCTTATTTTTTTTTTAAATAGTGCTTTTCAATAATTATAAATTACTTTTTTTTTATTTTGAAAATTAAGTAAATATATTTGAATGAATTGATTTTTCAGGAGTCAACAATATAAGTGATCACGTAACAGTTATTATTATTTTGTTTTCTATTAATTCAAAAAAAAAATATATAGGAAACAAAATAAAAGAGAAACATATAATTGTAAAATAAAGTAGGATATTCAAAAAATGTCCCATCGTAATGAAGATGATGATGCAGGGGCCTGTTATGTATCAACACAAGAACATTGTTGTGAGATATGCGGTATGACTGGTTTATCTGATGAATATATGCGAGAGCATACTAGAACATGTCATGTTGAAGGTAGTGCTCAGTGTCCTTTTTGTGGTTTTAGCGGTGTTATACCAGCAGAACTTCTTTTACATGTTAATCAAGCTCATTTAGATTATTTAACACCAGAAAATGAATTAATGAATTTTATTGATGACCAAAGCCCAAGGTAAATAAATTAAGATTTTATGTTCTTTAGTTATTTTTTTATTAAAGATGATAAAAGTTAATTCAAACATAGAAGTTACAAACATTTGACTATGAAATAAAATATTATAATATATTTTAATTCATATGACCTTATTAAACATATGTTTGTGTTGATTACTATGTAATAAAAGTCGATATACTATAGACCAAAAAAATGTAATTAGTTAAAAAACTATGCACTATAAGTATAAAATTTTTATGTATATGATAAATTAATGTACATACGCATACAGTTGCAATATATATATATACATAAATTATTTTGAATTTTACTAATTTTCAATCAAGCATTAATTTATTAATAAGAATTTAAAATAATTTGTAAGTAGTTTACTAAAATTTAATTTATTTTACTCCATTTTGCTTTACCATATTCTTTTATTTTTTTTGTACGAATTGAATTTAAATTAGTTTGAACCTTGAAAATAAAACGTATATAATGCGTTATTTTATTTAAAAATAAAGTTATGTGTGTAAACATTTTTTTTCAAGGATTATTTAATTTGTTTTTTATTGTTAAAATTATTCAAAATATTAATAACGAACTAAAGATATTTTTTTAAAATATAAAGATAAAATAAATGTTTATTAAAAATTAAAATATGTTTTATTAATTAATTTTATTTTTCTTTTTAAGTGTGGACGGAGATTCTGATTCAATATCAGAAACAAAAATGAATTCAACTTATTCATCTTGCTCATCCCATAGTTATCATTATCATGGGAATAATAAAATTAATGGTATAGGTCCAACAGTAAATAATGTTAATAATTATTCTTCAGATAATAAATCAGAAAATACAACAACACCAACAACAAATAAATCAAAAACTAAACTTTCTGTAATAACCATACCATCTAGTAATAAACAAACAAATTTAAAACAACAATCAATTACTTCAGCAATAATAACAACAAGAACAAATTCTAATACAACAAACTTAAATACTAATAATTCTAATCGAATAATATCATCGAATTTGGATAATGTTGTAAAACAACCGTCTAATGCTTTAAATAATTCTAATAATAGTAATACAAATAATCAATTAAAGCCGTCGTGTTCGAATAATTTTAATTTCCAAAATATTTCAAATTCGAAACATCAACAACATCAGCAACTTAAATTAGCTAATGAAACTAATAAAAACTGTGATATGAACGGTGGTGCTAGTAGCAGTAACAGCAGCATTAATAGTAACAATAGTAATAGCAGTAGTAATGGTTGTAGAGATTATATGAATGGATATGAATATGGAAATAATATTTTATCTGGTAATAATTCTAGTAATAATGGTAGTGGTGGTGGTGGAGGTGGTGGTAGTAGTGGTTCACCATCTAGATCCCAATTGGGATTAAAATTAAAAAGTAATTCACCAGCTACAAAAAAATTAAGTCCTTTGCAGGTAAATAAAGTACCAAATTTCAACTTTTTAAATTAAATAAGTTGCAAGTTTTTTTTACTTAATTTAATTAGGACCAAATATAATATGTATTTTTTAATTAATTTTTTGTAGTGTCCACTATGCCCATACACCTCAGACAATGCAAATATTTTAGAAGAACATATAAATCGTTCTCATTTTGATCCATTAAGTCCTGGTGTAAATGGATCATCAGCATCTTCAAACAATCATTTTGGTACCTTAAATGCTTTACAATGTCCAATTTGTCTAAGATTATTTGATTCATCTTCAGATTTAGAGCTGCATGTCAACATAGAACATAGGTATAGCATTTTTTAGTTTGAAATAAATAAAGAAAAATTAAGTTTTGTTATAATAAAACATAAAATGTAACTATTACAGAGATATTTTAAGTCCTGGGAAACCAAATACATCTGAGACTCAATTTAATTTAGGGCATAATGGTAGTATTTGCCCTGTATGTAATATATCATTAGATAATATGAAACCACAAGAAATGGAATTACACATTGAAGGTCATTTTACAAAATCACCCAAAAATATTAATTTTGACACAGATTTAGAAAAACAAGCTCAAAAATTAAGAGAGCAAAGAGAATTTGAAATGTTAAGAGCTCAATATGGTATGGATGATCAAGGTAATTTTCGTGAACAATCAGCAGCTGCAATGCAACGTGCTGTATATGCAGGTGAAATGAGCGTGGCGGACTACTATGAGAGACAAGTTGGTTTAAGAGCAGCTGAATCTCATGGAATTGATGACGGTACTTCTTGTACAAAGTCAGTCGCAGGTAATAAGAAAAATAATATTAAAATATATATTGAAAATTGAAAAAAAGTGATTTCAGCTCGAGTGTTATCGCTTTCTTCATCATCACCAGGTGTTATGAAATCACTCGTTTGTTCATCTGTTGATCATTATGCTTCCAGTTATGGAGACAAAGGTTGGGGTTGTGGGTATAGAAATTTACAAATGCTTTTATCATCTTTATTACAAGTATAAAAATAAGAAATATTTTTTTTTATTTTTTGTGTAATGTAAATAATTTATTTTTAGAACACTTCCTTCAATGAAGCTATTTATTCAGCTTGGGGAAATCATGGGCCATCGAGAACTGCTATGCCTAGTATATCAAGATTACAAAAAATGGTTGAAGCTGCTTGGAATCAAGGATTTGATGTGCAAGTAATATTAAATATGGTTAATTGATAATATTATAACTTACATTATTTCGTTTACAAGGGTTCTGAACAATTAGGTTGTAAGCTTTATAATACTAGAAAATGGATAGGAGCAACGGAGGTTGTAACAGTTCTCTCGTGGTTAAGAATTAATTGTCAGTTAATTGATTTTCATCGTCCAACATCTTCTGATGGACGACATCCAGAATTGTTTAATTGGGTTTTTCAATATTTTGATGAACCACGTGTTCATACTCCACCTTTATATTTACAACATCAAGGTATTATTGCTTATCATTTACTAATGTTTTTTCTTCATAAATTATATTTATTTTTAAAATTGTAAAGGTCACTCCAGAACAATCATAGGTATAGAACAAAGAGTGACAGGCTTAACTTTATTAGTATTAGACCCAAGTCACGGGCCAAGACAAGTAGCTGCTTTAGGATCTTCCCAGGACTCGTTAAGACTGATACGAAGAGGACCATCTGCCATGAGAGCGCCACAATATCAAATAGTTGCTGTTAAAGGTTTAATAGAAACTGAAGAACAATATCAAGTAATCAAATAAAAAAAAAACAAAGTTTTTCTTATTAATCGTATTTTTGAATTTTTAGGCCAGCAAAGTATTAAGATCATTACGGATTCCACCTGATCGTTGACCTGTATTTAAGTTTTTTTTTTCAATAAGAAATTTTATTCATTTTTACAAAAAAATTTTAGTTTTAAATTAATTTCTACTCGAAATATTTGTTTTTAAATAAAAATATTTACAGAAAAAATTCATAAGTGTTAAAAATAATTTATATGTATCTAGAAATTTTTTTGTAAAAAACACAAAATAACTCATTATTTATAATAAAAATATAAATACTTTATTGAAAATTATTAAATTATAATTTTAAAATTAAAAATATTTTTATTATTTAATGATATCGTCTAAAGTAATTTTATTTATTTATACAAATTATAAAATAATAAACTATTATATAATTTAACTATTATTGTTTTGATATATACATAAACATAGACTAAAACATAATTTTAAAAACTATTAAAGCTTTTCTATACAAGATACGTTAAAAGTTTTTTTTAAATTTAAATTTAGTTTTGTTATCTAAAAATATATTTATTATGTTTTACAAATTTTAAATGATTATAAAAATAATAAAAATTAAAAAATTGTTATAAAACTTTTCACATAATTAAATAAATTCAAAACATAATGTAAAAAAAAATTATTATGATATAGGAAATGTATTGATACTTCTTCCAAATAATATTAAATAAAACAAGCTTATTAGTAACAGATTTACAAGGAATTTATAAAGTTTATTAATTCAATTCTAATATATTTTTATAGCACAAAATATACATTTTTTCATAAATAAATACAATTAAAAAATTTTTCATCAAATATCTATTTCTTAATAACTAAATAAACTAGAAAAAAAATACATATTTTTTCAAAAGAGAATTTTAGCAAAAACTTCTATTGTAGGAGAAGGAGAAACATAAAAAAAATTAAAGAATTATATTAATACGCATTGCACCAAACATGCTAAATTTTTAGATAATAAGTATAATAAATAAAATATTATGTATATGAAAGTATAATTTTTAAAAATTAAATCTTCAATGCATACATTTGTAACTTTATAAATGTTAAACAATGTGTGGTTGAGGAAATCGAATTATTTTATTTTATATTTTAAATTAAATATATAATTTATTTTTATTGAATTATTTAAATAAAAACTAAACTTTTCTTATTTTATTAAGTTTATCTGAAAAAACAATTTTTTCTTTATTCATTTAAATAATTTTTCAGATCGTTATTTTAACACTTTTCCTACTGCCAAAATAACTCTATTGAAAAATATGTATATATTCCTGGTGAAATTAAAAAAAATAAATTATTATATTTTAATATACTACATACCTACAAATGCTACTTTATACATAATATGCTGTTGTATAATTTAAAATTGAAAATTTTATTTTGTACTACTTAAGTGCTCTTATATTTTTTTAATTTATTTTAAATCAAAGTCTATAAAAAAAGAAAAACCTGATCATATAATTTAGTAATCCTAATATTTACTTAATATCCTCTTTCAATTATTATTTACTTATTAAAAATATCAATATTTTTATTAAAAATTTATAAAACTATGTAAATAAGGATTTTGAAAAACAAAATTGTAAAATATGTTTAACAAAAATCATTTCATTTTATAAAATTAAGCAGGTTTGAAGAATTTGGTACAAACATATTTTATTTAAAAAAAATGAAGTACAGCTGCTTCTTATACTTAAAAAGAAAATTCATATGTTTTATTAAAAGTAAAGATTGAAATTCAACATTAATAATTAACATTATTAAATTGATTGATTGCAAACAATGATACTTCTAAATTATTTTTTTATTTTTAGTATTACTAGAAAAGGTGTTTTTGTAAGGGTCCATTTAGTTATTCAAATCTGTCTAAAAAGAAACTATGATAGAATTTTTTGTGACATAAGTAATCAGTCAAAGTTCCATATTTTCAATAAAGTTAAGAATCGGTGTAACTATGCTTTGTCTTGTTACATGGCATAATAACATTTATTAATTTAGTTTATTTGTCAAAAATTTAAATTTATTTGTCAATTGTTATATCAAAATTTTCACCTAATTCTATTGCTATTGTTATTTATGTTAACCCAAGTACAAAATTGTATTTGAATTGCATATTAAAAATTTCAAACTTGCATTTATAGAATTTTAATATTTAAAAAAGTACCTTCTAAAATGTTTTTGTATACTTATAATTTAATCATATTTTTTTATAATAATATATAATATATAATAGTTATTAATATATAGTTATATAATATGATAATATTTATATATTAATATTATTATAGTTTTTTTTTCATATATGTACAGCATACATATAAAATCCTAAAAATTACCCTACGTTACACAATTTTTTAATTTTTTATTAACAGCTTTTTTTTATTAGATTAAAATAGAATAAATTTTTTTTTATTCTATTATTCGCAATTAAAAAGAAATTCAAAATAAAATATCAAAGTTTTAATTTTATTATGTTAGTTTTAAAATAAAACTCTTTAATATTAATATTCATTATAGAATTGAAATCAATGTATTTATATGTATTTCAATATTTTTTTAATTTTATCAAAATTTTATTCATTTTCAGAAAAATATCACAAAGAAAAAAAAATATTTTTTGTATTAATTAATTAATAATTAATAAGTAATTAATAAATAATTATTGTATTAATTTTATAAAATTAAATACAAAAAAAAAAAAAATATAGGTTAAAATTCAATTCAAAAAAAAAATATCTGTTTTAGCTATTGAAAATGGCACAATTATATTTCAAATAAAAATATTATTTTTTCACAAACTTATAACTAAGATATTAGAATACAAACATTAAACTGATGAGATATTGTTATAAAAAAAAAAAATATAAATAAAGGAAATTGTTTAAATATTAAGAAAAAAAAACTAAATTAACACATTGACTGCCTATCAGATGTCAAAAAAAAAAAAAATCGAGGTTGTTTATTTATTATCTTATACCACTTATATCTTATGTATTATTTAATGCAGCTGTCTTCCTTTGCTTCGGTTCAAGGTCTAGAGGTTCATTCGTTACAAGTGGCGCTTTCGTAGTTTTTTTTTGGTAGTTACTAGTTATTGCTTTCAGATCGAATAAATAATATTCAAAAATTCAAAAAGTAAATAAAGAAATTAAAAAATATCGATTTTTCTTTGTTTTTTTTAAATTATATTTTTGTTTATACAATTCAAATTTTTTTAAAAACAAATTTTATTAAAAACTACAAAACTCAAATTTGTGTAAACTCCATATATTTATTATTTATTTTCAAATTGGAACTGAAATGTCAGAAATCAGAACTATATTTTTTATATGTCAATATAGCGGTTGCCAGCTAAAAAAATTTATCCAGATCATTAACCCGAAACGTTCTTTTGAATTTTATAAAATCCTGACCTTGAACCGAACCAAAAGAACACTGCAAGTTTACTATTCAAAACCCTTTTAAATTTTTATAATAATTTCTTTAAATTTGTAATATATAATTGTTATATAAATTGATAAATGAATGAATGAAATGCTGTTTCTAAACTTTTTTTTTATATATTGTTATAAATTGTTTTTAAAATGTTATTTAAATATAAATATTTATAATTTATAAAATAAAAATGTTAGGTAAATAAGATAGTAAATTATTAAATAAGTTTATTTTATTTAAGAGATGTTTTTTTTAACTATAATTAATCACATAGATATAATATTAAAATATGGCAGTATAAAATTTATTTAAAAACTATTTTCATCATATTTAATTCTATTTAAAATTTAATATTAATTTTAAAAATTTAATTTTTATTTCCTATAATTCAAATAAAATAAAAAAACAAAATCCTAAACTTTTATATAAAATTGAGGAATGAGCAGTCAGTCGAATGTGTTACATTTATTGAAAATTACACAATGCGTAGTGCCTCTCAAATTTAAGGAAAATTAAAAAAACAAAAAACAAAATATATTATTATGTAATTGAAACAAAAAAAAAAAAAAAACAAAATTGTCTAAATACTTTTTTAAAATATTTATATTCTATTTTTCTAAATTTTTAATGATTTTTATCTGTGCTTTTAAATAATTTTATGAATCTACAGTATTTTCTGTTCTTCGTTTTAGAAAAAAAATTTTTAAAAAATTTTTATAAATGCTTTTTGTAATTTTTTTTTTTAAAGCTAAAATTCACTAAAGAATAAATAACACACGCACATTAATATCAGAAAAAAATAATTTATAATGTTAAAAATCATAAAATTACATATTATAATTATATTAAAAGTCCTTTTACCAAAAAGTATATTGCTGTGATTATTTTGCTAATTATTAATATACATAATTGAAAACAATATGTAATAAGAAAATATGTATGTAAAACACAAAACTCATATATTTTGAAATTAAAAAAAAAAAAAAAGGAAGTGAAAATAAAATAAAAAAAAAACATTTTAAACAACTTAAATAAAAAATATTAATTTTATGATAATTTTTTTAATTGCAATACTCTTAAAATTAATTATCTGACAATTAATTTTAACAAATTTAATATTTATTTTTAATATTTTTGAAAATGCGTTAAATTTATGTATTTCCTAAATCGTATATCAAAAATATTTTAAAATTAAAGAATTTTACACCTTCTTATTTAAAAAAAAAAACAATAAAATTATTTTTCATTTAGGTTTAATTTTATCAACAGTTTTTTCTTTTTCATTTTTACCTTTTATTTGAGTTTCTAAAATATTAAAAATCATATTTAATGAAGAATATTTTATTAATCTATTATAATAATTATCTAAAACCTATACATATTTTTTTTTATTTTCATTATAATATAATATTTTTGTTAATTGCAATAATAAACTTTTTATGAGATCAAATTGTTCTTCATTTTAGTTCTAATATTTTACTAAATTATGACAAACATTGGGTACTTTATATTTGTAATTAGATTCTAGAATATAGTATTTTATTAAATTTGCTTAAATTTTTTTTAACATAGTGTACTATTCATTTTTAAGGTTCTGTCATTAATAATTATTTATTTAATTGTTTTGTGTTAAAAATATTTTACTATGGGCCCTGTTATCATTATTTTTATAATTCACATTTTTTATGAATTTATCACTTATTTAACTTTGGTGTACACGACACCACCGTTAAAAAATTAACTGTTAAAAATAGTTGCCATTGTGTATTGTATTTTATATGGAAAAAATGTCGATGCCATCAATCAAAAAACATTAACATTCACTTACTTTTTATTTGGTGAAAGGTACTATTTGTTTCATTTGGTTTCAAAAAACATTAAAGAATTTTTAAATATTTTAAATAAAAGTGATAAAAAATAAGTTTAATATAAAAATTAATAAGAGAAAGGAATTATTAAAAGTTTTAAATAGAAGTGATAATAAATAAGTTTAAAAATAAATCTTTCGAAAATAATAGTTTTTGTCAAATTTTTTTAAAATTTACATTTTTAAAAAACACTTCTCAATAGTTGATAACTAAAATGACAGTTCATTTATTCACTTTTTTAAAAAAAATTAAAGGTTCGTCCATTTAATGATATTCATGCATGACACCGAACCGAATAGTCTTTTTCATTTATTTTTACTTTCATTCACTTTTTAGTGGTAATGATGATAGGCGCCTACATAATTATTTAATTTTATAAGTTTTAAATTTGAGTTCATAAAAATCATTAAGAATTTTAATTTTATCTTAATTTATAATTTTGTAAGTTGAATGTTTAGAATTAACAATTGAAAAATCTGTTCAACAGGACAGCATTTTATTTTGCGATAAAATAATATTTAATATTTGCAATGAAGATTTTCTATTTTTATGAACTCAATCATTATGTAAAAACTTTGAAATTTTGTCTTTTAAGTGTTTTTCAAATTTTTCTTGCATTTGTTTTCAAGTATTTTTTTTTTAGAACAAGGTTGCTCATTTAAGTATAACAATTCATGTTAAAAAATTTCTATTTTTCTATTTTCTATTTTTAAAAAAGTATTTAGTAATTTCATAAATTATAATTTTTGAAACATTAATTCTCCAATTTCAAAATAATTGTACATTTGTATATTATGTGTATTACATTTGTATGTTCAATTAATAAAGAATCAAAATACTTAAATTTTTGAAATATTGAAATATTTGTAATATGTTAAAAAATTTTACAGTCCAAAAATTTTTAATTAATGTTATTTAAAAAAATATAATAATAATAATCAATATTAAAAATTATTTTTTAATTTTTTATATAGTGGATATTTAGCAAGAAATATCCACCTATTTCAAGATTTTTTTATATTTTTTTGTAAATTTTAATTAAAACTCTGATTTGATTTTATTAAGTTTTAACTTTTTCTTTAAATTTACATATACAATAAAATTCTTTTTAAATATTTTATAATATTTTATATTTTTTAGTTTAATTTTTTATTATAGATAATTGTTACAGCTTAATAGAAATTAAAAAAAAAAAAATAACTACAATTTGAATCATTTTAAAATTATTTTTTTAATATATTTTATTTTTAATTAAAAATGTAAATATGTATGTATTAAAAATATAAAACTATGCGGAAGGTAAAAAATTAATATTTAAATTATAAAATTTTAATAAATAAATTATATTAACTTACACAATGTATCATCATCTATCATTATCGATTCGCACTTAATTGAAAATAAATAAAATTATATTAAAAACGTTTTTTTTATAGAAAATATTTTTATTTATTTTTTTTTTTGTTTTGAGTATCTAAGCCAATTTCTTTTAATTTATTTTAAAAATGTTAAAAGTTTTTAAATTAATATAAATTTAATTAGAAAAATTTAGATAAAAAAAAAAAATAAATTATAGAGATTCCAATTAAGTTTTAAGTTATTATTAGTAAATTAAATTTAAAATACTGCTACAAAATTATTGATAAGATAAGAAAAAAATATTAATTAAAAAATAAAAAAAAAAAATAAAAAACGAAATTGATCAAAATCTTAGCTTTAAAATTTTAATTATTCATTTAAGTCTTTCAAAAACCAAATTCAACGCTTTTTACATTTTATTTAAGTTTATCAACAATAAAAACTTATTTTGTTAAAATTTTTTTTTTTGAAAATTTCATTTCTCTTTGGCACCTTAATTGCCCTCGATTGATAAACCACCAGAATACATAAGTAGCATTAAATTGCATTGAAAACCAACGTAACCTTTAATTTTAATATAGTATGACTTTTTCAAATTTGAAGTCATAATTTTTATTAATTATTGACAGAATTTATATTAAATTTTTTATCTCCTACTTTAAAGACGTCTGTAAATATGCAAAATCATAAATATGTTATAAAAAATTATAAAAAACCCGAATTTATAGCGGCATCACTATTTCTTAACTATTCCTTCACTATTTCTTTAATATTTCTTTAATACTTTTGAAGAACTGAAATAGAAATTCTTTTTATTAATTTTTCTTCACTATTTCTTATTTGATTTACTTTCTATCACTATTCTTTATTATTTCATTATTTATTTATAAATGATACTTTCTACAAAAAAGTATTAAAAAAATAGATTTCATTTAAAAAGAAAAATATTAAATAGTGACGTCTAAATGTAACCGCTAATGCCTGTTTTTCAAAAAAAAATAAAATAGTGAGAAAACATTTTTTTAAAAAAATTTGTATTTTATGTTGATTTTTAATTCATATTTTATATGAGATTTATAAATCAAAAAATAATTAATATAAATTTATTTGTTGCCATTTACAAGTTTTTTAATTGATGAAAACCAAACAATAAAATGAACCAGGGCTCTATTGCACCAACCTTATCACTATAATAAAATAATAATGTTTTTGTTAAGTTTTTGTTGCACTAAAATCATATTTGGAACTCAATAAAGTTTTGATTAGTAAAAAATATCCACTTACCAAAAAAAAAATGATTATTTGATTAGTGATAAGATAAGTGGTTAGTGCAATAGGTCCCAGTTCTGATTTTAATTTGCAAAAACTTAAAAGAAAAAAAAAGTAAATAATTGAGACTAAAGTTATAAAACTGTACAAATACATACTAACTAAACAATTTAAATGATTTATATTAGTTCTTACTTTTTTTTTTTGTCAAATTTCGAAATTTCTTTCATCAACTGAAAAATAAAAGCATTCAAATTGAAAATTAGAAAAAATTGTTAGCTATTTTACCCTTATATTTGTTAATTATAAATTTAGAAAGCTTCTCAACGTTTTTTTTTTTTTTAATTTATTTAATTAAGGGCGATTTCATTCAAGTAACAACATTTTTAATTATAAAATTCCAAGTTTGAAAAAAAAACTTCAAAAATTAAAAAAAAATTTTTCTGCAATCTGCACAAACAATGCTTTAATAAACTCATCATATTCACAATATCTTTTATTTTTTTTAATTTTCCTAGTAACAAATTTATACTTATTTGATGGCAAAAAGCAAAGCACTTAAATAAATAACTTAAATAGAAAATTATTAAATTTAATAAAAAAAAAAACAAAAAGGTTGTTCAAAAAAACATTTTTTCCGTGTGAATATTTATTTTTAAAATGTTTTTTATAATTATTGTTAAGAATTGTAATTCGACATCAATTCAAGTCGCAGCTTTGAAATTGGTCGAAAGATTTTTTTTTTTTTTTTAATTTTTTTAATATGTATTTAGAAATGATATTTATTAAAATTTAGCCTTCATAATTAATATAGATTTTTAGCTAGAAAATTTTTAGGTTATAATTATGTATATTCTTATTAAAAATTACAAAAAAAAAAAAAAAAAAACAACAAACACGAAAAGTATTATTCTATTTAATCATCCATTTAGTGGTTAACAAAGCAAATAAATAAAAAAAAATAAAAAAAAAAGATTTGTTTTATTTTTACTTTCACTTAGACGTGATAAATTAGAAATATATATTAAATTAAATTATTAATTATTAAATAAATAATGAAAACATAAAACAAAAAAAAAAAAAAAACAAAAAACCAAAAAAATATTAAAAATTTAAATAAAAGAAAATTTTAATCAATATTATTTTTTGAACATCAAATATTATGTATAAAAAAAAAACAAAAATATGAACAGTTATTATTCAATTATTATTAATATTTTAAATTAAAGTTATTTTAATTATTAGATAAATACAAAAAAACAAAAAAAAAATAAAATAAAATAAAAAGATAAAAAAAATTAAATAAAATATTAATTCTATAAAATTGTTCTTTAAAAGAATACATTCTTATATTTCTGATTGCTGTTTTTAAGAATTTAATTAAATTTAATTAAAACAAAAAAAAAAAAAAAATTAAATAAAAAATAAACGAATAAAATAAAAAATAAAATTACACAAAAATGATAAAATTAATTTAAAAAAAAAAAAAAATGGAAAAAATAAAAAAAAATTGAAAAAATGAAAAATTTTAAAAATAAAACAAATATTTCTTCATGAAACAAAAAAAAAAACTTACAAAGTAATTAATTTTTATTTTTGAGTTTTTTGTTTTTTTTGCCATTTACATATAAGATATTAAATTAGTAAATTGTTTTTTTTTTTTCTATATGAATAATTTTGTATTGTTTTATTTTAAATGCCCTGTAGTTTTCTTTATATTATATATATAATTAATTATAAATTATATAGTCACTTTGTTTTTTTTTCTTAATTTTATATATTTAACATTACCTTATTATTTTTTTTTTTTTTAGTATAGCGAAACTAATTTAGTTTTATTTCATTGATATGAAAATCAATAATTATTAGAATTCAAGTCTATATAGCTAGTCTTTATTAAAAATTTTATTATTTTGTAGAAGTATGTAGGAAAAATAATTCTTATTTTCTATTTAAGACAAAAGATTCAACAAACTGATTCTAATTGGAATTCATATATAGAACAAATGATTATATTCCATTTAAAACAAAAGATTGAAAACCTAAAATATTGCAATTGTTGAGTTGTTTTTAACTTAGTAATGATATTACAATATATACTACTAAGTTGAGTAAATAATAATAAAATTATATTGCTGTTTTTTTTTTTTTTGATTTGGGTGTGATAGAATTTCAAATTTAAGTAAAATAGATTTAAATTACGTTTTCTAAAAAAATTTCGGCATCCACGGAATATATCCACCATAATATATTTGAATAGCAGTCAAAGCAATCAATTTTGTACTTTATTTTCACGTAATGTTTGCTTTTTTCGGTAATACATGAATTATGCTTGTTTTCATACGTTTAATTGCTTTAGGTTTATCAATACAGTGACTTGAAATATGCCCATGGAAAATAATGCAAAATGTTTTGAAAGATTATTTTATCGCACCATACTTTTTGTTTATATTATAATTTAATAAATTAATTTTATACACCAATAAATGTTTTGTTTCAGTACATACCAGAATGAGGAGTGGCATCATTTTTTGGAAACGGAAACTATGTACGTATCATTATTTATTATCGATCTGTAATGAGTATCGGTGATCGTAACATTCGCTCAGATTAAATTTTTAAAGAAATAAAAACTAATGCAATTTTGACGATTGTTCTCGCACTTCATGCAAGGCAATTTCTTTTGTTTTCATAAATATTAAACCCAAAATGAGCTTATTCATAAACAAAATACTGATTTTGGAAATAAATTACAGAATACTGATTTTGGAATTAAATTTTATGTTAATTTCAAACACAAATCTCAAAGCAAAATTATGATCTGCCATGGAGTAACCATCTGCCAATTTTTAACCGTCAAGAGCAATATTGCCTTACAGACTTTTTATTTTTAAAAGATTACCTATAGAAACATGTGCCAAAGTTTAGCTTTCCTAGAAATTTTTGGCAGGGTTTAATTTCTAACAATTTAATAATCCCACCTGCTCATAAATCAAAAAATTCCGAAAAAAATTATTATTTCCCGTCAGTTGTTTAATAATTATTATTGCTCAGAATTTGAATGTGTTAAGCTTGAAACAGAAAGAAGAAGATTCTGTATAAATTACCTACAGTAACCTAAAAATGTAAATCATGAAAAAATTATAACAGGCATTTTTATACTGCAGGACTTATAATAGAACTTTCAGAAATTGTTGAATATTTTAGTAATTAAATAATTTTAAGTTAAATTTAGAAGAAAACTCAAAATGGGGAAAGTATTATCAATTAAAAAATTTTAAATACCTAAATCCTTATTTAAATATTAAAAGCAGATAGTCAAAATACCCTTCACTCAGAGGTTAAAGGATTTAAAACTAAATAAAATAAAGTTATCTTTGTTTAATAGACTCTTCACTCGCTTGCTTTATATCTACACAACGTTGCATCTCTTCTCACAATCACTCCAAATACATCTACATTTTCTTTCATTAACCTTTTTATCCCTGCCCAGGCAATACAATGTAGTAACAGGCAATACAATGTAGTAGTTCTAGCATTCTATTGATGGTCAAAAAGGGAGGTAGGTACTATTTAACAGTACTACACACTTATATGGATTTGTATTCTTTTCACACTTATGCTGTCTTTTGTTAATTGGTAATTAGTTAATTACGCTATATAGAAGTTCTCTTAAAAAAAAAAATTTAATTTGATATTCGCTTTATTAAAAATTTATTTTAGTTTGAAAAAATTTTTTTTTATTAAAATATTTAGTATAAAAAATTATAAAAACATCAGTTTAGATATTAAAATTTTTAAAATTTTACTTATTGTTTGATATGAAAATGTTTTTTTAAATCTTGCCAACATTTATAATAAGATGCATCTAATTTTTGACAAGTTTCTTCTCCCCACTTTGTTACAGCAATACTTAGAGATGATTCAAACATAAAAGCCTATAAATTAAAATATCCCCATTTGTAAAAATAAAAGTTTAAAATTATATTTATTTAAGGAATACCTGGGTGCCATCAGCAACTCTTTCTGGTTTTAAAATAGCATTTGAAGCACCTTCAAAACAGTTTACATCTGGTCCATGTGGAGTCATTATAGAATGTAATGATGCTCCTCCAGCCATAAAACCTTCTTCTTTAGCTTCATATTTGCCTAATATTAAACCCATAAATTCACTCATACAATTTCCTTAAAAAATATGAATTGATTAGTTGAATGTCAATAATATAAAATATACCCTTTACTTAACTTGAAGGTTAAAGGGTCAAAAATAAAAAGACTAAAAATAATAAAAAAGGACATACTGTGATAATAAGGAGGTCTAAAAGTTTTTTCTTGGACTGCCCATCTTGGTGGAAAAATAACAAAATCGGCGATAGCAGTTCCAATTCTATGACTTGGACATGTTAAAACTGTAAAAATACTGGGATCGCAATGATCAAAACTTACTGTATTTATTACCATAAACTAAAAAAATATTATTAATGAAAGCGTTACGATACAAATTTAATAATTTTAATGATAGCTTACATTTTGTAAATTATATTTAAAAGGAACATAGTTCCCATGCCATGCAACTACATCAAATGGTGAATGATTTTGCTTTGCAACGAATAGGGCACCTTGAAATTTTGATATTATCTTAAAATCTTCAACATTTCTATCTTCAAACCAAGCCACTGGAGTTTCAAAATCTCTTGGATTCGCTAAACCATTTGCACCAATTGGACCTAAATCCGGCAATTTAAAATGATTATTATAAACCTCCAAGATGTAGCCCCTAGAAAATGTTTTATATAAATTATAAATATTGAACTTTAAAATTATTTTTCATAAGTTCAAAAAAAAAAAAAAAAATTTTGTTATTTTTTTTTACCTTGAAGGACCTTCAACGTTTACAGCAAATCGCATTCCTTGTTGAATTACACATATTTCATTTGGTTTTACCAACATTTTTCCAAACTCAGTTATAATATCTAACGTTCCACATTGTGGGACAATTAAAAAATCACCATCACTGTTATAGAAGGCAGAATTAACCATAGACGTGTTGCAAAGATATACATGAATTGCCAGACCATGACGATCTCTTGGTTGGCCAGCACCACAAACAGTATGTAAACCTTGAACAAAATCACATTTTTCTGATTGATTCGGTATATCAAAAGGTTTCCATCTCATCTACAAAATGGTGATATTATTTTTAAACCATTTGGGTTTTTTTTTTGTTAATTCAGTTTACCTGATTTGGATTTGGATGTTGTTCATCCCAATTACAAGTGAAATATTTTGTAAAATCATATCTCTTAAATGGTTGATGAACAACACTTGGTCGAATACGATAAAACCAAGTTCTTGTATTTTCTTTAATAAAAAAAAAAACTTTTAATTATATTAACAAAAAAATATATATGTATGTATGTATGTATATAAGCAAATAGAAATCAATTAAGTTAAAATCTGTTAAAGATAATTAGATACTTTACCTGTACGTGGTGCTGTAAATGCTGAACCTGAGATCTGTTCAGCATAAAGTCCATAAGGACACTTTTGTGGAGAATTTTGAGCAATTGGTAAAGAGTTAGGACAACGCGGATCTTCTGATGAGAAATGAGAACCAAATCCTGATTGATACTAAAAGATTATTATATATATATATTATATACACACAGTATTAAAAAACTTACTACATTATAATTTTCAAGATAATTAAGTGGAATATTAAAAAATTATGAGAATAAAAGTTATGATCATTTCGTTGTTCAATTCACTTTTATTTCCTTCAATTTTATATGTAATATGGAGGTCATAAGATACAAAATGTTGTAAAAGAATAATAAATTTTAAAAATAAATATTTGAATGCATCCCTATATATCTTTCATAGATATATTACTTAATACATCTATGATCACCATTTTTGTTCTACATATTTTCATGACATTAATAAAAAAGTTTTACAATCTAACACTCTAACCTGATGATCAAGAGTTTATATACTTTAATACTATTAAAAAAAAAAAATACTTTTTTTACTTTTGAAGAGTGAAAATAGAATTTCAAATTACATTTAAAAATGGGTTAAAACATTTATTTCTCATTTGAATTGCATTTGCAATTGCAACTATAAATTCTAGTTCAATTTTACGATATAATAAAAAAAAAATAATTACAAAAAATAAAAAAAAATATAAATATAAAAATAAAGTGAATAAACAAAATTTTTGAATTAATTCATTTAAATTTAAACTGGTTTTTTAATCAAATCACTGTTGCTAAAAGAAACGAAGTTGATTTAGCAATATTTTATATCTACATATTTTGATGATTATATACATAAGTATGTATGTAAATCGTTTTATATATCAATAGTTAAAAAAAATATTTAAAATTATTTTATAAATTTAGATAACGTTTTAAAAGTGATTATAGTTAGTATATATAGTAAGTGATTAGTTTATATATATATTTTTTTTTTAAGAATAAATTCTTAACGAATTTATAATTCAAGATTAGTATTAAATTTTATATGCATACATTTGTAAAAAATTAGAAAAATTTAGAAATAATTCTTTTTAAATTATTTGTGTATACAAATATATATTGATATTACAGGTCAAAATATGCATATATGTATGTATACATAATATGTGTATATATAAAAATAATTTTCTAAGAGTTAAGAGTTTCATGATCTTTTATTTAGTGACAAAAATTATTTTCTTATAACGAGCACATAATTTACAAAGTGCTTGAATTTATAAATCTTTCCAGTTGCCAAAAGATCGGATATCAAATATGTAATTTTATGTTATTTATTATGAACTAACCAGTAGGGAAACTGTAGAGAATTTGATAGTTTAAACTTGAAGTAACGAAAAGTGGTTCTTCTTTTAGGTTCGTTGCTTGCGCAGACCTTTCTAATAGTTTTGAGAGCTTGTAAGGATGTTCGCCCACTTTGAGTGAATCATTAATACATTAATGAGTTTTAAATAATATATGTATTAAATATTTACTTAAATTGCATATACTTATATGCATGTTGATTATTTGAACATAAAATTTTATGAATACTTAAAATTAAAAAAAAAAATATCGACGTGGATAAAAAATTTAGAAATACGAATTATATCAATAAAAAAATTTTCTAAAGTTTTAAAAGCAAAATGAAAATTAACAATTTTTTTTTAATACAGTTGTTATAAAATGTGATCGTTATCTTATTAAAATGAAAATTTCAGTTATTTTCGAATAGATATGAAAATTTTGTTTAACTTTTAAGTAAAAATTAATTTATTTAAGAGAATAATTTTTTAATCTTACTTATATTTTAATAATTAACTTACCTTATAGTCTGCCATATTAAAAAAAAAAAAAACAAAATACCTATAATATATTTTCTTAATATCAAGTGTTCAATTCAAAAATAATAGAGATACTGAAATTTTTATTCGTTTTTACGCTTTTTAATAATGCATATTTAAATATGTTTTACATAAGTAATTATAAAAAAAAATATCTTGCCAAAATTTAAATAACAAAAACCTTTCATTTAAGAATTTTTTTTTAATCTTGTTATTTAAGAATGTAGACTTAAAGAGTAATTTGAAACAGGTTTGTTGTTTACGTTTTTTATGTAACAATCATGATTTAAAGTTGTGTTTTGATAACACTGTTAAAATTTAGGAGCAATAAAAAGTGGGGAAGCTTTTTAATTAAAATATTTTATATAATATTATTACTATTTAAAATTTATATAAAGGATTGTTATAAAAGATCTTATCGCATTTATTTGCTTGCATAAAAATGATATTTTGTTTGGGGTTTCTCTTGTTACCAAAATATTCTGTGCGAGTTTTAGTTTATAGTTGTTTACAAGAGTTATTCATCATTCATTCACATTTGTTAAACTTACATTTCATAAAATAAATAAATTAAAATAAATAATAAAAAAAAAATATATAACCATTTTTATCTTTAAAAATTTTATTATTTTCTATTAATTATCTTATTGCGCACTTTTTGTAATTTTTCAAAACAATACAACAATTTTTTTTTTATTTTTTGTAACTTTATGTTGTGAAAAATATTTTAACGATTTACATAATTTTTTTTATCTACGAAGTATCGCTAGGTTTTTTTTGAATAATTTGCAAAAGAAAACTATTAACAAAGCATAGTGATAAAATAATTCACTAAGAAAATTGTTTTAAATTGAATTGCACACAGCTTATTATTATTTATACATTTAAAAAATTCATAGAATTGAACCACAATTTTTTCAAAAGGAATTTTTGTTTTTTTAAAATTAGGATTCAAATATCAAGATAACATAACAGATTATATAAATACATAAATATATAAAGTTATGCAGCTCAAAACATATTAAAAAATTATTTTTAAACTAAAACAAAAATTCAAAAAAATTCCTTTAGTCTAAAATAGTTAAAAATTATTTTAAAAGAAAATCACAGTTTGCATAGACAAAATAGTAACGGTATAAATGCTCCTAAAGCAATGATAACAGGCAACATTACTGATGAATCATCCATTGAATATGGATTTGGTTGCCTGGGACCACTTGTTTTTCTAACTTTTTGCGATAAAGGTTTTTCAATAATGTCTTCATTCGGTATTTCAGTTTCCATTGATGTTTGGGGCGGTATTTGTGTTCCTTCATTAGCAGCTGGTGGTAATTTAGGTAAACGTGCAACGTCACCTTTAAGAAGTGCAAAGGCATTTATTTTTGGATTATCTTTAACACCTTTTATAAATTCAATGCGAATTTTTCCACCCCGAATTTCTGATTCTTCTTCTTTATAGTACAGTCGCCCTCTAGAAATTGTAAAATATAAATATTCGTCATGTGCAGCTCCTTTTCCAACATTCTAAAATAAACAAGAAGCAACAAAATTTAATAAAGTTTTTAAAAAGGTATATATTAGTTAAAAAATAGGCACTGGATCTAACTATATTTAATACTGAAACAAAATAAAATATTAAAAATATCACACTTACTGCAAAAATGTCTAAATCTGCAATTACAGTATGATCTCCGTTTAATACTATATCAAAAACTTTCATGTTCGGAGCATTAAAGTATACTTCACAAAATTTTAATACAAGAACATATTCACCATCACCTATATAAAGTAATCATAAAAAAAACCTGTTGGTTAGATCAAGTTATTTTAGTTTTAATATTTATATTACCTGATATTGGTATATCATAACCAAATGTTCCAGTATGGTATCGTTCTGTTTGATACAGAATCTAAAAATTAAACCAATTTGTTTAATTATACTTAATATCTTTTAAATTTTTTTTAAACCTCATCATTTTCAGGTGCCCTGGCAATCATTAATAAGGATTTTCCATAGTCAGATTCTGTTCCAATTTTGCCACGTAGAGGATCGGACTGATAATGAATTCCATTTTTGTCAATATGTTCATGTCCACCAGCGTTTACAGCGTATATGACCTAAAATTGTTTGTATATTATTTTCCTTCAAAAATTCGAAATTTAAATAAAAAAATTAAATTGAAATAAAAAATTACTTGCAAAGGCTTTGTTGCTTTAGATATAACAAGAAGTTGTGCAAAGTAGAAGAAGAATAAAGGATAGTTTAAAATTTTGTATTCCATATTATTTGAATATATTTTTATTTATCTGTGCGCTATTTTACAAATATTTATTTCCATTACTGAATATAAATTAATTCTATGTCAATACATTCTTTAAGATTAAAAAATAATAAAGTTTCCTGAGTTCTTAAAATAAAAATGTTGTTTTTGTGGAAATGATGACAGTTAAACTAGACAACAAGACAAGGTGATAAAAAAGATGAGAATTATTTTATGAAATGATTATACTGAGTCTATCAACTTGTAATTACATAATAATTTTCTTTTTTCAAATTTACAAGTACAATATTTTTTATTTAGAAATTAAACCATACATTTAAATTTGAAGTAGTTAAATATTTAATAAAATATCGTTTTATTAAAAAATAACTATTTTCGGATCATTTATTTTTAAAATTCATCTTTTACTGTCAAGATTGTTTGTTTACAGTTCTCGTTGTTGAAAATATTTGTTTATAGATGACACTTTCTACGCTTGATGAACATTTAAAAATGTTGAATTTTTTTGACAATCCAATTTTTTTTTATTTTTGACAGCAATATAAAGCACCTTCTTTAATTTTCAATCTTCATAATAAAGTATAAACAGATCAACACGTGCATCTTACGAATATAAAAGAAAGTGTAAAATTTGATTATTCTGTTAGAATTAATATTATGTAAAGGCGTTATGGTTTGTTTAGTGAGCTCTGTGTTAAAAAACGAACCAATTGAAGAAAATAAAAACGGATTATATGAAATGTCGGACGAAGTTATATATGATGAAGAATTCGATGATGAATATAGCTTAGTTACATTGGCAGGAGGAAGTATAGTTAACCATGCTCCTCTATTTACTGCAAATGGAAAATATCTTCTAATAATAAGTGGTCATAAAATTTTAGTTTACTCTACAACAACAGGAGAACGTATTAGAGATTTGGAGGAGTTCGGCAAATGTGAAATTATTGCTGCAGAGTTTTGTTTAAATGATACAAAAGTTTTAATTGGATGTACTGTTAAAGGAGAAGTAATATTTTGGGATTGGAAAAATGGAAATATACGAAATCGTCTAAAATTACCAGTTCGGGGAATTCTAAAGACATTTATACTTTTAAAGATTTATAATGGATTATGTGCTTTAATAACATATAGAGATGAAAATAACCATATATCCTTTAAAATTATAAATTTAGAAAAAAATGTAATTTTGAATTGTCCACTTGAACTAGAGTTAAATGATGAAAAGGATCGTATAATGGCCGTTGCTGAACATAATTACTTCTACTATTTTGCAATAGTACAAGGTCATAGTCTTTTAATTGTGGATTACAAATCTTGGAGATCAAAAATGTACATATTATAATAAATTAAAATTTAATTTATTTCATAAAAATTATAATTCTAAAATTTTTTAATTAATATTAAGGTGGAAAAATGCTAACAAAGTTGATATTACGGTTTTAAAAGCGCATCCGTCAGAAATGTTAATAGCGACCGGGGATCAAATGGGAAAAGTTTTTTTATGGCGAAATTTTTTAAAAGGAGAAATTTACAAAGTATATTATTTGTTGTTATTCTTGGCTATGTAATACAATAAATATTGTATCTAATTTTTTCAGGCCTTATATCATTGGCATCATACACCTGTTACAAGTGTAGCTTTTACTTTATCCGGTTCTGCATTTTATTCTGGTGGCCATGAATCTGTATTAGTAAAGTGGAATATAAATCAACCAAATTTGAAAGATTTTTTACCGAGAATGGATGGTTATATTTGTCATATTACTGTAGGAGATGAAAATAGAAAAGTAGCTGTTTCTACTGCTGAAAATAGTAATTTTTTAAAAATAATACCAATTCAATTTCTTAGAACTTAAAAATAATTCAATAATTTAAGGTATAAAAATTCTGGATGAGCAAAATCAACAAAAATGTGTATTACAAAATTTTACTTTTGTTTATGACAATAAATGCAATCAAGATAAATTTCCTGTGGGTTTGAAATTAAATCCAGTGAATAACTCTTTAGTTTTAAATGGAAGATTTGGTCATTTGCAATTTTACTCACCATATACTAAAAGTTTACTATATAATGTAAGTATATTTTTCTTTTATTTGTAATATTTTATTTTACTCTTTAAATTAAATTATTTAAGGTTGATATTGTAATGCAAAATAAACTTTCAATGGAATCTAGAAAAATATTGTACGATATAATAGTTACAAATGCTGATTTTAATGTAAATTGGATGGCAACTGCAGATTTATGGGATGATCAGGAACATTTACCAGAATTAAATTTAAAATTCTGGGAATATAAAAAAGAAAATCAATCTTATTTTTTAAATACAAGCATTGCATTGCCACATGAAGGTGGAATTAAATCTATAAAATTTTCCAGTGCACATAAATCAAATAATTTCTTATGTGCAACTTTAGGAAATGATAGTTTCATTAAAATTTGGTCTTTAGAACAATCTAATAATATATATAAAAAACGGAAAATATGGTTATGTATAGCAAAAACGAAATATAAAGATTTTGAAGCATCATCAATGGATTTTTCTGTTGACGGTTCCCTATTGGCAGTTGGTTATGGAAATACATTATGTATTTTTAAGTCAGAAACATTAAAATTGAAAGCTGTTTTAACTGCTCCTCCATTATATGACGGAAGTTTACAAAAAATTCAAATTTGTTTGAACGAAGAAAAATTAAAAGGATTGGTATCAGAAAACCATAAAAATATTTTGGATATATTTAAAAATTTTGAAGAAAATGTTGCTGACAAAAGTATAGTTAAAATATTACAAAAAAGTTCCCCAAACATAAAATCTAAGACCACCGTATCCTCATTATTATCGCATAATAAAAATTGTGATATATTATTTAAAAAAATTTTAGGAATTTCGGAATTAAATTTATTTCAAAAACTTTTAGTATATCAAAAACTAAATATGAACTTTTCCGTTCCCTCAACTATACAATCAAAAATGATTAAATATTTAAGTTTAAAATTTGATAAAGAATCAAAAGAAAAGCATATTAGGAATTATACAAATTTAATTAGTGTTAGAGACCGATTTAAAGCTAAATATAGACTTAGAAAATATTATTCTCGGAAAAATATGTATCAAAATAAAATAAATGAAATTCTAACACCACTTATAGATTTGTTAAAGATTGAGGATCAAACAGAAGATGTTGAAATGAAACCGGTTAATGCGAATTGTAATGGTTTTGGCAACGGATCATTAAAAAATGTTAAAGATGAGGTGCAAAGGAAGAAAGTTAATAAAAAATTACAAAACGAAGACGTTCCATATAATTTACAAAGTATTTCGGCAATTAAAACTGTAAATTTTGCAAAAGGAGAATTCGCACATTTAGTAATTATGAAAACAGTTTAAATTATTCAAATTTTAAATCTAAATAATTTTTTATAATTATATATAAATATTTATTTTTTCTTTTAGATTATAATTACTACTGAACACCGTGTAATTTTATGGAATGTTTTAACATTGAGAATTCAATTTGTTTTGAAACTTTCTGTAAAAAAAATGATAATCGATGATACAACAAGTTTATGTGCTGCGCTTACAACAAATAATGAACGTAAGTTAATTTTATAATAAAAAGAAACTAAAGTTATTTTAAAATATTTTTTGTAGTATATGTTTTTCTTCCTAATGCACCCTTATATGTATATCGGCGAAATCAAATGCCTGAAATTTTAAGTGCTTGTTGGGTACCAAGAAAACATCCAAAAACAACTTCGTTAAATTTAGATTGGCAATCCCTTTCAACATTATATTTTTTAAGTGAAAAGCAGGTATTAATCATGTGAATTTAAAATAATTAAAATGCCGAAAAAATATTTTTTATTTTGTAGGAATTGATTTATTTGTCATCGAATAAAGATGATGAATCAAAAGATTTAATAACATTTGTTAACAATCCTAGTGAAATAATAAGACCATCTATATTTGATGTTCATTCAATTAAAAAAAGGAACAAGACCGTAGAGCAGAAAAATGAAAATTTTGATCAAATTGGGATACCTGGAAAAGCAGAAATTACTTCGGTAAGTTTTAAAAATATTTTAAATTTTTTTATATTGGAATTTTAATAATTTGATTATAATTTTTAAAACAATTTTAGATAATACAAATGTCATCGCACGCAACAGCTCCAATGAATCTTTTATGTAGTAATTTTATAAAATCACTTTTATCAACAAATGAAAGTGAAATTGTTACTAATAATGACGAAAAATTAACAAAAACGACGAAAAAAGTGGACAGTGATTCGGACGATAATACAGATGAAATATATTCAAAAATACAAGAAAAAAAGAAAGTTTTTAGTCAATCTTTAGAACCTATTAATAAGAGTAAAAAAATAAAAAATTTAAATCAATTGGAAAAGATTTTACAAGAAGGTTTACCAAATAATATTCATTTTTAAGAACACATGTTTTGTTTTTTTTGAAAATGTATATTAAGATACGAACCTGTTAAATATTTTTAAATAATAAAAAACCTGTATTAAACAAAAATAAATATTTTTTTATTTCTTGTAGACACACATATATAAATTTTTATTTTTTAGATTCTATTACAAAAATCATTTTTTTTTAAATAATAAAAGGCTGCTTTTAATTTTCAATTAAAAAAAATATAAAAGAAAAAGTAAAAAAAATTATCTATAAACTTATAAATTAAAGACAATATTAATGTATATATTATATTTATATAAATGATTTTGTTATGCAACAAAAAAATCAAAAAAAAAAATTATTTAGACTAAATATGGATTATTGCGTTGAAGTAAATGATATATCACATTACATTTTAAATTAAAACAAATTTAAAATTATATATATAAAAAAAAAATACAATATACAATATATATAGTGTAATTCGTTTCAAGTCCACGCGTTAATTTAAGATGAAATTGGTTTTTATTTAATCTCTTCCTTTAATATTTCAATAATTTAAGTGCGTTTTTACATTTTATTTCCTTGGTATAGGTTTTAATATTCTTTGATTTCGACAACGTCTTAAATTATGTATGTCATGTTTAAAGTATCTTAAACAATGATATTGGGGTATTTTTGGCAAAGAAGATGCATTCTGTAAATAAACAAAAAAAAAAAAAAAAATTAGAATTTTTTATTAAAATTTTATAAAATATGTATTCTTTAAAAAAAATATATGCCATGATTTTTACTTAGAAATAATGAGAGAGAATGATAAAACTGCTTCTATAATATTAAATTAAAATGATACACTGTAACATAGACACATATCTAAATATATAAATTCAAACTATGTAAATAGCCCCCTTTAAAAGTTATATATATGTATATAAAACTTCTAAGATGTGAACTAAAAAACAAAAATTCTCAACTTAAATATAATATAATAAGGTAAATGCACTTTGATATCAACATATTATCTGATATTCTGCATTACATTTTCTAAAACCATAATAAATTTCATTTTTTCATTTACATAAAATTATACAGAATTTTATGTATATAAGTAGTATAGTGCGTAAATTGATGATACCATTATTCTTTTTTAATGGTTTCTTTTGTTTTTTTTTTATTACATAAATTATAATGTGAACTAAAATTCTAAAAAATTAAGATTTTTAAAACTTCAACCATCGATAATCAAATATTTTAAAAACGGTATCGGAATTTTTTTAAAAGTATACTTTTTTACAAAACAATATCATTTAAAATAATAAAAATAGATATATACATATATAGCTGAAAACTTTATACATACATGTATCTAAAGATATTAGTATGGTTTTGATTTCTTTCGTTTATTTGAAATTAGTTCTTTATGCGGAAATCGCGAATGAAGTTGTTACTTGTACACCTACCATGTTTTTTTAAAACAAAACAAAAATAAAATAATTTTAATTTTAACTTCTCTGCTAATATTCTTTCGTAGGATGGTTATTTTCTTCCTCAAACACGACATTATTATATCTATCTTTTATAACTATCTTTTACCAAATTTTTGGGTTAAAATAAAGTGATCTTTATTTAGTTCCATTCTGTCATTCAAAAATACAATTTTCCTCAAATCCTATATGTCATATCATTCCTAAAATCTGCAATTTGCACGCATATATGTATGAACTTATATAACATGTTGAAAAGTTTCAGAGGAACATAGTACATATTTCTGTAAAATATTTTTTATCTAAATTCTTTCTTTCTAAATTTTCTAAACTTCATTCACCAATTATCCTTTTCATATCCCAAAAAAAAAAATTTCTTTTAAATTTTTCATCTCAAAAATTTAGTTTTGGTTGATTGACTTTCGATTTTTCCACTGACCCTCTTAAAAAAAAAAGAATATATATATATTCATAAACATATCCATATATATTATTATGTATCAGATATATATATTATGTATCAAAATAAATTAATTTAAAATTCAGATCAGATGGATGTAAGTATGTATGTACATATTAATTTTTCAATTAAAATTTGACATAAAATTGAGTAACACTCTAGCTCTACGAAGAAAATGATTTTCGTAAGAATAGCCACAGTCAATTCCTTAACAGTTACAATATTACAATTTTGTTCTTTTCATAATATTTTTCTTTTAATATCAATGAAATGGTTTTAATATTTTAATTAAATTAAAAGCAATTTAAATTTTTATGTATGGATATGTGGACATTATATGTATATATGGATGTTCTTAATATTTAAAAAATTAAATAAAATGTGTAGGAAGTTGCGTTTGCTAACAAAATATATAGGACACAATTATTTAAATTTTAAGAACATTACATTAATCAATTGCATAAAAGTAAAATTTTTTTGCTGTTCATAAATATGTAATTGTATACATATGTATATATATATATATTAAAAGTGTAAATGTACTTTAAATTGAACAATATGATAATTAGTTAATTAAAAATTCTGTCATGGTTATTTCTTTAATTTAAATTAAAAATTATAAGCAAAATAATACATCTACTCAGAGTAGATATAATCAATCAACAAAAAATATATATTATAAATATGTATGTATGTATATCTTTGAAAATTTTTCACTTTTAAAGTGTGATTTATTTATAAGTTATATAAAATAAATATTCTTAAAGTTTATTTATTATATTACATATTTTCATAATAAAATGAAAATGTATATGTATTATGCATATGTAGGTATATATACTTATAATATATGAGATGAAATGAGTCAAATAAATAAATTGGAATAACGTGACTAAATATATGAGTTAAATAAATTATATTTTATTAAATTTTGTAACCTTAAATTCTATAAATCCAATGTAATAAAACTAAAATTTATTTTAAAATATTCTATAATAGATATATATTGTATGTACATAATATTATGTATATACATCATATACTATATATAGTTAAGTTAGTTTCACTTTCTATTCTATTGTACGATATTTATCATTGCAATACCGTTGTAACATTTAATACAATTGAATGAACTACAACGTAAACGAAATATATATACGTAATAAAATACTATTCACATCCTACTTTAAGATACATATATATATATATATATATATATACTTGTGGAGGGTTTATTACTGGCAGTTTATCTTCATAAATGTGCTATATACTGATTACTTTTTTCACTTTAACATTTGAAAAGGAAATACTTGTACTTAAAAACAAAAAGTTGCACTTAAAGTGAAAATCATTCTTCTTAAAATAAAAAAGGTATATCTATAGTTACAAATTTTTTGTTTTTAAATTTAAAATTCTATGTTTCAGTATATTATGAGGTTACGTGCAGATAAATAAGACACGGTACAATATAGTGTTTTAATTTGTGTATATTAACAATATTTAGAAGAGGAGGAGGAACAATATCATATCATTGTATGATTTATGAATATAGATTAAACTGAATTAGAAAATGTTATATTTTCAGATTAGCTACAGTCGAGTAATCAACGGCTTAGTAAAATTAATGATTCACGAATGATTCACTAACTGAAGCTTAGTGAAATATGAATAATAAATGACTTAGTGGATGCCCAATTATACTTCTCATAGGAGTGGCAAGGAAAAAAAAAAGAAATCTTTTCAGATTACGATGGTAGATTTTTCAAAAGGTTCTCATTGTTCAGAAATGAGTGAGGGCAATTATCACAATACAAACTTTTATTAAAAAGATAAAATTTAACTTTTTGAATAGGCCTATGTACATAGTACTTAAAAAAATCTTGGTATTATATTTCAAAAAAAAAATTTTTTACTAAACTATTATTATTTATTAAATTTTAAATTTATAACACCATTATAAGAACATACAGTTAACAAAAAAAAAATTCTTATATTAAATTGTATTAAATCAATGATGGTCAAAATAATTTTATATTTGATTATTATGATTGTTACGTGTATAATTTCGATCAAAAAATCAAAAATAAATTTATTATTTTATTATTTTTAATAAGCAACAACGTATATATTTTTGATATTCACCTTGTGAAAATATAAAATTTGTCACACTTCATATTGCATGTGTATATAGGCAATTAAATATGATAATCTTTGACAATATTTAATTTTAACATCAACAAAATTTAAATTTTATTATGTATATGGAGCATTATTTTACCAGATTTTTATATTATGTATATTGTATATCTGAAGTAATAAATTTAATTTGAACTTAAAGTTATCATTCAATATAATTTTTTATACATATACTATAAAAATAATATTAAAAAATAAATTCTAAAATAAAATTCATTTAACCGAATTTTATCAATATAAAACCTTGTTCACTTTTTAATCTCAGTTAATATATATAATTTTTTTATTATTTTATTTTAATTTAAATTCTCATAATTTATATTTTTAATTTCCGGAATTGTTTTAATTCAATATCACTTTTCAATAATGTTTTAATTTAAATTTAATTATAATTACTATGTACGTATTGATTGATTGTATGTACTTGTATGTATCTAATATTAAAATTCTTTTTGGATTTAAAATTTCTTGAAAATGCAATACATTGGAATACATTTTTCATCATTTTAATATTTTAAGGAATAAGAGATGTGTAAAAAAAAAAACAACAAGGCGAATTTAACACTTAAGCAAAGTTTAAGAATCTATCTATATTTTGACGAAATGCATTCAATAATTTTAAATTTAACATTTGGAAGCAATTTAGTTTCCTTTCCTTTTTGATTGTATAAAAATTTCTTTTTATAAAATTAAAGTAAGGACTGCTCAATTATACTTCACTTCATGAATAAAGATTTCATTATTTAAATTTTCTAGTTGGTTTTGTTTATAGTTACAATTTACAAAAGAATAACAAATTTTTATTTTATTGTTAAAGGGGGATTTTAATAAAAAAAAAAAATGGTTATGTTCCTTCCGTATTGATTAACAATTTAAAATCCGGTATATAGGTTTGATGTAAAAGCAAAATTAATTTTTTTATTGGACTGAGCATTGGCGAATAGAGTGGTCAAAATTTTGAAATACTCCCATTGTCCGTAATTATTTTTTGAATTGTTCGTCTTTTCTGAATTTTTGCCTTATCCATAACCAAAAAGCAATTTTCCAAGTTAGTAGTACCTCTAAGAAGTTTCAATTATTTTATTTTTGTAAATGAATTAAATTTTAGTTTTTTAAATAAAATTTATTTGTTATTTTTTTAGTTTAATTTATTTTGAAAAAGGTTTCATTTATTTTGAAAAAGGTTTCATTTATTTTGAAAAAGATTTCATTCAATTGAAAAAAAGTTTCATTTAATCGGAAAATGCTATATATAAAAAGATATATGTAATTTAATATTTATAATATCATGATTTCCGATGTTTTTAAGGGATAGAAGGTAGAAAATATTGTACGTACATCAATTGCAAACATTTTAAAATTTATAAATAAATAAATTAATAAAAATGCAGTTTTCATATTTTTAATCTTTAAGTTATTTTAAAAAGGTCTTACATTAATACAATTTTTATTAATTTCTGTAAAAATTTTGAATGAAATTTAATATTATTTAGGTCGTAACTATGCAAAATTATGAGCTACATCCGATTTGAGTAATAAAAACATCATAATATAGTTTGTATTGATTATTTAAATGTGACCTACAATTAAAATAAGAAGGATTAGTTTACTTGACCAAATATAGTTACCAAAAATATCTAGTAATATTCGAACAATGTATTAAAATTTTTTACTAGCTCCAAAAAAAAAAAAAAAAACAAAGAGGAAGTAATTACCTATGTCCATTTATAAGTCGGTATATATTATGGTATTAAGTAGGTATATAATAGGGAAGGAACATAAATTACCTTCGAGGTTCTTTTGGCTCTGTAAATTACAATTTTTTAATTGTAAAATGTGTACATTTATATAATTATAAAATAATCTATATAGATAGTACTTTACAAAAGTTTCTATTTAAAATAAAAAAAATTATAGATAAAAAGTAGTAGCAGAATTACAAATTAATGTATATATAGCACAAGTTCAAATTGTCCTGAAAACTCTGTACATCTAATTATTTTGATTTCAAAGTTACGAAAGTTCATTTCAAGTTAAGTACTTTTCCAATATCACAGTATTATAATCATGAGCTTAGTCAAACTTAACAGATGAATTGTTTCTTAATTTATTTAGTTGCAATATTTTTATCTCTATATAATTCAATTGTTTATATCTTGGACATGGGATTAAAAAAAAAGGAAGAAAAAGAATAATAAAGTTTTTAAGATCCAAAATAATAAATATTGTGTTAAGATAAACCTAAAAAGATTTATCTTTATTAAATTTGTTTTATTATATCAAAAAAAAAAAAATAAGATTAGATAAATATACATATAAATTATAATACATACAACTTCCGGATCCGGTACTGGCCAAGCTATCGTCATTCCAATGAAGCATAATATTAAACCCCAAGTAAATGCAAATAATAAATTCGTTTTCATTTCCATTTTAAAATATTTTTTATATATGTATATTATTTTTGTTTTGTTACTATAAATAAATTTTTTTGATTCTATTTTTACTTTATCCCAATTATTCTATTAAAAATTCCAGTTTAAAAAAAATTTTTTTTTGTTTTTCCACAATATCCACTAAATGGTTCTATTAAATGTTAAACACTTAAAAATTACTTATGTATATTATAATATTTTATTTTATGTTTTTATTTTCTTTTGTTATTAACAGAAAATTTTTATTTTTTGATGAAAATATTTAAAATATATATTCTTACTTCTTTTATTATTTTAATAATATTTTTTTTTCTTTATTTTCTAATATTAGAATATTTTGTTTTTATTTAATTTAATTTTTTTGTTTAAACCATTAAGAAAATGTTGTATTTAAGCGCAAAACAACTCAACCGATTGAATTCAGAAAAAATTATGTTTAAGAAAATATTGAAAATTGATCCTTATATAGTGTTGGACTTTTGGTTGTTTATTCTCTTTGATTTATAGAGTTATGCTCTGATATTTTTTTTAACAGTTTAGTCAGAATGTTAAAAAAAAATACATTTTCATTTTTTTTTTAGTATATGAAATGCAAAATTTTACTTTTTTATTTTATTTTTGTTTTTTTTTTTTTTTTATGAGAGGCAATAAAATGTTTACTTTGTGTTCACTGTTTGTTATCAATGAACATTATAGAATAGTTCTTTGCTATGGAAATTTTCTGTAGAATTTGTATATGTATATATACATTTTGCATGCATATTAGGTATGTTTTGGTATTTCTGAATGATTTTTTAATTGTTTTCTTTACAGAACTGCATAATTGCGGAATTTATTTATTATTGAAGTATCAAAGTTTCATCAGAACGTTAAATTGTCAAATACGGAGAGATATGAAACAAAAATGTTTGTTGTATTCTACTCAGAGTTTATCAAAACTACCGAAATAATGTTCCAGACAATGGTTATGGGGTTAAGAGACAGACCATTCTTTCTAAAGGCCTAAAGGTCAAACCTCGGCAGGGTCATAAAGATTAATAAAAAAAAAATATAGATTTTTTTATAATATATGTATATGTAATTAGTTTTAAAACTCCTTTTAGGAGTAGAAAGAAAGAAAGAATAAAACAAAATCAAAGTTTTAAGATTTTAGACTATTGTAATTTTTAGTCATGAGTTTCTATTATTCCACACTAGCATTACTTATGATAACAGCCCAAATTGTAGCGACAAAATTGTTGCCGGACAAAATGTAGCGAACAAAATATCGCGAGGAGGGATTTTAGAGTTGGATTTAAAATCAGGACATTCCCTTTTTCCAAAATATTCCAATTAAATATAAATTAATTAGCGACATTTTTTTAATGCGATATTTTTGCCGCGACATTATTGCTTCTGATTTTTTTATTTGCGACATTAATGAATATTAATTATGTACTTTTTTATTTTATACTGATCCAGTTTTTCGATGATCTAACTGCTTTCGATAATCTTTGGTAGTTTTTGTGCTTTTCAATTTTTTCTTTGTTCTTCTATCATTTTATTAATTTTTTATTTTAAAATGAGGTTCGCATATGAAGTTATATAAGTATTATATTGTCGTAAAATTTAATATAAATATTTGAAAGGGAATTAAAAAAATATATTATGTAAACGCGGCGAAGTGCCGAACTGAAGATATAAATGATATAGAGAACTAAAATTCAAAAATATTTTTTTATGTTCTACTATATACTTTCAATGGAAAAAAGTATAATAAAGATTAAGAGTTATTTGGTAATTTTATTGTATGCACCATATTTCATATAACATTACAATGTTAAAGTTTTTAAATATACATTATGTATGATGGTAATAAGAAAATTATATGTAAAAATAGTGTTTGCAAAATGTATTTTTTTAGAGAAAAAATGTTATTCCACTTGGAGGTAAATTAGAAGATAGATGAGTATGTTGATTTGCACTGTGAGTAACATTTTGGTGCAGATGTTGATGCAAATGTTGATTTTGCGCTCCCATTTGTTCCATTGACAGTCCTAGTATGCAAGGCTATAAAGGCTTTCTCTTTCCCAAGAAAGGATTCCAGAACTGGAGCTTGAAGTATTTGAGAATTTTTCAAGAGCTAAAATACTACTGAGAGCGTCGGTTTTGCTTAAACTTGGATCTGAAATTTTGTATTATTACGATTTCTTTTATGGCTTGATCGTTCTTTGTAAAATTCGGGTCGGATAACAGAATGCGGAACAGAGTTTGACAATTGCCTTTCTCTCTTATATATATAATGTTATCATAAGTTTAGGTATTTTTTAAGAATATTTTTAGTTAGTTAACTTTTTCTTAAAAACTTTTAATTGTACGTGCTTGCGAACATGTCTTATCTTTTTATATGGATTTTTTTAAAAAAAAAAAGAACTCTAGATATTTTATATGTTTTTTTTGAGTTGTTTTTATGTTTTTTTTGAGTACGAATAATAGAGGGTTGATTTGATAGTTGTTTTGCGCTGTTACAATTTCAAATTAATAAGAAATTCATTTTTTATAATTTTATTACAATATCCCTTTGTTAATTAGAATTATGAATATAATTCTTGCTTAGTATTTTGAGTTTAATGTAATTTCTTTAATAGTATGTATATACTTGTAGCATTTCTAGCATGTTTTTATAATTTAATGCTGGAATTAATACTTTTTATATGATAATAATTACAATATTATATTTTACTTTGAACATTAAAATAATTTGTCTCAGTTTAGGGGTGTTTAGAGTGTAGCTGAAAATTTATTATCATTTCATTTGGAAAATGTTAATTTACATTTATATATCGAAATATATCCAGGTAACGTTTGTTTTACTTTATATTTAATTTCAACATATAAATGAAAGGTACATACCGGTATATATATATTTAGATTTTATATTATGTACATTTATTTATATATGATCGAAAAACAACAATTATATTTATGTAAAATTATAAATGTAAAATAATTTTAATATTTTTTTTTTTTAATATTAGATACACTTAAAAAAAAAGTATACAAATATATATATTAGAATTATTATTTAACAAAACAAAAACTTTTGGAACTCTGATTAGTATCATGTCGTGATCGTCTTGAAGAGCATATTATATTATTTCGGTATAGATTTTGGGGGCCTCGGTGGCCTAGTGAGTAAGGGGATATAAAATATGCTGTAAACACAGAGTGTGGGTTCGAATTCCACACAGGTCGTAAGAGTTATTCCCCCTTACGACATGAACAGGACGCCAGCCACGCCAGAACAGGAAAGGTTGTGTAATTTCCTGTCCACATTTATGTGGCAGAGAAATGAATTAAAAAAAGAAAAAGAAATTTTCTACTTAATACAATATTTAAATTTTTTTTTTTTTTGTAGGACAAATCTAGACAATCCAGATCTACAACTTTGTGCGTTTCAGTTTATGATTTTAATGCAACCCTATCAAGGGTTATCTTTTTCTATACTTTTCTATACTAAAAATTGAAAAAAGTTAACTGAATTAACTTTAAAAATACAACTTTTTTCTCAGTATTTATTTTTAAATAAAAAAATAAAAACATAAGTTTTACTAAAGCTGTCGATATAATTTACTTTCATACAAAAAAAAAAAAAAAAAACAAAATAGAAAAATATGTTGTAAATTTTCCAGAATGAACTTGCGTGTTCTTAATTATTGTTTAATATAATTGCATTGAAAATTTTTTTTTGGAAATTTAATTCTTTTTTTACCGTTGTATATCTTTATGTAATTGTTTACATAATATAATTTATATGACTATATAATATGTATATTAAAAATATTACTGTTATTGCATTATTTGAATAAAATAATAAAAATAAAAATAATACAATTTGAAAAATTGTAATGTACAAAATTTTTTATATAAAATTAACGTTGACATCCTATTGTATGTAGGTTTCTCAGAATGGTTGAATCTTTAGAGTCATAAACTCTTTTGATATTGTTTGTATGACAACAAATTAAAAATCATTGTTATTTATAATTTTGATTTTGAAAACGTTTAATTTGAAGACAAACAAAGTTTAAGATAATTTTTCGAAATTGTATAAAAATTAAAAATTAACTTTTTTTTTTTATTTTTTGTTAGAACAATTTTTTTTCTTCTATATAAATAATATAGGGTTGTATTTTACCTACTCTTTTAGCATTCTCAAAGTTTTTTCCAGGGTCCATTTAATTTAAATAAATTAAATTTTTTTAATTGGAATCAAATACCGAAATATTTTCATTTATAAGAGTTAACTTGTAATTTTTATTGTTTTTTTTTTTGGGTAAAAATGTTTTAATTTGTAATAATTCTTAATAGAATTCTTAGTGGATATTTTGTCACTTTATATACACATCATGATACTATGAAACTAATTGACTTAAATACGATAATATAAATTAACGTTTTTGTTTTTTTTACTGTAAAATTCTGAATATTTTAATTTTCAACTTTTTAGATATTAAATGTCTTTCTTTTCAATTTTCCGGTTAGTTTTAGTTAAATTAGTTAAAATCGGTTTGAATTTGTTTTTTCTTATTACAATAACAAAAAAGAAAAAGAAAATATACTTGTTTATATTATTCAGAAAATTTAAATAGAAAATAACTTTTTTTTAATTATTGTTTTTGTAGAAATAATTAAAATCAAAAGACACAATATATAGAATTTGAGATAAATTTGTTTTTGTATAAATCTAAATTATTTGTAGATATGTATTTATTTATTTTAATATTATATGTATATTAATATGTATTTTTAAACTTTATATGTACTTAATATGTATATAATTTTTAAAATTATTAAATAAAGTTAAAATGCAAAAAAATGCAACTTTACAAATACAAAACTCTAATTGAAAAGAAAATTTTTAAAAATTGCATAAAACTAGGCGAAATATACTGAATATAATAATTTTCAATATATTAATCACAAAGAAATTAAGGTTTTTATCTAATTATATTGTCCCTGTTTGTTTATAAAGGTTAAAATAAACATTAAAATTCTTTTAGCTTAAAAAATAAGGTATTTTGAGAGACAACAAATCTAAATTCTAATTATAGGTAATAATTAATGTTTAATATTGTGGTTTATATCATTTGGCTGTTGGCAGGTATTATTATTTTGGAAGTTTTCCAAGTGAAGTCATATATTTCCGCAAATATTTCATTTAGTAAACAATTCTAATATTGGACAAATATATATATGTATATATAAGAAAATAAACTTAAAAAGTTGTTGTATTTTTCAATTATATTTCCTCAATTTTATAATTTTTTTAGTTTCTGACGTAAAATTATTTTTTTTATTAAATAATAAAAATAAACTCAATTTTTTACTAGGTCTGATAAGAACATAATAATATGTATGTTGTTTTTTATTTTGTTAACAATTCTTTCTGATTTAAATATTGTAAAATTTTTTTTTTTATAATTATTTATTATCTATCATATCAGGAGAATAGTCTGATGGCAGACACACTTCCATGAACTTATTAAATGATGTTTTTAATATAAAAAATATATAACACTTGACATCATATTTCAAAATTTTGACAGCATTCATGGTAAATGAGTTTTTATGAGAAATTATTTATTTTTTTGTTATCAAATTTAAATTAGGATGAATCATTTTTGTTTTTTGCTTAGTTTTGCATGTTAGAAAAATATAGATTGAAGTTTAAGTTTATTTTCAAAATTTATTTGTTGTTTTGTTCTATATAATAATGTGCAGTCACAAAGACATTTATGTTTCATAAAATAATTTCTTTTTTTTCTTCTTTGCGTTTAAGTCTTCATTGGACACTGAAGTTTCACAAGTTTACAGAAGAACTGACTTTGTTTGGCTGACAAAGCGGTAATGACAGTAGAACTAGCTTTTTAAAGTAGGCTATTTAAAAAATAAGGCAAATTCAAAATAAGAACTTTTAAAATAAACTTCTAGATTAAAAATACAAATCTTATTTAACCTTTTATTATAGATTTAGTAAATTGTTTCGTTGATTAAATTTTACTGTAGATAGGTAGGTAGATAGGGTGGTGACCTTCACAATGCTGCGTAAAGGTCTCAATTAGCAAAGAGCGCCATTTTGATACTACTGCACTCACATGACCTGTGTTTTAAGATTGTTTACGGTTTATATCCAACCCGAGAAGCTCAGAACAAAATCAGTTCTTTGATTTTGTGTTCAGAGAGCTCGCTGGTAGAGTTGGTAGAATAGTTTACCGAGTGAGAGAAGTCTGGTTCTAGTTAGGGCTGGACATCTTAAAAGAAAGTGTTCTAGGTTCTCACTTTCGTTTACTTTTTTACAACTTCTGCAGGAGGTGTTGTGAGGGATTCCTAATTTGGCTGCATGCGTGCCTACTGGCCAGTGACATGTGATGATTGCCAGTAGTCTGGCGATGTCTATGCGAGATTTGGATATCAACTCATTTGATCTTCTTTTGTTGTATGTGGGCCACAATATTCTAGAGACAATGCAATTGCTCAGATTACTCCACCTCGGTGTATTTCGCTATATACAAAAAAAGGATCCGTTCCTTTACGGTACTGATTGGACAACTGACTTTTTCAGGAGAGTTAGTGTTTTGAGTGACTCTGAACTTTTTTGCTAGTTCGTCAACTTTTTCAATTCCTTCAATATTACTATGCCCAGGCACCCACAAGAAGGTTGTGTTTAGCCTTTTGCTTGTAGGGGAAGTTCCTCTTGGCACTGCCTAACAAGCTCGAGGTTGCAATGTTCGCGTTAATGGCCTTAATCGCTGATTGACTGTACACATTTGTGTATTATTTCTGTTCAAAATTCGAGCAGTCTCTCTAACTGTTAGTATCTCCGCCTGAAAAATAGCTAGCTTTGCCGGCGAGTCTGTAGGATTTTGAATTTCTCCCAGAAAATACCAGCACCGACTCCTTCCTTCATCTTGGATCCGTCGGTGAAGATAGTTACATCGAAGTTCTTTGTCACATCTCCACCCCTTATTCCGCTCTAGACGAAAATTCTACCGCTAAATTGTTCCCGAAGTTTAGTTTGAGAACAGTGTAGTCGGTCAGAGTTGGATATAGAATCCTTTGGTAATATCTCCAGAATATTATATGGTTTATATATATATAATATGGCCAGTTGTTAGCTTTGTTTAATTTTTTGTTTTTTTTTGTTTTCCTTATATTTTTTTTAAAACACATTACACGTGGTACTTCTTCTTCCATACGAAGGTCATAGTTAAAATTTGATTGTTATAGCCAAGAATATTCTGGAACAAGAAATTAGTTAATTAATTAATAATAAATAAAAGAAAACGAAAAACCTAAAAAAAAAAATAACATTTTTATTTACTTTATTTAATTAGTATCGTAAAACAGTTATTTTATATAGTTTAATAGTTATTTTTGTCAGTCTTTGTCGTGACTTACAGTAATGAAATATATATTTTGTATAAAATATTTTCTATAGGGAATATCATCTTAATTCCCTATCTAGAAAATTAAATATTTTACCATGACTAATGGAAGTTTCCCAATCATTCAGACATTATTATTTTATTAATAAAAAAATAGTGTTAAAAACAACAAAATACAAAAGAAAAAAAAAAAAATATTTTGTATTCATAAACAAGAAGAATTGCCAAAATTTTATATATAGAATTTAAATATTTCCTATATATATATATATATATGTAATATATTCTAGTAGATGTACCATTAAATTTCATTCATTAAAATTTTCTTTTATATCAAATTTTTTTTTTTTATGGGAATTAAGAAAAGATCTTTAAAATGGAATTTAATAAATAGATATTATATCTATACATGTGATGTTCAAAATGAAGACGAAGTAAAATTTTTTTTTAAAATATTATTTTGTTATTAAAAATTGCGTAAAATTCTTTTAAAAATAATATTATGTTGTGGTTATTAAGATTTTAGTCTGAAAAGTGAAAAAAAAACAAACAAAATCATTGGTTTTTGCTGATTAATTATTTGTAATAAATAATTTTTCTTTATTTTTAATTTAATATAACAATTATACAATGGTCCACATCCGAAAGGAAAAGGGTCTTGTTATTGGCATTAATGACAATAATAAAGTAAATTATCTATATATCTATCTAACAATTATGCGAAAAATTTTTAAAAGTACTAACAATGACAATTGGAATTGTGTGATATATTGTCTAACTGATACCTGATACATACATACAAACATAATATATACAGAAATTATCAATTAGATAAGAAAGCGGCATCAGTGGCCTAGTGGGTAAGAACGTACAAAATACGTTACAAACACTGAGGAATTTTTTTCGAATACCACACATGTTGTAAAAATAATTCCCCCTTATGACATTTACAGCCAGATCTGTGTAATATGGGTTGGAGACAAAATCCGAAATACTAAATCCCAAATACAAAATCCCAAATACCAAAATCCCAAAATATCGAAATCCCAAAACAGTTTTCTTATCGTAATTCCTTTTCATTTTTTTTTTGTCGGATGTGATTCGATTTTTTGAAAATAAAAATATTGAATGCTAAAATTGTCGAAAAAACAAAATTTAAATAAAAAAGTCTGTTGAATGCGAAAAATGTTGAAAAAAAAAAGTGTAAAAAAGAATATATGCCTACATATTTATATTTCTTTTTCTAAATATTTTAGAAAAAGCGTATAACCTTAATGTCATAACCAACTAAAAATCACTTCAAGTTCAGAATATCTCATAAACATATATGTAAATATGCTGTAAAAGGCGTAAAACTCTGATTTTGTAACCAACTCCAAGGACCTCCTAATTATTTATTTTACATATATTTCAATATATAATAGGGGCGGTCGCCCCTAAATCACCATTAAACAAATGTTTGGAAACCTGATTTTGAATCCATTCATATATATAAATATTTTGGAAAAATCGTATAATTTTGATTTTAAATTTAACTCTAAAACATACTTTAATTCAAAATCTCGCACATATATAACCGACATAAAACAACGTACGAAATTGATTTTTTTCCTAAATAATTACCAAAATAAGTTTTTTCTTAATAATTCTGATGAGTCCCAAACTCCTACTAAATAATTACCTCATCTTGTAAATAATTTTCTTAAATCTTTAAATTTGCTATTCGTTTTGAGGTTTTGTGATTTTCATATTTTGAGATTTTGCAATTTGAGATTTTTGTTATTTTGTAATTTGAGATTTTGGAATTTGGGATTTCGTGGCGCTCCTATGTAATTTTATTGTCATATTTATATGGCAGGGGAATAAACTAAAAGAAAAAAGTCTTCTTTAGAGTTTTAATACGTAATAATAAACAATAACTTAATAAGTAACTAAAAAAATATATAATCTTTTGGACAGAAGAAATAAACAAATTAATTAATTTTCATTATGTTAAAAATTATGAAATTTTTAATAGAGTTTCGTATTATTTTTAACAAAAGCGTCATATTTTTACAATTTTTTTTTTCTTTTTTTTTTGATTTTATTTTAGTTTTTTATTTAAATTTGTAATGTTGGTAATTGAAAAAAAAAAAAAAAACATTATTTATTATTTATATTTATAGCTAATTTCGCATTAAAAAAAATTACGTCGTTTAAAAATAAATAAAAGTTCAATATTTTACTTTATGCTTTATAACCAAGACTGTACATGCATGTCGTATAAATAAGTATGTGGGATATGGCGTGCGTGCTTTTTGCCATTCTCACATTTTCTAGAAGGTATCTTTTACACATTCTAAAGAATAAAAAAACTTTTATTTTTATCTGATTCTTATATACATTAATTTATTTTCTTTTTATTTACTATTTATTATTTAACTATAATTATTTAAATCTAAGTATTTTGTTTATTAAAATTAAAACTTTATTTTTTAGAAGAACACCAGATTACTTTATTTTTGTTAAACACATTATTTTCTGTTTTATTTGACTTGATCTTCTGAGGTCTCATATTTTCTTTATGGTGTGATTAAGTAATTAATAGGCACATTAAAAATGCTATGTTTAATCAGGATGGCACATTGAATTATTAAATAGAAGATTTTAAATTGTTAAAATAATAAAAAATTTAAAAGTGTTTTGTAAAAAAAAAAAATAATTAGAAAGATTGTGGATAGAAAATCTGAGCATATCCTTCATCTAAAATATTTATAAATATGTATGTATATGCAATATTCTGAATTAAAAGGGATTTTAAAGTTGAATTCTGGAAAAAGTGTGATCATTTTTTACATATATACATCAATTTAAGATAGAGGAGACTGCACTCTCCAAACCCTTACTAAACAAATTATTGAAACCCTGATTTTGTAACTAACTCTAAAATTCTCCAAATTATTTTTAATTTTTTTTAATTGAACTTTTGGGGGTTAGTTAATTTTCAGAGTTTAGAAATTAATTGATATGAAATAAACCAAAAGAAACCGAAATATTTTTAGGATTAGTTAATTTTTTTTGGAGGTTTAGTTTACAATATTAATATTGAGGGTTAGCTTATAATGAACTAAGAACCAAAAATATTGGGGATTAGTTAATTTTTAATTTTAGGGGTTAATGACTTGGAGATTAGTTCATAGCGTCCTAAATCTCATAGTTTTCCATATTCGACATCTCGTTAGTTAAAGCTAAATAAAACATAGTATTTTTAGTCTTTCTCTCTAATATTTTAAAGATAAAATAATTAAACGATCGTTCAAAAAAAAAAATTTGTATTTTTTGTAATTTTTTAATGCCAAAATTTAAAAAAATTCTTAATAACTAATTTTTTTACTTGTATTATAATTTATATTATTATATTAAAAATAAATAATAGTAAAAGTATATGTACATTGTATGGTTGTTACGTAAAAAATGTTGGTATAATAATATAGAATAGAAAATACGATCATGTGATCTTAAATAATAATATGTGTTCTTATAATATGTATTAAATATTTCACTTTTATGATATAGGTTATCATTTTTTTTATAATAAATTTTTGTTTTTAAATAGAAAATTATAAAAATTATGTAAAGTCTTAGAAATACATATATGTATAATAATAAAAAATTAGTAGAAATTGCAGATAAGGAATGGAAATCTAAAAAATTCACAAAAAAAAAAAAAATACAAGAAAAGACATTAAAAGTTCTATAGAAAAAATTTTAATTATTATTATTTACAAATTTTAAACTATGACTGATAAAAAATTATAATAATGTACATATATAACTAGAATACAAATAATATATAGGAAAAATAAAACAATAATTATTTATTTACTATTTACTTCATATATATATATATAATTTAGAAAAATCGATTCCTACTAGGAAGTAATCCTGCATGTGATAAAACTGAATAAATTTCTGATCTTGGAATTTTGTCTGCTTGTCGTTCAAAAACCTTAAAATAAAAAAAATTTTTATTTTTATGAATTTTCTTCAAAATTATATATATGTATGCATGTGTTTATTTTACTTACTGGCTCTTCACCTGGACCAAACCAACTAAAATGAGCTAAAGCTGCACGTACTCTAGGTGTTTTATAAAATGGATTTCTATATTCACTAGGTAAATTTTGTTCAAAAGCATCATTTTCAATTACAGCAATATGTTCAAGTCTTTGTGCTAAAGTGGTTAAACAGGCGGTTGCAATTATAAGTGCAATAAATTTTAACCTATAAAAATTGCGAAATTAATTTAATAGTATAATTATTTATTTTAAAATATTTTGTTTTGAGTCATAATAAATAAATATTTCGTAAATCCAAATAAAAAAAAAAAAAATTTTTATAGAAAATACAAAAAGATGTAATTATTGATCCCATCTATAATGTTACTTTATTTATGAGCCTATTTGAAATTTACAAAATTTACAGTATTACGTTTATAATGTTTGCAATTGTAAATAATAATAAAAACCATTTTTATAATCTTTATAATCTATAATAATCCTTTCTTTTTTTCTTTATTTTAAATTTAACATTAAAATTTTCTAAAGATAAATTGGTATTTTTTTTGACGTTAGTTCAAGCTGTCTGATCTGTGAGATTGAAGAGAATATTCAAAATATTATTTTGTTATAATAACACAGCATACATCCTTCCCACTTCAAAAATTACTATATTATTTTTTTACATTATTTATTATTACGTTATTTGGTTGTATTAAATTTTTTTATTTTACAAATCTTCTTTTTTTTAACTAACTTTTTTTGAAAAAAGTTATTAATTGTTGAGATTGTTTTATCAATTTGTTTAAGGGATCAACCTAAATGAAAGCGAACGGCGTACATTTTCTGTCAAAATATTTTTAAATACATGTATTTAAATGTGAGCACCCGAAATACGCAACGTACTATACGTTCAACATTTACAATTTTTAAAATTGACAAAAATTGACAATTGACAATTGTTTTTGTTTTTTATTATTTTGTGTTGAAATTTTATTTTGACAATATTGTCATTATTTGAAAAAAATTATAAAACGGTTGTGTTTTTTTCAAATCATTATTTTAAATTAATTGTTTTTGTAAAATTGTTTTCTTTAATTTTCAGAACTTAAAAAAAATTAACAATATTTGAAAAAACTTTCTTCTTCATATGAAAATACTTCATTCGAAATAGAGATTTTTTGACAAATCAAAAATTGTACGCGCTATTTCGATGTACGTTGGTGTATCGACGTACTGGCGTACTGATTTCTACTGCAATCATTCTTTGGTTTGTATTTTTTATTTTAATTTTAAAATTTGGTTAATTTCTTTATCCGTTTCTTTTCTTGTTAATTATTTGTTTTGTTAGATTATTATCTAAAATAACCCGTTTAATTTCTCTTTTGAAAATCACTATGGGTTCGTTTTCTTTAAGTTCAGAGGGTAATTGATTATACAATTTTAAACTTTTATATATAGGAATCCTACTGGTTAGTCTTGAATAAAATAAGGTAAAAATTCGATTTATTGTGCTTATGAATGTCAATCATTCTATTCAAAACGAAATTGTGTTTTATCTTGTTATTAATTATTTTGTAGGCTGTGAGGTATAACTCTCGTTTACATATCTATTATTAAAGCTGAGATGCTTTCCTATACAGTAAACTGGGTAGTTATATATAATTCTAATTGCTTTTTTATAAATTACATCGAGCTGATCTAGGATTAGCTAATTGGACTTCTTTATATAGGGTTCAGATATATAATGTGGGAGATTATATACGACGAGTAAATTGTGTACAATGCGTATGTTAGGACAAATTTACGCAATCTACGTAAAGCATTGGCGATATTTTATTGCCTACTTATTAAACTTAATAGGGTAGGGTTAATAATATGTTAATATGTAATTATTACAAGATGATTAAAAGTTTATTTAAACAACAAAACTGACATCTAACATAATGGGTAAAGACAAAATTTTTTAAGTGAACACAAGTCAAATTTTATTGAAATTTTTCACTAATTTTGTTAAGTAGAAATTAACTTTTTGAATATTTCCGTCAAATTTTGACAATTTTGTTATGGGACATTGCTTTAATGATTCAGCAATAATTTGATGAGAAGGATTCAATTATAATGCTATAATGCAATTATAATGCAATTATCAATGTTAAAATGATATTTAAGTTGTACAATTTGCCCTTAAGTTGTAAGACTCCGCCCACAAAAATCAAAATTTTTTGATATTCTTCCAACCAACTTTTCAACCATCAAAATGGTTTTATAACTTGCCCATACACGATACAACTTATCAAGTACGCGGCGTACCAAGTTTTCAACCTAGTCCGCCGTGTATGGGCAGCATAACAAATAAATTAACAAAAATAACAAAAAATTTATGCGAATTGAGGCGAATAAAAGTGAATTTCTATTTTGAATTTTTTATAGTAAAAAAAAATTTTAAATTATAAAATCAAAATTATATTTTGATTTTATAGTTATTAATGTTTAAAATGATCTTTACATAAATATGTAGAACAAAGTGGCAAAATTGTATTTAAACTTAGTTAGCAACCATAAGTATTGTAGGTACTTAATGAAGTATTATTTACTTTAAAACAAGGTGGATGTATTTCAGTCACTTTAAATCTTATTTTAATACCTAAAACAATTTAAAGTGATAAATCGGTAGGCACCTAACTAAAAGATTAAAAAGTATGAATTGATTAGTAGACAGAAACTAACTAATCTTACGAGATTTAGTTATGGTGTAGCTATAGTATCAGAAGCTATTTGTAGTGTAGATATCCTTTAAAAGTTTCCAAACAAAGTTGTAAAAATAATTGTGAATGCATTTTGATATGTTTTAAAATTTATAAATTGATTTTAAATAATTTCCTGATGCGATCGTTTGAAAGTTAAATGGTTGGATTCTCATACTAAATTTATATAAAGAAACTATTGACCTGCATTCAATTATATTATATTAGTACTTAGTACCTATACCCAAATAAAAGTATTAAATAATTTAGAGATTTTTTACTTTGCAAATTAAATACAAATTTTGTTGTAAATATTTTTTTGATAATTGAATTTTTAAAATGGTTCTCCAACTGTTACAAAATCGCAATTCTCAAAATTAAAAATTCAAAATCCAAATCAGAACCTCCAGCTGTTTTTAATAGTTGAGATTTTTTTAAAATGTATAATACATACTATAATATTATATATTTATATAAATTTGGACCACCAAACCACTCCGCTATACACAAATTATTGAAACACGGATTTTGTAATCAACTCTAAAATCTATTTTAATTCAGAATCTGAAATATACGCATTATATAAATGCATATTGTGCAAAAAGGCGCAAATAACCTTGATTTTGTAACAAAAAATAAAATTCCTAATAATAATTATTGTTTTACATATAAAATTGTTAAAGTAGGTTGTCCTTAAAACTTCGTCTTACATTTGAATATATATAACTTGAAATTTTGTCGTACAGTGAAGTGGTTGTTTGCATTATATAATGTTTGAATTATGTGGTTTTTGAATTTTTTAAATTTATTTAAATAAAAAAAGTTTGGATTTCATAATTAGGATATTGTAGAATTAAACTTAAAATTTGGTTTTAAAAATATAAAGAAATATGCAATATGATAAAGTATTATTAAAGGATCCGTTAATCTTACAAATCAAGATATTATATATGTATTTACATAACTGCTTGCTGTTATTGTATTTAAGTGAGGATTGTAAGTAATAGAAGAAAAGAAAAAAATTTATGATATATTCATTAAAAACAAAATTAAATTCTTAAAATAATGAATTTTATGGATTATTTCTGTTCTTTTCTACATACATATTTGCATTCCATAAATTTTGTTATTTTGTTAACCTTTTGTATATAGAAAATAATTAAAATTTTTGCATAATATCATAAAACTTTGTTCTTGCAATAAAACAGAGAAAAAAACGAATTTCACCGAAAATTCAAAGAAAATTTTAAAAGATTGAGAAGTAGAGAGTGAAAAAAGTAGCAGGGACAAATTCAGTTTGTTTAAGACTTAAAATTTGTAAATATTTTACGTATACAACATATATGGAAATTATAAACAATAGTTAAACCGTATATATACTTATGAAAACCGTATATATACGTATGTATATATATATTTCTTTTCCTTGCCACTCCACTGAGGAGTATTATTGGGCATACACTATAAGTCATTTATTATTCATATTTGACTAAGCTTCAGTTTCGTGAATCATTAATTTCACTAAACTGTTGATTACTCGACTGTATGCTATTGTACAAGATTAAGACGTTTCTTTTTATTTCTACGCCATCTATTATCTTATACAAGAATTTATGGTTTATTATTACATATTTTATTATATATAGCTATTACAATATGATATTAATTATAATTTATAGGACATATATACTTATTATTAATTTAATTAAAAATTTAAAGAAAAATCTATATTATTTTTTATTAATCTATATGACCCAGCCGGAGTTTGAACTACACCATCGGCTGGATACGTATATGTATATATTAATATGAAATTGTGTGAATGAAAAACTAATTATGCTATTGACTGTGTTATGTCTTTTTAATTTTTCTACTGTATAATGTTGACCAACTCTGGTCACCATTATTCACCTTCATTTTTTTTTTTTGCATCTATTCTATTTTTATTTCCTCCCACAAAATTTAAAAATTCCATTTCTTTTGGTTCGACATTATTGAAATTTTTTATGCTAGATGACGTTTTTAAAATTCCTTAGAAGATCGTTTATATTTTTTTTGATTATTTTTGTTTATGTTTTTTTTTTTGTTTAGTAAATTAGAGATTGGGAGCATTGTAATCATAAACATCATGATTAAAATATAACAACAACAACAACAACAAGAACAAAAACCTAAATAAAATTTTAATAATTTTAGTAACTTGTTTGGTAAAAACATAATATATTATTTACTAGTTTCATAGAAACAATCAAAAATAAAATAAAAATACACGTCTTGAATATAAATACAAAAAAAAAAAAAAAATTTAACAAGATGCAAGTTAATTTTAATTAAAAAAAAAAGTATATATGATATTTTGAAATGCTTTATTACCATTCTCTACTTGTTTATTAAAAGTTTGCGTAAGAGAAGTACACAGCGTTTGCAAAATTTTTTTAAATTAAATTTGTTTTCGAAATTGGAATTTTTTTTTTATTTTTTTTTTGAACAAAGCCAATTAGTTATTATTAATTTTATTGATTTATTCAATAGTTAAATTTGTTATTTAATATACACCAATAATTGTTATTTGAATATATTGAAAATTAAATTTTTTTTTGTTTTTTTTTTTTTTTAGAAGATCTTTTTAACTTTATATATAAATATTATTGTAAAGCTTTTAATATTTCTTTTTTTTTTTTTAAATAATCGTAAAACTGATGGTGTATTATTGTCACGAATTTCATGCTTGTATAAGCTGTACTTTTTATTATTAAAATATTTTGAAGGAGCAAAATACATATTATAATTTTGAAATTTTTGTATATATGATCTGAATTATATATGAGTGCTTAGATAAGGTATTATTAGAATACACATACATATATATATATACAATTTTAATAATGAATGAAAAAAGTAAAATATAAAAATAAAAACTTTATCTATATAAGAGACTGCGGTAAGAAAACTACCATATTATTTAGAGGCAATTTACATATTTTTTTATTATATATTTGAAGGAAATAATTTAAAGCTGTAAACTGATATTTTGATATGTCCAATCTTTACTCACTAACTAGATGAATTTTTTAATAGTTTTTTTTTCTCCTTTCCACTTCTAAAAGGAGTTATAGTATATAGGAGAGGGCATCTTCAAAGTCATTTATTATTTATATCTATAATTAACTTTCAGTTTGTGGAATTATTAGTTTCGCTAAGCCGTTGATTACTCAGCTGTTTACTGATCTCTAGTTATTGTACAAGATTATTGAAATAAATATATTTATTTGTGCGCCATCTATTATCTTATACAAGAATTATTTGATTTTTATTTTATTATACATTTCGATGATATAATATTAATTATGGTGCTATGTCATAAAATCAAAAGTCATAAGTACGAAAACCAAAAATGACATACATATCTAAATACGAATTTATTTATATATTTTTGTACTTATGACTTTTTTGTAATTATTCGTATTTTACGCTATATGATATAAGTACGATAAACAAAAATGATATAAGTTCGAAAATTAACAAAACAAAAAAAAAAAATACTAACAAATGTAAGAAATTTTATATAAATTTAGAATACCTATAACAAAAAGGGAATATTCCCGAACTTTAGCACAAAATTAAAAAATCATCAGTTCGATTTTATTTCTATGTTGAAAAGCAAATGTAGTCGATTCAGGCTTCAAAATTCACGGTTATACGCTTTTTCAGATTATCTATAAGTATATATATATTTGTCTAATTTTTGTTTAGAAATTTTACAGTTGGTTAGAAAATCATGCTTATTTACTTTTGCAGAATATGTATATATTATATGTATTACATATGACATTATGAAATAAGTATGATTTTTTTTATGACATAAATACGAATTTTGAATTTCTTGTATTTATATAATTTTTTAATTTTTGTGCTTATGCCTTTCGATCTTATGACATAGCGCCACTAATTATATATAATTGTTATATTTCTTATTTAATAATATTATACCAATTATATAAAATTATATACCTAACAGTATAAAAAAAAATTTATATTATTTTTTAGTAATCCATATATGACCCAACCGGGTTTTAAACGCGAAGTCTTGGTTAATTTTTGAACAGTTTATGCAAGTATATTATAACTATAGAATAACGGTTGAAAAATTTTGAGCTAGAGTAATTAGTAAGAAAAATAATATTTAATTATAATATTGTAATAGCATATTTTAAATATTTATACATATATTTTAAATATGCTATTACAATATTATAATTAAATAAAAGTGATATTTTTCAGTCATGTTGTTTTAAATATATAACTTTAACTAAACAATACATAAAAAAATTTGAATGTAATATCGAAATCTAATGACCAAATTATAATAGTGACAAACTTCAGAAGAATTTCAACATACAGTTATCAAACCTAAAATTCTACAGTTATACAATGTTGCGCAAATATTTTGAAAAACACTTTAGCAATGTTTTCGTTAATTATTGGTTGTATTCCGTTAAAATATCTATAAAATGTTAACTTTTAAAATTCATATAAAATTTATACTATTCCATTTAAGTTCAAAATTCCTCTTCCTTATTCCCTTTCCTTTCCTTATCCTATTTCTGATTCATAATACTGCTTTGAAATTAGGATAATTAGCCTAATTACTGATGGCTACATACACCCTAATCCCACACTATACCAAGGAAGCTTAAGTTTTCTTGGTGGTTTTTTAAGATCTACATATCCCGCGGGAAAAAAAAATACTATATACATAAGTATGTAATAATATGTACTATATAAGTATGTAATATGTACACAACCTGAAAATTTTTTTTACAAGTTTATATATCAGTATATGTAGAACTTGTTATTTATTATTTTAGTTTATATTATATTTCCTGCTAAGATAACTTAAGTATATGTAGTTGTGTAAAATTATATTATTATGTGACCTTATAAAAAAAGCCCTTAAAACCTTAATTTAATTTATAAATTTTTATTATTAAATAACCGGTAACTATAAAAATATTTATATATATAAATATGTTTCACTAAAGATATCTAAATTTTCCTTTCTGAAGATTTCAATTAAAACTTGTTCTTTTATTTTTATATATTTTTTTTTCTTCTTATCTTGAATATTATTTGAGCACGTTATAATATCACTTTCTTTAAAAAATTTGCTTGTGTCTCTCTCTCCCTGCCATACGGAAGACAACATATTATTATTTGTGTTATTTATGTAATTCATCATATCAGTTCAACATATAAAAGAAAAAAAAACTGGGTCTAAAACCGTATGGCTACTATTATAACCTGACAAAAATTAAAAAAAAAAAAAAAAAAAAAAAACTATATAAGTGTGTAAGTAATGCAATGTGATGTCATAAGACATAAAATGTTATAATATATATATATATTTATATATATATTTATTTATATATAAATATATATATAATATATATATATTTATTTATATTAATATAAAATAAAATTCAGCACATTTTTGTATATAATTATAATAATGCAATTTTTAGCGGGTTTTTGTAACGTGAATCATGTAAGAGTATTTAATTTATTATTTTAATTAATATATACATTTTTTTTTTTTTTTGAAATATTTCGAAGGATATATTCGCAAAAGAAAACAACAACACAATATTATTATAGTTGAGTCAGAACCTTAAATTGAAATACGATACAAGGTAATAAAATTTCTTTAAAAATCATAAAATAACTTTCAACTGCAGCGATTCTGCAGAAGGAATTGAGTTCATTAAAGTAATTTCTAATAGTTGATGAATAAAAACTTTTATGTTTAACATTATTAAAATTAGAACAAGGACTGAAACTGTAACTGAAACTAAGGCGTCATATAGAATCATCATCTGTTTCTAGAATCAAATGTAAATCATTCATTAAATCAAAAGAATGATACGTTGGGTGAGATGTCATAAAAACTACACAGAATTAATTCAGAACACCGATGCAGTACTCAATCACATTTTAGTTTTATTTTGTGTATCAAATTATAATATTGGGAAACTAAAAAAAAAAAAAAAAAAACATATCTAAAAATAAGAAGATATTTAATTTTAGCAAAAAAAAAAAAAAATTGTTTGTTTTTTTTTTTGTTTTTATTATTTGTACATTTTATTTTCACTTTCACTGATAATGTATCGATAAACTTGTATTGAATATTTTGAATTCTTTGAATTGGTTAGTATTCAAAAGCAAGTTACATTTTCTTTAAATAATACAAAAAAAATAAGAAAGAAAAAAAATTGATATAATGGAGTTCAATATGATTGGTACAGGAATTTACATTTTATCTGTGTTTATTTAAATAAATTTTTTCTTATCGAAAATTAGTTTAAAATTTTTAACATGCCATAAAAAGTAGAGATGTTATATTTACTTTTTAGCAAAGTAAATTTTTTTTTTCTTGTGCAATAATTTTTGTCATGTCATATTATATATATTATTTAATTTCCGAATGCCAAAATATATAGGACAAATTTGATTCAAATGAAATTTATTCATAATAAATAGGTTTATAGCATGCTTTCATAGTTTCTTTGTTAATGGATTCCACTGTATATCTTATATTTTTTTTTTCAACTTTTTAAGACTCAAAAGGAAAAAAGGTATTTATGTATACATAATATATATAACATACCTTGTATTACATAATTTATTTATATACATATTATATTTATAACAATTCTTTAGGAAATAATAATATTTTTTTGTTTTTTACGAGGAACGGTGGAAAACATCAAAAGTCACTCAAAAGAAATGCACGAGGTTCTTCTGGGTAGTGTACCGGTCTTCAGGGTACCAACCAAAATCACCACCCTTAAAACCAAACATAAGTCGCGTTTCAAAGTTATTTCGGATATTTCTATAAATTTAAACTTAGTATTGATGCTGTTGATGATGTTCAGAATAAATGTACCATCATTAATAGAGCCATTAACAATACTAAAATTTCATATGTATAGGTTTTTGTCAAATTTCATTAAAATAAATGAGGAAAATCCAGGCTTTTAAAATTGGTTTACCATTTTTAACAAAAAAAAAAAAAAAATAATAATGAAAAGAAAATTTACAATTAATTAAAATATCATTATGTATACGTATATATGTTTCAATTCTTAAATTCCTAATTAAAAGAATTTAACAAAAAATTTCATGTGATGCGTTTTGTTCTTTAAAATTATGTCTATTTGTTATAATGTGTGTGTGTGTGTGTTTTTTTTAACTAATATGAATGATAATGAAGAAAATATTTATAATAAGTAAAAATCTAGCCTTTTTTAAACTTTAAGAAGTTAAAATTTGATTATGATACAACATATTTTTTTAATCCAACTCCTACTTTTGCACTTATTTTAGACTAATATAAAAGATATTTTTGTTCTGCTTGAGAAATTTACATAGCATGCATTAAATAATATTCAATTCATGATTACAATATAATATAATAATAATACGATTGTAATATTTAACAACTTTTAAATCAATTTTGATTTCAACAGAACATTTTATATTGTATTTAATACAAGGGATTAAAAAAGACAAATTCTTTTTATATTATAGTAAATTTTTAATGGTTAAGAAATAAAAAAGTTATTGGGGTTTTAATTACAAAAAAAAAAAAAAAAATGCCTTCTGCAAAATCAATTTTTTTTAATATAAAATATTTTTGAATTGCATTAAATAAATATGTACTATAATTTTTTTCTAAAAAAATTATTTCACATTCTCTTTATCAAAAATGAATTAGTTCTTTTTTTTGAATATAAACAATTTTCAACTATAATTATAAAATTTAACTTAATATTTTTCACTTTATTAATTAACTTACATTATTTCAATAATAATATATTATCCTTGTATACAAGATTATAAAATATTAAAAAATTCAAAAAGTCACACTTATGGAAAAATCTAATATTTATATAAATTAGATTGGAAATAATTTAAAATTTTATTTTAATTAATTTTATTATATATATATTTTTATTTTTTACTTTCAAAACTTAACAGTTAATTTTAAAGGTTTTACAATGGTAAACGTTTAATTAACGACTGAATAAATTCAGTTAAAAAAAAAAATTTACCCTCAGTCTTTTTTTTTTTTTTTTTAAATTGCTAATAAAAAAAAAAATAAAGACTAAAATATAAATAAACAGAAAAACTATAATAACTTGAAAATAATAAAATAATGGTAGCAATTGTGTTACAATATTAAATTCATAATATTACATGTCCCACCCCACCCCTTATTTTACTTATTCATTTGCCCATATAAAAATTACATTATCGATTACACATTAAACGAGATACAACATAACTGAAATTTCTGGTATTCATAAAATTCATACACATGTAATAAGTAAAAAAAAAAAAAAAATATTAAAAACACATTGTTTGTTTGTATTGGTTGTTTTATTATTTTAATTTTTATATGTTTTTCTTCTTTTGTTTTGTTTTTTTTTTTACATTTTTATATGATGAGTTTAAAAATTTTTTTTTTTTTTTTTGTGTCATCCAAAGTTTTAATTTAACTGCGAACACTGCAATTTAAAAAAAAAAAATTACTTCCAAAGATGGTAAACGTAAATAAAATAGTAATAATGATAAAAATCCAATTAAATGACATTCATACGTACACCAGTAGCACCATTGATTGTTAGTTGGTAGCCATATAAAATAATGATTAGTAAATAGTAGATAAAGGTTAAGTTGATTTTTATTAGCAAAGTATTATATAATAAAGTTTATTTGTTTTTTTGCTTGTTTTTTTTTTCTTTCTTTCTTTTTGAATTCAATTCAATTTCAATTTTCCGGCACATTTTTTTTTTTTTTTTTGCTTTTGCTTTATATTTTGTTTTGATTTTTTTATTTCACATTGGTACTACATAATTTATACAACGCATGCATAGAATTTTATTGCAGGTAACTTGTTTTGCGCCAAATTTTTTTGTTTTTGTTATAAATACAAATATTTGTGTGTGCATTAAAATTTCACTTTCTTTGAATTTTTTCTGCCAATGATGTTGTGTATGGTCTGATTGTAAAATAATAAATAATTTCAACAAAACTGAGAACACTTACTCCAACAAATAGGCCAGCAGTACCTCCTATTGAAACTGTATGTAATAAAAAAAAAAAAAAGAAAAAAAAAAAACGAAAATAAAATGAATGTAAATAATCATTTAGTTTAAATATATGATTAATTTTGATAGAAGATAATCGTTAATTAAGATATTATAAGTGATTTTTTATTTTCAAATTAAAATGTTTTTTTTTTTACCAATAAAATTAATTTTTTTTTTATTGAAATGGGAAATATGTATTTAGCTTTTTAACATTCATTTGAAAATATTTTAAATAAAATGGAGGTTCGTTGAAAGTTTGCTTAAAAAAGTATATATATATATAGTTAATTATTTATTTTATAGGCCGTTTGATATATCTAAAAATTTTTTAGATTTTGTATAATTAGTTGATATAAAATTTAAAGAAACATTTGAATACGTTAATGAAACATTTTTACAGATCTGACTAGTGCCGTTGTAGTTTTAGTCTGTAGACTTTCAATCGAAAGATCTTGGATTCAAATTTGAATCATTATATTATATCCAATATTAGTAATTTAAATCTTAATGATTAATATCGCAATTTAAAATAAATAAACACTTCTGGCTAGATAGAATCTTTATATATGCTGATTAAAAATTTACTTCTTTTCAATTAACTTAGTTTTAAGTTAGCTTAATTTAGATTTAAGCAGTTATAAGTTTTATCTCTTTAAGTCAAAAAAAAGGTTTATGTTATTTTCCTTTATTGTGGAAAAATTTAGAACGTAATATAAATGTTAACTTTATACTTTTTTATAGATTTATAATACTTGGTAATATCTATATAGTAAAGTATTTTGTTGGCCTTTTAATATTACCCATGTACTTAGAAAAAATAAAAAGTCTTAAAGTAAATTAATATTAGTGTATAAATTTAAACCACTTACCAACCAAATCCAATTTACCTCTAACAACATTACGTTTATACCGTTCAGTTGGCAACGCTACTAAACCAATCTCGGCAAATGAAATTTGTTTTTCTTGACCATAAATACTAAAAAAATAGTTATTTATTTTATTTATTTTATTATTTAAAAGAATTTTGTATTTTAATTAACTTCTCTCTATTGTCATGAACAACTGAAATATCAACTTCAGTGCAAGAAGGATAACAATCACAAATTAATCCTTTACGGTTATGTGACCATTTTGCAATAATAACAGATAAATCTTCATAGTTTTGATTTAAACATTCTAAGCCTGTCATGTTACAATATAAATAATCTGGAGTGTTCGGTGTTAAATGACCGGCACAATTACATAATGCCATTTGTTTATCTTTCCGGCATTGAACTGTACAAGCACTGTAACTATAATATTTATGAACATTTAAATAATTTTCATCACTAAAACGACATCTTCTTTGATTAACACGTACTTCACGTGTACCCTCATCATTTTCTATATTTTTTATGTCAACGAGACGCCTATACATTTATAATAATTTTGTCAAATAACAGAGTATAATATAAATAAAAATTTTGCATACTTATAGGAAACATATGGTCCAACATTTAAAATATCAGTTTTAGGTGTCACTAAAGTTGGAACATCTTCTTCACCCAATATGAAAATCTTATTTAAATAAAATTTTATTTTATTTTTAATTAAAAATTATATTAATTTTAAAATAAACATAAAACATTAAAATAAAAAGAAAATTTACATTTGCTTCTGTATTAAGTTGAAATTTTAACCATCCTGGTCCAGTATAAATATTTAAAATCATATCTAATTTTGGTCCATTATTACTTAAAATAAAATTTTTAAATTTATTTTTTATTATTTATGAATAAATTTAATCCATATATTATACTTTGCTTGAATAGAATTTAAAGCATAACAAATTCCTAATTCAGTTTCCATTAATTGAAAATATTTACAACAATCAAATGGATTATCATTCCATGAGCAATTTTGCATAGTTTCTTTACAAGTACTTCTAACTAATTTTGAATAATAACTAAAATTTGATTGAAAACAATTTTCTGCCGGTTGTGGTCCACCACATTCATGTACAGCATGATATGATTCACCTTTAAAAAATGCAATTTCACTGAGAACTTCTTCTAAAGTAAAATCATGATCAACACCCCATAATCTTTTATTAAATGAATAAATAATATTTATTTGAAAATAATTTTTATATTTTTGTAAATTTATTAACTTAACTGTTCAGCTATTTCTTGAATACGATCCATATTTTTTGATTCACAAACAATAATAGCTGGAAAATTTGTTTGCCAATCTCTGTACGATGTTTCAACCACAAAACTAATTGCATTATTTTCAAATGCATCTTTTAAATTAATTAATTTTTTATTATCATTTTTTTTTTTACACTAATTGTATAATTTAAATTTTACCTAAAGAGGTCATTATTAATAAAGCTGAACCATACCATGACAATGCAATACATATAATCCAAAAAATCTTTTCAAAAATGGTATTTGATTCATCAACTAAAAATTTAACACCATGAACTGTAGAATTTTCTAAATATTCTTTTAAAACCACCTTAAAAAATTTCATTCTTTTATAATTTAAGTATATTTTTGTTATAGTTATGTTCTGTTCAAGTGCTTATAAATTATTATACATATAACAATAATTTACTTTTATATAAAGTAAAATTTTGTATACGAAATTCTAGAAAGGATTATGAATAAGGTAATCCTGTAAAACACTGCAGTAGAGTATTGAATCAAAACATTTAGAATTGTTATAGAAAGTGTAATTTTATTTGAAAAATATCTAAACTTAAATACATACATTTGTTAGTTCAAAAATTATGAAATGGGTAAAATTATGATTGTTTGTTATATTTTATTTTATTATTAATTATTTACAAATTTAATTTGAATATACATTACAACATTTCCATTCAACAATAATGCAACACAATACAAAAATAAATCTTATGGTATAATTAAATTTCAATTAGAAGATAATTTGTTTTTTTTTCTTTTTTTGAATGTAATACAATTTTTCGTAAAAAATTTGATCATATGATTAGGTTCTCACACGCATATTTATATTTAATAATTATTAACCAACGAAACTTTTGAACCAAAGTAAAAATTTCAATTTATTTCAATATGAATTCATCAACAATTTCTGATATCATGTCAGTTAATCGTTCTCTATATATTGGATCATTTTTAAACGCAATTAAACACAATTCACCACGTTTATTATTAACAAATTCATTAAAATCATTAGAATTATTTAAAAAATTTGAAGTTATATCAGTTGGTAATAATGTTAAATGTGAAAATAGACAACTTTCAATTAAACCAGCTAATCTATAATAATTAACAGTTTCTTTAAATTCATTTTGTGATAGAATATCATTTAAATTCATTTCATGTTGAAATAAATTCTCTTCTAAAAATCTATAATATTCATTTAAAAGTTTATCTAAATTTTCTTTTCGAAATTTTTGACTTGTTGGTATTGTTAATACTGTAATAACATCAAGTACAGGTGGAGCAAATCTTGCCAATTGAAAATCAACTAATCTACAATCAATAACTTTTTCTTTTTGTGTAATTGGATCTAAATCATAACGAAACATTATATTATTTGCCCATAAATCACCATGACAAATAACATTTCTAAACGATTTTGATATTTTTGCAAATTCAAATATTTTTTGTAATTTTTTAGGAAATTCATTTACAATATGATTCCATTTTGAATGATTTTTATATTTTAATATTGCTCCTAATAATTCAGTAATTGCTCCAATTGATTTCATAACATAAGAATATCTTGCTCCTGTTGTATTTGTTGGATAAGCATTTTCGGTTAATGAATTATGAAATATATCTTGAATTGGTTTTCCTATACGTTCTTCTAATACTAAAGAAGCTGAATGAAGATTTGCTAAAGTTTGCATTACATTCAATAAATGTTCATAATCTAATAATCCACTACGTTCTGCTGCCATTCGAAATCCTTGATCCGAAAGATTTTCAAAAACAAGCATATTATGTTTGGCAAAATAACATTTTGGTGAAAAATTTCCAATTGAAATATTGATACTAGTCAATCGTGGTATAACTTGAGTATAAACGTAAATTTCTTTTTGAAATACTCCAAAATCTTCAATATATTCTTTATGTGACAGTACATCTTCTGGTACACATTTTAAAAAAAATTTTAATTTATGTTTTACTGTTCCATCAGGTGATGAATGTTCTACAAGAACATGTAAAAATTGATGATCACCCAAGAATCCACTTGGTTCATTTCCAATATTAGTTTTTTCAAAGGTTATAACCTTAATATTTTCATCCAAATGTTCCATAAAAAATCTTTGACAACATTTCTGAACGTCTAATTTTGTTAAATTTGTAGAATCTAAAGGATTTAATACTTCCATTCTAAAAAATTATATTTTAATAAAATATGATAATATTTTTAGAATGGATAAAATAATACTAGTTGACTATTAAACGTGTCACTACCTTTTAAGTTTTTTTTAATAGTTAAAAAAAAAATCAGATTCTTTGTTAGAATACTAGCATGATTAGAGGAAAGTAAATATTTTATTACAGATAAAATCTTTAAAATTTAGTAAATACTTTTGATTTAGAACTTTTTAAGTCTGATAATATGTATGTATAATGTTGATTAAGAAGATTTATTTATGTATATATTAAAGAAAATTTGATATAACTTTATAATGTGAGATGGGGTTGAATTATTTCCTAATTTCACTGTTTACATGTTACCTTATATATTTTGACATTAACTAATGTTTAAAAATAAAATTATTGACCTAAAGAAATAGCTACAGTGACTTATATGCAGAATGTTTTACGTACTGAAAACAGGGAAAATTTTTAAATTTATGAATTTAAAGAAAATTACACATGAACAGATAAAGAGATGAACAAGCAACCCATAAGATTTAATTGATTATAAAATAGTTAACTTGATTATAATTTCGGTAGTACTTCCTCGTGCAACTTAAATTATTGTCTATTATTAGTTCGATCTTCATTATGTATTAATTTTTTAAACTGAAAAGAAATTATTTACTCTTAAAATTCAAGAATAAGACTCATTAAATTTAGAATTTGATAGAACGATTGTTGGCGATTTTGACTCTAAGACTCTAAGATTTAAATATTCCGAAGTACTTTTTTTGATTTTTACATATTGTTTTAGATAAGGTTTTTTAATGTTACTTTTAAGTAAATAATTTTGAGATACTATGTGTAAGGGCTTCGGTGGCCTAGTGGGAAAGAGGGTATGAAATTCGTTGTAAAAACCGAGGGAGTGTGGGTTTTTGTGGGATTCGAGTCTAGAACCCCACACACATCGTAGAAATAATTCCCCCTTACGACATTTAGAGCCACTCCTGAAAAGAAAAGGCTGTGTAACTTCCTTGTCACATTTATGTGGCAGGGGAATAAACTAAACAAAAAAAAAAAAACAACATAATATATTTTATATAGGTGTTTAGATAGACAAAAAAATTAAGCACATGCTAATTTATTTTTTTTTTGTTGAAGTTTCAAGGTAGGGTGTAACGTTTTAAAAACGTGATAAAAGTAAACTAATGATTTCATCAGAAAATTATTTGTTTTTGTGATATTTTTTTTTATAGATTTATATTTGATAAGAAAATTAAAGTGTTGATTTAATTTTTGTTTTTTTATTAAACAGATATAGGATTTATCTTGACAGAAAAAGAATTGTGCCAAATGTCAACAAAAATTATTTTTCTAATTACTTTATTTAATTTTTGGTAAATTAGGTACTCAACTTCTGTATTTTTGTAGGAAAATTTATAAATCATAAAAAAATATGACGTTGTTGGCATAATCATATTATCACGAGAGTTTATTTTTAACGTAAAAACGTTTTTTAATTGTAATTAAAAAAAAAAAAATTTTTTTCTTTTAAATCCTTTGTTACCCCATTTGTTTGAAAAGATTAAAAAAATTTAAGAATATTCTTAATTATTAATCGAACGTCTTTTATTTTTTGTTTTTTTAACAGGATTTTTCATCTGAGTATCCTTTGATTTATTTAAAGAAATTGTCATAGGAATTAAAATAAAAATGAAACTGAGTTGAAGCATAAAATTATTTTTACCCAACTATTTTGAAGTAAATTCTAAAATAAGTAGTAATGATAGTAATGTGAATATGTGAACTTTTGAATAGTATTTTGGAGTTGAATATATAAAATTTATCATTAAGTGTTGATGCAAATGCATATTATAAACTTTTTAAATTTCAATATTTGGAATAACTCACCAAGGACCTATTAAAAAAAATTTAATAAAAATATTTTGTTCTTAAAGATTTAGTTATTTATTTTATTATTAAATTATTTTTTTTATTTTCTTTTTAATTTATTTTAACTGATTTCTGGTTGATTGTTGTCCTTTGATTTGGGGTGATTCCAAGTTGATTGCTGTTTTTCATTCAAATAAGTATAAAATTAAAGTTTATTGTTAGACAAATTTTCTTTTTATATTTTCTGTATTTTGAGGTTTTTAAAAAAAAAGAAATGATAGACGCTGAAGACCGAACAAATTGAATGTTATCATTACTATTATTTAAATTAAGTGAATTTTAATTTATATAAGATTCACCTTTTTCTCTTTACTCAAATGGGTTTTAGCGTAATTTATATGTTTGTTAATTATTTCACTAAGTTGTACTTACTTTATAATTTAAATCTATACAATTTTTTATAACGGTCGTTTCACGCTTAATTTATTAAATTTAAAATCTTGCTATCAAAATAATAAGAAAAATGTATATTAAACTTTAATATGTACATCTATTGTCTTAATATTAATTATATTTTTTTTAAAATGGTTAATAATAAGTAATAAAATTAAATTTACATTTGGTGTTGAATATTTTTATTTATTTCTATTCAAAATTTTTTGAAATTATCAAAAAATCTTTTTGACAGTCCATCTGCTAATTTAAAAAACTTTTACACCGTTAGTTAAACAGAAATTTTAGACATAGATAAATCATTTAAAAAAGAATAACAACCATTGCCGAGCTTCAGCTCAAGAAAGTTGAAAAAAATCTGTACTCCTTGAAAAAAATCTGAAAGTTGAAAAAAATCTTGTAATAATTCAAGTTTGTCTGGATATTTTTTTCAATCAAAATTGTAGGTTTCTTTTTAAGCTTTGTAAATGAATATTAGAAAAAAATGAAATTTTGAGAGTACTAAAATCGTTAAGAATGACCATAATTAGATTCAAAAAAACCTTTTTGTGTATGTTTGAGACCTTTAAGAAATAAAAAATTAAAAATTTACTAATCCAAACATTGTTAGAATCTTTTCAAAGTTAATACACAAATATTGAAGTCATTATTGAAACATTATATATTTATATAATATATATCAAAATACCTTTTTTTTAATCAGTTTTTCTTAACTTGTGTGTGTGAATTTTTTATTATTTTTTTTTATAGAATAAATTTTAATAAAAATTGCACATTTTGTTGCAAAAATAATTACAATAAATATTGTAAAATACTTTTTATTGTCTTTCAAACTGTTAAAAACTTTTGAGTTATCATACTGTCTTTTTTTAACGTTTATTTCCATTTTCTCAATTTTTTAATAAGTACTTCAGTTATTTATTTATTTTAATGTAAAGAACTTTATAGATTAAATACTTTTTTTTTTTTTTTATGTTTCATTTTTATTTTTATAATTTACAATTCTAAATAAAACTAAAAAAGAATTTTTTCTTAAACTAACAATATTTAAATGCACATAGCTGTAACAATCATCAGCACTCTCATTTATATTAATTATTCGTTTATATTTATTATTTTATAATGTTTATTATATAATACTTATTTGTGTTTACGTTTTATTTTATTTTTTTCTTCAACAAAAGTGATCATTTATATTTTTATATGTTCAAAAGGGAAAAATTAGAGAAAAAACAAAACGCAAACTTTTATATTTTTATTATATAAAACAATACTAAAACTAACTTAAACTAAACTAACTTAAACTAAAACTAACTTAGACTGAAATTAGCCTAAACTAAAATTAACTTAAACTAAAAATTAGCCCTATGTACCCTAACCCTAAAAAAAAAAAAAAAAAAAACTAATCTAGCACTTATCCTATAGTTTTCCAGTAATATAATGATGATACAACAAGGGAATTTTGTTGTTGTTTTCAATGGTATTATGCTCATTTAACAATATGAAACTTTCGAGTGGAGTGAAACCTGATTCCAATGTTTTTTTTAAATATTCTTCGTTTTTGTGCCATGGGTGACTTATTAGTGAGTTTTCTATCAATACTATTCGGCTTAAAATAAAAACGAAATAAACGAATATAAAATTGCATATTTACAGGCATACATTTTAAAGGTTTACAATAATTTTTGTTTTCTTTTTGTTTTTTAATTTGAATAAATACTTAAGTTGGGTTTTTTTTTTTTTAAAGATAGCTAAAACAAGTATAAGAATAAAACAATGTTATACAGTTTATGTGCATATCTTATTACTGTTTGTACGTCATAATTATGACAAATGCTATACTCGTGTATAAACTTGCTACGTAAAAAATATTAATTAAGTTTAATGAGAATAAAAAAAAATTCATTTTTAATATTTATTTATGACAAAAGAAACAGTGTAGATCTACATAATATATATGTGTCTATATTTGTATTTATATAGCTAATTAACTTTTTTGTATCAATTTTTTTTTGTAACAAACAGTTGTTAAATTCATTTAAAAATTAAAACAGACTTTTTGATATATTAAAATTATATTTTTGTCTGTTTTTAATAACAAAATTATACTTAATTGGAAATCATAAAACCTATTTTTTATTTTAATGTTTAAATTGAAATAAATTAAATTGGACAATAGATATATTATTTAATATTCAACGTTTAGTTTTTTACATAGTTTAATTTAAATTTTAAATAAACCTATTATTTTTGTTTTCAATGCTGAGGTAACGCGTCAGAATTCACTAAAACCTAGGTTCGTAGTGTAACTTTAAAATTTAGGTGAACTTATTCGGTCAGAGTTGGTATAAAGTTTCCCAAGATTTATGAAACGATGATGCTATTCTAACGGAAGAAGATTTGAAGGCTTTTCAGATTCATGTCAAAGAGTTCACTAAAAACTTAGAAAAACCTCTATCGAGGTACTTCCACCTTTTCCTTGACAGACTAGGACAGGTGCAGAGAAAAAACTCTATGCTCTATATCATGTCAATTCTTCTGCAAAACATACAGTTAAGATCCACATCATTCTCAATCTTTTAGCATCTTCTACCAGTAAAACAATGACCCGTAATAACACCAACCAATTGTCTTATTTGTGGTCTAGAGAGAGAGCATGCATTTGGATCTTTCCTATTAAATATACCTATATAATATATTTTATATTGAATACATATTTAGTTTGAGTTTTTTGTTATTGTTTTTTTGTTTTTTTAATACATTTACAGCCACGCCTGAACAGAAAAAGCTGTGTAATTTCCCATCCACATTTATGTGGCAGAGAAATGCATTAAAAAAACACACAATTTCCTAGCAATTCTATAAAACAATTCAAAATTTAATGGCAAGCGCTTTAAATAGTAGGAGCTGCCGTCCAAAAATTCCCGCTTAATAAATTATTGAAACCCTGATTTTGTAACCAACTAAAATCTTTCCTAATTTAGAATCTCACATATACATGTAAATAATGTAAATACTCGTATTCTGGAAAATGAGGAATACGCTGATTTTCTAACCAAACTATAAAATTCCTTCTAATTATTTTTTTTACATGGATATTAATGTAATTATATAATTAGTCTTATAGAATAGAACATTTCCTTATAGAATTTGTTTTGAGGAATTTTTTTTTTGAAATTATTTTTTTTTCATTGTTTGGAATTTTGGTTCGTTTGATTTTTTTGTCACCATCCCCCTAAAAATTTCCACAAAATTTGAAATTTTCTATTTTTTCGAATTTATTAAGGGAATTTATAAAATTTACCCTTTCAGTCCGTCAGCTCCATTTTTTTCTTAAATTCAGACGAATTTTTTGGGCTTTCAAACTTTTTACTTTTTTTGTTGTGTAGATTTTTATTTTAAAATAAGTTTTTTTTAAGTTAAAATAAGTTAATTATAAATATAAGGAGATTTTTATTAATATAAAATCATTAAGTGTGTCGAACAGACGCACATGCACGCAAAAATTTAATATGAATTTATACAAAATAAAGGTATTTGGTTGTGGAAGCTATTACAGCTATTAAAAGTAGGTGATACTTTAATATAAATTAAAAATGCATGTGTAATTTTTTAAATTGTGAAAAATGCATTTATTTAAAAAAAAAAAACTTAATTTTTATACCAGAATTATTGCAATCTTAAGTAAACTGATACCTTAATTAAAATCTATTTTATTTTACTTATTTTTAATTTATTTAAATGACTTTTTTTTTTTTTTTAAAGAAAATATCAAATTTATTTAAATTGCCGCTCTTTAATTTGATACTTTATTACACGTTATTCTTTTATTTATTTAAGATTGTTTTTTTTTTAATTAAAGGTATACAGCTGTGTATAATGTAATTTAAATGTTTATAAATTAAAATATAATAAAAAAAATTTTAATTTGCATATTGTTCATTTAATTTAAAATATCATCATGATCAGTTTATATTTATTTATTTTTTTTTTAATTTACTATGTGTTGCAAAAATATTGGTTTGCCCTTATTTTTACAGTTTCTTTTGAGTTGTATATACATAATAAGTAAACCACAATTAAGTAAAAAAGAAAAGTGTAACTATTAATATTCTTATTTTTCTAAATTTTAACAAGAAATTTGTCGTAGAAAATGTATCCAATATAATCTATATCATACCCAGTCTTGGAATTTCGCTGGATTAGAATTCTGGAAGAGGGACGCTAGGAGAATTTTCAACCAGGGAAAAATCATACGATTCATCAAGGTTGTAGATTGGCTTGATGAAATACTGTTAAGTCATAAAGGGTTGCAGAGCTTAGATGTAACGACAGTTAGAAGTTCACACTTCGAAACATTAATATGGTATATATATATATCCAATGAAATTTCATCATTATTTTATAAAAGTTCGATTCAATATAAATTTTTTTGTTTCATTGACTAGAGGTTGATCCTTCTCTTCGTGATTTTATTCAAAAAAAAAAAACAAAATGTCTAAAATTCAGAAACAAAAGTGCTCATGATAAGAAATTGACTTGTCAAAATGCAAAATAAAATTTTTATGTATATCTGAACAAGAAAAACTTCTTAGTTTATTAAACTAAGTATACCTTTAATTAAATTAAATTTTCCACAAATGATATATGTAGTGGTACAGATCAAATTTCATTTAAAATTTAATTCTTGAAAATAGGAACAAATTATCAAACAAAAAGTTTGGACTTATATATGCGTATTTCAGAATGCAGTATGGTTATTGCGTTCAAAAATAATGAAAACAAAAATGATTTAACGAAGGGGCAGTGATCGAATTTATCTAAAGTATTAAGAAAGATATCAAAAAAAACAAATACTCTTCTCTAAAAAATACTGACTACTGATATTCTAATATCATATGAATGATATTCTAATACTATATCTATAAGTACATATCTGCGATGATAACAAAATAAATTAAATTTAATTTATTTTCAAGGATTTAATTTATTGTCAATGGTGTATTTTAAAAATCAAACATCAAAAATTCTATACAAAAAAAGCATACAAAAAAAGTTAAGTACTTTTACAATCTGTACTATAAATATGCCTCTTAAGTCTTAAAATTGATTACAAAATTTTAAAACTTATATAATAAAAATAAAAAGTTAAAATATGTAAACAATTAAAACGATAACAAATATTAAGTAAAATATGTTTTATATTTTATTAATATTTATATTGATAAAAAAAAAAAAAACAAAAAAATAAAAATAAAAAATCAATCACACCTGTTATTTAATGATTGTGTGTTATCATTTTTAATTCACCATCAGTAATACGATAATAAATAGACGAAAAAGCTACTAAAAATAAAATGATATTTAGTGAGAATTATAAATAAGGAAAAAAAAAAAAAATAAAAATTTGTAGTAAAATAAATTAGATAAAATAAAATAAATTGTTTTTTTTTTTTTTTTTTATTGAATTGCGCACCTAAACTTTTTTTTTATTCAAATTGAGATATGAAACAGAATTTTAAAAGTAAAAAGGTCAAAAAACAATTTGTGTATTTTTTTTATGTTTGTTTTTTATTTTTTTTTTTTTTATTTATTGTTTTCGTATTTAGAACCCATTTCGCATATTAACATCTAAAAATAAAAAAAAATAAAAAACAAAAAATAAAATAACAGAATAAATAAACTTAAAAATAATATCCCACACGAATACAATACTTTATATTTGAAAAGAACATAACAAACAGACAGTTTAGTGATGATCAGTTGTATTTATAATAAGTTTGAATCGCGTTTGATAACTTTTTTAAATTTTTAATATATATAGGTAATATATATATATATATATATACGTTACGTTTTTATGCGATCTCTTTATTTTGCACATAATTTTTGAGTATTTTTTTTTTTTTTTATCTTTTCCGTTCTTTTGCAAAACTTTTTTCAAATTTTTCCCCTATTTTTATTTTTTTTTTTTTGTTTTTTATTTTTAGTGATATTCCGTTAGTTTAAGAGATCGAGAATAGATGTATAATTAAAATATCTTAAGTGTATAAATTAAAAATTAATATAAAAAATAAAAAAAAAAATATATATATTTTTTTTAATCAATAAATGGATAAAAAAAACAAAAAAAATAATAAAAACAAACAAGTGATTTTTTAAAAAAATTTATAAGAAAATAAATTAAAGAGAAAAGAATATTTGATAAAATGATATCTAATGATGAGTGTTTTGAAATTATTAAAAAATCAATTAATAATTTAAATTTTAATATAATTAATTATGAAATAAAAAAAGCATCGGATGATAATGTTGGTTTTCTTGGTGAATATTATAATTTATTAACAAAAATTCAAAATGTAAGAAAATATTAAAAATATATTAGATTTTCTTTTAATTGAATTTTAAGTTTTAAATTTTTTTTTTTTTTTTTCTATTAATTTATTTTAATTAAAAAAAAAAAAAAATAAATAAAAATAAAGTCAAAATATTGAAATTTTGCCAAAAGCTTTTATTTAAAATTTGACATTATTTAAAGCAAAAAGAAAAAGAAAAATAAAAAATAGAAAAAGAAAAGTTTAATAAAATGTATATAGGAAAGAAAATGTAAGAACATTTATGTAGAGAACATAAAAATGTGATGATAACTCAGTTTTTTGTTTTTTTTTTCGTTATTTTGAATCGTTTTTAATTAATTTAAATTTATTAAAAATGTACAGAATAAATCATTTTTTTTTTTTTTTAAATTAAATTAAATTAAATTAAAAAAAAAAAAAAAATTTTTAATATAATTTAAAATAATTTATTGTGTTTGTAAGTTGAAAAAAAAAAAAAAATTATAAATGTAATTTTCTCTTAAAATTAAAAATTATTTTAAATAATTTTTGTAGGTTTAGAAATAAATAAAATAAATTTTTTTTTTTTTTAAATTGGTGCAATTTAGTAATCATCATTATAATTGAAGAATTTATTAACTAAAGGATATTTTTATTATTCAAATTTAAAATAATTTGATTTTTAATTTAATCTATAAGTATCTCAATATTGAGTTTTATTAATTATTATTTTAAAATATTAATATGTGGTTTTATTGTAAAAAAATTTCATATCACATTCATATCATATTGAAATAAAGTTTTCCAAAACTTTTTAAATTTAGTTCTATAAATGAGTTGAAAAATTTACATTTTGTACCTTTTAAAGAGTATCAAAAATTTTATTTAACATTGAAATCAAGAGTAAAAAAAAAAAAATAAATGCTACAATTTTAGACAAACATTTTTTTTTTAAATGCAAATTACAAAAATAAATTAAATAACAAATAAAATAATTTAAATATAGGTAAATATTTATGCAATTACTTTATAAAAATCTGCTACGTACTACTACTTTTAGATTACCTCCCATTATTACTATACTATTACTACTATGTACTACTCTCTTAGATTGTAGATTATTATTTAAGGGGTATAAATGCTACTGCGACCTTTAGAAGTAGATCTAGTGTGCTCCCTCTATTACTACGTGTTGTAAATTTTGCCTCCACTTATAATACTTCTGTCAGTTCGATTGCCTCTAAGAAAGTAAAGATCTGTATAGAGTTTATTGCTTGAAAGTTTAGCCAATATGCTCCAAAATACTACTCCCTTAAGGAACAAAGATCCTATATACAAAGTTTCTTTATTAACTTTATTTTGTGATATCGGCATAATTTGTCTCCAAATTTTTCCTGTTTCTTTGATTTCTTTTATTGTTCTGTTATTGTACTTCTTCATGTATTTTAAGATCTTCCTATTTTTCTTTTATTTTTTTAAGGATTCCATTAGAGGGTTCGTTCTCTTTGGCTATCAAGTTATCTTTTTTTTTAAGTAGGTGGCCTAACTAGCTATATATCCGTTTCCTGATTACTAAGATTATGTGTTGTTGCTTTCTTATATGCATTAAAATTAAGTAAATATAATTTGAATTTATCAAAAAGTATTTATTTTCCAAAAAAAACCCTCATATATATTAAATAATTAAGTTAGACATACATATTTTATTTTAAGCACTCAATTGACGTTGATGTCAACGAATCAATTGACATTTCAGTAATTTGTGAATATCTTTTGGCCATTTTCAAGACACTTGGTTTAAGATTTCCTTTTACTTTTTCAGAAATTCTTAAAATATTACAAAACTAGATAAACTTTTAGAATATTAAAGGTATTTATAATTTATTTCTTTTCAGTCTAGCTGTTTCCATTTATTTTGATAATTGCATGGAATTAATTTCTTTTTCTTTTCTCAAATTTAAAAATTTGTTTTTTCGAATTTATAATTCAGTTTTTCTTTTTATACGGAGTTTTAATTTAAAATTAGTTTCAAAAGAAGAATTTTAAAGAATGTTTTAATATAAATTTTTAACGCATATCTTTTATTATTAACATTTCAGTTCGATTAAGAAAAATAATTACATTTAAGTTTTAAAACAGATTAAACTAATTTTAATATTTATTTTCTGTTAATTTAAAAAAATTTCACCCAATTGTTTTTTTCATTTTAGGGAAATGTAATACAAGAATTAAAATTTTTTATAAAAACCATTCCACAAACAAATTTAGAGCATAGAAAAATTATTCAAGAAGCTGAAGTTTTTAAAAAAGAAGAGAAAGTTTATAAATTATTTCAAAAATGGGATGATGATTTATTTAATTTAAAATTTTATCCAAAATGTTTGTACACTAAAAAAGAACTAATTGTTTTGGAAGATTTATCATTATCAGGATATTATCAATTAGAGGATGGAATTGAATTTAATTTAAGTCAATTAAAAGCAGTTTTATGTGGTTTAGCTAGTCTGCATTCATCAAGTATAGTTTATGAAATAAAAAATAATACTCGAATTGATGATCAACTTAAAGATGAACTTTTTGAGACATCTATAACAAAAGATGTTACTTGGTTTTTAGCTGGTATAGAAGTAATCTTGGTTTTTTTTTATTATATGTATAATTAATTGATTTTTGTATGGTCTGACTGTAGAACGAATGATGTAAATTATAGTGTGGGTTTATATATTTACGTTCCTTAACAATTAATCGTTTGTTATATTATTAAAATTTATTAATATTTTTTTTTTTTGTATTTAATTTTCTTAGGCTGTTAGATTCATAGCATCTAAACATCCTCAATTTCAAGATAATGAACATCAAAATTTCATTGCAACAAAATTTTTGAAAAAATTAGATCCAGTATGTGATATGGTAAATTCATCAAGTAAATATCGAAATGTTTTATGTCATCGTGATGTCTGGGGTCGGAATATATTTTTTAAAAATGACACTAATAATAATAAAATTTCGTTGTCAAGTGTTCTTGTTGACTATCAAACATGTCGATATTGTCCGCCAGCAATTGATATTCTATTTTTACTTCATTTAAATGTACGTAAATCATTTAGAAGTAAAATTTATTCAGAATGTTTGAATTTTTACCATGAAGAACTTAAACATAATTTAGAAAATATGGGTATACCCAAAGAATATCATATATCACATGAAGAAATTATACAAAGTTGTAAAGAATTAAAATTATTTGGTGTTGTTTATGATTGTATTGCAGCAACAATAGTTCGATTACCAAAAGGATATTTACCTAATTTAAAAAGAGATCATCCTAAAAAATATTTTAAATTTATAAATGTTAGTCGAAATGATATTATGTCAGAGGTTTTACAAAATGATGATAATTTTAGAGAATATCTATTTGATTCAGTTAAAGAATTAATGGATTTAATTTATTAAAAAATTTAAGATTTATTTTAAAAAATAAAAAAATATTGTTTTAAAATTAAATATTGTTGTGTTAATGTTTTTTTTTTTATTGTATAAATAATATAATTTCATTTTTTGTATAAGAATAAATTGTTATAAAAATATTGTATTGTATTTAGATATTATTTACAAATTAAAATATTTTTAATATTTTCATATATAATTTTTTTTTTGTTTTATTTATTTATTTATTAAAATCTATATAACATTATTATTTTTTTTATATTCTATGAAACTTTCAATTATATCTTCTATTGTATCAAACATTATTTCTCGAAAATTTTGATCATCTTCAACAAATTTTAAAACACATTCAGTTCGATCATTTTTTAAATAATTATCATATTTAATTGGATCAGTTTTTTCAAGATTACTAAAATAATATTTATCGGGTGCATTTGTAAATGGTACATAAATTCCTTTCAAAATTAATGGTAATAATTGTGCATAGTTACATGTTTCTAAAAATTCATCAAATGTTATAATAGAATTAATTGATATATTAAAATTATTTAAATTATTTTTTAAATTTTCATAATAAAATTTTGTACACCAATCAAATTTTTTTTTTCGATCATCTCTCGATTGATTCAAAACTAATGTCATCATTACATCAACAGCCGGTACACAATATCTACAATTTTGAAAATCAACTAAAATTGCTTCTCTAGGTGTACTCTCTGTTTCATCATATCTAAATAGAAGATTTCTATTCCAAATATCACGATGACAGAATGTATTACGATATTTTTTAGATGGATTAGAAATTTCATGTAAAAAATCAAAAGAATATGGATTAGGTACCAAATTTGTTATAATTTCATTTTGATATTTGGGAATTTTTGATGCAACTGCTTCGATAGCCTTAAATTATTTAAAAAAAAAAAAATTATTAATATTGAAAAATAATTTGTTTATTTGTTTTATATATATACCTTTAATCCTGCTGGTAACCAACCAGTTTTATCATTTAATGTTATTTCATAAAGATTTGATTCATATTTTTCTCCTATACTGTATCCAGATTTCTCTTCTAAAACAATACTGCTACAATGCATTTGTGCTAAACATTTTAAAGTTGTTTGTAAATGGTAATCAGTGAATTTTTCATTATCATACATATTACGAAATTCAAATAATGTTAAATTTTCAAAAACGAGAACATCTGAACGTGTAAAATAACATTTACAATGCCAATTTGATGATGCTGTATAAAATAGAAAAATATTTATTTATGTTAATTAATTTTAGTTAAATAATTTTTTTTTTTACTGTATTTTTCCATTTCTTTAAAAAGATCTGTGTAAAATGATACTTCTTTTGGAAAAATATTCAATTCTTTCACTAATTTTCTATTTAAGTCATTTGTAACCGGCAAAGCTTTTACAAAAAATTGAAACAATTTTCCTTTAGCATTCTTATTCTGAAAAATAAAAATGATGGTTTTAATAAAGTACATATTTATAAATATTTTGCATTATATTACAAAAAAATAATTGTTTTGAATTGTTAATTGTATTATACAGCATGAATGAAAACTAATTGAACAATTTGTTTAATCATTTTGGTTTACTAATTAATAGATTGTTGTCGGAAAACATTAAAATACATTTTTCGAATGCGTGTGGATGTGTGGATCACATTGTTATAGAAATACTCGTACATTTTTTTTACAAATAGTATTAGAACGCGGTTATTTGAATTTTGTTGATTAAAAAAATAAAATAACTTTGAGTTATATCTGATGGAATTTATAAATTTTTCGCTTAAATCAAAATGATAGTAGTACAAATAAGGTAGTCCATAATCGTAACGAAACTATAGATAAGGGATGAAATGTACACATAAAACGAACTTTCAAAAGTAGCAGATCCGACATTAAAGATAAATTAGTAGAAAAATGACTAAGATGATACGAACACGTAATGAAAAGGGATGAAAAGCATGTGGTACAAAAAGTAATACCTAAGAGAAAACCCAGACGCTCTTCAGCAAACATAGCTCGGAACAGTAAAGATATGAAAAAAAAAAGATAATTGAACACTATACGACAACCCAAAACAAATGTTTTTGGTATCTCAGATCACGGAGGACCGACCTCAAATAAGAGAAAAGGTTATAAAGAAGATGTTAATTATAAATTTTTCCTTTCATGGCTGTCTTTTCAAGCCAAAATTTTATATATAATTTACACAAAAAATGTCTTTAATAAGTATAAAAAAAAAAAACAAAACAAAAATGTTCCATAAAAATAATTTTTCTAGAAAGTATTCGATTTATAGTGATTATAAGTAAGTGTACATAATAATAAAAATTGTCACCTTTTTATATATGTATTATGTATAAATCACCGTGATCATCAAAATTTTCAATTTAATACAAAAAAGTAACGAAATGTCAAAAAATCAAACAGTTTTTTCTAAACATTTTTAAATTTTTTTTTTTCTTATTAAAAAGACACAATTTAAAATCCAATTCTAAGACAATTTAAATTTAAATTAGTAATTAAAACTTTTACACAGTTTTTGTAATTGAATTATATACAACAATAAACAGAACAAAAAAAAAAAAAAACAAAAAACAGGAATAAAAAAACTCACCCAAACCAAATACTAACTTTTTTTACCGTAATTCTTAAATTATAATACTCTCCAAGATAACCCATAACATTACTGGAAGCTGGAACTATTTCATGTTCAAAATTTTTTAATTTTATTTTATTATCAGATGTCACTGTTTTTATTATATTTAAACATTCTAATTTATTAATTAATTGTTGAAAGCCATCAGCCATTTTATATTAAAATATTTATCAAAATATTAAAATTATTAATAAATAAATATATAAATTATTATTTATTATATGTTTATATTTTCTATATATGTATATATATATATATATTGAAAAATTTTAAAATCGTATTAAAATTAAATAAAAATTTAATTCGGTGCTATATAAAATTAAAACAAGCTAAACAAGTCTAAAGTAGATGTTATACTAAATAAGCTTTTATAGAATTTCTTTTTTGTGTTGAATTTTTTTCTTTTTAACTTATCTTATTAATATTATTAAAATAGTAATAATTTATTTATTCAAGTTTCATTCTTATAAGTACCTATAAAAAAAAAAAAAAAAAAAAATTAAATAAAAAAAAACATAAACAAGAAAACAAACATCTTTTTTTTTTTTGTTTTTTTCTTAGTTTTATTAATGTATGTAATACAATTTAATTTAATAGTTTAAATATTATTTTTATGTATCTCATCACACAGTTGCTACAATGATTTGACTGAATTATTGTCAGATTAGAATAAACATTTTTACAATATTTATTTTATTTTATACAATATTTGAATTGTTAATGTAAATTTGTTTTATTAATACTTGTAAAATTTTATCATATAATATAAAATATATATGTACATATATAATATGTATAACTTATATAGACAATATTATCTTTTCAATCTGATTTAATAAAAAATTTTTATGTCGGAATAATACATTCAATGATCATTTCATATATTGCATAATTTAATTAAATTATAAAATAAAGTTTGTTGTCTCTTCATAATTTTAACCCATATAAACACCTACAACTAATAAATTAATATTCATTTTATTTAATTTTTTTTTTTTTTTTTTTTGAAAAACATTGTAATAAAAAAAATATGCAATTTATTTATAAAAATAAAAATAATATTAGATTACTCTTTATTGTAGTTTCGAATTTTTTCGATTAAAAAATTAAATATTAAGATCAGACCAATGGACTAATGAAAAGCTTAAATCAATTATAACTTCGAATAACTCCGAATATGAAAATTCGTTTATGACTAAAATAACGCAAATGTAGAACCATTTTTCAACTCATGACATGTGTTCCTTAAAATTCGGGGATGATTACAAAAATTTAAGTAAAACGTTAACTCTTTAATTCATCAAATTTCTGCAAACCTTAAATCTATTTTTACTTCATAGCCAAATCTTCACTTGTCTAAACAGTATTATATTACTAAAGGTTCCCTAACTTATTGTTTGGTTAAAAAGGATGGAGATGTTTAGTATAGATTAAAGTGTCACACGTTAATAGAAGAATTGTGCACATACCATACTGCTCTTTGGCCTATGATGATTCCAATCTACCTTCGTAAAAAAATTAAATATTTTGAATATATTACCAGAACCAAAAAAAACAAAAAAAAAAACAGAGAAATTGATTGTTGAAAGAACGTTTAAAAAATGACAGCCAAACATCAATAAAATATTGTTGCTCAAAATACTCTGTACGTAATAAAATATAGTTAGACTGCCATAAAGTTTTCATGATCAAAAATGATACCTCCATTAATGAGGAAACAACTCAAAGAATCAAAACATGAAAATTATATTGAAAAAGATTCAATTATATTTGAAAACGGAAGTACATTTTTATAGTTATATTTGGCTTTAAATATTAAGTCACAAAAGTCACTTGCAAAAACTCTTCCTATTATTTATATACATAATTAAGATTTAAAATTATTTGTTTCTGATTTTTATCGTGAGAGTAATCTGACATCTACAAGGAATCAGTTTATATGAACCACTATAATAAGAGCAAAAATAAAAGAAAGTCGTGACCTAAGTTGATATCGTCTTGTTACGTTTTTGACTGATATTGAAAAATTCGACAATGGAGAGGTATTTAAAAAACAAATGTGAATGAAATAAAGAGGGTGAATATAAATTACTTAGTTCACAATCACATTTACATAGGGGGACATATTTATTACCTTATTTTCCGAAAAATAAAAAATAATTTTTATTATTAACACTTAGTATTTTTGAAAGCAGAATTGAATGTATGTGAGATAATGCATTAATAAAATTTTAAATTGTTGTTTTAGTTGTTTTATTTAAAATTAAAATCGTATTGAAGTTATATTTCATTTAAGTATCGTTTTGAACTAATAAAAATTGCTGTGGACAGTTTTTCTTCACTTTAAAGTACATTTTTTTTTTTTCATATAAATGTCGGAAATTGTTCTTTCAAATTTAAAATTTTTGATTTATTCAATTTTCTTCAATTAAGATTTTTTCTTTTTTTTTTTTTTCTGTTTAAAATCACAATTCAATTTTTTTATACTCAAGATATATAAGAAAAGATTTCTTTAGTATATTGTTAAGTATTATATAGTTATGATTATATTTGAAGAGGATTATGAAGAGATAAAAAAAAAAACACTAATTTAAGATCAGAGGAAGTATAGTGTTTAATGGTATTTTCGAATTCAAAATGATTTTCTTAAAATTAATTTTTATTGTTTGTAATAATAAAAGAATATTAAACAAAAACAAAATTTACTATAAATATATATATATTTTATTAATTTTCATCATTAATATTTTGCCAAATGCAATCAATTAATTCTTCATTAGCTTCAAATAAAATATTTTTATAATATTCATGTTTATTTATAAGATTATAAAACATTTCATTACGATTAACTGTCATATAATATTGAAATTTAGTAGGATCTTTTCTTTTAATATCATCAGCCCAACCTTTTGGTAAATATGTCATAGCAAAACAAACACAACATAATATTAATATACATATTTTGATCTCTTCACAACTATTATAAAATTCATTCCATGTTATTTTAATTTCATTTTGTAAATTATTTTTAAAAATTTTATCCTGTAAAACTTCAAAATAAAATTCTAAACATTCTTTTAAAATATTTTCATGTTCTTTAGGATTTGTATTCATATAAATGAAAAAAAGGACATCAAGTGCTGGTGGACTATATGTTGTTAATTGAAAGTCAACAAATGTACAATCTATTGGTATACCGTTATTATTAAATTTAAATAAAATATTTTTATCCCATGAATCTCTATGACATAAAACATTATGATATTTTTTTGAAGATTTAATTTTTTCTTCTGCCTTTAATAAATAATCTAATAATTTTGTATCAAAAAATTCTTGATATGTTGTAGTTTGATATTTTGGATGAATTTTTGCAATAGCTACTATTCCCTAAAAAAAAACAAAAAAAAAAAAAAAAAATTCATTAATTTAATTTACTATAATATATGTTTTGTTTTTCAAGAATGCTTACTTTTAATCCTGTAATATACCATGAATTTTTACTATTCATAAGAAGTTCTGGTAGATCATTTCCAAATTCTTTATCAATATTAATTCTATATTTTCGTTCATAAATTAAACTTGTAACATGTAAACTTGCTTGACGTTTTAAAACAATTTTAAAATGTTCTATTGTATAACGTTCACCATCCTTTAAATTTTGATAATTTTGTGTTGTTAAATCTTCTAAAACCAACATATCAGGACGCGAATAAAGACATCGTGCAAAACATTTTTCATCACCTGTATATTTAAAAAAAAAACGAAAAACGAAAAAAATTTAAAGAATTTGTAAAGTGAGTGTTAAAGAAAAATATTTAAAATATTTTCAAAAAAAAAAAAAAAAAACAAAATTTAGATACAAAATTATAAAACCTTACAAAACTCTTCTAAATTCTTTAATATTTTTGTATAAACAGTAATTTCTTTTTTAAAAAATCCTTTTTCTTCAATTTCTTTTTTATGATGAGGATTGTTAACTGGTATTAATTTTATGAAAAATGTTTCTGTTGGTGTCAATTCATAAGATATAATTTCACTATTTAACTAAAAAATAATTTTTATAATATTTTTTTTTTTTGTTTTTTTTTTAAATTAATTTTTTTTTTTTATTTAATATAATAAATTTGAATGTAATTTTATTTACAATTGAATAACGTATTTTTAATCCATAATATTCTCCCATATATCCAACAACTTCATTAATTTTTTGTTTCACATCATAATCATGAAGTGCAATTATATCTGAATTTGATAAATTTAAATAATTTGAAATAATTGTTAGGCATTCGACATTTGATATTATTGTTGACATAATTTTTATTTTGAATTAAAAAAAAAAAAAAATAATAAATAAAATCACTGAAAAAATGTGTTTTTTTTTTTTTAAATGAAATTAATATTCTGTATTATATATTTTAAGAAAAAAGTTAATTTGTGTGCGATCAATTCTGACTTTTAAATTTAAATGATTTGATGGGTATAAAAATAATAATTTAAAAATTTTTTTTTTTTTTTTTTTACTTGTTTTTATTTAATATTTTTAAAAGCTTTGATTATCCCATGTAACGTTTAATATATAGTTTTTACTACTTAGTATTAATTCAAATTATATACTATATATATTTTTTAGGATACATTATGTTATAAATAGTAGGACATTGCAGTGGAAATCTTTGTACAATAAACCAAAGAGACAAATTAATAAGTTAACTTATAAGAAAGTTACTTTAATTTTTAAAAATTGGTATAAATCAAATTTTCGAGCTATATTTTTGATATTCTAATCTTCATAAAATAAAATGAGTGTTCAATAAACCGGTTTATGTCTTTAATAAATTTGTAAATATGTTCTATGGGAAAATTTGATTACTGGTTTATCAACAAAAGATATTATACAAAAAAAAAAAAAGAGACAAGAGATATTTTATATCTGTTACGGTCTCAAAGTTTTATATGTTTGTATTTTATGATTAAAAAAATTTACACATTTTGTCATCAAAAATAAAATTTTTAATTTTTCTGATCATTTATTATAAGTAATAATTATCTAAAAATAACTATTTTTAAAAGTAAAACATATACTATATTAATAGGTTTACATATTATATTGTCAAATTATCAAAAAAATGTTTATTGGGTAGCGTATATAAAATATTTATTTTCATTAATGTCGCCACCTTCAAATATAAGAATATATCACTTATCAGTTTTTGTTAATAATAAATATAAAATAAAAATTGGTTTTTTTTTTTGTTTTTGTTTTTTTTTGCAAAAACCAGAACAAAGATGACAAAAAAAAGTGAGCAATTTCTTTATCAAAAACAAATGTAGACAGTTACTGTGTTACTAAAGATAATTTAATTCTCAAAAATGTAAATAAAATATTTTATTAAATTATAGAAAACTGGTTTTTTTTTTTTTTGGTTTTTATTATTCTTAATGAAATGATTATTGACGAAGTTGAAGTTAGTTTTGATTAGTTGAATCGATTAAACAATTGCTGAAAATGTTTGTAGTTTACTGAGATTTTAAATTAGAAAAAAAAAAAAAAAAGAGAACAGATGAAGAGAGTGAATAAGAGTGAAAGGGGAACAGAAATAAGAGTGAGAGTGAATTTTAGAGAAAGGGGAATGGGGATTCTGTGTGAAATTATTAAAATTTAAAAGTAACATGTGGTAAGGTAACATATAATATTATTAAATATTAATTTCTTTTTTTATTCACGGTAATTTATTAAAGTGTGTTAATACGAGTTTTTTTATATACCTATTAAATTTTTTATTAATATTAAAAAAAAAAAATTGTAATTAGATATTATAAAATCTCTGTTCAAAATGATGTACATTAAATATGTATTTTTTTTTATCACTATTTGTTTTTTTTTTTTTTTTTTTGAAACTTTAAAACATGTAATTAACACCATTAGCTATTGTTTGTATAGTACATATATCATATTTAGTATTTAAGTGTATAGATTTAAAATTTGCTTTAATTATGTGAACTACGCCAAATGATCCGGTGGTCTTATCTATTTTGTAAGATTATAGTAAATTTATATTCCTATAGGGTAATTACATAGAGTAATTACATATTTTTTATTATGTTATTATTTTTATTTAAAAGAGTTCATTTGTTTATTTATATATTATTTAGATAAGCAAAGTAAGTACTAAATAGATATGAAATTACAGAATAGAAAAATTAAAGAACTAAACTAAAAAAACAATCATTAATTTTTATAAATATAATATAATTTTTTTTTTTTAAATTTTAATACTTTAATTTTTTATTGTTAAGATAAATAAAATCTTAATTTGTATATACTTATATGTTAAATTTTTTTGATAAAGAATTTTTTTTTCATAGGTATTGGTAAGCTGATTACATTATTTTTTTTTTATCTATAGGAAATCATTAAAAAACAATTAAAACACCTTGATACTTTGGTTTGTGGTTAAGGAGGTTTATGAAATATACGAATTTATTTAACAGGTCTTAATGTTTAGACTTATGAATAGAAAAAAAATTTCCAGAAATAATATGTTTTATTTAGTATATAAGATATTTTCTATTAAAAATAAACGATAATTAATTTAAATTGAAAATGTTTATAATATGATTGTATTAAAAAATAAGTAATCATTTTTAACATGAACTTTTTAAAGTTAATTAAATTTTATTATTTATTTATTTATATTAAATATTAATTATGATAATTCAATATTAATAAAGAATCGTCTGTTATGGTCATTGTAGGTTAAATACTATTACTAACTTATATATAAAAATTTAATATCTGTGCAGTATCTAAATCCTTACTCCATCGGTTAATACGATATTTTATTAGAAAAAAAGGTATAAAATGTAATAACATGTTTTTTATTTTCATTTATTTAGTTTTTTATGTTATTTATTTATTTATTTATTGAAAACTTATAACAGAGGAGTAGCTACTTAGACCATTATACGGGTTCATTTTTTATTTAATTTTATTATTACATATTACATAGGATAATCGGGGCTTCGGTGAACAGTGATTCAGTACATGGCTTATTAACTAAGGAAGTGTGAGTTTAATTTCTAAACAGGTAGCAAGTTTTATTAATTGAAAACAATATCAACTGAGATTTGTTAAGGCCATAATAGGTCGAATACTATTATTAAATTATACACTAATATTATTTATTTTGTTTATATTATATTATATATTTATACTATATTTGGTAGGAAGAAGTATTTGTTTTTAAATAATAAAACTTGCTATCTTTGTAGGATTCCACACTCCCTCGGTTAATAAGCCATGTGCTTAACAACTTCAAGATTATTTATAGAATACATTACTAAAACATTTGCATACTTTCAGGATAAAACACGATTGATGCACGTATACATGATAACAATATTAGTTCTAATATTCACAAACACTTGATTTTGAGAAATCGAGATGATTTCGAAAATTAAGTTGATTTCGTTTTCTTTTTTTTTTGATTTCCCATACATTTTTTAAAAATTTATCTGTCAAAGAAAATCAGCTCGGTACTTGATTTTCTGAAAATCACCTCAAAATCACGTTGTTCGTCCATGAATTTTCGATTTTAGATTATTTTAAAAAATTTTTCATAACCCTTGCTTTTTTGAATTTGTTGTCAAAAATCAAAACAAAAATTTTGTTAATAGCATAGCACCAGATTCAAAAAGGAAATATTTTCTATTGTGTGGACGGAAAAATAAAAATCGAAAAATGATATAAAAAAAAATTTTAATTGGATGAGAATTCCATTAAATTGTTAATTTCCAAATCTATTTTAAATTTTTTCAAATATTATTTTATTTATTTACTTTTAACAATAACTTAACTTTAACAATAACTTTTTATTTACTTGAAACAATAATATAAACAAAAATATGTCAAATTACGTTCTTGATTTGCAAAAACGGTTTTTGAATGCTTGACATTTTACTTGATTTTGTACATGATAATCAACTCGATTTCGGAGTTTGTGAACATACTTAAGGAATATTTTTAATTGATAACTATTTTTTCCTAGAAAAGAAAAATATTAAAAATAAAATGGTGATGTACAAGAGATTACAGTTTTTCAACAATATATCAAATTAATGACAATTTAAAACTCATTAATGAGAATTTAAAAATAAAAATTTTATTTTAGGTAAAAGTATTTTTTATTTATTTTTTTTATATAGACTTTTTGCATAAAATTGAATTATAATTTATTATTATATGTTTTTTTTTTTTAATTCTAAATAAATTAAAATAATATTTAATTATATTAAATAAAATATAAAGAAAATTTCAACGTAAAAAAAGAAAATAATTAAGTATACATTATTATAAAAAGTAGAATACAACAATTTTTTTTAATTTACAAAAAAAAAAAAAAACAATTTCTATAAAATACTAAATAAACAAGTATTTTAATATTATTTAAAAACAAAATAATTAAAATTTTTAATAAATAAAAAAGAAATAACTATTTCTAATAAAAACATTTTTTTTTAAAATTTCCTTAATTGTGTAAAGAAAACTTGAATAGCTATAAATTACTTAACTTAAAAAATCATATATGTACTTTATATTTTCCTGTTCCGTTATTGTACTTGTATAAAAACACTCTGTTTTTTATAATACATAAGAAATTGTATAGTAAATTATATATCTATATAGTTATGTACTAAAAATTTCATTGACGCCTTATATGCTATATAGAGAAAAAAATTCTATTTAAAATATGATTGTAAACAAAAGAGTGTCCACGTGCTTTATACATATAATGCGCATGACCAAAAGCACTTACAATTTTATTTTATTTTTATTGTTTTTAGTTCACCTTGCATCAGAATTTAAAAAAAAGCTTTATGTAAAGGCAAATAAACAAATTCTTTTTGAGAAAAGTTTAGTCCTGACAGAGATTTTGAACAATAAATAAACAGTGAAATATTTTTTTATTATTTTTCAAAATTTTTTTCTTTTTCTGTGAAATTTTCTTTAAAAAACTTCAATTTTTAATATTTTCTCTTAGAATATTTTCTTTATTAAAAGAAAAAATTCAAGAAAAATAAAATAAATAACAAAAAAATATTAAAAAATAAAAAGAAAATAAATAAAAAAAAAATAAATTAAAAAATAAAGAAAACATTTTAAAAATGATCAAATTGAATAAGATTTTCTTGCGAAAAAACATTTAACAATTTTCTAAGAAAAACATATTATTTTTATTTTATTTTTTTTTGTTTCAAAGAAAAGAAAATTGAAAAACCAGAATTTTAACACGAATGTTTCAGAAAAAATGAGTGGAAGAATTGATAAGTACGTAACAAAATGAAAAATTTCAAGTGGAAATATAAAAAAATATAGCAATGAAAGAACACTTTGTTAATTTTTATTTTTTTTTGCTTCGAAGTGCCTTCCATTTGAATTATGTTTATTTTTAAATCGAAAAATTAAATAATTTTCTACTTATGTGAATATTTTCCTTATAACGAAATTAGTTATTATAAAAATGAAATATGATAAAAAAAAAAAAAAAAAAATTTTCAAAATCAGGAAAATTTTTTATTATAATTTTCACAGTTAAACTTTAGATCTAAGGGTAGTAAAATGCAATTTCGTAACGAATCGATTATACTGTTATTCTACAAAAAAAAAAGAAAAACAAACAAAAAAAAATAGAAAAAAAAAAACAAACAAAAAAAAATCAATAAAATTTTCATTTTTTTTTTTACATGTTTATAAAAATTTATGTGCACATATGTAACTATGTATGTACATATGTATACATATCGATTTCATGTGTTTATATAATTTCCTGAAATAAACAAAAAATAAAAATATAAAAATCACCCTGTCTTTGATTGAGTGTTGAAGAGTGAATATTCTATGGTTTATTTTTCACAATATCATTTAAGCAGTAAACAATAAGTTTATATAAAAATTTGCCTGTCCTAACACCCGTTTTATTTTTCAATCTTTTCGAATTATTCTATAACTCTCGTGTAATATATATATATATATATATTATGTACATACTTATATTTCAGTTATAAAGTGTAAAACCATTTTATTATTATTTTACTTGATATATATATATATATATTTTTTTTTTTTTGTATTCTTATATTATTTTTTTGTTGTATTTGTAACCTTTTCATTACTTTTTTTTTTTTTAAGCTCAATAAAATGTAACCTCATTATTTATGGCTACGGTATTAATAATATTGTTCACAATTTTTCAAATTTTATTTCTCTTCTTTATATAATATGGAAATTTTATGGCATAAATATAAACATATATATATATATATTTGCATATAATATGTATATAAATATATGTATACTAAATATAGAAAAATATATATATACATATACATATATGTATAGTAATATTAATTTAATCATTATATATGTTGAATTTATATTAACTAAGTTGAGTGGTTGAAACAAAGAAAGCTAAAATGTAAATGAATGTATATATAATATTCTGATTTAAGGGTTCAGATAAGTTTTTCTTAATTGATTTAAAGTTCTTTTAGTTTTGGTTGAAGTTGTTTATTTATTCATTAGAAAAGAAAAATCTTTTGTTTAAAAATTAAATATAAAAGGTACGTTAAATTAAAAATTACATTAAATTATTCATTGATGGGGATGAATTGAAACCTTTTAAGTTTTTTTTTTTTTGTTAAGAATAAAAGTGCGTGAAATTATATGGAAGGGTTTTGTTTTTTTTTTTTATTTGGTTTAAATTTTAATTTAAAAATATTATCATCGCTTTATTATAAAAAATGTTAAGATTACATTATAATGTATATTCATAAAAAGATATTAAGAGTAAAAAATTCAATTAAGTTTTAATTAAATTTTTTCAAAGCGTATATCATTTTCTGATATCTGGATTGAAAAATTATATGTTTTATTTACATTAAGTGACATGATGTTATAAATTATATTGTCAATTTAGGTGTAAACATATTTTAATTTATGAAAATTTTTATCAAATTTTATATTTAACTCATATTATTGTCAATTAATTGACAATACAATTGACAACACATTACTTTATGTACCGAGAGCTGTATTATGAATTTTATGAATGCTTCTGTTTGGGCAATAGATTGATAATTTTTGTTAATTTATTGTTTATTGTTAGAACACTGAAAATATATTTGATAGCTAAAGGGTTATGTTCGGACATTAAAAATATATTTATATTAAGATTTTCATACGTATTTTACATTCAATTACTCAACAAAACACAGTTATTTGGCTTCATTTCATGTAGAATTAATGAAATTATATAATCAATCAATACGATCCTATTTTATTTTTTGTTATAGTTTGTTTATATTAGATATTTTGTAAGTAATATGCGATTGTACTAATTATTTTTGTAATACACTTATAATTTATTATTTGTTATTAATTTGAAACCAAGGACGATGAATGGTAACGTTAATTAAATGAAAAAGGACAATTATATAATTTATTTTCATTCTCTATACATTTTTTGTTTCTCAGTTTCAATGTTTCAATTAAACAAAAAGTTAAAGGATTTATAAGGATTGATATTAAAAAATTGTAACTCAACAAATTATTTAAATTTTAATTATTCTTAAAATGTTCTGCATCAAATACTAATGTAATGGTAACGGGCTAGTTGGCAATTTTCACTTGACAACTGGATATTTGATCAGTGAACATTTCGCAAAAAAACACACTTAACAAAAAGACATTTAGCAAAATGGACAATTAGCAAAAGGATATTTAACAACTGGACACTTGATAATTTGGACACTTGGCAAGTTGAACGCTTTATAATTTTTACAAGGGGACATTTCGCAACTTTTAACAATCAACAAGATATTACTCTATAAATTCATTATTTCTTTCATTGGCTGCATGAATTTGTGTTAAAATGATTAATATCCACGTAAAAAGATTTATATGTATAAACGTAAAGTTAATTTTAAAGTTAAGAATCCTTTTTGTCCATTTTGCTAAATATTTTTTTGTTAAGTGTCATTTTTGCAAAATTTCCACTGATCAAATGTCCAGTTTCTAAATGAAAGTTGTTAAGTGAGCCGTATCCAATGTAGTAATAGTTTATTTATTATTTTAACTACCACAAAAAAAAATGTATTTAATTGGTAAATTTATTTTTCCTGATTTTTAATTTACCTTTGCAAACAAACTGTTTTTATATTTTTTTTTATCTTATCTTAAAAAAAAAACCTTATCTAACTAATATTACTAATAATACTAAAAAAAATTAAAGAAGAAAAAAAATAGCGATAATTTTACTGAAAAGCGTAAAATAAAATATTGGAAAAATTTAATTAGAAATTTTTTAAATAAAGGAAATTGTTGCTTAGCAACGCTTTAAATTCTGTGATATAATCGTTTAATTACTAAATTTTAATAATATTATAACATAATATTAATATTTACACTTTATATTTCGTTTTTACCTTTAATATATTTACTATGTTAACGTTTACAATTATTTAATGGAAATAAAACGTAGTTTATATAATTTCAACTTGTAAGCCTTCAATTTAATTAAATGTTTTTAACACGTTGAGTACCACGCTAACCGATGGACATAAAAAATAACTTGCAATAAGTTCCAAGTGTAGCACTAGTGACCACCCTCAAATATTTCATAATTCTGTGTTCACAGTTGAATATAAAAAAAAGTTGCATGAAGTCCTTAGTGTTCATCGGTGAACATTTTTAATTTTTAAAGTTAAAAAAAAGTACATTAAATTCATTCGGAACTTAACATTCAGCAATATTCACCAGTGATACACGAGGGACTTAACGCAAGTTTATTTCTATATTGACCGATGAGCAGGAAATTTGAATGATGTTCACTGGTGCTACACGTGGGACTTAACCAGTTAAATATATATTCTAATGTGACTTGTATGAGAAAAACGAATAGAAAACACGAAGGGTTTTTTGTTTTATACTTTTCTATGATTTTAATATTAATTGATTGCAAATGATTATTCAATTTTCTTATTTAGAATTTAAACCTATTAAAAGTCAAAATTATAATTAACAAATTATTTGCTTTTTATATTGTGATCATTTTTAGTATAAATTCAGAAAACATTTTCCATTCGAAAACAAAAACTACCACCAATTTTATATTTGAACTTTAGTTTTCTTTTATTTAAATTTATATTAAGAATTATATAGACCTTTTATAACGTATTACTCATAATATTACCTAAGGCTAAATGAATATTACAATTTAGAATGAAATCTTTTACAATAGAAAAACAATTCTGAATAAAAGTTTATTTTTTAAGGACTAATGAATTGGTTTTTAATATAATATATTAAGAAGATTTTTTTTTTTGATTTATTTTTAATTTTGAAAGTTGGCAACTTTATATATGTGTATATATTTAAAGAAAATGCTGACAAATATTAAATTTAATGTCATGCTGACTTTTTAAATCACACAATAACTAAGTGACTTTTGATTTTTTGCTTTAATGATATTTTTATTATTGTTATTTATATATAAAAGAACATTGTATTCTTTATTATTTTCCTTTACTTTAAAAATTTAAGATTTTTAAAATAATGAATTTAAGATGAATAAAAAAATTCTAAGCAAAATGTTTGAAAACTATATTGAAAATTTTCCAAAAAGTTTATATAAAACACAAAAAAAATCGATTAATATTATATTGTTTTAAAAGTTTAAATGTTCCAATTGGAGCGTAGGCTATTATTCTTTAAAAAATTTTATTAAATTTCAAAATTAAGATTTAAAAATTTATAAAATTCAATTTAAGTCTTACAAAAATATTAATGCATTAAAGAATTACATTTGATTAAATTTAAAGCGCCTGCAGCTATGCAAAAATTATTCGACTTAAAGATTCAGGATTTAGAATTTAGATTCTTTTTAGTTTTATTGAGGAATACTTTTAAATTATTTGAAGTACCATATCAAAATTAAGATCTAGAGTTTTCTTTTATTTTATAAAGTTTCAATACGGTTTGGACACAAAATTTCAGAAATTTCATAGAATTCTTCAATAATAAGATTAAAATTTTATTGATCTATTTTAGAACAATAAAGTTTTGTTTTTTTTTTTATCAGGACTCAAAAATCAATTAATCATCCTTTTAGACTTGTTTGAAATTAAATAGTGATTAGTTCAAATCAAATTAACGCTATTATTATAAATAAGAAAGTAAAATGTGATAATCACGGTTCTTTTTGTTTCTATATGGAAATCTTTTATATATTATCACGCAAGCATTTTTGAAAAGTAAAAAAAAAAAAAAACTAAACTAAACTAAACATAAAAAAAAGAAATGTTAGTTTATTTGATTTTAATTTAATGCAATAAAATTTAATCGATTCATATGGGATTTTTCTGGTTAGAAATTATGGAATTATACATATATATAAGAAAAAAAGGAGCAGCTCTATTAAGGCACATTTTACTTGTCAATGTTTCATCATATAAATTACCATATTTGTTCCTTTTTCCATTTATTAATATTTTAAAACGGTTTTGTTATGTAATTTGTATCTTCACAATATGTTTAGCATATATATATATATATTTCTATTATACAGTTTATATGGGTTTAACCAAAGAAATTTGAAATATTTCACACATGATAATTATATTAATTTCCTTATAAGTATAAATATATATATGTAGGTACATTTTGAAGAATAAAAATGGAAATAGTTAATGGTATACTACAAATACCCATATTTACATAAAATAAAAAAAAAATCAAATAAGAAGAACACAATAAACTTTCTTTTAATTTTTCTCTGAAGTTTTTGATTTTTCCTTTCACTTTTTACTGTTATAAATTATATATTAATAATATAAAACTTTACAAATGTTCAAAGTAGAAAATTGTATTTTTAACTTTTAAACTTTTCTCATTTTGTTTTTTATGTAATTTTTTTTTGTTTTTTTTTGTTTTTGTTTAATTAGGATTTTGGATATTATTCCACAGGGAAGTGGTGGAAGATGGGCACTTGGGACTGTTATTCTTATTTATCTTATAGCATATAATGAAACAAGTGGACCAACTGCGCTGTTTTCCACTTTATTAGCAGCATTCTATGGATTTATATCAGGTGAGTGATTATTTTATTAAAAAATAAAAAAACAAAAAAAAAAAAATTAAAGACAGAATAAACAAGAGGTACAAAAAATAAGATATATCTCTTGTGTTTTATGTATATTATATTATTATAGGTACATATCATTATATATTATTTTTATATTTTTGTATTTTTATATTTATTTTTTTCGGGAATAAGGAATATGCTTGAGTAGGCTTATATGATTCTCTTTCTTAATAATTTTAAAGAAAAATTTTAGAATGTTTAAAATTAATTTATTGATTTTAAAATAAATAAAACATCGAAACATCTCCTGAAAAGTTTTTATGTAAAGCATATATTCTTCTGAAATATGTATATAATATTTTACCTCCTAAAATACTCTTTCATAAACTCAAAGAACTAAAATTTGTATAACGATCTTAGTGATCTAAAAAAAATCAAAACATTATCTTTAGAAATATACTCGTAAGTAGAAAAAAAATTTAAAATTTTATTCAAGAAACAACAAAGGTTCTAATGTTATATGGCATCCATAGGAAATAATATACAACTATAAGAAACTGGCAAAAAGGAAATAAACTTCTGTGCAATTCACAAATTTCTATTTGTTTATTTAAATAGAACACGCATTAATCAAGATCTCATCTTAAATATAAATTATATACGAAAGTCAATTTTAAGTTTTAAATTTTATTGATGAAATCTACTAGTATGTAATTTGATAATACCATTGCACTGCATAGTTATAACACAGAGAACAAAAAGAATACGGTTTTGACTCTTTTTACTTAATTTTTTAAATATCTGAAATTTATTTTCAATCATTTTAGCTAAAGATACCTCTTGCAGAAAATTGAAAAAATCATTTTGGTATAATCCAATTTTTTTATTTTTGCATACTAAAAATTAATAAATAAAAATAGATACTCAATCAATAAAATATGAAAAATTTTTAAAACAAGAAAAATGAGACATGTATGACACAGCTAGAGCTTTATCAATAATTACTATTCTTATTGCATTGCTAGAGCATGCAATAAGAATAGTATTACTTAAATGCACCAATGTAGATACTGCAAAGAAAAAGCGATGGAAGAGACTGTCAATTACTTCTCTGCAAATGTCCTGCAAATGATCTTAACTAGGGTTTCTGGAAATTCTCAGCAAAGGTTGGTCAAACCAGCTTTCTCAAACACAAATCCAATTATCCCAAAAGTAAAATTCGAGAACTAATTTTATTTCTGAAGCCTACGGACTTGTTTGTGAACATATTTTACAACCAAAAATACGACGAAATGGTATAAATACGACATTTTGTCTGTGTTTATTGTGCACTCGTAATAGATTTCTAAATACCAGATCCATATAAACCTATTAACCAACCAATTATTAGATTAAAGTACATTAATTAGAGTATATATCAATAATAATGCATTTAAGAATACTTTTCACGTAAATAAAATAACACGTGGCTCATTTTTCTACTACATAATATATTTTTACATATAAATTTCAAATAAATATTCATATTAACATTCCATTGGGAAATAATATATTGTGACCCGAAAAAAAGAAAAGTGATTAAAAATGTACCTTAAATAACCGTTATAATATTTGAAAGACATTGGGGATACAATCACTACACATACATATGTATATATATGAGAATTTGTTATGTGTATTGTATAAAAAAGATAAAAAAAATAATTTTGTTATCCTTAAGATGTAAGAAAAAAGATGTTTTTTTTTTTTTTTCTATTTTATATAATAAAACTAAACAACATAATATAAATTAAAAATTCATTAAACAAAAAAAAACAAGCAATAACAGAAAAAACACACAATTTACACAAAAAAAAAAAAAAACAGAAATAATAAAAAAAAGGACAGATATAATAACAACAATAACAGAAAAAAGGAGAAAAGAAAAAAAACACAAGGATTGTTTTTCAATCTAAACAAATGAACAATAACATTTCCATTTAGAAATGTTTGGCAAAGGTTGATTTTAATATTAAAAAGAGAAAAGGAATGTTATTAAATTTTCTTAATATATATATATATTTTTTTTTTTATTGTTATGTGTATTCAGTGTAAATATTTGCTACCAAATAAAAGATTAGAAAATATAGAAAAAGTAAAATGGAAAAATTTTTTTTTTACTTGAAAATCTTAAGGATACACGCTGTTAGGCTATATATTATATAGTCTGTATAGAAATAAAATAAACAATTTGAATATAAACACAAAAATAACTTAATAATTTTTTATTATTTTAAAAATTAAATTTTTTTTAAATTTGATTTTATAATATTAAAAAATTATTTATTTTTTTATTATTTTCAAGATTTTTATAATAATTTTTTTGTTGTCAAAGAAAATCAATTAATTTCTTTTTAAAAATAATTAAAATCTTTTTTTCATTTTTATATTATATTAATTTTTTCTCCAATTAAATATTTTTTTTTAAATTCAAATTCAAAATTTAGAAAAAGGGTACTAAAAGGATATTAATTATTTTTTGTACTTTTTTGAACTTATTTTATCTGAAATGATGATATATTATTTTCTTCTAATCAAACATTCCTGTAATATTCCAATTGTAGATTTAGTAAATCAAATAAAATTATTTAATTCTGAAGAATAAATTTTAATCAAACTTCGGATAATTTCATTTATAACTTTTTTTTTAAAAGATATGAGATATCCTATCAAAATAAAAATTTTAAAAAAATTTCATTTAATAATTTAAAAAGTTTGAAAAGTTTATTTTTGCAGTACCTTTTCAAAAAATATATGTACATATATATATATATATATATATATATATATATATATATATATTTCTTTTTTGTTTGACTGTTTATTTATTATTTAAAATAAATGTCTTTTAACTAAAAGTTTTAAATGTTTTATGAACTATTGAGAATTAAACGAGCATAAATAAATTGTATTTAAAAACCTTGAAAATAATTTTTTTTTTTTTTTTGTAAAATTCTTAATAATAGAAATATTAATTTTAATATAAAACAAGGTCATTTACAGGTAAATGGATCTGTATTATATTATATCTCTTTAAAAATAATGTTAATATTAAAATAAATGGGTACTGATGGCATAGAGAAAGAAGTGAAACCAGCGAAAATCTATGAAGTGTAATAATTAGCTGAAGTGAAATTAATTGCTTAAATCGTTTTAAAATAATTTTTTTTTTCTTTTTTTAAAAATAACCTTATACAGAATCTTTTTTTTTTACATATTATTTTCTAAAACGGGGTGATGACTTAACTTTCACGGACATAAATTCCATGGATGAACTTATGTGAACTTAAGTTCTATAGAAGTAAAGTCCATTTTAAAATGAATTTAAGTTCCATTAAAATAGAGGCAAAGCTTCCATGGAACTTATGATCCATTTGCTTGAAGAAATAAGTTCCATGGAATTTATGACTCAAAAAATGGTCATAAGTTCCATTCATAAGTTTCAAGGGGCAGCAGTAACCATTATTTTAAATTCTTTGATGTTATAATATTTATGTAAAAAAAATTATTAGAAAAGATTTCAAAGTTAGTATGTAATACAAAATCTGGATTGCAAGTATACGCTTTTCCACAATCCAGCTCTAATAATTCTTTCTAATTCAGATTTGCGCATATACGAATATATAAATACTCTGCAAAATTTACTAATTGCCAAATATTTAAGTAATAATGAAACACTCTTCAGTAACAATTTTTACACTTCCTAACTTATTCCTAATAGCAGCTTTAAATTAAAGAGATAAATCCTTAAAAAAAGCTAAATAGGAAGGATTATATTTACGGTTATATTTTGATATAATAATCCAAAATGTTTTTGAACATTTAAAAAAAAAAAAAAAAATTATTTTGTCTTAGGATAGGCTAAAAATTTTTTCCGAATTTTTTTGAACGTATAATGAAATGACATAAGTATATTCAAACTAAAAATATGCAAATCGACTATACATACTATACATGGCCATTTGTACAAAACTAAAAACGATCAATTATTATAGAAGTGCAGACAGAGAGCGGGGCAATATTTTATTTTTCGTACTTATATATTCGTATACTTATTCTATTTTATATGCCTGACTTTTTAGAATAGTTCTAGAAATTAGCGAAAATTACAGAAAATTAACTCCAAACTTGAGATAAAAAAAGTTTCCATATACCAGTATTAAACAGTTATTTAGAAGCCGGTCTATTTGTCTGCAACTTCAAAGCATTCCAAATAAGAATATTATCACACCAACGCATTTTTTTCGAACCACTGTATTTCATACCTACAGTTAATTAAAGTTAAATATACTAAAGTACATAGATCAAAATAAAAAAGAAAATAAAGGATATTATTTTTTTTTTTTTTTGCAACAAATTAATCCTTCCTAATTATATTATAATGTATAGTCTCTAACACATGTGCAAATATTTTTTCACAGAAAATATGCAGAAAAACAACAAATGTATATAAAATATTTTCCTTTCAAATTTTTTTTAAATAAATCCGGTTTTATCCTGTCTTTATTAAGTCAAGTACAAAACAAAGGAAAAACTTTTTTAAAAATCATTCTTATTATGAAATTTTTCCTTTCAATTCTTTTATTTATTATTTTTTTTTTTATTTATATAATTTTTCTTTTCTTGTTTTTCTCATGTTTTTCTTCTTTTTTTGTAATTTTAGCTATGTGTCGGAATGGAACAAAAAACCTTCAAATAGCATATATTCGTGCCAGTAATAAATTTGATTTTATTTGTATATTTTTATCCTTATGGTTTGATGCTTTAGCCATATTAACGGCATGCTCAATTCTGGCAAGAACTTTAAGTATATGCGTAGACACAATGACTGGAGGATTAGCTAGGATTTTAATATTAGGTAATTTATAAAAATATATTTTAACAACAATAATAACAATTTCATAATATAACAACTAGGTTAAAAGTAAAAAAAAAAATTTCGTTGAAAAAAAAAATAATAATAAAAACAAAACAAGTAAATCCTTTTTTTCCTTTCCCTTACGAATGAAAATTATCTTAAATCACGCAACAAGTTTTTTTTTTTTTAATAATAAAATAGGGGACAAAATATTCAACAAAAAATTTTTAAAGTTTTTATCTTTTTAATATAGAAAGGTGTTTTGTATTTTTTCAGGTAGAAATTCACCTGTAAATGAACCATGGCCTGATGTGTTAGGTGTAGGTGTAGTATTTCTTATCACTGGAATGTTTATGTTAGGATTAGAGGTAAGTTTTTTGTTTGATTTATTTTTAACTTATTTTGTTGTTAAAATTAATAAAAAAAAAAAAAAAACTCAAATAGGAAGTGAAGTAAAACAAAAGAAAAATTACATTTAAATTAGTACTTCGTAAAATTAGATTCAGTAAGGTTGAAATGATTTTTTTATGACCCATTTAGATGCAATTTGGTTGATTTGCCAATTATGTACTAAGTATATTAATTTTGTACTTTTTAAAAAGCATATGAAAGATTAAATCAACATTTTCAAGATCTCTGAGTTTGTTTTTTTCTTTTAAGATCTAAAGCATAATAGGTTCATTCTATAGGTTATAACTATTGCCCCTTTTGTTTTTCTCATTTCTACTGCTTCCGTAGAAATATTTTAAGGAGACTACTAAACTATTCATCAGTCTTCGCTGTAAGCGCTCGCGTGATTAACAAAATTAAAATTTTTCAAGATTATTATAAGCATGAGCCCACACAAAACTCTGGTTATCTATGGTTATAATTATTAATTTTATAAAAATAAAAATTCGCTTATGCTCTTTTGATTACAATCAATCTTAGAAATTAAAGAACAATTTTGTAATGATTGCAAAGGAAAAAAACAAGAGCATTTAAATTAGACTTAGACAATTTAATTCCTTTTATGATCAATTAATTATGCCATATTATATGCAATTTTTATCTTATCATATATCAAAAATGATATATGATATTCATGCTCATTAATGGTTTTATGTAATTAATTTTTTATAAAATAAATCTTTATTTATTAAGAAAATTAAATGTAAAAATCGATTAAAAAGATTTTAAAATATGTTAGGAGTGTTTCGTTTTTTAAATGTAACAATCAGTAGGCGTTGTAATGTTTAAATCGCCTAGACAATTCTTTGCTTAAACTTTTGATTAATTCTTACAGAAATCATCAAAATTTTTCCATAGGAATTTTATTTTAATCGATTATCAAAAGAAAATAAATTCACTTCGATTTCTTAAGCATACATTAATATATTTGAACGTTAGTATTTAATCAGAACAACAGAGCAGTTGAAGCAGTTGAATTATAAAAATTATTATTCTTACAAGGATTTTCTAAGAAATATAAAAACAATCTCATTGTTTTATCAATGGTTTTTTTTTTTAAAGAATTTGACATAGACATTGGTGCTTGGCCACACCTCACAAAAGAAAATCAAAAGTAAAATTACCAATTTAAAATATTTGTATAAGGTATAATGAGTAGGGGACAAAGTGAAAACAATATTTTTTTGTTTCGAATTCCTGAATTGGTAATAACTAAACATTTATTGAATTGAGGAGTACCTACTACGGGTTTATAAAAAAAAACATAGCAACCATGTATTAATTTCAAATTTAATTGATTATACAAATATACTATACTCTGCCTATTTACAAACAATATACAATAGATAAGTGGTTGTGAACGAGTGATTAAATAAAAAAAAAAGGAAAAACAAAACTGACACCTTAAAAAAATTTGCAAAAAAAATTTATCGATTAACGATTATTTAACTGTTTGTACTTTAGATTTTGTTTTTCTCATAGAAACCATCTACAGTTTTAATAACGTAAAATATTTATTTTTGTTTGTATCTATATAGATTAATATATAAATCAATTCGTTTAATATGTCCTTGATAATAAATTAATTGATTATTTTTTTACTTACTTTTATAGAATTCAAAAGCTTTTAGTATTATAATGACAATTTCAATGCTCGGAATCAATGGAATTGTCAGTTGTGTTTCGTGGTATAATGGTGTTTATACAGAATGGGATAAAACTTATTTTCTTCCAAATGGATTATATTCGGTAAACATTTTCTTTTATTTTTTAATTAATTTTAATTATTTTATGTTAAATGTTTCATTTGTCTTTTTAAGTTCTTGACAGCTGCAGCAATAGGTACATATTCTTATCCGAGTGAAATGTTGAACAAACAAGGATGGAAACGATTACTAGGATTAGTATTAATTTTACTAGTATGTGGTTCAACTATTTTAGCTGCAGGATGTTTATCGACTATCGTCCATTATAAGTATGTTAAAAAAAAAAAAAAAAAACCATTTTAATTTTTTTTAAAGTATTAAATGAAAATTTTATTTTAGAACTGCACATGATTATGTAGCAGTGCCACTTTTTGCAATTTTAGATGAAAATAACTTTAAAAAGTTTACTGCTGCTGCAGCGTGCCTTCTGTTGTTGACTTCATCAGCAGCATTTTTGGAATTATTTCCAGAATTATATCAATTAATTGTACGCTTTTCAACATCCGAATTTAAAATATTATCAAGACAAATAAATTATGAAAGTCCAGATAGTGGAAATCCAATATTAGCCATTTTTATTAGTGGTATGTTTTTGTAAAGAATTTAAATAATAATAAATGAATGATAATGTATATAATGATATATATATATATATTTATTTTTTTTTTTTTGATAAGGATCACTTTGTGCAATGTTGGCTTTTGCCGCACCTTTACAAAATTTAACACATATAATGGCAGCAAGTCATTTATTTGCTGGTTTAATTAAAGCATTTTATTTGCTTTATTTTCCATTCCGTCCGAAATTCATGCAACATTCAGGTGACAAAAAAAAAATATTTAAAATTTTTAAAATTTTTACTGTAGCAAAATATGTTTTCTTTTGAATATAGTTGAATCATCGCTATCATATAGTAGACTTCCAGCTGCCAATCAAAATTTACAGGGACCTTCTGTACGTCGAAACAATAGTAATTGGAGATTACCGGGACAAAAAACATCTCGTAAAAATAAAAAAAAAATTAAAAATGATGTTGATAAAGAATGGTTGTTACTTGGTGAACCATCATCACCATGTCAAGTAACTAGAGATCAGGATGATTTAGAATCAGCAATTGTATCAGATACAGAACCTTCGGTAATTTATTTTTTAAATATATTTTCAAATATAATTGTTTTAAAATTTTTACAAATTTATTTAATATTAAGCCAACGGATTTTGAATTTCCTGGCCGAGTTGAAAACACTGATTCAGATACATCTACTGATATTGATGCAATTGTTGATGAATATCGAGAAAAAATTAAAGTAACAACTGCTGGACCTACAGATCGTACAACTAGATTACCTTCAATTGCATCATGGCGTGTAACTATATTTGCTATTATGCTAATAATTTTCGGAATTGGTTTAATACTATTTGGAATTCATTGTAGTTTATTGCCTGCTTATATAACAGGTCTTATTGGTGAGTATTACAATACAAAAAAATTAATGTTCTGTTAATTGTTTAATTTAATGTTCAAATTTAATTATTATTTTTAGGAATATTTCTTGTTAGTATTGTAATGTCATTTATACCAAAATATAGTGGAAATGCTATAAATGTTTCACCAATAATATGCTCAATTTCATTAACATTGGGATCAATTTTATTATCAACATGTTTAACAGATTCTTGGCCTGCATTATTATTTTGGATTTTTGCTGGTTTTACATTAGTGATACGTTGTGATACTTGGTGTTGTTCTTGTTTTGAAATACCAAGTACAGATGATTATTTAATAGCTCAAAGAACAAGAAAAGCAGCAATACGTTTACCAAAACCACCGAAAGGTATTGTTATACCAGGCAGAATTCCAAATCATCATAATTCAAATAGAGCTAGATGACATTTAGTTTCATCAAAAAGTGATTTATTTCTAAATGGTGGAGGTTCTAGTGATGATTGGACTGATTAATAAAAGTGAATATGTATATGTAAATATATAGAGATATATGCATTAAGCATTAATAATTGCAACAAATTATATTTATACATTATTTATAAAAAGCTCATTCGATAAATTTTGAAATTTTTTTTTTTTTTTTTTACAAATAAGTTAACATTTGAGAAAATTCGAATTTTCTAAAATAAAACAAAAAAAAAATTATTTATTACAATTTAATATGGAATGGTTATTAAAAACAAAAAAAAAAGAATTAAAATATAAAATATGTTTTCGATAAAAAAAAAAGTATTAAGTAATAGTTTTTTATAAATAATAATATCCATTAATTGAAGAAAATTTTTTATGGAAAAGAAATTTTTAAATAATGTTTTATAAATAACTAAAGTATTACAAAAATTATTAAATTATTCGTAAAAATTTTTGATAAAAATTCGATAACTTTATATTTTTTGTTTTAAAAACAAAAAGAAAACAAAAAAGTCAATTAGAATTAAAGTTTTATTCAAAATATTTTTGTCGTAAAAGAATATTAAAATAAAATAATTGAAATTGCAAACCACGTGTAATTTGTAAAAACCACGTGAAATTGTATTAAAATAAAAGATGATTTTTAAAATTTAATTTCAATTTATTTTCAATTCAGAAGGATTTTTTTTCAAAAGTAGAAGTTGAATGGTATTCTTCAAAAAGACATGATATGATATAAAGATTTATGGTATTAAGATGGTATAATGTATATGTATAATCTTAACTGCCTATACGCATTAGAATGTTTTAGAAATAATAAACAGAAAGTTTCAAAATTGAAATACAAAAAAAAAAAAAACGAGTTTAATTGTTCTTTAGTAAAAAGTTTAATTAAAGGATTTTTTTTTGTCCTTGGCTAATGGTTTTGTGAAAATAATTTCTTTTTAAATAAATTTTTTTCTAATGCTAATAATTAACAAGAAAATACATAATATAGTTAAAAACTTGAGCTTAACTCAAAAAAAAAAAAAAAAACATTCCTAACTCAAAATTTTTACCTGTACTATAAATGTAATTCTAAATGTTACTTATACGGTTCACTTGTTGGCAAATTCATTAAACATTTTCAATAACTAAAAAAAAAAAAACTTGAAAAAAAAAATACAAACAAAAAACACTTAATAGGAATATAAATAAATATTTTTTAAATAATTAATTTTTTTTAATTAAAAAAATTATTGTTATTTGTAATAAATTAAAGTGATAAGATGTAGTAATGGTATAGAAAAAGAAAATGTTATTTAAAAAAAAAAAAATTATGAACAAAAAAAAAAACAATTTTCAACTTATAATAAAAAATATTTTTACAAAATTGCTAAAATTTAATTATTGTTTTACTAAAATTTTTCATTTTATATTATATAATAAAATCTTTGATTTAATTAAGTAGAAATAGTGAGCGGTTACTTTGTTTTAAATGGAGTTTTCCAAATTCTTTCAAATTAAAAGTCTTTAATATTTTTATTTTCTCAAAGTATAGGGAGAATTATATGAATCATCAAAAACTTTTTGTAGAGGGGCGGAATAAGTATGACTTTTTTATGAACTTTTAGGAACATTTGACTCATTGAAGATTTTACTCTTTGAATTCTGAATTTGTTTTTCAACTTAACAAGAAGTTAAAATAAGTTTATGCGGACGCGAATGCAAAACTTAAAAAAAAAAATTTTTTTTTTTATGTTTTTATATTATAAACCCTTTAAAACGTCCAAAAAATGAATTTAAGCGAAATTTATTTTTTTCGAAAACACACTCAGGATTTTATACTACGATCAAAATGTTTACCGCTACTATTTTAACAATAATAATTAGAAAAATTGCATAAAGTACGGCTTACATTTTATTTGCGTAATGTAGATGTCAGTCTAAACGTTAAAAGAATGCAAAATTTTCTGTTTATTTTATTTCAAATCATTCAAATTCAAACATTCATACTATATTATTTTTATTAAATGTTTTGAGTGACATCTATTAATTTTTAACGCAAAGTGGAAAAAATTGATTAAGAATGAAATTTGACTATGGAATCGGAAATAATGTTAATTATATTTATTTTTCACACTTTTGCTTTTCTTTTTAATTTGTGTTTTATTTTTATGACCATTATTTCATTTTGACAATTCAAAAACAAAACTTAGAAAGAACTCTTATAAGCTAAAAAGAATATAAAGGGACGAGGCTGGTGAATTTGTAAGCTTTTACAATTTTATTTTGCAATGAATCAATCAATCAAATATCAATTATTATAAATTAATTTATTAACAAAGAGAACGAATGACTGTTTTTTATATTTAAAATTGAAAATCTACTAACTAAAATTACCTACTAAATACTTAACCTACCAATTGAATCTAAGCTTTCCCAAAAATAAGGATTTTTTATTATGAATTTATCTTTGAGACGAATGTAATAAATACTACTTAAATAAGTTATTATTAAATATTTTTCACACTAAATTATATCAAATAAGCACATTTTTTTTCGTTATCCTTATTATCATTCTTATAAAAAAAAATCTGAGAAAAATCATACTAATTTTTTCTATTGTAAGCGTTGAGATGATTTTTGAATATTCTATTAAACTATCAACCCAAAACACTTTTAAATCAACTTTAGTTTTCTGAACTATTTTCACCAATCCAATTTTATGTATATATCAAAATGTTTTTATTTATTGTCTCATTATTCATATCATTGTATTGTTTTTGTTTTAATATAAAACATTTTTAATTAATGTTCAATTAAATTTTTTATATGTTTTATACAAAGAGAATGAAATATAAATTTATAGAAAGCGAAACATCGTTCTAAGTTCTATGTTCAAAATATAGAAAGCATTTTTATTAATACAAAAATAAAACACAAATTTGTATCTTTCATTAAATTTAATAAAAAACCATATATGATTTTGATAAGTTTCAATATTCAAACACCATCCTTAAAACATATTCTATAATATAATTTTAAATCGATTATTTATATCTTACGAAATTAACTTTTTAAGGGCATGTTAGCAATTATATAACATAATGGATTAGTTTCACTTAAAATTATAACAAACGAGAAAGAGTCTAGAGTTATCTATATGAACTCTATGATAACGGCACAAACATAGTGTATGTTGTTTCTATAAAATTTAATGATATTGAAACTATAAGATATCTGGCTTTATTAAGTAAATTTTGGAGTTATATAACAGTTATTTGAACCCGTAGCACCAAACTATAGCCAAACCAAATTTTGAAGAGACCATTCACATAAAACTTATTTTTTTTGACAAAATTCTAAATACCCAGTTTATATTAAATTTATGTTATGTTATATTAAATTTATGTTATATATAAAAAAAAAGTTGTATGACAGTTACTTGAATTCGTCGGTCTAACTTGTTAAATTCAATAGCTGAACTGCCCATTTATACATAAAAATGAAGTGATAAAAATTTCGAAATCCACATAGCTATAAGTCGAGTCAAAATTTAATCCTGAGCAAGAATATATATGTACTTTTCATTATATATATCGTATTCTTTAATGTGTCACAAACGTAATGACAAATTTATTCCTTGTTGAACTATGTTGTACGGATAGGGGATGTTGTACAAATTGAGGAAGATTATTTTCATTAAATAACCATATGAAATTTTTTTTAAAATATACTTTTAAATTTATATTTGTAAATACTTATACTTACTTATTTAAAAACGAAACAATTTCCCCATAATTTTCAACTTATTCCTGTAAATTTCTATCTTATCAGATCATTTATATATTATCTTTTTCAGAGAAAAATTATTTATAAAGATATTCTGTTCGTTTTTTAATGAATCACAAAAATGTTCTAACTAAAACTTTAAATGTTTCCTAATATTCTTATATACTTAATATCTTTTTTTTTTTTAGTGTATTTCTCTGCCACATAAATGTGCGAACACGAAATTACACAGCCTTTGCTGTTCAGGCGTGGCTGTAAATGTCGTAAGGGGAAATAACTCTTACGATGTGTGTGGGATTCGATCGAACCCACACTCCCTCGGTGTTTTTTTATACGCTCTTACCCACTATCGGGGCATCGAGACCTCTTCTTAATATTCTATAGAAACTCTTAAAAATGTCTATCATGGATTAAATTGAAACTCAAAATATTTTTTTAATTAAGGTATGATCAATTGAAGATCTTATTTAATTTTAATCATTTAATTTATAAAATTTATGCAAAAATTTATATATAAATATTTATTAATTTTCATTTTTAGTAAAAATATTATTTTAATGTAAAGTATATGCATATATATATATATTTTATTCATTAGTAACTGTATATTAGAGTAAATTTAAAAGATAATATATTAAGGTATTTAATTATTATCATGACTTTTTTAATACAAATTTTAAGGTGCAACATAAGAAATTTAAAATATTTTGTTAAAAAAAAAAGAAAATTTTTTATCATAACTCTGATAATATACACGCGTAATCATACCATATAATCAAATTAACTCATGTTCAACTAATTTGCATTGAAAGTGAAATTTTTATACATATATAAGACATTTTTTTTTTTTTTTTTACATTTTATATATATATATATATATATATATATTATTACATACATTTATTAAGATAGCTTTTCTATTTGAATAACACCTTCATCACAAAATAAATAACTGTATATATGTATATATATTTTACAAAAATAATTTTTAAATTTTCAACAAAATATATATAAGGAAATATATTATATAAAAACTGAACTCTTATTATTATATAGGTAGTAGAGTACCATATATTGATATATTATTAATATGCAACATTTTGATGGAATTATTTTTGATGCTTGTTCGGCGTGCCATATAATTTATCACTTCCAATAGTCTCAATTTCCTGTATATTTACCCCAAAAAAAAAAAATAAAAACAAAAAAAAAAAATTAATATTAATTTTGTTTTCTTTTTATTGTTTTCAACCTACTAAACTACAAAAAAAAAAAAATAAAACAAAATAAAAAAAACGTTTAAAAAAAGGTTTATTTTTGTTTTCCATTTCTTTACTAAAGTATTTTTCATTAGTGTAAAAAAAAAAAAAAGCCATATTTTTTTTTTTTTTTTTGTTAATTACTCTAGATTGTTAAAATGTTTAAAATTTTCTGGTTTTTTTTTTTTGTTTTATGTACATATTTGAATTTTGTGAATCTTTTGAACTAAAACACAAATTCTTTTTGTTTTTTTTTTTTTTTTAACTAGGTACTTGTTTTTATGCGAAATGGTAGTTGTTATATGTTAAAGATAAAAAAAAAAAAACAAGAGAGATTATAAGTGGCAAGAAATAGCAAATAGTAACTGCCAATCAAAAATATATATGCAATATGCATATATGTATATTAATTATGAAATTTTATATACATATATATATAAAATCACTACTTAATAAAAAAAAATATTAAAATATTGATTCTTATTTAATTGATATTTCGTTTTTAAGGTTTGTGCTATGTAGTATAAAATATATCGCGGTAATCTTATCTATCGAAAATTTAATATATAATTAAATTTTACTTTTCTTTTGGTTTTTGTTATTTTGAAAAATCATAAATACCTACATATAGTGTTTTATAATTTTTAATACCAAAACAATTTCTTTTAGCTGGAAAAATCGATTGATTGATTTTCTTGAAACTCTGGTCTGATATTTTGCAAAGTATACAATAAATGGTCTAAAACAACATCACGTTTACTTTCACTTTTTGATTTGTTCCACTATGGAATTTTCGTTTCGTTATTTTTATTTATTAATTGTTCTCAATGAACCACAGATCGACAGATTTTTATTTTTTTTTTTGCTTTTCAGTCCAATAAAGATCATAGAGCATCCATTAATTCATTTACTATTAATATTTGACTATATAAGTTTCAGTTTCTGGAATCATTTATTTCAGTAAGCAGTTGATAACTCGACAGTATACCTATTATACAAGACTATGAAATGTAAATATTTTTAATTCTACGCCATCTACTATCTTATACAAGAATTATTTTTTATTTATATTATTGTATATTACGATATGATATTAGTTATATGATATGACACCACACATTCCTACCAGGAAACAGGGGTTATAGCTACCTTGCACATTTATGTACCACGGTACCTGTGTATAAATAAATAAATAAATAAATATATAATATGTATATTTATTTTTTCTTTAAATATAGATATATTTTAAGAAAAGTTTATATTATATTTTATTAATCTGTATGATACAGCCGAGGTTTAAAACTGAAGTCTTTCGTATTCTTTTAACCATTATACACCATTGGTTGAATTTAGATATTTGTATATGAAAAAAAACACTCATTAATTAATGATATTATTTTCGACCAAGAATCAAGATATTTGAAATTATATCCTGAAGTAATTTTCGATTACCCTCATGTTCTTTCAAGTTTGTAATCTTTTAGACCCTAAGTGTAGATAAAATTTTACAACAACATAATATATAAGTCTGGGGATAAACTATACAACAGTTTTATAACACTTTTTTTAAAATATTTTTTTTTTAACTTTTAAACTGAATTCTAAATTTTCAATTAAAAAAAAAAAACAACATCATATTTATTTATTATTATCCTTGATATCCTTGATACTGTAATTATATCCATGATACTAAAAAAATCTACTAAACGATTGTAACGTATATATATGTATATAGTATTTATGTTGTAATTGTATCATTTGATTATTTTATCCAGTTTCATATAAATTTTATTACTTTAACTTGTATACAACTAAATTTTATTTTGTTGATATTTTTTTTTATAACCTATAGTTTGTTGTGATAACTTTTCAACTAAATTTTTATAATTCTTCGATTTTTTTTTTTTTTTTTCTTAAATTTTATGTTTTAATTGTTAACTAAGTGTTAACATAAAAAACGTGATATATTATTTAAAGTTTAATATAAAAGTTGCATTTTGATTTATATTTAGTTGTTTTCTTTTATACAAGCAATGAAAAAAAAAAAAAAAAAAAACAAAAAAAAATAAATAAAATTGAGTTTCGAAAATTGAGTAATTCTTTTTTGTTTTTTTCTTAAGCATCTTCTTTTTAGTTAACAAAATAATTTTTTTTTTTTTTTAAAGTTAAATCCAAGAAAATATAATATTATAATATTTTAATAAAAGTACATAATATATGGATTAAAATATATGTACTTTAATTTTTTATATAGGTATACTATGTATTTTTCAGTATAAAAATGTTAAGAAAATTATAGAATGAAGAATTAAAGAAGAAAAAATTTTTTTTTGGTTGGTTATGGTTATGTTTGATGTTAAAGTTCTATATGACATTTTTTTTTTTATGGTATGGGATGTATTGTATGGGTATATGACCTATACAATTTGAAAACTTTCGCTAATAAATTTTGAACTTAATAATTATTTTAAATGTAATTAAATGTATGTATATATATATTTATATTTTTATATATATACGTATATGTGTTTAATGTAAAAAAAAAACGAAGAAAATAAAATAAGTAAAATTTCTGTCATACTTTGTATTTAAAAAAAAAAAATGTTTTTGGTCAAAGTTCTATAGTAATGATCTACTTTTAAATGAATTTTCCTTGTAATTTTTTCGGTTCACTTGTTCCAAATTTAAGCTATATATATATATATATATATATATATATATGTTCCAAATTATATTATTTAAATTTATTTTATTTTCTTAAGATTATTTTTATAAAGTTAAAATAAAGTTAATATATATATTTAAAAAAAATGAATGTATGCATATGTATATAGAAAGAAAATTAATAAACTTAATATTAATTCAAAATAAATTAAAATTTGAGTGAATAATATAATATTTTATTATTATTTATGTATAGAAAAAAAAATATCTATTATAACAATGATTATAAAAATTAACATATTGCTGAAATGTCTACATAAGTCCTTGCTGAAATGTTAAGAAAATTATCTTGTATTACATACATACATAATGTATTATAGAGTATTCGTATTCTATTGACTTTAAAATCTTGCCCAACGAAATCTCGAAAAAAAATTTATTGAAATACACTTATTTTGAATTAACAAAATCTCAAAATCTTGAAATACAAAATTACTAATTAATAAAATCTTGAAATATATAAAACTTTGAATTAACAAATTATTTTATGTAGTATATTAAAATGCGTGGTTAAAATTGTACCAATTTATTTTTAAAATCATATTTTTTTTGTATTTTTTAGGAAAATTCTTTAAAAATTTATTATATTAATATCTTTTTGTATTTAATTAATTTTTATAATAATTATAACAATATAATATATTATATACCTATTATATTGTATGAAATTTTTACTTTATTATTCAGAACTTTAATAATAATAACGCCGAACTCGTGGCCCACATCAGATATAAGAAATCCAGAAGACATTTTTGGAAAATTGCTTATGATGAATTAAAAAAAATGTAAAGGGTTATTTGGAATTTTTTTTTTTTGGAATTGCATTTATCTCCGCATTATTTAAAGAAAAATGAAAAAACCAATTGAGAAAAATTGAGAAAACCATTTTGGGGCCTCGGTGGACTAGTGGGTAAGAGCGTATAAAATACGCTGTAAACACCGAGGGATTGTGGATCCCACACACGTCGTTTTTATACCCGATGTCATGAAATTGACTATAAGCTTTATTATATAGAAACGAAAAATTATATAGAAAAGATTCTTTATTATATAGAAAAGATTATTATATATTACCTTTTTAAATCTAAGTTGTATGACATCTTTGAAATTTTTCCATGTAAATTATTATTAAATTATTATAGTTGTTAATTTAAAATGTTGTTACTTTGAAAAGAAATTTAAAATATATAAAACTGTAAAATCCAACTGAATAACCAATTGATTTATAAATATAAAATTACTTTATTTACGAAATACAGCCCTTCATATCTAGACAAATGATTCTCAATAGAATATATGAGATCTATATTGTTAGCAAACGTTAGTTGTTAGTTGTTATAAGTTCACTTTAAATTTAAACTATAAAACCAAAAAGTATATGTACCAACTATAGCATCTAACAAAATTAAATCTTTGAAATTAAGTGCTTTCTTGTTTTATTTTTACAACCCCATTAAGACTCGTAGTAGGTCTATATCTGAATTAACAGTTAAACCCATATGATTTTAAAAACAAATAAAAGTTTTATCAAGTTTTTAATTTGTGAAGGTAAATTATAGGCACTATATAGTTAGTGAAAACTAACAATTAATTATTATTTTTATTTTTTTTATATATTAAAATATATAAATAAAAATTTTACGTTGGTATAAAGGTTAAACAGATTTGTTAAACTTTCTGGTTAATTATACTAATTACTTTAATATTTGTACTTAATATACTTTTACTTTCAAAGTTTGTAAAACCTTTCAAAAAAAAATGTTTTATCCTTAAGATTAAATTTTTAATATCTAGACTTTCTTCATTTCAGATATATATATATATAACATTTAATATATAACATCCAATTGAAATTAAAACAAAAATTAAATTTATTTTTGTTTTTTTTTGCACATAATTAAGTAAATGTAACAATTTTCACTTAAAGAAAAATTTAATCATATGAAACAAATTCAGAAAAATAAAAAAAAAACAAAAAATAAACAGAAAAATTAAAAAATTTACTCTTGAAAAGTGAAATTTTTTTTGTCTTTTTATTTTCTTTACTTAATTATATATACTAAAATTATAGTAGCTATTTCTAATGTTTACTATAATAAGATCTAAATATAATCAATAGATCACAAATTTAAAAAAAAAAAAAAAAAAAAGAAAAAGAAAAATGTCTTAATCTTAATTCTATTGATCTCTAATACTACATAGACCATATGTACTATATATACTATACCAAGATCTATAATAAGATACCAACACAATTCAATTTTTAACTTTTAGTAATTTATTTCTAAAAATTAATGCTTTTTACTCTTTTATCAACTCAATAATCACTAATTTTTAACATGATTAAAATAAAAATCTTATAAAAATTTATGTACTTATAAATTTTGGTTTTGTTTGTCCATTCAGCGGCGTCTGTCTGGTTTATACAATTAAGTTTCAAAACTGTTTCAAATAAAGCAATGAAATTTACTGTGTATATATATATTGTATCTATATATATATAGAGGTCTTATAGAAAAAATAACAATTGTAAAACTACTTTTTTTTTTGTAGTACCACTGTATACGTTACAGACCTAAAAAAGTCCTCTAGAAAAGAAGTTCCTCCACCTAGAAAAGTCGTATATATTATAATATAAGTATGAATATTAAGTATATGGTTAAAGCATGTTCAAGACATTTTTTCAAATCAGAAAATACTAAATAACACAAAATCACTTAAACTTTCAGTGGAGTCACTTAAACTTTCAGTGGAGTCAGTTAAATTTTTCTTGTGTTTCTTGTGAATGTGATAACAAGATTTTAAACCCATATTTAAAGTTAGAGTAGCCTAAAATTAAATATTTAAAAGTTTGATTGGAGTAAGATTTTTAAGTTGGGGAACATATAAGTTATTTAGCAAAAAGAAAAACAATTTTGTACTTATTAGCTCTCGTTTAGTACCAATGCACAAGACCAAAAATTAAAAATATTATGCTATTTTAGGCACAGCACAGGTATGGTTTTTTTTTTTTTTTACTCTAAATACGCGTCACCTTTTAAAAACCTTATTTTTTTTTTTTTCTTCTTTTAGTTTGTTTATTTGTTTATTAAAAAATATAGTATATGCGTATATTATTATTATTATTTTTTTTTATTGACTTTCAATATTAATTCTTCCATTTCCTCAAGGTGGTGCCTCCATTTCAATTTCTATTTCAATTTCATCATTAAATTCGTTATATATTTGATTTTTATTTTTTTGTCATTTCTTTCGTTCATATTTGGTATTTTGTATTTTTTTTTTTAATATTAAAATTGAATTAGTTTAGTTTATGCTCTTACATGTAGATTGTAGACTATAAAAAAAAAAAAAAAAACCAGAAAAAAACAAAACAAAAAATAAAATTTTCTGTGAATGACCATAACCATATTATTCTTTTTTTTTATCAACCTTTCCTCTCCACCATTATTTTTTTTTTTTACAAATTATAGTTAAAGAGTAACTTAAAAAAAAAAATAATAATTTTTTTAGTTAAAAACTAAAAATTAAAATATTTTTGTTGCAGTTGTGATATATTGAACGCGTCTAATACATTTCGAACTGTTGAACTGTTAAAAATATAAACGTGCGCATAAAATTACGGTTGTTTAGTGTTAAAATTACAAAAAAAAAAAAAAAATTAAATAAATAAAATAACACAAAAAAAAAAGAAAATTTCTAAAATAAATAAAATAATAAATAAAATTTCAAAAATAAAAAAAAATTTTAAGATTTCAAACAAAAAAAAAAAAAAGAATACAAAAAATCTAATGGTGTTATTAAAATTTAATTTAAAATTATGAAAATTTTACTGTGTTTTTTTCTAATAATCGTGATTTTTTGCTTTTCGGAAGGTGAGAAATTTAAAAAAAAAATAATAAAATTAATTTTTATTATAAAAAAAAAAAAACAATATAAATCTAAAAATAGTTAAATAAAATAAAAATAGATAAATAAGGAAAAGTAAATCGGCCGGTAAAAAAAAAAGAAGTTTTTTGTCAATAAAAAATTTATTTTTTAATTAAATCCAAGTATAAATAAGTATATTTAAAAAAAAAACTTCTGTATTAATTTGTCCAAAATATGTTTTTATTTAGTTTATTGTTTGTAGTTTTGATGAAAAACATTTACAAAAGATATAAAATCTTATTTAAAGTAACTATATATACGTACATATTAATTTTTTGTTATATAACGCATTAATTTATGCCTTGAATAAATTATTAGAAAAGCGCCTTATGGAAAAAATAATTATATATACATAAATCATTTTGGAAAAACAATTTAATTGATAGGTTTACATTACAACCACCAAAAGATTTAACATTTTTTTTTTGAAAAACTACAAAAAAAAAACATTTTTACTTTTCGTTAAAATAAGATTTTTCTAAAAAGTTTTCTTTTCATTTTAAAAACTGAGTTATTTTACGCAGTACGATACGACTTTGAAAAAAAATTAAAACTTTATCATAAAATCTTATTTAAAATAAAAATGGAATAAAAAAAGTCTTGTTTTTGTATTTTTATCCATCACTGGTATATGTTACAAATTGTAATTGCACTTAGTTGTTATATTTAATATGACTCTTGTGTTTCTTATGATGTTTAACCATGACATATATGCTTAATTCAACATCTTTTTTCAATATCGATTTTTTTCTCATACTTTGCACTATAAGGGAAACTAAAATACACAATTTTTTCTTTTCTTTCATCATAAATTCTCTAACAAATCTTATTTCTGACAAATATACCGGTATCAATTGATACATGCTTAATTTAGTTCAATCCTTAAAAACTATTTTTGCATTTCATTACTTTCATTTCATGTGGGTTAATTTTGAGATCAGGATTGAACAACATTCAATATTACGGAATATATATAACACTTTATAAAACGTAAACGATTGTTTCAGATCAGAACTCTATTTTTGCTGTAAAACTTTAAATTTTTTTTTATTGCAAGCAAAATATGTATATATTTTTTTGTTTTTTTTTTTGAATTTAATTTAAACATAAGGACATAAATTAACTTTAGATATTACATTTTAAAAGTTAACAAAAGTAAATGTTTTAAAATTCTGTACATAATTAAATTAATATTAACCGAAAAATTAAGTAAAATAAAAAATAAATTTAAGTTAACAAATAATAATTTTGGTGTCTAAAGGAAAACAAAAAAAATTTCAAAAATAAAATACTTTATTAACGGAAGTTAAAAGTTAAATCTATACAAACTATAAATTAAGGATTGAATTTATTTAATTCAAATGCTACATAATATGTACACTTGTTAAATCTTGTATTTTTATGTAAATTTTTCGAACGTATTTAGCAACTATCATGCGTCTTCAAAAATTACTTCCGTTTATTACCAATTAATTCTAAAGTATTTTTCCTTTATTGTAGTTAATCTGTAAATGCATTCTAGAAAGGCATTTGTAAGCTTTAAATCACTTATATAATTTACAAAATTATACAGCTAATATAATTTTTATTTACTTTTTTAAAATTTTTGAGTTAAGTCTGGCTGGGGCTTATAAAATATTTATTAAAATTATTTGACTTTTTGAATTGTTTTATTATTTAATTTATCTCACTAAAAACTTAAAACTTTTAAAAAATAATATAAATTAAATAAATAGTAATTTTGTAAATTATATAAGTGTATATCTTTTATATTTAATATAAAATTTTAAATTAGTACTTAAATATAAATATAAATTTAATTTTATATGTATAAATCTTTGGGTTGGATTATAATTTATTGTTAAAAAAAAATTTAAAACTTAAAAAAGCATTGATAACACATAATTTATTTTTATTTTAAATTATATTATAATTTATATAGGTAAAACATGTCCAGAAAAATATCGACCGCACAAAACAAGATGTGATACTTATTATAAATGTGTTCTGCTTCCATCAAAATCTCATGTATGGATGCCAACAAAATGTGAACGTGGTTTAATTTTTGAACCAAATTTAAAAATGTGCGTTTTACCTGGAGACGATTGGGAATGTAATTTGGATGAAAATTCATCATTACAAAATATTTTAGATGAAAATAATATTTATAATATTGATGAATTAAATATAATACCAGATGCACCAACAAAACCACAAAAATTGGATTATAAAGAAAATGGAGAGGCAGTAAAAACTGCAGAATTTATAGAACTTGATGATAATATTGATAAAAAATTAGCAAATGATGAACATTTAATAATATTGTTAGAAAATGAAAAACCAAATATTATTGAAGATCAATTAGATGAATCAAGTGGTGATGGACCAATTGAAATGAATTTAATGAATGAAAATGAATTGTCAAAGCTTCGTGAAAGTTTTGATCAATTCCCTGACAATTCCGTGAAGCAAACATCATCAAAAGTTGATCCGAAATTAACATCTCAATTACAAAGATTATCTCAGTTAATTGAAGGTTTACAAAATACTTATAAACGGAAAGGTCCTTCAAATTTAAATGAATTAAGACCGGATCAATTGAATGCTTTTTTGGCACATTTTAATATTAAAAATGAATTTGATTCTTTTGATCCAAATAAAGAAAATAAAAAAATACTAGATATTAATAAATTTAATCAAACATCACAACAAAATAATATTAATTTGAAAATAAATCAAAATAAAATTAAAAACTTTAAAAATAATACTTCTCCTACTATAAAATCTAATCCCAATAACAAAATAACGAATTTAAATCCAGAAACAAAAGTAATTTTAAAAAATTCGGGTTATTCTGGATACAGATTAAATGAATTCAGTAATAATGCAAAGGGAGGTTATTCTAATTCTCAAATAGTTGTTAATAGACCCGAAGGTTCCGTTCTTTTTACTCTTGGAAATCCCCTTGATAAAAAATATGAAGAGAAAAATTTGAATAATATTAATAAACCTGATTCTTATGATTACAGAACAGAACCAAAAATATCTGAAGAAACTTTAAAAACTGTTTTAGAATTATCAAAACAAATGATTTCAAATCAAAATTTTCGTCAAGTTTTACCAAATGTAGGTGGAATGTATCAATCTTATATTGCTCCAATGTATTATGCACCAATACCGCCAGTACAACCAGTTTCTTATAACCGAAATGATCCTAATTTAATAAATTTTGGATATCCAACAATTAATAATTATCATTCAAATGTTCCATCATCAACACCATCAGATCATTCGGAAAATATTGATCAAGGTTATGATAAATTTTCATCAACAGCTTATATATCAAATAATAAGAAAAATCAAAATAAATTACCAGGAACTACAGTTATTCAAAATAGTGTTATACCGGTTCATATAACTACAAATTCTGATAAAGGTGAGAAATTCTTCTTTTTAAACGTAATTTTTATCAAATATATATTAGTTTAATTTTTTTATTTGTTTTAATTTAATAAAAATAGGAATAATTGAAAGCCCAGAAATTTCAGCAACTTCCGATAATATGTACGAAAACTATGAAAACGCTTTAAATCAGTTTTCAGAACTATCAACACATTTAAATAATAAACCAGAATTAATTTCTTCTAATAAGAATAATATTAAAATGTATGGAATTTCGTCAACAACAGCTGTAACACCAACGACTACAGCAATAAAAACAACTACATCTGTATTCAAATACCCACTCTCACCTTCGGTCAATCCTGTATCATTTTTAAATTATTATACTCCAAATCCCCATTTAGATGATTCAAATGCTAATAGCATTTTTGAAAGCGTCGATGAAGACCATTATCCTGTATTGTCATCAGAGAATCAACAACAGCAGCAGCAGCAACAGCAACAACAACAACAATATCCACATCATCAACACCGACCACATTATCATCATCAACAACAACCATATCATCAACAACAACCATATCATCAACAACAACCATATCATCATCAACAACAACAGCAGCAACAGCAACAACAACAACAACAACAATATCAAGAACATCTAGAACATCCACATCATCACCATCATCACCAACAACAACCTCATCATCATTATCAACAACAACAACAGCAGCAACAGCAGCAGCAGCAACAGCAGCAGCAGCAGCAACAACAATATCAACATAATCAACCACATCAACATAAACAACAACAGGAGAAACAACATATATCAATACATTCAAAATTTCCAAATTATCACAAGCAATCAATAAATGAATATAATACAAATCAGTATGGATCACAAGTAATGCAAAATCCAAAGTTAATTATCAATAACAAAGATGCTTTATACCAATCAAATATTAAAATTCCATCTTCATCGTCTTCAATAAATTCACAAATATTGGAACAGCAACAACCAATTTTATTAGATATAGGGTTAGGATATGGTGATGTAAGTTCTAGTAACACAAATTTAAATGATGAATTTCAATCAATTAATGAATATGAGAATGATCAATCTGCAATCATATCACCATCATCATCATCAAATTATCATAATATTAATAGTTTATCAAATAGTTTGTTGAATAAGCAAAAGTATCCACAATTCGTTACTAATCAATTAACACATCAAAATATAGATCAACTAAATTCATATTTAAATGGAAATCATAATTTGCAGTCAGCATCATCATCATCATCATCCGGATCATCATCATCATCATTATCACCATATACAGCAATTAGTTTACTTGAAAACAGTATTAAAAAAGGTGGAACATCGAATACATTAATTAATTTTGGTGGAAATTTTATTAGCTATGATGATTATAAACATAAATTATTACCTGCTCTCGGAATTAGTATGACTGACAATGGGGTTATTACAGGTAGTAGCAGTGGCAGTAATAATGAAAATTTTAAACCAAATTTAGACCTTGTTACATGTACAGCTGGTATTAGACAACCAAATTCAACAGATTGTACAAAATATTTTGTTTGCAGTCGTAAAGATTCGAAAATTTTATCTTATTCATGCCCACCATTTACAGCCTTTAATTCTCAATCTAGAATTTGTGATGCTAAAACTTATGCTGTTTGCAATCCAGAACTTTTATTTAAACAATTTTCAATACAAGATAATCGTAAATTGCAGTTAGATGCAATAAAAGCTTTACAAGATGCCAAACGATTACGTGATGAAGCTATTCAAAGTCAACAATTAACAAATATAATGCGATATCAAACTGAACAAACTTTAAATCAAACTCAACAAAAACCATCTATCATTGACCACAATTCATTTTTAAGTCCTTCAGTATTAAAAAATTTATTAAGCACATATAATGTCGCTGATCCATCAAAAAATATTATTGATAATGTTATGGTAACATCAACTATTGATACCAGTTTAACTTCAACTACAATTAAACCAATTTTTAATATATTAAATCCAAATAAAAATAAGAGAAGAAAATATTATTGTAGAGAGGGTGATAAAATTCCAGATCAGACAATAAATTCTAATTATTTTATTTGTTATAAAACAAAAGATGGTGTAATGCATGGTCATAAAATGACTTGCTCCGCTGGATTAGTTTTTTGTGCTAACTCAAAACTATGTACAACAACAAAAAATTGCAATATTTAATTATTTCTTCTTTGTTTATTTAATTTTCTTTTTGTTATTTAATTATTTAAAAAATTTAAGAACCAGTCAGTATCATTGGGATTTTTTTCAGAAAAAAGTTCGAAATTCTTGCCAAATTTTCATAAAATCAAAACAAAACAAAAACTTTGGAAAAGTATAAAACAGACTGTAAAAGAAAGTAAATGTTCAACAATAATATTATAAAAAAAAAAACATTTTTATTTCGTAATTAATTGTTATCTTTATGTTTATTTATTTAAATTATTTATAATATATATATTATGTGTTCTATTTATTTTTGGTATAAAAATAAAAAAAATTTACTTTTATAAAAATGTGTAGCTTTTATTACATTAAGATGTTTAGATGTGTCATATAGGAACATATTATAAAAGCCGTTTCTAATAAATACATTTTACAAAATGATAAAATTGATTTGATCATTTGAATTCTCCATAAACTCATAAAACAGTCCATAAAACAGTCCATATAAAATATATTTTTTTGTTTGCTAAAATTAAAACAAAAATATTTGGCTTTTATGGATCCTAAAGTGGAACTTAAAATGAAAACATGGGCATTATTAACAAAGAACATGGACAATTATTAACATTAAAATAAATTTAGCGGTATAAGGGATGCAAAAAATGGGCATATTGCTCGGCAATGCCACATTAATGGAAGTGTTCATCAATGAGTTATTAACGAAAATCCGAAGCTAAGCAGTTACTTAACCTACAAATTTTGAAATAGTTTTGACAGATTGGGAACAGTTACAGGCCTCTACGACAAAGAGCCAACTGAAATTCGGAAGAATTTTCAATCGGATTTATCACCGTGCGTATTGACGAAAGGTCATTTGCAGCGGGAGTCCCATATACTCAGTTCCTCTCAATTAAAATCTGCCAGAAAATTGAGGAAATTTATTGAGTGTGACGGAAAGCCACTGAGCAGATCTGCGACAAACACAGATAATAACCGTATTTTACAGCGATCAGTCAGATTGCCATCACAATCAGAAGAAATACACTTCCAACGGTACATTTCCATTTATTAGTATATAAACATACTTACTACAACTATTTGTATCTGTAAGTTATAAGATATTATTAAAATATTTGATATTTGTTTTCAATCATCTACTACAGACATCTACTACAGAACCTTCAAAAACAATTTGAAAACTAAATTATATTCGAGAGTCGAATTGTCTTGACATTTGCCTTTTGACATAACAGCCGCTTGACTTGTTTCTTTGAAGAAATTTTTGTTAATTAAAAAAATAAAACCAAATAAAACATAAAAGAAGCAGTATAATAATTATAGCATAGAGTTTTAAATTGCAAAATTGAAATCTTTTAGTGATTATTATATACAAAAAATATATAGAATATATAATGAGTTCCGGTGATGGAGATGCAGGTAAAAAAATTGTTGCGGGAAAACTTCATTCTTTTAAGCATTAGTCATAATTTCAAGCCTTATTTTAATAATACATTATACATGTGTAATTCTTAGTAATTCATTTCAAATTAAATTGCGTTTTAGCTGTATTATCTGCTAGTAGTGACAATGAAGAAGAATGCCCAAATAAAACAGAAGGTAGTGGCGATGGACCAACCATGGCAAAAATTGAAGATTTAATAACAATTGATCCTGAATGCTTGGAATTAGATTTGAATCATCAAAGAGTGGGAAAATTGGAAAACTTAGAACCGTTAACCAATGTAGAAAGGCTCTATTTAAGATGGAATTTGATTAAAAAAATTGAAAATCTTGATACCTTGGTAACTTTAAGAGAAATAGAATTTTATGATAATCAAATAACTAAAATTGAAAATCTTGACAACCTTGTTAATTTGGAGTAATTATTTTGCAATTCCATTTGAATTTTATAATTTTTACACAAATTTTATTCTTTAAAAGGATATTGGACTTGAGCTTTAATAGAATTGCTAAAATAGAGAATTTGGACAATTTAGGACATTTAGAAAGACTTTTTCTGTGTGCTAATAAAATTTCTAAAATCGAGAATTTGACACAATTTTCAAATCTCGTCATGTTAGAATTGGGCGATAATAAAATTCGGGTAAGTATTTTAAATTGGTATTTGGAGGTTCTTTTTTTTATGGTTCTATTTTATTTTTTCAGAAAATTGAAAATTTAGATAATTTGACAAATCTTAAACAATTGTATTTGGGAAAAAATAAAATAACCAAAATCGAAAATTTGAATAATTTGGTTAATTTGGAATGCCTAAGTCTTCAAGCAAACAGAATCGTTAAAATTGAGAACTTGACGAACTTGAAAAAACTAAATGAATTATACATTTCTGAAAATGGAATAGAAAAAATTGAAAATTTGGATGAAAATACTGAAATTGAAACATTAGATTTAGCTAAAAATCGTTTGAAAGCAATTGAAAATATTTCACATTTAAATACATTGGAAGAACTTTGGGTCAGTCAGTGTAGTAAAGTGAAATTTTAAATGGTTTAATAAATATTTTGATTTCTTTTTAGTTGAATGATAATCAAATTGATGATTGGAGAAATATTGATAAATTGCAAAATAATAAAAAATTGATAACTATATATCTTGAAAGAAATCCAGTTGCGTCCGATGTTCAATACAGAAAAAAGTTGAAATTTGTAGTTCCATGGCTACAAAAAATTGATGCAACTTTATGTCAATCTTAAATGAGATTTTTTGTAACATTTTCAAAAAGACTATCAGTTAAGATTTTGTTTTTTATTTTCTTCGCATTTCAAATTTATATAAAAATATGTGACAAATTTATAATGGTATTATGCATTATTGATTAATTAATAATCAAATGTTAGTTTATGTTACAGTTACTTACTTTTGTTTAAATTAAAATTCATAATTTATACCACATTCATATATAAAACACATTAAAGAAATAGTTATTTGATATTGTAAAGTATTTAAAAAGACTCAACATTTACAACTTTTTAAAAAGAAAAATATTTTGTTAAATTTAAATGTTTATATGTATACAGATAGTCTCATATAAATAAAAGTATATGTCGTTATATCGATTGAATAACCTCAATATTATTGTATTTTTGTTATACCCGATTTGTTTGTTTACATTCTAGTGTAAAAAGTATATAAGTATAAAAAAGAAATTTTGTTTTATCAATTTTATTTTATTGAACCACCACAAATTTTTAAATTACTTATTTACTAATGATAAATAAGAATTACAAAATGAAAATTTCAACAAAACAATAATTAAAAACAAATAATTCTGTCTAAGAAAACTGGATTGCTATAAGTAAATTTAATTTCCTTTTTTATGTTTCTTAATTTCTAATAGTATTTGGTTCTATGTCAACTTTATTTTGATGTACTGAGTTGATTTCTCTATACGAACTTCCCAATTGTCCTAAGAGATCCGATTCAACATTTTTTAAAGCATTATTATATTCGGTTATTTCTAATGCTTCCCATTCTGATTTAAATGCGGCTTTTGGATCTGGGGGCATTGCCATTGCAGCGCCAGACATTTGATCTTGCATAGCTTGTGTTTGGTCAGCTGCATTATTTTCACCTAATACCAATGTATAGATACTACGTAAGCCAAAAACATTTAAAAAATACCAAGAGGCTGATGAAACCCATGCTGCGTCTAAAGATGCCAATTCTACGCCACGTTGCAACATTGGTTTAAAACGTAATGTTAATGGAAAAGGAACTTTAGTTGTAACAAAACCTAAAATCATAAACTTTATATAAATTTAAAATTAATTTAAATACTTTCTAAACTTAACCTGAAAACATCCAATTAATCCAACCACCAATAATTACCATTGGCAAAACGTTAATGAAATTTCCTTTTACTAAATCAGATAACATGGCAGTTGAATTTGGACTAACTGGTGGCCTCTTTTGAGTTTTAAAGTAACCTACTTCTTCATTATTAAAAAAATGCTTTCGCATCGCAAAAGAATGAGCTGTTAAATATTTTCCATTTTCTCGTAGTAAACGAGCTCTTATCATTGCTTGACTAAAATATATATTTTGTGGACAGTCAGAAGTTTGCTAATTTAAATCTTACATTATTTCGTTTACCTGTCTTGAATTTGAGTTAATTCTGCTTTTTTCTGTGTTGAGATTAAAATTGACACATAATGTCTAACTATTCCCACTAGAAATGTTATTATAACAATAGGTAAGAACACCCAAACCCGAATATTTGGATCTATTACTAATTCAATCATATTTAAGAAAAACTAGTAATAATTTAAAATTATTTAATTTTATTTAATCATTTAACTTCCACTGACTTCTACCAAATTCAACTGAACTGAACTATAAAAAATTTACTTAAAATTTGACAATTTATTTAATAATTGTCATTTGTCATAGTTTAAATGTCATTTTAAATTACCCAAGCATAACACAAGTTTGCCGATAATACCGGATTATTTGAAACGGTAAAATATATAATTAGTAAATTAACAAATATTTATGAAAAAAGCATTATTTTACTGAAAAAGTATGCTATATACAATAAAATTTTTACATAAGCAAAATATAAAAATGAAAAAAGAGAAATCTTTATTATTGTTGTAGGAAGTTAAAATCGAAGTACGTAACTACGTAAGATACCAAAAGTAAAAAAAATTTTGTTTTGACATTGTGGTGAACCGTCAAGTGTCAAATGTTATTTGTCGGCACTTGGCTTTGCATTTTGTTGTTTGGTTTAGAAAAGTTGTTTTAAATTGCATTTTTTTAAAACATATATTTAATTTCAAATAAATAATTGATAATACTATCATTTATTTTTTGAAAATCTTATATTTATTCTATCTTGATAATCTGAACATTTCTGAAAGGTAAATTAAAATAATATAATTATAAAAAGAAATTATGTATCTGTTGATTTCTTGTCCACTTTAGTATCGTGTTCGTGTATCCAGTTACATTACATGCATACAAATTTTTGGCAATTAAAATAAATGTACATAAGTAGATATGGCTAAATTAAATTTACTTTCATTTTCCTAAAAATGATTATTTAATTAAAATGTATAAGAGAATTATTAAAATGTATACTTATTTATTTTAGCTAAAAAAAAAAAAAAATGGAAAATAAAGAACAAAAGTCAACACGTCCAGATCTAACAACTTTACCTACCCGACAATATTTAGATCAAACTGTAGCTCCAATATTATTGCAAGGACTTCAAATTTTAGCAAGAGAACGACCACCAAATCCGGTTGAATTTTTGGCAAATTACTTAATGAAGAACAGAGGGCGATGTGATGAACCACAATCAGCTGTTAATGCACCAGAATCTTAATTAGTTTATTTATTTTATTTTTGTAATACTAAATTAATTTTATAAAAACTAATAATTGTTAAATCTTTTTAATAGACCAAGTATAAAACTCGAATTATAAATTTCATTCATTTCTAAGTGGTATAGTTAGTTATAATACATTAATTTATAAAATCGATGCTTTTCTATACATTTAAGATATAAAACTTTTTTCTAATACATATATTATTATATTGAATTTTACATATATAAATTTATAAAATGAGGAATTGTTTTAAAATTTTTTATTACTATTATGTTAGTTTTTGTTTAGACAATATCAAAAAATGTAATTTCAATTAATTTTTTCAAAAAGTAAAAAAAATTAAGATGAATAAAAAAGAAATCTAACTTTAAACGGTTGTTTTTTTTTGTTTTTTATAAAATTGATCTTGAATTATATTTATATTGTTAGTTTCAATTATATATAAAACAGAAAAGATTAAGAAATATTTTTTTTTTAATTTAAAAATATTGTGCATTGGATATATTATAAAATATTATATAAAATTGTGTAATACTAACAAAAATTAAAAAAAAAATAATATAAAGTTAATTAATTATTAGAAAATTATTTTGATCAACTTATTATTTTTGTTACTTAATAAAAATAAACAAAAATATTTATGCAAATTTAAAATTATAGTCATTAAATACTTATATTTCTTATTCAATTTTTAATCTGCACAATAACAATTTTTTTTTTAAATCTTTTAAATGCATTTTAATTCAATTTAAAAATATTTATTCCTTTAATTAAAATAAATCCTATCTTCTAAATAATATTCTTTTAATATAAAAAATTACAGAATAAGTTATAAAATATAACTTTAACTTTAAATATTCTTCTAGCAAAATGAAAATATAATTAAATTTAATTAAATATGGTATTTTAATATTAAATAATTTTGTATTAATAATTAAATAGTTTATGTGTTAAATAGTTTATTTAGTTTTCCAAAAAAAAAAAAGAATCATAAGAATAGTGGATTTTTAACGTTCCTACAAACATTTGAAAATATTTGTTTTGTAAAATATAATGATTTGAAAATATGTACATACAATACATAAACGAAATAAAAACTATCTTGTTTTTTTCGTACATTAATGTAATTTAGAAAATACATCACTTGGTACTAAAAATAAATGTTGTTCTAAAAAAAAAATGATAGTATAAAAATTTTATTGAATTGCAAAAATATTTCTTAATTAATTTGCATTATTTTTTAGATGACACAGCTATGTTTTTAGTAAAAACTTTTTTTGAAGACAATTTATCTATTGGTGTTAATAAACATGTTAATAAACTTTTAGAATTTTATATTAATTAGAGTGCCATATTTCTTAATATTTTCTATATACATTATGTCGGTATAGTTAAGGTTCATATGATAACCTTAAGGTTCATATGATAACCTAGCTCCGTCATCGAACGTTATGAGGAACGTACTCTTCGTTTCATATTCTCTTTCCTTTCAGCTACATAATTAAAGTTTAGTTAGCTTATACTAAAACAAAATGAACGTTTAGTTAATTTAATAGGACTTAACGTTAACTTTTTACTGTTCATTTCACATCCTCTTTTCTATAAACTGATTTTGTGATTTATGAAAAGAGGGAAAAGACTTAAAGTAAAGCATTGCTCATAAATATCCATGTGACTTTGCGGAAGTATGTATTTACATTAGGCAAGTGCTTATTAGATCTATTAGATAAATAGAATATTATTTTTATTTAAAAAAAAAACGGGTTTATTTTATTACTTTAATTAAAAATTTTAAATGTGCAATAAAAGGAAACTTCGCTTCGTCAATTTAAACAGTTTTGGCATTATTTTTGGTTCAAATGCTAATTGTATTTTTTCATTTAAATTTCCGGATGTCTATAAAATTTGTTAATCCATACATAACTTTACAGTTTTCCGTGGAAAATATTCGATATTATTGTACAAACTCTAGATGCGTACAAAATTACAAAGATAAAAAAATAACAATAATTAATAATTAAACAATTTCGAAATTATTATATGATTAATAATCCAGAACAAAAAAAAAAACATTTTTATTCATATATAATATATAAAATAAATATTTTAAATAGGATTTTAAAAAATAAAACTAAAATATATTTTTTTGGTGATCATAAATTTTTATTTCAATTTTTTTTTTTTTTTTTTTTTATTTTTTTTTGTTTTATTTTTATAATTTTTTCTACATTTCTATAAATATTCTTTAATTTAATTATAAATTTATGTAATTTAAATTATTACCATCAAATAGCACTAAACTTATGTAAAGTTTTTTTTTTTTGTTTTTCTTTAAATATTCCTTTTTTTTTTTTGTTTTATTCCTTTTGTAATATTGCTAACAGCCTGACATTTTAATTCAATTTTAATTTAATATCCGTCCGTGTTTAGTCAAATTTTACGTATAGAAAAATTTAAATCCAAAAAAAATTAAAAAATTTTTTATTTTCACTTATTAATTTTTGTTTTTTTTTTTGGAATGTCGACAATTTGACAATTTGTAAATTCTGTTATACCAGTTAAAAAATGAATTGAAAATTCACCCTATCCTATGATAGGGATCACCCTATCATCACATTAAAATTTAAAAAGATAAAACAGAATGTGAATCTGAGGTTCAAATCAAATATTTTGGAAATTAAATTTAAAATAAATATATTATGGATTTCATGTGATTCCAAACAAAATTTTTATTTCGTTGTGTCTGATAATACACTTAGGTATTTTTTGTTATTAAATTTGTTGATTTAAAATTTGTTTGAGTTGTTTTTGTTTTTGGATTTTATGACTAAATTTGAGGATTTATTTTTATGTTTAAGATTTTTTTTTTTTTTAATAGATGAATTTTTACTTTTCTATATATAATATTTTAAAATGATAATTATAGGTAATAAATACAACATGTAAAAATTAAAATTGTATATACATATTCATATCTATACTATATGTGTATGTATTTTATTTTAAAAGTTTTGGTTTTTATATTCTAGTTACATTTTTAATTTTTATTTTAAAAGTACAAAAAAAAAAAAAAAAAAAAAAATTTTTTTTTTTTAATTATATTGTACGTGTACATTTTAAAAATACATACATATACATGTAATTTATATAAACATATTTTATATCATTATATTTTTTTTTATTTCAATTTTTTTTTTTTGCAAAATTTTCTTATTTGTATTACTAAAATGTAATTAATTTATATTTATTATTTTTATTTTACCAAGAGAGTTTCTTCCATTTTTAATTTCCTTTAAGATATTTTTTTTTTTTTTTTCTTATCTTTTAAGATTATTACAAAGCATATATTATAGTACAAAGTAGACTGTTTTTTTTTTTTTTTTTTTTTAATTAAAGCTGCCTTTCGATACTAAACACTAGTATTATTAAATTTTTATCAATTATCAATTTGAAAAAAAAAAAAAACATTCGTCCAGAAGAGAAATGAACTCAGAAGTTATTAATTTGTATTCTAATAATTAGAATTATTTTTATGCCGAAAAACTTAATAATACTGTAACTTACTGGAACCATTAGAAGTTATATTCTGTTTTATATAAAACAATTGTAAATGATTTTTTTTTTTCTTCTTCAAAGTAATTAATAGCAGCCAAAATTGCTTCAATTTTTTGGTTCGACAAAAAAAAAAAAAGACTTAGGATTTAAAATGAAACAAATCATTTCGAAAACGAATTGAAATACGTTAAATTTCCTTTTTTTTTTTTTTGTGCAGTATACCTTCTCTATATTTTATACAATAAAATATTTGATTTAAGCTAATTTTTTTAATTAAAATTATAGATTAATTTGAATTTTTTTTTTAATTTTTATTTGATGAGAAATTAACTAGCAAACTTTATAAAGTTGTCGTCTACTGATGGTCAAAATCGTATATACTATATTTATGCTTTTAAATTATTATTATATAGCTTAAAGTTAAAGTTAAAGATAAGAGTAATCGCAAGGAATTTTCTGACATATAAAATTTGAATTAAAAGTAAAATTTTTTTAAAATTTTTGAAAATTTTTTTTTATGAATATTTTATGTATTATATATATAGTTAAATTTTGTATATAAATATGCAACTATATAAGTTTTTGAGCAAAAAAATATTTTTTTCTTTATTTTACTTTTGATTTTTCTTTAATAAATTAATAAAAAAAAAAAAAAAACAAATAATAAAAACAAATTAATGAAAACAAAAAAAAAAAATTCATTCATTTCTAATGAGCGGGGGAAGCAAATAGATTATTATTAAAAATTTTTGTTTTTTTTTGTTATTTAGATATTTAACATTGGTAATCTAATTTATATTATATAACTTATAAAATAAATTTTATATTATTATTATATTAAATAATATTAATTTTTTTAATTTTAAGATTTATATAAAAAAAAAAACCAAAAAAAAAAAAAAAAATTTTTAAATATTTATAGTAAATATATGAAATCTTTGTTTATTTTTTGACACCATTTCTTAAATTTCGATTAAGCACATAAACTAAATTAATTATATTATACATTATAATGATATTTCATATTTTTCTTTTTTTTTTTTTTTTTTTTTTTTTGGCAGTTAGGCCATTTTTTATTTTAATATACAAAATATTATTTATTTATTTATATTGTATATACGTATATATTATATTATTTATATGTTTTCGATGAATGTTTAACATTCAACAATTTATTTTAATAAAACGTTTATTATAATATAGGCCTATTAATTATAAATGTTGTGTTGTGTGATTTTTATTTTACATTTTTATATAATTTATATAGATTATATTTTAATTTTATAATAATTAATTCTTTATTTAATTTTTTATTTTGTTTTTTTTTTATAAATACAATATATGAGAAAAATATTAATTTAATTTATATTTTTTTTTTTTGTAAAAAAATTAATGCTGTTTCGTTTTGTTTTTTTTTTTTTTTATAAATTTTTTATATCTTTGGATGGATATTTTCTATTTTTATTTCACAATAATTTCATAATTGCGTTGTTCCGTTCCAAAAAAAAAAAAAAAAAATTTCAGTTTCTGTTTATACAATATATTTTTTTTTTTCTTAAGTAATAAACATTTATATATGAATTAATTTAACTAAAAACAAAAAAAAAAAAAAAGAAAATTTGTTTTTTAAATTTAATAATTAATTTTTTTTGAAATTAATATGAAAATTAATATGTATAGGTATGTATATGAAATGAAAGAAGAAGTTCGATTTCTTTTTTTTTTTTTTTTTTTTGTGATTTTTTGATAAAAATATCAAAATTATTAAAAGTATGAATGATTATGCATTAAATTTAATTTTTTAAATTATATATATGTATGTATTATGTTATTTTAATTAAAGTTTTTTGTCAAGAGATCCATTAATAGAATTTAATATTATTTTTTTTTTGTTTTTTTTTCTAATAATGTTTTGAAACTTTTAAATAATGTCAAAAATAAAGTACGAACTTCTAAAAAAAATTTTTCTACTATATATTAATGAAATTTAAAATGTTTGCATAATTTTTTTTAAAAAGCGTTAGAAAAGAATTATATATTTATTATTAGGTATATTTCAATATTTAAAGTATTTAATACAATTAAATCTTCTGATTAATTGATATTAATTTTTGTTCTTAATTTTTGAATTTTAATTTTATAATATTTAATAATTATTTTTTCTTTTTTTTTTTTTTTTGTAATTATTTATTATATATTTTTTATTATTTATGTAAAACGTCAACTAATAATTAATTTAAATTTTCTTTATAATTTATAATTAATTATATATACTTTTAAAATATTATTCTGTATATAAATGTAAATTTAATTTATAAAGTACAATTACTTTTTTTATATTTATTTTATACTTATTTATTATATTGTATATATAAGAATTATTTTTTTTTTTTAATGTTAATACAAAAAATTTTCAAAAATTTATTTTTTTGTTTTTTTTTTTAAATAAATGATGTGTATAAATATTTTTTTTTTAATTAGCACTTTTTTTTTAGTTTACGTAAGACAAAAAAATTTTCTCTAGCAGAAATATATTTAAATAATATTATAGTGACATACTGTAAGATATTTTCATTTCTGTAAGCGCTAATTTTTTTTTTTTTTCTATTAATACACAAATAATGTATATTGTATATTTATATTTATCATAAGCGTCTATAATGTTTTTGCTTTATCCAGAAGATCACTGATGAATTTCTGTAATAATAACAAAAGGGAATAAAAATATAAGTAAGGGAATAAAAATATAATATATATAATTTATATTTTATATTTAATTTATATAATTTATATTTAATATAATTTTTAATTCATTTTTTACCGATATGTCTTGCTGAGGCTTTTTGCAGTCTGATAATAATCTCTGCAAAATAGTAAAAAAAAAAGAAAAAAAAAAAATTTATTAAAAAAAATAGCCTAAATAATTTATTTCTTGTTATATATATATATATAAATTATAATGATATATGGATATATGAAGTAAATTAATGTATATAAAATAAACATAATAATAAGATTTTATAAAAACTTATACAAAATCGTATAATTTTCTATTAAAAGTATAAAAATTTATATCTATAACATATATGGGGTATAAAAGTGCTACACGAACTAATTCCCAAAATGAAAAATGAAGTAAATCCCAATAATTTGGACTTGAATGTTAGTTAATTTTTTTGTTTTTTTAAATTAGTTCATGTGGTTCTTTTCTTAGAAAGTTTAATTTTCGTTTACTAATTCTAGATGTTACATATATGAATTAACTTCGAAAATTTTATTATAGGTTTTAATTAATTTTTGTTTTTGTGAATTTATTGTAATTCTTGTTCAGAATTAGTTCTTTTTATAAAAATTTTTTCCGAAATTCTACATTATTAGAAGAGAATTTACGATATATATATAAGATATATGATATTTCAGACAAATAGCAAACTCTGATTTCATATCTAACTTAAAATCCTGCTAATTTGAAAACTCACATGTACATATATTACGTATATATACATAAATATTCTGTAAAAAGCGTACAATCTTAATTTTGTAACAGACTGTAATTGAATGATTGACATCGTGTTATGTATGATCTTTTAAGATACCTGTTTTTTTTTCATCGTTTTTTAACAGCTTTTTATTAACTTGGTTGGGTAAAGGATGGAATCTTAGAAGCCATTTTAAGCACACTTCCTGTTGAGCTAGAGACTTGAAATTTTCTTCATTAGATCAAATCCCGATGATAATACATGATTTTAAAATAATAATATCGAAAAACATTAGAGAAATTAGCTTAATTTCAAAATTAAATTTTCATACAAAGATATAACAGAATTTTTAACAGAATTATTATTTCTTGAAAATTGTTATAAGTTATAAAGTAAAAATTGATTTTTAATAAAATTTGATAACTCGGTGTAATTACTTCAAATTGATTGTATAATTAATATACTGCGCCAGTGACTGTTATAGGGAGTGAATTACTTTGTAAAACTTCAATTACTTGGCAGTGACTTGTGAGTGAATTACTTAGAAAAAATTTAAATAAAAGTTATCATTTCATTCAAAAGCCATGTCGTTTAATAAAAATTTGAAATTTGTTATTTATTTATATCCAGGTACCGTGGTACATAAATGTGCCATGTAACTATAACCCTTGTTTCCTGGTAGGAATATGGGGTATACAAGATATTATGATATATTAAGTATAATTTATATATTGCGATATATGAATATTTTTTTTTTATTATATTATAATTATTGTACCCAGCCGGGAATCGAAAAAATTTGAAATGTTTTAGAAAAAGTAATTTAACAGGAAGGACAAGACAGGATATGAATTAGTTCATAATGAATTATAACAAAAATATTAGGAGTAAGTTTATTTTCATTTTGCGAGTTTCTGTAGCTGGGTACAAACGGCAAGATGAAAAATTAAAAAATCGATAATCAATATACCCTTCTTTTAGTTTTATCAAGAATTATAACAATATATAGGTATATATACATAAAAAATTGTAGTATGGTAAGATGAAATAAAAGAATGATTAAAATGTAAGTTAGTATATTTTTCTTAAATTCGTAATGAAAAGTCCAATGTAAGAAAAAAAACTACTATTTATTTTACTTCAGTTATTGTATTATGATGGGTTACTGAGTTAGGGTATATACATATATAGTTAATAAACAGATATAAGAAATATATATGTATATATGTATATTATTATGTAAGTTTAGAATTCAGAAAATTAAAAAAAAAAAAATATACATTTACATTTAACATGTTTGTATACAATATTTTATTGGTTACATCTTTAAATTGATTCTTATTGATTACATTTACAAATCCATTAATCATATTGTCACTCTAAAACATCAAGACAAATTGAGAACAATGAAATTTTAAATTTTAAATTTTAAACATTTTTACAACAGACATCCTAGCATAAATTTTTTTAATTAAACTCTCACCTTATAATACATAATATCATATTATTTCTTTTTAACAAAATTAAAAAAAAAAAAAAAAAGTAATCATTATTCTTATTAGTTACATTTATTTTTTCATTAGATATATCAATATAATCAAATCATCATTAATATTAATTTCAATAATCCAATCGTTAAATTTTTATTGTTATTTTACCGTAAAATTGAAATTAAATTGAAATTTTGACATTTAAAAATTGATATACCAGAATAATATCAACAAGTATAATAAAATTAAAATTGAAGATTTATGTAATTGAAAATTCAAATAAATATCTTTTATATTTTATTTATTAATATTTCACAACAACTAACATTTTAAACAATTGAATTTATTAAAAAAAAAAAAAAATATAGGTATTATTACGATTTCTTAAAAAAAACTCATATATACCCTTTATAAAAAACTTCAATCTACAATAAAAATAATTTTTTTTTTTTTTTTGAAAAGACACTTCATAATGGTTATTCAAAGTTTTTAAAATTGTTTTTCACTCCCTCTTAATATAGCATTGGGAAAATAATTAAATTTTCAGTGAATTATGATCTTGTTGGTAATTCAATTGAAATTATTTTTGTCTCTTTGTCTCCGTTAATATTTAAACTGAGATTTTTTGAGACTTTGAGTAATCCTTATTTAAAAATACAAATATTTGTCATATTTTTAACAAGAAATTTATATCGATTTAAATTTAATTTGTTAGTTGAAATGGTTGTATAGTGAGATGAGATTATAGCATATTTATTGAACAGCTAAACTTTATAAATTTATTACAATTTGCTACCACAGATTGTGACAAAAAATGTTTACAGGTTTTCTATTTCCATTGCATTTGTAGAGCTGTACTCCCTAGGCAACACCTAGTTTAGACTTTCGATTAGTTTTACACTTATATCAAATTTTATAAAAATCACATGTGAAGCATTAGACTAATAAATAATTTTTTTCCGTAAAATTTTTCTTCAATGAAAATTGAATGAAAAAAAAAATTTTTCGAAAATTGAATGAAACATGCAAACCAATATTGTTTACAAAAAATAATACAGCATATTTTAAATTTGAAAAATCTGAAAGTTATGGTTATATAAATAAACACAATATTCATTTAATATCTATATACTTTAAAAATAAAAAAAAATCTTGTGTATACATAATTGTTATGTGTTTAGGGCCTCTTTATACTTCTGAAAATTAAAAATTATAACCAATGATTTACAACCAATTTTGGAGAATTCAAGGATTACTCCTAAAAATATGCAAAACAAAATTTAAGTGTAGTTTTTGACAATTAAATAATTTGAGCTGGAGCCTAGTGGTTAAGTACGTGGGTTATTAATTGAGGGAGTACGGATTCAAATCCTGCACAGGTAGCAAGTTTTATTAATTGAAAGCAAATCCCCTTTGCTACCAAATATAGTGTAAATATATAACATATAAACAAAATAAATAATATTAGTATATTTAATTTAATATTAGTATTTGATCTGTAAATGGCCTTACTAGTTGATGGTTTTGTAATATTACAATATCCCATGTGATTTGTAATATTAGTATAAATATTTTTGAAATATTTAATGTGACAAAGTTAATATGAAAATGTTTAATCTTTAAAGACGGAAACTTAATAAAAAAATATAAGAAATAAAAATAAAATATTTAAATATTTGATATATCTATAGTTTAGTTTTTTTTATCTGTTTCACATCCTATACAAATACTTGAGATATCATTTATATAACTAATATTGATATGGTACATACAAGATTACCCTTAAATTAAACATAAAAATGATGATTGTTTTCTGTTTTAATCTGTATGTTGGTAATTGAATCTGAAAACGTGTAAAAATCTTGATTAAAACGAACCCAATAATAATATGTTGTGCTTTAATAGATGATTTATTTAACTTTTATACTTTATTGTTTTTTTTTTTTTTTTATATGCTGAATCATATAAGTAAGTATATAATTATATATAAAAAAAAATATTTTTTTTTTATTTGAATTCGATTTCTTTATACAAGGTGATTCGCTTTCCGTCTTGAATATTTCTAGGGTGCATTTGGGCAATCAAAACAAACAAAAAATGGTTCTGAAGTGGGAGGATTTATTTCTCTTAGTCTCCGAGATAATTGAACGCAATGTTTTTTTTTCAAAGATTTTATTAATTTGCTCATATTTATATTTTATACATATCTCAAAAACTACGTAACCAATTAATAAGTTGGCCACTCTGTTGCAAAAATTTAGCTTTTTAAACAATACTTTATCTTCTTGGTATTTTTGGATTCCTTGATTAAAACTCTTTAATTTTAAAAACTCTTTGATTAGAATTCGGTCTTCTAACTAGGTTTTATATTTCCTGGTTTTTCGGTTCATTTGAACTTCACAAATACAACTTTTAAATAATCATAATAAAAAGACCGAAAACGACTCACTCTGTATATATTTTTTTTTTTTTCTAATTGTATTGCATATTTTTTTGTCTTTTATTAAAATGATAATAAAAAACTTATAAGAGTTTTTCATTTTAATTTTTATTGACTAATTCTCTTTAGATTTTTTTTTTTTTTTTGTACTTTTTAAACGAAGATATATTCACATCAAAGTTTACACCTGGATTATTGTTTTTATTTAAAATATAAAAAAAAAAAAAAAAAAAATCAGGTGATAAAAATTATGACAAAATATATTATGAGCATTAAAATATTAATTATGATTGATATAAAAAGAATAATATACAATATGTATTATTAATAATAAATATATATTATTTTATATATGTAATAATAATATGTATATATATTTATTATATACTTACTCTCAAATGAGATCGACGAATTTCGTCTGTGTCCATATCTAATATTTCATCGATGTCTACATCTATAGCTTCATTCTGATGATTCAATACAATAATGTAGAAGTGTTTCGTTTTAATTGGATGTAAAGGTAATATTAAAAAAAAAAAAATAAAGAAAAAGAAAAGAAAATATTATAATACAGAAGTTAATGTAAAATTAATTTTTAAAAATAAATAACGAAGTATGTATTAATAAACATAATTATGTTCATATATATATGTATGTATATAGATATAATTCTTAAAAGAAATATGTAAATTAGTAAAGCAAATCTAATTATAATGAGTATTCTTAAAAGTAAAGTTGAATGTACAACATATATATAAGTATGGTAATTACGAAGTATAAAATGACATTTTAGAATGGTTTTAATAATTTTAAAAGAACACTTACAACATTTTAGATAAATTGAATTTTTCTGAATAGAATAAAATAAAATAAGAATATCTTAAATATGAATAACTGATTATAAAGATGGACAGATTTGGCTGGAGAAAAAAATTTCGGTTTTAAAATTTAAAAAAAAATCTTTTATAAAAATTATTCTATCCATATTTATGCAATTTATTTATTTATGTACATATATTAGACATAATTTATAATTTATTTGCTCGAGATCAAAATGCTGTAAAATAACCTTTCAGTGCTATATTAATTAAATTATTTTTGAGTCTAATTAAAAAAACACAAATGTCAAATTCTGAACTTTTAATGAAATAATTTTTTTTCCTGTTGACTAAATAACGTCTTTAAAACATTTAAACCTCAAAATTTATATAAATAAAATTTTGTACAGAATGTATCAAAATCGATCTATCGAGATTGACTAGAAGATGTTTTTAATCTTCACTTGAAAGATTAAGATGAATAATTTCATAAATTTTATACTTATATTTGATAATATTTTGAAGCAATAAATTTAAAGAAAAATCTTTTGAAAATTCCAAGATGTTGAAAAAAATGTTTTTATGTTTTTTTCCTAACCGTCATTTTAATGTTATGAAACTAATATATAAGTTTTAAATGAAAAAATAAGCAAAATTTAAGTTTTTCAATTTTAAGTGTCTCATAATCTTATAATATCTACGTACGACAAACTCTCAAATCACCTTAAATGAGGTTTTAACTTTTTGTTTTTTGTTTTTTATAATTTTTTGACCTTTCTTCGTAATAATTTTATTTTTCTATACATTCTTTTCATATTATATTTATAAAACTTCTGTATATGATAATAATTTTAACCTTTTCTTTAATATACATAATAAATGTTAAAGATTTATATATATGTAATATATTATGCATATGAAATGTATATATTATTTATTCATATATACATATATATATATACATAATAATATTATGAACATTTATATTATTTCTATAAAAGGGTATATAAATTTTTATTACTTACAGGTGGTTCAAAAAGTTTTTGAATTTCATCATACAGCCACATTTCTACAGCTAATCGTTTTCTTATTAAACTCATTTGATGTGAACCATATTTAGCTGTTAAAAATTTTTCTCTCCGTTCTTTAACTTCTGAACCTTTTTCACTAAAATTCACTCGTAAATTTGTACGATTCGGTGATCTTTCACAATCATTCATTGATTCTAAACCACACTGCATTATGTTTTTTGTTTTTTGATTTCTTTTTCTGTTTAAAATTTTGAAAATATATACTTATATATTTTATGCGTAAATAGCTACTTTCGTCTTCTGCAAACTCAATGAATTTTTTTTTTTTTTTTTTATTCACAAAATTTTTTTTGTGATCAATTTGTTTAAAAAAGAAAAAAAATTCCAGTTGTTGTGGCAATAAAAATTTGAAAAAGAAGATATAAAAACACAACTAAAGATATTTTGAAATTAAAAAGTGATGGAAAGAATAATAAAAAGAATCACTATATATTGTATACAAAGACAAAAAAAAAAAATACAATTTAATTAATTTTAAGCTCCTTTTGAAGTTTAAATTCGAATCCCAAATAAATTTTAATATTCAAAAATGTAAAAGAAAATATTAAAACGTGATTTTGAATTTAAGCTAAGAATCTGAATACGCTGGCTGTTGTTGATGTGTTGATGTAATATAAACACGGAAATTCCTTTATTATGCAAAAATTTTGAAGTTTTGTTTTAAAACCTGTAAAAAAAAAAAAACAAACAATAAGAAAAATATTAAAATAATTTTAAGTTGAAAAAAAAAAAATTTGTTATTAAAAAAAAAAAACGAAAAAATCTTTAAGTTGTTTTTTTTTTTCTTTGTGAAAGAAAAAAAAAGATTGAAAAATATTTAGAAAAATATTTATATATAAGTATGTACATATGTATGTATTGGTATTCTTATATAGGAGACGGAGTAACTTGATTCAAATTAAATAATGACAATGTAAATTTATGTCTTTGTCATTAACTTTTTGAGGTTTCCTTTTTTTTTGTTTTTTTTTTATTAGTTTTTAAGTAGATAAAAGTAATTTTTCTGTAACCTAAATCTTTAGGTGGTGAGTAATTGTAGTTGGTATATAAGTGTACCTACACACAATGTTTATTTATCACTTCTTTTATTGTCTCATTTTGATTAAGTTTCGGTTTTTTTTTTTTCTGTTTTTAGGGTAACATGCATTTTTAAAATAAATACTAAAAATGATTGTTTATTATATTATGTTACTGACAATAAGATAGAATCCATATTAAAACTTAATTTTACAATATAAAAAAAAAAATTTTTTTTTAACGTTGACGAAATAATTTTTGTTTAGAATTTCAAACTATTATAGTCTATGTCAATCATACTTTTTTTTTTTTCTATATATGTACATACTTACATATATATATGAAAAACTATTTTATTCGTATTACACACAATTAGTAATTAAATATTTCTAATATACCTGTACGTATTTAATTATATAATAAAAATAAAAAATATGGCCAGTAATTTAAACCATATGTTTAAAGTGCAATATATGGGAAAAAAATTACCCAAAGTAATTAGCGTTGTTTTACAGGAAAAAAAGTTTACCAATATTTACGCACGCATTATAGTATAGATTATGTGGAACGTGACTTTATCCTATAATATATTGAAATATGATGATTGAAGTGGAAAATAGATCAATTTAATTAGTATATAGATGAAGAAATATATTTATATAATTACAATATACCTATATGTATGTAGGAAGATAATTCCTAAGAAAATTTTTGACGTTATATAGTTATAACATAATAGAGTTTACTGAAATAATTAATGCGCGTGAAAATGATTCACTATATATGTATCTACTGTTTACACTATAAATACTTTTAATTTCAAAAACTTCTACAGCTATTTTTAAGGGAAATAAATAAATTTGTCTTATTTTAGTGTTTATTATTTCAGCTGAATTAGGCTTTTAATCGTTTTGAAAGAAATGGACAAAAATGAAAATATAATGAATGTATAATATTAAAAAGATCAAGTAAATTAAAAGAAAAAAAATTAATTAGTAGTGGAAATGATCTTTAGTCATAAATTTTTTGGTTTATTTTCTTTTTTATCTCCCCAATCTAAATGTAATGTTATACTTATGTGAAGTGAACATAATTTTCCACCTACTATGCTGGACATACTTATCTTACAGTTGAACATTATCGTATAAGTAAATTTATTGTAAATGGCAGTAATATTTCTTTTTCAATTTTATATGTCATTTTCGAAGAAATGTTTGAAATGAAAATTGAAACCAATGTTTTAAGAAAATATAATTTTTTTTTGTAATTTGATACTCTTAAAAATAATTATGATTTTTTGTTGTTGTTTTTTATGATTGTTGTAGGCTCCAGTGTGGTAATTTATTTTGGTGATCATATTTAAATATAACAAAATTTCGCTTTCTTAATTTCAAGAAACTTCTCAAAATTATCAAATATCATATTCGGATTAGTATTACTATAGTTATTAAAATAACAAAGGCGAGAAAGAAATTTGATATGTATTTCAATTTAAAAATCAAATATTTATAATAATTAAGTTTTTTTTTTTTTTCAAATATTTTAGATTAAACTGTTTCTAAATTTACATTAAAACTATAGATATTATTAAATTTACAACCATAGGTAAAAATTTTTTGAAGAAAAATATTAACCTTTGATATCAAATGTGAAAAGAAAAAGATTCCGCCGTAATTTTTTCTTTTTCATTTTTTTTTTCTGAGAATACAGTTTTTTTTGTACAGAGTTTTGTACAAGAGATGTTTAGGTTCATGTATTGCATTAAACAAATTCCATAGTAAGGGGATACAAAAGACTATTTTTATTAATTTATTCCTGAAATTAACCCTAAGAAATAAAAAGTAAGTAAGAAATTGTAAAAAGTAAAAAATTCTTGGAACAAAATCTATTTTTAATAAATTGTTACCTGTGATTTAAACTAACTCTTTAATTTTTTCATTATATCTGATATTGTTATTAGTAAAATCAAAATTTGATCAGCATAATTAACTGTGTTAAATGAATTTAAAGCGATACGGTAGCTAATATGTAATTCGGAAAAGTCATCATTAAATAATTCTAATCTGAAATAGCGATAATGTGTATTATGTGTACTATTGTTGTCTCAAAAAAGCTTTTGTTACAAAGAAAAGTTCATAAATCCAATCATTATTGTCTTATGTTTTAATTTAAAAAAAAATCCTGACCCTTAATTTGCGAAAATCCAATTTATTTTATAGATTAGGTTTTCATCCATAAAAAAAGATTTCAATTAAAAATAAAAAACATAAAAATATATTTTAAATGTTAATTATTAATATATATACGAATGTATCATTTATATTATGTTATATGTATCTATATTACTATTGTAGCTTAATTTTAGTTCATCAAAAAATAAAAATGTAAAAAAAAAAATTAAATGAAACGAAAACATTATAACTTAATTTAAATTAATACTTTAATTTAATAGACTTAATTTTTTTTTTTAATTTTTAATTTTTTTTTTTTTTGGGATTTGTTAGACTTGTTTTGTTCTTTGTTTTTTGTTTTAATTTGTCTGATGAATATTTATATGTCTACTTTATAATGACACCTCTGTAAATACATCAGAAGGCATATTGTTATATTATTTTTTTTTTATCTTGACTTTATAACCTCATCCTTATTGTGCACAATGAAAGGTCATAAACTTTTTTTTTTTTTTTATTATTTTTCTTTTTTATATGAAATAAGAATCAGACAAGAATTGAAATCATCTTAATAATTTCATCATTTCATCCTTCATCACAAATCTAAAATGTATATATGTATAGTATCTCAAATACTTATATACTATATAGTCTTATATATATGTTGTATGTATATATAAGTATAGACATTTTTATACTATTAAATTTTCTTATGAATTCAAGAATATTTTTTTTTTTTTTTTTTAAATCTTCTTCTTTGTTACTTATACTGTGTACAATCATTATCATCCTCTATGATGAGTTTAATCTGAATTCAAATAAAATTGTTGCTGTTATTGTTTCATTTTGTTTTTTGTTTTTTTAATAATGTTCTTTTTCTCTTTCGGCTGTTGCTGTTGTTTTTGTTACAAAACATATATATATATATATATATAATGCTCTTGGCCCTTATAAAATAAAAACAGAAAGAAAATCAGATATCAAAAGAAAAGGTCAACAATTCACGATCCCACAACCATCGTTTTTGCTTTTTTTCTTTGAAGAGGAAAAAAAAAAATATATATTTAAGAAATTTTCCATAGAATAAAACAATGTTAAATCTATGAAAGAGCAATAAAAAAAAAAAATAAAAAAAAATTTTAAAAAAATAAACCATAGAAAATTTAACTAAGGACAAAGACCCTTTGAATTGCTATTGGGCTTTTTTATTTAGTTTCCATAACTCTTTTTGTTAATACTGTTAAAGGAATTTAACTCGATTTTTTTTTCTTTTTTTTTTTTTTGAAGAAAAAAAAATAGATGAAACAAAGAATAAAAAAAAGAAGATGTTAATTTATCTATATATATATATAATACATACATATATACACTTCTTAAAATTCAAACTTCAAAATGTAGACAAACAAAAAACAAATAAAAAAAAAAATTATTTTAAATTTTTGGATGTAAAATAAAAAAAAAAATTAAAAGCTAAAATAAACAAAAAATTGTATAATTCAAGATTTCGTTCAAAAGCAACACTAATGCAAAACGAAAAAGCATTGAAAAAAACAATCTTTATGCAATTTTCTTAAATAATTATTTTTTTAATTTTTCAAAAGCTATCTCCATTATATAAAATAAAAATAACTAACTTTAATGATTACCTAAAATTTAAAATTTGATTTTTTTAGTTATTATAGAATTAGTATTTTAAAATACCAATGGTATCAGGGAGTATTTAATAACAAATATATGAAAATAGTATTTTTTAAAAATACTTATTATATGTTATATATGCAAAATATTCTTGTTTTTTCTTCGTGTCTAAAATCGAGGTTTCACAATCCACAGTGAGCCTCCCTTTATATATTCTAGACCTATCAAGATCTATTCTCTTTAGATTGTCTTTTTTCTTATTTCAAATACTGTAATTGTTCCTTGGATTTTATTTGATAATGTTACTGATTAATTTCTTTTACCTTTTAAAGCTGTGTCAGTTCTTTAGGTTTTGGAGATTTAAATGTATGTATATAATTTTTGTTTCTCCTCTATTTGACTCTGTACAATTATTTTTGTTATTTTTATAAAACAATGGATAAAATTTCATTTATAACAATGGATTATCATATTATGACTATATATAAGAATTCCTAATTCTATTTAACATCAATCTAACATTTTTTATTTTCTTCTTTTTGATTTTTGCCTTAAAGTGTAATATAAAATTTATTTATTTTTGTTTTGGTTCCAAATAAAATCTAATCTCCTATATTTTTTTTTTTTTGTTTGACTTTTTATATTAATAAAATAATAAAATTGTGGTTAAAAGTGAAAATATTCTATTTCAATAAAATCTGTTAGAGATGGAAATTTAAGAATTAAATTTTGATCTGTCTAAGGCAGTATATACTATATAGACACCTGAAAGAGAAAAGGTAGTATCTGACATCTGGAAGCAAAAATTAAAAAAATTAATTATCCAATAAAAGGCATATTGAAGAAGAATTGCTTGCTGTAACACCAAAAAATCTGAATATATTCATAGTGTATATACTATATAGTATCAGACTCTAAACAGTAATTTCGCCACACCTTAAATCAGATATAATAGAAAAAAAGAAGAATTAAAATGGAATAAAATTACATTGACCATTAATCAGTTTGGTAATTATTCCAAGAGAAAGAAAATACATTTCAGAAAATTTTTGTGAATGCAAATAATTATATGAGTAACTATATTTTATCGTTTTAACGTAACGTTTTTTTTTGTTTTAAATTTTGATAATGTGTACGGCCCTTTATTTAACTTTAACGTTAATTTTAAAAATAGTATTTGTTTATCGTTTTGTTCAAGTATACTAGTTACTTATCTTGAATAGGTTTACAAAAAGGTTTAAGGTTTACAAAAAGAAACAATTACATATTTATAATATATCAGTTATAAATATCAGTAAACTTTTTATAGATATTCGTTCAGGTTAAAACGATGAATCTAAAAGAATTTTTTTTTTTTGGGTTGTCTTTTATATTGTTTCACTTTTTTATGATATAAAAAAAAAAAAAAAAATAACGATAAACGATTACAATGACCACCACAAGAGAATTGTGAATCATTTTTATTATCTGCTTTTGTCTTCTCTTATATATTGCTTTGAATAATTTTAGCTGCCTATAGGCTATAATTACAAATGGTTTTGTTTTTCATAAAAAAACAAACTAATGAAACTAAACTGGAATCACACATGTAAACAAAAATCAAAACTTGAATATTGATGTTTTAATTTATAAATATAAGACGATTAGTTTATTTACTTTTGATTGTTTTTATTAAATATCGACATATATGTATGTACATACGTAAAAAGTGTTTTTTTTTTAATTTTAAAAGATTTAATATTTTTTTACTGGTTTATTTTATTTTTGAATTTAATATTATAAGACAAACAAATAAATAAGTTAAGAAATAAACCATAGTTTGTTGTTTTTGCCTTCATCTTTTAAAAAAATATTTATCAATATTGTATGAAAAAAAAATTAATATTCGAGGATTGGGAGAAAAATTTTATTAATTAGGGGGATTGAATGTCTTAGAAATAATAAAAAGATTGGGAAATAAATGGCTGTACTTCCGATAACCGTGCAAAAACTTTAAAGATAGTGCCTTCACATAACGGTAATTTCTGTCATCAGGGCTCCGAAATATTGTTTTAGTTATAAATCTCATCTATTCATTAAAAAACTCGTTACTAAATCATTTCGCGGTTACTCCTTATTAGTAAATTCTATAGTAGAGACTAGGGAGAAAAATTTTGGTAGAAAGATATAGGTTGAGTTCATGTTTGCAAATCTTAAAACATAATTCTTATTCAGTCAGCCCCACTCTGCAACAGAAAATCAAAAAACTGAAAAAAGTAGTCCTACCTTTAAAAACAGTTTACTGCACTTCATTGTCTATGACATTTAAATTTTTGTATTTTAACATTTAAAAAAAAAAAATGGAAATCAATATTATAAACAAGCAAAATTTTATATTAATTAATATACTGTTACACAGTTTTCAAAAAAAAAAAGAAATAAATTAAAAAGTATTTTTAGGTTATGTTATTTTTTGATTATCGACAGCATAAATTATCATTCTGCAAATATGACAGCAGATCCTTTAAAGTTCTGAATACAAAAATGGCAAACTTTTTGCAGTGTTGCCTCAAAAATACTCTGCATTTGTAGAACTTCGTAAGATCTGCAAAAATGAACTCAAACATATATATTATTAGACGATTTTATTCGCAGGGCTACATTGTAAAACTTTTACCAAGTTTTTTTTTATAGATTTGTTTTCAAAGTATATCGCATTATATTAGCTGAAATTACAACTGTCAATGTTCGTTTAAATTTTCTTATATTTTTATAATTCTAATATGTGTCATAATAATTGATTTAAATTTTTCTTGCAGGTTAAATATTTTTTTTTGGATGGCACTACTACTGTAGTTTATATTATTAATTTTATTTTACATTTTCATTTTTTTTTTCTTTTTATTTAGGATGTTTGGAAAATATGGAAAGAGGAATATTGTTTCTCTGAGTAGTGTTGGACTTTACTTAAACCAACTAAAACTACCACTATTTTAAAACAAAATTTAGGGTTGAACCTTTAATAAAACTACACTTTGTTTTTGGCATTACGGTGCAGGAAGAAATCTTTGGGAATGGGATTTGAAAAATATAATAGGATTATGATGGATTATGAAGGGAATTGAAACCATTGAAAATACTAAAAAAATGCATATTTAAATTATCTTTAAGATTACATGAGATTTTAAATCATTTTAAAAATTTTAAATCAATTTACTGTAAATCTACTCTATGTCAATAAACTATATGAAACAATATTGATGAAATTATTTTTTGTACTAAAAGAAACTGTTTGGATAAAGAATAAACAAGTTAGGGGAAGAAAATTGACTTAAAGTGAGAAGAAGCTAAATTAATTAAAATACCATATATTAATAGTTTACTAGATAATTTTATGCCTTAAGCTATATTTCTAACCTTAAGCATTCTACATTTTAATAAATTAAAATTAAAATAAAAGAAAAAAAATTAAAAGAATCTTTTTAAAAAACAATATTAAGACTTGAAAAAAACTTTTTTATTCAAGATTCTTAAAAATTATTTTATACAAAAAAGAAATATTTAATCCCTGATCACTTTTATCTTAATATTAAAAAATATTATGTATTTTTTTTTTTGCCTTTTAAGATCAACATAAATTTTTAATCCCACCATAACTCTTCTATATTATATTCTAATCTTAAGATTTAAAAAATTTTCGTTGTAAAGGAAAATTTGCACGTTTTTGATGTTAAAAGGTTATTTATCATCAGTTTTTGCCGCGGATACAAGGATATTTTTCTTTTTCTTTTTAATATTAATTTTTTTTTTTTGTTTTTATTAAGTATGTTTTTGCTAAGATATGAATCTATATACATATAAAGAAAAGTTTACCTTAAGGTGTTCTTGATATATTTTTGTAAAAATTAATAAATGTACGCGACAAAGTTTTTATTTTTTGTTTTTTATTTTTGAGGAGGGTTTTGGTGGTTGAAACATTATATTTTAATGTTTGAAGAATTTATTTTGATTTTACTATAGCAATTTTTTTGTTATCTGTAATACTATTTTGTATTTGTAAAGCAAATTTTATGGTTCAGAGAAGAAACTTTGTAGACAGTTGACCTGATTTATGATAATTAGCATTTTTTTTTATTTGTTTGCTAAATTTTTTCTTTTTTGGTTTTATTAGATAAAGTTTATAATATTTAAAGTTTTGTTTTTGTGTTGTGTTGTTGTCATTTGTTTAATAAACTTTTTAATAACATAAAATGAAATTTTAATGTAAATAATATAATATAATACATAATATTAATATAATATATAATGTAATATATATATGACAATGTTGCGTGATATGAAATTAATATTTTTTACTGTCCATATAAAACAAATTAAATATTTATTATATGTTGGATAATATTTGTATGTGTATATATAGACTTTAGCTAAAAGACGACACTTTAATAATAATTAATACTCGTATTAGAGACCTGTATACATATTTATATGAATTAAGAATATATTTGAAAAAAAAAAATATAAAATTAACTTTAATTACCTTACTTCGAAAATTTAAATGATCAAAGATTGTAGTATATGAACGATTTAAGGAGCTGCACAAATAAATTTTTTTTTAAATTACCACTGATTTCAGTTTCCAAATTCCAATTCTTTTTATGAAATTTTTAATAATATATTGAAAGAAGAGGTAACATTTTTAAAAAACCTAAATTTTAAATTTTTCGGATTGAATTCACAATGTGAAACGTTAACAGATGATTTAAGAGTCCAAAAGTTATAAGAGATTAATATAGCGAAATGTGTCATAGTTTTTAGTGGAGTTTCAAACGCAAAATTATAGCAACGTTTAAACATTGCTAAAAGTTGATTTACATTAAAAGAATATGAAAAATGAAATGATTTCCACTTAGAAAAATACAATTTAAGTATTAAGCCACTGTTGAAGAAGGAGTTCAATCAGAGGTCTCTTTTTTTTCAATATTGTAATAGATGAAACTTTTTAATTTAATATTTGATACCTTTGAAGAAAAAAACACTAAAAAAAAGTTTGATTTTTAGTTTTTTAAATTAATATCTCTCGCATAAGCAGAGAAAAATCACTATATTAATTAAAAAGGTAAAAAAGCAAAAGACAAAATATCTCAACTCAACATATAATTTTTTTCCATATGGGTAGGTAATATATTATTCTAGTTTTTAAATTTATGATTGCCATGTATATATAATGACTAATAAAATTTTATATATTGTAATTTTTTCATATATATAATGTACCTTAAATTACTTTTGTCTATAGTTTGATATAAGTTTTGACAGTTAAAAAGAAAAACTATGACGAATCAATAAAAAACAAAGCAGAATGTAAAACTTAAGATTTTTAAATGTGCACATTTTTCAAAAGACAATAAAAAACCGGTTATATAGAATTGTGACTTGCACCAAAAATTTTTAATTTTTCTTAGACATAAAGTCTATAAGAAAAAATTGTGAAAAATCAAGATATGTTTTCTTTAATTTGAAAGAACTCCTATATGTAATTTAGAAAACCTGTTAACCTGTAATATGTGAAAATTTAATGTTAATGTTTCAGCTTTAATTTTTACGTTTTACTTTGTGGTATACAGGTGTGTAAAAATAGAAAATTTTCAATTTGAGGAGGTAGAAAAATATTTCTGAGATATGTTAATGCTAATTCTAAAAGTTCTTTTTTCTTTCAAAACTTCAAAGCTTTAACTAAGACTATGCAGAAGTTATAAAGGAAGCAAAATGTTGAAATATTTTATTTTCACGTAATGGTTAAATTTAAGTATACTTAATTACAAAAAATTGTGTAATATTCTTATACAATTCTAAATATTGTTAAATACCCTTCGTTTTGAGTTTTTAGATTAAAAAAATTTTAAGTGCAACCAGAGGTATACTTTGATAGACAGTAGTTTTGTAATAGAGGCCACTCGGAAAAGTTATTCCATGACATTATTTTTTAAGAAAAATATGAATGATTCAAATTTCATTATTCCTACTTAAACGGTGTAGAAAACGGATAGACGGACAGAGTGTATCTAATTGATAAAATTTTTTTTCGAAAAATATGCTACTTTACTCTAAAAATAAAATACTTTACTTAAAATAAAGAAATGATTCTTACAAAACAAAAAAAAAAAAAAGCTTCTGAACACAAATCTTTTTATCAGTTAACCTAGAAAGCATTTTTCAATATTTAAATAATATTCAAAGCAATATTTAAACATCAATATAGGAACTTGATATATAATCGATATTCGAATCAAGAACAAACAATATAATATACTTTTATAAGAATATTAACTTTCTATGAAAGAATGTTAGTCTATACTTGAACCAAAACATAAAAAATAAAAGTAAAAGTTTTATTTACTATCGTCGGACCTCATGATAAATTCTCAGCATGTATTTAAGTGAATCATAGAATATTAAATGAGTTTAAAGACCAGCTAGTAACCATTATTATATTTTTTTATATATTATACTTATTATATGAATGTATATATGTATATTTGTTGCGTTTTTTTATTTTATTATTTTAGTTTATTTTAAATGAATTGTTATGTTACATAATTATTATGTTTTATAGGCCGTAAAAATTACTCAGTTTTAAGGTAATTATGCCACACATATACTTTATATGATATCTATGTTTTTGTTTTGTTTTGTAGTACATATATAGATAATATACATATATGAACAATCATTTTATTTTATAAAATTTTGTAATATTGTGGTAATTATTACACTTCAAATATATTTTTTTTTTTCGAATTCTATTATGTAAATTGTATAACTATATATAACTTTTAAATTAAATTTTAATACCGTAATATAAGTATGTAGGTATTTAGGTAATTAGTAAATGAAAGTTTGGAAACAAGTATTTTAAGATAGGTATAATATAAAAATATTGATTGTATTGATGATTAGATACGTCTCGTTTCTAAATTTACAGACGGAGAAGCAATTAATAATGCCCGTTTATAAGAGTTGCAAACTTTTTAAAGAGTTTCATTACTTTAAATTTCGTTTTACACTCATTCGTACTTAATTCAGTCCTTAGTGCTTAAGTATTATAAAAATTTAAAAGGTTTTTTTCAAAAATGAATTGTTTACACTCATGCCAACAAAAGGAAAGGTAAGAAGAGATTATTAAAATTTAACATTTCTAAACATTTTGACAAAGATGTCACCAGATTGTAACAAAAACAAAAAAACTGTAAATTAATATTTAATAATTTACTGAGAAATGTTAATTTAAAAAATTCAAAAAATAAATTAACATAAATTAGTCTTTGATAAATTCCCAGACCGGTTCGTTTTTTAATATAGAAAAAATAAAGAATAAATATATATATATAATTAATAACCTAATTTTTATTCTTCTCAATAAACTCTTAATAATTGAACATATGCCATTCTTTGAATAATATACTTTTTTTTTTTTTTGTTTGAAAAATATTTCAGTAGTTCAATCATCATTCAAAAAATCAAATTTAAATCTTTAATATACATTATTTTACATCTAATATATACATTCATATGCAAATAAGCGGTTATCGACTTTCAATTCATTGATGATGTTTTAATATAAAAGGCAAAAAAAAAAAAAGAATGAAAAAAATATTGTTAAATCTAAATGAGGCAATCAATTCTTAAGTCTGTCAACAACGTGTTTAGTTAAATTAATTTAAGTTATTAAAGTAAGTTTTTTTTTTTTTTGAAATATTTCAAATAAAATATAAAAAAAATTGATGTTTTTATAATGAAAAGATTTAAATTTATATAAATACCTAACCATTATGAAAAATTTAAAGCGTATAACAATGTTCAAATTATTTCCACATAACTTTTTCAGAAGATCAACAAAAAATGTGCTTATTAGTTTAAATCTACTTGTATCACTGAAATCGACGGTTTATTTACAAAACATCTATTTCGTTTTATTTTAGAGATAAAGTTGTGCAATTTGAAATACATATTTATAGATAGCACAATTTGGGGATTGGGGATACTATGTCAGAAGGCTGCATCTCATTTGATCAGTATGTCATTTACCTGTATTTTCATTTGCCTGCATTATCATTTGACTGGATTTTATTTTTAACCAACTCTAAAGTTAATGTAATGTAATTAAGTAGAATAAGAAAATAATCACAATTTGAATGAGAAAATAATCACAAATTTAGAATGTTTTCAACTCAAATTATATTTAAACATATTTTTTTTTATTTTCATAGCAAAATTTAGAATTTTGTTTACCTTTTTAAAACTTATTTTTCCAGAAACTAAATTTTCAGTTAAAATCTTAATGTAGTAATATTTAACATATCATATAACATTTAACATATCAACATTTTGGAGATGTGCATTTTTAAAACCCCTTGATTTTATACACTAGTTGAAATAATATTTTAAATTAATATTCTGCTTCCATACATTTGCTTTATCAATTGAATTAATTTCTTTCAAATTTTTGAGCTTTTCTAATTAAATTTCTACAGTATATACTTAAAGCTCATAAAAAAAATTTACCCCGTATTTATACTTTTATTAAATGGTAATTTGATTCTTTTTAAACTGGGATAAAAATAATATAACAAAGAAAATTTGATTAAAGACATAAGCTAACATTTTTGATTCAATTCTACTGTTGTAAGTTAAAACCTTCCAGCTTTCTTCTCCTACATAATTTTGAACCATGAACTATGAAAACAATTTGTATTTTACTCAAATTATTCTAAACTTGTTTGAAAATCACCACCACCTACTTTAAAATTTATAAATCTTAAGATCATTTTAAACCCTTGTATTAATATGCAGATGTAAATCTATTTGCCTTTTAATTTAAATCTTTAACAGAAGAAGTATACAAGCATTCTTTAATAGAACTCGTTAAAAGTATTTATCTCTTTTTACTAATTCCCTTGTTATCTTCCTACTTTCTAAGAAACAGTCATATTTCTTTGAATTTATTCTATCATTTTACTTTCTCCTATTTATAACAATATTCATTTTTTATAATCTTTCGATAATAATTTGAATCTTTCGATAATACTCAAAAATTCTCCAAAAAACGCATTAAAATATGAAATCTAAAGAATCACTAAAAAAAAAATCAACTATAGAAAAATTCAAAATTTATTTTGACAGGAAATGAATACAATTTCCTGTGGTTTGTACTTAATATATTATAGACTGATAGACATATTGTATATATATATATATATATATATATATATATATATATATATATGTTTCTATTATGTAAATGTATAAATATATAACATAAACAAATTATAAGAATGATTGATTTAGTATATGAAATATATAAATGTGAATACATTAAAAAATGCTGACGTAAGGCATAAAAGTAGCAGACAAAAATCACTGAAATTTGTTTTAATTTCTTTTAAATATCTTAAAGTTTAGAATTCAATTATGAATGTTTTATCTGTATATATTTCTATTAAAATGTTTGCTTATAGTAAACAAAAATATGTTTATGAAAAATTAGTTTAAAATTATTTATTCGTTTAAAAAAATCTTAAATAAAGTTCTACTGTTTATTTATGTGTATTGATTTTGTATATTCTTTTTTTTTTATATATATACCGATAGGAGATAGATGAACAATAGTAGACAGGTATATAAAAATTGCTTATCTATTTATAATGTCGGCATAAACATGTATATAGAGTCATATACAATAAAATCGATAAATTGGATCAGTATTGAAAAATTAATCGATTCAGTTATGTACATACATTCCTTCGTCGGTAGGAAAACTCAAAAACTAAATAAGTTGGAGTTATGACATTCATCTTAAATATTTTTTAAACAATTTGTAGGTTCCCTATTTGTTAGCACTTCTGGAAAGTTTCAATTTTAGGATTATATTTTCGGATAGCTGGCTACGAAATGAAAATGCAAAAGAAAAAGTAGAAAATAAGGTATAACAAAGCTTGAAATTATTAGGTCTAAAGCTCGTGATATCTATCTACCTTAAAAATTTTGTCCAGTTTGAATATATCTATTCAACAATAAAAAAATGTTGACAATATTTCTTTATAATAATGGGTTTTCCTATTAGGGATGATACAATTAAAAAATTAAAAAAAACACATAAATTATGCCATAATGTAACATTGTTCATTGTAATGTAACATTGTTATGTAACATTGTTCTGTATCGTCCTCCATTGACTATTACTCTTCGACCATTTTCTTCAAAGAAATATGGACCAATCACTCTACCAGCATGAATTGCATACCACACAGTGGCTTTATCTGGATTTAATGTTATATCTGAACAGTTTCGTGTGCATTTTCATCACTCCAAATTCTGCAGTTCTGTTTGTTTACATAACCATTTAACCAAAAATGAGCTTCATCGCTAAATAAAATTTTTTAATAAAAATGTTCATCAAATGAGCACATGATTTTGATAAAACAATTTAACAATTTCTAATTAAACTTTGTTGAAGCGTTTATCTTTCCACGATTAAATGGCATAGCCTACTGAACACAAATGACATAAGAAATGTCAAAAAATAATACGTAGTGTTGCCATTATAACCATTATAAATTGTATCATTCCTCTTGGAAATCCCGTTATTATAAACCCAGAGTGATATATTATAGTATATGATTTTTCGAACATTATAACGTGTGTTTTGGAGTTGACAGGGGCAACTGTATTATGCTTCTTTTTTTTTTTATAGAAATATTAATTTGCATAATTTATTCTTAATGTTCGTCATTAATTCAACAAAATCTATTTCGTTGAAAAAAGGTGGTGCTTTAGAAAAAAATATTATTATTTATATTACTACATAGAACTGCGAATAATATATAAATTTACCTAATTTGGATTCCCTTTTGTTCTAAATATTGGATACCATATAGGTACAGAAAATTATTTTAGTGTCCAATTATAAATAAATTTGTACGGTTTTGTTATATTATAGTGTTTTATATTTGGAAATTTAGGACAAAACGTCAAGGTTTATTAGATAGATTTTTAATACATTAGTAATGCAATAGCAGATATTATAGAATTAAGTTCAGTAAACTTAAAAGAAGAATGACTATGACATTCAATTTTGAAACAAGAAATTCCTATTTGTAGTTAAAACCATTAGCCAAAATGTATCTGAACATAACTGACACCGAACATTTCATTATTAAAAGTTACATAGTTTTCATTTTATAGTACCTAACTATATTTGCTTGAAAGTCTTTTTTCTTAAATTATTTTGAATTCGAAAGCAGCTTATCAAATGAATGCTATTTATGACGACATGACATGAGATGACTTAAGTTTTCTGCTTATAAAGTACATTTTTAATTATTTTTGAGTTGAGTTGAGTTGAGAGAACAAATTAAGGGGTAAAGTTTCCCAAAAAAAATTAGTTTCAGATTTATCATTTTAAGTTCGACTAAATAAATTTAAGTTTCACCGACAATTACACAATATATATAATCTATTAGTACAATATAGAGAATAATTCAGAATGATATTAAGTTTACTAGTTGAGGAAATATGGTATTATGCAGTGTATTATGTCAATCATAATATTCTCGAATGAAGTCATAAAACCGACTTTAAAAGAACTTAAGTACAATTTAGATTTTAAACAAAAATGTTTCTGATAGTTTACTCAGCCACTAACTAACGAATTAACTTACTAAAATTAAGTCATTAAAAACATTATACAACTATTAGAAAACAACTTGAGACTTGGTTGGGTCAAAATTGTGTTATAGGTATAAAAGATGAAACGAGGCTAAATAAGATTTATATACATCTATGTTATATGTGCATATAATTATGTATAATATTTAGATTTTAAATATTTCCTTATATTTTTTTTTGAATTATTTTGATATATATAGCAATTAAAAATAAAAGCTTATTACAGCTTATTGAAAAGTAGGTTAATGTTTCAAAATACAATAAAATTTTAAACAAAAATCCTAAATGCAATCAATTATAAAATAAAATTAGTTTTTTTTAAACTCAAATTTACAATTTTGATTATAAAAAAACAAAAAAAAAAAATTAAGAACGTCAAAAAAAAAAAAGGTTTGAAAATATATATAATAAAATTTAATTCTCATATCATACTTACCAATTCAACCATTACAAAATAATGGTAAAATATATTCAAAAATATTCGAAACTAGACCAAAATACAACAAAAGAATCAATCAGCCAAATATTTTTGAATTTTTTTTTAAGTTAAATCGGTTAAATCTAATGGATGGTAAACTTTTGAAAATTTTTTCTATAAGAATTAAAAACAATTAAAACCAAAAAAAAAAAAAAAAGAAAAGTTTTTTAAGTCTAAATAAAATCTTATGGATTATAAAATTAATGTATATTATAGGCAATAAGCATTTTTTTGTGAAAGAGAAAAGATTCTAAAAAATAAAACAATAAATGTTTTAAAACGGACGAAGTCTTTAACCGCTTTGCATAATATAATTTTTTTTTTTCTTTAATATTTTTTAATTTTTTTATTTTTTGCAAGTTTATTATTATTTTGTGTTTAAAATATTTCTCTTTATTTAAGAGAAAAGAAGTAAGGAAAATTTCACACAATTTCTTTTATTTTTAAATTGAGAATCTCCTTAAAAAAAAACAAATTAACTTTATGTAAAAAAAAATTTTAACATGAAATTAAGAAGAAATTTTTAGTTCCACTTTTACATAATTGAAATATGTTTTTTTTTTCTTCCTTTATATTATTATGTACAGTATATATTATTATATACATTGATATATGTATGAAAATAAATTTTTTTTCTCTAAATACAATACCCCGGAAATTGTACAAAGAACAAGACCACTTTAATTTTCAAAATTCTCAAAGTTAAAAGAATTGAAAAATTTTCTGAGATGAAAATTTTTGCATAATATTATAGCAATATAATAAAACATAATATCATAACAAAATCTATTATATTATATACATACATATATATTGCATAAATATTACATGTGTAAAACAATAACTTAATTATGAAAAAAAAAAAAATTATTTTACAATCATGAATTAAAAAACAAAAAAAAACATAAATAAAAAAAATATAAAACTGAAAAATGTAAAAACAATGCATATTTATTAACTTATTGAAATATTCGCATATACATAATATACCTACAACTACTTTATCAAACATTTAAAGATAAAATTCATTAACTAACAATTTTTAATTTTATATACTTATATTGTGTAAATCAAATATTTTTTGTTATCGATTATAAGATTTTCAAATTTATTCTTTACTTAATATATATCTGTAGATTGTATAATCTATACCTCATTATTATACATTTATACTTCATATGTGTAATATAAATTATTCACCTCACTATTTATCTAAATTTTTTAAGCCTAACTATCACTAAACTAATTGATTTGTATTATTAGATGTTCAAGACAGGGAGCTTAGGTTTTCTTGATGTCTTTGGAAGATCTACACATTCAGCAGAGAAAAAAAAACGGGTATCGAAATAAATTAACATGTTACTGCAGTTTTTTTAAAATTAAAAAAAAAAATTCTTTTAATTCTGTAGATAGAAAAATAATAATATAGTATAAATGATATTATTTATTATTGGGTTATTCAGGGGTAATTAGGCATTAGGAGCATTAATGTTTGCAGTTGATTTCGCAATTGGGTACAAATAAATGATTAATTTTGTAAATTAAAATTACAAAATTCCATAAACTTAAACATGTAGCGTTAAATATGATTGTATAAATAGCATATAAACTTACAATAAACATCATAAAGCAGGGGCCTAGGTGGTCTAGTGGGTAAGAGCGTATAAAATACGCTGTAAACACTGAAGGAGTGTGGGTTCGAATCCCGCACACGTCGTAAGAGTTATTCCCCCTTAAGACATTTACAGCCACGCCTGAACAGGAAAGACTGTGTAATTTTCCACATTTATATGGTAGAGAAATGCATTAAAAAAAAAAAATCAAAGCAAAATGATAGATAAAAACTTGGATTATTTAACAATATATGAATACGAAGAAATTATAATACAGAAATGGGGGAACAAATAATTAAGAGACGAAAAACAATAAATTTCAATTGCTTCTTACAAAAAGTAAACTTTATGCAAATAATATTTACCATGGTATATGTATGAGTTATGACCAACTGATCAATCTTTCAAATTTCTGTCAAAGTGTCTAGACACGTGAATCTATCCGAAAAAGTTTATAATGCAATATTTGTAAGAATTTTAAGGATCTTAAAAAAAAATCTTCTTTATATTCAGTTAATATGTTTTGACACGTCATACAATTGAGATTTTTTTAGTATTTACGATGCTATTTTTGACACGAGCGAATACTTTAAAATATAACGTTAACGCAATATATGTATAATAATAAAAAAAAATATTAAAATAACTGAAACTAATTGCTCAATTATATGCTGTATTCTATCATTTTGGTCGGTATATGGTACGTATATTTAAAAATACTTCAAATTAAAAGTATGTAAATGTGTAAAAATTATATATATACAAATTTTACAACTTTCTACAGTACCAATAGAGGGCGCTACTTTTGTTAGTTTTATTAAAGAAGTTTTCATATTATAGATATGTTCAAATAATATTCCTATACATTACAAATAATTAAATAAGTTGAACTTGTTATATTATTGCATTTTTTTTTATTGTCATGTTTTATTCCGTTAAGGAACATAGGGTTTGCACAAATAATTTCCAATTTTTTATGGCTTGCGCTATTCTTTTAATTTCTGTGCAAGACTTTTTACTTCGTTTCTTTTGGGGATTCCAGTCCCACGCCTGACGTGCTTCTGATGTTTTTGGGCATATCTAAGGATATGGTCGATCCATTTCCATTTTTCTCCAGATTAAATTTTTCTCTATTATATTACAATACTAACAAACATAACTATTAGTAACTTGTATTAAAAAGTAAAAATTTGTATTCTTATAATGAAGTACATATATACATATACTTAAACATATTTGACGGCATACCAGTACAACTCGCTTTTGGAAGCTATTTACTTTTATTTAATATGGTTTTAAGTAATTTTTAGTGTATGCATATATCAAACTTTTGATGGACTTCGTGTTTAAAATTTTATAACTTCAATTATCATATCAATTTTGTCAAGAAATTTTTTTTATATTATTATTAGCTTTTTTTTTGTTATTATTTGTACAGACATTTTTTATTTATTAACTTTTTTATTTATTAAAATAATTATTAAAAATAGTTAGTCTTTAGTATAATATTTTATAAAATGTAGTGTAAATATTATTTTGATTATCTTATTGAAAGAAGCGTTTGATATGATTTTATGAAATTGCTATTAAAAACGTGTTAAATATAATTTTAAATTACATATCATATTTTTGAATGTCAAACAAATTGATTTCAAGGTGCTAATATGCTTTTAAAGCATATTATCCAAAATAAAAAAATTGGCTTATATCACAGCTTATTATTTGGTATTAAAATTATAAATTTTTTGTTAAACAAAATTAAAATTTTTAAAATTAGTTTTAAAGAAATGTTTAAAGATGTTTTAAAGAAAAACAAATTAGTTGCTTCAATAAAAATGTTTATATTTACCTTATCTTAAAGAACTTATTATTAAAGAACTATATGAAAGAGTATAAAGTGAAAGTCTCCAATTTTTAAATTTGCTGAAACTTTGACAAATAAACGTGATACAAAAAACTCAAACACTATAAATAAATATTTTTTTAAACACGTTTCAAAGTTGTTTTTTTTTTTTAATAAATTGAACAAAGTTATATAATATCTTATCTCCCGATTTTTCATAATTTTCTTTGATAAAAAATTCTAATAAAACTTTTATGTAAAATTTAACGCAGTTACGACACAATACTTTGTGTCAACAATTTGAAAATGTGTGCCAAATATTATTAGAAAATAATTTTTCAATTTTTTCAATTCAAAGGGTTTAAAAAGGGTTGATGCAAAAATACAGAAAAAAACAAAATCCATAATGAATTTTGCCACAAAAAAAAAAAAAATCCACAAAAAAACATCCTTAAAAAGAAAATCCATAAAAAAACATTCACTATCATTTTAAATACTTAGTTGTTGAAATATGTATGAAAAAATAATAAGGAAGGACTTTAGAGTGGGTTACAAAATTAGGGTTCAAAAATTGGTTTAGTGGAGGCTTGGGAGTGGCAGCGCTCACTTTTTTAAATTACGTATTTGATATTGAAATATGTATGTAAAAAAGATAATTAACAAGAACTTTAGAGTTAGTTATAAAATCAGGGTTTGTTTAGGGGATGCTTAGGGATGGCAACACTCACTCGTCTATATTCCTTGATGTTGAACAATAAAAATGATTAAGAAGCACTTTAGTCTTTATTAAAAATCAGAGTTTTTGCTGCAGGATATTCTTTGTACATTTTTGAATTTGTGGATTTTAATTTTTGGATTCTTATTTATGAATTTTTGTTTGTGGATTTCTTCACTAACCCTTTAAAAATGAATCTTAAATAGAATGTTTACAAAATATTCAAGCAAGTATAATCAGCTGTGAAATAATTTGTTTGTATTGCTTGTTGTATATAATTAATAATAAAAAAACAAAAAAATATCGAATTCAATTAGTTATATTTGAAATGTATGATAAATGTAACATTTTTAGGAACTAAATATTACTTTTTAACAGTATAATTTTACTTTAAATATTTAATAACTTAAATATGCCATAAGTAAAAAGTTAAAATATAGGAAGCGGATACAATAAAATATATATATCTCAACACAAAATTATGTATGTATAAAAATGATTATGGTAATTTTTTGTACATTTTATAGTACATCAATACAACCTAATGTACTAACATTCAAATATATATAGTAATATTGTAAGAAGTTTTCAAATTATTATAATATTAGAATTTTCCAAAATAAGTTAAGTTTTTTAAATTAAAATAATTTATATAGAATTTATATAGATAATGTGTAAAAAATGTTGGTAAGGATCCCCACAGTTCTTGCGGAACGGTACAAAGCCTTCTTGGATCATATCTCTACTTTAAGATTTTCTTATGTGCTTTTAATATGTAAATGTATCTTTTTTTTTCGTTCTGTTATTCTACTCTGTAGGGAATGTAATATTATAAATTTAAATTTTAGGTAATGTATACTGTTGCCAAGTTTTTCTATTTTGCGCCAATTATAATTGTAATAAATAATATATATTGATATTTGAATAAATATTTCCATTCTTCAAAGTTGAAAAAAAAGTTGCATTTTATTTTTCTTCTTCTTGGTTTTTTTTTTTAATTGTTCTCGCTTAACACATTAAATTTTTTTAAACTACTTCTTCTTTGCTGATTTTTTTTTTATTTTTCTTTTCTCTTTGATTTTTTATTACTTTTTTTTTTTTAATGTATAACGTAAGTTGCAAAAATTACAGTTAACATTTGTACTTAATTGTAATCTGATAAAAATGTTTCCAACCAAAATCCTTTAACATTAATTTAAGAAAAACAACATAGTAAGCATTATCAATTATCATCTTTATTATCATCATCATTATAGACTATGTTACTACTTATATATATGATTAAATGTTGTCTTCATTTACGATTAAAGTACCAACAAGAACAACAAAAATAACATTAACATTACTGCTGTTCATGTTGTCAATTATGATATTAACTTAGTTGTAAAGTTAACACAATCAGAAAACTGCTGTGTAACTTGTGAAAGAAAAAAATAAAATAAAAAGTATGCACAAGATCTTTTTCTTTTTTATTTTTTTTTTTATAATCGCTCATGGGTTTTTGTTAATTTATTTTTTTATTTTTCTTTCTTTCATCAAAATATTACATGTAGTATATCTTTGATGGATGTACTTTTTCTACATTATATAAAAATTTGATTGATAGCTCAACCATTTTTTTTTTTTTATAAATTTAATTTTTCGCGATGAGTTCTTGTTATTATAAATGAATAAAAAAAATTTTAAAGAAAAAAAAAATTATTTTTATGTTGATTGTGGTTGTAAGTAAATAGAAGTGATGATAAAAAAATTTTTTTTTGTTATAAAAAAAAAAAAATTGTTTAGATTATAATTGGTTTAAAGAAATTCACATGCAAATATTTTACATGCTGCAATATAGTTATAGAAAAAATTAAAAAATTACAACCTTGAGCTCAATGAATAGATTTTATTTTTCTTAAGTTAATTAATATTTTATTTTAATAATATCTGGTTTAAATATTTTTAATATATCATATAAAAAATTGTTGTATAGAAAACTATTTAGATACATATATGTATATATTGTTTAGAACCATGCATATATTTTCTTCCCTCATAAAGAAAAAGAAATTACTTACTAAATTTGATGAAATAATTACTTATTTTAAACATGCAATTTTAATTATCGGTCTATAAACAGTGAAGTTATACAGTAAATTGAAGTTGGGACAAAAAGAAGAAGGTATAAAAAATTTTTTTTTTATTAATTTATTTATAAAACTAATTGAATTTTATATAAAGTTGTGTATACGTGAATAGAATTAAAAAAAAAATATTATCCATTGTATACTTAATGGTTATTCATATTTTGTTTTTTTAGAATACCGTACATCATCTCAAAATGCAAAAAGTTTCGAACAATACATATTTTAGTTTTAATAATCCATCATCATCCATTATAAAATTCATCATCATCATCATCGATTGTACCAGATTGTACACATTTCTTGATACTTAGATCTTTTGACATCTTTTCAATTTTTAAAAAGATCTGGTATTTAAAACGTGAACTCATGTTTTTGTATAATGAAATATGTTCTTTTTTTCTTTTTTTGAACAAGGCCCTTAATTTTGTAACTATAAGGTCACTAAATACTCCTACATCACTAAGTACTAAATACTCCTACATCCTAGATCACTAAATACTCCTCCTTATTACATTCAAAACTATTATCATTTAAATAATAGTTCAATATGAATTAAATAAATATATATATATATGTGTATACTTAAAACTTCATAGCAAACAAAATTTGAATCTTTGAAAGTAATAAATTCTATAGATGTAAGAGTTGATATGGATGTAAGAGTACAGAAGCTTTCTTAAGCATCTTTTTTGTTTTCGATTATAATAAAAATATCCGTCCAAAATTAGAGCTATAAGTATGAAATTTTCTATAAAGATTTGATTAAAATAGTTATAAAAATAACTTTAAAAATTAATTTGGGAGAAAACAAAATTATCAATTTCTCTTATTTTGGTTTGATATTTATTCTGTAAAGCATAAATAAATTCTAAATAAGAAAATGATAAAATAACATGGTCTTATGGTAGTTAACAGGCGAAGAACCAGTAATAAGCCAAATTAAACGTAAAAAGTGAAAATGGAGGCCACATTTCAAAAAAACATCCTGGAAACATCCTATTAGAATCGCCCTAGAATGAAATCCCAAAAGAAGTTGAAGATGTGGCCTCGCCGTCGAACAATAACGGCAGAGCTAGTAAAAAATGAGCAATCCCATAGAGGAATAAAAAAGGTACAAAAAGTCTTCTGAAATTATTTTAATATTCTTAATATTTTCCCCCTATTCATTAAATTATGTTTGTTTAAAAAAACACCAACAAAGATCTTTCTTTGAAATCAAATAAGATCGCCCAGAAAAATAAATGTAAATAAAGAAAAATATAGTTACTATATATGTTGTATATAGTTATCGTTAACTTGTTTTGAACAACATTTTAAATTATATTTTATAGTTTAAAATCAGTTAGATGACACCCCTTAACATGAAAATTAATCAAAATATTTTATAACAAATGGGATTTAAGATGCAATATAGTGATATAGTTAATTTATTGCACCTTTTTTTTTTTTTGTAATAATAATTACTTATTATTAATTATATTTTATGTTTTTCCAAAGAAACTGAGACATCTTCAGAATCAGATACTCTTATATAAAATTGAAAATTTATACCAATTAAAAACAAATTATTATTGAAAATTGTTTTATTAAATTATCTGATATTCAAAAAAAATTATGATTATTTTTTATTTGTCTATATAATTAATTAAATTTCGATTCAAAAAAATAAAACTAAAGAATAAAAAATACAAATTGTTTTTTGATATTGCAATTTACAAAAAAAAATTTACGAGTACCTATTATAAAAAAAAAAAAAACTAAAGATAATACCAAAAGATCCGAAAAATTTTGTTTTTGTTTTGACTGTCATTTTATGAGCTCTTAATCATAAAACCATAAAAATAATTGATTTCAAAGAATCTATTAAACATTTTATATAAATTTAATTCAGTTAAATATTAAAAAAAAAAGAAAAATAAAAAAAAAATGCCAACTCAAAACAAAACATTTTTCATGCTGCTGTTATAAGTGGGTTTGGTACGAATGCTCGTATCTCAAAATCTCGTTTTATCAAAATCTCGTTTCTTAAAATCTCCAATTTTTTTGTTTTATTTTTATTTTTAGCACAATTTTAATAAGAAAGATATGGATATCAGAGGTCGAATATTTAAACTCTAAAATACCTCCTAATTTTTTTTTCATACATTTTGCAAGATGAAAGCCCTTGAAGTAGTGAGGCTGTCGCCCCCAAATCCAAACTAAACAAATTATTGGAACCCTGGAATCCAACTCTAAAATACTTCCTAATTTACAATCTCACATATATAAATATTCTGGAAAAAGAGAATACTATGATTTGGAATTCAACTCTAAAATCCATCATAATTCATAATCTCACGTATACATATAAATAAATATTCTGGAAAAAGCGTAAAACCCTGATTTTGAATCCAACTATAAAATCCCTTCTATTATTATTCGATAAAATTAAAAATTATGGCCAACATGCCCTTAAGGCAACCAGCCAAAAAATTATTGTATATTTATAATATGCAATAATAATGAATAAATAAATAAATAAATTAAACATTAAAATTTCTTATTTGTTCTCTACTTTCTAAACAATAAAGAGACTTACCGAGATTTTAAGAAACGAGATTTTAAAAAGCAAGATTTTGATAAAACGAGATTTTTAGATACGAGCATTCGTAGCGCTCCCGTTATAAGTACATTGACTTGACTTAATTTATATAATTAATATGAATAAGGGTGTATGTATATGAAATTTATGACACTTAACAAAATGCTTTTATTAATAGAGTAAAAATTAGAGAGTAAAATTATTTAAAAATTCGTGTATGTATCCTGAATAACTGATTAATTTTTCTATTTTTAATTGTTTGTGTGTGTAAGGCAATGTTATAAAATAAGGCAACCATAAGAAGCTAATCAATTTTTATATTGGGGTTTATTTACGTTTCTTTTCTTTTTTTTTCTAGCTATGCCCTTGTAAGAATAGTCTTTTTTTAAAAAAATCTTTTACAAAACTTAATCCAGACATTTTCAAGGTACATTTTTTTTTTCATATATATTTTGTTTTTGATTTATTCTGGTTGTCTTACAAAATGTCATAAATTTCTTTATACAGATTAAACAATTCATATATACATAAGTTTATATGTATATAATAAAATTATAAATTGTTTATTAGTTTACATAAAAAAAAAACCGTTAACTGTTATAAATTTGTGTAACAATCAATTTAGGTCAAGGGAAAAGTGCTGTGATCTACTTTTGTATAAATTGGTATATTTTTGAAAAATTAAAATAAACAAGGTAGAATGTAAACCAACGGTTTTTAAAAGCGCACATTTCCAAAACTCAATACAAACTGTTTAGAAGTGTGACTTACACAAAAATTTGAAAATTTCATGTAATAAGAAAAAACTTGAAAATAGGACATTTTTGAGATTTTGAGGGGCCGTAAGTCCGGAATCCTATATAACTAAGAAAAGCTGTTAACATACGTAAAAATATATTATTGAAGCTTTAATTTTTATGTCTTGCCGAAGAAAAATTTTTACAGGTGCCTAAGTTACAGGTGTCTAAAAATAGCAAATTTTAAATTTTTGAGGCGTAATAACTCTTAAAGAGGGAGCGTTACCAAAAAATTTTCTGAGGAAACTTATACTAATTCTAAAAGTTCTTTCTTGTCTCAAAATTTCAGGTTCCTATCTAAAGGGGTGCCGGAGTTATGAAAAAAGAAATTTCATGCAAAATGTGGTTTTCACATAACGGTAAATTTAAATCGTAAATTACAAAATATTACATAATTTTGATATTGTTTTAAATAGATAATAAAATTTTCGATCTTCTACCGGTTTTAGATTGCAAAACTATTACGCAAAGCCCGAGATATATACATCTGAAAATGGGGCTTTTTTACAATTTTGAAGAGCTGCAGCTTTGGAACCCTTTACAACTAAAACAAACCTTTCACACACGTAAAAATATATTATTGTAGCTTTAATTTTTACATCTTGCAGAAGTAAAATGTGTGCAGGTTCCTAAGTTACAGGTGCTTAAAAATAGCAAATTTTCAATTTTTAAGCCCTAATAGCTCATAAACAGGGGGTGGTCCGAAAAAATTTTCTGAGCAAACTTATACTAATTCTAAAAGTTCTTTCTTGCCTCAAAATTTCAAGCTTCTATCTAGAAGCGTGCCGGAGTTATGAAAATATAAAAATCATGCAAAATTTGGTTTTCACATAACGGTAAATTTAAATACTAAATTTAAAAAAATTGTATAATTTTGATATTAATTTACAAAGATAAAAGAAATACCTGTCGAATGACGTTTTCAGATTGAAAAAATCTTAAGCAGAACATAAGATATATGCATTTAAAAATAGGGCTTTTTCAAAGTTTGAGGGGGTGTAGCTCCGTAATGGGGGGGGCTACATGAAAAAGTTGTTCCACAAAATTATTGTTTTTATGAGACCTACCTATGGTTAAAATTTTTTTTCTCTATCTTTAACGGTGTAGAAGTTTTGTAAACAGACGGACGGACGGACGGACGGACGGACGGACGGACAGAGTGAAACTAATAAGCACATTTTTTCAAAATTTTTTTGGAAATGTGCTAAAAATTATTTACTGAATATTTTTAAATTTTAAGTGACTAATAATGATACGTCCTATATATCTCTATCAAAATAAAGATTTTAATAAAAAATCCTATTAACCTTTTGCCTTTTTTATACCCGTATGAACTATGTTCAAGGGTATAATAAATTTGCCATTACGTTTGTGACACCTTAAAGGAGTCGAGCTAGATATAGTGTCAAAGGTATGGATCGGCTCAGAATCGAATTCTGAGTCGATTAAGCCATGTACGTCCGTCCGTCCGTCCGCACGATAACTCAAAAAATAAAGGAGCTAGGGGGCTGAAATTTTTTTTACGTCACTTTTGCAAAATTGTTAGTTTTGCTATTTAAATCCAACATTTTCGGTCGGCGGGTTCGAGTAGTTGCCATACAACTTCTATCTTTATATAGAAATAACTCAGTATCTATTCAAGCTAGGTTTCTGAAATTTTGCAAATGATGTTCAAGTTTTATGGCAACAACTTCTGTAAAATTTGGTTGTGCTGGTGCAGCGGGTTCGGGTAGCTGCCATACAACTTCTCCGTTTAAATGAGAATAACTCAGTGTTTATTGAAGCTAGGAATCTGAAATTTAGTAAAGAGGTGTCGAGTTACATGCCAACAACTTTTGTAAAATTTGGTTGGTCTAGAGCAGCCGATTCAGACTTCTTGCACCTCTTGGAACCTAATGAAGCTAGGCGTCTGAAATTTTGCAAATGATGATCAAGTTTTATGGCAACAACTTTTGTAAAATTTGGTTGTGGTGGTGCGGCGGGTTCGGGTAGCTGCCATACAACTTATCCGGTTAAATGAGAATAACTCAGTGTTTATTGAAGCTAGGAATCTGAAATTTAGTAAAGAAGTGTCGAGTTATATGCCAACAACTTTTGTAAAATTTGTTTGGTCTAGAGCAGCCGGTTCAGACTTCTTGCACCTCTTGGAACCTAATGAAGCTAGGCGTCTGAAATTTTGCAAATGATGATCAAGTTTTATGGCAACAACTTCTACAAAATTTGGTTGTGCTGGTGCGACGGGTTCGGGTAGCTGCCATACAAAATCTCTTTTTAAATGAAAAGAACTCAGTGTCCGTCCGCACGATAACTCAAAAAATAGAGGAGCTAGGAGGCTGAAAATTTTTTTACGTCACTTTTGTAAAATTGTTAGTTTTGCTATTTAACTCCAGCATTTCTGTCCCCGGGTTCGGGTAGCTGCCATACAACTTCTTTCTTTAAATAGAAATAACCCAGTGTCTGTTCAATCTAGGTATCTGAAATTTTGCGAATGATGATCAAGTTTTATGGCAATGGCAACAACTTCTACAAAATTTGGTTGTGGTGGTGCGACGGGTTCGGGTAGCTGCCATACAAAATCTCTTTTTAAATGAAAAGAACTCAGTGTCCGTCCGCACGATAACTCAAAAAATAAAGGAGCTAGGAGGCTGAAATTTTTTTTACGTCACTCTTGCAAAATTGTTAGTTTTGCTATTTAACTCCAGCATTTTCGGCCGCCGGGTTCGAGTAGCTGCCATACAACTTCTTTCTTTAAATAGAAATAACTCAGTGTCTGTTCAATCTAGGTATCTGAAATTTTGCAAATGATGATCAAGTTTTATGGCAACAACTTCTACAAAATTTGGTTGTGCTGATGCGACGGGTTCGGGTAGCTGCCATACAAAATCTCTTTTTAAATGAAAAGAACTCAGTGTCCGTCCGCACGATAACTCAAAAAATAAAGGAGCTAGGAGGCTGAAATTTTTTTTACGTCACTCTTGCAAAATTGTTAGTTTTGCTATTTAACTCCAGCATTTTCGGCCGCCGGGTTCGAGTAGCTGCCATACAACTTCTTTCTTTAAATAGAAATAACCCATTGTCTGTTCAATCTAGGTATCTGAAATTTTGCAAATGATGATCAAGTTTTATGGCAACAACTTCTGCAAAATTTGGTTGTGGTGGTGTGACGGGTTCGGGTAGTTGCCATACAACTTCTCTTTTTAAATGAAAATAACTCAGTGTCTATTGAATCTAGCTATCTGAAATTTAGTGAAAAAGTGTCGAGTTGCATGCCAAAAACTTTTGTAAAATTTGAATGGTCTAAAGCAGCCGGTTCAGGCTTTTTGCATTTCTTGGAACTTAATGAAGCTAGGCGCAATAGATTCGGGTAGCTATCATACAACTCCACAATTTACATAAATATATCTCTGTAGTTCGGTACTAAAACTCTGAATGTTTTTAAAAGATGATCAAGTTTTATAGAAACAGGATATATTACGTTCATACGGGTATCCCAGAGTTGACACAGTCTACTCTACTGCACTCTTCCTCGTTTTATTAGATATTAATTTTTTACACACTTTGATTTTTACATAACCAAACATTAACTTCAGTATTAATCTTACTATAGACTGATTAATGGATCCCATTTAGATAAATTTCATGATTGACAGCATATATTTGAAGTTTGAACCTAGTACAAAAAGATATCATTTAGGTAGTCATTGTTTTTTTAGAATTCATGTACATATGATAGGTACATAACATTATGTTGTATAATATACTAAAGACCTACAGCTTATATACTATGTATATCATATAGCAGTATAACATAAAAAATGTAACGTAAGAAAATTAGGTATCAAAATAAAAATAATTTAAAAAAAATATGCATTTTTTACACTTAACTTTTACACTTCATTTAAGTAAGTATACATGCCAATATATAAACATTTCAATATAAGAAGAGACGCTAAGATGCAAAATAAAAATTCAGGGTGATTTCATATACTTCACTTTATTTATTAGCTTATAGGTGTTCCATAATCCTTGTCAAACGTATTTTATTTTAACCCATGTTTTGACTTCTATTAATATTCGATTATTTCTCGATTTATTTAATTTCTTAGGTATAGGCTTTATTATAGGCTTTATTTATAGTAAAGGTGAACTCTATAATTTTTTTACAATACAAGGACAGTAGTAGATCACTTTATGTTTTTAAAAAGAACAACCTTTTAGTCTTAAAAATGTCTTTAAAAAATAAGTACAAAGAATTAAAGAAATCTAAATTAGAAAACATATTTATATAGCTAATCTGATTCATGGCGTACTCGTTAAATCGCCAACATTTCAATCGGAAGGTCTTGGGTTCAAACCCCGGTCAGGTCATATAATAAAAAAAAATATGTAGTAATTTTATATCGTATAATTAATAATAATAACAATAATAATAATAATAGCTACAATAATAATAATACAGTGTATCTTGGGTTACATCATGCAGGAAGGTGTTATATAATATAATAATAATATTAATTATACTAATACTAATACTGATAATAATTGTTGCTACAGTGACATTGGGTTGCATTCAATTATTAGCTCAGCTCACCTCAGCAAGGTGTTATATACTACTGCATGTTGTAATTGTTGATGGCTATAGTTAGCACTAGTTATATAGTTAGCAAAAATAGTAATAATAATAGGCAGATTCATTGTTCCCTTACAGTCCCACTCTCCATTCAATGTTTCCGCATCCGTGTCCAATCCTTTTCCTATCCCTATTCCCTAGCCAATATACTGCGTTAGCAGGTAAGTGTTTCATCCCATGATGGCTAAACGGGGAGGTGGGTATGGTCAGTAAGAATCTGACACTACCAAGGGGGAATTCTTGGTGTTTTTGGAATATTCCCACCTCCCTTAGGAAAAACAAAACTATGTACAGAGTTATATTTAAATAACTGGTAGAATGTTTTCTTTTTTATGTTTTAATGTGGTTATCAATTATTCTTTTTTGTCCCGGATTAAAAAAATTTAATTTATCTCTTTTTAATAGCTATAGTTTACAGTTAAAAGCTTTTTGGGGAAACTATGCATTAAACTAAATGGAATTAAAGTTCAATTTGAAAAATTATAAATTTAGGGTCATCAAAATATAGCGCGGCATAATTAATATAATACAAAAACAAAAAATATTTATACATCAAACATCATGTATTTAAAATTTTTGGAATTATAAAAAAAAAAAAACATAAAACCAAACAACTTTAATTTATAAACCATGCTGGTTTACATTTTCATAGTTGACAAATTTTGAGCTCTTATATAGTATTTTTAAAATAGATTTTCAATAAAATAAATCAAATTTAAAATTTTATAAATTCAAAAAAAAAAAAAAAAAAAAACCTAAACTTAAATTATCTATTCGTTTATAAATCACACTTGACCATCTTCGTAAATCGCCCTTCTATATTTTTCGAATTTAAATAATTTATTAACTTTCTATATATACATACATTTATAATATATTAAATTACTTTTCATTATTGTATTCCACTTAATTTTTTTTAATACATATATACTATAATTTCCCATCATATGAAGCAATAAATCATAACTATTCCAAAAATAAATAAAAACCCTCTAACCAAGTTTCCATTACTAGGTTATTGAAATATAATTTATTGTTAGAAGCGTTTTTTTGTTAAAAAAAAAAAAAAAAACACTCATCTCATCAACAAAAATTGGAATGATTGTATAGTGACTTTTGAAAGTAACAATAAATTTGTTTCAAAAATCAAAAATTGTAACAAAAAAGTGTGTATAGAAAATCAAAAAAAAAAAAAAAATAATAATAATAAACAATATAAAACCACGGTTTCCCATCAACTTCCGGATTATTTTTTATTTATTATTAATTTTTTTTTTTATTTCTAGCTTAAAATTTTTTGTACAATAATACTATAATATGCCTAAAAAAGAAACAGCTTTAAAAAAAAAAAAGAATGTATGCTGATTTGTTAACTTTTTTTAAGTTAATGAATATATAAATCCACATACAAAAATAACTATAAATTTTATGAAACTACCAAATAGATGGTTTAAAATCTGTAAATAGGCCTAAAAAAGAAGAATCTAATGTGAATATTATTTTTAAAGTAAATATGTTTATGTATATATTATATGTTATACGGGTATTTTAAATTCGAATTTATTAAATGAAGTTATTAGTTGGATTATATGCATAATTTTGACAAAAAAAAAAAAAAAACGTGCTGCTTCTCTCGATACTAGAAAAGTAAATGTGCGTTTCCACACCTGAATATACTTTCCCCAATATTTAGTATACGTCCCATATCCTATTTGCACACCTGTATCCTCTTATCTATAGGATAATTAATTTAATTTGTTAGTTAGAGGTATACCAACCATCCAAAAAAAGAGTACAAATATAAAAACGTGTAATGTTAGTAATACAAAGGTGTATGGTGTATCGTGTAATATTAGTATAACAAGGTGGTATTAAAGTTAGTTTAAAGATTATAAGTTTTAAAAGGACAAAAATGTGTTTTAACCTAATTGACAATATACATAAATTGTTCCAGTAATTCGGATAATGATTGCCTTATATACAATAAAAAAATATTTCTACTTTAAAATGAAAAAAAAAAAAATATATAAAATAGTTTTCGAATCAAAAATATCTAATGCTATCAATACATACCATATATTTTTAATTACATTTTCCTTAAATTAATAGTGGCGGTCAATATAGTTTTTATTTTTTAGCAAAAATAATGAAATTTTAGATCTCAGAGTTGAAATTAAAAATATTTATAAGTTATCTATTTAATATCTCGTAAATTACCTATGAAAATTACCATTACCATTATTATAATATCAAATAAATCATTTTCGAAAACTTTCACATTTTCCAGTATTTATTCGATTATGTTTTTTTTTTAATTAGAATTAAATCTCCAACTAATTTGAAATTAGCATGAATTAAAATATAAATTTGGAAAGTTTTTTTTTAATTACAACTTCTTTTTCTTTTTAAATATTGTGGGAAATTTTTTTTTTTTTTGATGTTTTAAATACTATAGAAAATTTATAACAATACTCATCAATTTTTTTTTAATTATATTGTAGTACTAACTTAAACTATAGGGAAATTTTTGTAAGTTTAATTTTAATCGAATATTTCATTTAGTAATACATATATATCTTATACCATATGTGTGTATTTTTTCGGATGTTTTTAGTTATTTTTAATTAAGAAAACTATTAAAAATAAATTCATTTCAATTTAAACTAAAATTATTTTTCTATTTTTGGAATACACATTTGCTCTTAATTGAATTTTTATTTTATAGTGTATATTTAATTGAATTTATCTTCAAATTTTGTTGATTTCATTTTTTTTTTTTTTGACCGATAAAATGTTTTTATTTTTCTGCTTGTTAATCAATCAATCTATTAGATTTTTTCCTAATAATTTTTTCCCAATAATAATAAAAAAATCATTTTTGTAAATTTATAATTTATTTGTTTATATTTATTTTTAACAATATTATCTTTACAATTTAACAAAATTAAAATAAAGTATTCGTGGAAAAATGTTCTTTTAGTGACATTGTTAGCTTTATTATTATTTTTATAGTTTATTCCCCTGACATATAAATGTGACAAGAAAATTACACAGCTTTTTCTTTACAGGTATAACTGTAAATGTCGTAAGGGAGAATTATTCTTATGACGTGTGTGAAATTCGAACCCACACCCCTTCGATTTTTACTCACTAGGCCACCAAAGCCATTTAATTTTTATAAATATTATGAATTTTAGCAAAGTCAAAGTCTTATGTGAATTTATCCATTAGGGAGCTATTATAGTTCTTTAAATTTAAAAAAAAATCTTAAATTCAATTGAGTTTAACTCAATTTCTATTTAATACTTTTTATAACTGGAAACGACAAAAAATTTCTTAAACTTGAATACAAAATTTGTTTTTTGTTTAATATATTTAAATGTTAAAAGTTAAAAAGTTATAATTTAGACTATATATATAACAATAAGCTATACAGAACAATATGTTGAATTATACGATACTCGATTTAAAGGGCTTTAGGTGGGTCAAACATAAAAAATTAGCTGATTTTACATGATTTAAAGAAAATTTTTTAAAGAAAAGCCAAAAACAAAGGCTTACACCACAGTTGCCAAACAATTAAAGCACTGTTTTTTTAACTAATAGAATTTCTTTAAAATTTAAAAAAAAAAATGTCTTGTAAATTTTCAATAGTATTTACGTAACAAAATTCTAAGAAAAACAATTATTTTTTATCGCAAAATAATCGCAATTTTATAGGGAGTTCTTTTAAATCAAATTATAATCCAAAAATACCGTGAGAATGACAGTAATACCACATGCGAAATACTATAAAATAATAAATTTTATTATTCCGGACCCCTGAGGGTATAACTACTCTAACTATTAAATAAATAATAAAATAATTTTATTTTGATTGCTAAAGTTAACCTTGCCTATACATTTAGTCAAATTAATTGTGGTAGGAATAATATTTTTTTTTTTTTTTTTTGGAAATATAACAAATTTTAAAAGCTAAAGTTATAGAGAGGGCGACATATTTAATACATGAATAAATCAGTGCAAAAGATTACAATGCCGGTATTAACTATTTCTGTTAATAGAAATTTTTTTTTAATAATAAAAACCTGCCGCACCATTTTATTGTTATTAAGAAAGGGAGTTTTCTTTCAAACCTTATTAAAGGTAACATGTTATATATATATATACATTTAAATTTCTATTTAAATGACGTGTTTTCTATATAATCATAATGAATAATTAATTCTTTATTTTCATTTTTATAGGAAAATTAAATTGTACTATTAAAAGCGAAAAAAAAAAAGAATTAAATCTTTATATTCGTATATGACGTATTAAGTATTCCAGTTGAATTTAATTGACAAGAATTTATAGACATTTCATGTTAAAATAATGTTAGATGGTTTACTGCACTGTAATTGCCACTAACAAACAATTGGCAATTTAAATTATTTAAGGAAAGAGAGTTTAAAAGAATAAAAATAAAAATTACAAATCTAGTTTATGTATGCGTGCAAAAGACTTTTTTTTATAACCTTGAGACTTATATATATTGGAGTTTTATTTTTTATTATGTTAAAAAAGGCCAAGGTACCATAAAATTATACAATTTTCATTTTTGGTTGTATAATTTATTATTAGAATAATAAGTCAATATTATAAAATGTAGCAATAGGGAATATGTAAATTAACTGAAATTCATTTAAACAAGTTTACAAAAATAAAACAAAATTCAATGAAAATTGTTTTTTTTTATAAAGAAAATCTAGTATTACATATAGCAAGTATATAACAATAACAAATATGTAATAATATATATATATGTAGATTGAATATTGTTTCTGTTCCTTTTACACAAAAAGAGTAGTTGAGAGTATAGTTGGAAGTAGTTAATAAATGGAATGCTAATTTAACATATTTATTCTCCGTATTTATTCCCATCTATATTCTTTCTTGTATACTGCTGTAGTTGATGAGAGTAAAAAAAAGTAGTTTACTCTGTAAAAGGAACGCAACAATTATAACATAAAATATCATTATTATCTTATATAAAACTGATTTTGAAAATTTTTTTTACACGATAGGATCATTTTTAAATTTTAAAAATATTTTATAATATGTATATATGTATCTAATTTTAAAAAGTATTTGAGCTTTAATAGATCTAATTTAAGAACATTATAAAAACTTTTTTACATTAAATATAATAATCAACTTATTATGTATTATATCAAATTTTTAAAAATGTTTCAAAATTTCAAATTTTTAACATTATAAAAATTTAAATATTCTTGTACCAAATGGGTTAAATTTATATGTATATCCTAATTATCTTGCACAAGAACTCTAACATTTTGAGGTGAATATTACTTTTAATAATTTATTTCTTTTTAAATTTCGATACATTCTTTTTTCATTTCAAAAAATAAAATAAATAAATTTATATTTACATATACATATATGTTTTTATATGATTTGACCTAAACATAATATACTTTTTTTTTAACTGTAATAAATCTTGAAATGTGTATTTTTTTATTTATAATTTTTTACATACATATGTATATATGTATATAGCAATATATTTTATAATAGGAAACTAAAACTATTTTTAACAAAAATATCCCATAATTTTTTTTTAGTCTACATATCTACATACATATAAAGATACTGATCAAAATTTATACGTCAGAATTTTTGTATGTCATGTTGGAAGACATCCAAATTGATTCTAAATGAGTTTATTATAATAAAAAAAAAGTTCCCATAAATTTGTTGAAATAGAAAATTGTAGAAATTATAATTATTATACTGTGCTAATATTAAAATTCATCAATTATAATTGTTTTATGAAACCGCAATGCTGATATGAACTGAACTGATAAGAACTGATTAATAATATATAAAGATAAAGTGGCGAAAAATATTATTGAAATGTTCAATAGAATGTTATGGAGATTTACACATATTGACTGTATGGACAGAGAAGAGAATAAATAAATAAATAAAAAGGGGCTGGTCTGGTAGTCTAGTGGGTAAGATCGTATATGAAAACCGAGGCTATATTTGTTCGACACACAAATGTTCCCACACATGTCGTAATTCATTCTTACGATATTTACACCTGGAAAGAAAAAGTTGTGTAATTTCCTAAAAAAAACGAATAAAAATAATAATAATAAGTACATTATGTATGTGATATTTAGTAATACAGAAAAGCAATCAATCAATACTTCATGATTCTTTTATAACTCCCCTTAATACAATATTCATGTTCTTAAGATGCTTTACTCTATCATTAAAATATATATTTTTGTCCTAATCTAATACACTTATTAATACGTCATCTATATCTATACTATAATGGGTACATCTATTCGCCTATTATGGTTATGACTACCGAAAAACGATTTATAAGTTAAATTTATAAGATTTTTAAGTTAAATTGGGAAATTACTTTGTTTTTATTTATTATAAAAAAATAAATACAAAAATTAATGAAAAAAATTTAAATAACCTTACATGTAGGTACTTCTTCTTAACACGCAATGTCTAAATTAAATTTCAGAACAAAAATATTGTAAAGCTATGAAAATATTGTATGCTTTTTTCCCCAAAAACTAGTCTGAATAATAGATGGAGTTTATTGATTTTAAATGATTTTTTTTTTTCAAACTATATAATATATAATAAAAATAATATTTAATTCTATAATAAAAATAAAATTCATTTCGAAATGACAACACCTCTTCATTTTATATAATAAAAACAAAAAGTAAAATCAATAAAAATTAAAAATTTTATCTCACATTTAAAAAAAAAATTTAAATTAAATTGCGATATCTTATCTTAAATTTGTTTGTCGTATTAATTTACTTAAGTATCTATTTCTAATTTTGGATTATTTATTATTATAATTTGTATGAAAAATATCAATTTTCTATATTTATTATACCCGAAAATAAAAACATACATATATTTATTTATTTATTAAGTTTTAAAATTATTTATTTATTTTTTTAGTTTTTTTTTGTTTTGTTTTTGTGCCTCCTATTTTTCTACACCATTTAATTCAAATTAATTTTACGTTTATTTAGGAAATTTTAAACAGTTAATTATAATTTTTTTCTACTACACGATGCGAAAATATTTTTTTAATATTAAATTTCAGTAATAAAAATCAGAATGTCATATTTCAACTTCTTTTGTTCAAATAAATCATTTTGTTTTTAGTTTTATCTTTAATTCAGAGGTGTACAAAATTTTGTTAGCGGGCGCAATTTAAACATTAGCAACATCATGAACTATGAATAAATTCATAAATAAAATTTTCTAAAACAAAATGAAGTGCAGATACTTTTTTTTTTATTGTGTATTGACAAAGTAGTTGAATTCAATTGACATATTTGGGGTTTTCACGTAAAAGTGCATCGAAGGAAAAATTTCCTACTCTACTTGAACGACCCGATTCAAAATTTAAATTGCAAACTAAAAACTTTCAGATGACAGATATGTTGATTGGTTTAAGAGAAACGTGTATTGGTATCTTTGAAGAAATGTTGATTAGTATTTTTAAAAAATGTTAGTTGGTATTTATCTGTTATATTATATTATTTTTTGAATAAATATGTATTTTTCACTTCGGAAAACCAAAATATAATTTTTGAGTTTTGATTTTGGAAAATATATAATTTTTAAATAAAAAAAATGCCAAAAAAATTTTTAAAACATTTTTAGAAATGATTTAGTCGAATGTGCTATTTTTATTTTATGCACTCCCAATAAAATCCAAAACCGAAACCAAATAAATTCTAAACTCCAAATAAATTCTAAAAACGAAATGTCAAATTAACTTAAAAAAATTTCCTCGAGCAAATAAATTATGTAATAGGGTTAAGGTAGAGGATATTTTAGTCGAGGATCGGAGGATCGGTGCAAATTTTTTATACATGAAACAGCAACAATTTATGTCAAAAATTTCCTCAAATTCTCCGATCCTCCGATACAAGTATAGTTTGCATTTTTACGTGAAGACCCCTGTTGTGATATGTTGAACAAGTGTATAGAGATGGAAAGTATTTCTAGCATTAAAAATTATTTTCTAGTAAAAAAATTATTAAGTATCGTTATGTTTCTTCTTTTAATTTTAGGAATTTTGTTTTAATTTATAGAAAATTACTTAAGAAATGTTCTAATGTTAATTAATAATTTTTTGGCATAACGAAAATTGACATTTTGAATATTACGTTAATTTTTTTAAGCTCAATTTTTACATTCCCAAAAATGAGATATTGGATCCGGACATTAATTGAATATATTTTTTAGTTAAAAATTTATTGGTTAACATCATATATTTGTAAGAAAAAATGTTTCAAAGAATCTTTTAAATTTAAATAATGTGTATATGTATATATGTATAAATTAGAAAACCAAATTTGACTATTTGAATTCAAACCGGTAACGTTAAACCGTAAGTTTAAAATTTTTTATTTTTTAATCGTGTTCTCAATTAAAAAATTTTCTACAGCGCTGATTTAGATAAAGATTAACATTAAAATTTGACATACTATTAAGATTACAGATAATACATTTAAGTTAAATAGTTTAAATTTAAAAACTATTAAGAATTAGTCATTCTAAATTATACGCCTTTATACTTCTTGTTTTACCTTTTTAAACGTTTTTTCTTTTTATTTTATTTTCTTAATCTCACTTAATGATCATAAAATATAACAGTTATAATAAAAAGTTTTTATTTTTTTTTTTTGTTTCAAAACCCAACACACTTAAACACCATTTGAATTTGCGTGGATGGGAATTATATCCCATGTAAAAATTTGAGTCCCTATATATATTAAAAGATAAAACCATCAGCAGTTATATTTTTCTACTTTTTAGAATATAGTAATGTAACATTAGTGGACAATTAATTCTTCACACATTATTAAAGTACATTGAACAATTTAAATACAGGGTGATTTAATGTTGGTTTACGAAATAATTTTAATATAATCAATTTTAAAATTTAAACCAAAATTAAAAAAAACCCAAATTAGATCAAAATGTCAATACTTAAATTAATTATTGAATAAATTATAAGTATAAGAATAAAAAATGTATAATTCATAATTAAAAACATAGTTAAAAATTTTCAACAACAAAATTAATTTCTAAAAGCAGAAATACATACATTAAAAATTTTAAACAAAGAAACAAAAAAAACAAACAAACTTATTACGTATTTTCTATCTATTTTCTATCTATTGTATCTTCTACTTATTACGTATTTTTTATCTATTTTACTCATCGTTGTTCATAAGAAATAAAAAGATAATTATTTAGCTATTTATAACTATTCAAAAAAAAAAAAAATTAAACATAATAACAGTTATAATTGTAATCATCATGTTGATTACAATTAAAACACCCGATAATACAAATGAAATAATTAAAAAAAAAAAAAACTTAAACCTACTTAAAAAAGAACATAATGACATACTAAATGTCATGTGTGATTTGTAGTTTTCTTCTTTAATTTTAAAAATAGACAACCGGAAGCATGAAATGTGTTTGTATCTTTTAATTTTTTTTTTGTTTATACAATTTTCTTTTTTTTTTTTTGCGGTTAAAAACAAATTTGTGAATCAAAAATAACAGGTAAATGTAAACATGACAATAGTAACTTTATCCCATACTTACTTGAGTTACTGTTTTTTTAAAAAAAAAAAAAAAATATCCAAATTAAAATTAGAAAAATAAATAAATTCTTAGGACTACTAATTATTATCAACTGACAAATCTTACGACAAACTAAGCAAGTGATATTTGATTTAATATTGAATCCAAAATGGAGTATATTTAATCGGGTTGAAAAATTAGGAGGGAAAATTAGGGAGGATTAGGAGGAAACACCGTAAATGCGGTTACGCAAAGAAAAGAAAAGTCTTGAAAGAATTTCGTTTAATATGTATTAATTTTTCGTTTTCAGTAAAACGAGTATATGTATATTTCGTACTTGTCTTGTCAGTAATCATTAATTGATTTGTTTTTTTTTTTCATAAAAAACTTATTTTCTTTCGTTTTTTAATATTTGAGCTCGTTTTTTTGTTTTAATTTGTTGTGGTAAAGATAATCAAAATAAAATTTCTATTCAAAGATTTCCGTTATTATTATAAAGATTTACTTTTTTTTTTGTTTGTCAAATTGCGCTTTAATAACTCATTTATGAATATAAAAAATATTCCAAATATTATTTTATATATAAAATTTTTTACTAACACAAATTATAACTATCATTACACTCTAATTCGTGTTTTGTTTAAAAAGTTCAATGCTCAACAAACAAAGAACATTAAAAAAGCGTTGTTTTCTTCTTGTTTTTTGTTGACTGTGTATTTTTTTAATTTTTTTTTTTTTTTTTTGTATTTTGGAAGTACAAAATTGGAAAAGTTAAAAACTCGAAAGGCAAAACAAAAAAAAAACAAAAAATTCAAAACCAGTGTAGAAAAGAAGCGAGTAAAAATTACACGGTTCAATGTTCTAAAAGTTAGCTTTTAATGCTAGAAGAAAAAATTTTTTTGCTTTTGTTTTTTGTGTAGAAAATATTTTTATTATTATTCATTTGAGTTTTGTTTTTTTTTTGTTTTTGTTAAAATACAAAGAAATTTGTTCAGTGAAGTATTAATTATATTTATATTGGAGTTATAAGCTTTTTTATAGGAATTTTTTAAAAACAGAATTTTAACAGAAGTTAAAGATACAAAAATCAATTAATGTTTTAGTGTGAAATATTCACAGTCAAATATTAAATGCAGGAAAAGATCTAGAATAGGCCGCTTAGTTCAAAAATGGCAATTCTAAAAAACAATATACATATTAAAAACATATTATACAATGTTAGCCTAAAAGTATGCAAATATTATTTGCATTTGATGTATTTTACATAATAAATAATAATAGGGGCTTCGGTAGCCTAGTGGGTAGGCGTGTGGCGTATTAACTGAAGGAGTGTGGGTTCGAGCCCTGCACAGGTCGTAAGTGTTTTTTCTTTACATACCCCCTTACGACCAAATATAATGTAAATATATAGTATATAATATAAACAATATATAGTATATAATATAAACAAAATAAATAATATTAGTATATAATTTAATATAAAAATTGTTTATACTAAACTTTTTATATTAAACTTTTATTTAATAATAAAAGTTTAATATAAAAAATTTAGTATAAAAACCTATGATGGTTCAATAATATTGCATTACATTTATGTATGTAATATTAATATAAATAAATAAACAAAATTTTAGGGGCCTCGGTGGCCTAGTGGTTAAGCATGTGGCTTATTAACCGAGGGAGTGCGGATTCAAATCCTGCACGGGTAGCAAGTTTTATTTAATTGAAAGCAAATCCCCCTTGTTACCAAATATAGTGTATATATATATAATATAATATAAACAAAATAAATAATATTAGTGTATAATTTTATAATTGTATTCGACCTATAATGACCTTAGTAGCCGATGGTTTTGTAATATTGAAATATCCTATGTGATTTGTAATATTAATATAAATAAATAAATAAAATAAATAATTTTAATAGGGGCCTCGATAACCTAGTGGTTAAGTACGTGGCTTATTAACCAAGGGAGTGCGGGTTCCTACAAAGGTAGGAAGTTTTAGTATTTAAAAACAAATACTCCTTGCTGTCAAATTCCGTGCAAATAAATATAGAATAAATAAAACAAATAATATTATTGTATAAACTTAATAGCAGTATTCAACTTATAATGGCCTTAGTAGCCGATGGTTTTGTAATATTGCAATATTCTATGTGATTTGTAATATTAATATAAATAAATATTCTACAGGTAACTCAGAGAAGCGAGTTTAAGTTCTCCACATGTCTACACAGGGAAGCATTATAAAAGTTATTCTGTTCAATATTCTGGAATCTAAAAGATAGCTTTTATTGCTAGAAAAGTTATTTTTTGATTTTTGTTTTTTGTGTACAAAACATTTTTATTATTGAAAAAATATTTTATTGAATAAAAGTTCTCCCCTAATGGCCCCCTCTTGTATTTAATATACATAGTTAAACAACATAAATAATATAATACATAAATTAATAATATTATTTAACTTATAATGCCAATAGAAGGTTTTATTAAAAATACATAATCTTATGTGTGTTTTGTATAATAAATAAATAAAATCAATGTTTAAAAACTGCTTTAAAATAAAATTAAAATATATAATTGAAATTTACCAACTTGGTTTATCAAAAATGACATTACCTGTGACCCTTAATATACATTTTTCTTTATATACGCCCCTGATTGTTTCCACTTTTGTTTTTAATTATTAAAAAGATAGTAGTTTTCGTGCAATAGAAGCACATTTTCATTTGATCCGATATAAAGAGAAAGCAAATGTTTAAAAAAAAAAACAAAATCAATGAAATTTTTTTTTTTTTAATTTGTTACGCTTTAATAATTTTTTTTTTTTGTTGTACCTGATAATAATTGATTCTTAAGATGTTTTTAATTGAAAAACATCATTATCAATTAATGTATCATAATTAAATTGTTAGTATCTATTCAATTGTAAGTCTTAACACTACTGACTTAAGCTAATGGAAATCAATTAGAAATCCATAAATATTTAACTAATAAGAATTTTTTTTTCATTTTATTTTCTTTTCTTTTAAAGATTTTCTTTATATTAATATTTTAATTTAATTTTAAATTAAATATTATTTAATTTTTTATAATCTTTGATTTTCCAATAAGATTTAACATTTTTTTTTATTGAAAACAATTTAATTATCAATAAAAGTTTTCAAATAATATTTTGTATAGAAAAAAATAAGGTTAAAAAAGAACTTATAAATTAAAAATTTAAATCACAGACATCAATTTTTTTTTTGTTCACTTAAAATAGTTTTTACCACATAATTGTTCTTTTTATTTATGGTAATTTGTTTATCATAACAACTTTGTGTTACAATTATTTCTAATATAACTCTTATAAAATTAGAAACCACCGGTCTATAAATTTTAATACTTTAAAGAATCTTTTTAGTAATATAATATACATATACATATAAAATTCTTATATACTTATAATACAATACACATTATAATAAAAAAAAACTTTGGCTGGACACGTACAATATCCCTAAAAGAAAAACTAAAAATTAAATAAATAAAACAACCCTTTTCAATTTATAACTAAACTCAAGTTTTTTTTTGTTTGTTTTTTATTTTGAAATGAATGCTATTTTTTGGAAAATGCCAATTTTTTTTCTTTTTTTAATTTTTTGTTTGAGATTGATTGACTAGACAGTTTTTTGAATCTTTTAAAATTATATTAAAATCTGTAATGCTTTTTTCTATATCTAAGTTATATTATATTTTTCTGAAAATTTTTAAATCTGAAGGAACACGTAAAATCCTTAAAACTAAAATTTGTAACACTTCAGTAAAAGTTAAAAATGTTTCAGTTAAAAAAAAAAACCCCCCCAAAACAAAACAATGATTCTAAAGAAAGAGAAATGACATTACAAATAAAAATAAAAAGGGAGAAAATATTAACAAAAAAATAAAATTAAAAGGAAAATGCTTAATAAATATGAATTTAAAAAGTGGTGGGCGCTGGTTTAATGGTTTGTTTAAGTGGGTAATTAAAGTTAAATAGGCTTATATAATTCTTTAAGGTTTATGAACTATTCATGATAAAGAAAAAATTAAGAAAATGTTTTTTATTTGAATTAAAATTTTATATATTTTTTTTAATTTATTGCGAGGGTGGTTGCAATAGAAAAAAATTTAATTGTGAAAGAAAGTTAAATTTCAATTAAAAATTTTTTTTAGAAATCATTTAAATTGGTATTTACTTAAAAATAAGAAAATTATTTCAAGTATTTTTAGTTTAAACTTAAGTTTATTTCTCATTTAATTTTGTTTTAATTAATAATCGTTGAATATTATTTTCAAAAGATTATTTCAAAACATTTTCTATAGTTTTACAATTTCAATATAGTTTTCAAAAATAGCATAAAAGAATAAATATAGAAATTTGGAAAATAAAAAAAGAACTTAGTTGAATATTATAAAAAAAATTTCTTATGTCTTAACCTAAAACCTGAAAGATATAAAAAAAATTAAAGTGTAGACAGAACTAAGAGTAACGAGAGAAGATTATTAATCCTTTTACATAAATTAAAGATTATTAGTCCTTCAATTACATAAAAATTTTTACTACATACTTCACTAAACAAAAAGTTAATGATACTTCGATTATGTTGTTTAATTTGAATAAGTACAGTGCAGAAAAATTATTCATTAAATATGAACAATATAATGGAATTGAACAAAACCAAGTCGAGGCAGGAATAAAAGTTAAACAACGTACAATGTAATACTAAAGATTTTTAATAGGACACATTTTCGAAAAAACAATTAAAACAATAATTTTCAAGGTTCTAATTAAAAGCGCTCAAGAGATACAGAGAAAAACCAAATTTTGTAAAATTATGGTTTTACATAACGGTAAATTTTAAAACTAAACAAAAAAAAAGAACTATATAATTTTTATATTGATTTATAAACTTTCTTGTCGTAAAAAATTTATTCTCGTTTCGCGTTCTTAGACTAAAAAATATTAACTATAAAACTAAAGTAAATGAGATATAAATATTTAAAATAGGACTTTTAAAAACTTTTAGAATCTGTATAGCTCCGTAATAGGAGCGACTACATAAAAAGATTTTTCCACAATATTAATTTTTTAATAAAATTAAGGCTTTATGATTATCATTTTATTGCTCTCTTTTAATTGGTGTAAAAGTTTTGTAAACAGACGCACGAACAGATTAAAACTAATAACGAAATTATTCAAACATTTTTTAGTAAATGAGCTAAAAAAATAAAAAATAACGCTTCAACCAAACAAATGTATTACTGAAGGATTCAACTAAATTTTTATATTCATTTTGTAAAAGAACTGTATATGTAATATGTAATAAAAATGTTTTCAGGTTGATTAAGTTTAAAATTCTTAACTTTTTATTAAGAATTCTAAAATGATAAAAAAATTGTGATTTAACTAAAGTATAAAGAGCAATAATATAAAGAAGAAATACATTAGTTTAAAGAAGTGAATGAATAAGAAGGCAAAAAAGAAAATAGCTTATAAATTAAAAAAAAAATGTTGATGTTTGTAATAATAAAAAAGTTTATTATGTTGTCAACCATTAATTATATGCATTTTATTTAATTAGATTTCCTATTTTCTTTTTTTTTTTTTTAAATAAAAATACATTCTATAATTTTTAACAACTTTTCATTACACAATTTTACACAATTATTATTTAACATTTTTTTTTTTTTTCTTTTTGCATTATTTAAAGTCATACTATATGTTTTCTGTCCTATTATACATTATTAAAGTGAATTCATGTCATAACTTTTTTTTTTCTTATCTTTAATTGTTACTATATAGATAATTGTCTATTACTTAATATCCTTTACGATTTTAAAATAAGAATGAATACAAAAAATAAAAAATAAAACTTACAATTCATTCACTTTTTACTTTCTTTTAATATTACAAAAAATTTCATAACCAAATAAAAATTATTTTTCCGCTCCCAATAAAAATTTTATTTACAATATAAAGATTTATTTATGATTTTAATTTAATAATATGGAAATTAGTTATTACTTAATTAATATATATATATGTATTATATATATATATATCTTTCTACCCATCCAAAACGCGAATAGAAAAAGAAAAAAACTATGAGATAATTCTGCGTGCATTCATTCAATATGTGAATTGCAAAAGATAAAAAAAAAACCCCTGTTCAATGAAAAACTAAATAAAATTGCACAAAAAAAATAAAAATTCACAAGAACTTGTTAAATGCTTAATTTTTTCATAAAACAATTCAAAGAAAAAGCTTCATAATATACAGAGTGTTCAGTTGTTGTAGTAGTAAAAAATACGTTACAGAGAAAAAGAGTTTCTATATAGTAGATTAAAATTACAAAAAAAAGTAGAAGATTGTCTTAACACATCATTTTTTTTAATTTAAGTCAATTTTAACAAATTATTTTTGTTCATTTTAACTATTTATACAATCTTCTATTTTTATAATATAGGACACATAAGTGTATATTAATTTGCTTAATTTGACGTTTTCAACCTTTTTTCTTTTATTCCTAACCATAATTGATGTCGTATATATTAAATATCTTAACATGTAAGTAATAATTTGTGATTTACATCTAGTGTGTTTTTTATTTTTATCTTAAAAAATATTAAAATTTATTAAATTTTTTGCATTATCCAAAAATTTTATTCAAATTTACTTCAGACCGTAGTATTTGAAATTGAGTGATCCTAGTCAGCCGTTCAAATAAACGGCTTAACATTGTCATATAAAAAAGATTAGAAAAGTATTTTTTATGTGACAGACAATTCTTTACACAAAAGACCATCATAAGACTAAGACCATCATAATTTTTCATTACTGCATTAACTCTTAAAAACAACAGTGTTACAGCTTTCATTTTCTATTTATAAAATACGCTTTCTATTCTAATTCTAAGCTATTCTTTACCCATTATAAATTTAAGCTATTTCTATTCTAAGCTGTTCTTTGAGAAAAGCTTTTATATTTAGATTCCTAATTTAGCATAGATTTTTTTAAGGTACAGTTTTGAGGCTCCTAGTCTAATTTTCTATTTACAATGTGTGCAGTTTAATTTTTGTTGGATGTGCATTTGCAACAGTCTGCCAAGTGAATATATACCAACCATTGTCCAACAATGCGCTATTATAAATGTTACATAATAGTTTATATTATTATTTAGGGTTGGTGGAAGTATAACATTGCCATGAGTTTTAATGTATGAAAAATTACCAAAACAAAAAACAAAGAAAAATTATAAATATATGTATGTTTAATGAAGAATATATAAAAATAAAAGAAAAAATATTTTTTTAAAGTCTTCTCTTTTCATTATTATTTCATTATTTCTTAAATCGTTCATTACGTTTCAATTTGAATTTTAAATGCAATTTAATAACAATAATAAAAAGGTACTATAGTGTGTGATTTTTTCTAAAAGAGTGCGCAATTTACTCTAAATATAAGCAAACCATAAGAAAAAATAAATCATTATTTAAAAAAAAAAAAACGATTCAAATGTTTTTTTTTGTTTTGTTGTTTGTATAATAAAAATTTTTTCCGACTTTAATGATTTTTAAACTATATGTTTTTAGCCATGATAGTTATAATTTAATTTTTTTTTTAATCATATATATACATATCACATATACTATTGGTAAATCATATATTAACATTTAAATCCACATAATATACATATGTATCTAGATATATTTATTAATATATATAGTCAAATTATTCTTACATATGTGTAACGTTAAGGTCTGATTCACCTCAATTTACATTTTAACAAAGAAAAAATGAAAAACTAAAAACATGTCTTATTCCTTTAATTTCTTCAATTTCAATTCTATTAAAATTTGTCTGGTTGTTTTTTTTTTTTTTTTAATTTTTATATTTGTCTGCTTTATGAAATTATTATGTTTTTTTTTATTTCGTCTGTATGAGAATACTTGCAGAATTAAATGACATTTAATTATTGTACACTCAGAATCAGATTAATTAAGGACATACAACATATTGAATAACAAGAGAAATTTATATTAAAAATGACCATTTTACTTTTACTTTAAAATTTTAGATTTTATAGATTCAATGGACTTAAGATTCTATATTTGGAGAGCTATTGAATTTAGAATTTGAATTCAAGATTCCATTTGGAGAACTATTGAACATAAATTTCATCTTTTTTAATCATTATTCCACAAAATATCATTCCTTTCATTCCTTTTAACTTCTAAAGAATTATACTAAGTAGTGTTCATCTATAAGACTTAAGTCTGAATTGAAATCTCACATACAGGAGGTTAGGTTTCTTGTGTTTCTAGAAATCTTGGAGAAAAGTTAAAAATGTTTTAAGCTTGTCACTGTGGATTACTGTGAAATATTTTAAATGGAAAGAGAAGTTTAAGAAGAAGAAGAGGTAGTGAAGTGATATTTTCAATCAAAATAATTAAAGCTCAGTTAAAATTGTCCAAGTTTAATTTAATATTTACAAATATTTGAAAAAACTAGCTCTAAGAGAAATTACTTTTCTGAAATTATGGTTAATCTGAATTCGATACGTATTCCATTAAGTTATAGTTGTTTCGATTCGTTCTAAATAGTTCGCTCGTCTCCTACAGCGTCTGATCGAGTTCCATTAAGTTAGTTACATAATATTATATTGCTTCCCTTTTTTTTTATTTTTTTTTTTCTTTAGCTACTTATATAATAAAAAATCGCCTGACATGAATTCTATTATTCCATTATAATATTCGCTTAAAATCTGTCTTTATTAATGTGCCACTTAGTATGTATTAATATGTCTGTCTTATTAATTTTACACATAATATACGTAAGTATAAAAAAACCAACAATTGAGTATTTATATTTATTAGGAAAATTTTGTAATAAAAATTCATATTCCGATAGAAAATGCAATTGTTTCAATTTACACTATAATATTATACTTAAGAATATGTATTATACAATTAACATTATTATTATTAATGTATGTACTTATTATATATATATATATATATATATAGCATATTATGTTGTATATATATGTATTATTAATTATGTTAAAAGAAAAAGGGGCAATTGAAGATAAGAGAGAGAATAAAATTACTATAAAAACATGCATATTTCTTTACAAGTGCATGAAAAAAGGCATAACATACTTTAGAGATGGATTGAATGAAAATAAAAATAAAAACATCTTTCAAGAAAATAAATATATTACTATATAAATTTATAAATGTATATAAGTATTTTATTTCTATTTACTATTATTATATATAGACTATTTTGTAAATCTAGTAATTGAATTCATTTAAATTGTTGGTCAATTATCAATTAAAGAGTTTTTCCTCAAAAAGCATGATTTATTTATTTGTTTTTATTTTATTGAAAATTCAACATGGGTTAGTTATGCACATATGTATGTTAAAAAAAATTTTTTTTTTTTCTCAAATAACTTAAGAAACAAATTAAATAAAAATTAAGTATATAGATTTTTGTATTTTATAGTTTAAAAAATGAAGATGCAGCAAAAAAAAAAAAAACATGTGCGGGTTGTATTTATTTATGTCAATTATTATTAAATTAAAATGTCCAACTTAAGTCTACATACACACAAATATAAATTTATTTAAATTTATTACGAAGCAAATTCATTATATAGAATTGATGGTTTCTTTAAAAACTGTTGGAATTTTTAATAATATTTTAGTATTTTTATTATTAAAATTACCTTATGTTGACTCAATTATATATAAATATTGAAACTTGAATGTCCGAAACTTACCTATAAAGAGAAAATAAAAAAAAAATATTAAATTATAGTATAATATATTATAATAAAATTTAAAAAACTGAAATTTTTCTTTTAACTATAACACATTTTTTTTATTTCAGATTTGTTAATATACAGGTTACTTACAGTCTTAATTCAATTATTCAATATACTAGCATTAGAAATCAAATCGAATTCTGTTTTACCTAATTAAAACTGTGTACTAGAAATTATATACAGTTTCTCCATGCCTAAACCTTTAACGCACTAAAATAACTCACCATTTCCAATACTCGTATCTAAAACTATAAATGATAATTATAGTTTTTGATACGAGTAATGGAACTGGATTATAGTACTATACAAATCAAGCATTTTCAATAAGAAACATTACCTAAAGCCACGTTAATAATTTTATATCTAATACTGAATTCAAAATCGTAAATTCCATCAAAATTATAACAAATATAAATTAAAGGTTTCTTTTATCTCCTATATAAGAGAGGGATATCGAAATTTTCTAAACACACAAACAAAAGTCCCTTAGTAGTGTCAAAATTTATAATGACTAAACGCACCTCCTCTATTATATATCCTTTATATATATATACATATATATATATTGGTACTCGGCATTATATTGGATAGAGCGTAGGAATATGAAAGTATAAAAAAACGAATGCAGAAACTTGGAATTGGGAAACTGCATGTGAACCATAAATTCGCCTTCAAGCCCTCTAACAAGATCTTTAAAGGTACAATACATACAGTAGTATATTACACCTTCCGCGATTAGGTAATAACTGACTGACAGCGCCACTGTAGTAGCCTTATTATTATTATTAATATTACGATACAAAATTATACTATTTATTTTGCGCCTTCGGTAGCCTAGTGCGGGTAGGCGTGTGACGTATTAACCGAAGGAGTGTGGGTTCGATCCCTGCACAGGTCGTAAGTGTTTTTTTCTTTACATACCCTCTTACGACCAAATATATAATGTAAATATATAGTATATAATATAAACAAAATAAATAATATTAGTATTAGTATATAATTTAATAATATAGTATAAAAAACTATATTGACCTTAGTAGCCGATGGTTCAATAATATTGCATTACCTTTATGTATGTAATATTAATATAAATAAATAAATAAATAAATAAATATTTATTTTTGAATAATCTAGTTGTAGTTTAAATCCAAGCCCCTTCGATTTAAAGACCGATGACTTTATCATTACGCTATGAGTCAGATAATTTTAAACTCCACATTTGACGAAAATTGAAATATTTGATGGCACCTCTGTTAGAAAAAAAATTAAATTTTTTAACAACTTATGTTCCAAAGAACATAACTAAAAATACAGAATTACATTTTTTAGCCAATCTCATTTTTGAAGGTAAATTTAAAAGATAAAACTTAATGCAATTTAGTTTTACATTTGATTTGAATAGAACACTAATATTTCTTTAGTTTACAACAATATGTAATTCATTCTTTAAATAGAATTTTAAATATATGTATATACATTATATTTAAATTGTAAATCATTTTCTAAACAAAAAAAAAAATTTTTTTTTTCGCCCACTTCTGGTTCTATTTAAATGTGACTTTTAAAATTTCATTAAAATATATACATTCGAGTTATTATGACTTAAAACAACAAAAAAAAAAAAAAACATTTTTATAATCATAATTTTAAAATAGAAAATTTTTTAATGTTCTTTAAAATCTCTTACTTCATTTTTTTTTGGAAGTTTTTATTGTTTTCTAACAAAAATACAAAATTATCAGCAAAAGTTCAAACAACTTCTATAATATTTAATTATTATCATTTTTTTGTCATTACAAAAAAAAATATTTGAGTCATTTTTATTTTTAATATAATATGAGTAAAGTTTGGCCATTTCTTAATGAGGTTTTCGGTATACACAGATACTTAGGTATTCGAAAACAAATTTTTTTTTTTTTTATCAAGCAATATAAATAAATAAATAATTAGTTGTTGATTCAGTTTTTTTTTTTTTTTTTTTTTTTTAATATTAGTGAATTATACACACAAATTATACTTTATCTTTATTTTGACATCGTAAAGGGAATATTTTGTAAACAAAATGTTCTAATAGATAAATATTTTTTCTGGATGACCTTGTATTGCACTATTTGGAAGAGTATTAAAAATAAATTAAAATAATATAATAAATTTCAACAAAAAAAAAAAATTCAAAAATCGAAATCGAACAAATCGTAATTTAGAACAGAAAATCATATTTTTGAAGAATATATTGAGTCATATTTTTTTTTTTTTTCTTACAGAGGAGTATATTTTTTTCATTTTGTATAAACAATATCACTTATATGATATAATTAAAATATACGTTGATCTGTTCTTGTTTATGAATGTGAAGAATAATATTGCTAGAGCAATGAAATATTATTTTATTACCAAACAAAATCAGCAATAATAAATGACCGATGATTCAAGGTAGTAGTGTTAAGTATAAAATGAAAAATTTAAAATTTAAAAATTGCGATGCATTAGATATTCTAATTGTTACAGATCCAACTTAGTTATGAGATAATTTTTATATTTATATTCGTAAATACACAAAAAACAACAGGATTTCCGAAAAGTATATAACTAATTCTGAGTGTAGCTATGAAAAATTAAGGGAAAAATATGGATTTTACCTTAACAAGATGGCTGCTTAATCATCTCTGTAGTAAAGTTTGTCAAAAAAAAAACAAATACATACTTGAATTGTTTATTAATACCTTAATAGTAAATAGAAACCAAAATTATTCAAAAAAAAATTTTAAAAGTTAAAATTTTATAAATTTTTATTTTAATAATACTTTCTTTTTAGTACATTTCCAAAAAAAATTTTATAAAATCCGCTTATTAGTTTCACTCTGATCGTCCGTCCATCTGTTTACTAAACTTCTACTATAGGACCGTTAAAGATAGAGCAATGAAATTTTCACTATGCGTATAGGTCTCATAAAAATATTAATATTTTTAAAGAACAACTTTTTTATGTGGCTCCATCCACTATAGAGTTACAGCCCCTCAAACTTTGAAAATGCTTTATTTTTAAATCTGTATATCGCAAGTTCTGCTTAACATTCCTTCCTTCTAGTTTTCCAATCTAAAAACGCTAAAAGACCGGAACTTTTTTTACAAGGTTATGAACTTAACTTACAATTTTTCTTAGCAATATCATATTTATGCAATATTTTGCAATTTACTATTTAAATTTACCTTTATGTAAAAACTAAATTTTCCCAGATTTTGCTTCTTTTATAACTCCGGTATGCTTTTAGTTAAACCTTAAAATTTAAAGAGAAAAAAGATTTTTTAGAATTAGTGTACGTGTAAGTTGTCTCAAAAAAATTTTTTGTACCACCACAGTTTAAGAACTAGCCCTACTCAAAAATTAAAATTATATGTAAGTTAAGCACCTGTACAAATCTTTTTCAAAATAAAAGTTAAAAATATAAGCTTCAACTTTATATTTTTACATTTGTTAATAGTTTTTCTTAATTATATATAAAGTTCCCTTAAAATTGAAGAAAATGTCTCTTTATTTTTCACATTTTTTTCTTATTGTATCAAATTCAATAAAAACTTTCAAATTTTATTGCAAATTACAATAATTCTAAACAGTTTATATTGTATTTTGGAAAATTGTGCGCCATTAAAAACCATTGGTTTACATTCTGCCTTATTAATAAATTTTTTTTTTTACAGAAATCTGAGAAATCTGAGAAATTTTTAAAAATTGGGTTGAACATTTTTTTACAAAATTTAATATAGCTAAACATTAAATGCTAAAATGTGTATATACCTTAAATATTGCAAACATAAAATAAATCAAATTCCGAAGAAACGAATAAAATGACAAAGAAGTTATATTGTTTTTTAATTGAAAAACAAATTTAAAGAAAAATTGAATTTTAAAATTTTGTTTTTTTTTTTTTAAACTAAAAACCACAAATCACAAACAGAAAGCTCTTTTATATTTTCAAATATGTATACATATATATTTTTTTTTTGTATATTGTACCATATTGTACCTATATATTATAAAATAGTCAATGAAAATTTTGATTTTAATTTTCTTTTTATTTCAATTATTTTTTACAGGAACAATTTTATAAAATTTTACATTAAAATTATAATTTAGAAAAACTTTACAGTTTGGAAAAATTATTTCTAAAAATAGATATAGCACTGGATATGGAGATATGAATAGATATTATGTTATTGAATAAATTTGTTCTATTATTTATTAAAATAATAAATTTTTATGAACAACATACATAATATTAAATATTGGATGCAATATGCAATATGCAAATATTAAATATAAAAAAAATGATTTTAAATTATAATTTTTATTCCGAAATATTAAAATATTATTGAAAATAATTAAAAAAATAAAATGAATGGCATGGCGATGAATTTCAATTTTCATATTTTAATTAATGTTTAGTGCGTTTTATCAGATTATACAAAAAAAAAAAAAATATAGGTATCTTTAATATTAAATTAATTATTCATGGTTGCTATTAAATAAAAATAATACTGCAATGATCATTTAGAGTGGGTGTTAAAGTTTATTTTTTTTTTTTATATTTAGTAAAATCACTAAATATGTAAAAAAAAAACAAAAATAAATATTAATTTTTATTTAAATAATGTATAAATAAATATTTTACAAATTAACAAAGTATAATAAAATAAAAATAAATTGTATTTGTGGAGGCAGAAAGATATAAGGATATTTTAGACGCAATCCGTAAAAATATTAAAAAAAACATTCGGACTTATATTAAAAACAAAAATTTTTTTTTTTATTAAATTTATTTTTTGAAAATTATTTTAAGGTATGAATAGTTAAATTATTATTTTAATCGACCAGTGTAGTAATATACAAAAAATATGTATTAAAAAGTGTTAAAAGTTTAATTTAAATGTATTTAGACTGAAAATTCTTATACATAAAAATTAATTGACAATTTTAGATTTAAAGTCAACGACTGCATATGCAGTTATGTTATATATGTTTTATATGCAGTTTTTGACTGCAGTTTGAAGTTTATCGAATGTGTGCGTTGGCTACGAAATTTCGCGTTTTAAAATCTCGTGTCTCAAAATCTCAAATATTTTTTTTATTAATTAAATTTATTGGGTGGGGTATGAAAATCCAAAAAATTAAATTTTTTACAAAAAACTTTTACAAAAAAAATTTCACAAAAAAATTTTAAAATTTATTTATTTATTTATTTATATTAATATTACATACATAAATGTAATGCAATATTATTGAACCATCGGCTACCAAGGCCATTATAGGTTTTTTGTACTATTATTAAATTATATACTAATATTATTTATTTTGTTTATATTATATACTATATATTTACATTATATTTGGTCGTAAGGGGGGTATATAAAGAAAAAACACTTACGACCTGTGCAGGGATCGAACCCACACTCCTTCGGTTAATACGCCACACGCCTACCCACTAGGCTACCGAAGCCCCTTTTAAAATTTAAATTAATATTGTATATATATAATTTTTAAAGCCGAAATTTTATTTTTAAATTTTTTTGGCTGTTCGACTTGTTTTATGCGACATTTTTTTTTTTCAACAAAAATGCTAGCTCCCAATAATTCGCGAGATTTCGATATGCTCCCATCAAAAGTATAGTGATATGAGATATGAAAGGTTTTATTAAAATTTTATTTGTAAATTATTTAAAAGCAATTATTTGTAACCCAATGCAAATGGGTCACAGGACTTATATGTAAAGATAAGTTGTCTCTCTCCCCCCTACCAAACAACAATAACAATAAATTTTTGTACCACAGGTATATATTGACAGATTTGCCTGAATAATAAGGATACGATGAATTATCTGTGGAACATTTCTACATTTATATTAATGTATAACTTTATATAATTTGGGGGCTGTTTTATATTTTTATTAATTTTACATAATATAGATAAGTATGACAAAATTAGAAGAATAAATTACTATAGTTATATTATTTGTTAAATTTGATTGTAACATAAAATGAGTAAAGAACGCGTATTTTATTATCTATGTTACATAATAAAATAAAAATTTGTATTCCTCATAAAAATTTGATTAAATTGTTATTTTTTTTTATTATGACAGGGACTCAGGGTTCAAAATATAAAAGCACACAAAATTTAAAAATTTTATTTAAAAAATACCTTCCATTATTTTAAAAATATTTCATAAAAAACTAAAACTAATTTCAAGTATTTCTTATATATAATTCTTTAAATTTTTTTTTAAATTACTTAACCACAATAAAATATGAAAAATTACATAACAAGTAGCAAAATTTATTGTGTAACAATCAAATTAACTAATACAATGCAATCAAAGAATTTATAAACCGCAACCACTGCGTCAGCTGATTTTAAATTAACTTTTACTATTTTTTTTTTTTTAATAAAATTAAAAACAAAAAAAAATATAAAGAAGTTATAGGCATTTACAATAATTTTATTAACTTGTTATTGTAAATATAAATTTAAGTATATATAGTAACATACTATAATACAAATGTATATAATTGTTTATATATACATATATATAATTGATTCTAAAGATCTTTTAAAAATTTACAAATATTTACATTAGTTCCTCAGGGGACTTATACAGAGTTTTACTGTATTTAATTGCAATTTTATTTGTAGAAAATTCTCTGAGAAATCTCAAGCTACCATTTTAATGAAGAATTTAATGTATCTTGTATCTTTAAGATAAGATTGTAAAGGATCATTAAAAATTGAATATTTTTAGTTGAAAGATGATAAGACAAAAAATCTTGATGACAACAAAGTATATGAACGAATGTGTAAATATAAAATAAAAGTTGTAAAAATAAAAAAAATTAAAAAAGCATTGACCAACCCTCTGTTGGACATTAAAATGTTTTATAAGAAACGTAAGTGACGTAAGTCTTTTAAAATCAAATGTGAGCCCACAGTATCTTCAGGAAGAGGGTCTCTTACTACCTGGCACATTAATGTGACAGTTAAGGTCTAGATTTAATTATTAAATAAATAATATCAAATGGTGACTATAAGCTAAATTTTTTTTTTTTGCTTTTGTAAACACAAAAAAGATTTTATTAAAGGTAGTACTTTATAAAAGTTTTAGATGTAATACATAAAACAGATTAATTAAGAGTTGATGCAGAAAAACAAAATCAATTGAATTAATCCAATTGAATCTCGTGTTCTGTGTTTAAGTAAAATAATATTGTATCAGCATACGTTGTATATACAATTTTCAATTTTCAATTGAAAGAAAGTGTATAATTGTAACAATAATGAAACAAAATCATAAGTTAATCTATTCAATAAACTATATTAAAATATATAAGTATACATATATTAAAAATTCTGAAAAACTATAGTTTGATGGTAAGATAATGAAATTCTTCGTGTCAGTTTTTTTTTTCTTTGTTTTTAAGGAAATTGCAATACAGGTTTATGTGTTAATGCAAAAAAGTTGTCTGTTTTTTTTTTTTTTTCATAAACAGAAATTTATAAGATTTGTATAGAGACAAGAAAAACAAGCATTTGTAAACTATTGTATAAACTAACTACATACATACATATATTCTTATAAATATAAGCGTGAACTGAACAATTTGTTACGCTTCAAAAGAATTTAGTTTATTCTGCACGATTCGGCTGGCTGAAGTTTAGCGTGCTAACAAAACAAAAAAATTATTTTTTCTCTTTAAGTTCACCGTCATAATAATGTGAAATCATATGAGAATAAAATGATTATTCACACATTACTTTATAAACAAATAATATATTAAATATATTATATTATATTCATTAATTAGAATTATATATTTTTAGCCAAAAAGAAAAAATTAAAAAAAAAAAAACAACATTTACAATATAATATTATTTAGAAAACCTTTAAGTCCATTATTATAATGGAAGTTTAGACTTAATTAAAGATTTAAACTCAAGTTTAAAAATTGTTTAATTGAATTTAAAGGAAAAACGGGCACTTTCATGATTATTTTCCCAAAAAATAAATAATGAATAAAAATGTTTTCAAAATTTATCATCAGATTTGAGTTACAGAATGGTACAATTATTAGAGTGATCTACCATTGAAAGTGGCTGTGTTGTAAAACAATAATTATTACTTTATAATATAGCATTTTCTGGTCAAATTCAGGTATTTATTAAATATTCTCAGGTATTTACTAAATATATTCAGGTTTTTGCTAAATATATTCATGTATTTACTAAATAAGTTCAGATTTTTGTTTTTGGAATTCAGAGTTTTACTAAATAAATTCAGATTTTTACTAAATAATTTCAGATTTTTTTTTTGGAATTCCGATTTTTACTAAATAAATTCAGATAATTTTTTTGATTCAAAAATTGTAAAAATTAAAACTTTTCTATTGATAAACATGTAAAAATTCTTTAAAATATTTATCGTCGACTTGTCTAACTTTGACCAGGTAACGTAACATTGACATTGATCAATAAAATAAAATTGTTTTCTCATATTGATTAAAACCACAAACTTTCATTGGGGTTATTCAAACTTTGACCACCTGTTTTCTCATAGTTGATTAAAATCATTAACGTTGACTTAATTTTGCAAAAATTTTCTATTTTCTAGCGAAAATAGGTACTTTAATTTTTATTACACTTTTAGTCTTAAAAAGTGGTCAAAGTTAGATAAGTCGGCGGTAAATGTTTTTCAGAATGTTTGCATGTTTATCAATAAATAGTTTTTAATTTTTACTTATTTTTAAATTAAAAATATTATCTGAATTTATTTAGCAAAATTCGAAATTCCAAAAAAAAAACCTGAATTTATTTAGTAAAAATCTGAATTCATTTAGTAAAACTGTGATTTTCAAAAAAAAAAATCTGAATTTATTTAGTTAATACCTGAATATATTTAGCAAAAACCTGAATATATTTAGTACATACCTCAGCATATTTAGTAAATACCAGAATTTGACCAGAAAATGATATATATAAAATTTCAATGAGAAAGAAAAAAATTTTATTATGCCTTCTAATTCAAATATAAAATTAGAATAAAATATACAAACAAATACAATTGTATCGATTGCAATTTAAGCAATTGTATATGTACAATTCTATTACACAAGTCTACTATTACACAATTATACAAAATAACTTATTAAGATCAATCAAATCAAAATATATTTCTCACATTATATTTCTATTTTTTTAGCATCACTCTTGCTCCGATATATATCTAATTGAATTGGGAACAAAAATAACGCATCTAACAATAGAAGTCCAGAAAAATATTAAAATATTATAGGTAAAGTGAGTAGAGAAAGTAAAATTTTCTTGAAAACAAATCTTTTTTAACATTGGAATAATATAAATTATACACTTTTATAATAGATTTTATATTTAAAAACAAATGAACACATTTATTTTTCCAACAATTTAACAGATTAAATCAACCTTTCCTTTTACAATTCCTTTATATAAAGTTACTATACATTTATAGGTGTTGTGGAGAAGAATTTGAGGGACATAAGATAATAAGAGAAAGTTGATAGGTAAATTTTAAGCCAACTTGCCTATAGCTTCTTTTTAAAAAGTTGCAAATTATATAATGAACCATATCTATAAACACATACCATATCGAAAACACATTGCATGGAATTGGTTCACATTGGTTCTATGGTTCATATTTTAAGAGTTTTCATAATAATTGAGTTTTCATAATCAGTTTTAAACTGTGCATCAAGGAATTACCACGTTTTAAAAATCAGAACTTGAAGCCTTCGTGGTGTTGTGTTGAAATTGGTTATAATTATACTGTTAAAAGGACCATTAAGGCTTAGATTATTATCTTAAAATTGTAACTTAAAATAAAAATCAACTAAATGTTAATAAAATGTTTATTTAAATTTAATTTAATTTTTATCTTATTTATTTGTTTTTATTTATTCTTTTAGTAAAATCGATTACGATATCTAAATTTGAAATGAATTTAAAATAAATTCTCTTTAATAAATTTTTAAAATAAATTTTTAATTAAAATCGAAATGATATTTGCATGATAATAAAATGATTTCTTCAATTTCTTTTTTAAAATATTTTTTTAATTTCATTTTATATTGCGAATTTTAAAAATTTATTTTTTCTCAAAATAATTTTTTAATAAAATTCAGTATAATGACCCGAATTTATATATATGTGTGTATATATATATGTATAAATATGAAAACTTATATAATGAATATATAATAAATTTAAATACATAAAACAGGTCATTTTAATTAAATTATTTTATAAGTTAATATTGGAAATGCTATATACATATATATAAATTTATTATTTATATATTCTGATTTATTTATTCTGATTTAATTCTTGAAATCTAAAGTAATATCAAACAGTAATAAAAAAAAGCAACAAAAACAAATAAAAGTGCTTATCCTGAAAATAATTAAATTCGATGCACTTTAATTTATAATAAAGCTTTCAGTGTAAATAAATCATATGCATACATATTTTTTGTATACATAAATAAATAACATTATATATACATAATATAAATACTAGATTTTTTAAATATAGCATTATATAACATACGGATACTCTTAGTATTCACAATAATTCAGGATGTTTTTTTTTTGATACAAGGATGCAATCTGTTTTTTTTTTATGTTATGTGATACGTTAAAAAAATATTTTGTACTACTGGACATTTTCAATATTTGTAAACCAATATATCTTTAATATTTTACGACATACATATATATTATGTATATATATTTTTATAAAAATATACAAAAAAACATGCATATTGAGAGTTAACAAAAATAAAATTTGATATAACATATTTTTTTTTTTTTGACCTAAATATTTCATTTTAAAAATTCTATATAATATTTTCAGATTTACACCTATAAAAATATAACATAGACCACATTTTTTAATAATGGAAAACTTTAATATAAAATATATATTCTTGAGATTTTTTATACTCAAGTCTAAATGAAAAGTCATCAAGCTGATTCTCTTGAAATCCGCATTGAATGTTGAATACGTAATAATGTACTTATTTCATTTTGGAGGAGAAATATAAACATAGACGTCCTTCAGGACTACCGTGGTTTAAATACAACATTGAAAAGTTCCAATTTTTTATTTGCAATCTACTAAATTTAACGAAAGTTTCGATTCAGGCAGGAAGATTGTTAAAGCTTGTAAACTTTTAATCTTATCATTATTACATTAAAACCATAATTACAAATTAAAAACATAAATTACAAATTAAAAACATTATAAAAGATAAAAAGAATGAGTAAAATAATTAGTCCTTAATGTTAGAATGATCCAACAAACAATGTAGTTTCCTTTTTTTTTTGTTATTGAAAGTGTATAATTAAAGTCCGTAACTGTTGTTCCTTACTTAAATCTTTTTTTTTTTAATTTTTTACTAGATTTATCTTTTACTATATTTGGTATATATACTAAGTATATATAGTAAAGCAGAATGATCTAACTATATTATAATAATCGATACATTTTTATAAATAGTCCAAAATCATTCATGGTAGAGAGAAGACATGCGAAGAGAGGAGTAGAAAATAACAAAATTAAAATTTCGTCATTTAGTTGGGATAAAAATGATGAAATAGATGTATATAGTTGATTTGTTTATCAATTTTTGATTTTTTATGGTTTTCATATATGTATAATCAACAATAAAATAAAAATATGGTATTATATTATGCTGTATTAGTATATATATACATATTATATTATGCTTTTATAATATATTTTCAAATTAGTTTTTTTTTTTGAAAATCTAAGTTTTGTTTTATTTATTTATTTAGCCCTTTTTATAACCTATAAATTTCCTTAAAGCTTTTAATACAAAATAAATATTAAATAAAAAATTTGAAAAAAAAAAGAAAACATAGAAATGAAAATAGCTTTTCTTTTGTATCTAATTTACATATATATCTATAGACTACAATACATATAATTAATAAACTGGTAAAAAAATTTTATTCTGTAAAATTAAATAAAAAAAATTTTAAATTTAAAACATATATATATAGTACCCATAAATATTTTTGACTCGTGATGTAATTGTTAATTCATTCAAAAGTCATCCTGGATCAAATCGATGGTAAAAATCAAAAGAAAAAAATTTATTTCAAATTTAAACTTAAAATTACAAACCTATATAATTAATTCAAATAATATTGAGTTGGTCCAAAAAAAAAATAAGAAAAGTTCACAACAAAAGAATATCACAGAAAATGAAATTATAATCAAGAAATTTATGAAAATTTACAAACCAAAAGAATGTCAGATTCATAAAAAATCAATAAGCAACTTTTTAATTTTCCAGAAAATGCAAGACTGGCTCCAGAAAATTATTACTGTTGTGTCTATTATATAAAATAAGTATAGCTATAAAATACTAAAAATTACCATTCAAAATTAATTTAAAATTATAATTAAGTATTTTTAAATTTAAGACTATAGATATTTTATTAGACATTTACTAAGTATTTAATACATATATCACCATAGTAAATATTTTTTTTAAAGAATATTAACAATTATTAAATTATCTTGATATATATAAAAATAAAAAATCAACTAACCAACTATATATAACTTAAAACAAATCAAATAATAATTTATATAAAATTAAAATAAGCATAAGTAAAAATTAAAACAAAGAAAGGAAATCCAGCTTTGTTAAATGTCTATACAAAATATGTGTATAATTAGTTTAAAAATGAAAAAATAAAATAATAACAAATTTTCAGATAATACTTATATACCAGCTATTAAATACAAGTTAATTTTAACGCATTTTACTTAGTTTAATAAAAATTAAATATAAACTAAATAAGCACCATTTATTATAGTTATCGTATCTATAAAATCAATTAATTATAAATTAAAATTAAAAAGAACACGCAAAGCAACACTTGATTCTATAGAATACAAAAAAAAAAAATTAAAAAAGAAAATGAAGAAAAAAAAACAATTAACGTATACGCAAATCAAATAATTGCACAATTTTTGTTATTTAATGACTAAAACAAAGTTATACAATTTTTTTTTTTCTTTTTTTCTTTTCTTAAATAAATTATTTATACATATGGTTTTTTTTTGCACACCTTTAATTTGTTTATTTTTTTGACGTATATGACTTTTATAGTTCTCATGAAAATTTATTAAAATAAACACGACACATTATCCTATTATTCAATTGAATATAATATTGCATGTATATTTGTATATATGTATATGTATATATAATTAATAATTAATATTAAATATATAATTCACTTAGTTTACTCATGGCAGAGTTCATTTTTTTTATGACTTTAAAGTTTTCTTTTGTATACAAATTATACAAAGGATATTTTTAAAGTATCAAAATGATGCTAAAGATTCAAAAAAAATAAAATAAAACTACTTAATCTGTTTTTTTTTACTGTTTTTGATAGAAGTATTAGCTACCCGTCAAATAAATAAATTTTTTATTAATTACTAATCATATATAGTATACATATATATGTATAAAAATTCAATATGTCATTCGATTTTGTTTATCTCATTTTAAATATAAGTATATAGTATATATATATATATATATGTATATTATACAAAATTAGGTCAACAAGACTAAAACAATTTAAATGTGCTTAAAGGGACTAAAGAACTTCAGCATGAATCAATAATGAAATGTAAGTTGTAACATTATACCTTTACTAAAAACAGGCTAATTTTTTAAAATTATTTAGTACGTCTGTGATCTATTTATATTTTTGAAAAGTATAGGTTTGTAAAAGCAACGGTATAGCTGATGTTATTTTAAGATTTCAGTTGAATATTCTATAGATGTCAAAAGTGCGAATTCGATAAAAGCATATTTCTTTATTAATGGTTTTGATATAAGTAATATATTTGAAGCGATAAATACATATGCATGAGGTGGAAATCTTTTGAAAACACTAAAAATAGCCAATTTTAGCCAATATAATGGGGTGAAATCCCTAACTGCCAATGCAGTGGATTAGCTAAAGAGTAAGTATACGAATATAGGATAGAACAGGAATGTGGAAACTTGGAATTTTAACTTCAATTGAGTAATTGAAAATTCCTCTTTAAAAATTTTATAATATGCTGCCTTGCACTGCATTTAACACTCCAATGATTTTAAAGTTAACTTTTTTTTTTATATTAATACAATTAAAAACAGCAGTGTTATAATTAAAATTATTAAGTTAAAAAAGAAATTGCATTGGATTTTCATTACTTCTTTTCTTACAAAAACAAAAATTAGTATATATAATATGTTAAAAAAACAATGTGTAAATTAAGTACAATTTATATTATCATTGGTATAATCTAATTATAATATCAGTGTTGTTATAGATAGATGCTTACTTAGATATAAATAAATTTGCACATGAAAGTTTAAATTCGTGATAAATGTTAAATTTCTTTTTTACATTTTAAAAATTTACATATATGTATGTATGTATATACAAATACAATACATACCAAAGCATTTATTACAACCTAGTTAAAATGTAAATTAAATTGAATCATAAGTACTTCTTGAAAAATGTCTTTTCAAAATCATATAAGATAAGCAAAAAAATATGTCTGGGATAACAAGAAAACTATAAAATTTGAAAACGAAAATTTACGGGGCCCTGTTGTTTTAAATAACTTCAGGACGACAATACAAACCGGTCACTTTTGCTATCAATTTGATTTCGGAAATATTTTAACAAAATGATTAGAAGTAACAGTGTTTTAATAATTAAATTAGACAATTAGATCTAATTTAAAACTGAATTTTTTAAAAAAAAATCAATATAAATTTTATAGAACGCCTCTTATTAATGTTTTTGAAATGTACCGTATTAGAAACCTTTAGTTTTAAATATATTTTGTATTGTTTTTTTTTTATTTCTTTGGCGTCACTTTTTTTTATGGATTCCATTTATAGATGTATAATATATACTCGTATAATATACATATATCTGTGTTTTAACTTATCACCAAACATTAAAACAAAATTACAACATCTTAGAAATTTTTATTGATTTTCTTTAAATTAACATAATATAGAGCAAAACATAAGTTTATTTAAATACATATGTATAAACCAGCATCATATGTTAATCATAATATTATACTTAATAACAATAGTTATTATTTTTATTACTTTTTAAGTATATACATGTATGTATACATATGTCCGTATATATATAGATAAATTTATGTGTATATAGATTTAATTTATGAAAGACATTTTGCCGGGTTGAAAAATTTATATTCACATATATAATTATTAAATAATGATGATAACGATAATATAGTTTCGTTTTATGATAACTACATACATATGATATTATAATAATTTTAAATATGTACATATTTTATACTTTATATAAATATAACATACATATTTGTTTTATTTTATATATTAAGTCGTACTTATGACTTATTAACTTTTTTAATTTTTCATATCTATTTTGTATGTAAAATAACGGGAAGAAATTTTTGTATATACCTAGTACATTATTATAATATTGTACTTATATTAATGGTAACAATTCTATTTATAAATAAATAAAAATGTCTAAATACCATATGATATAATATCAGAAAAATTATTAATCGTGATTTGTGATTTAAAAAGCTATTATATTAATTGAGTATATACTCTTCTTTTTTTTTTATGCTGCGGTATGATTTCTGCACAAAAAAAAAACAATTTAGACACGACAGCTGATTATAAAAAAAAAATTAGAAAAAAAAAATTTAATTAAAAGGAAAAATTTAAAAAATTTTTTGTTTTTAAATTTTCGGTTATGATTTTCTAAATTTGAAAAAGTTATTCTTTTTAATTAAAAGTTGTGAACAATTAAAATCCATTGCAAGAAAAATAAAGAAACTTTTAGCAGTTGAATTAAAGTTTTTCATGCAAAACATTTTAAGTTTTTTAATTTTTTAGATCATATATAAAATTTTTTAACATTGTATAACTAAACTTTAATTATTAAAAAAAAAAAAAAATGATTTAAAATAATACTTTACTTTATACACACGTATCTACAGTTTTCTTTCAATTTATTTGAAAATATTTTATAATAAAAATAATTTAATTCTGTTAACATCTTTACAATTAAGTGGCACATACTCGTATATACTCTAAACTTCACTTAGAAAGATGTTAATAGTACTCTTCTTTTCTTCTAAATCTAATCTTCTTAGAAATAACTTAATAATCTTAATATCCTGGTGCAAGTGTAATCCTTTTTTATATTATAATAAATTTGCTATAATTTCCCTTACCAAGCTTCTCAAAGCCGAGTTTTATTAAATTATATACTTTTAAGAAATCGGAATTGAACTGGAAAATTATTCATTGCTTTAAATTAATGAATAGGTACTTTAGAATCCAGGGCATCCAAAAGATTATAGTAATGATGGTTGGTTCTATTATTAAGATATTTAAAACATATTGATTTATTTTACATTAATAGTAAATATATTATAATATAAAAAAATACGTTTAAGGTTCAAAAACAAGTTTGCCATTAGCTTTCATAACTAAAATGGCAAATATGATCAAATGTCAATATTGAAACATAATTCTAGTTCAAAAATATATTCAAAATATCTTAACAAAATAATGAATTTAAATATTTTTAATTTTTAAATGCATAAACAAAATTATAACATTATTCTTTTTCGAGATTTTGTTTTTAAGGATTTTATCTTTGGGGATTTTGTTTTTGAGGATTAAGTATATTTTTGCATATTTTATCTTTGGAGATTTTGTTTTTGGTGATTTTGTTTTTAGGGATTTTATCTTTGCGGATTTTATAACCAATCCCCCTCACACCTTAATAAAAAAAATCATTAAATATCATAAAGGTAATACCTATAAGGTATATCAAAATCATATTAACCCAAGTTATTTTAGAAATTTTCACCTAATCAATTTAATAGTTAAATTTTATTTGATTATTAAGAAAAACTAAAAATCTCATATTTAAGATATTAATAATTTATTGTGTATAATTAAATATCGGAAAAATTTTCAATATGACGGTAAAAATCTTTCAAAAATAGACAGAAATCTTCTTTAAGTATAAATAATATGAAAATATAAAATTAGCACTACCCACATTAAAACAAAAAAATTAATTATAGATTTTTTGGATACTGATTATTAATAAGAGAAAAAACAAAACTTTAAATTTTAACAATTTTATTATTCGGATATAAAGTTTTAAAAATATGATCATATAATAATTTCCCAGAAAAGGAAATATAGATAGTACATAAATATATATTTTAAAAATTTAATAATTTTGAATTTTATTTTGAAGACATCAATTTTTTTATGGTAAATTTTATTATTCTGTATAAAAGAAAAAAAAAAAAATTAATATAACAATAGATAATAATTTTTATCAGTGCCAAAATTATTAAATTTTTTTTTTTTTTTTTGAATTATAGATAATATATTTAATTAATGACTTGAATTATGGTCATCATTATAAAATTATTCATTGTTATTAATATATATAGACCACATATATATTGTAGAAATAAGCGACCCTCTGTTTTGGTATATATTTTTTTTTTAAATATGACAAAACATTTATACAATTTTATTAAAAATTTTTTAATTGATTTTATTTTAATCCGAACGAATATTTAATAATGAACATATATTACAAGTTACCCTAGTTTGATTAAAATAAACGCAAAAAAACCAAGAAACAAGGGCATCTTAACAACTGATTATTGAAGACTGTTATCAAAAAAAAAAGGATTGTATACAAAAAAAAATTTAAAGAAATTCGAATCTCCTCGAATGAAAGTTCACTTATTAAAATAAAAACATGATAACTTATATAGTTCATATAATTGCATTAAAATAAAACTATATACTGAAAAATAAATAAGTAAAATAATATCAAAAAGAAAAAGCTGAAGAATATTCGTATTACAAAAAATTTAAAAGGATCATTAAACAAAATAAAATATCTAAACATTTATCCTAAAACTGAATAACAATGTGAAATAATTTATCTTTAAAATAACATAAAGATTTAAACAGAAACAAAGAATTCCTAAATTTATATTATAAATTTTAAACTTATATAGAGATACTATATACAAAATATATCAGTTAAGTTATATTTATTATTAATATTTTGACAAGGACATCGTCAGCAGTTTTCCAACATTCTATCAGTATTTTGTTGAATGTGAATTTTATTCTTCTTTTAACCTACATATATTCAAATCTTTTCACATGAATCCTTTTACAATAAAAAAAAACAACAAACACAAAACTTAAAATATGAAAGAAGCATATCAGTAGCAAAGGAAAAAAATACACATATACATATCTATACTTATTGCTATTTGCTATATTAAAGTTTGTAGCAAAACAATTTTTAAATTTTTAATGACCACTTAAAATCTTTCTACTTTCAATTTTTTAACAACAAGGCTAAGGATATTTTAACATGCATAAAAATACATAGATATATATATGTTTTTTGTTAAGAAATTATTTTTAAAATTTGAGGCAATTTTTTAAATAATTAATTTTCATATTAGCCCTCTTGAAACCTTGACTTAGAACAGTTTGATTTAAATTTTAAAGAAAAACAAAAGATTTAATTATGTTATGACAACAAAAGTGATTTTGAAATAAATTAAAAAGAAAAAAAAAAAAAAAATTAAATAAATCATGTTAGAAAATTTTTATTTGATATATCTATAGAATATTTACATATTATGCAATACAATATACACCGTTATTATATATTTTCTTGAATTTAGGTGCTTGTTTTATGTGTTTTTTTTTATGTTCATTTTGATTTTTTTTGTATTTTATATTTTTCTCTTCTTTTATTGATTATATTATTAGTAATGTAGAAAACGTTTAATCTATAAACATAAAATCATAACCAAAAAGCATAGTTTTTTAATTTTCTTATTCTTATAATATACAATATTATAATTTTAAAGTGATTTTCTTTCTGAAAACCGCGTTTATCAGAAGTTAACGCGCGGCGGCAAATAATTAAAAATTCTCCGAAAAATGTTTTCCTTTTATTTTATTACCTTAAAAAATAGAGGAAATAAAAAAGTTTTTTACGATGTGCCATAAAAAACGAAAAAAAAAAACAAAAGTATTTTTCTTTCTTTAGAATTTTTTATTATTTTACTGTATTAAATCGTACTTTTATCAAATACAATTTTTTATTTATTAATCTAAATTTATATTGTAAACTTAAATGTAAGTATGTTCTAAGTGTATGAGTTTCTTAAGATTTGCGTGTATATTATTACAGAATATAAAAAAACAACTTTACACAATATAGATTTTTATATTACAAAATATATGTTTTTGAACTTCAAACGAAAATCAATAAACTAAAAATTCTTTAGATTTGGTATCTGAATGTATTGTTTTGATGATCTATATGTAAATTTCAGTACAGCGACAGAATGCCCAAGGAAATAAAACTTTTGGAATTAACGTCCGTGTGCTTTAAATCTTTTCCAAAAAAGAATTAAAGCCCACGGGTCTAGATTGTGGGCTTTAAGTCCATTTCGAAAAACAATTAAAATCCGCTGAATAACACAAAGGTTATACTATCATGATACTATAGTCTGTATTTCATTTCACTGGATTTTATTTGGTGACATGTCAGAAGTCCCATATGGGACTTTTATCTGATTGTTAAGGCCTCAGAGATTTTGGGAGGGGTTTTAGAATTGAATTAAAAATCAAGATTATACGTATAAATACGTATACGTATTAAATTCAATTCTAACATCCCTTCCAAAATTCCTGACAATAGGAGTATTACTTATACATATTTAAAAGGGAATACTCCAATTTTTATGCAAAACTCTAAAATCCCTAAAAAATGCCTAAATGAATCCCTAATGCGTTTCCTCTACATATTCTATTACTCTCTTTTTTCAATAACAAAAAATAGTGTGGGTCTTAATTCCAATTCAAAAAAGATTTAAAACACGGGCTTTAATTCCAAAAGTTTAACAATTATAGCCTGCAGACTTTATTTCCTTGAGCGTTCTGTCACTGCACCGTAAATTTCATTATGAATTGTTAAAATGATAAATAAATAAAAAAGTAATAAAATGTAAAATAATTATTGTAATAAAAGAGAAACTTAACACAGAAAGTCACCTCCATACTTATAGAGAGAATAAACTATATACTTAAAGAGAATATCAAATATGAAATTTAACAATGATCAAAAAATAAAAAACCAGATTTTTGAATTATTTTAGTAAGATTTTTACCGAAATTTACCGAAAATTACTGCAAAATAAAAATAAATAAAATTTTCTAAATTCATAAACAATTTCTTAAAGGCAAATTAAATAAAAGACAAAGAATAAAAGAATAAATACTAAGATTGTTAATTAACAATAAAAACATTTAAACATATTCAGTTTTTTATATACATACATACATTATGTACTTAAAAACCCCCCAAAAAAAATTTTTGAATTTTTTCAATAAAACACCAACTACGTATTTATCTTTATTATATATTATTTACAATAAAATTTTAAATTATTTTCATCTGTAATAAAAAAATATAAAAAAAAAAAACCGAAAAACCCGGAATTATGTTTAAACAAACAAAAAAAAAATAAAAAGAGTTTAATTGCTCGTAAAACTTAATGAATTACTAAAACTTAATAAAATTTTTAATAAGAGTTTTTTAAGTCATATATTATTATTAAACTAATTAGCAACAACCATTTATTTTGGGGTTTTGTTTTTCTTTTTTGTTTTTATTTACAAAGTGTTAATTATTTTTGTTAATATAAGATAAAATATAGAAATTTTATTACTATTATAAAGACTCATAAATAAATACCTTTAATATATATGCACATAAGTATGTATATAAAAAAACTAAAACCCTTTATAATTAACTTATTATACTATTAATGTATGTATACTTATATATATATATATATATAATATTATTTTGGTTAATTTTTTATTGTAATTAATTTTTAATTTATATCATCTTATGTAATCAGATTCAATTAAATCTTTTAATAATAATGTATATATTTTATTATATTATATATATATATTACACAATTTATTTCATACACGCACTTAATTTAAATATGAATGTTTATAATTTAAAAGAAAGAATATTATTTAAAAATTTTATAACATCATTGATGAAAATCGTAAAAAAAAAGTGATAATTAACTTTACTTTAAAGGAGAAAAATTAAATTTATTTTTAAATTTATTTTTAATTTAAAGTATGTTATAAAATAACTACCTATAAATAATATTATATATTATTATTAAATTTTAAAAGTAATTTGCATATAAACTAAAAGGTTAAACTCATATATTAATTTTTAGAGGATAAACACAATAAATAATTACTATATTGTGTGTTAATTTTAAAATTTAATTAAATACAATCAAATAAATTAATATGTACTTAATTTCTTTCACTGTGCGTGGAAATTTATTTCTTTAGCTATTTTGAACATTACTTAAAAAAATTAAATTATATTTAAGAAAGATAAAATGAAATACTATGGGGTCACAAAAATTGACTTATTTATATTTTGTGTAGTCATCTTACATAACATATTTTAGTAACGTTAACAACATACAGATTGAGTTTCTTTTTGTTTTTAGCACATTTCCAAAAAAATTTTGAAAAAATGTGCTTATTAGTTTCACTCTGTGCGTCCGTCCGTCCGTCCGTCCGTCCGTCTGTTTACAAAACTTCTACACCGTTAAAGATAGAGAAAAAAAATTTTAACCATGGGTAGGTCTCATAAAAAAAATAATTTTGTGGAACAACTTTTTCATGTAGCCCCTCCCATTACGGAGCTACAGCCCCTCAAACTTTGAAAAAGCCCTATTTTTAAATGCATATATCTTATGTTCTACTTAAGATTTTTTCAATCTGAAAACGTCATTCGACAGGTATTTTTCTTAGCTTTGTAAATTAATATGAAAATTATACAATTTTTTTAAATTTAGTATTTAAATTTACCGTTATGTGAAAACCAAATTTTGAATGATTTTTCTACTTTCATAACTCCGGCACGCTTTTAGATAGAGGCTTGAAATTTTGAGACAAGGAAGAACTTTTAGAATTAGTATAAGTTTCCTCAGAAAATTTTTTGGTAGCACCCCGTCTTTAAGAGTTATTACGCCTCAAAAATTGAAAATATGCTATTTTTAGACACCTGTAACTTAGGCACCTGTAAACATTTTTCTTCGGCGAGGCATGAAAATTAAAGGTTCAATAATATGTTTTTACGCGTGTTAACGGCTTTTCTTAGTTATATAGGATTCCGGACTTACGGCCCCTCAAAATTTCAAAAATGTCCTATTTTCACGTTTTTTCTTATTACATGAAATTTTCAAATTTTTGTGTAAGTCACAATTCTAAACAGTTTGTATTGAGTTTTGGAAATGTGCGCTTTTAAAAACCGTTGGTTTACATTCTACCTTGTTTTTTTTCTGTTTGCTACAGCATTAATTGATTAATAATTAATTTTACTATAAATGCAGGCAAATGTACTATGTAAGAATATATAATTTTAGAATCTTTTAAATAAAATCAATAATTATTTTAATCCTTTTTTTTTAATTCTTTAACATTTTTTTTTTTTTTTTATAGAAAATTTACTTTTATATATGTTTATAAAGTTAATTTAAACAACAAGAAAACTTCTTAAAAAAAAAAAAAAAAAACTTAAGTTAGAAAGGAAGGAATAAACGATCAGGTTGACTGGTCCAACAAGTTTTTTTTTATAGTTTTATATCTATTTTCTTTTTTAAAATAGATTTAAAAAAAAAAAGAGAAAAAGAAAAAAACAAATATAATTTTTTACTATAGCATGGAATTTACAAATAATATATGTTTTTTAAGAATAGACTTTATATATGATTAAAATAAAATAAAAAATATTTAATTGTAAATACATATACGTATATTTTAAATAAAATTATCAGTAAACAACTTATAATTAAAAAATAGATAGGTACATTATTTACTTAGGTATATATTTTTATATTTTTGAAAAGTTTATTTAGGCGTTTTGTTCAACTTCAGTAATACTAGGTTTTTCATTCGGGTACTCTTAAGTTTATAGCTTTCGGATTGCCAAAGTGTTCAAAGTAAGCTATATTCGTAATCAATGTAAGCCTATATGCCAATGGATATTTTGAAAGTTGCTCTAAACTTTATTAAAGTCTCAATTTATTTATGAAAAGTATTATTAAAAAAAACAACATTTTTAAATGAAATTTTAATTTAAATTTGAAAGCCAAGAAATTAAATATTTGATTCTATTCTATGATCTAATTGATCTAATTGATATATTATATGATCAATATAAAGCATTAAAATACAAATTAATCAATTCATAATCTTTGTTCTATAGTTAAGTCATTTAAAGGCATTTAAAGGAAGTAAAGAAAACCAAACAGAAGTTCCTTTAGAAGTTCCTATAAACAATTTTGCATTTCTTTTAATAACCCTAACGTAAAATTATAAGAAAAACAAAGAACTTTAAGTTTTTAAATTTTCTAAAACAATATTCTTATTTATCGACAAATTAAATTGTTAAAAATTAAACTTTTTTTTTTTGGTTTAAAATTAAATTAAATTTATATACAAAGTTTACCTTATATTATATTTTTTTCCAAAATAAAAAAAAAAATTAAAAACTGTTTTTATTTTTTTTATTAACTTTATACAATTAAAGTTATGTCTGGTTATATATCCTTTATACAAAAAGGTAATCCACTTTGATTAAAAATTTAAAAAATTATACATATAACGGTATTGTATGGTATTATTGTAATTTTTGAATGAAAATATTTTTCACCACTTAATCAAAACAAATTTTTTGACATAAATTCTATTTTTCATTTAAATTAAAAAAAAAAAAAAAAATGTTTTTTAACATCGTTTATTTTTTTTCTAAAAAAGAAAAATCTTGATTCCCTCGAACAAAATTTTTTTTTATTTACTTTTTATTTTCTTTTTTTATAGCACTTAAGAATTTGGGAAAACAAAATTTTCACTTTTCACACGTTTAACGGTATATTTATATATATATATATATATATAATTCATATATATATGGATATGTATATGTTTTATATATGTATATATATAATTCAAAAGAAGCAGAAAAATTTTAAAACAATAAGAACGCTGACTTAACGTGTTTCTTTCTATTCACAATTATATACTCGTATATATAAAAAGTAAAAAAAATATTTGTTTTCTTTTTTCTCGAGTTAAAATTTTTTTTCTTTTATTGTTTTTATTCTTTTGACATATAATACCTTTTTTTTTTTTTTTAATTTAATGTACACACACACTCACTCTTATTTGATGATGATTCAAATAATAGCAATAAATGCAAAAAAAAATACAATATTTGAAATTTTTCCTTTTTCTTTTTGCTATTTTAATTATTCATTTGGCAGGTTTAATATTTATATGAATATATTTGTATGTGATATATATATACTATATACTTAAATACACAATATATGTCTCTGAAAATGTAAATATATATTCTGTAAAATGTTAAAAAAAAAAAAAAAACAAATAATTTCATTGGTTAACTTATTAGAAAAGAATTAATTTCCCTTTTTCTAAAAAATACACATATAAGAACACTTTTTAATATCAAAAGAAAATGAGTAGATGGCGCGGTGCTACTTGTTTTATTTTTTATTAATATTTTTCTCGTTTTTCTTGTTTTTTAATATAATATTAAATGTAAACAAAAAAAAATAATTGATTTTTACAACATAATAAAATAAAATATAAAATTTTATATAATTTTTCGTTTTTTTTTTTTTTTGCCTGTTCTTATCAAAAAAGCACCCACAGAAAAAGTTGTGTCAATTTTAAACCGATAAAAATTCTTCACATTCAATTAACAAAAAGATAAAAAAAAAAAACAAATAATTTTGTTGTTTTTTTCAATTCGAAATTCTTTTCAACCTTTCAAAAATAAAATAAAATTCGGAATTTTTTTTTTCTTTTCCTAATATAAAATTTAACTACTTTTTATTTTACCGGAATACTAAAAAACACACGTCTACTTTACTCGAATCTAGTAACCAAACTACCTAGCAGCAATGGAATGAAAATCATATAAACCTTAAACTATAGTTTGGCTCATGCTGTTCTGTTGGTTAAATTTTATTTCTAAATTATTCTGATAAAATATACTTGATATTTTTGGTGAGTAGACAGACTAGTAGAGTATTATTTAAATTTTTTTTATTCTTTTTGAATTTTTTATTATTTTTTTTTCTGAAGCAAATGGAAAGAAAAAACTCTAAACTTGAAGAGAATTTTATATAGTGTTAGTGTATTATATACTGTATAAAGAAAAATGAAAATGAGAGAAAGAGTAATAGAAAATTGAAAACAAAAATTTATTTTCTCTCACTGGAAAATTACCTTTCCATTTGTGAACATTTTTTTAAAAAAAAAAATTTTTATTTAGATAACAGAGAACAGAAATTAATTAAATTTGATGTTTTAAAATGGTTTAAAATGGAGGAGAGATTTTTCTTTTTTTTATTTTGGTATCATTTCCATTCATATTCATGATTCTTCAATTTTGAGTGAAGATTCTTCACAGTTCACATGATAATTTATTTTGTAATTTTAATTTGTAGAAAAGAAGAGAATACAGAGAGGATGGATCTAGATTCTGGAGACTATATATAGAGATTAGAGATATTGAAGCTTAAAATAATACAATATCAAATTCCTTCTTGTAATTTTATATTAGGTATAAATGTTCAGTTAAAAATAATTTAATAATTTAATTCATTATTAATGAAATTTGAAACATTGTAATTTGATTATAATTGCAATAACTTTTTGCTTTAATTTTTTTTTTTTAATTTGTATAGAAGAAAAAGCTTTTTTAGTGACAGATTTATTTTATAGAATAATTTTGTTTTAATTTTTTGCATACTAATATTCTAACTAAATTTTTCTTATACCTTAAAATAAAACAATATTTAAAATATGTGATTAATTAAAAGATTTTTTTAAGTTAAACCATTTTCACATCTAGGAAGCTTCTAGTAATATACATGAACATTTTTTCCCTTGTTCCATTTTTTGAACAAAGAATTATATAGGTTTGAAGAAAAGTATATTTTTATCAATTTTAAATCTTATATAAGAAATAACTATTATTTATATTATTAAAATCATAAAATTATAATTCAAAGCATCACCATATTTTTTTTTTTTTTTTTTTGTAGAATTAAATATAATTTTATATCATAATTTATTAAAAAGAAAATATAGCTTATAGTAAAAATCACAAAACTGAAAAAAAAAAAAACTAGGAATTACTCCAATTTTTAATTTAAATTATCAGTTTTCTACGATATTCCGATAATATTTATTTAACTTTTATTAAAATCTTTATTATAAATTGTATGACAGATTTATTAAAATAAATTTTCAGTTCTTTTTTTTAAATGCGACATATTTTAGTATAACGTTATTTGTTTTTAGATTACTTAACGATTAATGACTGGTCAGACTATATTTATACATCCTTCTCCAAAATACCCCACAGCAGTTGAATATAATTGTATTTTTGCACCCCAAAATCGTAATTTAAAACATTTTATTAAATGTTACCAAATTGTTTTCTTATTCGTCTAATTGCTTTTTATTATTACCAAGGCGCTTGAAAAGTTCTGTTAATATAGCATAGTTTAGACAAAAATTTCATTCGTTACTTAAACAATTCACTTATGTAGTCCTTTTTATAAGCTATTATTTGAATCTATCTTTATATTGAAAACGGCGGGTGTAGCAAAAATTTAATAATAAGACTTGTATACAACTCACATTTTTTATTTTAATCTTTCAATATTATAATTTTTACAGAACAAATTAAAAAAAAAAAAGGACAATTCTGATGCTTAGCAAAATACAATATGAATAAAATTCAAAGATATTCTTTAAATTAAGGAAAAAAAAAATGGTAGGAATTATTATTTATTTTGAAACGAATTTCTTTTCTAGCAAGATTATTTTCAGTCCTAATATAGGTATTTAAGATATTTTAGCCAAGAAAATTATTTTTGGCTATAACATCATTCAGTGATTTGGCAACTCTTGTTCTAATTTCGAATACATGAAACTTAAAAATATCGTATATTATTTTTATGAATTTATATGATATAAATATCTAAATAATTTTTTTCACATAAAATTTGTAATAATTTTATTTATTTTTACTTGAATTAATCCGATTAACCTTATAATTTCTCGCTTAATAGTTGGAATTATAAGTTACCATGTCGCATTTTGTTTTCTTTTTTATCCATATAGTTTAAAGCTGCATTATAAATTAAAAATTAAAATAAAATTAATTTGTGTAATATTATACAGCACCTTTATTTAATCTTTATAATGTTTATTTTTCTCGTTTTAAACACACTTTTTTCTTAAATTGTCTTATCTTTTCTTCTCTTCGTTTTTCTCTTTTACTCTTTACTTCTTTTACTCTTTTTTCGGTTGAATTGTATCTTAAGAACAACAGTCAACAAACCTAAAATATTCACAGTTTTAATCAAAGATTTTAATTGATTATGCATCAAATCAATATTCAATATAAACAATTAAAAAAAGAAACTGGAAGCATTTGATTTAAATTGAAATATTAAATAAAAAAAAAAAAAAATATTAAAATTTATAAAATATTAATCTTGTAATTATAAACCAAAAATCTAATAAAATTTTATTACAATACTATTTTTCTTTCCTAGACATTAATTTTGAAATACATTATATAGTTTTAGTTATAAGTTATAAGTTAACAAAGAATCCCATCCATGATCTAATATTACTTCTATACTCTTTAAATTTTTTTTATATGGTTGTTTTTTTTTTTTTTGTGTTTTATGTATTTGAGTTTTTTTTCGAAATGTTATTTAATTCCAGAATTATTGTAGTATATAATAATGGTTTACTATGGCGTATACTAGTAAAGATAAAAAAATATATATATATGTTTTATTTTGTATTTAATGTGGATTTTATAAACTAGTCTAGTGTCTCATTTATTACATCTTAATTTAACAACTGAACAACTAGCTAAACAGGATTAATTATTTTATCGCAGACTATACAATGTTAGTAAATGCATATTGCATTATTTTTTTTTTATTTATAATTGGAATGATAAAAATCATTTCCTTGGTTTTTTAAGTAAAAAATCATTTTTTTTTTTTTTTTGTTTTTCAAATCTTTAAATGACAATTTATGTATTGGTAATTACCATTTGTTTTTATATAATCTAAGTAAGTACATTATAAAATGTTCTTATATTATTAGACTGGACGAAATGTGAATGAAACGGAGCAAAAGAAAAAATTCATTTTAAACTGATAAATAAATCAATAAAGTAAAATTAATAAAATAAAAAAAACCCCTAAAGTCAAATTATATAGATATTTTTAAGTCTTTGGATTGCGTTTATTTTAAAAATGAGTTTATATTTTAATTTGAATAAAATTTTGTGATAAAGACATGGAATAAAATTATATTTTGGCTTAATAAAAAAAAAAATATTGTCAACAATAATTAACGTTTAAAAAATCAATAACTGGATTTTTAAAGTTGTTCTAAAAAGTAATTGCTTATTAATTTCACTTCGTGCGGCAGTTCATCCGTCTGTTCTGTTTACAAAATTTCTACGCTGGTAAAACTAAACAGGACATTTTTAGCTTCATAAATCTATATAAAAAAATAAATACAATATTTTCAAGATTTTGCTTCCTTCGTATCTCCAAAGAGCTTTTAAATATAGATTCTTGAAATTTTGAGAGAAGAAAAAACTTTAATGGAAAGAACGCACTTTTGATTTTGCATAATTTTTTTTTACATAAAAATTTCTAAGAAACGAGGAAGAATACAGTTGCCTTTGTCAACTCTTAGATACCCGTACGAACCGTTAGTATGTTCACAGCCTGTCACTCTGCTTACAATATTATTTTTTTAATATTTTAGTATTTTAAAATAATTTGGGTGAATTTTATAATTTCTAGAACTATGGGTTGTACATATATTCAAACTATATGTTTATACATTCTTCAAAAGCAGATTTTAGCCTTCCACATAACGATTATCAATCCAAAACTTTTTCAAATATTCTATAGTACCATTTATTACTGAGCGGTAAATGTATATTAAATTTACTTAGTACAAAATAGTAAATATAATTTTAAATATTATATTATATTATATTTAAACATTCCATTGACAGAATAATTTCTTATAAGTACAATAAAATACATATATGAATGTAAATACGGCGCTATATAATATACATCTATACTCTTATCATTCATTCACTAGTGACATATACGATATGTAAATAAACATGATATTATATAAGTATGTACATATATATATCAATATCATATAAATAAAAATTCTTCAAGCAACCGTTATGTTGTTTATTTATTTACATTTTTTTGTACTACGCATTATATCCTCAATAATTTCAAATTATCGAGTAAAACAAAATGGAAAAAATTCGTTAAAGAAATTTGTTAGAAAATTTGAAAAAATCAAGTAACACTTTCGTCAATTATAATGTAACCCTATATTATTAAAAAAAGTTGTTAACAGAAATAAGAGTATAATGTTGAAGCTTTAATTTTTGTGTATTACTTCAAAAAAATTTTAACAGGTGTTCAAGTTACAGGTGCTTAAAAATAGGAAATTTTCAGTTTTTGACCCCTTACAGCTCCTAAACGGGGAGTGATACAAAACAAATTTCTGAAATGACTCACACTTATTTTAACAGATCTAACTTCTAAAGATCTATTCTAAAGATCTAACAGATTCTAACTAAAAAAAGTTATTAAAAATAAAATTAATATTTTTGTGAGATCTATCAGCAGTTAAAATTTCATAACTCTATTTCAAAAAAAATGTCGGGATCAAAAAGTTAGGTGTTCGAGAGCTACCCTAAGTTTTGGTCCAAACTCAACCAAAAAAAAAATAGGGAACCTACAAATTACTCCCAGAATATTTTGTGTAAATTTCAAGATTCTAGCTTTCTTAGTTTTTGAGTTAGCGTGCTGATGGACGGACGGACGGACGGACATGGCTCAAAAGTCTTAGAATTTTTTTCTGATCCGATCCATACCTTTGAAGGTATATCTAGCTCGCTTATTTCGAGGTGTTACAAACGGAGGAGTAATTTTATTATACCCAATCCTATCGTACAGGTATAAATATACAAATTTTAATACAAGTCACAATATTCTAAACGTTTTTTATATAGTCTTTTGAAAAATCTACTTCTTTAAAATCTGTGATTTTACATTCCGCCTTAAGAAGATAAACTAATTTTAAAGACAAAAAACAAGTAAAAATTTTACGGTGTCTTCAAGCTTGAGGTTTATACTAATAATTTATATTTCAATTGTTCAACATTTTTAATATTCTTTTGCCGACTCTAAAATTTGCTAACTCTAAAGGCACAAAAAAAAATTTTAATCTTTCAATTACCACATAGTTAATTTTAATTGATATATTAATATTAAATATTATATTAACTAAAAATAATATTAATTGAAATTGTGTTAACATCTTTCGGTCCATAAAAGAAAATTTATTACAGATACGAATGGAGCAAAAATTATCTCTTCTTTTATTTCAGACATTATAATAAAAAAGAAACAATAAACAATTATTTATATGAATTTTATTATCATATTATTGTCTTAATATTAAGATCTTCTAAGATATTTTTACAATATTCCTATATAATATATTCAAAATTTTCTCTTAAGAATCTAAATGATATACTTTATATATCATTTTTTGTCAAATTTGTTGTACAATTACAATTAAATTGAATTAATAAACTAAAAAAAAATTTAAATCATCTTATTTTTGTTTCCTTTTTTTTCTTTTTTTCCAATTTTAAAATGGTACTTAACCACAATTATATTAACTCCAAACCCACCACTAAATTTAATTTTTTTTTAACGCTTTATTTAATTATCAACTCATATGACCCCTTGTTTTATTCAAATAATGAAACCATTAAATGTAAAGTCAGATAATGACATTTTTAAGTTCAGCAAGCTGGCAAATTATTTTTACAAAACAAAAAACAAAATAATATTAAGCAAATAAAATGCTAAGAACAAAAAAAATAAAATATTTAAATTATTTACGCTAAAAACGGTTATAAATAATTCCCGATTATGTGCAATTAAAGTTTAAAAGCACATGTAAAAACACTCGAAAAGAAACACAAAAAGCACTTAAATTCTGAACTAAAAAGTACATGTTCTTTTTTCTCCCTCTATATTCTTTTCTTCAATATATATTCTTCTTTTATACATATACATATATATTTTTTTTTATATATTTACTCGTATTTTTACAATCTTTTATAAAGACTTCAAGTAATTTTGCAAGAAAAATAAACAACAAAATATTAAAAGTCAAAATAACACTGTAAGGAATGTTCTTCCTGATGATTAAAACATGCTCTGGTCTAACCCTGATAATGATGATGATGGAAATAAACTTAAAGAATCATAAAGATAAAAACAAAAAAAAAAAACTCGTCTCAATTCAATGTTAGGAAATGGAATGCAACAAAAAAAAAAATAATATAAAGAACACCAGTTTTGTCAAGTTGAAACCTATCTTTTTATTTTTATTAGATGACACACAGTCAGTTATATTATAGAGACTGAAAAACTTCAAAGAAAACTTTACAATAAAAACCATTTTTTTTTTTTATGGAGTATAATTATAATATTTGTGATATAGGGACCAAACCCAAACACAATACATGTATATTTTTCAAATCAAAAAAGTTTATTTAAATTGTATGATTCATTTTTTAAACCGAAAAAGCCAAGCCAACATTGAATTTCTTTGTCTTTTCAGATTATAATATATATTTTGTCTTGTCAATTTGAATTGGACAAGAATTTAATAAACTTGAACTTAGGTTAAAACTTATAAATTCATTAAATAATTAGTAGCAAGTTTTGAGATTTATAACAAGGTGGCATAAAAGTTATTTTTAATAAAATTTCAATTTATTAAAAATATAATTCAACAATTCAAAAATTATGTATTCAAGAAACTTTTCAACTTTCACAAATCAAAAGAAAAACTGGAAAACTAACAATAATGTGAATCAGAAGATATGAATCTTTTAGACTCCTGATTTACGTTATTATTAAGTTTTACCTGTTTTACTTATGTTTTATGTAAGTTGAAACGTTTTAAAAATAAAAGATTTAAAATAAAGGAATAAGGCGAATGCAAAAAGAAAAAAAAAAAAGAAGAAGAAACGGTATAGCATCAATCACTTATCACTTATTTATTTATGCACTTATGATCAATTTTCTACAAAAATTAAGGGTATAAAAAATCATAAATATTAAATAATAAATTTCTCTTGTATATCCCACAAACAACATCATATTATGTACTAGAAATTGAAAATAATTTAGTCAAAGTTTACAAGTAATTTTGACTTCTGTGCATACATTATGAGTTGAGACATTCTAAATAAATTCAGCTATGAATTTTGATAAATTTTCTTCTTCAATTTATTAAAAATTCAAATAACAAAATTAGAATAAAAAAAAAATATCTTTCTTTAAAACCAACAAAATTAATCTATAATAACAGAATACTAATAATTTTATTATGCATCTACAATTTTATTTGTGGACTAATGTTAAAATATCATCAACTTTATTAAATTGAATATATTATCATTAATATAATTATTCAAATTATTTCTAAACACTATGTATTTCATAATAATTTTAAGTTGTTATATATGAGTCAGAAACAGAAATACATACTAAAACAAAAACATTATACTGTAGTGAGTATAGTCAGTAGTCATTATGTACCTTTTTTACCTTACATTAAACTTCCCTCGTATCTTTTCTCTTTCTCTTCTCTTTTGTGCTTATAAAGATTTCCGTGAATTCATCATATATGGATGATGACTGACTAACTTTAATTTGACTGACTGGTAGTTTTACATACATATATAAAATTATATATTATATATATTATTATGTATTTAAAAATGTTTGTTTACGATTATGTGAATTACCTGAGCCATAAAAAACATTCATTTACTTGTGTTTGCGATGGTTCACTTGCTTGACGATATTAGAAATGAAAAAAATTAAATTCTTTTTTCTTTTCCTGATTTGTATACGGGATTGTAAAGAGTATGAGAGGTTAAAAAATAAAAAAAATTAACAATATAAATAAATAACAAAATTTATGAAATTTTAAAATAGAATTTATATTTATAGTTGAGTTACAACAGCTTCTAGGCGATTGCTTTATTCTTTAGTACACAGGTACCCATCAGTTACTAATTAAAGGTTTAAATTAAGTACTGATCATTAGAGAACGATTAGATGGGTCTTCAAGAAAATTAATATTCATTTTTCAAAAAAATAATTATATATATGTATTACAAATGAAAAAAGAACATCCCAATATACTTAAAGCATTGTAGAATAACAAAAAAAAAGAAATTATAGGGGTCTACCAAACATAGTATAAAAAAAAAAAAAAAAAACAAAATTATCGTCTCCAAACGGGTATACCCATCTCCATCTGAATTATTTCTTTGTGCTACACTGTTGGTACATTTCCATATATACACACTTATATATATATATATATAGTTAGTCAGTCATTTACTCTCAAATGGTAATGGTTAGGCTTTTATGACTTTTCATGACTGAATTTCCAGAGAAGTAGAAAAAAAAGTTTATTTTTTATTTTTACATGGATGGCATTTTTATTGTTAGATTTTCCATTCATTCATGATGTTTTATAAATATAGCTTCTTCTTATACACTCATTTTGTGCCTTTTATATACTTTATTTTTGTTTTTATTCACAGGTATAGACATAAAATTAAAAAAAAAAAAAAAAAAAAAAAAACAATCTATATATTTTACTTTTTCAAAATCGTTATTTTTCTTTCATGCTTGTTGTTTTGGTCGTTGTATAGATTTAAAATCATGCAACGACTGAAACTTTTTTTTTCTCTGTATACATATATGTTCATTGTTTCAGAGAACAATGAAAACGGGAGTCATAAACTTCTAGATAAAACATTTTGATAAAGAAGAGTAAATAGAAAAATCATTGGAAAACAAAAAAGAAAATGAGTTAAAATAGAAAATGTTTATAGATTTGATCCTGTTTTAGTTAGTGTTTAATAGCAGTTAAAGGTTATTTTTAATAAAAATAAAAAAGTAAACAAATTTTCCTTCATTAAAATTTTGTTCTTTTTTTTTTTTATCATGTTTTTCCCTTGAACTAAAAATATCAGGTACAGTTTTTTTGTTATAGATTGTTGATAAGTAAAATTTTGGATACATTTCATTTTAATCCCTTAAGATTTAATTAAACGCATATATTATAATAAGACCAAGTAAATCAAAACCCCTATTATAAAATATATAGAGTAACCATAGCTTAATATATACAGATCTATATAAAAGGTAAAATTGAACAAATTTATTATTAAAATAGGTTTATATGTGTTCATGAATAATTGGCTTGCGTGTAAAGTTATTTTGCACAAATAAATTATTTTGTAATGTTCAGCTAAAAAATTATGCCAAGGTTTATGGCAATTGCTTTTCCTTCCTTAAATTCTACAAAATAAAATTGAATTACTTTAAGAATTTTTTTTTAATATAACATATGTTAAGATTAAGAGTGGTACAGTACAGTGTAATAATTGAAACTCTATTTCCAAAGATTGTATGGGGTATCAAAACAAGCGGAGAACCGTCTACGATTATCGTTATCACAATCCCTTGTTATAGATTTTTATTAATAGTTTGTTTCCACCTTTCCTCTTTCTTCCACTCTCGATATTCGTTAGCTTTCACTAATTGTCAGATGATAAAATTCCCTAAATTCTAAAACTACATTCGTTTTAGATTATTCATTAATAGATAGTATGATGTATGAAGTATAATCCTAACTCTTTTAATTTTCTATAATCATTCTTAGCTTTTCCAGGTAGTCTTTTTATCAAAACTTTAGATTCTATTCTCAAGCACAAAAAAAAAATATAAGAAAAATGTACTTAGGTAAATATAAAAAGATTTTTTTTATTAAAATTTTATTTTTATAAATTTCCACAAAAACTTAAGTACCGAAATATAAATTTTATACTCTCTTACAAGTTACAACATATAAAATATAATTCTTAAAAACTAAATAGACCTAATATCAACAACCAATTTATCCTCTGAAAATTTTCCTTTTTTTGTGAAGACTATAACTTAATGTTAAATTTTAAATTAAAAAAAAAAAAAGAAATAAAAAAAATGTTTGATACAATTTTGTTATATGTTTGTTAAATGTACTTGAGATTGTAATTTGCAAGTTTTAAGTCTCTTTATTTTTCTAAAGTTGCAAAAAAACAAATTAATTCAAAAAAAATAAAAATATGTAACAAAACAAGAAGTAAAAAAGTTTATAAACGGTTCAAGGATATTTCGAAAAAAAAAAAAAAAAAAAATGGCGTGAACTTTTTTCCAAGAAATTTAATTTCATGTTATTGTTTTCTATGCTCATAATAATTTTTTTTTTTTTAGATTTTTTTTTTTTTACTTAGAAAAAAAAAATAACCTTGTTTAAGGGAAATTTTCAAGGTACAATAAACTTTTAATACCAATCAATTTTATTTTTTTTATATCTATAAAATCAAACAAAAATAATAATGATTTTTAATTTAATAATTTTTGTTTGACTTTAATTCCAAAAAATTAAAAAAGTTTTCAAAAAAAAAAAAAAAAATAAAAAAATTTATGATTTTGACAAACTTAAAAAGAAAATTTTTTTAGACTGTTTTATGTCTCAATTCAATAATCAAAGATCATATCATTCGATAAATATTATTGAAATATATCCTATACCTGTAAATGTGATCTGACTTGTTAAAAAAAAACCATTCCTCTTATATGAAATCCTCTATAGAGATACTTTATATAAGCTTATATAAAGAATTTCAAAATATCAAATAAGAAATACATATACTTAAAAACAACTTATAGTCAAAACATTTTTGTTATAAAATCTCTGCAATCAATATACATATAAAAAAAATAATTCAAGGACATAAGTCTAATTCAATTTAAAATAAGAAAATGATTATTGTATACAACACCCACAATATATATATATATATGAAATGGTATAATTTTTTTTTTTCATTTTAAACTCTTAATTGTATGAAAAAATATTATATTTGTTACAGAGATGAGGGTATAGAAAAATTAGAGAGATATAGATAAAAGGGGCTTTTTTTAATACTTAAATTTATTTGGTGTTATAAACGAAAACAACTTCAATATAAAACTATTGACTAATACGTACAGAAAAACTGTTAAATATAATTAATTTTTCTCTGATTTTTTCATTTTATTCTGATTATAAGAAAAAAAAATTGTTCATTAATTTAAAAGTCAACATAGTCAACACCAATGGCAATATAATATATTATAGCATCTTATTAGGTGTATTTTTTCTAATTATCTTTTACAAAAAATATACGCAGGTGTATTGCTTTTTGTAATATTTCTTTGTCGAATTTTGACTCATCATTTATTAACACGATTCCTCCAACTGATTAAATTTTCGAATTTTCGAAGAACGAAACCTAAGTTAGATTTTTTAGAGAATGAAAATTAATAAATACTTTATTAGATTTAGAAATTAAAATGGATTTATAAATAATTCATCAAAATTTAAAGTGGAAGTAAATTGGATGACATTTAAATTCAATAATATTTTTTTTTTTCAATTTTACCTTTTTCTTATATAAAGTTTATAGGTTATTTCTTAATTAACCCAGATTTAAGATTCGTTTGCCATTTAAATTATATGTATACATATATGTGTTGAGAAAAAAAAATTCAAATTTATATATGTAAATATAATTCCTTTAAATCTACCCATTTATTTTCTTTAAATCTAAAGGACTATTTTAATATTTCAAATAAGATTTTCTATAAAACTTTAAAAAAACAAAAACATTTAAAAATGTTTACTAAATCTTTACAAATATATAATACTTATTCATAAATTTACTCAAACAAATGAAAAAATAAATATATATATATATAAACATATGTAAATATTCTTCAAGATTTAATATTATTCAAATTTTGAAATCATTTTAAAGAAAAAATTTATTCTATATATAGAAAGATTTTAAAGTTTGTATGTAAAATTGTCATTTTATACTTTTTTTTTTTATCCTATATATCTTTTTTTTATTATTTAAATCCATGATTCGATTCGTTCCTCTTAATCGTTACATAGGGATTCAATTTTTTTAGATCAATATAAAGAAACTATTTTTTTTTTTAAATTCTTTGAATTTGTGCAGAACAAAAAAAAATGATCCAATAAGGACTAATATATTTTGTATTTGGTATATATACAAATAATTTTTTTTTTTTTTAAACCCACATACAAATAAGTGTGAAGTTTTTCCTCACTTTTATTCCTTGTTTTTTTTTTTTTTTGTTTATTTAAAAACCTATTAAAAAAAACCAAAATAAAGAAATAAAAAAATATTGAATAAGTTTTAGCCAATTTTCAAAAAAAACAAGTAAAAGTAACAGTAAGTCGATGCAAACGACTTATTTATACCCTACACCTAAAAAATTCAAATTAAATTAAAAATCCATAAGTTATTTTAGTTAGGTATTTAATATAACTAAGCTAAAAAAATAAATGCTTTTACAACCTTTGTACAAAATTTCAGATTTCTATCTTTATTAAATTCGAAAATATGCTTGTTGGGTCTTGGGAAGTGTGTGAAGACATGCGGACCACCACCCCAATTCATCTCAAATTTTAGAGACATCAACAGGGCAGAACATTCTTATATCAAATTTCAAGTTTATATATTTATTAATTTCGAAGATATGCTTGTTTGGTTTTGGGAGTTGTGTGGCAGATACCCGAACAACAATTCTAATTAATCTTAAATTTTGGACAAATCAGGGATTCAGGAAACAACACCCTAGTACCAAATTTAAAGTTTCTATCTTTATTAATTTCGAAGATATGCATGTTCGGTTTTGGGAGTTGTATGGGAGGTACCCGAACAACCACTCCAATTCATCTCAAACATCAGGGATTCAGGAAAACATACCCTCGTACAAAATTTTAAGTTTCTATCCTTATTAATTTCGAATATATGCGTATTCGGTTTTGGGAGTTGTATGGGAGGTACTCAAACGCATGGTTCGATTTCGCCCATTTACTATCCCCGCCTTACCTTAGTCATTGTTAACCTTCAGTATAAATTTCATCAAGATAGCATCATTATTTTTTGAGTTATCGTGCGTACGGACGGACGGACGGACGGACGGACGGACATCGCTAAATCGACTCAGGAGGTGATCCTGATTCAGAATATATATACATGTCTATACTTAACTCGCTTCCTTTTGGTGGTTACAAACACCATACCAAAGTTAATATACCCTATACTTAATGTGTAGAGTATAAAAAAACAAGGAAGTACGTAAAACTAAAAGTTTTTAAAGGTGCACATTTTTTAACAGACAATAAAAATAGTTTAGAAATTTTGATTTACACCAAAATTCCCGGAGTTCGAGTTCAAATCCCGGAGCAGAATTTGTGGATATAAAACATTTTAAGTAAAAATAAATATTTACTATTTATTTAAATAAATAGGCTTTTATTTAAATTTTGGGGGGCTGTAGATCCTTAATTAGTGAAGCTATATAAAAAGATGCTTCATACCACTCACATATGTTTTTAAAACACCTATCCATAGTTAAAGTTTTATTGTTCTATCTGAAAGGTGAAAAAGTTTTGTAAACATACAGACGGACAAACGATGGGATAGATTAAAACTATTATTTTTTAAAAATGTTTTGAAAAATTTGATAAAAATGTGAATGAAAAACAAACAATCATTTTTAAAATGAAAAAAATAAAAAATGGAATGTAAATTTTTTAATTCTTCATCATTTGACGTAATAATTGAAGAAATTTTAAAAGTTCATACGTATTCAGCAGCGAACTGTATATCTACTAATGAAACTTATATAGTGATATAAATTTATTAAGAAGGCATTTTGTTGTCAACTGAATTCCCATTTCAACTACAAATTATTACATTTTAAATGACTGCTAATTGAAGGCTACTATACCAAAGCAAACAAATTTTTATTTTCATCATATATCATTATCTATTCGATCTTCCTATCATTTTGTGTCTAGAAATTATTTGGAAATATTTTTATTAGGCGTTGTGATATTTGGAATTATTAGTACTAGGTATAATTTAAATTTAAATTCATCAAGATCAAGAAATTTAGTTTGAGAAAAACAAAAATATTTAAAACTTTTATATGTGGAAACAAGTTAATGCAATTTATTAATAATTTTTTAACGGAAATTCTTTAAGAACATAAAAGTCCTCAATAATAATTGGATAAAATTCATTAAACTAAAAATCATTTAAATCAATGGATTAACGAAAAGACAAAAAATATTTAAAAGTAGTATAGTATTCGTAGTATCTGAACGAACTAACGGAACACAAAAAATATTTTGTTACGAATGTTCTTTGAGACCTTCTAATAATCTCTGAAAATTTGGAAACAATTCATTAACAGATCACAAGTAAATTAATTTAAGATACTCGTTTTTAGTTTTAATTTCATGAATTGTTGTGCCGAAACGGGTTTACGGATCTAAAAAAAAACTAGTAATGCACTGCTCCTTAAGAATTCAAAGGAACATTTTTGTTAAATTTGATAACAATGATCGCTTTCTATATTACAAATACTATAAAATTTAAGAAAATATTTTTTTTTTCCGCATATTGCAAGATTATTATATTACTTTAATAATAAATTACAATCATTTTGTTGAAATTTTATTTGATTCTTGAATGTTAACATTTTATAAAAGAAAATTCTAAATTAAATCTTACAATATAGTTGCAGCCGCCGAAAAAAATTCATAAATTAATGTTACTATAAACAGAACAGAACAGATTTTGTATAAATTAAAAAGACTTCAAAAAAGAAACTTTCAAATTAAAGAATCCTTATTTTAAGAAGATTAAGTTCAAAAACTATATAATCCAAAAAAATAAAAAATAAATAAAAAAAATAAAATTTCTATTTCTTTATGTAAATAATATTTCATTTTCTGAATCCTTTAAAAGGATTGCCTATACCAAGGGAATAAAGTTAACAAATAATGGAATAATAAAGTGTGAAAATTTGTTTTTTTTTTCCCCCCCAATTTCCTAATACATACATACATACTTACATATAACATATATGATTTTATATAGTACAAATATTTCTATATAAAGTTTAAGATTTCAAAAAAAAACTAATTTAAATAAAACCCTGTAACATAAAAAAAATAGTAGAAGATTTATATTTACATGTTATTATATAAATATATCTTACATATATAATACATATGTATATTATAATTTTTAAATGAATCCTAGAAATATATTTGTAATTTTGAAAATAAAATTTATACAATGAAATTTCCTTCATTATTTTTAAAATATAATTTGAAAATACATATGTATCCTTTAGAATAGATATAGCCCATAGGCTATGCATACATATACACGCTTATTAAAAGGAATAAAGATTCTATTGCAGTTCAGATTTAAAGTGTTCTATATAAAATACAAACAATTTTAAAGATAAATTTTATATTTTTTAACTTATTATTTTTTTTTTTTTAAATACTTAACTCAAAATAAATTGCAGGCTAATTTTAAAAAGAGATTGATCGTATATGAAAATTTATAATATATTGATTGAAATTCTTTAAAAAACAAAAATAATAATTTAAATCTGATGTGATTTTCTTCAAACACTTCGAACAAAAAGTCTCATTTTACATTCTTTTTGCAAAAAATCAAATATCTTAAATCTACATAATATCTTATATAATAATATTATATATAATAAAACGTACATCTTATATATTAGGTTTATATCAATTGACAAACTTCTAATTTAAACTTAGCATAGAAATCGAAATTTTATCATTAATCGAAACTTTAGCATTATAATCATACTATGGCTTATTTTCACATATTCAATAATAATTTTTTTGACAAGTTGCTATTTGTCATTTCTCTTATAATCCATTTAAAGTTAAAGTTTTATATACATATAAATATATACATACATATAATAGCTAATACATATAATTCTTTTAGAACTTTTTATATTATGACCAGATGACTATAAAAATTTTCTATTATATATATTCGAAATAATTTTTCTATTTTAATAAAACTTATATTTATATATATACATAATATATGATATGTTCGTAAAAGTCCACATATTCATAATTAGTATTTTCAAATTCTAATTTGGAAAATGACATTCGAATAATTCGCTCCCTTATTCAAAATAAATACAAGTTTCGAAAATGACAAAAAAAAAAATCATAAAAATAATATGTAAGGGCTCCATAAAAATTTCATTACTGCCCAACCTCAGTTTAAATAATTTACCTGTACAATTCGAAAATATCAACAAAAAAAAAAAAAATATTTTGGTAAATAATATGATAAAATTAAACTCAAAGTTCATGTAAATAAAAATAATATTTAGGAAATTCCCTTTTTTATTTTATTTCATTTTTATTATTTTTTTTAATTTTATACTGAAAGAAATTTAAATATCACGCAACATAAAAGCTCTCTGTAGTGGATATGCAAATTAATTATAATAAGATTTTTTTTTTTTTTCTAATTCTCTATAGTTTTAAAAGGTTAACGTTCCGTTCTAATAATCGTAATTGACTATAAAAAAATTACAAATAAGAATTTAAAAACAAAAGATAAAAAATAAAATAAAAAAAATATATACATATATACATATAATATATATTATAAAATTTATGTTTGTTCATTTGCAAATGAATTAATTACTTTAAATATATAAAGTTAAAAAATTAAAAAAAAGTAGTAAACATTAATACATTTGATATTTTAAATTATAAGTTATAACCTGTTATAACTAAAATAGGTGAAAAATATTTTATTTGTTTATTTTCATTTATATTAAGATTGCAAATCACATAGGATATTGAAAAATATTTATTTATTTATTTATTTATATTAATATTACATACATAAATGTAATGCAATATTATTGAACTATTGGCTTCTTTAGGCCATTATAGGTTTTTATACTATTATTAAATTATATACTAATATTATTTATTTTGCTTATATTATATACTATATATTTACATTATATTTGGTCGTAATGGGGTATGTAAAGAAAAAACACTTACGACCTGTGCAGGGATCGAATCCACACTCCTTCGGTTAATACGGCACACGCCTACACACTAGGCTACCGAAGCCCCTGAAAAATATACGCAGAATTTTTTTTTTTGGTTTTTATTTTTAAATTGCATATAATTAGGCGTTGATTAATATGCCTTAAAGATCCTTTTCAACTAACTATTAGCTCATATGTCTTACTTTTTTAAACAAACGGGATTGTTGTATAGTACTAATCAAAATTAAAATTGAAGGCTTAGCTTTAAGAGTAAACTTTGTTTAGTTTTTTTTTTTAAGGGAGGTTGTATTTCTTAAAAAATATAAAAAAAAACTTTAAACTCTCTGGATATGAGCGATATTTAAGGTTTTACTACATATCTATATATATATATTGTATTTCATAGTTTAAATTTTAAAAAGATTTTTTATATATTATATATTTAAGTATTTTATGATTTATTAAAGAATATTTATGAAGAATCTACGCAGAATTATGCAGAAAACAATTAAAAAAACTTTTAAGCCTTAGCTTTCAAGAAATACTTAATATGTTTCGGATTACTTTTAAAGAGATGATAATATATAAAGCTTATACTTCAAATATTTTTAAAGTATCATTAATATGATATTTAAATTTGAAATTCCTTTTTAATATTTCATATTTTGAATTTTCTCAAATTTTCTGACACTTTGTTCAACAGTAAAGTGACATTGTGAATCCTTTTTTCCTTTCCTCTTATAACTATTATGTCTATATCGAAAAAAAAAAACAATCAAAAAACTTTACAGTACTAACTTAGATTAAATTTCGAAATGATGTACAAAATATTAAAATTTTTAACAAAAAACTGCAATGGTTATCTACTTACGGAACTTAAATTACTTTAAATTTTTGTTTAAAAAATAACTTTTATATATATATCTTAAAAGTTTATATTTGAAATTCTCGAAAACACATTGATATTGTTAAAAAAAAATTAGAAATAAAAATACCGGAAAATGATATTCATCGGTAATATGTAAAAAAAAAAGGATTTAAAGCAGATATTTGGATTATATTAAAATTTAAAAGAAGACGAAGAAGTTAACAAATTACTGAATAAATATCTTAACCAATTCACAATTGAGTTGTTAAATAAAAATATTTTACCAGAAAAGAATTTGTATATATCATTCAAAAACTTAAGAATTTTATTTATTCATATATTCATGAAAACATTCTTTAAATATATGTATGTGCACAAGAAGAGTGTCTATCCTTCTTCAGTTTCTTAAAAAATTGGGATTTTCAAATTAAAATTTTTTTTTTTTTTTTTTACATCAAACAGAAATTGTTTTGTAAGGAATTTCAAAAGTGATATGTAAATGTTAATTTATATATGTATATAACTATACGTAGATAATAAATATGTAACATATAATACTAAATTTAACGTACATATTGAATGTATTTTTCGATATGAGGTCTAAAAATACTCTTTAACGACAAACAAATTAAACTAAAGAAATGATTGAAAATAACGCTGAACAAATGAAACCATTTTAATTAAAGATAATGAAACAGTATTCTTTTTATAAACTAAAATCTAATTTTAAATTTACAGGGTAGTCAAATAATAAACAAATTAACCATTAATTATAAAAGATCAAATAAATATGTTTAACCTCTAAAGTAATTAGTGAACTAATTACTCAGTAATATTAATCTACAGTATCATGCACTTTCTAATATCAGATATAACAAATTTCTACCGTTTATATTAAATATTTACCTTCAAATAAACATATTTTGGACCTCGCATCATTCTACTTAAATAACGTTTCAAAAAACTAGGGTTTAGAATCAAAATGACCAGAAAAACTTGGAACAATTTAAAATTTAAGTATTGATGGAGAAGTTAGCAATGGACACCTGATTATAATGAATGTTACATGTCCTTATTGGCATCCTCAATTTTTTTTATTTCGAGTCAGCTCTTTAAAATCTGAGACGTCAAGATTTTTAATTTTTGTCGATTCGTCCATTTTATCTTTTCTTCTGTCATGTTTTATACTAAACATTTTTATAGCACAGCGTTGTTAATGCGGCCAACTGGTCATCTTTTTGTGAATGTTATTTGCAGTGCTATCTGGTGCTTTGTTTAATGTAACTAACCAGCTTAACCTCTTTTCGTTTAATTATATTCACATATGCCAGTACACATAAAGGAATCTATTATATGCTACGGTTATAGCTCATTTTAATATCCGGATTTCAGCAATGTTCACTTTTTGTCCTTATTATCTAATATCAGTTAAAATTAACTTTTACAAACAAATCCCAATTAATTTTTTTTTCTTTTTTTGTATAAATAAAAAAAGATATCTTAAGTAAAAAAATTATAGTATAGCATGTTTATTTCCGTTATTTATTTATCTATTTATTTTAATTGTTCTTTTAAACACACTGTAAATTTTTTTTTTTAGGTCAATTTTCATTCGTGTGTAGTACAATATGTTTTTTAATACCTAATAATACCTATAATAAAGATTGAAAAAACTGAATAAACTATTTGAAAGCCATTGGCATAACAATAATACATATATGTATAAGAGCTTATTAAAGAACATCAGTAACTATATCAAAAAAATATAAAATTATTTGAAATTTAACACGAAATCAAACCAAAATAAAATAAAGATGTTCTACAGAAATTTTTAAATCAATATCTAATTATAATATTAGATATATAATAACAGCCCTTTTGTACTTGTTCATGTGAATGACTTGCTTACACTAAGATATTTAAGATATAAACTCAATTTTGTTTTTTTTTTGTTTTTTAATTTCTATAATTATCTAATTCGAATTTAATTTTTTTCTTTTCAAAGTATACCACAATTTTTTTATACGGGGTATCGGTATGTTAACTTTAATTTATACTTTTCACTCTTTATTTATCAAAAACATTTCAGTAAAATTCCATTATGAGAATTATTTTTGGTTCATAAACCAAACGATAAATCTTTTTTTGTTTAAGTAAATTTAATACATGTATATGAGATATTGGTATAATGTCATATAATACTTAAGTTCTATGTGATGCGATTCTGTTCGATTTCGAAAATTAAATCCTGAATTTTGGATTTGACAACATTTATAAAACAAAAAAATGTGTAAAAAAGTTTTCTATTTAAATATTTCCTGTCCAAATCGAAAGCTTAAACTTGGACAGAACTTTAACAGTTTTATTCAAATTATTCCTCTTTAACCTAATTGTTAACTCTAGGAAGTTTGTTGAAATTATTATTTGTTCAAAAGTTCAAAATGTGCCGAAGTTATCTCAGTTTATACTTAAGGGAAGCATCCATGTTCTACGACAAGAAATTTAGCCAAAAATTAAATAGCTAATCTGCGTTTTACAAAAGTAGAATTTTAATAATAATGTTTAGCCTTTACTAATGTTAAAGGATTTTTTTTAGTGATGGCACTGCTTCAAGAATGGTACAAATTATCAATTTGCATCATTTTAAGAAATAATTTTATTGTTCTTCTTAACCGTTTCATTCGTTATTTTGTTCCTTAATATCATTAGGATATTCAAATATTGACAAATAAAATTCAATACTCTTTCAAAGAAAAAGTCTGTCACTTAAACTCAAAAAGCATTTAAAAACAATTAATAAAATAAAATTGGTCAAAAAATATATATAAATATGCATGGATAAATGCGTATATAAATATACATGGATATATGAGTGTATAAATATAAATAAAACTTTGCTTTTTGCTTTTTCTATATCTTAGAAGTAACTGGTATAAATTATAATTGTTGTGTATTTCGAACATGTTATTTAAAAATATAAAAATTTCCTGACCAAAATATGAAACACTCTAATTGTCTAATAATTTTGAAAAATATATTTATCTTTTTTTGTTTCTTTTATTTTAGTTTAATGTTTTTTTTTTGTTTCATTCCAAAATATTAAAAATGATATAAACATTATAAAGTCAATGATTATAATTAATTGATGTACATATAGAAAAGAAATTTTTTTTCGGAATCTTAATAAAAAACAGATAAATTAAAAAGAAGAGTCTTCTTTCGGCATAAAAAAAAAAAACAAGCACGCATATAGAAAGTTCGGTAAGACACTTCTAAATTTTATTAAAAATCACATAATCATTAAATCTAATTTTATCAAAAGAGTAGATAACAAATGAATTTTCAAATGATAAAAAGAATTTGTCATCATCTTGCAAGACAATCTAAAATAAAAATGGAATTAAATTAAAAAGTATCTGCTTAAATTCAAATTATAGAGAGATCATCGCAACATTTCTTTATATTTTGAAAACTCTATTAGACATGGACTACATTTAATTGAAGAATGATTAATAAAGCGTCATCTCGTTTAAAACCAAAAAAAAATTAACGTTTTGTTGTTTTCAACTACATAAAAATTAAATTATAAAATATTTTAATTATCTTTGTTTAATTATTCATAGTATAGGTATACCTAAATCAAATTGAAATTATCACATCGTTTAAATAATTAAAACAATTTCCACTGATATCTTTTTATTAAGGATATTACTTAATTTTCTATAAAATAACCATCTCTATATATATGTATATACGTACAATATATATACGATGAACATTAATTTCTATATTTATTATTTGAATTCGAAAAACAGAAAACTGGAAATTATTCATAAAAATCTTTAAAAATAATTTAAAGTTTATCTTTGGAGTATCCTTTCCATTTATTATATATTCTATTCGAAAAATTTTCTTAATTTCATTATATATATATAAATGTGATGGTTCTTTAATGCTTAATGCTGCAATTAATGAATAACCAATTAAAACATAGCTTTATTAGATTTAGATTAGACATCTACTAAATAACAGCATCAAAAATTAATTAAAATCTTGCTCTTTATAGGACTGGCAAACAAGATAACAGTTACCTATAAAAAACAACAAACCGAAAACCCGTTAACGACCTTTAAGCGAAGATTTGAAAATATAAACTAACTTGACTATATATATTTCAAAAAAACAAAAAATCAGAACCCCTATATAGCACAACTAAAACTTAAAAAAAATATATAAAATCCTAGTGTAGATCTAAGTTTAACAATTGAATACAATTATTCAACGGGAGCATGCCAGTTTGTCTAAATCCATTTTATAAAAAAAAAAAATTTCGCCTCAAGCTATTTGATAAAAAAGATTTATGGGAAAATATTGATTTGTAAAAAAGACTTTTAACAAAAAATTATTTAAAATACAAAATATATGCACTTTATTGTTAAAATATGCATGTAAAAAAATATTTAGTTTAAGGTCTTTTAGAATTTGTTATAAAAAATCAGCGTTATAAACTTTTTTTCCAGATTATATATAATATTTGTACAGTAATTATATATAAAATTGTTGTCAAATATCTTTTTGGGAAGTGTATCAAAATTCCAAATTGCAAGTTACAAAATGTTCTTTAACCAAAAGATATTAAAGTAAAATAAAGTTTTTAGCACATTTCCAAAAAAAATTTGAAAAAATGTGCTTATTAGTTTCACTCTGTCCGTCCGTCTGTCCGTCTGTTTACAAAACTTCTATACCGTTAAAGATAGAGAAAAGAAATTTTAACCATGGGTAGGTTTCATAAAAAAAAAAATTTTGTGGAACAACTTTTTCATGTAGCCCCATCCATTACGGAGGTACAGCGCCTCAAACTTTGAAAAAGCCCTATTTTTAAATGCATATATCTTATGTTTCGCTTAAGATTTTTTCAATCTGAAAACGTCATACGACAGGTATTTCTTTTATCTTTGTAAATTAATATCAAAATTATACATTTTTTTTAAATTTAGTATTTAAATTTACCGTTATGTGAAAACCAAATTATGCATGATTTTTCTACTTTCATAACTCTGGCACGCTTTTAGATAGAAGCTTGAAATTTTGAGGCAAGAAAGAACTTTTAGAATTAGTATAAGTTTGCTCAGAAAATTATTTTGGGCCACCCCCTGTTTATGAGCTATTAGGGCTCAAAAATTGAAAATTTGCTATTTTTAAACAACTGTAACTTAGGAACCTGTACACATTTTATTTCGAAAAGATATAAAAATTAAAGCTAAAGTAATATATTTTAACGTGTGTTAAAGGTTTATTTTAGTTACATAGGGTTTCAGAGTTACAGCTCTTCAAAGTTACGAAAAAGTCCCATTTTCAGATGTATATATCTCAGGCTCTGCGTAATAGTTTTGCAATCTAAAACCGCCAGAAGACCGAAAATTTTATTATCTACATAAAGCAATATTTTGTAATTTGCTATTTAAATTTACCGTTATGTGAAAACCATATTTTGCATGAAATTTCTTTTTTCATAACTCCGGCACGCCTTTAGATAAGAACCTGAAATTTTGAGTTTCCTTAGAAATTTTTTTTGCGCCACTCCCTTTTTAAGAGGTATTAGGGCTAGGGCTGAAAAATTGAAAATTTGCTATTTTTAGCCACCTGCAACTTAAGCACCTGTACAAATTTTTCTTCGGCAAGACATAAAAATTAAAGCTCAAGTAATATATTTTTACGTATGTTAATGGCTTTTCTTAGTTATAAAGGGTTCCGGACTTACAGCCCCTCAAAATTCCATAAAAGTCACATATTTTCTTATTACAAAAAAATTCTTAAATTTTTTTTTTGTAAATTTTCAAATTTTTGTGCAAGTCACAATTCTAAACCGTTTGTATTGTATTTTGGAAATGTGCGCTTTTAAAAACCGTTGGTTTACATTCTACCTTGTTTAATTTAGATTTCGACTAACTATATAATCTTTATTTAATATATAATCCGCACTATATTATACCTTGTTTACAAAATTTTGAACTGTTAAATGTATATTGTAATTTTAATCTTACAATAGGTATGTAGGTTCATTAAATTACAGTATAGATGGTCATACAGCATTTTACTAAAGGTAAAAAAGTTTTCATAATATATTTTTTTTAAATTGATTTATTTAAAACTTAACTAATAAAAAACAATTATGGACTCTTATTTATATTTATTTAATCAAAAAAAAAAAATATTAAGTTTAAAATAATTTTATAAACAAAAATGTAAAGAAAACATTTTCTATATACAAGATACACACAATTTTCTCATTTTTTAAACCAATTTTACAATAAAACAATTTTATTCTATAAAATTCTAAAAAATTTTTTTTTAATCCTATTAAATTAATTTTATTATAGGTAGGTACTATTAAAAAAAAAAAAAATAATGAGAAAATGTAAATTTTTCAAACAAAATACACATTTTTATTACATTGTTGTATATGCATTAATATAAAATGTATATATGTATATACCTATGTGTACATTATAATGTAATGTTAACTGTTTAAGATCATTCAATTATAATGTTATGTTTAGAATTATTTTTTTTTTATTTTTACTAAATGAATCTTAAAAAATAAAATAATATATATTATAATAAATAATTGTTATATACATATGTATATACATATACATAATATGTAATATAATTTATAATAATAAAATAAATAATAAATCAAATGTCAACAGTTTATTTTAATACGAAACATTTTTAAGTACTATAAGGTTTATATTTAAATTTATTATATACTCATATATTTAAAATATTTTTTTATTTTTCATTTCCTCTATTACAAAAATCAAAATAAAATTTAAAAAAAATTCTTAGTAAAAAAATAGAAATCCTTTCATAGTTATTTTAATTAGTTGTATTCCTTTCAATTATCTGAAAATTTTTTTATAAATAATATTTTGAGATAAACTTATACTCGTCTCGTATATATGTAGAAATTTTATATACATACATATATAATTATATTTTAATAAATTTTATATTTAGTTCCAAAAGGGGTAATATAGATAATCTAATATTAAAATAATGTATAAAATTATCAAGCAGATTATTTTTTTTTATATAAAAACAAAATAGTAATTGATATTCTTATTTAATCGAATTTATTTCGATGAAATATTTTAGACTTTTTGATATATTAATTTAATATTTCTATATATAGAACAATTTATATATTCACGTTTCAAAATAAATACTGTACATAAAATTTAAAAACTGACATTAAAAATCTTATAGTAATAACATAACCACAAAAATTGTATTGACAATATACCTTTAAATATGATAATGCACTATACTTTTTATACAATTAATAACATCTGATTAAATGAAAGTACACTGGTATAGCATTCTTTGAATTCTTTAAATCATATTCATAATTTATTTATAAAACAGATTGAATATAGTATGTAAAACAAATAAAGGGGTGATACTTCTATAGATCAACAAAGTTCTCTTCTTTTCTGAAAGAAAAAGCAATTTGACTCAGTTCTACAATTTTAAGGACAAATCATACAGCGCTAAAAAAATGTATAGATTTCGGTTAATGAAATGTTTCCGAAGTTTTCTCTTATATAGAAACAGAATTAACATTTATAAATCTTATATACAACTCTATATAGTAATTAGAGCACAATTTTCATATGTATATGCTAAATAGTGTTTTTGTATATATATTTAATAGTACAACCAGAACCATGTGGGCGGACTTCAGTTTAAAACCCAAATTTATACTTTCTCTCTCTAGACCTGAAATAAGGCACAATTGATTGGGTTTATTATGAACGATTATCTTATTGGTATATAGACATGATTAGGTATGCATGTATGCTTAAGTGTAGATCTTACAGGGGAATTGTAACTTATTCTTAATTGTAACTATTCCTATTCTGTAACTATTCTGAAGCATTGTCTTTTCACCTTCCTCAGTCTGTGAAAGAAAAGATGGAAATATCTCGGCAGTTTCTTTTTCAAATTTAGGTAAATTCCCTGACATAAATCTGAGAAATGTTCCAAAACAGAATGGTATCATCGTAATTCGTATAGCATAAATTTAACATAAACTCTTATCTAATAGGTTCTCCCACGTTTTGAAGGTGCAATACGGATCTAGAGTCTAAAGATTACTGATATGTTAGCTCAAACTTCTTGAATGAAAAAAAAAGGTTTGTATTCAAAAAATGTTTTTTAATTAAATTATAAATTTTTTTTTTATATTTGAAGTATGCTACTTTTCAAAAACTAAACAATTCCAATGCAAATAAATAAAAGACTTCTGAAGTCATTTTTATATTGCTGATATTCTTAATTGCTTACATTTAATTAAACCTCTGTTATAAACTTTAATAAATCGAAGTGAACAGATAAACTTTTTTTAGACTTAAAAAAAAAATTTAATACTTAATATAAAAACTTATAAAATTATTCAAAAATTTCCAAATTGAATATATTATTAATATATATTATAAACTTATAAATTATTTTATATTACACGTCTGAAAATTAAAAGTTAACAGCTTAATTATCTTGTATGATAACATTAAAATTTTCTTTTTTTTTTAAAGTATGAAAATATGCTTTTGTCTTTAAGAATATTTATGTTTTTTTCTTTTCTTTTTATTTCTTTTTTTTATATTTTCAATTATTTCATTTAATATTTCTCATACTTTTAAAATTATTAAAATAAAACCCACACTAACTTATTACAGCCATTAATGATTAAATTCATGTATTCTTTAACATTAGAAGAAATTTTCTTTTCTTCTGCTTTTTTTTTTTTTTGTTTTCTAAGTAAATTATTATTTACTTGGGCAACATATAATAGGAAAGTTTATAGGAAAATTAAACCTACAATAATTTTTACTAAAAATAACAATACATTATTTTAATATAAACAAAAAATAAAAAATATAAAGACTTATGTATTTGTATATATATATATATATATATATAATAAATAATAATACATAATATGTAAATGGATACTTTAACAATTGTTTGAGGAAATAATAAGATTATTGTTAAGATTTAAAAAAAAAAAAAAACTTAAGACGTATACAAATTTTTGTTTCCTTTGTATAATTATTATTTTATTTTTAAATTTAACATAAATTTAATATAATAAATATTTTTGATAAATAAAATAAAATATGACACGTTGACTGTATATGGTTAGTTTAGTACAACGTAAAGTCTATATTAAAATGTATGTCTAAAAAAAATAATATATATGTTTAATTTCTAGTTTGAAACCTATATTTAAAATATGAAAATAATTTTTCAGATAATAAATAGGATAAAATTATTATGTAAAAATATTCGGTTATATTACAATATAGCTATTATATCTAAAACAAAAACAATATATATTTTCTTTCTAAAGTGCCTCTGCTGAAATTAACTTCTAAGCGTATATTAAAATGTTTTTTTTTTTTCAACTTCAACTTTTTTAAATAGAAATCGCCACATTTCAAAGTTTCTAAAATGTATGCTTTGGTTTGATATATAATCAAAGATATACGTTATGTTATATTTCAATGATTCAACTAAAGGTTCACCCGCAATTATCCTTATACTCATTACCTTGAGAAATTCTCAATTATAAAATCTCTAAATCAAAATTCCCTATTATAAAATCTCCAAATCAAAATCCCCAATTATAAAATTCCCAAATTTAAAATCACAAAATTCAAAATTACAAAATTCAAAAATCCAAAATTCAAAAATCCAAAATTCCAAATATTTTTTTGGGATCTCCATCAGTATCGTGAACAAAAAAATCTGAAACAAAGGAATCCCCATCTATATTTTGAATTAAAAACCTGGAAAAGGGAAATTTTGAAAAAAAAACTTGAATCTCTACTAATTCAAAATTTTGTACATAATACAATATATATTATTATATTTATACATAATCTGAAAAAATCGTATTATTTAATTTTATTTTGTAACCTACCTCAAAACTCCCCGTAATTATTTTTCTACATACACATTTCAACAACAGGACATTAATTAGAGATTTTAAATTTTGTAGATTATCAAAACCTTGAAGATTTTTTAAAAGGGCATTTTGAGTTAGAGGATTTAAAGGCGCTTTCTTAACTAAATCTATTCTATTTTTATACAAGATACAGAAATATAAATAAATAAATGCTTTCTTTTACCGCTATATATTTTCTGTAAAACATATTTTGCATTAGTTATAGTTTTGAAAATCTCGTTAAATCCTGCAACAATCCTTTTCTTCTAAAATACTCAGTACATTTTATATAATCCATTTAATAGTATTTATAATTTATTTTTGTAAATAACGTAAAGCACGATCTATAAATATAAAGGTAGGAACATTCTTCTCAGACCAATTAACGTACTAAACTCTTAATAAACATAATATACAAATAAGCCTAAAATTTTGCTTTTATAAAAGTTTATTAAAAAAAAGTTTGCAAAAAAATATATTTTTTTAACATTTTGGACTTCATAAAAAACAAAAAAAATAACTTTAATACATTAATGTATATTAATTAAAGAAAAACTATAAGTAGTTAGTACTACTTATAGTTTTTACCTATTAGTATAAATTTAGTTAGTACCTATTAGTACCTATTAGTACCTATTAGTATAAAAGTTAAAGATGCATAAATAAAAATTAAAATATAACTACATTTCATTTAAAAGTACCATAATATACCTATATACAGAAATTATGTACATGAAAAAAAATTTAAAACCTTACAACTTTTAGTTTAATTCGCTTCTTCTTTTTCCTCCTGTTGCCCTATTGAATCTGTGGTGACAACTTATAATGTAAAAAAATTTATTCATTCAAAAATTAAAGCAGCAGTTATTACAATAGGGCTATATGAGAAAAAAGAAGTAACAAATTTCTAAATAATGGGCAAAGAAAATCAATATACCAGTATGTCGTTGAATAAAACTCTGTTCAAAACTGAAGTAGATTAAAAAAATATGACATGACGTTACATATTTACGTTAGACGTTGAATATGCCATGATTGAAAAAAGTAATTTGTAAAATGCGTTGATCCACTCCAACACTTATCTACATGTATTATTAAATATTAACTTTCCTTCTTAAAATCAAAACTCTGATTTCCCTATATCTTAAGATTTGACCATTATAATACATTTGACGTTACAATCAGATTTTATCGTTTTTAAATGCTTTGAGACCAAATTCTAGTTATAACTAAAAAACTCAATCAATCAATTAATCAAGTATTAATATAAAACTGTAACTTAAAAAGCTCAACCAATCGTACAGAAAGGTTTTAATTAAGACAGAAAAAAAACCCCCTCTAACAATATCTGCAGAAAATTAATGTTAAAAATCAAATTTAAAAATGATTAAGTAAAAAAATTTAAAAAAAAAAAAACTTTCACAAACATAAGACAGGTACAAATTTAATACACTATTAACATCAACCACACATTATATGTATATATGTATATATGCATAAAAATCGAACTATAATTTCTATACATACATACATAAATATATTTTTTATGCATTATTTTTATCAACAATGTAATTTCACTTTGCGCAAAAAAAAAATTATTGAACTTGGCCCTTTTTTTTTAAACTCCACAATTTTTAAACTTTATATATTTAAATACAGAACCTCAGTAGTCATTTTATTATAATACATACAAATTTATTATTAAAAAAAAAACCTCCCTTTATATTTTTTTAATATATTTAACACATATTATGCATATATATATATACATATTAATTCTCGTATATATATAAAGGTATATGAGTTCGAAAAAAAAAAGAAATAAGTTACGCAAATAAAAGTTCTTGTTATAACATAGCGTCCCCTATAATATCTTAAATAATTTAAGCATACATTTAGGATTTTTTATTTTTTATTTTTTATTTTTAAATTACATTGCGTGTACCGTACAATAAAGTGACCATTTGTATTTATTCTAATTTTTAATATTTGTACCGAAAAACATTTATCTCTAAGTAGAAAAAAAATCATATTAAATAAATAGAATACAATAATTAAGTTGATTTGGTTATTCTAAGTGATTGGAAAATATCAATTAAATTAAAAGAAAAATCAATGGTACAACCTATACCGTATAAAACTGCGAGAGCTGCGAATGCTCGTAACTAAAAATTTTCGTTTTCTTAAAATCTCTTTTTCTCAAAATCTCGATAAATTTTTTTTTTCTATTAGCAGGTTAATAAACGCATAAGGGTGTTTTAGACTATCCAAAAAGAGAAAAATTAGGAAGGAAAAAATAAAGAGATTATTTTAATATAAAAAGATAAATAAATTTCGGACATATTAGTATTTTTGTTTTTACAGTTTTAAGTTTAGTATAATTTTATCATAGATGGGCGAGAAATATATAATTTATATCAATGATCAAACAAAGCAGAGAATAGAACCACTCAACAATTTAGATTAAAAGTATTCAAAAATTATTCTTGAAAGATGAAAAACAAGCAAATGGTCACTTTAATTTAAAGATAAAAAGAAATATCATGCTCCAGACATTGAATATGCAAAATAATATTTAAAAAAATAAAGTAAGTAACACACATGTATATATTTATATATATACTTATGTGCATATATATTTACATATATATATAAGCATATGTACTTTGATATATCATAAAAAAGGATTAAAGTAAAGGTAAAACGAAATTATTATTTTCTAAAAATAAAACAAAAAATAATTTTTTTTTTTTACTTTTTTTTCATAAAAAGAAAACTAATGAAAAACCCATAAAAAAAAAAGAAAATGCAATTTCAATAATGTGAAATAAAATATATTTTAAAACTTACACCGCTTTAAGGTTTTTTTTTAAAGTCCTTAAAAATGATGCTTTAAAAATGTGATTTTTTTTTTGTATAGTAATAAAAAATTCTCCAGACAAATTTTATTATCCAAACATTCCAAATAGGATCTTCTTTTATATATAAAATATGTACATATATCTTTAGTATATAATACTATTTTTATATACGTTTCTTTGTTTGCAATAACAGTTTTAAATTAAATAAAGTAAAATTAATTTTAAAAAAAGAATTATTTTTTAAAAAATTTTAATGTTTTTTTTTTTTTGTTTGTGTTGTAAGATTTGTTAATGTGAATTATTTGCTATTAAAAATTACTATTATTTCTAAGTATATTCCTTTGTTTTAACAAATTGACTTTGTCTCACAAAAAACTAAAACATAAAAAAAATTTGTTATTAAAATTATCCGCGTCGAAGCGAATTCAGATTTTAAACACCACACTCGGCTTCGTTGTACTGACTGAAAAATAATTTTGATATGAAAAAAAAATCTTTTTTTTTTGCAATTATGTATTTATATATCAATATATATATATATGTATATAAGTATAGTACATATTTATCCATAATTTTATATTAGTAGATGAAGATAACCGCACGTGACAATGGTATACTCATATAAAAAAAAAAGAAACCGAAAAAAAAACAGGATTCTAAGACAGCATAAAAAAGGATTCAAATTTAAATGTTTTTATTTAAAAAATAATAAAAAAAAATGTTTTGTTGAGGGTGTAATAAAATTTCTACAACAAAATATACTTTTAAAGTGCATACAAATAAACATTTTTATAGTCACCTCTACAATTTATACTTAAAACAAAAGAAAAACCTAAAATTGCTTTGTTTTTTTTATATCAATATTGTTATGGTTAAAATTACAAAATTATACTTTTTAGAAAATTGTTTTATATTTTTACATTTTTTTTTTTAATATTCTTTTGTTTTAAATTTGTTTCTTTTTTTATATATATATATTATAGAATTGTCTCTTTTTCACACCCCCATTCTTACTACCTATAAAATAATTTTCATAGTTTTATATGTTGAGCAAAATACTTTTCAAACTTTGTAATATATAGATACATACAAACGTTAACATATTATATACCTATGTTATACTATATAAAATACGATATCCGGTTATCCTTTTCTACACCATATGATTTATGAAAGTAAACTTGCACACAATTTTCTTTTTTTTATTTTTATTTTCATTATTACTACCAATTTTAAAGTTTAGCGCATGACTATGGAAAATAAAAAAGAAAATAAAAAATTCAATAATTTGCAAAACTGTAGAACGTGCTTTTGTACATAATGTTTGTAATTTTTTTTTTATATTTACATAATAACAGTAAAAAAAAAAATTAATTTGTTTGCAATATACATAATTAAAACAACAGAACAGACAATAAATTTTTACAAATATTGCATAATTTTAGGCATATTTTCTTCTTTTATCATTGTATACAATATATATGTATATGTAATTTTATTTTAAATTTAAAATAAAAATAAATTCAAATAATATCAAAAATAACCATTAGTTTTAGCAATAATTGTTTTCAAATTTAAATAAATTTTTTATGTGATATATTTAATATGTAGATTTTATATTACATATTTTAAAACTATAACTGAATATCCCTTTTATATGGATATTTTTAAATTGTGTTTGTATAAAATATATTATTTGATGTTTTGTTACGTTTTAGATATTTGTGTAAATTTTCAGGACTTAAACCCAAAACATTTTTTGAAAATGTTTGTTAACGCTATCTGTATAATCTAAAGTTGTAAACAATCTCCATTGCAAGGACATTTTAAGCAAATTTATGAAAAGTTTGTAAAAAGATTTGCAATAGTTCTCTTATACCTACCAAAAAGTCAAGATCCATAATTTAAATGGTAGACATATTGTTTTTAGTTCAATTTTCTATCAATTTTACTAAGTCTTTTTATTTTAGCTATTTTCTCTACATATATGACTTCTATATACATAATTAAAAAGAAAAATTTGCATAATTATTTTTCTAGGTGTAAAATATTAAAATATGTAGAGATAATATGTATAGAATTATGTATATTATATTTATATGTAAATATTTAAAATAAGACTCTCTTGAACATAATGTTGCTTTTGTTTATATTTTTTTTGACTATAAATTTTACTTCAAACCTTCTAAAAAAAAACCCTCGTCTCTCTTTCAAACCCTTTAGTCTCTTTCAAAAGATGAAATCAAAATTTCAGAAACAAGCATAAATAAAATAAACCGTTATATGCCTTCTTCTATAAGTTATAACAGTATTCAATATAGCAAAAAAAAATATATATATATATTATTTCTCAATGTATATATAAGTGTTTATTGAAGACTGATGAAGTATAATATTTTCACTCTCTCTCTCAATCTCTCTTGCTCACTCTTTCAATAATTGTTTTTTTTTTTTTTTGCTCATGTTTTATGCCAGGACACAAATGGAAAAAAGTCAGTTTCAGTTATATTCAGTTTGTTGGGAATTTTCAATTCTGAAGAGATTTTATAGAAAAAATGAAATTAATCAACTAAAATATTTTCATACATGTTTTTTTTTTAAGTTAAAATAGTAAAAAAAAAAAAAAAGTGATTCATATATCTAATTTTTAAATGGAATTGTTGAGCTCAAATTAAAATTTTATTTGAAAAATAGAACAAATAATTTTCTATCAAAAAAAAAAAAAAACAAAATTCAAAAATGTTTCATTTAATACCAAGAATAAAAATAAAATTTAATAAATATATTATTTTAATATTTACCATATTACATGGAAATTTTTTAAATATAAATAGAGTAAATGGACAAAATAATGATAGTCATAACATTTCAAAAAGAATGGATCTAGAATCATGTTTAGGTAATAAAAAAAAAAAAATTAACTTTTATGTAAAATCAATATTAGTTTAAAAAAGAAAAAAATAAACATTTTTAAAGTGATTATATAATTAAAAATTTGTACAAAACAATAACAACAACAACAAATACAAAAATAAATTTTATTGATTTTTCTATTTTAAATTTATTTTTTTCTGTTTTTTTTGTTTTTTTTTTCTTCAGGACAATTTGATATTCATAGAAATATGATTATTAGAACTGAAGAATCCTTAGCTATTGGTGGAAAATATTTACAAGGAATTGCACTTGAAACTGTTGATGAATGTCGTCGTTTATGTTGTGAAACAGAATTTTGTGATGTATTTGTTTTTGAAGAAAAGGTAAATGAAAATTTTTTATATAATTTTTTTTTTTTTTTTGTATTTTATAACATATGTATATTATAATTATTATTATATTCATAATATACTTTTATTATATTTCGTTTTATTTTTGTTATTGTCAAATTTCATAAAGAGCGATTGAACATAAAATCAAAAAAAAAAAAAAAAAAAACAAATGTACCTATACATACATATGTAATTATGTATTATTGTTTTTTTTCATTTTTATATTTAAATATGATTGTATATTTCATACAGGTGGTTGTTTATAAATTATAACAAACAAAATTTACATTAGGTATACTTAAGAAAATAAGAAAAACAAAAATTGAATTATTTAATATAAAAAGATAAAATTAGATTCCTTTTTTCAAAATATCCTTCACAATCTGTATAATATAATTTTATATGTACATATGTATATATTATATTTTATATTAAATATGAATATATAAAAATTTTTTTTTAGTTTTTAAAAGTCTAGATAAAAGCACACATATTTAATATTGTTTAATAGAAAGTCCTTTACACTTTGCAGTCATTTTGAGCATATTTTACTTTTATTTAAAGATTTAAATTTTATAAGAATAAAAAATATACATATCCCTTTTTTTTTAAAGTAGGTTTACCTCAGTTTATTATAAATCAAAGTTTTTGCCACGACTTCTTAACATATTTATATACTTGAACATATTATATATTTCGCAATGCTATTTTATCCTTTGATATTTATATTTCTTAAGATATTTCAATATTTTATCCACCTATCTGTTTTTTGGCCTACCTTTTCTTAAACTATACTAAATACCATATTCTTTTTTTTGAAATTTTCCTTACTAGTTAGTATAGTTATATTTTGTTTTTTTATTTTAAATCAAACTCTAAAAAAAGTTTTTAATTTGTTTTTTTCTTTTTTTTTTAATTTAATTTTTAGTCTGAAGAATATTGCTATTTATTTGAGTGTGGTCGTCCTGAAAACTTTCGTTGCAAGGTATATAATAAAAAAAGAAAATTCATTTTAAAATTCAATATTTTTGAATATAAAAATCTAAATCTTAAAAAATATTGTTATATAGTTCACTAAACATGGAAATTTTACAAGTGCTGTATTAACACCAATTCGATATATAACACCACCAACAACAACTACAACAACAACGAAATCACCGATACCTGCTTCTTTACCATCATCACAAATTATCCATACTATAATAAATCCTCCGATACCATCAAAACAAGAAATAGAATTGAAAAATCTTAAACAAAATAATACACAACAAGTGAAAAAAATTTCTATTACACCATTACCATTATTAGCATCTGCTACGATTTCTACAACAATAAAAAGTAAATAAATCCATTTTTTTTATCAATATTGCAAAATTAATAATTCAATTTTTTAAAAACAAATTCTTTTTTTAGCATCAACATTTGGACAAAGAAGAACTTGTGGAAGATTTCAATTTCAATGTCATTCTGGTGAATGTATAGGAATTTATAACGCTTGTAATGGTATACCTCAATGTCAGGATGGTAGTGATGAAGGACCCGAAGTAAATACATATTTCTTTTAATATTAAAAACTTGAGCAAAAAAAAAATAAAAAATTATGTATGATTTTATTTACTATTTTAAGTGTTCCGATTCACCCAACACTAATGCAGATAATCAAAAATTCAATTCAAATTTTAATAGAATTCCATCAAATATTCCAAATCAGTTTGATGATCGTACAATGCATAAATCTCCAGAAATAGCTTCTGGAATTCAATCATTACAATCAGGAATGTACCAACAACAACAGCAACAAATCTTACAAGGATCACCAATTTTAAATAGAGAAGATACTATAACAGGTGGATCGATGATGTGGCCAAGTCGAAAAATACAAACAGAACAACAAATGGATTTAAGTAAGACAATTTTAAATACATTTTATAATTACATTTTTTTTTAGGGATCAGAACTTTCTGTGAATATTATTATTCTTGTTTTTTTTTAGACTCAAAGCATATCGAATATAAGTGCGTGTCCTAAATAAATATAACAAGAGCGTTTTGAACATGCTCTTTAAGTAGAGCATATACTCTCCCTCAATGAGACCAGTAAGACCTCATATGTTTTAAAGATCTTCACTCTGAATATAAAAAAAAACCCCTATTGATTAAAAAAAAATTATAAGAATACTTTATTTAATACAAGAATGTAATTACTTTAAACAAGCTTTTTAATAAGCCATCTTAGACTAATTAAAAAGCGCTGTCAAATGTAAACAAAGTAGTAGTACTACTATCCATTGTAGGTTAGAATACTTTTAACTAATTTAATATTAATTTAATTTTTGATTGAAAAGTTAAATAAATGCAGTTTCTTTTAAATTTTAAGATTTCGATGAAAATTTCTTAAAAAATTACCAAAATACCATTCGAAATTGAGAATGGTTTAAGAAAAATGATATTTCTACATAATTAAAGTCGACTCAAAAGTAAACAAAAATGTTTGAAGAAAATAATTAATAATTTCGAAAAAAAAAAATTTTTTTTTTTTTAAATTCTGAGATTGTGAATTTTCTAAAAAATATCAGAACTTAAATACGAGTATTAGTTAAGTATAGGTATTTTAACCAGATTTATATATTAATTTTCAAAGCCTACATATATACACACACATACGTTTTTGTATATATTCAGCTGAATCATAACTATTTTAATTTTACCTCTATAAAAATAAAAATTATAAAATAATTTCTTATTTTACGCTTTGTACACCGTTATTGATGCCTTCATTACATTAACAATAAAACAAATAATGACTTTAAATAAACATATTTTTTTTTTTTTTTATTGTTATTTTATTTTGTATCTGAAATGACACCATCAAATTTTGTTTGTTTTCATCTAAAATTACTCTATTAAATTAACATGTAGTACCACAATTTGTAAACTTTTTAAAATTTTCTTTTTTAATCTTCAAGTTTTCATCAAAAATTCTTACTTTATATTCTACGCTATAATTTTGATTCAAATTTGTTTCAGAAAGATACGCTTTTTGTTTTTTTTTTGTTTTACATCTAATGTTAATTTTTTTTCTTTATATCAATTTGAATTTTTTAAACTTATTCATCTTTTTTGTTGGTTTAGTTATTTAAATTTGAAATTCTTTTTTATAATCGGAAAAAGTAATCTTTCTTTGTTAAATTTTTTTAACTTAGAAAGTAACAAAATATAAACTTTAATATTTAACTGAAATTTCAATTTGTTTCAACTCGATTTAAGTTGGATTTTTTATTCTAAAGCTTCTAAAACCAATGAATATATATGTCATTGAGTCATAAAAAAGATAAAGGGAAAAATATTTTAATTTTGTTTCGTTTTAAAACAGAAATTTTATCAAGAAATTAATCATGAATTTTAAATATTTATTTTCTCTAGTCAAAGTTTCAATCAAAGATGAAAAACGAGATTTGGTTGTATTTCTTTGATAAAGTACATAAAAACTTTATGAAATATATACATATGTAATTTGTAGTTAATATTTTAGGCAATATTAATGATAGTAATTTGTTTATATCGTTTATACTATTAGTGAAAAAAAAAAAAATTGTTTTCCCTTGAATTCACTGTAAATTTATTTAAAAAATCCAGTCAAAAGTAGTTATAATAAAACGTTATTTATATATGAAGACTTTTTTGGTTGGTTGAAATTTTTTAATTTTTCTATTATTAATTAGACTTTAGACTGCGAATTCAATGAATTTTTTGTACGTAAATTGTTTTATCATAATCCTGTCAGAAGAAAAGAATATAGGGAGTCCTTGAGAATTTAAGAAAAAACTTAAGTGATTTGAAATTTTTGAATTATGTATTATAATTTAATAATGTATATTAATAATAATATTAATTTATGTATAACAATTATATAATAATAATTATGTATTACAATTTTTTAATATCGGTAATCCGATATCATTGTTGCAATCTTTAAAAAAAAAAAAAAAAACAATATAGGCAAAAGTTAAAAACGTAGCATAAAGCCACACAGAAAATTTGACGATCCCCTACATTTACAAACTGGGCAGCCATTAAAATATAAAATTAAAGAATTAATATTATTTTTAAACTTTATAGACTGGATTGAAAATAATAATTGAAAACCATGGTCACAAGAGAATTATATAAAAACCTCGTTTGTGCTTTAAATTTTATATGTACATACAAATATACTCGCATATACCTGTATAATTTTAATAAATGCTTACAAGTTACAAATAAACGTAGTTTACAATTACACAATATAAATAGTTTCATATTAAAATATATTAATAAATAGTTTCATATTAAAATATATTTTATAAATGTATGTAATGTGCGTACATAATATACTATATATGTGCACACATGCTTTGATTTCGGCCATGAAATCATGTTTGTTTAAAATACGCTTTAAATATACATATGTAGGAAAATGGTAGTTACTTTATCAAAATTTATTTATTTATGTACCTATATATTTATTTAACACTCTCCTACACCATGCATGTGATTGTTAAGCAAAACAATTCCTTTATTTCCCTTAAGTGTGGGTGGTATTATTAAAATTGATAGTCATTATCAAAGTAAAAGTCCTAGAGTGCTTAATTAAACTGTGACAATTTATCTTTTATTTTGTAGAACCAAATAGTGAAATTTTTAGACATAAAGCAGGATTACAGATACCATCAAATAATATGGCACCTTTTTCAAGTCAAAATTCAAATTCTCCTTTAATGTATAATGGTTTACCAAATCAAAGAGGAATGTATGTCCCATCAGATCTTCAGAATTCTTACAGAAATGGAATAATTCAACCACAAGGTAAAAACATATTTTATTATTTTAAACTTATATTTAAGCATTTAAAACTTTTGCTTATAGATAAAATTTTAAAATATATGTACTTATTTACATGTGTATGTTCATAATATGTATTACCTTTCTTTAGATCACATTATTTTACCAAATATGAATTGGCCCCATCAACAGGAACCAATGCAACAAATAATGTCTGATACCATTTATAGTCCCGTTAATATGAATATTCAACAACAGCAGCAGCAACAACAGCCTCAACTTCAATCGCCTTCAGTTGTTAAAATTACACAAGAAACAATTGATTTACCTACACCTGTTCAAATTACTCCAGGAAATACCGAAGTATCTAACCCACAGACAAAAAATCAAAACAATTCAAGCACAATTAAAAAACAAAATGATGAAAATTCAACAAAAAATAAAGATAATTTACATAAGGATTCTGATGATTATGTAGATTATACAGAAACTTCAACTGAAATACCAAAAAAGGTATAACCATACAAGTTATTGATCACAATATGTACTAATATTATTTATATAAAACTTAATTACTCTTAATTTAGAAGCATAAACATAAAAAAATATCAAAAGATTCTCAAAAGGATACAAATAAAAAAATTGAAAAAGAACATAAAAACACTTTAACAATAGCTGAAATTAAAATGCCAATTCATGAAGGATACAAAATGGAAATGGAATTTGTAGATCATGATGGTTATTCTGAAAGACCTGGAGGAGCTGTACTATCTCTAACTTTAGGTAACTTATACTCTTAATATCAAATAAATTAATAGCATTAAAAAATATTTGAATTTTAGGAGTTTTGGTAACTGCCGCTTTGGCAATATTAATTGGTTGTCGACTAAGAACAGTTGGTAGAAGAGTAAGAAGACTTGGAAAAGCGCCATATGGAAACGATGCTGACTTTTTAGTAAATGGAATGTATCTGTAATTTAATTTAAATTATTATACATATATAGAAAAATCTTATAATAAAAGTAAATTATTGAAAATGTTATCCGTCAATTTAATATTAGACCTAGAGCTCTACAAATCTACTGAAGAGTCATGTTAGTAACGTATAATGATAAAACACTACTAAATTAAAATATTTTGTCTATAATTTAAAATTATCTGTGATTCTAAAGCGCTTATTTTAACGCAAATAGGAAATTAGATTGGGCATTACGATTTTATACTTTCCAAATCAAACCAGTTTAACCATTACAAACCAGTTTAACCATTACATAATTATAATTAAAGTTATTTTATACAAATCACTTGTTTCCATCAATCTTATTATAATTAGATTTAAGATTTATTGACAACTGGATTTCTTAGTTTTATTTTTAAAAAAAATTATTGAAATAAAAGTAACATTTTTTTTTTGTTTTTTTCATTATCCTTTTTTTTCTTTGTTTTTATATTTTATCAATGACTTTCCTTATACAAGCTAAAGTACACATTTTAGTAAATTAATTATATATTTTTTTTTTGTTTTTAATTATATTAATATTATTTCTGTATGTATATTTTAATTTAATTAAACATAAAACTAACTAAAAACACTAAAATTATATGAAAAAGAAATTAAAAAATACATACACGGAACTGTACATATGTATCATATCTTATTCAAAGTTTTTTTTTTATATTTTTTTTTTTTGTTTTTTTTTTTTTTTATATTTTATTTTATATTTCTTTGATAAATTATATACTATAAATTTCTAATACAAATAGTAAATATAAAATTAAATTTAATTCGAATTCAATTCTCAAAATTAATATAAAATCATTGCAAAACTTCGTTTTTTTTTTAAACTGTTATCTGTATACCGAAATTAATTTATAAATTGTGGGATGAAAAATCGTTACACATTTTTTTTGTTTTGTTTTTTTTTTGCAAAATTAAACGAGACTAAAATTTACTAGATTCAATAAACTAAAATGTAATTAATTAGGATAAAGAAAATTCAAAAACAATGTTTAAAAATTATTTGGTTTTTTTTTTTGTAAATAATAAATTAATGTTTATAAAGAAATTATATGTTTAATCTAATATATTTTTAGTCATATTAAATTTTTTTTTAGAAGTATGAAAATAAATAAATTGCAACAAAAACAATTTAATTTTTCGTCAGTTAGAATTAATTAAAAATGTGTTACAATTTTTATGGGATGAATTTTAAAATTCTGATGAAGAAAAAATATACAAATATATAAAATTAAAAAAATCGAATTTTTTTTTTAGTCTTTAAATAATTATTTTTCTTAAAAAATTTAATTATTTTTAGTCTATTTTCTAAAAATTATATTTGTTTAATTATAACATGTGATGATCTCTTTTTCTCCATATGTTGCTACTTTTTTGCAGTTTTTTTTTCTCAAATCAATTTATATGTTTTGCATGAATGTTTGTTTACTTTCTCATTCTATTTATTTTGTTGTTAAATATTTTTTTTAATGTATATATATATATATATATATATATATATATATACATATATATATTTTAGGTATTTAAATGACATATTTTTATTAATTTATAATTATAGGATAATTGTAGTACTTGATTTTTTATATTCAAAATATTTATGCAATCACGTTGCGTATCTAAAATTTAAAATAAAAGTATTTGTGTTATTTAAATAACAAAATTAAAAAATGTAATGTAATTTTACCTTTTTGTCCAAAGTCTAGCGATCCGATCATGCTCTTCCCGATTTTGTAGATATTGCGTAGCAATGCTTCCAACTAGTGGATCAGCTGAAAATTAATTTTCAAATATTTTTATATTTATATAAAACTTAAAAATAAAAATTAATAATATTTTACCAGGATTACAGTCAGTCAAAAGGGAGCAAATTGAAAGGAGAACCTTTGATATAGTTAATGCTGGTGACCAATTATCTTTTAAAATATCCAAACAGATTACACCTTGACTATTAATATTGCAATGGTAAATTCTAGTTCTAAATGTAACCTAAAGATTTAAAAGATATAAAATGAAATTTCATAAGTATTATATAATTTTTTTTTAAAAAATATTATTTTCTAATAATTTAAATTAAAAACTAATTCATTTAAACATAAACAATTTTAGAAAAAAAATTAACTGTCTGTAACAGTTGTTAAGTACATATTTAAATCAAATCGTTTTATTACCAAAATAAGATGATATAAATTTGACATTTCTTTTCTTTTGATATATATACTAATAAACAAAAATAGGATATTTCATGTTCTTATTTTTCACCAACTATTGAAATACATATAATATTAATGTGTATAATGAAATATTTTATAAATATTTTCATGCTGCTACATATTATTAAAAAATTAGTCAATAAACAATAACATGATTTCTAAAAGTTAGAAAATACGTATCAAGTGGAAAAGAAAAAACAAAAAAAATTAACAAACATTTAAAAAACACATTTTTATAAACGGCAATCGAACACAATTTTCAGCGCAATATTAATGACTATAATTAAAAAATTTTTTATGCAAATTTATATTATTTAAATTATATAAACAGAAACTTATTACTTAGAATATTTAAACAGAAAAAAAATTTTATGTTTTTGATAAAAAAAAAACAAATTAATAACTTTTAAATTACCTTTGGAGGCTTGAAAGGATATTCTGGAGAAAAATGAATATCTAAGAAAAACACACCCCCTTCATATACTGATCCTGGTGGACCTAAAATTGTTGATACCCATTCATATAGATTGTCACCTTTTGGTCCTGCACTGCAATTTGGTGGTGGATCTAAAGTAATTTCAGCAAGTTCTTTTTGTATACGTTTAGCAGATGTGCCCAATGCCTTTGAAATTTTTGGATTTGGTTTTGAATCTTTTCCTCCTTCTGGTTTATTTGCATCATTTGTTGAAGTGGAATTTGTTGAACCGCTGCCACTACGTCCCCTGCCGGCGCCACCACTACTTGAGCCCGCACTTGAAGACATATCGTCTCTAATATTAACCCTAAAATAATATTACACAATTGATATTAAATCAAGTTTACCTTATTTAACATTAAAAAAAACTCTCATTTTTACAAAAAAATTATAAATTAAATTCATTTTTTATTTAAATTGAATAAAAAAATTAGAATTGTGCAAAAAAAAGATACTGATTATCGGTAATTCACCTATCTACCTACTATGAAACTTATTTCTTTGTTCTAAATTAAACACTAATTAAAAAAAATACTTTACATATATAATACGTATTATATCTTCTTAAATATTTAAATATATAATAAAATATATTCTCAAAAACTAAATAAGAGTAATTATTACTTAAAAACAATTAAAAACTATAAGATTTTAAATTGAAATAAAGAACAGCATCAATCAGAAAAGCGGCCATTTTGAGGTCTGACATTTTTTTCTTTTCAATAGAAAATCAATTCTCCCAAGGATAAAATAATTTTAAGATTTAAAGTTCTTTAATATTAACACAATATAATCTAAACTAAAACAAGTTAAAATATTTATATTAATTGCCTAAAATATTAAATTAAATAATCCATAATTGCAAAATCCGAGGCCATTGGCCAATAAAAAACTTCAATGCAAAAAAAAGTTTTGATGAGTACACTTTTTTTTCTTTGAATTGTACATTTTTTTCATTTTGGAATTCCATTAATAAAATCATTTTATTTAATAACCAACCTTGATAATATTATTTAATATATACTCCTAAGATTATAAGCTTAATTATTTTATATATAAAAAGAAATAAAACTTTATTAGAAGACGATGACCGCTTCGATTTCGATTCCACCAAACCAAACTAATGCAACTTTAAGAGAAATGTCGAAAAAACCGGACAGATTACGCTACTAGCATTCAAAACAAAAATCACTTCTGATTTTGAAGTTGTATAGTGGGACACAATGTTACCAAGTTAAAAATATTTTTCTAAATTTTATGAATTATTTTAAACTGTTTTAATTGCACAAAATTATTGAAAAATTTCTAAAGTTTCGAAAGTTAGAAATACATTATTTAGTATTTACCCTTACTTACTAATTCTCTTATTTAGTAAAAAGAAACTATACTATAATTTTTTTAAATATTTTAAATAAACATTTTATACTCCTATACTAATAATTTAAATTTTTTTTTTATTGTCAATCAGACTCAATTACAATATTTATTAGAAATTCAAATATATCTGCAAAACCACCATACCATTTTATTTTTGACCATAATAAAATAATAAACCTTATACCTCTTTCTAAAACTACTCCATTTATTATTTAGCGGATTTTAACATTATTTTTACATTTAATTAGCTTGTGCCTTGTGATTTCTGCAGTATTAAATTGAAACAGCAGAGTTAAACAATATTTATTTTTACATCTTGGTAACAGTAACAAAAATATGAATATGACATATGATAATATGACGATTGACGCAGGCAATTTTGTGCATGAGCGTTTAAAAATTTAATTTTCAAAGGGGGTAATAAGAATATACTAGCGGCGATATGAATCAGATTGGAATCACCAAAATAAAAGGAGAACAATATAAATAATTAATGGATTTTATTTTGAACAATGAGGTCAATTTAAATTAAATGAAATAAACTCTTTAAATTTAAATTCCTAATTTTAATAAAAAAACTTCTTGTTAAATTTATCAAAATTTTAATTTTTAATTTTTGCATAAGCTTTTTTAGATTTATAAATTCTAACTGAATTATCTGCACCACCAGAAACAATATATTTATTATTAGACCAATCTGTGTCCATAACTTTATCACTGTGTCCAATTAAATCATATAAAGGTGCTTTCGAACTAAAAATAAAATAATGATTTACTTTATATATAATTTACTTTATATACAATTTTGTTTTAATACCTTCTTAAGTCCCAAAGTTTAACTTGATTATCATAAGATCCAGAAATAAATAAATGTTCATCTACTTTTGACCAACACACCGTTGGTACCCATTGTGAATGTCCAAAATATGTATTTTTTACAATAGATCCCTCTAAAATGTAGTAGAATTATTAAAATACACACAGTTTAAGCAAGCTAAAAATCTTACGATTTGAACGTGGATCATATAATCGTAAATTTTTATCTGCTGAAGAAGTTATTACAAGTCCATTAAGATTTGAAAAGCTTAAATCAAAAAATGATTTGTTCCCAGTTAGTTCACTTTTTATTCCTTCTAAGCTCAAATCCCAAATTTTAATTGTATGATCCCATGATGCTGTAATTATTGTGTCATTATTCATCCACTGTAAAGCAGAAATATTTTCGCGATGACCTTGCAGAGTTATTAATGGTGTCTTTAAGGAAAAAAAAATACAATTACTATTTTGTACCATCAATTTGGCTTTAAAGAAGTTACTCTTGTTGCCCCAGTTTCTGATTTAGATCTTTTTCTATCATCAACATCACTTATGTCTGTAAAATCAAATATGAAAATATTTCAAAAACTTAATGCTTTGCTTGGACATACCTGCAGACCAAATTTTTAACATGGTATCCCAACTTCCAGTTGCAAATTTAGTTTTATCTGAATTAACATCCACGCAATCAATTCCTCTTTCGTGCCCTTTGCATGTATAAACACAATCAACCGAATTTTTCTCGATATTCCATTCCCATAACATAGCATTTTGGTCTTGAGAACAGCTTAAAAAATAATTACATTAAAAACATCTTAAAATTACCAAGATTAAAATGTAAACTAACCTCACAAATACGCCGACATCTTCATTCAAACTAACCCAAGCGACTGCTTTAATTGGACTAGTATGACCAGGAATTGTTAAAATATGATCACCTTTAGTGGTCCATAAGTTTAATGTATTATCATAACATCCAGTTAGAATCCATTTATCTTGAGTTTTTACAGCTGAAACCCAATCATCATGTAACAAACAATCTTGTGGTTCTGGACCAGGAAATCTTTCAACGTATTCGATGTTTATAAAGTCTTCAAAGGAAATGTTTTTTTCTCTAAGATGTTCTCCTATATTAACTCTAAAAATATATACAAATGTACATTAAATATAAAGTTTAAAATTAGTTGAATCTTATTATAGTTATTGTACCTTAAGTATTCATCAAAAACAAGAAAATCAAATTCTACATTTGTATGTTCATTGTCAGTTTCTTGTAGTAAAGTGTTTACTAAACCATTTAGTTCTGAAGTAGAACAACTAGCACCTATTGAATAAGGAACGTCAGGAACAGCATATCTAGTAAATTAAATCATAAATTTAAATTTTATTATAAATAAATGACTATTTATTACTGAGCCTGTTTCGTTTTCAAATGAATCTGAAGTTGTCCTTCACCACTTTCAATTTCCATAATAATAAATTTAAAATAAACTGCTTAAATTAAATATATTTTGGGTTTTTTTTAAAATGTGTTGAACTAAACTATGAGGATTCAGGATATAATTTAACATTAGTAAAAAAAAAACAAGCACGATATGGTACATGTGTGGTAAAATAAAATGTCAAAAAAAGGAAGGTGGCCAAATGGTAATAAGATTAACTTATAAATTAGGTTTGGATACAAAATCACATAATTTGAAAATTACTAAGCATTAATATTTTTTTTTAATTTTGTAAATGGTATTTAAGTTTATTTTTATTATTAAAAATAAATCGTATTAAGTTTATATTATTATGTTTTAATGAAAACTAATTAAAACTTATCATTACTCAATAATTATTATTTCTATTCATTTTTATAATATCCATCACGAGGTGTCGCTGCAGTGTAATGTCATTTTTTAGGAAGTAATTATGACATGTTTTGAAATTTTTGTTTCACCTGTAAAATTTATTATCACTTTCCAGTTTCTTTTCTTTTAGAATAAAAAGAGAGATGAGAAGAAGCGTAGTGTATTTTTTGAGTTTGGAGGTCAATTGTTTATTTATTTAACTTGAAGTAAAAATATTTTGAATTTTATAAAAAATTTTTTGTTTGAAAAGTTATTTACCTGTCTTGTTTATTAGAATTAACATCATAATGTAAAAAATATAATCTATAAATAAAAAAAATATGAAGTTATGAAAATTTAAAATGCTCAACTTTTTAAAAAAATCTGGTTAGATTTAAAGGATAAAGTAAAAGCGTAAAATAATAAATAATAATTTTATTTTAGGTCGTTCATTTAGCAACGATGACAAATTTATACCGGAAAGAATTAAAAGAAATTCAATGGTGTCATCGTGGCAATTAAATGATAATACACCTTTAGATGAATACTTGGAAAGTCATGAAATTAATGGTAAGAATTTTGTTGTGTTATTTAATTATTATTTCATACTTTCTAACTCATATTTGATGTTTTAAATATCCCCAGTTCGTATATTACGTCGTTTAAAAATAATTCCATTCCATACCATAAACTATATGTTAACACCTTATAAGACAATAATTTGTTGTTTTTATGATTATGATTATTATTTTATTTTTAATAAAAGAGAATTTTAAAAGAAGAGAAGTCAAAAGCATTCTGCATTAATTTAATTTCTATTGAATATTAGCTTTTAGTAATTCCCACTCATTAAAATATTTTCAATGATTTATTTGATTATTCTTAAAAATTTTTTTTTTTAATTATTTTGCTAATTTAATAAAATGAGAATTTAATTCTATGTGATTGATGTAATTTCTATTTTAAATTATTTCAAGTAAAAATCCTATGAAATAAAGTAATTAAGTATTATTTGCTATATCTGGGCAATAAAACAATAAGAACTAATTGTTATATTAATCAAATCCTTTACAAAATTCTATTTAAGCACTAGTTTCCTTTGTATTAAAAACATATACGTAAAAGTTTTTTTTAAATCGCCGAAAACATAAAATTTATGTAAATTAACTATTAAATTAATTAGCATAAATATTTAAAAAAATATATTAAATTAACCTACTTGATTTTGATTAGATTTTTGACCTTAAGAAGAAATTAAAAACAACTTTCGCAACGTGTCGTGTATTGAACCGGTGGTTAACATTTTAAACTTCTTAAACAATTTACATTTAGATTTGCAATCTTTTAAACGATTTCGACATTTTTATATATGTATTTACATATATTTAGGTTGTATTTGTATATTTGCATTATTGAAAAACAATTCTAGTAAATTTTACATTTTCTGTTATTGAGAAATCGAATATTTATTTTTTTTGTTTTCAAATTAGCTTAGATTGTATAAATAGTTTTTGCTTACTTATAATTATTACCTATTATGCTATTATTATAGCATATTTAATTTTAAACATTGTTTAACAAATTTTTAAATGAATTTTATTTAATATAAATGCAAGTAGGTTGTTTTTTTTTCTTTATTTTATTTCATTTTACTATATATGGAACTCATTTAAATTCTTTAATCATATTTATTTATTTTTTAATAACTTTTAATAACAAAAAAATGTTTATTTAAACCTTATAAAATTTTATACATGCATAAGATAAGCATAATTATCCTAAATTTTCCAAAACTTCCAAGCAATATCAGATTATTTTCTTTAGTTTTAAAGAACTGTATTATTAGAACTGTATCCAGATAATATAATTTTGGATATTTTTTTTCAAATAAGTTAAAGTTTTAATATTTTATATTATTTTAGAACCTTTGGAACCAAGATCTCGATTATCAATGAATCTCTATGATATTGTAGCTGATAGAACATGCTTGAGCTATTTTATACAATTTTTAGAAGCAAAAAATGCTCTCTCTTTGATCAAATTTTATTTAGATTCAGAAAGTTTTAAAACAGTAGCAGAAAAAGAAGTTGCATCTCTTGAAAATAATAACAACAGTAGTTATTTTAATTATGGCAGCACATCATTTAGGAGACATAATTTTAAAAGTATTTCATCAGAAAATTTTGATAAGATTTCTTTAAATAGCAGTAACTTTGATATAAGTGATTCAATTTCAATTGGATCACAATTTACAAATGTTACAATAAATTGTGATCATTTGATGAGTAATAGTAGTATAAGTTTAGATGAAAAACTTGAAGAACAATTTATAAATGAAACTAATAGTGAAATTATAGAAACAGAGACAAATAATGATGAATCGAATAACACAAATTTAAATTTGCATAAAAATTGTCATATAATAACTTTAAAAACTGTACCTGAATTAAAAACATTATGCGATTTATCTTTGCGTAAACCATTAACAGATGATGAAAAATCAATGTTAGTATTAGCTGAAAATAATAAAAATATTCATAAAAGACTAGGTAAAAGTATAAGTGCCAATAATTTCAATGAGAAAATATCTCTTGCAAATTCAGAAAATTTCAAAACAAATATTAGTAATAAAGAAATTCAAATAAGACAAAAAAATGTTTGGACTTCGATTGCAACCGATGCAATTAGAATATATCGAAAATATTTAGTTAGTAATTCACCAAATTTTATCGACATTCCAGCAACAATATTATCAACGATTTCTTTACAAATATGTACTCAAAATGAAACATCAATTTGTTTCACACCTGAAAACTCTAACGATAAAAAAAATTTAGAAGATTTTGAAGAACAATCTGATGAAGATATTGATTTTATTTCCTCAAAAGTTTTTTTAGAAGCTCAAAGATATGTTTTAGAGCGACTCGAAAATGATTATTTAAATGAATTTTTAGAAAGTTCCTTTTATTGTAAATATATTGTTGATATATTAACAAATGTACACTCGTTAACTATTTCTGATATATTACATAGCGAGTCAGCTTTATTTTATTTTATGGAATATTTAGAACAACAAGAAAAACATCGTGGTCTACTAGAGTTTTGGGTAGCTGCTATTAATTTTCGTAAACATTATTTAAATTTAATAAAAAATTCTGATGAAAATGAACCTGAAGATTTAATACAAAATGATGCAATGATATTATATGATAAATATTTTTCTTTGCAAGCAAACAATCCATTACCAGTTTCTAGTAAAATTCGAAGTCAAATTGAAGAAAATATTTGTTCTAATAACGAAGAAGAGATTTGTAAATGTTTTGATATAGCAATTAAAATTATTGAAATATTTTTTGAAAAAGCATATTTTCAACAATTTTTGTCTTCTCAATTATATTTAAATTATTTAAATGATTTAAGATTAAAAATTCCTGACTACAAATATGGTGAAACAAATTTCAATTCGAATCGTATTAAAAGCAATTTTAGAACAACATCTAATTCAAGACATCGAAAAACACTTTCAGATTGTTCAGAAGAAAATGCAAAAGAAGTAAGAAGACGACTTCTTTCACAACAAAATAGTTTACCAACAACAAATGTTGAAAATTCAAAATTTAAAACTAGTAAATCAGCAGATATGAAAATCGATTCAAGACATTTAAACGATCCAGATTTATTGTGGAAAAGAAATTCAAGGTAAATTTTGATCAACTTTTTACATGGTTTTACTTTTATTTAAAAATTATTATTTTTATCTTTTTTTTTTTTTTTTTTTTTTAGAAATGGTTTAATATTTGGTCGTGTTAATTCTTTGGGCCGGTATGAACGAGATTTTGAAGTTAATTTTAATAACGAAGAGAAATGGACATTAGCGAATGGTAGTTATAAATTAAAAAATGCAATGCGTAAATTTGTTAATTTACCAGAAGATAAGGTACAAGAAGAACTTGCTTGGCAAATTGCTGAAATGATTGTTAAAGATATAACAAGTGTTACCTTAGGAAATGATGGTAATAGTGATAAAATTTAAAAAATTATTTTTTAATTAAAAAAAGTTTATAGCGTACAATAATAATTAAAGTTTATCTTTAAAAACTAAAAGATTCTATCTTATATTTAGAAAAACGCATATTTTAGCTTTATTTGTATTAAAAAAATAGATTGTACGCACAGAGATTAGAAATAGTTTGAAAATATAAAAAAAATTTTGGAAAATTGTATAAAAATGTGATTAGCAATCAATATTTTGATAAATTAAACAAATATAAAAAATTTTGAAAAAATATTATATAATTTATAAAACTAAAAAGAAACAAACATTCAATATTGTTAAACCATAAATAATTTAACAATTTAATTTTTTTAATTATTTAATTATTGTATTAAAATGTATAATTCATATTTGAAATTTATAATTCCTTTTTTTTTTTATATATATATAGCATATTGTACATAAAGGGTCTTATTGCACATGACGAAAATGTTATGAGTAACAAAATGTTACGGGTAAGAAAATGTTCGTCAAAAATCAAAACATTTTTCAAATTTTTTAGAAGGAAAATTTGTTACGTGTAACATGTTTGTCGTCTATTGGACTCTTAATAAAACAAAATAGAAATATACCAATACAAAAGAAAAGCAAATATTGACAACAACACTATCAGTTAACGAAAAAATTAATTTTAATGTTGAAAATTTCTAAGAAAAAGTTTTTAATTATGTTTTTTTTTAAATGCTTTTAAATATAAGTTTTTTTTTTTTAATTAAAAATAGGATTGTAGATAAAGAAATATTATTTATCCTTTGTACATTTCTCTTTTATTTTTAGTACAAAAAACAGAGAGATCATAAATATCTTTATCACAATTCACATACTAAGTTATAGTATCAGATATTAGCTAAAGTTTTCTATTAGTGTTTTTTATATTAAATTTAAACATATAGATTTTTAACTTGTTTATGATACAATTCAAATAATATGTATACCTTTAATTTTACTTTTAAACATACAAAATCATATGACACAAAAAAAAAAAAAAAATTATATATATTTTCCTATTTTTACTTTAAATTATTTTTATAAATTTAATTATGAACAATTTGAGGAGTTTTAATATTTTCTCTTTTAAATTCCACATTATTTGGTTATAATAATACAAATTAATATTTAAGCATTTTTTTTTTTTTACATTTTAAATTGATAGCAGTTTAATTTTAAATTTAAAATGCATATTAAATAACTGCTGAATTATTTTTATCGAAATTGGCAAAATAAAAATTATTGCTCAATTATTGAAATTATAATGTTGAAATTTTTTTTTTTTAATTTCCTTTTGATTTTAATATGTACTTAAAATACAAAGGAATAAAAAACAAAAATTAACGCACATTTTAATTTAAATTATGACATTCCTCTCAAAATTTTCTTAAGAATTATAGATATTGTTATTTATTGTTCGTAACGTAACTCTTTTCGATTATTTTTTATTATTTTTTTTACTGATATTAAAAATTCAAAAAATAAATTTATATATATATTAATTAGGTTTTCATATTAAAATCTCAAATAATTATGTATATTATTTATTGTATAATTATTATTATTTTGTTTAAAGTATTAGTTATAGAAAATATAAAACAATTAGATTTAAATTTTCGAAAATATGTAAAACAAAAAAAAAAATTTTTTTTAATTTTACTGGCTCTACTAATTTTGTAATTTGTTTTTTTTTTTCCTTTTTTATATTTTATAAAATTAAAAAAAAAAATTAATTTATCTATATATTTTATTATAAATATTATATTAAATATGCAAAACAATTTTACATTATTAATTAAAGAAACATTTAATTTCCTTATTAATTTTCATTTATTTTATTTTATTTGAAAGTGTCCAAAAGGAAACGGACTGTAAAACATGCTAATCATGACAGTATAAATTAAAAAAAAAAAATATTTTCATTTTGTTAGGAAATATTTTTATAATAGTTGTATTATTTAATAAATATTTGAAAAAAAAAGTTAAAAAAATTCTGTTTTAATTGAAATTAAATTTTCTATCTTTTCTTGTTTTTGTTTTTTTTTTTTGTTAGAATTTCGTTGAATGTTTTTTAGATAGTTATTATATAAGTTTTCTGCCTCTTTTGCTTATAAAATTTTATAATTTCAAAATTTTGAATGATCGTCTAGTTTGACTCAACCTCCACAAAGTTTGAACCTATTCCACTCATCTTCAAAAAAGGCTGGACATATTAATTTTAATAACTTTCTTTGTAAAGTTTTTTAATTTAATATCTTTATTTTTTCAGAATTAAGCTGTACACGTATTTAAAAAAACTTCTTTAAATTTTTGAATTTGAATTTCTTTTTTCTTTAATAAGCTAATATTCGTACAAAGTGTTACAAAAGTATTAGGTTATATTTAAAAAATAAATTTTTACAAATTAAAAAGAAAATATCAAAAAGTAAATGTAAGTTAACATGTACGATATGTTATGTTATGTTGAGCTATTTAATTTTTTTGCTATTATTAGATTACTATTTGCTTTTTTCAAGAATTCTGCTAAAATGTCTAATATTTCTATCCCTAAATTGAATTTTTTTTCGAGCTTTAATACATTACAATTTGAATTTTTCCCCCATATGAGGAGACCGTAGGGTACAATAATAAGATATTGAAAAAAATAGTTCTTTTTATATTATTGCAGATATTATTATAATATAGGTACTAAATTCTTACTGGTATAACCGTTTCCTTTTTTAATTAGGTACTCCTTTTTAGTACTCCTTTTTAGCGAATTCAATTTCTTTCTAGGGTGTTAACGGCGGGAACTAAATACTATTCGTTTTGTTCTTCATAGTACATATTGCTCTTTTCGTTTTAAATATTTATTGGGGGTGCATATCTATTTCTAGGTGGAAATGCAAAATATTTAAAAGTATGAGCCGAAAGTTTTAGTTACTCCGAATAGACATACATCTATGTATAAATTTATATTTCATAATCCCTTAATTTTAAACCAATGTAAGAAATTGCACTAACCTAGTTCTCAAGTTAAGGTAGTAAATTAAGATATTTAAGTAATTTTATATTTTCTTCACTTATATTTGGAATTTATTGTTTTTGAAATTATTAAAATATAATTTACAATTTCTAGACTTCATTTAATTAATTAAAAAAAAAAAAATGAATTTTGATTTATGTATTTCTTGTTTAATTTTATCAAAAATATAAATTCATTAGAAATTTGTTAAATTTTCAATTTTTATATATTTTTAATTATTTTAATTACGTAATTAACTGATAAAAATAATTTGGGTCATTGGTTTTTTCAACAATTTTTTGATAAGGACAACAATTAAGTATTTAATAATCATTATTAATTAATAATTAATGGTTTTAAAAAACATTTATAATACTTTTGTTATCATTTTAATGTTTATGAAACATTAATTATTACATACTTAATTTTTAATCAGCCTAAAGTCAAAAATAAAAAAAAATACTTTGCCTGAGACATGGTCATTGAATGTCATTTCACCGAACCTATCTTATCATTTCACCGAACCTATAACTTGAAATTTTAATAACAAATGCCATGGCCATATTATATAAACTTTCAATGTTTGCACTTTAGGATCTCATTTAAAAGATTAAGATGTTATAGAACTGGTTGCAAAATTCAAAATCTATGATATTAATATTTAATAATCATAAGTAAATCTGCAAACTGAATCGAATTACCCTAAAAAGGTTCAGAAACGCTTAGACTATTTGATAGACGAGCGAAATGTTACTCAAAACTTAGCTTCTCTTGTTGTCCGACTAAATGTCTGCTATAGCATTTTAATTTATTTTATAGATAGATATTTTGTAGGTGTTTGTTCTTTTTTTGCCAGAAGGAACAAGAAGTAGTAAAAAATGCTCATCCTTACACGGTTGATATTCCTAAATAGAAAATGTCAAGTCATAACACGAAAATCTCGCAAGTGTAATCTATTGCCATCTATATTTCCAAGTGAAGGAAGTCGATTTGTTTATAACATGAAAAAATTCAAAAGAAAATTAAACATTTTCCTCTACCAGTTTCTCCTCCCCATTGTTGTATCCAGCCTTCCATTTCCATCCCTGTTCCAGTCGAAAACGTAAGCCTCTATTGTTTGGGTTTAGCTATTTTTTTTTTTTTTTGCTAAGGGAGGTGGGAATCTTCTGAAGACACCAAGAATTTCCCCCTTGGTAGTGTCAGATTCTTATTGACTAAACCCACCCATTTATATATGATCGAAGGGTTTAGCATAAATAAAAAACAATCATTGAGTCAATTTTATTGTGTGACGCCTAACATAATTTTGAAACAACGTCGCTTCAGGTTAAGCTTCAATATTTATCATCATTCATTGACTTCAGTGCTTCAACCTTAGGCTTCAACTAATAATATACATTAAAAAATGGATATAATAATATTTTATCTTATATTTTTGAAATTTATTTGGTTATATAAGAAAGCCATTAAATGAAGCGGAAACTAAAAAAAAAAAAAACATTTTTATTATGTGCCTTATCCAAATCTTTTAATTCAGCTCAGTTTCGTTCGATCGCATTTATTTTCTTTCCATATTTTTCTGGATTTTTTAATTTCTAAATGAAAAGTTCTTTCTTAGCAGATTTCGTGACTTTCTTGATTTTTGTTATCCCTTCCATAGTTCCAGTCCATACGGTTCTTATACTTTAACTAAATTTTTATTTTTCCTGATTCAGTCATTTTCAAATACATTTTGATAAATTAATCATTATTATAGCCGCAATTAATATTGACTTAGTGAAATCACAAAACTATACATGCCGTTAATTAATTTATAGAGTTAAACTTAAGATAAACTGAAGTTTAGTTTCTTTTAAAACTTTGTAAATGAGTTTATATTAGTATCAATGGAATTACGTACTGAAAGAAAAAGAAAACTCTACTTTTATGAAGAGTAATTATATATGAACCATTATGTTGTTGATGTTGACGATGAGTCAAATTTTTATAAGTTAACTAACACCAGAAAAGAACTTGATGCCAGATATGTATATACATAATTTTTATTTTAGTTCATAAAAACTCAAGGTTTAAAATTCGAGATCAATTTTAAGACCAAATTTCAATTTCAAGATCAAGTTTCAATTTCAAGATCAAGGTTCAGTTTCAAGATTACAGAAAAAAAATATTAAAGATTATTATTTGGTTATTTGAAAGTTTTTAAACTAAACATCAAATAAAACATTTGGGTTGGTTTAAAGTTTCACAAAAATTTACAAAACTAAAAAAGAAATTAATCTTGCATGAAAAGTTGATAGAAGAAAATTCGATAAAGTTTGTATATCATATTATGATCCTTTCTTTTTTTACTACCTGGTATGAAAATATTTCGTATATATACATATACATATGTACATATGCCTAAGTTAATGTACATACTTATTTAGTATTAATAAATGACAAGTTTAGTAATTAGTACACCTTAAACTCATTTATTTAAAAAAGACCAAGGATTTAAAGTTCAAGTGGGTACCTAAACTCAATTATTATTAGCACAAACTGATTAAAAAATTATTTTAACCGCAAAAAAAAAAAAAAAAAACAAAAAAAAAATATGGAACATGTTTTAAATCTTTTTTGAAACTTTAAATAAATTTATTATATAGTACTTAAAAAATAATAAGTTTTTAAACCTTTTAAAAAATAGTTAATAACCAATATTAATTTTTTAATAATGGCTGTTATAAAATAAAATTATAGAGTTTTATCTTTAAAAAAAAAAAATTGAATAAATTCAATCAAAGTTATATGATTTTAGTTTTTTTTTTTATAAAAAATAATTCGATTATTTTTTTTAATTAATTATTGAATATCGGAAAAGTTTTTAACTTTTGCTGTGACTAAAGAAACTTTTCATAATTCTTTTCTTATCAAAAAAAAAAAAACAAAAAAACAGATTAGAGATAATCAATGGAATTTACTTAAAGAATCTATAAAACAAAAAGATAATAATTTAATAATATTTAATTGGGTTTTTTTTTGATATTATTTTTTTTTTAAAAGGTAATAAAATATTTTAAAATAAAATTTTCGGAAAAAGAAAACTGGTACGGAATTACGGATTATAGGTAGGTATTTTTTTTTTTATTTTTGAAAAAAATAGATTAATTTAATCTAAATGGAATAATTTTGATAATTATGATATTTTTGTTTTTGTATAAACATTATAAATTTTATTTTTTTTTTATGATTTTTTAGTTAAAAATGTAATAAAATAATAAAAACTTTTACTTTAGAGTTAAGATATCGATATTCTACCGTTAGTAAAGAAAAAATGCGTGTTGTTGATTATTTTAAAGATTACACTTTTGTAGTCACATACTTAGATCAAAGACTTGAATTTTTAAATTGATTTTCTTAATTTTTTGGTTAATCGATTGAATGGAACCTTTGTAAAATGTATGAGATTTTTTTTCGATTCAACTTTTAACATTTAGAATACAGTTTTAAAACTTTGTGCCATTCTATAATTTTTAAAAATTAATAGTACATAAAAATATAGGATATTAGAGCACTTGGCCTAAGCTCACATTGCAAATATCCACTTTGCCTAACGTCACTTGACAAAAAAACAAGTTTCACAAAACCTCATTTAACAAAAAGTTCAGATGTCAAATTTTTACTTTACAAAACATCAGTTTGACAATTTTCAAATAACATCACATAGGTAGACGTACATGGCAGACATTAGATAAAAGGAGTAAAACTCTGATTGTGTAACCAGTGATATTATAGCGTCGTATTTATCGTATTTTGTACGAATTCCAAAGGGAAAATACGATGTACGATTTTTAGTTTTATTTTGACAAAAAAATACGATTTTGACCCAAAACAAGGAAAAATATGATTTTGACACAAAACAAAAAAAATATGTATATACCTGTAGTTAGTTAATATTGTTACAAGTTACAACTATATAATATACAAGTTTCATCAATATTCAATAGTTCAATATTTTAATATGTCAAAGAAAGTTTATTTTCTAAATTTTAATAAGGGTTGGTACGAGTCTATTTTTATTTCCAAATCTAGTCTCGCCATCGGATTTGCAAACTATTGATTCAGGATTTCTGGAAATTAAAAATCTTAATTTTGTTAATATATTTAGCGAATCTCTCGAAAAAATTGAGTTGAAGAGTTTTGGAAGCAAATTTCTAAAATTAAGAGAAATGATGGGTAGTTTTCATTTCCGTTGATATTAAAATCTTTTCATTTATTATTCTTGTCCCATTCTTCTGCAAATGTAGAACGTACCTTCTCGCAAATAAGGTACGTTATTCTATTTATGAAATATTTTTTTTGCTTATTATGTTCCTGTATTTAATGATATATGTATATTATATAGTTAAGTCATCAAGCTCAAGTTAAATTATTTTTTGCAATGCCCAAAGTGTAATTATATTTATGAAATAAGGTTTTTGTTGAATTTATGAAGTAATTTTTTTTGTTTATTTTATAAAATACATATTGTTTATTTTTAAAATTATTTTTTCTTTTATTTAAGTATTTTACCACTTCATAAATACAGCAACAAAAGGTTAGCCCGTTTTCTTAATAAAGTTTTTATTTTGACCGATTTTTTGACAGGATTTTACACTAAAATCTTGTTGACTTAACTTTTTGGGAAGATTTTTTAAAAATTTTTCCAGTCAAACGATCAAATTTGACCGGATTGAAAATTTTGAATTGGCAACACTGGTAGCCATTGCAAAATACAAAATACGATAAATACGATTTTGAAACGATTTAGTGTACGATTTGAAAAAAGTTTCTATAACAACACTGTGTGTAACCAACTCCAAAATCCCTTCAATTATTTTCATACAAACATAATAATAACGATAAAGCATTGATAATTTCTATGAAAAACAATTTTATTTTTTTTTATTTTTTTGTTTACATTAAAAATTTCCAATTTTGGGATTTTGAAAATTATAATTATGTATGATTTGAAATTATGATTTTAAATTTTTGAAATTTTTGGTATTTTGTAACTTTGAGATTTTCAGAAATGGAATTTCAAAACGCTCCAAATATTATTTAATTATTAAAAAATCTAACCAAAGATTTCTCTACTTTTTCACCGTTTTCCAGCAAGCACATTTAAAAAAAAGCCAAATTTAAGAAAAATGTTGGGACTTTCCGTTAAAAGAGAAAATCGGATAATTTGTAAATATTGTTATTGTTTTTATTTACCATTTTGTTGAAGAGACATTTTTTTTTATATTTTGACAAATGGATATTTGCGAATGTCAATTTTGTTAAGAGAGAAATTTGTTTTTATTTCAAGTTTTTTGATAAATGGACTTAAGCGAAATAAATGTTTGTTATCTGAGTTTATCTGTGTTTCGCCTCCATAAATATATTACGATATTACATTACTTAGATGAATTTTCCTAAGTTAATAGAATCATTAATTTCAAAATAGGTACCTCCAGAAATTTAGATGTCAATACATTATACATACTTACATATGTACTTACATAATATGTACATACATACATATTAAAAAATGTGAAGATATATAATTTGGAGTCTAAAATAATAATAAGCTATAATTAACATATAAAAGCTGTTAAATATTTACATAGGTATATACTTACATATATTTAAAAGAAATTAAATAATAATAAATAATTATAATAATTTTCATATAAATTGATAATTTTTTTTTTAAATCAATTAAAATTACAGTCGATATGTCGATTTATTCATTCGTAAAAAGTCATCGATTTTACTATTTATGTAAGTATACATGTTGTAGGTATCTGATCTTGACCTGATTTTGAAAATGTGTAACTGTTTTTGAACGGTAAATGAAAATGAAAATGTTAATTTTCTTTTTTTATTTTGCAATAAATGTAATTTTTTATATAAAATTTCCGATCAGATCTGAAAGCAAGTGGAAAAAAATGGAAGTGAAAGCTTCGATATAAAATGAATATAAATTCTTGTATGCACCTACCCACTACTATAAATTTGAAAGTGGATCTTCAATAAAATAAAATATTCATTACTTTTCTAATTAAATCTCAAACTAATTAGTATGTATTAAAATTAACATTTTTTTTAATACTAAATGTTACAGTATTTATTCTATAGTTATACAGAAAATTAAAAATCCTTATTCTAAGGAAGTAAAAAAAAATAGGAAAAATTTAAAAAATTAAAACATTGATGTGTTTTTTAAAAAATTTTAAAAATTTAAACATTGATGTGTGATAATTTTTTTCGGAAATCTTTAGCCCCTGCATATTCAGTTTGGAGCCAATATCTGGATACTCTATATTTATTAAAGATTAAGTAATAGATTATAAAATACACTTATATACATAATACATTATTATTAAGTGATATAATTGCGATTATTTGCCTATAGTAACCATTAAATATGTACACAGGACCGGCTTATACTGTATTCGAAGTGTATGGTGTACTGCATAATAAAATAAAAAAGTATCAAACAAAAAGTATCAAACAAAAAGTATCAAACATTTTACATCTTCCCTTTTGAGGAATAGAATTTCTGTTCATCTCAACACAAGAACAGTGTTGTTACTTTAACGTAAAAGTGATCTGGTGACTAATTGGAGTTAATTTACTTTGTTTTTCTATTGTATATTTTATTAGCATTTCTTAAACTTTTTTGAAGGTTAATATTGACGTTACATTGACTATTTTTTTATGGCCAGAATATAGCGCTATACAAGTTATCAAGCAATGTACTATATATGTATAACAGTATTATTTACTTAGTATTTATATTTTTATAATCTGTACTTTCTTCAATGACAAATGAACTGATTGTCTATAAAATATATAATAATAAATAAATTAATAATAAATTAAATTATTATAATAATAAATTATCATATTATTATATGTTATTAAGAAAGGGTATATAAAACGAAAAAGAATATAGTTGCCTCTGTTAACTCTTAGATACCCGTACGAACCCGTTAGTATGTTCATAGTCTGTCACTCTGCTTATAATATTATATTTTTAATTTTTCAGTATTTTCAAATAATTTGGTGAATTTTATAATTTCTAGAACTACATGGTTTATATATTCTTCAAAAGCAGATTCTAATCTTCCACATAACGATTTTCAATCCAAAACTTTTCCAAATATGATGTATCTATAGTACTATTGAATACTAAGCGGTAAATGTATATTAATTTATAGTTTATAATATAAACTATACATATTATGTATTATATATCATTCATTCATCAGTGACATATACGATATGTAAATAAAAATGAGCTATATAAGTATGTATACCAATATCATATAAATATAAATTCTTCAAGCAACCGTTATATTTTTTATTTATTTAAATTTTTTTGTACTACGCATCACCCTCAACAATTTCAAATTATCGAGTAAAAAAAAAATGCAAAAAATTCTTTAAAAAAATTTGTTAGAAAAATGAAGTCACACTTTAATTAATTTTAAGGTAATCCTATATTATTAAGAAAAGTTGTTAATAGAAATAAAAATATAATGTTGGAACTTTCATTTTTGTATATTACTTCAAAAAAATTTGGACAGGTGTTCAAGTTACTGTGTTTAAAAATAGGTAATTTTTAGTTTTTGATCTCATACAGCTCCAAAATGGGGGGTGATACAAAAATATTTTCTGAAATGACTTATACTTATTTAAAGAGACCTAACTTAAACGGTTTGGAAGTTGGAAAGAGTCAAGAATTTAGCAAAATTTGAGTTTCGCATAACGGTAAATTAAGACACCGTAAGCCATAAGTATATATAGTTGTTCGAGAGCTACCCGAAGTTTTGGTCGGATCTCAAACAAAAAAAATAGGGAACCAGGCAAATTGATGTAAAAATATTTTTTATTAATTTCAAGACTCTAGCTTTTTTAGTTTTTGAGTTATCTTGCTGACGGACAGACAGACGAACAAAGCTTAATCGACTCAGAATTTGGTTCTGATCCGATCCATACCTTTAAAGGTATATCTAGCTAGCTTATTTCAAGGTGTTACAAACGGAAGAGCAATTTTAATATATCCGATTCTTATCGTACGGGTATAAAGATGTAATCATATGGCAAATAAAAATAATTTAACACTTTCTTATTAATATTATTAGATAGGTACTTTTAATGCTTATAATCTTATTGATAAACAATTAATCTTATCAATTAAAAAGCTTAAACTTTCTAGAAAACTCTAATATACATAGATATTATAATTAAAAATTTCCTATATATGTATTTATAATTTACAAAATTTTATATTAATTAGTAGTACATTTCTCGATAATTTGTGGTAAATTTGTAATAATGCGAGAAATTTTATTTGAAGGTAACGAAAATAAATTACATGACAGTTAAATTTCATTTTTTTTTTTTCTATTATTAATGATTTTTTTTTTTTGTAATCGCATTTATTGAAACTTTTCGAACAATTTGATAAAAAAAAATTTTGAAGAAAAATTAATAACCAGAGCCACGCACTTCTTGCAATCCTTACTTTAATCACGTTTTTCAGTTTTGTTTTTTTTTTGGTTTTGTTTTCTTTAACTTATTAATGATGAAATGATTATATTATGTACTTATACATATTGCTTATGACTTTTAAAATATCTACTTTCCTATATTATAATTTAAATATGTAAATTTTCAAAATTAAAAAATTAAAAAAATAATAAATTTTGATTTTTGATATAAAAAGACTTGATTGTAACTTGTAAATCATATTCAATTCAAACAACTCTTTGAGTAAACATTTATATTTTCTTTTAAAAAAAAAACTAAAATCAATTAACATTCAAAAATGTTCAAATACGTAAGTAAATAAAAACATTAAAAGGATTATTTTGTGGATTAAACAACAACACTTTAATATTTTTTTTTTTTATAATATCTTACAGAGTATTGTTTTATTAGCAATTGCCTACACAGCTTCAGCTAAGCCAAGTGTTGTAGGTGTTGCGCCAGGTTTTGTAACTGCAGCTAGTAGTCAACTTGTAGCACGTTCTTTCAATGGTCTTGCTGCACCAGTTGCTCTTGCTGCACCTGCTCCATTAGCATATGCTTCACCATATGCAGCCCGTTATGCTGCTGCTCCATTAGCTGCTCCAATTGCTGCACCATGGGCTGGTCCATTAGCTGCCCCAGTTGCTGTTCCATGGGCTGGTCATTTAGCTGCTCCAATTGCTGCTCCATGGGGTGCACGTATTGCAGCTCCAGCTCCATTAGCTGTTGCGGGACCAGTTGCGGGACCAATTGCACCATTAGCTGCTCCATGGGCTGGCCCATTAGCAGCTCCTTGGGCAGGTGCACATTTTGCTGCACCAGCTGGTCATTTAGCATATGGTCATCCTGGTAGTCCATATTTAGCTGCAACAGCACCATTAAGATATGCTGCTGCATCACCCTATTATTTATAAAACTGTGATTTTTAATATCTGTAAAATATGGATTATTTGTTAACTATTGTTGCGTAAATTGTTACATAAATATATATTATTAAGACTGTATAGTATTTGTTTATACGTTTTTAGATAAAAGAAAAAATAAATATGTTTTTTTTAAATAAAAGAAAAATGATAATAATTTAAAATTTGTGTATCTTCTTTAAAACCATTATGATAGTTTTTAAGGTAATTCACTGTACAATAATAAGTAATACAATATACCAAGGGATCGAGATGAGATGTCAAAAATAAGAAAATGTAAATGATGAACTACTATTATAGTACTTTAATTAATAATTTTTAATTTATATTTAATATGTCAGTTAAAACAACCAGCTTATGCTTATATTATATTATATTATATATAAATATAATATTATTAATTCACGATATTTCAAAATCAAAATATGTATATAGAGATTTTTAGTTTTGGAAAAAGTTAAGGGTTGCTATTTTGAATTTTAATTACATATTCATTTTAGTAAAAAAAATTAATCATTAATAAATTATTTTTAAAGAGGATATTAATATGAAATTTAAAATAACAATAGTTTTACACTTTAATCATATAATGATATAAAATAGCTTGTAACTGACATGAATTCCTAATTTATATTGTAGTAAACTATCAAAAAAAAAAAAAATTGGTCTGTTTTGTAATATGACACTATTTGATGTTACAATAATACAGCAGATTTATAATATATATTTGTAATTGATTATTAATTTTATTTATTGAATACGCATTAATAATTTAATACTAATGACTAAATGACACTGTATCAGTGAATAAAGTGGAGGATGTGTCATTAAAGAGGCTCGCCAGTTTAAATTCTCAGTTAAAGAATTTAACTTTTTTTTCCGGTTTACGATTTCGTTTAAATTAATGGCAAACAATAAATCTCTCATGCTATAAATAAATGCAATTTCGAAAGATTAATAAGTTCTACCAATTACATAATTCTAACAACATTTGACAATACTTAAACGCTCATATTGTCCTATTATATCAAATTGAATACGCATTTATTCTCCACCATACATTTCCTCTTATTCAAACGTGTAGTTATATAAAAACACCTCAGATAGAGTTATTAGCTTTACAGTTACAAAATAGCATGGAAATATACTTTTAAACTAAAAATTAAAATCAGCATACCCCCATTCCCCGTTATTAAAATTACACAATATATAGCTATATATGATCAATGATCACTGATTTATAAATTTTTACAATATGCGTCTAATGGCATAATACCTATAAAACGTCAGTCTTTCATGCGAATGGTCTCGGGGTCAAACCTAGATTGAAATTGTTACAATAATTTAAGAGTTTCAATGAAATTGAAATTTAAGTTTTTTTCGCACAACTCTTTCATACAAATATTTAGTCTATGTATTATGCGTGTCAGTCTCATAATACTGTTTGGAGATGTCTTAAGAAACTGTCCTCTTACTATAAAAAGAAACTGGAGACAGGCTGCGAGAAACAAAAACAGTGTAAATGAAATCAAAATTAAACTCGTAGTAAAGTTATTAGGAGTTCAAAGAAATTAATAAAGCCAACAAGGCTTATTTTTAGTTTATCAAAGCCATTATAACATATATTCTGAGCTATATGGTTGCACGGCGTGGTTTGATATAAATTCATCTTTTATAGACTATAACTATATAACTATAAGAAACTTAGACTTTTTGAACGGAATAATGCATAAGAATATGTTTAAATGAGACGCGAAAATCCAAAACGCATTATCTCCATTATATATCAAATAAAACTATTTACAATAACGCGCAGATTATAAGAATTGATAATTTCATATACATATTCTCTATTATAAGAAAATTCTAGAGCAGGACATAGTAAATTTGCAACAACAAGACAATTAAAAACTCAGTTTATTGCAATTACGTGTATCTACTTTGATAGTAGTCTAAAAAGGAAGCAGCTTCTGGTTTAATTAGTTGTAGGCTACATTTGAGATTAGTAAGTAACTTTAGGTTAGTTTTATCAATATGTAAAAATTATAGTTGGTTTTTCTCAAATATTCCAATATATATAAATAAATACGTTAATTATAGCGAAGATCATAATGAATTGATAAAAGCAAAACTAAAATTTAAAGACAAAAATAACCATGAAATCTCTAGTGGGGACAGTATATTTACACCAAATATAATTAACTTAGTGTTATACAGATTATAGTTTCCAAAGAAAAGTACATGTTGCGTTTATGGAACTGTTTCTGTATGTGATAAGGGCTGTATAAAAACATTATAATGAGGAATGATATAAAGAAGAACACTATATATCAAAGGACATTGCAGTACAATGAAATGTGAAAAAAATAAAAAAGGTCTAACTGAAATCACCCCTTTATATTCAGACGGTCAAATTATTCCAAAAATTACCTTACATAATGAAGGATAATTATTTTTAGAGCGTTCTTCATTTTAACCTCTTATGAAGAGGGGCACACTATTATAATATGTTATTATTAAACGATTTTAAGAATTGCAATTCATATTTAATATTACCATATGAACTTGTATTCATTTAAAATTAATTTTTCTATTGAAAATTTGTGCAATATGTATGATGTAAGATGTTTTTTCTTAATAATTGCAAAATTAAGCATATAATATTTATTTAGTAGTATAATTTAAACGTTAAACGCAATATGTGAATTAACTATCAAAAAAAAAAAATTAAAAAAATAAAACAAAATATTTTAAATTTATGAATATAAATTTGATATTATTTTAGTTTCAAATACAAAAATTTTGGCACACACTTATATAAATAAAATAATAAAAACAAAATAAGATTCAAAAATTCAAAATAGTAAAAATATCCTCGATTTAAAATGTCAACAAATTATATATCGTAAATTAAAATACATATGAAGCAGCTGTATATGGAGCAGCTGCATATGGACTAGCAGCATATGGGCTAGCAAAATATGAACTGGCAACATATGGGTTAGCAACATATGGGCTTGCAACATATGGGCTAGAATAAGCCAATGGAGCTGAAACTGCTGCAGCAACTGGGGCAGCAGCATAACGTGCAGATGCAATTGCTGGTGCTACAGCGTATCTTGCTGGTGCGATAGCTGGTGCAGCAGCATATCGAGCGGCAATAACAGGTGAAGCAGCTGCAGCATAACGGGCAGCTACAACTGGAGCTGGTGCAGCAACATAAGGTGCTACGGCTACGACTGGATCAGTATTTCCATGGAACTCACTTGAAACAACTTGACTACCTGTTACAACAGCTGGAGCAGCAACAACAGCAGCGGCTGGTGCAGCTAAAAATTGTGGTTTAGCCAAAACTGATGCGGCTAAAGCAAAAAGAACAATACACTGTAAAAAAAAAAAAATATAGAATATATTAGTAGTAATCCTTGCACAAAAATTATTTTAATGTTCCTTACGTATTTGAACATTTTTAGTAAGTAGATTAATGTAGTAAATTAAAACTGATATCTTTATTAAAGCAACTGATTGAGCTGAATATGACTTAATTGGAAATTGAAAGCCTATTTATATAAAAATTGATATGTTTAAAAATGTTTTTTTTTTTTGGTTCTTATTTAATCGTTTTTCTAAATTTTTTTTTTTAATAAGATACAAAAAACTACTTAATATTTCGTTTACTTTACATATATCAATGTTTAACCATCGTAATTTGGAGCACGTACTTTTGCAGACATTATGCAAAAAGTGAAAAAGAAATAAAAAAGAACAACGAAAGTGTATGAAACTGACTGTTAAATATAAATAAAATATTGGTATGCACTTTTTTTTAAATTTTTTATAAGGTTACGGTCATTCTTTTTTTCTTATAATCTAAAATATAATGCAAGAATTTGCTTTTAGTTTTTATAATTATAAATTGATAAAGTATGGCTATTATGTAATTATAGAATTTGAATTTAGCTTTTTTTTATTTCTATCAATGTTATAATGAAGCTGCCAAATTATTTTCCAAATTTTCCACAGTGTAAATTTTCCAGCTCGAGTTGGATTATTTTTCTATTTTTTATAAACTAAATTTGATTTTAACAGTAAATTAATTTTGAATATCCTTTTTAAATCGATTTTTGAAAAATACTCTTAAGAATGACTAAGGGAAGTTTCATTAATTAATTCATTGCAATTCATCGAAAAAGAATTAAAGAGTAACTCAAAGGTTACTATCATGAGTCTGTATTTCATTTGACTGGATTTTATTTGGTGACATGTTAGAAGTCTCATTGGGACTTTTGATTCACTTAAAATAGCCAGAGGTTCCATGGGACGTTTGTCTCATTATTAAGGCCTCAGGGATTTTGGGAGGGATTTTAGAATTGAATTGAAAATCAGGATTATATGCCTTTTTTTTACAGAATATTTATATAATATGCATATGCGAGTTTCTGAATTTAATATTTTGTACTCTGATTTTGTAACCAACTCTAAAATCCTTTTGAATTCAGAATCTCACACTTATATATATTAGTAGATATTCTGGAAAAAGGGGATATCCCAATTTTTATCCAAAACTCTAAAATCCCTACTAATGCGTTTGCTCTACATATTCTATTACTCTCTTCTTTTAATAACAAAAAATAATGTGGGCCATAATTCCAATTCAAAAGAGATTTAAGCCCGCGGATTTTAATTCCTTTTACTTATGGGTTTTAATTCCAATTCAGAAAGGAATTAACGCCAGCGGGTTTTATGTCTTCGGACGTTCTATCAGTGCACCTAAAAATATGTATTAGATTAGATAAAAAAAAATTTCAGGAGTTAAATAAATCAAAAAAAATTAAAAAATTAAAACTTTTAGTTCAGTTGAATAAAAAAATATCATGCTACAAAATTTAAAATAACACAAAAAACATTGCCCTACTAATTTGAAACTTTGCGTGTCCAAACCTCTTTATTTGTCCAACCTTCTAGTCCTATTAATTTTCAAAATATATGCAGACTGGATTCAAAAGTTTGCATAGCAGTTAACCTAAAATTTGGTTATTACAACTTAAAACTTTGTGAAACGCCTTGTTTTAATACTTTACTTACTCTACCCATTTTAATTTGTAACCTCTTAGTCTTATTACGTTTCAAAATTATTTGCTCTCTTAATTTATAATTAAATTCTGCAGTTCCAAGAATAAAAAATTGCTGTATCAGTAAAAGTTGGTAAGTGGTAAGCATGTTGAAAGTTGTAGTAGATGAAGGAAATTTTGAACCTAAATTTTATATACGAGTATGTCAAAAAAAAAAATTTGATAAATAAGGGTTTATATTTGTATATCATTATATCGTTAGACATATCTACTTTTTTCCTAATAAAAAAAAAACGAGTTATCCTTATAATAAAAAAGAAGCATATTTTGATACCATTAATTAATTATTTTATACCTATTGCAAATTTATGGCCCTGATTTCGATAGTCATATCACTTTAATTTTTTATGAAAAACAAAATTTTTGATTTCGATAGTCATAAAAAATGAAAAAAATCATAAAAAATAAAAAGAAGCTGATTTTGATAGTCATATTTTATGAATATACTCATTTAAAACGTCAAATTTTCTCATTTTGAAATTGTTAAATGAGTTCTTGTAAAAATGGATTTAGGAAAAAATTGTGAAGTATTTTATTTATATTTATGTGAATATAGCCATTTTTATAAGTAACCTATGACTATGCGATAGCATTGGTTGCAAGTAAGCCCATTAATTTGTGAATTAGAAGTCGTTCCGACATGATTAAAAAAAAGGTACTCAGTACTCACCGATTTTGTAGTAAAATTTAAATATCATAAAAAAAAAATAAAAAGGTTCAACTTTTAAGACCGCCCCAAAAAACTGAACCCAAAAACTAAGGAACCACTTTTCGGCACTTTTTTTAATTTTTTGCTTTTTTTCTATTACAGTATTGGGAACTACGTGTTTTAAATCTTAATTTTTTATTTATAGCTTTTCTTTGTATAGTCAAAACCTCAAAATAAGAAAGTATTGCCAGATTAAAAAAAAAAAAAATAAATCATTTTAATTTTAAATTCCATTTCACTTTGTCCGACTATCGAAATCGCAAAAAATTATTAAAATGAAATTTTTCATTTTTATGAAATGACTATCGAAATCAGGGCCTATATGTTTTTTTAATAAATAAGATTTGAATACTTAGGACAGGATCCGTATTAATATAATTCATTTCTAATTAATTATAAACAAATTTGAACCCAATAATATAGAACCCTGAATCAGATTGAAAACTCCAAGAATACAACAAGAAGTTTGATTTCTGTTTATTATTTTGAAATATTTATTATAAATTATAAACAAAAATATTTTCCAAGGTCAACTAAGAAAATGAATTAATGGTTGATTGATGAAAAAGCATAGTATTCGAAAAGTGGGGGGAAAAATAAATATCAGTCAAAGCCTTATAATGTTTCTGAAAAGTTTTTCTTCCTTTCACCTTATTTTTAGCACATTTTTTAAAAACTTTACCAATTTCAATCGTCTGTCCTGTAGCCCCACTTTAGTGTAGTCTAAAAAGAGAACACATTTTTTTACGTAGCTTCACCCAAAACGGAAAGCTATTTGGGATCGAAAATTAATTTTTATTATTATTAAACAACTACTATAGATAATATTTCTTCTTCTCAATTCAATTTGACACATCAAATCAACATACATATGTATATTCAACTAATTTAAATTTTTCTATCAAAGTTATACTACACTATTTTGAGTGAGCACTATACTAATTTTGCTCATATAATAGAAACATAAATAGTTTAATTAAAAAAGGTATGTATCCTCATAGACCTAATTTTCATGACTAACATCTTAAAGCAGATTCTAGAATTGAATCCCCCATTTCCAATTAAAAAAAAAATAATTTTCGCATCCCTATCTTATCCCACCCTTGCGTATCCATTTTCTATTAAGCAGCTAAGATATAATTTTATTTTATAAGCTACATGGAAAAGTGGGGTTTGTGTAAAGAAAAAAAAACAAAAGTATATATATGAAAAATTTAAAAGACAGCATGTCGATCACATTACGGACAGTTCCATAAACATGTTTAACATTTTACTTACAAGAAAAAGCAATACATTTATAAGCATTTCCTAAATTTTAATGATTAACTCATACATACTTGTTTATATCTTTATTAATTTTTGAAATAAAGTTCTTTGTAGTCGAAACTCAAGATTGGGTGATAAAATTTTTTATAACGGTATTGTAGTTTAGTGCTCAACCTAAATAAAAGTACAAATTTTGTTGGTATCTGTATTGGTTGGTAAGTCAACGAATCCTGTTTTAAATTAAACTTATTAATCAAAAAATACCTTTAAAATTTCCATATAAATTTTATTCTGTATATTTTCTGAATTTCTCACCGTGTCAAATATTTTAAGGTGTTGTATTTACGTTTATTTCTACTACATTTCTAAAAAAATTTTGAAAAAATGTGCCTATAGTTTCACTCTGTCCGTCCGTCCGTCTGTCTGTCCGTCTGTTTACAAAACTTCTACACCATTAAAGATAGAGAAAAAAATTTTAATCAAGGGTAGGTCTCATAAAAAAATTAATGTTGTAGAACAACTATTTCATATAGCCCCATCCATTATGGAGCTGCAGCACCTCCAACTTTGAGAAAGTCCTATTTTTAAATACGTATATCTCATGTTCTACTTAACATTTTTTCAATCTTAAATTTACAACATAATTGCAAAAAAGCCCTATTTACAGATGTATATATCTTGGGCTCTGCGTAGTAGTTTTACGATCTAAAAACACTAAAAGACCGAAAATTTGCTTACCTCTATAAAACAATATCAAAATTGTGCAATATTATGTAATTTACCATTTCAATTTACCGTTATGTGAAAACAAAATTTTGTATGATATTTTTTTTTTCATAACTCCGGCAGGCTTTGAGATAGGGGCTTGAAATTTTGAGACACGAAATAACTTTTAGAATTAGTATAAGTCTCCTTAGAAAATGTTTTTGTGCCATCCCCCGTTTAAGAGCTATTAGGGCTCAAAAATTTAAAATGTGCTATTTTTAAGTACCTGTAACTTAAGCACTTGTACAAATTTTTCTTTGGCAATACATAAAAATTAAAGCTCCAGTAATATATTTTTACGTGTGTAAACGGTTCTTCTTAGTTATAAAGGTTTCCGGGCTTACAGCCGGTCAAAATCCCAAAATAGTCCCATTTTCACGTTTTTTTTTCTTATTACATGAAATTTTAAAATTTTTGTGTAAGTCACAATTCTAAACACTTTTTTGAAAATGTGCGCTTTTAAAAATCATTGGTTATAGATTGTACAGTATAGATTGTACAAATATATTTAAATATTTGAAAAATCTTGGTATACCAGAGACAAATTCTTTCAGTAATACTCTTCTCCTTTAGTAACATAAAAATACACTTTAGTGTATTTTCTGATTTTTAAGTCACTTTTCAAAGTTTTTAAAATTTCTTAGTACAAATATATAAATGTTACACTGGTCCCTGAATATAAAAAAATAAAAAACATAATTTAAATTTATAATATTACAATTTTTATATTACGGCAGTTTCATTTATAAAAATTTTGGTACAAACTATATATTATTACATATACATATAAATAAAAAATAAAACTTTAACACAAAAATCAAAAATTAAATGTTATTCTATATATTTATTCAGAATTAAAATCATATTTTATTGGGTGATATCACAGCTCAAAATACATATGAAGCAGCTGTATATGGTGCAGCTACATATGGGCTTGCAGCATATGGACTTGCAACATATGGACTTGCAACATATTGACTTGCAACATATGGGCTAGAATAAGCGAATGGAGCTGCAGAATATGCGGCTACTGGAGCAGCGGCATAACGTGCAGTTGCAAGAGCAGGTGCAGCAGCATATCTGGCAGCAACAAGAGGAGCAGCAGCTGAAGCATAACGTGCAGCAACAACTGGACCAGCTGCAGTAACATAAGGAGATGCAGCAACTACTGGAGCAGCTAATCCATGGAAATTACGTGATACAACTTGACTACTTGTTGCTGTTACAACAGCTGGAGCAGCAACAACACCAGCGGCTGGAGCAGCTAAAAATTGTGGTTTAGCTAAAGCTGATGCAGCTAAAGCAAAAAGAACAATACACTGTAAAAAAAAAAAATTTAAATAGGATATATTAGTATAGTATAATCCTTGCACAAAAGAATATTTTATTATTTCTTACGTATTTGAACATTTTTACTAAGTAGAGATTAATATAATTTAATTTCAAAACTGATATGTTTATTAAAGCAACTGATTGAGCTGAATATGACTTAATTTGAAAATGAGAGCCTATTTATATAAAAATTGATATACATATTTAAAAAAAAGGTAAAATAAAAATTTTTATTTTAATTCTTATTTAATGGATTTTCTAAAATTTTTTTTTGTTTTTTTGTTTTTGTAAAAATATTATTTACATAATATCTGTTCCAAAAAAACTACTTAATATTTCAATTATTTTATTTTACACATCAATGTTTACCCATCATATCGTAATTTGGAACACGTACTTCGCAGATATTATGCAAAAATTAAAAACAGAAAAACAAAAAAGAACTAAAAAAGTCCATGAAGTTGACTGCTACACAAATGATATATATATACATATATATATATATATATATATATATATGTACATATATGCAAATAATGTTCAATTTCTTTAATGAATATTTTTAAAACTATCATCTATCATTAAAATTAAAAATTTTTTTAATCAAATTTTTATTAACTCAAAAATTTAAACATCAAAATATTCTTAATGACTTATAGTAAAGGGATACCCTTTACAAATATGGTATACACATATAGATACTAACATATGTATTTATATCCTAATAGAAAATCATATTAGTTTTCTTAATTACCTTAAATAACTATATTTAAACGTGCTTTAATTTTTAAATTTGACAAAACTATTCCAAATTATTTTCAGTTTTTAAAAAATTGATTGACTTCGAATGAAGTATTCGAAGGTCGTTAAAGCGAAAAAAAAAAAAAAAAAACAAAAAAAAAGTGTAAGTTAATCAAGTTGGTGGTTAAAATAATAAATAAAAAATAAAATTAAAATTTTAAGCAAAACAATAATTAAATAACAATTCATAACAAATTATGTATATTCAAAATATTTTTTGTATAAAATAAAAAATAAAACCTATACCTATTTATTTTATAGGTATAGGTATGTTATATTTTTTATGTATGTATGTATATGCAGTCTAATTCACTCTAATGGACCCATCAGTATTGTTTTAATATTATTATAACGAAATTGATATTATCTGACCTAATTCAGTGAAATAATATAATTAAATATGTAATTTTAATAAAAAAAATATAAAAATCATAATAGATTATAAAAGGTATACCTATATATATTATCTATGGATTATAAGTATCTATAGGTATAATATAAATTTATTTAGGTTCATTGAACCACTTGTTTATGTTCATCATATTATTCTTAGAAATTATTATTATTTTTTTTTTTTAAATAAATTTATTGAAAATAATTATAACAGCTTTAAAAATATGTTCTTTCGACCATATTTTTTTTTTTTTTTGGATAAATTTTTTTAAATTTAAAAAATAAAATATGTACATATGTACATTTTAATTTTTCTATACTTTAAGTTTTTATGGTTGTTTTGTTTGACTATGTTTACCTTAAATACCTTATATTTAAGGTACTAAATTATATACGCTAGTTTTATTAGGTTTTATAAAAGTTTTTAACTTTCCTCATTAAAAGGATTTACTTTATTATTTTGTATAAAGATTCTGCATAACATAATATGGTTGTTTTCTTTGACAATGTTTTCAAGAGTATTACTTTTGCCATTTATTATTTACTTTAGTTTTATCAGGTTTTATAAAAGTTTTTAGTTTTTCTCATTTAGGACTTATTTCATTATTATGTATAAGATTCTCGTATAAGATAATAGATGGCGCACAAATAAAAATATTTACGTTTCATAAATTTGTACAATAGCCCTATATCCGAGTAATCAATGGATTAGTAAATCAGAAGCTGAAGTTTATTCAAATATGAAACATAAATGATTTGATGGCTACCATCTACAATGCTCTTTTTAGGAGAGGAAGGAAGGAAAAGAAGGTTTTTTTTTAATATTTTACAAAATATTTTTTTCTCCATAACGGCAAATTTAAATATCTTTTTGTAAAAATAATATATTTTGTGTATACCTACTATAAGTTTTTCGGTATACCATAACCTACATTAATTTTTAGATTAAATTAATGTAGGTTATGGATATACACAAGGCTGTATTTTGTGTTATTTTTTGACCTTTTAAGTTTAAAAAAATATTTATTGTAGTTTTTTTTGGGATTAAAAAGTTCTTTTTTTTGTTTTTTTGTTAATGGTGTTAAGAATTTATTAAAAAATTAATTTTTAATAAGTCCTATCAACAGTGAAAATTTTATTTCTTTATCTCAATTAGATAATACAGAATTATTAATTATTATGAAGGCTTTTAACCAGGAAGTTTAAAATGATAACATTTGAAATAATTTTTAACAGAATAAAAGTTAATGAATGACTATAGTGATTACGACAACAAGGTGTCTTTAAGTATGTATTAAACCTTTACCGTGTAATCTACAGAAATAAATGCAGTTTAGGTGTTAAGTGTGAAATAATATTAAGCTATATCAATAAAATTGGCTATCAGTAAGTTTTTACTTTTTTTTTGTCCAGGGAAGATGGTAGCTCATTGTTTTTGCCCAGGAAGAACCTAATGTGACGGATCCGAATAAATTTTATCACTAATAAACTTTTTTTAAAAAAATTTCAATTTGGAAAAGAAATAAAAATAACTCAAGTTATTCCGTAAAACCGTTATGATTAATGTAAAAATATGGTCGTTTATTTTATTCTTACAAATTTAAATCAATATACTATTACAGTTTTTATTATTTAAAAAAAAAAACAGTCAAAATGAACTAATAAAATTTTAGGTACTAATTCTGCAACCTTTATTCTTTAATAAATTGCGATTTTCATTAATAAAACTGTCTTTTTTGTACTAAAGATTTGGTCCTAATTTAATTGGCAAAGAAATAATAATATATTCAAAGAGTATTCCAAATTCAAAAGTTAATAAATAAAAAATCATATATAAACTGTAAAGTGTTAGATTAATTGATCATCTAAATACGCATAGGAATGAAATTCACGCAAAATTATTTAACCATGTTTATTATATATGTACGTGTCAACATAAATAATATAATATAATATAATATATAGATATATATGTATATAATAATTTATATATGTATTTTATAGTAAATACGTTACATATAACTAATCTTTAATCGGATCACGATTTTTAATATCGTTTGAATTTTATTCATTACATATTCAGTGCGGCACACTTTTACACATAGCAGTTAAATGTAACCTTGAAATAAAATATCAAACTACTTAAATTAAGTTAAATTTGTCTTGTTATTAATTTTTAGCTTCTAAAATTAAGTTTACATTCTTATTATATAATAAAATGGATAAAGTCCTTTAGGACTATTTACAAGGATTTAAATTCTAAATTATAGGTTATCTCCTGCCTGCATATAAAATTTACGATCTTTATTGAAAAATTTTCTTATGATTACCAATTTCAAATTCAATTCAAATTTTAGTTCCTTTTTTTATTTTTTTTCTAATACGTAACAATTCTTTAATCAGCTTTAATCTTTACAGAACCATACATTTTTTGCCACATACATACATTTTTATATATATGTACATATATATAACTAATATATTATATAATATGTTTTCAAAAATGCTATGCCAAACAAAATGTGTACATATGTATGTATGCATTAAAAATTATTAGAACATTGATTGTTTTGTTTGCTTAACACATCATTTGTGCATACTAACAATAAAAATTTCATGGGTTTGACGAATGGCGCAAGGACTATAGCACTTTTCAAACCTGTGCTAAAAACAAAAAAAATTTTGAGATAGCTTTTAAAAAACGTTCTTGCTAATATTAAATTTAACAAAGAGTTATCATTTACATTTCTTTTTACATAGTACCTATAGTATTAAAATAGGTACATAGATACATAGGTACTCAGAGCAACATCTGAAATCTAGAAAAATTGTAGAATTGTAGTAGTATCTTTTGTCCAACTCAAAAGTGAAATTGTCTCTAGCTTACGCTATAGAGGTTTAATACCTATATATTTCTAAAAATGTTAGTCAAAGCAGATGAAGCTGAAACAACTAAGACAAACTTAGGAAAATATTTATATGAATATGTAGATATGTACATATATATGTATGTTAGATGTTTTTCTTAAAAATTCATAGTTTTGTGGAAAATTAACTTTTTTTTACAAAAAAAAATATGATTTTTATGAAGTAGGTATTATATACATGTACGTACATGTATGTACGATTTCTTGGACTTTAAAATTTTGAAAAAATAATTCGAGATTACCAGTATTTATCACTTTGAATTACTCATCTGTTCTGCTGTTACATTTATTATGTACATATTGATGTATATATAATTGCATAATGGTCATCCACTTTTATCAGAAAAAAAATAGATACATACTGTACATACATATTATTCACAACCTATAGCAGGAATATAAATTTTAAGTTTTGACTTACAATCAAAATTTCATAATTGATTAGTGGAGGTTTGGGGTACTTTTACCAACAAATTTTGTAAAATTTACCTATGTACTTACCTATATACCTATGTATTTACATACATACATATAAATGGATAATAAAATTCTCAAAAATACTTTAAATAGGTACTAATTATATGCTTTATTATGAATAGCGAAAAACTACTTAATTTTACTAAATTTTCATGAGGACCACTCCATTTCCTTGTTAAAAATTTAAATGATTTTTACAACTAACTACTTATACTCACATAATATGTACATACATATTTGCCTTAAATAATTACAATTTACATATTATGTACATACATGTATGTACTATGTAGGTACATATGCCTATACAACACAATATGCCTATATATCTTATTGTTTAATAAATTATGTTTTTTATAGTAACAAATGGATAAAGAAAGATAAAAAAAATTGCTAGAAAAGCTTTAAGCTAAAGTTTATTTAAAACAAAAAAAAAAAATTTTTTAAATTTAAAATAATTGTTTAGAAATAAACGCAAGAGATGTCGTTATTTTTAATATTAATAAACAAAATTTATTTTAAACAAATAATTTCTCGTTAAAAAATTATTGAAAAATTTAAATTTTTCTTTATTATTCTGTAAAAATAGGGATTTCACTGTGGTGAATTTGAACAAGTAGAAATAATAATACTTTCTTTTAACTTTTGACAAAGCCTAATTTAATTATCTTAATGCTTAAAGTTAGGGTTACCAAATAAATAAAATCGAAATTTGGAACTTTAATAGATGTGAAAAGAGGGCAATGAATGACAAAATGCGAAACTGTAACTGTAACTGTATGTATTTATAATTCATTTAGAATTCCTAAAATTTTATTCGTATAAAAAAATTAACGAAAACCAAAATTGAAACGTTTATTAAATTACAACCAGTACCTATTCGGCAAAAACGAAAATGTATTTCTTAATCACAATCAAAAACTATATATGTACAATGTAAGTTAGATTAACAATTTTTCTGACGCATTTTCATGACAATTGTAAATCCGGGATCCTCCAGAGAGAAAAATACCATATAAGAAACATTCTTTAAAAAGAAGGACAACTGGGAAGATCAGTAGTAGAAAAATAATATATATGTACATATTATGTAAGTGTTTAAGCAAATATCTATGAATATATACATATGTATGTGCATACATTATATGCATATATGCATAAAATAAGTACATATGTATGTATATACATACATACATACATACATACGTTTAAAAACATATATAGGTACTTTTGAAACTATAGATATCATATTCATCAATCATCATATTCTATATCATATTATGTATCAACTTATGTAGATATGTACATACAATATGTATCTAATTTTTGTTTTATTTTTGTTAATTTAAAAAAAATATCAAATTTCTTTTCAATTTTGGTGATCAAATGACAAAAACTTGAGTTGACTTAATTTTTTTGATATTATAGGTACATACATATGTACATGCATATATAATGATAATGTTCTTATGTATGTTCTTATGTTTGTATGTACATACATATGTGAAGAATGAGAAATAAAGGGATATTCCCTTTTTATTTAAATGTTTATTTTTTGTTTTAGTATACATATGTATGTTTGTATGTATGTATTCGCATTCTGATTAGTTTTTGATTTTATTTTTATTTTCATTTTTGTATTCTTTAATCTTGTTTTGTTTGCCTTACATATGTACATATGTACAATGTACATATGTTGTATGTCCAAAAATGTGGAAGTCAAAAAACTTTTGAATGCGTTTTTAATACTAATAATAAATTTTTTTAATAATGATAATTGATGAGTAATACTTAACTTATTAGAGTTATAAAATTTTTACACTACGCTTTGTAAAACAATCAAAATCTGACAATCATAAATGTTGAAAAAGTAAAATAATTATTGATAAACTGAAAGATTGGCATTTCAATATTATATATGTATGTATGTACATATTATATCCGATTCCGAGAATAATAAAAGTATATAAGATGTTAATTAGGTATAATTAATATAATTTATTAAGTAATAAAATTAGGATATAATTTGTGAAATTGAAAGTGAAGAAATATAAAATTTGGTTGTCTTATCAAAAAAGATGATCAAATAAAAAATTAAACTACAATTTTGAACTTATGTATGATGTACATACCTATATATATATGCTAATCACTGACTACACACATTTATATGTATACAAATGTTAATAAACTAACACTAAAAGGCAGACTTTACGTGATCATAAACATCGGTGATGATCAAAGCATGAGTAGCGTGAATTAATAATAAATTGATGGGATCTTCGTAGTATTTTGGTGTAGAAATTTTTTTAAATTATACTCGATTAGTTACTCAAATAAATTAACATTTTACAAAATTAAGCCTTTTATATTTAGACCTTGGCTTAATCAATAATTTTGGTCTATTTATTTATTATTTGCGCTTAAACCTTGGCTCAATGTTGATATGTTGAAAATTGAAGCAAAAGATTTTTCAAGTTTCGTTTAAAACCGTTCGTTTGAATTGGGTAATTTTACCTACATAACACACTTTGATCTACTCTTGACATGTTGGAAGATATATTGTACATATCAATGTTGCGGATTATCTAAAGTATTAACGTATTTTTAAATTATTGTAGTTTATAGTACCTAGTAGTATTAGAAGTAGTAGTAAGTAACAATTATTACTATTCTAACAACTAGCATAATTTACTAACTTACTAAATTATGTAAATGATGACGTTTCAGTTTTTTGTAATAGTTCAATAAATGAACAATTTAACTGATGCTTGGATTAAATTACTCTTCAATTATTAAAATTAATCTCTTGTCAATCACAATCATAATTCGCAAATCAGCTTTTCACCAGTTTTTTCTCTGCTTATGCATAATTACTTCGTAAACGCATTCTTAAAAAGTAAAAATATATGTATATAGGTATATTGTATATAATATATACATATGTGCATGTGCAATACATGCATGCATTTATAATAATACAAAAATTTATAAAAATTCAATAAGTACTAATTTAATTTTAAGATAAGCATGTTAAGGTTTATTTTAAAGAATATGAAAAATTGTAAAATTAAAGTAGGTATGAAAAAATATGAAATTAAGAAATTTCATAAAATTATTTATTCTTTAAACTTTACAAATTTTGATTACTTTTTCAGAAATTTTTAATCATTAATTTTTTTATTCAAAACTTAAATTCTCTTTTTAAAATAATGTTTTCGATTTACACAAATTTTTTTATTTGTTTCCTTTGAAAAATTAATTTTTAAACTTTGCACAATATGTATGTATGTATGTAGGTTTCGCTATAGTTTTCGCACAGTTTTATAAAACAAACTAGTTACTGATGTTCAAAGCTTGAAACGGAATTCATAATACGTAGTGTGTGGCTGAAAACTACTAAATTATAATTATAGATTATTAAAATAATAATCCTATCAGTTTTGTAATTTCACCAAAAAAATTTTTATTTAAAGATAAATATGTTTAGTTTAAAATAAATATACATACATATGTAGTACATATGTACATATACATATTTTGTTTATAAAATAAGAAAGAATATAATATGTATGATATGACGTAGTATGTACATACCTACATATTTTTAATACTTTTTTTAATAATACAGAAATTATCAATATAATACAGCGATTATGAATAATAATGGTATCTTTTGGTCCCTACATATACAACAACGATTGCATTCATTATTTCTGTTAGTAAATTAATTTTTATTAATTAATACCTATAAAGACTGGTAAATTAAGAAGGTACATATTATATAGTATAATAATTTGTACAAATTTCCGCTAATAAATTTATTGTAATTCTGATTGATTCATGCTGCACAGTTAAGCTTCTATTTCTAAATTTTTTTTTTATTCCTTAAATTTTTTTATTAAATATATTACCTATGTATATACATACATATTTATTTCAAATTTTTAAATGCAGATTCATTTTTATTTGATTATTAAAAATTTGGAATTTATTTGGGTTTATTTCGAAAATTGTGGGAGTAAAATAGGTATAAAATAGAAAATTTATTTAAAAATAAAAATTAACTTTCCCTAAATTTACAACAAACCAAATTTTTATATTTAAACCAGATTAAACTTAAATTATATATAGTCAAAACTCAAAAGTATCTTGCCGCAAACGAAAAAAAAATAAAAAGTAATACTATAGGCAGCTATAGGTTTTATTTAAAAAATTATTTTTTATTTTTTTTTTATTTTAAAAACAAAAATTTGTACAAATAAATATATATATATATATATATATATGTAGTTATATATATACATTATATACATCAACATGTCTTATGTACTTATATTTGTATGCTGTTCTATGTTATATAATGCTGTTCTATGTTATATATTTAAGTATAAAGGTGACATAATAATACTTTAAAATTTATTTTTTAAAAATCCCATAGAATAAATCAAATTTATCGCGTCAACGGTTATGGTTATAGCAATCAAGGCAAGAGCTATTGGAACAAAACATACTTGAACTTGAAATAAAAAAAAAAAAAACGTACATACATATTTAGATTTGTCGGTTTCAATAACAGATAATTTAAAATAAAACCTCTTTTTTTTATAAGAATGGCAAAAAAAAAAAAGTAAATAAAGTTGCTACCGTTTACTTAATTTCGGTAGTTACTTTTTGGTTTTAATGAACTTTTGAAAAAATCATAATGTTATTTGACAATGTAAATATTTGAAATTGAAAAGACATAATCAGACATAATTGTTATGTATTTATATATATGATGTATGCTTTCCTATTAATACAAACTTTAATTTAAATTTAATTTAATTAAATTTAATTTTTAAGTTAAAACTGAGTTAAAATAGCCAAATTTATATTGCATAGTTAGTTAGTTATAACTTCTAAATTTTTATATTGGCTTATAAATTTCATCATCATGATTAATAACAGAATATAGAATATATTCTCAACTGCAGAATATATATTCTCAACTGCAAATTACAAAGTATACATTTAGAACAAAACAACAAAACAGATCTTATAAAAGATAAAATAAATGTTTCGAAGAGGAGGCCCCTGGACCCTTACCGTGAAGTGCTACTTTCGCTAAACGTAATTCGCATTTGGAAATTTGACTCTTTGAAAATGAATAATCGTAGAATTGGGAATGCGAAATTAAAATTTTGATACTGTATAATTCTTACACAGTTAGGCAACAGTATCAACATTTTAATTTCGCATTCGCCACTCTCCGATTTTTAAAGTATCAAATTTTCCAATGCGGCTTTCGCTTAGCGAAAGTAACATTACACGGCAAGGCACCAGGATTAAAAATAATATTATATGGAAAATAACTATGTTGTTCCTTAATTATTTTTATTAATAGTCGCAATATTTTGAATGGTATTTTGAATAAAACAGATGGTAACTTTTTGCATCAGGAAATGAACAATCGGATTCCAATAAATTAAAAAATTATTATTACAAATTTGGATATATGTATGTATTATATATGTATATGTAAATCACTGACTACACACATATATCACATTTAAATGCTTAAGAACAATAAAGTAATATAATTATGTATTTTTAAAACATTCGAAAAAAAGTAAGATTTATATTTTTAAAAAGACTATTATTCAGGATTTATAATCAATGCTTCCGTTTCGTTCTTTATACGCATTCTTAACGTATCCTACAAGCCAAAAAAAAAGTATTCACAATTAAATTTGAGTTTTTGCCTTTTCTCTAATTTTAACTAATATTAACTTCAATATTTTATTTCTTGAATAGTTTAAAATAAATTAGAAATTATTTTAGAAATATTGCAAAATATATTTCTTTTTATTTTGACACTGTTCAATTATTTGGCTCTTGACTTCGTATAAAAAGATAAAAGTTAAACAGCTTTTCAAAAAGGTACATAAGGTAAAAGTTAAGCAGCTTTTCCCACGATTACGAAACTGTCATTGTAAATACATTCATACATTTTTAATTTTATTTTGACAGTTTGATGCTTATAGAAAGTGAACAAGAGCATTTCATTTTATTCTGGATGCAGTATTTAGAAGCTTACAGGTATGTATAAATAAAGGAATAAAAATTTGGATAAAATTATTTTAAAACTGTTGATATTAATAATAACTGGAAAAATTTTTAGATACTAAATTCAAAGTAACATGTACGTACCATATTCTTTTTTCCGAAATCTTTTCAAAATAAAAATTAACTCCTGTCTAGCAGACTGTCATATCATTGCATAAATATTTAGAATTATTAAAATTTAAAAATATAGGCTCTAATATAGACTCTTTTCTTAGAACGAACCAATTCTGATTATGTTCTTCGTAAATTGTTGTTGTTACTAACTATACATATTGAATCAGCGATATGAATACATTATGTATTTATCATAAGTCAAAAGAGGAGCATTTCAAAGAGGCATTAAATGAATCAAATTTTGTTTTAATAATTTCAAAAGTATACCACCACCCTCACTTTGTAGTATGTACCTACTCTTAATATAGTAAAATATATCTATAGCTATTTATTAAGACTGAAAGACAAAAATATTACCGAATAATTATTATTTCTTTTAAAAACTTACTTAAAAAATTTTGATTAGTAAGAACTTTTGTTTTCTAATTTGAATTATTATTTTTATTTTGGAAAAAAAAAACAAAAACAATTTTTTTTTTTAATATTTATTTATAAGAATTTAGTAAATACAAGAAGCACAATACGTGTTTGTTTAGTTGTTGCTCTGCGTTTTTTTTTTTTTTTTTTTAAGTTTTCTTTTTTTAATTTTTTAATAATTCTCATTGTCAGTGTCATTTTTTTTTCTTTTTTATAAAGTTCCTATTCCTATAATTATATTTGTAGTGGTATCCTTTAATGTTTTTTTTTTTTTTTTTTGTGCAGAGCATTACTCTAATTGAAGGCTATTTAATTTATTTTCAAAATTTTAATAATAATATGATATCATTAATTGAAAAAGTAAGGAAGGTATTTTGAATATTAATAAACGTTTAAAACTCTAAAAAAAAATTAATAATTTTATATTTAAATTTTTATTTTTTCTTCTATACAAAATTAATAAAATATGTACCTATATGACATAGAGGAAAAGGGATTTGATATTATAGAAAAATTTAGAAACCTTAAGTTTTTCTTATTTATTTATATTAACTTTTCGTTTATTATTATTAAAATATTGACCCAAATATTGTAGAGAATTATTGTTTTTATAAATGATTAGTTCTGTTTAATTTAATTAGTTTTTAAATTGAATTAAATTGAATTTAAGCTGAATTTTTTTAATTGTTATACATACATTATACATATGTATATCGAAGATTGGAATAGGTCATGATTTTTAATATACTCGTATGTATATATACTTATGTAAGTACTTTGGGAACAATTATATTTTATCTTTATTTTAATAAAAAAAAAAACTTTTTAATTAGATATTAATTTATTCTCATAATATTGTATTTGTACATAGTTAAGTTAAAGTTGTTCGAAAAGTTACAAAAAAATATATCGCTATATATAGATTCGGTAGATCCCATATTCTTAACTATGTTATGTTATTTATATATATGTACTATGTTATTTGATCATAATTATGGCTATGCTAGATTTTATACTGATCTTTTATTTTATTTTATTATAAGTACAAGGTATATATATACAAATATTATATGAAAAAAAAATGTTTAACTAATATAGTATATATCTACTTAATCATCTTAACTTATAATATTATATGTATAGTTATTGAATTTGGAAGATTCCGATTGAATTTTTGCTTTCCATAATTAAGTTAGTAGATTTATGATGATCGAGATGATGACTCGATAACACTTGATATATTGCGAATATTTGTTTTTTTGCACAATAAATTAATTGATTACATTATAGGTACTTTATCTTCATCATCATTGCAACAATCCTTGAATGATAAAATCATTATTATTAATTTTTAAACTAAACATATATATATTTTTTAACGGTAAATTACTATAGGTTCTAATTTTATAGTAGGTTTAACATTTAAAATGGTCTTCTATTATTTGTTTTACACTTTTTAGTTTTATTATTCTTGTATAATTATTATGGGTCTAATATTAGGCCTGTATTCAAATAAGTAGTATAAATTAAAAAAAAAAAAAGCTATCTATAAAAACTGTTGAATAAAAAAGATTACAATAAGTATTCAAAATATAAAATTTACCGTTAAAAAATATATACATATATATACATATATACAATATATATTATGCAACATACATTATTACACATATATACAACATATATGTATATGTTGTATATATATATCCAACATACATGTAGTGGAATTCTTAAAAATGTTAAAATAATTTAAGCAGTAAAATTAAAAGATTTTAAAAATGTATAATAAAGGTTAGTTTTAAATAGTTCTAAAGCCGTATGTATTTTATACAATTATTTTTGATACTACCTGCAGTATAGAGTTGTAATTATAACAAACTCATTTTATAAAAATTCGCAAAAGATTTATATAAAAGGGTCAGTTCTCTAAAAAAAACAAAACCATTAAAAATAAATCGCTTCAATCACTTCAAAATAAGATTATTAGGTTCTTTGTTTCCGCAGTGCGCTATCCATTATTTCACTGCATTTTTGAAACACTCTGTACAACAAATATTAAAAAACACCTTTTTAATTGACATTTCAAGTGTTATTCTAGTTAAAAAAAAAATTTCTTTATCATATTTACAAATTACTGAAGACTATTAGGAAAAATATTTAAATATACGTGTTCTATATAAGTATACCTTAAATTAATACATAAAAATTGGGGTACAACAAGTTTTAATTTTTTTTTCTCATTACATTACAATGTTATCATTTGAAATATCTTATATATTATTATTTATAATATTTTATAGTTAACTAAAAGTACAAGTTCTTTATTATACTTATTTAATTTTAAAAATATTGTTAAATTTACGTTCATATAATATGTATTTGATACACTTAGAAAAACGATATCTTATTTTTTACCTTTTAGCATTTTTTCCTATGAAACTCTTAATATTTTACTTTTAATTTTAGATTGTGAATTTTTTTTTAACATTTCTTATCGCAAAACTATACACAAAAAAAAAAAACAAAAAATTAAATTAAATATTTTAATAATAATTAAACGAATATTATAATTAATATTATTGGCTATTATAGCTATCTAATGATCAATTTAATACCAGTTTAGACCAGTTTTAATACCTATTCAATATTTTAAATTTTAATATTTTATATATAAATCATTATCAAAATTCAGAAGAAAAAAAAAGTGTTTTCGTTTTACTATATTATATTCCTTTTATATTGGCGCCTTCTTATTAAATAACTAAAATAAATTAAAATATAGAACTTGATTTTAAATATTATATAATCTCTATGTATATCCTATTACGATCATTTGATCCACAAATATATCGTACTTTTAAAACTGTATCGAAACATTTTAAAACTTATGGTTTTTTTTTTGAGTTTGTATGGTAAATTGATTTTAGTGTTTGTTTAATTTTATATACATACATATAAAGAAAATTTGGAGAGGAAAATATCATTTTGTATCTTATATCATTCTGTATATTAATATAGAAATAATTTTAATAAAAAATAAAATTTTGAGTTATTGCAGTATAAAACTCAGGTTAGGCTGATAAGTTGTGTCTATACTGTTAATGGGTATAAATGTTTGAACAACGAAAGTATACCATATAGAGTATAGAAGTATACTATAGAGTATAGAGTATACGAAGATGAAAATATAATATTGAAACAAAGGGATATCCCTTCAAAATATTTCAATAAATTCGGACTCAATTACTCTGTTTTTAGTTTATTTATTCCCCTGCCACATAAAAGTTACAAGGAAATTACAGAGCCTTTCCTTTTCATATGTGTCTGTAAATTATCGTAAGAGAGTATTATTTTTACGATGTGTATGGTATCGAACCCACACTTCTTCAGGTCCACACTTTCACTAGACCACCGAGGCTCCTTAGAGTTATTATATAGTATAAATTAAAATTTTATTTATTAACATAGGATTTTTCTTTTGTTATAGGTTTTTATTTTTCTATTATATATTTGTATATATAAAGCATTGGTTATTCTTTGCAATTAATTTAAACCCAAAGACAATTTGTAACTAAATCAGATCAAAAATCAAAAACAAAATGTTTTTATTCAAAATGAATCCGGAATTAATTGTCAACACTATGTCAACCACCTATATGTTATATGTGATCCAGTCAATCGTTACATAAAAACATTATTAAACATTATTAAAATTAAAAAAATGATAATTTTGATTTAATGCGCATACTGGATAAATTCGCATTCTGGATTGGATAATAAGGATGCTGTAAGTATGTACAAGATGTGCATATTTGTTTGTTACAATTTATAATTGTATCTATACATAATAGATAAGGTTGTATATGTTTACTGTGGGGATATCAGAAAACCTTTTATCTTTTATTCTTCATTTCTAAATCAGAAAAGTCTTACAAAAATAATCATAAAAGCTTTTAAATGATGAAAATGTGATATTATTTTAAAAATAAAAATTATACATATATGTTTTTTAAAAAATTAAAAAATAATAGTTTACATCGTCTAGCGTTAGCCTACTGCAGTATATTACTAATAATGAAATAATCTTACTTCAATTGAATTCATCAGAATTACACTATATCTTGAACTTTTTAAAAGAAATTATTTATAAAAATTAAATGTATTTTCTTCTTAAATTATTTATAGAAAAGTAATTCAGCCCTAACAAAAATAGATACATTTCTTATTTTAAATAAATTAAAAATAAAAACTTTGTTGTAAAATAACATATTACCAGATAATTATACATCTATCTTTAAGTATATATACATATACAAATGTAATAAATCTGTAATCTGTATGGTATGAGATGAGTTTAATTTGTAAATATTTTATTACAATAATTCATTATAAAATATCAAATAAAGTTGGAAAATTCTGGTTTTTCTAAAGATATGGTAGATAATTCCCTGAAAAAACTGATATGGTCGAAACATATGAATTTTAAATATCAGTATTTTTTATTCATTTTTTTTTTTACAATAATACAAAACCAAAATTTATACCACCAAAAAATAATAATCGTATACTTAATCGACAAAATGTAAAATTTATTTAATTATTTTATTTATTTTAAATACAATTTGGTGATTTGAATGATTATGTTTTTTCCTTATGGCACCAATGAAAATTCCCTTTTAATAATGAAGTCAAGATCTTATATAGAGATGTTTGCCTTTGAAAAATGAATGTTATATTAATAAAAATATATATGTATTTTACAATTTAAGTTCCAATGTACATGACTAAGTATGTATTTGCTTTCAAAAGTGTTTTTGATCTATTTAAATTTATTATACAATTCTTTTAAGTTTTCCGCAATATTCATCAGTTTAATCTTAATATTATGTACATAATATGAATTCAATAAAGAAAACAAGAAAACTATTTCAATTTAATTTAAAGTTAATATATAGATAGAAATTATAAAAAAAAAAAACAAAAATTTCTATTTAATTTTATAACAATACAAAATGGGAACAGTAATTTATTCATAAAATGTTTAATAATTCAACAAAAAGCAAACAAATAAAATATAAAAAATTGGAAGTGTTCTCCTCTTGACTTTTATATTTTTGGCTCACATACTTATATAAAAATACTTTATTAATTTTTTTTGTTTGTTTGGATAGTCCACAATCAAGAAAACATGCTGAGTCTGATAGTGTTATATTATGTTCAGTTTTTGATTCTTCCATCGCATACAATGTTATCAGAAAATAAATCTTTCCTTTTCGGTGTTAAGGTAAGTATATTAAATATTATACTAATATTCCAGCTGAGGAATTGATGATTTTAAAAATGAAATAAAATTGGTACATTTAATAACGGTTTTCTATGAAAAAATTATAGTTATTTTATAAAAACAGTGAAAAATATCAATATTTTTCGGATTTAAAACTTTGTACCTTGAACTATACAAGTAAATAAAAGTTGGTGTATTAATGTGAAATAATTTCATAATTTCAGCTATCAACACTTAAACGAATCTTCAATGTTGTACAGAGATGAAGATGTTGTTATTTATGCATCTTAAAAAAGTTAACCAAAATACTTTGAAGGCAGTTATCTCGGAAACCGTTAGAAATAGATCCCTAAATATAGAACTATTTTTCTCTTGTTATAAACTTCTCTATCACCGCCGTTCTTCGTGACTTTTGAATTCCGGACACTCTGTATACAAGTAATAAATATAGTAGTAGTACATGTACATATATCATATACCTATAGTAAAACCCAAGCGTTTCGTTAAATCTTTCTATTTAAATTATTCTATTTACCTAAAATTATTTAAAAATTCGAAATTATCTGACCAATGGTAAGTCGACCCGATCAGTTCAAAATGTAATGTAAAATATAATATTATGTAAAAAAGATAAATAATATATAATTATAATTTACAACTTGTATCGCAACAAAAAGAAAAGTTGTTTTATTTCTCCATCATACATTGTATGCGATGGGGAAACCCACAAAAAAATTCGCATCTTCAGGAACAGTAATGATTGTAACAGGTTATATAGAAAAATCATATAAATAGAATCTTCCTTCTTCCTTGGAATGTAACAGTAAAAAAGTGTAATACCTAATTTATTAATTTAAGTGTTAAGGTGTGTATTGAATTATAAAAATTAAATTTAGAATCATTCATAAAATATATATATGTATTATTAAAATACATATAGTAATTTTAAAACACTTTTAAGTGCATATATATTAAACCATGACCTTTAAATTTCAATAAATATATTTTTTATATGAAAGTTTTATCTTAACTTAATCAAATATAAGTTCGAAACAAACCCATATATTTATAATATCTTTTCTGTGCACATTAATAATAAAAAATTATCAATATGGTTAGAATATTTGTTTTTTGTTTTTTGCACGTTATTGATAAGGTTATTCAATTTATTTCGTCCCATTTGAAAAATCCTTTTCAATAAATTTTCTATATCCTTTTAAGTTTTTCATATATGTATAATTACCATTTAAAAAATAATGTGGGCTTTTAAAAATATAATTCTTGGAAAATTTCTTTAAATATCAGATGAAATTCCATACAAACCTAATTGAAATTTTCATTCTTTTTCTTCACCTTTATAAATTTTATTATTTCTGACACATATTAATGACCACATTATCGATAAAATATTCATATACATTAATAAGTAAATAATAAATATATTTATATATAAAAGTATGTAAATTAACATATTAAAACAGATAGAAATATCAATGGTAAATTTTATGTAAAATATGTCAGATGGTAAATATTAGGTAAAATTTGTCAATTTTATTAAATAATTAGTTATAGGTTGGTGATTACCTTAACTAACATTAGTGACAAATGATATTTGATTGAATTGTCACTTCAAAACAATTTTAACCTTTAGTCGCATACTGGCATATAAATAAATTTCTATAAATATGTCAAACTTTTATAATTGTTTGTATAATATAATTTATTTATTTTATTTATTTACTTTCATTATATATGGTAACTAATTAAATTAATTATCATATGTTGCTTACAACTAGCACTAGCAGCTAAGCGCCTTCGGCTAGTATATAATTTATATGTTTATATTAAGTTTGTAATACGTTTTCAAAAATTTTATTAAAATATTACGTATAATATTAGGAGGGGTTCAGAACGAAAGTGGCCTAACCCTCTAAAAATTTTTTTTTGGATAAATCGCATAAGAATTAGATATAAAATGGGGCTGTGAACTTGAAAAGGTCAATTTCCGGTTGCATCTGTGGTATTTTTTTTGGCCTAAGCCATTTTTCTTATTTTTTAAGTGCCAAAGTGGTGGTTAGACCACTTCGGTTTTGAGCCGCTCATATTATGGTTGCTTTAATCATTTCGAAACAATGAAGTTTCAGGTATTTGAAGACAATTAGCAAATGTTAAATATGTTGGATTTTATTTATATAAGAAGAATAGTATACTTTGGCGTTTCACATGCAGTATGGTGGATTGATAAGAATCGTTTTACTGTTTAAAATTTTAAAAATTTTTGAAATTTTCAGAGAAAAACCTTTTCTTAATTATAAAATGAATTTTTAAATGAAATCATATTAGCTTAGAAAAAAAAACAAAAGATTAAAAATGGCAATTCCAACCTAGACATACAAAAATACTTTTAAAGTTAATAGAATGTAAAATAATTAAGAAATTAAAATAATAATAAAATTATATGAATAATGCATAAAAGATTATTTTATTGAATAACTATTATTGATATTATTATAAATACGAATTTAATTAAAAGTTTGACAAAAAAAAAAACTAAAAAAATTAACACAAATATAAAAAATTAAATTACCATTGTAAGCTTCAAAAATTATAATGTGGAGGCAGAAAATTAAATAAAACAAAATCAAATATAATAAAAATTTAATAGTGTTGTAAAATTAAATTAAACATTTTTAAAAAGCCGTTATAAAATTAAATATTCGTTTACTTAGTTAACCTGAATTAGACTTATGAGGTAAATATATTATCGTATTGATAAAATCAATTTTACTCAATTATATATTTGAATATGAAATTGTATAGATTATTTTTTAAAATAAATTTCAACATATGTCCATAATTATTACAGAATACCCTTCCGAACGTATAGTAAAAAAATGCTATCAATTTATTTATTTTTTATAAATATACCTATATGCTACTAAACATTTTTCATTAATTTTATTCAAACTTTATTAGAACAGTAAAACTTCTCAGTATATGGTGCTCATGCAGCTAAATAAAATATTAAATTGGTTTCACCATATTTTTGGTGAAACAAAAGATACAGCTACATGTTTTGGGAAACCTTCTTCTCATTTTCTGAACTTTTCAATATCTACAAAGTGTATATATATATATAAAACGAAAGATGGAGTATAATGCACATATTTGGGTAGAAGCCTCTAAATAGCATTTGGACTTCTATGAAGTAGAATTTGATTCTTGTTCTGAAGAAATAAATAAGTTTGATGATCCACTTAAAGTTTTCCAAAGAGAAACAAGGAGAGCCTCCGAATCAAGGAAATCATCTACCATTTCATTTGTTCTCTAAAACTGTGAATGATTAGATTTACAATTTAGAATGATTTAAGAAGAACGTCAATATCTTCGTTTATTACATTACTACAAATCTTAAATCTATTTATATTCCATAGCAGAATCTTTTTTTGCCCAAACAGTACAATAGCGCTAAAGGTCCCGTAACCTATTATTTCGTCAAAAAGAGAGTTGTTGTTTAAAGGATTAAAGTTTTAAAGGTTGATAGAGGAATCATCCTCGTAACTTCTTCTCTTTAGTGTCTTTCCATGTTTTCCAGCTATCCCAGTAAGAAAAATACAATGCATATTACTTTAACCCAATAGTTATCTTAATTTCAACTTTCAATAAAAATTATTATATGTTCACATCTTATAAGTCTATTAAATATTAAAAACTTACCTATTCCCCACCTTTTAACGAATTAAAATTCGCGAACCATAAAAAATATAAAAATCATTTGTAATAAATTTCACTAAATAGTGATGATTTAACAGAATGAATTGTTTTGATTATAACAATTCATAAAAAACGACATTAAAAAATAATAAAATTTACCATAAATAGACGATAGAAATAAAAACAAATAATACACAAATAACACTTCAGACTAATGGTCTAATTTTTGTTACTGAATGTGGAAATAATCATAAAAATCATAATTTATCATGTTTTCCTTTTTCTTTTTATTTTTTTTTTTTTTTTTTGTTCCGTTCATTTATTTTTGACCTACAAATTAAGAAATGAAAATATAGCAAAAAACAAAAAAAATTTTTTATGTCTAAAGCTGTTTTTGTAAGGATATACGAGTATTTTCACTTTCTATAGAATAGAATTAAGTACCCCGAAACAATAACCTCTTAAACAGAATGTAAGCAGCTGCCATAGGAAGAAAATAATCTTATTATGAAACGCAATCATCCTGCAAAAGATGCTCAACTAACACGGAATTTCTATCGACAAAAGTTGTAAGTAAAATATTTTTAAAAGGTATAGACATAAAAAGTAAGCATTTATTTTTTATGTAAATTAACATAACCGTAAACATTATAAGAAATATTTAGATTTCATCCATTTATTTAATTCAAAATTTAAACATAAACAAAATAATATCACTGTAACATTTTCAACATTAGATTGTGCTTAAAGAAATGATAACAAAATTTTTGACATAATAAAACCAGATAAAACTTTATAATTGCGTGATGGCTATTCCCATTCTGTTTACGAAGAAACAGGTTCTGAATTTATTTTAGCTGTGCGAACTTATACATGTATGCTTTTCTTTAAATTAGTAATGTTTAAGATTAATTTATACTTGATTAAGTACGTCATACCTTCTACTTTAAATTTTTAAAAAACTTTTATACAAGAACAAAAAAAAAATTATTTGTTAATCCTTAATGTAAAAAAAAAACACGTTAAGACAGTAGTGTGGAATTAGTAACTAATATTTTTTTTTTTAAATGACAAAAATTATTCAATTTATTTTTTATAAATGAATAAATTTTTTATAATAAGGAATATTCATTAAAATTTTAGAATTTTGGTTTAAAATTTGTGTTTGTTAATTTTTCTTTTTAGTTTTCTTTCTTGACGTTTCTAAATTAAATCTTGAAAGATTCAAAGCAAGTTTATTGTATTTCTAAAAATTTCTATTATTAACTTTTTCTGCGCTAAAATATTGTAAAAATTAATTTCTTTTATTAAATCTTATTATTGATGATAATTGATAATATAAATTTTATGTAGGGTATTTATAAAGAGTAGCAATGTTGTAGTTGCTCGTTATTAAGGTTAGTTAAATACTTTTACAGTTCAATTGGTGCCATCTTGTTGAATACTTGCGCTTATGTTAGTCGCTATAGCTCAAATATTTTCTACTTATCTAGTTAAATTTTTTTTTTTTTAATAATTTTTTTAATAATAACTTTTTTGAATAAAGCATTTTTATTTAAATAGCTTATAACTATTTCATTTTTATCTGCTTTTGCGTTTAGTATTATTTCAAAATTAAAATTTATTTTTAAGCCTTTGCGTTCGATTTTAAAGAAATGTTGAAATTACTCCCAACAATAATTGGAAGAGATTTAGTGAATATGGGATCTGTTTATGGAGGTAAAAGAAAGTTCGACTCCGGCGATTTAAATGTCTATTCTCCAAATCAAGAAATAGGGTCAGATTTTATCGAAAAAATACCATGTCCACCAGAAAAAAAAAGACGAAAAAAGAAAAAAAGATCTAAGATGTAGAAATTGTGCAAAAAAAAAAAATTCGAACCTGCACGATCACCCTCTTCTTTGTGTTGAAAAATGTTTGAAGAATTTCATTCATAAAAAAAAATGTGAATTCAAATTATTTTTATTAGCTATTTTTGTTTTTTTATTTATTTTTATTTGAAATTTAAAATAAATCATTAAATTTTAATTAATTTTTATTACTGTTGTTTTCTTACTTATTTAAATTTTATAAAATAAATAATTTTCTTTATAATATTTTAAAAATATATATATTTTACTATTATAACATAATACGAGTATAATAGTCATTTACAGAGATGACTGCACAAGTCCCGTCTTGACAATCCTCACTGATGTAAATTCATATTCTAAGTCAAGACGATTAGTCCCGTCAAGATGGTGTTTACCGTCATGACCCGTAATATCAATTGAAGCATTTGACTGAGTCCAGACGGAATATACCGTTCAAAATGACGGTACTAAATTTTATAATTGAATTATTACCTATATATACAATAATTAATTAACTTTGTCAAAACTCCTATTCATTTATCTCTTCCAGTTTCTTTTTCACGGTCAGTGTCTGTGGGTATTTGAATGCCGGCGGTCACCATAAATACCCCCGGCATTCAAGTACCCACAGGCACTGATCGTGAACGTGTTAATTAAATTTATCCCTTTCAATACACGTTCGATTGCAGAAGTGAAAATTGAATAGATATTTTGAACTTTTATTTTGAATAAAAATTTCTATGGACTTGGAACATCACGGATATTGAACATCACCCAAAGTAAAAGAATCAAAATCAACAAATTTTTTAGTGGTATGGTCAAAAGAAATTTGAAAAAAAAAAAAATTTTTTTACTTGAAATAAAATTTTGTGATTGAAAAGGTTAATTTGAAAATATGAAATAAGAAAATAAACAAGCACCAAAAAATATAAAAAAAATTAATACGAAATAAAACCCATATTATTGACGAATATTATTACATCGGACAGTAAAGAGTTAAATTTTTATTTTTTACTTAACATCCACGAGACAGTTTTTTGTTTTTTTTTTTTTCTTTTTTTAAGTTCAGTTCAAAAAACAACATTTGGAACAGTTTACGTAGGTAGATAGAGGTAGCATAATGAAAGATCACTTGTAATTTGAGTGATCATTTTTTAAAATTGGTGTTTAATAATAGCATTGTGGTCCATTAAATGGTGTTTCTAATTAATCTTTTTTAATTATTATAATAATAAAATTTAGTTGGTTAACTTCTTTTTTTTTCGCAATTTAACTTATACCAGCTTATACCTATATAAAAAAAAAACAAATGTTAATGATAATATTATTCAATTAAATTTGATTTTTATTTTCCTTCTTTCCAAATGCAAAATTTTTATCAAATTTCTTTCATAAAAAAAAAAATAAAAATAAAACATTTTACAACCGCGTGATTAGTAAAAGGAAAAAAAAAACAAAAACCTCTGATAAACGTATGACGAATATTGAATTTTATTTGAATTTTTATTGTTGTGAAATATTAAATTTAGATGAATAAATAAATGAAATTTTACTTTATAATTTTTACAAAATTTTTGTTATTGAAAGTACATATACCTATTATAGGTATTTATAAAAAAATATATTTAAAAAAAAAAAACGAATTGTAATAAAATATAATTTATATATGTTTTTAATATCTAAGTATAGATAGATTGATTCGATTGTTAAATGATTTTTAATTAGTAGAAAAATTTAGTACCTAAACGAAAAATACGTAAAAATACTTAAGTGTTAATTCTATTTAATGCAATTTTAGTTATTAATAAAATAAATATAGATGGAAAATATCCAGAATAAATTTATTTAAATAAATTTGAAAAAATATATTTAAACAAATTAGATAGTTAGGTAAATGGTCTAAAAAAAATCTATAAAAAAACAACAACAGATGAGTCGTTTCTTTTTTTGGGTTTTTACTAAATTAAAATATATAAAATTGAATAATTTTGATTTGCTATTAAAATTAATTTTCTTATAATATTTTCTATGTTATTTAAACATATATATACAATGTATAATAGAAACAAAAAAAAAAGAATACAGTAGCATTAAAATCATATAAATAAAAATGTGCACATCCAGCACAAAAACAAAAAAAAAAAAAACGTTTACCACGCGTTAAGAAAATCTCGTGGAAACACGTACGTATTTATAGGTATTTATTATGTTCTAAAGATATAAAAAAAAATATTTGCATATATTTTCAAATATTTGCATACAGTATCACTCTCAAATTACAGTTGGATAATAACAATTTTCAAATGTATATACCCATATTTATTAAATAAAAATATTTTGTAATATCTAGTATAATACTGTCTTTGAACTAAAAAAACGTTCATTGAGTTCGTTCAGTTGATTCTAACGTTGCAAAATATTAATAGCTTTTCAAACGATTTTCTACTAAACGATTAGCATTTAAGTAAAGCGTTAAATATTTTATTTTAAAAAATGACAAATTGCATAAGGGTTAAGTTCCTGGCCTTTAAGCAATTGAAAAAATTGAAGGCTTCAAATCTCGCTCAATTAACCATATCCAATAATAGAAATTTATATAATACTATAAAATTAATAAAATAAATAATTATTGTATAAAATAATAGATGGCACACAAATATATAATATGTGTTTCATAATGTTGTAGAATAGTATCAAGGGCTTACTAAAAGTAATGGGTACAAAGAAATTTAAAAAAAAAAGTTTTTGTACGTATAAAATAAAACTATGTGGGTACTTAATTATGTTAAATACATAGGTTAAATGTCACTTTCACACAAATATCATTTTAAATTGGGGGTTGCCTTCAATAGTTACCTCATGTAGTACTATATACTATTACAACATGTTGTAACTGTTGTGACGGCTTTAGTCACTGTTAGCTAAATAGTAAAAATAATAGGCGGATTCATTGTTTCCTTACAGTCCCACTCCCAATTCAATGTTTCCGTATCCATTTCCTATCCTTTCCTATCCCTACTCCCTAGCCAATATACTGCGTACGCAGGTAAGGATTTTCATCCCATTATATTGGCTAAAAGGGGGAGGTGGGTTTAGTCAGTAAGAATCTGACACTACCAAGGGGGAAATTCTTGGTGTCTTTGGAAGATTCCCACCTCCCTTAGGAAAAAAAAAATTTGCTGCAACAAAAGATAACTTTCGTCTTTTTACTATACTAATAATTATTAATTACTACAGCACTACAATTCATGATAGCGCTAAATTTAAATAAACACACTTATTGTCATTATGTATATATATAAACTATAATATACAAGATTATATTATCCTGTATTTGTTCTCAATATTGAATAAATTTTTTCTGTATACAATATATAATGAGTGATTTGTTTTTAATAAATACAACAAATACTGTTTAAATATTAAACATTTTATAAAAGTTCTTTGTATAAGAAATACTAAACACCTAAACATCATCGTTTCTAAATATGTGAGAGCCACTGTATTATATGTCCACTTTTATTTATGATATGATTCAAATGTAAAGAGCTCGTATAAATTTGAAAACAATTATATATATGTATGTATAAATACACTGAAAAAAAATCGAAAACAAATTTCATAAAAGTAAATAAAAGAAAAAAAAAAATGTCCCAAATTTATATTTATATGTACTTATGTATATACATTATATTATGTATATCATATTATGTAAATTATAAATTATAAATAAAAAACAAAATTAAATATTTACTAGACATAATGACATGAAAGATAAACTACTTTGAAACAACCTTAAAACGACCTAGTAAAGGTGACCATTGTCAACAGAATTTTTGTTATTTTTCAAATTTACTTTAATTTTAATTTTGTCTTTTTATTTTTAAAAAAATTATATATACATATATAATAATAATACAAGAATTTATTATTATTTCACAATTAATTATTTAAAATTAATTTTAAACATACTTAGTTTTTAACTTTTTTTTTTGTTTAATTTTTCTTTTTAAAGAAAATTAGATTTAATATTACGTAATGGGTACAAAAATTCAAATTTTACTTAAAAATTTTTTTTTCCTCATTTTACACTTTATTTTTTTTTTTTCTTAATTTTTCTTGACTAAATAAATACATAATTTTTTCAATAAAAATATTTAAAACTGAAATTACAATTGTAATCAATTACTAATAAAAGAAAAAATGAGAATGATATTCTATTGCCCATAGATGGCAAGTGTTGAATGATTCTGACAGTTTACAAACAAAATTTTATTATAAAATTCATTAAATAACATTATAGAATTAAGATTAAAAATAACATCTAAATTATAAAATACGAAAATATAGTATTTAGAAGCACTCAATAATATCAATTCAAATAAACAAGTTAAAATTTGTAGTGGAATTAAATTGAAACAGAAGGAACAAAAAAAAAAAAAATGAATAAAGCTATGGATTAACTGACTTTATTACCATAATTGACATATTATTTTCTATATATTATATTCATAATTGGATGATAACAACGAGATTTTGACTTTTGATGTAAATTGAGGAAAATTTCTTATTAATCAAAGTTTACTCTCGGTATTATAACAAATATCTTGACACAGTTAGCACCACTCTCTTTATCTTGAAGTCAAGTCAAGATAACAAGAGGTTAGCACCACTCTTATAAGTCAGGATAACTCTGGGTGCGATTATATTGTGAAAATGACAAGTGCGTGTATTTTAGAAAAAACTATAAGAATATTAACTAAATTTTTATTGTTAACTCTAAGGTTCCATGAATTATATTGTATATCTCGTATTTAAATATCCTTTGGAAAAATAATTTTATATTATACATTTTAAAAATCATTGAATTCGCATATAGTTAATTATTTCTCCAAAACCTTAAAAATTGTTATACTAAAAATTGTTATACTAATAAGAATCACTGGCCTCTTTCACTAATTTCAGCAGTAAATAACATATTTCATATATTTTATTAACATCTTTGATTAAAATATAATTTCTTCTTCTTTATCTAAAATAATTTTAAACCTAACACAAATTCATATGAATTCTATAATAACTTAATGGAATAATTTAATTTATTAATAAATTCTAATAATTCAAATCAAATTAAAAAAAAATCAATTTTATAAATCACAGATTAAATTAACAATAAGAATAATAAAATAATGTTAACTGACCAACTTTTTTGTTAAAATTTTAAATAAAGCTTAAATTTTTAGAAGTCTTAGTATTATAGTCATAATATCTAAAGAATAAAAACTTGTAAATTTCTTTCTTTTTGGCAAAATTCAAAAGAATTTAAATCATATCATTTTTATTTTTACATAATTTTTATTTTTAATTTTCCAATTAAGCTATTTATTATAAATTAATATTTTATGTTCTATAAATAATATAAAATTCTTATACATTTATAATGATTTTAATTTCTTATTGTCAAATTAATAATTTTAATTTTAAAAGCCAAAAAATCTTTTCGAATGTTCCATTTATTTTTTTTTTTGCCTTTGTTGTTTACTTTTGGAGAACTTCCAAATGTCAACTGAACTAAAAAATATGTTTTCTGGTTATATGTATGTATATATGTATATTTTTCTGGATTAATTTGGAATATTTTCCTAAAATAAAATGACCTTATCCTTACTATAAAAATTTACGTTCTATTTATATGTAGGTATATTTTAAAATAATGAAATTCTTTCAAATTACAATAATATTTTTGTATCCTTAAATTTCCTACAAATTCAATTTGAACATCTAAGTAGGTACAAAGAGGGTGGTGAATGCACAGCTAGGATAGTTTAGACCTGTTATGATACCTCGGATTAGTTTTCCTCCTAATGAAACCATTGGGAGTTTGTTACAAAGCGTTGTAAATCGATTAAGTCCACCTCCGACAAGATTCAAAAGATTATTTAAGAAGAATTTTTCCAGAAATTTTCTTCTTTGTATAAGTGAAAAATTAACTCCCCTTTATTTTTGCTACTTTTGCAAAATTTATATGAATTAAGTTTTAACCTTCTGGCATTTCTGTCGATTGGATAATGCCCCTTTAAAACTTCCATTACATCACTGATATTGCGACCATTTAAAGATAAGGTTCTGACACTGCAAACTAAAGATAACTAAGGTTTCTAATCAGAATTTTTACATTATTTATTAATTTATTTCTTTCTTTATATTACGCAATAAACTAAGAATTATTGTTTCGATTTTTATTTTTTAAATGTGTATAATAATGTATCCATAAATTTTGTCTTATTAATAAAAGAAAATCCAGGGTTGAACTTAATTATTGAATGATGCTTCCTTTGCTTTCTTTCAATACTTTGTACTTTGAGAACTAAATTGAAAATTACATTTATTTTATATAATGATGATTATGTTTTTTTATGAATATTAACAAAATATGTAAGAATATATACCAAAATATGTAAGTATATTTTAACTAAGAAAAGTATCTGAGATAAACAAAGCAAGGATATTAATGTACCTATACTGTCGAATCTTTTTACTGTTTAATATTTCAATACATATTTTTTTATGCATTAAAATTAAAGGGTTATTTTCGCTCAAAAATCTTTTATTTAAATTAATATTTTTTTCATTTTTTCATAAAAAAAAACAATTTTTTTTCTTTTGTTTTTCATAAAAAATTTAAATTTTAACAAATTTAAAAGCAACTTTTAAAAGTATGAATATTGATCTCCATTTCTAATTTGAATAAGAAATATTTTTTTAATATCCTAGGCTCCTCCGAATGAATAAAAAATAAATTTCTTATCACCAAATCATTAGTTATCATTTATCAGTCTTATATTTCTGATTAAATAAACGTTTTAACTTACTTTAAATATTTTAAATATATGTAAGTATACTTAATGAATTTTGCTTAATATTAATTTATTACCTATAATAATTTTTTTATTTGAAAAGTTAAATCGAAGCTAAATATTTTCCGAAAACATTATAGAAAAGGGAAAACTTAAAGGAAATCATTTTATTTACAATTTTCATATACATACTTATATAGAAATGTTCCAATTATAAAATATTTTAATTATTTTTTTAAATCTCATATTCTTATTACTAAAATCTATTTTAAAATTAACTATTTTTACTATTTAATATTTTTTTTTTTTTTTGAATATACACACATGCATGTAAATAAAAGCATGATCTACTTTATTATGATTTTATATTTTGTTTCAATGTTTTAAAAAAAAATTTTTTTGGTTTTAAATATTTTAATTTGTGTTTTGTTTGTTTTGTTTTTCATGAATGACCCCATTTGACTGATGCGATTCGTCAACATTTATTTTATTATTTATCGTTAATGAAATAAAAACAATGTGATAAAAACAATTTTAGTGTAGTTTTTAAAAATAAAAGAAATTTTTACAAAAAAAAAACATAAAATAAAATCTTTACATGTACATCTGTAGGTATTGTAGACCAAAATAATAATAATATTTTTTTCTTAAAATGATTCACTTTCTCTTGTAATTGTTGCGCTAAAGATGTATGAAATTAAATTAAACATTTTAGTACAATAATATTTTACTTGTTTATTTGGTAATTTTTTTTCACTTCATTTTCTACTTGTAAAAAAGTAATTTTCTTTTTTTTATTGTTTTCTAAGCATTTTGAAGATCATGGATTAAGAATTTTTGAATACAAAGAGATAATAAAATAAATTATTTACTTTAATTATGAAAAAAAAAAAACCAAATCAAATCAATTAAAAGAATGTTTAAACACCAGAAAAATTTTTAACATTTTATTAAAATTAAAAATATTTTCATAATAATCATGTAATTAAATCAAGAAATAAATTTCAAACAACAATTCAATTTCATTAATCATTAAGAATTATTCATCAATAGGTCGATATTTAAATATCTTGTTTGAATTATAGTATCTTCGGTCGAAGATGTTCAACATCATCTTAGTGTTACTTGTTTGAAAAAGACAGCGATAACAGGAGTTACATAATAATGTACTATACAAAGATCTAACAAAAAAATTAAAGAAAAAATGTAAATAAAGAAAGTTTTTTATATGGTGCAAAGCGTTTGTTATCAAATAAAACATACGGACAAAATTCTTAAAAAATTTTTAAAACACCAATGTTCAAGCAAAATAACAAAGTAACACAAAGCGAACAATTTACTTAACATTTCTGCACATGAAAATTTACTATAAATAGATCACCATCAAAATGGTTCACATCGATTAACAAAGATTTAAAACCATTTTAGTTACAAACAAAATTTAGTAGTCTAAATCTGGCAGAACTTTATTTTAAATTTCTTTCTGATTTTTCTTACATATGAAATTTTTTTTTTTTTTCTTCAAAATTCAATGTTTCAATCCTTCTTTTGAAAATTTTAAATCTGGATTAACACTAATTTATCTTTCATAAAATGTTTTTAACACCAAAAAGAAATTGTTATACAATTGACATTCCGCTTAATTACATTTGTAATAGATACAAAAAACAAAAACAAATTTTCTCAAAGAAAACAAACAAACAATTTTTTAATCAAAATCTACAAAAGACTTGCACTTAAAATTTTTGAACCATAATTAATAATTTATATTCAATTATTTTATGTTAAATTTAAAAACATAATTATAGGTAATTCATTTTACGATCAAATTCTTTCCTATTTTATTATTTACTTATCCAATATTTTGTTTTATGGATTTTGTTTTTGTTTTTAATTTTTATCTGTATATTGAGCATTGCCCGGACTTTGAACTTATTTAAATGAATGCTTATCTAATATTGAGTTATATTATAAGCAGCGAAAAATCCAACAAGTGCATATAGAATAATATTTATGTACGTTTATCACATTGTATCACATTAATACAAACTTATATTAACAAATTATTAATCGGATAATTTTAACAAAAATTTTTAGTTTTGACACAAAGCGATTTTCAAATTTCTAGTCATCGGACTCATTTTCAATTATTTTTATTTTAAAATTGAAAAAAAAAAAACAAAACAAAAAATTCTTTCATCATTTAATCATTCAGGTAGTTGATGATATTTTCGAATTTGACGGTGACCATAAAAATTTTCAAAATCTTATAAGATTTTAAAAAACATTGACAGTGAAGGTATTAAACATGTATTTAGCACGAGGTGTTTTTTTTAATATACCTATAAAATAAGATACATACATATTTATATTATTTTATACTCATATATTATGCATATGCATACAAACAGCATACATTTTATTTAAAAAAAAAACCTATCAATATAAATAATATATAAATATATATTATATACCTACCTATACATATATAAAAATAGATTTTATTCTCAAAAAACAGAATTTTCTGAGAAAAGTTAATGAATCAAAAAAAATTAAGGAAAAGAAAACAGGAAAATATTCATTTATATTTACAAAATTTCAATGAAATTTTTATATTTTAAAATAATTGAGGACGTCTCATGAGTTTACGCTTGTTTACGCTCAAAATATTATCGTATAACCATGTATGCATGTACATACATGTGTATACGATAATATTTTGCTGCCCAGTTTTTTTTTTTTTTTTTTTTTTGATTTTTTTAAGATCAAAGACCTTAATCTACTCAAAATTTGATAAGCAGATTTTTTATTAATAATTTTATTTTTACCATTTATTGTTTTTATTATGACATTTTTTTAATAGCCTAAAAACACGAGCTATTTAAAAGCTTCCTAAAACTTTTTTTATTCTCATCATTTAATCAGAAAAAGAAAAATTAATCGCAAAAGAATTATTACGGATTTTCACAGAAAATTAAATGTTTCATCACTCCTATTGTGGCCTTTTTTTTTTGCTTTTGTTTTGATCTATAATTTATGTTGTCATGGAAAGTATGTAAATCAGATGGTTTTACCTTTTGATTACCCTAAATATCGGCTTTTGATTTTATTAATAGCTCATCCACCTTCTCCTTCTAGATTGCAAAAAGCTCCCATCATTTTGAGTGTCTACCTATTAATATATGTAAACGCTGATCGGAAAACTATTAGTTTCATTGCTAATCTCATTATTTGTTCAGTTTCAAATGGTACAATTTAAAAAAAAAAAAAACTTTGAATCGGCGGGAAAATGTCGCGGTTAACATGGTAAGAAAATTAAAAAATATATATACATATGAATATATATAAAATAAGTCTATTTTATATTTAACTTTACTGCAATATAAGTATGCAAGTATGTGTATAAAATTTTGTAATTTTTATTTTTTTTATTTTGTTGTAAAAATAAATAAATAAATATTTACATTATTGCATAAACTTATTTATTTTTAGTGCTTTAATTTTTTTAAGTTCAAATAAAAATTTTGTTATTTAAAACTTTACAGAAAGTTTTCTATTGTAATAAAATTATTGGCACCGTGACAATTTTATTTGATAGTGGCGTTTGTTTTTTTATAGTTTTTATAAAAATAAGTACATAATTCGATAAAGCGAGTAAATTAATTTATAAAATATTATTTTCAATTAGAGTAATCAAAGTAAAACTAAATTGTTGCATGGTGTCTGAAAGTTGTAATTTACTTCATATCCATAGGTTGTTATCATATTATGATAAAATATATATTATAATGTTTGATCGAAATTGTAAAGATTACGGGAAGATAAGAAAATTATAAAGATTTAAAAGTTTTGGTCTATGGATAAATATTTAGTTTGATAGAAAATATATTTCTTATAATTATAATAAAAATAAATTTTAAAAAAATTATAAAAACTTTATAACGTGATTGTTATTTTGCGGTTACCTATAGTAGAAAGAGTTAAAACTTTACATATATGTATAGTAGAAACATAAAAAACTTTATAATATACATATTTATTATCCTGAAAAGTTGTTTAACTTTAAAATAATATTTAATGAGAATTTTTAAGCATTAAGATTTTAAAATCTTATTTTTATATTGTTATCTTATATTCATTTAGTTTTTGCCTATTTTTTTTTAAATGTATATATTTAATGATCAGTTAATTGTTTTTAATCAATCAATTTTTGAGAAACGAAAGCTAAGAATGTTTATTAAAATATAAATAGAAATTATATAAGAAATAAATATAAATCAAATCATATAAATTGAAAATCATGACTTCTTTTCAACATTTTTTCGTAATTTATTTGAAACAAGCCGCTTTTTCAACAAAATTACTCATCAAATTTTTATTTTATTATTTTATAACCTATATTATATTACCTATTAAAAATGTTGAAAAGTTTACATTAATCATTCTAGAATTTAGAGAAAAAAAAAACAATTCTGAAAAAATCAGACAATCCGTAGATCCAAACCAAGGCAACAACAATGCCTGAATAGATTTCTTATACTTTATATCTTTTGTTCTTTTAAATATCAACAAAATTATAAAAATCTTATACATCTTTCTTTGTTCCTCACATTCCAATTTTAAATCAAAGATCATCCCTAAAACATTTCTTTTCTTTAACCAAGCATTATCAAACCATATCTTTGGTTTTATTTCGTCTGCTTACAAGGTTAAAGTCCACACACTTGTAAAATGATTGCGATCATTCCACTTTAACATACATATTGTGTTTTTGTCATTTCCATCTACCCTCGCAAAAACAAAAAAAAAAAAAATATTGCCAACAAAACGCAAAATATTTTATTTAAACTATAAAAAATTATTTCTTTAAATTTTTAAATTTTATCTTGAGTTCTTTTGTTTTAAAATGAAAAACAAAAAAAAAAAAAAATTAACATTAAAATTTAATTTAAATGAATATAAAAATTTAATTATGTGGACATTATTAAATATGACATTAATATAAATAGTAAAATTAACATATAATTTATAAGGTATATGAAATTGAATTTTCTTTTACATTTCAATTACATATTCAGTCAAGAATACATACATACATATATACATAATACCAAACAAACATTTATTTTTTTACATTTTAAGTCAAAAGAATTTTTTTTTTTAATTTCCCATGAAATTAATAATGTTATATATTTTCAAGAAATTAAATAATGTAATTATAAACGGAATACAAATAACCTAGAAATTTATTTTTGGTATCGAAGGATATCCAAATATTTTAATTTAATGATGATTACAATGAACAGACACTACAGAAAAATATGGTAATTAAAGTAAACCAAAAGAGGTTTGTTTTTTCTTAAGTTTCTTAATAGTCTCGCATATTTTTTTTTTTTGAAACTGAAACCATTGTTAAAAAAATTTTTGTATTAAACATCGATACACATTGTACTGACTCAATTCTGTATTATTTAACTATTTAAATATGAAAAATAAAAAATTTTTTTTTTGTTTATTTAAAAGTTGTGGGTTGCCTTAAATGATTGCCTAAGAATATTTAATTAAAATGATAACAATAAAAGTATATTATGTTTTAAATTATACCACAATGACGTTTTTTTGTTTTGTTTTTTTTTCTAAATATTACTAATTTATAATATACAAAAGAAATTTACCACTTCTGACTTCATGACCTATTACTTAAATGGTATAAAAGAAAATATGTATTATATAATAATAGCAATGACAGTATAAAAGCACTTTTATAAATTTACACAACTATACAACACAACCCTTATATAGAAAACTTGATTTCAAATATAATAAACTTTATATTTATAGATTTGTACATAAAATGGATAAAATATATAATAAGTAATAATGAAGGATAACGAAAGTAGAATCCTTAAAGAATTATTTTATGGTTTCAATTAAAATAAGGTTAGTTTATTATAATAGGTATTATTAAATTCTATATTAAAAGTATTAACAGTAGGTACAATGAAAAATGATATTTTATTTAAATATTGAATGACATATTCAAAATTCTAATGTTAGAAAAACAAAATATACATAATATATTTTTAATTACAATTAAATACGTAGACATTATTTAGATTAAATACTTTAAGAAATATAATTTTAATAAAAATAATACATATTAGATAATAATACATAAAGGATTTTAAAGATGAAATCTATGTACACACATATATAGTTTCTTAAAAAAGAATAAATTTTATGATTATTCACTTAGATAAACCGATACCTCAATCATGATAGATCTTTAAAAAATATACCTACATAACCCATTATGAATATAAATCTATTAAGATTTTAATTTTGTTGCCTCACAATTCGTATTCTCCTTCCTATCACCTTTAGTTTAGTTTGCCCTCAATTTTTTCTTTGAATATCATTTTAAGCTTTCTTTACTTGCTCTAAATATTACGCAAAACTCTCCTTCTTCAAGACGATAATATATTATGTTATATATATATTATCGTTATACATATTATGTAATTACGAAGAGAAGAAAAAATAATTTCAACAGTAAAATGGATATGCTTATACATTTATATTTGTGAAATTTGCGTAATAAACTAATAAACTAAAAAAAAAGTATAAAATCCGTATTCTTTAAATTTCACGAACAGCTATCCTTCTTCAAGATCATAATATAAATTAAGTATATGCACTATCTGTTACTAATGTAAATGATATCATTAATGGTGCATTCAAAAGGTGAATGCTAAATCAAATCAATTTGAAAAACATATTAAATAGGTATGTGCTCAAAAAAAATTTATACATATCATTATTCCCGTATACAAATCAGCTGGTAAAATTTAAAATTTTTATATTAAAAATTTTTTTTTTTCATTATAATTCGTATTTTCCATGGAAAATTATTTTCATTCAGTTTTTCTTTATGATAAATTCAAGGTCAAATATATATGTATACATACTATATGAGTAAGTCCGAATATGCTTCTTTTTATAGATATATGCATACATATATTAAGAATTCAACAGAGTCTTGTTGTATTTGCTTTGTTCCTAAAATGTTTTGTTTATTTTATAAAATATATTGTTGTTGTTGTTGTTGTGTAATTGACATTAAATGTTATATATAGTTGGGAAGTCAATTAAATTTCATATTTTTTTGCAAGTTGAATATTTTTATATGAATCTTTTATATATATGTTTTTTTTTATTTTTATATAAGAATATATTTTGTAAGGACGTTTTGTTCTATATTTTTTCAATAATACCTACTCAATTATTTTTTACTAACAATCATAATTTTTTTTACAATGATTGACATTTAAGCACAAGTAAGTGGTGAAACGCAAATCATACAAAAAAAAATTTTTTTTTAACCTATCTACATATGTATGTATATACAAAATCTATAAATATGTACGTACATATGCAAGTTTCTCTATAAAAAGAACCATAGAATTTTCCATTAGTTCTAAAAAAAAATATACAAATATAGGTAAACAAAAAAATATTTATACAAATTTAAATGGGCCGCAATAAAAAGAGGTTAGTGCGGATCAGTAGAAATAATATAAAAATAATTTTATAATTAATTATAAAATTAATATGTTTATTTTTGTCAGTTTTTCAGATTATCTTTAAAATATTTTCCGCATTATTTGTAGTACATTTCTAAATTTCTACTTATGTATATTAAAACGAATAGTCAGAATTTTTCAAATCTTAATAATGTAGAAACCATGTAGAAACAATCTCAACTATTAAATATACTTATATAGCCTTTTTAATACTTATGATACTTATAACTTAATACTATATTTGTTTTAATATTTGTGTTTATTCTTCACCGTATGAAACTTGTTGAGACTTAATCAAACAAAACTTTTTCATCATCAACACCTGTCAATTTGAAATCAATTTTTATTCCCTAACTCAACTTCTTTTGACCAGGCAGTGCATGAGTGCTTTGTTCGCATATCAAAATGTTTAATAAAAAAAGGGAGGCGTTGTTTAGTAAATTAAAGTCACACACACTCATAGATTCCCACCTACTCTCGAAAAAAACAAGTAAAAGTAACAGTAAGTCGATGCAACCGCCTTATTTATACCCTACACCTAAAAAATTCAAATTAAATTAAAAATCCATAAGTTATTTTAGTTAGGTATTTAATATAACTAAGCTAAAAAAATAAATGCTTTTACAACCTTTGTACAAAATTTCAGATTTCTATCTTTATTAAATTCGAAAATATGCTTGTTAGGTCTTGGGAAGTGTGTGGAGGCACACGGACCACCACCCCAATTCATCTCAAATTTTAGGAAAATCAGGGATTTAGGAAACAGCACCCTCGTATCAAATTTGAAGTTCCTATCTTTATTAATTTCGAAGATATGCATGTTCGGTTTTGGAAGTTGTATGGGAGGTACTCGAACGCATGGTCCGATTTCGCCCATTTACAATCCCCGCCTTACCTTAGTCATTGTTAACCTGCAGTATAAATTTCATCAAGATAGCATCATTATTTTTTGAGTTATCGTGCGTACGGACGGACGGACATCGCTAAATCGACTCAGGCGGTGATTCTGATTCAGAATATATATACATGTCTATACCTAACTCGCTTCCTTTTGGTGGTTACAAACACCATACCAAAGTTAATATACCCTATGCTTAATGTGTAGGGTATAAAAATATAATGTTAAACAATTCATAGAAATGTTGGACAGAACGACGTAAAATCCATATTAAAATACGGCAAAATATTAGAATTTAATATCATATAGATATAATACATACATATATATAATATATACACAATATAGACAAAAAACAAATAATGTAAAAAGTTTAAAGTTTGAAAAAGTGAATTATGAGCTATTTATGAATGAAAAATTTTGCAGAAGAATGTAAAACTGTAAAACTTTTAAGATGGGTAGCGTAACACATATGCTTATGGAAATTCGTTTGTTATACACACGTCGCGTTTGTTTAATCAGATGCCATCGCATGAGTTCCCTAAAGTTAGTAACTCATTATATGTATGCGATTTAGTAAAGTTTAACAAGAACATAATATCTTTTTTCAAAATGTTCCTCCAAATTTTCTTATCTATATAATCCTAAACGTTCTTAAATTCTTTTTCTAAAGATTTTTTCCCACATCCAAACAAACTAAATGTATACATTTCTATTAAAGATCCCATTCTAAATTTGATTTTAAAGGGGGATGGTTTTGGTTAGTTGAAGTTCAACACTATTCGGAAGAATTATGTGCAATTCCTCTGCGTGCTTTTGAAAGTTTTTCACCGACCCTTCTAAAAATAAAAAACAAAAAAAATTTAATAGATTTAATAAGCTGACAGTAGATTTAATAAGCTGTTCTTAAAATTTGGATATGACAACATTTAAAAAAAAATTAAAATATCAAAAATAAAAATAATATCTATATTATATAATTTAATTAATGTTTACATAAATAAATAAATTAAAAATTTAATAAATAAATAAAAGAATTGATAGTTTATTTATTATTTCTTGACAACCAACTCTTAATTTATTTGATATAAGTAAATATATACTAATTAAGTTTTATACTTTGTACAGATGTCACACTAATTACAAAAAATTTTTGGCTTAATTATAATTATGTTTTGTCTTTTATGTCTTTTTATCATGTTTTGAAATTCGATTTTTTATTTACTATATATTTATAAGAAATAATTTTATTTAATTTAAGTAAATATTTAAAGTAATAATATTAATTTTAAATTAAAGTAAAAAATAAATATTGTGCAAATATGTACATATATATACGAATATGATAAAGTGTTAAACATTTTTAATTCCATTATTAAATTATTATTATTTATTTTGTTTTTATGTTGTTAATTATATTTCTTCTAATTAACCCTTTGCGATCGATGTTTTTTTTGTAATATAAAATATAATTTTTATTATCTTATGTAATTACAAAGAGAAGATAAAAAATTTTTACAGATATCAATTGATATTTTTATTTTTTTGACAAGCATCAGTGGAAAACTTCAAAAGTCACCCAGAAGAAATGTAAGTGATTCTTTCACAAAATAAAACCACCTCTTTTTTAAACCAAACTTTAGGTTGGGATCTTTGATACAAATGTACAATTTGGTTTACGAGATATGGATGTGAGAAGGATTGTTTGCGAAAAAAGGACTTAGAGAAAAAAAAATTTAAAATTATTAAGGACGGGTAAGAAAATTTGAAAAATAAATGGATATAAATCATTGTATTATAATATGTAATGTATATGTTATTATTTTAAAATAATTTAAGATTTATTTTTGTCAAATTTGCGTGAAAGACCTAAAATAGAAAGCATTAACCCCATATAATAATATAATATGAATTTTTTGATTTAATTTGATAAAATTTGGTGATGCCTTTTATGATGCCTACAATAATGATTATCAATAACTTCAGGTTTGATCTCATATTTAAGAAATACTTTCGCTTTATTGCTATAGGTATCTCCGAACAAAAAGATCTTTAGACTTAGTAATGTCACTTGATATCGCAACAAGAACTTTTAAAAAAATGTTTTTGCTAATACAAGAAAAGAGAAATGATTCTTTCGTCAAAGGAAAATTATCTTTTTGCTACATAAATTCATGGAATATCCAAATTGTAAAAGTTTTTAATATTGTTATATGTAAATATTGTAAATATTAAAAAGTAAAATTCTTATGTTATAACATTAATATAGATTAGAAAAAAATTTGCATTAATATAAAATAAACATTAATAATTTGCATTTCCAACAGTTGGAATACAAATTCCAAAAACTATTATAAACGAATTATATAAATATTAATACGTAGGTACCCTTAGTAAATAATTTTTGAAATTTTTTTTTTTTTTAATTTTTTTTAAATTCTGATTTTTTGAGAAAATCAAGTATGTACGTTGTAATTATCCAAAATATTCACAAAAATAAAAAAATATAAAAAGGGGGAAAAAACTTTATTAAATAAAAATACTTTTATTTAAAAAATTCATTGACCTTAAATTTATTTTAATAAAATCTTGCAAATATACGTAACTTGAAAGATTTAATATACGATTTCAAAATGACACCATTTAAATATTTAATCGATTAAAGTACACGTATTTAATATAAAGAAAAAAAAAAATCACAGGATTTTTAAATAAAAAAAAACAAAAAATTCATAAACATAAATAAAACGATAAATCTTGTTGTTTATTTATTATTCATTAATTGTTTAATTTACCAAACAACTTCCATGAGTGCAGAGTGTGACATATATAAATGTTTTTCTTAATTTCTTTTTTTTTATTTTCATATAAATAATCCAAATTAATTATCAATTTTTATTATCTCCATTTTTTGATACATTTCAAAATCATTTTTTTTTTTTTGCGACTGTTTTCATTAGATTATTTTGAAGTACCCCTACCGACAACGCATTCAAAAATAATTAAATGAGTAAATATGATATTAATAAATAAACAATATAATATTTGTCATCATTTACAAATCCCTATTTAATTAGAACTTTATCAATACATATACTTATACAATAAATTTGTTCACTTTAGTCTTATCTATAGATCTAAAAGACTAAAAATAGAATTTTATATATATAATATATAATTGTATTAACTTGAATTACTTACAAAATAATAATAGCATTTATTTAAATAGTATTTATTATAAAGTCATTACAAAGTCAGTAGGTTTTATATATGTATGTATATGCTTCCATTAAAAAAAAAAACAAAAAAAGCATTACTGTCACTCTAATCATTTGATTGAAGGACGTGTAAATAATCAATGAATTTTTTTCTACAGCATTTTGATGGATTTACAAAAATATCTTAAAGTAAAAAACAAAAAAAAAAATATTATTGACTTTGTTATTAAAACTATGTACAAATAAAATTGTTTCAGAAAAATAAAAAAAATATACCTACATTGTTGATATGTATCTATGTATGCATGTATAATAAGAAATTGAGTTTCCGTATGTTAAAAATTGAAATTTACATAAAATTTTACATACAAATTGTATTAAACAATTAATAAATTTAATTATTACAAAATTTTAAAACAATTAACTATATACATACAATTTTTAATCTATGTATATGTACTAGGTACATATATGTATAGTTAAAGAAAAATTAATAATTTCATACTAAGTTAGTTAGATATAGTTTTTGTTTTGCTTTTCTTCATCTCTCTTCTTCTTCTAAGCTATTATATTAATATGTTACTACTAGGCTTTTTTGGTTTAGATCTAATTGGTAGGTATAATTTTATTTTAAATTTTTTTTTCCATTTTACACAACAGTCATTTTCTTTCGTAATGTTTTAGATAAAATTAGATAATTAATATTTGTTTACTAAATAATTTAGGTATTATAAATTTTTGTAGTTCGGAAGATACTACTTTAACTTCAAAGTATTTTAATCACCTTTTATTAAATCCAAGCTTTTAATTTAATCAGAGATTTAATGCTTATCAAATTGACCTGATGCATAATAACCTTAGGAATAAGACCTAAGTCAATATATAATTTTAAGAAAAAAAGAGATAACTTTTAAAACTGGAAGTGATATTAATGCTCATATCTGACGATATTTTCTATATAAAATAATTTTATTTCATTAAAATGTTCAAAGTATAGGTAGGTATAAGGTAGACAGAAAGGGTCTGCAGATGCCACACTAAGGCCAATTTAGTGCTGTTATATTATCATCGGTAAGAGTTAGTTGATCGTTTAAACAACAAAAACAACTTACGTTTGAGGATGAGCGTAATATCAATATTTGCAGGTTCTAATAGGAACTCAGAGTATAATATGTTCAAACATGTTTAAGATTTTCCAAAGAAGAAAGTTTTTGTCATAAAACAACTATTAGATACATATACATACATATGTAATTTAAATATTACTTAGATTTAAGCTTTTTTAAGTAAATATGATTTTTAATAAAATGGTAAAATTGAACGTGCAATCTTTTAACAATTTTGCGAAGGCACAACCTGTTATTTTACGAATTTTTATATGAAAACGTTTCAGTACAACATTTAAATTTGTATTAGGTACTTTTAATTGTTTCTTAAAAATTCATTTCTTTAAGTTGAATTTCAGCAATAAAATAATATACTATTAAAAACCAATTATGTGTTTAATTGAAAAACTTTTTAAAAACTAAATATGTATATATGTACATATATCCTTATCTTATGAGTAATATTATATTTAGAACGTGTAATTACCCTATAGGATATATTTACACTTAATTATAAGTCTAATAATGCTTTAAGTAAATAATTACGTGAAAATTCTCACGATTTTTATATAATATAATTCTAAATACTCTTACAGGGTGTATGTAACATTTTGAGCTTCAAAAAATTAACTTAAAATTTATTAGTTTAAAATTATTAAAAGTTTCATTGATTTTAATTATCTTTTAACTTATATGAGAAGAAATATTTAGTAAAAAATATGGTGAAAAGCTACGAAAGATAAGTGTTAAGTGTTGACTATACAAAAAGTTTGGAGAAGAATAATAAAAATTACATGTAAAGAACTAATGTAAACCAAAGATAAATCAAAATAGAAAATATTTGGCTAGTACGCATATTATATTGAATAATAAATTCAAAGAAATGGACGAAACAGAAATCTATTACAGTTTGAAGAAAATCTACCAATCTTGGTTTATTTTATTTTGTATTTTACAGTATAAATACAACAAAAATATTATAAATATTCCACTGTTTTGAAAATATTAACTATTATTAGATATACAACAACTACCCACTTTATTTAAAACTATGTATATTCTACAGTCAAACACTCTATATATACTTGGAAATACTTATACATACTTTTATTTTATTTATTGTTTTTTAATCTTTACATAATTTCAAACATACATATAACTATATATAATATCATTTACAAGGTTTTGATTATACCAAATAACATAAAAATTTATAATAAGTAATAACTTATATGTACATAAATATTATGTACATAATATGTAATAACATATATATTACATAAAATATTATTTTGTCCTAAATAAGTGCATCATATAAGTGTTATCTATATTAAAGTTTTTTGAAATATTTATAACTATATTTAGTTTTATAATATTTGATAACATTTTTTTTTAATTAATAGATTACTATATAGTTTCATATACTATATGTATTAAACTATATACACTATATTATATTATAATATATAATAAAAATATTATTTAATTTTTACATATTTTATATTTTCAATTATCTATATGTTAAAATATATCAGATATAATTAATAATCGAATAACTTAACATTTATTGTATACAGTATTTAATGACAGTAAAATAATTAATAAATAATAACTTTATAATACATATATATTATTATTATACACATTATGAATTATACATTGCTTAATTTCAAGATTATGATATATATATATATATATCATAAATGTATATATATATATATATATTCTTGTTAACATTTTTATCGTTCTGAAACTTATTATCATAATATATACTAGACGAGTTTATTAAACGATATGCGAACCACTTATATATATAAAAAAGGAGATTATTTCTATTTATACAGGATAAAATTAGATTATTAACAAACTTTAACAGTTAATCAAGTTTAATATAATCTAAACATGATTATTATTAACATTCTTTTATTATACATATAACATTTAATGTGAAATTTAAAAATTGATTCAGAAATTTCTGTAGTCATAAGTTTTATTTTATTATTAGAAATTCTCGAACAAAACGGATCAGTCCGTTAAATAAATTATGTATAGTTATATCTAAGATTAGTACATGAAAATAAGGTAATCATTATCTATTTGTTGAAATTGAAAAAAAAAAAAACTATAATATAAAATTAATCAATTTAGTAGATTTAATTTTTTTTACTGTTTTTTTTTTTTTTTACCACATAACCAAAAACTACCAAATATAACTAAAATTTGATTTAATAATTAAAGAGTATATATGTATGTATAGCAAAAGTGGAAAACATATTAGTGAAAAAAAGTAAAAGTGAAAAAAATAATTCTACATGCATTATAATTTAAGCTAAAAGTAAATTTTATTCTTTTTATTTCTTTAATTTTATACTCTTTGTCCATTCTGGATGCTTCTACTAAACTTATTTGACTTTAAACTTATTGAACTTTTTAATAGCATACATTTTCGCCTTTTAATCAATTTTGATCATCATTCGTCTAATTTTTTTATGAATCTTAGATATCTTTATAATTTTCTTATGTTTTTCTTAGGTATGACTAAGAGTACAGGTATGACTAAGAGTACAAAAAATTGGTCTAGACTCTAGAGTGTTAAATTTTCAATGCAACACTAAAACTTTTCAGTATTGGAAAAATCAATTAATATAATTATCATTTTAATTATTAATGTCTTTTTGTCGGAGTACGTTGCGATAAACAAATGCCACACACCCTCAAAGACATCAAAAATATAGTCAGATCTATCTTGATGTATATAATTCACTTTACTGAAATGTGACGGTTTAGGTATATGTATTTATCTTTGTTTAACAAGGTTCGACAAACTAAAAAAATCTTAAAATAAAATATAGTTGTAAAGAAACAACGATACGAGATAAGCTAAAAAAAAAAAAAACTCTCTTACTGGTATAATCATATATTGCGACGATAATTTATTTTTTTTTAAAAAAAACCCCGAAAAATTTTTTGAAGCACGTGGCAATTTCGACAGGGTAGAGCAATGTAGACTAATGCCACACGGCTCGTGGTGTACAAAAAGAACCGATCCTAAATTAGGTTTAATAAATTTAACAAGTTTTGAATAAATGAGAAGAAACAATTATCTTTTCTTTTTTTTACTAATTACTATATATGAGATACACCCTAAAATAAAACAATACATCCCTGATTTAATTTCTACGACAAAAACTTTTAAAAAAATAATTTACAAGAAGTGAAACCTTTAAAATACCCATTTAATAAATATATCAAGATACATATTTGTATTTCTTTTTTTAAGGGATTTTTCTATTATAAAACAAGATGTTAAAATTTTACCACATTCAATCAAATATGGTTTAGATTAAAATTAATTAAAAATTATACTGGATTCTTAATTAAAGCGTAATTTTTGGTTGATTTTATTTTTTATTCATTTTATTTTATTTATTTTCTTAAATAAATAGAAACAGAAAAAATAAAAACTAAAATCGTTTTTTTTTTTCAAAAACATCGTAATAAATATTATTAAATGTGGTGATATTTAAACCATTATACATAATAATTTTTAATTGGCGGACAAGTTTTATGTTTTACATAAAATGATAACAGAAAATATAAAAAAAAAAAAATATTAAATTTTTATATTCATTTAAATGTTTTTGTCATTAATTATCTCAATAAAATGGATTTTTTTTTTAATTTTTTTAATTAAAGAATTAATAATTGTGATTAATGTTAAATTTATTCTTTTATATATACGAGTATATATTGTAAATATGAACTTTTATTCAAATATGAAACGGATCTTAATATTATATTTTTTAGTTACACTACACATGATATGAAATGAAAGAACATTCAAATAATATACATACGTAAATAATAATATTGAAAATGAACAATAGTAGAGAAGTTTTGTATTTATTTATTAACTATGGATATGGATGGATATTAAAACAATTACTTTAGTAAAATTTTCTATTTGTATTATTCGAAAATTTTAAACCTGGTATATGGCATGGATTAATGAAATACAAAAAAATATACCATATAGATCTTATTTATTTGAACGGAATAAATGCATAGTGATTGACAAAATTAACAATTGTTTTTTTAAAAAAGATTTCTTAGTAAAGCTATACATATTTTATTATAACATACTATGTAAGTGTTTCACCTTTACAACATTACTAAACTTATCAGTAAGTATTGTAATGTTGAAATTACCTAGAGTCTACAGACAACTCCAGTTTAAATTTTTGATTTATTCCAAAACTTTAATGATATTCTATAGAAATCATCTGCGAATAATTAGGATAAAACAAAAATTTTTACCGTACAGCATATTAAAGAACACATTATTTTCATTTATTAAAACATAAATAATATGAAGCTCAACAACTCTGAACTATATAGGAATTTTTAGTAAAACAAATTACCGCTGAGTCTCCCAAAAAAACCTAAATTTATAAAAAAAAAAAAAACGAGGAAGAGTGCAGAAGAGTGAAATTTTGTAAAACATAATCAACTTTTATGAAAACAGCATACTTTACGTTCATACCAAGTATATCCCATACTTGACACAATCTACTCTACTGCACTCTTCCTCGTTTTAACTGTATACATTTTTTTTCATATTTATGAAATGGAAATTATATGAAATAATGTGATCTTCTAAATTATTGAAGAAGATGGACTCAGTAATTATAAAAATAATTCAAAGTTATCCACCGTTTTTAGAAATATTAAAGGATCAAAAATTGAAAGTTTGAATTGAATTTTTACAAATCTGTACTTAAGTTTTTTAAACGTAATATTTGCTAAAATTAAAGTTCAAACAAACAATATATTTCAATGCATACATAAGTAGGTATATAAAATACCAAAAAAAAATTTTTAAAAATTGGGAGTTCACAAAAATTGCAAAAAAAAATCCGAAAAGGAAAAAAATCTGCAAAAACAAAAATCGCAGTACATAAAATCTGAAGTTCAGTAAATAAAATCTCAAAATACAGAATCTCAAGTTACAAAATAATGTCTATATAAGTACATATGCATTTAAAAATTAAAAATAATCAATTACATTATTATTATTTTGTTTACATATATATTTTTAATATATTTATTACCTTGAATTATGTTTTGATAACCATAAATATTTTAAATGGCAGCTCTCGCATTACTTTAAATATTTTATTATTGACATACTTATGTAAAAAAAAAAAAATTGGGAGAGATTTTAGATTTATTTATAAAATCAGAGTTTTAATAATTTCTTTTGCGGGGGTTTTGGGCAAAAGTATGCCCAAATATTTTTATTTTTTCTTATACGTATTTCGACTTTTACGTCATCATCAGAGTTCTTGTATACTGCGATTGATGATGACTGATCATGACGTAAAAGTCAAAATACGTATAAGAAAAATTAAAAAAGTTTGTGAAAAGTAAAAATTGTTTATACATAATTGTTACCAAAAGAAAAATTTATTAAAAATGTTTCACAAAAATATAACGATTCACTCAATTAATTGTATAATTTCAAAATATAGTTACGAAATCAAAGTTCCCGTCATTTTCAGAATGTACATATGTATACATAAAAACGACATTTTAAGAATGAGATTTTGAACTCGTCAGAATTTCCGAAGATATTTTGTATATTTGGAATTATTTAGTTTTTTTTTTTTTTTTGGATTTCGAACCCCCAACAACCCAACCATCCAACAACAAAAAATTTTCTTATGATTTTTCACAATTTTCTTAAATCAAAAAAATTTTATTTTCTTTTAATTTATTCAAATATGAACAATATGAATAATATTAATTTTAAAGTTTAAAGTTAACACAATATTATTCAATTCTTTCGGTTTTATAATATGTACTTTTCTTTAAAAAAAAAAAACAAATAAAAACTCACTAGATGTATTTATCATCACGTATCGCCGTATAACAAACGTATTCTCACACATGGTTAACTTTCAAATACAGTTAAAGTGTTAAAAATTAATTTTGTTAATTAAATTATTTATATTTATTTATTATAGTTGAGTTATGAAATCAATAAATGTAAAGATATTTTTATTAACATAATATATACATATGTATTAGATTCTAATATTTTAATTTTATTGTAAATTGAAATGTTTAATTTTTAAATTAACACATCAATCAACATTTAGGTTTCAATAACTTATGTCAACACTTTGAATTAAGACTTTAAAAATTTATTTAAAATATTTCTATGTCCATTTTTTTTCTTCCATATTTCACTTCTGTATAATTAAAGTTTATGTTTTCTCTATTTAACTGCTTTAAAAAAATGAGAAAAAAAAAAACTTAACAAAAATTAAATGGAATCTTTAAATAAGTGAAAAATTATATTAAACGAAAATAGTACATAAGGTATCACAAAAATTTAATTTAAATAATTTAGTACGTTTCACAAAACACATGAAAAAAAAAGAAATTTTCAGGGGACGTTAATAAAAAATTAAAGAAGAAATTTTCCACAAAAAACTAGTTAAAAAAAAGTTAGAACTAGTTAAAAACTAGTTACCAAAGAACCAAAAGTTAGTTAGTTAAAAAGAATTTGTGAAACAGTTATACACTTCAAAATAATTTTTACTAGCAACTCATGTTCTTGTTTTAGACATCGTAGGACGTAGGAACTCTATCTATGCTTAAGATATAATATGTCATTTCTATTAGACATCTATTGGGTCAATTAGGTCTTCCCTTTAATTTGTTGATTATAAGATTATTTTGACAATCCAGATTTAAAAGGACATAATGACCATATTATAAGATAGACGAAACATTATACAAATTATAATCCTAATTTTATGTTATGTTATGTCACGATTATAGTGAATTTTTTTGTTTTGTCTTTTTGTAGAACAGATCTCGCCAATATAATAATGTAATTAAAATTCCGTCCCTTTTTTTTTTTTTTTTTCACTTTTGTTTTCTTTTTAAAATTTTAAACAAAGAAATTTTTTTTGTTCTATTTTCAGTTCATTTAGTTACAGATAAAATTGTCATCTACTATCAATAATATTTGCATCACTTTTGTAATAGAAAATAAAATGAAGTCATCACAATGATATATAAAACAAGACATAAAATGAAATAGAAACTTAATAAAAAATACTATTATCTTTTTAAATGACATTACCCTTAAATTTATTCAGATGCAGTTGAACAAATGAAATAATTTTTTCAAATTAAAAATTAAATAATTATAATTTTTTATAGTTTAAATTTTAGAATTCTTCAGATATTCTTTTAAATGATAATTAAAAGTTATTATCAAGTACACTTGATTCGTAGTTTTTTTTTTCGCATTTTAAATATTAATACAAAAAATATATTAAAATTATATTTTAATGCATTAAAGAACAACAAAAAAATTTAAAGTACAATCTATATAATAACTTTATAGAGTTTTATTTAATTCAAGTTGTTTTTTTAAATGGAAATTATTAACTATAATAATTTTTTGTTTCCATATTGTCTAAGTAGAAAAGAAATAAACAAGGAAAACTGATGGTTTAATGACCTTTGAAAAGTGTGAATCTAAAAGTGTGAAAACACGTGGTACAGATTAGATATAAAGTATAATTCCGCATTTTATTGAAAAACTAAAATAATAAAAATAAATATGGTCCGAAAATTATATTGTTAAAATATAATTTATGTTAAATAGTTAAAGGCGACGCTTTAAAATCCCATCAGTAGACAAGTTTCAACCCAGTGTTCAGCCGAATAAATAAATGCTACTTAAATTATAGCTAAAAATGAAGTGAATCATATCATATATATATCTATACTTTAAGAAATCCAAAATATAAACTTTTGTAATTAGCCTTCTGTACAGACATCAATGAAAAGCTAAACAAATGTTGGGTGAAAACAAATGTCTTGACTACAGCATCTCTTTATAAGTCTGGAGTGTTAGATCTAAATGCTTTTAAAGATCTTATCATCCCAATCAAATAAAGCATCATTGATTGGATGTATGCGGAAGGACAGTAAAAAAAAATGAAGGAACAAATTATAATATTGGCAAGCACCAGAGTGAGGTAAAAAAAAAAAATTTTGTATTAACAAAAGAAGAAGTATAGAGTGAAGTGAAGTAGAGAAAAGTTTTATGAAAAATTTTAATTTTACCAGAAATTTTAATATTTGAATTATGTAACTGATAACAACAGAAAAATTAATTAATTAAATAATAAATATATATAAGTATATATGTACTTATAGTATAAGTTAATAATGATAATTAATTTAAGTGTATTAAAAAAAAGTCAAATTTTTAAAGTACAATAATTTCAAGTATTCTAATTTTTTTTAATTATCTTTAATAATATAAGTGTAATGCTAACTAAATCTTATCAAATATTTTCTTATATTCAAAATATTACATATTTTAAAAATTAAAATACCACTTATAGATGTAAAAAAAAAAGGTTATAAGTAACTCTAATTTAATAGAGTAGCTTTTATTAAAATATGATATCTTATTTTGAAATAACTATACTTTAAATTAAAGGAATTTAATCAAAAAACAGCTTTAAAATAATATAATTAATTCATTTAAAAATTATTTTTTTTTTAATTAATTTTAATTTAAAGAGTTAACAAAAAAACAATATTCTTCATGATAATTTTTTAAAGGTTCTTTTAACTGAATACAAAATACACATACTAAAATTACATGCTATATTCTTTTCGAAACTATTGTTCACTATATTTGGATATTATATTTGTGTTTTTCAATTAAAAGAAACCCTAATAAAACTTGGTATACATGTATGTCATTGACCTTAAAAAATCATAAAATTATATTACAAGAGTATATTGTGTTTTTCTGTTTTTCAATTAAGTATTACTTCTTTTTTCATAAATATAACCAATAGAACTCAAATTCGATAACATTTATACCGCATAGTACATTTTTAATATAGAAGCTATCAATCAATAAAAATAACAAATTCATTTGTAAATTTATTATAGTTACTTATACAACTGCTTAAAAAAAACGAGAAGGAATTTAAAATTGACAGTGCCAACTCTAGGATACTCACGCGAGCATAATATATACATTTGATTTAATCAAGTACCGAGATATATGTATTTATGTAGAAATTCCGGAATTGTAGGATCATTATACTCGACGCAGTTATGCCAAATCAACCAAATTTTATAGAAATTGTTGTCTAACTTGATCATTCTGTTTAGTTTTATTAAGTATCCAGATATGAGAATATAAAATTCGCAGCTGTCCGAACATGTTTCCGTAACAAAATTATGCAGAGGTAGTTGGCATAAAACTTAACAGAAAAAATTTCAGATAATTAGCCTAATTAGACACTAAGTTATGCTTTTACAAAAGAGAAGTTGTATGGCAGCTATTCAAACTCGTTGATCGAATTTATTAAATTTTAATAGCCAAACTGCCATTTATATAAAAATGAAATTAAGGGAAAAATATTCAAAATCCTAGCTCCATTATTTTTTGAGTTATCGTACCGGCGAACGGACATACATATAGTTAAATTGACTCAAACATCGATTCTGTGGAAGAATATAATGCACTTTTCCATATCTATTCCGTCTCCTTTAATTTGTCACAAACGTAATGGCAAATTTATTATATGTTCATTACGATTTATAAATATGTTCATTACGAGAATAAAAATATACTTACTATGTATGTGGTTATTTTTTTTTTCCTTTAAATTTAGTATCACATACTTACATACTTCTATTTATTACGTTATAATAAAAGTTTTTTTTTTTTAATCAATTCGGTTTTTCCATAAAACAATTTAATATTGCTGCTTTAGTATCATCATCAGATGCTAATAAAGGATTAAGTTACGCAGTTGGAAAATGATATTTTTTTTATCATTAAAAAACCAAAAAAAAATGTGAATAAAATTTTTTCTGTTATTTAAAAAAAAAAGGTTTTATATGAGGAAAGTGTAAGATTAAGGAAAAATTTATTTAAAAATTAAAATTTCATCATAGTTGAATTAACATAGAATGATTATTTTATTTTAAATAAAAAATTTTGAAGTCCCACCGGCCGTTCACTGCGGTAACTATAAACTTTTAAGTATCACCGGTTTCACAATTATTTCTACAATATAGGTATAATTTTTTATTTTATATTTTTACAACCTTTCTATGATATTATTCCAATTTTATGATTTTTGCAAAAAAATTTAGTAAGAATAGTTAATTTCACTAACTTTTAGTATGTTGTTTTTTAGTATAATTTTTTTAAAATCATATACAATTACATTGTCATCGAACTTACGCTAAACATGAAAGTTTTAACTCGTAAGTATTATAAGAATTAAGTTCAGTTTGAGTTCAAGTTAATCCAGGAAATAAAAGCTTTAAAAAACATAAAAATATAACTTAGATATTATCGGTTGCAGTATTTTTCAAAAGAAAATAATTATAACTCTTTTCTCTATATAAATAGCTCCTCTGCATAGGAAAATTCCCTTTCCTGGAAATTATTAAAATTCAATAACAACGTCAAACTGGATAACCTATGACTCCATGACAAATCAAATTATTCAAATAATTCTTATTAATTGTTGGGCACGGAACTTTTTCCGCCAAAATTTAAATTTAAAGGATATTTAAATTTTTATAGAAAAACTTTAACCAACATACATAAAATCTAAAAAATATAAAATAAAAAAGTAATTAAGAAAAATATTTTAAGATACATATGTTTTTACGATAACTTGATGACAAAAAATAAGTAAAAATTTAATAAAAAAGAAATTACATAATTATAAAAATAAAATAAAACACGTTTCGTAAAATATAAGACACGTTTCATAAATAATATTGATCATAAAAAATCTCAGAAATGTTTATATACATACATACATACATATATATTAACAATATAACAAAACTTTTCAATCTGAAATAACTGTTACTTTCTTAAAGCAAAATTTAATATAGTTTAAAGCAACTTGTAGACAGGCTTAACTTGATATCATTTTATAGGATCAAGCATATGTTGCAAACAATAATAAAACTTTAAAATAAAATCAAAAAAAGAAATATTTTTTCTTTCTTTCTAAAAATTTATATGGGTACAGCAATAGAAGTACAATAACAAAGAAAAACACGTTTTGTTATATCCAGTCTTGACGCACTAAAATTCACATATCACAACCAGGTGATATGGTGGTTATACAAATACAAAATTAAAGTATAGTATGAGTCATACTACATTTTGATTCAAAAAAAAAAATTTATGTAAACGTATGCAATATATAGATATTTTGTACATAAACATTTTTAAAATTTTCATGCATACAAATACAAAATCTGATCGATTCGATGATGTAATTGAAAATACAATTTAATAGTGATACAATATGGTAAATAAGTATGTATATGAAACAGAATTTACATATAATTGTATACAAAAAGAAAATATACACAACTAATTATACAATAGTTTTAAAACTCAAGGGTTGATTTGTAAAATTGATTACTCTTTTACAAAAGCTTTAAAAACCTTTTTGATATGGAACGAAATGATGAAAGTGACCAGTTTTGAAAATATTTTAATAAAATTATTAATTTAAAACAGAAGCAAAAAAAAGCACACCAATTCCAAAACGAAAAAACTTCAAGCAGAAGACCAAGTCCCATAAAGTTATCCTATTATTAAAAGCTTAAAGCGAAACCATATGTCGCGCATGTGTTATAACTATATAGAGAAGTCAATTTTATAAACAAATATCACAGTGCCTACAGTTAAAAGAAAATTTGGGGAGCTCTCATTAGTCTTTTCTATTTTAGCTATAATTAATTCATTAATAAACGTCTATCTGTCACTCCAAAACTAAAAAAAAGATAATTATATTCCGCGAACATTTCAAAATGTTTAAAGTTAATTTCATCAAATATGTTGACTTACCACAGTTAGCACCACTCCTTCACGATAATTTGCACCAAAAAATTAAAAAAAAGAAACTATCAAGGTTTTGTACCTAGTTTACTTTTTATATTTATCCTTATTATTTTCTATAGCATTTAAAAAAAAATACATGCCGACTTACTATTTCAAAAATTAATAAAAAGGAGGTAAAACTACCAACATAACAATTAACTTTCAGAATTCTTCAATTATATTAATACATAATTATTTATAATAATCCTATAGTTAGTTGTATTCAACACAATTTTTTTTTTTTTTGTTTCTAATTTAAATTTATTGTTTATCGACTAGACGTAATTAACACACTATTATAATGAATATTTCAAAACGTTCATATTAGCATTTCCAACTTTCCTTTCAAACATTAAAAATATTTTTCCTCTTCTATTAAATTTATATTTACGAAAAATTTAAGCATATATCATTGATATATAGTTATTTTAGGTAAATAGCTGGTAAACCAGATTTTGAGTTTTGTTCTAAAATCAGTGTTTTAATAAAGTAATTAGGAAGAATTTAGAGACGGTATCAACCTATATGTAATTATTCACTTTGGTATAACTTTAAGTGCAAATTTTTATAATATCACTTCCAAAACCACTTCAAATATAAATTTTTAATATATAATAAAGATGGTTTTGTTTTAGTTTTGAAGGTAGAAGGTTATTCATAAATCTGGTTTACCTATTTGCCTAAAATAACTATATAAGGTTTTTTTTTGTTAATGAAGGTTGGGTTAACTCGTTAGTAATAACTAAACTCTAGATCTATAGTGCATTCTCAAGTGTAGGAGAATCTCCTCGAAAAAATTTGATGTTACGTTTCGTTCTTAAAAAAAGAAAATTTGATTTTCGCACCCAATTCTTAAAAAAAGAAACTACCGTGATATTTTTGTCTTTCCGCTAATCTAACGGAGGTTAAAATGGGTAGTTTTACAAAGTCAAAATTTAACTGTTTTCATATCAATTTCATACAATTTTTAAAACTATTTGTCTAAAAGAACTATTTGCCTTCTATATATAAGTACTTCTACCATACTATATATTATATCGAACCATATAAACATTATAAAATATGCAAAATTATTCGAAAAATATGTATATAAACACTAAATACATAAATACATATTATGAGCATACATATATATTTCACATATAATTAAAAAAAGTGTATATGACCTTGGCTTAGTTAAATGTAAGTAAAATGTATTTAATTACAAATCCCACAAACTATAATAGAAAACTAACTCATTTATATATGTATATCACAGTGTTATACGGAAATTTTTATGTGTTACATAATATATAGGAAAATTATAAAAAAAAGGAAAAAAAAAATATAATAGGAAAATTATTCTTTAATTTTTTTTTTTTTTCCATTTTACTTTATTTTATTCGGTGCTAGTTAATATAATACTTATACAAAATTAAACACCATAGAATATAAATAATAATATTTTTATATTTAAAGGAAATATTACACCAATTATACTATTTTTGACCTAAAATGTGCCCAAGCATATACAATTTTTGAACAGAAAATAAAAGAAAATAGTTTTTCAAGTAAAATTTATTTATTATTATAGTATTTTTGTACTTGAAAATTTTTAGTATAGATCAGATGATATTCAGATCTTATTTGTATATCATAAAAACAAACAAAAATTTTTAATCAGCTGATATACGTATTGCCAAAATATCTTATATAAAATCAATTTAATGCATTAATTTTTCTTTTTCAATTTTAAGCCTAACACACCTCGCTCATTTTTGTGCTTCTTAATGGGTCGAATGCATAAAACTGACCTTAAACTCAAATCTCACTTTTTGGAACAAAAACTACCTTGAACTCGTATATTTGTGTGAAAAAGTGGGATTTGAGTTTCACCTCAATTTTATGCATTTGACCCAATATCTATACGCTTCTCTTTGCCAGAATATGTTTTTTTTTTTTAAGTTTTAATTTGAATTGCTTCTAGTAGTTTTATTATTTTTACTTTTTACTTACACCTTATACAGTAATCCACAGTACACTTACATAGCATCTACTTTACATTTTAATTTTCTATAGAGTAGTCAAAAAGTCTCTTGTAATATTAGCCTACGGTACATTCAACTTACTAATATAATATTAGCTAAACTACATTCAACTTTCTAATCTGATCAATGGTAATATCGGATTAAATTGAATATAGAAATATCGAACAAGCTGTTGAATCATAACATTCGAATCAAATATCATTATTAAAGAATTACAATCTGTGTTTTATAAGTTATATACAATCATAATGTTAAAGTTTTATATGTATTTTGTTGTAATTTTAAACTTTTCACGCCCACCTACCTCGCTTTTCTTAACATTTCCGTTATAGAATTTAATTTACAAGTTAATTTCCTTTAAATTTTCTTTGTAAAAAAAAATTTAACAGGTAAAAATACCATATTATAAAAAGGGTTAAATGTTTATTTTTTTTTCTTTTTTTTTTTCGTTTTGTATAAAATTGATAAAATGACAACGAGTTAAATTTTTTCCTTATATACATTTAAATAAATAAAACACAAACATACCTATCATTAATACACAGTAAATCTTTACTTTGAAATTTAATTCGGACAAGAAAAGAAAATAAAACAATTCAAACACAAAAAACCAAACAAGTTTCGCATTTAATGAATAAAATATTTCTTTTCATAAAAAAAAAAAAAAAATTATAACAGGAATAAATTAAGAGTGAAAAGTAAAGTAAAACACTAATACCAATAGACTAAAACTGTATATAAGTGAAGATTTGAATGAAGTTAACTCTATTATATTAAGTTTATTATATTATATGTATTCAAAATCTGAAACAAACTGAATCACTGTTTTTAGCATATTTTACAAAAATTTGCTTATGATTTTTATTCTGTACGTCCGTCCATCTGTCTTAAAAACTCCTACACCATATTTAAAATAGAACAATTACCTATAAGGTAAAACCTTTTTAAATGGGTATTTATCTCAGATTTTCCTTAACATTCTTTCAATCTACATAAAATACTAAACGACGTGACATTTTTTTTTAGATTATATGTATGTATATCAATGTCAAAATTATACAAATTTTTGTAATTTGGCATTAAAATTTACCGTTATGTGAAAAGAAAATTTTCCAAAATTTTGCTATTTTCATAACTTTGGCAGCCATTTTATTAGAGCCTTGAAATATTGCGGTAAAAAAGATCTTAGAATTAGCTTAAGTTACCTTAGAATTTTTTTTTGTACAATCACCGGTTGAAGATCTATTATGGAGGTTAATTAATTTAATTGAATTTTGTTGAAAATTTGTTATTTTTAGACACTTGAACCTTAGAAAAATTGTTTAAATTTTAATTTATTTAGAGTAAAACACAAAAATTAAATTTTCAATCGTATACCTATACGTATTTTTACATGTTCTAATAATACCTTTTTTTTAATTATATTGCGTTTCTATAAAATTGAAAAAAGTGTCTTTTGACTTTTCATTGTAAGAAACATTACAAATTTTGAAATGAGTCACAATAATTTTAAACTTTTAGATAAGATAACGATCAACTTAAAAAACTTTTGATTTTACATACTGCCTTATTTTTTTTTTTTTATAGTCTGACTGCACTATTTATTACGAATATGTATATGTAAGTATTGCACAAATATTATAAATATTTATTTTTTTAATTTTATTTATCTTTTTTATAACATCAAAATATTCACGTTGTGTAATATTTATTGCATTTTGCATAATTTTAGAAAAATAAAAGGTATGACTACTAAATATAATATTAAAACAAAAAAAAAGGTATTTTTATTAGATTTACATTAATATTTAATATAAGTGCATAATATAGAGAGTTGCACTTATACAAGTAAAGTTTATGAAATCTTACTTTTTTTAAGTATTTTCACCCTAATTATATTTAACTTCCATAATAAAGAAGAGTTAAAATATACTTCAAAAAAGTTAATATAATTTTGTTTTAAAAACTAAAAACAAAAGATAAAATTAGTATATTATTATCTAAAAAAATTCGATATGATCTTTAAAAAATATTTTTTTTTTATATATTATTATAGTGTGCAGATATAAATATCTGCCGATATTTTTATGACCCTTTTGCTTTTAGCATGTGGGTCATCTCGATACAAGTATTAAATTATAATTATAATATGTTTTTACTTCTTTAGAGTTTATAATTTTCAACTTATTGCATAGAGATAAAAATCTTTAACTATAATTTAAATTTATCCAGCTTATCCTGAATGAATGCTAATAATTTAAAAAACGTTTCAATAGAGTAAAATACCTCTGTATGGTTTTATCTGATTCAAAACAGAAGCAAAACTTTATAAATAAGTCGTATGGCAAAAAAAAGAGAAAACTCAGCATATTTTATAGCAGCTTGTCATATATTCTGTCATAATTTGATAAAAAATCCTTTCTATTTCGCTTTATCGGGTTTAATCCTCTTACCTGTTCTGTTTCTCTAAAAAATACAAATTAAGGACAATGTTTCAAATTAATATACATATATATGTATTTGTATATAAGAATGGATATGACGTTTTCATACACTGCTTTTCAAAACTATAACCTCATTAAAAAATTAGAAGTCTTCATCAATTAAAAATCAATCTTCGAGCAATCTGACGAAAAGGGATGCCTTCTCTACAAAACGCAATTATTTGACCTTTCTCCAGCTCGAAAAGGTATATTACCCACTTGATATAATTTAAAAAAAATATATTATTCAAAAATACATTAAATAACGAATGCAACTGGCATGATCTGATAATATGTAAATAATATTAATTTTATTTATTATTAATACATGCGGTTATTGTTTTGAAAAAGCTTTAAAGCTACCTTTTTTACTGTTTGTTTAGTTTGTTCACTTGTTAAATAAGCTACAAATTGTAAAAATACACCTGGAGATTTCTCAAACAATAAATAATTGGTTTGCATTTATTTTTCTGACTACAAAAACTTCTAATTTTAGCATGCGGTTATAGTTTTGAAAAGCAGGGTATAAATATATTAAATGCAAAAAACGATAAATGTTTCTAGTTAGAGTCTTTTACAAAATCAGGGCAGTGCAGTTCATTACAAAATTCTATAAATAAAAAATGTATGTATGTATGTTATCATCAATAAAAAACTTAAAGAAAATTTAATTTTAACATGTGATTGGAAGACCAGAAAATAAAATTAGTAAACAAATAGTAGAGGTCTAAGTATAGACATTAAAAAATCGATCCCATATCAATGTGATAAAGTTATTGAGAAAACAAAAAAATGACGTAACTGCAAATGTTTATTGTTAAGAAAACTAGTTTTTATTGTGTAAAAACTAGTTTTCTTAACATAACACCGAGGGAGTGTGTAAACACCGAGGGAGTGTTTAATCCCACATATGTCGTAACAGTTATTCTCCCTTACGACTTTTACAGGAAAAAGTCGCCTGCACAGGAAAAACTGTGTAATTTTAAAAAATTTTTATATTACAACAATAATTTCATTTTAACGAAAATTGCAACTAAAAACATAACTGACTCCTTATTAAACTTAAAACTAAATAAAGCTTATCCAACTTATCAAATATATACTGTCAGATTGTCAGAATAGTAGCAGCTATTTAGACATTTTGGGTATAACTTATCTATTATTTATTGTCCACTTGTGTTGGTGTAGAACAGTTTGTTATAAAAATGATTTATAATCATTTTATATGGTTTTAAATAAACCCAATATCCTTATCCCGTTCCTAAATTAGGAGTAATTATGAAAAAAAATTGGTTTACAGTATTCTATATGCATTTCTTATCATATACATATACATTACAAGTAATTTTAAAACCTATACATTATTTAACAACCCTTATTATTCCATATTATATACCATATACTATATTAGTATATCATATTATTTAAAAATTAAATTCTATATACATTAAAACTATTATATTAACGAAATATAATATTTTTAAATTAAATATACTTAAGTATATAAAAAATGCTAAATTCGTTCTTTAATAATCTGAATCTGAAAATAAAAAACAACTCAGTTTTAAACGCCTCCTTATATCTAATATGAAGTCAATAAACAGAAATTATATGATAAGATCTTGTACGTTTAGAATATATTGTTTTATTTTTTACAAAATTGAAGTTTATTTACAAAAATTTGCTAAGTAAAAAAATATTAAATAATATTTTTTAAATAATAAAAAAAACACACACACACACGCACAATTTGTGTCTTTATTGAAAAATTTATAGATCGTTTATTGTAAAAATGTCATATATATTATCAATAAATTCATACATAAGTACATATTATGATTATTTTATAAAACAACTAAAATGCTAATGTTTAAAACTTTAAAATAAAATTTAAAAAATAATAATCTATATTTTAAAGTTATGATATGATATTAAAAAAGTTGTATGTTTGTGCATATAACATAAAAGTATCAGTTTATACCTACCTAAATTAAAAATAAAAAAATTTGCATTTATTACAATATTCTTTAGAAAGATTAAATTACAATTAATAAAAACTATTTGTTGCACATGTTGACCCAATAAAAATAAAAAACTGCTGATAAGAAACTATTAAATGTTTTTTTATTAAATAAAAATCATATTATGCAAGAATTATATGGAAATTTATACATATATTGAAAAAAAAATAGGTATACCTACCTACTACAAAAAAATATTTAAAAATATGTTTTTGAATTTTATTTATTAAATACTCTTATATTAAAAATTAAATCTTTATCTTTATATAATTCATTTCAAACTTTAAAATATAAGTACTTTAAATTCTTGAATTAAGCTAAATAAAAAATGTAATATTTAATTCATCGCATTAAACGTCAGTTTCATTACCTTGATTGAATAAAAATCAAACGTTAAATCATTCACCTTTATAAATGAGAGATAATAAGAGGAAATGCAATTTTTTTTTTTTTTTTTTAGTTTAAAAAAAAATCCTAACTGTTATATACCTAAAAAAAAATCAAAACAAGTTATGTCAGTATAATTTAAAAAAAAAAAAAACATTTTTAAACTTTTAAATAAAAAACAAACATGTGTTTGAAGCCGAATACATTTATTATAAGTAATTTTTAATTAACTCAAAAAATTTCTAGGATAAAACGAATCACATAAAAATTGTAAGACATTCTCATTATACAAAGATAGATTGGTTATTGGTATATACATATATATGTATGTACTGTACTTACATACTTTCGCCAACTTTGTTGAACTAAAAATCCAATTCATTAGCAATCCATCCACTGAAATTGCCAAATTTAAAGAAAGATTGCAATATTTTTTTTATTATTTTATACCTAATTCTTTTAATTTTTTATGATTATAGAAAAGTTAATTTTTTAGTCATTTTTTCAATATAAATATGTAAATATATATTTATGTAGAACAGAAGCTTTTCAATGAAACAAATACATAAAACATTTATATACCTACATATGTATACCCTTATACGTAATCAAAAGTGTTTAAAAAAAAAATAAAGTTTTCAAACAAAATAGGTTTTAAAAAGGTAATTTTCAAAAAATTCTCAATTTTCTTATTTAATTATAATTTAAATTAAAAGAATTCTAAAATTTGCTTATATTTTAAGATAAAGATTTTATAATATTAAGGAAACCATATAGTACTTATAATAGTTAAGAAAAGCGTCAAATATTGTGATTGTACCTTAATTTTTGTCAATGTTTCACCAATTTCATTAAACTGCTAAACGTATAAGTTTCTATAGCTTTAACTATTTATGGGTTCAGCATTTCGCAAAATATAGGGCTTTTCCCATATTCGACTTTCTTTCTTTTTTTAACGAGATCTTTATAAAGTTTGCATTCCTTTATCTCAGTTTCAATGATGGGAATTATAAACAGAATGACGGGAGAAAAGAACGAAACGAATACATAAATATATTTTTTTCAATTCTTTTTTTGAAATATACTAAAAATATAGACAACATATGTACATATAACAAAAATTATGAGCAACAAACATTTTATATTCAACTTCTTATTATGTACATACATATACATATCTATCTACATAAATGTTATCTTATCTACTGCCATAAAATATTAATATTGCTTTTATGTTTAATTATTTCAAAGCAATTTCAAGTGCTAAATATGATACTTTGGTATACATATATAAACTCTATAAAAATCTGAATAAATAAATTGAAAATCTTGAAAATAAAATAAAAATTATCTGTTTAACCATTTTTCAAATACATATGTAACATACATATTATCTGATATTATATATATAAATAGTTAACTAATAAATTTTTTTATCGAAACCAGTGCAAAAATTTACAAAAAAGATAAATTTTATTATTTTTACAATTTTTCAATTAATTTCAAATTTTACTTTATATGTATTTAAATTTTTATTGATTGATAACACAAAATTTTAGAGTACATTGTTTAAAAGAATCCATATCTGTCTGTATGTTGACCTTCAAAACCTATATTGACCTTCAAAATTTTAAACTTTGAAAAATTGTTTAAAAAAAAAAAAAAAAAATGTTACTAATTTCAAATAAAAGATAAGAAATTTTCTAAAAACAATAAGTTTATTGTTAGACCAATTAAAAATTGAATGGAAATAAAAAATAAATTTGTTTTGAATTTTTAAGTTAAAAAAAAAAATGCATTTCAATCGAATATTCTCTGTCGTTCATCAAATAAAAAACCGGTTGGATCCATAATCCTTAATTCAAAATTTCAAATTACACAAACAGACAGAAATTCGCAAATTACGAAATCCCAAAAATATAAACAACATATGACAAACACAAATTGTCTGGTTGTCAATCGCGACTGCAAACCAAATTCATTTCAAAATTGAAATTTCCACTACACAGAATAAAAAATTAAATATTGAAAATTCTTTTCCAATCGAAAATTTTTTAAAAGTGTTTATTATTTCTTTGAACTGGAAAAAGGAGTCCACCGAAATTCAAAAAAAAAAACCATAATGATACAAAAGAAAAAAACTAACAAAATTCACTATTTTAAATGTTTTATTGTTGAACTATAAGATGACTGTTAAAAAAATTTTTAGGAAGCTAATTACCAGATCAGGGTGCACCCTTTTCTAGAATATTTATACATACGTATACATATGGATGTGTATACGAACCCTAACCAGTATTAATTCGGATACTTACATTTTTTTTGTATCAATGATATTTGCAGATTTAACAATGAGATTTGCATCTTAAATAATAATGTAAGACTATTTATGCTTTTTTGGAAAATTTGATTTATTTTCTACAAATTGCTAAAAAAAAATTAAAAAAAAAAGTAGGTAATATTAGTAAATTTTTGAACAAACTAGAAAATTCTCCTTTTTCTAATAAAAAAAATATTGGCAACTAATAATTCGGACACTTATATTAATATTGAGTAAAATCTCCTTTTACCTTGACAACGGCTGTCATTCTTTTTGTCATCGTGGCTACTAACTCTCACGTATCTTCTGGGGTGATTTCGTTCCATATTTGCATCATTTTTTCTTTTAAACTAGCTACAGTTCTTTGCGGGTCATTTCTAAGTTTTCTTTTCATGTAAGCCCATAATGATTCAACGGAGGTGAGGTTGGAGTACCGGCACTAAATTTTGTTCTTCTAGTACTTTAGTTCACATGCTTTTACACCATTCGTTCCAATTTGATGCATATTTATTTTATTGATGACCATTCTCACAATCTATATAAGTACATATATCATACATATATCGCGATATTTTAGGGATATTTTTAAACACAGATTTCGCCTAGAAATTTGAATTATTGGATTAGAATTATTTAATTTTTTGTTTTTTAGAATTTTCTTTTTTTTTTAGATTTCTTGTTTTGGACAATTTGGACACCCTGTCATCGATTTTATATTGACTTTACCAACTAATTTATTTTATTTTTTGATCAATATCTTGAGTATTGTTCGATCTTAGGAAAATATCAATCTAAAACAATAAAAAAAACTCTCAGAATAATTATTAGACAAATATTTACATATTTATATACATATACATATGTAAATATATTTAAATTTTTTAATGGTTTCTAATATTATACATATTTATATTTATTTAAAAACTAGAAAGCCAAAAAGTATTTACGTAATTATACTTTAAAAATAAAAAAATACCTATATAAAAAAAAATTAATAATGTAAAAGAAAAAAATAATTTCAAAAAAATTTAAAAATGAATCTGAACAATGCAAATGGATTTGTATGGATTGTTGTAAAAATATACCAATATAAAATCATTAAAAAAATGTATACATATATACTACCTATACAAATAAATAAAATCAGCTGATTATAAACAAAATATTCATTCTGGTTATAATGAAACAGAAACAGTATACCTAATCAGCTGATAGAATTAAGGTGTAGATCATAGATATATAGTCACTCAGCTGTTTATATTTATTAAAATAATGTAAAGCAGTTTTTCATAACCATTTTCATTCAGAGATTTTAAGTTTTTATATTACTTAATAATTGATATATTTTGTTTTTAAAATTAAAATTTAATTTAATTAAGATTATTCAAAATTTTAACTAATTCTAAAGTAACAAAATAAGTGATAAAATCCTTAAAAAAATTAGAAATGAATTTATTTCACCTTTTAGGAACCTATTTCTGAGGAAACTAAAGCAATACATACGCACGGTTCACTCAGCTGTTTCTCAAAATTGGCTGAAAATATTTTCTTCACTGCCTATCTATTAGTAATATATCTATGGTGTAGATTCTATTATGATACCTTAGAGAAGAAAAATCGTATATAAAAAATAATAGTTTTGACTTTTGAGATACCTATTGACGTTTAAAAATTTAAAGTTGCACATAAATTTTGCGTTAAGTTTGTTTTAAAGTTATTATAAATTCTTTTCCTTCTTTTTTCAGTCGTTTTTTTTTTTTTAAATCTTTTTTATTAAGATTTTTAATAAATAAATAATTTTGTTTAATTGAATCTATATATATTGATTTTAAATACAATATTTTTCAAAAAGCGAAAAAAAAATTTTTAAAATAAAACATCGTTATACATACATATTTAAATATTAGTACAAATCTACTTTGACCAAGTCATATTATTTTATATAATTTTTTATAATAATTCTTGGCACTATGTAGACATTAATTATCAAATTAATGTTTCTTACATCGTTTTTAACCGATAACACACATATACTCATATTAAAACAAAAATAAAAGTTCAATAAACATTTAATTACTTAATTTTTGTTTTTTTTTGTTTTTTTTTTTGCTTTTAGTCATAATGCTGATTAATAAATTGGGTCATGAATGAAATGAAAACAAAACAAGAAAAGATGAAAAAAAAAAAACAAAATTAAAAGATTGCAAAAGGGTATTACCATTCACTTTTTGTATCTTTTTACCAATTTCGTAAATTCAAATAAAATGTTAACAAAGTTTTCCAAAATTTTGCTGAACGGAAATTTTCTACAACAATAATTCCTAAATTTAACGAAAGGAAAGGACAACGATTAATTACAATAATGTAATGCATATAGGAAATTTGTCAAAATGTCAAGTCAGTTGAAACAAGCCAAAAATATGTAAAGACTCCTAATAATTGTAATTAAAAATAAGTAATTTCATTTAAATATGAATAAATAAAACAAATTATATTATTTAATTTTAATAATTTTACGAAAATTTATATTTTTTTTTTCTTTCTTTCTTTTTTTAATTTTTTTTTTTTTTTTTTTGGAATTTTCATTCTTTTTTTTTCTTTTTAAATTTTAACAATATCTTCAACATTTACTTAATTATATTTTTGTTTTTTAATTTTATTTTTCTGAATTTTTTTTTTATTTCATAATAATTTTTTCTCATTTAAAAATTTTCTTAAAAAATACTGTCAAAAATATATATTTATGTATTTTTACATTGTATTTAATTAATAATGTAAATGTAAGTGTTAATTTTGAAATATCTTTTGTTTTTTTTTTTAAAAATAAAACTTTTAAAATTATTTTTTTTTTTTTAATTTTGTTTAATATCTTAACTACGTATACATGTTTCAAAAAAATAACAATAATAATTAAAAAAAAAAATTATAACAAAATATAAAATGTTACATTTGTGCGAGATAACAAATAATTCATTTGTTTTTGTATAATTAAATGTTTCTTTTTGTAACAAAAAAAAAAAAAAAAAAAAAGAAAATAAAGAGGAAAAATTATTTTTTTCTTAACTTTAAAACTTAATTTGTAATTGGTTTTTTGTTTGTTTTGTTTTTTTTTATTGAGCCGTTTCAAATCAATGATATTTTATTATTTTTCAATTTTCTCTTTAGACATTAATTCAATTTTTTGATAAATAACTACCAATTAATATTTTAATTTTTTTAATTTTTAAAATGTAAAGTAAAATTTTTATTTAACTTTTAAATTTTGAAGATTTTTTTTTAAAGTAAATGATTAAGAAGAAGATATTTTACTTTTATGTTATTAAAAAATGTATTTCAAAAATGATTTATCAATTATTATCAAAAGGAATCGATTTGATAAAATGCTCGTTTTGTTTTTGAATATTATTATTATACTTGTGAATTTTTTTTTTTTTTGTTGTTATCAATAAATTATTTATTTTTAATTAATTTTCTTCAATCAATATTAATTACATTTTTTTTTTTTTTTTTTAAATTAATTTTTGTAATGCTAACTTGGCATTTTTATTTTAATTCTAATTTAATACAATTTATTAATTTAATTATATATTTTTTTTTTTTAAACAATATTATTTATATATTTATAATTTACATATTAAGAAAAATTTTTAAAATCACGATCAAAAAACATTTTTAATTTGTCAAAAAAAAAGTTATTATTTGCATTATTTAAAAAGTTGCAAAAATCTTCTCTTATATAAAAAAGATAACAGAATGTATCTGCACATAAATTTTAAAATTTTTTACGTTTTTTTTTTTTATTTTGGATTTTTTTGAATTTTAATTTGGCAAAATATTTTTAGTATATATGTATAATAAATATTTCATAGGATCTTTTTCTTTTTCTAGATTAAATGATGATCACAAAAAATAATATTTAGTATATGTATATATATTTTTTCATTTAATTTTAGTTTCATATAAATTTAATTAAAAAATTGATATTTTGTATTTATATGTATTTAATAATAAAATTGTATGTTGATATTTTTTTGTATGACATGAATAAATTCTATGGATATTAAAAATTTTCATATATAAACATAACAATAATATGTATTTTATTACTAAAAATATTATTATTTTCAAATTTTTTATTCAACCAAACATGTTCTTACTAAAGCATTACAAACACTATATGGATCACAGTTTGAACTTGGACGTCTGTCTTCTAAATAACCTTTACCAGCATCAGCAACACCTCTTGGTATACGAACGCTAACAGCCCGATTAGCAACACCCCATGAAAATTTATCTATACTTGATGTTTCTAATTTACCAACCAATCTTCTAATATTATCTTTACCTTGATGTGGATCATATGCTTGAATATGTTCTGCTTGTCTATGTGATAATTTTTCAATAGCTGCTTCAATTGCTTTAAGACCACCATCAGCCCGCATTGCATTTGTTGAGAAATTTGTATGTGCACCAGCACCATTCCATTGTCCTTCCATTGGTTTTGGATCAAATGTTACAACAACACCAAATTCTTCAGCAATACGATGTAAAATATATCTTGATACCCATAAATCATCAGCCGCCTTCATACCAATTGATGGACCAACCTGATATTCCCATTGTGACGGCATTACTTCAGCATTTGTACCAGCAAAATCAATACCAGCATAAAGACATGCAAGAGCATGTGCTTCAACTAAATCTCTTGCATAAACACGATTTGCACCAACACCACAATAATATGGTCCTTGTGGTCCTGGGAAACCATTTGATGGCCAACCAAATGGACGCCCATCTACATCAAGTAAAGTATATTCTTGTTCAATACCAAACCATGGTTCATGTTCTTTTAATACTGTTTGCATAGCATCTGCTAATGCTCTACGATGATTTGATGGTGTTGGTTTACCATCTGGTTGATATGTATCACACATAACAATAACATCATTTTTACCAGGTTTAAATGGATCTTTATAAATAGCTCTTGGTATTAATGTACAATCAGAATTTTCTCCAAGAGCTTGATATGTTGAACTACCATCATATTGCCAATTTGGTAAATCCTCAGGATTTCTTGGTATTTTATTTACAATTCTATCTTTTAAACGTAAATGTTCACCGGTACCATCAATCCAAAGATATGTTGCTTGAATTTTATCTTTAGGTGTATCAAGTTTCTTGTAACGATTTAAAATACTTTTATCAAGTACAGAATTTGGCGAATCATCTAAGAATGTTTTATTTAATAAAGGACTTGTAGTACTAATTTGACGAACATTTTTTACTGAACGAAGTCCAGATGAAAATTCTTTGCTTAAAATTAATCCAGCACACCTTAAAGCCATTTTTCAATATTATATTTATTTAATTTATTTTATTAAAATAAAAAAATGCTCAACATTTACTGTTTTCTTAAAAAGAGTTTTTAATTTTTTCTTTGTTATTAATTATTGTTTTCTTTATTCGAAATTCTTTTTTGGGCACTCACAAAAACTTTCTATAAAGTTGTTTTTTTTTTTTTTTTATTTTAAATGCACATTAAATTAATTTCAAATTCAATTTTAATTTCGTTTTTCACTTTCTATTAATTATAATTTATTTATTTAAATAAATTAATAATATATTAATATTTATTTTTCGTTTGAAAAGAATATTGAAAAAATAAACTTATATTTTATTTTTACTTTTTTTTTTTTTTTTTATTTAATTCAGACCGAATCCGATTGTATTTCCATTATTTGTGAGCGAATATTAAACTGTTAATGAAACTCTTCACTGAATGTGCTTCTGATATAAAGAATTCTGTTTGAGTGAAAATTATATTAAATTCTACTCAAAGTCTCATTGTGTGTGAAAGAAAGTACAAAAAAATAATTCTCATACTGTTATACAAATATTAAAAGATTATTAAATACTTTATTAATAGATAAATTAAATATATGAACAGAGAGAAAAGAGAAATTACTTTAAATTTACTCATTTTATTTTTGTTTTGTGTTAAATAAAAAAAAAAACAGAAAAATTTGATTCAGGAAAATTAATGATAAAAATTTTTTAAAAGAAATATTCTGGTAAAGTTTTGAACGATGACGTTTTAAAGGGATGTTGAAAGTAATTGAAAATTTTAAAGAAATTTTGTACTATGGTTAATTTTCTTTATTCAATCCAAAAAAAGGAAAACATTCAGAATGATTGATTAAGACTATATATTAGACATATTTAAGTTTAGTTAATAGTAGAAAATCGTTATTTGAAATAAATAAATTTTAAAAAATATTTTTCTTAATTTTTAAGTTGGGTGATAAAAAATAATTTAGAATATTTTTCTGAAAATATATGTATAATATCTTTTAGCAGCTTTCCATTGTATTATCTATAACTTAGCTACCATTTCGTATCTTTGTCATAAATACGATAATATGTATGTAAGTATGTAAAAACTTTTACAAAAATAAATATTGAAATATTTTTTGCAACCTTTTATTTCCAACACTTAATAAAAGTAAGTGTACATGTTAAATTGATTGGATTAAGATTTTATTAGTTAATTATTCCAATAGTTTAGTTATAGATAGATTTTGAAAAAAACAAACTTTTAAATTCAACTTTTAACTACTATTTAATTAATTGTTAATCATTGATTAATTTTAAAAGAAATAATTATAAGACAAGGATTTTTTTGTAAGCTTGTATGTTGTTGCGAAATAAAAATAAAACAATTTAAATTAAATCTAAAATTAATATAAGACAAAAATAAAACTTTGTACCATGAATGTTATTGAATTAAATTAATTGAGTCGGGTCATTCAATATTATGCATTTAACAATAAAGGTAAATGTTCTACTTTATAATAAAAAAAAAAAAATATTAATATAAATAAAAAATGCAGAAAAATTTCCGAATATCGTTATTTTTACGTCGCATTTATTTATATTTTATTTTTTCCATATTTTTTATAGCTACACTTTTTTTTTTTTTTTGTTATGGATTATTATTTTACATATCGTTTGTTTGTTTACAAAACAGAACAAAAGATAGAAAAAAAAAAATATTTTTTTTTTTGATTTGCATTTGATTTAACATTAATTTTAATTTTTGTTGTTTAATTCCAATTAAATGCATATAATTTATTTAAAAAAAAATATAATAACTTAATTTTAAGAATTTGTTTTAATTTTATCAAAATTTTAAATCAAACCATAATGTGTATTATACATTATATATATGTATATACAGATATGTAAATGTACCTGAATATCTATGCAAAAATATTTTTATAATTTTATTGTGCATATGAAAACCATTGAAAAATGTGGCTTTTACTCTATAACGTACTCTAAAAAATCAGCTGTAAACCGATTTTTGTTTATTTTTTTTTTTTTTATTACCTAAATATTTTTTAATTTTTCTTTGTTTATTTTTAAGGTACGTTGTATACATATTTATATTCGTAACGTAACTCCTGATTCATATATACATACATATATAATAATATGAATTTGTTTTATTAACATTTCTGTTGAATTTTAAAAACTTTACAAGTTTTTAGCAATTAATTTTGTTTATTCGTAAGTTATATATAAAAATTAGAGCGACCAGTGTACAACTAATTATGCTATATACAGGTGTGTAAAATTATGTTTATTTAAAAATCATAGAATTGAATATTTATGCCTTAGATTTTAGGATTTAATATTTAATTATCACTCATATCATCACCCAAAATAAATTAATAATTAAGGGAAAGATTAGGTTTAATTATAGGAGAAATACTAATATGCCCTAGGTTCGGGCCTCAATTAGCCTAGGTGTGCATCTGCAGTCCCTAACCCTACCTATCTATACCCAGTAAAAAAATGTATGTCATTATTAAATGATTTTTAAAGGAAGAAAAGATTATCAAGGCTCAAAGGTTCATCACCATTAAGATCAGCCATTACAGTAAGTAACGGTGATTAAGAGATATCAGTGATTAAGAGATAGGTAATTACCGATAGATAACGGTGATTAAGAGATAGGTAACGGGATAGGTAAGATAGGTAACGGAGCCAAAAGAAGAAGTTTTAAAAATTTACATTAAATTTTTCGTTAATATTTTTTGTTTATAAGTGATAATTAAGAAGACTGTTTTTTTTTTTAATTTAACAAGGAAATTACACAGCCCTTCCTTGCCAGGCATGGTTGTAAGTGTCGTAAGGGGGAATTATTCTTACGACATGCGTGGGATTCGAAACATTTTAGTAGGTATTCACTTTTTATGAAGATGCGTGTATTTGACGAATCTGCTGATAGATTAACAAAATTTTTAATCAATTAATAAAAAATCAAATGTAAGATTATATAAATTATGTTATGTTTCTGGGAGTTAGGTTAGGAATAACCATTCTTTTATAACTTTCTTTCTAGATATAACTCTGTATTATAATTGAATAACTAGGTAATATGATGTTGTGTAGGAACTGTAGAATAGGGGAACAAAACACTGGAAAATAATTCATTTGCCATACCACTTTTTTTTTTATTTATTTAAGAAAATGTTCACATCCAATGAGACAGGAAAATGTTGGCTGCCTTTCCTTTTGGGGTATGGCAGTGACTTTTTTTTTAAATTTAATAAAAAAGATATGGTCACCATTCATGTGAGAAATGTACATACAATAATTATTTAAAAATTATATTTTTTTTTGTATTTAGAATTGTATTTTAGGATATATCAAACAATATTTATATATTTTTTACATGTGTAAGTAATTTTATTTTTGTTATCTTACTAAATATACACACACATATAATTTATAGTTAATGGATCTTTATAATAAAGAGTGTATAACAAAATAAAATGGCATTCATTCAACTCATTGTTTTTATACCTGTATAATAGAATTATAGATGAATGAACTTAATTCCTGACTGGCTTCAAAATAAATCTATACGTACCTACAATAAAAGTAAATACATGTACAATATATTATTTTTTCTACATATACTTACAATTATTATATGTATGAAACAAATAAAAAAAAATATATGAACAATGTACAATGCATAATGACATACAAATTTTCATAAAGATATTGAATAACTTAAGTATAGTTAAAAGCAAGAGTAGACTGTAATAAATGAAATTTAATTCCTGATAACAATAAAAATAATCTGAAAAAAAAGTAACATAAACATTAAATAATTTATTTAAAAATTAGTTTTATTATACGGCTATACGCGACTAATCATAGATTTTTATTTAAGGTACATAAGTGTATAAGAATATATATGTATATATATATATTTTTTTTTGATAAAAACATTAAACTCAAAACAAATTAAATTTTCACTCAAAAATTGTGTACACAATTTTATATTGTCCATTCCATAATGTTATTTTCTGCAAAATAAGTATGTATTATTTTATTATTTCGATAAATTCGTATCTATCATTTGTTTTGTAGATATAAATATTTATTGTATAACAGTTTTTAATTATAAGAGTTATTTTTCTGCACTTTACGAATTTTTTTTTTTTATCTACTTTCAATCAAAACCAATATTTTCTTAGATATTTGAAAAAGAAGATAGGTGTACATATATATGTATATACTATGTATTTAAATGACCTTTATTTTTTTAAGGGTATCGTTATCTTATTGATTAAAATTCTATTATTTCTAATTCTTATGACAGGTATCTAGTTCAATATAAATCTATATTGTGAACAAAAATATGACATTGGTCCTATTCCAAATCGAAATGATCTAAGTAAAGGACAGTAAGTAATAACGCGCTAAAAAATATTTTAATAATATATTATGAATTAATAAAGAATGAACTATAAAATAGAGATCTTTCAAGGTCAAGATTTTCAGTTAAAATTTTCATTTTAGTCATTTCTAATATTCATGAATGCAAGATTAAAATAAAATATCGCAGAAATATATATTTTAATTAAAACATTAAAAATGATATTAAATTATTTTTATTTCTTGCAAATAAATTATCTTTCACTCGTAATTCTTTTAATTTTTGTACAATAATTAATTAGGTATAGGTATGTATATTGATTTTTTCTCTTTTTTTTTTTTTTTTTAATTTGCCAAATATTTCTGCATTATATTAATTATACCTTGATATATAATAGGTATGTCTTTTTTAACCAAAGATATTCACTTTTTTGTTGAATCCAAAAAAAAAAGTAAGAACATAGAAATAATATAAAAGTCAATGAAAAATTGAATGTCATTATAAAAATTCAAGGATAAACAATCAAAAAATGTTGAATTATTTTTTTTTTTTAGCAAAAATATACATATGTATGTAGGTATAATATATAGAATGCTGCAAACTTTTCAATCTTTTACATATGTATGTAAGTACCTATTTTAAGAATCATTTTCTGAGTTTTTTATTTGATATATTACAAAGAATCTTTTATTATCCTTGATTTTCCTAGAAATTTCATTAGCATTGAACAGTTTTTTATTTAACTATTATAATATTAGATTAGTTATACATTTTATAAAAAGAAAAAAAAAATATTAGAAATTTATCTATACCTGTTGTTACAGTAAAAAAAAAAAAGAGAATACAATATACAATATAATTATAGATTATTCATACATAAATCAAAAATGTATAAATTTGTATTTTGTTTTTATTCAGATTTTCATCTGGAAATTCATAAAATAATGCGCGGCGCATCATGCGCTCAACACGTGATTTTATTGTTACAATAATATTATACCAGATTATACTCAATTTCATCGTATTTTTTTTTTGTGGATGTTGTATCTTCAATTTGAGTTCTTAACTGAAGAAGAATACCTCTAAGAAGTTTTTCTTATTTTGTATAATGTATCTGCAAAAATATGTACACAATTACACAGTATAAATCTTTCGTTTGGTATACCATAATTTCTGCTCAAGGTAAAAATATACGGAATGCAGATTTCTTTTTTGTTAACTGTTATATCTTAAGATTTTCTTTCTTTCCACTTTAAAAACAATGATTGAAGCAGTACATAATACATTACATACTAAAAATAAATTTGCATATTGAATTATTTGAATTATGTATTTATAAAAATTTTAAGTGGCATAAACTTAGTCTTAACATTTTTTAGCGAATCACTTTAAAGAAAAACTATGCCATAGAAAAAGAAGAAGAATATTATTTCATTTGACGGAGAACTTTAAATTTACTCCTTTCTAAATTGAATAGTATACGTTCATGAACACACAATTTTATAAATAGGATAATAAATACTAAAATTATATTTTAGAGTTATAACATATTATCAGTGGCGGAACTAGTGGACGGGGGCCCAAAATTATTATTAAAAAAATTATTTACAATCATTTTTTATATACATACACTGGAACTTTTTTCCCGCAGTTATAGTTGCCCATAAAAAATTTATAAAACTAACATTGAATAGGACTGCCATGAGTTTTAGTTATTTGTAGTTGATGTGAATATGGTTCTAATTCTATTGCAGCTAATCTGTAATATTGATGTGTAATTTCAAGTTTAAACCATAGTTTTTGTGATTTTTCTGTTACATTAATTCTGTTCTTGAATTATTTTCCTGCATCCATCAAAATAAATTAATGCTAATGACGGAACGTGATATAGTAAATTATACGCAATATTACGTGATATAGTAATTATATAAAGAAGCACTACAGCGAAAGTATAGAGAAGATATATTAAAAGAATTTCCACTGCAAATGGTTATGGTAAAGGCAATGCTGCACGATGAAATATCAAAAATATTATCTATACGCGAATTCGCTGAACTTTTAATAGTAAAATTGTCAACTGTAGCTGCAAGTGTTCCACAAATGATAACAGCATTGTTTTTGTTTCTCACGCTACTTGTTACGGTCGCATCTGCTAAACGTTCTTTTTCAAAGCTGAAAATAATAAAAAATTATATGCGTAATACCATTGGTAAAGACTGTTTAAGCAATCTTTCAATACTTTCCATTGAAGCAAAAGCGGCTGGAAAAATATAAATAAAGAGGATCATTACTGATTTTGCCAATATGAAGTCAAAGAGCAAAGATTTTAATATACAAGGTCCATTAAGTTTTAGTTTCGTTCTTGTATTATTTTTATTTTGATTGCAATATGATATATGAAATAAATATATAACTTGTTTTTGTTAAAAAAAAATTATTGGGGGAATATTTTATTTCTGCGCGGGCGGGCCCAAATTGTGAAGTTCCGCCACTGCATATTATCCTTTCGTTAGAAAAAATCTCCCAAGCCTTTTTAATAATTTGTAAATTAGCTTTTTTATATGTTTTATAATATTATATGTTACTTTATGGTTCTACTAGAATACATATTTCAATGTATCCCATAGAATTTGCAACTTAAAAATTGTTTAACTATTAAGGTTACGAGTAGAGTTAATCATTCATCAAAATACTAATATGTATTATTTGAACACAAGAATTAAGATTGAAAATTTGTTTGTCAGTTAAAAGATAAACACATGCATCTAAAAAAATATTAATATTCTTTAAAAATTAAATTTTTGACATTGAAAGGTTTTCTTTAAGTAATTAATTTAATTTATAGAATTTTTTTGCTATTTAATCAATATTGTACTTATTTATTAAATTAATATAAGTAATCACTTCAAATTTTAAGTACACTTAACAATGTTATCGTTTTGAAAATATTAATAATTTAACAATTAAAATAAATTAAGTACATATATCAAAAACTATAAATATATGTATATAACATGTATAGAATTATATTAAACGTTGTCATATAGGTGATCAAATAACGATTATTTTTCGAACTTAAGTAGAAAAAAACAGAATTTTTTTTTAAGATTAGTTAAAAAATGTGTTATAAAATATAATTGCTTAATATAAGTATAGAGATTAAAAACAATTTTGAAATTAAACTTTATTAATTAAAATTAATAATGTTTTTTACACGCTTACAAAAAATACTTCAAAACGCCTTGACTACAAACATAAATTTTTACAACAATTTACTGTTTTAAAACGTAAATTTTCAAGTTACTTTATGGATATTATTATAATTTCTACATTATCTTCATGTTATCTTTAAATAATATTAAAATCCTTATCTAAATTACTAACCTGATTTTAGTTTATCAATTTTGATTTATTATTAATTAAATTAAAAAAGAAAGTTCAAACAATATAAAAAAAAGGAAAAAAAAAACACTATCCTCTAAATCAGAATTATTTGTTATGAAAAAAAAAAGTATAAAAATTTAAACTAAGAAACAATATTTAAATTTTTGATATCACCCACTTTAACAAAATTTTAGAACACAACAAAATTAAATCAACTGAAGATTTCAAACAGTAGCGAAATAACGATTATTATAAGAATTTTAAATTTAAACCTCTATCGCCAAAATTATTATTCTTTTTATTGTATATAGAGACATCTAGTATGAAATATAAATATTAATTTTCTTTTTCTATTAAGCATAACATGCGCCAATTATCAGGCTATTCAACATCTCAACATCAAGTGTCAAAACATTAACATTTTTTTTTTTAAATTATTTTAAATTTTAAAATGATTGTGCCTACATTTGATTGTGCTTTTTCTTAATTAAATTTTATTTAATTTGTACCAATTAACGTTTTAACGTGCAAACATTTTATTAAATAAAAAGAGGATTATATGATGTAAAATTATTTGGTATTATATATATACATATATACTTAATTAGAGACTATTATTTAATTTTAGTAATTTTATTAGTAATTTCACGGCTTACATTATTTACAGAGATCGTGAATCGTGACATGAAACCGTTGGAATAGATTAGTGCAAAATGTTATACATTTCTTAAAAAAAAAATTTACTTTTCTAATACAATTTAATATATAGTTTTTGAATTATGAGGTTATGTTTAAATTATGTAAAAATAATTTAAGTTATGTAAAAATTTTGAAAAATTTCTACTCTCATTCTTTTTTGACCACTTGTGGTTCTAATGTTAAAAAATATCCTTAAAAAAATATATTTAAATTCTGTTCTAAAAACTGAAATTGTCATCAGTTGCTAATCAGATTCCAAATTTTATATTAGTATAAAATTTGAGATATGTGGGTAAATAGAAAACTTTAAATGCAAAAAGAAAAAGGCAACATGTGGACATACATATATGTATGTATGTATAAAAAATATTTTCTTTAAATGTAATACATTTATTCAATAATTTCAATAATTGAAATTGAATTCAATGTATTTCAAAAACAAAAAATTTCTTTTGTACACAATTTATTTCACCATTTTACATTCTACAATTACTTCCTTAAATGAACCTGCAAAATTCGGTCAACTGCTGATTTCTGTGAAATGATTCGAAAATTGCGAGATATATTCAATGCGAAAGCTAAATTCCATGGTATTATAATTAGAAATGAGTGGAATAAATGAATTAAAGGAACAACAGATCCTGGTCTCAATTTTCTAAAAGAATTTTGTGATTGATTACCAGTTTGGAATACGAATAATTTCAAGATATTATTAATTTATTTTATGGTATTCTAAAAATTCCAAATTTTATGAAATTCTTATTCTAAAAATATAGAATAACGATAGAATTAATTCCGTGTAAATTATGTATGTCTATCTATAAATTTTCCGTGTATGTCTATCAAAATTAAATCTTTTCTCCATTTCCGTTAAAAAAATAATTCATATAATCAATTACACTTACAGCAATCCGTATGAAGCTAAATAAAAATTGTTTCTTTCAAAAAGCTTTTTTTTCTTTTAGAAAACAAACGATTTTTATGCAGGGTATTGTTTGTGTTTTTTTTTTTTTTTTTGTTTTGTAATGTATAAAACCAAAAAAGGTACAAAATAATTTAGTGATTCAAAAAAAGAAAAAATAAATTAACTTTTAAAAATTTAAACACATGCAAATGAGTAAAACAAATAAACACGTACCTAGTCAAACTTAAAATATTATTGGATAAGCTTCGGATTAGTGAATTCAAAACGATGAAAGTATGTTTTGTTTGATAATTAACCAGTTTGATAATTTTTAATTATTTTTCAAGGGTTTAAATTTAGGTTCTTACATTATTTTACTTCTATTTTAGATAGAAGATATACTTATGTATATAGAACTTTTAAATAAATATATACATATGTACAGTGTACACAATTATTTATTGTACATAGTGGATTGTATAGCGTAAGTAAGACTTGTAGGTGCTTATGAAAGGTATGTACTAATGAAAAATTTATTAATTTTTGTTTTTCTTGGGAAAGTTAAGAAGTGTTGCTATATGTATCAAAAAAGTAGTATTAAAATTAAAAGCAACTCATGCTGCAGGTCAGGCGCTTGCTTTGCTTCGCAACACAAACAAAAATAGAAACAAAAAATGCGTGTAAAAACCGCTAAGAGTACATAAGTACATACATGAGTAATAAGTACATATTTATGTTTGTACCTACATACATAAGTACATAAATTTTAAATTATTAAAAAGGTGTAAAACTAGAAATTGGAAATGGTTTAGTTATGACTAAAGAAGAAAAACAGAGTATGTAATTAATGTAACTCAAATACAGCACCATAATGAGTTGTTATGCTGCACATACACGGCGGACCCCTTTTTAGGAAAGGTCCGTGAACTTGATAAATTGTATCGGGTATGGGCAAGTTGTAAAACCATTTTGATGGTTGGAAAGTTGGTTGAATGGTAAAAATTTTGATTTTTATGGGCGGAATCTTTGATTTATAGTTGAGTTGTATCGTGTATGGGCAAGTTGTAAAACTTAAATGTCATTTTAACATTGATATTTTTTAATTTGAGAAAATAATAAAAATATAAAGTACATAATTACAATGGTTGGATAATAAACCTGTCCACCAACTTTACAACCTAGTCCGCCGTGTATGGCTAGCATTATCTTACGAGGTGCCTACATACATATGTATGTACATATGTGCATATTATTCTAGCGGAATTTGTATATACATACATATATAATATGACATATGTACCTATGTATGTAACATATATGAATGTAATATATGTATGTATGTATGTTCATAGTGCAAACCTTATGTATTATGAAATTATGTATAAACTGGGTTCATCTTTGATTTAATGATCTTCCACCTCTTCACAATTCGTTTGAGTACTGCATGCATACACATTGTATATAATTTTTTTTTTTTAATTGTCAATTGTCATTCTTCCATAAAAGTTGCATTAAAACTGTCAACACATCTACATACATACATACATACATACATATTATAGAAAATAAATTCAAAATTCTATATCTTTTTATTATTATCAATATAATTTCACCGTTCCTATTTTTCTAAAACTGTTTTTTTTTCTTTTTAACTTTTAAATATACATATTTTTGAATAAAATAAAATCGTTAAAAATATTTTTAAGTTTCTTTTTTTTTTAACCTTTTTTTATGTGTCGTTTACTCTTTATTTTTAATATATGTATGTACTTTCGTACTATGTACATACATATATGTATATACATATGTATCTATATAAATCTTGATTTACTTACAAATATGTGATAAGAATAATTTATTTAGGACTTAGGATAGCCATATATACTAATATTCTTTTACATTAATAACGATCTTTTTCATCAAATTAACCACGAATTTATACATATATGTACTTATGCATATATTTACGAAACGAATGTCTGAAAATATTGAAATCCATACAAGGTTTTGATTGTGTATTCAAAAAAAAAAAAAAAAATTTTTTTTAAATATAAAATTTAAAAATAAAAAAACAACAGTAGAAATTCTAAATAATGTTACGTGTCGACTTTCATTCACTATAATTTTTAATGAAAATTAAATTTAATCACAACAAATAAAAACTAAAAATAAGGATTTTTGGAAATACATAATTTGATCAAAAAAAAATAAAATTTTCTCTTTGAAAAATATTTATCAAGCACACAAACAATATAAAGTTCATAAAATATTGGGTAGACCTTTTATACATCGCAGACATCTTCTATGTACCTTTCAACTTTATAATACTAAACAGTAAACACAATGGCTATATTATTTTCAGTCTAGCACCACATTTGTTTTTGTACAAAGATGATGAAGATTTGCGTTAGTTCTGAGAACTATAATAGTAGAAATTTGTGTCGATATTTAAATTTAGATGTACATATAGTGACTTGAATCAAAAAAATGTCAGTTTCTATTAGACATATACTACATATTATACAAGTTTTTATTTTTTTTGTTTAGCATTAGTATATATATGGGATTAATTTCATTACCATTAAATTGATGATAATTATTATTTCTGTTTTGCTATTTTCGTTATTGTTTTATTTGTTTTTTAATTCTATGATCAATTTCACTGCCTATTTTATAAATGAAAATGTATGCATATAACATAATATGTATGGCTATGTTGTTACGAACATATACCTGTCCACTTTTTGATATAGTACTTTACCTTGTTATTTTCTGTATTTTGTTTATTTGTTTTTTTTTTTTTTTTTTATTTATTAGCTATACAGGTATTCAATCTTTAATACGACTAATCAACTGTTACTAACACCGTGCTACCAAATCGTGTTATATTTATTTATTAATTCAGTTTATTTGATGAATGACATAAATGTATGGTACTATAGATAAGCATTTATTAGCAATGTTTAAATATCCACCTTAGTCAGTTTGTTATCTGGTATTTAAAGATGGTAGAAAAATATTTTACAAAGATTAGTAGACATATTATATAAATGAAAAGAATCAAAAGAATTATGCTATTTTTTTTCTTTTATCCTTTAAAAGTCATTAGACTGCTACAAAAACTTAATTATAAAACTATATAAGTGTAGGGTTCTGCACTAAAATGTTTTCAAAAGCATGTAATAAATATTAGAGCAGGAAGTTTAAAAGTTTATATGAGATTTTCATTCTAGTTTATACTTATTTTCTTGACAAAGCTACATGAATGGTAAAATTTACAATGATATAGTACATAGTACTATAAAGCTCTAAGGACTTTAACAAGTTAAACACTTTTGTAAAAAAATTATATATGTATACTTTATAATTTAAAATATTATGGATGGATTCCATATTATTATGGAAATTAATAACAAAAAGCATTAAAATGATAAGTTCTTTCAGAATAAAACAAATAGTAAATTAAACTCAAATAAGATTTTTTATTATAAGGATAAAGTCTATATTTTACAGCTTAAAAAATACTGTATATCTTATTAAATACTATAGTAAATATACTAGTATATAAATATCTTAGTAAATACTTATATCACATTTAATTTTCAAAATATCTTAACCTGAACCAGCTAAATTTATTTTTTAAAAATTAATGAGAATTTTCTAAGACTTTTTAATTTTTGTGTCTCATTATCTTATATTAAAGGAGTACAAGAAAGATTTTGGGATCCTAGAGGATTGTTACTTTCCAAATGATTATAATTTTTTTTTTAAATACATACATACATAATATATAAAATATCATTTTATTGGAATTTTCTTTTAAAAATACATAGGACGTTTAGATTCAAAGTTTATTCATAGCTTTAATACATATAATTATAGGATCTTAAAAAATTATTAAAAATGGCATAGGACATAAGAAACAGACATTTAGGAAGTACGTATATGTATTTAAAACGTAAAAAATTATTTCAAAGAGGTTAAAGTGAACCAAACAAGTTATGAGTGGCAAAACCATTTTAGATTTTATTTAAATCAAACATTAATGTAATGATTTGTCTAAAAATATAGAAGTTATAAAAAAAAAAAAAAAAAATTAAGATGAAAATAAATTAAAGAATTAAAAAAAAAGAAATTTTATATTTTTTTTAAATAACGTGTTGCAATTAGAAAACCTGTACTTGTTAGTTACCGAAAAATAAAAGAAAAAAAAATACATAAATAAAATGTACTAATATAAAAGTATGTAGTATAAATTGTTATTATCAGTTATAACTAACTACTCTACACAATTTCAAAAAAAAAAAAAAACTAAAAAGAAAAAAGATCTAATTAGTATGCAACTCAAGATACTTGATTCCACTACTACCTAATATTTATTTCCTTTCGAAATTTTACATTTTTATTTATTTGTTTTTTTTTTTTTTTTTCTTCTTACTTTTCAGTTGTTTGTTACTTATTTTTTTATACAATATACTTTCTTATATATATTTTTTTTTTAAAAATTATTATTTGACATGAAGATTCTAATAAGATTTTGTATGATCGTAATCGTCTTAAAACCAAAATGACAAAATATAATAACAAGTCGAAAATAAAATCGAATTTAGTTTCAGTCAATTTTTAGAGCTTCAGACTACAACTTTTAATTTTTATATTTAACAAAAAAAAAAAAAAAATAAATAAATATATATTTAATATCGATATATTTATATAACATATATATTATACAAGTACATAAATATAAAAAGTAATTGTGTAAGATTTTTTTTTTTTTTTAATTTTGATTTTTTCATTGAAGTGTCTATAGAACATTTTTTTTTTCTTCGTTACTTACCGAAACTGTAAAGTGTTAATTAATCTGTTTAAACTTTAAACGTAAAGAATTTCTTTTTTTTTTTTTAGTATTTAAAGAATTTAAATTTTTCTGATCGCCAGAACATAGTAGTAAAAAATTTTTATGATCTTTTGTTTATTTTTTTTTTTTTTTTTTTTTTTTTTTTTTTTAAAGTGCTAATTTCCTTGTTTTCATAAAAAGAATTTAAAATTATTTTTTATTTAAATTTAAATAATTAAATATATAGATATAGTAGTTATTATACAAGAATGTGTTAACAAGAAATAGATAATCATTTGAGCTCATCAATCAAATCAATACAAAATAAGTATATATGTATATATAAATAATACATTATCTAAGTATGTATACTGTGAAAGTTCTGGCAAGATGTCGGCATAGCTGAAATTTTTTTTATTAAAAATTAAATATTATAAATCGGCTATGCCACATCAAGTCACGATATTTCATAGATTAAAACAACAATATTTGATTAAAGGATTTTTTTTTTTTGAAAATTTTATATAAAAAAAAGATTATAATGTACATGAAACACCTGACCACCTGAATTTATTTAAAAATTAAATAAAAAAAAAAAAAAAAAATTCATAAAATTTATTAAAATTCAATAAAAAATATTAAAATAAAAAAAAAATTTTTAAATTAAATTTATTTATAGTTACTTATGTAGATACATAAAATATTTTAGGTATGTATGTATGTACATATTTGTAAAATATTTTTTAAGAATTATTTTAATATTCAAAGAACGATTTTTATTTATTTTTTATTTTTTTTTTTTCAAAAAATAAAATATTTTTATTAGTGTACGTTTCCGTGGATTTTAAAAATGACCACTCCCTGGACTTTTAATTTTTTTTTTTGGTTTTATTAAAATAATTATTACATATTTGTAAAAAAGTAAAAAATTTATAGCATTATTTGAATTATTATTTTTTTTTATTATTAAATATGTATATAATTTTACAATAAATTTTGTAATTAAATTAAATTGAATCAAGTGTTTTGAATTTTGCACATTAAATGTATAAAACTCAGCTTGAACTTAAATCTCAATTTTTCAAAATAAAAAAAATATGTAAAGTATGTTTGAAAAAGTGAGATTGAGTTCAAGCTCAGTTTTATGCATTCAACTCTTTATGTTACACGAATTTAAAACAAAAATATACAAGGAGTATGACAGATTTTTTCATCATTTCCTTTTTTGTTCCTATTTCGTATTAAAATCAGATTAAAACTTAAAAGTTTGTATTAAAAAGTTTCTTGGATTTAATTCATATCGAGTTTTTACACCACCTGTATTCTTTCGTATAGTAACATGGTTAATAGAGTTCGTCTCATAACCTCTTATTAGCAAATTATCTTGATTATATGCTATAGGTCCTATAGGTAAGAGAAAGGGGTTATAAAACGTATACCGGCCAACCATCCTGGAAAGATTACAAGAATGAAAACGTACTTGCTTGAATGGTTAAAACAAAAAACAAATATTTTGTAAAACATAGCACACATACATTAATAAAATTAAAACTAAAAATATTTTATAAAATAACTTAAAAAGCTCACGAAGGTTTTTTTTTTATTTATTATTTTCATCTATAAGAAATAATTTGAATCCATATTTGTAAAATGAAAAACTTAATTATTCAAACAAAAACATTTTGAATTAAAATAATTAAAAATTGTTTGTTAATTTTTGTAAATTTATTAAAACAAATTAAACATATAATCAGAGAATTAATTTAAAATTTAAGACTTTTAACACTTCTTGATAAATAAATTAAACTAAATAAAAAAAAACTAATTAAATTTTATAATAATTTTGTAAATACATATTTTAAAAATAATATTAAATTTTTTTATTTTAAAAACAAATATATAACTAATATATTTTATATTTTTTTATATAACATTTAAGAAATAATCATTACAATCATCTGGCGCCAAAAATAAATATAAAAGATACATTTAACCGCCATAAAAATACCGTCATATTCGTTTACCGTTTTTTTTTTTTTTTTGTTTTTGTTTTGATTAAATATTTGTTTTAAATATTTTTTAGGTTTAAATAACTTTTAAAGATATGATTTTTATCTCTTATAGGTATTGAAGTTTGAAATCTGAAATAATACATACTACATAGATATGTTTATAGGTTCGTTGCATTATGATTTTATAAAACATTTTAATTGTCAATATTTCAAATAATTTTTTTAAATTAAAATTTTTTTTTTAAATTATAATTATTTATTTAAATTTAAAAATCACACACAAATATGTAATTTATCACAAAATTCAAGATTATTTAAATAAGGATATTCAAATTTATAAAACCATTAAATTTAAAAAATATGAGCCTGCGTTTATTGAACAGAAGAAGTTTTAATGATTTTATAATGGTTAAATAATAATTTTTTTGTTCCACTAAACATCGAAGTTATTTCCATACGAATTTTTTTTTTCGATTAATCGAAAAAATTAGTCGTTTTTTTAATTTCAGATTATTTTTGTTTAAAGTTTCTAATATTAAATTTTTTTTTTATTGTATTTTTATTTTGTTATTTTCTTCATTTTATTATTTTATCAATATAAAATTCGTAAATTAATAATTTTTAATCAGGATCTCTATATGCATAATATCAGCATCATTTAACAAGATTTATATTATATGTAAATTGATGAGGTTTACTATACAAAACGTAAGTTTATACTTTTACTTTGCGGTATTTGGTATTATACAAATCGCATAAACAAAATGCTTTCGATATTTATTCGACATTACCTGCCAAATGTCATAATTCAAATTTTAATATTTACAGGCGAGTAATCAACGGCTTAGTAAAATTAATAATTCCATCACAAACTGAAGCTTAATCAAATATGAATAATCAGTCCTTATAGGAGTGAGAAGGAGTGAAGAACAAAAAAATATCTTGTATGTATAAATGGAACTATATACTATCATTCTAAAAAAAAAAATTAAATACGAATATTATATAGCAACAGTGGATTTTGCAGAGAAGGAAGAGAGTAGAGTATAGTAGAGAATAAATTTCTGCTAGAAAGTAGAATTTGACAAAATTGAAGAAATACTTTCAGTTTTAGTTGGGATGCATTTACATAAGATATTTTCCAAAAATCGGTATTTTTTTTGTTTTTTTTTTTTTCTTTTTAAGAAGATTTAACAATATAAATATGTATTGCTCAATATGAATTGCCGATTTTGCTGCCATGCATCATAAATAAAAATATATTTGAAAATTAATCCAAATTATTTCATTATTAAAATTTAAAAATTTTTGTTCGCCCACTAAATTGTATGTTTTATAATTAAAAAAAAAAAATCTGTATGTATATTTTGTATAATATAAATTTTGTATTTTAAAAACTGATTTAACGTTTCATACTTTCATTCGCGTTTGTGTTTTCTTTGTTTGAGTTTGTGTCTTCGTTAAAATTTATATAAGACCATAATTTAACCAACATAAGACCAATAAGACCTATATATAATATATATATAAAAAAAAAAGTAGATAAAAGTTTAAATAAAAAACAAAATAAATTAACGTAGATAACTTAATCCTAGAAGTATGTAAATTTATATACATATACAAAATGGTGTATTTAACTACATATAATTTCTGATTTAACCTGTCCAGAATTTTTACAGCTAAATTTTTAATTGTAAGAAAATTGATTGAAAAGTAATATTATTTTCCAAATCAACTTGCGACCAAATATGTGATACACACATATTGTACATACATAATATTGTATAACATAAACCAAATAATAATATTACTACATTCACATACATATCTACAAATAATAAAAGTTTTTAGTAAGTTTTACTATTTCAATAATACTAAATTTGTTTTGGTAGCTTATATGTACCTATAAGCATCTATAAGTTTAAAAATTGAATATGAAAACAAATCAGAATTCTATGTTTTGAATTTTTTTTTTTTATATTATATCGTCCAGATATATAAATATCTCTCGATATTTTTAGGACCCTTTTCCCTTTGGCATGTGGACCATCTCGGTACAAGTATTCAATTATAAGTTGATAAGTTGATATAAGTTTTCAAGTATTCATTCGCCTAAAAGACCGGTTGACTGTTTTGAATTTAATTAAACATTTTTTAAATTAAATTAAATAAAAATTAAATTTTCTTAGTGTCAAAATGACACGAATTAAAGAGAAATATTTAAAATAATTAGATTTGTAATTTTATTATTTATTTTTTAATCGTATTCTTGTTGTAAATTAATTTTATTTTTTATTACATTTTTTTACGGTGAAAAATTTTTATTTTTAAGGTACTGGCGATACTTAAAAATTAATTTTATAACGACACCCAAAAACTTTTATAATACCCTAATATATTTATAACTTTTTTTCTTTGATTCGTGACGGTTTTTTTTTTTTCTTCATATGTAAGTACATATATATTTATAAAAAGAACTTACTTGATATTTTTACTTGTTAGACGAACAACTCGTCAAAATGTAAAGAATGTCAACAAGTTTTTATCGAAGAATTACTTACGAAATGCTATTCTTTAAATTTGACAAGGTGTGTCCAAAATTTTTTTATAATTTCTTATTTGTAACATTAATAAATAATTATAAGTAAAAATAAAATTTCCAAATTTTTTCGAAATGATTCATTAAAAAAAAAGAAAAGATAAATTGTGATTTAAATGTGAAGGGAAAAAGAAACAAAGAATTTATAATTAAGGTTCATTCAACTTTTTGATATTCCCTTATTATACATAAATTACGAATTAAAAGCTCCTAACATTTAAGAAACGGTTATTTTATTTAATAATCGAATGAAATTATTTATTCAAAAGACGTTTTACATATATATTTTCTAATTAAAAGAAATAATATTATTTTAACCGGATATAGCTTATTATGGGAAACGTGGTTAAACAGGAAGTTACTCGACCTAATACATTTTTTTTTTTTGTGTTTTATTGTTTTTACTTAATATGTATGTAAAACAGATATAAATGTTATTAAAAAAATAGTTTTAGGAAAAAAAATTATTTTACATGGCTTGAAAACCTCTAAAATTCATATCCACAAAGTTTTGAAAATTAAATAATTTTATCAAATCAATAAGATATCATTTTTGAATATCAGGTAATTAATTAGAAATGTAATGTAAATGTAATGTAATGTAATGTTAATTTATACTTTGGTAGCTTGTCCATAAACGTCCAACCTAAACCTACCATAAGAAATTAACTTTAATGTGAACTTTTTCTCATTCAGTTTGTTATTTTTTACTAAAAGTATTTAGTACTTTGAACAATATGCTTACAATATTTTTTAGTATATCTCTTTCCAATTATTCTTCATGAAATTAAGATTTTAAATGTAATTTTTAAATATCAAATTTATTTTTAGCTCAACTAACAAATCTATTAACTTTAAAGCTGATTATTTTTGTTCTCTAAGGTAAGTATTTTCAAAAGACATCAAAAAAATGTATACCTTTTGGTAGATGGGATGCGTAATTGGAGAGTGAAATATTATATAAGAATTGTAATAGAATAAAATTTTTTTGATAGCAGGATTTTAAATAGAAAATCATTATTAACCGCAAAAAAAAAATAAAATAACTTTCTGACTAAATTTACTTAAAAATAAACTCGTTAAATAAGAAAATAAAGCTAATGACAAATTGCTTAGTATTCGATTTTAAGCAAGAAATAAATATTTTAAAATTAGCACCCGAGTTCTCTTTCATATTTAATGTACATTATGGCCCAGTAACTAAAACATACATTTTACATTTTGTAAAATCTCTTATTTATTTATGAAAAGCTATATGCATCAAGAAGAAAAAAATATATTTTTATAATAAATAAATTTTCAAGTTTGATTGAGTAAAACTATTTATTAAATATTTTTACTGAGTAAATATTATTATTTATATTATTAATTCAAAAACTATGAACATTTTAAAAATAATACACCAATTTTTTATTTCATTGCTTTCAGTTAACGACATTTTCTAATTTTTTTTTTTATAACATTTACAGTATAATACTTAAGAAATTAAAATGATATTTAAAATTTCAAAGGAAATAAACAGCTAAATATTCAAATTGTTTTTACAAATTTTTTTTTTTATTATATATTATATTTCCTATTGTATTGTTCTTTATTTATTATCATTATATTATATATTTAAAATATATTCCCATTAAATAGAGGATTTTTTATATACATTTATAGTAATAATAAAAAAATGAAGTTATAATAAAAACACTCTTCAACAAAAAAAAATATTTAAAATAAAAATATAACAGCAAAATAATTATTATAATCTAGAAATAGCTCTTATGTCGTATTTAATTGTTACTTTAATACAACAAGAAACATTTTAACTAAGTATAATTTTTTAACAAATAATTTTCTGTAAAATTTCAAATTTTCTTTCAACTGTTAAAAATTTGAAAACAACTCAAAATGAACAGTTCTAAGATTTTTTTTTTTTACATAAAATTAATAAAGGTTTGGAATGCGATCTAAAAATTTAACGAACGTTTTTAAAAATTTAAAACAAAAATAAAATAATTTACAAAAACATTTCTTTTTATCAATTGTTGATTAAAATTTGAAATTTATCAGAAATTTTATGTAGAACTTTTTCTTTTTTATATATACGACAATTTATGCCTTTCCACTGATTGGTTTTTGATTTGGTTTCTCAGAATCTTTTTCCAATTGCTTGCCAAGATATTCCCTATAAATAAATATTTAATAATTAAATATATTATAAAATTTAAGTAATATTTAAAATAAAAAATTAAACAATAATTTTAATTTATAATTTTAAAACTATAGACAGAATTATGAAATTGTATTCTGAGATCATATTTCTTTCATTATTTGGAATTCAAAAGAACATTATCTGAATTTTTTCCATATGATTAGCTAATATTTTAATATGTACATTAATTTAAAAAAAAAAAAGCATTAACAAAATATTCAAATAATTTATATAATGTTTTAAAAAAAAAAATTTAAAATTTACTTGTAATATAAAATAAAAGTTTATAAAAACATTCCTCGAATCTGCATCTTTTTGAAAAATTCCGTTTATTGCTCGCTTTAAATTAAAATTTCTTATCTTAATTTTAACAACATACATGCAAATTATGAAACTTGATTAGTTTTTTAAAAACTAAAATAGCCTTCTTTACATTGGATTTTCTTTATTGTATTGAACAAAATAGCTTTCTAACCCAGTCCTTTTTTAATTTAAATATTAAAATTTTTAATTATAAATATTTTTAACTTATTTTAATTTCAACTTTGTAAATATATTTGTAAAGTTGCTTTAAGATGCAAAATATTTTCAAAACAACCATAAAATTTAAAATTATATAAATTTGTAATGAAAGAATTTAAATTACTTACCAGTTGTGAACCATTAATTTTTGAACAGCTAACAAAGCTTCATAACGAACATTGGCATCTTCGTGACTTAGAAGTTGCATAACCAACTGTTTTCCACCAAGTTGTTCAATAACACTGTAACACAACACAGTTATTTAAATATTGTTCAATAACAAAAAAAAAATTCTTACTGTTTTCCCCTTGGATAATGTCTAACATATTCACCAACATCATAACTAGCAACTGATAAAACCAATGGGTCTCTTGATGTTTCTAATAAATGAACTAAGATTCTCAATAACTCATAATTTCTTTCATTTAACCTCTGAGCATTTTCACGCCAAAATTTAGCTGATTTATGAACAGGAGACCACTCTAAACGACCACTCTTTACTTCAGTGGCATACTCATCAAATGATGATAAATCTTGAACAGAATTTTGTAACTTTTCACTTAAAAATTCAATATCAGAAATGATGTCTTCATCATCAAAGCGACGTTGTTGTAAAATTGAAATTTGTTTTAACACTTTTGATTGTACCATTGCAATACAATGTTCTTTAGCAATTTGTGGCTCTTCCGGTTTTTCAATTAAATTGCGGAATACAGCCAAAATAATTCTTGTAACCTAAAATTTAATTTTTGAAAAAATTGGGTAAACTTAAATTATTCTATTTCATACCTTTTCTTTGGCGCAGTCATTCAAAATATCTGCTAATATAGGAATAACATTAAACTTATTCATTTTTTCAGCTAATAACGGATTAAAAGTTAATACCCATAAGCAAAACACAAGCTGATATTGCACCTAGAATAATTTTATATTTTAACTAATTTAGTATGGTTATCGTTTAAAATTAATAATAAACTGTTTAATTAAAAAATCTAAATTACCTGGAAGTTAACTCTGGATGATAAAATACTAATGATTGTACTTATACCATCAACTGAAACAAAAGCAAAACGATATTCATCAACACGCAACATCATTTGTAGACAACGGCCAACCGATTGAATATATTCATTGCTCTTTATGTAACATAAAAACAGATACAATGTAATCATTAGAATTTTTATAATATTATGATAAATTTAGTTAGTTTTAAGGGAATGTTAAATTTTGCTAAAAATTATTTTATTAATTTGCTCATACGACACCGAAAAAATATCTACATCAATCAATCTTTTATTTAATATAAAAATATTACATCTGTCACCTGGTGAAAATCCTTTAATATCCTTTGCCTTAATATATTATAATAAATGATGACAACTGGGAAGTGGTTAGTGTATTAATTAAGATTTATAGACTTATAATTATAGGCTACATATCAACCAATAATAATTTTTTTCCTTATAAAAAAAATTACAATTATTATTGGAAAATTACTATTTATATATACGTCAAGAATTAATTAACTGATATTTAAAGAAAAGAAATTATTATTATATATAGTTTATTTTTTTTTTTTTTTTTGAATTATCTTAACGTATATTATTTGCAAACGATCGCGTTAAAAACATTTGAAAATTTTTTTTTACTTAATCGTTCTTTTTTAAAAACCACACTACACAATACCGGAATTTCTAGATGTTTTCCATCCCCTGGTGTGTGAGGTACTGTTCCATCTACAATTTCTTTGTAAGATTCATGTCCTGTTTGGTTTTGATGACCATTACCATGGCCATGTTGAACTTGATATTTTTCATGATGTCCATGCCCATGTCCATGCCCATGACCATGACTATGATGACCATGTAAATGTACAACAGTAGTTATACGTTTAGCTAATTCTGCCATTTCTTTAACATATGTATTGGCCTTCCACAGTTAAATTTGTTTGTTCAATATTTATAGAATTTTAATTTTTATTTTTTTTAATTTTGTCGAATTTGATCACACAAATTTAAAATACACATATTTAAGATTTTTATGTGATATAAAACAAAATATTTTTCGTTGATATTAAATATTTGATATTGATATTGTTATTGCAAAATTTGAAGTGTAAAATAAAATAAAAAATTTTTAAATATATTACATTTAGAAAAAAATATTTGTGACATTAACAATTTCTCATAAATTTTGTAATAAAGCAAAAATGTTGATATAATGGTCAAAAACAGTTAAAGGGAATCAAAAATACCCAAATGAATTTGATAATATGTACTTAAATATATTTCATTTTTTATGATTTATATCTGATGCACACGACAAAATGCTTATCTACTACTAATTAAAAATGATAATGGAATTTTTGAGGAAATTTATATTTTTTAAGCCGCAAATTTTTCTTTGAATGTACCAGCATTTTTAATGAAATAAAAAAGCACTTTAAAAACAGAAAAATATTTTCCAAAAAAAAAAAAATTTAATTACAATTATAATTAGTTTATATTTCAAATAATTAGAAAATTTATCCGAACAAAACAAATGTTACTTCCATTTAGTACTAAATAATTTTAAGGGACAGAAAAATAATAACAAATATTTTTACATAAGATATTCATATGTATAGGTACTTTAATTACATATTATCATTTCTTTAAAAAGAATTTATTTCATGTAATAGTAGTAATAGATTATAACATATTAAGTGAAAGATAAATGATTTTTGAAGCAAAAAAAATTACTATGAAATTAAAATTTATTTTAAAAAAACTTCTACTTAGCAAAAATTTAATAATTATAGAGAACTTTTAATTCACAAAGCCACAAAATATTATAATAATTCCAAAATTCCATATGAACCGATGATATACTAAATTATTATCTGAAGCAATTATTCAGTTCCCCTTTAATTTATGTGATAGTCGATAAAATAAAAGATATGAATTTAAATATTATGCCGCATTCTTAAAGTTTTATAATGAACAAGGCATACACATCTCACAATATATTATGGCATATGCAAATTAATGTAATAAGAACACAAGCTAAATTATTAACAAAAAATTTCAATTCACAAACAATCAACTGAATTTTGTATCATTATACTTATATCCCAACTTAAATATATATATATATATATTTTAAATATATAAAACAAATTTTCACACATTTGGAATTAATTATTATAAAATACAAAGCTAAAAGTGGTAGTCTTTTATTTATTAGCATCAATTATATTTCACAAAAACTGTTAGTTTTAATTTCTTCTACGAGCATTTAGTTATTAGTACCTTATCATGGGTATATATTAACTATCGTTATGAAAAAGGTGCATTGGTATATATTTCAGTATAAAAACTTGTTAGTAGATGTAGATTTATTTTACTTTATTTTCTATTATATTAATTAATAATGTTATACGCCTTTAAACAAAATTTTAACAATTCGTTAAAAAAAAACTTACATGTTCAACTAATTGATCCTTTAAAAATTGTAAATAGAAATTTAAATCAGATTTGGGCATCATAATTTTACCCCAACACGCCAATTTAGCAATAATTCTTGATGACATATTAACAATAAAAGGATCTTGACGATTTAATAAATTCAAAAAGGCTCCCCATACTTCTTGTTTACGTTTAGCTGAATAATCATGAAATATATTAACTCTTGTTCGATCTTCTTGTAGAATATCATCAATCATAACTAATAAGTATTGAATTGTCTGATCTTTTGTAATATGTGAAATCATGTTCAAAAGAGTTTTAGCTGTTTGACTAGGTTGTTTTTGTAAATAATCAGCACGTTCTGGTCCATCTAGAGCAGTAACACATTGAAACTCATCATTGGATATTATTTTTGATTGGGAATAAGTTTGCCAATTAGGCTTGTTTTGACGTACATCTCCTGCTTGTTGCTGCAATACACTAGTTGCAGCAATCATATCTAAAAATTATTTCCATTTTTAATATATTATACAAACTTGGATGATTTCTTTAATTTATTAAACTACAGCAAATAATTTTTGTAATGAATGTTTGGATAAAGGATCTTGTGATTTAAAATGTTGCTAACTTACCAATATTTTCTTCTGGTAGTTGTGGAATCATACTTTTTACATTTGTGGCTGACATTTTAAAGTTTCAATCTTAAAATATGTTTATTAAATGTAATTTTTACTAAAATAAAATTTAGTTATTAAAGAAAATGTAAAATTTTCTACGACGAAAATCAATTTTTGCTCACCTGACAGCTGGGTCTTGTGACTTCTAAAATATCTATTTTAAAATTTTGAAGGAATAAAAAATTAACAAAATTTGACAATTAATTTTTAGAACAGTTTAGAAAAAAATAAATTTCAAAATCAGGGTAAATTTTTTGACAATTAAAATAACGAATGATTTATTCAAATGTCAAATTATTTCAGCTGATAAGTACCATCATACTCAATAGTACTGAATAGTACCATACCAATATAAAATTAAAGGCATAAAATTTTCTTTTACTTTTACAAAATTCTTTATTTGTTTAATCTGGCTTTATAAAAAATGGCAACAAGTTTTGAATCGGGAGCATCAAATAGAAATGCTGCTTACAATAATTTAGGAGGTCCTCATGGTCTAGGTTAAACATTTTTCAATTTTATATTTAAAATTTTACAAAATATAAAATATTTTAGGTGATCCAAATGATACGTCTTTGCGTCGGGTTGAATCGGAAGTTATGATTCCAAAAATTATGAGAGATCGAGCAAAAGCAACACATTGTTCTAAAGAAGTCAAAGAATTTGAATTATGTTGCAAGGCGAATAATATTTTAATGGTAGTAAAATGCAGAGGTCAAAATACTGCTCTTAAAGATTGCTTAGGTAAATGGTATCAAAACGAAGAATTTAAAAATGAATGTAAAAAAATTTATTTAGAAGAACGAAGAGAATATCGTACAACAGGGATACCTAAAAAAAATAGAGTTCAAAAAATGTAAAAATTTAATTGTATATTATTATAGTCGGATAATTTTAATTGTTAAAATCTTGTTAAAATATAAAAAATATTTTATTCGCAATTTTTAGAAAAAGCAAATCGTTTCAAAATTATTTCTTGTACTTTAAAATCAGTTAGTCTTTTGAATACCTCATTTAAATTATTTAAATCTAAATTATTTGGTTTGTAAATTTGTAAAACCATTACGTCTTTATCAGCTGATTCAGCTACTCTTTGTATGACTTGAATATTCTTTGTAGATATTGATACGTCTGCATTTATTATGATAGCTGCGAAACTTGCATGGTATAAACGAACATTGCCTTTATATAACACTAAAAATAAATTTATTTTAAATAAAGAATTAAAATTTATTTAAATCACTTTACAAAAATTGGCTCCAAACTTAATACCACTTTTGATTATCCATTCATTAGATTTTAAATACAAATAAACAACTAACGAATCAATAAAATTTGACTTTATTGCACAAAATTTATTAAAAAGTTCATAATCATCAATTATTTCTCCTTTAATACATTTTATTTCAAGAACATTAACAAAGTGTGTTAAGAAAAATGCTTCTTCTAAATCTAGAACCAATGTTTCATTTGAATTTATAGTGCTTGTTGAATCTTTGCCAGCTTTTTTTAAAAGTCTTGGAGCACTTCTTGAAATAGATCCTTTTCCATAACAACCATTATTATGTATTTTTCCAAAATATGAACTTTCAATTATTACCACAGAAAAGCCATTAAATAAAGCAGGAATTTTTTCATTCGTTTTTGTTAATGGAAAAGGTAAAGAATTAGTTTGTATAAACGGGAAGAATTTTTTTCTTTTCAATTTTAATTTGTAAACCATAGTTGAATCCTACCTTTATATTTTAGTTTGTTTACTAAATAATAGTTATTAAAAACATATTGAAAATTGTCAAAAATGTTTTGACATATATGATGAAATATTGAACCCAAAGGGATGGTAATGTAGATAATTATACATTAGTACTACTGATATTTTTATAGCAAATTGTGTACTGTATAACATCGCTATTTAGTTGACCGATGTAATTGATTATTGTTTTTTTTTTTTTTGGTTTTCTAAATTAGAACTCGAATTAAAGAATTGAAGACTTTTAAATAAAATATTGAATAATATTAATATATGTATATTTACACTCAAATTGTTATAGATATCCGACATAAAATGTTATTTATAAGTATAATATACTTTTATAATAATCACAAATGATATAATAATAACAGTACTTGAATTGTAGATACATGGTAACACAGCTCAACAGTTTAAGTTTGTAGGTGTTTATTTTTACAATAACAATGCAAATGACAAATTAAAAGAAAAATATTAAATTTTAAGATATTAGAGTTAAAATAATAAAGTAAAGTAGTTTAAAAAAGCCTTAAACTTTCAATTTAAGTAATATAATTAAATTTTAGTGTAATTAAACTATATGGATGGCGCAGTTTACATGGTATTTTTTTTTTTTTAAATATTCAAATATTATTTAAAATAATTTAAATTCAGGTATCATCCTCAAAAATGTGATGAAAATGGTAGAAATAAAATTCCAAGTGATCAAGTACCTCTTTGTTCAATCACGGATGTTCAGTTGAGATTTCTTTGTCCAGATGATATCGACGATGTATAACCATTTTTTGAATATTAATTAATTCATTAGATTAACTACATGTACAAATGTGTATATTTATTTATAAAAAAAAAATAAACTTTATTTTAGGTTCGGACTTTATGTCAAGATTGGTTTCCGATTGACTATCCGCTTGCGTGGTATGAAGCTATTACCTCAAGTTCACGATTTTTTGCCTTAGCGGCTGTTTATAATTTAGCTATTATTGGTTTAATCGTTGCTGAAATAAGACCTTATCGCCATTTAAGTAAAGAGGTATTATCTTTTTAAGTAATTTTTTTTTTGTTTTGTATACAAAGTAATTTGTTTCAATTTATTATATAGGACAAAGGTATTTTACCCGACTCAATGGGTAGAACAGCTGATGTTGGCTATATATTATCATTAGGTGTTCATAGAAAACATAGACGCAATGGAATAGCTTCTTTATTACTGGATTCTTTAATTCATCATTTAACAACTGCAGAAAGATTTAGTGTTAAAGCAATTTTCCTTCATGTATTAACTACTAATCAACCAGCAATATTATTTTATGAAAAACGAAAGTAATATTTTTTACTATTCTTTTAAAAGTTTATTTAATAATTGTTTTTTTTTTTTTTGGTTTTAGATTTCATTTACATTCGTTCTTACCTTATTATTATAATATCCGGGGAAAAGGAAAAGATGGTTTTACATATGTGACGTATATAAATGGAGGTCATCCACCCTGGGGTTTATTATATCCTTTTCAAAACAAAATTTTTTCATATACAATTTTATTCATTATTTTTATTTGTTTTGTAATATATTATTTATATAGTTTTTCTCTTTTTTCTATATTTTCATAAATTCTTTATATGAGCATTCAATTTAAAATTGATTGAAAGCTTTACCAATAATTGATTTCAGTTAAAAAAAATCATTTTGTAAATTATGTAATTCCTTAACTTCATTGCACAGATCATATTAAATACTGGAGCTCAAAAATTTTATCAATTGGTGGCTTTTGCAGTTGGATTGGAACACGTATTCAACATGTTTTTCATTGGTTATTTCGTAGAACTGTTTCAAGATTTAATTTTGCACATTGAAGGAAATTTTTTTTTTTTTAATTTTTTACTCTAAGCAGTAAAGTGACTTTTATTTGAAAATATAAAATTAATTTATTTATATGTCTTATGTATATGGTCTTCAGTTTTGTAATTTATTTCTCCGTGTATTTATTAAATAGATTATATTTATCTGTTCTGTTTAATCCATTTTCTATTTAAACCATTTTTTTATATTTTAATATTTATTTAACAAAATTTATTTATTTCTAAATAAATTATTTTTTTTTTTTCATTATTTTCTATAGTTACATGCAATTCTATTTAATTCATAAATGATATTAGCGCAAATTAAAGTAAACCAAAATTTTTATTAAATTGCACAATTTAATTTAATATATTTAATGTAAGAGATTGATTTTTAATAATATAATTAAAAATTTAACAAAATGTATTACACATGCATTCTTTTAAAGTTGTAAAAAAGTATAAAAATGTTATTTGATTTAAAGACACATTAAATATTTTTAAATAAAATTTATTTTTTCTTAGTTACAGTTATTACAACATCAATATATTTTTTACAGAAAAAAAAAAAAAAAGAAATTTTCATTATCAATATTTTTTTCCATAATTTAAGACTTCAAAAAAAAAAAGAAAATAATGATTGTTTTTAGTGTAAGAATAGTATTGATCGTTAATTGTTATATTTGTCAATAACTAAGAATGCATTTTTATTAGTGTTAAGGAATTATTATGTATTATTATTTCTAAAATACCAAAGTAATATATTTTTATTTTACCTGACTATTAATAAAAAGGTTATTTAAAAAAAAAATATTTAGCTATTTACCAGTAATATTTTATATATAAATTTGAATAACTGTAGAAATTTAAGTGATTTAAAAATTAAAACTATATTGGAGAATAACTGCCAATACTATATATGTGAAAAATAAAAAACACAAAAATAGTGATTTTGTTTTTTAAAAGAAAATTCTTCCTATTAAAAAAAGATGTCAATATTTTTTTTAAAGAACAAATTTTATCTATGGTATTTTTTAATTCCTGAAAATAATTTATTTTAATTTTTAACATAGTTATTTAAAAATTTTAATTAATTTAAAGTTTTTAAAATACTATATATATTTAGTTATCTTTTTTTTGTAAATTTTTTCAATTAAAACTTTACTATACTTTTTAATTATCAGTTGGTTTTTAAATAAAATAAAAAATTATTAAAAATTTTTCTTAAAATTTCAAAATAAAGTTTTGTTTTAAATTGATTTGCTATATTATTAATTTAGCATTTAAAAAAAAAACAATAGATATAGTACATATAAAATTTGTATATGTTATTATAAAAGAAAAAAACAAACTAATAGTTAATTTAAATTATATTTTATTAAATTTTTTCTTTGCAAAAATTTATTGGATCATATAATTCAGAATTTGTATGAGATCCCAAAATATATCATGTTATATACAGATCATTCGATTGAATAATTGAAGACAATAAAAATATTTTCCAATTAGAATATTTTATTTTAATAGAATTTTACTTTTAAAATTCTGAAATTTTTAAATTTTATAGATAATAAAAATAGAATATAAGTTCAGAATTTCATTGCTGTGAAATCAAAAAAGAAAAAAACTTAAGTTTGTAACTACTTTGTGTGAAATCAATTCTTAAGTTTTTAATCCACAGTTAGGTTCTTTGAATCAAAGTTATTCATTTTTTTTTTGGCATAAAATTCTATAAAATCATAATATATAAAACAATTATTTAACTTTTTATTTTAACTAACATAACTTATATTATAATACATATGTAAGTTGAACTGAAAAATAATACAAAAACTTATTATTATACTCATATTATATTGTATTTTTCGGTTATTTACAAAAAATATTTCAATATTAATAATTTTATATACGATTAAATTTTTCAAACAACATTTGGTTCTAATAAAAAAAAAAAAAATTCTAAACATATATTAAAAAAAATATAAAATACAAATATGTAGTTATCTTTAAAGACAAATATATTATACGTACCTTAAATCACTGTAATATCTAATTTTAATTAATATCTATAATATTAGTTAATTTATTTTCAGGAATTTAATAACATAAATTTTTTTTATTATTGTATAAAATAAATAGGGAGATGCCAAAAAATAATTTTAAAAATATATAAGAAATATATAATTTGTTAAAAGAACCAATATAAATTACCTACTAGTAAAATAATTTGTAAAAAAAAAAAACTTTTATTTAAAAAAATTTTTTAGTTAATTTTTTTTATTTTTCTTTCTTTTTGGTACTGTATAAAAAAATAGTTATGTAAATAAATATTAAATGTTTTTGGAAAAAATAATACTTTCTTTTTCTGAAATACAAATTAAATTTATAATTTATTTTAATTTTTATTCTTTATTATAATAATACTTTATTTATCAGAATCAGCTTATCGTTAAAAACAAGGGAACAAAATACAGTAGAAAGAAACTAAGAAAGATCAAAAAATTCAAATAATAATTTTTCATTCAAGTTTCAACATAATAAGAATGAATTAAAATATGTATAATCAATTCACCTTCAAAATCCTTCCTATTTATTTTTTTTGTTATCATTAAGAACAAATTTTAACAATTAGTTGTTGTTATTTAAGCAATTTGTTGTGAAAAGTTTTGCGAATTGTTTTTTTTTTGATAAATTATCTACATTATGTTCAATATGGTCATTATGCTAGTGCAATTTGTAAAATAAAAAATTAGGATAAATGGGATTTTGGCATATGGTTTTTGCGGGCCCTCTTCGCTCCCCAATATTTTATAGTTTAAAAAAGAATACTTTGAGTCAGTTAAATAACCTAACTGTATTAAAGAAACGTTTTTATAACTGCCATTGTCGAAAAGAATAGTTAATAAAACAATACGAAAAAAAAAACGCACAGTGAAATTGATTGTATAGTATTGAAATTGATTGTACATTTATTATGTTATATATGTATTATGTTATATGTATTTTAAATTTGAAACTAGACTTTCTGTTGTTTAAACATTTTATTTTAATTCAAAATTAAACAGAATACTTAATAGCTAAAGTTGCAAAAATAATACAATAAATGATAAAAAAAACTCTATCAATTGCTGTTGCAAAAACAATCCAATCATTTTGAATTGATTTCTTTGGTGTATTTGGTGCTGATAATTCAAATATTTGTGGATCTTGTGAACTGTTACCATCTTCTTTTGGTTCTTCATCATCACAACTTATTGAATTTGTAGTTGTATTTAAATGTGATAAACAAAAAGTTTTTCCTACTGGTCCATTTAAAATATTTCTTAACCATTGTGGTAAACGTTTTTCATGATTAAAATCAGCAATAAAAAGAACAATAACAGATATAATCATTGAAATACCAGTTAATAAAAGGCTGCTACTTAAAAATATCACTTTATATAAAAAAAAAACAGAAATTATATTTTAATAATCAAAAATCAAATAATATAATTTTAATCTTAATTTACCAACAAATGGTGTACGATCAGCTAATGCTGGTAATAATTGCCCAAAATACATTAAAAATGCTACAATCAATATAGCACATACACCATTTATTAAAATTTTTTCACCAGATTTTGGAGGTAACCAAAATCCTGATAACATCAATAAGACTATACAAGAAGTTGATGTTATTAAAATTGTTTTATATAATGCTGATTGGCGTTCAACTTCAAAAATAAATTCTACATATTCATATTTTGTTATTGGATCAGTTCCATTTTTGGTATAAAATTTTGTATTTTTCCATTCATTAGAAAATCTGTCATTTGAATCACTGTCAAGGCAACTAACATCATCTGAAAAAACAACTTTTATGTCACGTGATGACCAAGTACCCAACTTTAAAGAACAATTTTGTTTATCATATGGCCACATTTCAAAATTCATATCACAAAATACATTGAATTCATGTGGGGGAACCCATAACATATAACCACTGTAATATGCTATTATTAACGTATCAACATAATTTTCCGATGATGGATCAACAGAGTTAAATGAAACAATTTCTGGTTCCCAAATTTCATGAACAGCAAAATTAACTAATGTTATATTACCATAATCCTTTGGATTCCATCTAAGTTTATTATCTTGCCATTTCTAGGAATTAAAAATTTTAAATACTTTTTGTAAACTGAATTTCATTTTAATTATATACATTTATGTAATTATAAATTTTATAAATATAATTCTAATTTTTATTTTTTTTAGTATGAAAATGATAATTATATTTTGCCTGTTAATTGTCAGTCCTTTAACAATTGTTGTCATTGGCAAAAGGATATGAGAATAGATTAGTGATGCTACACCACATTAACGTTTCAAGCCTTTGTGTACCCCGACTTAGAGAATCGCTACAGTTATTAAAAAATCATTATTGAATCAGGTAAGGTGGATAGTTATATTGAAGTGATAGTTATTATTTAGTGGATTTTCATCGCGTAATTTTATTAAAAAAATTGTAATTTATTAATTAACACGATTATTTGGTTTAACATTAAAAAAGCAAAATTTTTCGACTCATAAAAGTTTTAAATACTACTCTAATTCCCTTTTTACTCTTCAACAACTATAATATTACATAATATAATACAGTTTTTATCTGATGTTTATTTATCTGAATATTGTACAGCTACGAGAGGAGATCGGTTAATTGTTTAAAAAATGTATACATAAATCCTACAATATTGGATTTTCCGTTAATTTTTTTTATTTTATTAAGCGATTTCTGGCTTTTAAAAGACGGTATTTCACGTCCACATGGCGAACATTGGTTAAAGTTTTCAACTAGCAAAAGCCGCACTTCGGTAAAACCTCATTGGTTACGATATCGTCTCTGCACAAAGCAAAGATATTTTTTTATATTATCTAATTATAATTAAGTTTAACAGAACTACATTTAGTAAATATTTAAATGAATATTAGCATTCTTTGTCGAACGTTACTTAATTAGATCAAGAAAGCATTTTTTTTTTTTTGTTTCATTAAATTTTATTACTTACAATTACTAGCCATAGATAAATTTTAAATAATCCTTGATGTTCATCTAAATCAATAACCCTGGCATTAGTACATATAGAGACGACAGGATTTAAATCTGGTTTCGAATATTTATCGTAATTATTTAATAAATCACGTTTTAATCTATCCATATCGTTATCATTCCATAATTTTTTTATAGTTGTATTTGTAGCTGCAACTGCTGCTGTTGCTGTTGCTCCTGCTATACAGTATTTAAATAAGTTAATTAATTTATTTAAAAAAAATATTTTTGTTTCTATTATGTTATTATATATTTTTTCAAGTGCGATATATATGTATGTATAGTTAATTATAATAATTATATTTATACGCTTTCGAAAAAATTTCCCTTCATGTCACGTTTTTAATAAACACAGTATACTGTTTATATTTTTGTGTAAGTTAACACTTTCGATTTTTACATATGTATGTACATATATTTTGTAAATGTGAGAAATTATTAAAAGATTATTAAAAAATGATATTGAATGCATTATTTATTTATTATAATATATAAAATTATAAATTGCAACATTGTCGTTGTCCTGAAATTGCTTGGGTTATTTGTAATAATAAATTAATATTTTATTTTAAATTAAAAAAAAAAATGGAAAAAAATAATGCAAGAACTCTTTTTTTTTTTTAATAAATTTCATTGGAATATTTTTCTTATATATATATATTTTAAAAAATATATATTTAAAAAAAAAATTTAAAACAAGTATATAATTATTTTCTAGTTCCTGAAATTTTGTTTTGTTGCGTTTTTAAAATAAATTTGAATAAAAGATTAATTATAAGGATAAGTGAAACTAATTTTAAGTTATAGGTATTTAAAAATTTTGTTCTTGTTTTAAAATGCTCAAATGAATTTACTTAAAAAATTTAATTTATCAAACAAAGTGATAATAATCGGTGATGATAACTTCATTTTCACTCAAAGCTGATTACAGTGATGAACCTTCCGTTCTCATGCATTTGTACTTCCCAAACTTGTATTTTTTTATACATAAGTCATATTTTCTATACAAATTTTCAACTAATTTAGTTTCTCTAAAGTCTAAGAAGATAAGGTGAGGTGAAATGTATATATGGTAATAATTTATAAAAGAACATAAATGTGAATTACCAACAACTTCATCTACTCAATTCTTCAAGAAACAAATGAAAAAGTTCTATAAAATAAATTCAAATTTTCTTCTAAACCTTATTAAAAAAAATATTATATATTTTAACTAGATATATTATAAATTTTATATATTTTTTAATATTAATATTTTAATTAATAAATTTATTAAAAACAATTTCAATATCTCTAATATTTTTAACTTTTAATAAATGAACGTTAATATAAAATAATTATATAAAAAACCATAACAAAAATTAACTCTGACCATTGAATCAGCAGCCTATGCTTAACAAAAATATTAACATAAATTTTGAATTAAAATTTCAATTGGAATAAAATTTCAAATATTAAAATACAAAAAAAAAAAAAATATAATTAATTTTACATAAAATTTATAATTAAATTAAATTTAATATATACTTACTTGATTCTTCATTTTCTGCCTTCAAAAAATTCAATCCAACAAATAAACATAAGATTATTAAAATATTTTGCAGTGAAATCATAATTTTATTTTTTTTAATTTTTTAATTCTTTTAATTAAATGAAATAGTTATATAAAAATTGATTTTATTGAATATTAAAAAATGAATCTATTTTTTATATTCCTTTATAAAAAATTAAAAACAAAATTTGTTCTTATTATAATATATGACATATACATATATGTATATATGAATTTTTCCTCAGCTTATCAAAATTATGTGTTATCACTACTGAACGAACCTATGGTGAAAACTGATTTATTATTTTAAAATAAAAATAAAAATACTTAAATTTTATTCTCAAAAATTAAGAATAAATTTAATCTTTTTAAAATAAGTGGGGGGACAATAATAATTTTATTTATTTTTGAATAATAAATATTGCAATACATATAATATTTGTATAATAAGAGATGAAAAATATCTCTATGTAGAATTAAACCGATTATTATAATATATTATGAGAGTTATTTAAAGTTTTTACGTGACAGGGGGTGTTCGCAAAATGAGTAAAATATATGTATGAAAAATGTAATATAATTTGTTTATAATATAATGCTTTTATATTTATATATATAGGGAATATATTTAAATAAACATTAAAATATGTTAACTAACGCCAGATAATTGATGCATTAAAATATGTCATTTTAATGCTATATAAAATAATATCATTGTAAGTCAGAATCTCTTATTGCCCATTTTATATAATATTATAATAAAAAAAAATATATAATGTGCTTCAAATAACTTCAATTGACTAAAATATCACCTCACGTTTACCACACTTGTCACTACTTTAAATTTGTGATTGAACATTTTATTTTTGATATGCATTCACATTACTTTAATGTGCAATTTTCAACACTTCTAACCCCATTTATATACATTTATTTTAACCAGTTACATTTTGATTGCAATCACATATATATAAGTACATAGATTTAAAAATTACAAATTAATCGCAATGTTCTTGAATTATCGATCCTTTTTACCGAAATACCAAAATCCTTTTTGTATTGAATTTTTTTTTTATTATATTCTGTAAGTTATAACGTATGTATTAAAGTTACATAATATTTGTTTTATATAGAAAATATGTTTGAATTAGTATGTGAGTTATAATACATGATCATAATTTATTTGTTTTAATATATAAATAATTAATATTAATATAGCTTCAATTAAATAAATAACTCTTTCTTTCGAGATTCATCAATTTACAATGGAAATTAAATAAAAGTTCACAGCATCGATTTTTTTTTTGTTCTGAAAGCTAATTCATTTGACCAAACTGTTATAATACTTTTAAATACTGATTAAATCTTTATTTAAATCGAATTTAAATGCTAAAATTGTTTTAGTTAAAGGTCCAGCTAATAAAAAGGGATGAGAACAGTATTTTATTTATAATATCGCTAAATATTAAAAAAATTATTTCAAAGTAAAAAATTTTAATAATTTTAGATAATTTAAAAAATAAAATATGTAATAATATAAGAAATTTTAACGTTAAATTAAGACATAGCATCCTTAATGGCCGAGCAGTCAAGTGGATCATACATCAACTGTATAGCAGTGTAAATTGAAAGCTGCAAAAAATACAAGAGTTTTTAATATAATAAAAGAAATAACTATCATACTGGAAACATTATCTTTAATTAGAAATCCCCCTTCTAATCATATACAATGTAAATAAAAAATATATTATATTATACAAAGATAAATCAAATAGTATTACAGTTGCCATTATTGTAAAGAGATAAAGAAATTACCGCTAAAAATTAACATACAAAAATGAAATAGTATACATATAAGTTAAATTTTGGTACATCTGAGATTCTTAAATTTTAATTTTAAATAAAATATTTTTATATAAAAATTATATAATTTTGCAATAATTGCTTAACTGCAGAAAATTAGTTCTGATTAAAGAAATAATCGAACTATACGCATGCGTAAACGCAGATAATCATATTAATATACGAATAAAAAAATTTTAAACGGAATTCTATTAAGAAATGTATATATATATTTTTAATTTTTAAGATATTGAGCGCTGTCCATATAGTTATTTATATATGTATATATCTAATTATCAATTACATAATATAGATTAATTCACAATATTCTTGAAATTTATCTTTGTGCAAAAGAACTTTAAGGTATACCTTATACAGAAATTGTATAAGGCATAATAAAAATATATTATTTTTGAACTTTTACATTTTGTATATTGTATTACATAAAATAATCAAGGACTGAAAAAAAAATAAATAATAAATTGTGTAAAATATTAAATAATGTATAAAAATAAAAGATGTAGAATTTAAAATATGTATGTATATATATATCTTTAAAATTAAATTTATAAATATTAATAATCATAAAATTTATTTGAGTTCATAGGTCCATTTATCATCCTATTTTTATCTATATAATATATAATATTATATTTCTCTTCAATTATTTAATTTAACCAATAATAACTTTAAAAATCACAAATAATAGATATATATATATATTTAATATATCTGTATATATATATCTATATATATATATATACATTTATTTTTTAATAATTAAATTCTATTGATGCAAGATTTGAAAGAATTGGTACTTATTCTTAATGATGATAAAAAATGATTTCATTTTCTTTTTAAATGGTTTAGATTAGATTATAAAAATCTAATAAAAAACTTTTAATAAAATTAATATGGATTATGTATATAATATGTATTATATATGATTGAAAAATATTTTTAATGTTAAAAAAAAATTTAAAAGTTTCACTATCACTTGGAATAAAAATAATTTGTAAACATTTCTTTCTTATTATTACATTTGTTTTATTTTTTACTATTTTTATTATTTCCTTGTTTATATTCTGTCACTTTAAAACGCTTTTTTTGGATCACTTATTCTGTTTTTTTTTTTTTTTGTTTTTTTTATAAATCAAAATATTTAATATAATTAAATTATGATGTAAGAATATTATAAAAATATCATTTTAAGTGTAGACCTCATCCATTGTTCAACCACTTAAAAAAAAAAAAAAAAAATTTTTATTAAGAGTTTTGTGATGGTTTTTTTTTTCTTTTATTATTCTTTTTTAATTCACAAAATTCTACATTTTTTTGACTCCTCTATATAATATATGTATATGTACTATATATGAAATGACTATTATGTAAAATTAATATAATTTAAAATTTAACATTATTTTTTGGTTAAATATATATGTACATACTTAAATAGAATACAATGATTTAAAATGTGTTATCATTTCTTTTATAATCATAATTCATATATGTACGCATATATATATGTACGTAACATTCATAATATTTTTAAAAAGTACCGAGTATAATAAAATTTCATACTAAAAAAATAGAATAAAAACAGCGCAATGATATTATAAAATTAATTTTCTTTCATAAAAAATTAAAATAATAAAAGAAAATATACATATGTATATAAAATAATTTAATATTTTTATGCTCGCGCATTAAAAAATATCTTTTAGTTTTATTTTACAATTGATCGCGATCAGTTTTGTGATAAGAAATAAAAAGTGACAAAAAAAAAAAAAATAAGGCCATGTTTAAATTACTATCATATATTACTTTAAGTTCTATTTTAATAATTATTATCTATTTAAATAAAACAACGGCTGATGGTAAGTATTTAGAATAAAACAAAAAAAAACAAAAACAAAAATCATATGTGCATAATATTATAATTATTAATTATTTTAAGATACATATATTTTCAAAACAAACAAAAAAAATATTACAAAGTATGTAAAAAACAAAAATCTTAGTTAAAAATATGTGCAAAAATTCAAATATGTATATACAAATATATAATTTATTTAATATGCAATTTAAGAAAATGAATCTTAAGAAAAAATTTATTTTTTATCTAAACTTGTGACTTGTGAATTAAAAAGTATATATTCATTTAATTATACATCCTTTAAAACTATACATACTTAGTTTTTAAGTCTTATATGATTTGTATATTCAATTAATTAAAATTTTTTTTTTTTTTTTAAATCTAAGACTAATTGAAAAGCTAATTTATGTACATATTTTAGGTATACACTTAATTACTAATATTTAAAAAAAAAAAAAACAGTGCTGGATTAACTTATAAACAAAGTAAAAACTTGTTTAGGTTATTTTTTTTTTCTAATGTAAAAAAATTTCATATAAATAAATTTTACTTTGATTGTCCAATCGTACACTGGCTTTGGGCTATTGTAACTTGTAAAAAACCGTAGTAGTCTTGCACTCTTTTACCAATTTAAATATTTGACATATAAATAGTATATGCTATATACTTCATTTTGGAATATGTAATTGTTTATTATTTTTTTGCTATATTTAAATTCTAATACAAAATCTGAGAGTACCATCATGCCGGTCAGACTTCTGATTCGCAAGATACGGGAGCATCTTAGTAAGTTGGATAGTTTATGGAAATATTCTATATTCATAAATATAAATACATACACATAAATTTTCGCAAAATGTGATAGGTTTTCTTTTATACGATATTTTGAGGAGAAGTGTTAAAAATCTTACTGCCAATAATTTTACATCGCTAAACTATGCAAGAGTGCGTTTGTAAGATTTTGTTATTTATTTTTTTTTAAGTGCTTAAGGTATCTATCGATCTTAATACGATCCTGAAAAAAAATATATATATATATATGGTAAAAAGAATTGAATACACAAAACATTACACATTGATCTTTTTGATTGGAAAAGTTAATGTAAAACAATTTGGGTAGCTTTTTTGTAGTATAGTAATTGGTATAGATTTATTTCTAAAAATTATTAACATGCATTATCATAGATACTATAAACAGTGTTTAACTTAGATTTTAATTTTAAAGGTTAGATTAATATTATTATTGAATTTAAACATTACATTTTATTTTTTAATTATTTTTTTGCGGTTTTAATAACAAAATTATTAAAATGATTTTTAAAGCAAATTTTGAAAATAAAATCCTTTTTCGATTATTTTTAAACACTTTGGGTAACTTTCCAAGGAATTAATTAAAATTTTGGGTCTGTACCGAAATCTTTTTATTTTTAATCTTATTTTTTCAAAATCTTATATTACAAAATTTTATTTTACAAAATCTTATTTGTAAAATTTTTGCCAGCAAATTTCAAAAAATTAAACAGAATAAAAAAAAAAAAAGATTTTGGTTAAATAAGATCTTTGATAAGAAAAAAATGTAATAAATTATCTACTTAATATTTATATATCTTTTTTACATACATAATATAATTATTAATGCATGCAAAAACAATATAACAATATACAATATATATAAATATAATCAAATCCCTCCTAATTCAGAACCTCGCACATACATAAAAATAAATATTCTAGAAAAAGCGTATAACTCTGCTTTTACATCCAACTTTAAAATGCCTCCTAATTCAGAACCTCACATACATACATATATATATAAATATTCTGGAAAAAGCGTATAACCCTGCTTTTGAATCCAAACTCTCTAATACCTCCTAATTCAGAACCTCGCACATACATAAAAATAAATATTCTAGAAAAAGCGTATAACTCTGCTTTTGAATCCAACTCTAAAATGCCTTCTCATTCAGAACCTCACCATATACATAATAAGTGTACTTATATACATATTCTGTAAAAGGCACATAATTCTGATTTTGTAACCATCTTTAAAATCCCACCGAAATATTTTTGAAATTAAATTCGATATTTTTCGTTTTCAAGATTTTTTTCAGGCTTTTGTAACATTCGGGTGGTTTTCAACAAAATTTAAATTCGAGATTTTTGTTTTCGGTAAATTGTCATGCACCCTTCAAAATTAGCATATATATACAAGAGTTTTGAAAAAAAAAATGCTTTTTATTATTTTTTTTGTTCTTTAAAATCAATTTTTCTCAGAAAAAGGAATTTCTGAAAAAAATAAGATTTTTGATAAGAAAAATAAGATTTACTAAAAAAAATTAAAATTTTGAAAAAGTAAAATATTGAAAAAATAAGATTTTGAAAAAGTAAGATATTGAAAAAATAAGATTTTGGCAAATAAGATTAAAAATAAAAAGATTTTGATCCGTTCCCTAAAATTTTAAATTTGTTTTTCATATATTGAAAAAAATTACATAAAATTACCCACCTATCCCCGTAAAAAAAAAAAAAAAATAAAATAAAAATGATGGGTATAAATACGATGAAAATAAAAAAATTTTAATTTTATTACACAAATTTTAATTTAAATATATAAATCGGATTAAACTGTTTGTCAAACATCAGCCCTTGATGCTTGAACATTTTAAAATAATTCGTAAATTGATTTTTTAAATACGCCTAAGAAGTCTATAACTAAATCCGAATACACAGAAATTAAATTATAGAAAAAATATAATATAGAAATATACATATATAAAAAAAAACAATTATAATATATTATGCAGTTTAAAAACTTAAATATACAAATCTTATTTTTGAGTACAAATTGTTATGTTAATAATCATTAATCAATTTCTAACCTCATTCTTTAGTATATACATATATAAATATCATTTCAAAAGTATACAAATTTTATTTTAATTTTTTTGACATATTAATACTAAAATTAATTTAAACATAATTTAATAATATTTTTTTTTATTTTAACAAACAGAAACCATATCATCTGAAGAAAATCTTCGTAAAGCTCTACTAAATAATTATATTCATACTGTTATACCAGTTGAAAATCATACACATTCAATTACTGTTAATATTGCATTGGTTGTCAATCATATTGATATTGATGATGTTAAAAGTCAAGCAACACTTTATGGAACATTAAATTTAGTAAAATTTTAATTAAAAATTTTAAATTAATAAAAATTTAAATTTTTAAAATATATTCTATATTATATAGGAATGGAATGATAGAAAATTACAATGGAATCCAAATGATTTTAATGGTATAAATAATATATATTTACAAAGGGATAAATTATGGGTACCTGATTTATCATTATATAATACTATAAATGGAATTTTATTAAATCTTAGACATGAAAATACAATAAATTTATCATCAAATGGAAAAATTAATTGGTCACCACATGTTAAATTGGAAACATATTGTGATTTAAATTTAAAAAATTGGCCATTTGATAAACAAACATGTGTTTTTATATTTGGATCATGGGTTCATTCTAATAATGCATTAAAACCTACTTTAAGTGAAAATCGACCAATTCTTCATATTTTATCACACAATCATAATTGGAAAATAATTGATACACATTCGTTTATTGAAGAGAAAGTTTATTCATGTTGTCCTGAACCATATCCATCAATTACATTTTCATTTGATTTAATTCGAACATCACCAATGTTAAGTGTTATAGTAATTACACCTGTTATTGGTGTTATATTAATGTGTTTAGCATCATTTTGGTTATTTCCAAATCGTGGAGAAAAAATACTTTTAAATAGTTTTTGTTTACTTTTAAATGCTTTTTGTATTAATTATTGTCTTGAAAAGCTTCCAATATTTTCCGAAGGAATTCCAATGATTGGTATAAAATATTTTTTGTTTTTATTTTCAACATTTATTTTTATATAATTTTTTTTTATTTTTTATTTTAGTGAATATTCAAATATTATTATTTTTTTTACTTACAATTTCAACGATTTTATCAGTTCTTTTATTTAAAATTACAAAAACATCAACTGGTAATATAAAAGTTAGTCCAGGATTAAATCGATTTTTACAAAATAATCGATTAAGTCAAATAATTTGTTTACCATATAGAAATGGAAATAATGTACAAAAGGAACAAACAGAATTAAAGGATCATTTTGAAGATGGAAAATCTGCTGATAATAATTTACTAATAAAAAAACAACAAAATTTAGAAAATATTGAAGATGAAGGAATTATTTTTGCAATATTCATTGATAGAATTTTCTTTTTTATATATTTATTAATATTTTTAACATTGATTTTAATATGTACAATATAAACAAAAAAAAATTTTAAAATTCCAAAAAATTTTATACGAACTTCAACTGTTTTAAGATTTTTTAATTTTAATTCTATAAAAAACATATATATTTAATTAAATAATTCTTATTTTTTTTTTTTTAATTTCGTCAAACTAAACCTCGATTTTCACTGTCTCAATATGAAACTGCCATACTATATTATATTCTGGATATAATTAATATAAATGCCATGGAAATTAGAACTTAAAAGAAGTGAAATTACTTTTTTGATTAATAAAGGTCGCTATAGTTGAGGTTTGGGTGTACATTATTTAAGACTTTTTCATTTCTTTGTTTTTTTGATTTTGATTTTATTATTTTGTGCTGATCTATTCTAAATTGAGCTATGATGCATTGTTTTTATTAAGAAAGATTTTTTGGTATTAATTTTAAATGATACTAATATAAAAAAAAGGTTATAAAATTAGCTTTTTAAGATATTTCCAAAAAAATTTTGTAAAATGTGCCTATCTAGTATTTATCCGTCTGCCTATTTACAAAACTTCTTTCTATACAGTTAAAAGTTTTCTAAAAGTTAAAGTAATGCAATTTTAACCTTGGATAGATCTCATAAATTTCTCAAGGATAGGTCTCAATTAATGTTGCAGAATACCTTTTTTATATGTAGCTTCAAAAATTACGGAACTACAGCCCCTCAAACTTTGAAAAACGTCTATTTTATTTGAATATGTATATCTCATCAAGTTCTGCTTAACATTTTTTCAATTCAAAAAAGCCATTTGACAGGACTTTGCTTTACCTTTATAAATCACTATCAAAATTATACATTTTTTAAATTTAGTATTTAAATTTACCGTTATGTGAAAACAATATTTTGCATGATTTGGTTTTCTTCATAACTTCGGGCCACTTTTTTTTTTTTTTTTCTGCCCGATCTCTGCCACATAAATGTGAACAGGAAATTACACAGCCTTTCCTTTTCAGGCGCGGATGTAAATATTGTAAGGGGGAATAACTCTTACGACGTGTGTGGGATTCGAACCCACACTCCCTCGGTGTTTACAGCGTATTTTATACGTTCTTACCCACTAGGCCACCGAGGCCTCGGACCACTTTTAGAGAAGGACTTTCAATTTTAAGAGAAGAAACATGTTTTAAAATAAGTTCTCTCTGAAAATTTTTTTGTACCACTCTTTATTTATGCTATTTTGAAGCATCTGTCATTTACGCATCTGTTGTATATATTTCTTCAAAATTAAAGGCAAATATTAAAGCTTTAACTTTATAATTTTACATGTGCTAATGGTTTTTCTTAATTATGTAGTGTTAATTGAAGAAAATGTCCTGTTATTTTTCACATTTTTTTTATATTATCTGAAATTCTAAGAAAATTTTCAATTGTGGGTGCACAATTCTAAACAATTGGTCAAACCGTTGGTTTACATTCTGCCTTGTTTAAAATTAATTATATAAAAGATTAAACCAGATTAAAAACTATTTTACATTCAACCACATGTGGTCAACTCTAAAAAATCAACAAAAAAAAATCATTTATTTAGTTGATTTTGACCTGGGCTAAGGGAATATTGAAAATCAAATTTAAATGACATCTCATCATCTAACGATATGAAATCTACAATTTTGCGTATACCTAAGTCGGATGACCGATGCGTGATTTCCACATATAATTATACAAAAGACAAGTTAATAAAAAAAACAAAAGCAACTATATATTACTAGCTGTTGGCCCGTCATAGAATGTCGGAGTTAATTATGGTAGATTTTATTTTCATATACATAGGTATTTGTTTTGGCAATTTCGGAATAATGCATAATTTGTAGTTTGCCAAATAATGCAGTAAATAAAAAAAAAGTTATATTTGTAATTTATATACCTGAATCGTACCTTCACAGTACCGTGTCAGAGGCAGACACAGTACGCACTAAATATGTACTAATAAAAAGAAATGGAAAAACACTATAAAAATATTTTGCAACTAAATTGAGCTAACTTAATGTAAAAAGTGTATAGTTATAAAAAAATTATCATGCACGAAAAAGACAGAATAAAAAAAACGATTTGAAATTGAAACCAAAAATAATAAAATACTTATTTGGGTACCTACTACCCGTATATATACACACAATTCCAATTTCAGTTATCCTTGTGCTAATACATTATACTCACAAACCAACAAATTTATTTGGGTAGGTACCCATAATAAAATTACCATCTAAAAATATATTGCGTTATATTTTTTTATTTTAGAACAGTGGATATGGAAAATAGAAAAATATATTGCACCTACTCTTGAAAATTGACTTTTTTGCTGTGTGAAAAATGCATTACGTTTAGTAAAAAGTAAAACCGCTTCCTATAACTATACACTGATGGTGACGTGTCAGAAGTTCCATTGGTATTTTTGAATCACTTCAAATTAGCTCCTAATTCATATTTTTAGACATACATATATGTATACTTATTTTGTAAAAAGGAGCAAATCTGACTTTTGACTCATTTCAAAAAGACAGAAGTGCCATCGGATATATATAGAAGTCCATGGGATATATAGAAGATTATAATAAAATTTAGAAAAAAAATTTAGAAAAAAATTTTTAACAAAACTAAAAATCGAAACAAATATGTATATATGTACATAAACAATTATAATAAAATATTTGTTTGGCTTTTTTTTTTTAAATCTATAAAATGACATTTTAAAATTATAAAAACATTTTGTTTCTATATATGCATATATGGGTATGTATGTAAGTCAAATAAAATAAATTAAAAAAAACATTAATTCGAAGAAATTAATGAATGAAAAATATTTTTTTTTTGTTCTTTTATTATTTTTTTCTTTCCCTTTACTCTTTTGTAATGTATTATATTTTTCAAAAATAATAAAAATATTTTCAATTAGAAATTATATCTACACTGTATACAATGTAAGCTATGTATATTTTTTATTTTTTTTCTATAATAGAACACATCCAACACAACACTTTAAATTGAATGCGTTTATTACACATCATTTTTCTGGACAAATATATATATTAATAATAATAATAATAATAATTAATAACACGATAAAAAATATATAAAAATAAAATGAAAACAATTAATATTTCTATGTAGGTATATATATAAAACATACAACACTATTTAAACTTTTATATAGTAATATGCAACTATAATTTCAAAACTATAGTTACTAACTATAAACTATAACTTCCTTTCTTTCATATTAATACCATACATGTAACACCATAAAATTTCTCGATAAAAAAAATGTGCATCATGACTCAAATTTAGCTATAGTTCTTTCTTTTTTTAAATCACAGAATATTTTTTTCAAAATTTATATAAGTATTTTTAAAATATTAAAGTTTAAGAGTAAACTATCTCCTTCACAGGATCATTTATGTATTAATTCCTCATTACATTCAGTGTAGTTCTTAAATAATACAAAATTATAATAATGCTCTCACCTCTTTCGCAATTCTCTTTTTTGTTAGCATGATTGCTTTGTTCAGACTTCAGAGATCAAAACTAATTAAACTTAAATTTAACTTATTTCTCATTATTGGACATATGTTGATACTTTAATAAAATTAAATAAAATTAACCAAATACACACTATTATTTAGTCCTAAGCAATTATTATAGGTATACTATAAATTTCGAAAAGATTTTAAAAAATAATATAATTTCAGAGAATAAATTACAGGTGCGTCCACAGAAAAATATAATCTCAATCTTTCATTTTGATTTTGTGCTTTTTAATTTTATAAAAAATTGTAATTTTTCAATTGTTTTAATACAAAATTTTTAATTTTTTAATAAAATTTAGGATTTTTGCGTTATAATTATTGTTATAACTCACGAATCATGTATAAGCTAGAATTAAATTTGACTCTAATGTCCAAATTTTTGTCATTTAAATAATACCATTATGTGGAAACTATAAAATTAAAAGAAAATAAATTAAAAATTAAAAAAAACTCCATTTTAAAGTCACACTGTGTCTATGATATGATCCTAAGATATATAAAATATATACCACCTGGAAGATACTTTTATATTTTGTTTTTAGTTTAGCAGATATAGTATATGTTAAATAAATTGCAACAAAAAATTTTCAAAGGGGCTCCATCGCCAAATAAAAGCCACCCCAAATTTATTAGTTTTTAGTGTAATTTTATAGGCCTAAAAGTTACAAAGTAATCGCAAGGTTGACCTTTTCGGAACTTTTACCAAAATGTATTATTAAATAAAATCAAGAATACTTTCAATCCAAAATTTTATTTTTAAACAAATTTTCAAATATGCACATAATGATATTCAAAACAGCATCAATACTAATTAGTAATGACAGTAACTTTAACTGCAAACTTATGTTAAGTTTTCGTTTTCTTTTCTGAAAAAAGTTTTGACCTGGGGTTGCACTTTTTTTCCAGGTCACATTTTTTCCGTTCTTTTCTGAAAAAAATGCAAAACTGAAAAAATGTTCGTGTTCTTTTCTAAAAAAAATTTAGGGCAAAACTCGCACAGGGCAACATTTTTTTTAAAAAATTGACCTGACAATATTGACGGGGCAATAAAAGGAGTTTTGCACTCTCCAGAATGACAACATTAAAAAATATATGTATAAAATTGTCACTGTCAGTTAATTAGTAAATAGTAATTAATGACAATATAAAAATGCATTATTTTCATTTATTTGGTTGAGTTTTGAAAAATATCTATTTTACAAAAAAAAAAACAATATTTATATTTGATTGGAAACATAAGCATAAAGACATAATTTTAAAAATTTTTAAATAAGTAAAATTTAATTTGTAGATAAAGAAATCAGTGCAGCAAACTGAAAAAACAATCTTGCCCTTTTTCAGGTCAAAATTCAAAAAAAAAGTGCAAAACTAGAAAAACTAGGTTTGACTTTTTTCAGTTTTGCACTTTCTCAGGTGAAACTTTTTTTTTCAGATAAGAAAACGACATTACTCCTATTCATTTTCTTTAAGCAGTATTTTACGTAGCTATATATAACGTACACTATCATTCATATATTATCGAAATATATAATGTATTAAGTTTATTCTAATCCTTTTAGGAGAGTTTAACCTAATCCTTTTAGTTTATATGTTTTGATTAAATATTATGATTTTTAATCGTGTTGCTATAAATTGTATATGATTAGTAACTTGACTTGCATTTCCTATATTTTATAAACAACAAATACAAGTAATTAGAAGATAGCTATATATAAAAATATTTCTAATTTACAACCCTATTCATTTTTGTCTTTTAATAACATTGTCTTAAGTAACATTTTTTCACAGCAGGATACATTATATTTATGCAAACTTCCTCAAATATCCTTTTTTCTTCAATGACCACTACTTAATTACATGCTAGTAGCCTTCTCTTTATAAAATTACCAACAATAAAAATAAAACTTTTTTATATGCCATTATTAAAGGAACATTTTATATTTCTCACTTTTATTTAATTTTCATTTGCTATATTTTTTTTTTTTTTTATTATTATTTTTATAATTTATATAATGTAACATTTTATTTTAATAGATTATAATAATTAAAGACCTTAAAAAATTATTCAACTAACAAATTGTTGGTGTAATCCATTTATTAAATAAAATCCTATAAATAATACTTTATAAACACATATATATATATTATGTATATATTAATTAATTATTATTACCGCTATTATTATTGTTATTATTATTGTTATTATTGTTAATATTAGTATTAAATGCATTCGTAGTTGTTATTGACGATGATGATGATGATGTTGATGGACGAGGATCATAATTAGGTGGTGGTGGTGAATATGTCCAACAATATGAACTACTAGGGAATCGATGAACAGCAACTGCAGCTGCTGCCGCAGCAAATTGATTACTTGAATGTCCAGTTATTAATCCACTACCTCCTCCACTTGATGGACCACTTCTTATTTCTGATACTGTAGGTAATGATTTTGGTGTTGGAGATGGTAATAATGAAATAGAAGTTGATAAGTTGGTAAGAGTATTCGGAGATGATTTAATTGGTAAATTAGTATTTATTGTATTAGATACTGAAGTAACTACATTTGCTGCTGTTGGACTTGAATATGGGCTTAAAGATGTTGATGAAGATGATGGTGATGGACCAGATGATATAAGTTGCATAGACGAAAGTGATTGTAAATCATTTTGAGAATGAAATCCTGAATGATGAGCAGTAAGTGGATGAATATGTGTGGAATGATGATGATGATGGGGATGATGTGGATGATGATGTTTATAACTAGCTGATGCTGTTAACATTGCACTTGTTGCATCACAGCCTTGTGCTTGAGCCTGACAAGCCTGCATTAATCCATGAAAATCAAATTTATATGCATAACGTTTACCATGAACTTTTGTCATAATATTTTTATCATAATAATATCTGAAATTAAAAAAAATAAAATATAAAAGAAAAATATAAGAGTTAAAGTAAAAATATAATTTTTAATAAGAATGTATATAAATTTGTAAAAAGAATTCTTAGAATAAAAAGAAACCTGTTCATTGGGCCAAAAAAAAAAAAAAAACACAAAACAAAAATGACCGCAATCATTTCATTAAATTTTTAATATTATATAATTCGTGAAACCAGTTAAAAATCCAGGAATTCTTAATAGTGATTCAAATTTTGCTTTTACTGTTTATTAATTTTTTTTTTACATCTTTTTTAACATTGCAAGGTCTTCAGTTCCCTATATACATATGTATAAGTACACACATAGTTTTAAATGGTATTCGAATGAATCATTGTATCTTTTTTCAAAGAATCGTTTTTTTTTTTTCTCTATTTTTGTTGTGTTGATTTGTTAGGTCGCACATAAAATGTGTAATTTATGATGATGCGTAACTTAGGAATGTTTTTGCAATAGTTTTTTTTTTTATAAAAACCTTTTAAGTAATTTAAAGAGAGTTAAAAAAAATACATCTTTTTACGATTTCCTCTCATATCAGTCATCACACATGTATGCCTATGGCTATTACATTATTTTATATAATTGTATATACCTATTTAAAAATATCTTAAGAATTATTAATTGAAATTTGTGAATGAAGTATATGAAATTTGTGAATGAAGTTATTAACCATAACTTTAAAATAAGAGAATATTTACAGATCTAATAAAACACGAATGATTTGGTTATGGGATTGATTCACGAGCACTTCGAATCATATTGTTATTATTATAAAATGTTTAGATTATTGGCATTAGTTATTATTAATTACAAAATACTTTTTTCTTGCTATAAAATGGCGTTTGTGTTTTAAATTTATTTTTTTAACTCTAATATTTCTGTTTTTAGCACATTTTGTAAATGAAAAATTTTGAAAAATTAGCCTAATCACTCTGTCTGTCCGTTTGTCTATTTACAAAACTTCAATACCATTAAATATAGAGCAATGAAATTTTAACTATTGGAAGATTTCATAAAAAAATTAACGTTTTTATGTAGCCTCATCTATTACGTAGCTACAGCCTATCAAACTTTGAAAAAGCTTTGTTTTTAAATTTGTGTATCTCAAGTTCTGCTTAACATTTTTTCAATCTAAAACTGCCATACGACAGGAGTGTTTTTCACCTTTATAAATCAATATCAATGTTATAGTTTTTTTTTTTAATTTAATACTTAAATTTACCGTTAAGTGAAAACAAAAATTTTGCAAAATTTTTCTTCCTTTATAACTGCCGCACGTTTTTAGATAAAGACTTGAAATTTTGAGATAAGAAAGACCTTCTAGAATAAGTTTTCTTAGAAAATGTTTTTGTACCACCCCCTCATAAAGGGTTATTAGGGCCCAAAAATTGAAATTTTATTATTTTTGAACACTTGTACACTTTTTTTTAAAAATAAAACACAAAAATGAAAGCTTCAACATTATAACTTTACACCCGTTAATGATTTTTCTTAATTATGTAGAGTTCCCTTAAATTTAAAGAAAATGACTCTGCTTTTTCACATTTTTTTCTTAAAATTCTAAGAAAATTTACAAATTTTGCTAAGTCACAGTATTCGAAATATGGAAAATGTTCGCTTTTAAAATCCATTGGTTTACAGTCTACCGTGTTTTAAATATGATTAGTTAATACATCTCAATCTTTTTTTCATCTATATGAATAAGCTATGTTCGTGATTTTTTAAGTTAAAACACAAAAAAAAAATAAAATGGTATCTTCCTTAAAACGCAAGAACATTTAAAAAAAATTCATTCCGCATTGACCTACATTAGTACCTACAGACAAAATAAAAAAAGTATAACACCAAAATACATGTAAAGTAAAGTTAAGGAATTTTTTATTAAAGATAAATTTTTTAAAGTTTTTTTTTTTTAATTTTAAAATTTAAAGGTTTCTGGAGTAGCCTTTGTAAATTTTTCACAGTTATTAAAATATTTATGGTAACATTAGCTTTTACAACAAAATGCAATTATATGGAAACTTAATATACGTGTACATATATGAATTTATACGTACGTAATTCATACGTACATAATATGAATTTATAAGGCAGGTATAGACATAAAACAAATTTGCTAACTTGGGACTCGGAGTGAATCATGAAAACCCAAAATGTAAAAATGTTTTCAGTGTTGTGAAGCTAAATTAAAACTAAATAAAAAACTCTATTTGCATACCGAACAAAATCGCCTTATAACGTACACTAAAAACAACAGCGCCTCCTCTATCTAGTTTCAGGATGGCTATCAAATTAGTTGACAATGGTTACAATAATGAACCCTAGAAATCTATAACTAACTCGAATATAGCCGATATATAAATTTTTACTTATATTTATATTTTTTTAACCTTTTCTATAAAATACAAATTGTCTAAATATGTATGTACATACATACTTATTTATTTTATTTTATAAATTTTCTTTTCTTTCTAAATACATTTTTTTATAATTTTGTTTAGAAGTATGGATGCAATTGATTTAGCAAGTGAATATGATTGCTGTTTTAATGGAAATACCTATAATTAACCAATTGAAAAAAACAACTTTGAAATAACTTACAAAAAAAGAAAAATAATTAATATATTAGTCTCATTCTTAATAAAACAACATAAATTAATATTTTTATTGTTTGGCTCTATATTTTCACTCATTAAAGAGAGAAAGAAATATTTTTAATTTTGTCTTTTTTTTTAACACAAATAAAAAAAAATTTAATTGAATTTAAGCAAAACTATATAAAAGACTAATGCATACATTCAACCAAAAAAATACTACTACTTAGTTATTGTAATAAATCGCATATTTTTTTATTACCGACGGTTATTTTATATGCATAAAAATTTATGATTTAAAAAAAGCTTCATTTATAAAAAAACTAGTAATTAAAAATCCTTAAACTTTTCTATTATTTTTTTTTTTCACAATCCTTCAAAAAAAGCGAAAATTGATTTAACAGTTATTTTTTTTACCTAATATAACCTTACTACAATTTTTCTGATACAATGATAACGTGTATATTATTATACTTCCACTTTTTCAAAATTGTTACAACAAAAGTATATTTTTTCACCACATTTTCAACTGACTTCCTTAGAATTTAATTTTTTCACCACTTTTAAATACATACTCATTACTCATATATTAGAAGATTGTAATATTGTATTGCAAATGCGAATTTAATAATTTTGTATGTATGTTTATAAAAGTGAATAATAAAAAAACAAAAAAAAAAAATTTATATAAACTCACCTCAAAGCTCTACTAAGTTTATCATAATTCATATTTGGTTTAGCTTTACGTTCACCCCATCTGCGTGCAACTTCATCTGGATCTAAAAGCTTAAATTCACCATTATGTCCCTCCCATGTTATGTAAGCTGAATTTGACGAATCGGCGAGCAATTCAAGTAAAAATTGCCATAATTGAATTTGTCCAGAACCTTGTGCTACCAATCGGTGTGAAGCAGCATTTAATAGTTGATATGGATCTAGAAAAAAAAAAAAGAAAAACAAAATAAAATAAAATTAAGTACCTTAAGAAAAAATTTTAAATTTTATAAGAAATAAGCTGTTATGCATGTGTGGTATTTTTGTGTGCTTTTTTATAATGAAGTTATAGAAATATATTTGTTATGTGTTTTTTTTTTCCTTAAATTTGATAGGTTGTTAAATTTTTAACTTTTATATATTTTCCATTTTGTTTTTTTTTTTTAATGTATTTTAAAAAAAGTTTAGAGTTTTTAAACTAAATAATAAAAGAAAAACAAAAACAGTCGGACATTTTGTATTAGATAAAAATTGAATAATTAAAGTTTAATAAACGAGCATTTTATTTTTTATATTTTTTTTTTTTTTGTTGGATTTGAAGGTCGTCTGCTCATAAATTAAGAGACAAAAAAAAAGCAAATTCTGAGAAGGATTTAAAGTGTTTTTTTTTTCTTTCTTGTAATAAAATGGCAATGGCGAAAGATTTTAATAAAGAGGAAATCAATTAAAATTTTTAAAAGTTGATTAAATTATTAATTCACTTTTAATAAATAATAAAAAGTATTTTTATCAGAATATAGGCTTATTATGTAATAGGTATGACAACAATAATATTTATTACTTATATATTTGGGTATCGACGTAAGTAACGGTTATAAGTTGTGGGTCTTTTAATCGAAAGGTCTGAGAGATTCATTTGAATTAGTTTCCGATTAGGTCATTAGTTTATATCAATCAGAAATTACCGGTTAGGCCATTAGATTACCTCATAATATAATTCTTATAGGATCTTTATGAGAATGGAAAGGAAAAAAATTCTACATATATAGTAGACAGTTTCGTACATGGATTAAGGAATTTCTCTCAAATCGTCCCATTTGTGTCCTCGTCAAGAGTTCTATGTCCGACACTTATAAAATAAATATTTTACGTTCCGCAGGACTTAACATCAACTCTTTTCATAATTTTTATCAACGAACTCTTTTACTTTCAATGTAATTTAAATAGTTTTACTGATGACAGCACTCTGGTAAAGACACCTTCTACTGTAATCAGTTTAAAAAGAGAAGTTATGGCTAGCTCAGTTAATCATGACCTATAAGCGAAAATTGCTAATTGGGATAACGTAAACAGAGTTGAGTTCAACACTTTCTAAATTCAAAATTGTCTGATCTCTTTGTTTCAAAAGTTCAAATAACAATAACCGTGGAATGAGCATATTGTTTATATAGCGAAAAAGTTACAAAATTTTTGGTTTTTCTTTCTCTTTGTGAATCTTATTTTTGTACTGGGGATCTGATTAATATCTATAAAGCATTTATTTGATATATACTTATATATTATACTTAAATTAATCCCAAAACCACGCCTTGTATCTATTATTGAGGTAACCTTCTTCTTTTCTTTATATACGTCGAAATATTTGAGCATTATTTCTCTGTTATAAATATATTACCTACAATATATCTACAACTTGTTTACCTACAATAAATCTACAATTGAACTAAAATTAATAATGCCTTATTTTCAATAATTATAACTAAGGAGGCTGCTCATTTCTACACGGTGGAAATTGCTACGTGGTTTAAAACTGGTAATAGAAACTCTTTTATTGTGAGAACTGCTAAAATGTGAAGCATGCTTTCATTTAATGTGTTTCCATCCGATAGATATGGTTCATAATTTGTAATTTTTCCAAAAATTCAAAATAAAAGTTTATTCGTTTTCAATTTACCTTTCAAGTCTCTCTTATTATAATTTTTCCCTCCAATCCTTCTTACAAATACGTAAACTTACAATAACTTTTAATAAAGAAATACTTTCCTATAAAATTTAGATAGCGTGTAAAATGTAAAAAAGTATCATTTATTATGTTTTTTGTTTAATTATTGTAAAATTTTTTTTTTACTTAAAATTAAAGATCATTTAGTTATATCCTTTTTTAATGAAAATTATTAACTATATACTTGTAATATAATACATAATACATATACTGCCATTTTATTGCTAGACTATGTATATAGTTTGATCTCTTCAAATTTTTTAAGTTCTGAACCAAAACCGTGTATCTTAAATTAATAGTTTTTGTCAATTTTCTTATGAAATGTTTGGGTGATCGGCTTTTTGTTAAAAAATTTAATTAAAAATTATACAGAAAACCATCAATCCATGTATACACATTTCTAGTAAAGTTTATAATGTACGTTTATCATCTGAATTTATCTTTCTAAATAAAGGTAATGCAGTCGGTATGCCAATATCAATTAAAAAAATATATATACAAATATATAATACAGCCATATATATATCTATGTATTACATTTTATTCAATAAATTTTTTTGTAAACTCGTAATTTCAACAGAATTTTGACTATTAACATATCTGTAGCTTATTTTTCCTTCATTATCGTCTACCTCATTATACCCTGTATACATCTTTGATATACTAAGCCAGCTGTTAGTTTTGTAAGGACTGGATCATGTTAACAATATAATTTTTTAAATATTTTAATCACGTGATTATTTAACAGAATCTCATTAGATTATTATTTAACAGGATCTTATAACTTATTAATTTGAACAAAGTAAACACAACAACATTTGTTGAAAAACTTAAAAAGTGATATAATATTATTATTTTTCTGTAAAGAATTTTTTAATTTCGTGTAATAGATAAAAATAAAATTAAAATAATAAAGTTTTTTTAAAGCCTTAAAAAGCATAGCCCTATAATAGTATTATTCGTAATTATAAACAGTATAATATAGTTTCATCCTTCAGTTAATATATGAATCTTATTAACTGTATATTAGCTAAAAATAGAAGAATAAAGCTTAAATTAAATGAAGTATTTGGTTTTAATTATAGTTTAATTAATTAATTTAACTGGTTAATTTAAGAAACCATAGTTAAAATTGACTTAAATATAAATAAGTCATGTTTTTTGAATAGAACCTTTGTTATTTTAAATTTTGATTGAAAATGAATTGATTTAATAGAAGAATTGTTGTTTTATTTGGCATTTGTAAAAATAACCTAAACAAATATAGGCTAGAAATCATTGGAAGTTTTAGTGCGGTAATATTTTAAAGATAAAAAACATAAAATTCATTATACAAAACAGGATATCTGGCTTAAATTTGTGCAATGTTTTAGTTTTCCATTCAAGGATTAAATTATATGTTTTCATTTTAAAAGTTTTTTTTGATTAAAATTAAGTCAAAATTTAGTCAAAGATAAACTTAGTCAAAATTCTTATAGGTCTATTTCTAGATAAACATACTATATATATATACAGTTAATATTATAGTACATATATCATTTAATATAATTAGAGTTTATTGATTATGAAGAATAAAATACTCTAAAATTTTTTTAATTATAATTTAATTTGCTAATTTTATTTTGTACTTATTAAGGTATATTTTCAAATTTTATAATATTCAATAATATATAATATATAAGGAGTATTTAAGTCAAAATATTCATATTTTATTCTTACAAAAAAATCAAGAGCAATAAAAAAAATTGATATGAGCATTATAAGTATTTTATTCTAAAATTTTGCGAATGAAACTTTTCCCATATTACTACTTCTTGTAGAATTTATCTCTACTTATAATACTTTTGTGAGCCCTACTGCCTCTAAGAAAATAAAGATCTGTGTAAGGTTAAGTATTAGCAGTATATCTTTGGCAAAGCAATATGCTCCTAAAAGCATATAATTTTCTCGGAGTAAAGCTCCGCAGTTTTTGAGTATGTGTCCTAGAGTCTCATCATCTTCTTGACAGAATTATAGCAATTAGTATATATTATACTAATGTCTCAGATTATAAATATATATATATAATGATATTTATATAATGATTTAATATTATATTTCATCATATTTTTTTTAATTTAATTTAATTCATTTTAAAACAATATATCTGATCAGGCTTTAATCACAAACAAAGCCTTAATTGATTGTTGAAAATCGATTTTTATATTTATATTTTAATAGAAATTTAAATGTATATATAACGATTAGGTAATTTAATTCTTGAACAACTTTAAAAGAAATTTAATATTCACTTTTTTGTTAAAAATTGTGTGATATTTAATGGAAGATCGTGTTAATATAGAAATAAAGTAGATATGTGAATGAATAAATGAGTATATTACTCATAGTTTCAATGAATTAATCAATTAATAATAATAAAAAATATCAGAACTGATCTAATCATATATGATTTTGATAAATTCTGGGATTTGAAATATATTTTTAGCACTTGATTAATGTTCATGCAATCTATTAGACTTTTTGAAATTTTTTTTTTTAATAATTTGATATGTAATTTGACCAATGTCGCAGTACTGGAAGTTCCCAGTCGTTTAAACGAAAGGTCTATATAGATTAAACGGACAAATTTAAAAACACAAGTAAAAACACAAGAATTTTCAATTTAAAATATACTAGTTAAAATTTTTATATTCAATTTTTGTTAAATAAATCTGTTTGAAAAATAAATCGATTATAGTATATATAAATATCAAGTTTATGTTTTTGAAGTTATAGCATACAAAAATTATCAATAGGTATATACCTATATACCAGAGGTGGCCACGTCGATTGGAATGGCTCTTATGCAGAAGTTTTAATAATTCCTATAACATTTATTTTATAGAATAATAGAATAAAAAAAAAAAAAGATTTTTTGTAAAATATATATAAAAAAAATGTATTTCATTTCATGTTACAAATATATACAATGCCTTGTTGATGCCTTACGGATATTGTTCATTTTAGCAGTTAGCCGCTTAAAGTTTGGCTCATGACTTGTTATGGCAGTTCGCAGCAGCTCAGTTAAATGCTTATCAGTTAAAACAGACCGATATTTATTTTTAACAAATTTAAATGTTGAATACAACGACTCACAAGAATACGAAGTACCGAAAATATATATTAGCCTGAGCGCACAATCTTTGATTTTAGGATATTTCTGTTCCGGAACCTGTTTCCAAAAGTTAATAGTTGAACAATTATTCTGTTTTACTTGCTTCAACGCTTCATCTTCTTGGAGCTCCAGTAGCTCTAATTCTACAGCTGCTATATCCGAAGCAATTGGCGGTAATACAGGACAACCATTCTTCAAAATATCAACAAGGAAAGGATTTTCCAAAAATATAAAAGATGGCTTAAGTACTGTTAATTCACGGAATCTATCGGTTATATCTTCTGCTAGTACGTGAAGCTTGTTTACGTAATCTGTAACTATTATGTCATATCCGGGTAAAGTTTGTAAGATTTTACTGACACACGTGAAGTGAAGGAAAGTCTTAGAAACAAGATCTTTCTCGAACAGTTTTAGTTTGTTATTAAAGCTGAATACATTCTGTGCCAAATCATAAATAAGTTTATTATGTCCTTGCAGAGATAAATTTAATGATTGTAGGTGCTGAAAAATATCGGTGAAAAACGCCATATCTAACAACCATTTGGTATCTTCAAGTTCCGGGAAAAATTTTCTTTTTTCATTGACGAATTGTTTGATTGGTCCCATCAAATTAAAGAATTTTGTTAGAACATTGCTAACTGAGAGCCACCTTACTAAACAAAACCAAGATACATCATCTGGAAGCTCATCGTTTTTTATTTCTTGTATAAAGGCTTTGAATTGTCGATGAGTTTTGGCACTTGATCGTATATAGTTGACGATTTTTAAAACTACGTTCATAATATTGCCATATTTAAAATATTTGGCTACAAGGTGTTCCCTATGAATAATGCAATGTACTGGGATAAAATTAGGATACAATGCGTCAGCATTTAAAAGCCCCAAAAGCCCTTTAGTAGCACCCCTCATAGCTGGGGCGCCATCAGTGGCAACGCTGACTAGCTTTTTAATTGGTACAGAAAGTTTTTTCAGTACAACATCAAGAGCGTTTTTTATATCTGAACCTTTAGTCGTATCATTCAGTGCAAAAAGGTCTAACAGTTCTTCTTTGACGTCTACATTATTTGTTACATAACGAACAAATATGGCAAGTTGCGGTTTATCTTCAATGTCTGTGGATTCGTCTAGGGGTAGACTCAGTGCTGAGCAATTTATCACATAATTTTGCAAGGTATTTATGATATAATTGTTAATAACAGAAATTCGCCTTTCCACAGTATGTCTGGATGCAGGGAATTGCTCAATCAATTTATGCAATTTTTTATTTTCTGGATCTAAACTAGAAATAACTTGAGCAATATTTTTTTTATGAATTCTTCCTCAGTGTAGGGCCGTTTTGCTCCAGCAATGTTGAACGCCATAATAAATCCGGCCTCTGTTGTTACATCTGCCTCTTTAATAAACATTGACATAACTTTAGTTTGTTTATTAAGTTTTGTTTTTAAAGACAATATTTTCGTTCGGCGTAACTCGCTACCAGCAGGAAATTTTTGGCTAAAAGAACAGTGATTTGCGTCGTAATGCCGTTTTAGATTACTGACCTTGAGCTGTGACAAGATTACTTCACATATCAGACACATCGGTTTTCCATTTCTATCTACAAAAACAAAATCCTCTTCCCACTCCGCCTTAAATTTTCTGTTCTCGTCTTCATATTTACGTTTTGCAGACAGCATAATTACTTTTTATTTTTTTTAGAAATTATAATTTTCACAAATTTAACCACAACTTAACTAGAGGAATTTTAAAAAACTATTGAGTAACACACGCAGGTCTACTAATCTACACCAGCAAAAAGAATTTACTTTGAAATTAGATTAACAGTTAAATTTGAAAAAAAAAACTATTTAACGCCTACTAATTTACGCAAAAAAAACTTTTTCAGTTTAAATTTAAAAAACAATACATATATACAGGATTAATCTAATTAAAAATTAGATTAGATTAATCCTGTATATATGTATTGTTTTTAAAGATATACATACATGCCTCCTTAAAATATTAATTTGTAAATGTGGCTCCCAAAGTTAGTATAGCTGGCCAGCCCTGCTATATACTATCAATAAACTTGTAGACCCTATTATAAATCTTATAAATATTTCTAAGAATAACTTTGATAGGTTAGTTGGTTTTTTTTGTTAACTTAAGAAATTACAGTTTTTTTTTTTTTGTAGTTCTATTAACTTTGATAATAAGAAGAAAAATTTTTTTTTTAAATAAATTAAATAGAAGTTTTATTGATATATCTAAAATTTTCTCAATTTCAATTTTCAAATTTAAAAGCCCTATTCATAAACATTTAAACAATTTGTAAAAAAAAAAAAAAAAAAAATTATTTGGCACTGTTTATTATTTACAATCTTAAATATAAAACTTCTATTTACGACAAGTTGAAAAATTCTTAGAAAAAACGTCAAAACACCTTAGATAAGAAAATTTTCTTCTACATAATAAAACTATAGCAGGCGCCAATGTTTTTTCTTTTCAAATATACATACAATATACATATATACATTTTTAATGTGGGATACTTTTACTTTACTCTATATATTATTTTATTATATATATATATATACATAATAAATTTTAAAATAAAAATTTTATGAATGCTCTCATGTTTAAGTATTTGTTTAAACGAAATTCTTCAGAAAAAAGACAAAATTCATGATAAATTTGTGCAAAATTTAAAGAAAAAAGTATATATATAAAAAATATTGATAGTTGATAAAATTTACGTTCATAATCAGTTCTTATACCAAAATAAGATAATTTTAAATGGTTTATTTTATTATATGTATTAGGGTTAAGGTAAAGGTTTAATAATTTAATTAAATAAATTTGATAAAGTAAAATTTGATAATATATATAGGTATATGTATGTATATAAGAAAAAATATAAATTGAATAATAGGAAAGTAAAATATAAAAAATTTAAACACATGTTAAAATGTTTACATTTATCTATATAATACAAAAAATTGCGGCGATAAACGATTCTTTTTCGTGGAACATGTGACAAAGTATAGATATGCATTCATACATAATATATTGATTATTTATTTAAAGTAAATAATAATAAATAATACAAATAACATCTAGAAATATTGGTTGCACAGAACTCAAATACATCAGAATTCATATCTGACTCTTATCAAAATAATAAAGCTCTAATTTTTATTAATAAATTTTATCAACATTTACCTGAATACATAACTGTACATAGAAAAGCTTTTTTTTGTTTTTTATTTGAAACACCTTATTTAGGGATTTTCCCTTTATGTATTTTTATCCTAAAAATCAAGATATTTTTTGTTTGTATGATGGTATTGAATCAGTCGAAAAAAAATTCCTTCATTTCGCTTTAACTAACCTTACTTGAATTGATCCGATATCTCTTCCTCCTTATAACATTAGACCTTTTTTAATAATTTGGAAATCTCTACAGTCACACCATCCAGAAGCTATAATATCATTTTTGTTCAGCACATTATTCGAAAATGGTATATCTGCAATTACCCGAGCTGTCATTCGTGAACAAATGAGGCATAGAGAAAATCCAAAAATTTTGAGATCTTTCGTCATTTTATTGGTCTTACTATACTCTACAGATTACAGCAAATTCGTGCCATTTTGAGTAAGTTGAGAGAGACCAACTGATGGTCTAAGCTCTGATAGAACGTAAGAAAATCCCGAAGTTAGTAACTAAATACGTATATAATAACTAACAGTATAGTAATAATTAATTAGAACTATATATTATATAATAAATAATTAGAAGTTTTTACCAAACGTTAATCGCTTCGTATATTAGTTGCAAAAACTTTTCTAAGATATGCGGAGAAAGTCTTAAATGAGTCAATTTAACTATTAAATAATTATCATTGTGTATTTATTTTATTTTTTTTTTCTCTTTTTTCCTATCATTTTTTTTTTATTTACTTTTTTCTTTTGTTCTTATTCCTTTTTTTGATTTTGTTAATAATTTAATTTTTAAGTGTTTTTTAAAATAACTAAAATAACAGTTCTGATTTTGTAAATATTGTCGTTACACACTGAAAGAACTAATCGTCTTAAGTGTAATGAGTTCAATAATAAATAAATAAATAAATAAAATTATTAGAGTTCCATATTTAACATCATTTACTAACAAACATATATATACTACTAACTCTTATAAATAACGACTTTTCAGTTAATTCTAATAGTTGAACAATATATAACTGGTCCTGATTTGATAACTAAATTCAGAAATTTTTAAACTTCGTAAAACTTTTACATTATATTTACATTATTTACATTACTTTTACATTATATACTATTGTTTGTTATTATTAATATTCTTTTTAATTAAAAAAAAGAATGAAAACTAAAAAATGTTATTATTGAATCCGCATCCTGTTCTATATTTTCAAGAAAAAGAATCTTTTTGTATCAATATGGAAAATTTTTAGAATTTTACTATACATTTTATAAAAGGAGTACATATATATTTACTAAATACAAAAAATTAACTGTTTTATTTATTTTTAATATAGGTAAATTTTTCAAAATTCAATAATTATTTCTATATTATTTATAGAAAACAAAAAATTGACTTTTATTAAAACATGAAAAAACAATGCCTTAAATATTTATTCTAGCTTTCATAAATATATACATATTAATTCTTTCATATTATTAATTTTATCGTTTTTTTATTTTTTAAATTATACCCACCAATTTTTTTAATTATTAATTTATTTATAATAAAATTTGAATTATCCCACAAAATCTTTAACCGAAAAAAGCTTTTTTCTATACAGGCAAACAAATACAAAAAAAAAAAACATTTTTAATACAAAATATAAATAAGCCCAATTCCTGGAAATCATCGAATTCCGAAATTGTTGAGTCAAAAAAGTTACAAAAATAAAATAAAAATTACTCTTGATACATTCACTTTTTTGTATTAATACATTTTTATCTGAATAAACAGTACCTTGCCAAAATATCAGACACAAATCTAAAATTTTGAATACAATAAAATAGCTCAAAATAGAAATAAAATTTATTTTAATGTATGCTTTAATATATTATTACAATTATTAAAATGAATCATTTCAATATTCATCATGACATTCTGTTCAATTCATATATTATGGCTAGATATATATACACATATATTTCGTTTAATAGACATAATATAATATCAAATTTACATCCATATCCCGTAAACCAAACTGTACATTTGTATCAAAGGTCTCAACCTAAAGTTTGGTTTAAAAAAGGCTTGGTTTTGGTTGTCCAACACTATCTGGAAGAATCACGTGCATTTCTTCTGTTTGACTTTTAAAGTTTTCCACTGACCCTCGCAAAAAGTAATATATATATATATATATATTATATTTTTTTAATTAAAATTAAAGATTTCGGCAGGATACAAATCTTGGTTGCAAATAGCCAACTTAATATAATCTAAACAGATTTTGTTTTTAGAATAATGAGTAGTTTTGAATAGCTTTAAATTATATCAATTCCAAAATCTGACATTAATAACGGTTCTAAATGTCCAAAAACTAAAAAAGCTTATATATATATATATATATATATACATATAGATGAAAAACTTTTAATTATAATACAATAAAAACCAAATGAAAATCTCGGTAGTCATTATATTCAACTCAGTAATTTTTTATTACTACTTAATGTAGCCTAAATATTTCAAATGTAATATATAGGTTAGATTTAATAACAATATAAATAGTTCCCATCCATAAAGGGTAAAAAGTTCATATACAAAAATTATTCACTATATTTTGAAAATATTTATAAATTAATAAACAAATAGTAAACAAATCATAAAAAAATTATTAAGTTTATTATAATCAAATTTTTTCAATTAAATAATATGGCTGAATAGTGTATCAGTTTTTTTAACAAATTTTAGCCGAATTTCAATAGAAAAATAAAAAAAAAAGAAAACAAATTAAGAAAGACAACTGCCAAATCATTACAAAATTATGTACAAAATTTCTTAACATCTGTTTATACATTTACATATATATATACATATTAATTAAATATATAAAAACGAATTTATTAATTAGTCATAGGATACATTTGGTGAATATTAAAATAGATTACTATTCATATTTTAGTATTAAAAAATTAAAAATAAAACAGATAAACAATACAACAAAGGCCTCTTTACCATTATAAATCATTGGTGGTCTTCCGGAATTATGATGATGTGGATGATAATGATGATGATGATGATGAGACTGATGATGAACAGCTCGTACAGCACCAAATCGACGGTTAAAATCTTCTGAAAGGCGCCACATTACGCCCATGTCAACACTAACACTCATGATTCAGAGACAAAATTAAATAGCTTTGTTTTTTTTTTTTGTTTTTAAATTACAATTTAAAATTTATTCAAATTTAAAAATTATTTTAAATTTTAAGCAATTTAATTTTAGAATGAATAATTTTAGTTTTATATTTTTAATTAATTTGAATTATAGAATAAAATATAAAAATATAAATTTCAATAACATTTGTTACGTTCCCAAAAAAAATTAAATTTTTTACGTCCTTTTTAAATTTTTTTTTTCAATTTTTAGCGATTAATTTATATTAAACTTATATAGTGAACAATTTTAGAAAAATTTAAATAATATTTAATCATATGATTCAAAACAAAAAATGATTATTAAATTAAAATTATTTTAATAAAATCAATAATAATATAAAACCAATTATAATTTATTAGTTTAAATCATTTTTAAGGAACGATTTTTTACCGCCGGAAGGATAAACACAAAAACAGAAAAATAAAAATAATTTTTTTATTTCACTTTAAATATACAATAGTTATTTAACAGTATTTTAACCGTTAAACAACTGTTAAGTTTGAATTTCCGAAAATAACTGTGCCAAAGGAAGGAAATAACAATATTAATATATCCTTTTTCTTTTATCCTCTTTATTATAAAAAATAAAACCAAAATTTTACCGTTATATACTAAAATGTTAAAAAACAAAAGAAAACTTTAGATACAAATAACAAATTTTTTAAAAACAAATATCCATTCGGAAACTTTCGCCATAATTTCGTTGTATTCTAAATAAAGATTTACAGAACGAAAACATTTTTTTGTTTTACTTTCACAAACAGGAAAAAAAGGATATATGTGCGGATTTTCTATTTACCAAGATTCGATAAAAATAAAAAGAATAACTAAAAGAGGGTGAATAATATTAACATTAAATGTTTGTATTCAACACTTTTGGTGAATTAAAATTCACCCCAATCATCAATTGAAAAACTAGTGGGTGGTCTTCAACATACGTTTTATTATATTTATATATAAAATAATTCAATAACGATATACCTGGGATTATTTTTGTAAATAAATTTAAAGGATATAAATACGTTTTTATTGTGGAAAAATGAAGATGATTTTACTACTGATGATAATTTTTATCTGTTGAATAAAAAACAAATCAATTAAATAGTATATTCATCCTTTCAATATATAGGACTGATAATTATTAATGTAATGTGGAGTGATTTTTAGATTTATTAGACAAGAAATGTTGAGAGAAAAATAAACATATGGATAGTTTAAAGGTTAAAATATTATTACATACTATATTTTTTAGTTTTTAAATAATTATATAGAACAAATATAACTGAATACGGTTATAATTTATATTAATTTGTTTTATAAATATTACCAAATTTTAGTAGGTAATAAATTTTTAATTTAATTAGTTATTTAAGAACTTAACTTCTACGAAACTTTAACTCTTTAGCACTTCTTCGATGCTTTGATATACTGCAGCTGTTGTTTATGCTTACGCGTTCTTCATTTTTTATAAAGTTTCCTCCATCAGTCGAATTTTTTTTTCATCTAGAATTAACTCTTATGGAATTTTTCTTCATGTCTGATTGTTATTAAAAATATTTTGTTCATAAATGTAACGATTCTGCAATATTTAATTTAATATACAAACATTATATAATGCCTCCAGTAAACTCAAACTGAAAATTTATTCAAAACTTTGATACTTCGTTTCTACTTAAGAGTTTCATATAAGATATTGAAAGAAAAAAACGTAATGCAATATATTACATAGTAATCTAGATTACCGCCTTTCCCCCACTATACTAAAATACAATTTTCCTAAAAATTTTCTCATCAATTAACATTAAAAAACTGCATTTAGTTACGTAATTTTTTTTTTTTTTATTTTTAACTTTTACTATACAATTCAATACATCAATATTCCAAAATAAAGTCCTAAATTATTCAAAAATAATGAATTCTCTGAGATTGATACTTTAATCTTTTGTACAATAAAATAAATGAATAAGTTTCTCTAGATAGCTATATTTTCATAATTATTTAATTATAGTTATATGATAAATGATATTTTTATACGTATATCCTTGGAAAAATACATTAAGGATTATATAAATGATATCTGCAAATAAAGGGAAATAAGAAATTTAAATTAAATTACGAACGGAAATAAGCAAAATTTTATAAAGGTTTCAAAACAAAAATGAAATATAATAATGAAGCAGCATATACATAATACATAACCAAGAAAAAGGAAACACAATTTAGAAGACTCTGGTTTACCACCCTACCAAAAACAATGTTTAGAAATAAAGAATATTCAAACGATAATCTGATTATTTTGTCGAATATATTCTAACTATTGTTACATTATTCCAGGGAAGTATTAGTGTTCTTATTTTCACTATCAGTTTATTTCACCGTTGTTATCACCACAATAATACTCTACTCACTTTTAATAATTAAGGGAATTTGGTTAAGAAGGCCAAGACTCGATTCATTTAATAGTTATAACTTCTTACTTCCCAGAGAAGAAGATCTTTATTATTTATATTAAATTTTATATCATCATCAATATCAATTCTTCCGTAAAATGTCAAAATAAAAAACCCCTTTTTTTAAATTATTACTTAATATTTTAATACAATTTTTTAAGGACATAATTATTATATCATCATTATAAATTCATTTAATCCAAAACAAAATCTTTAAAAAAAATATATATTATCTCTGAAGAAGTTTATAATTCTTTTATTAAAAATTTTATTTCAAATTTATTACAGTTCTTTAGCCTACATTTTATAACACCAATATTTATATATAACTTAATATATAATTGACTGTACCACATTAATATAATAAAATAAAACCACATTATTATGCAAAATAATTCTAAAATTCACCACCATTACATAAATACGCAAATTCTCTAAATTATAAAACACATCCTTCTTTTGTCTTTTAAATTATTTTCGTTTTACTTTTTCAGTGTCTTTCTTTTATATTCAGAGAGTAGATCATTGCAAGTGCTATTCAACCAATAATAAAATATAATTGTAACATAACTTAACCTTTATTCACCTTGTAAAGACCCATATAACTTTTTGAATGTATATAATTCCAATTGAAGGAAAAACAAAAAAACAAAACAATATTTATTTTCCTCATCATTTTACTTTTCTCATCAATATCATCATCATCATGAGGCCTATCATCTTAACTAGCTTAACATTTAAGTTTTATATTATGAATCATTAAACTAACTCTAAAATCAAATTTTTTTATTTCCATTTTCATTGTAAAATTACCGTAAGAAAAAAATAATAAAACTGAAAAAAAAAGAAAGGAAAATCATTTACCCCATGCTGTTCTGGCAGGATGCGATGTCATCTTGACAGGAGGTCCTCAGCATGATTTGAACTTAGTATTTTTTTTTTATTGTTTTGTTTTTCTTTTATTTCTATGCTATACATATATTATAATATAGTTCTATTCTTTTTGGGTTTATATTTGATAATACATGTTTCAAATGATATAAAGAAGATCCAACACAAATGATGTGATAAAGCCTAGATGAATTTTTAACTGATGCAAAAAAAGAAAAGAACAAAAAATTGAAAAGAGGATTTTCCAAATATACACGAAATGTTAAAAAAAAGGACATTTAGAGACATTTATTTGTTTATGGGTTATTGTCAAAATACAAAAATAAAACAAAAGTCAATAAGTTAACAGAGGGCAAACGTAAATTTACAGGAAGAAAATTAAAAAAAAAATGTTCTCTACACTTAAATTTATAGAAAAATAAACATAAGAAAAAAAAATTGGAAAGAATTAAGATGTGGAAGGAAGAAATTTGAGTTTAAATGAAAAAAGGAAGAAATAAAAGAAAATATTATAAAATAGATTGGTATAGAAAAAATATTAAATCAGGTGAACCATCTTTGTTGTTATTTTGAGTTTTCATGTATATTTTTTCCTATTCTATTGCGATTTTTGATTTCGATACAAGTTTACGAGTTATTTCATTAAACAATAATATAACAAAAAAAATATTATTAAAATTTGGCTAAATAAGCAAAGAACGGGTTATGATAAATGTTTTAATAAAATAACTAAAATCACCTTATGATTTATTATGCAATAAGAACATATTTTTAACGTATCCTATTTTATCCTGGTTCCGTATTCTGGCTAAACCATATTATATCAATTTAAAACAATAAAGTTTTTAATAAAAGCTTCTATGTACATAAAAGGGTCGAATTCAACATCACACATTTCTTAGTCATATAAAATTCATGATTATTTTTATTCAATTGATCTACTTACCGTGAAAAGCAAGATGGAGTAAATCTGAACTGGGGATATGGGATTATTATCGAATATCGAATTATTTTTATATGGGGGAAAATTTTATTTTTGTTTTAACAATTTTTTGACCAATTCAACTATTATTTTGCCAATTTTCTAAGTTATTTATTATATTAGTGATTGAAAATACCAGTATATTTTGAATATTCTTTTATCTACTCACATTACAAAACAATTTTTTATATTTAGAAAAAATTTTGACAAAAGATATAAGTTTCAACACTATATATAACACTATATGTTTTTAAAAGTATATTGTAATCCTTTTTTTTAATTTAATTCCTTAATTTAAAACCAATAATTCACCTATAGAAATTTAGTAGAATATCGTTCTCATTTTAAAAATTTAATCACGCGCGATGCTATTATTTTTACCAAAATAATACACCACAATATCATGGTGTTATTATTTTTATTGTTTATAACTATAATATCCTTCAAAGTGTATAATTTTTCATTTAAAGTTTTTTTTTTTTGTGGTTTGAATAAAACATAAAAGAATCAAAATCTAAAATTTGGTCAGAGTTCCATATAAATGTAAAAGGTGCTTTCACATTATAACAATGTACATATTTTAATAAGCTTTATACCTTACATAAATTCTGATAATTACTGCACCATTTCAAATTATGGTGCAGTTTTCATAAAGGGTAAATGAAAAGAGAAATCTGTAGACGGAATAGAATTGAAATAATATCAAAAAGGCGGTTTTTTTTACAATTTTTTATTTTCCCCAAATGAAGTACGTAAAAGCTATATAATGCGATTTTACCTATAACATTTAATATTCTTTAAATTATCGAATTTGAAAACTGTAAACAATTCCAAAAGAAAGGATTATCTTAAGGTAAAGTGAATTAAGTACAGACATTCATTATAGTAATAAATCTTTTAAATACTGTTGTGATACGGGTATTTGCAATAGATTTTTATCGATAATTCGATTTTTTTTTTATGTATTATAAAAGCTAAAAAGAATAAAAACAAAAAATTTATATGTGAAAGTCCTTTTTAGTTTAACTTGTTAAAAGGAAAAAGAATTTTCTTAAATGTGATAATGATTTTTTTGAGAAAGAAATGACCAGTGCTGTTTTATTGAAATAATAATTACGATTCCTTCTTTTTAATGATTTTTATCAGTTAAATTATAGTCCTCAATAAATAAATCTGTTTGAAGTGTTTTTATATTAGTTTTCTATATATTAAGTATTTAAAGAAAGTAATTCATTTTGTTTATAAAAAAAATAAAACTTAGAATTTAGAAAAGTTCCAAAAAGGGTTCAATTATTCTTTATATATTTATATATTTTTTATACTCCTATTTCAACAAATAAAATTAAGATTTATTAAAGTCAATAATATTATATCATTTAATCTTAAATCAATTTAGAAAATTAATTTGATCAAATAGATCAGATAAACAAATATTAAATGTTGGAATAAAATTCAAAATTTAATATAATATCGCTTTCTTAAAACTTAAACTCAGCTCTACTTCAGTTTGATGTCTGCTGTACATAGGAAAGTATAGACAAAATATCACGAAAAATTACTGGGTATTTTTGCAACATTTTAAACTTAAACTGGTCTGTACAATTTTATATCATAAAATATGACAGTATATAGTTAAAACCACTGGCCAATTGATGAACATGCGGCCAGAATAGGTATTCCATTCAATTCATCCTGTCGCAGCTGTGGTGAACAGAATGAGAAAGAATCCATTACACACTTCACCTGTAAGTGCCCAGAGCTGGCGAGGGCCAGAATATCAATTCTGGGTAGCCATCAATTCAACGATCTTAGTGATCTAGCGGTTAAGCAACCTGCAGAAATGGTAAGGTTTCTTAACGCAACGAAATGGATCTAAAATTAAACTAATATAGCTATATTATAAGACTTGTGGTCACGGAAGTGGTAGCAAAACGGTGCTAACGCGCTAATTGGGGTCACTGCCAGGAGCGGCGGTGGCCAGCCACTCACACCAACCATATAGTTAAAAAATTTATTGTCATTGCAATTCGACCATTTAAAAACCTTTCCAATTCTTAAATTGACATTCATTTCAAGATACACGTTTTTTAGTTTATAATCTATTACATTATTATTAATAACATTTATTATAGTTTCATAATCTTTTCAAAATTATCTTAATGCGGCATTGCGCTGCGCTAATTGCTCCATATTCATATTAATAGCCATATACATAGCCAAATAAAAATTACATTGTGTAGAACATATTGTTTACTTTTAATTCACTTTAATTTAAGTTTAAAAAAAAAATTCAACAATAAAACAGTGAAATTGTAACAAGAATGCATTTTTTATTAATTTTTCTTTTATAATGAATCTAACAGATTTATTTACAAATAAAAAAAATGATTATCCTTTAAAGAGTTTTTTAAATTTAATTATATACATTATAAATATTTATACATACATAATACATATATATATATTTATATATATATAAACGAATATAAAATCTGGTTAATATAAATTATATACTTACTAGGCTCTGTATCATTTTCAATTGGGCTAGTTGATCTTCCAGTTGAATTATATAATGTCCAAGCTAAATGTTTTGATAATAAAATACCACCTTGTCTTGAACCAGCACATACCCAAAAATCAGATTTTGACATTTCACATAATTCTTTACCATTTTTTGGAAAACGTGAAATATCTGGTTCTACTTCTAAATTATATTCTTTTTGAGCCCATTTTACCCAATTTTTAATATGTTCTTCATTCCAAACTTCTGGTGTAGCTGGCATCCATACTTTTGTTTCAGAAATTTTTGAAACTTCTTCATCAACATTAATATTTACATCTTCATCGCTACTACTATTAGTATTATTATCATCATCATCATTTCTTCTAACATTAATTTTCTTTTTTTTTTTAGTATTTTTACTAGTTTCAGTCTTTTTTTCTTCAATATTAATTGAACTACTAGTTGTACTAATATTTAGTATACATTTTTTGTTGTCATTACTATTTTTTTTTGAACAACTGTCACTATTACTGATATTATTACTAGAATTATTACTACTAATATTACTATTTTTATTACTTAAATTACTACTATCACTACTCGAATTACTATTTGATGATCGAACTGTTTTACTTTTTTTCTTCTTTTTTTCCAATGTGGTTTCAATTTTTTTTGGTTTCGTCCTTTCATCACTTTCAGTATCATTATCACGCATATTTTTAAAATGATTATAAAATTTAGTTTTACCAATTTTGAAAAATTAATTTTTTAATTTAAATAAATTAATTAAATATAAAAATTGCATTCATATCTTTTTTCTTATTCACATATAATTATTTTTATAGCCTCTTTGAGTTAAATAGATTTGAATTAAATGACAACATTAAATAAATAGATTGATGTTTTTGATTGATCCTTAAAATTTTATTTTTTGTTATTTAATTATCTTTTAAATTCACTAAAAATTTATATTTATAGTTTGATATTATTTTAGATTAAAAATATTAACTAACCGACGGTGATTTAAAGAAAACTAAAATCGATTTCTACATAACTTTAAAACTAAGTTAAATGAATTTTAGATTTTATTCAAAATCTTTAATAATGCCCTTTTTTTTGTTTTTTTGAGAAATTTAAAATTAAAATTCCAATTAATTTTAAAAATTATAAGAATATAAAAAGAAAAACAATATATAAATTTCAATGGAAACCCAGTTAAAAATCTTCATAATATAAATGCACCATCCAAACTGTTGAAAGTTTTTTTTTGTTTTTCTTTTTCTGTTAATATTTCTAAGAAATTCACCAATTTATTATGTGGTATCTTAAGCGTCTTTTTTATGATATTCCGTCTTGAAATTAAAGATTTAGCACGCGTTTTAATATTGGCCAATTTTTCGTTTTATTTTTTTTTAAATTTTAACTTATTGGCTATATTAACTTTAAAACGAAATTAAAAACATAGTAAAGATTAATGAGTTAATAATTTACACTATAAATTATTTTGATAAACTTTTTGCACTGATCATTTAATTTATTTATTGTTATTTTATTTAAGAAAATAATTAATTTTTTATAAACAGTATTTATTTTAAACGTTTATTTTGTATTAAATATATAATAATTAGTACATATTTAGGTATTATTGCGAATTTTCAACTTTTTATAAAAACATATCAACTCTGAATTCTATTTATTTATTTAATTTTTGATATTTTTCTGAAAATTATTTTTCATATTCCTAAGTTTCTTTCTCTTTTTGCTTTTTGTTTTTTTTTTTGTTTTTTGTTAATTTAAAGAAACACAAATTAATAACACAAAATTATGGTATATTAAAGGCAAATGAATCACATAAATTTCCACGAATTAAATATTGAATTGGTGGCATATAAAATAAAACGCGCTATGAATCAGAGAGCTTTTACTATCAACATTAAATAAATATAATATAATATATAAAAAAAAACAAAAAAAATTGTATGTTTGTTAAACTTTTTTATAAACAATTATTTTTCACTTTTTTTTAAATGTCCTTCAAAATTAATGTATACTTTAAATGGCTGTTTCAAAATAATTTATTAATCCATTTAAAATTTTGGAAATTAAATTACCAGTCTTCATAAGTTCACATCCTTTAAAATTTAATTTATAATTTTCATTTTTTCTTTTGTTGTTATTATTATTTTTTAATTTTGATTATTTTTATTGTTTATTTTTTTTTTATCGTTTATTGACCACTGATTGATGATAGTAAAAGGAAAAGGATCACAAAACTTCTAAATCCATAATAAATTTCACTTCTAACCGCCACCGCGTTTCAAATAGATATGATCAATGATCGTTATATTTTTAATATAAGCTTTTTACAATACATATTGCGGTTATTTAACACATTTTCTACTCTTCTCTTCTAGCTATAGCTGCTAATATTATGACAATAGTACTACTTACCTTTCATTGTGAAATTTTTTAAAAGTTGCCCTCATAAATGATTACTCATCATAAGACTTTACTTTATTATCATATTAGAAGTCCGCAAATAATTTCATTCATAATCAAATACAACAAAACAAAACAAAAAAAAAAAAAACACAAAAAACTTGAATTGAAGAATTGAAAAGCTTTTAAAAAAGCAATATGCTATTATTACGTCATTAACCCACGATTTTCTTTTTGAAAATTTTTTCAAGAGAGTATTAACGATCGAGAAGAGATTAATATTTGTTATATTTATAGAAGCAAATAAAGAGAACGAAAGCTTTTAAAATTGAAAATATTTATTTTTATTCATTCAATCAAGTTCATTTCGTCGTAAATACCTATACATTATTATGTATATTTTTAGACCCATATATTGTTTTGTTTATATTTATTTTTATTTTTAAATAAAGAATAATATTTAGTTTTCTAAAACGATTTCTGCACTCGGTAACTGTTCAAAATTTTTAATTTTAAATTTCTTTTTTGTTTTTTAGATACTGTAATCCATTTGTGTTAATTACAATTTGTAATTAAAAAACCCCTCATACATCTTCAGTTTTTTTCAAAGTTAATAAAGAATTACATAATAATTTTTACTAAAATTATTCTCCAAATACAACATATGATCTTCACTAAATCAGATTTAATCTTCTTCACAAAATAGATCCTATATTTACATAAAAATTAAATTATAATTAAAATATTGCAATTTTTATACAAAATTTCCGATGTCAGGTTGTATAATTAAGAAAGAAAAAAAGGAAGATCAAAAACTCCAAAAAATAATATGCAAGTGAAACTAAGATATCTGTAAGATTTTTAAAATAATTCACTCTAACAATTTAGCGAACAAATTTTGAGAAAAATAAGAAAAAATATATACAGGAATAGTTACAATGATCAAAACAATAAAATTCAATCAGTTTTTTAGTCATGTGATGAAAAATTCCGAAATATATCACATTTTTTTCAACTTATTCCAGAAGAGTAAATTGTCGGAAATAGAAGTGTTGAATGAAAAAAAAAATGCAGCTGAGACGAGCATTTCTATATTAAATTTGGTGAATTATTTCAATTGCTTTTGTATTTAGCGTTTTATCATAGAAAATTTATTCACTATTTATTTAATAGTAAATAATATTTACTTACCATTACCATTTTTTTTCTACATTGATTAATAATTAAATTTATATTAAAATACAATTAATTATTAATTTAGTGATTGAATATACGAGTATTATGTATTATTGAATATACGAGTATATATTAACAGACCCATAGAATACAAATTTTAGTAACAAACAAGTACATAATTATAAATTTCTGTTATGATAAATCTGTTATACGGTATTCGTTACAAGAGCAAGAAAAAAGCAAAAAATATTAAGTCACCCCCGGCTATCCCGTAGAGGCCAATACCGCTCAAAGTGCTGTAAAGTTTGTTATATTATTTTTTTCATTTTTGTTTTACTTTTTTTTTTATCGTAAAATAATGACGTATACATATAATATATAAAAATTTTATGAATGAAATATTTAATGTATTTTTTCCTTTGGTTTTCTTTTGAAAAGAAAAAGTTTTGTTAAACTTAAATTAATACTAACGAATAAACACATACCTTAGTATAAATTAATAAACACATACCTGTTCTTAAAAGAAAAATACTTATATTTGTTCTCTTTAATTTTTTGCCAATTTCTAAAATGTCAATTAATTTTTTTTTTTTTTTTGAAACAATTTTTATGGGAAACGCATTATTTTTAAACAAATATCTTTTAAATAATTATAAATATTAAAAGTTAATAACTTGATATGTATGTGAATATTATAAAATATTTAATACTTTAAGTCCTGCTAAAAAAAAAATAAAAACCATTTAACAATGAAACTCTACATTCAAATGAAAATTTCAAGGTAGAATACTATATGTATATCATCATTATTATGATTGGCTGGCATCCCCTGATAGAATCTTCGCCTTTTAAAGTTAATTTTCCATTTATTTTACTAAATAGGCCTTTTTTTCATTTTTACATCTTCCAAATAATTGTTTTTTTTGGTGGATAGTTATACCAGTTAATTTGTGGAAAAGGACGAAGTTATTTTATTTACTACTACGGAAAAAATGGTTAATTAAGACATTTATAATGTGGATTGTGTTTAGAGATTATCTTATAATGTTTTTAACTGTCGATAGAGTATATTCCGTTCCATGTTTTCAATCTATTCATAAGTAGCATCTTAATAGTTTATTAATTCACTACTTATCTTCATATGTTTCTAGATCATTCGCACCTATGGATTGTATATATATTATTATAGTGAATTTTATGAAAGCAATTCATTCTAGTTCAGTATTTTACAAATCAATATTTTTGCAGAATAACTCATATTTTGTGACTAAACACATTTTTATAAGATATTGTTTTAATTGTAGTTTAATATTTGAATATTAATAACTTCAATAATAAAATTTTGTGATTAATTTCAAAATAGGCTTATATCCTGAAACCTTTTTGCTGGAAATATAATTATAGTATGATATTATTTTAAAGCTATTCAGTATAGTTTATTTTAAAGATTTAATTTGAGCTTTATAAATAATATGGAATTCCCAAAGAAAAATAAAATATATATAAATCTCTATTTAAGGTAAATTAAAAAATTTAAATATTAATTGAATCATGCAATTTTATAATTTAAATCCTGATGATAAAATTTGTGTTAGAAAAAAATAAGATAAATTCGTGATTCTAATAAATATACATACATGACTAATTAAATGATTAGGTCTAAAAATAACAACTCAAGAATTTAATTTAAATAATATTTTTCTAAATACATATTAGAAATATTAGGAAAGTTAACTTTTTACAGGGAGTTTTACACATTTATTTAAATCCCTATTGAAAAACTATATTTTATACATTTTAATTACACATTAATATTTTTCTAAATACATATTAGAAATATTAGGAAAGTTAACTTTTTACAGGGAGTTTTACACATTTATTTAAATCCCTATTGAAAAACTATATTTTATACATTTTAATTACTATAAATTTTGCTAACATTATTATTAAACGTCCTTTTTTTCGTAAAAAATGTATTTTGAAAAGACATCATGAAATCTTATATCATCTTCATCGTATTATTAAAATTAGTACCAGTAAACACCCTAATTGTTAATTGTGCAGTATAATGACTGGCACGTATGTAAGAATAAAGGGATGATAAGGGAACTGTATCTCAGTTAGGAAAATTAATTAAAATAGTAGTACCTACACGGTAGCTGAAACAAATACTGCTCTGACTTTTACTTAGTTTAGAAATTAACTTCATTATCAGTTTAAAAGTTATTCAAAATTGAAATATTTTCAAAAATTGTTGAAGAAAATTAAGTTTTTTTTCGAGATTACAAACTTTTGGTATATTAGTGAATTGCTACTATCTATAATCTTCTATAAGTGTAAATATATATGTACATGTACATGTTTTATTTAATTGTAATTATCAAAAATTTCTTTAAAAACTGTACTAAAGTTAAAAAATATTTTATCAGGTTTAAAAAGTATATCATATAAAATTATCTCTTGGCGCACAAGCGCATTTCGATTAAACCGCTTTTTTATTTAAGAATAAAAAAAAAACTAATCTAAAAAAATATTCTTATCTGTTATAAAAATATATATATTATGTATTTTATAACAATTTCATTCATTAAAACATTCATAACAATTTCATTTCATTTACTTTAACGTTATTTTCTATTTTTGTAACATTTTTTGTTTTCATTTTCATTGTTTTTATCTATATAATATTTGTTATTTATTTTTTACTAATAAATTTACTGATATCTTACTAAATTAAAGAAAATAAACTGATAACTATACCCACGTAAAATTTTTTTCGCAATTTCAATTTTACATTTTAAAAAACATTTTGCAAAAAAATAAATATTACCACCAAACATTTTTAAAAAATACCGAAAAATATTACTTTAAATACTTAATTTTTTAATATTATGAAACTTAACTTTTATAATATTATGAAACATTTTTTATTAACTAACATAATATTATGAAACATTAACTAAAAATATTTTGAGCGTGTGTAAAATCTGTTCTTACATACGACACATTACATTAAAAAATAATATACCGCCATATACTGGCCAAACATACTTAGTAACTAATGAAGTTTTCTGAATACTCACCGGCGAAGAACTCATGACAAGGCAAATAGGCGCAGAAAATTACACCGCCCAAGCAATACATGATGCAGAACAATCCATCACGAATTGGCTAAATGCAACTTCTTCTAGGACGACATCTAAATATCAGCCCTAAGCTAGGTATTTAGTTTATAAAAATTATTATTCTGGATTATTCACATTATTTCGTGTGGGGTAAAAAACATGTGTTTATCATTTTTCGATTCTTTATGATCTTCATATGGAATACAGTATCATTCAAAGTTCTAAATTTTGTTTAATACATGGTCTCGGTTTGTTCATGACAAAATAATATGTGATAAGGAAGATATATTAAAAAAAAATAAGATTTTAACCAAATTAATCTTACATATGTATCTAGTTTAATACAGAAACAGACGCATGGTGTGCAACAAACTTTTCTAAACTTCTTACACATGATGCAGAATAAAATTCTTCATATATTTAGAGTAAACTATATTAATACTTTTCCCAAAAGAAGTAAGAACAAAACCTAAGCAAACATTAGGAAATGAAATAATTGTAACACTTATAAGTCATAAAGACAATTTTTTTTTAATTTATCCAATATCTGTGAATAATATTCTAAGAAAAAAAAAATCAATTACAAGTTAGAAATTTTTCAAAACTATATAAAGTACCTAAAGTTATTAAAACTCCAAAAAAAAAAAAAAAAAAAACAATATCCATACATAACCGCTTAAATTAAGCTTTAAAAAAAAATTTTCTTTCATAAATCATAAAATAATATAATATACATAAGATCATTTTATGTATATACCGGAAATAACATTTTAATTACTCTCAGTTTATTTATTTATTTTTTTGCCATTCTACTTCCCTACTTCCGAATTTTAAACCAGTTTTATACTTAAATACTTATATAACATCCTAAATTCCAAACGATGTAAAATTATTTCCAAAAAAAAAAAAATAATAATTTAAAACATAAAATACAATCGCTAATATAATACCTATTATAGTATCTACACAATACAATTTATAAATATACAAACAAAACAATGAGTTTCTCCTAGGTTTTCCAAGAATTTTCAATAAAATTCAACAAAATTCATCAATTACCTACTATACGATATATTATGATGAATTTCAAGATGAATTAAAAATGATTCATTCATAAAAATCGTTATTTGTATGTATTTGTACTATTTTTTTTTTTTATATAATACCTAGGGTACATATATACTATATAATATGTATCATTTATTTTTAATCTAAATAAAGTCTAACATATGTGATTTTTTTTTTCCACTCAACTAAAATTAACCATTATATTTAATATAATGTAGATCTATTAACTAACAATAATACGTACATATTATATACATATGTATGTATGTACATGTATCTAAAATTAAATTATAAATATATTATAAAGAATGACGTTTTAATTTGCAAAACGCGGTTTATCTTGTTGTTTTTCGTATATATTTTTAAGAATATAATTTCCCTTTAAATTAATTTGAGACAAAAAAAAAAAAAACAACCGTAATACACTACATAGACACGAAATCACATATGAGTTAGTGACGCTTTTTTTTTTCCGTTTCAATTAAACTTACCAAGTTAAGAGAGGAAAAAAAATTGGTATATTATTTTAATATTATGTACATATAGTAATTTAAAGCTTTTATAATATAATCAACCTACAACAAAATTTTAAACCTTTAATTAAAAAAAAACAAAAAGTAACAAAAACTAAAGAACTTCTAGTTATTTGTCAGTTGTCTTCAATAATAGATTTTACATGCTTTTAAAATTATTAAGAAATAAAACATTCAACGTTACACGTTTGACGTTTCGTTACAAAACAATGACGTTTTTTTTGTTTTTTTGTTTTTACATTTACATTAAATTTGTTGCACCATTGATTAGTCATTTTATAAGGAATTTCCCAGCTTATATTGATGATGTAAAAAAAAAAATATATATGTATGTATGTATATGTAATATAGTAAATTGAAATCATCAAAATGTAATAATAGCAATATTACTATTACTACACTTTATTATTTATGCAGAATAGTCTAGGCTAGTCTATGAGTAAAAGTTTTGTGAAGTAATAAAATATAATAATTGTTAATAATATGTACTTGAAAATATAAGTACATAAGTACATACATACATACTTTTATATTGCATAGCTTTTAACTTTTGATCTATGCGCAAACATTCTCGCATATCTGTATATATATATATATTTTTTTTTTTTTACATTTAAATTAAAATCAAGTTCATGGTTAAAAAACAAAACTTAATTTCTTTTTCGTTTATACGCACCGAAAAAAAGAAACAAAAACATGGCATGACAAAATATAAAAAAAAAACACAAATCCGCATATTTTGCATTCGTGGGATATAGATGAACCGTATTTATGCAATTATGTAATCATGCATATCGTTAATAACAATAACCAATATATTAATATGTTTAACTAGGTCTACAGTGTATTCCTTAGTTAATTTAAATTTGAATATGGCGTCTTATAAAAAAAATCAACAGCTTCAGTAAAGCATCTTCATATTTCTTCTTCTTTTTGAAACTATGTATGATGTTAAAAAGCATCTATAGATCTAGGTAATAGCTATAGCCAAATAAAATAATCATTTTTTGAAAGCTTATCCTTTAGTATTATTTATCTAATATAGCAATGAAAAATAATTCGAAACATTGTACGACACGTTATACTGCGGAACTTTAAATATTTTAATGACGTTTTAATTAAAATTTCCCAAAAACCTTTTTATTAATAATTAAATACTCAATTATGATAATATAAAATATTGTCATGCAATTTATCAACAATTAATAAAACAAAAAAAAAAAAAAACAAAAACAAAATAATAAAATAATAATTCAAAATAATAATAAAACAAAAAGAAAATACAATAGATATAATACATACGTCATACATTCAGTTTTTGTTTTTTTTTTTTTAATTATAAATAAATTTTTCGCCACAAAAATTCGTGTTATGAATTAATTATTTAAAAAAATATAATATTGATCATGATGAACCTATGGACAATTCGACTGCACAAAAAAAAACAAACAGCCTTGATTTGAATAATAATATTTTATCGTTCTTTGTAATTAATTATTATATTATTATAGATCTTTTTAGATATTATGATATTATATTGATTGTGGTTGAATTTAAATGTACAACAACTAGATATTTTGGAAAAACCCACTTTTTTCTTCAATAAAAAAAAAAAAATATAAAATAAAAAATATTATTTTTAAGATTCATGAATTTTAACGAATCAAAGAATGATGCATAAAAATTTTATATAATTACGTTTAAATAACCATAAGAAAATATAATGTAGTGTTTAAAATATTATGTGAATTGAATAAATAAACAAAATTATAATAATGTTTTAAAAATAAAATAAAATGTTTATTGCGTAATAATCCTAAACATATGCAATATTAAACTTTTTAATAAATTTACCAATAAATATGCAATATATTTTACATTGATATGTATGTTATCATGTTATCAAAAAAGTATTATTTTTTTTTATATTTTTAAACACAAAACCTTATTACATATTATAATAAATATTTTGATTAGAATATTGCTATTTTTATTTTTATGCAATAATTTATATAAACTTTGTATTTTTTATATTAGTAAATTACTGTTATTTATAGAAAGCGAGGCTTTACAAAAATATTTAACTTTTATATACATAGGTATGTATTACTGGTATTACTATTAACATAAATTTTTAACAGTCTTCAGAAGTTTAGTGATAAAAAAAATAAAATATTCAACTATAATTATGATTCTATTATTATAGAATATAGATCATTACGAAAAAAAGGAAAATTGGATATGAACAATTTTAATATTTGTAATATTAAGTACATAGATATTATCAGCTTTTATATATATGTATCTTAAATCATTTTTCTTTTTCAATTTTGTGTTAATTTAAAATAACTGTGCATTTATTACTATTTAACTACAATAATAATACATATTGCTATATAAATATATGCAAATATATATACTCAAGGGAGTAGGGGCCCTGTGGCTGTAGCTGGTATGTAAGTATATTTTACGGTGATATCTAAATTATAAAAAATTTGTATGAGATACAAAATTTCTTGATTCCAAAAGAAAACAAAAAAAATCATGATTCAATCCAAACACACATATGCATTTGTATTCAAAACTTAACGGAATATCATAATACGTAGTGTATGGCTGAAAACTACTAAATTATAATTATAGATGATATATAAATATATGATGGAAAAAGTTTCAAACTTTGCTTCTTGAGTCTGGGCAGTCTAGGGAATGGTTATTTTCATACAAATATTTTAATTATTTCAATTTATGGTTAAAATTTTGTTTATTATATTTAATATAGGAATATATCCCGACCAATGGTGTCATTCGAAAGGTCTCGAGTTAAATTAAAAGTAAGTATATTTGTCTTATAAATAATAATTAATATCATGCTTGTATAAGATAATAGATGGCGTATTAATAAAATAAATTCCTAGTACAACAGTACAATAGCTACAACCGGTAATACGTTGTTATTAGTAAGATTATTAAAATCTTCTTATTTTTTTATACTGATATACTAAACTGTATAAAATCTTTAAAGCGGTTTCAGATCCCAATAACTTCAAACCTTTCTTGATTTCTGTTTTTCGATATCATCCTTATGTTGACATTTAAGAAAAATATGTAACGCATCACAATTTTACGCTTCATCCTTCCGTAGGATCCATATGCCGCAATCTTCTCTGTATCGTTCAAATTTTAGTATAATGTGTTCTGGTAGGAAATTTTAGAAATAAGCTTTGCTATTATAATTTTTTTATAAATAAAAAAAAAATAGAAAATATAGCGTTAGTTATGATAAATAAATTATTCCCTTGATGCATAAAGTAATACACAATGATAATATCAAATAATATATACAAAATGTGTGACCATTTTTTGTAAAAATTCGTTTTTTTTTTAAAATGATATACGCAATGAAGAACTTTTATATACAATATGTACATAAAATTTATAACATATTTATTTTTTTTTTTAAATATTTTTCACCTTTGTATATATGTATATATTTTTTTATCTCAGGGGCTTCGGTAGGCTAGTGGGTAGACGTGTGGTGTATTAACCGAAGGAGTTAAGGATCCCTGCACAGGTCGTTTGGATCCCTGCACAGTGTTTTTTTCTTTACATACCCCCCTTACGACCAAATATAATGTAAATATATAGTATATAACAAAATAAATAATATTAGTATATAATTTATAAATAGTACAAAAACCTATAATGGCCTTGGTTTGGTAGCCGATGGTTCAATAATATTGCATTACATTTATGTATGTAATATTAATATAAATAAATAATAATAAATAAATGAATAATATTTTATCTCATTTATTCTTATTATTTTTGTTGTAATTATTAGATATGTTATAAAAAAAATTTATATGTATTGTAATTTTACAAAAGTCCATTGAAATTTAAGGATAATATATTTCATTAAGGTAAATATTCTAAATATGTATATGACTGAAAGTTTAACTTTTTTTTAATATAATATTATCAATTATACGAATATTATGTTTTTTACGAATACGAATGTATACGAATATTATGTTTTTTTTAAATATACGTGAAAAAGGTCAGTTGTACCAATTAAGGTCTATGTTTTGAAAATATTTCAAATATATAAAGATAACACAAACATAACAAATAAACCAACAAATAGTTTGAACTCCATAATTTACACAAAAAATGTAATTTATTATATGGATTATATATTATCATTGATGCAGACATACTTTTAATAAATGTATATAATAATATTAAAATTCGTTTACCTCAATATTAACATAATTATATAAGTACGATTATTATATGTAAAAAAAAATTTACATTATTAATGTGAATAAAATGAATTAATTAAATAATAATTTAATCTATGATTTATATAATTTAATATGTTTATTTTTTTTTTCTTAATTTGTTCCTTATTTGAAATTATTATCAGTGAACCAATAATTTTAATTGCATTTAATAAGCTATCGCATTATGCGCAATTAATACGCAACTAAACTTTAATTAATAACATTCTATATACAATGCGGAAGAGCATATTAATTTTTTTTTTTTATTTTTATTTATAAATATTTGATTTAAAATCTACATAACAATATGTTTTAATCTTAATTAAATTGAAAAAAAAAAAAAAATAATTTACATTAAAATCTTTGAAAATGATTTTAATACAATACAGAAACACACTATATATTAATATTCAAATTTATTGAACTTAAAAAGTAGAGATAAATTATAGTCCGCCTTATCAGCATTTTATAAACTGTTACGCTTATACATATACTTATGTTGAAGATGAAATTTTCCATTTAAAATATTTATAAAATGAACTTTAAGAATTTCTTTTTTTTTTTTTTTTTTCTTTTGTTATTTATAAGTTTTAAAAAGTGTTTCAGACCTACTCGCTTGCATACATTTGATTTAAGTATATCTATAAAAAATTAATATGCCCCGAAGAATTTTTGTATTAAAAAGCTCTATAACATATTCAAAAATGTATGTAGTATATATATGCATAGCCAAACTTAACTCTTACTTAATATTTTTTTCAAAATTTAATGTATCACACGACAGAAAATTTCTTAAACTTTATTTATAAGTATAGTATAGATTTATAAATATAATTACAATTTCATATTTAAATCTGCCCTTATGTTTAATAAAAATTTTGTAAAATTTTGAATTTTTCTTATCTATACAATCGCTTAACTTAAAAGTAAAAACTTATATTTTTGATGAAAAGGAAAAAGTTTATTAAAAATAAGCAAAGTTAACAAAAAAAAAAATAATATAAATGTTCGCCTCTTTTCTTTTATATACCTAGTATAATTTTAAGAACTACAAAGTAAATATTATATTTTTACTTTTGTAAACGACTATATTATATTTTTACTTTTGTAAACGACTTTTTTTATCTGAAATTTTAAGATTTCCCTTAAAATAGAAAAAAATGTCTTTTGATTTTTCACAAAAAAAAAAAAAAAAATTTAAGAAAATTTATAAATTTTGACACAAAAACAATTAATTACAACTTTAAAATACTTTACTTTAATACCTATTATCATTTTCGAATTGTTCGTCGTTAAAAATACTTGATTTTAAATATTTTAGCTTTTTAAATATCATCAGCCAGTTTTAACTTATATGTAGATAAAAAAACTGAAAAACAAAAGTATGAAAAATGTATATGTATATGGAAAATTGTTGATCTGAAGTTCAATATGAAACTCTTCTATGCTATATATATACTATATACTATACATATATACTATACAAAATACCATGGTAAAATTTCGCGGTTAAATTAAGGGAAGTCGGCATTATATTATATAACCTAGAAGGACCTAGGAAATAATTGCAAGAATTTAACTTTGAACCTTATATACAAACAAATTTATATACAAGGTACACATTTATACTTATTTTCATATTTTTATCTTTATTTTCACAATAAAACATCATTTTTGAGAATAAACTGAACTATTTATAAAGTTACTATGAATGCATGTATATTACTATATATGCATGTATGTATATATAGGCAGCAGTAGTTTATTAGAAAACCAGAAATTTTAGAACTAGAACTTTTATATTAAAATATTCTTTTCAATCATATAAAAAACCCAGTGCATTTGAAACAAATGAAATTATTAGATTTATGAACAATGTTCACAAAAAAAAAGCGATCATTATATACATATGTTACTAAAATATTGTCAACTTAATTATAATAATTAATAAGATTTTGGTCAACGCATATATGATTTTAAATAAAGATTTCTATAATTGGAGGTAATTTTTTTTTTAAATTTATTAAATTTCTGGCTTTTCAATTTCAATCAAAGTTAAAAATTATTAACATTAGATATGCTATTATATATGTATATACATTTTTATATTATTCTTTTCATTATTTTTGTATAAACGTAATTTTTTAATTAAAAAAAAAGTAGAGTATTTTAATAATTAAAAAAAAAAAAATTCTAATAATACTTAGCCTCATTTTAAATTACATAATAGGTACTATACGTACTATATGTACATTTGTATAACAGATTATGTTTGAAATAAATATTATAAGAAATTAGCATATAAGTATAGTAATCCCAGTCCCACAAACTATAATATGACATTATATAAAATTTTCTGTAATTCACTTTTAAATTCTTATACCTATGATACCAAATAAAACATTAACAAATTAAAAAAATTAAAAATTAAATCTTAAAATATAATAATGCATATTTCTAAATATGAATACAAAAATATTCTCATAGTTGTTTATTTGGGGTTAAAATAGATTTAACTTAAATCTAAAAATAAATTCGATTGTCTTTCTCAGTGATCTTATTTATAATAATATGTCATTTTTTTTTTTTTTTTTTTTTTTTTCAATGAGTTAATTTTCTTTTTATTTTAATTTAGAATTAAAAAAAAAAAAAAATTCCTTTCAATTATACAAAATACAAGTTAAAATATAAAATAATATATATACATAGTTCTTTCTTTATTCCTTCTTGTTATAGTTTTACATTACATATATTATTTCGATCTTTTTTTTATTCATTGAATTAAATTTTATCACATAAGGCTATTTGCCCTTTCTTATCATCATATCATTATATAAATATACATATAATTTCTTTTGATTACTGTGTAAAGTAAATCTATATATGTATAAATATATATATAGAGATGTAAATTTATAAAGACAAACATTCAAACATAGGCCTTTATATTTTAACATTAATGTATGTATATAATAAATAATAATATACATTCATTCGTACATATATTATAAAATATTATATTCATAAAATAACATGCAGTACCAATTCCTTTAAATTTTTAATAAAACGTTAACATAACAGATTCTGTAAAATTAAAATAATTTTTATTATAAATGCATATACTAATGAACTACATACATAAACCTAATTATTTAACATTCAATTTTATATAATGTATTTTTAAAAAGTATAACATATATTTATGAATATAAAGATTTATAAGTTCCTTCGTCCAATCATCGAATAAAACTGTAAAATGTTGCACATAATAGCTAAAATTAGTATTAAAATGTATTGTTTGAAAAAGATTAGAATCGATGGTTCTAGCTCTAGAGTAAGAGATTGGAAAAATAAGACTAGGAATATAATATAGCAATTAGATTGTATGCTATACATATATACTTAACAGATGTCATATGTATATATAAAAAATTTTGAACTTCGAATTTGCATGGAAATAATTGTGACTATTCTATTATTGTATCTTTTTGGCAAAAAAAAAAAAATTTAGAAAATCTTTTACTTTGAAATTAAATTTATATTTCTATCGAAATATTGTACAAAACTTACAGGTAGGTGTCTCATGTCACCTTATTTTATAAATATAAAAAAAAAAAAACAATCAAAATCACCAAAATAACAAAAAAAAATTTAGAATCTAATTAAAAATTAAGTTGATTTTGTTTATGATGACTTAAAACGAAGTTTTTAGAAAGTACAGAATATTAATTGAAAAAAACTATAAGTATTTACAGAAACGAAAATATTGTTTCTGTTCCTTTTACAAACTGAACTACTTTTTCTATTCCCAACCACACCAATCTTTGAGAAAGAGTGGATAATACGGTCATGTTAAATTAGAGTTTAATTTATTAATTATTAACTATTATTCCAACTATTCTCAATTATACTCTTTTCGTGTAAAAGGAACGCAAAACAATATGTACATATATGCATATTAATTAATCTAAATAATATGTATTAAATTTTATACTAAAAATAAAGAAAAAAAATTAGTAACATCAAGCATATTAATAAATAAAAAAAGCTTAGAAAATAATTAAAAGAACAATTTAAAGTTAAATGTATAGTATTAAGGATTCTAGTGATTTACGATATGCAAGTAATTCGCATAACATTTGTAATAAAAAATATTATACATAAATTTCTATTAAAATACAGAAACTAAACCATACACAATTCAAAAGAATCAAAGAAATCAAGAAAAACTGAAGCCACTGTGAAGTTTTTAATATGAAAAAAAAATGTATGAAAATATACGAGCAATTGAGAATCCAACATGAAGTGCAAAGAACTCTGTTTCAGTCCAATTTAAAATCCCAAATGATAAAGTTTTAAATTAAGAAAATATTTTATTTAAAAATTTTTAATAAATGTATTAAAACTTTTTTTTTTTTTCTGTTAAACTAAAATATTTATTATATTATTTTAAGGAAATAAAAACAAAAAATTTACCTATATAAAAAGTAAAATTTAACTATATAGTTCGAGTGCAACATATTTATATTATAAAATATGATTAAAGAAAAATTATTTCTTGGAATTGTGATAACTACAGTATATTGTGGTATTTAATAATTATTTTATTAATTTTTATGTTTTTTATTTGTGCATATTTTGAAATAAAAATAAAAAAGGTCAATTTTAATTTTGTAGTTCACTTATACACCATTGACTTAAAAATGTTTATCTTATAAAAAAAAAAAAAACATTTTCTGCGTTTTTATTTATTTATTTATTTATTTATATATTTTTATATACATATTTATTTATTAAATAAAATAACAAAATTTAATTTGTTGAAAGTTTTTAAATTAGAAATTGAAATATTTTACCAATACATATTTTAAAAAAGAAAATTTAAAAAGTTTTTTGATCCTTACATTTGTTTAATATGTAGTACAAGATTTAAAAAGGTGAATATCTTAAAATTCGACTTAAAAAAATTAAAGGATATAACATCTACATATATATATATAATATTATGTATTATCGTTGTTGATAAGACATTCCAACAATATTTGTGTTTTAAAATTATAAAATAATTTAAAAAACAAAGCAAATAACATAAATAATACAATACAAAATACATAATTTGGTTTCTCTACTATTTCTTTTTATTCGCAGCTGGTATTTGTTCCTACATAGTTACAGACAATAAAAAAGCTTAAAATATCAATTATATTTTTAAACTTTTAATTTTTTGAATTTAAAAACATTTAAAACAAAAAGATAATATTTTAACCAACATCATCTGGAATAATTAAGCCGGAATTATGAAATGTATAATATTAACCGCTTAGATATCATCACAAGGGGTTAAAGTAAAATTTAGAGGAGAACATTATAAAATAATTTTTATTTGGAAAATATCAATAAAAGTGTTTGAAATTGTTTCAATATACCTATTACACTAGTAGATGTCAATCACACAGTTTTATTTTACTACGATAAAAATGAAATTATATTAAAACAAAAGGAAATAATTTTTAGAATAAATTTTGCAATATAAAAAAATGGATGCTTCGTGGAAAATTTCCCATCTCTGTAAAATCAATTTGAATTATAGGTCTCTCCAAAAATTCTAAATTAGATTTAAATTAACATTTAAAATAAACTAAAAGCAATTTGCGAAAAAAAAAATAAATAAATAAATAAATAGACTTATAGGTTTATAATTATTGCAGAATCTGCTCTAAGCACTAGTTAATTATTATATATTCTTTATACCTAAAAAGTCTTAACTCGTTTAAAATATCAACGTAAATATTGGAAATACATATAAGTAATACTAGCAATGCTGCTAATATAACGATCCATTTCGCTTACAAAGCTTAAAATTAAATTCCGAATACTCTGTAAATAATCTATATTAATGAGACAAAAAAGAAAGGGAAAATCTCTTCACACAAGATTTAAGTACACTTAAATGGCAAAGAAATTACAAAGGTGCCGAAAAGAAACACAGATCAAAAATATTGTGAAAAACTAAATTTTTAAATTGGCCATAATTATATTTTCTAAAATATTCATAATTTTTTATTATTTTTTTTTTTATTCTTTAAAATTTTGTAGTTTCTGTTATATTATGCTGTGATCCAACAAATCCAGAACAAACACAACATGGGTGCAGAATTGATAATGGTGCATGTACATGCTCATTCGGGTGTAAGTCAGAGTTTCGTTATGTAAACCGCAAAGAGTGTCAAGATGCATTAAAAGTAAATATAAAAAAAATATTTTTATTATTGTTTTATTTTTATTCAATTCTTACATTCATAAAAAGATCGGAATAAAATTTCTATGTTTATACAATTTTATTTGCAATGAAAATCTGAACAGAGATTTTTAGTTGTAAATTTATTTTAATTAAATTGAATTTATAATAGTAAAATTCCACAGTTAAAAATAAAATTTAATTAGTTTTAATCTTTTTATCAGTTTGGTAAAAAATGTGAACTTCCGCGATTACTTTCTTTTTTTTATATGATATTTCATAATCTTTAAAAATTTTGTATCAAATATTAAAGTTGATTGACCTTTAAAATTGATTACACATTATACTTTTTGCTTTTTTTTTTATTTTTAAATTTTTTTTTAAATTGTTGAGAAATAATATGTATTTAAAAATACATAATAAATAACATACTACTTATAAAAAATTTTATTAGGAAATAAAAAAAAATATTTTCAAAGTACCTAAATATAATATATTATGCAATAAAAAAAAATATTTTAAATTTATTTTTATTAACAAATTACTTGAAATTTTAGAATTTTGTTTTTAATTTAAATTATCTTCCAAATCTTTTCTTTTCAATTTCCGTTTTAAAAAATTATTAAAATAAAATATTTATATTTCATATGTGCATATTATAGGGAACTTCAAATGATGTTTGTGGTCGTAGACCTTGTCTAAATGGTGGTGGTTGTACACAAATATCTGGACCGCCTGGATATAAATGCAGGTGTTCTGGAACTGGATATTGGGGTAGCCGATGTCAGAGACGTAATTATATATTTTTAATATAAAATTTAAAATGAGTTATAATAAAATTTAATATATTTTGTAGAATGCCCAAGAACTGACGATGAACTTCAATATACTGCGAAATTCCCTCATGAATGTGTAGTGATATAACATAGGAAACAATACAATTTTTGTTTTGGTATAAATTGTATTACCATATTTGAAATCCATAGATAAATCGTATAAGACTCAATTTAGAATTAATAAGTAACTAAAGATTTTTAAGAAATTGACATAATTTAAAAAAATATACTAACTAAAAAATGTTATTAAAAATGTATATAATAAAAAAAAAAGTTGAAAAAAAAAATAGTAATAGTGTTACTTTCATAATTATTTCAATAATTTATTTCCCAAAAATTATTAAATTAAAAAATTTTACAAGATTTTTATAACATTTTACCTACTTAAAATAAGTAATTTTAAATATATACAAAGCACAAAAAGCAAACATGTAAACTTTTCGGTGTTCAATAAAAAATGTCTCAGTCGATTTTCATAAGAACACTAAAAGACTTTACTACCGAAAACTTCTGTTAGATGAAGCTCTTGAATTTCTTCTTTCATGTTCTCTTCTATCTATAATCTCTGGTGTCATGGAACGTTCTTGCTGGTTAATTTTTGAACCATGTAATAAATTATGTTGATGTAAATTTGTAGAAGTGGCAGTTTTTTGCACTTTCACAGATTGATTTATTAATAAATTTGATATTGCAACAACTGGTGAAAACAATCTTAATGGAAAATCACTAAAACAAAACAAATATATAAAAAATTAAAATATGAAAATTATAAATAAAATTTACCATGATCCGGTAACCGGTTGAGCATCATTTGCACTTAAAATAAAAATAGGAAAAGCCATTGAAAATATGCACCCACTAAAAATAAAAATTACTTTAATTTAAATGACCCAATTATTTTTACTTTTACAAAATATTTTTATTTTAAAATTTTTTACCTTAAAACAAAGGAACTTGTTATATTTGTCAAAATAGTGAGAGGCATTCCAAAACCTTTGAAAAATTAATATTAGATTGAGGTAAATATTTCTTTTAAAATACAAATGTATTTTTTTTACTTACCAAGAAAATATGGCCAATTGCATTCTATAAAATTTAATCTTTTGTGTAATTCCCAACCCATATTAACCCATTTATATTCGAAAGAATAAAGAGCATATAAAAATGCTAAATGTATATAACAAAGGATAAGACCAACATGTTGAAGTGGTAAATAAGATATTAAAGTACTTTGACATAAAAATAACATTTGAACAAATAAACTAAATATAAAATCTGCTATTAATTTACTGAAACTTGGTATTAACTGGGGTCGTCCTTTTCTGAATTTATATACCGAATCTGCAATGTCTTGAAACCATAAGCCATTTACAATTTTACTTAAAACAAATATTGGTAAAACATAAGCCATTCCAAATACAATTGATAAAATTGAACTTAACCAAGTCCAAACAATTTCATCATTAATTAAATATTTAATAATATTAAGCACTCCATATTGAAATATAAATATAACAAACCAAGTACAACCGCCATTTAGCATGCAACATTTCCAAACTTGTCTCATAATTTTAGGCTCACTTTAAAAATGGAAAATTAAATAAAATAATAAGAAATAATTTAATATAAAAAAAAAAACATTTATATACTTTTTTTTTGTTTTAGAATTTGTTTTTTCTTTTTCGTTGCTACTAACAAAGTCGGATTTTTCTATTGCTTTTGATTCTTGCATTTGTATCCTCATTTGTCTATCTATAGAAAATACAAGAACACATCCTTTTATACTATCATAAAATCCTTGTAGAAATGCTGATGCTATGACCTAGTAAATAAAATGTTTAAACAAAATTCATGTTTATATGCATGCATGTACACTACATACATTATATTATGTACATACAATATGTATATCTACATATTTGTATGCATATGAATTTATTTTCTGAAATTACTAATACTTTTCAATACATACTTTAAATGAATCCATTTTTTTATTTTAGTTTAGAATATTCCTATTAATTTTGAGTTTTATAATTTATAATATGCTAAGTTCTGTTAAATTTAATTATTTTTTAAAAATTTTATATTCATTTTACTCACTACAAACTACGACTTTATAATTTGTTTAAAAAAAAAAAGCAAAACAAAAAAGAATTGAAATGTCATTATCACCCAGCTGAGTAATAAAATAAAATAGTAGTGAGTAGTTGATTTAGTCTAGTCAACTCTCAACTCATCTCATATTGTCAAATTTGTTCACAAAAAATTATAAGCAGGGACGAAATAAATTGTTTTTGTTAAATTGTCTTTCAATTAAAAATATTTTGTTTAATTTTTGTATTATATTTGCAATAACATATTTTATTATATTTATCCAAAATTATGTACATATTTTATTAATTTTTTGGATAAAGTATTTATAAATTAAACAAATTTTTTAATGTAAAGTTCAATTTTAAACAATATTTATGCGTTCAGTTTTGAATTATAGTGTTAAAAATACTTGCTCTGTTCTGATTTTTGCAATAAAGAGGGAGATTAAACTAGTTTTCTTTGCTATATTCATATTTCTGATGAATGAAAAACTATACTTATTTATTATCAAAAGTATTAAAAATATTTATATCTTAGTTGATTTTTTTAAAACTTTAGTTAAAAGTTTATAGTTTTTATCGATGGATTTATGGCAGTACGTAAAAATTATTTATGTACCAGCCATGTACCAACATATACTGTATTTATGAAGTACATTAATATACATGTATAATTTAAACAAATAATTATATTGTAAACATAAATAAAACTATTAATTTCTAATTAATTACAATTACTTTTTATTCTAACAAATCTTCAGGAGGTTCATCTTTTACATCACTAACATGAAATGAAGCTCCAATTCCAACAAATTTTTGCAGAGCATAATAATTTAATGTCGGATCATTAACTTCATTATCCGAAGCTACTGAATCAAGTGTAAATCCTTTGAAATTTGAACACTGTTTTATATTTGGGTTACTGTTTAAAATCATTCTGACTGCAGCTAGACCAAGACCAAAAAATAATTCTCCTTGAGCTCTAATTGGTAAATTTGTAATTTTTGAATTGCTAATGAGCGTATTCAATAATCCCAAATGACATATATTTGCTGAATCCCCAAAGAATACATGATCATAATCTGCATCAGGAATTATTTGAAATTGTGGTGTGCCTGAATTATCTAATATTTTGCATGTAAAAGTACATTTTCGTTCTGGTTCTTTTGGATGTGCATAAACTCTTGTTGCCATATATCCAACAGGGTATATCCAATTTTCGTTATGGAAATTTACATTATCAGATATTATTTCTCCAATTGCAATAATTGTAACAGAATTTATGGTAATAGGTAAAATTGGTTTTCCTTCATCATCTAATACTAATTCTTCCACTTTTTTTTGTTTGTCTTTTTTCATTTTTGGAATAGGTGTACCATCAGGATTCACACGTTTTTTAGGACCTCTTTTACCAGGAATATTAACAAGTGTTCCATCTGCATTGGGTGGAGGTTGATTTTGAATATGACGTCGAAGTTTTTCCACTTCAGGGTCATTTGTTTCAATTATTTTTTGAAGCAAAAACTCTCGTTCCTCCTTTATAATCAAAATATCTTGTTGAATTTGTGCAATCTGATCACATAAGGCAGCATTTTCCTAAAAGTTAATTGAAATAAGTTAACTTTATCACTCCAAAAATCAGTATATTAAATTTTTATTTACAAAGACATAATTTTTAACAATTTTTTTAATTTTTTTATATTTATTCTTGTATTTAAGTTGCATTATTTGATTAAAATGAGCTGATTTAAAATATCCGACACCAGCCATACTTAAAATTAATACATTAGTTTTTATAATTCTTAACAATATTTAATATATAAAATAATAAATTTTGGCGTCATTACTAAAAAAAATAAGTTTATTTTAATAAAGGTTAAAAATAACAAAAAAAACTGTGCTACCGATAAATGTAAAAAAATATTGCAAATTAGTCAAAAACGTTGCCAACGTAAAAAAAACATAGCTTTATCGTGTTCCACTAGGTTCCACTAATGACACAACAAATAATCAACTATCCATGAAAATTTTAAGATATTGGTGAAAAATGAAAATTATCTTATTTTATAACACAACTTATTTCTTGAAAAACTTTAATTTGAAGTTTTATGATAAAATTCTTGATTTTGTAAGTAAAATGTAAAATTTTATTGTTTGTGTTAATTTAAAAGTTATTTGTTTTACAAAAATTTCAACACAAAATTGATAAACCATAAAAAGGTTAGCAATATTGAAAATATTGCTATGAATTCATCTGTTCTGCAAAAATTAGAAGAGCATAAAAAACTTAATAAACTATGTATTTTGTACAAAAAAAACTTTTTGCTGCACTAAACTTACATGTGTCAATTTTGTTTGAATTTGATTTTAAAAACTTGTCTTTTTTTATTGTAAAAATTTAAATAAAAATAGGAGATAAGATTATGCTTTTGTGTTTTTCGTTTTTTTTTGTGTAGATAGAATAAAATGTGTAGAACATAACAAATATTTAACGTAGTGATAAAACTTTCAGTACAATTGTATTAATATTTGTTTCAAAAAATCCTTGTGCATCATTTTTGGAAACGTTTTCCCTTCATTTCATACTCCTTTCCTATAAATTCAAAGTGCTGCAGTTGCGATATGCTCAAGGCACAAACAAAATAGGATATTGACCGTTCCTGGTTTGGTTACAATAATCAGCAATAGGTAGTTTGTTTTTGTTTATAGTGAACTACATATTTCCAAATATGCTCAGTGGAATAAATAGAGCTACTTAACTGTCAAAATAAAAATGCATATTGGAAATATTAAAGATATTATATATAAATGAAAATATTAAAGATATTATATAAATAAATAAATAATATAAAATAAAATGATTTTTTTAAAGTTTGTAAGCTAGGCTGAGTTAGACTACACTTACGATAATAAATAGTTCAAATTTCAATTAAAATTACTATTATTTGTGTCGACGTCTGACGAACACCCTCCAGGTAATGGCAGTATGGCACAAATATTAAACAAATATGTATAACAATTAACAACTTTGATTATAATAATCTATAATTATTTAGAAATACAGTCAATAGAAGTTTTATAATAAAGAATGTTAACAAAGTTATTATTTATTTTGGTATCTCTTATTTTATTGTGAATCTCAATTCTAAAAAACACCGTGTCGAAAAGGTTTTTTTTATTAACCGTTTTCTTATGTCAACACTTGGCGTCGCTGATAAAAACAAATTCATCATCCCTGGCGAAAGTTTTTGTTCATTACATATTTGACATCGATTTGTGACGTCACTTTCTTCTAGTGATTTGGGTGAGAATTTTATTTCAAAAACTTATGAAAATTTTTGTTTAATTTTTTTAGTTAAAATAATTAATTATAGTTATGCTGAAAAAGACACCAAAGCCTGTATTCTGGAAATTTATAAAAGGAAGTGCAAAAGTCTTATTTGTAGTTGAAGCAGTGTGTTTTGCAGCAACTTACGGAGTATATCATCGCATGAACACAAATCGTGGTAAGATTTGAACATCCTTTAAAAGACTTGTGATTAAAATTAAAATAGAACAAATTAATTTTTGATCAACATTGTGAAATATTCATTTTTGAAGTGATACATTTTTATTCTACTTCAATGGAGAATAAATATTTTGAAAATTATAATTTGCGTGTTAAAGAAAAACTCATATTTTAATATACAGCTAATTTATATATATATAGATAGATATATATATAGAGATAGATATATATATATATATATATATATATATATATATATGTACACATTATTAAGAAAAATACATTTTACTTTTTATATTCATTATTTATTACCCAACAAATTTGAATTAAAAACTCGTTGGTTTGAGTATTAAATCTATTTACAGTAAGTTAATAAATGTAAAAAAGTGTTAAAATATATATTTTTTTTAAAGATTTTAGGTTATATATAAACGAACATTTTCCAGTTTTGTTGAATAGTTATTATACAATCGGGGAATTTCTAGGAGACAGTAAGCAACGTAATCTTGATTCTGAAATTTGGAAAAAAATAGAAGCTTCACCAGAAAAAAGTCAATCTTCAAATTAACAACTATTGCATTCTTTTTAAATCAATTTTATTTTCATCTTTTTCGCATAGAAGTATCAATAAATTTTGCGGACAGTACTTACATCGTTTTTAAAAACAGAGTAACAAAATTTTTTTTCTATTTTATAATAAATTTGAATATTTAAATTTTTTTATGAAATAAAATTAGTAAATGGCCTCAAATATTTACATAAAATCATTTATCTGGTTAGCTGCTTCTGGAGGAATTGCCTATGGTTTAATGATTTTAACTGAACCCTCTGAACAGAAAATTCAAGAAATAAAAAGAAGAGGTGCTTCTACTTTAAACGAGGAAGATATAAAGAAAATTCTTTTTTTACAAAAGTTAAAAGAAGCTGCAAACCACGAACCAATTTATTTAAAAAATTCAAAAAAAGAAAACTAAGTAGTTAAACACTAGTAGTAGTAGTAGATTTGTTGTTTTAAAAAATTACATAAAAATATACAAAATAATATGCAAAATGGAATCTGAACTAACAGTAAATAATATTCAAAAAGAAACTGGTTCTGGAATTATTCGCAAAGATAACATCTTTGATAAGTTAAACAAGCGTAATAAAGATTTGCAAAATTTTTTAGAAACAAGATTAGAGCAACGTATTAAAGATAATCAACCATATGAAGAATTTAGTCAACAATTTTCTGATCGAGTCAAATCGATTGAATTTAAAATAAATAATGCACAACCTAATAAAAATTCAGTAGAATTAACAAGATATTTTGCTGGTATTAATAATGATATACAGGAATTACAACGTTATCTCTCACAGTCAACAATGATCTTACCTGATTTTAATGTTAAAGCTTGTCAAAATATTTTAAATGATTTAACAACAAAATCAGAAGAAATTCGTCTAAAATTAATCCCAAAAAAAAAATTTGGTTTTAATAAATCAAAGGCAACGGTTGTTCCAATTAAAGAACAAAAATTAGAAGTTAATAAAAATAGTATTTCAACTGCTAATAAAGAGAACAATAGCTATGATAAAACAGATTCATTAACAGAAAAAAAAAAATTAGATCAATGTCCAGCTTTTGAATGGACAATTTCTAAAAGACAAAATGAATATATTTTATTAGTAGGCACAGATGTCGATGGAAAAGATTTAACAATATCAAATTTGGATAATTGTTTAATTGAAATTCGTGGTCATGCTGGTTCATTACAAATATCAAATGCTACAAATTGCACATTTTTATGTGGACCCATTTCAAGATCTCTATTTGCTCTTAATTGTTTCAATTGTATATTTGTTGCTGCGTGTCAGCAATTACGTCTTCATTCTTCTAAAGAGTGTCAACTGTGGTTACATGTTACTTGCCGAGCTATTATTGAAGATTGTAATTTGATTCAAATTGGTGAATATAATTATAATTATTCTGGAATTGATATTGATTTTACAAAGGCTGGTTTAGATATTAAAATCAATAACTATCGCGATATTGCTGACTTTAATTGGTTATCACCAGATCAACCATCTCCTAATTGGACATTAATAAGTGAAAAAGAATTAAGTAATAATTGGTACGAACTAAAGGAAAAATTTAAAGAAAATATCAAATTATAGTATCCATTGGACTATACCATATGGTATACTGGATTTTTTCTTTTGTGCATTATAATGACAGCATTAAGTACACTATTTTTGCAATCCAATCTATCGCAAATATTTTTTGTCTAAAAAATTAAATTAACAAAAATTTTCTTGTCTTTTTTTGTCTATTGAAATTAAAATGTTTAAATTCATGTATGTTATTTATGATAAACAACTATATAATTTATTTTCATCGCTTAATAAAATTTCTGACATACATGCGTATTTTAAAAATATTGTAATAACAAAATAAAATAATAATTAAAATATAATTTATAAAATAAAACTTTTTCTTTCATTTTTTTTAAGGAAAAATTTTATTGCAAGTGCTATAAGAATGGTAAATAAAACATTTATTTCATTAATGGTTTTATAATATATATATTTATTACATAAATTAAACAAGAACAAATATTTAAATGCAATCCCTATTTTAATCACTTTTCTTTGAAGCACTTACAGTATAAGTATTATGTTTTGGAGAGTCAATGAACTCATCATATTCATTTAACTTTTTGGCTAAGAAATATATCTCGGCTAATGCAATTATTAATGCGCAAATAATGCCAAGAAGAAGTCGAAAACCAAATTCCATACCACCAAAAATTAATTCTAAACCAATAAAGCCGAAAGCAAATCCTGTTATAACTGAAACTACAAACTGAAATATAGCTATCAACTGCTTATTTATTGATTTGATCTGATATGCTATTGTGTCTTCTGGTAAAGATTTTCTTGCTGAGTCAACATTTTTCGTCATATTTGCATACTCTAAATTTTCTTGTTCCATGCGAAGTTTTTTGCACCGTTCTTCTAAAACAGGATTTCTAGGAATTATTTTATTTTCTGGTACAAATAGTTCTGCATTTTCTAATAATTCGTGTAGATATTGCTTTTCTTCAGACATATTATTTTCCCCATGCAATTTATTATATAAAAACACAATATTATTCAAATCCAAAGAATTTTCGCTTATTTTTTTAGGTTCCTTTGCATTTTGCTTTATTGGATAACACAATGCTTTGTTTTGAATTGGCAAATTTGAAAGAAGTTTTTTTTCATTATTAGTAAATCTTGGCCGTTTTGTATTTTTAGAATCTGATTTACATTTAAAATCTAATTCTTCTAAATATTTTTGATTTATTTCGGATAATGATACTTTGACTTCCCATTCTGTAATTTTCGCAGTACCCATTTTAAGTCAGCTGAAAATTTATTTTTAATTATTTTACTTTTATTTTAATACAAAATGAAGAAGTTCTGTTTTATTCTCATAAAAAACAAGACAATTTATTTTTGTATTTTTGAGATATATGACTAATGTCAAAATCATGTGATGATTATTTACGAGTTTTGATTTTTGAAACCAAAACCGAATGGATTAATTAAAGGAGAAATGAAAGTGTGACACACACTATACTTTGTAAAGTAATTATACTACATTTCGCATTCATGAAATTTTTGAAAATTATTATCAACGATTAGTAGAAAACAATAACTTTTCTAATTCTTTGCACTCATTTTATGAATGTGAATAACATTTTAATTCCGGTATAAAAATAGAACTTAAAATTTTAAATTTCATTTTACATAGGGATGAATACCCGAAGTGAAGGAGAGGTAGAAAAGGTTGCGCAGAGGTTTTGAAATAGTGGAGTAGGTATTTTTAAGCACCATGGTGGTTATACCATCTGGACCGGCTGACTTATTTGTATCAAGATTCTTTAAGATTTTCATCACTGCCCGCGTCCTAAAGTAAATTTTATCGAAGGAGCAGCCAGCTCCTGGAACAGAAGGTGGCATCTGAGCTGACTGTGACAGTGTCGAATTGAAGGCGAACTGTTTGCTAAATAAGTTCGCCTTCTCTTTAGAATCTGATACAGTTCTGTTATTTTTATCAATAAGTGGTGGAAAGGAAGACCCTCTAACGTCTTCCTTTAGACTTTTGGCAAATGACCAAAAAGATTTGCTATTCTTAGGCATGTGGATTATTTTACGTTTCAACTTTTGGTTGAACAAGAATTTTTATTGATAACTTATTATTGATAACTCTCTTGCATCTGTTTCTCACCGCTATATAGTTGGCCCGATCTATTGTTTTGGTACAGTTTAAAAGCCTCCTCTTTTCTAGAAATGGCTTCTTTGCAAATACGATTAAACCAAGATTTGGGACTCCTCTTAACAGATTTCATGAAATGAGGATGAATAACCTCATTCCAAGCAAAATAGTTTCACTAATCGCATTTGCAGCAAAGTTAACATTTCTGTTGCGGAAGCAGAATGACCAATCAAAGGCTCTAAAAAAATTGTTAAGGCCCTCCCAGTTAGCATGGCTGTAACGCCAAACTAATTTTTTGGGAGGGGACCTTTGGTGGGAGATTGGGCTTACCCGGAAACTAGTGTTAACCAAACAATGGTCGGAATTACCCAGGGGGCAACTAACTGAAACCACATATTTTTCAGGGTGTGTGGTGAGAAACAGATCCAAGAGGTGACCTTCATGATCAGCACAGTACGGGATCCTAGTGGGATTTTGGACAAGTTGAGAAAGGTGGAACAGTGTGAAGAATAGTTCAACTTGTTTCTCAATTGAGTTCTGACTTGCGGATATGTTGCTAGAAAAATGAAGCCAGTCGCTGTTATGAATGTTGAAATCTCCCGCCAGAATAATTTCAGTTTCTGGAGATGAGTCCAAAATTTCATTGATCTGGTTCGATAGATTTTCAATTTCCATAGCAGTTTCTTGTTCATTTGAGTTGGGTGATCTGTATAGGAAACAGAAATGCATGACATGCTTTTCAACGAGAATTTTAACCCAAATGTAATGAAAGGTTGGGCTAGAACATTTATATTTTGGAAGTGTGTTGAAAGCGATGTCAATTTTTATATAGACAGCAATACCTCTTTTGGGTACGAAGTGTGAAATAAGTGAGTAGACGGTAACATTAAAGTTATCATTGTGGTTACTGACTTTTTTCACAAAGGGCTAAGACTGCTGGTTTAATTGAACTAAGATGGCAATCGACGGCATGAAAATTCGTTTGCAACCCGCGTATGTTACAGAAATTAACATTAAAAGTGGTAATTTTGATGGAAAAAAATTAATATGAAAGAAAAGTTAAAATAATAAATAATATTAAAATTAAAATTGAAATCTAGATCAAAATTAAAATCAAAAGCAAAATTAAGATGAAATCAGAGTTGAAATTGTAATTAAAATCAAAATTAGACTAAAAATCAATTTCGAAATTAACCAAGATCAAAATCTGACTTAAGATAAATTAAAGTATGTAAATTAAGTAATTAAGTATGTATAATAAAATTTAAAGCAAAAATTAAAATTAACAAAAACTAAAATTTATTCAAAATTAAAATCAAAAGTAAAAGTGCACGATTTAAATAACAACACTTTAAAATAAATTACTATCAATGTCAATAACAATACTTAATAACTTATATTAACATTACACTTGACCAAATGAACAAAGTATTCAAAGTAAGCAAACGAAGCAAAGTACCGAATTGACGAATTTTCAATTCCGTACTTGAATACTTTGACATATATTTGAATTTTTTACATAAACATTAAAGAAATTTGAATAGGTGGGAATGTGATTTCTTACAATCTAGGAATTTGACGATTTTTATAAATGTCCCGAACCCAAAATCTTCTCCTATTTGGTACTGAATACAAACATTTGTACATTTCATATAAAATAATTATTATACATAAAATTTCTAAATTTTTTTAAATCCATTTCAAAAAAATAAATTGAAAAGTCAAAGCAAAAAATGCAAAGTAATCATTGGGCCACCACTTACTTTGTTAACTTTGCTTCGTTTTGAAACTTTGAAAAAGTATAAGTAAAGTAAAGGAAGCAAAGTACGCATTGGGTCATCACCTTTAGTGTTATTACATAATATAATTTTTTACAGCTCAAGCAGATCATTTCTTTTTTTTTGTAAACTTCTCTTTTAACGGCAGCACTAGCGCACCATAAATATCCCCAGGAACCTAAATATTTAAATACAGCCGCGTCTAAAACTCTAAAGCACTATTGCATATACCCATTCATTACCCTTTTGGCTGTGAATTTAAAAGAATATTAAAATGTTATGAAATGAATTATTAAAAATTTTATTTATTATGTGATTATAATTATTATAATAACAATAAATTATTTTTATAGCTCTTCAAGTTTGCATTTCACTTCAAAATTTTTTAAAATTTAAATTTTACAATAATACCAACAAAAAATATAAGGAAATTTTCTTTTTATTTTAACTATATCGACTACATAAATTCGATACAAAATTTAATATTCTTTTTTTTTTGTTATTGGCAGCTTCGAAATATTACGAATTTGCTGTCAATAATCAATCAATCAAACTTGAATTTTATTTGTGAAGGGTAGAAAAAAGTATTCTTATTTTAATTTAAAATTTGAAATTTACTTTCATATGAAATTAATTAAAATCAAATAAAATTATTAACTAATTAAAAATATTATTTTCACTATATTATGTTGTTGAAAGAAAATATCTGAACTTAGTTCAGGTTGGTACATACATATATGTATAAAATATTAACGTATATATAAACAAATGTGAATGTGTAGGCTCACAGCCCCAGGCTAAAATACCTATAAAAATTAATTTTAATAATTTTTTAATGAATTCAGTATAGAAGAATTGGATTTTTTATAACACTTATCGTTTATTATTTTGATATAATTTTTATGTATTTTGTAATGCATTACAATATTTCCTATACTTAAAATTAAAATATTAAGCAAAAAATCAGAATTACCAAAGTATATAAAAGTTTGTATGTTTTAGTTCATTGATTTCTTACATTTTTCGCAACTATGCATTTTAATCAACCTTCAGGTAAGGAAAGATTTGTTGTTACTAAATGATTATTGGAAGAAAGTGACAAAATAAGACCTTCAATGTTTTTTCTTAGATTTAATTTATACGTCTAAATTTTACAAAATTTTGATAATTTGCTCTAAACATAAAGTATTTTAATTTACTTTATCTTTTATTCAAATTTGATAACCTTTTAAAAATTTGCTGTAAACGTAAGATTAATTATAAATTTTAGTGAACTTTTATCTTTTAAGCAAATTAAAAAAAAAAAAAAAATAGGTGTAATTATTTATTAATTATTATTAAAAATTGATTTTAGCTTGATTACATTTTTATTTTAAAAGATTATTCGCTAAATATTTTAAATGTTTATGCAATTGTAGAAAATATAAAAAAGGAATATAATAAATACTGTCCTAACAAAGAGCATAGTACTGGATTTTGTTTTTAATCGTTAAAAAACGCACAAAAAATGCATTGGACAGTTCGATTGGAAGGTGGACCCAGACGAGTGAATCACGCTGCTGCAGTCATTGGCGATTATATATACTCCTTTGGAGGATATTGTACAGGCGATGACTATATGTATTCTAGTACAATCGATGTCCATATATTAAACACAAATAATTTAAGATGGTCCTTAATACAACCCAAAAAAGATGAAAATAATGAATTATTAAAATATCCACATGTCCCTTTTCAAAGATATGGACATACGGTTGTAGCATACAAGGATAAAATTTATTTATGGGGAGGAAGAAATGACGACACTTCTTGCAATATTTTATACGCTTTTGATACAAAATTATTAACCTGGTCTACACCAAAAGTTAAAGGAGTGGTTCCAGGTTCAAGAGATGGTCATTCGGCATGTGTAATAAATGGTAAAAAAAAATTTTATATTAAAATTAAAAACTAATATTAAGATTCTTTATTTAATTTTAGATTGTATGTATATCTTTGGGGGTTTTGAAGATGATTTAGACCAATTCAGTTGTGATGTTCATTGTTTAAATTTTGAAACAATGGAATGGAAATATATATATACAAAAGATCAACCTCCATCATTTAGAGATTTTCATTCAGCAGCAGGTATAAATAATAGAATGTATATTTTTGGCGGTCGTGGTGATAAACATAGCCCTTATCATAGCCAAGAAGAAATTTATTGTCCCGAAATCGTGTATTTAGATTTAATTACTAGGAGATGGTGTCGACCTAGTACAACAGGAAAAGTACCTGTAGGAAGACGTAGTCATTCAATGTGTAATATTAATATTTAAAAAAAATTGAAAAAAGATCTATAGCATATTTGTATATTTAAATTCTTTTTTTACTTTTAGTCACATACAACGATCTTATCTTTGTGTTCGGAGGTTATAATGGAATTTTAGATCAGCACTTTAATGATCTGTATTCTTTTGATCCAAAAACTAATAGATGGAATCTAGTAAAACCTAAAGGAAAAATACCTTCTGCGAGACGTCGTCAAGTATGTTTAGTTAAAGAAAAACGAATGTATTTATTTGGTGGAACTAGGTAATTATATTTTTTTTATTTAAAACAAAATGTTAAAATAATTCTAACTAAATAGTCCGATGAGCTTTGCTTCAAATAGCCTGGTTGATAATAATGATACTCATGTTTTGGATTTTGAACCTACTTTAAAAACATTAGCAATTTTAGCTGTAATAGATAATCGAATAGACTTTTCTTGTTTACCAAAAGAAATTAGGTAAAATCGCAAAATTATATAAATAAAATAATAGACAAAAAATAATTTTTGCTTTTTTTTTTTTAGATTTGAAATACGTACAATGACAACTCCTAATTCAATTACAAGACCAATTAATCAAGCTGGATAAAATTTTTACTGAATGAAAAATAATAATTTGAAAATTGAGTAGTAATAAAAAAAAACTTAATTATTTGTTTTAATATCAGATCACTTAATAGTGAAATAGAACTGTAATTATTTTTACGTATTAAATATTTGTGAATATGTATATGTTTAAAATGGAAAAAACAATTAAATTTTTTTTTTCAATTAAATTTCAATAAAACTATATGTTCTGTAGTCATTGTCATTGCTCAACTGTTTGAAAATATGTTTGTTAATTATTCAGCATATAACGAAAAGAAAAATTAGCCTTTCAATTAAAAATATTTTACAACAACCTAAACTTTGGTGTGATGGATATAACTTATGAAATTTAAAAAAAGTTTTAACAACTAAAAAGAAAGAATTTTAATTTATAATTAAATAATGAGGAACTTTAATTAATTTAATTTTTTGTTTTTTTGTCAATTTTCATAATAAAGACTACCTTAAGCAATTAAATTAATTATTATAAATAATAAAATATTAAAATGTAAATTTCGTATTTCTTTCTAATTACTAAATTATTTGTAAAAAATGTGAATTATTGAGCATATAACGAAAATTGTTATTAAAATGATTATTTTTTAAGTAATGCGATAGTAGAAATTCAGTTAACTTGGAACGATAAAAATAAAAATGTTTCATTTAAAATTCAAAGGAGATTTTAGCTTGAAGGATCCTATTCCATTTACTACCGAGTAAGAATGGCAAATCGTTATTCGACATAATTTAACACTAAAAATCATATTAAGTTATTGTGAGACTGAATTTAATTTTTTAAAAATTGAGGTAACAAACTGATTATTTAGTCTTTTTATATATATAAAACAAAGACTAAAAGAAATCTCCATATTTATTTATCCGTCCTTGTCTTCTAAGAAAACTAAATTTTTAATACAAATTAAAACAAAAACTTCAAATTGAATTTAAATAAATTTTGATTATTTTTAAAAATTGTATTTTAAAAATGTGATTTTATGTTATTCTTTATAAAAACAAAACTCAATTTTAAACTGATACGCTTGGACTCAGTTTTGTACCTCAAGCATATAATTTATTTGATAAATTAAAAATTAAAATTTTAATTAACATTAAAAATATTTTTTTAAATCCACCTTTATTATAACAGTGTTCTAAAGCAACTCGATTTTATAAATATGTATTTATAGTAATACGTAATACATTTTAACAAAAATGTAAATATACCAAAATAATTATTCAAATTGCGCAAAATTTATAAATTTATAATCATAATTATACGTAATAAAATAAAAAAAAAAAACATTTTAAATAAATCAAATGTTTTATCTTTAAGTTATATAATTTGAATAAAAAATTTTAAACATTGATAGTTTATATTAATTTTCCTTTTTTATTGATTTATGTCTAACTGCTAAAAAATATTTTTAACTCTCTATAATTTATACATATTATAATATAATAAATAGGATTTAATTCTTTTATTGTAAACTTTTAATACTTAATACACAAAGAAAAAAAATTAAATAAAAAAATTGTGATCAACATTCAATTAGTTTTCTCTTTCGAATTTACTTTTTGTTTACTTTACTTTATTTTAGTTACTTTTAATCAATATTTTATTGTCTTAATAATATTATTATTTTAAATTATATAAAAATTGCAAATAAAATATTTTTTGTTTTAAAAAAGAATTAAAACCTCTTAAAACCAAGAAATTGATTCAAATTTAACAAATTACTTAATTAATTACTGTTATGATTTTATGCAATTAACAAATTTTTACTTCATGATGAAAGAAAACCAAGTGTATTAAATTCTACACTAAAATAATACGAAATTATGTTTTTTTAATTTTTAAGAAAGAATTAAGAAAATCGTATAGTCTTTGGTTATGTTCATTTTGACCGAATCGAGATATTTGAATCAGAATTTTTAAATATTTCTATAGAAGTCACCTGGACATTATATAAAAAATATTTTAATTTTCTCTAAAATTTATTTTAAAAATCACAAAAATTTCTAATCAAAATTTTAAATTTTGTCTATATAAAGAATTATGATAGATTTTAATTTGAGCTTGATATTCGGGAATTAGTTAATATTTGAATCCAGTAAATAAAAAATTCTGATTTGCTAGTCGGCTATGAAAACATTTTCATTCAATCAGATTTTTTTTAGTTTTATATTTAAGTCTCGCTCCTTTGACCTTTAAAGTTCTTTTTCGACATATTTATGCTTTAATTTAAACATATTTTCCTCACTTTTAGAAAAAGAACCAACTGCTTAAATGTTTAAAAATGTAAAAGAAATGTAAATAATTCGAATTATATATATGCATAACTTACGAATAAAGAGTTTAGTTATAAGATACATATGTATATAAGTATATATATTTAATATTATGTATTGCCTTTCCGTAGAATGAATTTCTAAATTCTTTAAAAAATAATTATTCTTCTATAATTTTTGTAAAAATTAACTCTATTTCGAAGTGCTTGTTGAGCTGAATCTATGAGTGAGCTTAAATTTCATTAATTTACTTAGAGAAAATTTTAATTAAATAAAAAAATTTGTTAAAATTAAAAAGAAATAAAGGAAATAAGCGTTTAAAATGCACTGTAAACACCGAGGGAGTGAGGGGTCAAATCCCATATACGTCATAAGAATAACTCCCTCTTACAAAATTTACAGCCACAGGTGAAAAGGAAAGGCTGTGTAATTTCCTTGTCACATTTATGTGCGAGAGGATAAACTAAAAAAAAAAAATGTCCTGATTCAAATGTTCAAATATCTAGAGATCATTTGTTAAGTTGTCATACATTTGTTGATAGTATTAAAGAAATTTTAAATGGATTATTCAGATGAAATATATAGCACTAAACTTTATTAATAACATTAAACAGTTTCGTAAGTCCATTTCTTTTTGCATCTTATTACTCTTTTTCAGCAACCATCTATTCACATTTCACATATTAAATTTGGCTAATATCTTATTTTTTCGGTGTTGATCATGTTGACAATATTTCAGATAAGTTTCGAACCGTGCTCTTTTAATTATTTTTGACAATGGTATCTCTCATAAGTAAAACTCTCATGTATCGTAGACCGTAGTATTAACTCAAAATTTTAATTCTCTTTGTTAACAAAAATTTCCGTAGAACTAAATATTTTTATTAGAATTTCTGCAACACGCTTTTTACGTGCCGTGATCGATTATAAAGAGTTTTATATTCATAAATCAACATTCATATGCATAATCAAATTTATTCATAATTATTCACTCACTATAATTGAAATAATTTGATTTTGTTATTTTAAGAGAATTAATGTTGATTTTTTTGATTATAGTTAACACAATAATACAAACAAATAGTTCATTTTTAACAAATGTTGCATAAAATACTATGAAGAAAGGATTTGCTAGTTCTCAGATTTGTGGAACCAAAACAATACAATAAAAGATTCATAGATATACATATATACTATAATAGTACACTGGTTTGATTGACACAGAAATTGGTACAAATCAACTTTTTGATATTGCTCAATACAATAGTTATTTCATGCGTTCAATGTGCTCGATTCAAAAACAAATAAAATTTGATGTTTCTAAAATTTGTTTGTATATTCTACCAAAGAACATGTAACCATCACATATATATGTTGGTATGTTCTTTGATTCTACTCACTTTTTTGATCCTGAAACGTTGCAGTTCGTTAGATAAAAGAAAACATAGCGTCCCATACTATTAATTAAGATCTACGAGTTTAAAATGAGTATGAGAAAATGAGTAAAAATGTAATCTATTTTCTTTTTTATTCTTTCTGTATTGAAACAAATCTTTCAGGTTGCAATTTTTAATCAAAATCAGTTTTGAATTCCGATGCTGAATCTCCACAATAATAGTTAAGATTTAATAATTCAAAAACAAAAATAGTTTAACAGATAAGATCGAGAGAATGTCAATCTTACCGTAACAGAAATTTAAAATGGGGAGGAAAATCTTAAAAAGGTGATTAAATTATAGATGGAAATTATAAAACAGTAATAATTGATTCCAAATCTGTCTGAAGATTTTAAAGATGAATGGATGACAAACATGTATATAGTTATAAAATAAAATATTCAAAAATTTGAACCAAAACTTGTTAAAATAAATTTTAAATTTATTTTTTATATATCATATATATTTATAATGTTATATATACATTATATTATACATGAATTTGTGTTCATATTCTTTCTTAAAACAATAAAAAACACCTTATCTTAGATAATTATTTGAATTTATTATAAATTTTATTTATTTTTTCAGACTATTTCATTTTTTTATCGTTTATATAAAATATAGGAAATACTAGAAATTCCTTAATTTCATTATTACAAAAAATAATATGTGTAGTAAAAATTAAAATTATTTGAGTAAAAAAATGTTTATATTGTTATTTTATTTAAATCTAACACAGATAATAGATACATTTTTTCATACAAAATATATAAAAAGTTTTCATTTTTAAAAATTCATGGACAAATTTAGGAAAATTTTTCTAATATTTATATTAGGTGTTGTCACATATTTATAGTATTAAGATCTCGTTTGAGGGAAAAAATATATCTTAATTTTAATCTGTATTAGAGAGATTCTAACAATTTATTTTTATAAAAATAAAAATGTATTAATAAAAAAAAAAAAAAAATAACTAAAACAAAATATTATGATTTTTTTTTTTGTGAACATTTTTAAAGTGATTAAAATTGAATTTTATATTTTATTTAAATATATAAATATAAATATTAAAAATAAGGAAGGTTAGTAAGCATTTAATAATGTATTTTGATACTGTTTTGTGACTAAAAAAAGAAACAAAAGAATAAATACGAGATGAATTTTTAAGATTGTTTTTTTTTTTCTTTTTTATTTATTTTAATTTTTGAAAATTAGTACACCATTTTTTTGTTTTATCCTTTTATGAGACAAGTATGAAATTGAATAACTAATTTTATTAAATTGTCTATTATTTATTGAAAACTTGTTTTTATTTTAAAAATAAGCCAATTAGGCAGTATTCTGCTTTAAACAAAAAAAAAGTTTAAAGTTTAATTTAAAGTTGCATTTTTTTAAACAATTATTTTTATAAATCAATTTTATTTAATACATCAAAATCATATTAAAAATTCAGATAATGAATTTTTACAATGACACTAGAATCTTCAAGCTTTATTCTAAAATATGTGTATTAATAGGATTAAACTTTATTTTAGATCGTTTAGATTTTAAATCGCTCTTTATCTTATGTCCTTTCAATCTGTTTTATTCCGAAACAAATTAAAGATATCCTAAGGATTACATTGAATGGTGTCGTTTTAAAATGCCTATATAATTTTCCTATTCTTTAATAACAAAGTAAATTAAAATTTTGTTATATTATTAATTTAATTAAATGTAATACTATTTTTTAATTAAATATATTTTGCCTCATATTGTTATTTAAACAAAAAAAATGGGGTACATATTGGGTCATAATCATAAAAACGAAATTAAACTCTAAAATTGAAAAGTTTCGTTGGATATCAACATTTTTTTATAATGAAAATTAGAAGATTGAATAATAAATAATTTTCAAAGTTTTTTAATTAATCTTAAAGAAATTTATAATTTTTTAATACAAAACCATAAAAGTAATTTTTTCTTAAATTTTTTGGAATAAAACTTTTTTATAACGACGAATGCATAATATTTCTTATACTTATGTATAATATCTTTACATTCAAGTTGATTTTTCTTTATAAAAACAGTTCCACTGTATTTTATTTTGATAAAATTTGTACAAACATTTAAAAAAAAAAAATTATTTTTTGAATGCTTTTTTTTTTTAAATAAAAACAAGCATATGATTATCGCTTTTCCAAACATGTTTTTATGCACAAAAATTTATAATTTTGGCTTAATAAGTTATTTTGTCATAAAAAAAGTAAAATAAACATCTTGGAAAAGTAAAATAAAAAATGAAATTTAAATATTAGGTTTCCTAATTTTCATACATTTCTTAATTGAAATTCAAATTTAGTTTTTGATATTAAAATAAGAAATGAAATATCTTGGATTGGGATTTCTAAAATTCCATAAATCTGACAATCAAATATTAATTGAAATTCTTTAAGAGATATCCCTTGACTTAACTATTAATGACTATGCATGCTTGTTAACTAACAAGAGTTATCTTGAAGATTATACGCAAAAGACCTACTTAGGTCGAAGCGAAGGACGTAAGCTATTGAAAGGATTCGGTGATTGTAAAGAAAATAAGTATGTGTTTGAAAAATTATTCAATTGTAAATAAATTTGTAAGTTTGAATAATTTGAGATCGGTCGAGCTTTTTAATGTGTCACAAATTTGAGCCTATTTCGCTCATGTTAAGAGAGACTAACTAATGAAATACTATATGCATGAGTAGTCTATCATTTGCAATCTAACTTGCATGTTAGTTTCTTTATTTCTTTTTTGTAATGCTAGTTTTTGTTTTTTATTACCATTAACATCATTACTAACATTAATTAATAGTTATTAACACTGGTAATGACAAATTTAAATATTAAGTTTTCCTAATATCTATGTGTCATCATTTACTAAATCACTAATATACATATATACTAACCCTTGTAAATGATGACTTTTTCAGTTAATTGTGATACTAAATAAACAACAAAACTGATGCTTGGTTTAGGCAAATGTCTGATACAAAAACAAAAAATAAATAAATAAATTTTAGTTTTATGAATGTAAAATTTGATTTAAATAATAGAGAGTAATTTCAAGTTCTTAATATTATAAATATGACCCATTATTTTTCAAAAACTTCTTATAATTAACAAAATAAATATTTTTCTAATTTACTTTTTAAATTGATTATTCAATATTAAATTATTGGAAATAGAAAAAAAAATGGTTTTTGTAAATAAATTTTTACATTTTTCATCAACGATGTATTTTATGTTTTCTTTTAATTTTTGTGATTTTTTTTTTTAAATCTTTGATATTTTAAGACTAGAAAATAATTTAATAGCTTTTTTTTTTTTTTTTATCTTTATATATATATATAACACATATATATATATTTTTTTTTATTTTTTTTTTTTTTTTTACAAAATTGAACACTAATTTTTTTTTTTATAAAAATGTGTGTCAATTTTTCTTTCATTTTTTTCGAGTTTTTTTTTTTTAATTTTATTTTATAATATAATAAAATATATTTCAATTCATTTCAATTAATGTTATATTAGTATATCAAATTCAAAAATATTTTATAAAGTAACAGTAATTGAGAAATAAAATGATAAAAAAATAAAAATTGGAACAAAAATTTAAATTTTAAAAAATTAACATATTTTTAAATTATTTTGAAAATTTAGAATTGAAATTTAATATTTTTACTTATTTTAAAAATTTATATATATGCCAATAAATGCCAATTAATTAAAAAGTATAATTTAATTTATTATAATTTATGCATATTTTTTTCAAATTAAATAATAAAAATCCTTTTTATGCAGATTTAAATTTTGTTTAAAATGTGACTTGTAATGGGACAAAAAAAAAAAAAAATATATATATATATATATACTTTTTTCCATTCTTTTATTAAACTATTTTTCATTCAAATTAAAAATTTTCTTTAAAATTACTTCCCTTTCATGCAAATTCAATCTGTTTTTATTCAAATTTACAATTTTTTGTTAACAAATTTCTTAAATATTTACATCTAAAATTTGACTTCAAAAAAAGGTTTTTTTAATATGAACAAAGTTTTCATTTCAATGAATAATGATTTAAATTCAATCAAAAATAGTTGTATTTGACTGTAGAAAAAGTATTAATAAGTTTAAATTAAAGAGCAGCATAAAAAGGATTTTAAAATTAATTTTATAAAAAGTAATCTAATAAAAAAAAAAAAAAAAGCAACCTATAATTATATTGTGAAATGAGTTTAATCAACCTAATAACGTATTTTTTTTTTTAAATTTTGCCGTTTGCTGATTTAAAAAAAAAAAAATTTAAAGAAAGATTACGAATAAAAATTCATTTTTTTTTTTAAATTTCCGCAATTAAGTAGTTTTAATTAACTTTTGTTACCTTTTCTATTTTATTTATTTATTTTTTTTTTTTAAATTTTCCATTAAAAAATAATATAAAAATATTTTCGAAGAATTCATTGTTTTTAATTTACGTTTTATTTTATTCATTATCTTGCGATTCTAAATCTATAACTTCATCATCAATTGTTATTGTACGTTTACCATTAGTTTTGATCATTTGTAAATATTTGTCAGCATTAAATCTCTGTGTTTCATCGTTAATATCCTAAAATCATAAAAAATAAATTAAAGTTTGAAACAGAATATTTATTTATAGAGAAAATATAAAAACTTGTTTGCTTTAATAAAAAAAAAAAAAATTAACAAAAATATTAATTCAATCTTGTATATATTTGCTATATGTAATTAACATATTAATAAAAATATATATATATATGTATAGTTAATTCATCAATAAATGATAACAAACAAGATAAAATAATATGACATATGTATATTGAATTTAATATAATGTAATAAAAGTGAATAACAATTACAAATTGATAATTCATAGAAATATAAAATTATTTTAAATGATTATGAAAATGATATGATAAATACAAGGAAAAAATTAAATGTTATGTAAAAATATAAAATATATTTGTTTTTTTTTTTAGTTCAAATGAACGCTTAGAAATTTAAGCATAAAATTTAATTAATGAAAGTTAAAAAAAACTGACACCATTTATGTCATTTTAAGTATATTAATAATTCGATTGCTTAAAAGACATTTAACATTTAATTAATGTATACAACATAACTCCTTAAAAACCACAAATAAAAAAAAATTAATACATTTAACATTTAAGAGAAACAAAATTTTTTTTTTTTTTTTATCGGAATTCAAACTTACCGTTTTAGTTATTATTTTGTTCAAAAAAAATTTTGACTTGTTTTTTTTTTTTTTTTTTTTTTTAAATGAATATTTTATGAAGAAGATTCTTTAGTTCAGGGATTGCAGCTATATGATATCATGCATATAAAATTTTATTTAAGTGAAACAAAAATTGCATGCATTTTATTTTTAAGCAATTTTTAGTTTTGTAAGATAAAACATTAGAATAAAACAAATAAAAATAAGTTACATGATCATTAAAAAATGATATAAGAAAATAAAAAATTAATAGATATACATCCATATATATATATATATATGTATTCATTTTAGAACATGTTTTTTAATAATTAACAAATCATATAAAAAAAATCATTCAAAAAAATTCAATAAAATAATAAAAAATAATAAATTTTGGACTCTATGATAATAAAAAATTTTAATTGAAAATATTTTAGTATTTTATGATTTTAAAGTGATTAATTTGATTTCTGCTTCTCAACAATGGTTAATAAAACTGATAAAAATTTTTTGTTTTCCTTGTATCCTATTTTTAAAGTATTTTTTTTTTTTTTGTTTCTAAATAACTTAAATGACTTATTTATTAAAATTATAAAATTCATATTTAAAATTTATTTTTAATATTTCTTTTATTTAAACATTTTAATTAAATTTAATAATAAATATATGTATATATATATATTTATATATTTGTATAATATATAATACATATATTTATAAAATTCTTAATTTATCACACTTACATTGTTGTTATAATATTAATCACGTCCGATATTCATTTATTTTTTAATATAATTTTTCAAATAGTACATTTAATAGTACATAAATTATTATCTTTTACAACTTTTATTATAAAAATTTATTAAAAAATTAAAAATTTTGTATACCCAATTAAAGCAATTTGCATTATTTTTTTTTTTTTTTTACATACATAATAATAAATTGTATAATTGTTTTTTTTTTTTATTTTTTTAAAATATCTTTTAATTAAGTAGTATATATTTACTATTTGTATGTATTTGAAATACAATGGATCTATTTAAAATAATAATAATAATAAAAATAATAATTATTTTGGAAATATTATATAAATGTTTTGGTTATTTTTTTAATACCGTTTATTTAATTCAAAAGTACTTTTAGTAACTTTGATTTCATTCACATATAATAAAAAGTAAAAAATGAAAAAAAAAAAAAAACAAAATTGATATGACTTGTAACAAAAAAAAAAAAAAAAAAAAATAGTAAAATAGCTTTAAAACAATTAATTATATTGTTTTTAAGGAATCTTTGTAAGAATAAAAAAAAATATTATTAAAAATATGAAAACAAACATTAAAAATTCTTAAAATTAATTTTTCATAAAATTCGTGGTTTTCTAATTTTGAGTTGGCAAAAAAAAAAAAAAAAAAACATCTTAAAGAAAGATATCGTAATGAGGTCCTAGTATCTCTAATTAAGAAAATTTTTATATAATGTGCTTGCAAAAACCATTTTATTATTTAAAATACATATTGTTTTTTTGATTTGCCTTTTAAAAAAAATAAGGCACATTTTATTTTTGTTTTAGTTTTAAATTAAAATGTTTCTATTCTTCTATTCTAAAATGTTTCTATTTAAAAAAAAATCCAATATTTAATTCGATCTTTCTTATATTTTGAAAAATAATAGCAAATTATTTTAATTTATTATTAAACTTTTTTAAATGTTATTAGTTTAACTAATTAACACTTTTATTTTGCATAATAAGATATTAATATGTTTTAAATATAAGTATATCTATAATTTAGAAAATTTTTAGAATAGATTAAAAGAAAAATATGGAAGAATTTTTTTTTACCAGTTATAAAAAAGAAAAAAAAGTAAAAATTAAAGTAAAAGTAAAAATTAAAAAAAAAAAATGAATGAAAAAAGTTAGTCACAGGTCGAGTTAGAACGCATAGAACTGCATAATTTCGGTATGCGTTTATTAGTATTATTAATAGCATTGTTACTTTCATTATTAGCAATATTTTTATTAGCTTTTGTTGAATTATTTTCATCAAAAGTTTTATTAATAAAAATACCACCATTTTCTTTATTTTGAATTTTTTCATTATCATTTTTTTCTATAATATTATTATAGCCACTAGATTCAATAATTAAATTATCATTTTTAGCATTTTTATTGGTAGTGGTGATGGTATCATCATTAATTGTCGAATTATTATCATTATTTTCATTTATATAGTCAGATTCGTCAATACTAAATGTATAACGATTAAAAAAGCCTTTCCTTCTAATTGAAGGAAAATGAGGTAAAGTGCTTAATGTGTCTTCAGTTTTATTAATAGTATTAATTGTGTTTTTAGTAATAGGAGAAATGTTAGGACTTGCAGTTGTGATACTATTTGGTGAATTAGGTGTTGTTGATGTTGCTGATATCATTGTTGTTCCTGTAGTATTATTAGTTACCTTATTTCGTACTAGGGATGGATGTTTATCATTAATTTTTTGCCAATCTCGTGGTAATGCCCAGGAATGCGGACTTTTTGCATAATAAATTAAACGTTCGTATTCATGTACAATTCTCACTAGAAATATATAAAACAAAATAAAAAACATTTAAATGATATCAGAATATACTAAAAATTGAATAGCATTTTTTTATCCAAAAACAAAAAAAAAGTGATAAATTAATTTCTTGAAAAGTTATTACTATTCAACAAAATGTTCATAAATAATATTTTGACATAGTGTATGTTATTTTTGTTTTTAGTTATACATATGCATGTATATAAATTTATTTAACAAATTGCTTTACCAAAAAGTGAATAATTGTAAATTTTCAATATATTTAAGAGTAAGAAAATTTCCAAAAATTTTTGGGATTAAATAAAAAAGATAGATGCAGAATAAATAATTCAGTGTTTCTAGAAAAATTACAGCTTTAAATGATATCATAATTGATATAATAATTTTTATGTTATTTAACCTACCATTATCTTCTTCTTTTTTATTAGCCTCTGTCGATTTACTTTTTACACTATCTGGTGGAGTACTGTCTTTTCTTGAAAAGTGACTCCTTCTAGATCTTGATAAACCATTTACAGGAGTTGGAGTACCTAAAACAATGAATTGCTTCCATAATTTCTATAAAATTTAAATTTATTAAGAAATTATTTTTACCATTTTCCTCAATAATAAAAACATCGTCATCTCCCTCAATGTAACTATTACCAGATATTTGTCCAGCCATATAATTTAACCCAATACCGCTATCAGCAAAAGGTGTTGATGAGATAAGTTGATGTGATTGAGGTACAAATGCTGGACCACCAGTTAAAGGAGTGGTAGGTGTGGATGTTGAATTTATCATAACATTATCGAATGCAGCACCAGCTTCAACTGAAGCTAAAAATTCATTGCTACTAAAGTAATCATCCAGGACTAATTTAGCAGCCTTAAAAAAAAGTTTTTACAATAATAAGCAATTTTTTTTTTATTTAAGCAATTTAAATTAATACCCTAACAAGTTCACAATTATCTCCAGTAATTTTTATAATATGATGTCCAACATTAACAGTGTATTTGTATTCACCTAAAGTTGCATCATTTGTCGAAAATGAATGTAATAATGGCTGTTGTCCACTAGTATTACCAGCAGATGCGTTAGAGCGTTTATTAATACCAGATTGTTGAACATTTCCGGTAGTAATCATATTTGACATTACAACAGAATTTAAATTTGGTTGAACATAATTAACATTTGATATGACGGCACCAATACTATTACGATTAATATTATGTCCACCTACTCCTGATCTCATATTTACCTCATCAGAATTTGATGAAGCTAAAGAACTGCATGAACCTGCACCTTCATTTACTGTCACTTGATTTGACATAGGCTCTAAACGAACTGGTGATGCATTACGACGGATTGTATCTTCAATTAATTGTTTAGCATAACTATAATATAATAAGATACATTTATTATAAAGAAATTTATATACATATATTATAAACTATGCTTACTTTATTTTTTCCTCGCTTGGACCTGTAATTTGAACAAGACGTTCTTTTGCACCAGGATTAACTAAAATTTTAAAAAGTGTATTTGAAAATATTAGATTTTGTTAAAATTTTAAACCAGAATTTAATTAATATTTTTTCAATGATTTTAGCAAAACTGAGTTAATGATTAAAATAACACATGCATATGTTTTTGTAATGAATTAGGTTAAAATTAGTTATTCTTTTAGATATCAAAATGTTAAAAATACGTAAACATACGAACGAATGTTTCCAGAGATTAAGATGATCTTAATGGTTTTAAGTGCTTTTAGATGATTATTAACAAACAAATAAAAGAAAGGCAAAAAATATATTTATATAAAAGATTAAAAAAAAACAATAGAATAGAAATATATTAGTAAAATTCAAACAATGTATTTTTTGAGTAAATCCCTTGGACAAAGTATACTTTTGATACTTCTGTATGTATGCAACTGCAACCTGCGATCTGAATTTAATTTTCTTCTTAAGTATTTATTTTTATTAAACATTTTGAATTTGAATCTTCTAAAACTATTATGATAAACAAAAATATGTATCTACAATATATAATAATCCTTTTTACAATATTTCAAAAATTATTCTGCTGATTAAGTAATTAAAAGAACACGTTTATTTTATTTCAATAAATGCTTCCTTTCAATAAATCCTCCCTTTTTGAAATTTCCTATTACATAATAAGCCATAAATAACATACACTTTTTACGTTGAAAAGTTCATTAAAAAAATTACAAATTAATATGTATTTTAAAATTTTCTATCAATATTTTGTATTATAAAAATTTATTTGATTGAAAGCAAATAATAATTACCTGCATATTTAAACATTATTAAAAGAAATATGTATATATTTTTCTTCTAAGTTTTTCTAAATTCAAAGTTTATACATATACCAATTTTTATTTATAACTCAGCTGAGCTGTACTTCAGTTTTTCTAAATTCTAAATATGTTTAATGAATAATAAAATAGGAGTCAGCAAAATTTTAAGGGTAAACACAAATTTATAATATTTTAACTGCATAAATAAACAAATAAGACTTGCCAGATTAAAAATTTTTGTTTTTAGAATTGTTTGCAATTCTAAATTAATTTTAAATAAATTTCACAAAGATTGCTAAAATTTCTAAATTTTTTATTTTTGGATGAACTTGTTATTCTTATTATATTTTATCTGACACTACAACATATTTTAAATATGAAGATGTCAGGATTCTGCTTTTACATACATACGATATTTTATAAAAGTAGAAAGAGCAAAAAGAATATTAATCCATAGCTTTTATAAAAATTATTTTCTTTTTTATTTAATTTGTTTAATTTCTTTATTCATACAAAATTTGTATCTATTCTGAAGTTTGCAATTTTAAATTAAAGTTTTAAATTAAATGTGATTTGATTTTAAAATGAAAATTAATAATGAAGATAAGTACGAAACTCATATATGTACTTTAATTGCTTTTAAATCGCACATACATGCATACTATTAGAAATTAAAACTTGACTAATTTCAAGAGCAAATTTCGATTTTTATTTGAGAATAAGTTTTAAAAGATATCACTTTATTCATCTTTCTTCATTTTCATTAGTACCGTCTAAAACATTTTTTATTTTAGAAATTATAACCGCTATTTTCTTAAAAATTAAAAAGTTAAAAAAATAACGTACATTCTTTTTATTCAGTTGTTTGTTTATATTAAAAAAAAGAATTGCTTGAGTCGGAAATATTAAAAAAAAAAATAAATAAATGTGCGATTCAAAAACAAATATTGTTGAATTAACCACACAAGATGCAATGCAATACGATTAATCACAGCAAAAAAATTTGTATTAAAAATAAAAAAAAAGTTAAAACAAAAATTAATAATAAAATTATAAAAAACAGACAATGTTATGGTAATAGCGAAAAATTTTCTTTTTGATTAATTATTGGCTTGGTGAAATATTTGCATTTTTTTTTTTGTTTTCATTTTATATCTTTTAACACTTTACCTCTTTGAAATGATATGATTGTTTCACTCAACTCTTCGATCATGTGGACTCGTCTACCCTTAATTCCCATAACTAAATATTTTTTTTCGAATTGAAATATATATTTTAATTTTTCTTTTTTTTTTTTGTATGCTTGTTTTATATGTATACAATTCGTTTTTAATATTTTGTTTTATGTAATATTTATACAAAGTATATATAAAAAATCTAGAAAAAAAAACAAAAACAAAAATAACATTGTTACCTTTGCCAGAGTCAGCATTTCGAATTACAACTTCATCCTTTGAGTAATTTTTACCAGGGATTTTAGTTGGTTTTGAGAATTTACCAGAATTTCTAATTACTTCTCCAGGACCAAGAAGATTAGTTCCAGTTTGATTAATAATCTGTTGTTGTTGTTGTTGATGATGTTGCTGTCCGCCACTACCTGTTAAATTAACAGTAGCTGAAGTTGTTATCAGCGATTGGGGGGAGGTGCTTATAATTGACGATTGATCATTAATCGTCCCTTGTATGTTATCAGGCTGTTAAAAAAAAAGAAAAATAAATTAATATTAAACAAAATTTTTAAAAATGTTTTTTGTACCTCAACATTAGTTGCCTTAGCTTTGTAATAAGTATTAGCTCCATCATCTTTCCATGATTTAGCTCTTAATTCAATTAACTCCAATAAATTTAACCTTGTCATTATATTCAAACGTTCATCTTGTGATGCATTTCGAAAAGTAACAAAAGCTCGATCTAATGTATCCTTTGATACAGATTCCATTTGAGGACCGTGTAAACGTAAATTTTGCACCAAGAGCAACATCGCTTCTTGATTGCTAATACCAGATGCTAATGTAGCTGCCACATTTTCAATTAGCTGAATTAATTCTTCAATAACTATGTAATTACTTTTGACGATATTTGAACGGGATTGCGATTTAAGCGGTCTGGGCGCTTCTAAATTCTTAACAGAACGTCCTAACTGGGACATCCTTGAAAAAATTGTTTCTTCTTTTTTATAAGTCTTCAAAATTAATACTTAAAATTCCGTTATCTTTTGTAAATTTAATAAAAAATTTTCAATTTTTATATTAGTGTTTTTATTTTTTTCGCTCGAATTGGCTAAATCTACTTTTTTTTTTTTTTTTATATATAAATAAGTCGATTTTAAATAAATTAAAAATAAATTAAAAATAACAAAAACAATAAAAAAAATAACTTTATTTAATTTAAATTTTATCCTTTTCTTTTTGTTTAGAAAATTAGTTTTCTTAACTAAAATTTAAAGGAAAACGAAAAACAGACGAACAAAAAATAAAAAACGAGTATCACTTCACTTTTATGATTTAAATTAAAACAAAAGAAACAAAATGAATTAAATACAGAAACATATACATTTACATATATATATAAAAAAAATATTTAAACAAACTGATGTTTTTTTTAATAAATAAAATGAAATTTAAATAAAAATTATCGTAAAAATTAGAAAAGAATTGTTTTTTTTTTTTTTATTTTATTGTTTTAACGCAATCAATCACAGTCGTTAAACGTGCGCACCTCCCCCTGAAAATTTAAGAAAGTACCTATATTAAAACAATCGTTTTTTTTTTTTTATTATTAAAGAAAAATACAACAATCACATACAATCTACATCTCATTTATTTTCTTATCTAATCTAAAATTTAAGAAACTTAATTTGATAAAATATACTTTAGTATTTTGTTTTTAAATTTTGCAAATTTTTCAATTGCTGTTAAAAATAACTTTCGTTTAATTACGCATCCTATATAAAGAATTATTTAAATTGAATTTAACTAAGAAATGCTGATATTTTTTTATATTCTTAAAAGAAGTCATAAAGAAACAATATTTTTTATATTATATTTTAATATATAGAGGTATAAAGAGATTTAACATTTCTTCATAAAAAAAGCACAGTTTACGAAAAGTATTTCTAAACTTTAAACATGTGGGTAATGGTACTGAACAAAATCTAGAATACTCATTTGATCCTAATAAAAGATCAAAATCTAGAATACTCACAGCATTCTAATAAAAGATCACAACTATGATTTTGAATATTCATGAAATATTGATAAAGTGAATGGAATGTAACTTCTTTTTATTTTATAAAAAACTTAGATTGTGATAGTTTTGAGAACCATTAGGAATGTACGTTTCTGGCATGGGCTTCTGCTGACATCAACTTTCTTTAAATTATATAATGTGTTATAAGTTATTTATAACTCATATAATTCAACACTAAGTTCTACTCCTAACTGCTATGCTTAATTTCTTCCTTAATTTTCTTCTTTATGTACAAAACTTTCGCTAATAGAAAAAATTGTGAACAAATTGCAATTTGTAGCTCTGTACATTTTAAACTGGAATATTAATATTTTATACATATTTGTAAAAGATCATATGTCTCATATATCATTTTATTTAACACAAAAAAAGTCAAATCCCGATGGGCGGTGATAGTTTAAGATTGGTCTTACGAAATTTTTTTAATTTTAAAAAATGCCATCCAGACTTTTAAATTGAATGAGTTTTAAAGTTCATTTTAAATTTGTTTTTTTTCTTATTTAGATATTTATTAATTAATTCTTTCACAACATAATTTGATTGTAATTTATTTAATTTATCTAATATCTCTAGATAGTTATTAAAAAATATTATGATATTATAAATTTGTTTAAATATACTTAACTTAATTCAATTTTTAAATTCAATATTATTATAAATTATAAAACCACTAAAATAAGAAATTTTCATGTAAAATTTTCAATATTACATTTTTAATGTACTTTGAATTTAAAATTTATTTTTTTTTTTTAAACAATTTGTTTGTATTTCAAATATTTCAAAATTAAAAAAAAAAAATATATATTCGCATTTTCGTGTTCGCAAATTTGTTAAATAAACAAGACTAATAAGTGCTATATGCACAAGACAATTAATTAATTTTGATAAATTATTTCTAATGTTATCTTTGAACTTTTGAAGCCATATCTGTTTTAAATTTTAAACTAGTTCACATATGTACTTTCAGAAATCAATAGTAAAAAGAAAATAAAAATTCACATTAAAACAAAAATGAAAAACAATTGCAAGAGATTGTTTAATATCGACTAAATTTTACTAAGTTATAATATAATGTTAGTTCATACTAGCCCGATTGTCCGTCTCAAGGTTTTAAAAGCTATATTTAAAAAGATAAATATTTATTTGAGACTTAAACATGTATGCATACATGTGTGTAAAATGATAAAATAAAAAAATAAATAAAAACTCCATTTGTTTTGTTCACGACTCGCTTTACAGTCTGGCATATTTGTACAAATTTATAACACATATATTTTAGAAAAATATAGAAACATATATTTTATATATATATAGAAAAAGAAGGTGAAGTACATCATAAAGAATTCAGAAACTTTTAGTTAAAATTAGCAGTAAATAATTTTAAAAATTGGAAAAATGTAAGATAAGCTTTGAAAATTTGCTATTTGATAAAGTAATTCTATTTTATCTACATACATCTTTGGAAATAATTTTTTTTTTTGTTTTTAAATAGAAAAATTTATTAATTTTTTTTTCTAAAAAATCATTTGTGCAATTTAATTTCTTCACAAAACCCAATTTAGTAGGTATTTTGGTATAAAAGATTATTGATTGTAATTTAATTTGTATTGCACTTGAACGGAAGAAATGAGAATATACACATGACATACATATATATGTATGCATGTATATACAAAATAATGAATATATAAATAATTGTAAAAATTGAACACGTAAAAAATGTAATTGTTTACAAATAGGGAAATTAGAAAGCAGTTGTTCGGTTTAAATAAAAATCACTTTTTAGCACAATAATATGACATACAAAGGATTTTATTCTATAATCCTTAAAAATCAGCTGATTTTGTTTTTAAAATGATTTTTCAACATGCGTTTTTTTCTTATTTTTCTTTCTAAATTCCATCAATTTACTGAAATTTAAAAGTTGCGACTAGTGATTGCGACGTAATTCACATTAAGAGTTTTTCAATGAATATAACCAATATTAAAATAATTTATATATTATTAAAAATGTATTTGTATAAAAATAATAAAATATTAATAAACTTATTCATTGACAAAATTTACTTTTAAAGCATTCAATTTATAAATATTTTTACATTCTTTTGTGATTCATGAAACCCACACACTTTCAACTTGTTAACAAATATCATCGCGGAGTTATTTTCAAATGCAAAATTAAATGTATTCTTAATCAATTAACGTGTTTAATTTATGCTATTTGTTTTTAAGTATTTGAAAATTATTGAATTTTAATATTTTATAATAGAAATTTCAATTAAATTAAGAGAAATTTACCTGTAAATTTTTTTTCAAAGACACAAAATATTCTTCTGTGTTTAACACTTTCGTTAAATTTTTCGTAAATGATAGGAAAAGTTGGTAGCATTGTCAAAATGACATTGAAAAAATATTGCCAGGCTATTAATCCAACAGTAAATATTTTGTTAGATTAAATTAGATACTACCAATAGCGCCAAGAAAGTTGATCTATATTCAATGGTTAATTATATCATGGTTACATATATGTAATATAATTTAATTTTTTTTTCGATTTACCTTATTTTTAAAAAGGGTACTTCAACCCAAACAATATTTTATTTTTTCCTTGCCACTCCTTTGAGGAGCATAGGGCATCCACTAAGTCATTTATTAGCTTCAGTTTCGTGTATCATTCATTTCACTAAGCCGTTGATTACTTGGCTATAGCTATTGTACAAGACTAAGACGTTTCTTTTTTATTTTTACGCCAGCTATTATCCTATACAAGAATTATGGTTTATTATTATATAGCTATTACAATATGATATTAATTATTATTTATAGTACATATATATACTTATTTTTAATTTAATTATATTCTACCAATTCTACTAATTATATATTATAAGGAAAATCTATATTATTTTATTAATCTATATGACCCAGCCGGGATTTTGAACCCGAGACGTATGAAAAGCCGGTGTCTTTACCACTACATCATTGGCTGGATACCCAAACAATATAAACCATAGAAAACAATAGTTTTTTATTTATTTTATTTTATTAATCGAGCAAAAAAATATTTATTTTTTAATAAAAAAAAAAAATTGAAATTTCTAATATTAACATGAAATTTCAATTTAATTTGAATCTTAATAAAAATTTAAACAAACGTAAAATCTCTGTTTTTAAGCCAAAAATAAAAAATAAACTAAATTAATAATTTAAACCATAGGGCATAGACATAATAAAAATATTATATCTATGATATTTTATAAGTGAATTTTCGGAGATTATTTCTGATTAACATCTGCAATAGATTGTTATAAGATTGTTATATAAAAGTATGATAATTTCGATATTGTCTTTTCGTTAAGTATATAATGTCATAATTAAGTATGCAATGTATGACAATGGACCAGCTGAAAAACACATGTACATATTTTGTTTATTGTTTTGTTAATAAATTGTTATTAATTTACTACTTCATTCAAATGTAATAAACATTTTTTTATTAACTACAAATCAAGAATGGAAAATAACCAAATTTGTTCCTATTGTACAGAAAAAATTTGCTCTGATAATTATTTAGAATGCAATCAATGTCTAAAGTCATTTCATATTAAATGTTTAAAAAGATCTGGTACGCCTGGGGATCTTCATGGAGATGTATTTTTTGATTTTACTTGCATCAGATGTTCTCCACTAGAAGAATTATTTACTAGAAAAAAAATTCCGTGGCTGATCGTCATTGTATTAGCCATTTATAACTTAACGATACAATCACAAGGTAAAATTAAATGAAATAATGTATATAGTTAAATATAAAGATGAATTTGTTTCACAAAAAAAAAAAATATTTAAGGTTTGAGTCATAATGGATATTTTCATTGGAGGTCGCATATATCAACTTTTATTGATAAAAATTGGAAGTATTTATTTAACGATAATATTAAACAAAGGAAAAAGTGGTTTGGTACTCTATCTGGTATTTTGTCGGCATATAGTCCAGATTTCTTTGAATCTGGTTCGAGCAAAAATTTAACAGATTCTGGTTGGTGGAAACTAAGCTCCAAATATACACCAAAATATTTTATGAAACTTTATGAAAACATACCAAAAAAACAAAATAAAATACAAGCAAAATTGGAAAATAAAAAACAGGAGCCTTTAAGAGAAGAATGTCATTATACAGAACAACCAAATAAGAAAACAAAATTTGATAGTAACGAACAAAGTGAATCTAGTGAAATTGAATCTAATGAAGATTATGTATGTAGTCGATTAATTCCATATATGGGGAGAAAAAGAAAACGTAATTTTTCTGAACAATCAAGGAATAGTGAAAGTTCTGTCAAATTAAGTCTAATGAATTTTTTGGATGAAAACATATCCTTGCATGATAACTTACTTGATAATCCAATAGTATCTCCGCAATCATATGAAGAATTTACTTTTAATTCCCATTCAGAAATCCCATCTTTATGGTCAGAAGATCATTTAGATGTTAGTAACGATACATTTCAAATGGAAATTCACGATTTTCAACCAAGAATTGTTCAAGTTACAAATTATCAAAGCAGTGAGCCTGAACAAAAGCTTAGTAACCAGAGTGATACAGTAAATTTACAAGAACATTCGGAAGAATTTTCTTCTTCCGAATCAAATCACTCAGAAGTATGTGAAGAAAATACTGTGATTGAATGTGAAAAAAGTTTATTCACTAAAAAAGCACAAAGACCATTACCTTGGTTGAAAGAACGAACTTGCTTTCCAGACGCAATGAGTCAGAGTTTTCAAAACTTATCTGAATATGAGGATAAAAAATTGTTAATAGCACTAAATAAGATATTTGATTTAGAAAAAACCTTGAAAATATCAAAAGAAATTCCAATAAATATAAGAAGAATTCATAGGCAATTAAGTTTAAGAGTTATGAAACGGAAAACCGGATTAAAACCATTTGATCTAAACAATTTCTTAGAGAAACATCCACCTAAAGAAAAAACAACCAATATTTTAGATAGATATAGTTGTTACATAACAGATTCTGTTGTTCATAGTTCTATAAATCATAAAAGTACTTTTCTAGCTCAATTATCTGGTACAAATGATTACGAGTTATTTGAATCTGCTTTTACATCAAGAGTTTTAATGCCATTTATTTATCGAAATTCAGAATACTTTCCCAACTGGCTAAAATTAATGTGTGAAATACAGTACACAAAAAAAGAGCAATCAAACTGTAAAATAGAACGATCAACAATTGATTTTTGTTATGTACGTCCATATCACATAGCTGGTGTTAATAGCTTGCTCCAACAAATGTTTTGGCCTGGTATCGATATGTCAGAATGCCTTAGTTATCCAGACTTTAGTGTTGTTGCTCTCTATAAAAAACTTATCATAGGCTGTGCATTTATGGTACCAGATGTTACTTATAATGAAGCTTACATTTCGTATATGGCGGTAAGACCGCATTGGCAACATTCTAGCATAGCAAGTTTTATGTTATATCATTTAACACAAACTTGTATGGGTAAAGATATAACATTACATGTTTCTGCATCAAATCCAGCTGTATGTTTGTATCAAAAGTTTGGGTTTAAAATAGAAGAATTAGTTTTAGATTTTTATGAAAAGTATTTGCCTATTGAATCAAATGAAAGTAGACATGCATTCTTTTTAAGATTAAAACGATAAATAAAATATAAAAATTTAAATAAATTAAAATAATAATGCTTTTTATATTTTTTAAGCTTAAATATTATATTTATTTTTTGATAGAATATATAATTTAATTTTTTAATCTATTTCCACAAGCCTGTAACTGAATTACAGAAAAATTCATTTTAGAATTTTTTGTGTAGTGTAGGTAAATATAACTTTATCAAGTACAGTGTTTACAATATCAGATGGTTTTGAACAAATTAAAACAGTAAAAAAATATTATTTTGGCTTTAAAGGATTTTTATCTACATTAAACATTATTTATATATTTAACAGCCTTGAAATATATATATATATTTATTCAACTTTTAAAATTTTAACTTTTTAGTTTCTTTACATTTTAATACAATATTTTAACTTTGAACAATAAAATAAAATAAAAACAGAAAAATATAATCATAATGTAAAAAAAATTGTCTAGTTAAAATAATACAAATAAATCTATGAGAAGATTTCACTCTCTTAAGAGTGGTTCTTTATCACTTCCTGTACCATCTTCTGCACTTTGTCTTACTTGGCGACGTGTAACCCCTGAAACGTCAGAAGGATTTAATTCATCTACTGAACTCGAGCCGGCCATGTTATTTTCTGCTACGGCCATTCTAAAATCACACAAAAAGATTAGTTAAAAAAATAAGTTAATGAAACACAGAAATGTATTTTTATATATTTACATTTTGTCATTATATTCTTGTCTTTTCTTAGGACTTAAATTGAGATTTCCTTTTTTCGATTTATCGTAAGCAAAAATAACTATTGTTGCTATTAAAGAAACTAAAGGAAATTTTATTAATTAACTAAATTTGTTTTTTTAAATAATCTTTTAATAACAACATACGAATCAACCAGCCAATAAAGAAAAGTTCTATATATAAGAAGTTTCCGTTGCTTTTATCAACAATCATACCAGATAGAATAGTTATTACAGCTAAACCCAAATTTTGAACTGACTGACAGCTATAAAAAAAATTGATTAGATTTATTTTAATAATATTTTTGATAAATAAATTTTATATATCTACTTACATTCCGTACGCACTTCCTAATTGATATTCTGGAATAATAATGGCTACTAGTGGCCATAAACTACTAGCTAGCAATGCATATGAAAATCCCATTAAAACCATTCCAACATATGGTGTTAACATAGTAAATGCTAGAATTGAATGTGCACCAATTGTAGAAAGGGTAGCAAATAAAATCCACCATACATTTCTACCAGTTTTATCAATTAAAAGCCCAAACAGAGGACTTGCAACTGCCGAAATAATGTAAATAATTGAATTACAGTTATTTGCATCTTCTGGTTTAAAATTCCATTTATGTATAAAAAATTCCCTTTAAATACATATATCCAAATTATGTACATATAATAAATATATTTAAATATAAATGAATCCTTTTTGTATTTACTTACTTTCCCAAAGCGATAAATGGAAATATTGCTACATAATAAGCAACACAAATTATAGATACCATCCAAAAAGTTAATTTAAAAGTAAATATATCACTTAACTTAGCCGTTTCTCCACTAGGATTATCAACTCTACGTGTTATTCTTTGTGCTCTTTTATCAAGAAATCCTAAAAATGAAATGAAATAAATTTATTTTTTAAATAATTTAAAAATGTAATTTCACTTTTTTAATGGTAATAATTAAAATACCTAATATCAAAGCACAAATAAATGACATTACACATGTTCCTGAAGCAAGAAGAAGAACAACACCTATACATCTATATCCGATAGGATAGAAAGTTGATACATATTTATAAACATGTTCCATTACAACAAAATTGACAGTACTACCAACTCGAGCAAATGATAGTTGTAAACCGAATACCATATTCAATTCTTTTCCTTTAAACCATAGGACGGCGTAATTATTTTGAGCAACAGCTAATGATTCAGCTCCAATACTACAATAAAAAAACAAAAATTTAAATAATAATTATTAAAATAATTATGTGAAATTTTACCCAAATATAAAACGACCCATAACCATAAGCCAAAAAGTATTCAACAAAGCTCCAAATGCAAATACAAATTGTCCGATTAATAAAATGAATAAATAAATTATTGTTCCAAGTCTTATACCAAAGACACGGTCAATTAAAAACCCTCCAATAAAACATAATACAACGTTAGGCCATGAATATATTGAATATAATAAGGTGTACTGTGTAGATGATAAGTTGAGATCTTTTTTAAAATGATCTTGTAGTGCTCCTGGATTATCATAACAGAAATATGATCCTAAAAAAAAATATGTATGTTATAAAAAATATATGCTTGTAAGTTATTATGATGCAGAATATTTTATTTTGCTCTTTTTATAATGGAAAAACGGACAAACAAATTAAAAACAAAACTATTTTTTTTTTATTTATTTAATAAAAGCTTATGTACCTATATCACGATTTTTTTTATTTCAGATTTAAATACATAAAAATATAAAGCAATATAATAACAAATTATATGAGAATAAAAATATTGGAATTCTGCGTAATTAATTGCTTGTAATTTGATAGTTAAAAGAATTCATTTACTTAAAAGTGCTGATTGAAATTTATGTACATAAAAGATTATAAGTTTAAATCAAAATTTGAAATGCAATTAAATATAATGAACTCAATATATTATATTTCTTTAAGAAGTTGATAAGAAAAGAAAATTAGAATAAAATAAAGGAAAATTTGATAAATCTAAAACTACTCATATTAAGATTTAATTTAACAATGGCTTTGTTAATTTTATGAAACTTGATACGATGATATATGTATTGCTAAATTTTTTTAATATTATTTGAAGAAATATAAAATTTAAAGTATTATCTTTGATATAATTATAAAAAATAATAATTTAATCAATTGAATTCTAACCCAAATAAAATATTATCTTCTTTAATATAATATTCGTTAAATTGTTAAATTTTATTTTGTATTCTATAATGATTCTTTAAAATAAAAATAACAGATGTTATTTATTTAATAACAATTATAATAAAAATCTATTTAAGTATATCACGGTATACATATATGTATATAATTTATAAAGATTAAATATGATTTTTTTTTGCAGAACATTAGATCACTTACCAAAACCAAGTAAACACATAAAAATAAGAGCTATAAAACGATGAACTCTCGAAAATGGATTACAGCATGCTGTTGCTGCACAGCCTGTAAGTTCCGGATCAAGTTCATTATCAATTTGTCGATAATTTATCGGAGCATCATAATTCGGTCCATCATCTTCGCTTATTATAGGTTCGGTATCTTCATTTGATGGCATGTCGAATTACCTGATTGATTAAATTACTTTGTTCTCAATTTTTCTTTATTGCTTATTATAAGGTTTAAGAAAAATTTGATGTCCGATTTTAAAATAATTTTAAACCTATATTATAATACATCAATCTTTTTTTAAAACTATTTTAAAAGATGAATCACCCTTATTTGGTTACTGTACTAACCCGCATTTAAATGTATTTTCTTTTATGTTAAAAATTTAGGGTGGATTTTTATGCTATCTGGAAAAAAAAGCAATGATAGAAATAGTGGTAACATATTTAAGAAAAAAATAAAAATAATTTTTTTTTTTAATTGAAAAAAAATAAGTAACATTTTGTAAATGTTTTATATATATGTATATTGTGTATTTTACATTAATTTGCATACATAAGAACAAAACAATTTTATTTTTTTTTCAGACTTATAACATACAATGCATTTACATTAGTACATAACAGCAGATCCATAAAAGCAACAAGTGAGTTTTTAAGTTACACAAAATATTAAAACACTGTTATAAATCGATTTTATTATTTTTTATTAACAAATGTAGAATTTAATAATTGATTTTAAATAAAGATAATAACACTTTACTACGTATTATGTACATACACACAAACAATCACGACCCACATAACTTGTTTTACATTGAATTTAATTTTTAATTGACTTACATTGTTCTGTTTGTTCTTTTTTGGGTTGAATAAATTCAAATATATTTAATTTCAGAACCCCAAAATCTAATTACTGCAATTATCAAAAAAAAAAAAATTTAACTTCTAATAGTTTAAAAAAAAAACTATTAAACCCTCTCCTTTGAGTTCTTTGTGTATTTTGAAATTTGATTTTGATTTGATTTGATGCCAAATTGCCAAAGCTATAAACAAAAATGAAATGTCATCATTTTAAATTTAATTTTATAAATTTTAAGGCGGAAAGACATGTAACCAGCGTCAACGCTGGTAAAATATTTGTTATAAATGTAGAAGGTGAGTATATTTTTACTATTTCAATAAAAGTTTTATTTATTTATTACTTTTAATAATTTAATAATTTTAAACACAATTTAAAAGAAAATTAAAAATTTTCATCGAACCATTACTTTTAACATTTGTTTTATTTTGAAGCGTACGAAAGTAGAAGTCACAATCTCAATTTCGCACTTTTTTATATTAATTTCACGACCGAATTTACCAATTTGAATATTTTTTAATAAGTACCTTAGTAAAATATTAGGCATTTGAAATGACTAAAATTTTTAAAGTTCTTATTTCTATTGAGATTTTATTGGGAAAAAAGTTATACATATACATATATATGTTTTTGGTTCATATACTTATTAATTAGATAAGATTAATTTATAAATTACATATAATCATAAAATTTAATTCAATAAAACTACACCTAAAACATTTGGTTAGTTATAACAGATTATTATAATTATAAGTACTTATGTAATTAAAATTGACGTTAGGTTTAGTTTATATTAAAAAAATAAACAAATTATTAAATGTAGTTAATTATGATTTGGTTTCATATATTATATTCTATACGCATCGAAACATAGAAAGGATATTATGCACTTTGGCGCTTTTTTTACATGTTAAATTTTTCAGTCAGTTTTAACTGAAGAGCCATATATTTGTGTAAAATACAAAATAAAAAAATTTGAACTATATAAACTTTGTTTTAGTTATTTCGATTCAAGTTGTTTCAAATTTCGTAAGAAATGTTTCAAGTCTAAATGTAAAAATATTTTATCAGTATAGTATCGTCGCATAACAACAATTCTTTCATCGTCGTCTTCATAAACAAAATAATTGTTTGTACCTGGTTAGTTTTGTATGTTACACTTTTCAATTCTTGTTAACGAATGACATTTTTCAGTTTTCGCCATTTCGAGTTAAAACTGATAGTATAATCATTTTTTACTTCTTGTGCTGTGCAGTAACTGAATGATTGCAAGTGTGCTCACTCACGCCTTTGAATAAAAATTTAATAGAAATAAATATTTCGAGTCTCTATATACAAATGCCTAATAAATGATTTAAATTGACATATGTCATTTATACAAAATAAAATAGGAATAAAAAATATTTAATATTTATCCCGAGAGTAAAAATCTCGATTCAAAAAGTATATTTAATAATAAGTATTAATATAAGTTCAAAATAAGTTATTAAATACTATCTGAATTTTTTCCATTTTTTTATGTTAATACTTTAATGTATTACTAGTACAGTTATGATATTTTTCTGTTAGTAAAATTCTTTTTTGGTAATTAATTGAGATTTAATAATAAAATATTTGAAAACAATTATGGAAAGTTTAGAAGCTGATGTAAGCACTCCAGGAAGTAGTGAGAATCTATTTGAAGATTCAATAGATCATGAATACGACAATGGAAATGAAGCAGATACTGAGGAAGACGAGCAGAAACATAGCATTATTCAGGATATTAGAGAAGAATTAAACGTTAATCGTAAACAAGTAAATACAATAAACACAACAGACAGTCTTTCAAAATCTGAATCATTTTCGAGTGATAAAAGTAAATACTTAACTTCTTCAACTGAAAATTTATTAGATGATTCAGCTTCTGGCAGTTCCCAATATAGCACTGCTGACGAGTATTATAATGACAAACAATGGCTAATGCAAAAAAAGCATGTATTTATTTTAAGTGATGCTGGTAAACCTATATATTCATTACATGGAAGTGAAGATAAATTAGCCTCTATTTTTGGAATTATGCAAGCCCTAGTTAGTTTTGTGCAAGGAAATAATGATGCTATTCAATCAATTCATGCCAACGGTATTAAATTTGTGTTTATGGTACGCAATTCATTAATATTAGTAGCAGCTTCAAGATCTAAGCTAAGTGTACGCCAATTGCAAATGCAGTTAAATGATGTTTATAATCAAATTTTATCAATTTTAACGTACTCACATATGACAAAAATTTTTGAGAAAAGAAAAAATTTTGATTTAAGACGATTGTTAGCTGGAAGTGAACGTCTTATAGATCATTTGTTAATCAATGACAGTAGCAATAAAAAAAGTATTTTTTTTTTTTCATTTAACAAAAAATTAATAATTTGACTTTTTCTAGTTACGAATAATGTTTTCACCTTTTTAACAAATTCCATTAGAGTTTTACCTATGCCATCATCTGTCCGTAATAACATAACAAGTGCTATTCAAAGTAACTGTAATAAAATACAAAATTTAGTTTTTGCGGTTTTAATAGCTAATAACAAGTTAATATGCCTAGTTAGGATGCAAAAATATTCAATACATCCGGCTGACCTAAGGTAATAACATTTATTTTTTGATCTTTTGAATTGTTTTAATTTTAATGCTTATTGTATTTTTAGACTCATTTTTAATTTAATTGAATGTTCCGAAAGTTTTAAAACTGCAGAAAGTTGGACACCAATATGTTTACCAAAATTTGATATGAATGGTTTTTTACATGCTCATGTTTCTTATTTAGCGGATGATTGTCAAGCATGTCTACTTTTATTGTCAGTTGACAGAGATGTGTTCTTCTTACTTTCTGAGGCAAAGAAAAAAATTACCGAAAAGTTAAGACGTTCGCATTGTTTAGAAGTAATAAATGATCAAATTCACAATAAGGGTATAAATATAGCGTCAGCTAGTATACCAGAATTGCGACATTTTCTTTATAAACCAAAATCAGTATCTCAGTTATTATGCTCTGAGATAACAGCACCATATTCTACGATTGCAGATTTTGAAAGGTTAGAGGCAATTTATTGTGATTTACATCATAGAATTCACAACAGTTACAGACCGTTAAAACTTATATATGAAGTTAAAGAAAAAGAAGTAGTTCTCGCATGGGTAACACTTGCGTATGAATTATATGCTGTTTTTGAACCGACGGTTGACAAATGTTTAGTTATAAAATTGGTTGATAAATTAATTAAATGGATTGAAAAGGATGGAGAAACTTTGTTTATAAAAAATCATCCAACTTTCTAGGATAGGAAGTTTTCTTTTTTTTTTTAATTAATTTTTGCTAATTATTTTTTCTTGAAATTTCAAAATATTTACTCAAATTTTACTTGAAGATGAACCTAAATTTTTAAATGTTCATAAAATAAAATTTTATTTATATTTCAATTGAAGATATTTAATATTTAAATAAATATTTTTAAAAAGAAATACTAAAAGATAAATGTATAGTTTTAATTAGTTTGTTGATTAAAACTCTTAGATAGTAAATAATTCTATGATGTATAAATTTGTAATATAAATATTTATATATATATATATATATATATATATATTACTTATATTAACTTATATTATATATATAAGTTAAATATCTAAATAAAAATATAAATAGAGAAAAAAGTATGTGATCCAAATATATTTTGAAATATATTTAAACTATTAATATAAAAAATGTTTATGAGTTTATATTTCTACCAATTTAAAATTGTTTGCATGAACAAATAATGGCATACCAATATTAACAGGGCAGTATATAAACCCAAAAGTTTTAAAGAACAAAAGTTTAATATGGTTATGCTAAAGTTCGTCGAAATGTTCTGATGAACAAAAATTCCACATATGGTATGTTGAAATCAGAATTTTATTCACGGCTACAAAACGTCATTTTTATTTTGGGAATTTTTTTTTTGTGTATGCTATTTAGTTCATCGAAATAGAAAATGAATGAAAATGAATGAAATTTCTTTTCGACACAATTAATTATTATTATTCAAGCAGTTAAGAAGGAAATGTTACTTAGTGCAAAATCATTTTTAATTTAAAAAAAAAAAGAGTAAAGATCATTTTTGTTTTGATATGTTTTTTTTTTTATTAAGTTATAAATTTAAAAATACTATTTTTAAAATCGCTTCATTATTCAGCATAAAAAATAATATTTTGAGTAATTTTCTTTCCAAACGCAAATACTTTGAAATTTCTTTTTCCTCCTTTTTCAAATATTCTCAAGCCGTTACAAAATTCATCATCGATTTATAAAAATTATTTTAACGTATTTTACTTTTGAATTTTTTCTTTTTACTGAACAAACACAAAAAAAAAAATATACCAAAAAATATTAGATACAAAAACTATTTTACGAAACATATTACGAAACTAATAAACAAATTTGACAATTTTGTTTTTTAAAAATTTGCTATTACTGTGGCTTGATCAGAATTTGCAATTTTTCTTAGAATTTTATACATATATTTATAAGAAAAAATGGAAAACCATTAACATTTGTAAAATATGGATGCAAATTTTTGCGTTTTATTTTGAAAAAATGTACATGGGTCTCTCAGTTACTGGTGTCTACAAGCAAAATTTTTGGGCCCTTGTACTAGTAGAACCCTGTGCTTAAGGTGGTTCAAAAAATTTTTCTGAGATAAGATAAATTGCTAATTAGTCCGAATGATTTTTTTGCTCCAAATATTTCAAGGTTCTTTCTCAAATGATTATGGTTCATATCTAAAGGAAGCAAAATCTTGTTAAATTTTATTTTAACATAACATTTAAAAAAATTGCATAATTTGTAGGTATATTGATTTTTAAGGTAAAAAGAAAACCTGTCCTTTTTAGATTGAAAAAATGTTAAGCATAACCTGAGATGTATACATTTAAAAAAGAGACTATGCATGGTTAAAATTTCATTTCTCTATTTTAAACGCTGTAGAAGTTTTGTAAATAGACGGACGTACAAAGTAAAACTAATATCATTAACACGCAAATTTTTCAAAATATTTTTGAAAAATGTGCTACAAAATTGAGAGTTTTTACAGCAGAAATAATATTTTTCATAATAAAAAATACAAATTAAAATTATTCCAACTTTTGTTATCTATTACAAAAAATTAAATTTATAGTTAAAAATAATATTTTATCTTAAGAAATATGAAACTTTAAAAACAATTACAAAATCTAAAACCAGAAGAATTATAAAAAATTGAAAACAATTAATTTATTTTTATTTTAAGAATTCTCATTTCTATTAAATTCTTTTCAATTCTAAAATTAAAAACCTAATTTTGTGAAAAAAAATATATAAATTTAAATAATATAAAAATTAATATGTAAATTTAAATAAATAATTAAATTAAAATTTTTTTTTTAAATTATAAAAATTTTTATTATTTATTTAACGACATTAAAATAACGAAAAAAAAATGCCCCAGGGGCCTCGGTGGCCTAGTTGGTAACAGCGGTATAAAAGATGTAAACACCGAGGGAGTGTGGGTTCGAATCCCATACACGTCGTAAGGCTTATTCCCCCTTTCGACATTTACAGCCACGCCTGAACAGGAAAGGCTGTGTAATGTCCTATCCAGATTTATGTGGCAGAGAAATGCATTTAAAAAAAAAAAAATGCCACAAATTAGTAATTAAGGTTAAGAAAATTTATATAAGATGCAGAGTAAAACTAATTTAAATTTTCGAATAAAATATTGATAATGGAAAATATCTACATACTTTTATAAAAACGGGAAGAGAGGAATGCATTAAAAAAAGAAAAAAAAAAAAAGAAACGAAAAAGTTATCTAGTAATGTCGTGTAATGTAACAATTTAATTGGCGAAATTTAACGACCTTTACTTAGCTAGCTAATCAAAATATCTTACTTAACATGGAAGAAACTGACCGTCGTTGATAAATTATGTATGCATGTATGTATGAATATACATGTGTGAAAATATTTTTGATTTTTCTTAGTAAAATTTTTATAAAAGCTTTATAAAAATATTTTTAACAATACAAGGATAAAAAATTTTAATTTTTTTGCTTGATTTCTTTTCTTTTTATTATTTTTTTTTTATATTTTTGTGAATGGTAAAATGTTGGGTGTATTAGGTCGATGCCTTTCAATTTTTTCCATTTTTAAAATACGCATGTTTTTCAAACCATGTGATATTTTTTTTTTGCCCAAATTTATAGCCGTTCTTTACTGTTTAGGTTTTCCTTATAAATGATGTGTGTAAAAAGTTGGAAAATTGTTCTTCATTTTATTTACATAATGTATGATATTTTAGATTAATTGTAAAGAGTTTTATAAATTTTGTTTTTACTGTTCTGAAGTGTTAATTTTGAGTTAGGTCAGTGGTATTTAATACTTATGGAATAGTTTATCAATATAAAAAAAAAAAATAAAAAATATTAGGAAAAGTCCAACAAATTAAAAAAAATATAGTATTAAAATGATGCAATTTTGTAAACCTCTTCTTATAAACTTGTTTTTAGATATGTATATATTTATTAATGGTGTTATATTGTCAAAACCTTAAGAAGAATATTTTGAAAGAAAATAACAAAATTAGTAATTTTGATTTGTTTGACTTTAGTTAGACTGATTAAATTAAAATTTTTGATACCTACTTATTTCATTTAAAGAAGTATATATAAGTATACAAGTATACACTAGATTACAAGTCTCTTTAATTAAGAAAGAAAATTAGTATGAGTTACGTACGTATGTATATATATATATATATTTAATAAATATGTAGAGTCAATTAAAGTCAAACTTATAAGCGCCTTAAACTATGCTTTGATCTTACGTTAAAAAAAATTATGTCTGAAAGTTAAATACATAATATTATGTATAATGATTATATAAAGTCATCAAATGTTAGTAATTTTCTTATTTTATTATTTTAAAGATACTATAATAAATTTTATTTTCAATTTTTACAAATTATGTTTAACGAACTGATAGGGTTAAATATGGACATATTTATTTAGAATTATATTTTAAGGTTAATCGTACATATATATATACACTTAAGTACATATAAAGTTCTGATTTCTATGAGATTATGAAATAATGACGATGAAATTTAAATAAAAATTTAAATATTATGGTATTACCATACTTTCAATTTTTTTTTCCAGAATTCACTATCCACAAATCCACTAAAACAAAAAAAAAAAAACGGGTTTTTATAATGAGCTTCGAGATTTACATTTAGATTTTTAATATGTAAAATTAAAATTGTAAAAAAATTTCACTTTACTTTCTAGAGCTTTTTTTTTTTTTTGCATTCCACATTTTATTATCGACAACAAACATACATACGCATGTCCTATTTCTTTTTTTTTCTTTTTATTTTTCGAGAAAAATACAAGGATAATAATATAAAATTAACTTTTACAAGGAATTACTTGTGTGTTGTATTAAATATATTTTGTTGTCATCATTTTTTGTTGTTATTGTTTTTATTTTTCTTTATATTATTTTTATTGCTTTTCTTGAGTTGATCCATTTTTAGAGTCAATGTAAAATCAGACCATTTGCAAAGTTTAGTTGAGCTCAAGAATTTTCCGGTGTCGGGACTATAAAAATTTTTAGACGTTTGTTGTTCGTTTTATTATTTGTCTCTACAATTATTTATTTTTTGATTTTTTGAAAGAAATGTTCCATTTTTTTTTAAAAATTTTTTTTTTTTTTCGATTTTTTGGGAAACCGTAAATTTTTTGAAACATACTTACATACTAAATTAATATATATATATATATATATAAATATATATATGTATTAATTTTTTTTTTTTTTAAAACATTATATTATATTATTAAATTAATATATTATATATATATATGGAATTTCTATATATACAAATCTGTCGAAAAATACATTAATGTGTACATTAATATATATTTAATATTATTTTATTAATTCTTTGAAATTATAATCAAGATTTAACTCCATTAATTTCGTACTATAAAAGATAAAAAAAAAAAAAAACGAAAGCTTAAAAACAGAATTTGAAAAAAAAAGTTTATGACATGAACAGGTGTTAAATTGAATAATTAATAGATGATATATTTTTTATTTTTTATTAATTATTAATTAAATAAATAAGTGTGGTGAGATTCTGTAAGGAAATTCTATTATATAAAATCATTAACAAATCATCATATAAACATATATACACATATATATGTATATAATAATATATATATAATAAATATATACATAAAGATACAGTAGATAATATTTAAAAATTAAGTGAAAATTAACTTTGGTGTTAGTTAAAAAAAAAAAAAATAAAATAAAAAGAAAAAAAAAAAAATAAAATATTATAAAGTGAAATTGAAGTTAAATATTATTGTAAATTTAAGTATTGTAAATTATATTTAAATTAATATAATATTTAGTAGAAAATAAAATAAATATAAAATACTTAAAAAAAAAAAAAAGTAGAAAATCATAAAAGATGATATGGATATAAAATAACTCAAATATATTTCAAAAATTAGGATGAATATACATGTTAATGGTAATATAACAGTTTTAAACATTTAAAAAAAAATTATTTACTAATATATATATAACTGTTTATACAAATGTAAATTATACACTTAAATATTGAATATATAAATATAAATACATATATATATATATGTACATATAACTATGTACATAAATATGTACATAATATGTTTATATTGTGTAGGCAACAGCTAGCTCATCAAGTTCATATATAGTCAGATGGAAAATGAATACAAACAGAAAAAAAAATATTTTTTTTTTTTTTAATAAATTACTTTTATTGTTTTTTTGATTAGATACTGTATATGTGGTATATATTTATATCTTTCATGTCTATCAATATTGCAAACAAAAAAAAAAAAAAAAAAATAAGATAACTAAAATAAAATATCAAAAGTAAAAACAACAAATCTTAAATTGACAAAAAAAAAAAAATTAAAATTAAAAAGAAATAAGGATAATATCCTTATTAGGAAATTAGATGAAATGAGTGGTTTGAGTTTTTTTTTTAAATGTATAATTTTGTTTTTGTATTTTGCAATTTAAAATAAGAAAAAAAAAAAAAATTAAAAGTCACAAATTACAAGGAAGCGGGTGCGGTTTTTGATTTATTTATTGTTAAATATTTTTTTTTTTTTTGAATTTTTGAATTTTGTTTTTTTAATCTACTTTCTATTTTCTTACTTTTACTATCATATAAATAATATACAATATATTTACGTAGTACCTATAGTCCTACACGTATATATATATATAAAATATAAAGTAAAGTAAAAGCATATAGGTTTAATTTTTTTTGTTTAATAATAATTTCCTCTTAATTTTTATATAAAAATTCTCTAATTGATAAATACAAATTGTGTATTATACGTGTATCTACAATTAAAAGCGCGGAAATCTGAATATATGTGCATATATATATACATATGTAGTCCCACGTTATTTTTAATAAAGAATATTTACATCTTAATTAATAACAAATTTTCAAAATATATTTGAAATATTAAAAATTTTATTTTTTCTCTTTGGTTTTTTTTTTGTTTGGCATTTATTAAAAATTTTTTATTGATATATTCAAAGTAAATCAATCTATGATTAATTATCTATTGTATATTACATAATACATAGCACTTAATATATGGAATATAAGATTTAATTTAAATGTAATAATAGTTTATTTCTTAAATTAGCTTTGTCCTTCCTAAAAATGTTTAAGTTATCTAAAATATAAACTATAGTATTTTTAAAAGATAAACAAACATTTTCATTGGGAGCCTCGGTGACTTAGTAGGTAAGAGCATATAAAATACGCTGTAAACACCGAAGGAGTGTGGGTTCGAATTCCCACACATATAATAAGAAATATTTCCTCTTACGACATTTACAGCCACGCCTGAACAGGAAAGGCTATGTAATTTCCTGTCCATATGTATGTGGCAGAGAAATGAATTAAAAATAAAAAAAATTTCATTGGTATTTTAACTTCTCATCATCATTTTATTAGTATAATACTATAATCGACCAAGTAACCTTGAGAATTATCTATTTTATTAGCTGCAAAAAGGTATAAAAATTAATTAATGAATGTAAATGTCTCCTGTTTTTTAATTTACTGTGGTTGTTATTCAAAAAATGTATATGTATTTGAAATATATTTTTTTTGCTTTCACTACTATCATATTATTCAAAATGTTAATTTTCGTTGATTTTCTACAATTAAGTAAATTATATAACAATTTGAATATATAATTTTATTTTAGTTTAAGAATTTAATGTTTATCAATTCAATGTTTTTTTCTTTATAACGATATAATATGTTAAGTATTTTTCATTTTCATTAAGCATTTATGAAAGCAAAATTTCTTTTACATGATGAAATAACATATATATATTTTTTTTTAAATGCATTTCTCTGCAACATAAATGTGGAAAGGAAATTCCACAGCCTTTCCTGTTCAGGCGTGGCTATAAGTATCGTTAGAGGGGAATAACTCTTACGACATGTGTGGGATTCGAACCCATACTCCCTCGGTGTTTACAGCGTATTTTATAAGCTATTACCCACTAAGCCACCGAGGCTACCGAGGTCACCGAGGCCCCTAAATAACATATTTATAAGATAGAATTAAATTATCTCAATTTAAAAGCTAATTTAACACGTTTAGTCACAATGATCGATTAAACACAACTTTTTTGCATATATAAGATCAAATATTATTCATTAATATACCAATAAGTAAATTGAAAATGTATGCCATTTTCAATTAATTTTAAACGAACATTAATTTAAAAAATTTAATTAAAATCGTAAATTTATTAATTTTTAAGTTATTTTGTTTAAAATTTGAGACAATCAAAACTTGCCTTTTTTTTTAGTAGTAGGATATTTTTTTTAGTTTTTTTTTTTTTTAGCAATTTTTAACAATTCAGTATTTAAATTTACCGTTATATAAAAAAAAAATTTCCTTCCTATAATTCCGGTAAGCTTTTAGTAAGAACCTTGATTGAAATTTTGAGAGAAGAAACAATTTTTAGAGTTAGCATAAGTTACCTTAACATTGTTTTGTACTTCCCTTTGTGTTTAAGAACTATTTGGGGAATTTAGGCATCTGTGTAATTTTTTCCAAATAAAAATCCAAACATTATAGCAATTCAATATTTTATTTTTACATGTGTTAACTACTTTTTTTTATTTATAATTATAAACTCTATATTATTATATAGGGTTTCCTTGAAAATTGCAGAAAATATCTTTGATAAATTTTTCACAATTTTTTGTGGCAAGCCCACAGTATTCTAAACTAATTTTATTATCTTTTGGAAAATGTGCGTCTTTAAAAACCTTTGGTTTTACATTCTGGTTGCTTTTTTTCTTTATTAATTATTTTTTGGCATATAAAAAACTAAAGATTGTATGTCCTATGTAGAAATAAAAATATATGAAATGTAAAGTATTTTTAGTTTAGAAATGAATCATTATATTTTAATATGATAATTTTAAAGAAGTTTCAAAAAAAAAAAAAAAAACAAATAACATAATGACTATGCTGATTAAATATTAGTTATTATATTGAATTCGTGTACCTTGGGATCAATAAAGTTAAAAGAAGGAGAATAAAAACAAAATTTCCTTTAACTAAATTTAACGCAAAAAAAAAAAAAAATATATAAAAGTTGAAATGAAGAAAACTTTATGGTACAAAAATTAGTATGGGATTTTATTTCTTTTGGAATTATTTGAAGAGAACCGAAATACTTGTGTCTTTATAATATGAACCAAACTGCATGAAGTTTAGTAGTATGTATTCAGAAAATTTTTGTTTTTTTTTATAATAATATTTAGGTGTATTGCCCAGTTTTAATCTTTTATTTATTATTTTATTGGTATTAGTGTATTACACTTTGCAAATAAATACTTATATAATATATACATACATATATAACAATATAACTTATAAGTAACTATAATAAGATTATTAATATTATAATTTTATTGATATAATATTTTAATTATATTAAAATTAATTGATCATAAAAAATAAAGAATTAATAAAATCCAAAAAAAAGTTTGAATAATATACAATTTAATGTCATCTATATAATATTTGAATAATTTTCAATCAATTAATAATTATTTAGAAGTTTATCACAATTTTTATTAAAGAACATACATATAATATATACATATTTATATATATAGTTTTTATTAAAGAGTATACATATTATGTTAGATATTAGAATAACACTGAAAAATATCTGATAAAAATTAAATAAAATGTTTGCGTTATACCGATAAATTATTATTATATAATATTGTATGAAAAATCGTCTTAAAATTGGAAGTAAAAATTCAAATGATGGTAGATTGATTTCTTAATTATAATTTTCTTTCCCTTCCGTCCAGTTACTACTTAAATTTTATGTCAAGCATCTTCAGTGTAACATTAACATGTATGAGTTAATAAATATTAAAATTAAATAAAATACATTTTTATTAAAAATTTTAAGGATGCTTGCTGGTTAAATATTCTTTTTTTATTTGTACCTAGGGTCAGGTACCTAGTTTCTATTTCCATTCCAGTTTCATATAAAAACAAGTAGTTGAAGAACAGCTTCTCAAATCTTCAGATTGAACTTGCTGAATTTCAATAGTGAAAAAAACAATTTTACAAAGGTGAAATGGTAAAAATTTCAGAATCCTAGATTTTTATTTTTTGAGTTATTGTGGGGACGGACGGACGAATGGATGTACATGGGTTAATCGATTCAAAATTCGATCGTAAGCAAAAATATATCTACACTTTTCCATATTTATTTTGTCTCCTTTAAGGTGTCACAAACGTAATGGCAAATTTATTATATCCAGAGAACTTCGTTTATACTGATATGACGAGGGAAAATAATAATAATTAATAATAAACGAAAATAAATTGTGTGCGGTGTCAATTAAATATGCCAAATTGGCGAAATTTAATTTAAACATTTAACTATTTTTCCAATCGCACTGAAGCTTTAAATTTAATTTGCGTAATACTATGTCTTCTTCTTTTTTGCATTTATTCTAATTATTTTAATATATACGGATATCAGTTCGTTATACGGGTCAGTAATTTTTTCAGCAGTTAAAGCTATTTCCATATTATCGTGAATTTAATTTGATTTCTTACGTTCGGTCTTGTAGTGTTACATCATTAGACCATTTTTGCATTGGCATTTTAGTTGAACGAAAGCAGGTTGTACGTTTGTACATTTCATTTTATTTCATTATCAGAATGAACGTTTGCTTTATAATTCGCAAAATTTGCCTTAAGATAACGCTTAAGACAACGCTTAAGATAACGCTTAAGACGGCACAACATTTCATCCATCCACTGTTAATGCGGTTAATCCACTGAGGTTATTGACCTTAGTCGCCATCTAATATTCTTTCATATATTTTCATCGTATGTGACGTTTTAGCTTTATGCTTCTAAAGTTTTCACTTTATAAAATGTTATGTTTTTTGCTCTCTGTAAAGCACCCTATATATACTAAAAAATTTTTTCTAGTTTTACAAACACCAAAGCTTTAAATTTCATTTGTGAAACATCCTGTATAGTAATTAATTAGTTCACTTATTTGTATACACATACATATTACATATATAATATTTATATATCACTATTTAAGAATGTAAAAAAAGATGTTAATTACATATGAAAGTTTTTTGTAATTTAATATAAAAATTTGTCTGTTTTTTTTTTTATTATGTGTTTTTATAAGTCATTTATTGTGCGGTTATTCAACAGGAAATCATATTTTAATTTTATGTATAAATATATATGTTAGTATATGTAGATATATATATAAATATATATATATAGACATATACAGTGTCAAGTAAGAGCTTATAAGTATAGGTGTATATGTAATTGTTCCTCTTAAAACTGTGTTATGTCTTGTTTATATGAGAAGGTTTTAATTTAGAAAAATGAAATTTGCCTAATTTGTTATATATCAAAAACATGATCTTAAATTTTTAGTAGCCCTTAGTACAAAGTTCCACTACCGGATATATAAAATTTAATATAAAATAATTTAAAACAACTTGCGCTAATAAAAATCAAATTCGATATATTTGTTCAAAATCCAAAAATACTTACAGCCTAAGCTGTAAATTAGCAACAGATTTGGAAATGTTTAAAATTACATTTAATATTTATTTAAAAATCTGATTAAAATGATTCTTACCTATTCAAATTCTACTTACCTTCAAATTGGAAAAATGAAGAATTTTTTTTTTAAGTATAAAATTTTAAACAAAATCTGAGATTTTTGAAACTTTGCCATATGTATAAAATGGATATGGGGCCTCGGTGATGGCTTAGTGGGTAGGAGCGTATGAAATAAGTTGTAAATACAGAGAGAGTGTAAATATCGTAAGGGGGATACGATATTTAGGGGGATACGCCTGTGTAAATATCGTAAGGGGGATATCCACGCCTGAAAAGGAAAGGCTGTAAATATCGAAAGGGGAAAAAAAAATAGGTATATAAATTAATTTCTATATTATATGAGTCATTCAGGATATTAGTGACCTTTTTTAACTTTCCTTTTAGATTAGACTACTAATTTTTTAAGTGACTAATATTATTTACTATAGTTTTTACATCCGGTTCATTGGTATATTTTTTATTCATATATATATATTAATATTCTCATGTTTGTTATATTGTAAGCTTTATCATTCATTATGTTCCTATATAAAATAACATTAAACAATGGTTAAATACATACACACCTATGTATTTATATATGTATCTATTCCATATATAAAAGTTAAATTTAAATCAAATATATATGTATATTGTTTTTTTTTTTTTAACATAAAATCACTTGACATTTTTACATCCTTTACGAAGTATTTATGAATTTAGTTTCTATATTTTTTCTATATATATATATATAATATATACATAAACATAATTATAAAAATATACAAATATATATAGCTACATGTAATTGTCTATATAAAATGATTGTTACTTACTATAATAAATGTTGTGTTAAAATTTATTATTTTTATGATATTTTTTTGTTTTTTTTTTTTTTTTTTTCGTTGTTTAAAATTTTAAAGAGTTTTGCCCTCTTTTATACCATTTTAATAGAGAAAATGTGGTATCTATATTTATATATTGAGTGAAGAAAAATAAAAAAAAAAAAAAATTGGTGGAAATTTAAAGGCTGTAAAACCATTATAAAGTGTTGATACGCGCTGTTTTAGGTAATTTTTTGGTATGCAATTTTGATATGAATACATATGTTCACTGTAATTAAAGTTTATGATTCTAGAAATAGTGTGTAATTATTGTTTTCATCAATGTTATAACAATTACTAATTCATTGTATATAAAATTATATGTATTTATATATAAATATAAGTATAAGTGTCAAAAAGAATGTACATTATTATATACATATAAAAATTTATTAAAATGTATTTAGATATTTTTATTTTCATAAGTGTACATACATATATGTATATGTAAACTGTTTTTTGGAAATTTAACTTTAGATATAATAAAAATTGTTTAATTTCTCATGACTTTTGTGTAAAAATATATATATATGTATATAATGACAATTTTATGAAAAAGTTATTATTTTATGATAATACTAATTTGTAATATGTACTAAACATAAAATTTAGTATATATAGAAATTTTTAAAGGTCATAATAAAATTAATAAAAATCAAGGTATTCATATTTTTTTGAATGAATATATTTTTAAATTCAGTGGATATAAACGAATTTGTATGAAATATTAAAGCAAAAAAAAAAAAAAAAAAACCATTAAAAAAAAAGAATAAAAAAGCCTGTTGAATTTATTATAAAAAATTCTTTTGTGAATCATTTCCTTACTATGGACTTAAACCTATATATATATTTATTGTCTCTATAATTATTATGTATATAATTTAAATATATCACTATTTATATAATTTAAAAAGCTTATATTCTAATATGTAATATTATCGAATTGCTTTAAATATATGTACTTGAATTATAAAAGGTTTTCTGGATTTCTGTATTTTAATTTTTCGTTATTTAACACTTTTATTCTCGATTAAAGCTTGAAATTTCCACACAGAAACAGTGTAATTTTTTTTCAGAATATTAGTGACCTATATATAAAACAATTTCTGATCATAATGCTGCAAGTAAAAGTCGGAAGCAATAATATTGCGTTAGAAAGCATTAAAAAATGTCGCAAGCAAAAAAAAAGTGCGTTAAAAAATATTGCAGAGAATTAATCGCAACCACCATATGTATACATATATGTATTCTGAAAAAATGGTTAACTTTAATTTTATAACTGTAACTATAAAATTTCTTTAAATTCGAAACCTGCAGCTATAAATATAAATATATGTATATTCTGGAAAAGAGAGCAACCCCCAATTTTGAATCGACCTCTAAAATCTATCCTAATTCAGAATTTCGCATAAAGATATACATATGTAAATATTCTGTAGTGAAAATAATGATTCACGAAACTTAAGCTTAGTCAAATATGAATCACTTAATAAATTGACTTAATGGATGAAAATATAACAATATTTTTTCAACGTAATTTTATCTGATTTTAGATAATATAAACTAAAACAGGTCAATCGAAAATTTAAATAAAAATATAGATATAAAATTTAAGATTGTGTGAACATAACCGAGCTATTATGATATAAATATTACTATAGGTTAATTATTAGTGTGTTATTCAGATTTAATTAAATTGAAAAAATTCAGATTGTTTTAAATGAATTTTTGAAATTTTAAAAATTATTCAGAAAATTTTTGTTAAAAACACAATCTATTTTTTTGAAAGAAAGTGAAAGATTTCACATAGGTACCTCCTATCAAGCATTGTTTTTTTTTTGTAAATGGATTTTCAATTTATTTTTCCATTTTGAAATATACTATTTAATTGATATAAAATAAATAGAGTTTTATAGGAAAAAGAAACATTTATAGACAATGAAAGTAAAGAAAATTTTGACTATGTATATTTAATCTGTTTTTAGTTAGTTAGTAGTTAGTGCTGCAACCATTACTTATTTATTTCGAATTTTACCGTATTTGGTATTTTCTTTTCATTTTTCCTTTTTTTTCCTATTAAAAATAAAGAGTATTATGTATAATGGAAAAAAAATTATGCCAAACATTTTGATTAATATCAACTTTTAGAATTATTTTTAAATATCATTATTAAACTGTGTCTGCGGTTGTATATTGAATGTTTTAACTTATTTTGTTTAGTTTAATTTAAATTTTATTAATCCTTTGTGGTAATAACAATTAGGACTTATAGTAATTTTGTCTTAAGTTTGGTAATCGGATAAAGGTGGATATACCATAGTAAAGAAAGATTTTGTGAATTTTTAAAAATGTCGCACAATATCAATAATTTAAAACAGTTTTGTTCTTTGCCAAAAAAAAATTTTAGATATGTATTAAATTTTTTATCAATTGAAATTTTTTTTTTTTAGGGTAATTTTGAACTAAATGAATTAATCGTTAAGAAAATTAGGGATGGTATATCACTTTTAAATGTATTTTTTTTTTTTTTTTAATTTTAAACACGACTCCTTTATTTTTGTAATTATATCGATTAGCTTTAATATTTGAATATACATATATATATATGAAAGTTATAGAGGGTATAATCATTCCATTTTTTTTAATGTATATATAATGAAAAAGATTTATTTTTATAATTTTTTAATTCAACATTTTTTCTTTTGTATTTGTTAATTTTCTTTTAGCTTTTTTTTTTTTTTAATGGGAATGAATCAAATTTATCTAAATTGTATCGTTGATAATATAATTGATTAAACGCAACAGGAACTGAATATGTATATCGAAATGAATAAGGAGTGTATTTAGTTTTTAAATGTTTTTTTTTTTTTTGGGTGTTTATATAAAATTTCATTAATTGTAAATTTAATTTAATTGAGGTTAGATAAAATTATAAAACAATTTATTTGATTTATGGGATTTATGTTTATACCTATATACTTTAAAATTAATGTTTAGTTAATTTTGTTATAAAATGTTTAAAATTGAGATAAAAAAAAAATATGTTCATAGAAATTATGAACTTTGTATTTTATGTTTAAATAGTAGTCTAACTTTTTATTTTCTATTAATTGTATTATATGTCAATATTGTAATTTAAATATGGAAATCTATCAGTTTTTGTAAAGTGTATTCTTTGATTCTAACATAATAACAAAAGCTTAAGATATTTGAACTAAAATACTATGAAAAAAGTGATTCTTTAGGCATATAAAATACCTTTATTAGACAAATATTAATTTAATTTAAAAAAAAGAAAAGAAAATGATTGAAAGAAATCTGCAGATTCTGACAAAAATTATGTTATTTTAGATATGTTTATTGTAGCAATGTTATTTTAGATATGAAACTGTTTAAGACAATAAAAAGTATACATATATAGGAAGCTAAGATTGATTCAAAACTTACAATCTAGATTTTAGCTCAACGATAAAAATTAATAAAAAAATATTTTAAAGTGTAGCAAATCATTAATATGTATTTTGATTGTTTTTTTTTTTTTTTGATTTATTTTCTTTTATAATACAACTACATTAATATATTTTATGTTTTCATGTATAATGAATATCTTGTATATGTATATATAAAACAGGATGATAAAAAATTTACAAAAAATTATAATATTTGTTGAAAGATTAGAAATTTAATATTCATATACGAATATAAAGCGTTTTGTTTTTATTACTGAACTTCATTTTAATATATGTATATATATATTTGTAATATTTTGACACTAGTACCTATATGAACTTTGCCTTTATAAGGCCATTAAGGTTTCTTTACCTTATTTGTTAAAAAGAGAAAGGGATAAAATTAAAATATATTTGAAAAGGATTTTATTTTTAAAAAGTAGAAAACAGTTTTTAAACTCTTTTTCTTCTTTTTATTGTATTTTGATACAGAATAGTCCATAAGTCATTAGTCAAGTAATTTGTTTTGTATTTTTCATATTTTGAATTTTTTTTCATATCATACATTGTGTGAAGAACATTTTGTTCATGTTTGGTTAAAAAAATAAAATAAAAAATCCATTATTAAAATAATGATCAAGATATGGAAATCCTCGTAATATGCTAATGAAATCGATTATAAGTTTAGTAATTTTAATTTATTTTGGTTTTTGTTAACATTATATTACGCAAAGTAATATGAATATTTTTTATATTTTCCAGTGTGAAAGAAAATAAACTTAGACCTTTCGGATAATAAGAACGAATGTTTTTTAGTCCTGTTAAAATTCTTAAGCCTTGTAAAAGATATTTATAAAAAAAAAATCGATTAATGTAGTTATCGAATCTTTTGTATGGGTGAAAAATGTTATTGAGTTAAGTATATTTGATAAAAAGAAATGGTTGTAATTTTCAAAGATTTTCTCTTCTATTTGGTTCTATTTGGTAAAATGTAAATTAATAAATAATAAAATAAAATTAAACATACATAAAAAAAAAAAAAATGTTTTGTTTATGGATCTTCCTTTGTATTTTTTCTATTTTCGTAAACCTACATACATACATGCATATAGTTATACATATTTTTGGAACAGACATACAACAGGATAAAAAACAAAATATAATTTATGTAGATATTTTGTTAATTTTTTTTTTATTTCTGTGAAAAGAAGGGAATAAATAAAATAACAAAAAATTTTAAATAGAAATGGAGAGTTAAAATAAAAGTTGGTTATATACAGTGACTTACAAAATTAGATATAAAACATATTAGTTAGAGTAAGTTATAATTGACTAGGCAAGTTTTAATATTTTCGTGTTTCAAAAAAAAAAAAAAACAAAAAATTAATCCTTTTATGTATATTTTAGTGTTAAAATAGGGTTGGACATGAAATTAGTTAAAATAATAAAAACAAATAAAACTTTAGTGTTAAATTCAATTTTTTGTTCATATTTTGAATAGGAAATTTAATTTTATTGTAAAAAATATTTTCTGTAATTAAATATCCACATATTCACATTATATCACAATTATCACATGTTTTTTTTCTTATTTAAATTAGTATTTTGTAGTATCAATTTTTTTTTTAATTTGACATAAATAAGTAAAGTAAATTTTAGTAATATGTGCCTGAACATAAATTATGATTTGGAAAAGTGGGCGTAAATGAAAAACAGACAGAAAAATAGATTCAATCTGTTTAAAAATTTATTTTCTGTTTAAATATGCACTACACTTTGGTTTGTTTGAATTGAAATTTTAAAAATTTTTCTACATTTTATTCATAGGCAAAAAACACTGGAAAAATGGAAAAATTTTTACTTCATATTGTAATATTTATTTATTTATATGAAATTAACAATAAAAATTTTGTTTATCTTTTTAAACTATAATATTATTATCTTAGATTTTTGGTAGCAAGACTCACGATGATCTAATTGGCTGTAACATTAATACTGATGGAATATTTCTTGCTGTACTGGTCTATTTTACTTCTTCAAGTTATCAGCTATATATAGTATCGTATCGTCGATATACTGAATGCTGTTATTCATTCATTATTTAATAATTTACTTTTGTTCCTTTATTTATTTTATGGCAAATTATTATAATAAAATATTAAAAATTCTAAATAAAAGTTTTCGAGTTAAAAATGCAAATTCTTTAAAAATTACCAAATTGCTGCTAATATTATTGCTGTTTTTAAAATTTTGAAAATAAAAGTCAACCATAGTTTATTTTTTAAACTTCACATAATAATTTTCTTTTAAACTTAAACTTCATTTTCATATTTAAAGTTTTATGATATTATGTCCTTTTTTTATTTTGTAGTATTTTTTTTTATTGTTTTATTATGAATAGGATAACATTTTTAATGTATTCATTGTATTATCTATATGTATATAATATAGTGTAAGATTTAATTCTTTGAAAGGAAATTAGAAAAATTCGGGAATAATGAAAAAAAAACAAAGCAATTTGAATATAAACTTCATTCATAAATTTTTATATGAATAATATATTGGTTTATTTTTTACCATAAGGATATATATCTCGTTGATTCCGAATATGAACAAAATGTCTTAGTTTGTATATGTATATACTAAAGAATTTTAAGATTTTATATTTTAAACTAAAACTTCAACTTTATATTTCTGAACTAAAACTTAAATTACACTTAATGTATTAATAGAAATACTTTGTTTTCAAGTTATGAATCAAAAATTTTTTTAATAAAAATAAAATTAATATACCAACTTAATTATATTGATTATATGTATGTAACAATATAATTTAAGAACAATATAAATGTTTAACTACATTCATAAAAGAGCAAGAATTTGAATACAAAATATTGAGTAGATTATGTTAAAAGATTTATAAATTGATAAGATAAAAAAAAACTTAATAAATAATTTGTCGGAATGTAGTAAACCTATTTAAATTTTAGTTGATGTATTTTTAAAAACAAATTTTATCTTTTTGCAAAAAATTAAATTCAAATATCATACTAGAAAAGTATCTGTAATTAAATATATACATATTTGATTTCAACAATAGTTAAACTAATAGTAAAATTCCTATTAAAATGTTCCGAATTTTTATTTTATATATTGATGGCATAGTTCACATCAGTCATGCAGAGTGCAATATTTTCAAAGTTCTTTATGGCACATATGCTTTTTTAAAATGCGTTTTTTTCCATAGTGTAAATATCAAAGGCATTCAACAAGAAGTTTCCGAGATTGAGAGTGTTAAAGTGGGTTAAGTGAATATGTTAGTGATTATATTTTAATTATTTTAGCTATTTGCTTTTTTGGCCTAATAAACCTACAAAACTTACATACTGTTTTAACGAAAATACGCTAAGTGCCATGTTTTACAATGAAAATACAAAATCATGAAAATACAAAATCAAAAAAAAAAAATCATTTAATCGTAAGATCTTCTCTCTTAGCCAGTATAATGCGCTAAGAGAGAAGAATAGGATGAGGAAGGAAGGGGGATAAGGAAGAATTTCTAAATTAAAAGATTCTATTTAAGAAAAAAATTGTTTAAATGTTAAAAAATATAAAAAAGAAAAAAAGCCGGAAAAAAATACGCCAAAAGTATGTTACAGATATAATAAAATTTTATTGTGGAAATTCATTTTGATTATTGTTCAAAGAAACGATGAATTAATTTAATAATTAATATATGATGGTATTTACTATTTAATGTGCTATTATAAATAATTTCATAAATACTAAGTTAATTTAAAAATTTTTTTAAGTCTTTAAGCCTAACTGGTATTTATCTATGAATTTAAAAATATTTGAAAAAATTGTTTATTTTTTTTTATCTTGATATTTATACTCTGTTAAAAACATAGAAAAATGGTTTAAATAATTTAAATAATTTCAACTCTTGTAAAACAGTAGCAGAGCGAGAACCACCAATTAAAAACGACATAAAAAAAAAAAAAAAACGAATAAATGAGGAAAACAATTTCTTTTTTAGATTAGACTTATTTTTTTTTCGTCATGGTTTTGTAAGGGAATAAAAGAATCATTTAGATAAGTAAAAATTAATTGATTCATCGTGCATTTCTTTTGAAGTTTTAGTGTTTGTATTGATGTTGCGTTGCGAGTTATAAGTTGTTTCATGATATTCTTTACGTCCCAGCTCGATTTAACGTTTTCTTTTTTTTTTTTTTTTATATACAAAAAATATTAAAAAAAAAGGAACTTATACAAAAGGATATTAATTCTCTTAATTCTCATTAATCAATGTCAGTATGTTACTTTATTTTTACTGGATTTTTGTTTAACAGGGGATAAAAATAAATTATTCTTTTCTCTTATTATGTTTTTTCATTGTATATTTTACTTTTTTTTTTTTTGAATCTGTTGTTTCTTTTATATTCTGTTTTGTTTCTTATTTATTTAAGTATATTTCTAATTTGGTTTTTCTTTTATTTACCTTAAAAAAAAAAAACACAAAAAAAAAACAACAAAAATTTATTAGTTATTTTAAAAATTTTAATTTTTTTTTTATTGTAGTAACAGAAGGTATTTTTAGAATAAAATTATACAAAACCAAAGGTTTAAACATTGATTTGTTAAAAAACCAAATTTTCATTAAACAAATCACAAAAAAAAAATTTAAATTTATTTTTTCTTGACAAATAAATTATAGTGCGATAAATTTTTACTTTTTATTGAATGTGAATTGGAGTAAAATTAATAAAAGAAAAGTGTATTATTGTTTTTTTTTTGTTTTTTTTTTTTATTAAATTACCAAAAATATGTTGATTGAAAGAATTTTATTGAATTTGATAAGCTGGTTATATTATAATTATTTTAATTCGTTTTTTTTTATGTTTAAATATTTAAAAAAATTTATTTTTTCTCAAGATTTTCTATGGTATGACACTTTACCTTGTTAGGGTTCTTTGACCAGCTGAAAATCTTTTAAATTACGAATTAAAAATATTTTTTATAGATAACTAATATCACAATTCTTGTAAAAATATTAAACTACATGAAAATCTATTAATAAAGAATAAACATTTAAAAATATTTAATCGACATTAATTTTTTTCTTTATTTATGACTGCTTAATTACAATATAGAACCAAAATATTTTCCGGAGAATTATTTATTCAACTCATGACTCATGTCGAGCTAATTCATAGTTTGTAACGGATTCTATATATAAAAAAATTATTGTTTCTATCGATAGGTGATAATTTTATGAACTAACATAACATAATATAAGTATATAATTATATATTTATTTATTAATTTCAAGCCTGCATCATATTATTTAATAATAAGACTTGCATCGAAAAAACAAAAAAACATAAATTAAAAGAAGTAAAGTTAATACTTAAAGTTATGTACAATACAAAAATTATTATTTAATTTAATTTTATATCAATTTATAATGAAGAAGCATATTTAAGAAATTATTTTTTAGTGATTAAGATGTTATTATCTTAAATTGTGATTTTGTTTTTATACCACTTTACTTGATGCTTATTTTTGTTAATATTTTGTAATAATTCACATCTATTATCATCCTGTTAAATTGTTTAGTGTATTTGCCTAAATGAAGTCTTTTCCTATATAAAGTCTAATGGAAAAAGTGTTTTCGAGTCTAAAATTGCTTAATATAATATTAATCCAGTGTGAATCTATATATATGTATGTTCAGTTATGTAATAATTCAGTAAGAAAAAAATTCTTATTCCTGTTTGGCTGCATTCTAAACTTATCATATTGATTAATTTAAGTCGATGAACATACATATATGGAGGCAATATAAGTGAATTAGATTAATTTAGGTTAAAGTAAAGCTGAACAATTGACTGAATTTGTTTTTAAAATATTATATATAACTTAATTCAAGCATTTATCAATTCAATGTGGCTTCAATTCCTATAATAAGATGATGTTAGTGTTAAGATCAAACTTTGTTTCGATACTCAAGTATTAGACAGATTAAGGTTGTATAAAGATATTTTGTGGTTTGTAAAATTCAAATTCAAGACCATAATTTCATAAAACCTAGCATTGATTTTGCTTCGCTTACCATCTTGTTAATATTATGTTTTTGTGTATAGTAAGTAGTAAATTTAGTGACTCCTTTTATTATGTTCGTATAAAAAGTATAATTATTAAACGTCGAGTGAGTATAAGGATCAAGTAAATAAAATAAAAGCTTATTTATTATAACTGTAACTGTATACCACAAATTTAAAGTACCTACATATATTGATTTTTCTGTGCCTATATTGAAATTACACAGCCTTTCCTTTTCAGTCGTGGCTGTAAATGTCATAAGGGGGAATTATTCATACGACGTGTGTGGGTTTCGAACCTATACTTCCTCGGTGCTTACAACGTATATTATACACTCTTACCCACTACGCTACTGAGGCCCCAAATTGAAAATTAATTTTAAAATAAATATTTTAAGTTTAAAAAATTTTTAAATTTAATTGAAGAAAAGAAAATATTCAAAAATAAAATTATTTGATTTGAAAAAAAAATATTTTTTTTTTCAAATTAAATTTAATTAAGTAAATTGTTTTTTTTTTATTTAAATTAAAATTTTTTTTGATAATTTTTTAGTATAAAAATTATTCTTATGTGTAATAATATAAGGTTAATGTTCTTTTATTTAGTGTTCGGTGACTTTAACTTTTAAATGGTATTTCTTTTTTATTATTATTTTGGTGAAAGGAGTCTATTATTATATATTCTATAAATAAATACAACTCTCTTGCTGATAATATAGGCAATTTATAAAAGAAAAAAAAAACAACAAATAAAGATAAAAAGGAAGTAATATTATATGGTTTTCAAACTAGCCAATATATATGAAAAAAATTTTTTTTTCATTTTTCTTGTTTTTGTTTTTTTGTTACCACATTCATTTACACCATTACAAACAATAATTTCATTAGAATTTTAGTTTAAAAATAGCTCATAAAAAATCCTACACGCACACGTATGTTTAAAGGATTACTGAAAAATATGTAAAGAAGGGAAATGAAATAAAAGAAAAAAAAAATTTAACAAAAAACTGAATAATAAAATTTTATATTTAAGTTCAAACATTCATATTTACGGTCATGAAAAAATATTGAAACATTTATTATACAATTTATATATGTATATGAAAATTCATTTGGGAATTCAAATGTATTGGTATATATTGAAGTGTTAAAACCTAAATTTATGTCCTTTTCTACACGTGGTGACTTTAAAACAATTTGATTTGAATTGAAGCTAATTTTAGGGTATATCTTAAAATTTTTTTTTTCCCCAAATAAATAAAACATATTTTAGTTGAATAGTTGATTGAGCGTTAAAAATTTTTAAAATATCGCTTTAAAATTATTATAATTTTTCCAGTTTAGAAGAAATAGATTGAAATTCATTGAAATAGTTTTAAAGTGAACAAGTTTTTATTACTATTTTATTCGGATAATTAGGTTTAGTGTAAGTATAACTAAATATTTAAGTAAGTATAAGAATTTAAGTAATATTACTTATTCTTATATATTAAATAAATATGTATATAATGAATTTTTGTATGCTAATTTTCTGTTTACTAATTAAAGCAGTTTTTTAAAAACGCCCAACGCCCAACTAAATATGATCACAATAAAATAAATGAAATAACCTTAAAATGATTCAGTCTCCCGTCATTATAAAATTTTTTTAAACGTTATTTTATAATTTTTTTTTTTTTTTTAAACGTTATTTATTTATTTTATATCTTATTTTAACTTAACCTACAAAAAGTTTACAAAAACTATTTGACTTCAAATTTGAATTTTCTTGACGTTTAAAAATATTTGTATTTTTTTATGTCAATTTAGTGAGTAGTATTAAAATTTTTGGTTTTTCTTGTTATTTCTAATTCAAATGTAATTAGATTTACTTATTTGGTTTTTCATTCAGTTAAGCTTTTAAAAAATCGATGTTATTTCTGTTTTGTTTTTTAATAAATACATGTCTAATCTAACTTAACTTATCTATACTAAGTTATACTAACTTAAATTACCTTAATCTATACTATATTTTTAAATTTGACATTATAAAACAGGGTCCTATTATAGTTTTATGATACGCCTACACCAATAGTTATGTTTAATAGTAATATCCTTAGAAGAAATACTCATGCTGTATTTTAACAATTCTCTATTTATGTTACCCGTATTATATTTAATGGTTTGCATATAACCCGTTTGCTATAGTGATAGTATAGTAGTGGGACATGATTTTAGTTTTTTTTATATAACCATTCATATCTAAAAAAAATAAAGTAGTCAGGGTCAGTAAAACCCGTGAAGAAGTGTTGTTTTAATGCACTTCTTATTGTGTTAAAATATATTTGATATAAGACTATTTTGAAGAGAATTCGTCATTATAAATTTAAAAAGTAAACCAAAAAGTTGTAAAAAAAAACCAACATCGCAAACTTTTCCTTATTATTTCGATGTAAAGTATCTCATTAATTGTAAATATAAACTAAACGTATATACTGTCATAATGTTCTAAGAACTTGTGAAATAAGTATTAATAAGAATCATAACTATTAATATATTTTTTTAATTATTAAAAATAGGATTTATAAATAGAAGGTAATTTTAGTTTTTGTGAATGGTATATATATAACTTACATGTTAAAATATACCTACTATATATTAGTATAAATAATTAAGGACATATATAAGAATTATTTTCTTATATATCAGGATATGAATTTTTATACTTTTAACTGGTAAGATTTTCATTTAAAAGCTTTCAATCTGTAAATTTAACTAAATTTCAGCGAAATTATTTGCTTTGAATTGAATCTGAATATTCTTAAATAAAATCTAAATTAATTTTATATTTTATTGTGCATTAAAACGTATTTTATGAAAATCTTTTATCGTATCTGCTTAAACTTAGACTTTATTATTTAAATTTTTTTTTTATCCTAAGGGAGGTGGGAATTTTCCAAAGACACCGAAAAATTTCCCAATGGTATAGTGTCAGATTCTTACTGACTAAACCCAGCTTCTCCTTTATGGGGATGAATATAATGGGATAAAACTCCTACCTACTAACGCAGTATATTATAATAGTTTTTATTTCTCTTGCTACTATATCTTTTTTTTTAAATTTTATTTCCAACCGGATTTAACTTTCCCAATTGAATTGACCTCAATATTTTAATATTAAATACACTTTATGTGGAAAAAATATCCTCAAATGATAAATTTTATAACTGTTTCTACCATTTGTTATATAAATTTATTAATAAATGTGTGTAAATTAATCAAATTAAATTTTACGGGTCATTGATTTTTAAAATGACAAGAAAAAAAAAAAATATTAGATAAAATATAAAATATAATTATAAATAATAATAAAAAAAAAAATGAAAAAAAGTTATTTTTGAGTTGCGTACTAATTTTTAAAGTTTCAGATTTATTCAGGCTGAAATAAATCGCATAATAAAAACGAAATTGAATGTAAAAGTTTCATAACGAATTTCAAATTTAAAAGTTTCTTTTTGCTTTTTTTTTATAAATTTATTAATGTTAAAAATTTCTTAACAAAAGATGTTGAACTTTTGATTCAAATCTATCAAAAATATTACAAACATAAAATAACTTTTTTTTTTAAGTTTTATTACAAAATTAAAGAAATCATCATTAATTTTGTTTTGATCGTTTTTGTCATATATGATGCGTTTATGAAAAATTCCGATATAATAAACTTTAAATGTATTAATTCTTATAAATTTATTGAAATATTAATTTAAATTATTATTAAATTGTTTATGTTATGTTAAAATTAATAATTTTATTGTATATTTTGCTTTTAAATGAATTTGAAACAGAAAATTAAAATAAGTGATTTATTCAATAAATTTTATGATGGTCATTTTTTTACTTCTACCACAATTATCATTTCAAGTAAACTATTGCTATAATTTTTGTTGTCACATTATTGCTTCAAAGTACAATTTTTAAAAAGAAATACTAATACTTTTGTCTAAATCTTGAAAATTTGTGTTTGGATATTTCTTTCACTGATCCTAAGTAATAATTTTCCTATTATCTAAATTCTGTTTCTGCGTTTAACACATTCAGTTTCACGTGCATCACCGGTGAACATCACTTAAATGTTAAAAATTTCGCGCTGACCAGTGAATATAAAAATAAACTTCCGTTAAGTATCACATATATCACTGGTAAACATTGCTGAATGTTCTCAAAAGCCCAAATTAATTTAATGTACAGTTTTTTACCTTTAAAAATGTTCACCTGTGATACATTAGGATCTAACGCAATGGTTTTTATGTTCATCCGTGAGTGCGAATTTTCTAACATTTGAGTGATGTTCATCGGTGATGCTCGTCGTGGGGTTTAACGTTAGTATTTTTTTATGTTAACTGGTGAACGTAGGACTCAATGTGCTAAATACTGATATTTTCAGATTTAGTCTAAGTACTGATATTTCTTTCAACCTAATTTAATGTCTATGATGTAGAGACTTTTGCTTTTAAAAAATTTCATATGTTCTACTTTAGATATATTCCAAATAAAATTATGTTAAAAATTAAACTAGAATTCATCAAAATATGTATGTATATAAGTATTGTTTTACTAAAAAATATATATTTAAATCATGTTGACCATGTTAAATTAAAATCATTTTAAAAAAAAATTTTTGTTAGATTTTACACAACTTAACAAAAGAAAAATATTTTTTTTTTTATTTATATACATAATATGTACATTAAATATTAGTATAACGACTAATGAAATCTGTATAGGATATTAGTTTAAAATTTAATTTTTTTTTATTTTATTTGAAATAATGAAAAATAAATAATTTCAAATTTACATTTCATTTTTATATTCATTTAATAATGTTAAATTTTAATAAAATTAAATAAAAAGTAACAAATCACCAAAACCTAAATTTGACATTTTTTCAAATAATAATAACTAATATTTACTTTTTTTTTATTATTTTTTTATTTTTCATTTATTTATTTGCAGATTTTATTGATCAGGAATACATTCTGGAATTTCTGGGAATTTATAATGTATAAAAAAAAAAGAATACAGGAAAACAAAAATAAAAACAAAAGAAATAAAGAATATAATAAGGTCGTTTCCTTTCAAAAATCATTCGTTCTAAACAATCAAAACAGAAATGTGTTTCTTTCCGAAGATTTGAAGCAAAAAATTAACAACAAAATAAAAATGGAATAAAGAGAACAAATAAAAAAAAAAAATATAACAAATCTAAATTTTTACAATTCGGTTCAGTTCGATTTAATAATGTAAAAATATATATAAAAAAAAAAAAAAAGTTTTTATATTATAAAATACCCATGTTATTTTTTGTTTTTATTATTTTTATAAATTTCTTTTGATTTTTTTATTGTTTTCTGTTTTTTCTTTTTTTTTTAAATTTCCATTACAGACCTTCAACATTGATCCTGTCATACAATCCATCCTTTTACTGTGTTCTAGCATTCAAAACTTTTACTAATATTAAATATATTGAACATATTATTATATATATATATATATGTATATATCATATATATAAAATTTATACATATAATAATTTAGGTATAGACTATTTCTCATTGAGATTTTCAGATTATTGACATTATGATGAAATGTAAAAGCATATAATGATAAAATCTAAATGATGAAAATTTTAAATGTACTGAGAATTGACAAAAATATTAATTTTTAATAACTTAATCCGAATTGATGAAAAAGTAAAAAAAGTTTAATGCATTTATATTGTAAGGATTCAAAAGAATCATGATGAAATAGTTTATTAATTGATTGAAATTCCGGCCGAAAAAAGTATCTAATTTTTTTGTATATTAATGGTATATTGGTATATATTTTAAATTAAAATTAAATTGAAAAAGTAATACCAATGATTTCCCATGATTGGCCAATTATTCTATCAAAAAATTTAATAAATTTTTGGAATGTATCAATTAGTCTAAAATGTAGGAAAAATAAAAATTTATAATTTTCAAATTTGTATGTGGTTGCATCTTAATTTAATAATTTTCATCATAATGTTATAATTTTATCAGATTTTCATAATAATAAGTTGTATTTTTATATCTATCGCTTGTATTACTATATTTGAAATTATATAAGAGTGCGCAAAGAAAATTCCATTTGTCCTCCGATTTTATTTTTTCTATTTATTTTGCAAGTTTTTATTTTTTCATTTTTATTTTCTTTATTTTTTTTTTTATTTTTTAATTCTATACACGAGGAACTCTAATTTTTGAATCTTTACATTTTGTATTATAGAACGTGGTACATTTGTGTGTGTGCTTGTTTTTTTTTTTAAATATATATATTTATATATATGTATGTATTAAATGTATTTAATTTATATATGAAAAAAAAAAATATATAGAAAAGGACAAAAGGAATAAAAATATAATGATAAATAGGAGAAAAATGGAGACATTATTGGACAAGGATATTAAGGATTTACTTTACGGAGGCGCAATCAATAACGGTGAGTATTTTTTTGCCTTTTCTTTATAATATGTATAACGTTTTTATTTTATTTTTTGCAAATTTTTTTTTTTTTTTTAAATGCTTCGTGCTTAGTGTTTTGCCGTAAGAAAATTTTTGATATGGCTTATTTTATTTTATTTTAAAACATTCTTTTGAGTGACTAAAACTTGGTTTGTCAATTGAATGATCTTGTGTATAAAGTTATTACATTACTAAGTTTGCTTTAAAATGTTACTTTTATTTAATAATTTTAAAAATAAATATATGCGCTAAATTAAAATTTAAAAATTTGTATAGTCAATTAAATAGTCATTTCGTTTTGTTAAAGGCTGTAAAATGAATATCTTTCCGTAGATTTGAGCACATACGGAAATATTTGAATGTAAATAACAATAATAATAATAGAGAATAGAGATGTTAATATTGGTGATAAATTTGATGTGTTTAGATGAAAATATGTGGACAAAATTTTTTATTTATAATAAAAACTGAACAATACGTTAATTAAGTTTCAATTAAAATTAAATTTTGATAATCTAAGAAAATCTAAATAAATTTTTAAAAATCAAAATTAGTTTAGGTAACTAAAGCGACGTTGTAAATTGCATTTAGTTAAAATAATATATTATTTGTAAAAATTGTTATATTGATAATATCTTAAAGAATATTATAAGCAAATACATATATATATATAGATATATATTTATATTAATGTTTGTCTAAGGGCATATATAAAGATTTATATTCTATATTTATATAAATATAACGGTTATTGTATATAAATGTAAAATTAAATATAAAACAAAAAGTCAGAAAGAATTTTCCATTATTTGACATTATGTTGAAATATTTTAAATGAGTTTTTTTTTCATTTTTTTTTTCTTATTTTTTAAAATTGACCTCGATATGACATTTAGCATACATTTAGGCGTAAAATGGGATTTGAAATAATTTTTCAATATTTTATTTTTAGGGGATTTTAAATTTGTGTTTTTTTTTTGTTTTTCAGTTAAATCAAAATAATATATAAAATAAAGTAATATTATATATTATATTATAAAAAAAACAAATACAGTACATACATAATATATTTCTGTTGTTTGTATTATTAATTAGTGAAATAATTTTTGTAGAATAATAGATATTTTAAAACGCGTCCGTAAAATTGTATAATAAATAAAAAAAAAATGATTTTATGTTTTTATGTAACTTAATATCATTTTGAAGAATTGAGACTTTAAAAATAGGTTAGACCAAATTTAATTTTAAAAGATGAAAAAGATCGCTATATGTTTTCTGCAAAATATTTTTGTTTATATAAAATTAAAGAACGTAATATAACATCACAATAATTATAATCGATTGAATTAGATCTAAAAAATTTGACAACTTTTATGAAATATTAACCTGCATACCATCATATGATGTATAAAAATGAATATTTTTTTTTTGTACTTATTTTTATTCTTTTACGGTTCCTATTCTTCAAATTTCTACACTTATGTTCATCTTTTAATATATGCCAAACCTTCATATACAACAATCAATATTGATCAAATTTTCCTATGGTATGTTATATTTAATGATATTTAGTTTTTCCGTTTTTGCTTCAACTTTGCTGTTACAATTTTCCCATGCGAATGCGACCCAATTAGAAGAATTTCCGTAATCTAGATTAATTATTCATTTCTAATTCTAAAATTAAAAAAAACAAACCAACTCCAGAATTAATTTCTTTTATAGTAAATAATTTTTTTTTATTTGAATGCTTATGGTTGTCATAAACTGCTTATAATTTGAATGATGTTTTTATATTTTATATAAATATGTAAAATGAAATTGTTTGTACTTGAATTTTTTAAGTACTTGTTCTAGATTTTGTTATTTTTCTAAAAAAGTAAATTGAAAATTGAATTCATTTTTATTTAAAAATTTTGTTTTTTTTTTGTCTTAAAAAAAAAAAAAAAACTTTTTATTCTAAAAAAGATTTTTTTTTTAGTTTTTCTATTTTGGTTGGTGGATTGATTCAAATAGAAACTGTTCTCATTATATTAAATAAGATGTTGGCCTGGAAAAATTCTTTTTCGTTTTTTATAATACAAAAAAAAAAAAAAACATTAAACAAATTAGATTATAGTATAAAATAGTGCACTGTGTAATATATTATAAAAAAAAGTATTAGTAAAATATTATATATTTGATGTGCATAATTTTCAACAAAAAAAAAAAAAAAACAGATGAAATTCAATTTTAGTTTTCTTTGTTTTCAATTCTTTTATGTTCACAGGTGCATAAAGAATTTTTGAATGTTAGTTGTATAAAAGAATCCTTGATTTTCTTTTGAAAAGGAAAACAAAACTATTTGATAATATATTTGGCAAGTACTACATACATATGTTATATTTACATCATCGAATTAAGAACTACAATAATAATCGAAATTATTATATAGAATGCCGACAATCAAAAGTAAATTCTTTATTAAAATTTCGTCAAGGATTTCCAAAATTTAAAAAAAATTATTCAAAATAAGTGAATAGATTATTGTGTATTGCATTTTTCAATTAAGCTAAGACTCTTCAACATTTTTGGAGTCTATGTTATTTGGTGTTTTAGATATTGAAAATTAATAAAAAAAAAAAATTTAATTAATTTATACTCGTATAATCTTAAAGTAAGTTAATATTTAAAAAATATATTTGGTGTTATAAATAAGTTGACAATAAACGTAATTGATATCCTTTTAGGAGTATTTTTATAAGTAAAGTGAAATATGAAAAATATGTTGTTTTTAAAGTCTACAAAATACATTATATTTTAGATAATATCTGTCTAAAATAATTGTTAAAAAATTAATATACTGCATTACAAAAGAAAATAAAAAATACATGTCATTTTGAAAGGATGCTTCATCAAGACAATAAATGAAGAACGAAATTGTGTATATATACTTATATATGAATATAAGCATAATGATGTAGATATTTACTTATGAATATATATATTTATATATATATGTATATATTTATAGTTATACATATTCTGTCTGAAAAAGAGATTTTTGAAAGCGTTTTTTTATGTAATCTTTTTGTTTTTTTGTGTAGTAATTAGAAAATCTTTGACTAGTGGATAGAATTTTTTTTTTTTTTTTTACAATATTCTTTGTACAAAGAAAGACAGTGAATATTATTTTTTATGCTCAAATTCAATCTGTTGACATTTATGATATATATAAATATACATAATATAAGGATATAAAAAAGGGCTGTAAAGGATTAGTTATTCTAAAGAAAAAAGATTATTTAGTTTTTTTTTTTTTTAATTTTAATTTAAGAAATTTTTGTCAACTAAAGAAAAAACTTGAAATATCATTTTATTAGAGTATTAAAGAATAATTAAAAAATACAAAAACTTTTTGTTTTGTTGCTTTTTCTATTTTAATATAAAATATATTCTAAAATAAAATATTATTTCCATATTAATATAAATTAATAAATTCTTTAGTTATAAAAATAAAATAAAAAAATAAAAGAATTTTTATGTCAATGTGAAAGAAAATAAAATGAATAATTCCTTTCCAGAGCGACTATCGACAAATTAAGATAGTTTTCTTTTAGTTAGTGAATTTATGTTTGATTATAACGGACTTCAATATTTCTTTTAATTAGTGAACTGTTTTTTGATAACAACAGACATCAAAAGTTCTTGTGATTTAGTTTTTCAAAAATTTGATTGTAACATAATATTAGTATCTAAACGATACTTTTTTTATCACTCCATAGTATACAATGCCAGAACAGAAACAGAAAAGAATAGAAAGAACAGAAAAATGACAAACGAGAAAAAATTATTATCGCTAATTAAATTTTTTGAAATATGTCTTGTTATCAGTTTTGAAAGTGTTTGTTTCAAAAAAAAGATTATGTAACCCAAGTAGTTTGAAAAAACATTGTAGATATTATATGAAATAAATAATTCCTCTGAATCATTCTTTACGTTTGTCGGTATGCTATTTATTTTTTCTTCTTTTTTGCTTTTAAATCTAAATAATTTTATTGATCTAAATAATTACTGTAGCATGAATTTGGTATCAATATTTTTATTAATCCAATAATGATTTAGATACCAATCGGGACCATCACAGAAGTTTATTATTTTTATTGAATTTTATTTGAGAAAAATTTCTAAACAATCGGACGTGACAGCTAATCTATGAAGTATAGGCAATTATATTAATTCATACCATATTAAAACAAGACAGAATATAAAATTGAAGGATAATGGGGCCTCGGTGGCCTAGTGGGTAAGAGCGCTAAAATATAAAATACGTTGTAAACACCGAGGGAGTGTGGGTTTGAATCCCATACACGACGTAAGAGTTATCTCCCCTTACGACATTTACAGCCACGTCAGAACAGGAAAGAGCATAAAGGCATTAAAAAAAAAAAACAAATAATTGAAAATAAAAACCGTTTAGAATAATATTGTGATTTGTACTAAAATTTGTATTTTTTTATAATTATAATTTTATAAGAAAAAATTGTGAAAAAACAAAATACACTTTTTTTTAAGAAAACAATTTTGTTAAATTAAGAAAAGTTGTTAACACATGTTTGAAAGCTTTAAGTTTTGTATTTTACTTAAAAAAAAATTTGTGCAGATGCCTAAGTTACTTCTATTTAAAAAAAACAAATTTTCAATATTTGGTCTGTAGCTCTTAATACATATTTGGTAATAGCTTTAAACAGGGAGAAGTACAAACTAGTTTTTTGAGATAGCTTGTGCTTGTTCTGAAAGGTTTTTGAAAGATGAAGGAGCAAAATCTTTGTTTTCGCATGACGGAAAATTTAAATACTAAATTGCAAAAAAATTTTATATTGATTTATGAAGCTAAAAAAATGCGCTGTCATTTAGCGTGTTTAGATTGAAGAAATGTTGAGTAAAACCTGATCATATTTAAAAAATAGAACTTTTTTAAATTTTGAGGGGCTGGTGCTCTTTCATAGGTGTGGTACATAAAAAAGTTGTTTTTTTTTTTAGAGATCTATATATGATTAAAATTTCATTGTTCTATCTTAAACGTTGTAGAAGTTTTGTAAGTAGACGGACGGACAAACGAACAGAGTGGAATTAATAAACAACTAATAAAATTTGAATTAAAAACAATGAAAATAAAATTTACCTATATATAAAGTAATTGTGGTTAAGCAAATCTTGTATTTTATTTTTCCTTTTTGTTTTTCAATCTTTAATTACTAAATGTAGTAAATTCTACCTTGTAAAGATAATCAAATTTGTTGAAAGAGTATGTTTTAAAATTAAAGGGGCCTCGTTGGCCTAGTGGGTAAGAACGTATAAAATTCACTGTAAACACCGAAGGAGTTCGAATCCCACAGACGTCGTAAGAGTTATTCCCCCTTACGGCATTTACAGCCACGCCTGAAAAGGAAACGCTGTGTAATTTCCTGTCCACATTTATGTGGCAGAGAAATGCATTAAAAAAAAAAAAAATTAAGGAATCTTTTGATTTTTTGAATATATTTGCATTTATGCTACATTTTTTTTGTAAAATTCAGGATATATTATAAAACTCCTGAAATAGCCATTGTCAGTTTTTATAAAATTAATTTTTTATTTAAACTTATATCATAAATGTTATAAATGAGAAATAATGTATATTGCCGAATTTCCAAATGGAAATATGGCCTAATTATTTTTTTAAAATAATGGAAGTAAATTCTAATTGTAATTTATTTTTCCAATAATAACATTTTTTAATATTTTTCTTTCATAATTTAATTCCTATTTCAGAATTTAATTCGTTTTTGCTAATGAAATAAGTTTGACAAGTTCAAAATGAAATAATTTCGATTAAATTCAACATTCAAACATACTTTACTTTTTAATTTAATAATGTTGTCGAATTTTACAGTTGGTTTTCGAACTTATTTCATTTTTGGTCTTTTCGAACTTATTTCATTTTTAATTTCTCGACCTTATTTTATAATGAAATTTAGACCTTTTTATGAAAAAAATAGTTTTGAAGGAATTTAAGGCCGCTGTAGCAGATACAGCAGCTCTCATTCCTTCAAGGGAATCGAAGGGAGAGGCGAGACGGGGCGAAGGCAGCGGAGCTGACCAGAATATGAAAAATTGTTTGAAATCTGTTGAAAATATTCGGATTTTGCAGCCGACTACAAGACTGGTCCCTTTCTTCGAAACTTGGAAGATTAAATAAAAAGGTTAATGATTCTTAAAATCTTAACATATGTCTGCCTTACACCTAAAAATTTGTTCACTGATTTTAAAAATTTTAAATGTTGAATTTGAAGTAAAGCTTATACCTCTCTATCTTTTTAGAAATACACTGTATTAAAACAGAAATATACTAAGGCAAAAATATTATTATTCAATATAAAAAAAAATGTATGTTCACAATAAATTTTACATAGAAAAGGAGATGAAAGGCGGTTTCGAAACAAACAAACAATTCTATGGAATGGGGCTGTCTATTTCTAATGGTTTTTAATATAACGTCATTTTAAGTAAAAAGTTTTTAGTGTATATTTTTCAAAAGAAATAAATGTAATAAATGTAAAATTTTACTATATTAGGATTGAAAATTTTCTGAACATTATCCAATTATTTTTGATTTACATTTAAATTAAAAATTTCAAGTTCTATATTATAATGTAACGGTTAGTTTACATAATAAAGTTATAATAATATTTTTCGGTTATTATGTGAAATAATGGTAATGCTCTCATTTGACTGATATATGCTTAACAACAAGAAAATAATAACTTTTAGTTCTGAATAACAAAAAAAAAATGTGGTGAATTTAAGTTTAACGAAGGCTGCCGCTATAATTCCTTTACATATAAATTTATTAAAAGTGTTATATTGTGGGCAAACCTTGGTCATGCAAATTAAAGTTTCGATATATTTCGTCACAGCAAGTCTAAGCTTTAATAAATTAATCGCAAAAGAATTTTGTTACTTTTGGTCAGCCTCTATATACTTAAAACATCACTAATAAGTAATAACTTACTGCACTAATAAGTAATAATGATTTGCCAGTAAAAATTATTATGTTAACAAGTTTTTAAAAATATTAACTAAAATAGGCTTTTCAATACTATAATTAGCAACAAATATTCAGAATGCCCATTATTATATAAACTAACCGTAGTCCTTAAGATATACATACATATGTATAAAAAAGATACATTGTTTGTAACTGTATTTGATTGAAGTCAAAATGTCAAATATTAATCGAAATAAGTAGAAAAAAAAAAATAAAAAAACAAAAATATGAGAAAAACACAAAATAAAAATAGAATGAAAATATATATAGTGGGAAATTGTAGAAATGGTATATAATCAGACCGTAAAAATGACAAGAAATTGCTTTTACCATTCCAGTCCAATTATGAAATAAAAATTGCATATACATATACGTATATCTATATATATATATTTATAAATATAAATGCATTTAAATGTATATACTTATGTGGGTGAATGTTTTGTTCAAATATTTTCAAATGCAATAAAGAAAGCATTTTCATTTAAAAAAAAAAAAGGAAAATGCTTTTTTGCTCCATTTTTTCTTTTTTTAACATTTTAATTTTACAACACGACAGCATTCCTTATGATTATGTTCAGTTCAATTTGCATGAGACAAAAATATGTGATAGAAAAATGTTTTTTTCTATCACAACTACATTGGATAAGATTCAATTATTTGCTAGGTAAAAAACAGTTTTAAAAAAATTTTTAATTATAAGGAAAAAGGTTTTTTGTTTTTTTTTATTTTAAAGTTATAGAAAGTAAATTTTTTTTAAAAATTATTATTAGCTTCATTAGTCTGTCTGTGGGGTATTGAGTTTTATTTTTTGTTTACGGGGAAACCAAAGTAATTATTGTTTTGTATATATGAAGTTTGTATGAAATTATTAATTATTTTTCTTAATTAAAATAAAATTTAAAATATTATTTTGTATCTTTTTGTTTTCCTTGAAAACTTTTAAAAATTTTTTGTTAGATCTTAGGTATATGTAAAGTTCTTTTTACTTTAAGAATTCTATATAGTATAGAAATTTTCCATCCATATAGTTTTTTAAGGCAACTAAATTTTCCATTCAATATTTTTCGACGATTTTTTGAGGCAAGCTATACTATAGTACTATAGAACAATTCAGTGCTGGGATTTAATCAATGTAAATTAATATAATTGCACTTTTTATTCGGCTAAATAGTGTTATTTAGTTATATAAATCGTAAATGTTTGTGAATTTTTAGAAATAATTTAGAAGTTGTTTATAGGTAATGTTTAGTTTATGCCTACTGATGAGGAGTTCAATAAACAGAACTAGGACGAAACAAACTATTTTTTTAGTTTTAAAGAAATTGGGTTTATCATTTACTAAATTCAATTCTTATATTACTCTCAGTTAATATTCACTATAAAGGAGTTTTTTAAGAAATTTTTGTAAATTTTTAGAGTATTGAAAATTTTTTTAATATTATTAAGTAGGTATTAAATAAACAAAAAAAAAAAATGTATTTTAAGTGATGCAAAAATTTTCATTCATGTTATGTATACAATATTGATAAATTAAGGCCATAGATTTTATCTTTATTCAGATTTTACTATTTATTGACATTAACTATCAGAAGATATTCAATAAAAGTTAAGCTACTTTTATATTCTTTCATATATAAAAATGTATATATTGAAATACATAATAATGTATATAAATCACATATTTTTTATATATACTTATATGAAATATAAATACATAGGTATATATATATATATATCTATTAATTTTAGAATTTTATTTCAAGGACTGCAAAATGTAGTTTTTAACATGACAGTTTGTAATAATAAGCAAACAAAAAAAAAAAAACATCTACAGAAATTTGAAACTTTCTTTTGGGGTTATTTTGAATGATGTGAAAATGTAAAAGTAATTAAGAACACTTATAGATTGATTTTTAAATAATCTTAGTATTTTTAAAATTTTATTTTCTAATTTTTTATAGATATCAATTATATTTTGAAAATATTAAAAATGTTGAAGTATAATAAAGATGAAATGATATATATGTATGTATGTGGCGCCTCGGTGGCTTAGTGAATAAGAGCGTATAAAATACGCTGTAAGTCCCTCCCTACCTACCGAGGGAGTGTGGGTTCAAATCCCACACACGTCGTAAGAGTTATTCCTCCTTACGACATTTACAGCCACGCCTGAACAGGAAAGGCTGTGTAATTTCCTGTCCACAAAAAAGAAGGAAGGTGGTATTTAGAGGAGGAGTTTCCACATTGCATTTGTACTTTTAGGTTACCATTATCTATTTTCGAAATACTATTGATTAGCTTTGAATTACTTGTATTATAAAGACTCATTTTTCCAAGTTTTTGTCTAAAATATTATTATTTAAAATGTATCTTTTAATTTATTTTTAACTTTTCGTTTCATGTAACACGATATCACTTAGGTCTAAATATGTCAGATACTGACATAAAAAAATATTTTATTAAGATTTTATCTTAAAAAAATTGGGTAAAAATGACAATGAATATTCTACGATTTTGTTTTTCTATACGTTTTAAGTATCCATTCCATAACTTATTCTATAATAGTCGTTTAAGTTTATTGGTATATAAGAACAATAATATTATATATGTAATATTTGTATTTATAAATTCATTTAACTAAAATTTTAATTTATAATTCTTTTTTCATTTCATTAAACGACTTACAACAAAAACATATATAATAAAATAAAATAAATAAATAAATAAATAATCAATAAAACCCAGAATCATCTTAAAACAGTAAATAACAATGAAAGAATTAAAAGAGAAAATAAAAATTGAGAAAAAAAAAATAAATATTTTTAACATAGGAACGGCGGAAATCTCTTAAGTTCCATTAAAGCATTTTAATGTTCGCAAAATAAAATAGAAAATTTCAATTTTGTTTTTGTTCTTTCGGAGACTCAATAGAAATTGTTCATATATTTTTTGAATTTTTAGAAAAACCAAAAAGGAGAACTAAGACAGAGATAAGAGGAAAGCAAAGGCGAAGACCTTTTTTTTTTCTTCATTTAACCTAACTTCATATTAATATAAAATATATACTCAATGTATTCTGAATATACCCTGAAAAGATAATTATGTATTTAGATAAATATATATTTATGTGTAAATGTACATATGTACATATGTACGTGTATGATATTTGTATTTTGTTTTCTAACTATAAATAATCTATTATTTCTTCTTGTTCTTTAATTCAAGAAAAAGTAAATTGAATTCGTATTAACAAATTTGTAAAAGGATATTTTCGAATTCGGAGAAGATTTAAAGAATTTTTTTGAGAGATAGAAATAAATTCTGTATTTGTTTTTTTAATACTTTTAGATTGTATTTTTATTAATATAACTACTATTTATATATTTTTAAACGTTATAAGGTAGGTTTCCTAATTATAATAGTGATGTCCCATAATCTTATATTATAATACTTTGTCCCATGCCAACTTTTTTACGTTTCGCAGAAGATAGTTCTTCTTTATAACTATGTTATTGATGACAATATTTCCTATTTCACGAAATTCTAAAATCTAATGTATGTTTATATACAGATTAATTTTATAAGATATTTATTTTTATTTCTTCATTATTTTTATTTAGGAATGCAAAAACCAGGAAGAAATTTGTATTCAAATTTATTTTAATTTCAATTTTTAAGTTTAAACTGAATTTGAACTATTAATTTGATTTGTAAAAACCAATTCGATTTCAATTCGAATTAATCAAGTTTAAGAGTGTGCAATATTATTAAAACTATCGGTTACGTTTTTTTAATATTTCGTGGTAGGGAGTAAAAAATCTGCATTCACTCGGTTAATACATATGTGACAACTTGTGTACATGAATTAATAACTCGGCCACCGAGACTTCTATAAGATTATATTTATTTATTTTTTTTTTATTTAAAAATCGTATAAATCGTAAATCGTAATCGTAATAGAATAATGCAATCTTATTAAGCCATCGCTTACTAAGCCCGTTGTAGGTCGAATACAACTTATTTTGTTTATTATTTATTTATATTAATATTACAAATCACATAGGATATTGCAATATTACAAGACCGGCTACTAAGTCCATTATAGGTCGAATACTATTATTAATTTATACATTAATATTATTTATTTTGTTTATGTTGTATATTATACATTTACTTCAGTATATTTGGTAGCAATGCGGATTTGTTTTCAATTAATAAAACTTGCTTCTGTGTACGATTTGAACGCGAACTATCTCGGTTACTAAGCATTGTGCTTAATCAGTGGGCCACCAAACCTCCTAAAATTTTATTTATTTACTCATTTATATTAATATTACAAACCACATATGATATTGAAATATTACAAAACCAGCGGCTACTAAGGCCATTATAGGTCGAATACTATTACTAAATTATACACTAATATTATTTATTTTGTTTATATTATATGTTATACACTATATTTGGTAGCAAGGGGGGTTTGTTTTCAATTAATAAAACTTGCTACCTGTGCAGGATTTGAACCCGCACTCCCTCGGTTAATAAGCCACTTGCTTAACCACTCCTGAAATTTTATTTATTTATTTATATTAATATTACATACATAAATGTAATGCAATATTATGAACTATCGGCTACTTAGGCCATTATAGGGTTTTTATACTATTATTAAATTATATACTAATATTATTTATTTTGTTTATATTATATACTATATATTTACATTATATTTAGTCGTAAGGGGGGTATGTAAAGAAAAAACACTTAGGACTTGTGCAGGGATTGAACCCACACTCCTTCGGTTAATACGCCACACGCCTATCCACTAGGCTACCGAAGTCCTCCTGAAATTATAATTTTGAATTGAAACTAATTTAAATGAAATTGCATACTTTTAGGACAATTTTCCATACATTAAGTATTAATACTTAGTATAAAAATGCTTTTCACTCAACGAAATCTAGAAATTGAAATCAAACCAGTTTTCAATCATTTAGATTCACAAGTTAGTAAAAAACGTATAAAACTGAGACAAGTTAACTGTTTCTTTCCAACCAAATAGTGAATTTTGGAACATAAGTTATGTGATTATATATTATGGTCACACAACATGTTTAGGAATGTTCTGTCATACAAAACAAAATAAAAAAAAAAAATAAAAAATCCATAATAAACGTTCAATGTCATAAAATTTGGGGATAATTTATTTTCAGCAAGATATAATTTTCATCCTTTCTTACAGTTTTTTTTGTTTTTCTTTTACGTTTTTTTACTTTTAAGATATTCAAAGGATAAAATACACAGATATGTATGTATTACAGTTATCCTTTTATTTCCTAAATTTATTTTTATTTATATATATTTTTGTTTTTTTGTTTTCTTTGTGTTCCACACTGTGTATATTGAACCGCGTTATCAATTCTCCTGTTCTTTTTTTTTTATTATCCGCTTTTTTAGTTCCTTTAATGCGCATACATACATATCACACAAATAATATTAAAAATGTATGTTTGTATCTTATTACATTATTGTTTTTTTTTTATCTAATATTTACACATATAGTTGAAACATGTTTGCCATTACATCAGTTATTCAAAGTGTCAAAGGATCTTTTTCATATGTATAATCGTGCATGTATAGTGGAATAAAATAAAAAACAAAAACAAAAACAAAATCTTGATATAAAACTGTCACCGATGTGGTATTATAAAATATTGTTAAAAGCTAGGCAATCAGTTATCATCTGAATAATCTTTTAGTGGTGAATGGGTTGAAATACAGAAAAGTGAGATGAAATTGAGGTGAAATTGAGGGTTGAATATGTCGATAAAAAAGTTACCGAAGAAAGTGAATTAAATTCTTTCATATGGCAAATTGTTTTTTTTTTTTAGTTCCGATATTTAGAAGATTTTCCTTTAGGTACTATAGAAAAAAAAAAAGAAAAAAAAAAGTGTGTACACAACATTTGTGTCAAGTAATAATATCAATGAAATATTTTAATATCTCACCTATTGAGGTATGTTTTCTTTTTCTTTTGAATTTATTAAAATTCTTATTGATATTCGAGTATTTACTTATTACATCACAGTATATAAAGTTTAGCTACTCATTTATGAAAAGTGCTCGATATGAAAAAAAAAGAAACTCGAAATATTGTAAATTCTTTTTGTTTGGTCTACCGTTTAGTATGGTTAGTGGTTAGATTTAAGAGTGTTGAATATGTCATCAATGTCATAATACAAAAAAAAAAAAAATATTGTAAAATGACATAAAATATATTTCAACCCACTTAAATATATAAGTGTGGTACGTACAAAAATATAAACATTTTCTATTTTTAGATTGAAATATGACACTATATCATTTATTAGGTTTATTTTTTTCAATATGCTGTAGGTAAAAAATGAAGTAGATGAAATCCTTTTTTTTGTAATATTTATTTTTTTTATCTTTATTTATAAATCAAAACTACCAAGAAGTTTTTTTTGTTTATTACTTATAATAATTTACAAAAAAAAAAAAAAACACTAAGACTCATTTTACCAATTAACTTATTTATCAAATAAATTTTTATTAGTTTTTTAAAAGAATGGTAATATGACAATAGCGATATATTAAAAATACATCACAAATATTTTTAAGATATTTTGAAAGGAAAGTAAGTTTTTCTTTTAGAGCTTACAGACATTAAAAGTTCTAATTCTAATCAATAGGCGTTTTCTATTTCCATTATATGCAGGTATGTATAGTTTTCAAAGTTCTTAATTAGTGTTTTCAAATTTAACCAGATTCTTTTTTCTATGAAAGTCTATATGCATAATAAATATATAATTCGGTGTTAAATATTCTCTTCCAAATCTATAAAACGGAATCTCTAAAATTTGAATAATTTTTCGTTGTATATACTACATATATATAAAAGTATGTAAGCTGATGAAAAGTTGAAATTGGAAGCTTTTTTTTATTAGATTTCGTTTGAGATACTAGATGCTGATTATTTTATCTTACATTCAAATCTATAATGAATATTTTATATTAATTTCTTGTATTAAGGATATTTTATATTTCTTGTATTAAGGATATTAAGGATATAGGATATTTTTAGCTAAAAATAAATTAATGTCTGTACTTATATCAAACGAAAGAAATTTGGATAAATTTTTTTAAAAGTTATGAAGATTGTTTTTTATTTCTTGCAAGGGTAGCTGATATACTTATCAGATAACATAGAAAAGCGAAATGAGCGAGTTTTTCTTTGTGAATTTTAAAGTTTAAACTATGAAATAATGTTGAAACGTTGCTTGAAATATTGGTTAATGTGTGACGTTTGTCAACTTACTTTGAAGAATACCTGTAGTGAAGAGTGCGGTTCCTTATGTTCGTTAACACAAACACAAACAAATTTTCGTTAAAATTGTTATAATTCCGATCGTTAATTATCAGAATTTTTAAATTTCAAGGCAATTTATTTTTTTGGTTTAAAATTTATATACATATTTAATGGTTTTAAAAAATTCTTGTAATTTATTTAAAACATATATACATATTTAAAATTATACATTTCTTTTTATATACAAAGAAATTTTTTTAATGGTACAGTAGTGTATAGAAAGTATTTTATTGAAAAGAAAAAAAACATCTCGTAAACACATAAAATTGTATCTCATGTGAACTGTAAAAAATTTTTATTTTTATTGAAATCTTAATTTTTTTTAACAAGAAACAAAAATCATTTGACAGTAAGAAATTTTCTGGACTTTTACAACTTTATAGTTCTATTAAGTGTTAAAAATGAACTTTTTAATAATAAAAAATATTAAATTTTAATTTAAATTTACAAAATAAAGTATTTGATATGTTAAAAATGTAAAAAAATGTTTTGTCTTGTAAAATGGAGTGTCTTGAGTATTATATGGAATTTGTAGGAAATTTTTTTTTAAATTTAAAAATTTATAACTTTTAATAATAAATTCACCATACATTTTTTTTTAAAGTTCTTTTTTTTGGTTTTTAATTTTTTTCAAGAAAAGTTAACCTTACTTTGGAGACGATTGTAATTTTTTATAAAAATATAAATCGGATTGTAATTTTTTTTAAGACATTATTATATAATGAACTTTGCATGTGATGATAATTATATAAACATATCAAAATATTCAAGGGTCGTGAGGCTTCGAGCAATAATAGTCTTGGGTGAATTGAGAAGAGTATGTTCCACCATTTGTGTGAGACACAATACCCCAAACAAATTTACGTGTTTATGGCTCATCTAAAGATGAGGGCAAATACAGCCTACCAGCTATGCGACATAACACTACAAAAAAGTTTAGGGTCTTGTGACTCACCAAATATTGAAGATTATGTGAGAAAAATAATTAGGATAGATTTTAGAATTGGTTTCAAAATCAAAGTTTCAATAATTAGTTTAGCGGATTCTGGAGATAGCAGCCTTCACTATTTTATAAGATTTGTATAGTTAAAACATTCGTGTGAGAAAAATAATTAGGAAATTGTTGTATAAAATTTTTTATTTTGAGAACTTATAGTTTTTGAACTTCAATTTAACTTAGCTTGAATTTAAACAATTTTTGTTAGATAATTTTATCTTTTAAACCTTTTATTAACAATAAAAAATTAAACACTGATATATTTATTTACTAAATATTAAATAATAAGATTAAAATAAACCTATCTAAAACAAAAATTTTAAAAGAAAACTAATTGCAAACAATCGATCAAATATTTAAAGGTGACGAAAATCTAAAGTACACAACAATATGCCTTTATAAAAACATAAAAACATAACAAAATTAAAGAAAAAAAAAAATACATAATTTATTGTATACATTTTTTTTTTTTTTTTTTGAAATAATAAATTAAATTTTATATTACTATATTTAATTTCTATTTACAAAATTTTTTTATTCTTTAAAAGTTAAAATTTCTATTAAATTAAATTAAATTTTTTTTTTCTTTTTGTTCTCAATGTATTCGAAAATTACATTTATATAATATAATATATATATATCATTTATATTTATCAATTTAACCTTAAAATTTATCTATTTTTGTTAGGTTACAATGTTTAAAATATTTTTTTTTTTTGCACAATTTTTATTACTGTTCATCATTCCCATTAATTTTTTTTCCCCTATATTTTTTTTTTTTTGGTTTTTGTCACATTCAATAAATGTAAATTTGATAACATAACTAATAAAAAACAAAAAAAAAAATAAAAACAAAATAAGTATATAATAATGTATACATATATGTGTATATATATATAATATGTAGTATTATTTTGAAATATCTCATAAATAATTTATATTTCTTAGTGAATATGTCAATTTAATATAATTCTCCTGTAGCCAAAAATTAAATAATAAGATCAGAGCAAAAAAATCACGGCGCCATTAACATATCATTTGTAAACATAAATTTTACATTTTTCCCATGGCGTTGTTTATACTTTTTTTTTTTTTTTTGTCTCTCTAAACGTATAACAAGTCTTTACTTTCTTTAATTTTAGTTTTATTTTTGTTTTTGTTTTTTTTTTCTAGTGTAAAATAGTTTACATGTTTGTACTGTTTCGAAAGTTTTTATTCGTATTTAAAGTTTGACATGAACAAATTTAAATATAAAAAAAACAAAAAAAAAAATCAAGTGCTTGTTAAAATATTAAAGTGAAAAACTATAATTTTATTATGCTTACAATGACTAAGTATATATGTATAGGTAAAAAATAAAATTCTTCTGAAAATCAAATTTTTGATAAAAAACAAAATTATTACATTAAAAATAAAAGGATTAAAAGGATATTATTAAAATTAAATTGAGAAGGGATTAAAATAATAGATAGTTGTATATCAATTTTTGAACTTTTTTTTTATTAACTATACGTATATATACTTTAATGATATGATAATTATTTTAATATATACTAGAATTTTAAATTGACTTTTATTATTTTGATTTGCATTACAGTGTTTTCCTGTAGTTGAATGAAAGATTGCGAGATTACTACTTATATTTTCATTTAGAATCTTTTGATCGTTGTATATACATATATTATACTATTTTTAGTTTAATAAAGTTTCAACAAATAATTGTTTCAGATTTCATTTCAGATGGCCAGATATGATATACCTATAAATACGTTATTTTATATAATAATTTTTAATTTTATTCGGATACAAATTTTATATAACAAGAACGTATATATATATATTGTGTTCATATAAACTATATATGTTATATAATGTTGTTTAGTGATGAAAAATTTTTCAAATTTTTTCATTATGAATTAAGATCAGCAAATAAATAATACAACTGTATATAAAATGAATAGTAGTATTATAAATTATAAGTTATACCATATCCTAATGAAACCGATATTGAAATTATACTAGAAAAATAACTGTGAAAAATAAAATAACAATATTAAAAATTATAGAAAATTAAAAAAAAACCAAAAGAAAAGATTTTAATCAAAAGTTTTGTGGAAATATTTTCATATATAAAAAAATCAATTAAATTTTTTAATAAAACAAATAATAAAATACATATTCATTCTATAAAATTTTATCAAATAAATTAATTATATCCTTTTTGTTATAAAATCTGCTTTTCAAATTGATATATTCTTGAGTTTAAAAATTGTAAAAGATTTGATTTGATTTTTAAAAAGGAGAAGACATGTAGGCGAAAAACATATCGATTATTATTAATGATAAAAATAAAAATCTAGGCGATAAAATTGGAAAAGAAAAAAAAAAAAAAAACCATTTCAGTTTAGTAAAACTTTAATAGCTATTGAAATTTTGACTATATTTACAAATAAAAAAATAACACAAAAAAAAAAAAACTTTTATACTAACTATATACCATAAATGTATAAATTACATTTTTATAAGAAAGTTTTTTTTTTTTTGTTACTTTTATCTTTCATTTAAATTTAATTATTGTTGTGTATTTTGTTTTCTTTTTTTTGTTTTTCTTCATCCTTGTTTTTTTTTTTATTTTCTTCCCATTTAAGGCAAACTTTTTTATTTTATATATATATATATATATATATATATATATTTATTCAATTCGCTTATGTGAAATATTGATATTGTCTCTGCAATATAAATGAATGAAATAAAAATAAAAAATTCTTATTCAATCATTCACAATATATAAATATAAATCGGTATTTAGAATGGTATGAAAATATTTGAAAAACAAAAGAAAAAAAAAGTTATTGAATATTCATACTGTTGTAATGAAATGAAAAGAAAATAGAAAAATGAAAAAAAAAAAAACAAAACAAAAACTTGGTACAACTTTTTTTCTTTTTTATTATTTTTATTAGAAACTTAATATGTCTAAAGTTATATGGTATATATATATATTAATAATTGAATAGTTTGATATTAATAAAATAGAAACGAAATAACGAAATGAAAAAGTATGTCATCACTTATATGAAATGATAATTTAGTGTAGAATTTTTTATTTTTATTTTACAGGGAATATATAACATCATTTTTGCTAATTTGGACATAAATATTTATTTTAAATAAATTTTTTTTTTTTTTAGTTATTGTCTAAAAATTTTTAGTTCATATTTAAAAGCTTAAAATAATATGATATTTATTTAATTATGAATTAAATGAATTTCCTAAAATTATGTTATTAATATATATGCTTTTTTTTACTTAATTTTTTACTATAAGAGAAGACATTAAAAAGTAGAAAAATTAAAATATAAAGTAGAAAATATTCATTTAACGTAAAAAATTCTTCAGTTAAAGTAAAAATGGTATATATATAACATCATTTATATATATATATGTAATGTCCTTATTTGTAATATTATACTATAAAATGAATATATAATTAAATAACAAATAAAATGGAGAATTTTAGTAAAATTTTTTAGATTGCAATTTTTTTTTTATAATTTAATTAACATTTTTTTTTTTAAATTCAGATCCATCCTTACTTTTCTTATAATGTATATCATACATTTATTCACATTGTATATTACACTCTGATAGTATTAATGATTTATGTTGAAATTATAAGTAGCCACGAGCATAAAATTTATTGTAATCATAAAATTATTTTTTACTAATTATTTTCCACTTTTTATATTTTGTTATAATTTTAGATTTTTTAAATATTTATTTTGGAAGCTCTATAGAAAGTGTATATGAAATTAACATTAAAAAGAAATGTACTAAAAATGAGAAAAACAAATTCTTGATATTTCTAAATCAAAACTGTTTTCTATAATCAAACAATAATAAAGTTAATTTTGATAAAATTTAAAAGCAATAAATGTATTTATAATTATTTTGTTTTTATTTTCTATAAAAAAAACTATACTGTTGTAAACTATTCATTTATTTTAGTTTCAATTTACTTATAATAATCTTTAGACATTTAATTTATTTGTTATTTTCTTTTTCCAATTTTATTTTATTTTCATTTTTATTTGAATTACTAAATTTATTTTAAAACTTTATATATCATTCACATACCCAAATATACATAAAAATATGTACATTTTCATATCTGTAAAGATATTGTCTTATATTATCAAATTTTTCCTGTCGCTTGCCAGATACGCTTTTTTTTTTTTTATAGCTAACATTTTAAAGTTAATAAAAATATATTAAAGGATATTATTTATATAGAAAAAATAAAAGAAAATATAATACAAAAAAAAAAAAGAACAAATTGTAAATATATTCCTTTTTTTTATATATGTTTTTGTACATATATATGTAAACATGTACTAAAATATTGTAAAAGAAGAGAAAGTTATTGTTTAAAATATATACGATAAAATATCTGAAATAAAGAAATTTATAAGGAAAAAACAAAAGAATGTACCTATATATACTTATATAGTTATATATTTATACATAAATATATTTATTGCTATACATATATATATATATATATATATATATATATATATTTATATGCGAATATGTGTACAAATAATGATAATAATATTTCAAATTGAAAGGATATTTTATTTTATTTTTAAAAATAGCCATGTCAGTGTCGTATAATAGGTCTGCCGTGGTTTTTATTTTTAGTATTGAAACCTTTTTTTTTTATATATATTATTAAAATAAAAGGAATTTTTTCCCTTCCAAAAGTAAGGATTTTTAAAATTATTTTTTTATTTTGTTTTGTTTCTAAAATCCTCCTGGGTTTTAAGTTGATTGAATTGAATATTTTCATATGAATCAATATAATTTTATGTGAAAAAAAAAAAATATATATATATATATATATATATATATATATATAATAAACTTTCCATTATATTCGATGTATTGTAAAAAAAAAAAAAAAAAATTGTAAATGAAAAATAAAAATCTGAAAAAATAAAGGAAAAAGCACCTAAATTAAATATAAATACTTTCAAATAAATGTTAATGCTTATATTATAATAAATTAATTATCTAATTAGGAAAATTAAATATAATTTTTTATAAATATATAGTAAAGGGTTTTGTATAAAATGGAAGGTTAAATATATAATTAATATCAATTTCGTTTTCATATATTTTATTTCTTTTAGAGCTTCTAATGATTAAACTATAAATCTTTCCGTAATAAAAGAATACATATTAGTAGATTTGAATTGTAGTCTCTTTTAATACTTTTTATTTATCTGATACTCTGTTGATACTCAAATTCCATTTTTTTAATTTATTTATTTGTTTTAATATTACAAATCATAATACAATATTACTAAACTATCGGTTAAATACTAAAATATTATTTATTTTGTTTATATTATATATTTACATTATATGTATGTCGTAGCAATGGGGATTTCTTAAGAAAATTTTTTCAGTAATTTTCCTTACAATTAAAAATATATGCTACATGTGCAGGATTTGAACCCTCGTTCCGTCGATTAAAACGCAATGTTAAGCAATGAACATTAAATGGTTAAGCACTAGGTCGCCGAGGCCCCTATAATTTCATTTCAAATCATAATAACCATAATAAGAATTTTGCATATTTTAAGGCAACCACTTACTTTTGCTTGTATTATTTATATTTCAATACATATACATAACATAATTTTACTTAGTTTAATTAAAAGTATTATTTCTAATTTGAAGAATTTGAAAGATTTAGTTATTTTTAAATGGTCCAAATATTTTAAATTTTCAATTTTTACTCAAAATTTACTTACTTGAAAAAAAATTCAAACACATCGAAATTAAAAATAAGTCTGTTTTTGTGTAGCATGTAAAAACATTTGTGCAAAATGGTTTGATGCAATGTGAGTGATATATATATTGCTCATTTGCTCATTGCTATTTGCATGATTTTTCTTCCTTTATAACTCCGGAACGCTTTTATAGATAGGAACATGAAATTTTGAAGTAAAACAGAATTTTTAGAATGTGTATGACAGAAAATTTTTTTTTGGACCACCCCCGTTTATGAGCTGTTAGGGATGAAAAATTGAAAATTTGCTATTTTCAAACACCTATAATTTAGGCATTTTTCTTTGACATGATATAAAAATTAAAGCTTCAGTAATATATTTTTACGTGTGTTAAAGGTTTTTCTTAGTTATATAGAGTTCTGTACATACAGCCCCTCAAAATGGTAAAAAAATCCTATTTTTACATTTTTCTCATTACATGAAATTTTAAAATTTTGGTGCAGTCACAATTCTAAACAGTTTGTATTGTCTTTTGGAAATGTGCGCTTTTAAAAATCGATGGTTTACATTTTGCCTTCTTTTTATTTTTTTTTATACCGTCCAGATATAAATATTTGCCATGAGGATAAATATTTGCCATATTTTTAGGACCCTTTTGTCTTAAAAGCATGTGGGCCATCTCGGTACAAGTATTACATTTTAATTATATTTAATATTTTGTTTACATTACATCTATTATTTTTGACCTGATCAGGGTTTGAACTGTTTTTATTTTTATAAATTTAAAAGTGAATAATGTTTTAAATGCAATTAAAGATAAGAAATCTGAACACAATATTAAACTTTGATATTGGAACTTTCTTTTCGAATTTTTTTAAATCGACATTGAAAATTTTAAAAGTTTTAAACTAATAACTTTTAAAGCATTTAATATTTAAAACGATTAATAAAAAGTTTAGTAGATTTACAAAATTCTAGTGTATAATAAAAAAATCAATTGAAAATTAAAGTTGTTTTGGAAAATATCTACATTTTTATTGTATATATTTACAAAAATGAAGCACTTAGGAAGTTTCCAGACATTTCGCACTTGCACTTGAGGAATTTAAAAAAAAATTGTTTAGTACAATATTATTTGTTATTCATTGTTTCATTTTCATCAATCCAAATACAATTTCTAAATCTAAAGTTGGATACACTTTCTAAATCGCTTTGAATGGCTAAAGGTCAAATTAGAATTATTATATATTATTCAAATCTACATAAAAGCAAATTAGAATTATTCTCAAAATATCAAAATCTTATTAGATTACAAATATAAAATAAAATTTGATATTACAATATTTCTAAAATAGCTTATTGTATAAGCATACATATATATGTATATATACATAATATATTAATAATACAATCAAAATCATGTTAACAAATATAACAGTTTAAAATTTTATTTTACATTTCTGTGATTTCTTTGTGCCTTTTTTTTCCTTCAATAAAAGCCCCGGTCATTTAAACAATTTTGAATATTTACTCTTTCTTTTCCGATAACATAATTTTTTTCTCTTTTTTTTTTTTATTTCCTTATTACAATTCTTTGTTTCTTATTTTTGGTTTTTCGTTGTTTTTTTGTATTTCTTTTTCATATCATAGTGACCACATTTGCTATTAAAAATTCAGAACAAATTTCAAAATAAAAACAATCTCAGAAACTTCTATAGTAAAAAGCTTTGAAAATATCATATCATACATACATCACATACATATTAATAGGTGAGATAACTAACGCTTTAATCTACAGCTCCAGGGCTAAAATAAAAGAAATAGCTATTGTAAAGTTAAGAGGAAAATGTTTTAGGTAAGAAGTGAGAAAAAAAAATAAAAAAAATTTAAACTCTTTACTTTTATATATGGCTAATGGTATCATATATATGATTCATGATAAGCGCTTAATTTTTTATTAAAAAGATATGAATAAAGTTGGTCACTTTGATTATCTGCATATGAACACATATGGTATGCTGGTTTATGTAAAAATATTGTGTAGGTTAAAAATAAAAAAAAAATAAAAAAATAAAAGAAACTTTTGATCAAGGGCATAACATAATATATACGTATATAAAAAAAAAATAACACTTTGTAGAATATAAAAATAATCAAAAAAAGTATAAAAAAAAAAGTTGAAAAGTTAAATTAATAGTTTTTGTGGGTCGATAAGAGAGAAAAAAAAGGGCTAAAAATTACTTTGAATTAAATGAGATGGAAAGAGACAATAATACAAAAAGAGTAGAAAAAAGGTAAATGATTTTTATAATAAACCAATGTATATATATATATATATATATATATATATATATAGCAATGTATTATAATAAAAAAACACTTTCACATTGTTTTTTGGTTTTAAAATAATTTTTTTTATTGAAACTTTTAAAAATCAAATTTAGGTTCTTATTAACATATACATATAATGTGTAAATAATACAAAATACTAAAATTTAAGATGAATGAAAAGAAAATAAAAGATTAAGTTCCTAAATATAGTTTTATTAAAATAGTTTTCTTTTTTACTATCAGGATGATAAATGTCTTTTACAATACCTACAGACATAAATTCTAAAGCAAAAATTCATTATTTAGGATGAAAAATATAATGCATACACGTATACACATAAATTTTAAAGATAAAATAGCTAAATGATTCAATTTATTTATCTATGGTAAAAAGATATTTATAAAGTAGACCACTAATCCGTTAAAATCAATATGGTTTATGCCTCGAATTGATTTCACCACGATTTTACAAATAAGTGATTTAAAGAAAAAATGGCAGTATTATATCGCTGTACACAGAACTGGATATATTATATCATCTTCATTCACCAGATTCCTATTAAGCTTAAAATTATTTATACTTCATACAAGCAGTAGAATAATATAAACGGTCGCCTAATCTATGTTTTAGTTAGAAAAGGAGGTGATATTATGTATTCAAGTTTTCAATTTAGATTGTCACCTATTCTAATAAAAAAAAAAATTTTTTTTTTTTACAATTATATTTTTATTAACTTTTTGATACAAAACTTTAATGTAAAACTTATTAATTCATGTCATATATTAAGACATTAAAATAAACGATGTATGATTAGGTTTCTTTATTAACATTAATATTTATAGGTTTCTTTCATTTAAAATGGTAATATCTGAAAACAGTTTCAGTAAGTAGCCTCAGTCTTATGACTCTACCATCAATTTATTTATGTTTTAATATTTTGAACAAATTATACATACTAATAGTTAATATGTACTATACGTAAAATACAATTTTATGGAATATTATTAATTAAAATTTTAAATTAATTTAATAAAGAAACATATAAAATATTGATTTTCTGTATTTTTTTACAATATAATATAAAACAGATAATTAATACACGTTACATTGATTTGAATTTTACGGAAAATATAAGATTAGGGACATTAATTTGCAATTTTAAAACTCTTATAAGTAAACTTTACTACAAATATTATTAGAAAAAGTTAAATTTTATTAAGCTTACGATATAAATCGAAAGTATATATATATATATATTAACCCAAAGAAATGAAATTTTGATTTTATAATAGCCAAGAAAAACTTGAATTTTATTTTATTTCTGAAGAAAATTAATTTTTTATGAAAATTAAATTTTCATTCATAATTTATTTTAACAAATTTTGAATTTTTATTTTCATAAAAAATAAAGTAAAATTAAAGTGTTTCTTTGATATTATAAAATTATACTTTTATTTTTTTTGGATGGATGTAATATATATTTCAATTTATATGCTATATATGCGAGATAATTTAACTAATTTTTATAAGAATCATATATGACAAAAAAATGCAGGAAAATTCTTCGATTCTTAAGTGGAAAACTCAAAAATAAAAACATTGTGAAACATTCCCTCTGATAAATCTAACTTCAATTTGTGTTATAATTTTATAATTAGGTAATATAGTATAGCTAGTTCACTTTGCAAATTGAGAAGAATATTGTCTAATATTAGTTTTTATTTTTTATAATCAAAAATAACATTCTTTCAACATTTTTTTTTTTAAATTCAATTCTGTAAATTTAATTTTGTTACAAGTTTAAATAGTAAAACCACATATAACGCAACAGTAATTAAGTAATTTATAATTAAACACAGCAATAATAAATATTAAGCAAGTAATCTTAATTTTCACAGTCAATAATAAAAATTTTTTTTAAAACCCTTTCACGACGACTGGTACAACACATATGTATCACGAAAATTCAAAAAAGACTAAAAGATTAAAATTACACTAAAATTGGTTTAAATATGCGTCAGTTCGTTTTTTTACAGAAATTTTAATGTTTACAAAACAATGTTTATAAACATCTTTTAATTTATAATAAAAGAAAATTTCCCATTTACCATAATTTGTTTGGTACATTTACGTGCATTCGGTCATTTGTAATAAGAGTGTCAATAAAACAAGTGCCTAATTTAAATTTTTGTTATAAAAACTTGTGTATCCAAAATTATTACAATATTTATTAGCATATTACAATATTTTATTATATTTTTGTGTATTTCTTATACAGTACGTATAAAAAAATATATATATGTGAAAATTTCGGTAGTGGTACATATATGTATGTACCAGCCATCTTTTACATTGGTACAAATACGTACCAACAGTATTTTGTGTACTAATTATTTTATTTTCAACTTTAGGAAAAATGTTTAGAAAAATTAATTTAAAAGATATAGAAGACGTGCTAGAAGAATACAATTCAAGCGAAGATAGTGAATCAAGTGATGATGATTTTTCTGAAAGAATTACTTTGAGTTTAAAATTTGTTTTTATTTCATAAAAGACTGCTGGTAGATCTGCTGTACCATATAGACGTATAGTACAATGTTGTACCACCATCCCCGGCAAAGAGCTTTGGTTAGGCCCTTGATCTATAGCCATATTTAAGATTAAATGCACAATATCTAACGAAACTAGTTTAAAATTGAACTGTCACATGTCCATTTGAAAGCCGTCGCGAAAGGGTTTTAAATTAAAAATATCTATATCAAATTTATTAATTCAAATATTTATTTGTTTGCGATTGAATTTCAAAAATTTAAACATATTAAAACCAAAGCAATAAGAGATCAACTTTATATTTGATCAAAAAAAAAAAAAAAGATAAAAAAAAATTTGAAACATTTTTGAAGTTAAAAGTTATTTGTTTGGAAAACAAACAATGATAATAAATAAAATAAAAACTTTTATATAACTAAAGTTATAATAAAAAACAATAAACAAATAGAAACTTAAAAGTTAAAACAATAAATAAAAACAATGCATCGCAACTATAGAAGTTATTGAATTTATTTGCATTTAAAAAAACTTTATCAGATTTTATTTTAGTTTGGATTACAATACCACATTAGTTGCTTTTTTATTTTTTTTTAACAATATCTTTATTGATTTAAGGCTTTGATATATTGTTTTAATTCGTGAATTATTGTAAAATCTATTTTATTTTTTTTTACAAAGTAAAAATTTTTTAAAATTTATTTATCGTTTTTCTTTTTATTTAATAGGTACAATGCACAATTTTTGTTCAGATTTGTTGAAAAAAAAACAATCCTATAAGTATGCAATACATAAAATTCGACAAGGTTTTAAAAATTTTAAACTAAGCACCTGGTTTATTAAACGAGCGTGTGTGGGTTTGAATCCTGCACTGGCACCAAATATTTTAAATTGTAATGAGAATTAATTTATAATATACAATTAACAAACTATCAAATATGTTGTAAATATATAATATTTATTTATTTATAATAATATTACAAATCACATAGGATAATGCAATATTACAAAATCATCGGCTACTAAGATCATTATAGATCGAATAGTATTAATTTATATGGTAATATTATTTATTTTGTTTAGATTATATACTATATATTTACCCTATATTTATGGTAGCAAGAGATATTTAGTTAAGAAAAACTACTTTTTCAGTAATTTTCCTTTTTTCCGTTAATAATCCACGTAGTTAACCACCAGGCTGATGAGGCCTCCATCAAATAATATATAAAAAACAATAAATAATGTTACTGTATAAATTAATAGTAGTATTCGACTTATAATGGCCTTAGTAACTGATGGTTCCATAATATTGAAATATCTTATATATGAATATTTTTTCATCTCAAATACTAGAAATACATGTATTAATAACTAAATTGTTAGTACCTCGATCGCCTGCATTCTAATTATGATGTAACATAGTAAAAATATTTCAGACATATCGAAATATGGTTACTCTTGTTATGGTTACTATGGACTAATTTTTGTCTCAGATTGAAATAAGTAAGAAATCACCATGAACTTAATTTTTTTTTTATTGGGATTATTGCAAGTATTTAAAAATAGACAATCTATATCTTTAAGGGCAGTAAATTTGTTTTATATTATATTTTATAGAGGTCTGATTTCAATACGACATTTTAAAAATACATCTTATACCCATCTTTGAGGCGAATATAATTATTAATTAGAATCTAAAGAACTTATTAAATAGTTTAAATCTATTAAATTGAATATTTTTTAAATAACTATAAAAAATTTTATAACTTCTACATTACATTTTCGTCTAACAAAAAAAAAAATCTCTTCATTCGTATTTTATTTTATATTCTCCCCCTTTATAAATTATAAACCATAATATAAAAATCTTATTTTGGCCAATCCAAAACAGGTAATTACATCCTTTTATTTTCTTTTTATTTATTTGTATATATATAAATATTATATAAATATAATATATATATATGCACATGTTTATTTATACAGTTGTAGTTACAATCTTACATATAATATTTAATATATATTTTAATTATGAAACAAATATCTTAACATTAAATTCAATCTCCTGTCATTTTCAAAAAAAAAAAAAAAAAAAACAAAAAAAAAACGAAAATAAATTCAAAAACATTCCCTCAGGCATGTCAAATTCAAAACATTTTTAATCTTAAAGAAATTAAATGGAGAAAAAAAAATATATATATATATATTTTTTTTCTAATACAACAATGTAGTAAATTTTTGTGTACATCCGACTATACATATATTTATTTATATATGTATTATGCAAGTACCTTGATGAGTTAAAAAACTGTTTTACAGACGTAGAATTTTTCTCTCAATCTATTAATTGATCCTAATTTTCCACTTTAGCTCATTTTGTTTTTCTTATTTTTTTTTGTTTTTTTTTTTTGAAATTTCAATTTGGAAAATATTCTCAAAAAAAAAAAAATGAAGTGAATGAAGAAAAAAGCTATACTAATTTTTATAGCTTTATATATATACACATACATACGTATATATAGTTAAATGTATATAAAATTTGTTTATGAGCAATTTGTTTGTATTTAAGTATTTATGTATGTATGTTAATAAGTATTCTATAGTAAAAAATAAAATAAAAAATATTAAAATTAGAAGAAAAAAAATAAAATATTTAAAAAGTCCTTGAAAATAATGTATATATGAACATATTATAATGGTTGACATATATACAAAAAAAAATATAATAAATATATAGAGATTTAAATGTACATACATTCATACATAAATTTTCAAAATATAAAATTGAATATAATATGGAAGCTGTTTTGCCCCAGTAATACTAAATAACACTAAGAATAATAAACTAAGAATAAAAAAAAATAAAAAAAATAAATAAATATAAAAATAAAAAAATCTAAAGAAAAAAAGTTGTAGAAAACAATAGAACAGAATATGAAGAAAAATAAAAATAATAACAACAACAACGGTAAAAGAAAAAAGTGAAAATAACAAAAACAATAAAAAGAAAAACCAAAAGAAAATTGTCATACTCGATATTAATGTAAATTTGTATGTATGTATTTATTAATGTATAAATGTTTATATGCGTGTTATTTGTGTAAAGTCATTTTTCACCTACATTAAAAATTATTTTGTGTAATATTTTTTTTGTTGAATTTGATTTGTTTTTATTTTTTGATGATAAAATTTTGGTTTCTCGGTACCATTTCAGTCTCATCTGATAATTTATAATACCACCCCATTTGTTCTCTTAATTTTAATTCTTCTGAAGTTTTGTATATTTTTATGTATGTAAAAAAGTTTATATATACCATATATCATATTGTATATAATAGGATTTAATTTCTTAAAGTTATTTTTGATTCAACTAAACATTTATAATACCCTTTTACTAAATATATATACGATTTATCTGTAATTTAAAAAGTTTTCAAATGAAGTTCCAATAATAACCTTCGATACATATGATTGAATTTCGTCCTTTTCGCTTTTTTTGGAGCCATTCATTGAGATAGTGAGAATATTTCCATAGCTTCTGTAAAATTTGATATATGTACTTATTTCATTGAGATATGGTTTATGTGCTTGTTCAATAAGTCAAAGGTTTATTAAAGATTACACCTAGATTTTTTGTATAATTATTCTATATAATATATTTTAGTTTCAATTTTAAAAAATTACAAATAAATAAATATCTCAATACAGAAAGTTTTCTAATTTTTAAAGAAGTTTTTTTTTGTAAAAGTTTTTCTGGAATACACATAATATAAATGTCCTTCGTCTATATTTAAATAATCAATAGCGAACTTTTTAACGTCTTTTGATTTCTTGATGGTATCATTTATTTTATAGAATACATTTTAGAACATAAGCCTATAAGTTTAGTAATAATTCTTCCACTCATTTCATCTTTAAACATTTCCAAAACTTTTTTATTTACTGAAGGAATATTGTATATGAATTATTTATCTTATAATCTGATGTATGAAAATATTTATTGAGCTCGGGTTTAATTGCTTTAAAAAAAAACTTCGGTCTGTATATAGTATATAAAAAACTATCAGTATCCATATAATTTAGCTAAGTATTATTTTAAAATTATGTTTTTATATAACCATAACAAAAATTATAAATAAGAACTTTTGGTATTTCTAATATGCATAATCCCGCACAAATTCGTTTATTATAAAATATTTTAGTTTTTTTTTAATTTAATGCATTGCTTGTAATTTTACATTATCAAAAAAATTTATTTATTACTTGTTTTTTTTTTTAAACTTAAACTTAAATTTAAATCGCACCATAATACTTAAAAATTTAAGACAAACTTGAAAATATTCATTCTTGTGAAACAATTATTTTTGTTAAAATATATAAGACATTTACTTATCTTGGTTTTTTTATGTATATAGAAAGTATTATTAGAAGTATTATCACCTTTTTGGGTTTCGAAAATTCTATTGGTAAAAACATATGCGTAGATTGTGGTTGCTTTTTTTGAAATATGATAAATTGAAAATGCTTCACAATAATGCTTCAACTTAGTGATTGTTAATTATTAATCAAATTTTGGAAGATGCCTGATAAGTATTTAGTCATAATATAATGTCATATCATAATATATATATATATATATATATGTATATTTAATTTTTTTTGGATATAAAAAAAATCATTTTTGTAATTTATTAAATATAATATTTTTTGTCACATATTTATATAAAATATTATTTCCTTTATAAAATAAAGGCAATATATATTAGTTGCTTTATACGTTCCTTTTTATTATAAACACGATTTTTCTGTACTAATTTGATTTAATAGGACTCAAATACTTGGAATAAAATTTTTTTTAAGTTAAATTTATCCTGATTTTAATAGTAAACAAATTTTTTTTTTTTTTTTGAGAATCATGTCGAACTTAAAAACTATATAAATATCATTTAGTATTTAATAACTTCATTATTTTCAGATTTAAAAATTTCGTACTTAAATCTTATTTTTTTTTTTTGCAATTTTTTAATCTGCACAAAATATCCTAGAATTTTTTCATACTAATCTTTCTTTATTTATCTTAGTTACTTTATTTTTTTTTTTTTTATCTTTTTAATGTTTTTTAATAAAAACGCTTTAAGGAGTAAAAATAAATTATATATTACATAATGGTATTTACGTCCTTAAGGACCAAATAAGAGCGGCAATTCATCTATTGTTATGTTTTTAAAGAAAGGAAGCACAAAAAAAAAAAAAAAAGTACAAAAAATCTACTTGACTAATATACAACAAAAAAAAAAAAAAAATTCATTGGTCTTTAGCAGAAAATTGGTTGGGTGTTGTAAAGGTACTTCATGCCTACTTGTGTGCATTAATATTATTTTTGCTTTGAAATTTATACAATTTATATACATAATTTGTATTCAAATACGTATGTATACATGTATGTATTATATATATAAATGTGTACAGTATATATATATATATATATACATTAAATTTAGTAAAATTCAAAAAAATATCAACTTCTGGATACTGAGAAATGAACAGCTTTTGTAAAAAATAAGGGTGAAAAATGATAACAACAAAATAAAATTGTTAAATATATACATATATGATTTAGCCAGATTGTATAGAGTTGCGGTCTTTTAGTAAAAAAAAATGTGGGTCGGAAAAGTTACTTGGACAATTTTCTTATTTGTTTCTTTTTTTTTGTTTTAGTTTTTTTTTTTTTATTTCCTTTTGTTTTTAAGACTTTTTACTTATTTATTATTTAGTTTTTTGTTTTCTTTTTCTCTTTTTCAAAGTCTTGCAATTGTTCGCTTCTTGTCACTTTAAAGCTTTTTAAACGATGAGAAGATTAATTCTTAAACGGTGTAAAGTGGATGCGATAATGGTGGAACGTTTTTATTTTTTTAAGTAAAATTTTGTTGCAAATTGGGTAAAATTTGTTGAAAAGAAAAAGAAATGAAAGAAAATCTTTTTATAATTGCATAAGAAACTATCTAGAGGTATTAAATGGATAATGATTTATTTATGCAAGTATATTTTGTATAGTTTTTGTGTATAGTATTTACAATTTTGTTTTACATTGAAATGTTTAATGCTTACAGAACATTGAATTTTTTGCTAGTTTAAATATAGTAATAAAATTTTTGATATAAACAGTATGAAAAATTAAAACATTAATTCAAAATTTTTTATGATTGTAATTTAACTTTGTTTTGTCTTTAACATGCCTCAAAAAAGTATAGTAAATAATAATTAATCTTATACCTTTTTTTTATTTTTAGTTATAAATGTCAGTTATGCTAATGGTGATGATAAAAAATATTTATTAGTCCTTAATAAAAATGTTTTTTTTTTGTTTTTGTACCTTAAAAGTTAGTTATTCAGTAGGTATATAGCGGTCATCTTCCATAAAATTAAAATAAATATTAATCACTGTTGTCTTTTGTTTCTTTTGAACAATTGAAACGAGATTCATATTCTATATATATATATATATATATATATATATAAATATACCTGTGTATTTATTTCTTTAAAAGCATTAAAACTAATTTTAATAAATTAGCTTTATATATTTACTATACATACATTAATATAGAAATACAATTGCAGACTTATGTAAAAAAGTATACTCAGTACTTTTATTGGAAAAAAAACCTCCTTTTGGAGTAGTTTTTACAAAAATATTTATTAAATAATTAGATATATAAAATACCTATATTTAAATATATAACGATTCTTTTTTACTTTAGATTTATATTTATTTATTATGATCATACTATACGCTTTCTTTCTGTATTGTGATCTTAATCCTAATAACATTTTTTTATAGCTCTTTATTACCATACTGCTTTAAGTCTTGGGGAGTTTTTTCAAGCCAATAAAACTTTAAACCAGAAAATTTGTAGATAACCTACAGAATGTCTTGTAATTTTTATACAAAATTGTAAGTATCATATACATATATATTATTAATACATACATATATTACATATACATATATAAAATTGTTAAAGGTCTCTACTATAATGCTATAAAAATTTAAATTAATCCAATATTTTTCATATATCCTTATTATTGAATTCTTTTAAAGTTTAGCGCAGTCCAAATACTATCGCCATGTTAGAAAGTAAAATTATTTGATTAAGGCTGGCAAGTCTCAGCCGGTTAAATATGTTTGTTTATTAATTAGTTTTGATAATTTCTAGTTTATTTAATGGAAATTCTAAATACTTATTTAGAAAATTAAAACAAAAATCCTTAAAAAGCCTTAATCAAAAAAGCTGTGGTCAGCTTTTGTGAAAAGATATTGCAACTAATGAATTAAAGATAAACCCGATCCTATACTTTCTTTCATAATGAATTGCTTAGTTTTGTAAGAAAATTCTATTTAGAATATAAAAGAGAAAAAAAAAAATAAATAAAATAGCCTAAATAATTATTTCTCCATAAATATAAAAAAAAAAAAATAAAGATATTAAAATAATAATTAAAGAATTCAAAATATCTTATGCATATTTATATAAAAAATATGTTAATTAAAAAAGTTTATTATAAGAATTAACAGCATATTTTAATCTATATAGGATAAGAAAAAGGTCAAAATTAACTACTTATTTATTTATATAATTGGCTAATGGAATTTACATTTTTACGTACTTATAAGATTTTTAACATACGTTAAATTATATATATTTTTTTCATTATATTAACTTTAACACGAGAGTACATTTCATGAATAAAAACCTTTTTAAATTACAAATATTTGTTTTGAAATATTTTCAATGATTTTCTAAAAAAAAAAAATTACTTTAACTTGAATTATATTTGATATGTTCCCTTTATATCAAATTTTCTAAATTTTTGCAAAATTGAATTTACTCGAAAAATTGTAAATATCCTTGACTTTGTACGTTCAATACTTGCGATTTTTCCTATATAATTAAGATAAAGCATTGCATTTTCAATCATCGAGATAAGTTCTATATTGAAATGGCTTTACCACATAGAATAATGGGCTAATAGGGTTGAAAGTGAAAGGAAGAAAGCTTTTTAGTTTACTTCAATCGTAGGCCTAAAATTTTCAAAAAATTACATGTAGTTTTATAGCGAAAATTAGTAGGCCGATTTCAAATACTTTAGTTATAAAAAAAAAATACTAATTACGAAATTCTAATACGAAATATACTAATTTTTAAAAAATATTAATATTAAGATATATATTAAAAAATATTAATATTTTAATTTAAAAATATCAATTTAAAAAAAAATATGTCCATTTATTTTTCTAATGTAAAAGCGGACTTCACTAATTATAAAAGGTATTATAAAAGTTTTTTCCACTATTTTTTTTTAAATTTCAAAATGGCCAAAAGCACTTAGAAAAAACACAAAAGATTTAAAAGTATTAATTTATAATTTTGATTTGAAAACTGAAGATTGCAAATTTTATTTTAATATAAAATTTTTCTATGAAATATCACCGCATTATGAATTTTAGGTAAATACTTTATAAAGAAAACCTATTACGAAAATTGATAAAATTCCCCATTTATGACATTTACAGCCACGACTGAAAAGATAAGTATGTGTAATTTTCTTATGTGTCAGCGGAATGTTATTTTTAGAAGATTTTCTTTAACAGTACATTCATAATTTTTCTCTAACCTATTCAAACGTTTTCATGTGATAGCCTTTTAATATTGTTAGCCTCAGGTTTTACATATTGTTTTTTTACTGGATTTATAACGCTCTCTCTTAAAATTAAAAACTTCACAAACGATATGGGAATTAGTTACTAAAGTTTTATAAATAAATTTTTATATAATTTTTTTAAATCGATGTTTAAGTTTGTCTTTATGTGTGACATAAATTTTACAATATTTTGGATCCCCATTTTATTTAAATTTTTTAAGTTAGAAAATTTGAAGGGTAAAATTTTTGAGAACTATTAAAAGTTCCTTCAAAAAAAATCAGTTATTAAAAATTTGCTATTATTAAAAATTTGGAACCTGAACACTTTGTGTTCAAGCTTTAACAGAAAAGAAGCAATATAATTAAAGTTCAATTATATTTTTGGTTTCAAACGGTTTTACTTAAAAGTATAGGATTTTATTAAAACTGCAATAAGTGTATCTTAATTTTTCACAATTTTTTTTATAAAAAATATACTTAGAAAAATGCGAGGTGTTACAAAACATTTGATTTTACATATACATAATGTTCATTTGTTCTGAATTTTAATTTAAGTTTTATAAAAATAATTATAGGTTAAAATAGATTTCATAGTTTTGTTATATTTGCACCAGAAAAAAAGAAAAAAACTAAAATAAACAAATTGCAATAAGAATGTAAAAAGTAAATATATATATGGGTATGTTCCAAGGTTTATGTTTAGCCGTTCACTCTAAAAATTGTCTAAAAAAACAAAATATCAAAAACAAAATTTCTGGCAACGCCATCGCATTATCAGTCAACTCTTCAATAAATCAAAACGGAAATACATCTAAGAAATTGTTGGGGTTTTATTGAAATTTTTTTTTATCAAATTTAATTAAGTTTTAAAAATCAATTATTTAAAATAAAAATATTTTTAAAAAGTAGAGCTAAAATCACCTTATATTGAGCAGCAGCTGAAAATTTTTATATACTTTATTTCTATAAAGTAAATTTTATATGACTTAAATGCATTTAGGCATTTTTTTTTTTATGTAAGGGTAAGTTTATATATAGTTGTTATATATTATAAAATACATCATGTATATAATAATATCTTATGTATACGTATTTAATTTTATTACTAATATGCACTCATTTATGGTATATTTCCCATGAGAAATTATTTTTTTTCCTGTTTCTATTCTGTATTAAATTTATGTTAAATATTTTTTATGAGAGAAAAGAAAAAATGACAAAAGGTTCTCTGTTCCCAAATGCATCAACACTTGATTTTTTTTTCACTTTAAAATTTTTATTTTTTTTTATATAGGTATGTATTTGAAGTTTACTTTTGAATTAATTTTTTTTTTATATGGGATTTATGCTAATCATATAATCTTATATTTACTTTTACATGTTATATGTTACATATAACATAATATATTCATTCTTAAGTTTATATATATATATGTAAAGGATTTATAAAAGTGATTTAAATTTAAAATATAAGCATAATAGTAGAACGTTTTAGTTTAAATTTTTTCATAATCAACATTTGGTTGTTATAAAAAGAGTCTCTTTGGCAAAAAGAGGAAAGTATATAGAAAGTGAATACAATCTGACTTTTTTAAAAAAAATCTACGCTTGAACTCGACGTTTTATTTGAAAAAGTGAGATTTGATTTCAAGCTCAGTTTTATGAATTCGGTCCAATGTCAAAATAATAAGAAGATTTAAATACAAGGAGGGTTTTACTTTTAATCAATTTTAATATAATTAATCCTAAGGATATCTTATCTGATCCTACTACATGGGTATATTTTCTCTTGTATAGATTTGGGTAACTTGTATATGATTATAAGATCTATACGAAATAAAAATACAAAAATAATGAAAATATGGTTTTAAACTCTTTTAGTTTAGATTGGAAAATACTACACCGTGTCAATACTAAAATGTTTAGAAAATTATCTATTAATTTTCTGTCCTATCTTCTTTTTATTACTATTAAATGAAAAATAAAATAATAATATAGGTACATTTCTAAAAAATGCTTGAATGTATTTAATACGATAATTTTATGATACTTTTAGATTTTGTAATTGATTTAAAAATGTTATTATAAAATTAGAAAAAAAATCTGTTAAAAATGATTAAAACATTTAAAACTACATAATATTTGTTGTACTCTATACTCTATAGGTTTCAAGATTGCACTTATTTACTTATGAAATCCAAAAAATATCATTCATATTAAAAATTGTTTATGTTGTATATAACATATCGTAAAATATTATGCAAATGAATATATCAGAACATTATAGAACAAAAATAAGTAAACATTTTATTATATAATTTAATAGTACGATAGTACCCTAACATAATATGTCTAAATATGTATGAGCCGTTCACTCGAACAGCACCTGTGTCATTGTAGTGTTCCTTCAATTAAATGCTTATTTGCAAAACGCTCTTCTTGTATCCAGTTTTTACTTACGTTTCATTCCCTATAAACCTATTAACTAACTTTGTGGTGGGGATTTCAATCTTATTTTCCGAATCCAAAATTTTATCCGGTGAATAGGAGACGCCGCAAATACAAAGAATAAATGAAATAAAAATTTTTAATAGGGTCAGAAAAATTGTGTGTATCTTACCAAAAATAAAAAAATTAACAAGAATAATTATTTTGTTACCCTTCCATTTTTATATACATAATTATATAAATACTTCTCGTTTCAAAATTTATTTTGATATACACATTCATATAAAAATAGAAAAATAGCTATTCTATCAGATATAGCAGCCATAAAGGCACTAAATTCACAATCAATTAAATTCCAATTAGTTTGGGAATGCTTAGTGAAACTAAAGCGTTTGGGAACAAATAATAAAGTTACCTTCTTCTGGTAACACAAATAGGTAAACGCAAAATACGACAAGCACGAGGAAAAAGGAGCAAACTAAGGCGTTTCTGAGAAACTATAATCGGATATGCTAAAATCATAGTATTCAGTAAAAATAAACTGAGAATTTTAACAGGTTTTCCGTCGGGACACTTAAATAAAATTGAAATAGAAAATGACGGTACATGCAGATTCTATCCAGAAGAAGAAACTCTAGGTCACATACTCAAAAACTACGGAACTTTACTCCGAGCAAGATATGTGCACCTAGGAGCATATTGCTTTGCCGAAGAAGAACTGCCAGCAACAAACCCTATACAAATCCTTTTTTTTAGAGGCAGTAGGGCTGACAAAAGTATTATTAGGAAGGCAAAATCCACAACACGTCGTAATAGAGAAAGCACAATAGATCTACATCAAAAGATTGCAGTGTCATTTATACCTCTTAAATATCAATTTATAAAGATTAGGTTTATATAAAAATGAATCTTCTTCGTGAATGACCGTTTGCAAATAAAAAGCAGTTAAAAGAATCTCATTGACGAAGACCCGTATGTAATAAACTTCTTAGATCATTACCTGTTTTAAAACTAGTCACTTCCAGGACGTGTTTTTTTAAATTGAATAACAAATGAATAATTTCTCTTTTAAACTTATAGACTATCTTCATTAAATTTTGAAGCAGATAATTTTTTAATGAAATTTATTACACTCGTATTAACATTGGCATTTTCTACTATATCGAATTGCATTTATGTTAGAGAAATCAAATATTTTTATGTATTTGCAATTTTCAGTTTATGTAATTCTTTTTTGAATTGTTTAAAACAAAAAATCTCATTTTACCAAACTATATTTTTAACTTTCACTGTATTACATAATCGTTATTTTTAAAGTGATGGCATGATCCTGAATTATTTATTACAGTTTATTTTATGTTCAGTTTTATATTTCATCAAAAAGGAATAATGTTGAAAAAACTGATTGCTTATGACATTTTTTATCTGATAAATGTCTCACCACGTCCTATTTAAGAATGAAAAAATGAGGGTGGTGGATGGTATACTGGTATAGTACAAGCATATTGTAAAATGAATGCAACCAGTATGTGTTTCTGTTAATTTAGGTTGATAAATACCCCACTTTTATAAAAAAAAAAACTTTTGCCCACTTTTATAAAAAAAAAAAAAAACACTAGAATTTTAAGGTGAACAACGATATAAAAAGGGAAGAAATAACAAGTGAAAAACGCGATAATCTGAATATATAATAAAAAAAAATATAAATAAGTATATACGAGTATATGGAAACAGAAATATATTGATTTTATTGCAATTTTAATTTAAACAAATATTAACTGATATGAAGGCATAAAGTATATAAATAACTCTAAGGGAAAAATTTAATTAATCTTTATGTATTTTTGAGTATATATTTAGTAAATTTTTGAAAGATTGAAAAATTTAAGAGACATTTAAGAAGGTAAAAGGAAAAGTAATGGAAAACTTTTTTTTTTGTTTTATTTTTATTAAAAAAATATTAATTGGAAGGCAATTTTATATAGCATGATAAATTCTTAGAACTTTTTTTTTTAAGGTGAGTCAATTAAATGATATGGCGCCTCATGTTATTTTGAATTTTATACATGTAAAAGTCTTTTGAATTGTTTATCATGTCATCATAAGTTAAATAAAATTCATTGCAAAAATGGAAATAAATTCTTTTTTGTTTTTATATCTACTTTTAGATTTTCAATATTGCATTAGAATGAAATTACCAATTAATGATTTTTTGATTACTTTTAATTAAGTTTTAAAGTAGAAAAAGTATATATGTTTGTTTTTATATTTATTTTAAATTAAATCCTTGAAAATTAAATATGTATAATTTGGCTAATTGGTTCTTATTAAAAGTTAATATTTTCTGCAAAGTTTTTAAATTGCATTTTAAGGCAGTCGAATAAATTTAAAGAAAATATTAAGAAAAATATACGTACCAGTTTTGAATTAAGGACTCATAATATTTTACTTTAAAATTTTTCTTAAAAACTAGAAAATGAAATTTTTGATTGAATATCCTTCTTTTTTTTTTTGGTTAATGTTTTGTTAAATTGAAACACAACAAAACAGTTCGTATAGATTTAGTGTAAGTAAAATAAATATATGTAGAGAGATAGATACATTATGAAAAATCAAAAATAATTTAACAGTTTTTTTCTAGAAAAACTGAAATTTATTTACTAACAATCGATAATTGAATATTTACCATATAATTTGTAAATTTTTATAATAAAAGCATCATTTCCAGGATAAACTCACACAAACAAAATATTTTTATTGAAATTTTAACTAATAGAATGTTAAATTGCTATATAAAATTGGAAAATTGAACGGAAAAAACTAATTTTGAATTTATTTGTTTTTTTTAGTAATTTGGAATGCAAATGAATATGATAAAATTTGAAATAGGTGTATTTTTAGAATTGACTGTTTATTAATTTTATATTTCCAGGTGAAGAAATTCAAAAAATAAACATTTAAATCGTATTTGCATTAAAAATTTAATTATTTTAAAATGCGGAAATTTTATATCTAATTAAAACAAAAACTTGCTAAAAATTCGTATCTATACATATAATATTATTAAATTAAACAGTTATAAATACAAGTTCCGAAATTTGTTTCTTTTTTTTCCGAGGGTCGATGGAAATTTTCAAAAAATTACCCAAATTGAACGTGATTCTTCCGGATAGTTTTGAATTTTGAACCAACTAAAACCATCCCTTTTAGAAAAAAAAAACTTTAGGTTGAGACCTCTAATTACAGATGTACAGTTCGATTAATGGAATAAGGATTCTTGAGAAAATGGATTTAGAAAATTTAAGATTATTTAGAATGCGTAAGAAATGGTGGAGTGGAAGAGGATTTTGAAGAAAGATGTCAATTTTCTTTTTAAACTTTACAAAATCGTTCACATATGAGTTGCCAACTTTGGGGAACATATTCGAAGGAATTTGATTTCAGAAACGCGACATACGTATGACAAACGAATTGTCATTGTGTTGCGTCACCTTAGCAGTTATACCGCTTGGGAATGGATATCTGTTGCACTCCTTGTTTCGAGCAGAAAAATTTTGAGTAGAGGCATTAATTGTATCATTTTTTTTATGACAGGTTTTTATACAAGATATATATAAAACAAGGTCAATGACCCAATTCTACCGCGATGGCTGAGTGAAGTTAGCTTTGATATAATACTGAGATAGTAAGACGAATAGATCTCTCTTTTTGCACATTGTCAGGATAACCCAGCGCTATTTGGGCGGCTCCAGTCCAAATTTGTGTATATTAGTCTATATTTATTATTGAAATATTTAAAAGATTAATTCGAAGTGCGTTCCGTTTTCCATCATGGAAATAAAGATTTATGGTTTTACTGTGAATGCCAAAAAATTAATTCATATGTAAAAAGAAGAAAATGTATATATATTAAAATTTACAAGTTGATTAACGTATCAAAATAAGGTCGTTTGGATTTAAAAACATAAAATTTAAGACTCTTGAATGTCCTTTATAATCAATTTTATTTGGTATTGTATTTCATTGAAAACTGTCATGTGCTAAAGAAAGAATTTGAATAAAATTTTACAATATTATTGCCTACATGTTTTATATAATGATTCAACATATGATTCTATACAATTTTCATTTGTTATCGGACCAATTCTTATTAAAAATATTTTTAGTTTTAGTTTATATTTCTGAAGGTATATCAGTATGGTCTGATCAATTAAGTACTTTATTTAATAAATTTTTATCAATTATAAATATTAAGAAATTATTCAAATTTAAGTCAAAAAAAAAAAAGTAAAAAAAAATATTAACAAATTTAATACTTAAGAAACTTTTTTTGTATTTATTATTTATTGGATTATAATTTAATTATATTAAAATGTTACCCAAACTTTTATTTTTATATAATATTCTATAAAATATAAAATAATTTAAATTGGATAAATGCCAAAAATTAAAAAAAAAAAATTTTAATTTTTTTTTTTTTTATTAAATTCTTTTAATCCTTATAATTTTACATTGAATATAATATAATATAACAGAAATTTTAAGATTCTTAAAAGTTAAATTCATTTTGTAAGTAATTAGTTATACTTTTATAAAAGTATTAAATATATTACATATACATATATAAAAATATTTGTGTAAATATAATAGATTATAAAATTTAACCTAATTCTTTCAAATATTATCTCTGAATGCATCCATTTAACATTAAAAAAAAAAACCGAATTTAAATTTTATCTTTAAGATATATATGTATGTACCGATTTATATACATACATAAAAATTATATATTATAAGTTTAAAAATGCATATATATGTACATACAATTACGAATTTATGGTCAAAAGTATTTGAAATGATTTAAATGAAAAATAAAATATAAACATTTTGTGTTAAATAAAGAAGATATTAATTTAATTCATATATAAGTACTTACAAAAAAAGAGAGTCATATACTATAGGATAAAAAATATACATATATGTATATATATTTATTACCTGTTAAAATTGAAATACATAGTTCATTTTTCATTCTAAATTACATTCTATTTTTCCTTTTTGTACTTTTTGTACTTTTGGTTTTTTTTTTTTTTATAAAATATTTTACGTAAAACCGGGTATGTAAAAAAGCGTATATTTAAGGTAAAATTATAGTCACATTTTAGCAACATACTCGTTTTTATATACATCAATACGTGAATGCTATTAAAGTCAAATACTTTTAAATGGAAAATAATAAAAATATACAAATAAAAAATAAAGCAACAACATAAACAAACAAAAACAGAAACAAAAAAAAAAAAAAAAACAAAACAGCGAAAAAGACCACACTTTTAAAAACATATTTGATAAATTATAAATTCTAGAATCTTATAGATAGATATTAATGTTTATTTAACCCAATACTTGTACTTACTTTTACATACTTAACTATGAGTTTGTTAAGCTCAAATGTCATTATCAATCTATAAAAAATTAATTTAATAATAATAAATAATAATTAATTTTTATTTAACCCTTTTTATTGTGTTATTATTGTATTAGATAGAATTTCAGATATATGTGCGGTATATGATAAAATATATCCAGTAAATGTTTCTAGGTTTCGATCCCCAGGAAGAACATACACGAAAGAATGCTGGGGTAAATCAAACAGTAAAAAAACGAAGAAAATTTTAAAATTTAATAGAACGGATCTGAGAATAGAGAATAGCATAGATCTTTTACAGGAATCAGCACAGGCCATCTGATGCTAAGAGCTCGTGTCGAAAAGATATAGGCATAGATATAGTACTTTACATTCTGTGCCAATGCTCGAACTTGAGATCGCAAAGACGAAGAGGCGAAGAGACACTGGGAAAACTTCTCTGAAGTGAGAATGCTCAATGAGGGAGATATATATACGTGTTCTGAAGGGTATAGATTGGCTCGATAAGACGCTGTAGGAGGCGAACGGACCATTGACCAGGGTAGCACAACAGGCCGCAGAGGCTAGGTGTAAGAACAGCCGTACGCCCTTTCGTCCCCTCGAAACAATAACAAATTTAATTCTTTTTAAAGAGTTACATAATTATCCATAAAACTATTTTTGTGTTAAATAAAAAAAAACTTATATTTTCAGTTGAATGTTTCTTTTTTAAATTTTGAATTCAAGCCTGTGGATCACATTTAAAAGTAATGTCTGCCTTAAGGACAACAAATACTGTCTTCTATTTTCCAAGAGTATGCTAGTGATCATTTTAACAGTCCTAAAAATATACTTGATAAGAATCATTAACTTCAAAAGCACTTGATAAACAATAATTTCAGTTGTGTTAAAATGAGCTAATTATATAGGGCTTCAAATGCAATTGTAATGATCTTACTATAGTTAACACCTCCTCTCTCTGTTATATAACCGAACATAACTTTACATATTTAAAATTTGAAAATCAATTTGTTAAAATAATAATTTGATTACTAAATACCGAAAATGTTCCTATGTCATTAAATTTATTACTGTTTTTTGTTAGACAAGAATCTATAAAAGAATTATTTTAATAATAAGTTAAATTTAAGAATTTTTTTAAAATTATACGTTTTCGATTTTTGTTCTTAACAATGTTTAAAAACATACATTCATACAAACATCTACAAATTCACCCTAAATTTATTTTTATTTGAACATAATTTTAGGAGTTGAATTATATTCCTTATATATTTATAATATACATTCGCGGAATTATAAATTATTACAGAATGTTCCAAAAGTGAAGGTATATTTAATTTTATTTTACAAAATGATATAAAAAAAAATTAATATAATATTTTAAAAAGATATGAATTTTATTTTGAGGAAATTCTTATATAGTTTTAAAATTTTTTTAGTTTTTAAATCACTTTGTTTTATCTTTCATGTTTCTATTCTTTTGTGATGTTCAATAACTTTGTTGTTAACTTTTCTTAATTTTGTTCAAAATTTTATCACAGTTCGGAAATTATATTATTTAGGTTTCCTCTCACAATAATCATATCTTCTTAGTCGAGGATTATATTTTTCTCTGAGATTTAACGGTTGTTGTTGATTTATCGATAACTGTTGTTGTTTTGAAAGAGGAACACCATGTAAATCTTTATAAATAAGTACATACATATTTATATATAATATTAAATTTTTCTTTTCTTTTTTTGAAAACAGAACATTTAAAAAAAATTTAAGGCTATTAACCATAATCAGATTCTCATTAAATATCTTATGAAAAATAATGAATAGCAGGCATCCATCTTTTAAGCGATGATATACACCACCTATCATTTTTTCATTTATTTATTTTTATTAAAATTTTTGTTTATTTGTATTTGTTAGATAGTATTTAAAAAATCTTTTAAAATAGACTTTTTAGATTAAAATTGAACTTCTGTCATTTATGTTATAAAAATTACTATATAATTAATTGCTGTTTTAAGAATTATATACTTATTGTTAACTCCTTTTTACTCATTCTGCTTCGGATTCTCCTAATTTTAGGCCTAAGTTCGATTATTTATTACTTCACTAAATCAAAGACAAGTTAGCTTTAGATTTCAATTGAATGTCATTAACAATTAAATGTTGGTCAGTGTCTAATTAAATGGTGACAACAATACTTAAAGATAATATTATTTATATAGTAATTTGCCAAATTATCGGATTGTTTATAATGAACTCCGAGGGGTTTCATTTAGTTTAACAAGATAAACAGTATGCTGATTGAGGCTATAAGTTAAGCAGTAAGAAGCTAGCTAGAGAGTTTACCAGCAAAAAATAATTTCTTTGGTTAAAACGATAAATTTTTTATGTCTTTTAATATTTTCATTGAAATAATATGAAGACATTTTTAAAAATGTTCTTATTGGAGGAACTAGTCCATTTATACATATATGTTTTACTCATATTATGTCTGTTACCAATTTAAATTTATATTCAAGAAATATAAATTTATGCCTTTACTCTTAGAACTTTCTTTTTATTTTATTTTTTTTGTTCAATTTTTGATACGCTACGCATGTCTCTTCTTTTTTCTAAACATTTTAAAGAAAAAAACTGAATGTTTTTGTTTTTTATTACTTATTTTTATTCTATTTTTTATATACATATATACATATATATTTTTTATTTTGCGGAAATAATGAATGATAGAAGTTTTGACTGGGTTAAAAAGACAAAAACAAAAAAAAAAAACAAAAAGAATGGAAAATGTGAAGCTGTGAAATGATTGAAATTTAATGATATTAATTTAATTTATTTTTTATTTTGTTTTTTGTTTTATCTTTTCCGTTTTTGATTTTTTTTTATGAAATCATTACTGCGTTTTTTTTTTCATTTCTTATTTTTTTTAATTAAAACAAGGCAGTATGTAGTAAAACTTTAAGATATTTAAAAGCGTTCAAAAATACTGCAATAAGAAGTATTTATCCTTGAAGGCAGTTATAAAAAGTGTTAAAAATTATGAGACCGTTTTCTTTACTTTGGGAAATTTTTAGTGGTATTCAAATCATAAAATTAATAAATTATTAATTTTTAATCTCTTTGAGATCTGCCCAAAAAGGAGAAGAGAAGAAAAATTTTATATGAAGAAACTTATGATTATTTTCAAAGATTTTACCCTTTATGTTAGAAATTACTAACTTTAGCATTTGGAGGTGATAAGGGTTTGGCGTTTCAGTTCAAAAAATACCCATAATAGTGCAATAACTAAAGTTATAACAATGAAACCAATTTGAATGTATAGCTTGTTCCAACTTTCAGATAACGGGTGGGATCAAAATAGTTTTTTTTTTTATAAAACCGTTACTTTTTTTGTAAGATCCTATCTATGTTGAAAATTTCATTCCTTGAAACAACGGGCGAACAGAGTGAAACTAATATTTTTGAAAAATTTGCTGAAATGTTAAAATAAATTTTAAATAAAAAATTAATAAATGGTTTATGTATTCTTTTTAATAATTTAATATATTTTGGTAAATTCTGGAAGCCGATAAAATTTACAACTAATGTCGAGATTATTAATAATATATTTATCATTAAATTTTAGATATTTATTAAATTTTTATTTGTTTTATAAGAATCACAGCTTTAAACTGCAACATGTTAGATACATTCAATTTAATACCAGAATAAAAATCATATAATATTATAGTCGTTAAAAGCTGATTACAATCAAAAAAACTTTTTTTTTTTGTTAATGAAATAAATTTTTTTTAATGGAATAAAAACCGACTAAATTCAAAAAAAAATTTTAGTTTCTCTTTTTTTGTTTTGATGGTGAATTCATTTTAGTATAGTAGTATTAGGTTATTTCTATAGAATTTCTACAATTCGCTTAGTGAGTTTTTCGAAAGCCTTTAGTACAATTTTTATCTACTGTTTACATCTTCTATATATTATATTCTACCAATTACTTTTAGGTCATGTAATATATTGGAACCTTATAAAACAAAATTTTAACAAATAAAAAACTAAAGATATAAAACCAATCCAAAAGATTAAACAAAATTAATCGACATATTAGATCTAACTAAAAATAATTTCTCGTTAAAGTTATATAAAGTTAAGAGTATTTTTAACAGATGTATTTATTTCAATATTTCGAATATAGATAAAAAATGAAGATATGTATAATCAACCGTTAAAAAAGTACTCTATATACAAGTAAATGAATTAAAATGAAATAATTACCAAGGATGTCTATAATTGTACGTTCTAGGCCAGTGAATTAAAGAAGTATTATATAAAAAAAATTTTAATTTATTTCAAATACCACAATATGTTTACTAATGCGACCCATCGGTACGACAAGAATTATGATGAATAGGTCATCCATCTCGAGTTATAAATTTACAAAGGAAGAAAAAGAGAAATGAACAAATTTATCTTATAACATTTTTATATCACTAAATAATTCCATTTTTAGAATGAAATGAGAACATTTTTTTTTTTCTTAGTTTTGTATTATTTCATCAAAAATTACCGTTATTATATAAAACACTTACGGAAATAATTTCAGTTTTCACAGGAGTAAAACAACATTAGCTGGTAAAAAAAAAAATTCCTAAAATAAAACTAAAAGAAAATGAGAAATTATCAGTTGAATTTATTTATTCTTATATAGTCTGGTGAAGGTTAATATTAAAATGAAAACGTAAAATAAAATCTTTAATTTTATTCCAGCAAAAAAAAAAAAAAAAATAAGAAAATTTTTCAAGTTTTTTTTTTACTGCGAAAATATTTAAGAAAATTTATTTTTTATTACTTCATTTTTCCATAATACACTTAGTATATATATGCATAAATTCGTACGAATTGTATGTCAGTGAATCTCTGGACGAATGTAAAAATATTTAAAATACAAGAGGAAAAGATAAAAAGTATGCTACAAAATAGAAGCGAAATTCTAATTATTTATATCATTTTAAGGGAAATATTTTCCTGCATGTGCGTTTCATTCTAAATTTCGATTATTAACATTCAATCTTTGACTAAATTTGACTTTTTATTCAAATGAACTTGAAAATAAAATATTTAAAATATTTATGCCTCCGCTAAGTCATTGAATTGCATAAATTAGAGATGATATTTCATAATCAAATTTACCCGTTTCAGAGGGGTGATATGTATGAGAAAAGTAAATTAAATTAGTATAACTATTTTCTTTAATTTAAAAATTTATATGCTTAGGAAAGGTTTACTATATTCATCTCTTAGAGTTCACTAGAATTGGAGGTATACACCGTTTTAAGATTCAAGGTGGAATTTAACAACAATTTCGTTCACAATATTCCTGTGAATCAGTACATTAGTGGGTTAAATTCTCACACAATCATAGATAGCTCGTACCTATTCCACACCTTTATATAAAGTATCTTTCGATGATTGAGAGAACTTGGCTCTCACAAAAATAAAATTCGGAGGCCTTTGAATTCAAATAGAAGATCAAACGGAGGCAATAGAAATCAAACATTGACAAATTATGAAAACTCTGAATTTGGAATTAATTTCGAACGTTGATTGTAGCATTTAAATAATTTTTATTAAAGAATAAAGGTAAGTTGATGTTATATCCAATTTGTTTTTCTTTGAAAAAAAAATAAAAATAAAAAAGGAAATATGAAAATTTTATTTATATTAAAGCTACAAAAAACAAAAACAAGAAAAGCAAAATCGCTTGTCACCTTTTTGTTTTGGTTATTTTTCATGTTTTCTTTGTTTTGGGAATTTAGTATTTAAGGACACTGTCTTTAAAATGTAGGAACTTTTTTTTTTTTATGTCTGTTTATATTTGCATTTTTTTTTTATAAGCATACTTTTATTTGAATGGTGCTTTAGTAGACTTTATCTCTAAAACTAAACAAAAAAAAAAAAACCTAAAACAGTTATGTTCTTTTTTTTTCAAATAAAAGAAATATTATTTAAATGTTAACGAACGTTTAAAAAAAAATATTTATATAATGTCTAATATCTTAATTGATGACATCAATACAACAGTCTCATGATTTGAAATAGTTAAAATGAAATTTCTTTTCGTTGTCACTATAATACTTCTAATTGATCTTTTTCAAATTGTCCGGAATAAGTTTATGAACATTGAAGATAAAAATTTACAATCGTTTAAGATATGTATTATAAAATTTAATAAGTTAGAAGAATAGGTCTTAAAATAACGTATTTACGCAAAGTTATTACTAAAATTTTATTTATAATTTGCAAGTTATTCAAGTACAAGATAATATTCGCATCTATCATTAATATATAATATATTTTATTTTTTAAATATTAAATTTTCTTTTTTTCGTATTAAAAATGCGAATTTTTTCATAACAAAAAAATATTTTTTTGATGACATAAAATTTTTTCTGTGGTTTTATGAATCCTAAATTTAAATCCGATTAAGAGCTTTTGCATCATAATTAATTTTTTGCTTTAAGTCATTAAGTGTTAAATTTATTTGAACATTCTAAAAACTTAAATTAAAAAAGAAAGAACGAAAATTGAAGCAAAGAAATAGATGCTGGAATGAAATTTTAAAAAGAATAAAGAAAATAGTAGTAATTTATATATATATATATATATATATAGATACATACATATGTACATATATATTTTTTTTTCAAATTTTACTAAAAATATAATATTACAAATTATTTGTCTGTCCATTTTCAATTTTCAAGACACACATCCCAAACCAAATACAAAAAAAAAAATCAACAGCAAAATGGTAATTAATTTCCGCTAACTTAAACCATCGTACTTGGTGGAAAATTTTATTTTGAACATTATAGCAATTTGCTAATTTTCAGGTTAAATTTTTAAATGAACAATAATAGGCTACTGTTATTAAGTTGAAAATGTATATTATTATTTTTAATACCATTATTAATGTTTTTTGCTGACAAACCTTTCCTTTTATAAAGAAAATTGAAGCTAAAAAGAATGAAAATAATAAAGAATGCGGGCTAAACATTAAAGCTTTAGATTGTTATTTATGATATTTATGATAAAAATAATTATTAGGTTTTAAACAAATTAAAATTTACAACTAAAATTTAATAGTCTTCTTAATTTCGTTTTAATATTACTTTACTTATTATAAGAGAATTGAATTAAACATTTTTTGAAATGAGGAAATTTTGTACAAAAACTATTTTTGTTTGTCTACATTCATTCATTATGTAAGTTTGTTAGTTAGAAGGAACTTGAAATTTTAATTGTCATCATGGTAAAATCAGGTAAAATTATATATATGTATGTATATAGGTATGTAGATTATATGGGTACGAATGCTCGTATAGTCGTATCTCAAAATCTTGTTTCTTAAAATCTGATTTTTTGTTTTTTTTTTATAATACCTACATAATTCATTTTTATTTTTTTGTTTCAAATGTTGGATTTATTTATTCAAAAAAAACATTGATTGTAAAAATTGTAGAAAAAATAATTTAACAAAAAAGATGCAGTCAAGATGCATATATCCAAATAATATGGTATTATATATGGATATATATACACAATACACATATACATATTTATATATGGTATTATAGATGTTAGATATAGGTACACATATATTTGTATATACATACATACATAAATACATATTTTGGAAAAAGTGAATAACCATGCTTTTAAATCCAACTCTAAAAATCCTCCTAATTTAGAATTTCTCATACCTATATGTATATATACATTTTATTTTTTTACATTCATATGTGTTCTTCAAAGCATTTTAAAAATGGGGACTATCGCCTCCAAACTTCGCTAAATAAATTATTGAAATCCTGATTTTAAATCCAACTCTTAAATTCCTTCAAATTCAAAATATCGCATATCATATATAATATATGTATGTACATATGTATAAACATTTTGGAAAAAGCGTAAAACCCTCATTTGAAATCCAACTCTAAAATCGCCCTTGTTATTTATTATTCGATAAAAATTAAAATTCCTTAAAAAAAAAAAAGATTTACCCACATTTTTAAAAAAATGAGATTTTGATAAAACTAAATTTTAAGAAACGAGTTTTTGAGATATGATCATTCTAGTGCTCCACACAATTTCGAATACATACATATTACATTAAAATTGAGAACTGAATCTTTTTCTGAAATATAAATGCCATAATAAATATTAATTTTTAGTTTAATAGTTAAATTTCTAAATTAACTTATTAGGAACGGTATTATTCTATATCATTTTAACGGATGACGTTTAAAATATCGATATTCAATGTCACATTTCAAAATACCGTCCTTAATAAAAAAAAACGTGAAAATTCTGATTTTTACCATATTTTATAATATATTAAATACTTTAATATTTTCGGTAAAAAATATCGTGTTTTCGAAATATTTTAAATTTTTAAGTGTTATCATAACTTCTTGTTTGTTTTTAGTCTTCTGATTCACCTCTTACTCTACGCCAGCTCTAAAAAAAAAAATAAAACTGAGCTTGAATTGTCGAGATTTTGAAATGTTGAGGTTTTCGAAGTTCGGATAGTTTGATACACCAATTTTAACCTTATAGGCAATTTGAAATTGGTACGAAAAATTAAAAGTAAATTTAGTTTATTTAAATTAAAAGTATCTATAAGTTAACATATTTCATTTGTAACCATGTTATATACTAGTCTAGCTTGTGTAGTTATATATACTGTCTTCTTTTCTTAGTTATTAATCATAATTTATATATTTTTACTACATTAATATTTTTCAAATTTGATTAATTCGAAATTTTAAACATTGAGACCACGTTTTAATATCATAACAAAGTTTTGATAATAAAAACGAATTAAATATGTTTATGATAATTCTATTAAACAACTATATACATACTTTCTGCAAAAAATTTTAAAAATTACAACTAAGTGATTGTCAAAAATAAAAACAACATTATTTTGTAAACTTTTATTTAAAAAAAAAAAGTATATTTAAAATACATATATTATCAAAATTTAAAATATTTATAAAAATGTCATTAAAATGAAAATACATTTAGTATTCGAGTCAATGGACGGATTTTCGTTTTTTGATTATAAACTTATTAGCACTAATTCTATAATTACGTCATCTTTAATTGGAATATAATGTCGTCTAATACTAATCTAAAACAAAATACTTTTATTTAATTTTTGAAATTACTATTAGTAAATACATTTGTTGAATTGTTTGGTAATTAAACAAATTATTTATAAAAAATCTAATTAAAATTCATCTGATATTGTGGTTTTGAATAAATAGTTATAGAAAATTAAACTAAAACGGATACTTGATAAATAAGTATTAAACGACATTTTTAAGTGTAAAAAAAATTAAGAATTAAAATAAGAATTTTGATTTCTGTAGTCAAATTTCTTCATCCCAACGATGATTTTCTCGAAGAGTATGGTGTCTTAATCCACATAATCGTGGACCAAATCGAAGCATAACAATTATGACGATTAAAACAACCATAGCAAGCGCCCCCAATGCTGGATATAATACTAACCAAGCCATTTTATTTATTAAATTTTTTTTATATATCGCTTTCACGAGTTCGTAATTCTACGTATTCTTGTGATGTTTGATGTTGTTGATATTGAGAAGGATGTTGGGAGACTGGATACGAATAACTTGCTGGTAAACGTTGAGGTTGAGTTTGAGCTTCAATATCCTGTTGATAATAATTTGTGGTTGGTACTTTTTCGTTGTACTGTAATTCAGTTAAATCCAGTGGTGGTTGCTTATGTGGTGTTGATGTATAAATACTTATAATCCAACGATTACCAGTATGCCTATCTTGCCAATAATTTTTATATTTTGAACAACAACCAATTATAATATTTAATAATAAAATTGTTCCGATTAAGAATGTACAAAAAGCTATAGTAGCATAAAATGGACTATAATCACCAAATAACTTTTCTTTAATACTATAATATGGATTATTTAAGTATGCTGTTCTTTCTTCTAAGGTAGACATTTAGAATTAATTTTATTTTATATACTTTTCACTATTCATTCCCAATTTTATACAAAATAAAAACTTTTTTTATAAAATTGGAAGGTGATTAAAGTTAAAATAGAAAACAAACACAAAATATTAAATAAAATAACAACGCCCTTATTCTGATTCAACACACAAGTGCAAACATAACATTTGACATTTCTTAAAAATAACAAAATACTTTAAAAGTTTACCTTTACACCACACTTGTGGAATTTTGAAAATATAATTAAAAAAATCGATTCACGAATAAATTAAGAATCGATTAATTATTATATTACATGTGTAAGAAAATACGTATAGCACGATATACTGACACATAGCAAGTTTTCATTTTTTGTGTATAAAAAAAAGGTACGGATTGCTTAAAAATTTATATATCAATTAATTTATATAACAAAACATGTTTCAATTTGTAACATAAATCAATCTTGTTTTTTGAAGTATTGTACCTACCCCTAGGTATTGTAATTGCTGACAACTTTTTTTGACAAATTATAAAAAAAAATTGGATGGAATACAATGAAAATAAAACGCGAACATATCGCTAATTGCAATAAATGGCAATTTAAAAAAAATAGTTTTAAATACGTTAAAGAAAGTAAAACAAAAGTTGTAACAAATCATATTATTGTTTTATTGAAAATATGTTACATATTATTAATTGGAAATTGTTTTTTAATCCACATTAAAAAATGCTTTCACATAGGTTTTATATGCGGAAGTCAGTTTTTGATTTTCTATTGAAGATTTTTTTAGGCTAAGGGCATATTGGACAGAATTTTTGACGGCAGAAATAATTGAAACTTTTTTTCTGTCATGTCATTCCGTTGATACTGCGCAGTATTAATCACAATTTCTGCGAGCAGAATATTTGTCTACAGGGCATATTTGTCAAATAATTCTGAAGGTAATGAATAAATAAATTTGTTTACATTTCTATTTTCAATTTTATTATTCAAATTGTTCAATTTTAAATTAAAATAATAAACCTTTTCTCACGTTTACTTTTTGAATTTGATTTCTCAAAATCATCTTGTAGCAGAAAATATCAGCTATGTATGCATTTTTCAATTTAAAACAATGTAAATTAAATTTAGAACAGAATCAGAATATCTGAAATTCTGTCGCTCGCTCGCAGAATGGCGGAAAAAACGCTTTTCTGCCACATAATGTGCACGTCATCATATATTATAATGTAAATTAGCTAGTTGAACAAAATTGAAAAGAAAAAATGAATCGAAATTTTGCCATCATTCTGCCTAGTGTGTCCCCAGCCTAAATATAGCTAAATTAATTTTAGCTTGTGTTCGTGATTACTATAACGTGCAGTATTGGCGATTAATCGCTAAATAAAGTAGCGAATGTGAAACGGGTCGATTTCTATATTGTATTTATAGGTAGATATACGTATCCATATAGACAAGCTGTAGACATTTTAATGTCAAAACCAAGACCACCTATTGTTAGTATTTACTATTTATTTAGGTGGCCTTGCCTTGGTATTTAGGTGGCCTTGTCAAAACTCAGACTATTTGTTTACATTAGGAAATACAAATAATGTTCAAACGGTTCAATCTTTTTTGAGTCTTTGAAACTTAATTTGGACTTTGTTATAATAACTATTATACGTACATACATTTAATTAAATGAAAGTCGAGCTCATGTAAAAGTAGAATGGTAAAAGTTAAAATTGCGTAGTTTATGGTAGTTTACTATCTCAATTCAGAAATGAAAGGTTTGTATAAAATTTAGTTCCTGTGGGAAACAAAACTGAATATGTAATATAACCGTTATTGCTTATTGTATTGTAATAGTTCAAAAGTTGTAAATGCGAAGAAAAAAAAATATATATTTTGCAATATTAAAGAAAGATCAACGAACAAAATATATTGGGTAACTCCTTCTTTATTATATATACATAAAATAAATATGAGATTGCTGTTACCTAAATTATATTGCTTATAGTTACTTAAATTATGTATATTTAAACTCATATTAACATTTTGTCATTCATTATTATATAATTTAAATTAAAGTTCTGAAGTATTTATTTTTTATATATCAGGTTTTACATAATTGCATTTCAAACTATTAACGAGGATGATAATAAATTTTCGATTTGGGATCAATATTATTTTTGATTATTTAATTGTAAACAACAATACAAAACAAGGAAAATGAATTTAAATTGTTATGAAGTGGACGAATCAGATTGTTGTGGAAATGGCTGTGCTAATTGTATATTAGATGTAAATAAGTTAAAAGCAAATGCAAATGTAGAAGTTGAATTAAATAATAAAGTCAATTGTTTGAATACAAATCGATTTTATGAACTTTTGTTAATTGAATCAGTGCAGCCAGATATTATAAAATTGAAATTTCAATTAAAAGATCAACCGTACATAACCGAACAAGAGGAAAAATAAACAATATAGAAAAAGAAAATAATTTAATTTTTTACGTTCCACCTGGTCATCATATTATGATGAAATACTTGTTATGTCGTCGTCCGTACACTCCATATTGGATAGATGGTAAAAAATTTCAGTTTAAAATTTTAGTTAATTTACGTCCAAAAGGTACAATGTCAAAATATATAAAAGAAATGAAATTGGGGGATTTGGTAGAATTTAAAGGACCAATTGGTACTTTTTATCATAAAATTAATAAATATGAACACTTGTTGATATTTACAAATGGAATAGCAGTTGTTTCCGTTATACGTATTATTGAAGAAATTTTAAATAACGACGATGATGTGACTAGGATACATTACTTTGGTTGCTTTACAAATTTTGAAAACTTTTATTTTAGAAAAAAATTTTTAGAATACAAACAATTTTGGAATTTTAACGGAAGATTTTATATGGCAAGAGAAAAATGTCAAATTGATGATTGTATTGGTTCAGGTAGTTATAGTAGTAAAAATAATATCTGTAAAAAAGATTGTGGTGGTTGCGAACATTTTAAACAAAAAATTAAATATGGAGAGAAAATTTACAACTTTAAATTAGACGATGAAGAAATTGAAAAACATTTAAAATTATTGAATCTAAATAAAATTGAAATTATTATTTCTGGTTCAAAAATGTTTGAAAACTTTATAAAAACTTGTTTAGAAAATTATAAAATTAATAAAGAAAATATTAATGTATTGTAAAAATTAAAAAAAAAAATGTTTTAGTTGATTCAATTTTAATACATTTTCCTTTTCAGTATTTAACAAGAATTTCGTTAACATTCTTTCTGTTTAAGTCTGGAACTTTACAATCATCTGCAGCATATCCAACTGGAAGAAGAACTAATAATTTTTCATTGTTAGGTCTATTTAATAAAGATCTTAGAGCTGGACCACAGTTTAAAGGTGTAGTAATTAAAGAATTTAATCCAGCAGCTTGAAGAGCACAAAGTAAAATACCAGTTGCAATAGAAGTTGATATTTCGTTATAGTAGTGTTGTTTCTTTTTACCATCTGCTCTTATACCATAAATTTGTTTAAATATCAATATTAAATATGGAGCATCAGTTAAATACTCTTTAATGTGATCAGTTTTTAAAGGTTGTAAATCAGTGGTCCATTGCCGATGCATTCTCTGACTGTAATTAAGATATTCCTCATTTTCAATAATTTCACGTATCTGGGTTTTTATATCGTGATCAGATATCACCTTAATAAGTATAAAAAATTATATTTGAATTTTTTGTTTTTTATATAATATGCATTCATTCAAACTTACACAAAATGTCCAAGGTTCTGTATGAGCGCCACTAGGTGCAGTACCAGCCGCTAAAATGCATTTTTCGATTATTTCATATGGTATTGGTTTTGTACTATATTTCCTAACACTTCTTCTATTGTTTATAATTTCATAAAATTTAAAAGCACCACCTTCTAAAGTAATAGTTGCACCGGGAAATGGTACATGATTTTTTTCATCTAAAGATGGTGTAAAAAAATCTTCTTCAAAAGTATCTTCATTTTCACGACTGAATTCTAATTAGTTAAAAATTAATTTGTTAAATAGTGTCAGAATAAGGGAAATGAAAATTACCAGCTCCAATATATTCAGCACCATCCAAGTTATTATTTTTCTTCGAATGTTTTTTTTTTAAATATAAGGTACCTAAAATTAAAAGTAATATGGGAATTACTAAATTCCAATTATCCAAAATTAAAGATTTTTCTGTAAATATATTCATATTTTTTATTAAAAAATAAGTGCGTCTGAATAAAAGAGAAGATTAAGTGCTACTAAAATTTTTTAATATAAATGAGTTATCTAGCTATTTAATTATTTTTAGGTCAAAAGCTCTGACTGATTTTGTTGATTTTTCCTCTTTTTTATTTCTTGTGAAATGGTTAAGCAATTAACCAAATTTAATATAAATTTTTAAAGATAAGAATTACATATCTACATAATAAAATTACATAATACCGACAATATAAGTGAAATAGATTGATTAGATAATTACCAAAAAATATTATTTTGAATTTTAATTATTCCTGAAAATATGCAATATTTTCGTTAAATTTTTTCGATCCTCGAAATTGCAATTTAGAAAAATCTGAATTCAGATATTCTTTTGCCGAGACTCATAATAATTTAGATCTAATTAAATACTAATTAATTAGGTCTTATCTCGATTTTTGTATAAAATAAAAATAAATTATCAATAATTAACTTCTGTGAACAAACAAAATATTCGAAATGAAAACCAAATATTCAATCATAATTTAATTCATTTAATGTATTTTTAAACAAAGCTTACTTAAACTTTTTGAAACAATTGTGAGTGTTATACATACTATATTCGTACATAAAATTTATATACGAACAACAGTTATATATATGCTTAAATTCTACGGTACCTATTATTTATTGTGCGTGCGTATTATATAATCAATAATCATTTATCAATTTCATTTTAATTTAATAACGATTTTGTTTAAACGTTTTCCCTTTATTTCTGATATTAAGTTCATACTTTAATTTACAAATAAAATATCAATAAAATGCTTTAAACCTATAAGTTTACTTATAAGTACTTTTGTTAATTAAATATTTAAAACAAAAAAACGTTAAAAATAGCTTTTCTATTAGGTATTAATGGTTTGTTCCTGTTCAAAATAACTATTTAGAAATTCTTAATTTATTGACAATTAAAATCGATCGTTTTACTACTAAATAGTATTTTTAAGAAAATATTATATTTTATTTAAACAATATTTATGAAATTAACATAATTTCTGCCACCTATTAATAAAACTTATGTAATAGTTCGTTTTATGGTTGCTAAATAAAATATAAAAAGAAAGTATCTTCATTTGACTCTCTCAAATGTAAAACTAATTATTATATAAGGTTAGTGCAATCTGCTCCATAAGCATCCTGTTACCCTAAAATTAACTGATGAATTTTTAAACACGAAAAATAATATTCTATTTCTATGGATTTCCAGCCATATTGGAATCACTGGACATGCGGAAGCTGACTTAGTAGTAAAACAAGCAACAACAATATGCGAAAATTATTGACCCTGCCTTTAAAATAATTCTTTCTGACTATAAACAAAAAATAAACGGATTGATTAAACAAAAACATAAAATTATAAAGAAAAATACCAATAATAATGAACTAAAAGTTGTAAAACGACAAATTGATAAATGAAAAACTCGAAAGGAATCTATCATCCTAACTAGACTTAGAATTGGTCATACAAAGCTAACGCACGGTTACTTTTTCATTCGAGAAAGTTCCCCAACTAACTGGGAATGCAATTATGTTACACCCATCACAATAAGACATATTTTTAGATATTGCCCAATATAACCAAGAGAACGAAGTTTATTTGATATTATAGTTTCAACCCATTGTTTGATAATAGTCACAGATCTAAGACCAATAATATCATAAATTTCCTTAAAAAATTTAACTTATATGATTAAATTTAAATATCTAGTATGTATATTGATATGTGTATATAATATGTATATATTGTACGAAAACGTACCTATACGTTACAATCCCAATGGAACTTCTGACATGTCACCAAATAAAATCCAGTCAGTGGTCTTAAATTCTTTTTCGAAATGGACTTAAAGCCCACGATCTAGTGGAATTAAGACTCGTAGACTTTAATTCTTTTTTGAAAAGAATTTAAAGCTCATGGGCGTTAAGTTCAAAAGTTTAGGAATTAAAGCCCGCGAGCTTTATTTCCTCGGGCGCTCTGTCACTGCACCTACCTATACATATATAATAAAATATGTATTTTATTTATTTATTTATTTTAGTTCATTGCCCTGCCACATAAATGTGACAAGGAAATTACACAGCCATTCATTTTTAAGCGTGGCTGTAAATGTCGAAAGGAAAAATTATTCTTACGACGTGTGTTGGATTCGGACCCACACTGATTCGGTGTTTACAGGCTCTTACCAACTAGCCAACCGAAGGCCGAGGGTTATTTATATAAGTATATGTACATATAATGATATTTTTGCTTAATGAAGAATATTACAGCTGGTCTTGATTAAAATGGTGAAACGTACCTGAAAGTTGCAATATAAAAAAAGATCATAGGAGAATTAATTGTTATCAATCCTTTGATTAATTAATCAATTTTCCTTGCTTACATTTTATTTGTAAATTAATTGTAGTTGTTCGACCAGACCACAGTAGCCTTCTTTTCTTACCTTATGTGCCTTCCTACCTCTGGTAAATTACAAATTATTTTTTCACATAATTTAGCCAGTAAAAAGCTTTAATGAAATTGAACGATTGTTCTTTAGTCTTGTATATATTTTAAGTTTTTGTTTTTGGCTTTTCCTTTCTTTTTCAGTTTTAGTTTTACATAGTTAAGCAAATGTTTTTTTTTTTTGCTTTTAAAACTTTCAAAATATTATTTATTTGAAATTATTTTGTAAATGAACAAAACAAAACAAAAAAAATTAATTTTATTTTTATTATTTTAACTTTTTTTGACGTCATTTTATATGATTTTATTAAAAAAAAAAACTAAATTTATAAAAGAAGGTAAAAAGTTGAAAGGAAAATAAAACACAATTTGTAAGTACATATTTATGGGAAAAAAGAAAGTAAATTGGAATTTTTATAATATAATTTATTATTTCGTCATAAAATGTGTTTGGTAGGTGTAGTAAGTAGGACCCCAAATCAAGTATTTGTCAGAGTGGTTGATGAATTTGCCTTTACTCATTTTCTTTTTTTTATTTCTCGAATAAAAGTCAATTTTTTTTGTCTTTATTACTTGTTTTTGTTTGGGTTTTTTTTGTAATTTTATACCACAAAGTTTTGTTTTTCTTTGTATTGGTTTTTTAATTTAAACAAAACAACTCTTAAAAATATAAAAACAAAAAAAAAAAAATTAAAATAAAAATATTTCCTAAGAAGAAGAGTACTTCCGTATCTCTTAAGTTTTACTTTTTTTTCCTGAACTCCTTTTATTTTAGATTTTGTTTTATTTTTTTATTTTCATCTAATATCAAATACCAATGAAACTTGTTAAGTTTTTTTTTTTTAACTGATGTTATAAGAAATTTTAGTAAAAGTACCTTTCTTTTGTACATAAGAAAATTTTGTTAAATATACCAAAAAAACAACAAAAATACAAAATAAAAAATAAAGTAAAAGTTCATAAGAATAATGAAAGGAGAATAAAGAAGTTCTGTAGTCATATCGGTTACACGTTAAATAAAAGATAAAGAAAACAAGTCCTGTTCAAAAGTTATATTTGGTTTACGGTTTCTTTTTTTTAATGAAAACTCAGAAAGAGCATTTTTTAAAAATATTATTTTCGTTTATTTTTCTTCATTTGTGTTATTTGAACTTAAATTTTTATTTACTTGTATGGTTTAAGGCACTTATGTATAAAGTAAATAATAGTTAAATTTGGATAAATTTCGATGTATTTCAATTTTACCTAAAGAATTTATTTGTAATATTCTTTAAATTATCTAAAGCAATTAAATATTAAAAAAAAAAAAAAAAAATTGTGGTATTCATAAAAATTATTGACTGATTGGTAAATAATTTTCCAATTATCAATAATTGAACTAAGTTTACGAAATTTTTTCACTAGGAAGTGATGAATGGACAAATACAGATGAAAATATTTAGATTTGATTTAAATATTGTCTTAAATAAAATCTGGAGAAAAAAATCCCTGAGAAAAGTATAATAAATTTCTGTTTAATTTAAAACGAAAAAAAAAAAATTGATTTTGCTTTTAAATGGTTTAAGGTTATTTTAAACATGAAATTTATTTAGAAAATTCGTATATTTTTTTCTTGAGAGAGATAGGAATTTCAAAGACAGCAAGAATACTCACTTGGTAGGTATCAGATTCTTACTAACTAAACTCGCCTCCCCCTTTAGCTAATATAATGGAATGATACTTCTAACTGCTAACGCAGTATATTGGACTGGGAGTACGGAGTAGGAGAAGATAACATTGAATAAAGATAGCATTGATAACATTGAGAACATAACATTGAGAAGATAACATTGCGAAAACATTGAATTACGAGTGGTATTGTAAGGAAACGAACGGCTATCAGTGACGATGGCCGTTTTAAACAAATTCTAAACGCTCTAAACAAATATGTTGTTTAAAATTAACAGAAAAATTAAACAGTTATCTATTTGGGTTAAAAAAAAAAATCTCATGTTTCAAATAATGAATAGAGAATTTAATTTAAATAAAAACTAAACAATTATATAATTATATTACAGAATTTTAAAAATGGAAAAACAAAATAAAAAATCCAAAAAACAAAATGCAATAAGATAAAAAGATGAATTAACCACAAAAATAAAGGAATGTAAATCTCTAAAAGCAATATGTAAAGGAAATGTATGGAGCAGGGTTCATAAATCTTGCATATAAACTCAGAAAAAAGAATATATCTCATATCCTTATTTTTTGAATCAATTTTTTGACATCCTGCTGTGTCAAATATTTTATTTGCTCATAGATTATTTCTGGATCGTTAATGTTGTATTTTTATAACAGTTTGTATATACCATGATAGTCCTTGTTGTGAAAAGCTCGTCATATAGAATGAAATGATTTGTACATGTGTTATTTTTCTTTTAAGTTATAAATATACTATTAATTCAATTATAGTATCACAATTTACACAATTATAGTATCATAATAATTATGTGGTAAATTGTTATGCAAGAATAAAATTTAGAATATCATCATTGTTATAAACAATAAAATAAAAATCATTAAAGAGTCTGTTCTTTTATTTTAAATATTTAAAATCAGTTTCAGGCATAGGCATATTTTGTTCTAACATTTTGTTAAACTGTTTTTTTTTTCTCAAATTTTTTGAATTTATTGTCAATTTCTGGTTTTAAATTTGATGTTTATAAAATATTTTATCAGATACTCTGTACGGATATACCGTAGATTGATTTAATTATTAATACTGCAGTATAGACTGCAGGCTTAGTAAAATAAAAAATTTAAGTATTTTTTTTGTGAAAATTAATGTTAAGCAAAATTATTCTCAAATAAAAGCCTGAATTCTTCAGATTTTAAGAAGTTTTTGAATACTTTGAAAACCGATTTAATTGATGAAATATGTTGTAAAAAAATGTATTTAGTTTTTATTTAAAATAACGATGTTTTACTGTGACAAAAGGAAGAAATAATTATATTTATATTACATAACTTTAAAATATCTCATAGTAAGTTCGTTAATTTTTTTAAAAATACATACTGTATATGTGCTACTGTAACAAATATACCTACGGTTTTTTTTTCACTTTTTATTTTTAAAAGATATTAACTATAGAAGATAAATTTTCTAAAAATTTAAATTTTAAAATAATGTTCTAAAAAAAAGTTTAGTTCATAATATTCTCATTTAGAATTCTGGAATTAAACATTCATCTATCGTTTATGTTTATAAACGTTTTGTAAAAATAAAGTTGTTAAGTAAAAAAAAGTTATTTTTTTTTTCTCTCTTTATTCTTATAATGACAAAACAAATAGATTTTTGTTGAAAATTACATATAACTTTTATACTTTTTCATATAAATAATATTAAAAGTCTTATACTTGGTTTAAGTATCCATATATATTATATATATGTATATATAATAATTTTATATAAAACAAAAAAAGTTTTTTATTTATTTTATTTTTTTTTTATACCAGGACAAATGGTGTGACATTTGAATGACGTATCCTAAATATTCATTGATATTATTAGCTCATCTTTTAAGACAAGTAATATAAATATTGAATTAGTTTGGAATTTTAGAGGAATAGATGGGAAGTGTAGGATGTAAAAAAAAAAATTTATAAAAAATGAGAATTAATAAAACCGAAAATGTCAAAACCTAAATATAAAAATAACTTTAGAAGAGATGATTTAACTGTTAAATGTAATTTTTATTTTTGAGAAGTAAAATATTTAAAAAAAATATATATATTTCCATTATATGTATTATATTTTGTCGCAATAAATGTGTAGGATATGAATTCGCACTCCCACGATGAATACACAATGTGTTTAACAACTTGGCCACCGAGTCCCCAAATGAAAATATCATAAACACTTTTTATCGTAACATCATTGCATACTTTTAGGCGCACTATATATTTTTTTTTGAAAAATATTTAATATGTAATTTGTTTCTACTTTTTCTGAAAGGAAATTAATTAATTTTGTTTTTTTTTTTTTATTATTATATTTGATTCTCTTGGGTCTAATGATTATTATCTTAGTTGTATATTTCTTTATAACAAATAAATTTTTTGTTTTGGTTTTATTTGTTTATTCTTTTGTATTGTTACTTACTAAACACATTCGAATAGGTGTCATAAAGTTGAAGTTCAGAATGAATACATTTAAAAAAAAAGAATAACAAAAAATAATATTACTGAATTAAGGATCGTAATAAACGATATGGAATTTTCTACTTTTAATAGTTATACTTATTACCATTATCATTTTATATTCCAATAATTAAACCTTATATTATTATGATAAGAATAAAACTCAATATATGGATTAAGAGAGAGAGACGTTCAATAATTTTTTAATTTGGTTTCATGATAATGTAATTTATTTGTAATACTATTATAATTAATAAATATATTTATTACCGTCTTTTATTTTATGCAAATTAAAATTCATTTTCTTATATTTTCTATATATTTTCTTGTATGCCTTTAATTTAAAATGAATATAACTATCTTGCATCTTGTTAACTATCTTTTGATACCGATTTTATGTTAAGATATCATTTTACTGTAACGCATTTAGAATTTTTCATATGTATTGTTCTTTGTCGATCCTACATCTTATTATGTTGTTTCCAAATTGAACCTATATTTGAGGCTTATTTAAGTAGTTTTGCTAGACAGATTTGCTTTTATATTTTTTAGACATTCCGTTGGACATACGTTTCGTTTATCGGACATACGTAACATATAGCGTCATTAATAAGAACCATAATTCAAATATGAAGAAAATGTTTTGTTAGAAATTAAACAATTGCAAATATTTGTTAAAACTTGACCGAATTTTTTCCCTTTCATTCTTGTATGCGTACAGTCTTTGTTTTTATAAGACAATCGACACGTTAAAATACGATAAAGGTAAACCTTGTTTACATAGTTAAGGACTTAAACCAGTATAATATTGAAATTTTAACATATTTTTTTTTTTACCTTTTCAATTTTAAATAAAATCTATTTCTTTTTTTTTATTATTAATTAGTGATTAATAATTTTTTTCATTTTTTATTTGCAGATGTTTTCTGAAACTTTAAAGTGATTAAAATCCTAAAGGAAGATCAATTTAAACATAAGGAAATAAATTGTAATTCTAAAATAATATTTTCGATTTGAATTATTCTGATATTGTGGTAAAAAAAAAAACAAAAAAAAAAAAAAAATTACTAAAAAATATTTCGACATAAACAGTATCAGTGATATGGATGGGAATGATCGAATAACATTTAATTATCAGCATCACTTTAATTCCTATCATCTTTGCTCTCAACATTTACATCAGTCAAATACTAAATTTATGACATCAACTATATCAAATTTAAATTTAATAACAGATTTAATATTAACTCTATCAATGTTTTCTGAAAAAAAACAACAACTAAATACTGAAAAGGAACAACAAATATTACATTCTATCAAATCAATTTCTCAAAAATCAAAATTAAATGAAACTAATCAAAATAAGTTTACAATTGGAAAAAAATGTATTCAAAACAAAAGTTTTTTAAGTTGTAGATATATTCAAAATATTTTTTCTAATTACAATAAGACTTTTGTTAATAGTGATTACATTAATTGTAACAATAGTTACTGTAATGATTTTGTAGATATTAATAATAAAAATGTTCATCATAATACAGTAAATATAATGAAAACAAATAATAATTATAAAAATATATTAAAAAACGATAAAATTATATTAGAAAAATTTCGAACTAGTAATAAAAATCAAAAATTTTCTTCAAATAATAGCTGTAGTAAAAATAGTAGCAGCTGTAATTGTAATAGTTGTAGTTGTAGTTATAAACATAATAAAAAAATTAGTAATTTAAATAATAGGTAAGTCTGATATATTTTTTTTTTTAAATATTTAAATTATTTTTTAATTTTTTTATTTTAATTGCATATTTATAGGATTAATAATTGTAATAATAATATTTACAATAAAAAATTTACTTCAAAATGTTGGAGTAATGATTTTAATAGTTTTAAAAATTATTGGAGAAAAATTTTATCCTGTTTAGCTGTTATTATAATGACAGTTAATAATTTAATAGTATTTAGAATGACAAATTTTAGTCATACATTATCAACATTAACTTCATCAGTATTATCATCTGAAACACAATCATCAATTAAAGGGCACAAATCAACTTCGGCATCAGCAACAACAACAATATTAAATGTATATAATACAAATAGTAGTAGTAATCCTTTAACATCAATATTCTCATCTATAATATTCTTAATATTATTCTTAACAATTATTATTACAACAACGACAACACCTTGTGTAGTAGCAGGTTCAACAATTTCTCCACCGAAAATTGTTAATGCCGAAGTGCCAGAATCTAATATATTAGATAATAGTGTTAACCATCAACAGCAACAACAGCAGCAGCAACAACAAATACAACAACAACAGCATCAACAATATAATCATCATCAAAATCATCATCAATATCATCATCATCAGCAACAACAACAACAACAACAATATCATCAAGTATCAAAAATTAATGAAGCTTATAGTAGCAATGGGAATAAAATATGGGATAATTCAAATTTAAATGAAAATTTAAATGATATTGTAAATGATAGTAATGATAGTGGTGATGGTGATGTTATTAATAATGAAGATGATGATGATGATGATGGTGATGATGATGATGATACTGGAGATGGTAGTCATGCTAGTATTAGAAATATAAAAGATAATGATAAAATAAATAATATGGATAATATAAAAAAAGAAATCAAAAATTATCATTATCATCGTAGAAGAGAAATAAATAGTACATTAAATGTTACATTTACAACAACAGAATCTTCAATATCAATGACAAATATTAATACCGGAGCTACAAGTACTTTTTTAAAAGATGGTGTTAGTTATTCATTAATATCTAATATTACAAGCGGTATAAATTCAAGTATACCCACAACAACTCAATTACCGCCATGTGAATCAAGAATCTTAGAAAGAATTCCACCTGATCCGGTAAGTTATGATATTTTAATTAAGAGATATATGTAATAAATTTTAAGTCTATAAAAAAATGATGTATCGACTGTCAAAACTGTCGACTGTTAAAATTTTATTTTACTTAAATTCTTCAGTCAAAATTTCTATCCTATAAATTTAATTTTAAATAATAGAATAGTGTTTATTATCAATTTAATATAAGTTTTTTTTTTTTTGTAAATTAAGGTTTTCAATTAGTCTTATTCCTTTATATAATTTTTAAAACTCAATTGGGTGAAAATTAAAGATTTAAACAAAATTTAGAAAGTAAAACATTACAAATTCAACACTTTATTTATTTTTTTTTTTTGGAAATTTATTTTGTATCTAATATTTTTTATTATTTATTTTTTGTTTATTAAATTGGAAATTTTAATTTAAATTTTACCTTTTTAACACCAGATTTTTTATAAAAAAAAAAAAAAAAATAAAAAAAAAAAATACTTTTTTTAAAAAAAATTAAAACTAAAAAACAGTAAAGGAAAATATTTTTGTTTCCCTTTAAAAATAAAAAAAAAACAAAAAAACAAAACGAAAAATATAAGAGAAATTAATTTTTTTTCTCTGTTCAAGTGTTCGTGTTTTATTTTATTAAAGACAGAACACAAAAAAATAAAAAAAAATAAAAAAAATAAAAAAAACATTAAAAAAATTCTTTTCACAACAACCTTAAAATTCGATTTTCTTTTAGCCTATTTGATATTCAACGGGCAATTCTATATATTTCTTCTTTTTTAGTTATCCTTCAATTTTTTCTTTTAATACATATATATATATTACATATATATACATATATATTAATTCTTATATAGAACAGGGATTGAAAATCGGTAACATGAGTGCCAAAAATTAAAAAAAAAATGAAAATTAATGTATTTTTTAAAAAGATGTAATAATGATGAATTAAGTAATCACATATACATAGATATTTATATAAAGTTTCAGAGTATACATATATATATATATACAAAATTTTATTAACGATTTACAAAATTTAAAAAAGGAAACTATTAATTAATATTTTATTAAACTACTAAGAAAATCACAAAATAATTATACCATTATATTTGGCACATTTATGGTAAAATTTTTTGTTTTTGGCATAAACAATAAAAAAAAAAAAATAAAATTAATTTGCTATAACTGATTTTAGTATATAATATGTATGTTTTGTATGTGAAGGAATCCTTCTTATAGGTGATATATTAAGTTTTTGGGGTATTTTTTTTTTTTTTTTTTTTTTTTTAAGCTCAATCTTCAATTCGCTGTTGGGAAAAAATACGTGTTTAGAAATTTAAAATTTTATTACCCATTTCTTAGATGGTACTGGATAACAAATAAGTTTCATTTGGGAAAAATAATGTATATATATGGTACATATATATTATAGTTATATATATAGTTATATGCGGTTGAAATATACATATTCATATATTTCTATATAATCAAATAGATATATATATATATATATAGGTGTAAAAATAATTATTTTCAAATATATATCAGTGATTATATAAAAACGTGTTTAAAACATTCAACACTGTTTTACATATATACATATAGATAAAAACACACATATGTATACATATATAATATTTTTTATTAAATTTCTTTAGTATCACTTTTTAAAAATTTTTATGGATTTGTTATTTCGTTTATAAAGTGTTAGTTTTTGAAAATGAATTTCTCAAAAGTGTTAGTTTTAAAAGTTGAAAAGAGAAAACAAAAAAAAAAAAAAAAAATAAAATAAAAAAGAAAAGAAAAGAAAAATAAAATAACGTTTTTTTGTTTTTTTATAAATTATTTGTTGTAATCAAGAATCATAATTTGTTATTTTTCTAAAAACTTGAAAAATTGACCCGAAATGATGAGAAAATGCCGATTTACTTTTCGATATTTAATGTTTCAATATATTTTATTGAAAGTTACAATTTTTTTTTCAGCCCTCTAATAAAAAAATACAGAAAAAAAAAATAAAAATAAAAAAGTTAACTCTATTAAATATAAAAATTAAATATATTTGACGTGTGTATTGTTGTGTTTTTTTTTTTGACCTTTTGAAATCAAAAAATAAATTAGAAATTATAGAAAATATTTAATTTATATGAACGAGTAACTACTAACTATAGTTGATTTTTAACTTTCTTCTTAATTTCTCATATATATTGAAATTCATACTTACGATTTAAAAAATTGATTAGTAATTAAAGTTTTTTTGTTATTAATATAAAAAAAATCCAAAAAAAAAAAAAATTAATTGAATTGGATATAAATTAGATAGGCATATTTTCATATTTTTATTTATGAAAAAAATCAAAGAAAAACAAAAAACAGCTGGAATAGGAAAATTTAATATTAGTTTTTTTTTAATAGGGTTATTTACATTATATAAGAGCTACATTATATAAATATATATATATATATGTATATGAAATATGTGTATATTATCTACGTATTTCATGGACAAAATTATAAAACTAGAAAAAAAAGTTTTCACAAAAAACTTTTTTCATAATATTTTTCTGTTTCAAAACATTTGTAAAAAATGTGAAAATGGTCCTTGTAAAATGGCACTTGGGGCTGATGCATTTCTACCAAAAGCTTTTCAATTTGAAATATTAACATCACAATTTCAAATATGAAATTTTATCGTATTCCGTTCTACTACTTACTTGGACTTTAGAAGTGCCCACAAACAGACAGACACACAGAGAGACAGACGGACAAACAGACAGACAGACACCACTCCAAAAACACTTAATTCAGATTTCTATGTATTGTATTTTGTATATATATATATACAAAATTCTTAGATTTGAAATTTTGGTGCCATACTGTATGCGATTGGTCGGTCATAAAAATATAAAAGCCAAATTGCTTTATTACAGAATCTCAAAAAAAAAAAAAAACAAAACTAAGAAAAAGAATTTATTGCAATCGCGATAACATATAATGAAAACCCATTGATATAGAATCCTACTACTTCCACAATTTATTCCGACTTTAAGGATAACTTTTTTTTATCAATTTTAACACTTTAAATTTGAATAACATCAATATAACAGGAAATAGCAGTCATAAAATTATGAAGATATTAAAGAAGGATATTCATTTTGCCTTTAATATTTTGAAAACATTGATGATTATTTCAGCGTTTCAGTTCTAAATTTTCAGTTTTCTGAAAAATATCTAATTTCTAGCAATAATATGAAATAAAAATACAAATTTCGAATTTATTTATAAGCGGAGTGAATTCTACATTGTCTTAAAAGTTGCATATGTGTGTTGTAATTTAATACAAAGTAACATGTTGTGGTTTCTAAATAAATACTTAAACATTATAATAAAATATAAAATGTTTCTGCCGGGTCTGGTACGAAATCTCGTTTTACAAAATCTCGTTTTTATAAAATATCGGTTGACAAAATCTCGGTGGACAAAATCTTGTTTTTACGAAATTTCGGTGGATAAAATCTCGTTTTTTTGAAAATATAATTTTTTTGAAATTAATTTTCTTATTTTATATTTCTTTTTAATTATGTCAATATTAAATTTTTGTTTTATTTTTGTTAGTCTTAAACAATTTATGTTACAATATAAGTGCAACAATAAATATTCTGTAAAAGGCAAATAACTCTGATTTTGAATCTATCTCTAAAATTCTCCATAATTCGAAATTCTACCGAGATTTTCACAAAACGAGATTAAAAACAAAAAGAGATTTAAAAAAAAACAGAAATTTTCAAAAAAAAGATTTTATCCACCGCGTTTTTATAAAAACGAGATTTTGTAAAAATTAGATTTTGTCCACCGAGATTTTGTACCGCTCTGCTCTCCTTTCTGCCAAAGGCTGACCCGTTATATTTTCAAAATCAAACTTATTTTGCAAAAATGTATTTATATAACTTTAATGCAAATTTCATTCCAACCTTATTGTCGTTTTTGTATAAAAAATTAGACTAATAAAATCAAAATCTTATAGATCAGTTTGAATATATTATATTAGAATTTTGTTTGTTTTTTTATAATTTCTAACTTAAACTGGCTTAAAAAATCAATATTACTCCTTTTTTTATTTCATTTTGTTTTTTTTTTTTTTTGCAAAAAAAAAAAAGTTGAATCCTTTGATAAAAGTTTTAGCTTGACAAACTGTTGATTGTTTACTTATTGTAGATTTACTGAAAGATTTTCTCTTTTTATATATTGTATAAATTATATATATATAAGTAGTATATTCACATACATATAAATATATAGAAAAAATAAATAATATTATATAACTATTTTATTTTTAATGTATTGTTTTAACAGTTTTATTGTGTATTTTTATGTTATTAATTTGCCAACAGATGTCATTCACATTTAACAAAAGGAATTTATGTTATAACTACATATTTTAGAGACCGAATTAATTCAGACTCCTAAAAAAGTTTGTTTTTTTGTTAATTTTTTCTTACAATATCAAAACAAGCAAAAATATTCAACAAAAAAAAAAAAAAACACAACTAAATAATAAATAGATATTTTTAGATTTTTTAAATATTTTGGCAGGCAGGACCTTTTCTTTAATCAAAGGATACAAGCAATAAAGATAAATTAGAAAAAAAAAAAAAAAAAAAACAAAATGTATATGGCAAAATTTATATGGAAAAACAAATAATCATGAACCCATAATTTGTTATGTATTTTGTTTTGTTTTTATATTTATTTTTTTTTTTTTAGTGTTTTTGTTATATAACTTCATATATTCGTCCTTTTTAATCTATCATTCGAAAATATTTCCTTTTTTTTTTTTAAATTAATTTATTTTCGTATTAAGTTGATAAATTTCCTTCCGCCTTTTTGCATTATTATTATTCTTGTTTTTTTTTTTTTTTATTATTATTTCTATTATAATAAAATATAAATAAAATTTTTCATCTCACCCAAATAAATTATATTATATAAAAAAAAATTTATATTCATTCTCTTAAATACAGATTATAATTATGTAATTTGATGGAAGTGTATATTATATGGATATACATATTAGTACAGTGATGGTACTTTTAATTTTTACGTATTTTTATACGTACTAAAAAAAATTTTTTTTTTTTTATTCTTACATTGAAATAATATTAAATCCAATTTTTTGAAGAACTTCTTTAAGTAGTACATATTTAATTACATACTAATAATGCAATGCTAATTAAATTACATTAAAATCAAATCAGAAAAGAATGAAGCCAGCTGATTGTTGGCAAATAATAATAAATTCTTAGAATTTCTAAAATAATCGATTATTATACGAATTTAAAAAAAAAATTTTTTTTTTTTGCAAGGGATAGTGGAAAACATTGAAAGTCACTCAAAGGAACTGCCCGGATTCCTAAGGGGAATTGTTGGACGTTTACCAACCAAAATCAAACTTTAGGATGGGGTTATTTTAATACATAATGATATATAATGTATAATATACAGTTTGGTTTTGAGTAAAAAGATGAGGGAGGATTGTAGATGAGGGAGGATTGAGGGAGGAGTAAAAAGATAAGGAAGATGGGAATTGTTATATTTATGTATATAATATTTTACTAACTTTTGTTTATGATTTATTATGCACATTCTATTACTTAAATTTTTCTTAATATATAAAAGCACCACTGTATTAAAATGTAATATGTTTATTATAATATTGATAAGTATTTTAATATACATAAATGCATATTATATAAATGTTAACTATTTGAATACATATATGATTACAATATTAGCAATTAATTCTTATTTATACAAAAAGGTAAAATTCAAGAAAAATCAACATAAGAATCCAATTTATAATATTAAAATATATAATAATTATGTATACATCTTAAATATACGTATGTATTATTTATGTATATTATATATTTATATACAATGTGTCAAGCGAGAAATAGATAATATGAGCCTATAGCCTTATGATTCTATATTTTAACTTTATATCAACTAAATATCTTGAGGACTTAATAATAAAGTGCTTTACTTAATAATAATAAAGCATATAGGTCAATAAGATTGATAACAAAACCCAATCAACCAAAGGAGTTTCTTAGAAGAGCTTTAGAAAATTTATAGCAAATGAAATTTTCTACTAAAGTTTATCAAAAGTTACAATTTTCTTCCAAAGATTTTTCCAATCTTTTCACTGTTCTTTTCTGTTCTATTATTTACAACTTGTGGGATATCCTGTATAAAAATAAATTATTAGGTATTTATGATTATGTTTTTGATTATTATTAAAGATATATGTATGACGAAAATCAAATAGTTAAAAACCTCAAATTCTAATATTTCAATTAATTATAGAAGAGTTGATAAAACTAACACAGTATACAAATATACTTACATAATAAATACATATATTAAACTAGTATATATATATATACATTTTTAAAATATCCTTAACAAAAAAAAAATATTTTTTTGAAAATTACATATTTCCATATTTATCACATTAATGATGAATAAATTTTTTATTAATTTTCAATAATATAACATGCCTTTAAAATTGTTTTTATATATAAGTATATTATATATCCATAGGTATATAAAAACATATTATGTATTTTATATATTTATACATGGGTAAAACATAATTTCGTTTTTTGTTGTTACAGTTCGTACAATTTTTTTTTTTTTGTTTTGCAACCAATCAGAATTCCCTATTTTACAAATCATAAACAATATATTGTCGTATTTTATCGTTATTTAAGACGAAAGGAAAAACTCCTTTAGTATTTAAAATTTCTTTTTTTTTTTGCAGAATTATACCGAGTATTATGAAATTATTAATTAAATATGTATGAAATTATATAAATTTATAAAAACAATTATTTAATAAATTTTAAATCAAAACTGTAAGAGATTGAATAAAATGTAGCGATATATTTTTAATTATTTCATTAAATTACTTCTTTAAATTTTAAAGTAGGTAATAATTTTAATTTAAAGGAAAAAATGCTTTTAAGTTTTTATTCCTACTTTCTTAATTATATACAAAATGGCATTTTTAACATTTCAAACAAAACTGGAAATAAAATGTTTATATGAATTGGCAGAATATTATAGAAAAAATTTAATAACGAATAAATTATACAAGGATCTTTCAGTTTTTCATAAGGATTATAGAATTATTATTACAAGACTGTATTTTATTTGATTGTATACAGTCTCTGCACGCTAATATATATGACACGCTCCACAAAATATTATTAAATGTTAAAAATAAATGACAATTTTGGTAATTTGGTATTCATAAAATCTGTTAATTTATTTAAATATTAAACATAATTTAACATAATTAATTGAATGTTGTTTCTATCAATAAACATTGACCGATTACTAAGTTTTCAATAAATAAATTTATATTTTAAAATGCATTATTTTATATTATTTTTCATTATTGAGCCTATGTATGAAAAATTTAAATATATCAGATGGTCTTTATTCATAATTACTTTTTATTATACATTATAATTGATGCTAATTTCTGTAAAGGTTATTATATCATGGTTAAAATTTAGGGCTCATAAATTTGAAACATAATTCTTCAAACAGGAATCTCTATACTATTGTTTCTCTCCCATACATTTTGCTATATTCAATTTATGAAAACTACGATTTTTTCTCTGTAATGCTTCTATTGTTTGTATAATTTATTACAATATCAGGGTTTCATTATACCCGTACGATAAGGATCGGGTATATTAAAATTGATCCTCCGTTTGTAACACCTCGAAATAAGTTAGCTATAGATATACCTTCAAAGGTATGGATCGGATCAGAAAAAAATTCTAAGTCGATTGAGCTTTGTCCGTCCGTCCGCCAGCAAGATAACTCAAAATCATAAAAATATTATTTTTATTATTAACAACTTTTTTCTGTAGCCCTACCCGTTACGGAGCTACAGCCCCTCAAACTTTGAAAAAGTCCTATTTTTAAATGCATATGTTTCAATTTAAAAACTCTAAAAGACCGGAAATTTTTTTGCCTCTATAAAACAATATCAAAATTATGCAATATTTTGTAATTTACTATTTAAATTTTCCGTTATGTTAAACCAAATTTTGCATGATATTTCTTTTTAACTTTTAGATCCCCACATTTTTTTTTTGAAATAGAGCCATGCAATTTTAACTGCTGATAGATATCATAAAAATATTAATTTTATTTTAACAACTTTTTCTGTAGCCGCACCCGTTACGGAGGTACAGCTCCCCAAAGTTCGAAAAAGCTCTATATTTAAATTGTTATAACACAAGTTGTATAGGGTATATCTTCAATTTGAAAACGCCAAACGATTACTGCTTTTATTAGTTTTAAAAATATAATATATACAATAAATATATACTTGTGGTTGTGGCATAGGGTGTCTTAATTTACCGTTATGCGAAACTCAAATTTTGCTAAATTCTTGATTCCTTCTATCTTCCAAACGGTTTAAGTTAAAAACTTGAAATTTTGAGAGAAGTTAAGTCTTTGAAAATAAATATGAGTTATTTCAGAAAATATTTTTTATCGCCCCCCATTTCGGAGCTGTAACTAAAACTAAAAAACTAAAAAATTCTTTATTTTTAAACACTTGCAACTTGAACACCTGTCCAAATTTACTACGGGTATCGGGTATTTACTACGGAGTTGACTAAAGCAACTGTATTCTTCCTCGTTTATTTAATGGGATTCATTTTTAGTATAACAATCATGTTATATAGTTTTTACATACATATATTATGTACCTAAATAAATTTTTAATTTTAGTATATTTTTTTTTTAATGCATTTCTCTGCCATATAAATGTGGACAGGAAATTACACAGCCTTTCCTGTTCAGGCGTGACTGTAAATATCGTAACGAAGAATAACTCTTACGACGTGTGCGGGATTCGAACCCACACTCCCTCGGTGTTTATAATTCCAGCGTAATTTTTATACGCTCTTACCCACTAGGCCACCGAAGCCACAATTTTAATATAATAATAAAAAAAAAAAAAACAAAAACATTAAATACAATTTCCAATTTTTTGAAGTATTATGGTTCCGTATTATTATTGATATCTTATAAAGTATATGATATATTAATTATTTTTTGCCATTAATTTGAACCCAATGACGAATGGTAGCTAAATTAAATTATTTGTATTTTGTATTTTAGTAAGTTTTCTTTTTTTTTGAATGATCGATCTTTAATTTTAAAATCTTTCTCTTGATTTTTTTTCCTTCACAAGCCTGTCACAATATTAACTAGATAAAAAATAAAAAAGTTTTTATTTGTACTAGGATTTGAACATGTACCATCTTAATGAAATATCGATACTCCACAGTATCATAATGGTTTGATTATTTCTAACGGTTCTGATAGGTAAATTAAACCCTATACTAGAATTATATTCTTAAAACATTATTATCTGTCAAATTATTATTTTCACATATAAAATTTTAAGTTATTTGCTTAAATTATGTTTTTAAAATGGTATAATAAGATAGAAAATCTTCAACAAGTTGACATGTCGAGAGTCGTGACGCTATTTTAAAACTCAAAATTTAAAGTCATTTGTTAAAGAGAATAAAATCATGTCTTTAGAAGTGTAAAATGATGGAAAATCGTCAACAAGCTGACATATAAAAAAGGATCAACGCTTATAAATTTTTCTAATTTTAAAAGGACGTTCTGTGTTAGCAAGATAAAATTAAAATGATTAATTAAATAAAATCAAAAATATTCATTGTTTTAAACTGAAATTAAAATTTTCCTTACTTTTAACCGACTCATTAATTTTTAACATCATATTCATATGTATGTCTGAAACTATAATATGAACCATTTAATGTTTTTATTTTTCGATTATTTTATTGATATTGAATATTTTAGTTCTCTAATTATATATTTTGTAATATTTAAAAATAAACAACATTTTTTAAATCAAAACATCAATTAATATATTTTTATTTTTCTTCTTTCTACTTTTTTCTTTACATAATTTAATCGTTGTATCTACTTGAATTTAAAATGTATAAAATACATATTAGCTGTTTGATGTTGAAGATATTTGTATTGATGCTGCCAAAGAATTTGCTGAATTTTTATCAACAAAATCATCATTATCAATATTAGAAAATTCACAACAATCATCATCTTTATCATCTTCGTTATCATCATCATCATCGTCATCATCGTCATCATCAACTAATGGATCTGGAGTTAATACACAATCAGGATTGATAGATGATATACGAAAAAAAGCCAATAGTATTGCTAATGAAGCATTACAAATGGATGAAAATCTTTTAGCATTTGCAATTGCATCACCAAGTTTACATATAGCTGTTGTTAAATTCCGGGATAATGTTACGGTTTGTGTTTCATTTATTATTCAGATTTGTTTTCATAATATACATGTTCTTCTTTTTGTTTTTATTTTCTTATTGATATTTTTTTTTTTTTAGTTATTTTTACCATTGTATTTTGTTTTTTTTTTTTTCATTTTGTTATGCTGTCGCTTTTCATTATGTACAACAATCATGTTTTATGTTAAAATTGTTTTGATTTTATATTTTTTATTTTTTATTTTCTTTTTGTTATTTTATTTATTTTCCAATTTTAAAGTCTTGCATTTCTATTATTTTAAATAGAAAAACAAAAGTTTAATGGTTTGACGGGGTGCAAATGTCAATAATATAGTGGTATTGATTTGATGATGGTTGTGGTGGTGGTGGTGGTGAAAAATAAAAACACGTTCAGTAAATACTTTTTCATAAGAACATTCGTTGGGATATTAAATTTTATGAAGCTTATTTTTTTATTAGTTTTTTATTTATATTTTTAGGAAAGAGACAAAAAAAAAAAAAATTGAATAAATTTGATAATGGCAACGATAGGATACCAACGATAGGATTTATTTTTTTTATTTAATTCGAAAAGCAAATTTTTTATTTTTCAAATTCAATATACATAAAACTTGATGCAAATTTAAGTCCCGGGCACACATGCGGACATAAAAGGCAAAGAGTTCTTTATATTATAAGCTACAAATAATATTAATATTAATTTGGTACGACGTAAATAAGTAAACTCTGGCAGTTCTTTATTTTTAATCGAATAGATTAATCTAGCAAAATTCTTGTTTATTACAAATTGGATCAGAGAATTTTTGTTAAGATCCTTTTGCTCTTTGATGTTAAGTGTAATTAAAAAGCAAATCTTAAATTAATTTTCAGATTTATAATACCATTCTCAATTTTTTTTTTTGTTTTTAATAATATAATAAAATTTTAAGTTATTGTTTCCAAGTTGTTTTTTTTTTGGATTTTAGTCATAAAAACTGTTTCATTTTGATTTTATTAATTTTTTTTTTGAGTGAATTGAAAGGAAGCTATGCTTATTAAAGAAAATAATATCACATAATCTGAAATATATTTTTGTATTATTCAAACTACTTATATTAAAAATATTATTTTAAATTGCACTTTTGTAATTAAATTATTTATTATAAATAAAAATGATTTTTAAAAATGTCATGAAAAGGATGTAAAGTTTTATTTTTGAAATTTTTAGTTTTTAACTGACATCACTAAAAAATTATTAATTTTTTTTTTTTTTGTATATTTATTGTAATGTGCAGTTTTCATTTTATAGTTTTAAATCATAATAAATTTTCTTTTTAATTTTCAATAGATGTTAAAAATTTCTTAACTATTATTAATAACTTATAAATATTTTTTTTTTTTGTTTTAGATCCCAGTACAAGATGTACATAATAAAGCCTTTTTGGGAGCTTATTGGAGAGAATTGGGATTGGCGTGGAATAATTCTGATGGAACTCATGAATGGGGTGCACCATTTCGTGATTGTAATGCATTGCCTGGTAGATGGTTATGGCCTTATAGAATATCTGTTATTGATTCAGGATATAAGTAAGTTTTAAAATTTCGTAATGCCTTACATTCATAATTAATTAATTTTCGGTTTATTATTGTTTTTAATAGAATTGTTGCAACAGCTTTTATAGCAGCTGATATTGATCTTTGTAATGATAATTTGGAAGATATTTTTGGAAAAAAGCATGGGTAAAAAAATTTATAAAATTAAAAAAATTTTTTTTTTAAATCTAATTTAAATTTTATGTTTTCTAATGTATATATAGTTGTGATCGTGATACAACATTTTGTTTAATGACTGGTGATCCAAAACCATCAATAATAAATCGAGATGGATATACGTGTATATGTCGTGATTCATATTATCTGCCAAATTCATCAACACAAGGATTTCGTTCTGAATTAGTAGAAAATTTAAGTTCTGATATGGAAAATAATTATACATGTATACCATGTCCGGGGGGTTGTTTTACATGTGATCAAAATGGTGTTTGTTTAATGGGTGGTCATGATCATCCAGTATCAATGGAAATGTTATTTAAAGCATCTGTTGGTTCAATATTAGGTGCTTGTATGTTATGTTGTCTGGTATTAGCGATTATTGTTTTTAAACGTAGAAAAAGTAAGGTAAGCAATGAAAAAGTACATAAAGCAAAAATAGACTAATAAAAATAATTATATAAATGAAAAAATAATTAAAAATAAAATTTAATTTTTAGGCTATAGCTACTGGTATGTGGACTGTTTTAGAAACAATTGTTCTTGGAATATTATTACTTTATGCATCGGTAAGTATAAAATATTTTTTCAATTAATATTATATTTTTTTACATAAAATCTATGAGTTCTGAATCATTCTTTGTTTTTAATATAAATTTATATTTACTTTTACAGTATATTATTAAAACCATTTTCTAAAATTACAAGTGAAATATAGTGTAAAAAAGTTAAAGTGAGTTTTATCGTTATCTAAAAGTGCTGATGACAGTATATATAATTAATTTTCTGTTAAATTATATTATTAAAGTGATACCTATTTATTAAAATAAAGCTATGGGAATTACTATTAGGATGGCCCTATATTACCTCTGTTTACAATAATTTACAATAGTGAAAAAGGAAAATACGAATTTTTCTCTCACAATTCACTTGAGTCCTGAGTGTTATTAAATTATTTTTCTGTCATATCTTTCCCTTTTTTACTTCGCTATCGCAATTTTAAAATACTTCGAAGATTTTTTTCATGATGTTCTGTATTTTACTGATAATCCTACAAGACATATTAAATTACATAATACATAAAATAGAAACTTATCTTATTTTTGAATTAAAAATTCAATTAATTTTCTTTCCCTATATGATAATAACTTAATAATAAAGAAACAAGCAAGTTAAATCAAAATAAATTGCACCAATTTTTATATTAATGGAACACGTATTTGAGAGACAAATTTAAACATTTAAGGTTTTTTTTAAAATAAATGTATATGTAGTTAAGGTTAATCAATAACATTCTAAGTTTAGCATTAAGGAACTCTATAGATAATCATTTTGAATAGATATTGGATTGAGATAAATATTACAAGAAAATAAATATATTTTTTTTCTTTTCAGGTTGCACTTCATTTTTTACCAGCATCAACAACACGTTGCCTATTAGAGCCATGGTTCCGTGAATTGGGTTTTATGACATGTTATGGTGCAATTATATTAAAATTATATAGGCATTTAGTTGAATTTAGAACACGTAAAGCTCATCGTTGGGTATTACGTGATGTCGATCTTTTAAAATATTTGGGTACAATGGTATTTGCTGTTATTTGTTATATGTCAGCTTTTACAGCATCATCAATTGATTTAATTGAAAATGCTGAATTATTTGGTTTACAAGAAGTTCAAACTAATACATGTGTTTCATTAAAATGGGAGTATGTAACACAAGTTAGTGAAATATTAATAATATGTTTTGGTTTAAATTTAGCATTTGCTAGTCGTAATGCTAATACGCAATTTAGGGTAAGTTTTTTTTGTTTTTGTTTTATATACTCGTAATTATTTTATTAAATATATTCTAAGTTAATATTATTAATAATATATATTATAATATTAATATTATTCTAAGTTAATATATTATTAAATATATTCTATATTTTTTTATTTAATTATTTAGGAAAGACAATTCCTTGTAGCAGCTTTAATAATAGAATTCATAGTTTCATCTTGTTTTTATATATTAAGGGTAATTTATCTACCTGAATTAAGTCCAGGTGCCATATTTTTGGCGCTATTTATACGATCACAATTAACAAATACAGTAACATTGGGTTTGGTATTTTTACCAAAATTATGGTATCAACATAAACAGGTAAATTTAAAAGAAAATTATATATGTATAAAAAAAAAATTTTTTTTTTTCTTTAAATAAAATTATTTTTAAGTTTAATTTTAAATTTTAATTGCTAAGCTGTATTATTAAAAGAAGAATTATTTAAAAAAAAAAGAGAAAAAATTGTTTAAAAAATTAATTTTTTTTTTCGATAATTGTTGGCTTAAAAATAATTGAACAATTGAAATAATTTATAATAGAATGTTACAGATATAAATATAAAGAAATTCGAAATTTTTGAGGGAAAGATAAAAAACAATTTAGAGAGTAGGATATTTCTATGATCTAGTTATAAAAATACTAAAAAAAACACAGATTTTATTATTTTACTGGGTTATTTTAACCTACTACTCATATACTGACAAAAAAGTTAACTGACCACGTGGATAAGAAATGACAATTCAATTATTTTTAACCTAAGACAAGATATAAAGTATTTTAGTTTCTCTTTAGTATACTCTGCCATTTAATATATCATATCCATCGATATAATGTAATTAGTAAAACTAGACTTTTGTTAAATTGCCTACTCATCTAAATTTGAAACTTATTGAATTTTTTAAATATTTATAAAACATTGTTAAATATTTTGAAATTTAACTTAAATGGCACTGCGAAATAAAGTCTAAAAATTAAAAATGAAATAACATCTAAAATTTTCCTATTTTATGATCTAATATTTAGGAAAACATCTAAAAAATTTTTGGTGAAATAAGATCCTAATTAAGAATAAAATAATATTAAAATTGAATTAAAATTAAATCTAAAAATGAAAAAAAAAAATTTATTTTTCGAAAATCAAAACAAAATCATAAAACATTGCTTATAATTTCATATAAAAACGTACAAATAATCATTATTAAGTGATTCGGTAGTAAAAAAAAAGATTTTTTTTTCTGAAAATCCCAAGCATTATATAATAAATAATAAATACTGTAAAAATTGTATATAACGCTGATTTTGCAACCAACTTTAAAATCCTTTCTAATTATTTTTTTTTACATAAATATTTTAACATCAAAAAATTTAACATTTGACATTTTTTTTTCAAAATATTTTTTTCGACAAAAAGACTGGCTACTGGAAAAATTTTGCATTTTTTTTTAGATGTTATTTCATAAATTTTTATTGGCTCATTGTATGTTTTACATTTAAACGCTATTTTGCAGTCCCAATCTAAATAAGACTGAATTTTATTAAATTAATTTTGAGATTTAATAAAATTATCATAGAGAAATCATCTTAAATAAAATTATTTCTAAAAATTTGTATTATTGTTCAATTATTTATTTTATTCCAATTCAAAAGTATATTATAATTATTAGATTTTGATTTAGAATTATTTTTTAAAAATGTTTTTGTTTTTGCTTTTTTAAAATGGAAACAATTGAATGTTTCTAAATGTAAAATTACAAAAACAAAAAAAAAAAAAAAAAAATATTTATACATAAAAAGTTGTTAATTGGATTTTGCAAAGCTATGAAGTTTTATTATAATTTGTTACTCTTAAAAAAGTTCCTAAAAAGTAAAAAATAAAATTGTTTTTGTTTTTTTGTTATTTACAAAAATTTTTCAAACTATTTTTTTTTGTTTAGTAATTACAAATAAATTCAAACTATCGAAAGTCCTCTTTTTTTTTTTTTTTTTTTTTTTGTTTTAATTTTATAAATTTGTTTTTTCAAGGATCGATAATTGTTTATTGCATGCAATCTTGTAACATTGTAAACATGCTATATATTAAGTTATACATAGATAAATACGTATGTAATATACGGTTTTCATTTAAGAAAAATTGATTAATTATTTATTAAAAGATATATATATTATTATTTAGTTAACTCTGTACATACCTATATATCTACACATAATACATATATATTTTTGAAGGTATTTTCAATTAAAATGAAAAATTGAAATTTTACTATGCTGTAAATAAAAATTTTGAAATACTCGCCAAAATGTTTTTTTTTTTTCATAATAAATGTGCTGTCCTAGTTTTTTTTTTTATTTTTTAAACTTCATTTTTATTATTTGCCATTGAAATTTTATAGAACTGATAAACATTCTCAGTTAAAAATTAATAAAAAAATGTGATTTATTAGAAAATGATTAGATAATTTTTTTTCCTTTTAACTTCTATAAGGAATGTAGTACATCTACTAAATCATTTGTTATTACATATTTCTGTAAGCGTCAGCTTCTGGAAACAGTAGTTGTTTTCACAGAGTCATTAAAATACAAATATTTTTTATTTATGCGCCATCTATTATCTTATACAAGAATTATTTGTTATTTTTCTTTTAATTATATATTAGGATATGGTATAAATTATAGGATATATGCCGAGGCGTTTCGAATAAGAGATCGTATCTTATACACAACATTATTGGTTGGGTTAACAATTAGAATTTACACCATAATTTAGATTTATTTATAAATTAATTTAATTAAATTATATCACATCTATTTGTTTTTATTGTTCAGTTAAAGTTAAAATAATCGTTCAGTCCATATCGCATTAAAGGGTCCAACATTTTTCTCAAAAAATTAAACATTTTAGATTCAAAATTTATCCTTAAAACTCCTTAAAAATATTTTTTTTTTTTCAGAAAGATTAAATTATTATATTTATTGTCAGTTCAATACTCTTAATTACATAAAGTTAAAAGCTTCTAAACTAGGTTTTTAAGCATTCAATTTACTAATTTTAATATTTTCCTAATAAAAAATGAAATTGTACGAAAATGAAAAAAAAAAAATCAAATTTAAAAGATTAGCACTTGGAATTATAATAAAAATTTGTTTTTGCTTAAAGTATGTAAAATTTATTTTAAGAGTTATTTTCTATTATTAGCATTATTTTAAAGAAATAATTTGTTATGTTCTTTTTAGATTTCTATTATCGTATGCATTCTTTTATAAATTTTAAATTATTGGTCCGAAATTTTTTTTTTTTGCTTTCGCTACCTCTTCTTTTTCTGTTCGTTTGTTTTTTTTTTCCTTTCTGTTTTTTGTTTTTGTTTTGTTGTGTCTGTGGTCGTTGGCATCTTCATAGCTTTGCAGGTCTGTTCACTTGCCCATGATTTATCATATCGTTTACCTGTGGATGCATTCAAGGGCTCTCATGATACTGGTCATCATTTGGGTGGTGGTTATGCTGGACTATGTTTAGGAGATCCTGATATTGGTGAATTAACAATATCTGAAATGAGTCCTGAAGATATCAGGGCTGAACTTAAAAGGTAAATATATAATATAAATAATAATTATAATTTTTGTTTTTTTAATAATACATACATGTATACAATTTTTATATAAATATTTATATATTTTAAAGACTGTATACACAACTTGAGATATTAAAAAATAAAACACTCCGACAAGATAATCCACATATTAGTAAAAGACGTGGTGGCCGAAAAGCTGGACATCGTAGATTTTCATTACAGGTAAATATAATTTTTAAAATTATAATTTTAAAATATTCTGAATTGGCATTAAAATGAAAATTTTTAAAATATTTTAAAATTTGTTTTTAAACAATGTTATTTAAAAATCCTTTATTTTTTTTTAATTCGCTTCAAAAAAATTTATGCTAGAGTTTTAAAAAATTTTATATATTTATTTATTGTAATTTTATTTATTTGCAATTACAAAATATAGAATTATACCTTGAAGATGGTTGATAATTCTTGTAAAATTTATATATCTAATTAAAAAAAAAAATTTTATATAAAAGAATTCATTTTTAGTCACAGAAGGCAAAATGAAAAAAAAGTACTTATATAGTTATATGTAGAAAATTATTTGCTATATAATGTAATCTTTATTTAAGAAATAATTTTTTATTTAATTACTAATTTATTTTTTAATATAAGATTCTTTTTGAATTTAATTAATTTGAAAATTATAACAAAAAAAAATCGATAAAATAAAAAAAAAAAATGAGTTCTAGATGTTATTTTTGAAATGAAGTTCAATTTTTGTTGGGGGTTTTAATAAATTTATTTATATACAATTATAAGAGTATATACAGTAGCGCTCAAATTATTTAAAACTTAAAGAAAAATTAAATGCGGTATATGTATATAAAAGACAAATGACCAAAAAACTGAGCTTGAACATAAGTTTCGGTTTTTTTAAACAAGAACTACGCTTGAACTCTTATTTTGTGTCTGAAAAAGTAAAATTTGAGTAGTTCAGTTTTATGCATTCGACCTAATAACTATATATGCCTTTTAATACTAAACTACCTTTTTCTTAGTTATTTAAGTGCATTAATAATTAATAAATCAAAATACTATTCTATACGTTTTGATTCTTCCATTTTCAACTTAAAATTTCGTAATACATAATATGTATTATTTTTTCGCCTTGGTTTGTAAAACTTTCAAAGTAAATTAAAACTAAATAACAAAAAATTAAATAAAAAATGTTCAGTAAATTTAAAAACAAAAAATTTTAACAATTGCCCATTTTATAGAAATTTGTAAACACATTTATTACAAGGTATAAAATTTTTACTTATTGCTGTTAAAAAAAAACCTTTCGACAAGATTAACTGTATGACGTTATGATTGAAACTTAGTCATGTAATCTATTTGCAGTTAAAGTATATGACAGATCCGAGTATCGTCCATGGATCATAATAAAAAGTTATGTTGTGTTTTTTTTTTTAATGCATTTCTCTATCACATAAATGGGGACAGGAAATTACACATTCTTTCCTGTTCAGGCGTGACTGTAAATGTCGTAAAGGGGAATAACTCTTACGACGTGTGTGGGATTCGAACCCACACTCCCTCGGTGTTTACAGCGTATTTTATACGCTCTTACCCACTAGACCACCGAGGCCACCAAGTTATGTTATATTTCATAACACAGCAAAAAAAATGTAATATAAAACATAAACAACTAATATTGAGTAATTGTGAAAATAATGATTGAGGAAATTTAAGTTTAGTTTAATATGAATAATAACGAAACTTGTGAATGTCCTATGCCTTTTAAAAGAATTAATACGAAAAATAAATCAGACTTTTTTAAATTAATTTTTTAATTAATTAAAATAAATGTTAACTGTTTCATTTAATTATAATCTTGTTTAAAATTTGTACTGTCAAAAATAGATAGTACTTCAAGGTTAACAAAGGTCGAATTTGTTTAGAACAGTAAAACTTTACTTTTAAAATATGTACAGAAAAAATTAAATTTCTAGTTTTTAGAGTAATGGGAATGTAAGTTATGCCAACATCAGTCGGCGGAATTAATAGTTATTACATGTACATATATTATTAAATACTATTAAAAAATTTTCAAAAAAAGTTTAGTTAGTTGAGCGAAACTGTATATAGTATAAAAATTTTATATTAATTTAATTTTCATCAATTCATAAAATACATAGATACATTATTAATCATTATTATTCATATTTAATTATTATAAAATATTATTACATAGTTTTAATTTTATTATACAATAAAAATATTTATTTATTTATTAATTTTTTTTCCCCCTCTTAATTTACAACAAAAAAAAAAAAAAAAATGATATGAAAAAAAAAACAATATTTTTTGAAAATATTTAGAAAAAAGGAAGTAAGGATAAGGTAAGATTTAATTTGATTTTATGTTTTATTTTACTATATTAAAAATTATTATTCTTGTTTTTTTTTTTTTTTATTTTTAAATATAATTATTATTAGATTAATTGTGTTTTATTTTTAAATTTATTGTTTAGTATTAAATAAATTATTTTTAAATTTTCTTTATGTTCTAAAATTTTAATGTTTTGTTTTTAAATAAACTTTCCATATGGGGAGCTACGAATAACGAATGCTAGTATTTATTAGTCTCGTTTTTTTAATCTATTTATTTTTTTAGTTTGTTTTTTTTTTTAGTTTATTCTCCTGCCACATAAATGTGGCAAGGAAATTACACAGCCTTTTCTATCAAGTTGTGGCTGTAAATGTTGTAAGGGGCAATTATAACCCACACTCCCTCGGTGTTTGCAGCGTATTTTATACGTTTTTATCCACTAAACCACCGAAGCCAGAATCAATTTATGCTATTTAACAATAATTTTCGTCAGTGGTTGTACGAATATAATAAAGATTTTAACTGCGTAGCGTATATAAAAGATTGGTTGCAAAATCAAAATTTCAATAAATTGATTAGCAAAGGATATGAAACGGGAGTTTCATTGAAAAATAAAATTTAAGTGAAAATATTCAAATTATATTAATAACAGTATTCAATGTTTAATTTAAGTTTAAATTGTGTAAACATATTTTCTATAATTCTATATTAATCTAGAATATTTTTCGGAAGTTGTTTCGAATTTCTTACATTTTAGATTTATAAATTTGTGAATCAATTTTGTGACATATGAGTCGACTGTACCATATCTTAACAACTGTAATTGACCTCATCAATCTATAGGACGTCGACTTCTTACTCTTTTTCACTCTTCCACTCCAATTTTCTCCATTTAAGCTGATCGTCTGGCAGTGTGACAAAAATATCTGAGATGGGGTTGGCTTATTTTTTTACGCTCTTGTAAGATGGAAATATTTGTATGGTGGTGTGTCCATGATCCAACCATAGTTTAAAACTTTTTATACGTTTTCTCTCTGTCTTCTTCATGCTTTACGTTTCAGCGACATATATAGCTATTAGAAATATAAGAGCATACACAAGCCTCAAATTTTATACTTTATTGATTAATTAGCTTCCGCAGAATATCATTTTCTGGATTTTGTATTTTTTTGTTTTGTAAAATCAAATTATGACAGACACCCATTTTCTTTAATTTACATAATTATTATTAAATTGAACCACTTAAATTAAATTGGCCGCTGTCATTTAAACCATTGAAAATAAAAAAAAAATAAAATTTCAAGAAATGAATTTAAAAAATAAAAATATTTTGAGATTTAACAAATACAAGCGTTCGTTTAGGTAACCCATTTTTCATCAATCATATTTTTCTTTCAAAAATATCAATCATTAATAATGTATAACGTAAAATATTTTAATTTTCTTTTTTTTTTGTATATTTTAAAATATCATTTTGAATTTTTTATATACATACATTTATAGTTTTTTAAGTTAGACAGTGTTATATATTTTTTGTTTTGTTTGCATTTAAATATTACCCCCATGTTTCCAGATTGAAAATTAATGTAAATTTATTTTTTTGCTTGAAGTATGTATAATAAAAATAATATCTATATTTAAAATTAAAATCATTTCATTAATATAATGTTTTAAATATAATATTGTATTTAAAATTTTTGTGGTAATTTTATATACAATGTTGTTAAAAATTATAGTTTAAGGCAAATTGTTTGAAGATATTATTCTTAAAGTTGTAAAACTAAACGAGTTTAAACTTGAATGTGATTATACTCTGCAGTTGTACAGCTATTAAAGCTACATTTCATTTTTACTTGATTTATTAATTTATAGATTTCATTCTTTTTATTGCAACTGTTATTTTCAAATTGGCATATATCTGATCAATTTAATTAATTTTAATTTCATTTATTTTTAACATTTCAGCTAAAATTTTGTATATCAACATTTTTGTTAATGATTTTTTTTACAAAATAATAATAAATTATGGGGACAATTTAATTTCTTGTACAACATATGTTATATTTGTGGTACATACGATCCGATTTTATTTTTACTTTTAGTTAATATTTGTGAAAATTTTCTGGAGACAACTAAACTATTGGATGTATGATCTTTTGATTAAATGATTAAATCTTTTGTTGCTAAATTTTTATCCCTTACAATAAGAAAATGTTTTATGCATTATTCCAAATAAAAAAAAAATTAAAGAGAAGTTTTATTCTCACAGTACTCTATTTTATAATTTGTAAAGGTATTTGGAAGTTACATAAAAACTCCTGCAGTTTTCGAACGTATCTCACTAGTATTTCATACTACCAGTTCGCCCTTGCACTTTTTGAAAATATTTGATTTTCACCTTATATTTCGCACATCAGTATTTTCCAAACTTAAAATTTATGACAGCTAATAAACTTTTAGAAATAGCATCAGTATTACCTTAATACATATTTTTATAGCATTTTTATAGCATCAAATTTATTTTGACAGTAACAAAAAAATGTATTTTATTTTATTATTATTCAGCAATATTTATGATGATTATGGCAATATTGGATAAATTTTATGTATATATGTCAATTGTCACTTCTTGTTTACAACATTATACTAAATTTTCGACAGATAATCAAGTATGAAATGCGATTGGGTCCGAAAAACACTTCGGATAGAAAACAAGTGTCGTGAAACAAGTTTTTAGTACAAAGTGCGACCCGTTCGGGAACGCCTTTATAAATTTTATTTTTGCAATAAATTGTTTAAAAACACTCATGTATTATATGTATTTTATAAAATATTGATTTAATTAAGTTGTTTCATTTAAGAAAAAGATATTTTTAACAAATCTTGGATATAGCAAAAAAAAAGCGAATAACTAAAATTACCTCAAAAATTGGTAGTAATTTATTAATAACAAAAAGAAGAATGAAAACATTAAAATATTAAATTTTATTTGTATATAAATATAAGATTTTATTATGTACTTTTATTTCTTTAATTTAATAATTTTACACAGCAAATATTTAATTTTATATTATAATTATAGTTCTTACACATAGTTTTTTGCTTTAAAATTACAAAGTTTAAATTTAACTCAATCAAAATCTTATTTTCTTCACTTTCCGTTTCAAAAAACCGTTGTCCGTTCAAACATTTCAACGTTAACAGATTAAATATATATTGCTTAACTATATTAAGCAATATATATTTAATCTGTATTTAAAAATGCATAACTAATATAAACTACATCATTATAATAATTAAGTTCTAAATGGGAAGTCCCGGAACTTTCTATATTTGAAAAATAAAAAAAAAAAACAAACTTTTTATCAATTTTTGATGATAGTTGCATAATTGCATTGATTGCATTTAGACAGTTTTTATAGAAAATCATTCTTTTAAATAAAAATAAGAATATAATCTATGCATTTCTGATCAAACATCGTAGATATTTTTATAAGTACATTTTAACCTCTTATTACAATATTTTATACATAAAAATAATATTTTTTTCAATTATTTAATTCAAATAAAAAAATCTCACTCTAGTTATTCGTCAGAAAGTGCCAAACTATTCAAACCTGTTGAGGGTTCTCAAGGTGGTGAGGTGGTTATTAGTATGATGTGTAATTTATTATCTATATAGGCGATTTAAAAGTTAGAATAGTAGCAATGTGAAATCTACAGGTAAATTCTTTGTCGTCAAATGACGATCAGGTGCAAACGTTTCAAATTCTAAATTATGTCGTTAATTTTAAGATTAATGGGCATCTGAAGACAATAAATTTAGCTGACATTAATTAAATATTTTCTTAAAAATTGGCAACTCTAGTTGAGAATAATTTTTAAAATTAAATTTTAAAAGTGTTGATTCTACAATAACTAAAATAGCTTTTAGTACAAAGAAATCTACAAAAGATTCTTGGTTTTTGATTATTGGATTTAAAAATATAATTGATAATAATTAGAAAAACTTGTTAACATTTCTATTTTATTTAGATTAGATTTAGAGCTTTATAATTAAAATCAATTATGAAAGCTTTGCACATTTCGTGTGTGTAAATTCTAATTATTTTAATTAAAAAAAAACAAAAACAAAACAAAGAAGAGCGTAAAGTTGGCCGTTTCAACTCTAGGATAATCGCACGCTGTTTATATAAAATTTTGATAAATCAACTATTACAAAATATAAGATATCTATAAATTAATTAAGTACTAAGATATTGTTGCTTTAGACATTTGTTGCTTTAAAAAATAGCAGATACCTAGCTTACTTCTTTGAATTTGTTAAATACAAAGCGGACATTTAGATATAATAAAATGGTAAAAACATCAGAATCCTATAGCTCCATTATTTTTTGAGTTATCGTTTGCGGAAGGATAGAAGAATGGATCCATATATAGCCAAAACAGACTCAAAGTTTAATTCTAAGCAAGAATGTATATATACCTTCCCATGGGTTGGGGCCGAAATCCCAAAGTCAAAATCCCAAGCCTAAAATCCCAAAAAAAATAATCCCAAATCCCAAGAAAAAAAATCCCAATGTTACAAAATCTCAGAAATTCAGAATTTCGAATATACATAATATATAAATATTCTGCAAACGACGTATAACTCTCATTTTGTAACCAACTCTAATATCCCTTTTAATTATTTTTTTTATATATATATTTCAACAACAATAAACTTGAAATAGCGGCGGCTGCCACCCTCAAACCTCCGCTAAACAAATGATTGAAACCCTGATTTTGTAACCAACTCTAAAATCTCTCCTAACTCAAAATCTCACATACAGATATAAATATATATAAATATTCTGTAAAAGGCGTATATAATACAGATTTTGTAACCAACTATAAAATTCCTCCTAGATATTGTTTTATATTAATATATATTTTCAATAATAAAGAACTTCCAATAGTGGAATACTCTAATACGTGTACTGCATACCTACTTTATACAAAAGTATTAATAATAAAATATTTTTTTAATAGTGGCTTTTTGTAATGCAAGATAAAAACGAGGAAGAATACAGTTGCCTTTGGCAACTCTTAGATACCCGTACGAACCGTTAGTATGTTCACAGCCTGTCACTCTGCTCACAATATTATTTTTTAAATATTTTAGTATTTTAAAATAATTTGGGTGAATTTTATAATTTCTAGAACTATGGGTTGTACATATATTCAAACTATATGTTTATATGTACATTCTTCAAAAGCAGATTCTAACCTTTCACATAACGATTATCAATCCAAAACTTTTTCAAATATTCTATAGTACCATTTAATACTAAGCGGTAAATGTATATTAAATTTACTTAGTACAAAATAGTAAATATAATTTTAAATATTATATTATATTATATTTAAATATTCCATTGACAGAATAATTTCTTATAAGTACAATCAAATACATATATGTATGTAAATACGGCGCTATATAATATACATCTATACTCTTATCATTCATTCACTAGTGACATATACGATATGTAAATAAACATGATATTATATAAGTATGTATATATATTAATATCATATAAATAAAAATTCTTCAAGCAACCGTTATGTTGTTTATTTATTTACATTTTTATGCACTACGCATTATATCCTCAACAATTTCAAATTATCGAGTAAAACAAAATGCAAAAAATTAGTTAAAGAAATTTGTTAGAAAATTTGAAAAAATCAAGTAACACTTTCGTCAATTATAAAGTAACCCTATATTATTAGAAAAAGTTATTAACAGAAATATGAGTATAATGTTGAAGCTTTAATTTTTGTGTTGAAGCTTTAATTACTTCAAAAAATTTTTAACAGGTGTTCAAGTTACAGGTGTTTAAAAATAGGAAATTTTCAGTTTTTGACCCCTTACAGCTCCTAAACGGGGGTTGATACAAAAAAAGTTTCTGAAATGACTCATGACTATTTTCAAAGATCTAACTTCTGTCAAAATTTCAAGTTTCCAAATTAAACCATTTAGAAGATAGAAGGGTTGAAGGATTTTGCAAAATTTGAGTTTTACATAACGGTAAATTAAGACACCGTATGCCACAAATATATATTTATTGTATATATACTTTTAAAGCTAATAAAATTAATAATCGTTTGTCGTTTTCAAAATGAAGATATACCTTATACAACTTGTGCTATAACAATTTAAATATAGTGCTTTTTTGAACCTTTGGGGAGCTGTAGCTCCGTAACGGATGGGGCTACAAAAAAAAGTTATTAAAAATAAAATTAATATTTTTGTGAGATCTATCACTAGTTAAAATTTCATAGGTCTATTGCAAAAAAAATGTGGGGATTTAAAAGTTAGGTGTTCGAGAGCTACCCTAAGGCTTGGTCCAAACTCAACCAAAAAAAATAGGGAACCTACAAATTACTCCCAGAATATTTTGTGTAAATTTCAAGATTCTAGCTTTCTTAGTTTTTGAGTTAGCGTGCTGACGGACGGACATGGCTCAAAAGTCTTAGAATTTTTTTCTGATCCGATCCATACCTTTGAAGGTATATCTAGCTCGCTTATTTCGAGGTGTTACAAACGGAGGAGTAATTTTATTATACCCAATCCTATCGTACGGGTATAAAAACAAGCAAGATTCCTAATTCGAAATTGAAAGATATAAGCTTGATTTTATAACTAACTAAAAATTGGGATTTTGCAATTTGGGATTTTAAAATTTGGGATTTTGAAATTTGGGATTATTATTCTTGGGATTTTTTTTTTGGATTTTATCTTATTTGGGATTTTGTATCATTGGGATTTTTTTTTTTGGGATTTAGGTGGACTCCCCCTTTCCATACCTATCTATACATTTAGATGTTATTACGTTTTGTATGTTTGTATACCCTTAGAACTATATGTTCATACGCTTATAATAATTTGTTCTATAATAATGTTTCAACAATATAAAGACTTTTTTTATGTCATTAAAATAATAACATTTGTGTTTTTTTATTTTTCTAACCTCTTGTTAATGACAAATTGTAATTTAGTTAACAAATCACAATGTGTATAATATTGTAATTCAATATTTGCGACAAAAAAATATTTAATTTACACTTATATCTATGTAGCAATATATTCTAAGCCTAAATCTATGCAATTGAAATTAAATATTAATAAATTACTGAATGTTTTCTTAAATTATTAGGTATAGCTATGTTTATTTTTTTTTGTTTTTTCGAAATTATAACGCATGTCGCAATTTTTTCTTATTATTTATTTATAAATGTCATTTTATTTAAATTAAAATGCTTTAAAATTTATATAAAATCAATTTTAAAATATAAAATAATATATATTAATTTTTTTTTTTTATGAATTTCAAAAATAATATGCTAATTTTTGAAATTATTTCATGAAAGAATTCATTTTAGGCTTTGAGTTCAAAACATCGTAATAAACATCATGATATCGAAATTACAGAAGCTGAACCATCTCGTACTCCAGAAGGTGAATTAAAATTTTAATGCATATTATATATAATTAATTATCATTTTAATTTTTATAATCAAATTGATATTTTATTTTTATTTTTAATAGAACGTATGGCAAATAAAAGTTTTATTATAATTTTAATTAAAAGTAAATAAGTTTGATTTACTTAACTTATAATTTAGTTATAGCTCAAGAATTTGTTTTAAATTTATATTATCTTTTTGTATATAATTTTTTTTATTTAAAGCGTAATATTTTTTTAATAAAACATATTTTATAAGTGAGATCACTTTTTAATACAAAGAAAAAAAAATTACAATTAAATTTTAATTAATCATAGGTCACTTATAAAAAAAATATAATAATTAAAATTTAAAATTTCGATATAATCTTAAATGGTAATGTGAACACTTTTCTTAAATATAATAAAATTAAAATTGTTATTGCCTTTTTCATTTGTTTTTACAAAAGCCTAAAGTCGTAAGGTAACAATACAAAATGTTAATAACTTGTATTTATAATATTTAGAAATAAAAAATTTTATGATTGTAAAGTGGAAGTTTTAAATACGACAAATAATAAATTATTGAATCAAGAAATGATTTATTCAATGCTGATATTAACTTTACTATTTTAAAATAAATGTTCTTCTTTATATTTGCAATATATTTTAGAGGGTATTTGCAAAGGTTAATATGCAGTTTTTCTTTGTATTTTCCTTCTTTGTATATATTATTATATACAATGTTGATCATAAAATATAACACCGCTGTTTGTAAAATCAATAAAGGTTTTAAAAGGTGCATATTTTCAAAAAGAGAATGAGAACAGTTTAGTATTGAACAATCTTGGCACCAAAATTTTTTAATCTTTTTATGAAAAATCAAAAGATACTTTCTTTCTTTAATTTTAAGGAAACTTCATATAATTAAAAGAATTCGTTAATACATGTAAAAATATAATATTAGAGCTTTAATTTTTATGTCTTATATTTACGACTATTAGCATAGGTGTTTAAAAATAGCAAATTTTCAATTTTGATGTCCTAATAGCAATTTATATAAAGGGAAACACTATTTTTTTTTTTTAACTTTATACTTTTTTGAAAAATTTCAAGATTCTGATTAAGTGCGTTTCGAAGATACGGAAAAACCAAAATTTTTCAATATTTTAGTTTCATATAACGCAAATTTATTTATTAAATTTCAAAACAAAATTAAATTATGTATATATAAATTTACAATTTCCTATGCGGCTTAACGTAACTTAAGATATACAAGTATTTAAACGGGGCTTTTCCAACTGTGAAAGACTCTTTTACATAAATTTAAGGGTATATTATACAATTATTTTTTTGATAGGTAAGTCGAAAAATATATTTTTAATTTGTTTTACAAATTACCGATAGTTGACTGCAACCGTAAGTATGGTGCCAAAATCTTCCAATTTTCCATTTATAATTTACAAGCTATCTCTTATAGCCAAATTTTTTCACAGAATATCGGTTTCAATCATTTTATGAGCGAGGGGTTGCGGATAATCATTTCCATTACGCTAAGTTTAAGTTTCAACTTTGTAAAATAATTATTGAATGTTATGCCTTGTGTATATCTTATATAATAAATATTATATTATATATATAATACACCTTAATCGAAAAACATCCATTATTATTGTGTAGTTCTTTTATTATGCATAACAGTTGTAGTGTATATATCTTTTCCAGTAATATAATGTATATCTAACAATATATTACAATATATATATAAAAAATATTTGCTATTATACATTTTTTTTACTTTATGGAATCTCGAAGAAATTACAACATTTTAACAACAATTAGAAAAGTTTCCTAAGTCAAAAAATTTAATTTTTAAAAATATAAAATTTAGTATACACATTACATAAAAAAACTGAATTGAAGAATTAAATTCCAATTAAGATGAAATTTATATTAAATATTAAGTGGTGATCAAAATGACACAGTTCGATGTGTGTAAATACTAAATGTAACTTATGGACATATGCTCAGTTTCGTTTTTTTATTTCAATTCATTTACTTAACCAAATATTTACATTCAGGAAAAATCCACCTTATATGTCAATCCAAAGTTCACTGCAATTTACAACTGAAATTTACTACTAAAAACTAAACTAAATTCGTCGTCTAACAGGAACATATACCCTGTTTTATAGATACATTATAGGAGTGAGTTTTTGTTCTAACGAGATTAAAAGTTTGATTCTCTTCTCAAAGCATTCCAAAGAGAAACAAAGAAAGCTTTTGCTTCCCACCACTATACGCAAGTGGCATAATTCGGCATATGTAAATTCCTTACAAACATCGCGAATATGGAACAACCTCTCACCTTATGTGTTCCTCAGAATTGAATATGTCGTATACGTATTGTTTGGTGAAAAAATAGATATGAAGTTAAGTGGGTTAAAGTTCCACACACTCATAGAGGTCTCATATGCTCGTTTCACTCCTATACAGTGTCTTTTGATTATTCCCACCTATCCTCACAAAAAAAAAAAAATTATGATATATTGGATACCTAATGTTATTGCCCAAAATAGGCATATGTCAGATTCGTTAAATTTCGTTAAACATAATTCTTCTTATTAGATCTACAGTAATTTGGGAAAGTTTTTTAAAAAAACTCTCATACAAATTATATTTATTTAGTTATTTATTACTTAATAATAAGTTAAAATTTATTAATTTGAACATAAAATAAAATCTTAATATAACGTGTTTTATGAAGTTTTCCGAAAAGATAAGGTAACCAGGTATACATGCTAATAAAAAAGAAAGTTCTAATCTTATAGTTATCTCATAAAAAAAAAAAAAAATTATTAAAAGTTTTTTTACATTATAATTGAATAAAATTGCAAAAAAAAAAATACGAAGTATTAATAAGTAAAATTAATAAATTTATTAAAAATTTATAGTATAAAATTTATGCATTATTAATTTGTAAATTTTTTTTTTTGTTTTCCAATTAATTGTAATGATAAATGTCAGTAAATTACCTCATTTATAAGTTTTTTTTGCCTAACAAAAAATATAAAATGAAAAAAAAAACAAGTTGCATAAAATTTATTCATATAAAAATATAAAATAATAATTAAATGTTTAATTTGAATTAAAAAAAATTAAGTTAATTTTATATTATTAATTCTTAATTAATAATTAATCAATTTATAAGATTATAGTTAAAAAATAATTTAATAGTTTTTATCAGATATTATGGGCGTTTCACAAGTTTTGAATTAAATTATTGCTTTACAAAATAATACTTGTATTTATCGATAGGGGATTTTTAGGTGCTTATGATATTATTTTCCTTTTGTTTTACAAACGATTAAATATATTTGTTAAATAATAAACATTTTATAAGTATAAGTTTTAAAAGCTCATTAATTATATAAATAATCAATAAATATTATTTCTTGTGTTCTATATAATTGAACATAAGTTATTATTTATTTATAACATATAATCAATCTATGGTAAGCCTTTCATCTTAATATTAAAGTTAGCTGGCTTACTAAATTTTATAAATTTAATTATCATTGTTTGTTTCATTTATTGATTTGTATATTTTTTATAAATAAGCTGAAATGCATTTAGGGTATTATTTTACTGTGCAGCTATAATCAAAGCTTTTCCACCCTCATTTACGCTTAATTTGCGGCGGGTAGAAAAATTACTGCCCCAAAGAAAACATTTAGAATGACATTTATTTTTGTGTTGACATTTGTATTGTTTATAATGTTTGTATATTCTGAAAAATATAAATAATTTTTTTTTTATATAACACCAGTATTTTTTTTTACTTCTTGAATTAATTTTTCGGTTAAATTCATTTTCATTTTGAGAAAACAAAACTTTAATTGAAGAAAGAAATTCAAATGAAGGATATGAAATATTAATATTGTAAATATTAAGTGGTAAACAAAATGACATGTATGTAGTTCGACATATTGTTTAAATGTCACTTAGCGATATATGTTTAGTTCAGCTTATGAAAATCTAATGTTATTAATAGGCATATATAGGAATATATGTTGGATTTGTTAAGTTTCGTTAAAATTAAACTGACATAGTAAATTTGAGACTTATTTGTTAATAGGTATATTCTTTTAAACTTTTACTCAATTATGTTTGCACTTTTTTTTCAAATAGTTTTTTACATCACATTTCCAAAAAAAATTTAAAAAAAATGTTGCTATTGCTATTAGTTTAACTCTGTCCGCCCGTCCGTCCCTTTACAAAACTTCTACACCATTAAATATAGAGCAATTAAATTTTAAATTCTGTTTACACAACATTAAAATCTGCTTAATATGAATTTTTTCCTTCATAATTCCGGCACGCTTTTAGATAGCGACTTGAAATTTTGGGATAAGAAAGAATTTTTAGTATTAATACAAGTTTCCTTAGAAAATGTTTATGTACCATCCGCTGTTTAAAGACTATTAGGACTCAGAAATTGATATTTTGCTATTTTTAAACATCTGTAACTTAGCCAACGGTACAATTTTTTCATAATTAAAGGCAAAAATTAAAGCTTCAACATTCAATTTTACATATGTTAATGGTTTTATTTAATTATGTAGAGTTCTCTTAAAATTCATTAAAGTGTCTCATTATTTTTCACATTTTTTCTTATTATATGGAATTCTAAGAAAATTTTCAAATTTGTAAGTCACAATTCTAAACAGTTTGAATTGTCTTTAGAAAAATGCGCCTTTAAAAAGTGTTGATTTACATTATGTCTTGTTTTATTTTTTTTCTTAAAATTTAGCAAATAATTATTTTTTATGTTACTCTTTTCTTTAATTTTTGTTTCTTACGTTTGCATATGTTATTATGGTCAGGTACGACATATGTTTTGACAAATGGCTAAGCCAACATGACGAAAACATATGATATTTATATATGTTGAAATATGTCATTTTGGTTAGCGCTTTAAATGTGAATAACAAAAATGACAATACAACACATATTCGATACTTCAAAGTGTATTGTTTTTTTTTTTAATGCATTTCTCTGCAACCTAAATGTGGAAAGTAAATTACACAGCCTTTCCTGTTCAGGCGTGGCTTTAACTGTCGTAAGGGGAAATAACTCTTACGACGTGTGTGGAATTCGAACCCACACTCCCTTGGTATTTACAGCGTATTTTATACGCTTTTACCTACTAGACCACCGAGGCCCCATTCCAAGTGTATTGAAAACGTAAAAATTAAAAATTGATCATCTTTTTTCTTTAAGCGTCATGCATGATTAAGCGTTAATTGTAGCATCTTCCATACAACCATTTTAACTCTTTTTGACTACACTTGCTCCATGGCTACGCAAAATTACGTTTAATTGCAGCAGGACCTTTGAACTTTAATATAATACTCGTATAATAATAATTTATATTGAATTTTTTTTTTGTTTTTTTTTTTTTACCCATTTAACATACACCGAATTTTATTAATATTTTTAAATTAATTAATTTAGTTTTATTTGAATGTTTTTCTTTAGATTCAGTTTGCAGTGCAGAAGGTCCAACAGATACATATGCTGAAATTTCTGGTATATCACATTCAATGCTATCACATTCTGTTTTATCACATTCAAAATAACAAAAGAAATTATAATGATGATAAATTTAAAAAATCACATAAGAATCCTTGTAAAAATTAGTAATGTATAAGTGATGTGATGAACTGAAATTGAAACATAAAAAAAAAAAAAAAAAATCCAAATATGTTCAAATAAAAAAAAAAAAAAAAAACAAAAAAAAAAAACAAAAAAAAAAAATCGAAATTTAAACTGAAGGCAAAAAAAAATAAAGCAAAACAAAAATTTTAATTCTGTAATAAAAATAATATATTATATATTACTTTAACTATATATATTCGTTCTTAACTATGACTAATTACATTTATATATTATATAAAAAAAAAAAAAATAATAATTTAATTAGGCTATTTAAAAATTTGAAAATGGTTAAAAAAAATTTAAAGCTATTTAAACAAAAACAAAAAAAAAAAAAAAACAAAATATATCTTCTTCTAATCTTTGAAATTAGATAAATGAAATAAAATTCAGGGTAACTATTATTAAATCTGAAAAAAAAAAAAAAAATAAAAAAATTTAAAAAAAAAATTGAAATGAATATAAAATAAAAGAAAAAATATTTTCTTTGTAAAAATTTTTAGCTAGACATTAAATGTATATATAAAAAATTATTTTTATTGTTATATATTATTTTTTTTTTTTTAAATAATCTAAAAAAAAAATTTTTTTTTATTTTAATTTAAAATTTAAAAACAAACAGTTATATTTAACAAAAATTTTTTTTTTTTTTTTTAAATTAATTAAGAATATTTAAATTAATTTTTGTATATTTTATATTTATTTTAAGTGCAAGTATTCTTAAATACAAATATTTGTAAATACAAATGCAAATATTTATTTATTTGATTAGTTGATTAACTTTCAAACTTTCATTAGTTGATTATATTTCAAAGTTATCAAATTTGTTTTTTAAAATTGGCCAACTTTCAAATAAAGATTCAAATATATATACAAAAATTCAAATATACATATATGTATATATAAAATTTTGTATTAAAAATCTTTGTCAATTTAAATAAAACATTTTTTTGTCAAGATGCGATGCGATCAAAAGACTTCAAAAAGAATAATATGCACGTTATTTTTATTTGTATTGAAAATTCATTTTTCTTGTCAAACTAATTAGTCACAATTAAATATATAATAAAATAGCCAAATGCAATTAAATACAAAATAGTTGATTTTAAATACCTAATAAAGGAAAAAAATATCAAAGGGAAATTTCTAATTAAATATGAACACAATAATTTTAGATTTGCTTGAATTGAGCCATTACTAAATTTTAATTAAAAATTTTTTTTTCAAATATTACGAAAAATATCATTACGTTGAACAAAAAAGTATTCGAAAGACTTAGGTCTATATTTTATAAATTAAAATGGTAATACCTTTCATTTCCTTACAAAAACTCCTCTTAATTTGTTAAGAAAAATAAATATGTAATCTGAAATAATCTGATTGAATATTTTAAAATAATATCTTACAAAATAATTTGTCTCGAACATTGTAATTATACTTCTATTCGTTATATTGTTTGTTAAATAATCTATAACTATAAATAATTATCAAATTTTATGCAATTACCTAAATTACCATGCAGCTAAAATAAGCTGTAGAATAAGCGTATTTTTGATGTAAGGAAGAAAGCTGCTAAATGATACTTTGGGTTTTATTTTTTATTGAAAATACTTATTTTTCTCCTATAGAAATCATCGTGTTAATAATTATAAAGTATATATTCGATCTAAAATGTAGTACAACTCAAACATATGAGCTGGTACCTCTTAATTTTATTTAGGTTATCAGAATACCTAATTGGCGTATTATACAGATAATCTTTACTTCTTTTAAAATACGCCGGATTATGTACAGATCTTGTACGTATAATGATAGGTGTCTATATTGAACCAAAATCAATAATGCATCCCTTTAAACAATTCCTATAGGCTACAAGTGCTCATTTCTATCAAACGTTTTATAGATATGGTTTATTATATAATATGGTTATGGATATGGTTTATTATATAATATGCAATTTTTCAAAAAAAACCTGTCCATGTTCGCTTCCAATTTACATAATATCTCCTACAGTGAATAATGAAGCATTTCTAATGTACACTCGATGTTACATACATGTTATGAAATGTTATTATACTTCAATTTAATTTGTAATCATTTTTATACCCGTATGAACTATGTTCAAGGGTATAATAAATTTGCCATTACGTTTGTGACACCTTAAAGGAGTCGAGGTAGATATAGTGTCAAAGGTATGGATCGGCTCAGAATCGAATTCTGAGTCGATTAAGCCATGTACGTCCGTCCGTCCGTCCGTCCGCACGATAACTCAAAAAATAAAGGAGCTAAGGGGCAAAATTTTTTTTACGTCACTTTTGCAAAATTGTTAGTTTTGCTATTTAAATCCAACATTTTCGGTCGGCGGGTTCAAATAGCTGCCATACAACTTCTATCTTTATATAGAAATAATTCAGTGTCTATTCAATCTAGGTATCTGAAATTTTGCAAATAATGATCGAGTTTTATGGCAACAACTTCTGTAAAATTTGGTTGTGATGATATGACAGGTTCGGATAGTTGCCATACAATTTCTTTTTTTAAATGAAAATAACTCAGTGTCTATTGAAGCTAGCTATCTGAAATTTAGTGAAAAAGTGTCGAGTTGCATGCCAAAAACTTTTGTAAAATTTGATTGGTCTAAAGCAGCCGGTTCAGGCTTTTTGCATTTCTTGGAACTTAATGAAACTAGACGCAATAGATTCGGGTAGCTGTCATACAACTCCACAATTTACTTAAATATATCTCTGAGTTCGGTACTAAAACATCTGAATGTTTTTAAAAGATGATCAAGTTTTATAGAAATGGGATATATTACGTTCATACGGTTATCCCAGAGTTGACATAGTCTACTCTACTGCACTCTTCGTCGTTATTTTAGATAATCATTTTTATTTTAGATTTAATCAATTAATTACATTCAATCTATGTTAGTTAAAATTAATTTGAAAATATCTATTAATGAAATTTTTAGATTAATCTTATGGTTGTTTTCATTAATCAATAATTTAGTTTTGTATTTGAGAGAGATTTTTATGCAAAATACATACATACTTAAATTACATACTATTTTGTTTTATATATTAGTTATATTTTTTTTTATTTTTTAAATTAATATGTAAAATATTTTGTAAATCTGCTTTAAAATTAATCAATATATATAAAAAAGACTTAATATTTTTTTGTTTATATAATTAAATTATTTAAAATTCTTATTGGAATTAATGCAAATATTTATAATCCAAAAATAATAAAATATAATATCAACGAAAATTTTTGGAAAATATAAAAATAAAATATTATATATGAAAAATATATATATAACATTAAATATAAAAAACATAAAATCAAAAAACAAAATCAATAATTAATAAAAACAAAAAAAAAAAAAAAACATATTAATTAATCTTAAAAAAAAAAAGAAATATTATAGGCAGAATGAATATAGAAAAAATATCCCGCCCACAAATTTTATTACAAAAAGAAAAATTAAAAATAAAAAATAAAAACAAAAAACAAAAATTGAAATTGGAAAAAAAAATTGAAAATAAAAATGTTGCGAAAGATAAATATTTAAAAATAAAAATGTAAAAAATATATATATACATATATATATATATATATATATATTATATTATATTATAATGTAGATGTAATTTTAAATAAATTGACTGAGTTAAATAAGAAATAATTCAAAAATATATATATATATATTTTTTTTAATTATATAGTATAAAGGCGAATATTCAGTTTTATTATTTTACTCTTTACGCTCGCAATTTAAAAGCTTCTTTTTTTTTTTTTTTTTTTTTTTTATTGATTTTTGTTAAATGCAAAATTGTGCAATAGAAATTTGTATTTTATACAAATATACCTATATAATAATAAAATAATAAATGAATTTGTTTTTTAGTTATAGCGCATTTCTGTATTAAATAAACGCACGTGTTTTAATACTACACATGTCTGATATAATGAATTATATACAATTAAATATAAAATCATACAATTAAAAATTATTATACAATATGAAAGAAAAAAAAAACAAAAAAAAAAAAATTGAAACGATTTTGAATATCCTAGTAAATAATTTTTTTTTTATCAGTCATTGATAAAAAAAAAAAAAACAAAAAAATAAAAAAATAAAAATAATCTTTAATTGTTATATTATATAAATTATTATTATTTAAAAAAAAAAATAAGGTTTTATAAACCATATTACTTTATATAGAAAGTACATAATATATTTATAATATGTATACATATATATATATTTAAAAATAATATTATTATTATAAACAAAATGTTAGCTTTAAAAACAAAAATATATATTAATTATATTAGCTATGCTTTGACTCCATATTATATATTATATTTGAAAATTTGACACAAAAAAAAAAAAAAAAAAAAGAAATGAATGTAATGAATGTATAAAAAAAAAAAAAAATGAAATTTTTAGTATATATATATATATATATATATATATATATAATATTATATATAAATATATTATTATTACTTATAGTAATAATAAAAATAAATATTAATTAAAAAAGATTTTTTTTATAAAACATATTATAATATAATTTTTAAAATAAAGAAACAAGAAAAAAACAAAAAAAAGAAAAAAAAAAAACAAAACAAAAAAGTTGTGTAATACCCGTACCACTTTAAATTGTTATTGCTTGTTGTTAGATAAGATACTAAATTATAGAACAGAACAAAAAAAATAATAAAAAGCAAAAACCAAAAAAAAAAAAACCGAAAATTATATGTTTTATTTTCACATACATATACATATATATTATTATTTTTTTTTCTCATTATTTATATATATATAATAAAGCTTTATTTAAATTTTTTTCTTAAAAAAATTAAGGTTTTATTTTATACGTCTAAACAAACTTTATTCTTAAGGTAGATAATCTTTAATCTTGAAAATAAGTCAATCATTTCTGGAAACTTGTCATATGTGAGATTTTTTTTTTTTATTAATTTTATTATAGTCATCAGTGACTTAAATACTAAAAGTGAAATCCTTTAACTCCTTGCGTATAATAGTTTGTTGCCCTTCTTAAAGTTTTGTAAATCATATGTATAGGAATTGGGTAACACCATAATTGTAATATCTTTTCTCGTCCAATATATTTAATATTCTTAAAATATAACTTAGATATTTCATTTAAATCTTGTTTTAAACTAACATACAAGTATCATTTTTTTAATTTCCAAACTTCGATTTGAATCTTTCACAAATTCAAAATATATATATATATTATAATATATATATTTTGTATATCCATATAATATGTGAATGTGGATTTAATTCATACCACAATTTTGTGAATATATTATATATTATATATATATATATATATGTATTTATATACAAAAATATGCATAAAATATACAATAAAAATTATTTTTTTCAGTTAATCCTTTAATAAAGCTATTCCTTTTATAAAATTGATAAAATTATGGGTTAATAAGCACAGTTTTCTTTAAATAAATATAAAACAATTTGTTAATCAAATCAATTAAAAAAAAAAAAATTTATTTAAAATTTACTATATTATCTTATTAAATTTTGTAAGATACTTGAAAAAAGAGCAAAATATATCAAAAAGTTCAATAAGCCTAAAATAAATGTTTCATTTAAAGATGTTAAATTTAATTTCAGCATGTATACTATACAATTTATATACTATACTATAATGTAACTCTTTAGATATTAAATTTTTAATTCTTTTTTTAAGCTATTTCTATAAGCAATAAAAAAATATGTTTTAAGTGCTGCTATCTACTCAGTAGAATTCAAGTGCTCATGACTATAATGATGACTATAATAATAATGGTTTTCAGAACCTCCAATACGTGGAATTTAATCATCTCATATAATATATACAATATGTCTATATATATTCTGTATATTTTTCCAAAATTCGATATTTTCAACATAAAAATGAAACTTTATAAAGAAAACAGATATTTTCAATAGGCCTTTAAGGGTCTGTCCTTTCCTAGCTACCTATCGACTTGCAATTTTTATAGAAAAAATTTTAAATAAAGCATATATTAATTAGTATAAAATTTTAACAAGTACTAATATCATAATAATTAAAATTTTATTTTTTATTTTTATTATCTATTAATTAAATTAAGTAAAATGGTTACAACATATCTTTAAAAAGGACAAAAATAAATTTTTTTATTTAAAATTTTTATTTAAATTAGTAAATTTTTTTTTGTTTGTTTTTTTAATAAAATAAATATATACTCGCTTCTAAAATTAATTTTAAAATTTATTTATTACATTAATACTATATGAATATGTATACAATTAATATTATATATTTTTATATATATGAAGGTATATATGTATGTATATATTTTGACATTAAATGGTTATTATAAAAAAAGAAAACAAAAAAAAAAAAACAAAATAAAATTAGAATAGGCATTTATTAATTTACTATACTTACCACCGGATTTAAATAATGTAATAAATAAATTTAGTTGAATATTAGTGATATTTTATTATAATTAAAATTATATTTTTAAAATATTAATTATATAAACTTAAAATTTTTTTGTTAAATATAAATTATACTATAAGCCTAAAATAAAAACTAAAATACGTCTTCAGTTTTATTTATTTTTTTTTTTAAACAATAGAAAATATGAATTTCTTGCATCAATTGAATATATTGGAGTATATTTAGTATTTTATATAAAAATAAATTGTATTAAATTAAAAATAAACAATATTAAAAAATATTGCTTATTTAAAAAAAAAAAATAAAAAAAAATAAAAACAATAAAACAAACACACAAGTTTATTTAAGTTTTAAAGAAAAAGCTTCAAAGGTGCAAACAGAAAACTTCTTTTTGACTATATTTCAACTATATTTTAATTTTTATAAAGAATTATATTATTAGATATCTTCCAACACATAAAATTATTTCATAAGTGCATATTTTTTTTCAATAAATAAATTTTAAATTTGAAAAACTGCTTTTACAACAATTACCAATTAAACGTACAAAAAATGTTAAGTATGCACTTATTATAAAGAATTGCTAAATTTTTTAATCATCATCATAAAATTTCTGGAAGTCTATTAAGATATTCATCTTTTACTTCCTATCGAATAACAGCACTATTAAACTCAGAAAAAATCAAAATTTTTCACGAAATTTTAAATTGAAAATATTAATTTTTTTTTTTTTAATATGAACCATAATATCCTTATTATTTAATATCCAGTTGCAAATATAATTCCTTGACTCTCATTTTACCCGATTAAAACTAACAAGACCCATTTTAGTTATATAGGTTAGAGGGTAAAGGCAATAAATTAAATATACCTTTATACTATTTAAGATATAAATAGAACTTTATTGCTTACTGTTTAAGACTTGAAATATATAAGTTAAAAAAAAAAAAAAAAAAACATGCCAAAATGTGATTATTTTAAATGCATACAAAATTCAAAAAATATCATTATTTTAGAATTAAAAGGTAAATTTTCTACTAAGGCTCAAGTTATGGCAATACGTACATTATATTTTTTATTTTTATTACCAAAAAAAAATTTATTATAGAGTTAGATGATTAAATATGTTCTTAGAAATAAATTCAGTACAAAATATTAAATTTAAAGTAAATTTTATAATTTAACCGAATCTGTTTTCATTTTCTTTAACAGTTAAATGATAATTCTGAAATTTATATAAAACTGAAATTTTTTTCCATTTTTCCCTATCCGAAATTTCAAAAAAAAAACAATTTATTTACTCAATTTTACGAATAGCTATAATTTCAGCCTAAAAGTATGCTAAACAACATTATTTATTAAAATTTTTTACAATTTGTATTATGGTGCCAATTGTTTTAATTATGTTAAGGGGACTGATCTTTTTTTTTTTATAAAACTAATAATAATTATATGCCCCATATTCCCAAGAAAATGGGCTCAAATTTTTTGCTCTCTATTCACAGGGAATCAAAATAATAATAATAAAAATTAAACAAAAAAAAACAAAAAAATATTGTAGGAGAAATTATTGTTTTAATTTTTTGAAACAAAATTTTTGATATAAATTTTTTTTTTTCTTTATTTTTTGTACGTTTTTATTTTATTTCTAATATTTTGTTTTACTTTACATTATTTAAAAACTAAAAATGTAGCAATAGCCAAAAAATATAAGAAAAATTATAACTCAAATATTAAATTAAAAGTTATTGTAAAAAATTAATTTGAAAAATTATTGGAATTAATAATGAAAATGAAAAACAAAGCATTTAAATATTTGTCTTTAATTTAAAATTTTCAACAAAAAAATCATATAAAACAAAATTTGATGAAAAAAAAAAAAATTAAAATAAAAAAAAAAAAATAAGTAATGTGTGATATACGTATGTAAATTATTTAAAGTAAAAATAAACAAAAGATGTTTAAATAAAAAATAAAATTAGTAAGAAATATTATAACGCAAAATTTACAAATATATTATACATATATATATAAATTTATACATAATTAAATATTATATATGCATTAATATTTAAATATGACAACAAAAAAAAAAAAAAAACAAAATTTTCCTAGAAAAGTATGTAAAAAATATTTAAATGAACTTTTTTTTTTTTTTTGAAATAAAAATTATTGAATATATAAATATACATATATGTATATATATATAAATATTTATATATATATAGAACAATAAAATACAAACTTATATAGTAAAAATAAAAACAATTTTATTTTTTTATTTTAAATTAGGAACCGAAGAGATTGGTCGTCTATAAGGACTTGCAATATATACTATCAAACAGATCTGATCTACTATATTGGATATAAAACGATCACCTATAAACTTTTATCTCTAAATTGGAGTAGTATCGATAACGTTATGTGAGCTTTAACGGAACACTGTAGTATATATGGTATACTATTTACTTAAATAGTTTTTCCAGAGTAACGAAGATGAAGAGTGAGAAGATGAATCGTATATCTTTTATGTGAATGCCCACCTTTTACACTTAAAACAAAAAGATCTCTCTGTAAATTGCTGTTTAATAGTCCCCTTGATATTTCAGATGCAAGAATAATCCATATACAGCGCTATATCAAAAGTTTATTATAATTTAATTCGGACAACATCGATTCGGATTATAATAATAGGTATAACCGACCGAAGCTTTCCTCGGTAGCTCTCCCTTCTACCTAACACTAATTAAGCTTATTATAATTAATTTATTCATACATACATCATATTTAACATCTTGTAAAAAGAAACATTCAAAAAGTGCATTTCTTAACTTTAGTTTTTATCTGTGGGGCTTGAAAAGTATTTCTTTTTTTTTACAATAATCTTGATAGGAAAAATTTAAAGAAAAAATTAAACAAACCAATTACTTTTAATATTAAAATTTTAAAATAATGTGTAACTTTTAAAACCTTTACTTACAACCTTTTGCCATTAGTTATAAGTTTAAAAATTATTTTAAAAGCATAAGAGAATTCAACGGGTCAAATTCACATAGAAGTCAAGAAGTTGATCTTGAAATTTTTAATCAAAAAAATTAAAATAAATATATTTGAGTGCGTATATAAAATTTGTTAAAAACAATTTTCATTTTATTAGATTCATAGTTCATTTCTATAAAATAACATTGAGGGTTGACACCTTTGTGATAAAATCAAAAGATAATTTTTTTTTTTTTGTAAACTTTGTATCTGTAAGAAATTTGGTAAAAAAATCACTGTAATTTTTTATTTGTCATTCACGTTTTCAAATTGATATAAAATTGAAAATGTAAATCACATATGTGAATAAATAGAGTTATCATAATTTTTGCTGGTAGATGGTGTGCCATTATCTAATTCCGGTGAAGTAGAAGAATGATTTTTAACTATTACTAAGCAAGCGTCATGTGTACCTTTCATTAAAATTATCATCAGCATCGATCGTTTAATATCATCAAAATCAATTGATCTTATAAAATTAATTTTTTTTTAATAAATATTGCAATGATAAAAGCCCGATTAATCATTTTTATAAAGATCATTGAACGTAAAATAATATATACATACATATATTTATACTCGTACTAGGTTACAAACTTTATTTCAAGAATTTATATTTTTTTTGGGAAAGTTTTTATAAAGACTATTGAACGTAAAATAATATATACATACATATATTTATACTCGTACTAGGTTACAAACTTTATTTCAAGAATTTATATTTTTTTTGGGAAAATTTTTGCATCGAATTTTTGGAAAAATTCACAATCAAAAAAATGCATGCATTAAAAATTTTTTTAATTTTTATTTAATAAATTTCGGTACTATATTTGTATAAGTTTTTGAATATCTATATAAAATACAGTAATAGTATTTATAGATACAAAACAATTTTTCTTTTCATTTCTAAATAAATTTTCATCCAACTTTTAGAAAAAATCTTAGTATAATTTTGTCTCTTTTTTTTTTTTGTTTATATGAATTTTATTTATTTTTAATTATTTCATCTAAATTAATTAATTTAAGCATAATAAATTCAAAATGTGAGATAATTATAAAATTGTCGAAAAACTTTAGAAATATTAAATAAGAAAAAAAAAAGAACCTTAATTAAACACTCGTATATTACTTAAATATATATAAACCCAAAAAACTAAAACCTATATAGAAAATATAAAACCTATATAGAACATATTTAATAACAGAAATGTCAACGTATTCATAGATTAATTGCTTTGAACTTAAGCTGTTTGAGTTTAAATTTTGTAACACATTTTAATTTTTTAATCACAATTAAGGTATCATTTATATAAAATGAAATAGGAATCATCGGCAGGTGAATATTATTTAATTTAGTTTAAACTTTTTGAATGAATCTTGTTATACCAAAAATACATAATCTATTGTATTTAATTTAGATTTGCTCCTGTTTAGTTTATATTTTTAAAAATTAAGGGCAAGATACAATAAAGCAAAAAGTATAAAAGAGTAACATTAAGTTAACATTTCAATATATGTATATGGGAACAAGGTGGTCAAAGTTTTCATTATCAGAAGCTTTCTTTTTCAACCTACCTAAGTAAGGTCGAAATAAAAAGGAACTTATATAATATTGATACATACCTTAACATAATGAGAATATAAATTTGGTAAACTATTACAATGTTACCAAATTGAATTAATAATGATTATGCTAATTTTTCTAAAACTCATCTAGTGAAATTTAATTCTAGTTTGGTTATGATAAATTTTCATATTTTCCGCATTTCGCATTCGCAAAGACAAAAATTTATTTTTCTTAATTGGGGAGACATTAAAAAGTAAAGGATACATGGTAAGGTACCATTATAGGAATTTAATTTATAAGGTATAGATTTATAGAAAGAGAAAACAAAGAATATTAAAAAGATTTAAACAACACAATTTCTTAAAAAACAAAAAAAAAATCTTTATTCTAATTAATAATAACTAAAAGAAATATTAAAATTAATATTGTATAATTAATTTTAATATACTCAATCATTATAATTTTTGTCGTTTAAAGTTCAACTATAGAACATTAAAAATATATAGCTTTTATTTTTTATTGAAATGATATTTGTTAACATGAATTATCACATAGTTCGCATGACAATAATTGAATAAAATCTAAATAATACCTTAATAAATTAATTCATAACTTTTATTATTAATTATTAATTTTAACAAAATTTTTTATATTATTATCAATGTCAACTGAATAATATATATAAAGATCAAATTAAATTGTCTTAATAATTATTGTATATGTTGCATTGTATATTATAATTTTAATAGATAATGAGAAAGAGTGTATAGTTGATTTTGGATCAACTCTAGGATACCCGCAATTAACTGTATTTTCAAAAATTTAATAATCCTTTACAAAATGTCAGATATTCGATTTATTTAAAGCACATAGGTATAGATTAATTTATATAAATTTCACAAATATTCACAACTGTAGTGCGAGACCAACCAAAATTTACAGATTTACATTTATTTTAACTACATTTAACAAAACTTCAGATACCTATATAGGATACTGAGTTATATTAATATGAAAAAAAAAGTTGAATGACAGCTACTTGAATCCGCCGATTGAACTAGTTGAATTTCAATACGAAACTAGCATTTTTTTAGTTATATTGCGATCGAACGAACGGACGAACGTTTATATCTAAATCGACTCAGAATTCAATTCTAACCAACATTATATACTCGTATATACTGTTTCATATCTATCTCGTCTCCTTTAAGATCTCACAAACGTAAAAACAAATTTATTATACCCTTAAAACAAAGTTTGTATAGATATAAATATATAGTATTTAACTACTTCCCATTTAACAGTGAATCTTAATATATTTTCAATAGAATAATGAATGAAATAATTAAAATAAAAGATTTAAAGTCTTTTATAATTTTAAAAAAGTTCTAAAATTTTATTTTACAGCCGATCAAATTTCAATTAATGTTTAACTAATATTTGCATATATATATGTACATTCAAAATGTTAATTTAAAACAGTTTTTTATTTAAAACTATTCTTTGACATTTTACTGACATATTCAAAATATGAATTAAAGCCAAATGCAATAAATAAATTATTTAAAAACCGAAAATAAATTTTTATAAATGTTTTCCGATCTGGATAACCACTAAACATGTTCCAAAATCAAATCATGATAACGTGGCAAAACAAATACTACGTACCGGTTAACTTTAAGCAGGATATTCCTACTAGTATAAAATATTAAAAAAAAAATTAACATTAACATCATAGGTCTCGTAATTTTTATTTAGTACGTATTGTAAGGTATTAAACTATTAAAGTCAAAATTAAATTCAAAAGTGTCGTTAAAAAATTCTTAAAAAATAAGTAAAATAAATTTTTATAATTGAGATGCTAAAGAATAAAATGTTGACTATCATTTTTAATATTTTAATGATTGAGTACAAGTTTAAAGGTTTTCTGTTTTATTTAGAATTGAATAAAGATACACATAAACAAAAAAAAAAAAATTATGGTATGACATAGGCGAACTGCAGGCACATTTGACATATAATTAAAAAAAAAAATTTCCAAAAAAAAAACAAAAAGAAAAAATAATTATACAAAAAAAAAAAAAGGAACACAGCAAAAACAAAAAAAAACCAATATAAATACAGACATTCATAAACATACACAAATTAAACTTTCGTTATTTACAAATTTTATTAAGTAAAAACCTTGACTTTGACGACAATTTTATAGTGCATTGCATTTGGCAACTTTTATTATTTTTTTTAATACCTACTTATGTACTTATTTAAAATTTCGGGATAATCTTTTTTTTAAATTTGAAATTTTTCGTGAAGACTTAAAGATCGGTTCTTTGTTTATTTTTTTTTCGTTTTCTATTATTTTCGGTTGGATTAAAAACTCTCCGTTATGTTAGGAAAATCGAGATAAAATGAATTAGATGAGATAATGGGAATATCTTAGCAACTTATCTTATCAATAAAATAAATGTCGATAGTCTTACAGCCATTTACTATATTATAGGTGAGAACATGTTTTTTTTTTATTTTTAATGAAATTTAAAACTGGATTTTCTAAAACGTGTGGATGGCACTTTATATAATTTTTTTTTAACTATTTTTATTTAGGTGCCCCAATACACAAATATTGGTTGTATGGGCTCTGATATATATATTATACATAACTTTATATAATTACTTTGCTATTTAATCAATGTAAACCTACTGCAACAAATTTGCAGATAATTAATAATTTCATTTCAATTCTAATTAGCAGATAATTAATAGATTCAGTAAACTGGTTGATTTCCTTAAAAACACACGTTAAGACATAATGAAGTATTCTTTAAATTTATATATTTTATTTGTTTAATTAATTATTAATTATTAATTAATTAGTTGGCTATTTAAATATTTTTAAAACAACTCAGTATATATATATATATATTTAAATTATTTAATAAATTAATGTTAAAATTCAAAATTTAATTAAAATCAATTTACATATTAATAAATTATCAATTTAAATTTTAAATTTGTTAATAAAAGAAAATTTATATAAAGATAAAACAAATCAAAAAACAAAATTAACAATAGTATGTTAATCAAAATAATATTTACTCAATAAATTTATTTAATATGTATTTATAATTTTGAGCATAAAAATTCTAAAATAATTAATATGGTATCAACTTACTAACAAAAAAAAAGAAAAAATTTAATAAAGTGTAGATTGTTTATTGGAGTGATACATGGATTGATATCCCTCTATTTTTTTTTTAAATTAAATTTTCATAAAATAATTTTGGCTGCCTCTGGTATAATGTATATCAATTCCATGCATCCGAACTTAATATATATCAAATATGTCCATGGTGATAAAATAATATAAATATTAAATAAAATTTGATCTCACCGCAATGCTGTAGTATGTAAGTCGTCGATCTTTCGCAAAAGATATAGGGTTCAGATCTCAATCAGGTCAAAATATTAAATAAAATATGTATAATGTTTACATTACTTTAACAAGAAAATAGTAGTTAAGAATAGTTGGGAGTAGAGTAAATGGAACGCTAATTCAATATAACCGTATTTACTATCTAATTTTTCTCAAAAGCTGCTATTATAGTTGAAAATATATAAGAGTTATAGTTTACTCCATAAATGGGATGCAAACATTAATATATACTCATATTATGTTAATCTTGTGATATACGCTTCACCAAAATTTACCATCAAATTAAAGCTCGAATTATAGAACTTTTAATTCTATTTTGACACCTGTAAGTCATTCAGCATAGTTATTTATCTTTTTGTTTCCAAACAAAATTAAAAGGTACTTAGTTCGAACCTCAACTCAATAATAAATTTTGGTAATACATATCATACATACAAGTCTAATATAATATGGATGATAATGTAAACAAAATAATTAATATATAATGTGGTATTTGTTCGGCGACTGTACCTGAAACTGATACGTTGATTTATTTCTTCATCACATTTTGTATATATTGTGGGGGGAACCAAAATATAATAAAAATAATAAATATATATTTTTTGATATAAGGGCATCTTTTTTTTATTGCATTTCTCTGCCACATATATGTGTTCAGGCGTGGCTGTAAATGTCGTAAGGGGGAACAACTTTTATGACGTGTGTGGAGCTCGAATCAACACTCCCTCGATGTTTACAGCGTATTTTATACGCTCTTACCCACTAGGTTACCAAGGCCCCCCCCCCCCTTTTTTTGTTAAATTTCAATATGATATGTAAAATACTATAATAATTGTTCTAAAAGTAACCTATTTACTTTTCTAAAAATAAATAATTATGTTAAGTAAATTTCTCAATATTAACGGACATCTTATTGTTATAATTTTTTAACTTCTGCGTTAATTAAATTGACAAAACAAATTTTAATTATATGCATTTTTTTTTGTTTTTTTTTAAACAGACAACTAAATATAAGTTAATTGTATTCACATATGAATATTTCTATAGGTTTTTATTGTTTTTAATTTACCTCTAAGATTGCATAAAAGAAAAAAAAAAAAGAGATTCATTATCACAAAAAAAAAAAAATTAAAAAATAATATAAATTATATACTCGTACGTAGGAATGTTAAAGAATTGTAATTAAAATCCATGAAAAATAAAATCTAAAGAAAAAAAATTATACAATAAAATGTCCATGAAAATTATTTCTCACTATTGTTTTTAGTATATTAGGTACATATTATATATAATATGCAAAAATACTATGTTTATCTTTGAATTTATTATCTTTAAAATTCTAGTGAACTAAATCTATGTTCTCAATATAATCCTATAAATGCATAAAATCTAATATAAACTTTATATTTTTATTATATTTAATAATTTGTAAATTTATTATTGGTTTATTATGAAAATTTTTTTTTGTATAATTGCTTTTTTTGTTTTTTGTATAATTTCAACCCTGAACATTAATTTAAAAAAAAAAAAACCGACCTTATTAAATTTATGTTTTAATAACTAATAATTAATATAAATATTAAATTATTTGAAAACTGGTAGACCATTATTATATACGAGACTTACACAAAAATTAAATTTAAATTTCTTTTATTAAATTTAAAGATCCTGCCATCTACAATGAACGCAGTCGCTTCGCAGTCATGAAATTTGCTTACATTTTAATTTTTGTTTCACTCTCTATACAAATTCAAGTGTCAAATCAAAAAAAAATTAAAAGAAGCCATTTTATTTAGCAAGTATATTTTTCAAATATTTTTAAAATAATTTTCAACTTAATTTAGGGGGCTCGGTGGCCTAGTGGGTAAGAGCTTATAAATTCGAATACCACACACGTCGTAAGAATAATTCCCCCTTATGACATTTACAGCCACACCTGAAAAGGAAAGGCTGTGTAACTTCCTTGTCGCATAAAACAGAGAAATGCATCAAAAAAAAAAAACCTAATTTAAGAAACTGACGATTATTCCAGAAACAAAATATTGACGAAAATATTTAATTAAAATAGAGACAAAAACAAAATTAGTTAAATTAAAATTTTATTTTAATTAATATTTTCTCTTAATCAAATGACATGTCGATACTCTTTTGTAGACTGTAGCCTGCGTAAAGACTGTGTATATAGATAGCGAAGCGAGAGCGTTAATTGTAGATCTAACTTAAGGAATGTAATATCATGACACACTTCATTTCTTCTTCTTTCTTCTCTCCTTATTTGTTTTCAAGATCCGGTTAACTATTCCAAATTGGAAGGCACCATAATCAACCGTCAGGTCAGATTCTTCATTATTTCTTAAATTTATCTGAATTTTGAATAATATTAAGTTTTTTACGTACTTAAATGTGTCAATGTCTTTAACCTTTAATTTAATTAACTGACAAATATTAACATTAATTTATATAAAACCCTGATAGAAAAAACGATGATGTCTGAAATGAAACTTTACAAATTCCATTCTAATAATTTTTGTATTATACTGTAATATATATTATGTGGTATTCATTGTTCTCTTCCCTTACTCCCACTATCCAATTATCACAATACTCCCCTTGTTTCCGCATCCCTGCCCTATCCTCACTTATTTCTATTTCCTAGCTTATATGCTGTGTTAGCAGTCAGGACTAGGGAGTAGATAGTTTCCGCATTCCTGTCTTATATTCTCCTTCCTCTACACTCTGCTTTAGAAGTTAGGAGTTATATTTGTATATATTTGCTTAAGAGGAAGATGGGTATAGTCCGTAAAAATCTGACACTGTCAAGGAGGTATTCTTGCTGTCTTAGCAGTATGCCCACCTCTCTTAGGAAAAAATCAAAAACAAAAACATACTTTATATTCATTCATTTTGAGAAATTATTATTTAAAAAAAAAAAATTATTTAATTTAACACTGAATTTTTCATTGAATGATTTAGCAAAAATGAAAATTTTGATGAAATGTTAATTTAATTTCGATTATAGCTATAAAGTTTTACTTTGTAACTTTAATAATAACTACACAATGTGACAATGTTATAATTGCTGATGTATTCACTTTTATTTTAATTACAAGACTTACAATAACTATTTAAAGAATAAAGTTTATTATACGACTATAAATAAATAGAAATTAAAGTATTATTCCAAAATAAAATTAATATATTTGAAAATAATGTTTAATGTTAAAAAAAAAACAGATTTATTTGCACTAGAAAGTATTTATACGAACAACCTACATGCTTAGTAAAGATTTAAAGTCATGGTCAGAGAAATTTATATACTCGTATGTCGGAAATCCATATAATTAAAATTTTGATACCATAATAATCCATTTAGAAAAAGATAAAAAAAAATTAAAATTACGTTTTATTTTTGCGGCCAAATCAAAATCAACTAAAATTGGAATATAACTATTAAAAAAAAAGGTATAAAAAACTTTAAAATAAACTCACTATAAAAATAATTTTTTTATTTTTTAAATAAAGATTTTAAATTTTTTTTTTTTGTTTTTTAACATTTAAAAATTATTTTTTTTATAAATTATCTGGTAGAATATTCTTAATTAGCATCTTTTAACACAAAATATTTCCATATAAGTACGAGTATGATTAATTTTTATAATATTATAATAGTAATTACAAAAAAAAAATAAAAGTTTATATAGTTGATCCAACAAACAATAGGAAGATAACGTGTTTTTTTTTTAACTGTTATTAATTTTTCATATACAGTGGAACTTCCCTAACTCGTACCTTCCTAAACTCGAACTTCTCATGAACTCGAACTATTTTGATGCATTTAAAATTTTGTTTCAATTTTTTTAAATAAATTAGTTTCTCTTACTCGAAAATCTCTTTAACTCGAACTTTTCTCTTACTCGAACTATTTAATGTCTTTTTGAGTAAAAAAATTTCATTAACTCGAACTTTTTGTTGAATTAAATTGAAAACAAAATATAACTTTTGTTATTGTTTTTGTTTTTGTGTTATCATTCTCTCATTTCTGTTTAAGTTTTCATCAGTATTTGTTAGCATGAGGTGCATGTAAGTACATATTTGTACATGTTTACATATTTGACAGTTATAAACATTCAGACAAATAACATATTTTTTTTGTTCGTTGTAAATTTGAAAATTAAAATGCCCGTAGATAATTAAAATATTTACCTTTAAAATAAAAAACTAATTTAATTATGCTTTTTACAATTTTTTTTAAGTCTCTATTACTCGAATTCTCTTTAACTCGAACCAATTTCCGAACATTTAGAAAGTTCGAGTTATAGAAGTTTCACTGTATATATATATAAATATATACAAGTATAATAAGTATTTGATGATTTTCGTCGTTTTGATTCTCATCGATTCTAAACTTTCTAATTAAGAGGAACATCTCTCTTAATTATAAGCCTGTGGTGACGTTTTTTAAACCAAAAAAGTCCAGAATAATGTAATTTATAGGCGAATAAAAATAGGTATACATGTACATACTTATATTTTGTCAAAAAATGAGTTTATAGTTTGAGGCTGATCCCGATAACCTTTTAATTTGGATCAATAAATTTTTATATATTTTGGGCTAAAAACTTTGGGGCAAATCTTAAAAATTTTAGCATTAAATTCTAAATATGACCTTTTGTATCAAAATTTTAGTTTAAATAAACGAATAAAAGGTTTAATATTTTTTGAATCATTCTTTTGAAAAGAATTAAATTAACCCTTAACACCGAGTTGTTTAGCGATTAATGCACCAAACCACCAACCGTATGGTTGTGTGGGTATAATATATTCAGTACTTTATATTACACTTTAGGTATCAAAGAACAGACATTAACCTTTCGGTATAAAAAATAAAAAAGATTTTCTTGTTTTTTGTAGCACAATGCAATTGAGCAGATTTAAAAAAAAAATTTATATTAGTGTCAGTAGAAAAGATCCTGTTTTCAAGTATTTTTATCTCCAGTTCTGCTAAACAGTTTTTTTAATCTAAAAATGTCAAACTGTTTTTTTCTGAAATATTATTTTTATTTTTACAAAGTTTTTTGCTAAAATATTATTTTTATTTTAATCATCTGCTTTAATATTCTGGAAAAAGGAAGGACCCTGATTTAAAATCCAACTCTAAAATCCCTCCTATTTCAGAATCTCACGTATACATATATACAAAATATTCTGAAAAAAAATCCTGATTTTGAACGCAACTCTAAAATCCATCCTAATTCAGAATCTCACGTATATATAAATATTCTGGAAAATGCGTATAACTCTGCTTTTGAACACAACCAATAACAAATTTCAATTTTTCATATTGAAATAAGACCAAAATTTAAAAATTCACTTTTTAGCTTTATTTCAAATATGACAATAAAATAGAGTCAATTGGCTTTATTTCATTTGGCTTTGTTTCAGGGAACTCTTATTTACTGTTGATAAGACAAACTATTTACTTTTATAGAAAAATTAGAATTCCTATATATATTATTCTAATACCTAGCAAACAAATTCTCAGAATTGTTGGGGAAATTTGCTGTATACAATCGTTGTTGTCCGGAATTGTTGGGAGAATAAGTATGTATACAATCAAAAGATGAGTTAATCTCGACGAAGATTAGAAAATAGAGATATAGTTATTCTATCAGACATTTATACAATCATAAAGCCATTAAACCCGCGAGCACTTAAATTGCAACTAGTTTCTAAACAGTTAAAACTAAACCCCTTAGAAACAATCAATAAACTGACCTCTAATGAATAACTGAACACCTAGAGAGGAAAATGAGAAAGCAGTAGATTGACTAGCAAAAGAAGGAGCTAAACGTTCTTTACAGCTTCTGAACTTTCTTATGGCATAAACACAAAATAAGAGAAACACTAAAAATAAAAGAAGAAAGTTGTAGCAGCTCAGACAATCTAAGGAGTTTCTGGGAAACTATAACTGGAAAAGATATGAAAATATCATAGGATCCAGTGAAAATATTAAAGAAGAAATAATTGGAATAGGAGAAGGATGATGCATGCAGATTCTGAAAAGCAGAAAAATTATCTCCATGATACATACTAAAAACTGCCGAGCTTTACTTCAATCATGATATATAGCTCATAGGAGAAGATACTGCTATATCGAAGATGAATTATTATTAATTATTACTATACCCTGTAGTACAGATATATGTGCCCTTTATTTAGACTAGTTTTTTTCGTAATATATATTACAAACGAATAATATCTATCTTTTCTTAATTTAAAACTTTTTGTTCATTAAAAATTTTGTAGCAATAATAATATTTAAAATAAACAAGTGAGTTTTTTTTTTTTTTTTTTTTTTATTTATTAAAAGAAACTAATATTAAATTTGACTTTTTTTTTTACGTATATAAATTGTACGTAACTTCAATTTAAAAAAAAAAAAAAAACAGCAAAATTAAAGATGAATAGTGAGTAAAAACATAGGAATAAACAAATAAACAAACAATAATTTGAACTACTCAAGTTATTTCTGTTCTTTTTGTTGTTCTTTTTTTTTTTTTTTTTAGTAATAATAACAATTTTTCGTAATAGTAAAAACGCAAACCAGACGTTAAATTTGTTTTAAAATTTTTTTTTTTGTTTTTTGTTTTTAATTCTTTTAAAAGTTAATATTTTATACGTATATATTTTTTGTTAAATATTCTATAATACTATATTAAAGCTTTTCATAGTAAAAATAAAAAACGTTAATAAAATTTGTTAGAAAGAGAAAGAAATAGAAATTATAAAATAAGCTCTACCGTAATAATATTATATATTTGAAATAAAATCAGTTGGAAATTGACGTGCTACCGTTAAATAACCAAACGATTCCGGAAGGCAATATTCTTATAAATTATTATTTTTATTATTATTAGTACATACATATATATATATTTTTTTTTTTTTTTAAATTTAAAAATAAAACGTTATTTTTAAAATAATTAATATGAGTTTAATAGAAAGTATATCAAATTTTTATAATAATTTGGATAAGTATGCTGGTATGTTAATTAAAATTACATAAAAAAATACATTAATTTTAAAATTAAATTTTAAATTGTGTGTACGCTATTACGAATAAATTGTGAAAGAATTTTTAATTAGACAATATAAATAGAATAAAATAATATAGAAAACAAAAAAATATTGCTAAATAAAAATAAAAGTGTTAATTTAATGAAAAAATTTAATTTAATAATTTGAAAAAAAAAAAAAAAAACATCACACCTTAAAATCTTTGTGTATTTTTCAATTTAGCACAAACAACAAAAAAAAAAAAAATAAATTTTTAAAGTTTATCCATATATATTTTATAATTTATATTATCGAATAATTTTTTTTTTTTTTTTTTTATTTATGGTTTGTTATCCAGAAAGTGAAATTTTGTTTTCGTTCAAATAAATATAAATTTTTCTTTTTTATTTATAACAATAATTATTTTATTATAAATATTAAAAAAAAATGTAAAGTAAAGGAAGGATTTTAAGGACTATATAGTAGTTACATAAAACACATAGATACCAAGATTTACACTTTAAATTCAATATTTTGCAAATTAAACTTAACCTTTTGCAATTCATATTCAACCTATTTGAATTTTACTTCAGAAGTAACAGAAGGAACAGAGTCTACCGCTTGTTCAATTACATCTATTAAATTTGGGAGAATTTGCACAATCAGCTAATAAATTGGAGCATAAAATTTGATTTTGGGGAAAATTTTTTGAATGGAGTTAATCAGTTAGTGACTATGTTGACAGCAATACAAGAGTATGTTTTGTCTGCGACAGAAGATTATGAATTTCCTGGGTTTATGAAACCGAACATTATCTAAAATTAACCAGGCTCTTATAACCATTAATTTTTTAAATGTTTTTATAAAAAATTTAATTTGATTTGCAAAAAGTTAGATTTGATTTGCAAAAGATTGAATTTGATATACATAAGGTTTAATTTGGTATACAAAAGATTAAATTTGGAGTGCAAAACCTGTACTATATGAAATTAATTTATGTAATTTTGTGACAGTTTTCTTCAACTTTATAAAGTCGAATATTATGTGACAGACCTATATTGAAAATCTAAATAATTTACTATAGAAAAATTAACCTTTTAGTTTTGAACTTAATATTTACTATTTACACTTCTATAATCAAAATTTTAATTTTTTTCAATGTCATTTTTTAATGTTATTTGAGTATTTGACGGAATTATAATGAATATGCTTGGAAATTGACAAATTTAATTTGTAGAAGATATTTATAATATGTTGATGAATATTTTATTTTCTTTAAGAATATTCTCCATTTGATAAATTTCACATACATCAATCATTCGATTTATTTTTTATTCAATTCAAGCGAATATACCGTAAAATATTTCTAAAATAAAAAGAAATTTATTTTGAGTAAAAAGTAAAATTTGATTTTTAAATATGTCACTTTCGTATCCTGGGCAGTAAGTTTGCTTTTGATTTCAATATCTTGTGATTTTTTTTCGTTCAAACTTCAAATAAATTAATTACGGTTTAACGCGAAATTTATTTCTTTTATAAGTATATCTTTAAGTATCTTTTGGTCTGATAAGTCGCTAAGTTCCGTGAAGAACTACATATGTATCATATTCATATAAAATAAATATCAGAACAAAAAAAATTTTTTTTATAGAGTTTGTGTTATTGTTATATTTTATTGTTACCCTTTCTGTATTAATATTGGGCTCGATTGCAGTTAATTTCGGTATCATATCAATTTACAATGTATTAATTTATAATGCCTTATATTTTTATTTTATTTTGGATTTGTAAAAAGTTTTCTTATAAAATATCACTTCTGATCCTCGAAACTTTGGCCTTTATTAATCAAATAAATATTATTTTGGCCTTTATTAACCATAAATATTAGTTAATCCTATATTATTCTGGTTACTGCACAAAAGATAAATTTAGTTATTAAAAATTTAACAAATCTTGAATTTTTTCGTGTTTTCAAGAAATATTAAAATTTTCAAGTTATTTTTTAAATATTTTACTGTATTTTTATTTATTTTTTACTGTTCATATAATTAATTATATTATATTATTATAAAAATTCACTAGGGTACTTGGTCGCTCCATTCAACCCAATATTATAATGGGCTTCTATTATTATCAATTATATTTAATTTTAGTTAAGTTGCAGTTAAAGTTTGTTATTCCTGCATTTACATTTTCTTGACTATTGTTCTGATTTATTGAACTCAAATTAAATATATAAAATTAAATTTAGAAATACCTCTACTCTTTGTTTAAATATTTAGAAGTTACCTATAGAAGATACTGTTATTAAATCTTAATTTAAAAACCTTTGTTTCCAATTTCAATCTAAATTTAAAAAATATTAAATTACTTGCTTAATTATATTATTGTTTGCTCAAAGAATTTTTTTTTTTTTGATATTTTCAAAAATTTTTAAACAGATATGTACATATTTATTGTATCACTTTTTCTATTCGTTTGTTTGTCTGTTTATTTGAATTTCTGTATGACCGTCAGCATATTAACGAAACTTCTTTATCATTATTTAAGATAATGTAATGCAATTTTGACTATGAATAGATTATAAAAAAACTACCATTTGTAAAATACTTTTTTTATGTAGCATAATAATATATACGGATATACAGATATTTGAAACTGAAAAAATCTGAATTTTTAAATGTTTATATATACATCTCAAAATGTTACTGAATATCTTTTCTATCTATATAAAACTTTTGAGACACATCAGGACACAGGATATTTTTTCAGCTTTATATAAAAAATTGTATTATTCTTTGCAATTTAATATTTAAATTAACCGTTATATAAATTTTTTATTTTTCCCTAAGAGAGGTGGGAATCTTTTAAAGACACCAAGTATTTTCTTGGTAGTGTCAGATTCTTACTGACTAAACCCATCTTCCCTTTTAGCCAATAAAATGGGAGAAAACCCTTACTGCTAACGCAGTATATTGGCTAGGGAGTAGATATAGGAAATGCGGAAATATTGAATTGGGAGTGAGAATATAAGGAAACAATGAATCCGCCTATATTATTATTACTATTTTGCTAATAGTGACTATAGCCGTTACAACAGTTATAACATGCAGTAGTGTATAAACACTTTACTGCAAGAGGTATTTATTGAAGGCAACCCCCACTGTCACCACATGCAGCAGTATAGAACACCTTACTGCATGAGTTATATTGAAGGCAACCCCCGCACTGTCACTGTAGCAGTTATTATTATTGGTATTAGGGTTACTTATTAATATTATTATTATTTTACTACAGAATCAAGTCTATCAGTGAAGATTACAACGTGCAGTAATCTATAACACTTTCCTGCATGATATAACCAAAGATAGCTGCACTTAAGCAGCTATTATTATTATTATTATTGTTACCATTAGTATTATTATTACTTTTACTGATATTATTACTATTAATTATGCGATATACAGTTCTTACGATATGAAATTACTACATATTATTTTTATTTATATGACCTGACCGGGGTTTGAACTCAAGACCCTCTGATTGAAAGGCTGGCTACTTAAACACTGGCGACGCAATCAGTCAGATAATACGATAATATGAAATCAACATTTTTAGTCAGAATATTTTAAGTCACAACTTTGAAATTTTGCCAGGATGAACGGATATTTACGTTTGAAGCAGTTTTTATGAATATATATTTTATATATATAACATTGTATTTTTCCACATATTGCACAACTTTCTTTAATTAGTGTATGGTTTAAAAATGAATTAAAATTGTTTCTATATTATAGTTTACTTTCTTTATTATCTAATAATTTTCGTCAAAATTAACCACATGCAAAAATAATTACAAATCTATAATATTTTTGCCCTTTATAATATAAAAATATGTCCTTATAAAAACATTTGATGATACATACTGACTTCTTTTTTTTACTTTAAATATTTTTTATATATAAGTTTAATACTTGAATTAAAATCTAATATAGAAATATTAAAATCTAATTTTGTTCTATTAATCAAAAAAATTATACAATTTATATTTTATATTCTACTTTTTAATTACATAATTAATAAATTAATTTTATATTTAAATAATATTTTTCAACACTTTACATTTTCTATAAAAATTGTTTTTATTTTTTTACTGATCAAATAAATCTATAATTTATTTCATAATTATGGTAATGAAAAAGAAAAGTAAGCTAAAAAAAAAACAAAAACCCAATTGAGAAACCCAATAACTCTTTAAAGAAATTATGAATAATGAAAAATTATTAATGATAATTGAATATCTAAATATTAGTAAATTATTTTAATTAACACTAGTAGATAACTTTTTTTTTTTAAATTTTCGTAATTAATTATAAAAAAAAAAAAAAACATTTCTTTTAAAATATATTTATTATTGTTAGTATCTATAACGTACTTTTTTAAATGTTTGACATAATTATTACATAAATTTATTTAAATAAAATTTAAATTTATATATATTTGAATTAATTTTTTTTTTTAAATTCTTCTAGATAGCAGGTATTAAGCCGTTATAATTGATAATTTTCTTATAATTAATGATTTTACACCTTATTTTAGAATACCGATCACAACAACACGGTTGACAATAATCATATGACTAATTTTGTTTTTAATATTTTTGCTTTTTCAAACTCTAAAATTATATATTCATTCTCTTATTTCTCTTATTTAAGAAAATATTCATTTATAATGTTACCAGATTACAACGGTGTATTTAAATTTTAAAAATCCTTATATAGTGACAATCTAACATCATTTTTTATTGGTATATTTATGTTATATTAAACATATGATTAAAATTTTGGATATTTTATTAATTATTATTAATTTTAATTTTTTATACCTAGCTTAGAATTTTTTGTTTTTTAATTTTTAAAATAAAAAATTATTTAACTATATTTAATTAAATAAAAGATTTGCACCACAGACAATTAAAAAAAAAAAAATTCCGCAGAAAAGAAAATTGATAAATTAAAAATTTCCATATTTACGATATAGCAAAATATTTGGAAAGTTTTTGTCATCATATTATATGTATTATTATGTAATATGTTTTTATATGTATGTATATATATAAAAATTTGGATGATCGTTAAAAAATTTTAAAAAGGGGAAAGAATTTGTACGAATTGATGAGATAATTTATTAAGAAAAGTGTTTTAGACAAAAATAACGTTTTTGTAAAATAATTTTGATATTAATAGGATAAACTATTTGAACCGGTTTAAGACTTTTTACAGTGTGTGCTGCCAAGAATAAGTAACATGATCTAACGAAATTGATACATTAAGATCAAGTACGAAAAAATCTTATTACATATAGCTGGAACAAAATTGATCCAATCATTAAATCAAAACAATGAAAAAAAAAAGATTTTTCATATACATTTTCATGTCCGGACAAGTTAATAAAGTTTAATAAAAGTTTACCCTGGATTTTTATGAGTCTGTTTACACTATAGTTGAAAAAGTTTACGTTAAGTAGGGTATATACATTATTAGTTCAGTTGTCAGTTTGATAATGCAGTGCAACTGATGAATATCAAAAATTTTTTGCTATTTTAATGAAAACTGATAGTTTTCATCACAAAATTGCCGGCTGAACTGACGACTGAACTGATAATGTATACCCTACTTTACTCTATAATTTATAGAAAAAAAACGGATCGGGGACAGAAAATAAAACATTTTTGAAAACTAAAAATTAAAGACGTCGAAACAAACTGGAAATGAAATACTATACCTATACTATTCTGTTTTAAATGTAATCCAATTAACTGTTAAAATTAGTTTTTAACATAAAAAAAATTAAAAAAACAAAAGTAAAAATAATTAAAATTATAAAAAATGTTTGTATACCGACACGTAAAAATAAAAAATCATTGTGTAAACCTGAAGAGTGGAAGGAGTACATGCTCTGTAAGACTATAAAATTATTCTGCAAAATTGGTTACAATTCTCCAATATAATTAATTTTAGGCGAGTCACAGATAAGCTTTTAACGGATAAACGAACAAATAAACTTTTCACTTTTACATATAGAAGATGAAAGTAACTGTAAAGCAAAGTTGTATTGCATATAAAAATTAAGTTTACTTAATGGGCATAAACTCTAAAGATTTTGTAAGCCGTTAATCAAGTTATTTTCGTTTTTTGGTTTATTTGTTTTTTATAAATATAACAATATTCCGTATTAAGGATTAATCTATACTTGTTATATCCGCTTCCGCCTCCGTCCGTCAAAGATTAAAAATAGAGCATTAAGAATAATTTATAAAGCAATTTTATATCTTAAAATTTTAGGATTCTTATTATTAAAAAAAAAAAAAATGTTTTTATCTCAAACTCTTTATATTTTATCTATAACCAAATTCTTATCTCTAGTTAATAAAATTAAAAAGTTAATAAGTCTAAAATTTTTAAAAAAATTTTTAAAAAAGAAAAATATTCAGTTTTATAATTTTTACTGTTATATAAAAAATTTAAATTTAATATTTATTATAAATATTTAATATTAACATTATTAATATTGAAATATCTATATATATAAAATTTAATTGTATTATTAAAATAAATATTAATACTTGAATATTTGAACTGAAAGAAATTTTGCAATGTAATTGATAATTATAATTAATATTAAACAATTAATAAATTTAATACTTAAACGTGTTTAATTACTTAATTTTATTATTGACCCGGTTTAAAAAGAAATATTTCACTAAAAATATAATATATGTATATATATATATATTGTGCAAGTATAATATTTTCATTACAATATAAGGAAAGTATTGTCAAAGGTTCCTTCACAAAAATAAGGACCAAAAATTCACAATTTCATATTCAGTATATGAATTTTGTTCCATAAAATTGATTTTTTTATCTAATTTTAAAGTAAATTTTACAACCGGAATTGGTTGTTCACTTAAGTTTTTTTTTTTTATTTATTTTTTATATTAAAAAAAGATTTAATAAATATGTTTACATACATTTAAATGATTCTTCTTACTTTTTTTCTATAATATTATCCAGTCTTTATCTATGTGATAAAGTCAAGGGCAAAAACTTTCAATTTATACTTAAACTTGTTTTCCGATATAATAAACTGCCTTGTTTATCAGAATCATTTTAAAATAAGGCAGTTTGTAAGCCCAAAGGTTATAAAGACGAATATTTTCAAAAAGATAATAAAAAGCAGTTTAAAATAATTATCATTTGTCGGATTGTGTACGAAATTCCAAAAAAAAAAATTTAATCTCCAGAATAGTTCCAAAACAAAAAATTGCAAAAAAAAAATCCAGAAAAAAAAACTCCCAAAAAAGGATTTCAGATATTATGTACATACATATTTACAAATATTTTGTAAAAGCGTATATAACAACGATTTTGAATTCAACTTTTAAAATTCCTCCTAATTCAAAATTTCGAATATACGGAGATATAAATATTTTAAAAACGGGTGATACCCTGTAACCACCTATAAAACCCCTTCTAATTACGTGTAAATTTTGTAGTCTATAGAATAGAACATTACATTATGGAATTTCTTTTGTGGAATTTTTTTTTTGGAATTATTTTGGAACCTTTGATTGTTTAGAACTTTCCTTCAACTTAGCAAATTTTCTTATCATTTTATGTACACAGTCTTCCAAGATAAGTTTTACATAGAACAGGAGAATTAGACGATGTTGAAATAAATAAAAAATTCCATGAAAGGGGGTCTATTTATAATTATTTTTGAAATAACGGTATTCAAAGTTTTTCGTATAGGTTTTTTAAAAGAAAATCATATCTTTTTCGTGTATGTTATAGGACGCTTGTTTAGATATTTTAAGATATTTTAAATATTAAGATTATCAGATTTTATATATCAGATTTGTTATACTTTTTTTCTTAATATTCTTAATATTGACCGTTATTAATGTAACTTAAAGATCTCTTTTAAAATGAAAGGTTGAAAAGCGTTCCTCAGATATGGAGAAATCAAAATTTTCCAATATTTTCCTTTCATATAACGGCAAATTTAAATACTAAATTGAATTGAAAAATACTAAAAAATTGCAAAAATTTATATAAAAGCTGACAGGTATAGAGTGAAATTAATAAAATTTTTTAAAAATTTAACGAAACGAAAAGATTTTTTAATCGTCCTCTGGTTTTTCATTGTTTATAAATTGTTATGGGGGGTTGTTATTTTCTTTTATAAAAATCGTTCAGTAATTTTTTTTTTTATTGCATTTCTCTGCCACATAAATGTGGACAGGAAATTACACAACTTTTTCTGTTCAGGAGTGGCTGTACATGTCGTAAGGGGGAATAACTCTTACCCTCTTACCGACTAGGCCACCGAGGCCCCGTGTTCAGTAATTAATTTTAATTAATTCAATTTTGAACTTTAAATTATTTTTATTGTATAAGTTTTAATTAAGATATAGTAATTAATAAAAAATAAAGAAGTTGGTGATGTAATATGACATATCTATGATCAGCAATAAATTTCTGATTAATAAGAGTTTAATTGCTAAAAGTTTTTGGCATTAATGGAACGTAACATTTCAGTTCCATTAAAAATATATTACATTTTTAAAAATATATTATATATAACATATGTAAATAGAACATGTAAAAATAGTAGAACACAATATGTATGCATAATTTTCAAAAAAATAAAAGGATCGTCGCAGCATACTTATATAAAAATAAACCGAGATTGACTAGTTAATATAAAAGTATACAAAAATTATGTTCTATATTATAGAACATCCTAATATAGTATATTAATTATACTATATTATATTAATTATATATTACAAAAAAAAAATCTATATTATATTTTTTATTAATTTATACGAACCAGACAGGACTTGAACGCGAGGTCTTTCGCATGAAAGGATTGTATCATAACCACTATTGGCTTGCTGCATATTATATTAGTATACTATTTAATACAAATTATTAATTTATTTATATTAATATTAGAAATCACATAGAATAATGCTATATTATTAAACCATCGACTACTAACACCATTGTAGGTCAAATACTATTATTAATTTACACATTAAAATTATTATGTATTGTTTACAATGTATTTGGCAGCAAGGGGTATTTGTTTTTAATTAATAAAACTTGCTATACCTTTGTAGGAAATGAACCCACACTCTTTCGGTTAATAAGCCGCAAGTGCTTAACTACTAGACCACTGAAGCCACTAGCTATTACTATTAATTAATACTTACTGCTCTATAAACATATAACAAACATATAACACGGTATATATAACGATTTATATCAATGAATCATTTATATTTCTTTTTTTGTAAAATAAATAATGTTAAAATTTTTATAACTTTAGGGAAAACATTTTAATATTGCAAACATAAAAAACATTTATTTCTTAAACAAGCAAATAAAAAATGTATAAATTACTTGTTTAATTAAATTTCAAACATTAAAACATTTTATGACTTAAACCTGTGGCAATTACATATTTTTAATTTTAACAATTACTTCCTGATTCCGAACTAGGGACAAATAAGTACATTTTTAAGTGAATTTTTAAATAATTCATATTTTTAGAACAGGTTTAAATTTTATATAATGTCTATATATTTTTGTATTTATAAATTCAATTAAAAAAATATTAAAAAAAAAAAGAACCGTGTCATTTTAATAATTATGCTAAAAAATATATTTTAAGTATTTGGTAATATAAAAACTTTTGAAAGCTAACTATTTTTTTTTGTTACGATGGTCGAAAACTTCGAAACTCACCCAGAGTAATCGTATGTGGTTCCTTGGGATAGAGTTGGATATTAATCAATGAATATCACCTATGCTTCTATAGCACTCCAGTTCAATTTTTGATAGAAGAATGTGGGAAGAATGTGAAGAATGTGTTTCTTAAAGAAGAATGAGGTTTTGAAAATTTAGGATTATGGAGGATGGGTAGGGAAATTTACTGAATTAGCTGTTACATAAAATGTGGCTAGAAACAACTCAAACTTCGGCGATGATCTTGTAAAATTTAGGAATTATCAACTTTTAATATTTTTGTATATATATGCTTAGAAATAAATTCTTTAACATTTTTATAAATTGATACAACCAAATTAGAATATCATTATAAAAACAGGATGAGTTTGACTTGTATTTCAACCTCTGAACAACATACCAAAATGAAAACAAATATACTTATTATGAACAAAAATAAAAATGAAATTAGTAGAATATTATAGCTATATAATTTCACAGAGAACAACAGATTAAACTGGAACTTAATTTTATTTCAATTAAAAAAAAAAAAATATGTTCTTTGTTTATATACAGGCCGTTTTCTGCTTAAGGGCTCAAAACAAAATTTTTATTCTTAGAACTAAGTTTATCAATTTACAGAAATAAAACTTCCCTATATGATTATTATTCTGGTGCATCAAGTGCATGACCATGACTTTAAATTAATAAAAGTTTTTTTTTGTTTTTCAAAGTTAAATATTAAATTCTTTCAAAGAGATAAAAAAAATTCTTTTCAATTAAATTAATTTTTAATAAAAGCTCCTATACGGTATTTTGTTTTAATTAATAACAAGTATCAATTAGATAATAATGTAAATTAATATCACAACTATTTTTTTTTTTAATAAATTGCGGATATTTAACGTAATTTCTATCGTAAAAATTATAAAAAAAAACCAAAACACATTATATAACAATTTGTAATTAAATTACCATTTTGGGGAAGAACTTTTAATTTAAGAAAGGAATTGAATTTTATTACTAGATCGATAATATGCGTCATATAAGCGAATACAACAGGGCCGAATTAAAACCTATAAATGCCGTAAGCATAAGATTTCGCATAATATGCATAATATGTAATTCAACAATAAAAAAAACTTTGAAAAAACAATTTTTTTTTTTCAACAAAAATACTTTAGTGCACACTACACATACATTATATAAAAATTATATAAATGTAAACATAAAATTAATTTTTAATTTTAAAACTGAAACAAAATTTAAAATTGCAAGAATAATTCGCCCTTACGAAATTTACAGCCACACCTGGAAATAAAAACTGTGCAATTTTATTTGTCACATTTATTATATGGCAGGGAAAAAAACTAAAAAAACAAAAATAAAAAAGTAAAAAAGATCAAATTTTGATGCGGAGATTTTTTTTTTTCTACATTCTTTAATTGAAAATTATTTGATCAAATATTAAGATGGCATTCAATGTGCCTTGATGCATATATGTATATTCATAGTTGTTTTAATAGGATTTTTAATATATATTTTAACTCACACTCAGCTGAACAATGTGTAACCATTAATGTTAAAATAATCTACGATAGACGCAATATTTATGTTTGAAAAATCGCAAATTGCACTTCACACAGAGGAATCACAAAAATCACAAAAAGAATTGAACGTGATACTACCGGTTAGTGTTGTACTTTAACCAAAAAAAAACCACCCTCTTTGTGAGATAAGGATGTGGGAAAACTTTTCGGGAAAAGGAATTTAGAAAAATTTGGGGGGAAAAGGGATTATGTAGGATGGATAAGAAAATTTGGAAGAATATTAACATATTTGCTCAAAATATCTCTGAAGAAAGATGTTAATATTCTTCTTAAAATTTATTTAATTGTACCCGCATATATTAGTTACGAATTTTGGTGATGACATCTGATTTCATAAATGAGACGTCCTCTTGAATGACAAACGAATTTCTATATGATTTTTAATATAAAAGAAAAAGAAAACTGAGACTTTTCCTTATTATTACAGAAATTATGTAATGTTCCAATTCTAATTATTAGGTTAGGTTCATACAAGTTAATGCTACACTGAGTTCTTACTTAGTTATAATAGCTTTTTCTTTTCATTAATAAGTTGATTTAGTTAACATTTATTAATTTGTTGATTAAAATTAATAAATGAAATATGTTGTTCCTTTAACTAGTTATACTTAATTAATTCAATTTAAGAAAGAACACAATGTACATTCATGTATAATAATAATGTAATATTAATAAATAATTTATATAGTTATTTTTTCCAATAGAAATTAAAAACACTCAAAATATAAAAAAAAACACTCAATTTCAATTGCTATGCAAGAATTTATTTACAAACACATTGTATCAGAATAAAAATAAACAATTTTACTATTTAAAATTAAATATGAGACATTTTGCTTAATTAATTATAAAATAATTCATATCATACATTTTTTGTATTTATTTCCGTTGATATTTTAATTTGATTATAATTATTTTTTTCTTGTAATGTTAAAAGTTTAAAAATTAATATTAATTATGGCAAATTTATTATAAAATTCTATAATTAATTATTCATAAATTATGTATTAGAAATTGATTAATTAATATTTATAATGTTTTTTTTTTTTATTTTATAATTTTTTAGTTTATTTATATTTTATAGATTTTTAAACACCTGGTTATTTATTATATATAGAATAATGAAGATGCCAATTCAATGAACTGTCTTAAAAAAAATTTCTTTTTATCCATAATGTAATAATGAAAAATGTATTATTTAATTTTTAATATTTAAATTTATATTAAATAAATAATGTGAATTTTTATTTAATACAGTTAAATCTAATATTAATGCAAACTGATATTTTTCTTTATATACGCAGAGTGTTTCCGACACGACGATCTTCCTTGAAATGGGTGATCGGACATGTCTAAAGGAACAAAAAATTGTATTGGAGAGAGGGGGTCTATTCTAGACCCTTTTCGAGATATGAGGGGTTAAAGATGTTTTAGTGACTTTTCATAAAAAAATCTATAATTTTTGAACGGCTTGCTATAGAGAGATAAAATAAAATTTTGTAGAGTAAGTTGTTAGCTTTAATTTTTGTGTACTATGTATAATGATTCCCATATCATAATAGTTACAAAGTTATGAAGGTTTAAAATAATTTAAAATGAAAAAATTGTATTTCAAACTCAAATTTCTTTTGAAACACTCTGGATTTTGGGATACTTTTTATAGCATATTTCAACAACAGCTTTTCAAGCGCTATAATTAGTACCTAAGAAATTTTTCTCTATCTCTAACCGTTTTTGAGATATAAAGAATAGAAAAGTGTGTTATTTTCAATCACAATAGAAAAATGTGCTATTTTCAAAAGTGTGTTAACACATTTTGTGTGTTATAACACACTTTTATATTATATAATAATGTAATAGAAAAATGGTATCCAAATATGTACTTGTATTCAAAACTTAGCGGAAGGTCATAATATCAAGTATGTGGGTAAACAGAAAATATAAACACTTACATTTTTTTTTTTGTTTACATTATATAATTATATATTTCATATATTTTGACCTAATCGGGTTTTATAGTCGAGAGCTTTCGCTTGAAAGATCGGCGACTTATATATTGCGCCTTTCGTCAGATCATTATAGTTTTAATTATTAATGTTTTATTTAGATTAAGACTTTCGGTTAAAAAATCCCCTGTCGAATGGGTTCGGTAAAGTTTCGATATGCCATTATCACATTACAATATTTAAGGCCATCATTTCGGTTTCGAATATATATGTCATTATGCCAGCAAACGCCATCTAGAGGTTCTGAAAACAATTTACAATTATTTAGGTAATCGCAAATGGTAGATCACTTGTTTTATATTTAAATTACATACATATATAGAATTGTAAAATATGTGTTAAATTTTATAAAAATTAAAAGGAGTTCCAAATATAAGACATAATATTGATGTAGTGGCATAACTTCAACAAAAAATAATAAAGTAATATTCTACAATTTATTAATATTCTAAGTTTAATATTCTAAAATAAATTGTTCAATATAATTTTGAATCAAATTTTTTAGGTTAAATAATTCTATTAAAAAAAACAAAACAATTTTTTAAATTTACAGTTTAATTTACACTTCAATAATTCAAAATAATACTTAAATATATAAATAGTTCTGATTAAGATTAATTATAATTAATTGTAATGTAATTAACTGTTAATGTTTGTTTTTTTAATATGAATTAGCTATTTAATAGATATAGAACTATGTATAACCGGGGGACTATGGACATGATTAAGAAAAAAAATAGGAAACAAACGGTTTTTGATGCAACTTGAAAATATTGCAGAGTACTGATATTGAAAGTGTATAATACATCTTCGGACCAAAATAACGAAAAATCTTAACTTAATTATAGCCTATATACCTCATACAGAAGATGATTTTGTATAAAAACTAATACAAAATTGATTCGTTTATGATGGTGAGGTCAATGGCAACTAAATCCATATTTTAAGCTTAACAAAGTATAATTCTCTAAAATTATTAGAAAAAATGATTACGATTGAATGGAATGTAAATTTCCAAATAATAAATAATAAAATTTTCATAAAGTTCAAAGTATTCAAAATTCAAAAGTGAAATAGCACCTATATAGAATATAATATATGGAACCTCACTTATATGGGTACTCTGTATCATATGAATGAATATTAAAGATATGTGTATAATATAACAAATAAAAAAAGGGATTAAAAAATAAATTAATTAATATGAAAATTTTTTTTGATTGATTTTTGCCTTTAAATTTAATTTTCACAACATTGTCATTAATAATTTTTTATATAGAGGTTCTTCTGTAATTAGTTTAATTGTGATAAATTGTTATTGTATTATAATATTATGCAAAATACAATTTCTATTTTTGGTGGCAGTTTAAAATCATAGCCGTGTATTATGTATATAATATTATATAATAGGTAAAACAAGAATATTGTATTATATATAGTAATGTAATTATGTTAATTAATTTATAATATTTATGACTCCTACTAAATTAAAGGAAATTACATTATAAAAACATAAACATACAAATTCTACATATACGTATTATTAATTACTTTATATTATATATATAAATATAAATATGTATGCACTTACATATAGTTTAAAATATTAATAAATAATTTAAAATGTTGAAAATTTTTAATTTAACAAATTCTAATGTACGTTAATGTAATAAGTATTATTTATATTAACTTATACAGAGTGTTTCGGGATAAATATGACTTAGAGGAAAACCTGATTCAGGTGATGAAAATAAATAAAAAATTATATGTATGAGAAAGATAGGATCTGTTTTAGACTTTTTGGTAGATGATAAGATGATAAAGATTTTTTATTTCCAAAATAATTGGTTTAGTATTTTTATGTCTATATAAAATCAAAACCTTATAAAATATAAGAAACCATAAAAAAAAAGTAATGTTACCATTTTTTTTTTATAAAAAAGAAAAAACAAAAACAAATGAAATTTTTTAAATAAAAAATTTTTAATTTATAATTTTACCTTGCAATAACTCTTGCCCGCGGGCTTTATTTCAAAAACTTTTGGATTAACGCCCGTCAGCATTAAATCCATTTTAAAAAAGAATTAAAGCCCACGGGTCTTAATTCCACTAAATTGTGGGCTTTAAGTCCATTTTGAAAAAGAACCAAAGCCCACTGAAGTTACTACCAAAGTTTACTACCATGAGTCTGCATTTTATTTGACTAGATTTTATTTGGTGACATGTCAGAAGTCCCATGGTCAGATTCCCATTGGGATTTTTGATTCACTTCAATGGGACTATTGTCTCATTCTTAAGGCCTCAGAGATTTTTTAAGGGATTTTAGAATTGAATTCAAAATAAAGAACATACACCTTTTACAGAATATTTAGATACCTATATGCATATGTGTTTCTGAATTAGGAGAGATTTTAGAGTTAGTTACAAAATCAGGGTTCTAAGCTTTTTCCAGAATATGTACATATATAATCCTCCTAATTCAAAACTCGGATATGAATATATAATATAGGCGTATAATCCTGATTTTGAATTCAGTTCTAAAATTCCTGAGAAATGGAGTATTACTTATATACATATTTTGGAAAAATCATATAACCCTGATTTTGTAACCAACTCTAACATCCCTCCCAATTCAGAATCTCGCACAAATACATATTAGTAAATAGTCTGAAAAAAGGGGATACCCCAATTTTTATCCAAAACTCTAAAATTCCTCCTAATGCGTTTGCTCTACATATTCTATTACTCTCTTCTTTTAATCACAAAAAATAGTGTGGGTCTTAATTCCAATTCAAAAGGAATTAAAGACCGCGGATTTTAATTCCTTTTAATTATGGGCTTTAATTCCAAAAGTTTTAAAAACCCGCACCCGGGGCCTTTATTTCCTCGGGCGTTCTGTCACTGCACCTACTATTTTACCATATTCTATATGACTGCGATATTATAGACATAAAACTAAACTAATTTATTTTGAAAATGAAAAATGTTGAAGACTTTCTTTTTGACCACCTGAATCATCAATCATGAATTGTTTTATGTCAGATTTATCCTGAAACACCCTGTATATAAATTTATTTAAGTACATATTTTATTATAGAAGCAATTATTTAATGTTTGATTGTAAAAATTCCATTATTACGCACTTATATTTAAAAACAAAATTAAATGCAATAGAGGTACAAACATACATATAATATGTACTTACATGCATTTTTGATTTATTGTTTCATTTTAACTATTCAAGTTACCTGTTGCCTGTTAGTCATAACAAATGTTATTACTCCTTTTTAGTAATATATAAACCGGTTTATATAGACTTAATTAATTGATTAAATATACATAAATATATATAAGAAACAGTAAATATAAATTTAAACCATTTAGTTTTAAGTTCTTTTAAATACAAAACTATATAAATATGTATGTATGTGTATATTAAGAAGAATGAAATATATGCATATATAAAGTGAGAATAAATATATATGTATATACATACATATGTATACATATATAAAAAGAGAAAATTTTTAATTTAAAATCAGAAAACAAGTCTTTACGGTTAGGTCATTATTATAGCCTACATAGGTAAGCTTAAGTAAATCAAAAAAGTATACTATATATTGCTTTTTACATTTTAAATTTAAAATTTCACAATTTTTTAATTTTAAATCTTTCTAATATTAATTGTTTAGAAAAAAAGTTTAAGTTTTGCACACAACATAATTTAATTTATGAATTGTTCTTTACGTCGTTGGGACAATTGTGCTATAACAAAACGGAGATATTACGTTCACGTTTTAACGGAATTTATTCGAAAAGTAACAAAATATTTTCGTTATTTTGAATGAACATACGTGTAAATGTTCGGTACACAATAACTCCGAATATTATTACATATGATTTTGTTTTCAAGTATTAATAAATGTATGATATCAAGTATTCAAAACTTTTTGGGCCCTTTTTCTTTAGGATGTGGATGTGGGCCATCTAACTCCAAATATATTATTAATATTTAGATATTTCTTGTATGAAGGTTCTCAGCTCAAGTCAAAGTTAAATACAACCAAAATGTAAATATAGAATAACTTTTGATACAACTTTCTAACATTTACTGCGGATAATGTATATTGGATTTTAGTAATTTTCACTCGTTCATCCAAGATAGTTCATACAGATAGTTAAAAATCCACAACAAATATTAGAATACGGTATGGATATTAGAAAGGCTTCTATTCTAGAGCATTTATAAAGCATTTCTATCAAGAATTCAATTATTTAGTAACCTACTAAAAGTTTTTAAAAGATTTTATAAAAAATATAATTTTAATTAACATTTTGTTATTTAATTTTTTATCGAAATTGTAATAAATAATTTATATCTTAAGTATTCTTAAGTATTTCTATATAAAAAAGTCTTTTAAGAAATCATAAAACAAACAAGGTAGTATGTAAAACTAAAGGTTTTTAAAAGATAATAAAAACCATTTAGAATTTTTATTGTGACTTGCATTGAATTTTCTAATTTTTCTTAAATTTTTATATATAAGAAAAATTGTGAAAAATCAAGAGGCACTTTCTTGAATTTTAAGGAAACCGTATATAATTTACAAAAACTGTTAACAGTCATGTAAAAATAATGATGTTGGAATTTTAGTTTTTGCGTTTTATTTAAAAATATTTCCACATTGTCTAAAAATAGCACATTTTCAATTTATGACTCTTAATAGCTCTTAAACATAGAAATAGGGAGGTATAGAAAAAAATTTCTAATATACCATATATTAATTCTCAATATTTCAATGAGAAACATTTTTAAGCAGAACCTGATATACGATATACATATTTGAAACTGGAGTTTTTTTCAACTTTAAGGGGCTGTCGCTCCTGGGACTGTTGCTCACTAGTTAATGGTTAGGATTATATAAAAAAAAGCTCTTCTACAATATTAATTTGTTTAAGAGATCTTATCCATGCCTATAAAATTTTATTGTTCTATGTTAAACAGTGTAGATTTGTAAACAGACGAATGAATGAATGTATAAAGCGAAAATAATAAGCAAATTTTTCAAGAATTTTTTACGATGATAGTGGTTAATTGTTAATTTAATTGCATGCTTGTTATTTATGAATGAATTCATATTTATGAATCGTAATTAATAATATTCATACACTAAATCAATTGATTAATTGAAAATTAAATTATCTAAATATTTATTTAATTATAATATGTATTAATTCTTATTATTTAGAATTTTAAATGACTTAAGTTTTAAAACGCTAATTTTGATTTTTTTTTTGTCTTTTTAACTTTATATTTTAGTTATTTTTAATTCAAAATACCGTGCAGCCAACCATTAATTTTATATCTTTACTTGATTTTTTTTTTCAGAGAAATTTTATTTAAATCATAAATTAATAAATTAAATAAATTAAAATAGAAAAATGGTTGTAATAATATTAAAAAAAATTTTATTTATTTTTATTTAATTAAAAAAAATCATATATATATATATATATTTTATTTTTAGATCCACGTTCAAAAGATTATCCATTATTAAGTTCACCATGGCCAATGCTTGGTTTATTAACAGCTTATATGTACTTCGTTCAATATATGGGACCAAAATGGATGAAAAATAAAAAACCGTTCGATTTAAAAAATGTTATATTACTTTATGATGCTGTTCAAGTTATTTTAAATTTTATTACAGCTTGTTTGGTACTTAAATTATATAATTTTTAATAATATTTTAAATTTTAGTTTTATTATTGAGTACTTATAGTTGATAACTATAAGTTATCAACTATAACACTCTATAGTTGATAAATTCTTTGAAATTCAAAAAAGAAATAGAACATACTATTTTGATTGTTATACTAAAGATAATAGATAAAGAAAATAATTACCTATATCAAATTGTCATTACTCAATGATTAAACTTAAAATACATATTATAATATTTATGATTATGCCTTAATATTTATAATGAAAAATTTTATTTTTAGGGACTTTACCTGTTTTTAGCATTTTGGGGACAGTTCAATATTAAATGTGCAATGCCTAATCTAGATGATGATACTCTTAAAGGATATATGGAATTACGTGTTTCATATGCTTACTTTTTACTCAAAGTTTTAGATTTAATGGACACGATCTTCTTTGTATTAAGAAAAAATTTTAGGTTAATTACATTTTTACATGTCTATCATCATGTAATTATGGTTTTCATTCCATATTTTTATACCAAATATTATCCAGGTGGTCATCTAGCTATGATTGGTTTAGTTAATGTATGGATTCATGTTTTAATGTACAGTTATTATTTTATTACTGCTTTGAGACCAGAAATGCGTAATTCTATATGGTGGAAAAAATATATAACGTTATCTCAAATGGCACAATTTGTATATTTAATATTTTTCTTATCGTTACCATTTTTTGAAGAAGGTTGTCAATATCCAAAATCAATGCTTTTAATTGGTATAGTACAGAATGTTCTTATGTTGATATTATTTTCTAACTTTTATATTAGAAATTATGTTCTCAAAAAATCAAAAACGAAATAATATTGTAAATTAGGTTAAAAAAATTTTAAAATTAGTATAATTAATATAATTTTTTATACTATTGTGTTCGCATGGTCTTAAAAAAAAAATATATAAAAACAAAAATAAAAATTACATATATGTATATTAGTAGATTAATATAAATTATTAAAGGAATTTTGATAAAATAAAAGGAATTTTTAATATATAATTAATCGTTTTGTTTTATTAATCTTAAAAATAACAAAGCTTAAGTAAATATTTCCAAACTTAAACAATATATTTGAATATCTTAAATCATTACAATCTATTTAACAATAAAATTATATTTAATTTTTATTTTCTGGGATTTCTATTTCACTAACTTCATTATTTTGATCAAGTTGATCAATATTTAAACTTTTATCACCATTCAGATTGACCGAATCTTCTTTAGGTTTCGCACCTTTCCGCATTGGCAGAACTTCCAATAATGCATTAGTCCAACTAACTCCTTCCGATACTTTAAGTAAAATTTCGAAAACTAAAGCAATAATAATTATTAATTTTTTAATAATCACATTACTTGATTACTTACCATGAACAGTGCTTAATACAGTTCTAGTTTTCATGTCTATATGCTCACTTAATGGTAATCTGGCAGTTCTTAAACCTAATTTTTGTGCTCTATCCATGCATAAACCTTTTTGATGGTTATGGTCAACAATACCCCCAATTACATAAACTGTATTTTTTTCTAATGTTTCCAAAACATTATCTGAATCACTAGTTAAAAATAAAATGTCATTTTTAAATAAAATTTCATGATATGTTTTATTATATGCCCATTCTACATCCCAATTCTCATATCCATCATTTTTAGCTAGGCATTTATGTATTTTACCATCTTTTTTAATTCCAGTAAAATAAAGTTTAGCTGGAGCTAAAGATCTTCGATTGATTGTATAAATTCGTAATAATTGTTTAACACATTTGCTAATATCTTTATCAATCATTAGATCATCGTAATCTAAATCAACGGCAACTTTTAAAAAATTCTTACTATCAGCAGCTTTATTTCGTTTTAATTCTTTTCGACTAGGACCAATTCGAGTAGGTTCACCTTTTTCAATGGCTTCTAATTTTTTTTGACGATATTTTTCTCGTTCTTTAAGGCGCTTTTCTTTCTTCTTAACCTCCCATTCGGCAAGTTTTCGCAGTTTTTTCTTTTGTCGTTTAGATAATGGTTGATTATCTGAATTATCTGAACCATTGAAGTCGTTTATATTTTCAACAATTTGTTCGTTATTAGTGGTGCTTGTGACTATTGTTTCTTCTAGTTTCATTTTTTTATTAGGAGCGTCGACATTGGTTTCTTTTTCAAATTGACCATTAGTATCCATTATGTTATATTTAAAAAAATATTAATACTAAAATAGTTTGAGGTACAATTTAAACTAACCACGTTTTCTGATTTTTCACGATAGAAAATTGGTTCGTCCAAAAATTATTTAATTTTATTTTTTAAAATTATTTATATTTTAAAATAACAGGAAGCGATTTTATCACCTTTTATCACTTTTATAATTGGCATTATCTTAAATTCAATTCATCTAATAAATATTAAAAAAAAAGAAATTAAGAATCAACTTTAGTTAATTTAAAAAATAAACAAAACTTTCACATAATGTCAATTGTCAACTTAAAAATAAGCAGCTGATGATTTGTCAACAAATGTCAATACTTTTACTCGATCCGCACTGTTCTCAAATGAGAACAGTCAATATCCATTATTCCCCTATCGGAGCAAGACCAAAGTCAATTATTGTGAGTCTTTTACGAGTCAAAACAAATCACTAGATTTCTTTCATATATGAATAAATAATTATTTAAAAAACTTTCATGACAAAAAAATTAAAATCATCAAATATTTTGAACCAATTTTATTTTTAAGATCAAATATTATTTTTATCAAATTTTAATTGTAAAATTATATAAAACTGTATCAAAACCCTATTTAGATCTTGAAATAATTTTCAACAATTTTTGAGTAATTTTTCGACTCAATAGTACTATCGATACTCGAAATGGAAGTTAGCTAACCCAAGTGGTCAGTTATAAAACTAATATAGGTTTATATAGTTGGGTCATATTCATATGTTTTTGACAAGTTAGTGTTTATCAACAAAATAAGTGAAAATAATTGAACGTATTTATAAATTTCTTGATTATATTTTAAAATCTGTAAAACATGGCTGAGGAAATTGACGATAATGAATTTTTCCAACAAGATTTTACCACAGCATCAGAATGGGAAATCTTCAATGCACGGTTAGATGAAATCTTTTTGGATTGGAAATTGCCATATACAAGTATTGAAAAACCTTTAGATAAAAATGAATTATTTTTAACTAATTGGGAAAAACAATCTGAAAATGTGTTTTTTGCTGACGTTGAAATGATTGTAACGCATTTTAAAGCCCAAATAGCTTTGGAAAACGAAGGAAATCAGATTATCAATGAAACTGAAAAACCACAAATTGAATCTATAGTACAGCATGAAAACCCTAAGTTATGTCAATCACACTTAGATTTAATGAATCTCAATAACAACTTCTGTATATTTGAACCAAATTCAAAAATTCATCCATTAGCTATGTGGTACGGTTTACGAGAATTTGTGGTAATTGAGATGGCAAATAATACACTAATAAATGAAAGTCAATTTAAGGTACTCTTGAGTTCTGCTTGTATAAGTGTTAATGAAAGTAATACAGAAGTTCCTGTTTTTGTTCGTGTAATGGAAAAACATTTAGATATTTTCTTAGGTGTATGTGAATCGTCTTCTATTCGAGTAAATTATGATATTGTAGCTTTAGAAATAACTCCACCAACATGTCGATACCTATCAGGTCTTTTATGTATGTTTAAAGGAAAAATTAAAGATACTTATATTAAACCAGTTACAGTTTCTGTGCAACTAACATATTCATTAAAAGATTTTGCTAATTGTGATTTCTTTTTGAAGTGTAAAATTCCATTTTCATCGGAGTTTGAAGATTTTGCTCTAGAAGATGTAAATTATAAAGCTGAAGGTAGTAAATTTTGTGTGTTACCATATGGTGTATCAATTGATCCGATTGGAGAATTAATTTTACATTGTACATGGAAAGAAATAGCTGAAAATGTAATTGTTGATTCATCAAATTATTCAGATTTAGATCCAATGTTGGCACCATTATGGTCAATTCAAATGAATATGAAAACAAAACGAAATACACCAATATATTATTTAACTGATGCTGTAGAGGAATTTTTAAAATTACACGATAATAATAGAAGATTAGGTAGTATATTGGGCAGTTCATATGATATTGGCAGTACACAAAATTTTGTAGGAAATAATCCATTAGATTTTCTAACTGAATCAAAAATACCTAGTTTGAAAACAGTTTTGAGTAATTTGCAGGATTTAGAAAATAAAAAGAAAAATAAAGATAGAAGACAATTAGACGGTCCTTTAAAAGAAATAGAATTAATTCCAATGTTGTATTATATGTTTCCTGATGCACAACAAGATCCTTCAAATCCTTATGATGAAATGGAACAAAAAAATTTTGTAAGTTAATTGTTTTAAACTGAATTTAACGTTTGCTATTTATAATAAATCTAATTAAATTTTATTCTTACATTTAAATTTTTTGCAGTTTGATCCTTTGAAAGTAAAAACTGCTATTCCAGATTCATTAGTATTTCGATTAAGTTCACTATTGGCAACTGTTAATATGTATTTTAGTGGCTTATCTGCTGTAGCACAATTATGGGCAGAATTCACACAAGAAATGCGATATCGAGTAGAAAGATGTATACAAATACCAGGGTGAGTTTAATTTCAATATTTTTTTTTTTACTTTTAATATAAAATAGTAGTTACATTTATTTTTAATTATATAATACAGCATTTAAATATCTATTAGTTACAAGTTAACTTTTTATAACTTCAATTTTATATAGTGTATAGTGTTTCTTACTTTCATTAAATACATATATAACGAAATTCACTAAATAACATTTTGTTTTAAAACACAAGGTCGTATTTTAGGTTATTTTGAAATATTTAAATATATTATGGATGTTTAGGATACATTTTCTCAAAGAATGTTGTGCTATTTGGATTATTTATTTTTGTAGTATGATTTGAAAATTAACTTGATTTTGTATGACTGAATGTCGAAAAGATTTCAGAAAGATTTTGTTTTTTTTTTGTTTTTAGAAATGGGAATATTTTCTGTTAAAGCTTGGGTGCATTTAAATTAAAACAACTTTTTCTTGAATTCTATCATTATATATTTTATTTGCAAGCAAATTATTGCAATTTTTTAAAAACTTTATTAAGTATTATTTATTTATCTTTTTATTTAATATTGTTTTTTATTTTTGTGATAGATAATAACTTTAATAATGTATTTTTGTTTTTAATTGTTTTATTCTACAGAATTATTATATATAGAATCTACGAAACATTTACATATGTATTTAAATTTTTCTATTATCAACTAACTATTTTTTTTTTTTTTTTTAATAAATTTAAAATTCAAATAGAATGGTTTTTTGTTTTTTATTTTTTATTTTTTAGTGAGTCCTGATTTTGATTTTTTTTTTTAAATTTTAATGTTTTATTTAAATATTAAAGAACGTTTTTAAAAAATATCAATGCATTTGATAAAGATTTACTTTATAATGTTTAGATTTCTTATTGAAATTACGATATTAAAAATAAATTATTTTTAATTTCTTTAATTAAATTACAAAATTTCATTTAATTTTTGAATAAGAAGAATTTAGCTATCTTTAAAAAAAAAAAAAAAAACAAAGTTTTTGTAAATCAAAATTTAGACTCTATTTGGAAGTTTTTTTGAACCATTTTTTTTTTTTATTAAATTTATATAAAGATATATAATATTTATTTATTATTTATGTTTTTTTTTTGCTTTTATTTTATAAATAGCAGAAATTGTGCTAAGGCAGTTTATATTAAAAAATATTTTTAGCTAAATACATACATACATAATACAAAATTTTTGATTTTAAAATTTTATAAAAATTTTGAGAAGAATAAGGAAAATAAAAATTGCCAAAGAAAATAAATACATAATTTAATTTTTAATATGTTTGAAATGGAAAATACATGTGAGTGAAAGTTTCGTCCGCCAAAATTTAAAATTTTCCTCTTTTATTTTCTTTAAACTTAAATATATGTATGTACATTTTTCTATTAGATGATAAGTTACAGATTGTTAAAGTACATAATATAATTACTATTAAATTGATTTTATACATTTTTTTTTTTAGTTTTCAATATAAGTTTAATTTTTATTGCTCTGTTTATTTTCTCATTTTTTGTTTTTGTCCTTTTTAAATGATATTCTAAATTTTTACTATCAAAAATTTTGTATTTCCTTTTTTTTTTTGTTTATGTTTTTTCCTAAATACATTGCAACTATTTTACTATCTAAATACGAGTATTATATAAATTGGTGCTTTTTAAAATATAAAAAAAAAAAAAAAAAAACTTACTTATTATAATTATAATTTTTTTTTAAAGTGTTCTTTTATTTTTTTTATATTTTCAACTTTTATAGTTCCATGAATCACCTTTAAAATGGTGGTTAATCGAATTGATTTTTTGAATAATATTATATAGTTAAGTAATAATGTTGTATAATTTAAATCTAGTTATATTTAGTTTTTATATCTAAGGAAAATTTTTCCTAAAACAATTCCTACAATTTACTACTATAAATGGTTTTTTTTTTGCTTTTTTTTTATTTATATTTTATTACAAAAATAATTTGCTCCCATAATATTAATATTTAACAAAATTAAAATTTAAAATGGAAAATGTTAAAAAAATGTTTATTAACCTTTATTTGGGTGTGTTTTTTTTTTTTTTTTGTGATTTTATTAGATATCTTTTGAGTCTAATGTAATAATTTTTATAATAATTGAATCTTTAATCAAGTAATTCTATTTTAAATGAATTTTTGTTTTAGAAATTCATTGTAGTTTCTTACTTATGTATAGGTTTTTTTTTATTTATTACTTATGTATTGAGTTCCTTTTGCGTTCCACTTTTAGGACGATTGTTTGACATAAAATTTTAAGGCTTATTGTTTTTAAACAAAAAATAAAACTGTATTTGATTTATTTTTTAATTATTATTAAAATTAAATTTTATTGACTGTTATAGACTTTTATAAAGAAGACTTTAAATATTTGTATTTACTTGTAAGTTTTTGTTGTTAAAAATTGAAGATTATCGAACACTAATCATAAGCATAAAACACTATCGAACATGTCAATATGGTTTTATTAAAAAATTTTTATCTCGTAGTTTCCAATAAAATATAAAACAATTATTTGATTGAATTGTTATTCATTTCTTTGATTAAATAAGGTTTTGTTTGAAATTATAGACATTTGAAGTGATAAATTCATAAAAGTCTACTAGGAAATCTCATTTTAAATAATTTCCATTTTTCAAAATCTTCAAGTTCAAAATCTCCTGTTTTTAAAATTTCCTTTTTCAAAATTTCTTTTATTCTTCTAGAAAAATAGTAAACGAGAAAAAAAAGGAAAAAACAAAATCAAAACTAAAAAAAAAATATATTTCCTACATCTCTGCTTATTCAGAGTCTCACATATATGTATCTATATGTAAGCGTATGTAACCCTGATTTTGTAACCAACTCTATAAAACCCCATCTACAATGAACGCTCTTTTGACGCTCTCTACATGCTACTATCTGTCAAACTAAAGTTAAATGTACTGAATTGTATGAAAGTATCTACAATAGACGTTTATACGCAGCCATCTAAAAAGTTAAACAACTTTTATCTTTTTCGCTTCCTAAATGCATTCAAATGTGAAATATTGAATAGTTTCAAAACAAAAATCTAGAAGAAGTCTTTGTAAGATAGGTATGTATATTAATTTTTTTGGAATACATATATTTAAAATAAATAATTTAAAATTCCATTAACATTATTTAAATAACAAAATATTAAGTAATAGTTAATTATTACAGAGAAAAAATAACAAAACTATAATTTGAAATTATAGTTTTACTTTCGATGAAAACGCTGTTATGCACATTTCATTGTATAGACACTCCTTTGTAGACTACGTGTAGAGAGTGTCACAAGGGCGTCATGAGTGCGTTCATTGTAAATGTAGCATAAAGTTCTTCTTAATTATTTCTCATTCATACATTTTTCAACAGCCAAGCATTTTAAACAGAGGGGTAAAGTTTTTTATTTTAAATGTATAAAAACGTATAACTTGGGATTTTGAAATTTCAGATTCTTTTTCTGTGTTTTTTTTTTTTTTTTTTTTTGAATTTTGTATCATTCATTTGGAGTTATTTTCTTAGGATTTTGTTGAGTTTCAGAAAAAAATGTGGAACTGTCCGAAACCCCGCTAGATAAATATTGGAATCCTTATTTTGTAACTAATTCTAAGAGTCTCCGGTTTTTTTTTTTTTTGTTATAAAAATGGGAGGCTTTTTCTGAAAAAAGGATTCTTGTTTATAGCAAAAAGAATTTTTTTCAAAAGAAGATTAAAAAGAAGTACGAATAAAAAAACGTTATATTTTGAAAAAAATTTATATTTTGCAAATGGAGATTAATAAAAGTAAGATTTCGTTAGACTTTCATTCATAATCATAGATTCAATGTAAAATATAAAATTATTGGCATTTTCAAAACAAAAACTGAATTTTATTATTCCTTAAAAATATGTAATATTATAAAAGTTAAAAATTACTTAAAAATTTTTAAAATTTATTATTTGTCTTAAGAATTTTTTTTTTTATTATGACGGGTAGTTTTTGTTTTTTATTCAGTTGGGGTGGGTTTTTAACATCAACAAAAATAAATACTACATAAAAAATGTTTAACTATAATTTTTGTATTGAATTAATTTTTTTTTTAATTTTTATTATTTTTTATTATTTCTACTTAAAGATAGATTTTTGTTTTATTGTTTTTAACATTTTTTTTTTTGTTAATTAATTGTTAACTATATTTTTTATATTTTTAATAATATTTTATTTAATTTTTTTTTTGTTAACTATTTTTTAATTATTATTATTATATTTTATTTTTTAATTTTTTAATTTTTTTTTTAATTTTTTTTTTTTTAATAAATAAAATTTTATTTTAATATAATATATATATACAAATAAGAACTATATTTATATACTATATATTATAATATATAATGTAAATTTATTATCTTCTTATATATCTAAAATTTTCGTTAACTATCAACTGTGTTCAATTGGTTTTTATTTTGATATGAAAGATTTTAATCATTGACTACTTTTAATAGGAAATACTAAAAAATTATTTATTTATTTTGTTTTTTTATTTATTTTATGTTTTTTTTTTTTTTTCTATAGAATATTTAATTCTAATATATTAAATTTTTTTTTAATTTCAATATTATATATTATATGCAATTTGAAATTGATGGTAATATTATTTTAAATTATATTTCTTAAAGAAAGCAGCCATCTATCATATCAAAATATATATACAGAATATTATTAGCATAAAAGAAAAACAAAAAAAAAAAAAAAATTAAATTTTAAAATTTAAATATTAAAATAAATAAAGATTAAAATAAAAATGAAAAAGAAAGTTAATAAAAAACATAAAATTGTCTCCATATTTAAGTAGATTTGAACATATGCTTTGAGCTCTGGCAAGTCCTTGCTCTGTTTTTCTTTTAAGTTTGAATCAGTACAGTACCATTAATTTGAAATTATTTACTTTGAAATTTATTTGATTAAAATTGAGGAATTTATTAAAACGTTTTTTGTTTTTTTTTTTTTTTTAAATTTGCTAAAAGTTCGAAATTTATATTGACAGAACATTCGCCCAGTCTATATATGGAAACCTAAGGAATGGGGAAAAAACATTCAACATTTTAATATCCACATAATACGATATTGATAAATATCAACAATGAAAAATATTCCATTAAATTAAGTCTAAATCTATAAAAATACGACTAAAGTCTAAATAAATAAAATGTTATTAGAATTTTGTTAGCTTCATACAATACAATATAATATTTAGAGAGTTTTAGTTTTTTGATCCTTCCAATAATAACAAAAAAATAAAACAAAACATTTAAATTTATTATAAACACCGTTAATTTTATTAGAATTATTTCATCCGTGCTAGGTTTCATTAAAATCCTCAGTAAGTATATATATGTATACCTAACTCAAATATGTATAAAACAACTTTCAATAAATTTTTTTAACTCTCCAGTAGAGTTCCAAACCTTTTGTTAAAACTTATTTAAACTTATTGAAAATGTCTGCGAGTTGAAAAATTTAACTTAAAAAAAGTTGCTTAAAACGAAAAAATTTATAAGAAATTTAAGTATGTTAAGGTTTGTATGTCTATGTCTATGGCTAATGCTATGTCTATGCCTATGTCTATGCTATGTCTATGTTTGTATGTATGTCTAAAATTAAATCTTTTTTTGAAAAGGAATTTTTCATTTAAAAAAAAAAAACTTAAATTTATTTAATTTAAAATTTATTATAAACTCAATTGAATTTACGCTCAATGTATATTGATTAAAATTTTCTATTTATTCGTCAATTTTAGTTTTCATTTTATAAAATTAAAATTGCATTCTGCTCAAAATAAAATTAGATATGATGGCATTTTTTTTCACTTCGTGCGGGTTATATATAGTCATATATTGATGGATGGAAATTAAATGGAGATGGTATAAATCATAGATATTTCTCTTTTTATTAATTTATATCCTTCACATATAATATTTTTCCACTAAATAACCACTTGTACTTCAAATCACTACAAATCTGAACACATTAAGCAAAAACAAGTTAAATAAAACTCTAATAAATGTATTAAAATAAATGGAATATAAGATATGTAGTAATGCATCGTCTATATGAGAATAATTTAGGTATTAGAATTAAATAGAAAATAAGAGGAATAAAAAGAAATAAATAATTTAAATGATAATTAATTTATTAGTGAATTTCAAAAAAAAAAATCTATATTAGTTCAATTTATTGTTTATTTTTAAAAACTTCTAAATACCAAACTTTTATTTAATCGGTTTTTTTTTTTTTTTTTTTTTTAACAATTTTAAGAATATTTCGCAAAATAAGAATAATATATAGGATATAGGAGTATAGTTATAGAGCTACCAAAGAAGTCATTTATTAAAGTTAAATTTTTCTTTTTTATAAAAAAAATTTTGTTAATAAATCTAAAAAAGAAAAAAAAAAAAAAAACAAAAGAAAAATCATTCTCTCTTCCCAATAACTTCTTTCTATAATAGTATATTTATAAATATTTATATGACAAAATAATAAATGACAAAGTTTTGCAATAAAAATATTCTATGAGAAATGTAACAAAAAAAATGAAAAAAAAAAAAGAAAATTAGCTGTAAAAAAAAAACTAAAAAAAATATTTTTCTTTTAAAAAGAAAAAAAAAGGACTAAAATTACAAATGAATTTATATAATATAAGACAACTTATTTATGAGTGTAAAACCAATATAGTACAAACGACATAATAGATAAAATACAAAGTTCGAAAAAATTTAGTTTTATTTTCGGAAACATTTTTTTTTAACTTTAATTAAAAATGAAAATCAAGTTTTTATTTTTGTTTTTTTTTTATTAAAAAGTTCAAAAATCCATTCAGCTTAAATTTGATCCAAAACAAATGGAAATTCAATTAGATTCGAAAATCGAAAGAAATAGAATGATATTTCGAATGATACTTGGAATGATGATGAAAATTATAGAAAAAATTCGAAATTTGTTAAAAAACTAATAAAAATCGAAACAATGAATCGGAATTTTTATTTTGTTGTTTAATTGACATTTTCAAATTAATATTTTTTAATTATATTCAATTTTTATGAAAAATAAAAGACAAAAAAAAAAACGGACAAATATTTCCAAAACATTAAAATACAAATTGTATTGTTTATATTTTTGTACATAAATATTCTTTAGAAATTTCTAAAAATAAAAAATCATCAAAAAAAGAAATGGTTAAAGTTTTTTCCTAAATTTATTTTGCTATTTATTTATTTTTGTCTTTGTTTTTTCAATTTACAGAAAAACTTTAACCTCACCATCTCAAAAAAAAAAAAAAAAAAAACGAAAAAAAAAAGAGAAAAATAAAATCCACGAAAAAAAAAAAAAAAATATTCTGTAAAAAAAACTTAACCCATTTGGTGTAATAAATGTGGTTTTGCTTTTTTTTTTCTTTAATTTTTTATTTTTGGCGATTTTTATGTTCCTTTTTTCTTGTTATGTGCTTTTTATTGTTTTTGTCCTTTTTTTGTTTTTTCCCTTTCCTTTTTTTTTTTTTTTTTTCATTTTTATTGTGGTGAAAACGAAAGGATAATTTAACACTGTTAATATGATATTTTTCATTGTTCACAGAAGAATAATCTTTTGTGTCATTGAAAATGTTTATTTGTAGTTTTTTTTTATTTTTTTGTTTTAATATGTATGGTACAACAAAAAAAAAAAATGGAACAGTAGTGTCTAAAAGTTAAAGAATGTTTCAAATACAAAAAAAAAAAAAAAAAAAACAAAGATTTAGAATATTTTCAAAGGAAGTTTTAAATAAACAAAACAAAACCTCCTACCGTTTATTATTTAGACGTCTTTTTGAAATTCTTTTTAAAATATGGTGGCAAAAAATTAAAGCCTGTTCGTAAGATACATCTGACAAGGGACAGACGTCGACAAAGTGCATTTATTATTTATCTACTAAACCGTGCATTTTAAGTAATTTTTTGGAAAATTTGTCATGCCAATTTTGGAAATGCCAAATAAAAGTTGAGATATTTACCGAAAAATTGTGTCTAATCTTTATAACAGTAATTTGCAAACAATGCTATTAAATGTTGATATTCTTAATAAAATCACCATATAAATTATTTTAAAATACGAGACTTTTTAAAAATGATAATTAAAAATCTTAAATTAAGTACGGTACTGTTTAAAAAAATCGGAAAGAACAAAATTTCTTTTTAATATTTCACAATTTTTAAAGAGTACAACAGCATATTTTACCATACCATTTACCATTCACGATTCTTATTATAGGATAACCAGAAAAAAAAAGCAACGAATTATTACGCATCCTTTGATAATAATGCTATAGGGGTATAGGGTAAGTCTTCTAATTTTTATTTTTTATATTTTTTGGTTTGAATTTGGAAAAAGTAAAACTATTAAGCAGAAAATTTTTTTTAGTTTTGCTTTTTTTTTTTGTTATTAATATGTATTTATTGTCATGCTTTAATTCTGAATCCTCTCAAGGCTATTCTTTAAAGGATATTTTATAATATGTAGTTTTTTTTTTTCAAGTTTATTTTTTATTTGGTTAGTTTTTTGTTTCTATATGTAGTTTAAGAGTTCAAAAAATTTTCTATAGTATTATTTTGATACTTTTTGTTTTTTGTTCTTGTTTTTTTTTTATTTTTATTTTGTTATCTTAAATGGATAGATAGATTCTATAAGTATATAATGAAAATTGATTGTTAAGATTTGATTCAAATGTATGTATAGTAAAAAAAAGTTTCAATTATTGAAATAAAAATATGATATCAAGAAATCTTTATAACATTTTTAAAGATGTTATACTTAAGAAGTCATACAGAAGTAAAAAAAAAATATATATATATATATATATATAATAATAATCAAAATACATATATGATAATTTTAATGTTAAAGTTTAAGATAACATATAAAGGTTAAAAATTAACCATTAGTAACTGCAGTAAATAAAAGAAGAGTTTTATTCAATTAAGTATTTCATTTTGCAAAAAATTTATATTTGAACGATTTAATGTGTAATAACGAGAAAAAGATGAAATTAATGACAAGTTTTCGAAAAAGAGATTAATATTGAAAGAAAAACAAAACTTTAGATTAAATATAAATTTTATATAGAATTAAAAATATGTGAAATAATTAATGATATCCTCATCATATAAAAGAATCCTCTTCATATAAATTTTATTTTTGGATGAAATCAATGTATTATACATATACTGTTTTTACTTCAAGAAAAAGAATTTCTAGTTTAAGTGGAAGTTTTCATTTTTAAATTCGCAAGTATTTAACATTTTAAGTGCAGGTTATTTGTATTTACGTAATTTATGATAAATAATTTACACCAAGTTTAATCACCAACAACACATTTAAAAAAAAAAAAAAAAGGCCAACACTGAAATCAAAAAGGGAAAAATTGCCCAAACAGTCTACGTACACTAGTTCACATAATATTATGTATAACAATTGTAAACAATATCTGCCATAAAACTAAAATTAAATTTCTCAAAACGGGAAAATCTACTTAATTGATTTACAGCTAAAAAAAGAAAGATTTACAGATAAGAAATTTCAATAAATTTTTAAAGTATATATAAATCTGGAATAATAATGGAAAATCCATAAAACCTATATCAGAAAGTATTAACAACAATCCTATTACAAATATAAACAGAGGGCCATGAAGACAATCTTTCTAGCACTACTTTCAGAAATTTAACTTAGCAAATATATTATTTTGTTAAATAAAATAATAATAATAATATTTTAAAAAAAAATTTTCAGACATGCTACAGGACATATACATAAAATGTTTTTTTTTTTTTTCAAAAATTTCAAGCAATACACTTTCAATCAGACAACATTTTTATTAAAATGAAATTTAGTTAACAATTATTTTTTGAACTTTAAAAGAAAATGAAAATTCAAAGAAAATGCTTGCATTTGATACGAAAATTCAAAGAAAATGCTTGCATTTAATTTGGAAATACATTTTCTTAAAATAAAAAAAACTATATGTGTTTAAATAAATTTATTGTTTAGATAAAATTTAAATAATTCAGATATTTCCTATATGCCCAGTCTCACGAGTATTTATGAGGAACATTTTACTCTTTGTTTCATAACTTCTTTCCTTTCAAAACTAATTTTGTGGTTTAAGGAAAAATGTTATAGAATAAAGGGTATGTAAAACATTCATCATAAATACTCGTGTGGCTTGGCGTTATCACATTGCATGGTGGTGCTTGGGGGGGGGAGGGGGATCAAATCTAAATAAAAAAATAAATATTTTATTAATTTAATTTTTTTTTTTTTTTAAATTTGACAAAACAGAAATATAATATTATTTAATTTATATCGATAGAATAAATATTTTTTTATTTAATTTCATTGGATCCAAGTCATATAATAAAAATTAATACTATCAGATATCATATAAAATAACATAAAAAATTTTACATATATATATTTATGTAAAATGTACATACATATAAAAAAAAAACTATGAATAAACATTTTGATAAATAAATTTTTTTTTTTATTTTGAATTATAAATTCAATATTATGAAATTTGAATAAAGTCCTGGAAAATGCAAAAAAAAAAAAACAATTTTTAGTTTAATTGAAAAAAATTCAATTAATATATTTATTTATATATGTATATATATATATATAGGAAAATTAATATTTTCCTTCCTCTATTATTGAATAGAATAAAATACCATAATTTTTAAGGATATAAAGTATTGCCTTAAAGCTCAATGTATCTAAAACTATTTATCTATTTATGGTAATGTTTTAAATTTTAAATGTTTTGAATAATAATGTGATAAAAATTGTAGTTTAAGTATAACTGATTTGTTTATAATGAAATATTTAATTAATTTTATTAAATTTTTTTTTTTTACCATGAGTTAAATTAATTATTTATATTTATATGGTCGAATTCAGCTGTCATTGTTCAACTCTCCGACTTGTAGAGTAGTTTTTGTTTGAAAAATTAAAATTTTAGTTCAAGTTTAATTTTATGCATTCAATTTTATATGTAAAATTATTGTAAAATCTTTAAAATCAAATTAAATAATAGTAGTCCAAATGCCTATAAAAAGCATTTCTAATGACTAATGTATGGTAGCGAAACTTGGCTTAGTTCGAGCACTACAAATAGTAGACACTACAGTCATTCATAAATAAATGCCTTAGAATCATATGTAAAATATTTTAGTTTAGAATAATCATGAATAGATATCTATGAAAGATTGCAGGAGAATAACAATAGCGCAACAAATAAGAAAAATAAAATTGAGGTGATTAGGGCACACGCTACAAAAACATCAAAGAACATAGTAAAAATAGTTCTTGAATTGAATCCGTTGTATTGAAGGCTCCAGAAGGCGTGATAACATCTGGCGCAGAACAATTATAATGGAGCTAAATTTAATAAAAGTATAATCTGGAAATGTATAAAAATAACGCCATCTAACAGAGAACGATGAAAATGCTTAGTGGTTAAGGAAGTCCCAAGAGGAGTAAAGAAAAAAAAAAAAACTAATTTATATGAGAATAAATTTAAAATCATAAATATATTTTTCAATAGGATCAATGCTTCGATTAACTATAATGTTAAATAGCAATAGGGTTATCGATAATTCCAGTTAGAACCAATCTTTTTGTACTGAATATTACAAAAATTTCTGTATTATTTTACTATTTATAAAAATATCTAATTAAGGTTTAAATTTAAATAGGGAGGCGGGGGAGACATACGGTATTAAAAAAAAAATTTTGAAAAGTTTTGTGAAAAAAAAAAAAATTCTAGTACTTGAGATTTATTTTTATAAATAATTTTGTTTTTGTTCTTTGTAATTTTTATTATTTTATTATTATTATGCCTCTTCTTCCTTTCGTCATTGCACTGATAGTATTCTATTAATTTTAAAATTAAATAGAGTATTTAGATTAGTACATAAACTAATCTATATACAAATTTTTGTTTTATTTTTTTAAAATACCAAAAAAAATACCATCATATATACAAATATTTTTTATTTATCAATAAATTTAATTTTTCTTTTTATTATTTTAATAAATAATGTGTTATAATAAATTTTAATTATTCAGAAGAGTGTTTTAATTTGCAAATAATTAAAATTATTTTATTTTTTTTTTTTAAATAATATTATTTGCTAATTATCATACCTCGTATATAATAAATTAAATAAATATAATTTAAATGATATGATATAAAAGATTCTTTTTTTTTTTTTTGTATAAAAAAATTCATTTAAATTATTTTTATTCGAATTTTCTATTTTTTTTTTTTTATCAATTTAAAATTTTTTATTATTTAATTCTGATAATAGGCCAAAGGAGGTTCATTTTAAACATTTTAATTAGTATAATAATTAATAATTAAATACAATAAGTTTAGAAAGGCAAACAAAATAAAAATTTGAAAAAGCATAAAATAAGTATTATTTAAAATTTTTATTATATATGCATTAAGTTAAAGGCAAACTAAAATTTTGAATATTTTTGACCTCGATTAAAATCATAAAAGGATGTCTGTAATAAATTATTTTTTTTTTTTTTTTTTAGATATTACTTTTATTCAATTTCACTTTAATGAGGTAATAAAGTAGTGACTTTAATAATATAAGATATATAAATTTTATCTATTGGAATTTCTATTATTATTCCTATAGTTAAATATTGGTCTTAATAACAAGTCAATACATTCACAAATCATACTACAGAATCACTGTCCAATCGACAGATATGCTACAAAGTTAGGATTTCTAAATATTTGCAAAAACTGCAAAGATATAAGAAAAGAGAAATTAATCTTTCAGCTTTTTCTTTTTTTTCCTCTAAAAAGAAAATTATTTCTGATGAAATTTTCCTTAAATAATCTTTTTGATCTTGTCAAATGTATGGACCTAATCGATTTACAGGATTTTGTAATAAATCGTATCATCGGAAATACATTTGCGATGTGTTCAATATATCGTCTCATGATCTGAAATAACAAAAAAAAAAAATTTGACAATGTGTTATAATCAAAAATCGTTTGAAAATGTGTTTGCGACATTGTAAACATGTAAACATTGAAATGTCAGTCAAATTAAGCATTCTTAAGATTCTTTGTTAGTTTGAGTTTTTTTTTTTTTTTTTGTTGAATAATTGACGAATCTAGGTAAGTTTTGATGAAAATAAAAATAGTTTTTATTCATTATTAAATTTGTTACAAATTTCAATTTTAATTCCAATTAGATAAATGGCGGGCATCGCATAATTTAAGATCGAAAACATCAGATAAAACATTGTTTTATTGTTGCATTCTATTGACAATTTAAATTTACAATTTAATTCTTTGATTCTTGACGAAATATTTTTTTTTGACATTTCCGATGAAACCCAAACTTCTCAATGGCTTAATTAGAAGAAAAATTGATCCAGGATATCATAACGGGCCTGTTTTAAAAAATTGTTTAAGTGAGTTAAAGTACAACACACTCATAGAGCACTCGTGCTCGTTTCTCTCCTTTATAGTTTCTTTCGATGATTATCATCTACTCTCGCAAAAAAAAAAAAGGAAAGAAAAAAGTATGCATCTTCAGCTTCTATACCTCTTCTACATCAATTTAGACAGTCTCCTTTTTTTTAATTTTAATATAAATGAAAATCTGAATGCATCAAAATTCGAAAAATATTTTTAAACGACCCAAATTCAAATGTAATTTGATTTTTTGTCTTGAAAAAAAAAATATAATATGAACTTTTATTTAGACTAAAGACAATTTTTTAACTAAAATACGAGATTATGTTTTTATGTGCTACATAATTACTTTGAATTTATTACTTTTCTTACTTCTTTTAAAATAATTATACATCTATTACTTAAAGTTTGGTATCTATAATGGAATTTAAATTTCTTTGATTCATCCTATTTTAATTTTGAAAAGTTTTCGTGTTTTTCTGATAACAGACTTTCCTTTCTGTTTCAAGATGTGTTAAACGTGATCTACTTTTTATGAATTTCAAAGAGATTATAAGCATATTTTGATTACTTTGTCAACTTTTTAAAAATTAAATACTAGCTATAACTAAAATTAAATACTGATTCAAACGGTAAAAGTTTTTAATAACAATACAGTTTATAAGTGTAATAATAACCCTATTTTTTTGTAGTACTGTTTTTTTTACTCTCGTTTTTTCCTACGTATCCCCTTCAGAATTTCTGTAAATTTGTTATATTTTTTTGTCTTATATAGGTCTCTTTCGTTATGCTTAAAATTTCTTAATTAAAAATTAAATTGCCAAAAAAAAAAAAAAAACAAAAACGAAAAAGAATTAAAAACTGAAAAAAAAAATGTATAAAAAAATAACACAAAATTAAGTCGCACATTCAAACATTATAAATTTTATTATTTAAATTAAAAAGAAAAAAAAAAAAAATTTAAGAATATATTTATTTTATATAAAAAAAAAAAAACATTAAACTTATATAAAACTATATAGTTTTTTATATTATATTATAATATAAATTATATAATATATATAATAATGTTTATATATATATATATATATGTTTTTTTTTTTAAATAGTTGTGTATAATAATAGAAAAAATAAAACATAAACTAAAAAAGTTTATCGAGTATGACGAAATACTAATTTTTTGTTTTTGTTTTTTTTTTTGATTTTTTATTTATTTTTTTTTTAATTACAACTTTCTTTTATATTTTTTATAAACTGTTTTTTTTTTTACCTTTTTATTTTTTAATATATTTTACTAAAATTTTATGTAAATATATATATATCGTATAAAAAATATTATAATTTTATTTAACATTTTTTTTTTTTTGTGGTTTTTTTTTTTTTTTTTTTATTTTTAACTTAAAAATTTAAATTAATTTTATTAGCACTTAAAAAAATTTACACACATTTTTCTTAACATTATTATTATTATGTTTTTTTTTTTATATATATAATGCAATTATTTTTAAAAACAATTTGTTTTTATTTTTTTAAATTATTTTGTTAACTTTATCTATTTTAAAATGTGTTAATAATAATTGTATTTATTTATATAAGCACCTATCAGTTTTTAAACAAAAAGTTAACTTTATTTATTCCTTTTTTTTTTTTTTTGTTAGGTTTTTGTTTTTAAAAGACTTTGTTTAATAATTAAAAAAAAAAAAAAATTTTTTTTTACTACATACCTATTATAATTATTTTTAAAATTTAGAAATCAAATAATTGTGTACAAAAAATAAAAATCGAAACAAATGATTAGAAACAAAATTTGTCCATTTATTGCAATTTTATTAGTCTAATTTAAAAAAAAAAATTAATAATTGTTTTTAAATTCATTTTATGACTTTAATTAATTTAATTATGTTATTGTAAAATATATATATATATATATATCAAATTTAAAATTAAGAAGAATTTTTATTTAGTGTAATAACGAAAATGTGAAAAAAATTCTATAAAATAATAAGAGACTAAAAATTTATAGAGACACAAATCCTTAAATGAAAAATGTTACTTATTATTAATTTCTAAAATGAAAAAAAAAAGGGGTATGAGTTTTTTTTTTTATTTTATAATTTCCCAGATTATATAAAATAACGAAAATAAATATTTATTTATTTAATTTTTTTTTGTAAACATTACAAATCACATAAAGCGATAATGTAAAATAGCTTTTAAGAATAATAGGAAAATTTAAAATTTTATTGCATATCTTGAGGCGTTGATTTATTTTTCTTTTTTTGAAGTGACAATTAGAATAAAATAAAGTTTTTAGATTAGATTTAAAGATTTATTTTTATTATTTTTTATGTTTTATTTTATCATATTTTAAAAAATTTCCAAAATAAGTAATAGAAAATCAATTTTCCTCAAAAATATTAAATGCTAAAATGTAGATAAAAAAAAGAAAAAAAAAAGGGATCCAAAAAACAAAATATAATTTATACTTGTTCATATATTATACATATATGAAAATTCGATATATATAATAAAAGAATGTCCATATATTATATACATATATGAAATATCGATGCATTCAATTTTATAAATTAATTTAATCTTTTAATCTTTTGAATATATTTCGAATTTATTCTATTCATACATACATATTTTTAATTAAATAGTATAGAAGGCGGTGTTTAATAATACAATAAAAGGATAAATAAATAAACCGATAACAAATAAAATTTTATTATAATTAATTTTCTATATTTAATTTTATTTTCAATTTATAATATTAATTAAAGTCATTTTTAAAGAAAAAAAAAAAAAAAAAATCATAATATGGTTTTATTAATTTTTTTTTTTTTACATTTTATTTATTTATTTTTTTCTTTTTTCTTCTGTATAATTTTTAATATTGCATATTTATTGGAATGATTTTTTAAAATTTAATTAAATTGTTTGTTTTTTTTTTGTTTTTATTAATAATTTTGTGATTTTTTTTTTTTTAAGTTACATTTTTGTTTTAAATATGAATTTGACTAATTTGATTTAAATAAATTGTATGATTATTTATTTATTTATTTTTTTTTTTAAATTTTTATATTAATTTTTTTTTTTATTTATTTTAAATTTAAAATAATATTAATTTTAAATGTAACTATCGTTGATTTCGTTTATTGAATTTTCATTATTTTTATCATTATTTAAATCTTGATTTAATCTATCATAAGCTGTTGAATTTAAGTCTATATTATCATTAATATTTATGCTACTACTGTTACTATTAATTTTTATAAAATTATCTTTATTAATTTTATTTTCACTAGAATTATCATCATTATCATTAATTTTGTTATTGCTGTTATTTTTGCTGTTTTTATTACTATTATTATTTATTATTATTGGATAATTTATATTGGGTGATATTATTTTATTTTTATTATCATCATCATTATAATTTTTATTTATTAATTCAATATTTTCAATAATTTTATTATTTTTTTGTTTTATTAAATTGAGATTTTCTGAATCAATAGAAATTTTTAATGAATTTAAATTAAAATTATTACTAAGTTTATTATAATTATTACTATTGGTATTACTATTATTAATATTACTATTATTACTATTACTACTACTAGCACGACAATTATTATTATCATAATTATAATATTTTATTTGTTGATATGTTTCATTACCATTATTTTGATTTGATTCTGGTTGTAGTTGTGGTTGCAATTGTAATGGTAATTGAGATTGAAATGAAGATTGAGATTGTTGATGTTGATGTTGGTGTTGTAAATGTTTTTTAAGAAAGAAACAATTTCTTTTTTTTATTGAATTATTAGTACTATTATTATTAATTGGATTCATATTTAAATAATTATCTGCTGTTAAAGCTGTTGTCATTGTATTTGAATTTATTTGACTACTAATAACAATATCAGGTGGTGGATTTAATGTTAATGATTGTGGGGATATTGATGATGATGATGATAATGATGATGGTAACATTAATGATCTTTCTAAAATGAATGGTAATGAACCACGTCTGATATGATCAAAATTTTTATTTTCTCTATAACTAATATTAATATTATTATTAGTATTATAATTACTATTACTATTATTATTATTACTAAAACTATTACTATTAAAACGTCGTCGCTGTTTTGATTGGTGTTGATATTGCTCTTGTTGTTGTTGTTGTTGTTGTAAATTATGATTATGATTTGATGTGGTGGCGGCTGTAATTATTGCATTACCATTATTATTATGATTATTAATATCATTATTGGTGCAATAATTACGGCGATCACCTTTAATATATTGTCAGAAAATCTCATCTAAATTTAATTTCATATCAAAATATCAGGATAATAATAGTTGTCCTCATAATGGTACAAGTCCGTTACGCGTTGTTGGATTTCTAGCCATATATATATCCATATCATGATCTGTCCAATTATCAGATGTATCACAATAATTATTTAATGTATGTGTTGATCCAGCTGTTGAATATCTGTATAATATTTATTAATTAGTAAAATTATTAAATTTAAAAGTTTAGTTATAAAAATAAAAAAAAAATAAAAAACGTAAAATTATTTTAAAGAAAGAAAAAGTACATACTTATTCATAATTATATATATATTTTTTTTTTTTTAAAATCTCTTTTATTTTTTTCTACAAAATTGTTTCTGTTTTTTTTTTGTATTCATTTTTGTTAGTTTCGTGTATAATATATTTGTTTCTAAATACCCATACTATACTTTTTGTTTTTTTTTTTTCAATAATTATTTTACTATATTTTCATATGCTAATTATAATTTATTCATTTTATTTACAATTTAAACTATAGATTTTAGATACTTTACTTTTGTCATAACATAAGTAATTCCTGTATAGTTTTAAAAAAAATTTCTCTTTTGTAAATTAGATAATTTTTTTTTCAGAGTTATTATTAGTATATTAAAGTATTAGTTTTTTTTTTTATATATTAAATTATATTATGTATTATATAATTTATTATTAGTTGATTTATACTTTTTTATATTAATACATAATAGTGTTAAAAGATTGTGATGATTGGATTGATATAACAAATAAAATAAAAAATTGTGATGATTGGATTGATAAAAAAAAATTTATTAATTTAAAAACATAGAGCTGCTGCCAACTGACAGTTTTTATTGTTAAGTGATTTAAATTGAATATTAATAAATTAATATTAATTCTAATGTAAGTGGTCTATTAATAAACTCATAGAAAAATTTATTGTATATAGTGTAAGTTAATGTTGAATTAAGATGAGATTTTCAAATGTATATGCTTTTTAACTAAACCCTAACGCAATTAGTAAAGAAAAAGAATTTTTAACATAATTTTTTTTTAGAGATATCGTGTTGTTAAATCGGGAAGATACTTTACTTGCCCTACATTCGAAAGGAAAGGGGCCCTCCAAATAACTGTAACTTTATAAGATGCAGTCAAATAATATAAACAAACAAACAAATTGAGTTATCCGATTTAAACAAAGCTACTTTAAAGAGGTCTCAAATGTAATCATTTTTTATATATATATTTATTGTATTATAGAAATTTGACAGATAAAACAAGCCATATAGGTATATATAGTGATTTGTACCAATTAATTTCATTGAATTCAAATCAAATACAGATTACGCCATATTACCGTATATCAAAATAAAGATTAGCTCTTGCATGTTTTAAATATTGTCACATGTTTGATAATTTGCTTGTCACATATTTTATAATTTGGAAAATAAAAAGAGTTTTTCAAAAGTAAAAAAAAAAAAAAAATGAAAAATATTAAGTTTTAAAACGTTATAACTTATATGGGAACTTTAAATCTCTATAGAAATCTGTTTATATCCTTATTCTTATATTTTTTTCAACTAAAATAAAAACGTGATTTCACATTTTGAAACTCATTTTCAACCCAATTAAAAAAAAAACCTTCTCATTTAAGCCGCAATACTTTCAACAGTTTTATAAATTGAACTTTGCTTTCATTCAAAAATTTTACTACTAGGTACCTTACCTACAATATACTGATGAAGATACAAATAATGGATATATAAGAGTGCATTTACTTTGAAAACACCCTGTATATTTATTTTTATTTTGAAAAATTCAAAATTAAAAGCATAAAATACATTATGAATTATGATTTAACTAAATTTTAAAGATTGTGCTAGTTTAGTTTTGCGACAGCATGTTGATTTATACTATAATTAAATCCAATTTATAAATAAGAAAAGGAATTTCTTACGCCACCCACTATTGAATATCTAACAAATTATATCCAACAATTATAATAGTGTTCATAGGCAAAACAAAAAATTTAAAAAATAAAATAGGAAAGTTTTTTTTTAAACATGCAAATACTTTTTAAATATCCCTGTACAGGTAAAAATAAAAGTTTCATAGAAAGAAAAAATGTAAAAAGGATAAGCAAAAATTGAGCAGGGTATTAAATTTTTTTTTTTTTTAGTTTATTCCATTTCGTATTGAAATTTTTTTTTTGTAAATACAGGGTGATTTAAGAATTTTTTATTTTTATTTTTAATACTATATACGTATAATTTAGTAATAGATACGTAAATTTTATTAATAGATACTATACGTATGATAAAGTTACTTATATATTTATTCTAAATACCTAAACTTATAAATGTTATGATAATGAAATAAAAGCAATAGGTAGAAATACGTGCAAAAATTTCAAATTTTGAATAATGAGTATTTTTTATATAATGAGCATTTTCTTTTTATTCAAGTGCAGTTATATTGTGCGTTTCAAATTAAATTAAAAATATATTTGCGTTCTAGTAAAGCTTTTTGTTTTTTTTTTTTTTTTTTTATATTTTGATAGTTATTTTAATTAATTTTATATTTTACTTAAAATATTTTTCTTCTGTTTTTTAATTGTTAATGTTTAGTGATATCGAGAGAAAAGAACAGATATATTATATATATGTATTTTATAGAGTGGAAATGAAATGAGTTGAGTTTTTTTTTTTTTTTAACTCAAATACTTACCTACTTCCTGGACGATGACTATGAATATGTGGTCCATTTAAATGATCACGTGATCTAGATCTTGGTCTAGAACGACGTGTACTTGATGCAATACTTTGTGGACCACCATGTATTGAACCAGCATATGATGCACGCGACATACGTTCTGAAGCGGCAGCTAATGATTGTCTAGATTGACGTAATTCTGGACGTGAATTAACTAAATTAGATGGAAATGCTGAACCTAAATAACCACGATGGGAATTATTTGAAAAGCTATGCTGAGATTGACCATCAGCTATCGATCTGTGTATGATTTAATGATGTTTTGATAGTTTTTTTTGTTTTTTTTTTTTTTTAATTAATACATATATATATATTAATAGGCATTATTATTAATATGTAATTGCCAAGATTAAGGAAATTTATTTTATATTAAAATTTTTATTACAATATTAGATTTTGATAATAACCGAAGCTATTTTTTGTTTTTTTTTTTATTAGTTTAGTTTTTTTAATTAGTGTTCAATTTTGAATTTTGAAAAAAAAAAAATGTATTTTTGATTTGTGTTAATTATTTGTTATATTGGTTTTGTTAAAATATATTTAAAAAAAAAAAAAAAATGATTCTAAATTTGATATATCGAAGGCTAGATATTGAATTTTTGAATATATTTATAGCAAGGGTATTTAAATAAATTGTTTTTTTTTTTTTTTATTTTTTTTTTGTATTTTGATTTGGTGAATTGTGCTTAGTGGTGGTTGTGATTTATTATTATATAGAGTTTTGTTCTTCTTATAACTCTTTAATATATATTTTTTTTTATCCTAAAAAATTTACTAAATATGGCTTACCTTGGTTTACTGGTTTTTCCCATAGCTGAAAAATGACTTCTTAAATCTTCTTGATTATCAACTGGATAAATTCTTGGTCTTGGTATTGATCTACCACTATAAGCTGAAACTTGGTCCCATTCCTTAAAAAAAAAAAAAAAAAAGAGTTAATAGAAACCCTTAAAGTTTTATTATTAATGAACAAAAAATGGAAACCTATAAAAAAAAACTGTTAGGAAAGTAAAAAAAATGTTTATATTAGTATACCATTGCATATGGAATATGGTGGTATGTCATAAAGCCATATTTTACACATGATTTATGAGAGAGAAACTTTAGAAAAGGGAAACTTTTCCTTTAAACTCAGTAGCAATTTATTTAATAATAAAGTGAACGTCATATTCTGATAAATTATGGAAAATAATTGAAAAATCTTGTTTTTCTTGGTAATTTAATCTACAACTTTGATGAGCAATGGTATGTATTATAAATATTCTGGAAAAAGAAAATATCCTGTTTTTGTAACCAACTATAAAATCCCTCTTAATTTTTTTTTTTTAAAAGCATATTTCAACAATAAAACACTTAAAACTCAAACAAACTATTAGAACCCCGATTTTACATCCAAAAATTGGAGGTGATAATCATTCATTTACAAAAAAGTAATTATTGCTTTATGACACAAAATTTGTTATGAAAATATGGCTTTATGATCCATTCAAATGAGTCATAAAGCCATATTCCTAATATTTAAATTTTTTTTCCTCTATTTTTTTTTTTATTATTCATGAAATATGACTTTATGACCCCTCATCATGCAATGTTAAACTTTTTCCTGATTTAAACTTTATTTTTGTGTTGAAAAATTGAAATTAGAGGCTAAAAAAGACTTTTTTTGTTGTTTTTTGTTTTGGGAATTTATTTTTAACCTAATGTAAAAGTTAGTGAAAAAAAAATGTAAATAAATGAGAAAATTAAAAAACCTACTTTAAAAAAAATTTTTTAAATCTTATTATATACGATTTTAGATACATATATTATACTGTATTTGTATTGAGTACTGTAATTTGAAGGTAAAAATAAAAAAATTTACTTAATTAATTATATTTAATAAATTTTTAAACTGTGTTAAATTTATTTATGTCAATATAAAAAATATCTGCGTTGCCAAAAATAAAATAAATTTTTTGTCTCAATATTTTACTAATAAATTACACAGTCTGTGTTCATCTTTTACAGTCTGTCCAAATAATATATTGATAATAAATTGGTTTGATTGTAAAGAAGGGATTTTTTAAGTTTATCATTTTGACAGAATGAACTGAAGATGTTAAATCTGTTATTGAAGTAAAACATATTATTAATATACTAATGATCATAGAATTTGAACGAATCAATCGTATTTAAATTCAGAAGTTTTTTTTATATTATATATTAAATAATATATGCCTCCTATATGACTCATATAGCACTCCTTTGATATAAATTTTAAATTTTTGGGATATAAAATTTACATTTTATATAATATATAGTTTATATACATATGTAAATAGACAAAACATTTATGTGTGGTATAGAAATTTTTTTCCGGCGTAAATAATAACTTTTTCAATTGTCGGTAATGCAGTTTAATATACCCATGGAATAGAGTAACAGAATTTTATATTTTTTTCCTGAATTTTTTTAAATGGAGAAAAAGTCGAAAATATATAAAGTGAAGAAAATTTTGATATCTGAAATCTGAATTTTATATTCTGAGAACAACGCGACCATTAAAATGATAAATTACTTGTGCCAAGTTTATGTTTTTTTTTAATTGACCTCTTATATACTATTGTGTAATAGAGTTGTACAAAATTTTTTTTTTCTTTTGTATATATGTTTACATAAATAAATTTTTACCCTTTGAGCTTTTGAAAAGAAATTTATTTTAAATATAACAAAAAATTAAAAGAAAAAATTAGGGGGAAAAAAATTAAATATGTAAAAGATAAAATACTAAAAAAAAAAAGACCCGTGTTTGAATTGAAGGTTAATATGCGGTTGAGTTGCGTTACCTCGAAATTAAATTTTTTTGTTTTATAAGTTTTTCTACATAAGTATGTGTAGTATAATTTCCCTTTTAGTTTTATTTTCTTGTTTTTTTTTTTTCATAAATATTTGAGTGAATTTTAGTTGAATGAACTTTTTTTTTTAAATTATTTTTAAAATATAAAAAATATATAGCGAATAATGAATAAAATAGAATGAATTAAATCTGAATTACTCTAATTAAAACTGAATTATTTAAAAGGGATGTTAATTTGTTAAACATTATTATATAATAAAAGGATTAAACTTTTCTTTTCATTATGAAATTTTTCCCTGTATAGAAATTAATTTTTAATAGAATTTATTATTAATACATAAAAAAAAAACTAACTTTGTGAGTATTAAAAGCTGACAATGTTGCTATTGAGCCAAGTGGTCCAGGACTTCCTGTTGGACCACAACAGTTAACTGGTAATCCTCCCATTGGTAATGGACTCTTTTGTTGTGAACTTAATGATTGCATTTTTCGAGATCTTCTTCTGTAAAAGTTTTCAAGAATAATCAAAATCGAAGTAAATTTAATTTTAAAAAAAAACTTAAAATTTGTATACAAATTTATTTAAATTTTATTATTACATTTTTTTTTTGTTTCGATTTTTATTAATTTTTTTTTTTACATTCAAATTCCAAAGAGATTTATATTTTGTTTACCAAAAAAAAAAATTTTTTTTACTATCTGGAAACACTATTTTTTATACTGTCTGTTATATACAAATATCTGGTTATATATAATATGTGAAATTATATACAAATGATAAATTGTAATCTATAATAAAATCTTACCTGCTAGCAGCAATAAAAATAATTACAGCAACAATAATTGTACCACAGATTGCAGCACTTGCAGCTATAGTTATTTTATCCATATTTGATGTTTGTGATGCAACTGTACGTACTTCTTTACATTGTGAATATGGTACAGTTTCTGGTGTTACATGTAATTCTTCTAAGGATATAACACATACAATAATACATTCTTGTGATGGAACATTTTTTATTTTAAATTCACGTTCACTGGCCTCTAATGGTGGTCCTTGCTTAAAGCTTTTTTCACCAAATAATCTATATACAACACGAAAACCTAATATATTTGCTGTATCAGAATCCCATTGTATTATAACAGAATTATCCATGCGGAATGCATTTTTTACTTGCACTTCATTAACATCATCTATACGTGTACCACGTTGTGGTGGAAATCCTAATACTAATGGTGGACGTTGTATTTTTTGTTGTGATGAATTTTGTCGCCATACTTGATTTTTAACAATTTGTGGACTATTATTATTATTGTTATTTACGGGTGATGAAGATCCAGTTGAAGATGATACTGAAGAAGAGGATGATGCAGCACCAACATGAGTTAATTGATGGCTACCAGTTACAGGTGTTTTAGTCTTTTTTTTTTTGAAAGAAATAAAAAAAAAAAAAATAAAACGAAAATTAGAGGATAGTTAAATACGTAACACAAAATCTTACTTAAATAATGGTTTCAGTTTTTTTTTTTGTAGGTTTGCAGATACAAACATTAAAAATAGAGTAAGAGAAAGCCAAAAAAAAAAAAAAACAAGAATTATTGCTTGGATAAGTTATCGATATTTTTAAAAATTAGTAAAAATTGTAAAAATGAAATTTTGCTGTCTTTGATGAATTTTAATTTCTATGATAAGACAAAATAAATTTTATTGGACGTAAATGATTTATTGGAGTATAAATTTAACGCGTTCCAGTAAAGATTTTTAGTAAAATATTTTTTTTTATTTAAAGTACAAAAGTATATCTTACCGTTAATGATGTAATAGCTTTACTGGTTGTACCTTTTGTTGTGGTTGGTGTTGTTTTTAAGGTTGTTGTGCTAGATTGTGTGGTAATTGGAGTAGTTGTGGTAGAAGATGTTGTTGATTCTGTTGTGGCCACAGAGGAAGAAGATGACGATGATGATGATGATGATGAAGATGAAGATGATGATGAAGATATAACTGAAAATGCTGTTGGTATTTCAGTTGTAGAACTTGGTAAAGTAATATCTAATGTGGTTGTAGATGTATTCTTTGGTCGTAATGTTGTTCTAAATGATGTTATATGCGATGCCAAAGTTGGTTTTGATTTTGGTTGCAAAGAATCAATAATACCAACTGGTCCATTTAATTTTACTTCTTCAGGGCATGTCAATTCTTCCGGTTGAATTGAATAAAATCCACGATCTCTAAAACGATTTGGTGAACCACAAAATTGAGGATTTCGTTCACGTGATGTTACCTATAAGTCAATTAAAATTAAAATATATTTTTACAATAACATTAAAAAAAATGATAATTATACCTGTAAATCACCATTACGAATCCATTCTGCTACCCATCTTAATTTACAATCACAATGTAAAAATCTTCCACCTAATGAAAGCCCTCTAAGTGTTTGATTTAAATGACTTAAAGCTTTTTCTGGTACTGTTGGTAATGGATTACCATCTAATGCTAATAATGTAATACTTGGATTACCACGAAATGCAACTTCTGGTAATGTTGTTAATAAATTGAAACCAATGTCTAAAACTCTTAATTCTCTTAATGAATGTATTGAACCAACTGGAAATTCAGCTAATAAATTATTTAATAAACTCAACGAACTTAAAGTTTTTCGAATTCCAAAAAATGATGTTTCACCTAAACTTTGTATTAAATTACGTTCTAAATTTAATGCTGTTAATGAATCTAAACCTTCAAAGGTTCGTATACCACCTAAACCAGGTAAATCTTTAATACCATTTTGTGATAAATCTAAGAATGCTAAATTTTTTAATCCTCTTATTGATTCTGGTACACGTTTTTGTCTTGTACCTTTTAAATTTAAATTTTTTAATGTACGTTCTAATCCTTTAAAGGCACCAACTGATAATGTTACATTATTATCATTTAATTTTAATGTTGCTAATTTTGTTAATCCTTGAAATGCTCCATCTGGTATATATTGAATTTTATTCTTTGATATATCTAATAAATTTAATATTGTTAGAACACGTAATGCTCTACTTGGTATATCATCTAATTGATTATCTTGTAAATTTAAATTTTTTAAATCATTTTCTTGTCCTCTAAATGCACCATCATCAATTTTTCGTATCTTACAACTACTCAATTGTACATTATGTAATCGAAGATTTTTAAATATATCATTTTCTAATACATCTATTGTTGAATTATTAATGTATAATAAATCAATTGATTTATTTGTTGCATAGTTATTTAAGGCATTTATTAATAATTTAAAATCAACCTAAAAAAAAAAAAATTAGAAAAATTATAAATAAAATTAATTAAAAAATGCAAATACTAAACAAAATAAAAACAAGGTAGAATGTAAACCAACGGTTTTTAAAAGCGCACATTTCCAAAACTCAATACAAACTGTTTAGAAGTGTGACTTACACAAAAATTTGAAAATTTCATGTAATAAGAAAAAATGTGAAAATAGGACATTTTTGAAATTTTGAGGGGCTATAAGTCCGGAATCCTATATAACTAAGAAAAGCCGTTAACACACGTAAAAATATATTATTGAAGCTTTAATTTTTATGGCTTGCCGAAGAAAAATTTGTACAGGTGCCTAAGTTACAGGTGTCTAAAAATAGCAAATTTTCAATTTTTGAGGCGTAATAACTCTTAAAGAAGGGGTGTTACCAAAAAATTTTCTGAGGAAACTTATACTAATTCTAAGACAAGTTCTTTCTTGTCTCAAAATTTCAGGTTCCTATCTAAAGGGGTGCCGGAGTTATGAAAAAAGAAATTTCATGCAAAATGTGGTTTTCACATAACGGTAAATTTAAATAGTAAATTACAAAATATTACATAATTTTGATATTGTTTTATATAGATAATAAAATTTTCGATCTTCTGGCGGTTTTAGATTGCAAAATTATTACGCAGAGCCCGAGATATATACATCTGAAAATGGGGCTTTTTTGCAATTTTGAAGAGCGGCAACTTTGGAACCCTTTACAATTAAAATAAACCTTTAACACACGTAAAAATATATTATTGTAGCTTTAATTTTTATATCTTGCAGAAGTAAAATGTGTACAGGTTCCTAAGTTACAGGTGTTTAAAAATAGCAAATTTTCAATTTTTAAGCCCTAATAGCTCATAAACAGGGGGTGGTCCGAAAAAATTTTCTGAGCAAACTTATACTAATTCTAAAAGTTCTTTCTTGCCTCAAAATTTCAAGCTTCTATCTAGAAGCGTGCCGGAGTTATGAAAGTAAAAAAATCATGCAAAATTTGGTTTTCACATAACGGTAAATTTAAATACTAAATTTAAAAAAATTGTATAATTTTGATATTAATTTACAAAGATAAAAGAAATACCTGTCGAATGACGTTTTCAGATTGAAAAAATCTTAAGCAGAACATAAGATATATGCATTTAAAAATAGGGCTTTTTCAAAGTTTGAGGGGCTGTAGCTCCGTAATGGGGGGGGCTACATGAAAAAGTTGTTCCACAAAATTATTTTTTTTATGAGACCTACCTATGGTTAAAATTTTTTTTCTCTATCTTTAACGGTGTAGAAGTTTTGTAAACAGACGGACGGACGGACGGACAGAGTGAAACTAATAAGCACATTTTTTCAAAATTTTTTTGGAAATGTGCTAAAAAAATATCTAATTTAGTAAATAAATAAAAAATTAAAGTTTAAAATGAGTATGTCATCTATATCTAGTATCGACATATGTAAAAATATAAGTATGTATCTACAAATATTTTAAATTAAGTTTTCGTTGTTAATAATTAGTACACCCATTGATTCTTTTATTGATTTTGTTGTGGGATTGAAATTTTTGTGAAATGTTGTTTTAGTTTACGAGTTAAAGTTCACTGCTAAATTAAATTGATTACATTTTGTATTAAGTAATAGTCAACTATTCAATATGAGATATGGATTATAGTGTATCTTTTTGACACACTTGGATCATTCCTCATTGAATAATGTACAAAAAAAAAAAAATATTTTTAACTTTTATAAATCAAAAAATTTGTTGTTGCATATTTGCAAGGTAGCCTTAATTGTTTTTTTAAAATATCTTCCTTTGTGCTTTTTGTGAGGAACAGTAAAATCAGCAAAAGCAATAACATCTCAATTGTGTATACTGTATATAGTATTTTGAGTTATTCTTACACGACCAGCATAAAGTTAGATGATTGGTTTTTCCACCTCCAAAAAACAAACTTTATGCTGTTAAGTCATGCGATATAAGCTTTTTGGATTTTTGTAAAATTAAGTACGATGAAATTGTTCAAGGCTGTCCCTTTTGCAATAATGGGCCGAATGTATAAAATAGAGCTTGTAACTCAAATCGAATTTTTTCAAACAAAACATACAAATTCAAGAGTAGTTTTGGTTTAAAAAATTGGGGTTTGTGTTTAAGCTCAGTTTTATGCATTCGACTCATTAGGTCAGCGTCAGTGTATATGTGTTTCTGTTTAAAGTCCGAATTTCTGCAAAGGTTTTCATTTAAAGTTAATTCGTTACGGTTACACAAATAATACAAAAAGAAATATTGCTATATTTTCTAGTACAAAGGTAAAAAAGATGGACTTAACTTTAAAAAAAGTGCAGTTAAGACTTAACTTTAAAGAGTCCAGTTAATAATCCATCAAATAAAAATACCAATTATTATTTTTCTATTAAAGCTTCTTTTTAGCTTGCATAACCCTTCTAATTTCAGTGGCTATATGATTTTTTTTTTTTTAGAACACTTACTATAATAATGTTTACTAACATTATTAATACAAATATATGTATTTAAAATATGTATATACCTACATATTTGTATTTATTTAAAAATGTTTACATGTTAAAAAGAATTATATATGTATATATTATGTTATATATTATTATATATTTACTTACTTGATCACATTGTGCCGATAATTCATGTCCTAAATTATAGGCACATATACAGGATGTTTGTAAATCTGGTACATCACGCTGCCATGGACATTGTCCTGCAACATTTGCTATCATCATTGACAATAATACTATTGTTATTGTCATTAAATTAGGAAACCAGAAATTTTTTTTTCTATTTGTAAAACTATTTTGGTGATTTATTAAATACATTGTTTTACAATTTTTTATTATTTTTATTGTTTTTATAAATGAAATAAATTTTTTATTTGTTATTATTAGATTTGGTGCCACTTGATTTTTATTATTACTAATATTATTAATGTTACTATTACTGTTACTATTACTGTTATCAATGTTATTATTGATGTTAATACAATTAGTACTATTTTTATTACTAAATATATTTCGTTTATTTCTCATTTCTCTCATCTGATGTTCAATTGTCGTCGTCGTCCTCGTTGTCTTTTAATAATACATACAAACATATATATATATATAAATATGTAAATTTGTATGTATATATATGAAAGTTTTATTTTTACAATTTCAATGAAATTCCCTAGAAAATTAAATAAAAAAAAAAAAAATAAATAAAATAGTAAAAAATTTATATGTATAGGTATAATGATATATATATATATATGTATATAAAGTAAAAAGTATATAATATATTGTATTTATTATTTATTAAGAAAAATATATTAGATATAGTCAGACATTTAAAAAAAAAAAAAAAAAATGCGATGCAATAAGAGTATGTGGACAAAAATTCGTGTCTTTTATTTTCTAATATCTTCTTTTTTTTTTTGTACTTCGGACATAAAAAGGACACAATGAATTTGACAAAAAAAAAAATTAAATTGTACTTTTTAAAATTTTTTTACAAAATCAGTTTTTTTTTTTTCAATATTTTCTTTTGTTTTTTGTAAACTGATTTGTTTTTTTTTATTTTTAATATTATGTAAGTTTGGCATGAATTGTTATCCTTTTTTTTTTGCTTTTTTATGTATTTTGTATTTTTATTTTTGGTGTCGCCATTGTTTATTATAAGTTTAAAAATGATCTATAAATTGAAAAATATTCAAACAAAAAAATCAAAGTATTAAAAGGAAATCACCGCACAATGACCGAATAAAAATTCATTTGGTTTCAAAAATTAAATAATAGAAAATTTTATTTTAATCCTCCTAAGTTAGTTGTTAATTTCATTATCACATTTTATAACAGACACATAATTAAGAGCATTTTTAAGCAAATTAAAATAGCTACAAATTCCTAAAATGAACGATAATATATTTTTTTAAGATTGTATAGAAGTCAACATATTTCGCAAAAGTAAAATTTCGCTATAGTAAAACTTAAAAAAATAATGAAAAAGAGGAACAGATGTTCGGGAATAAAAAAATTTTTAAGAATACTTCGAGTACTTAATTTTCACTTAATTAAAATCATTAATAAATGAATCATGGAATAAATCATTTAAAATGAATCAGTATAGTTTAGAACTTTTAGATATAGAACGAGGAAGAATACAGTTGCCTTTGTCAACTCTTAGATACCCGTACGAACCGTTAGTATGTTCACAGCCTGTCACTCTGCTCACAATATTATTTTTTTAATATTTTAGTATTTTAAAATAATTTGGGTGAATTTTATAATTTCTAGAACTATGGGTTCTACATATATTCAAACTATATGTTTATATGTACATTCTTCAAAAGCAGATTCTAACCTTTCACATAACGATTATCAATCCAAAACTTTGTCAAATATTCTATAGTACAATTTAATACTAAGCGGTAAATGTATATTAAATTTACTTAGTGCAAAATAGTAAATATAATTTTAAATATTATATTATATTATATTTAAATATTCCATTGACAGAATAATTTCTTATAAGTACAATAAAATACATATATGTATGTAAATACGGCCGCTATATAATATACATCTATACTCTTATCATTCATTCACTAGTGACGTATACGATATGTAAATAAACATGATATTATATAAGTATGTATATATATTAATATCATATAAATAAAAATTCTTCAAGCAACCGTTATGTTGTTTATTTATTTGCATTTCAACAATTTCAAATTATCGAGTAAAACAAAATGGAAAAAATTCGTTTTAAAGAAATTTGTTAGAAAATTTGAAAAAATCAAGTAACACTTTCGTCAATTATAAAGTAACCCTATATTATTAAAAAAAGTTGTTAACAGAAATAAGAATATAATGTTGAAGCTTTAATTTTTATGTATTACTTTAAAAAAATTTTAACAGGTGTTCAAGTTACAGGTGTTTAAAAATAGGAAATTTTCAGTTTTTGACCCCTTACAGCTCCTCAACGGGGGTTGATACAAAAAAAATTGACTCATACTTATTTTTAAAGATCTAACTTCTGTCAAAATTGCAAGTTTCCAACTTAAACCGTTTAGAAGATAGAAGGGTTGAAGGATTTTGCTAAATTTGAGTTTCACATAACGGTAAATTAAGACACCGTATGCCACAAATATATATTTATTGTATATATACTCTTAAAGCTAATAAAAGTAGTAATCGTTTGGCGTTTTCAAAATGAAGATATACCTTATACAACTTGTGCTATAACAATTTAAATATAGAGCTTTTTTGAACCTTTGGGGAGCTGTAGCTCCGTAACGGGTGGGGCTACAAAAAAAAGTTATTAAAAATAAAATTAATATTTTTGTGAGATCTATCAGTGGTTAAAATTTCATAGCTCTATTGCAAAAAAAATGTCGGGATCTAAAAGTTAGGTGTTCGAGAGCTACCCTAAGGCTTGGTCCAAACTCAACCAAAAAAAATAGGGAACCTACAAATTACTCCCAGAATATTTTGTGTAAATTTCAAGATTCTAGCTTTCTTAGTTTTTGAGTTAGCGTGCTGACAGACGGACGGACGGACGGACATGGCTCAAAAGTCTTAGAATTTTTTTCTGATCCGATCCATACCTTTGAAGGTATATCTAGCTCGCTTATTTCGAGGTGTTACAAACGGAGGAGTAATTTTATTATACCCGATCCTATCGTACGGGTATAAACAGTTATAAAGAATAAAAAAATGGAAAAAAAAATTGTTCACAACTTCCAAAGAATAATATGCAGTTCAATTGGCAGCCCAAAAGAACTGTACAAAGATTTTATAACCTGATATAAAAAAAGACATTTGATCGAATACTTTTTTTTCTATACGAGAGTCGGTTTCTATTCGCTACAGCTATACAGAAAATAAAGTAATGGCTTAGAATTAAGTTTAAGGTGAAGAAATTTTAAAGTATAGATCGAGCTCTCAAAATGATGTAAAGTAAGATGAAAGAATAAAAATAAAAAAATTATAAATATAAAAAGGAAAACACAGTTATTATTACATTTTATAATTATAGAATGTTTTTATTATTCCTGTTTATATTTAAAACTTTTTATTTGAGATAGTTTCGATTTGAACAACAAAATTATATTCACTTGGTAATTAAACTTTTATTTTAAATGTAAAAAAAGAAAAGCAAAAAAAAGGTAACATGAATTATAAAAAGTCACTTTTGCAAAAAAAATAGTAAAATTTTATTTTTTTGTTTTTTTCTAATGCGATGCAATAACACTTACAGTTAATAGAAATAAAAACGAAAAAAAAACTAAACACACAACTGAAAAATTGCACAATTTTTTTTTTATACGTATACTAAAATTATATTTGCTGTATTATTTGTTGTTCAATTTGTTTCCCTTTTTATTTTATTTTTTGTTTTTCTATCACAATAAATCCTATCCTATCACAATTTTCCTTGATATTTAAAAGAATATAGCGCAAAGCACACAAACAATAAAATATACAGAGAAAAAAAAAAAGGATAACAAAAAAATTAGAAAGTACTTTTAAAGAAAATGATTTTCTTGTGATTGCTTCCATTTCCACTTTGTTTTTATTTTTATGTTTGATATTTTTTTTTTTTTTTTATGCAAAAAGAGGTCAAGTACAAAAAGATGAAAAAAAAAAAAAAAAAAAAGATAGAGATATAAAAATGCTATTGACTTAGAAAATAATAATACGATACTAGTTTATATATAGGATTTTTTTTTTCCTTATCCTTTAAAGTGTAAAATATTCAATGTGTTGTTGTTTTTTTTTTTTTTTTTGTTTTTTTTTGCGATCATACTGATTCTTTGTTGTTCAATAGGTGATACATAATAGAAGAAAAGAATTCCTTAAAGAAAGTGAAAATTGTATTAGATTTTATATATAAAATATGAAATTTGGTATTTTTTTTTTTTTTTTTTTGTGAATGTTCATTTTTTTATTCAAATAATGTCAAGTTGTAAGTGATGTTTTGAAATCTTTGAACAGATATACTACAGTATAAGGATATAAACGTGATTTGAACAAAAAGAATTCTTTATTTTAAATATATTTATATAGACTCTATATTATAAAACATATTAATAATAGGCACTATTTAGTCATAAGTACTTATAGAATTTCGTACGTAAAGAATTATAGAATTATTAAAAAGAAGATGTATACATACAATATAATTATTAGTTAAAGCATTAACGATTGAATTCATATTAAAAATTGCGACTCTTAAAATAATAAAATTTATATAAAAGTTTTATTATTTCAATAGTTCAAATTATCTTGAGAGCTGTTAGTAAGTAATATGACTCTATTTTGTCCACTGTTGTGTCTTCTACTCTAAATATTCTCATAAATTGAGAAAACAGAATAGTATATCTTTTGATTCCATATATAACACAAATTTTTATGAATATTTTTTTTTATGATATTTTCTCCACAGTATGTAATAAAATATTATAGTTCAAATTAAATTTAATATATATTTTTAATAAAAAATTTTATAATTCAAGTTTTATCTCTAAGTTTATCATAAATTTTGTTGTATAAGAGGAAACTTATTTAACATTCTATATTACAATTTCTTTTTAAAGTATCATTTTATTTTAGTACGTTACGTTTTTAATATACTAGTTAATATACTAGAACTAGTCTATACGTTATAAATGTTATTCTTAAAACATTTAAGGTACAATCACATGATAATGTGATATAACTATAAGAATCACTTCAAAATCTAATTTTTTTTGTTTTAGTATAAAAGTTTACCATAAAAAAATCGTAATAAAAAAAAGATGAGAATTACCTTCAAAATTTAATAGGAAATGACATAATTGGCTGCGGTCTTAAAAGTTACAGTCTTTAATCTTTGTTATGCGGCTAGTGGAATTGTATATGCATATACGAGTATAGTGTTGAAAATTTTTTTAAATTATCAAATTTCTTAGTTTTGTACACATAAACTTTACAAAATTTTCAAAAAGAAATTTAAATTTGAATATTTTTGAAAACACAATCTTCAGTATAAAAATTTAAATCGAATAATAAAATATGATAAAATTGATAACTACGAGTATGTAATGTGTAGTGCAATTTTTAAACGAACGGCTATCTAAGCTCTTAGCTTATAAAGTTAGTTAATAAATTTTCTTGCAACAGTGTCCTATCATTATTATCACTAGGTTTTATAGTCTTTTTCGAGCCATAGATTCATTATATTATTTTCTTCAGCCTCCAACACCTTACTGCTAGCAATCTAAAATCAATATACTTTAAATTTTATCATGTCTGTTTAAAATTTTTTGAATATATTGTGAATATTCAATGTGAATAAATTAAAAATTCTGATAATATACTAGAGGAAAACTATGTGTTCTTATTTATAAACTCGAAAATATTAAGATAGGTTGGTCACATAACCAGAATTTTTAAATAAAACACTTAAAAAAAGGAATTTATAAAGCAATACCATATATATATTATTAATATACTTGTAAAAGTGTCAGATTGGATTCAAAAACTACAAAATGTATTTTAAAATTTTGCACATTAAAGTGCATTTTAAATTTTTCTCACTAGAATTTACTTATGCAAGTTGAAAGGATATTATGGAAATGATTTATTAAGATGTAATTCAGTTATTATATTCATAAGTAAATTTACATACAAAGTTAAAATCATAAAATTTTTATGAGGAAACATTTTATTTATTTATTTATATATCTAAATTGTTTGCATAAAGTAGAAAATATTTGATAAAAAAAAAAAAACAAAAAAAAAAAAAGAATATTTTAACTAGAAAAATATTTTGTAAATCTTTTTAACAAATTATAAGGGTTCGCTGCTTCAAATTTTTTACTTTATATTATTCGGTTTTCTTCTATATTGCTTTTGATTTCTGTGTATATATAAAATGATTTTTATTAAAATTTTCTAAGGATTTTTGTAGGTTTTTTATTTGAAATAAATTTGATACGAGGTATACAATAGAAATTTTATGTATTTTTTTTTTTTTTGGAGCGATACGTTTAACCCTTTTTAAAAGTTCCTTAGGACAAAACTTTTTTTCAATTTCAAAAAAAAAATCCCCTAAGACAAAAGACCCTTTTTCCAAAATATTTATAAATATTTGAATATACGAGCATCTAAATTAGGATGGATTTTAGAGTTGGAATCAAAATCAAGGTTTCAATAATTTGTTGAGCGCGGATTATATTTGGCAGTCCCTATTATATGTTTTAAATATATATATAGGATCTTTTGTCTTAGGGGATTTTATATAAGATGATTTGACGTAGATTCTTTAGTCGTACGGTATTTTATCTTAGGCATTTTTATGAAAGTGTCCTACTTTTGCGAGTGTTTTGCACGCAACCCTTTTTTTTTTTTTTTGAACTGAATTGTTTTTAATTTTTATAATTTTTTTAGGAAAGATCAGTTGTTTTGGTGATTTTTTATTTAATTTTCGTTTTTTGAAAGTTGTTGAACTCTTTTGGACTTTGTTCTTTAATGTTGTATTCTAACGATTTTTTCTATCTTTGAGAATTTATCATTATAGCAAGGATATATTTCTTAATCATCAAAGGGATGTTTAATTCAATAAATTTGAACTATACTATAAGGATTTATCCGTTTCAGATTAACTTAGGAATTTGTGACAGATATGTTATTCCACCTTACATTGGATTTTATTATACCTGTATGAACTATGTTTAAGGGTATAATAAATTTGCCATTACGTTTGTGACAGCTTAAAGGAGTCGAGCTAGATATAGTGTCAAAGGTATGGATCGGCTCAAAATCAAATTCTGAGTCGATTAAGCCATGTACGTCCGTCCGCACGATAACTCAAAAACTAAAGGAGCTAGGAGGCTGAAATTTTTTTTACGTCACTTTTGCAAAATTGTTAGTTTTGCTATTTAAATCCAACATTTTTTGTAAAATTTGGTTGGTCTAGAGCAGCCGATTCAGGCTTCTTGCATTTGCTGGAACTTAATGAAGCTAGGAGCAATAGATTCGGGTAGCTGTCATACAACTCCACAATTTACATTAATATATCTCTGTAGTTCGGTACTAAAACATCTGAATATTTTTAAAAGATGATCAAGTTTTGTAGAAACAGGATACATTACGTTCATACGGGTATCCCAGAGTTGACACAGTCTACTCTACTGCACTCTTCCTCGTTTTTAATTGTTTATTAAAGATCTGAAATTCACTGGACAACCAAAAATATATTTCAAAATTTTTGTTAAATTTTGTTTTGTTTTGTTTTGTTGATGTAAGATTATTTTTTATGATATACTTATGATAATGTTTGAATTCTGAAAAATTTTAAATTAACGTAAATAATTTTAGATATTTTAACTTTTTACTTTAAAATTTTTAATGAAATGCTATAATTTCTATAATAACTAAAAAAAAATAAATGTTTTATCATTTTCACAACAGATTTTTATTTAATTTATTTTGTTATAATCAGCAGTCAATGTTAAATTGTATAGAATCAAATAGCATTTGAATGAAATTAGATAGAATTTGAATAGAATTAAATAGAATTTTCACATAATTGGAAAAATTAATGAAAAACGATTAAAAGATAATAATAAAAACAATCGAAATCTATAAAGAAAAACAATAGATTTTTTCAATTGAAATAAGTAAAAAAAAAAAAAAAGAAAATATTAAGAAAGAGGGATTAGAAATATTAAGACAAATTTTATGAATTAAAATAAGAAAATGATTACAAAAACATAAAACTGAATTTTTAAAAAAATACAAAAGAAATAATCTCATAAAAATTTATCTTTACTTTCTGCTCTATTGAATCAAATTGTAATAAAATTCGAATTCAGTATATGATAATATCAGATATATACTGTATATTCCTACATCCTTACATTATAAATTCATTTGGGATTATTAATATATACCTAATAAAATATAAAAATAAATCCAAAAATGTGTTGGATGGCTCAAATTTTTCTAGTTCATTAAATATACACTTTGTATTATATATAAAACCTCATAAGTCTATATATTAACAAATTACTATATACATATATATATATATATATATATATTTGTTTTTCCTTTTCATATTAATTTTAGTGTTGCACCAGGATTTCCAGATTCACGAACATGTTTATTACATCAAAAATTGCAAATGTTAAATATTTGTATGGAACGTCGTCGTTTACGTGAAGGTAATTTACCATTTTCAATGTTAGAAAAAAAAGGTATTCGAAAACGTGAAAATGAAGATGATTCTGAAGATGAATTTTATGATTGTGATGAGGATAATGATAATCGTGATTCAGAACGTCATGAATTATATAATAAACCAGAGGGTAGACTTGAAAAACTTGAAAATTTAACATTAATTGATACTGATGAAGTTTTATATATACCAATAACACAAGATCCAGTTCCAAAAACTGAAGATCAATTAGAAGATGATGCTGAAGTAATGCTTAAATTAGGTCCTGGTTCAGAATTATGTACACAAATGATGAGTGCATCATTATTATCAGATATGGAAAGTTTTAAGGCAGCAAATCCAAGTGGAAAATTAGAAGATTTTATAAGATGGTATAGTCCAAGAGATTGGATAATTGAAATGGATGGTATATATATATATAAATTATAGATTTTTTAAATTAATTTTGATTGTAATTTATATAATTTAATTTATTTTTATTAAAATTTTATTATAGAGTCAGGTGAAAATGTTGGTAAATTGAGTCAAAGAATGCAAATACCAGGCAATACATGGCAAACAGTTTGGAGTCAAGCAAGACCAGTTCCAGCTAAAAGACAAGTATAATGCATTTCATGTTTTTTTTTTCATATTTACTAGTTTATTTATTTTTATATTTTAGAGACGACTTTTTGATGACACTAAAGAAGCAGAAAAAGTTTTACATTTTCTTGAAACAAGAACAATTGGTCAAATATGTGAATTAACTATTGCTACGATATTTCATTCATCCATTTTAAAATTACAAGTAAATACAAGATTTAATATATAATAATTTTTCAGTAGTAATGTGTATTTTTTTCAGGACGAGCTCTCTAACTCACAATTTCCAGAGTTTTTAAAAGAATTGCGAGATAAATTAATGGAAAATCTTTGTAAAATTTCCCGCGAACCTTGGCAATTAACAATTGATCCACCAACTCGTACAATTTCATCACCTAAGAGATGGGAATTATTTTTAAATGAAATCATGACATTAGAACGTTCAATATTAAATTTAAGAAGTATTATTCAAAAGTTATTTAAAGGATCTGAGAATTTAAATGAAATTCAAAAGGGTATTCTTCTTGAATTGTTAAAAGGTTTTGATGCTGAATTAATTGGTGGTGCAAGAAATCCAGTGTCAGTTGAAATTTTAAATTTGTTCAGTGATTCAAGAGAATTACGAAATGAATTTAATACTAATAAGGATTCTACAATCCAATTGGTACAAATATAATATTCTAATTCTATAATTATATATATGATTTTATTTTCATTTAAATAATTTTATGTTTCAGTATTTACCAGAACCTATTCGAAAAGAATACATTTTACGAGTTGATGGTAAAACAACTAACAAAGGTATTGGTGGTCCACAATTTTTACGAGCAATTCTTGATAAACATATGCGTTTATGTGGAGCATTTTCAGAAAATACAACATTTGTGTAATTTAATTAGTAAAAAAAAAACATGTTTAAATTAAAAAGGATTAGCAAAAAATTTCGTATTAAAAATAAAAAAGCAGAAAGTAACTCTGATTGAATTGAAAATTGAGAACATTAGACTTTAAAAGTATGACGTGATGGTGCTTTATATGTAATTTTTTCTCATGTTTTTTATATAAATATATATAGGTATATATGTATTATATTTAAGTTTTTTTTTTAAATATATATTTCATTTGCATAACATAAGGTGGTGGTTAAAATATAATAAAAACTGAAACAATATTAAGTTTATTAACATTGCACTACATGTTGTTCTATTTATAATAATTGTAAAGTTTAAATATACTTATATAATATAACATACATAATATATACATTATACTATTGTCAAATAAATTAATATTAAAAAATATATATATTAAATTGATGTTATGATGCGAATTTTTTTATGTTTTTTTCTTTTAATTATAAATGGTTATTATAAACACATTACATATATCTTTCCTAAACAGATTTTATATCTAAATATATATGAGTTATTTAAGTAAAGTATTTCTAAATTTTGTAATTGCGAAGTAGAATTATCGTTTAAAAATGGTAAATAAAAAAGAAGGGGATGAAAAATTGCACTAATCTTTATCTTTATTTAATTATTTCAAAAAATTCAGTCAGGACTCTTTAACTAGCTAGATTTTTTCTAATCAAGTCTCTTATTTCTTAAATACAAATTTTTCCCAAGATGATACGTTTAAAAAACTTCGTACTTTGGCTATTAACATCAGTAAAATAACCCAGCAATTTAGAATTGTTTAAAAACATACAACTAGATTTGCATTTTAAGATGTTTAGCAACAAGAATTTAAAAACCACTCAAAATATATTCTAAATATAATTTGAAAAAATGTACGAGGAGTATATATGGAAAATTTTTATGAAAATTACCAATTTATCCATTTAAATGAAATCCCTTTTTAATAATTTCAATTGTAATTAAAATTAATTTACTACAATTTTAAAAATTTTAAAGTTAAATTTAAAGTTTTTTATACCCTACACATTAAGTATAGGGTATATTAACTTTGGTATGGTGTTTGTAACCACCAAAAGGAAGCGAGTTAGGTATAGACATGTACGTCCGTCCGTACGCACGATAACTCAAAAAAATAATGATGCTATCTTGATGAAATTTATACTGTAGGTTAACAATGACTAAGGTAAGGCGGGGATTGTAAATGGGCGAAATTGGACCATGCGTTCGGGTACCTCCCATACAACTCCCAAAACCTAACAAGTATATCTTCGAAATTAATAAAGATAGGAACTTCAAATTTGATACGAGGGTGCTGTTTCCTAAATCCCTGATTTGCCTAAAATTTGAGATGAATTGGAGTGATCGTTCGGGTACCTCCCATACAACTCCCAAAACCGAACAAGCATATCTTCGAAATTAATAAAGATAGAAACTCCAAATTTGATACCAGGGTGTTGTTTCCTGAATCCCTTTTTTGCCTAAAATTTCAGATGAATTGGAATGGTTGTTCGGGGATCTCCCACACAACTCCCAAGACTGAACAAGCATATCTTCGAAATTAATAAATATAAAAACTTGAAATTTGATATAAGAGTATTCTACCCTGTTCTGATGATGTCTCTAAAATTTGAGATGAATTGGGGTGGTGATCCGGGTGCCTTCACACACTTCCCAAGACCTTACAAGCATATCTTCGAATTTAATAAAGATAGAAACCTGAAATTTTGTACAAAGGTTGTAAAAGCATTTATTTTTTTTAGCTTATATTAAATACATAACTAAAATATCTTATGGATTTTTAATTTAATTTGAATTTTTTAGGTGTAGGGTATAAATAAGTCGGTTGCGTCGACTTACTGTTACATTTACTTGTTTTTATAATAAAATGTAATAAAAGTAGAAAGCTAAAAGTATGAATGAAAAGAAAACTGTTAATTCTATTCTGGATTTATTCGATAATACCGGATGTTCTTGAAATCAAAGATAACTATCGTTGAATGTCTTTAAAGAAAATATTATCTGTTTTATACCATATGAAAAGTCTTATTAGTATGAATTAATTTAAAAAAAAACTATATGCTCCGTCAATTATAGTCAAAAAATAAACATATAGTTTTAAAATCTGAATCTTAAACAGTTCGATTCTGTTTTTAAATCATCAAATTATTATTTTCTTAACCTAATTATTAATTGGTTCACAAAATACAAATTAAGATTTAAAATTTTCCAAATATTATGCAGTTGTTAAAAAATTTTATAATTAACTTAGAATACTTTAAAATACCGAATAAACAAAATAAGATTAATTTCATAATAAGATAATTATGTATCAACAAAATTTTTTTAAAAAATTGGAAGAATTTAAAATGTTCTCATTTTTAATTTAGATAATATGTAAGGTAAGTATTTATATAGTAGTTCACCTATGTATATAGAAAATGTGGAATTTTGTTAAAAAAAAAAAAAAACTCTTGTTATTGTAATTAAAAAATAAAACAAGTTAATTACAAACCATAAATTTCATTTTTTTTTTATCTATAAGCACCTGTTTAAATTTTATCGTCTAAATTAATATTAAGTTTGGTGTATAATTTTGTAGTTTTTTGTTTTTCAGTAAACGAACAACATTTTTAACTTTAACAAGTAAAAAACAAAAAAAAAAAAATTTTTTTTTCTTTTTTTAAAAGAATGCACAACCACAAAAATTAATTTTTTTCAAAAGAACAGAAAATAAAAAACCAAAAACGATATTGTAGTAATAAATAAAAAAAAAACTTTGTTCAAAATATTCAAAAAATTTTACCAACATTTTATTTAACAAAGCTAAAAAAAAAAAAAAAAATTTTTTCCGCCGCAATTTTATTGATTGTGTTGTTGTTATTGTTATTGCAACAGCATATAAAATGTTCAACAATTAACTGCGATAGCCTAGTTAACAAAAATTATAAGTATAATAATTACAATGTTAACAAAAAGAAAGAAAAACCGTGATTAAACCAAAAAAAAAATTTTTTTATTTTTATTTTAAGAAACAAAAAAAAAAAATAAAACAAGAACGAACGAATAAAATAAATTTAAAAAACAAGAGAGAAAAAAACCCTAGTAAGAAAAAAAAATTTTTAATTTAATTGGCAAAAATTTCTTCTGTTGAAATTAACTTTTTTTTTGTAGTCGAAAAGAAAAAATTTAACTACATTTTCTTACAACTATACGATATCTGAACACCTATTGGCAGCAAAATTTTTATGCAATTATATATGTATGACATTTTTTTTTTTTCAAAAACGAGGACTTAATTATAAATTTTAATATGGTTATGCTGAAGTCCGTCGAAATGTTTCGATGAAATAAAATTCCACATATGGTAGGCTGAAATCAGAATTTTAATTCACGGCTGTAAAACGTCATTTTTATTTCGAAATTTCTTTTTAGTGTATGTTGTAGTCCGTCGAAATGGAAAATGAATGAAAATGAATGAAATTCCTTTCGACAAAATTAATCATACCAAAGTAAGCAGTTAAGAAAGAAGTGTTATTTAGTGCAAAATAATTTTTATTTTTTAAAAGAAAAAAAGTAAAGATAATTTTTGTCTTGATAAGTTTTTTTTTAAAGTTGTAAGTTTAAAAATTTTTTTTTTAAAAATCGGTGCCAGCGTAAAAAATAATAATTTTCTTTCCGAACACAAATCCTTTGAAATTTTCGTTTCTTCATTTTCCAATTATTCTAAAGCCGCTACAAAATTCACCATCATAATCGATTTATAAATATAATTTTAAACTTATTTTACTTTTAAATTTTTTCTTTATACTGAACAAATACAAAAAAAAATATCTACTAAAAAATACGAGATACAAAAAATATTTTACATATGACTTTGACATCTGCAAAAAGTGTATACAGCCGAATTGACTTCAGCATACCAATTTTTCGAATGCGGAAAGGACTTTTTCATTCGAATGATTTTTTCACTGGACTTCAGCATAACCATATATAAGTTTCAAAATACTTCAGAACTAATAAAACTGTTGGATATAAAATTCTTTTTCTTATCATACTTTATCTTCTGTTACATACGTTGGCTACCATTATCATGTTAAGTTTTTAAGGTGCATTTTCTTTGTTGGCCTACGATTTCTTCAATTTCACTTTCTAGCATTAATTTGAGATACACATACGTTACCTGATACCTAACTTGTAATACCTTACTTAACAGCAAAACGTAGATCATAGATCAGATTTTTAATATAACAAAAATTATTTTAGCCTGTGTTAATTGGTTTAAATGTCAACAGATTGAAAAGCATATTTTTTTTAATACAGCAATAGACTGTTAGAAAAAAAGTTGAAAATATTAATTTAAAACCTTAATATTTAAAAAAAATAGTTATATAAACCTATAGTCATAAAAAAGGATAAAGATGTGTTTGTACTTTAGTAGAAAAAAAATTAAATGCGTGACAATAAATTTAAATTAGAATTAAGTCAGAAAAATCAATTCGTTGCTTTTATAAACTTATTTTATACATTGTAGTTTATAAAAGTCACGACAGATTTAAAATATAATTTCTTCATTGTAAATTTAAAATTCTCTGAATCCCAGCTTACAATGTTGCATATATGTATCTAGTATGAAAATAAAGAAAAATAAATTAATAGAAATTTTCTAAAAACTCTTTATATATGTATGTTATAAGAACACTTTATTTTTAAAACTGAGTTTTTTATAGGATATTTTTTAAAAAAATTACTATAAAATATTAACTATTTTAATTCTTTTTTTCAAGATTCTAATAAAGAAAATATCGCGGGAAATCATAGAATTAACCCATCGTTTAAATTTAAATATCTAAATCTAAAGTCTAAAAAAGTCTTATTCTAAAGTAAAAAGTTTAAAATCTTAGACTTTGATGAGAGACTCATATAAAATAAAATTAAAATAAATAACTGGTCCTAGTTTTAGAGTAAAGCCTAATTATAAGGTTAGTTTAAGGTGGCTGCCGAAAAGGCATACTTAGACCGTATTTGGTCCATTGTAATACCACATAGAAACTTTTCTATCACACTAGTTAAAACCATTTTGACCTTTTTGCAAAACGAAGATAGCTTTTCACATTTTTACCTGCTAGATTGCTCAGATTGTTGAAGAGATATTGTCCCAAATAGGTGTTCCTTTTTGCCGACAAGGCTGGGTATGTGCAAAGGAGATGAAGAGTCGTTTGCGGATACGCCAAATCTTTTGGTATGCTTCCCTATTAGATAGTGACCGGTGATTATACCCATTGTCATTCCAATATCACCCTTTTAAGGGAAAGCAGATCATTGGATCGTCTTAAATCGGTTTTGGGCTATATCAGTCTTGTATGATATTTCATTTGTTTTTTACCATATCTGTTATTTCCTTTCAAAGTAATGCCTAATTATTAAACGTTCAAAGTTTCGATGTAAATTATGGATACAATAAACTTCATATTAAATCTCAACTAGCTGAATTTACAGTCAACAACTTATAAATATTTTTTAAATACTTTTACCTGAAGTTTCAATTATTTCAAGTAAAAATTTTTTTTTTTTGCTTAAAACAGCATACAACTGTATGTGCCTATATATATATATATATTATATGTATATGTAAATTTTTTAACATCATATAATAATGTAATATTACAAAATTAAAACAATTCTGAATCGTCAAATGATTCAATATATAGACTCATGTAGTTATAACAAATGTTTAAACGATTTAGTAACATTTTTTTTTTCTCCTCTGTATTAAATACTGTGTAATTTTGTTTTTGTGAGCTAATCTCCCCGACCGACCGTCAATTATTTTTTTTTTTTTTTTTTTTTTGCTTACACCTGAACACATGATAAAATAAAATAAAAGAAAAAAAAAAAGTTATAAAATTTATAGATACAAAAGCCGTAAATTTTTATCTCAAAATTATACCAAATAGATTATTATAGTTTAAATTTTTCGTTTGTAATATGATATATTTTTGATTTTTATTCAAAACTATTTGAAATTAATTTTAAATTATAAGGTATTATTAAGAAAGCATGTATGTATTTATTTTTATTTATTTTAGTTGAAAAAAAAAAGATTTATTTTAGACATAAATATTTGGCAGTAAATAATTTTATATTATCGAAAAATCCTCGAAATAATTTAAGTCCCTTTAAGAGAAAAAAGAGGGTAGGTAGAAAAAGTAAGACGGAAACATTTTGTTTTTTTTAGAATGAAATATGATATACTCAAAAGAAGTTGTAGTATTGCTAGCTTTGGTAGGTCTAATTAAAAAACGTGCCCCAAGTAAAATTCTTTTCTTCACATTGCGAAAGGTGGAAAGATTTTGGTATCATCCCATGCCCCAAATTAAAACTTTATAAAAATAATAGACAAATCCTTAACTTATTTATAAGGTGATCAGTTAAGTTTTGTACTTTTTATATATTTTTAGATTTTCATGCCCGTTAAATAAAAGAATATACAAAAAAAAAAAAAAAACATTGTATGAGTGGTAATTAATTTAATAAAAACAAAAAAAAAAAAAATACACACTTAAGAACTTTTTAAATTACCAAGTAAAAAATTATCTTTAAGTATTTTATATCGACAAAGGGATTAACAATTTATCTTAATACCTCACTATTTATTTCAAATCAATTAAAGGAGTTTTTTATTCCCTTTGGTATAATGGAATACTTTAAATTTTTTTTTTTTTCTATTTTAAAATTACAATCTATGATTAAATTCCTTGCCGTTTTTTTCTAGGAATTTTTTTTTTTTTTTTTTTTTTATTCTGATATTTTACCATTTTTTTTTTTTTTTTTTAACTAGATTCGTTTCGTTTATTGTTATAGGTTTTGTTATAATATGTACTGAAGTTTTTGTGGTTTACATCTTGACTCTTGACTAACACTGGATAATAAATATAATAAAGTCTTTTTGATGTTTATTTAGATTTCAAGAAAAAAAAAAGTCAGTTTGGCTTAAAGCCAGTCAAGTACAAAGGAGAAGTTATAAAGTTATAGATAAACAAAAAAAAAAAAAAAATATAAGAACTTCAATGTTTTTTTGTTGAGATATAAGTTAGTTTAAATGCAATAAATTACGAATTTTTGGTCTATAATATAAAAACAACGCATAGGTGTTAAACTGTTGTAACAAGAAAATACGAAAGAAAAAACATAAAAAAAAACTAAAAACATCGGGTAAGTAAATTGTTAAAAGTATAGAAAATAAAACATTACATTTAATAAAACAAAAAAAAAAACGCTGATTTTACAAAGGTTGTCCAATAAATTATTAAGTTTTTAAAAGGATACAGAACGGTCATATTTTATAGTTTTGTATTTGGCTATTATAATACGTTCTTAACTCTTGCGCTATTTGATACAAAAAAAAAAAAATTCGAATTAAAAACAAAATAAAAAAAAAAAAAAAATTTATAAAGATTCAAAGATAAAAATAAAAGAAAAGGTAAAATTGAAATGAAATAATTGTAGAATAAATGTGAATTAACTTTAATTATTGTGCGTTTACATAAAAATTTAAAAAAAACTTGTAAAAACTTGTAAATATAAAAAAATAACATTGTGAAAAATGATTTATTTTTGTCTGATGGGTAAAATATTACAAAAAAAAAAAAAAACAAAGGAATAAAAAATTGTTAATATTTAAAATCAAAAAAATAAAACAAAAACTAAATACTTTTCATTTAAAATATTGAAATGTTTATTAAAGAGGAGTTTACATGTTTTTTTTGTTTTAATATTTTCCTTTTTAAATTTTGTAATTGCTTGATTGTTTTTACAAGATGCGATTGTATTAAAGTAAATCGGAAAGAAAAATTAAAACAAAAGTCGTGAACTAAAAATTTAAGTTTATTTTAATTTTTAGTTCTATGGGCAAATTTTTTATATTCACTTAAAACCGGGATTAAAATTTTCGAGTTTGTGTTAATAAGAACGGCACAAAACATCAAGCAGAGGCTTCGGTGGCCTAGTGGGTATAAGAGCGTATAAAATACACTGTAAACACCGAGGGAGTGTGGAATAAGAGCGTATAAAATACGCTGTAAACACCGAGGGAGTGTGAATTCGAATCCCACACACGTCGTAAAAATTGTTAGCCTTTACGACATTTACAGCCACGCCTGAAGAGGAAAGGCTGTGTAATTTCCTATCCATGTGACAGAGAAATGGAATAAAAAAAAAAAAAAAGCAAACATCAAGATATGATCCAAAAAGATCGATGATTCTATAACGAAAAATTGAAAATTATAAATATACAAGTGAACAAAATAATTAAATCTAAAAGGGAATAGATTAGATATAAGAAGATTTTGAAAAAAAAACATTAATTTTTTAAGAAAAGCCGGTCTTCCAGTCGGAAGTTCTATAGAGTTTAAATACTGATTCAGGTCAATATAATTTAATTTTCTGGGGTAATTTACACTAATTATGTATGATAGATTTTTCTTCTCGCAAAATTTGAGGATTTTAAGAAAGCAAAATTTTGCAAAAATTTTGTCTTCTCATAACGGTAAATTTAAATTTTAAATTGCAAAAAATTTAATAATTTATATATTGATTTATATAAAGCCAAAAATAATTTAAAAAGCGCTTCTGCCGTTTGACTTTTTAAATTGAAAAAATATTAAGCAGAGCCTTAAATATATAATAATAAAAATTTTAATTTTTTTCATATATAGCTCCGTCATGAGTGAGGTTGTTCTAGAACCTAAATTATTTTAAGAGATCATGTTTGGTTAAAATCAATTTGTTAAAATTTCATTGTTCTATTTATATCTTAAACGGTGTATAGAAGTGTTGTAAAACTGTATTGTAAAATAAAAGGACGAACGAACGGATAGACAGAGTGATAATAAGTAAATTAATATCTTTAAAACATCTGTTAATAACTTCAAAACAATTTAAAATTGAAAAAGTTTTCTTCAATTTAACTATTCATTACAGCATATTATAATTCCGTCCATACTTATAATTTTATTCTTAAAATTTTTGTACAAAAATCATATCTAATTATTCATTTTTTTACTTAAATTAAAAAATAAATTCTTTATAAAAAGTGAAAATAATGAAATTTAAAGTTTAAGATTTATTTATAGTATATACGGTGATCTTGGCCTAATTAAAAAAATATTTTTGGTTTAAAAAAATTTGATTTTGATCGGGTAAAACTTAAAAAAAAAAAAATGACAGATAAATATCTTTAGTTGTGAGAATTTTATAAAATTTAAATTATAATTGAAATTTCGTTCATTATATACTTTTATTAGACCTTCACCTAAATTTTAAGAAATTAACAAAATCCTAAAAAAAAAAAAAATTATATTATATAGGTGTAGGTAATTAATTTAAAATTAATAGAAAGGAAAAATTCTTGAAAACAAACATTATAACTAATTGCTTTTTTTTTTTTGATTTTTTAACAATACTATTATATCTATATTAAAAAAAAATACAATACATAATATAACTAACTATATATAACTATATGCGAGAGTAAAGGTACTATTTAAAAACAAATTTTTATTAAAATCAATAATTCATTTAATATAAAATTCCAATCAACTGTTCAATTATTGTATAAAATCTAATGGTGGGCCAAAAATTTAACGAATTTTTATTGCTGCATATCAGGATTTAACTGGTTATATATGTATTATGTATGTATATAAAAAAAAAAAGAATTAGCTTTTTACATATATATACATTTTATTAAAGTTATCCAATAAAACATATATATAATATGTACTTATTTATGTATAAATGTATATAAAATGTACTAGTACATAAAATATATAGTGTAAGTACAATTTTATCTGTAAGACGGTAACAATTGCAAATTTCAATTTTATGAATTTTTGAACCGTAAATTGGTTGGCTCACATGATTACATTTGACTTTATGAAAAAATGAAAACTTTTACATAAAAATATACATATGTTTAAATATATAAATATATATGCATACAAGTACCTAATATAATATATGTTAGCAATTATTGGTTTTATAGTTTTTACTATTAATTTTGTTACGGATAGTAAAGTATGTATACCTTAAAGAATAATTGATGGAAACATTTTTTTTGTTTGGTATGCTTTGCTTTTTTTCGAATAAAAATTTTTTTTTAAATAATATAAAAACTTAACAGTTACCTTTAATCACATTCTAATATTTAGTTGTTTTTTTAGTATAATTTTCTTTAGGTTAATAACTTTTAAGGAATAAATTTGAAATCATTACAAACTCTGGAAAATCTTTAATATATAAATTCAGTTCTTAATAAAATTTTCAAAAATTCATACTTATAAAATTTATTTTTTTTCCATCAGATGTACTAATAATTGTATTATGTTTAATTTAAGCGACCAAATGAATTTTATATCATATCAAAGTTAAATTAATTTATTTAATTTATTTCTTAAAGCAACTAGAAAAAATTTAAGTTTTTTTTTTTTGGGTTATTAAAATATTTAAATTTTAAAACGAAAGATGATTATTATATAAATACACTTATAATTATTTGAAATTTCTTTAAGATACAAATGAATTAAATCAACAAAATTCTTAAGGAATGATTATGATTATACTTTAAATATATGATACAATTTAATAAGTAAATATTTGAAAAATTTTTGTTTTATTAAAGTAAAGTCTCGATATTTTGCTGCCTTGTTTAATTTTTATAGTGTTATTTTTTAATTTTTTACGTATTTGCAAACATTTAAAAAGGATTCCTTTATACATAGTGTTCGTTTAGGTTTGAGCAAATGAGAAAAGCAGTAAGGGATAAAAGATGGCAGTTGATAGCTAAATTAGAAAAGAAGTGGAAATGGTTTTCTTTGAAAAATTAGAATATTGTAAAATGGAGCATATTGCCTACAGAGGGGAGTTGCAACAATTAAGGATAACTTATGTACATATACATATATATAATGTCTATACATAATTAAGTATTTAAAGTGTAATTTGTCGAAACACCTAAAATTTCCTACCCATATCTATTTAATGTCTAGTTAATGTTTAACATTCATACGTATAGGTATTTAATTTTGCATATGGTTTCCGTTTGCTATATATTTTGATTATATTCTGCAACTGCAAATGATTATGAAATATAAATCTGTCATTTTTAAACATTTCTTTGTACCTAATTTATTATATTCTTCTGTCACAAAAATGTGACAAGGAAATTATTGAACAGCTTTTGCTTTTTAGGTGTGGCTATATAATGTACTAAGGGAATTATTCTTATGACATGTGTAAGATTCAAATCCACACTTCCTTGGGGTTTACAACGTATTTTATAAGCTCTTACTCACTAAGCCACCCACTTACCCACTTACCGACTATTGTATATGTATTTATAGAATTTAATTAAATATTTTTTTTTGATTTTAACTGATTTCATTTAAATAACAGATTTTCCGAGGTATTTATCCAGATTTCACTGTATATTTTAATTAAATTCTTGTGAAAAAAGATTTCTATGCATATATAGTAGATATTGGATTATCTTATATATAACAACTATTTAAATAATCTCACGAATAAAATGAATTTTTAGATTTTCAAGATTCTGTTAAGAACATTTTGACTTTTTATTATTTTGTTTTATTTATTTTTAAATGTTTGGGGGTGAAGAAAATTATCTCAATTAAAATTTGACTTTAGATTTGACTTAATTATCATTGCTAATGATATTAAAATAGAATAAACACATGAATACAAATAGAAATACATATAAACGAAACGGTTGTCGGTTACAACCTTTTTATGAAATAAAAATATGTAAATTTGTAAAATAGGTGCTTAATTTTTGATAATACTTGAATATTTTAATTAAATAAAAGTGTTGACAATATTATTAGGGTGTTTAAGTTCCTACTTAAGTAAGTATATATTTAAATATAGATATAGTTATTTAATATTTATAATTATAATGATTATATAATATATTTTTAGTTTACAAGATAAAGTTAGCATGTAACTTGACATTTTTTCGTAAAATTCAGATACCTATAGTTTCAATAAAGACTTAGTTATTTCCATATAAAGAAAGAAGTTGTATGGCAGCTAACCGAACCGCTGACTGAAAATGCTGAATTTAAATAGCAAAACTAACACTTTTGTAAAAGTGACGTAAAGAAAATTTCAGGCTCCTAGCACTTTTACTTTTTGAGTTATCGTGCTAACGGACGGACGACATACATGACTTAATCGATCCAGAATTCGATTCTGAAATCAAATGCTGAATGAACCATTATGAATCAAATGAAAAATCTTTTTCTAAATTTCCATAAGTATAACTAAAAAAAAATGTTATAATATAAATTTATTAATAAATCAAGAAATCAAAAATAGTTTAATATAAAATTCTTAATATTTGGAATAACTTATATTTTTTTTTGCAATTGACTTGAGCTTGCAACTAACAGGTTAATTTATAAACTATTACATGGTATAATTTAATATTAGCTTTTATTTAATTTTATAAAATTTTGCAATTTAGTTTTATAATTTTACAAATATTTTTGTCAAAAGTACAAATTTATAATGAATTTATTAATATTAATTTTTCTTTTTGAAATTACAGACTGATTGTCGCTTGAATTATTAATTTACAATTGAACTCGTTTTTTTTTTTTTTTTAAGATTATGAATTAAATGTATTCAGTTTTTATAAAAAGTTTATAAAAACAAGGAAAAAAAAATTACTATTACATTTAATTTTTTTTTTTTAAATAAAATTAGATAATTTTTTAACCTGTGCATTCGAGACATAAAAAAACATGGTGTAGTTGAGAGGAAATTCTAGATAAGTAGCATGTTGTTTTTTTCTTTTTTTAGTTCTATTAGGAGCTTAGTATATCCTTTAAGTAACTTATTTTTTTATGTTAGAGTAACCTTCAATTTTAGTGAGTTAGAGAAAGTAGTGAAATAATAAAGAAAATAAAAGTATATTAAAGTGATCTTGGATAAATTTAACTTATACTTAATTAAGATTGGTTGATATAGTAAAACCCAAATAAGACAGATGTTAAAATTTTTATATACACATCTTTGAATCCGGATAACTATATTAATTCGTTTAAAAATTCCTTATTGAATTGAACATTTTGTCATTTCTAAAACGATTCGCAAATCCAACCAGATTTTTCTACCGTCTACGTTGTTTTACTTAATATTCTTCATTTAGTTATTCTTCATTACGGTTGAGTTTGTAAGACAAATTTAAGGTATTGAGTACTATAGGGAATAAAGGGTGTAGTAGAGTACTACAAAATTTTCTCTTCTGTATATCCTATAAAGCTTTTAATATATATATATATTATCTCTAAAATACAAATTAATATAAATTAAAATTCAGTCATCTAGATTTTTGTCTTTTATTAAAACTGAAGAAATCTATTTGTTAGTAATAATAATTAGTTCCAGGATAAACCAATGGATAAGAACTTGGAGAGTAACATAAAAGTATGAAGGTTATCTTTTTTTTTAAGCTGTTATAACTTTTTTTATTTTGGAACGGAGCGTAAAAAGAAAAATTTTGTTACTCTAAAAAATTTGCCAATTATTTAACCAAAAAAAAAAAAAAAAATCAATAAATGAAGGTTAACCATTTGAGGGTTAATTGTTAAATAAAATTAAACAATGAAATTACATAGTTATATTTGTTTTTTTTTTTTTTTTGATTTATGTTTTAATTTAATTATTCGCTTTTAATTTTTTGGTCGCTTTTTTTATAAACAAAATGTTTCAAAACATGTTTAAAAAAAAAAAAAATAAAATTAAATTTGATTAAATTGTATTTTTAATTTTTGTTTTTATAATTTTTGAATTACTTATGATTATTTACTCGTTTAACAGGGTCAATCACACCTTAAATTATTTTTTCTAATTATACTATATAATAAGTCTCTTATACAATTATAATGTGTAGTTTAATTAAGTTGGAAGTTTTGAAACGCTTAAGCTGAATTGAAACGTTTAAGTTGTGAGTTTTGAAACGCTTACTTACACGAATGACATTAATGAATAATATTGTTGAATCGTTCTTTAATATGATAAACGTTATACCTTCAGCGAAACTTAAAATATTTATTTATGATTTTGTAAAATAGTTAATCAGTTAAAGAAATTTAATGTTATTTTAATATACATACATATATATTAATTATTTATAATTTAATTAAATTTATCATTACATTTTGTTATATTTATGGGTACATTTTTATCAGAGATGTCATGGTACCTTTGTGTAATTTTTAAACGCTCTATTAATTAATTGCATTTTTAATAATTGAATACATTTTGATTTGACTTTATGAGTTACTGAAATTTAATTAAATCAAATTAAAATATATTGCATTGTTAAAATCATTGAAGGTTTTATGATAAATAAAATAAAATTTTTAATTTAATATTAGATTAGATTTTTATATTTGAGAAGGTTCACAAAGATGGTTAAAGGTGATAAAATTCACAGATTTTAGTTTCATAAAATCGTTAATCATTACATTTTATGCAATACATAGAATATTAATAGCTTTTCTAGATTTAGGATATCTTAAAAGTTCAGCTTTTTTATATTCCCAATATTTTTTGGATATGGTCTCTTGCAAAGGATGTGCCCAATTTATAAAAAAAAACTCTTGTTTTGCATTAGATACACTTATCATTATAATTATCTTCACTACATAATATTAACGTAGATTCATTAAAGATCGTAAATTTGTATACATATGTACATGTATATGTAAGAAAAACTATGTTTCTTGTTATATAAATTCTTAAATATATAAAGGACAAGAATAAAGATACCGGATATATGACAAAACATCAGTCACGTAGAATAAATGTAAGATTTTATTTGTTACTTTTTAAGTTTAGCTGTAATTAAAAAAAAAAAAATTTAATAAAAAATAACTTATATTATAAAATTTTTACTATATATTTACATGTAACAAACAATTTTTATTAAATTATTTCATTATAATTTATTTTGTATACACTTAGAAAAATAATTTAGAAAAAATTCAACAGATTTATTTCGTTAAACCAAAGTTTATATAAGTAGTAAGACTCTTATATAATATTTGGTTAAACACATTTTATTCGGTTTTCTGTTAATAATTACCGATTTTACAGTTTTTTACAGCGTTTTAGTTAATTTCTTTACTAAACGAGTCCGTTATCAGTAACTTTTGTCCTACGGACTATTAAAAAGTTCCGGTATTCAATTGTTCGGTATTAACTATTTATATTAGTCTTATATACTATTCTTTATATATATAACAAACAAAAAATTTAACTAAAAATATTTAATACTATACAAATTTGTACATTGTTTTCAATTATCATTGTTTTGTTTTCATGTTTTACTTAACGGGCAATTCCGTTGAATTTTTAAAAAAATATTTACCTTAAACATAATGTTTCTGATTACCGATTAGCTTGGCTTCAAATTTATTTAATTCTTTCTTTTATTTTATATCAAATTATAAAATCGAATTGTTCGAATACTTTATTTTCGTCTTATAAATATTGAGTTATTTATTTAAGAGGGTATTACGGGTAATATAGGTTCTTTAAAATACAAGAACTAATTTCTTCAAGTACAAAAACATTCGTTAATCCAAAAAAATCAATTTTTTTGATTGATTTACTTCTATAAACTATTAACGGAAAACAAAAGTTTAATGACGGGTATAAAATATAATATATAAAATCATATTTATTTAAATTTCAACGAATAAAATTAAAATTTTACGGAAAACTTTAATGAAAAAGTTCATTGGGATCTAAAAGAAAATCTACTAATTTTTACTGTAAATGGACGGACTCTTTGAGTTCATTATTCCTTTAACGGATGAAATTAATGTTGCGGAAAGTTTTAACGGAAAACACGTTTCTATCAAAATTTTTTTACCTTAAATTAACGAAGGTACTTTAAGTTAAATTTTACGAGATTTCTTTTTTTAAGTGTGTTTTCTAGTTTGGTATCATTAATTTCCATCATAAAATAAAAAATACTCTCTAATAACCATCATTTTTTTTTTATAGTTGATCGATAAAAAATAAAAAAATGTTACATAAATACTTAAAAAAAAAAGAAAAAAATAATTACAATTTAAAATAAATATAATTTAAAAGTAAATAAATAGACAATTGATAAAACAATTTTAAAAATTAATGATCTGATGGACCCTTATACCACCAAAATAATCATTATAATAAACACACACAGGAATAGTAAAAATAAATGCAAAGAAAAGTATAAAATTAATGAAACCTTCTAAGTTTAATGAACTTTTTTTTTTTTTTTTTTTTTGCATTCTTCTCAAAAATTGATGATACCACTTTTTAGTGGTTTTTCTGCAATTTTCTACTGATATTTTTTTAAAACAAATCTATTTATACATAATATATGATACTATACATATTTATACATATATATTTGTGTATTTTGCTTATTTAAACAATGTTTTACTATTTGTCCAGTAGACCGAAACCATTTAAAAAATCTTGTGAAAGAGATGGTTAACATTGCAAAATATAATCCATACAATCAAACATTTATAGAATACTGGTAATATGAAGAATGAATTTATATATACACACGTATATATGTGTAGTGATTGGGAAGAGATTATCCAGCTGTGAGGACGATTGATATAGAAGGCAATCAACGGTAAATTTTTCGTCATGAATTTAATTTTTATTGCCTTCTTTCTTTTTTTTTTTTGATATAATATGGTGCATCATCAATTGCAATATTCTATATCAAAAATTTTATAACGTACTATTCATTTATTTTATGCATTTATTTATATAGATAGTACATATTGATTATTTAAAATTTAAATGAATATTGAACATTTACTATATATTTTATTCTGTAAGATAAATATTTTGATTTTTTTACTTTTGATTTTGAAGATAAATTTTTTTCTTTAACTTTTAGATTTAATAATAAGAAAATTATAAAATTATTTAAAAAATTTCGAATTGGATAAGTACATATACAAAAATGTTATTTAATTTTAGCTAATAATAAAAAAAAAAATAATAATTAAATAAATAATTGTAAATAATGACTTAAAAAATAAATAAATTTAAATTCTTAACTAAAGACTACAAAATATGTTTTTATAAATGTAACGATGGTGTCTCGTCTCCGAAGTGCGAAAAGTTTTTAACGTTTCATATATGTATATGTATTACTACTAGATATATGCATATTCTACTATAATGTATAATACTTCTTCTACATTTATATTATTTAAATGAAATCTGACCCAATAAGAGGGCGAAAGACCCGCGCTTCGTTTTGACTTTTAAGTAGAATATACATATGTATACTTAAATGATATCTGATCCAATAAGAGTGGCAAAAACCCCGCGCTTCGCTTTTTTTCAGTTGACTATACATAATATGTATATAAATATTTAAATTATACCTGACCCAATAAGTGGGGCAAAGCGCCGTTAGAGATGATATATTTTCTACTTTTACAATTTTTAATATTTTCTACTGATTATTGATTACTACAATTTCAAATTAAAATTATAAAAAAATACGACCTATGCAAGACGACATTCGCGTAGTCATTATTTACAATCGACACTCGCGACGCTTAAAATTAGGTGAGTATTGCATCACCATCTTTAAAGGCAAAAAAATTACTTTTCCAAAACCGAAAATTAAGGATAAAAAAAAACTAGACATTTTACATGACTATATAATCTCAAAAAGTTGGTAATTTTTCAGATATTAGTATTTGCAAAATTATAATTTTTTATATCTAATGAGAACTCAATGAATGTACAAAACAAAAATTAATTGATTAGATTAATTTCTAATCAAAACACTTCAGAAGGTAATCAAGTTGAATTATTGAGTAAGAATAGTAAGAGTATAGCTATGATTTTATTTTTAAGACAACTGGCAATAACATTTTTTTCAATTAATTTGGAATTACCACTTTAGAAATACATACATATGCATGTATATAGATAAACAATTTCTATTAACTCTTCAATTACATATATACATATTACATTATGTATAAAACAATCAATCGAAATTGAATTTTGGTCTGCCTGCAATTGAATTATTATAGAAAACGATGTTAAAAAGAAATTATAGAATTCAGACTAATTAATATAACTTAAACCTGAGTTTTAAAAAAAAATTATTTAACACGTTGACTACCATGGCTATCATATTTGACAGCAAATGATGTTTCTGTTGTGGCTATCAAATATGATAGCTATTCTGTGTTCACTTCTCAGATTTTCGCTATCAAAGATGATAGGATATCATTTACTTACAAATGAAGTAAGAGTTTGAGTGTTAAGTCTCTTACGATATGTTTCGTGTACTTGGTTTGGGAAAATTGTTAAATGTATAAAATTTATAGGCATTGTTTTAAGGTAAATGAAAAATGACAAATAAAAACAAAAAAAAAATTATAATTTAAAAAAATATAATAAAAAAGTTTTAAGTTTTTTTTTTTAATTATTTAAGTATTAAATTTAGGTTTATTAGGTTTTATTAATTACAAAAGTATTTAATTTAGTATAAAAATATTTTACTTTAGTAGTTAGAAATTTAGAAATTTAAGAATATACTTTAGAAATTTACACCAAGTTTCATGGAAGCCCTGGCCGGGTCTAACTTCATTATGAGCTTCAAAATGTAGCCCGGTTTCAAAATATGTCGTTTAAATGTTGTAAATAATAGGACGACAATTTACAGAAAAAAGTATGTATGCTTCGTGATAAACATTATCGAAATTGACCGGGCGATCAATGTGTTAGTTTGCCACGAATAAATTAGTTTTATTACAAGTCACTGTCAAATGAAATGTGGAAAAAGCTATCAATAACAAAGAGGATCATTTTAAACATTATAAGACTAAAGAAAAAATAATGGTATTCTAGATTCGTAAGCTTACAAAAAAAGGAAATATTACACATAGATAAATAAAATAATTGCATTACAATCAATTGGATTTTAAATATCTTCCCTTACTGTGTAATATTTTCGAATCGCATAGTTTTGCGAAAATGAAGATACGATTCTAAAATGAATTGGTACTATCTAAATTTTGTTTGTTTACTAAAGGTTTACTTAAACATTTATATTGAAATTTTTAAAAATTTTATGAAAGAAATGGATTCTATAGCAATTTATTTAAACAGTGATAGTGAAGAAGAAAGTAACAGAATTAAGGTGCAGCGAAAAATGCTCAGAGATCAATTGAATATTATTTGAAATTGGAAAGGTTTTGTAGTTTGTTTTGCATTTGACCTATGTATATATTTTTTAATTTGAACAAAAATTTGTAAAGTCAACACAATACAGATAAAAAAATATATTTTACTTATTATTATAATCAATTGTGCTTTTAATTAATACACACCATAATAATTGTTAATTAATATACCTAAATAAATTATTTTTAACTTACATTTTCAAAATTTTTCCATATAAATTTAAAACAACACGTAAATAATAATCGATGCGAAAACAAAATACTTATCGAATGAAATATATCAAAAAATATTCAAAAATGGTGACATAAATACGATTTTCGCATTCGTAAATTTACGATTTTCGATTTTTATAGTGTCAAACTTCCATATACGAAAATCGTTTTGCGAAAGTAGCACTACGTGGCAGCTGGTAAATTAAAATAAAAAAAAAATTTTTTTCCTGAGTTGATTTTTTTTTTTTAACACATTATATACGAATTTTCAATCTAATATAGTATTTAGATTTTTAAAATTTAATAACTATATTGATAAAAAAAAAAATGTTTAAGTCTTAACAGAGATCTGAAGTACATTATTATTATTATTTTTTTTTTTTTTATAGATATAAAACAAATACAATAAAGATATAAAATCTAATGGAATAGAAATTGAGTAAATTTAAAAGTTTTGAAAAAAAAAAAAAATTCTTTATAGATAGATGCTTCAAGAAAAAAATGGTTATTTTTTGTTTTTTTTTTTTTGTTCAAATTTCAGATTTTAATGGATAATATAAAACAAAAAATAGAATGAAACATTTGAAAAAATTATTTTTAGAAAATGCAGAATTCAACGCAGCAAATTGAATAGTCAAGGAAAAATTGCAATTTTTTAAAGAAGTTTTGCCTAACTATACACCACAACAGTGTGTTACTATGTATGTATATAGGTACTATTTTAGGTATAGGTACTATATATTTTGATAGAAAGTATTATATTATCAATGAAACTTTTCAATAAGAAGAGTTTCAATTGCTTTAAAAGTATATACATATATGTATATAGATAGATACTTCCTATATTATATAGCCTTTGACTTTTTCTTAAGTATTTTACCCTTAAAGTTTTTTCTTTTTTTTTGTAGTATATTATTTTGACAATTGAACTTTGCCCAGAAGGAGTAAATAACCAGAATTTTTTTTTTATGTAGAAATAAAAATACTTTTATGTTTTTACCTGATGATCTTAACAATGATGATATGATAGGTATTAGTTATAGGTTAGATTATTGATTGAAATTGATTTTCAATTGAAATTGATTTCAAATTTTATTTATTTTTGTTTTTTTTTCTATATTTAGAACAACTTGAAAAGTTTATTTTTAGAGGGGGAAGGAAAATATAGAATTTTGATTTTTTGATTTTCTTTTAAAATAAAAAAACTTTTTTGAATTGCGTTGAAGATAATAAAATATTAATTTTTGCTTCTAGAAAATTTAAAAAAAATTGTTTTTTTTTTTTTGATTGTTTTTCTTTTTAATGCAATTGCAATGAAAATAAATATAGATAATGGTAAAAAAAATTTAAGGTTAGTTATAATTGAATCAATTTATTGTTTATGGCAGATACAAATTTCGTTTACTTTAATTTTTAATTTAATAGACATTAAGTTAAATTGAATGAGATATTTGATTTATGTTGCAGAAAATTATATAGTGGAGAAATTTATAAATTTATTATATAGTTAATTGTTTTTTTTTTTGGTGTATATAAGAAGTTAATAAATTTTTTGGTTAGAAGGTTAAAAAGGTTATTAAAAGAGTAAAAAGAAAAATTAAATTTATTGAACTATGGGTTTGATGCCTAACTATAAATGCCTGCCTGCCATGATGCCTAACTGGCTTTAAATTCATTTTTTAAGTAGGATTCGATTTAGTATTTGTGAAATTTTTTTTTAGATTTTCGTCTAGTACTTCTCATGATCTTCCCCCATACCATCGACAATAATCTTTTTTAATTTTTATTTATCATATAAATAGCATATATATATATGCTTTCCTTACCTTAGTATTTTTATTTTCTTTTTGCTGAATCCTTATTTAAGTGATTTTTTAATTGTGTGGCATTATGCACAGTACGTTTTTTATAACCCTTTTGAAACCTATTGTGTTTTTCTTTTTAATTTCCTTTTTGATGACACTCCAAACTTTACTTCTAATAAGTATTGTCATTTTAGCCAAAAAATTATATCAAATGAAATTTATAAATTCTACATAGTTAAATTATTTAAAAATTTTATAATAAAACTAAAAATTAGCTAATTTAGATATTATGAACTGATGGAAAACCACTCTATTTTTTTTTAACCTGAATTCAAGTTTTCAATTTAATTATGTATAGTGATTTCTAATACACCTATCTATAAAAACAAATTAAATATGCGTAGTATTTACTATTTACATATCATTTTGTAACTTGTTAAAATCTAGGTTAAAAGAAATCATTGAATTTTAAGAACACAAATGATTTATTTTGATTTTAGTTATTGAATTGTAAAATGAAAAAAAAAAAAAAAACATTTAAATCAACTTACCAGAAATTTCATTTAAAATATTCCCAGGTACATATGTTTAATTGTTCTGACATGTGACCTATAAATAAGAAGAAGAAAAATTTAATCAAGTAAAAGAATAATAATTTATTTTAATTTTAACTAAAAATCTTTTATTTTTCACTAAAATCATTTTTATTATCATTAAAAATTATTTGTCGTGATCACAAAAATGTGAATTTGCTGTTAAGACCTTATTTCATAGTACATATATGTTTGGAGTATGTGTTAGTTGAGTGTTAAGAAGAATAATAAGAGTCCCCTTTTGCTATTATTACGAACATTCCAATGTGGTTATAATAGCCCATAATGGCCCTAGCAGCCGAGAGCTTAATTAATATTTTGTATACTTACTGTGTGTAACTTTGATACACTACTGACCTAGAATCTAATGAATTCTTATACGTTAGCTCAGTCTTCATCAATAGATGATATTTGAAGAGGATGTACTTCAAATGTCATTATAGTTCTTTATATAGAAAGGAACAATTGATTTCTATATTATATAGAAAGGAAAGTCAATTGATATCTGGATGATTCTGTTGATTCATAACAAATTGCAGAGAATTTGAATAATAAATATAATTAAGAAATATCTTAGATGTGGAAAATTTAAATGCAATTCATTATCTATAATCTCTATATCTAATAATATTTATTTGAAAATGTTAAATGTTGAAGAAAATAAATAAGATCTGAGGAAATGATAAAATCTTTGAAACATTTTGACAAAAAAAAATCATTTTTTTGTATTAGAAATTCTTAGATTGAACTTATTGATAATTGCAGTTTCTTATGAAATTTTTAATAATATACAAAAACTTATAATATATAAAATATTTTCTATATACTTTTAAACTCCTTTGATAATAGATTTATGATTTTTTAACTTTTCCAACTTATCGTCATTGTTCATTGATATGACTAAAAAAAATTTTTTGTGCACTCAGGGAATTGATGACTTATATGTGAACACTGTATTTCTGTTTCTTATCCGTTTTTTTGAATTTTTTTTTTTACTTTAAATCAGTTTGAAATTTGATATGTTTTTATTTTGTTTCATACGTTTTTAAGAGCAGAATATTTATATGGAGTTGAAGTTTTTTGTTTTTTACATATTCTCAGTTAGGAAATGAAAATGATAACAAAATAGAAAACCAATTTATAAAAATTTCCTATTTCGTTTTTATCACATTTAACAAATTTTTTTTTTAAAAAGTTACTTAGTTTAAACACGTTTAACTTTATCCATTTGTTAAGGAGCTTATATACACCATTTGTGATAAAGCCTTCAAATTTTAACTATATAAAATAATGCTAAATAATTAATTCCCTCCCATTTCATGTAGTCTCATATTTGTTGCAAGAGTGCAGAACTCCAAAGTAAACCTTTATTTAAAAGGTGTGTGTCTTGATTTAAAATGCATAATATTAAGCCCATAAAAATATATTTAAAAAACCTATAGTCTACTTTCTATGTATAATATAAATTTATAACCAAATGTTAGAACCTCTTAAATCCTTCCAAACGTATCTGCCGAACCCTTAAAGTTAGAAACTTGGGTGTAGTAAAACTGAAAAGGAAAAATAAAAATTGCATCAGATCAAATTTTTACTTTCACATCTACTAAGATCTTTAGTCGGTTAGAAATAAAAATTTTAAAATTTTATTACAAACCTATCGAAGTCTTTTAAAGGAGACGAAATATAAAGACTTAAAATTTATATATTCGCATAACGGAAAATTTCTCTTAATTTTTCAACAAAATTTGTTAAGAATTTTACAATTAATGTTTTAAAACTTTGAATCTTTACTGTGTTATTTTTATTTTTATTTTGACACCAATATAGTATTTGACATGATCAACTAACATAAGAATAAAGTACTGGATCTAAATAATCTAGTTTAATTTAAAACGAGGAAGAATACAGTTGCCTTTGTCAACTCTTAGATACCCCTACGAACCGTTAGTATGTTCACAGCCTGTCACTCTGCTTACAATATTATTTTTTTAATATTTTAGTATTTTAAAATAATTTGGGTGAATTTTATAATTTCTAGAACTATGGGTTGTAGATATATTCAAACTGTATGTTTATACATTCTTCAAAAGCAAATTCTAACCTTCCACATAACGATTATCAATCCAAAACTTTTTCAAATATTCTATAGTACCATTTAATACTAAGCGGTAAATGTATATTAAATTTACTTAGTACAAAATAGTAAATATAATTTTAAATATTATATTATATTATATTTAAATATTCCATTGACAGAATAATTTCTTATAAGTACAATAAAATACATATATGTATGTAAATACGGCTCTATATAATATACATCTATACTCTTATCATTCATTCACTAGTGACATATACGATATATTGTAAATAAACATGATATTATATAAGTATGTATGTATAACAATATCATATAAATAAAAATTCTTCAAGCAACCGTTATGTTGTTTATTTCTTTACATTTTTTTGTACTACGCATTATATTCTCAACAATTTCAAATTATCGAGTAAAACAAAATGCAAAAAATTAGTTAAAGAAATTTGTTAGAAAATTTGAAAAAATCAAGTAAATCTTTCGTCAATTATAAAGTAACCATATATTATTAAATAAAGTTGTTAACAAAAATAAGAGTATAATATTGAAGCTTTAATTTTTGTGTATTACTTCAAAAAAAATTTAACAGGTGTTCAAGTTACAGGTGTTTAAAAATAGGAAATTTTCAGTTTTTGACCCCTTACAGCTCCTAAACGGGGGGTGATACAAAAATGACTCATACTTATTTTCAAAGATCTAACTTCTGTCAAAATTTCAAGTTTCCAACTTAAACCGTTTAGAAGATAGAAGGGTTAAAGGATTTTGCAAAATTTGAGTTTCGCATAACGGTAAATTAAGACACCGTATGCCACAAAAATATATTTATTGTATATACACTTTTAAAGCTAATAAAAGTAGTAATCGTTTGCCGTTTTCAAAATGAAGATATACCTTATACAACTTGTGCTATAACAATTTAAATATAGAGCTTTTTTGAACCTTTGGGGAGCTGTAGCTCTGTAACGGGTGGGGGTACAAAAAAAAATTATTAAAAATAAAATTAATATTTTTGTGACATCTATCAGCAGTTAAAATTGCATAGCTCTATTTCAAAAAAAATGTGGGGATCTAAAAGTTAGGTGTTCGAGAGCTACCCTAAGGTTTGGTCCAAACTCAACCAAAAAAAATAGGGAACCTACAAATTACTCCCAGAAAATTTGTGTAAATTTCAAGATTCTAGCTTTCTTAGTTTTTGAGTTAGCGTGCTGACGGACGGACGGACATGGCTCAAAAGTCTTAGATTTTTTTTCTGATCCGATCCATACCATAAAAAATTCCAGAGTTTAATAAAATTTATCAGTCTGCTAGATTTCTCCTTTATGCACATTCGATTTCATACTAAGCATACCATAGCAAGATCTCATATCAATACAAGATATTCTACTCTGTCAGAGAAACACCTTTCTACAAAATTCTATAGATTTAAATCAATTATTCTAATAATTGGAAAATCTTCAGTTGATTTTGAATTTTTTCACTTTGAAAAAAAAGATAATTTGAAGGAAAGTGAAAAAATTGAAAAAAAAAATTTGAAGAAATGAAACAAATAACTTAATATACAGATGTGGATCTGTTGATAATCCAATCAGAGATTGTAAAAGAAAAACAAAAGAGATGAAATACTTAGCACAAAAAAAGAAGTGTTGTAAAAAGAAACCATTATTTTTATTTTGTTAAACAATAAAGAATTAATAAGGAGATACAATGATGGTGGCATATACTGTTAATATTGAAATATAGGAAAAATAAAATTGGAAAATTTTATAGGTTAAAAAAATTTTTTTTTTTTTATTTGTAATGTAGTACTGGTACATAATTAATTTTTGTTTATCATTATTTTTTACGATGTTGGAACTATTAAAATATTTATAAATCCATATTTTTATTCTTTATTAATAAATTTTATTACCAATATTATTTTTTATTTTTAAATCACTGATTTTTTTTTAAATATCTTATGATAACTTCTACACTTTATCTGTTTATATTTAATAAAATATGTTTACAACTAGTTTTAATATTAGTATTTTAGTTTTATACATATTATTATTATGTATCTATAGATATATTTTAGTTTTTTTTTTTTTTTAAATTTATTTTGTCTGCTTTAATGATATTTTTTTTTTTTTTTAAATTTATTTTGTCTGCTTTAATGATATTTTTTTTTTTTTTTACAATATAAACTGGATTTTGGTTTTGCATTCTTGTCTTTTTATAATAAATTATAGTCATTCTATTTTAAATTGACACAATAAAAATTTATTTAAAAAAAAAAAAAACATAAACTAAAAGAAAAATAAAATGGAATTTAATGAATAAAATTGAAACAAAAAAAATGACTTAAGAATTAAATATCTAAAAAAGAAATATATACCTAATAATAAAGTTATTTTTTTTATGTTAAGTTATCGTTAGTATGATATTGGTAACTTGTTTTTACAAATTATGAATTTTGTGTGAAATAAAAAACAAAATGCTTATAATTTTAATGTAAATTCTAAAAGTGACAAGATTATTCAAGGTTCAGTAGCTAAATGTACAAAAAAAGAGGTTCTTAGAAAAAATTGTAACCATTTGTATTTAAACCTTTGTGAATGAACATCTTGCGATTACAATTTTATGACTTGTAAGTTTAGTTTCCTTTTATTTGTATTTGATTTCTATGCTCTCTGGTATTAGACAAGAATAAAACGGTTGACAAAACGAAAATTCATCAATTTTGATAAAATGTAAGTTTACTTTTTAAAAGATTTAAGAAATTTGATAATACGAATTTATTTTTTTTTTTTTGTACGGTTGGTGAAAAACTCGAAAGTCACCAAGAGAAACTGTACGTGGTTCCTTAAGCTAGTGTTTGACTTCAACTCAACCAAAACCATCTCCCTTTTAAAACCAAACTTTAGGATGGAACCTTTAATACAAATGTACAGCTTAGTTTTGAGGATAGGGGATTTTAACTAATGTAAATGTTCCAAAGATATTTGAATATAACAATTCGTGAATTATTGGAGCTATTAGAGACAAGGCTGGTATATAAGATTTTTTTTAACTTCTGGGGTCACCATAAAACTCAACTTATCTTTACGTATGTTTTTAAAAAAAAAACAACAATAAAAATGACCTAGTTAAAAACTTTATCATCAAATATTCTTATACTGGTACACGATGATTTATACAATCTACTTTTCATCATACTTTTCTCTTTTACTTATATACTAATTAATCTCTTATAATTCAAAAATTAAATAAATATATTGTAATACACCATTCTTGTCAGACAGCCAAATGAACAAATGAAACAATATATATAAAACAGTTATTTTATTATTATAAGAAATAAAACTACACTACCATTATTAATGTTTTAAATTTGTTCAATGGATAAAATGTAGTTCAGAAATAAAAAATGGTCATTTATGGAAACTGAATAAATAAATAAAAAAAAGGAACATATATAATAAATATAGTCTAGTCTATCTAGTATATTTAAATTGACTAGAAAAAAAAAAATCGAAAAAAAAAAAACAAAAAAAAAATCTTTTATAATTTTAATGAGTCTGTGTGTCCATTTATGGATTCAATTTTTTTTTGTTTAATTATATAAAAGTAAAAAAAAAAAAATAAATATATATATTTAAAATTATTGGTTGAATTGAAAGGAAATTCTGTTCTTCATGATGATAGACAATATTTTTTATAATAAAAAAAAATAAAAAATAAAAAAAATCAGAGTAGAATTTTAATTTTTTAAAATGTTATTTCAATTAATGTAATTAAAATTATTGCATCTATTTTAAAATTTAGATCTATTTGAATGAGAACATAATTTTAAATTGACTAACAAAAAAAAAAACAAGTAAAAATAACAGTAAGTCGATGCAACCAACTTATTTATACCCTACACCTAAAACATTCAAATTAAATTAAAAATCCATAAGTTATTTTAGTTAGGTATTTAATACAAGCTAAAAAAAATAAATGCTGTTACAACCTTTGTACAAAATTTCAAGTTTCTATCTTTATTAAATTCGAAAATATGTGTATTAGGTTTTGGAAGCATTTACAATCCCCGCCTTACCTTAGTCATTGTTAACCTGAGGTATAAATTTCATCAAGATAGCATCATTATTTTTTGAGTTATCGTGCGTACGGACGGACGGACGGACATCGCTAAATCGACTCCGGCGGTGATCCTGATTCAGAATATATATACATGTCTATACCTAACTCACTTCCTTTTGGTGGTTACAAACATCATACCAAAGTTAATATACCCTATACTTAATGTGTAAGATATAAAAAAAGAAATTTGTATTCCTAAATATTTTATTCTGAATTTAAAATGCGGTCATCGAATGAATAAAAACAATAAAAACTTTAATTTGTATATAGGAAATTTACTACCTATATATCAACTTAAATCTATTCGTTATTTCAACAATTTTTTTTAATCACTTTTAGAACTAATGCAAGACCAAAATAGATAATAAGTGTGCATATAAAATTAAACTTTGATAATCAAATGTAATCGGCTTTGGATCTTAACTTTATTTTCGTTTATAATGTAACAAAATTCGTTTTTTTATTTTGTGATATAATACAATTACCCCTAAAGTTATGCTAACCCACTTTTTTTTATAGCGTTACTTAGTGGTTAGATGCAATTGTTTTTGTTCCTTTTTTATACTCAAAGCACCAGCTTTTCATCCCTGTTTGTTCACTTTTTTTTTTAAAACTGAAAAATAGAAATTTTTCTATTTTGCTTTCACTTTTGTTCGGCTTTTTTTGAAATTTCTTTTATTTTGACATTGACATTTTAAACTGTTATCAAATACCGTGAAACATGGAAATTTTTCTAAATTTGTGAGTTATTTGTTTTAAAAGTAAATTGGTTTTATTTTTGCGTTCCTTTTACACGAAAAGAGTAGTTTAGAGTACTAGAAAGTATAGTAGTGGGGAGCAGTTGGTAAATGGAACGCTAACTTAACATAATCGTATTTACTCCTATCTACTATTTTTTGAAGGTTTGTATAGTTGGAAGTAGAAAAGAGTAGTTTACTCTGTAAAAGGAATGCAAACATTATGGTCAGGCACAAAAATTAAGAGATAGTGAAAATTTTAAAAAATAAAAAAAAAATTTCAAATAAATATAAAGGCTTTAAAAAAGTAGATTTCTGTGCATTAAGTTTTTAAACACTTCAAAAAAGTTAGATTCCTGTCATTTTAAAAAAGTTGAACGAAAGGGAATAAAAACAAGGGATAGAAAAAAATTGATGTCTTATACAGGAACTTTTCTGAAATGTCAAATAAAAACCAGTTAAATGCGTGAAAAAGGTAAAAGAAAGAAAAGGAAAAGAAAAGGAAATAAAATATTTCTAAGATGAATTAAGACGAATTTCCTATTATATTTTAAAATTTGACTGAATATCTAGATTCTTGACTAGTATAAAAAATATATAAAAATTTAAAAAAAAAATCATTAAATGATGATCACATGATTTTCCTGTATTTATTTCAAAATCTTATAACCTTAAAAAGATATTAAAAGTCATCTAAAAATTTTTAAAACTTTAAAAGAAAATCTGAACAGAAATTGTATTTTATTTGGAACAAAACATTTAATTAATTCTATTCTTATTAAAAGAATTTTTGAAAAAAAGTTTTGTTTATTTTTTTTTAAATGATTTTTTAAATTTTAAATTTACAATAATTTTCCAAAATTAAAATAAAATTAATTATAATTTTTACTCGTTATATGATTTTTATGGTTCAATAAAAATTTTGAATATTTTAAATCCTTTTCTTCTGATATGGTAGAAAAAAAAATATGAATTTTTCAACTGTAAATAACTAATAAATAAATAAATATATATATATATATGTATATATGTATTATATATATACCTATATATACTTATGTAATATTTTACTTTTTTATTGAAATAATAAAATTAACAGATTATATTTTTTGAAATTTTATTATTATTTTACTATAAGAAATTTTTTAAAATAATTTATTGATTTTTGGAATGCAGGAATTTTTATTACAAGTTTTTTTTTTATAACTTGGAATGCATATGTAAATTTTAAATAATCAAAACTTTATTCTCCAGAGAAATTTGGGTTAAGATTTCTAAAAAAAAAGTTTTTTTTTTTAATTTAATTATTGTTTGTCAAAAGTGTCAATAAATCAATATTACAGATTTAAAAGTTTTGAAATTTTACAGTAAAAAATTACAGTAAAAAAAAAAAAAAATTAAAGCTAAAAGTTAGAAGATGAAGAAATTAAAGTAATCTTAAATTTAACTGCAATAATCTAGTAATATCAAATTTAAAGAGAAATAGTAGTCTTAAATTTTAAAAATTGATAAAATTCATTTTTTAAGTTTAAATTCAGTTTCAAAAAATTAACTATATTGAATAAATTTTTTCAGATGAATTACTATTTGAAAATGAAAATTTATTCAGAAAATTTGAATACCTATATTAAAGTTATTGGAACTGTCAGTCATTTTTAGCACATTTCCAAAAAAATTTTGAAAATATGTGCCTCTGTTATTCTGTTCGTCCATCCGTCTGTCCGTCTGTTTACAAAACTTCTACACCGTTAAAGATAGAGAAAAACAATTTTAAACCATGGGTAGGTCTTATAAAAAAAATAATGTTGTTTTTCATGTAGTCCCCTGAATTTCGGAGCTACAGTGCTTCAAACTTTGAAAAAGCTCTATTTTTAAATACGTATATCTCATGCTCTACTTAACATTTTTTCAATCTGAAAACGCTCGCATTTTTTCGACTGAAAATTTTTACCTTTATAAATAAACCAATATCAAAAATATACCGGTTTTTTAAATTTAGTGTTTAAATTTACCGTTATGTGGAAACAAAATTTTCTATGAATTTTTTATCCAAGTTGTTAGATAGGAACTTGACATTTTCAGATAAGAAAGAACTTTTAGAATTAGTATAAGTTTCCTCAGAAATTTTTTTTGTGCCGCCCCCCTGTTTAAGACCACAAAAATTGAATATTTGTTATTTTTTGACGCCTGTAACTTAGGTATCTGCACAAATTTTTCTTCGGCAAGATATATAAATATTAAAAGTTTAATAATATATTTTTATGTGTGTTAACGGTTTTTCTTCAGTTACATAGGGTTTCGGACTTACAGCCTTTCAAAATTGTCACAGTCCTATTTTCACATTTTTTCTTATACGAAATTTTTAAATTTTGGTGCAAGTGCAAGTCACAATTCTAAACAGTTTGCGTTAGCTTTTGTAAATGTGCGCTTTTAAAAACCGTTGGTTTACATTCTGCCTTGTTTATTTTTTCATATTGTTCTTTTACTTCGTTGGAGTAATGGCAATATTTCGTTAAATTTACTATTTAATTTTTCGTTAAATTAACATGTTAGACTACATTATAAGTGTTTGTGAATACTCATATATTATGAGTCTTATAAATAATAAATCCTAACGAGTCCTTAACTATAGGTATTTTTTTCAACTTATATTAATGCATTACTATTTAAAAATTATAAAATTATAGTTTTGTAGATATTTTCCGGTATTTAAACGAAATACCGCAGATCTTTTGGTATTTGTTTCTTTAAGATATTTTAATGCTAAAGTTTGGATAATGCCAAGTAAAAAAACTTCAATTAACATTTTCTCCTGTTAAAACAATAATCTTTTCAAGCGGATGTTATATTTCTTTTCAAAATGAATTTTTTTTTTTTAATTTTTATTTTGAATAGGTGTCAAAAGAATCTACTACCGATTTTCAAGACCCAACTATACAATATCATCTCTATATGTTGCGAAACATTATTTATACATACATATGTAAGTTATTCTTGAAATTACACATATTGAATTTAAAATAATTCTATAAATCATTACTTATTTAATTATTTAATTTAACTATCATTGAATTACTGACATTTGTAAAGTGAAATTAAAAATTTTAGTGAAATCCTTTTTTTTTTTTTTTACATAAACGAAGCAAATGTATTTTATTTTTTTATAACTAATATTTATTTTATTTGTTGAAAAATTATTTCGTATATAAATCAAGAAAGCAAAAAAAAAATCTAGAAGATATTTAGATTGTTTTTTTATTTTTTTGTTTTTGTTAAAAACAAACAAATTTCCGCTATTATCAGTATTTACTTATGCAAGGTTTAAAAATAAACTTTATTTTTATTTTTTCTCAATTTTTTTTTTTTTTTTTATAGAAAAGATATTTAAATTTGAATATTTATTCTACCATGTATTTTTACTTGTCTTGAATAAAGGATAATTTTGCTCTTTTTATTATCCTTTGTTGTTAACATTGGTATTACTATATATGCTACATATGTTAAAATTTTTGTTTTTCTTTTTTAAATATTTTATGTAGTAGAATATAATGTGATTGATGCAAAATTAAAATGGGATAAAAGTTTTTGAAATATAGAATTTGTAAAAATAAATTGTGTAAAATAAAAGATAAATTTCTCTTTTAAATTGTCTTAAAATAGAAATAGGATATTATGAAATATGAAAGTTTGTTAAATTGCATAATAATTTCCTGCACAATTTAAGAGCTTTGAAATGTAAGTTTTTAAAATAGTAATTAAAATGTTTTTATTTAACTATATGATCTTTGGCACACTTCTATATGCTGTATAGAACTAATCTCTTATTCAAGCTTTTTAGAATATGTATATATTTATATTTAATTGGTTTATTTTGCTCCATGCGAACCCTTTTTGGTGAAAATCACTGAACCAATTTTAATAAAATAATAGCCAAAAGAAAGGTTTTCTTTTCTGATCGAATATTTTTTACCATATATTAGCTATATTTAAGGTGCAAAACAGATATTAGGTATTTTTCGAGTGTTATTAATTGGATCCGGTTCAGTTAATTGTTTTTCTTTGTTTGAATTTTTAAAATATATTTATATAATAAAATATCTATGATTCTCTTCATTTCTTCCACTCTTCTTCAATATTTAATTTGGTAACTAAATCAGATTATGATTGTACTATGACAACTAAATACCTATCTACTTATCTCTATTTAAGAAATAAATATATTAAGTATATTATTTATTAAAAACGTATTTAAAAATAGTATAACATCCAATTTTTGATTAACGTTCATAACGATTCTTCTCAGAACCAGAACCAGTTTGAATAAAAAGATCTAGTTTTTAAAAAAAAACCTAGAATTTATCCAAATTTTGAATGATGGGCACCATCTGTGTTTATATATAATCTTAGAGTTACTTAAGATAAAATTATAATACAATTTTTTTTATTGTTTGGGCTTTCTCAACCATATCTAACGTTATTTCCAACGGAATAGGTTCGGTTTATTTCGGACACTAACTAAATAACACGTAAAAAAAATTATAATTAAGATAATCAAGAGTCTTAATTTTATGCCGAATTTTAAGAACATTTCACTTATCTGAAAAAGTATACAATATTATTTACTCCGTCGGCTGATAATGTGTTTATTATTTATTCATAATGTTAAGTTTAATTTTTATTTGTTTTTTTTTTTTTTTTGTTATACATAAAACACCTACATAAAAATGTGGAAAAGTCTGTTTTGATTTTTATCTTGCAAGGATGCAAACAATTTATAAAAAAAAATTATTTTCCTTTATATTGAAAAGTAATTTTTCTGCTTGAAATATTTTTCAGGATAAAATTTTTTTTTTTTTTAATTTTCTTTGCATTTTATGTGAATGGTAAATATAAAAAAAAAAGAAAATAAAGAAATTAAAGAAGAGGAAGTACAAAAAGTAGTTAGAAAAAAAAAAATGATTAAAAATTGTTAAGTTCTTATTTCCCAGTTGATTGGTGGGTTTCGAAATTATCTTTGAATCCTGTAAATTATATTTTTCGTTTTTTTTTTTTTTTTTTGAAGAATAAATATAAATATCTTTTGCTTGAATATCTAAAATACCTAAAAAAGTTTAAAACAGGTTTAAAATATCTAATTTTTTATTTTATTATTTTTTTGATTTTATCGTTTTGAAATTGTTGAAATATTTTTAGAAGAGTTTAATTGGAATCAAATATTTTGGTGGGTATATGGTAAAAGTTCAATTTTAATTGATCAAAAAGGATTTTAATAAAAATAATACAAAAAAAACCCATGTTAGGTGTAAAAAAATAGAAAAAGTTTAAAAGAATTTTGTTTTAAATTTCTGTTGAGAAAATATTAAAAAAAAAAAAAAGTGACATAAAAGACATAAATCAAAAGTTGAAATAGTTACCTTTAATTAATAGCATAAACTCTCAACTGACTTTATTAAAATTGAAGTTTTGTTTTATTTAAAATCATCGAATAAAAATTGATTTTTTATGAAAAATTATAATTTTTTGTTACAAATGGAAGGTTTTTGGATAATTTATTTTATTTGTTGATTTATAAATAAATATTTGAATTTAAAAAATCTTTAAATGCTATTTTGACAACTTTAGAAGCATTATTATGCGTTTTTAAGGCAATTTTGAAAGATCACGAAATTTTTTTTGGTTTTCATAAAAATTCAATATTTTTATTAGATTTAGGTTTGAAATTATCCAATCGAATGTTAAAAATTCCAATTTTGAATTAACTTTATTGTTTATATTGCGAATAGATTGTGAAATTAAAAATTTGTTTTCTTATTTCAAATAGTATTTAGTGATTAAGTTGTAAGGAAAAAAAAGCAGGGCACTCTATTCCTCGTTTGATGCGTTCTTTAAAATTACATCGAAAATTTTCTAACTAACTATACCCATGTCATTTTAAATTTATTGAAATCATTAAACATATGTATTTAATATTTAATTTTTATTGAAAGGATGGAAATAATGTCAAGTATCGTTTAAATTTTGTTTGTTTTCAAAACTTGACTACTTAAATTTAAGAAAAACAAGGTGCTAAATATAAAAATTAGTAATGCTCCAAAAAATAGTAAAAAAGAAAAATTTAGAATTAGGATTTAATGTGAAACTACAAGATGCAATACAGTGGAATTTACAATTGTTGAATTTCAATCAAAGCAAGCATAAAGTAAATTTGTAAAATTAAAATCATAAAAGAAAAACAAAAAATAATTCTAAATTTATTTGTTAAAAATTTTTTGAATTTCCAAAAAAAAATATTCTTTCACATATTTTTAAACATTAAACATCCTTAAATAAATATTTTCTTTTGTAATGTATAATTTTTATTATGTGTATTTGAAAAAAGAAAGGAAAAACAAACATTTCATTTCATTTTCCACCCTAATTTCTCTTAATTTGTTTATATTTTATTAAATAAGACTCTTAAGATACATTATACATTCTTTTTTCTTTTTTGTATATAAAAGAATTATTCTGCAATCTTACCTAGTTAAATTTGGATAAATAAAGTTTAGAAAGAAAAAGTATTACGCCCCTATGAACAATAATCGTTAAATGAATCTTTAAGAACTTGCAAGGTGGGTACAATAAGTTTATTTAAGATTTTATTTGTAGATATTTTTTTTTGTTATTTCGTTTTATTACTTTGAACATTTTACTGAATTACTGAAAATTTGTGTTTACTTATCAGGAATACAAAAAAAATTTTTTTGGAATTTTGGTATGCTGTACAATCGTATACAATTTAAAATTTTGGTGTGCTGAGTTTGAAGAATATATTAATAATTGAAAACCATATGACTTTCAAAAAATACGGGTAATAACACTTCTTGTTTTGAAATAATGGTATATTTTCTTCTAGAATACTATATCGCATACCAATGATTCCCGTAAAACAATGGAGCATCAACATATTAAATGCATTGCCATCTTAAACAATATCAGGAAAGGGAAAATTATACTGAAATTAAATACAAATAACATTACCAAGAAATGTGGAGAAATAACAGCAGTAAACTTAGCAAGTAGCCATTATTTACTTAAAAACAAGTAAATGTAACAGTAAGTCGATGCAACCGACTTATTTATACCCTACACCTAAAAAATTCAAATTAAATTAAAAATCCATAAGTTATTTTAGTTAGGTATTTAATATAAGCTAAAAAAAATAAATGCTTTTACAACCTTTGTACAAAATTTCAGGTTTCTATCTTTATTAAATTCGAAGATATGCTTGTAAGGTCTTGGGAAGGGTGTGAAGGCACCCGGACCACCACCCCAATTCATTTCAAATTTTAGAGACATCATCAGAACAGGGTAAAATACTCTTATATCAAATTTCAAGTTTTTATATTTATTAATTTCGAAGATATGCTTGTTCGGTCTTGGGAGTTGTGTGGGAGATACCCGAACAACCATTCCAATTCATCTGAAATTTTAAGCAAATCAGGGATTCAGGAAACAACACCCTGCTATCAAATTTGCAGTTTCTATCTTTATTAATTTCGAAGATATGCGTATTCGGTTTTGGGAGTTGTATGGGAGGTACCCGAACGCATGATCCGATTTCGCCCATTTACAATATCCGCCTTACCTTAGTCATTGTTAACCTACAGTATAAATTTCATCAAGATAGCATCATTATTTTTTTGAGTTATCGTGCGTACGGACGGACGTACATGTCTATACCTAACTCGCTTCCTTTTGGTGGTTACAAACACCATACCAAAGTTAATATACCCTATACTTAATGTGTAGGGTATAAAAAGAGAAATATTCGAAACGTCAACACTTTAATAGAATAGATCGAGATATATAGATATAGATCGAGAGTGAAAAATTTTATATAATATAACTTTATTATATGTAAATTTGTGTTCATCCCATTTCTTTTATTTTCTTGTCCCTTAAGAACATAGGACTTTTGCGAAAACTCTGTATTTGATATTGTTTTCGATCATCATTCTAACTTTCGGTTCTTCTTGCACCTTATAATTCTTTCTGAATTGTTTTAAAGTTGTTAAACGTTTTGGTTCTGTCTTTTTATGGTATATTTTTATGATTTCGACCTATCCTCACAAATAAAGAAGTTCCCATAATTCTTTAAGTAGAAAAAATGTTTTGTGGTATAAAAACAAAATTTTTCCAATTGGAAGGTGGTATGATTTTTCTCAAGGGAGGTGATAATTTTTAAAAAATATCAAATAATTCTACATATATGCACATGTAAGATTGAATAAGAATTATATTCATTATTTCTTTCTCATTATTCAGAATAATGGTGTGATTATTGAATATAATTACCACCACAGGTGTTCCTTGATTCGTATAATTTTCTGATCATTCAATTGACATCTGATAAAACTCAAACTTCAAACTTTCCTCAGTCATTATACTGTTTTGCAGTTAAGGTAATTATCGCATTCCGGTAGAAGTTGTTTTAGTATGGGTAAAAATTACTTACTATACTAAAGAAGATTAGAGTTTTTATGATGTCTTTTGAAGATCCACACCTCCGGGACGAAGAAAGAATGAAAATTCATAACCATTTACGTTGGTACAATAATAGGGATAGGGTAGAATCAATGTTATAGATATGAATACAAGAAAATATTTTAGTATATAAATATTAGATTGTTTAGTATGTACTCAATTTTATAATCTCTAGAAAGTAATAACAGAAAGAAAAGAATATAAACCCTTATGGAAATCTAATGTTTTCTTTCTTAATTATAATTTAAACTTCATTAACACATAATAAAAATTATTTATTATTATTTCTTTTTGTTTTTTTTTTTATATATATATATGAAAAGAAAATTTTATTTAATTAGTTCAAGGTTATCCTTTCATGATTCTGGACACGTTTTTTATTTATGATTTTTTATTCTGAAAAATCTATTTGAATAAATTGAATAAGGAAAATCTCTTAAAATTTTTAAGTTATTTTACTATTATTTATTTTATTTTTTAAAAATTTCTTTTGAACAAATTGTAAAAGAAATTTTCCAGTTTTAAAAATTTCTAAAAATTTAATCAAGATTTTCTTCTATGTGTTATTTTAGTGTGAAAATGATTTTAAAAAAAAAACCTTTTCTTTTATTTTGTTTTTTTTTTTTTTTAAAGCAAACTTATGCCACGTATTGAAATGATTTAAAACAAAGAACGAACAGATTCTTGTGAGCAATTTTTATGAAAAATTTTTTAGAAGGTCAAGTTTAATAAATTATAAAAAAAATCTATTAAATGAAAATGTTAAAAAAAAGAATTTCTGTAAGAAAAAAATGTATTTATAGTTTTTAGTATGACAAATCTTGGATGATACTTGTATTACATATAGGTTTTAGAATTTAGATCATAATAACTTTAGAGTTAGAGGATGAAGATTAAAATTCAAGGAATGAAGGATGAAGATTAAAATTCTTAAAAGGGTTTACAAAAAAAAATGTTTTATTAATTCATTTTTTTTAAACTAAAAATTCAAAGATTTGGTAACATTATTATGAAACAAATATATATAACTTTTTATCTATTGAGTATTACTATATTATAACAAAAAAAAATTGTTTAAAAGTATTTGTGTTCCATAATGTTCACACCTCTGACATGTGGATTATGGTAGTATGATTAGATTTAATTATGTAATCGATTGGCGAAAAAAAACATAACATCATTATAATAATTGTTAGTGATTTTCTAATCAAAAACTAAGTAAGTCAATAAAGGTTTAATAGGGAGTAAAATAAGAAAGAAAACATATCTTCAGGTAAGTCTATATCTATAAGTTTGAGATTATTATCTAGTTTAGATAAAAAACAATTATTTAAGTTGAAAAAAAAAAAATTCGAATTTAAGTTTGATTTGTGTTAACGATTTCTAAAAGAATTACAAATTTATAAATGATTGTTTTTTTATAATCGAATAAAAGTATGGTGTTTAACAAAACAGCAATCCTATTAAGTATGACATTTAACAAAAGTTTTTTTTTTAAGGATTCAACAGAAGTAAAAGAAACAAAATAAGCTTTGAGTCATTATCGGGTTACTATCACAAAACAGTATTTCATTTGACTGTATGTTAACCATCTTTAAAATTCGCCTCAATTGTATGTTTTTAATATATATGTATATTTCAACAACGAAACATTTTAAAAAGTTACGGCTGCCTCCTTATCCGATTTTGTAAATAACTCTAAAATTCCCTTATAATTATATGTTTTACATTCAAACATATTTTTTACTTATATTATAACATTATATGAAATACAGTCAAATGAAATACATTCAAATGAAAAAAACAGTCAAATGACACTGTAGTCAAATGTCATAAAGGCATATGATACTCTCCCGTCATCACTTTATAAGAAGGAATTATTTAGTGTAAATTTGCTTCCACGAAGAATATTTTTATTGGGAAGTGTCATATTATAAAGAGAAGGATCAGAAAATAGCTATAAGATCTTGAAATTTACTATATGTAGATATTTATGAAGTTTTATATATGTAGAAAAACAAAATTAATGTTTATATAGAATGTACAAAACGTAATTTATTACAAATAAATAATTATTTTTACATTCTGTGTCTTGCATATATCTTTTTATATGCAATACCTTGCATATACCGTCGTTTGAAAAAAGTGCCATTTAACAATAGTTAATATAGATATAAGTTTTTTTTTTAAATTATTTAATAAATTAATTTTAAATAAATTTTTAATTAATTAATTAAAATATGAACGGAATTCATCTGTTTAAGAAAAAAAATGACTATACGAATACATACTTATATTAAAACTTTTCTGATTCTATAAATTACGACATTTTTTTTCTAAATTTCTAATTGGAAACTAAAGTTTAATTTTAAAAATATGATTTACTTCTACTCTTAAGTCCTTTTTTTTTTTTTTTTAAATATTTAAGTAAATTAATTTTTATTTAGAATTAAAATTTGTAATCAAACCAATATTTTAATTATGTGATATTAAGATATTAAAAATGTATAATGTACAAAAATATATACAGTCCTTGTAGGTATATAAAATAAAATGCAGGATGTTAAAAGTTTAAATTTTGTTATGATTTAATTCAATTTTAAATGGCAATTTTTAAATTGTTTACATTTAATTGACTGTGAAATTATTTGCAACAAAAACAAAACAAAAACAAGCAACAATTTATATAAAAAAGTTCCGATCATAAAAATGCCACCATAAAAAGCTCAAAAGGTAATATAATAATTTTATTATTTATATATTTTTTTTTTATTTTTTATTTAACAGGTGCGCAAGCAAATCAGATTGACATGAAAATTTATATATTTTCCTGTTTCGTTTTTTTTTTTTTTGTATTCCATTTTAGAGCGGAATTTATTTTGTTAATTTCCTTTTTAGTATTAAATTAAATGGAATTTTGTTTTTATTTACTTGGAAAAATGAAAAAAACATCAAATTTGTTGCATTTAAATAAAATTTGTATCATCCTGTTTTTGTTTTTTTTTTTTTTTTAAAGAGAGAAGATGTCATAATATTGAAATTTATTATTTTTTTTTTTTTAAATGTTTTAATATTTTATCGTTTAAAGAAAATTATGTAATAAAGTCATTAGTATTAGATTTTTGGAGAATTTAAAATATATTCTAAATTAATTTATCAATTAATATGTTAGTGTTTGATATGCTTTATTAGGTTTTCGGTTTTTTAAGTATATTCAGCAAGTATTCATTCTAAAAATTGTATATTCTAATAAAAATGTTTTAATATAACAGCTGGATTTTATGTGATAAGAGGGATTTTGTGATACCGCCTATTGTAAATGCTTAAATGTAAGAATATGTGTCTAAAAAAATAATTAGGAAGGGGGGCCTCGGTGGCCTAGTGGGTAAGAGCGTATAAAATACTCTGTAAACACCGAGGGAGCCTGAACAGGAAACAATGTGTAATTTATGTAGCAGAGAAATGCATTAAAAAAAAAAAAAAAATTAGGAAGGATTTTATAGTCGGTTACAAAATCAGACTTCCAATAATTTGGCAATTTTGACTAATATCTGAATTTTATCGGGTGACCAGACTATTCTAAATGTTTTAATGTTGAAGTATGCATGAACGAAAATAATTAAGGAATATTTTAGAGTTGATTTTGAAAATTAGAGCTTCAATAACTTATTTAGTGAGATTTGTAAACGGCAGCCGCCACTATTTTAAATATTTTGTTGTTCAAATATGTACAAAAATAATTAGGATGGATTTTTTAGTTACATTTCAAAATCAAAATAATATGCTGTACTTTATTTATGTAGGTATATATATATGTATATGTGTGTTGTGTATTTAATTTAGGATAAATTTTAAAAACTTAAAAAGAGTGAAAGAAAAGAATTTTGAATAAATAAAATTATGAAAAAAATATGATTAAAAATAATAAGAATTTTGTATAGACTCCGATGCCAAAATCTTTGTCAAGACAAAACCCATTAATTAAATAAAGGCATACCACTAAAAATTTATAATTAGAAATGGTTAAAGAAAGGAAATGTGTTAGAGAAAAAACAATAATTTTTTCTGTTAAATATAATAATGTTATCTTATAAAATTGTGAACCAATTGATAAATTATTCTAAATCATTTTTATTTTGTAAATAAAATAAAATTTGTTGCATAAAAATAATAAAAATGTTTTTTATTTTTTTCATTTAAATAAAATAAAACAGACATCGCTAAGGTGACAAAAGTGCTCTTGTCTTATCAGCATTTTGAAAAAGTGTTTTTTAAAATAAAATTGTAACAAAACAAAACAAAATTTAATTTGTTAATTGTGTTGATAAAAGGATTTTGCTGTAAAATACAAAAAAAAAAAAAAAAAACAGGAGGAATAAATTGAAACAAAACATAAAATTATACATACATACATTGTAGGTACATAAATAAATATCCAGATTCCAGATACCAAAACTATAGAAGCTTCTCAAATATTTTAAAGTTGGTAAGAATGTATAACGAAAAATATAGGTACATATATACATAATATTAAACATTGTTTTTTTTTTAATTTGGAAAAACTCTATCAAATTGGAGAATTCTAAAGAATTTTAGAGAATTTTGGAGAATTTTTTTCTTGCAGCAGTTTTTCTTTTTAGCATTGGTTCACTTTTAATTTAAGATTTACTCTGAATAAGTACCAGCAGCTATTGTATGGCATTGTTTCTGCATTTTACCTGCAAAATTGCATCTGTTCTGTTAATTTTGTTACATTATTGAACTTTTTCAAGTATATCTCAGTTCCCACTTAAATGCTATAGCAAATCGCAATTGATATATTTTGAAGGTGAGCGGTAGGAAATCTGGTTTTTTTTTTAAATATTGCTTTTTAAAATCTTGTTTTCTTAACAATCTAGCTAAAACTTATTTTTGACAGGTCAGTATGTATGATATAAAAATCGTCAATGTAAAAAAAATAAATAATAAGCACTTTAGAGATCATTACAAAACCACGGTTTCAATAATTTGCTTAGCGGGGGTTTGGGGACATGCAGCCCCCACTACTCTAAATTATTTGTTGTGTAAATATATATGTGAAAATGATAATTGGGAAGGACTTTTGAGATGGTTTCAAAATCAGGGTCCAATAATTTGTTTAGGGGGAATTTGGAGCGGCAGTCCCTACTACTTTTAATTGTTTCATGTTGAAATATGTACGTATGTAAAAAAATTATTTAAAAAAGATTTTAGAGTTTGGTTGGTTGTAAATAAATCAAAAAATGAAGTAAAATTAAAACAAAAACAAAGTTATGAAAAACGAGATTAAAAAAAAACAAGATTTTAAAAAATAAGATTAACAAAAAACAAAATTTTAAAGAACAAGATTAAAATAAAAAACAAGATTTCGTAAGTAAACCACTTCAATTCTTCGAATTTAATTTATAACTCTTTAATTCAATTCTTTGATTAATTATAAAATTTTTAGTACAAATTAAGTACAACACAAGATACTCGTACTAAAAAAAAATGTAAAATAAAATGGTGTCACGGATGAGTATATGAAGTAGTATTGCGTTTATGTTTTGAAAACGTTCATAACATCAAATTTTTCAGAATCAATATACGGAAACAAAATCTAATATTTGATTTGTATAATTTTGTAGTTTTCTTATTGCGTAAAATAAAATATACATATTTCAAAAAAATAACGAAAATTGTAAAATTTTTGATTTTGTATTTGTTACAAAGCTAAATTTTTCGGTATAATTTGTTAAAATTTTAAAAACGAAACTCGTTAAATTTTTTCTTACGCTGTACAGTCATAATAAAAAAATCTAATGAGGCAGGCGACAAACTAGTTGTACAACAAATTGATTATTTTGTATTATGTATTATGAAAGATGGTACTATGTAGTTTTTGTTTTTATTTTTGTTTTGTTTATTTTGAAATTTTAAGAATGCAGTAATACTACTTTGCGTTGCATTGAAAATAAACTAGATTAAATTATTGTTTCTATTAAATATTAGTTGAATTTTATTTTATTTTTTTTGCTTATAATTTGTAGCACTTCACTTTATATTTACTTAAAACAAAACAAAGGATAAATGTATTATAATTTTAAATAAATTGAAAATAAAATAAAAACAAAATTCATGAATTTATTGTATATGTCAGTATTTGCAAATTGCGACTCCTCTTAATTCAATTACATTTAAATTTACAAACAAATATATAAAAATATAATTTTGTTATTTCTTTTATGACAACGTCATGAGTCTGATAAAAAAACATTATTTTTAATTAAATTAAATTAAAGTCTTTCTTTGTTTATTAAATTTATATAGAATTTAATTTTTGAATGGTTCTTGTTAATTTTATTATTAATTTAACCTTCATCTGTTCATCTTTATACCCGTACGATAGGATCGGGTATAATAAAATTACTCCTCCGTTTGTAACACCTCGAAATAAGTGAGCTAGATATACCTTCAAAGGTATGGATAGGATCAGAATCAAATTCTGAGTCGATTAAGCCATGTCCGTCCGTCTGTCCGTTCGTCCGTCCGTCAGCACGCTAACTCAAAAACTAAGAAAGCTAGAATCTTGAAATTTACATATTCTGGGAGCAATTTGTAGGTTCCCTATTTTTTTTGGTTGAGTTCCGACCAAAACTTCGGGTAGCTCCCGAACAACTAACTTTTAGATCTCCACAATTTTTTTGAAATAGAGCCATGAAATTTTAACTGCTGATAGATATCATAAAAATATTAATTTTATGTTATTATTAATTTTTCTGTAGCCCCACCCGTTAAGGAGCTACAGCCCCGCAAAGCCTCCAAAAATCTCTATATTTAAATTGTTATAACACAAGTTCTATAAGATATATCTTCAATCTGAAAGTTCCAAACGATAGATGCTATTATGAGCTTTACAAACATGTATATAATAAATATATACTTGTGCTATACGGTGTCTTAATTTACCGTTATGCGAAACTGAATTATTCCAAAATCCTTTAACCCTTCTATCTTCTAAACGGTTTAACTTGGAAACTTGAACTTTTGACAGAAGTTAGATCTTTGAAAATAAGTGTGAGTTATTTCAGAAATTTTTTTTATATCATCCCTCGTTTAGGAGCTATAAGGGGTCAAAAACTGAAAATTTCCAATTTTTAAACACCTGTAACTTGAACACCTGTTAAAATTTTTTTGAAGTAATACATAAAAATTAAAGCTTCAACATTTTACTCTTAATTCTGTTAACAACTTTTTTTAATAATATAGGATTACTTTATAATTGACGAAAGTGTTACTTGATTTTTTCAAATTTTTTAACAAATTTCTTCAACAAATTTTTTGCATTTGTTTTACCCGATAATTTGAAATTGTTGAGGATATAATGCGTAGTACAAAAAAATGTAAATAAATAAACAACATAACGGTTGCTTGAAGAATTTTTATTTATATGATATTGATATACACACATACTTATATAATATCATGTTTATTTACATATCGTATATGTCACTGATGAATGAATGATAAGAGTATAGATGTATATTATATGGCGCCGTATTTACATACATATATGTATTTTATTGTACTTATAAGATATTATTCTATGAATGGAAATATTTTTAAAGAAATATTGCAATGTATGGCGATATACTTATAACAATGTAAATATACTATGTACGCATTAATATAATATAATATTTAAAATTATATTTACTATTTTGTACTAAGTAAATTTAATATACATTTACCGCCCAGTAATAAATGGTACTATAGAATATTTGAAAAAGTTTTGGATTGATAATCGTTATGTGGAAGGTTATAATCTGCTTTTGAAGAATGTATAAACATATAGTTTGAATATATGTACAACCCATAGTTCTAGAAATTATCAAATTCACCAAAATTATTTTAAAATACTAAAATATTAAAAAAATAATATTGTACGCAGAGTGACAGGCTGTGAACATACTAACGGTTCGTACGGGTATCTAAGAGTTGACAAAGGCAACTGTATTCTTTCTCGTTTTTTTTTTAAAAATACTTTTGAAAGACTTTGTGATAATCTGCTATTATATATACTATTTCTATTTTTAGCTTAAATTATATTATTTTTAAAATTTCTATTTAAAATTAATTATTGATTTAACGATTCATTTTTCACTAAATCTTAATAATAGCCTATAGTTTTAACAGTTGGTTCTGATATCTCTTAAATTATTACATTTCTAAATATCGAAATATTCTTTCCAAAATATTAGTTATTTTTACAAACCGTTCTAAAATATAATAAAGTGTTATATAAATCTTTAATTTAAATGAAATTTTTCAATTGTAATTTTGTGAAAAGTCATAAACTCTGTAGTTCAAACAGAAAACCATGTAATTCAATTTCAGTTGTTTTCAGAAAATAAAACCGTTTCTGCTTAGCCTACATTTTTTTTTAAGATAAATAAATTTTTATAAATATTGTGTTTCCCTTGAAAAAATATTAAAATGTATTGTATAATTTTGTATGTAGAATCAGAAATAGTGAAAATGTGTAAATACGATTACATGATTTTCACTTTTCAAGGCTGAATATTGCAAAATAAAAATTAATTAAGAATGGTGTTAAAACTTGATGAAACTCTGAACTAATTTAAATTTTATATGAGTTCGATTTGATACGAACATTTTGTTTAAATGTTGTGAAAAATATTTTTTTCGGTTATTCCATAAATCCTACCTATTAGGTTCTATTAAAAAATAATAAGTCATATCACAAAACGTGATGATTTAAGAGGGGGGATGTATTTGCGTTCTTCTTTCATTTCTCTATCATATCTATTTGATCATTTTTGATCTGTACCCTTTAAAACAAAAACAACATTACATTCAAATAGCGAACTAAAATGAATTGAATAAAAAACAATAGTATGTAGTAGTAGTGAATACATTTTTTTCTTATATATAAAAAAATGTCAAATTTTTATGACCTTTTATTATTTGATTAAAAAAAATAAATTAAAATGACAATACTAAATCTGATATTGTTGAAATCTATAATGTTTGGTATGTGAAAAGTTTTTAAAACTTTTTAAAACTTTAAAAATTCTCGCAAGTTTTCTGTTTGCTATGCAAAAACTTTTTACTTTTTGATGGATAAAGGCTAATTTTCATGGAAAAAATTTCATCCGATATTTAGAAAGAGTAAAATATACTTAATACTACCAATAAGAAAGAGAGAGAAAAATAATGAATTCAAATGTCATATATCCATAAGAATGTTAGTAGTGTGCCCATTTTTTTTTGTGTACATACATTCTTTACATATGTGTTAAAAATATCGGAGATAATTATAGAAAATTTAGCTTCAGTGAGCTAAATTTCATCCGATATTTTAGTATATCTTCGATATTTTCTGAACCCTTTTTTACCGATATTTTTGTATTTTTTCTCTGTCATACAAGTAGTGTTTTTGTATCTTCTGTCTATGCTCTAACAAATATCGCCGATATTTTTTTCATTGAAAATTAGCCTTAAAGAGAGAAAAATGTGACGTCACGATGACGTATGCACTGCCCTTATTTTAAAGTTTTAAAAAGTAAAATTTTCTACTTTTAAAAAGAATGAAAAGTGTCAAAAGTTGTTGTTGGGTAATTGTCAAAAATATTAAATAGTTTGAGGTTAGAAATTATAATAATAATAAAAAATGTTTGATTGTTTGTTTTTCCGTGTACCACATTATTTATTTTAATGTTAATTTTAAAATTAATTAAAAAAAATACGTTATGATTAATGTAAAAAATATATCCTCATTTTTTTTTTTGTTTACCTTTTTAAATTTATAAATTGTCAAAAATCAAAATACTAAAAAGTTTTTGCAAGAAAAGTGTTTGGTATATTTTACTTGCAATTGAGAGGAAATGACAGTTTTATATCTCCTTTTTTCGAGTGACGTCACGTTGCTCTCTTTTTAAAGTTTTTACAAGTTTTATACCAAACAGACATTATATTTTTAATATTTTCGAATTATTTTCGTGTCTTGTCTTTTATATCTGATCATATACCAAACATATTCCAGATAAAAAATATAATATAATATCTTTAATTAAAATCTCGCACTAATAGATGGCAGTAGAAGTATGCATATTATTTTATTTCAATCTATATATTTAATATTTTGGAATAAAATTTGTTATTTTAAATTTTCAATCTTTTTTAAAAATCAAATAAAATTTCAAGATACAATTTTGTTTTTTCGATTTTAATCTATAATAAGATTCTATTAGAGTTTTTATAGTTGAAAATTGAATACTATTTAGAATATTAATATTGTTCATTTTTGATTTTATTTAAGATTTTATTCAAAGCTGTTTAATAGAATATAAAATAAAATTATATTCTAAAGTTTATACAGATTCTAAATAAATATGTTCTTCAATTTATATAATATTCAGATATAATTTTTTTTTTTTTACTTTTTATAATTTGATAAGAAAAAAATTGGTGTTTTTTCAATTGTTAGAGTTGAGCGTGCTCTCGTTTAAAATGGAAGAAAGTTAAAAATTCATTTTACTTATATAAAATATAATAAAAAGACCATAATTTTCTTAAAATTGATTTTTGGTGCATTGTCTATTTTTTTTTTTGCTTTGTTTTTTGTTTTTTTTTTTTTTTTTTTGATATTTTTACATTATTTTGTTGTCAACAGAATGGCATCACATCTAGTATTCAAGTTTTCTACTAAAAAGTAGAAATATCTAATCTTTTTTTTTCTTTTATGTAAAAAAAATATATCTAAAATGCAAATTTTATTTTGTTGAATTTTTTACCAGTTTATAAAATATTTGTAAATATTTTTTGTTTTGTTTTTTGTTTTTTTTTTTTTTTTTATTACAGGCAAATGATATTCCTTATATTATATATGTAAGTGAAGTGCATCAGGACTTTTATTTTACACAATATTGCATAACAAAAGGATAGTGAAAAACGTAAAAGATGAAACATAAAACAAAAAAAAAACAAACTTAAAAAGAAAAAAAAGGAAAAAAGAAAAACACAAATGTGCATCAAATTTAAATTTTCTTTTTTTTTTTTGGTTGTTCTTTATAAATTTAAAAATTGAACAAGGATATTATTGTGTTGTTGGTTCTATTTTTTTGTTTGCTATTTCTGTGTAGAGATTAATCAAAAAAAAAAAAAAAAAAATTAAAATGAATAAGAAAGTAAAATAATTTTTTTATGTTTGGTTTTTTTTTTTTTTTAACGATATCACACGGGTTTATGTAGTGTCACACAAATGTGAAAATTAGAAAAAAAAAAAAGAAAATTTTGGTTTATTTTTCATCAAATTTCGAGTATTTTGAAAAAGCAATAACTAACATTTCATAATACGTGGTTATATTATAATAGTGCAAAGTAAAATAATTTTTATATATTTCTATTTTGATTATTTGATGAATTACTGAATATGATTTTTTATATGATCATAATTTAGAAGCTGTACATTTCATCAGATATAATATAATAGATGTCTTATTAAATTAAACTCCCCTAATCAAATATGTATAAATTGTTTATTAAACTATATAACTACACAGTGATAACAATGAACAAGAATAAATCTTTAGTTGGTCAAGCGATAGGTAGCATAAATTTTTTCAAAAAAACTGTAGATTTAGCAATATCATATTTTTTCGATAAGGAGACTAGTAACAAAAAATTATGTTCAAATTATCGCACGTTCGAGTTATTGTGAGGCAACAGTAAGTTATAATTTTTGTAAATCTTAATTGAAAATTTCAAATAAATATTAAAATGCAATAAGGTATTTTTAGGTTTATTGTTTAAAAAAGAAAAAAAAAAAAAAGTATAGTTGTTAATATCTATTTTCTATAAAATAAGTGTTACTATAATTTTATCTCATTGTCTAACCTCTTGCGGTAATTATAATACCTTTCTTACCAAAGTAATAATAATCTTTTGATATCTCCTGAATGTTTTAAAGTTTTATATTTGACCTTTTTTTTTTTAACCAAAGTATTATGTTGATGTGTAATGATGTGTAAAATATGTAGATGTAAAAATATTTATTTATACCTTTACAAAATATCTTTTATTTTCCTGATTACCATACTTGTCTTATGCAACATATACGGAAGGTAACAAAATAATAAAGAATAATGTATGTATGATGTAGTCTTCTTATTTTTAGAGACAACTGTTTACTGAAGTAAGAGAAGAAAGTGTGAAAATAAACGAAAGTATGTCATATAATACTGTCAATCGTCTTTGAATTGATTTTAATTTTGACTTGAAAAGTACAAAAGAATATTCAGTGTTTAAATAGAAGTATTTTATTATATTTTTTTTATTAAATTTTATTTTCACGTTTTGATTTATTTAAAATACATTTTTTTTTTTGTCTTTATTAATATATTTAATATAATGTATTCAGATATGTATTCAAGTTTTATATGTATATAAAATTAGAAATTTTTAAAATAACAAAAAAAATTAAATTCATTTAATTTGAATTTAGGGAAATTCTTGAGTAATTTCTTTGTAAGTGTCCGATTTTTGCCAAAGTGAGATTTCTTTCACTCTTCAAAGCCTTCTTTTGCAGTCTTACAGAACTTTAAAAACGCAAAATCAAAGAATTGATTTCATATTTTAACTCGTGGCGTTAAATATAGGACAAATTACAGTAATCACAAGGATCACGTCAATTAGTGTTATCAAAATGAAGCAAATAGCGGTAATTAAAGCCTTTGCAAAGTAGAAAAGCTTTTTTAAATTTTAAAATTTAAAAAAATTGATTGGAAGTAACCGTTATATCTTTGAATATCGATTTTTAATTCAAGGATATTTTTTTTGTAGGATTTCTTTTTTGTCATCATTAAAAATATCATATAATTAAGGTAAATAAGATAAAGTTTATCATATATAGATTATAGCACAAGAATGAAGTACATACTGTCAAAAAAACGATTAATTCTTTATTCAAAAAGAAACTTTTAACATCGTTCTGAATAGAATTAAAAAAAATTTCCTTATTAAAATTTTAAAAATTCCAACCAATATAATTAATATAAAGTATAGTACAAATTTTTTTACTTGCTTTTCGTATTATTTTACATTTAAAAAATTCTAAAATAACTTTTAATATTCTAAGAAATTTAACTTTTATTTTAAAAAAGAAAATAAAATATTTTTTATTTAAATTTTGGGGAAATGTAACTTTTAAATATTTTTATTTTATTCATAATGAAAATATTTTTATATATAATATGGAAGTATAATATTTATTATTGAGTGTCTTGCGAGTGAATATTTAAAAATATTCTAAAACTTAGATTGGTTTGATAGACATTCAACGTAAAGTTAGACATTCGGTATTATACGAACCTATTGTACAAATTGTAAAAGTATACCAACTTTAATGTAAAATTACTGGAATAATTTAAATATGGTTATATTTTATTTTTTTTTATTTTAAATAGGTCCCCCACTTTTATTTTTTTTCTTTATATTTTAATATCATATTACTTAAATTCTTAAACCACAATAATGTGGTTTAACTTTTAACTTTAGGAACTTTTAAAACTCTTAATTTTCTTTATATATATATATATATATATATATATATATATATACATATATATATATATATATAAAAGCATGAATAAGTAAAATTCAAAACAAAAAAAAAATATGCGATTATGATAAACTATGAAGAATTGTTTTCATTGTTGGTAATTTTAGTAAAAGTAAAAATGCATCAGGTGAATTCTTACGAAATGAATGCATTACTGCAGTAATTGTTATAATACATTTTATAGAAAGAAAAATTTGAGAATTGAGGGTAAAATAGAAAAGGGAATAATTATTTAAACACTTTAAATATGCTAAGAAATAATTTAGAAACAAAAATAGCTTTTAAATATATATATATATATATATGTATATATATATAAAATTTATTCAGTACTTTAAAAAAAATTTAAACAAAATAATAACATTTATTTTAAAAATATTTTTGTGAAATATTTCATTATGAAAAATTACTTTTAAATTAATTTCAATATAAAAAATTAATGTGCCTGAAAAATAATTCAGTTTACTAACCACATCCGCAGTTTTCAGATAGGTAAACTGTTACTTTTGTAGGTTAGCTGCGATATAAGAAAAATATTTCTTAATTAAACGGTGAAAGGCAATAAGCGATATCATAAAAAGACTATCAAGGCGGACATGACTGATTAGTAGTGATAGATAATGAAAACTACGAAGACGAGCATGTCTGATTAGCAAGGAATGGTTGATGATTTCACTGTTACATGTGGGGAGCAGTAACGTTATCAAATAACTACATATTAATTTTTTACATTTTATTTACTTTAATTTTTAAGATGCTTTTAAGATATCTTTTTAGCATGTGAATTTGAATTATATTTTAAAACGAGGAAGAATACAGTTGACTTTGTCAACTCTTAGATACCCGTACGAACCGTTAGTATGTTCACAGTCACTCTGCTTACAATATTATATTTTTAATATTTTAGTATTTTAAAATAATTTGGGTGAATTTTATAATTTCTAGAACTTATGGGTTGTACATATATTCAAACTATATGTTTATATGTACATTTTTCTAAAGCAGATTCTAACCTTCCACATAACGATTATCAATCCAAAACTTTTTTAAATATTCTATAGTAACACTTAATACTAAGCGGTAAATGTATATTAAATTTACTTAGTACAAAATAATAAATATAATTTTGTGCTAATTATATTATTATATTATATTATATTTAAATATTCCATTGACAGAATAATTTCTTATAAGTACAATAAAATACATATATGTATGTAAATATGGCGCTATATAATATACATATATACTCTTATCATTCATTCACTAGTGACATATACGATATGTAAATAAACATGATATTATATAAGTATGTATATATATCAATATCATATAAATAATAATAAAAATTCTTCAAGCAACCGTTATGTTGTTTATTTATTTACATTTTTTTATATTACGCATTATATCCTCAACAATTTCAAATTATCGAGTAAAACAAAATGGAAAAAATTCGTTTTAAAGAAATTTGTTAGAAAATTTGAAAAAATCAACTAACACTTTCGTCAATTATAAAGTAACCCTATATTATTAAAAAAAGTTGTTAACAGAAATAAGAGTATAATGTTGAAGCTTTAATTTTTGTGTATTACTTCAAAAAAATTTGAACAGGTGTTCAAGTTACAGGTGTTTAAAAATAGGAAATTTTCAGTTTTTGACCCCTTACAGCTCCTAAACGGGGGGTGATACAAAAAAACTTTCTGAAATGACTCATACTTATTTTCAAAGATCTAACTTCTGTCAAAATTTCAAGTTTGCAACTTAAACCGTTTAGAAGATAGAAGGGTTGAAGGATTTTGCAAAATTTGAGTTTCACATAACGGTAAATTAAGACACCGTATGCCACAAATATATATTTACTGTATATATTATTTTAAAGCTAATAAAAGTAGTAATCGTTTGGCGTTTTCAAAATGAAGATATACCTTATACAACTTGTGCTATAACAATTTAAATATAGAGCTTTTTTGAACCTTTGGGAAGCTGTAGCTCCGTAACGGGTGGGGCTACAAAAAATGTTATTAAAAATAAAATTAATATTTTTGTGAGATCTATCAGCAGTTAAAATTTCATAGCTCTATTTCAAAAAAAATGTCGGGATCTAAAAGTTAGGTGTTCGAGAGCTACCCTAAGGTTTGGTCCAAACTCAACCAAAAAAAATAGGGAACCTACAAATTACTCCAAGAATATTTTGTGTAAATTTCAAGATTCTAGCTTTCTTAGTTTTTGAGTTAGCGTGCTGACGGACGGACGGACGGACGGACGGACATGGCTCAAAAGTCTTAGAATTTTTTTCTGATCCGATCCATACCTTTGAAGGTATATCTAGCTCGCTTATTTCGAGGTGTTACAAACGGAGGAGTAATTTTATTATACCCGATCCTATCGTACGGGTATAAATAGTTTAAATTTATGTATTTGAAGTTAGATATTTTAGTGCAATTTAATAATTAGATATTTACTTTTATAAAAAGGAAAATTCTATGGTTTTAATTTAACTGCAATCTTCAAAGTAATTTACAGCTTTTACTATTTCTTAACAATTGTTGTGAAACATCGATGCAGGAAATGCATAGTAAAAGTTTTTTTTTTTCCTAATAACTTCTGCTTTTTACTACCACTTTAAAATGCAATAGTAGATGACTTGAGTAAAGCTGCATACTGTTTTTATTATTTTAAAGCTTTGTTCTTATCTTTTCGTTATTGAAAAAACGACACACGACACACACTTCATAAAAATACAACGCATTTAAACAAAAAGCAAAAAAAAAAGAATAACTGAATTTCATCTTACTTGACGTATTTATACAAATAAAAATAAAAGATCGTTTTACTAAAAAGCTTTAATAGTTTTACTTAGTGCTATGCAAATAGCTTTTTTTTTTCTCTGCAAATAACAAAAATCATATAGTAAAATTTAGCTTTTTACTATTAATGTTATTAAAAACAAATTATATAACTTTTTAACTGTAGTAAAAGAATAAAGCTTTTACTAAACTGCTGTGAACATTCAAAGGCACAGTCAAAGTAGTTTTTTTTTTCGAATTAAAAATGCTGTCATTATTTACTACAGCAATAATTTTAGCGCTTTTTCTTTTTCAGCTACAGTTTTTGCAACCCTGTTTTAAAGTAAATGGAATGTTAAAATGATGAAGTTTCGGGCAGGATATCATGAAAAAAATTCTAAATTAATAGTGTAACATTTCAGATGTTTTCAATTTTGGATTATTTAACTGTACATCATAACAATATAAATGCAACAAAATTACACGTCACAAGGATCATATAAGATTATATAGTTGATTATAATATAAGTGAAAATTTATTGTTATGAAAATAATGGATTAAAAAAAAAAAAAAAAACAAATACACAATATGTATAATATTAAATCAAAAACATTAAAATTTAGAAATAAAAAATTTAATATGAATTTAGGTTAACTCATCACATAACAATTGCATACTTTAAGGAGAAAATTATAATTCTGTTTCAATTTATTTTTTTAATATTATATTTTAAGATAAAATGATAATGTTACAGGTAAGTAGGTATGTATTATTTTTTTTTTGATTTTCTATTTTATTTTTATTTAAAATTTTTCTATAAATATATGTCATTTATTTGAAGTTGTCATTTATATGAAGTTGAGTATTAAAATGGATGAACATTTTTAAATAAATAATTCATTAAATTTAAAAGAAAAAATATAAAGAAATAAATAAAAATGATAAAAATTGTTGTATGTTTAAAAATACTTGAAAATAAAATATCTTATATTTATTTTTTTTTTTTTTTCTCTTTTCCTTTCTTGTGGTAGATAGATAGTCTTATAAATTAATATATATTTTCTTAATATGTGTATAATATTTTATAATATTATAAAATACTCAAAATTATTCTTAATAATTACTGATCAAACTAAAACATTTCTCTTTTATATAAATATAATTCAATATCAATTTGAAAATTTATTTATAAATAAAAATAAAGTTAACGATTCAACGATTCTAAAGTTAAAACAAGTTTTTTTTTAAAAAAAATTAATAAAAAATATTGTATAAGATAAGATAATCAGGATAAAAAAAAACTGTTGACATAAATTTTTTCTTTTTGTTTTCAATTATTTTCTTCATTTTTATTTTTTTTTTTATATCAAATTTTAAAATTCGAATTTGTTTTGAATTATTTCTGTCCATTGATATCAAATGCAAATTTACTGTTTTTCTACTTAGGTATTTCAAAAATAAAATTTTTCTTTCATTTAATTTTTCTGGAATTTTCTTTACTATTACATTTTCTGATGATAATTTTAAGAATGCATTATTGTATTATTTGAATTATTTTTTTAGAAATTGTATAAATAAAAGAATACATTTTTATGTTTTTTTTTTCTCAATTACAGTAATACAAAATAATTAATTAGAATAAATTCATGTACTTAATTGGCAAGGGGGAAAAAAATTTGCTCGTAATTATTTTAAAAGATTTTCTTTTTTTTAAAATAGAATCTATTGAAAATTAAAGTAATTAAAATTGTAAAAAAGTAAAAGATTGTTGATTGAAAAGAATTTTCACTAATGAAATAATTAATGGAATAATATAATATAAGAATTTTTATACAATATCTTGAACAGTAATACCTTAAGTTTAAAGCTCAATAACCAAAGCTCAAATATATATATAGAAAAAATAAAAAAAAAAAAGACTATTGCAAAATTTTTGGTAGAATTGTTAGATACTTCAGGTTTATATGAATGTATTCATGAAAAATTCCATGCGTCATAATATCTGAACTCAGTTAGAAGTAAAGAATCATACCTAAATTGTTTGTAGACTCCGGTTTAAGAGCTATTTAGGGATAAAATATTGAAAATTTGCTCTAATAACTTAATAGTCCTATAATAACATGCAAATATTTCTGATTATATAATACAACATATTTTTATTATGATATAATATACTTTAATTAATTAATTTGAATATCTTAATGCATGCTGTTTGATATTTTAGAAGAATCAACATTTATTTCTACAATAAGAAAAATTATGACAGTATTGGGTAGATTACATAGAATATTATAGTACCTATAACATTTCATCATCAATATACAGTGATGACATACTAATTTAAAAAAAAACACAATGTTAATAAAACAATTATCAACATTTTTCATTTAACACGATCTATTTATTTATTAGGAAAATTGATTTTAATTACGTTATAATTCACTTCGGAAATTTTCAAAAAAAAAAATTTTTTTTTTTTTTACAAAAATGTCACATAGCTAAATGAAAATGAAATTTATCACTTTAAAAGTCATTTTTCAGAATAATTAAACAGAAATGAATTTTATGTCAAGGCGTTTCAATGCCATGACAGTATAAATTTTCTTTTAAATTAATTTGTATTATTATTTATTATTATTGTTTTTCCGTAGAAAATTGTTCTTGATTTCACTTTATGCTCGAAAGATTTTCAACAACAAAAAAAAAAGAAAAATTGAAAAACTTTATTTCATTGAAAATAGGAAAAAAAAAAACTACAACAAATTGAAAAAAAAAAAAATGGAGAGGGGGAAGGAATGGAAAAGAAAAGTGTTCTTAAAACGTATTAAAAATATCACCTAATAAATTTAGAAAATTCAATTACAAAACAAAGCAAACATTTGTTAATTTTTATTTTCTACAATATTGATATTTTATTATAAGACACCGAAATTAACGGAAAACACTAAGCAGATTATTACGTTATTTATGAAACTTAAAAGTGGAAAAAATTCAAATGAAAATGTTCTTTTAATTTTTAGAAAGCTTATGTTAGGAATACTACTTTTAAAAATGTGATTTTTATCGGATGTGTCTATGTATTCTATTTCGAGTTACCTAATGTTTTACAAAATCTTGAAAGTAAATATATTTCATTGAATATAGCCATTAATTAAAGGTTTTTTTTTTTTAAATGTGTTTAAAACCTATTTTTAAGATACTTTTATTTAGTTTGAATTGCATCGAAGTTTGAGGTATTCCAAAGATTATACATTAATACCAAAGTCAGAAACGAAAAACAATAATGTTAAAGGCAGTCAATATTGTACGAAAATATTCAAAGTCAACAAACTACTTTGTTCCTGTAACCTGTCTCTTAAAAAAACCAAACTGAATTAAAAAGATCCTATGGACACGGAAACTAAAAACCAATATAACAACTAGAATTTCTGCTAATTATTTAATACAAGTATGTATATATCGTTCTTATTATACAAATGTAAAAATAAATAAACAAAATTTTTTAGTTATTTTTGTGCATGCATGAAAAAATTTGGGTAATTAAAGAGCGTATATACATCTTTATAAAGTTTAATATCGGTTTGCCTAGCTCTAATTACTTATTGTGAAATTTAGACCAAAGAAATTTCTTAAGTGTTTTACACTTTTTTTTTTATTGTTCGTTTTAAATATTTTTGTTTTTTGTGTTTTTTTGTAAACTAAGAGAGAAAAATATTTAAAAAAAAATTTTTTAGTATAAAAAAAAAAACAAAATCTTGTTGAAATAGATATGTTTCTCTATAATATTATGATTTGAAAGTCAAGTTAAGATGTTTAATTGTACAACTAATTTAAGTGAAGGTGAAATTTAATTTTCTTGTATAAGCACTGTTTTTAAAACTTTTGTATTAGAAGTTATTGACAATTTTTACGATATATTATTATAATAGGAGTTAAATTTAAAAATTAGATTATGTAGGCACTTGTACTTTATACGCACATTAAAAATCAGAAATATGTTTAAAAAGATTAGTTTCTGCAGAAATTTAGTTGTTAAGGTTGTCAATTGTATAAAGTTGTCAATTTAGGTGTTAACAACTATCATTTTATGTCAATTTTTGTCAAGTTGTATAATAACTAAAATTATTGTCAATTGATTCACAATATAATTTATAATAAGTCACTTACGCAGGGTCAGGGGAGTCTTAGGGTAACGTTTACATATGATGGATGCTTCTGGATGCAAAATTTTGATTGGTTGAAAATATATATGAAAAAATGTTTGCATCCGCTGTAAGATGGAATAGCAAAAAAACAATGACAAAGCATATTATTCAAACGTCAAAACGTCAAATAATATATTTGGTTTTTAAAATAATTTTTTTCTGTATTTTGTTTAAAAACGAAAAAAAAATCCAATATTTATTGCGTACTTAATTTCTTAATTTGAAATTCAAAATAATCGTTTTGTAATAATGGCAAAAGAATGTTTAGTTTGTAATAATGTCAAAAAAAAAAAAAAAAATTCAACAGGTAAAATATGTCAAAATAAATATTTGTCGCTTACGTGCAGCCGCTCATAATTGTATGCATATTCAATGCAAAATAATCGTTAATATTTTCGAAAAGTACGCGAAGTCTAATCAAAATATGTTTTGCATCCACAGACATGCATCCTATGATGTGAACGTACCCTTAACTATCATTTCATGTCAATTTGCAACATAAAAAGATTATATAGGATTAAAGAAACGTCTAAATGTCTATATAAAAATTTAAATTTAAAATATTAAAAACAAACAAATTTATATTAAATTTAATTTCACTACATCATATCTTTTATACCATCCTCTTTTTAAACATCCCGATTAAATAGATACAATTTATAAAAATTGTTAATAATTTTTAAGTTCAATGTTGTTTTAATATTTGGTTAGAAAATATTTCCGGATAATTTAAAATATATTCACAGTTTCCACATAAAAGAAATAAATCATTACATTGAAATACATACACATGGTTATCTAAAATTCGTACCTATTCTCTAAAAATAGTAAATCATTACATCAGTAGCAAATTTTTTAACTATTTTTCTTAATTTTTTTTTTTTTTTCTTTACCTTGAAGTCGTAAATTTTATAGTGTAATTTTTCGTCGGTCGGTTTAAGTGAACTCAGAACGTTAAATGAGAAAAAGATTTATGATCCTTCATTTATTTTGAAGATGTATTAGTATTTATTTTTTTAACATACAAGTACATGAATGCCATAGTATTAATACAAGAGTAATTTGAAAATGAAGTATAAAGGAATTTTGTTTTTTTTTTTTTTTAAAAGAAAGATAAAATGTTTTGTATTCCAAAGTATTTAAACTGTTAAAATCAAGAATTTTTTCTAGTTTATTTTTATTTTTTTTATTAGAAATTTATCTTAGCTTCGTGCAACAAAAATTTAGTTTTAAAATATGAGTATAGTGTATTGTCATGTGAGAAAATAAAATAAAATTTTCATATCCGTTTACGTAATAAAAAGTAAAATAATCATAACAGAAAATGAAGAAGAATATATTGATAATAGTTTTAGTTGCAAGAAAATTCTTAAATTTCCGAGAATTTTTAATATTCTTTCAATATTATTAACAAATGCATTCATATTCTGTATATTTATTGTGATATTTGATGCTATATTTATTCATCACTTTTTTGAATTATTTTATCGTATAACTGAGAAAGTTTTAAGATTTTTTATTTTTTTTTTATTAAGTAAAAGTCCTTCCCTTCCTAACTATGTATGCTATAATTTGGTCATTGTATAAAAGATTTCGATATATGATGAATATTGAAAAAAGGATAATGAACTCTTCGCAATGCAAACTAAACATTTTTGAAGTATTTTATTTAAATCATATTCTATAGTTATTACAAGTTTAAGGATTCGATTGTGAAAGAAGAAGACTGGCGTAATTCCATACCGCTATCTACGGGTAAAATCCTTTAAAGGAAGGAAATTCTTAGCAGATTAAAATGCCGAGCATACTTTCATTCAATTTCATTTTTCACTTTATTACTGTGTGTTTCGATAGTTCCCATTTGCCATCAATCCATCAATAAGATTAAAGATAGTGTACAATTTCTAAAAACTATTCTACAAGTTGTTCTTAGCTGAGCAAATTACATTGCAAACATTTTTTCTCTTTTTTAACATTTTACATATTTGTTTATATTTAAAAAATACGAAAGTAGAAAAAAATATAGAAAAAGAGATAATTGAGTATCTAAAAAAAAAAAAAAATTCTTAACTGTATATAGACTTTTGCTTTACAATGTAGTAATATGTAAAATTTTTATATTAAATGTCATATAAAAGATTTAAAAACATTAAGGATAAAAAAGTATTATGAAAACTATGAACTCCTTGAATCAAAGCTTAAAGTTTAAATGACCATCATATTCCATACAGTTCTTATATGACAACTCTGTCGGGAGTATTTTGTATTAAAATAATTTTTTTTTTTGGAAAGTATATTATAGTCCTTTAGATAATTTTTTTTTTTTTTTTTCTTGTTTTTATTTGTGTGTTTTTATTGTAATTTTTAGGTGTGGTTAGAAACAATTTATTTTATTTTTGTTATTTGTACTGTAAATAAAAAAGAAAAAACAAAAAAAAAAAAACACACAAACAATTTAAACTGTTTGTGAAGGACAGTAACTTATGCATCATATATCATCCTTAAACATGTAAACGGAAATAATGTCCTTCTTTTATAAAATTCTTTTGTTTTTTTAGATTTTGCTATGGTTGGACATTGGAAGGATACATAATTCTTTTTTGTTTTTTTTTATTTTATTTTTTATCAACATTTTACTGTAAAATTAAGTAAATCCTTTTTTGATTAGTTTAGCACTTAACTATATTATATGATATGTATATGCATGGACATTGATTTAATAGTCCAATATGCATATACATATAATATATAAATACAAGAATATTTATATGTATATAAATTTGTTACATATATGTTTTGTTATTCAGAATGAAATTGTGGTAGATACTTATTTATCAAAACATATTAAAAAAGAAGTCAAGGACAAAATCAAATGAAATGATTAAAATTTTTATTGCTTCTATATATTGAGAAAAGTTTTATTTTTCTTTAAATAATTCTATTGGATTAGTGAGCATATTCGATTTTAACAAGTTTAATCTAATATAAATTTTATATGGTTAATTTGTTTTTATACATATGTATTAGAATTGTGTCAAAGGAAAAATTTATAATATCATAGGTTTGTAATTTTATGTTTTTTTTTTATTTTATACTTCTTTAAGGAGTATAGGGCATTCAGATTACACAGATACATATAATAATATGGAATATTATAACGTAAAAAATCGTATCTTTATCTCTGTAAATTATAAAAAAGTTTGTTTGACTACCCAATTATTCACCGAAAATCTGCAAAATGATTATTAAAACTTTTCTCTAACTAAATTTAATTATGATGTTACAAATTCCTTAGAGTTAACATTTATAAATTACTTATGTATAGTTATTTTAATATCCGTCACTGTTTACATAAATACGTTGCAACATAGATTGAAACTGTGTGCATACAGAGATATTGTAAAAATTGTTGGTTGGTTTAAAGTTTTTATATTGTGTTATATTCATCAATATAATATCATTTTTTCACACAGTTGATGATAAAGCTTTTTTGGTTTTGGTTTTGTTTCATCTTTTTTCTATACATATATGTTACACCATTTTAACTTCGTTTTTGTTTCTCAACTATTAGATCAAGGACACATTTAAAATGGGTATTTAAGATATTATGACAAAGGAATAAAAAAATATAAAAACAAGAATACAATATTTTTCACTCAGTTTAGAACCAATTTAAGGATGTTGTTTTTTTTTTTTTTTTTTTTTAAGTTTTATTAAATTCTTTTGTCTATCTTTGATTAAGTGATAAAAAAAAATTACATTAAATTCATTTAAAAGAAAATGTGACAAGCATACAAAAAGAAGTTATAAAAATTGATTTTTTTATTTAACATTATAAGAATGTATGTACATTATATTACAAAAATGAAAATGAAAATTAAAGTACATACTTTTATTTTATTGTATTTTTTTTTTATTTCTTTAATTATTTAATGATCAAGAAAATAATTTCCAGTACTTACAAATGAAATCAGTATTTTATTGATTACTTATTGACATACCTGAAAATAAAAAGAAATAATAATTAGTAATCTGTTTATTTATCTAAATATATACATATGCATATTTATATAGTCTGATTTAAAATATTTTTTGAGTTAGTAAAAGCAGATAAGATTGAATTGCGATTAAGTATTAATTAATGTATTGAATCTAATTAAAAAAATTCTGCAGGTACTGGGAAGAACCAAAATCTTGCAAAAATTTGTTTTCACATAACGGTAAATTTATATACTAAATTTAATAAATTTTAATTTTTATATTGATTTGTAAATTTTAAAATATAATCTGGCGTTCATCTTAAACTGTTTATAGATATTTTCAAAATAAACGGACGGACTGACGAACAGAATAAAACTAGCCATAGTTATGAAAATGTTTCAAACATTTTTTTGAAAGATGAACTAAAAAAGAATTGTGAAGTTATATAAAATGCAAAGGTGATTTTTTGTTCAGAATCAGTTTTTAGAGGTATTTGCACCTTTATACGTAATCATGTGTATTTTGTTTGTTTTTGAGGCGTAAAATTGTCATAAAGTGTTACGAAATTTAAAATATTTTTAATTTGTGCATTGGGCGAGATCTGTGTTAATATATGTTTCTGTTAAATGACCATTAAGATCTTCTTCTTTTTTTCGTTTTGCATTGCATTTTAACCATTAATTTTCTTAAAATTTATTAGTTTAAGCGGAATAACTTAAATAATAATTGTTTTATTAATTTTAAGTATACTTTACTCAACCTTTTAAAGTACGCTTTTATTTGTTATGCTACCTATCTGTTTTATATTGGACATACATTTATGTTACAACTTTAGAATTGGCAATGTAAGAATTTATTCGGCTTATAAAGTAATACACTATTACGCGATGGCGCTCATTTATGTATATAATCGTAAAAAAATAAAAGACTTAAAAATTTTTAACGTGATGCCCTACAGCTGGCGTCGCTTCTAGCGTTATTTCTAACATCGCGTTTCTAATAAAATAAAGACCAAATGCTAGCGTCGCTTTATAACCAACAACCAATATAAAATAAAAAAATAAAATTTATTGTCAATGCGAGTAAAAGTAGAAAGTTGCTCTACTCTAGCGTAGCATTTCTATTTGGTCAAGTTCCATTTAAATCAATGTATTCTACTAAAACATCAAAGCGACACTAGAAGCGACGCAAGCATTGGGTTATCACTTTTAGCGAATCATAGTAAATTAAAAACATCATTTTACATTTTTGACATTTGTGACACTTTTGTCAGAAGTCAAAAATAAAACGTTAAAATGTTCTGTTCGAAATATGTTGTATTCTTAAAGTTTATTAGTAATTTTTTTTTTTTGAAACAAAATAATAAATATTAAGTTAATATTAGACAGAATTTTTGTTCTATACATACAGAAAAACAAAAATTTTGTATTATTTACAATATTTATTTGTACCATACAATAAAAGTTAAATAAATTTGAAAAAGACAATTGCTTTCATTAAGATTTGAAAATATTTAATTTGGAATTTTTGAAGAAAATGTTAATTCTTCCCGACAAAAAATCTTTAATTTAATGCAAAAATTGTGCTCATAACTATTTGGTATATTTTCCATTTTATAAATTTTTAGTTTCATATTCAAAAAATTATTTAATATAGAATTTATTAAAAAATATTACATAATTTGATTGAAGAAATGCCAATATTTTATGACCAATCAAGTTCTTTAAACTTTTATTTATTACGGAAGTGATTGTATAAAATTTATTTTAAATTTGAACTTAATGAATATTATTTCTTTCAGTCATTTGGAAAATATAATTTTTTAAACATGCAAGATTCTATATATGGGTAAAAAAACAAAATCAAATAAGAATATTTTACATTACTTTTCAAAAACATAACAGTACATATGTACTAAAAAAAAAAAAACATGCAAAAAAGAATTATTCAAATGCGTTTTAAAAGTTTTTTTTTTAATAGACGTTTTAAAGAGTTATTAAAGTTGTTGAAATTATAATGATATCATGTCATGTTACTCGATAATTATGAACTCAACAACAATTTGTTGCCTTTAATGAGAGTTTAAAAATATAATAGAAAAAAAAAAAAAAATTATTTGAAAAGAATAAAATAATAAAAAAAAAACATTATTTAATATTATGCAAATTTATACTTAAACATTATTATATGCATACAATGTTATACAGCATAAAGCCAAATAATTAGAAAAAAAAAATGAGTATATGCTACTATACACACTTTAACTTTAACTTTAACAAATTTTTTTTTTTTGTATAAAAGATGAAAGGCAAAATTTAAATATTTGTAATTTACAACTAAAGGGTATTACCTTTATTTTATTTTTTTTCTGTTTTGGTTATATTAGGCTCTCTTTGTAATTTTTTTTCTACTATTTTTAAATCAAAAGTTTTTTTTTTGTTGTACTGTATATAGCACCTGCCTTACGTAATTTTTAAAAGAGTGGAACAAATATATTATTTCAAAGAAAAAAAAACAAAATTTCTTTTGAACATGTACATGTACATGTACACATTTATTTTTGAACATTTTTATTTGGAATAAATTACAAAAATAAATATTTTGACTTATGAGTAAATTTTTTTTTTTTTTGTTCCTAAGGAAGGTTGGAATCTTCCAAAGACACCAATAATTCCCTCTTGCTAGTGTCAGATCCTTACTGACCAAACCCGCCTCCCTTTTTAGTCAATATAATGGGATGAAACCCCCATTTGGCAATGCAGTATATTGTTTGGGAAGTAGGAATAAGAAAGGATAGGAAATTAGGATACGGAAACATTGAATTGGGAGTTGGAATGTAAGGAAACAATGAATCCGCTTATTATTAATACTATTTTGCAAAGAGTGACTGTAGCAATTAACAGTTACAACATGCAGTAGTATATAACACCTTCGTGCATGACGTAATAATGGAAGTCAACTCCATAATGTCACTATAGCAACTATTATTATTGGTTTTAGTATTAATTATTTATTATTATTATTTACTATACAGAGTCAGGGCCATGAGTGGAACTTATAAAAAATAAAAAGGATAATTTTTGTAGTAATCGCTATACAAATATATTTTGTGGGGAAATGGTCAAAAAAAACTAACTAAAGATTTACAAATCTTAAGTAAATTTCGTAGAACTATAGTTTGGACCATACTAAGTTATAAAAAAAAGGCTCATAATGGAATATTGTTTGACTTACGAATGTAGTGATAGACTAATAATAAGTTAGAAAAAATTTATAAGTTTATATAAAATTTTTATCTATAAATACTTTAGTTAATATTAAAGTATTTATAAAAAGTTTTTGAAAAAACTATTGGTGGCTAAACAATAGGAAAAAAGCATTATAAATTGAATTAGATATTCAGAAGTTCCTTTAACAAATTATTTTTTATCTTTCGTTTTTTTTTTTTTTTTATTTAAGATTTAACACTATATACAGTAGCCTTTCATAAAAGAAAATAATATAAATCTTCTTTTTTTTTATACTATACGAGTATATATAGTTAAAAATAGTTTATTTTTGATGTTTTTATTTTTTACACAATATTAATTTAACACGTTATGTAAGTTAGTATTGCCATCTATAATTAAAATATTTATTTACAAGTGCGATATTTCATAAATTTTCAGAGTTTTTAACAATTTGTTATTATACTAAATTAAAAATAATAAAATTTAGACAACTATTAACAATTATGAAGTAATAGAGACGTCATGTTAACTATTGTATAGAAATTACTTTTGTAGAATCAATTATTGAATATAATATACGATATATTAAAATACATTAAAATGTTTCACTTAGTTGGCAATTAAGAAAAATGTTAAAATTCAATAACACTACTTTTCAAACTTTAAAAAATCAAGCATTCGACACCTGAGCGAATTGAAATAATAAATAATAAAATTAAAGAGTTTTAATTTAGAATGTTTTGGTTCACCTATCAAAATTCTTGGGTACTTTCATAGGATTCATTTTAGAGATCATTTTACCAAAGGCTTTACATGTACGTTCTAAAGTTCTCTTGTCAAATAAAACGATTTCTTTGATTTTGAGAATGCAATAAATATTAAGGATAAAATATAGTTTTTTTTTTGTCCCGCTAACGTGTTAAAATGAAATGTAAACTTTCATTTTGTTTTTATTTTATTTTTTTGGTTTGTTTGAAAAGCGTGTATTCATGAAGCGTGATTTTTAATTATATATAACGGTAAATGATAAAAAATAAATAGGTACATAAAATATAAAAAAAAAAAAAAAAAATATGGACAAAGTAAATTATAAAACCGTAGAAACTATTTTTATTTTTTAAAATTTTAATAAATTTTTTACTTTGTTTTTTTTTTTTATTCTTCATTAATTCTTGTATTCTTTGCACGAAACAATTGTTGTATGAAACTTAATTTAAGTTTTTTTCATTTCGTTTTTCTTTAAGATTTTTAGTTTTTCTTTTTTCGGCATACTTGAGCCTAAATACAAGTAGGTATACAAAAAAAAAAAACAAGTAAACATAAATTATTTAAAACGGTAAAAGAGGAAGATGATTTCATTATTACCATTCTTACTAACCATGTTTGGAGTTGCACAAAAAAAAAAATAAAATTTGTTTTCTATAAATATAAAATATGAGTTATTGGATATATGAAGAAGTTTTAATTTAATTTTATTAAAGTTATATTTTATATATTATGTATATATGATGAGATCATTTATTATATCTAAAACAAAAATTCCAAATAAAATATACGTATTCCAAAATTTTGTTCAAATGATATGGGTCTTTAATTTCCGTACTTTATATTTTTATGTTTAGAATAATATATTATTGATATTTTGTGTTAATTAAATTGTCCAACGCTTATAAAAACAAAAGGAAAACCATTATATAAATCAAATATTTTATAACTATATTGCAATTTATAATTACAAATATATGACAATTAATTAAAAAAACTGGAAAATGTAAATAAATAAACGAATCATTTGATAGTAAATTAAGGAGGAGGAGGTTTGCAATATTTACATCTTTTGAATCAATTTAAGATAATACTATATATACATATACATGAATGCAATAGGAAAGAAGTGACGCTGTTAATCCTGAATTATTTTAAATAATTTAACTTTTCTTCTTGATTAATTCTTCTCTTACGAAATTTGGAGGATTATATAGAAAACCTTTAAATCATTTCAATGATATACATTTAGGACAGCCGTTTCTCATAAATATATTGACTGTATAAAAACTTTAAATTTAAATATTGAATGCTTCTTTAAGTTATGAAACAAATGGTATAATTTAGAAAAAAAACAAAAGAATATTTATCTCACTTCTTACTTAAAAGGTTCGCTCTTTAATCTACAAACCATTATACTGTGTCAGTTTAGTGAGAGACGATAGGGTGTCCTATTATTTTAGTAACATACAAAGATAAACCTATGTGACAACAAATCTTACACATGAAGGCTATTTATTTCATTTTATTCCAAGATTACAATCTTTCTGAACAAAAAAAAACATCCACGTCCACCACAGAACCGATCTCTGGAAAAGAAAAACTTAATATTTGTTTTTTTAGTAGAATTATTTACATTATATAAAAGTTATATTATAATACTTATTATATAAATATGTGTATATATATGGATATGAATCATGTATTTAGCTGTATTATATGTATATTTATACATTTTATATATTATCATTATATTATATATTATATACATTTTATTATATTATATTACATTTTATGCACAAAATTATAACATTGAAAAAAAAATTTTTTTCAACATAAAATAAATTTTATAGAAGATTGCCGGATCAAAAATTTTTCTATGAAAAAGTTGTTATTCTTAACTCGTAATGCTCGTAAAAAAATATAGAAATGGTCCCAGTAAAATGGTACTTGGGGCTGACGGATTTCTACCAAAAGTTTTTCAATTCGAAATATTTACGCGTCAAAAACTTAAATACGTTGTACTTTTACGTTACATGTATGCGATCGGTAAAAAACAAAAATTATTCCAGAAGGATAAATAAATAAAAATAGTTAAATATGGATTTTCGTGAATTAAAAAAATATATATATATTTATTTATCTACATCGTCATTAAATATACTTGTGTGTGAGAATGTCTCATGTCAATTTGAAGTGTCAATCAAAGTCACAAAAATCTTCCGTAAAATTTGATTAAAATTTAGTTAGTTATTATTTTTTTTTAATTATACACCATCTTTTTCATGAGTATATTTTATTTTGAATCTTATTTCAAATTTCCATTTAAAAAATGCTTAAAATTTTTTAAAATAAACTAGAAAAATTTGTAGAAAATATGCAAAAAAAAATTTTTTTTTAAATCATAGCTGGAAAAATCAAATTATAAAGTAAACAACAAATAAAGAAAGTAAGATATGGACATTGTCATGTAAATGTTAAATTTATTATTAGAAATCAAATAAATATCATATTCAATGATGCAATAAAAATTAATAGACATATTATTTAATAAAAAAAAAAACAAAAACTTCATGATAATCATTAATCAACAAAAACACAATCCATTGTATTAATATGAATCAAAGACTTTAAGTGTAATGAACTGTACTTTGTTCTAAATATCTAACTTATGTTATTATTGTTAAATAAAAACACATAAAATAAATCTGACCAATACGGAATACCAATAATCAAATATTAATAACGGAAATTACCTTTTTGCATACTCAATTAACCTAGGTTTAAAAACAAAACTTAAAAAATGTCTTCAATGCAAAACTCATTCAATCAAGTACAATTTAATTTAAATTCAAATTAGAATTTGAAAATTTTTAAACGGAAATTTATATGTGGTTAATAAAAAAATTTATTTTGACTAAAATGAGAAGTTATTTAAGTATCTATACCTATATAATAGATATATTTATATACAAAAATGTATATTTAAAATAACAGTATCTAATTACAATAAATACAATGGATTTTTTTTACGAATTCATTCAAAAAAGAATAGGTAAAACAAGTATGAGTGTGTAGTTGAATGTGTCAATACTGGGATATCCGTACGATTATAAATTATCATATCATATCTTTTACAAAATTTTAGATATCTGACTTAAATATATAGTTACTAAGATGTATTAATGTAAATTTTGGAGTTGTATGACAGATATTTGAACCTGTTACTGTAGAATAATCAAATTTTGCAGAAGACGTTAGAATAAAAACTTAACTCCTTTTCACAAAATTTTTGATATCTAGCTTCAATAGACACAAAATTATTTTTAAAATAAAGAAAGAAGTAGTAAGACAGCTAAACGAATCGTAACGCTTGTCGTAACTTGTTCAATTTCAATAGCGAAACTAATAATTTGCCGGAATCTTTTTATTATTAGCACAGGCAGGTTTTATACTTTACCATATCTATGTCGATATTGTATAGACAAGATACTTTATCATATCTATGTCGTCTGTTTTAAGGTGTTACAAACATAATGGCAAATTTATTATAAACTAAGAACTACATTCCGACGGATTTAAAAAATTTTTTTTAATTAAATCTTTATATTCTATATGAAATGCAATTTATTATTAATATTTGTTATGTGTTGTTAATATTATATACTTTGTAATAAGTTAATATTGGTTAACCAATAACTAATTTTTAAAGTTGGACATTAAAAAATGCCATCAGTTTTATTTTTACCTATTTTCCTTACTATTATTATTATCTGTCAGATCAATAAAAAAATATATGCACATATTTTGCATATATGTACAAATACATAGACATAGTGAGAATTGTAATTGAAATGAAATTGCGGTAACATTATTAATGTAAATACAATTGAGGGATATGAGGGGCAAAGTAATAGAGTTATTGATTAAAAATACTTTATTAATGCTTTTATTTAATTACTTTAAGATTTTATTTTATTTACTTTTTTTATTTTATTTATTTTATTTTATTCAGGGCTTACAAGAACTTAAAGAGAAACCGAACGAACACCATTAGCCAGTAAAAGACTAAAATATGCGAGACCAAATAGAGAGAGCATTAATAGAACTTTGAAGCCGTTGTGGAATGAATTACTCTATCTACTATTTTATTGATAAATCTCATTGCCGTTTTGGAAGTTTTTCATTTTTCATATATATGTGTATTATAATACTCTATCTTTTGTGAAGCGTATATCAAATTCTAAATTTCATAAAATTATAAATTTTATTTTGGTGAAAAGCTATCCAATTGTATTCTAATTTAAAATTAAATCGACAATTATTATATTATTCGTTGCAAATAAGAAAGCCAACTACTAAATTATCGTCGTGATTCTCTTTCGGTCTTGAATATTTCACTAGGGTGTATTTGGGATACCAAAACAAATAAAAACTTGTTCTAGAGAGGGGAGGAGGTCGATTTTTCTGGATTCTTAAGATAATGGGATCTAAAGTTTTTTTTTAAGTGAATAAGTTGTTAATAACTTTGATACAGCATCAGATGTCTTTGAATTTCTAAACAATGTCTTTCCATATTTAATATCCTATCCTTCAAAAGTTATGACCGAATAAGACTTTTTATTCGTTTCAATTTTTCTACCAATTACTTAGTACTCAATCAACTTTTTAAAAAGACTAGAATTGTTCACTCGCTCTTAGTCTTAATTCATTTTTCGGATATAATTTAAGCAAACAAAAATTCTATACAATGAAATTATCTGCATTATGTGTTAAGTTGTACAATTTTTAATGATAAACATGTTTGAAATTTATCCATGTGTGTTTAAACAGATACTATGAATATTTAAAAGATAGAAAACATGCCTTGAAAAACAATAAATGGGAAGTTTAAAATAATTAATTATCAAATTGTTAGAAAAAGATGGGGGAATAAAAAGAAAATATAATTTATGAAAACATTGAAAATTTAAATTCAATTTTAAATGTAGTTAAATGTGTTGCATGATTTATGATATATTTACTTTAACATTAATTGCAACTATACAAATTATTATAAGTATATACTTATTATATATTTTTTAAGTATCTAAGTTTAATATTATTTCTTTTGTAGATAAAATTAATTGCCATTAAAAATTAGATTGGATTTAATTAAAATGTTTAGTAAATTTAAATATTTTATATTTAATTAATGCAATTGTTAGGAAAATTTTTAAATTTAAATATTATATTATATACTTATGGATTTGTGATTCTATTTTTTAGCAATAGAAATAAAATAAATTGGCAAAAAATTAAATTAAAATAATTAAAGGTTATTAACTTATTATTATAAGTTATAGGTATAAGGTAAGTATGTATGTATATATTCATTATTTTTATTGCTGCAAATTTTAAGCTTACTATTTATTATTGATTACTGTGTTTTGTTTGTTAGCTTATTTCATGCCCATACCCAACCCATATTTTCAATATTTCGTGAATTGAATTGTGATCTTAAAGAAAATTATTTGATGGTACAAGAAAATATTTTTATATTAAAGGCAGTAAAAACTTAATTAATTTTAACTGTCATTAAAAAAATATATTTTTTTTTTATGTTATATTAGAAAATGCTGTTCTAAAATTTTAAACGAAAAAAAGAATTTTAATAAGTAATTAAAATACTTTTCGGTTTTATAATGTTTTAATAATAAAAGAAAAATATTTTTAGTACATTTTTGAAAAATTTGTTTATTAGTTTTAGGTTTATTAGTTTAGTCCGTCTTTCAGCAATGAAATTTTAACTATGGGTCGATCTCTTAAGAAGATTATAAAGTTGTGGAACATTCCTTATGCAGTCTCATATATTACGATGCTATAGCTTCTCAAAGTTGGAAAAATACCCTTTTTCGCTGATTAATGTTATACTATCCACACGTAATAAAAGTTTGATTATTTATTTATAGGTATTCAGTGCAATTGTTATAAAATATGATCGTTTTCGTTTTACTTATGTTACCTTAAAGTTTAACGTTGAGTGCCAGACTTTGTAGGTATAGTCTAATTTACTCTGCATATCCCTAAACTTATAAGAGAGTGGACATATATCGTTTGCATAATCTTAATCTTGTAGTTGATATACATTAAGATTCATGTTATTCCTAGTCCTTTTTATTCAGACTTCTTTCACAAGTTATGTTTATTTTTGAATTTGGAATTTTAAAATTAGTTTTATGTATTAGATTTTAGACTATTTTCAAACTTAATCAATTTATTTTAATTTAAGTTATAATTATATAGGGAAAATAAAAATGGTTACCAATAATATAGAAATGTTTAATTTAAACAAAAAAATTTTTTTTGTAAAGTTTTTTTGGAAAATAAAAGAAAAATTACTAAAACTATACTTTTTTTTTATTATCAATTTTAGCATATCAAGAACATTTAATTTTCAATCAAAATTTACAAGCAAATTTTAAGTTCAGATAATTAATAATAATATTCTAGAAATCTTTTTAAATCTTTATGTTGTTATTTTCATAAGTCAGGTCCAATGAGAGCGGGGAATTTTTGAGAAATCGCACAATTGTATCAAATGAATTTATTGGAGATTATGCCTAATGACAGCGACGCCGCCGTAAAAAGGTGCCGTCTTTTAAAGTTTGAAAAACTTCTAATTTTCCAATTAAGTTTTCAGAATATCTACGTATATGCAAGATGTGAATTAGGAGAATTTTTTATAGTTGGTTACAAAATTATACGTGGCCGAAATGAAATTCAAAAATAAAATAAATTAATATTAAATTTTAATTGGTTGGCTTTAAAAAAATAAGCACCGATATTCTAGACGACTTATAATATGAAAAGTATCACTGACAGAATTCTGCAAGACACTAAAGCGGTGCCTTTTTTTTATGCGATGTTATGTTAAATGTCAAAAAACATCGTGTGTGGTTTTTTTGCAAGACTTTTCCTGTGAAGCCACGACAAAATAATTTAATTATACGTATCACCTCTGCTATTCTTAGTTATTTAAGTTGGTTTTAAGTTATTTTTTGAAATTTTTTTTTTTTAAATAAAAATGGGCGTAGAAAAAGAACAGTAAGTAAACATTAAAAAAACGAAATTTTCTTTTGGAACATTATTTTATAAAGTTTGTTTGTTTGTTTGTTTGTGAAGTTTTGTTTTATATTTATTTTATAATTATTATAGTACAAAAATTACAAATGTAAAGCAGCTTTGAGCTGTTAGTAAAGTTAATGAAGGATAATCTAGACGTTTTCTATAATTTATTTTGTTGTTTTTTAAAATTTAAGTGCTTTTATGATATTTTGTTTAAGTTCATGTACAGTTTTTTTATTAAATATTATTTTATTATAATTTATCACTAATTAATTGTTTTCTATTTATTTTACAATCCGCACAAAAATATAATTTTATTTAACTATCTAACTATTTAAAACAAAAATAGAAAAACTTCTTTCTAAAAAAGTACATAAATTTTTCTTTACATTTAAATATTACAAAATTTTAATTTAACAGTACTCAAATTTAAAGTATATACTACCAACATAACAAAAATTTACATCGTGCGTCTTCCAGAAATGACAGACGGAACTAGACGAGACATGATACATTTTTTTTTATAACCTCAGTGATAAGTTTAAGAAAATATGAGTGAAAATTTAAGAAAAACAAGATTTTAAAGAACTAGATTTAAAAACAACAAAATTTCGTAAATATAGAACTTCTAAGTCTCTAATTAAAGTTAAATAAGTAAGTATTCACTTAACAAAATTACTTCGTAACACATTTTTAAGATGTTTTACTATATTGAAAAAAATTTCATTATTTTAAGCCCAATAAACTGATCATTTTTCTTTTACATATTATTTAAAATAACTAAAGGTGTTTAATACACCGGTCCGATCATTTTATCCGATTATGAACATTTTTCTTTTATAAAATTTTTTTTTCTTTGATTACTTAATAGATTACTTTTTACGATGATTACTTTTTTTTAAAATCTTTTATAATTTACATAATCTTTAATTTCAACAATTTTTGCTCAAAGATAATAATAAATAAAATTTTTTTCTTAAATTAATTTTTTTTTTTTTTTTTTAATTTTCATAATTGCTTAATTCTATCATAAAGTTTTTATCTTGTATCAGTTCATAATTATTTCAATTAATTTCATTTAACTTTTTTAGATTAAAAATGTTTACTTTTAAATAATTTCCATATACTGTAAAAAGTCTGGAAAACAAAATAAAGTTAAAAATGAATTTAAGAAAACTATTGTTAATTTTTTGGAACGTGGTCGTATCGTATATTAAAAGTCGTATTATTCGAATAGCATAAAATGCATTGTAAAGAATTAAAGAAGAGTTTATTAGTGAAAAACAAAAATTTACTCTATGAATTTATATAAAAAAAAAATAGAAAAGCCAAGAAATATAAAAACAAAAAGAGTTATTATTTAAAAAAAAAACAAAAATTGTGTTAAATATTTTTAAATAATGAAGAAGTTTTTTTTTTGTTTTTTGTGTTTTTTTTTTTTTTGGTTTTGTATCTGATTGTACAATTCAATCCCATTGAATGCAAATTTATCGTTGATGTTTTTGTTGAATGTTGTAAAAATTTTGTTGTTGTTGGGTATAATGTTTTTAAATCATACAATGTAATTTAAGAAGGCACAAATTTTTTTTTTTTTTAAAACCATCTCTTCATTTCTTATAGATAATTTTCTTCAAAAAAAAAAAAAAAAAAAAACAAAAAACAAAATAAAATACGAGCCATTCTTAAAAAGTTTAACTATTTGTAAGATTCTTAAAGCACATCTAAAAATTTAAAAATAATAAACAAAAAAACAGAATCCAAAAAAAATTTTTTTTTTTCTTGTTTTTTCATTTTACAATGTTTGCTTTTATGAATACTTAATTTTGTTAATAATATATACTTGTAGAAGAGAGTAAAAAAAAGTACAATATTTATTTAGTTGAAGAATTCATGATGGAATTAAAAAAAAAAAAAAACAAAAAAAAAATTGTTGAATTTAAATGAAAATATGATGTTGTGTTGTATTGCATTTTTTTGTTTTTTTTTACAAAATTAACTAAAGAAGTTTTTAAATAGTTTGAAAAAATTTCGAAAATTTTTTTTTTTTTGATATATTACTTTTTTTAAAAAATTTTTTTATTGGATCAAATTTGAAAACGTTTAAATATAAAATAATTTAGTATTTTTATTTTTCGAAAAATTGATTTATTTGTGTATGCTAAAACTAAAAATATTTGTAATAATTTTAATGGGAGTAACAAAAAAAGAAGGTAAAAAAAAAAAAAACATTCAAAATAATTAAATTATGTATAAAAATTTTATTTTTGTTACTATATGAAAAAAACAAACATTTTATTAGATTTATTCCATTTCCAAGGTAAAAATTTTATGTAAGGTTTATTTTATGCAAGACTTTTACTTTTCTATACTTATAGTAATTTATACTGTATTTTTTTTTTCCTGTTAACAATTAAAATAAGATACAAGAATTAAAATAATTATTTGTGATATTTAATTTTTTTTAGTAATTTTACTTTTTTTGGGAAAAGATTGCTATTTCCTCGGTTCCGACATTGAGACGATACTTAAATATTGGGATATATAAACTTCTATGAAATTTCATTTTCATTATTTTACTTCTGAAAAGTTGTAAAAATTTAAAATAAAAGTTTTCATGTGTTATATTTTTTTATTCGATACTACTTCAATTTTGAAAACAATAGAAAATTCTGATTAAAAATATAATTTAAATTAGTGAAAGTGTTAAGTGTTCTATCTTTAGTGGTATTTGAAAATATAGCAATTATAATTATTTCCTTTTTATTTTATTTTTCGAAAAAATTTTGACATATTTGTTTATTTGTTTCACTTTGTCCATCCGTAATTTGAATTGGAAGTTTTTACTTTCTGTATAGCTCCGACACATTTTTAATTAGAACTATGCAAATTTTCAAAAAAAAAGACCAGTATTGTTTTTTATACCTCACCTTGTTTAAGAGTTTTTAGGGTTAAAAATTTCAAATTTTCTATTTTTAAACAGTTTTAACTTAGACAAATGTGAAATTAAAATTTCAACAATATAATTTTATATTCGTTAATGGGTTTTCTTATATATAAAAAAGTTTTTCTCGATTTTTCAAATTTTTTTTTCTTTATATGAAATTTTAAGAAATTTTGTGTACAGTCACAATATTCTAAACCATTTTTACGATTTTCTTGAAAATGTACGCCTTTAAAACTTCTGCCTTGCCTTTTTTTTTCATTTCTTTTTTGTGTTTTAGCTAAATGATTTCATTAAGTACTGTCTGAAATTCTATTAATTTTCTAAAAATATTTTCAAATATTTTTTTTGCACTTTAAATTTAATTTTAGTATAAAATTTTCAAAATGTGTTGGAAAAGTTATAAAAAATAAACCTTAAAAATTGTTACACAATTAAGGGTATTATTTTTTAGGCTGAAAAATATTTGAAATTTTATTTAAGGGCTAAAAATATTATTTATTGAACGAACTAATAGCTGTATAATATATAAAAATGACTGTTGGCACAGATTGTGGTTAAAATTTATTGTTTTTATAATACATTCTTGATAAAATTTGATCTCTGACAGGCTGAAATCTTTCACTACTTTTAATTTTTAGTTTTTCCACCAAGAATATGTCTAATCTCCTATTCCATAAATATTAACAGGCGGCAATTTGAAAAAATTGAATCAATTATCTTATAGGAAATATTTTTTGTACATTTATTGACACGTGACAAAATTATTCACAAATTTGTTATATTTTCACTGCAATTCTGCATAATATTTGGAATGATACAGAAATTCTCAAATTATAATTTTTTGTTTATAAATTGTCAGATTGTCATTATCTATTAAATATCTATCACATTATTATAAGCTCTTTTGTAGTATGTATATTTAAAATGAAAATACGATTATTTTGTACCATATGTAGTTAAAAGCTTAACATAAACTAAGATTGTAAAAGTATTGTACTAAAAAAACAAGAAGTGAAAATATGCGAAATTAAAAGAAATGCATTTAAAGATTTTTTTTTTCAGATTAAGAAAATGAAAATTTAGTAATTGGTTTGTTGTTTTTTCTTTTTTTTTTTTTCAATATTATTTGTTTTTTTACTTTTAGTTTTAATCTATTGTTATTAAACAACTTGTTACATGATTTTTACTTACATAACTTTCACGTGAATAAATAATAGTTAAAATTTATATATTAAAGGTGGAATTTATTTTCTATTATAAATTTATACAAAAATCACCATCACTCATATAATACATAATATGCATTTTTTTGTTTTGTTTTGTTTTGTTTTATAACAATGTATTATTGCGAAATAAATATTTATTTATCTGTTGAATAAAACATGAGGTAAATACAATACCCATCAATATAATTATTTCATTGAAGAAAACATAATTAATTTTTTTTTTGTTGTTTTTTTTTTTTTTTTTTTTTTTTAAATACTAATAAACACTTGTAACATACTTACAATATAATGAACATAATATGCAAAATATAATTTTTTTTTTTGTACTTGTAAATTGCATGTAATTTCAGTTTAAACCCACAATTTATTTACTGGTAATTTCTAAATATTTTGTAGGCTGTTAATTTAAAGTCGAATGAATTCGATTTCGATTGAAATATGAGGCTGTTACAAAAAAAAAAAAAAAAAAAAATGGTTATATGAAGGTATTAAAGAGGAAAAATAGAAAAAAAACAAATTGAATTAATTCTAATTTATTGAATTGAAAAATATAAAAATGAAAAAAAAAAATATAGAATTACATAAAAAATAAACATGAAATTTTCATTTGTTTTTTAAGCATGAAAATTATGCATATATTTTACAGTACAAATTTACAGTAAATAACTACTTAATTAGATAGTATATATATTTATACAAATATTAAATATAAAATTCTGTTCAACGTACATTAATTTAAATAATTATATTCTGAATATTATAAGAAGTGTACAAATATATTATTTTAAAAGTTAGATGAACTTTATATTTCAATTATTTCTTCATGTCTTGTTTTTATAGGTGCAAAATTAAAATCACCATTAAAAATTAATTTTTACTATATTATTTTCTCATTTTCTTTCCTTTTATGTTATATATAATAAAAAGGTTTTTTATTATATAATATCCAAATTTTTACTTTCCTAGTATCATTTAACTTATTTAATTTTTTGATTGCTATAATGTTCTTCGCTTTTTTATTTAGGAAAACATTTTAAAAGATTAGAATATTGCAATATTACAAAACCATCAGCTACTAAGGCCATTATAGGTCGAATACTGATATAAAATTATACGCAAATATTATTTATATTTTGTTTATATTAAGGGTATTCACGAGTTGGTGCAAAAGTGCAAATTTTTTTTGCACCCTAGCACATATTTGCACCAACTCGTGAACAACCCTAGCATAAATTTTTATTGAACTGTCAAATATCGTTGAAGTGCTTGTTTTGTTTACATAAAAATTTAATATGCCTACCAAAAATTTCAGATATTTGTATATCTTCATATGCTTGACTTAATAAATAATCAGAAATAATTTTTTTTTCACTTTTTTTAGGCATTTTTTAAATTTTTATCTAATATAGCGCTTATAACTTTGCAATGGTCTTGCACAAATATGCAATAGGGTTTAGGTCTTGCATAGTCTTGCAAAAATTTTGCACTTTTTTATACATGAAAACAACAACAAATTGTGCACTTTAACTATGTCAAAAAATTGAAATATGCTACGGTGCAAAATTTTGCACTTGTGCAAGACCATTTTGCACCTACTCGTGAATACCCTTATTATATGTTATATATTTACATTGTATTTGATAGCAAGAGGGATTTGCTTTCAATTAATAAAACAGTTGCTACCTGTCCAGAATTTTAACCGGTGAATAAGTCAGGTGCTTAACTACTAGGCTACCGAGACTCCCTTAAAAGATTAGATATTTATTTATTTATTTTTGAATATTACAAATCACATTATATTAATAATCAAATTAAGTTTTTTCTTTCTTTCTTAGATATTTATTTATTTATTTATATTAATATTACATACATTAATGTAGTGCAATATTATTGAACGATTGGCTACTAAGGCCATTATAGGTTTTTATACTATTATTAAATTATATACTAATATTATTTATTTTATTTATATTATATACTATATATTTACATTATATTAGGTCGTAATAAGGGGGGTATGTAAAGAAAAAAACTAACGACCTGTGCAGGGACCGAACCCACACTCCTTCGGTTAATACGCCACACGCCTACCCACTAGGCTACCGAAGCCCCCTTTCGTAGATATTATAAACCAAAAAAAAATTTTGTATGATAATTTTGAATAGTATATTTTTAGGCGTAAAATAATAGAAATCAATTTTTTTCGATTATGTTTATGAAAGCTTTTATCAAATTAAGTGAAACAATTACAATAAACTTAGAGCGCATAATTAAAAATTAAAAATATTTTCGATTTATAGTATTTTTGTTACATGTAACCGATAGTTAAGTATATTTATCAACTTTATATTAAGATAACTTTCTTCAATAACGGCCGGATAATTCTGAAATAAATTTCTCTGGATATTTTCATATCAACTATACAATCATACAAATACTATAATTTTTCTCAAATAATTTCATATATTATTTATTTTCGATTTCTCTGCTAACTGGTAAAGCTTACAACAACTATTTAAATATTTAATTCATTAAATTCGACAATTTGATCGTTTAACTGCAATTATTCAGTGTTTTTAAAATTTTTTTTTTTATCAAAATAAAAATAAAATAAGAAAACAAATAATATTTCTTTAAATTTAAATTCATTTAATTTTACATATCTTTAAATTAAAATTTTTTTTTATAATTTAAACTTTAATATTGATATGAACTGGTAAATTTAAAGTGTAAAAACTAATAAACATTTAAAATTTATGATTAATTTTAACACTATATACGAGTAATATAAAAGTTATTTTGTTTTTATAATTAAGATGGCAAAACAAAATGTTTTGTCTTTTAACAACCTGATGCATTGAAATATTATAATATATTTACACATATATATATACATATACATAGTCTTTTCTATCCTTCATTTTATAGTTACTCCAGACAGGTTGGATGAACATAAATTGCAAAGGCAACTAACTTCCTGTTTAAATTCATTAAAATTTCTCTTAATATCACTTTGTGTTCAAAAAAAAAAAAAAAAAAACAAAAAAAAACAAAAAAAAAAAAAGCACTGTTGTGATAACATATTTCCGTACTAAATTCATTTATGTTGTGTTATGCTTTAAAATGATCACAAGTGAATGTTGTAATTTGCATGTTTCTATATGAATGTATGTTTATATGTATTATGTTAAAAGCTTTATGTAATATGCAAGTAACTAAAAAATTTACAATCACCTAACTTTTAGATTGAAATATTTGACTCTGTTGTTGCGTTTCTGCTACTATATCAAAAAGGTGGAATAATAAACCTATACTACATATTCCATTATTAAAATATCACAATTTATTTCTTAATTATTATAACAAAAAAATTAAAGCAAAAAAAACAACAAACATACATACAAAAAGGGTGGATAAAATTATGATGTTAAAGGGTGTTACTATAGGTAGCTTTTCAGTATATGTTGATTTAATATTGATGTTATTTACAGCCTACTACATAATTATTCTTTATGTAAAAAAAAAAAAAATAATATTAAGCAACATTTAAAAATATAAAAACAATATTTTACATTTTTTTTTTTTACAATAATAAGCCATAGTCTACAAAATATTTTGAAGGATATTTTCAACAATTAAATGAATATCTTCGATCAGGGACGTTTATAGAACAAATAATAAATACGTATATAAGAAGTGTTATTTTATCCAAAATTTTAATTGAAAATTATCATTATTTATTCATGCAAAATATTTTTTGTCTCATTTATTAAAAAACTTATATAAGAAAATTATAAATTTTATGAAGAAACTTTTACAGGTATAAGTAAAGTATGTATATATATTTTTTTAATTTAAACATTTCATGGAAAATTTCAAATTGCATAAGAAACTGTAAGGCTAAATTTAAAAGGAACTTAAGGTACAAACATTTTTGCAATTTAAATTAAAAAAAAAAAAAAAATCTGTAAGAAAGACTTATTTCGTAATTTGTAATCAAAGTACCACCAAAGATTAATTTTTTTTCCCTATGTACAATTTAAAAGCTTTCAGTTATCTCGTGTTTTATAATCTTTTATAATGGCTGTATGTATAATCACTTAATTAAGAAAAAATACAAGTTAAATTAAGATTTAATTATAAAAAAACAAGGTAGAATGTAAACCAACGGTTTTTAAAAGCTCACATTTCCAAAGAACAATACAAATTGTTTAGAATTGTGACTTGCACAAAAATTTGAAAATTTCATGTAATAATAAAAAAAGTGAAAATATGACTTTTCTGCAATTTTGTGGGACTGTAAATCTGGAATCCTATATAACTAAGAAAAACCATTACTGGAGCTTTAATTTTTATGTGTTGCCAAAGAAAAATGTGTACATAATAACTCTTAAACAGGGATGGTACAAAATAATTTTCTAATCAAACTTATACTAATTCTAAAAGTTCTTTCTTCTCTCAGCCGGAGTTATCAAGGTAGAAAAATCATGCAAAACAAACTTGATTTATAAAGGTAAAAAAAATTCCTGTCGAATAGAGTTTTCAGATTGAAAAAATATTAAGCGAAACATGAAATATATGCGTTTAAAAATAGAACTTTTTCAAAGTTTGAGAAGCTGTAGTTCTTTGATGGATGGGGCTACATGAAAAAGTTGTTCCGCAAAATTAATTTTTTTATGAGACCTACCCATGGTTAAAATTGTTTTTCTCTATTTTTAACGGTGTAGAAGTTTTATAAACAGACGGACAGGCGGACAGACAGAGTGAAACTAATAGGCACATTTTTTCATAAGTTTTTTGGAAATGTGCTAAAAATATAGCAATAAAATATCGATAAAGTTTTCAGAGCTTTACCAATCAATTAAAAAATGGAAATTTTTAGTTCAGATTTATAATAGATTTGGTTTGTACAATGAGATATTCAAACTGATTCTGTTATAAGCAGAAAAAAAGGGGTTAAAACATTCTGAGAAGTCTTATAGTTTGTCTTAAAAATAAACTTTTTAGATAGAGTTTCTGGAATTTCGGGAGGTATTTATGCTCAGTTCCAGGAATATATTAGTATTATATCTTAGAATTTTTTGTACTTGCTTTCTTAAAAGCTTTTCACAAAATCTAACAAAAGAAATAAATCATGAACCAAAAACCTTACAGTAAAATTCAATTCTAGGGAAGTAACGATAGTGCTATATGATCGTATACGGGAGTAATTAAATAAATTCAGAAATTGCAGTAATAATAACTTATACATATGTATTTCATTAATTAATAAAATAAAATGGGTATGGTGGGCTTTATTAGAAGATATAATATTACAAAAAAAAATCACTTAGATTCAAAATTATTTCTCAAAAAACCCACTTTGAAAATTTTTCATTCAATACAAGTGTGAATTTTCCATTAACTTAAAATATTTACTATTTAACAAATACGTATTAAGGCTAAACTTTAGAAGAGATCACTCACCCTATCCATTCCAACATTCTGATTATGAAACTATTAAACTATTAATTTCATGAAATTCTTGTGGGAATCTTTTTTTTGGCGTATTTGGCATTAAAGGATTTAAAGGTGATGTAAAATGTCTTATTATTAAATCTACATTTGTAAAACAATTTTTGTCATGTTTTCTACTCTTATATATGAATATATCACATTTTTGCTATTTTTGTATAATGATTAACAGATATTATTATTCGTATTTTGGTATGGCACCCACATAATATTATAAATTTATAATTTTCAAAATGAGAAAATAAGAAAGCAATTATAAGTAGAAAAAAAAATAAAAATAAGAAGAAAAGAATTATTTTTAAAATTATTGTAGGGCGCGTTAATATGTACCTATTATAATTTTTCTTTAGTATCATACTCATAAAATATGCAATATCTGCAATATTTAATAATATGGGAGAGTTTGTATCTACATATAATTGCAACAAATTAATCTTATATCATTTATATATCATTGAAAATGTCGATATTATGGAAATTAATAGTATGTAAGAATATGTAGATTAACAAAAAAAAAAAACACAAAAAAAAAACAAAAATACGAAAAATCATATGAGACATAAAGTACATAAATATCAAGGTAAAAGTTAAGAAAAAAGATTTTTACATGAAAGGTGCATGACAGTATGAACATTTTTCATTTCTTTTTTTCCTTTACTCTTTAGCTATTTTACATCATTAACATCTAACTGTGTGGTAGCACTTCATAATGATGAACTGACAAGTGAAAATAAACTTTATATGTATGGTATATGAAATTTTATTCAAATTATTAATTCCAAAAAAAAAAAAATATACAAAAAATTGACAAGAAAATATGATGAATTGGCAAAGTTTGTTAGATATCTATCGAAAAATACAAAAAGAAAAATCAAATATAAAAAATAATCAAAACAATTAAAAATTAAAAAAAGAAAATAATAAAATCATAAACAGCGTACAAAATTTGCATTCAAGTGCAGATGATGGTTAACGAAAACAAAAAAAAACAAAAAATAACTGATATACCTACTACATGTATTATTAAAACAAATCATGGTCTAGGTCCTAGGTGTAAGACTACTCAGTTGATTAACATTCATTCATATCATTCATTACATATAAAATAATTTTATGTATATAATTATGTATGTATGAATATGTATAATAATGGTGGCGTTTGTCTCGAGATTTATTTTAGAAGCCATTTAAATTGTCATTTTTATAAGAATTTTTTTTTTTTTTTATAAAAAAGATATTGACATTCATTAAATGAATGGTAAGATTTTTTATGTTGTATTATGAATTCGTAAGTTAATATTTTTAATACATTTTCAAAAAATTTTGAAAAAATGTGCTTATTAGTTTCATTTTGTCAATCCGTCCGTCTGGATGTTTACAAAACTTCTACACAGTTTGAAATAGAGCAATGAAATTTTAACTACGGATATAGGCATAGCCAAAAAACTAATTTTGTGGAATAACTTTTTTCTGTAGCCTCCTACAAATAAAAAAAAATATTTATAACACCGGTTCTATAAGCCATATTTTCAATCTCGAAACGCCAAACGATATAGCTGGTTTTATAAACTTTATATATACAATAAAATAAATATATGGCTTTGCCATGCAGTATTTTAATATACCGTTATGTGAAATTAAATTTTTGCAAACATTTGGACTCCTTCTATCTTTCAAACAATTTAACATAAAAGCTTGATTAAAGCTTAACATTTTGAGAGGAGTTAGATCTTTCGAAATCAGTATGAGTTATTTCAATAAATTTATTTGTGTCGGTCCCCGTTTTGAGCTGTAAGGGGTCAAATACTAAAAATTCTCTATTGTTAAACACCTGTAACTTGTTGTACACCGGTTCACATTTTTTTGAAGTAATATACAAAAATTAAAACTTCAATAATATAAGGTTACCTTATAATTGACGAAAGTGTGATTTGATTTTTCTCAATTTTTTCGTACCAAAAAAAAAAAAAATCAAACAAAAACCAATTTTTTATCAAAATTTATTTTTCAAATCTACTTTTTATTCTAGGCTTATTATGGAATATTTTTTAATTATGGAAATGTGCTTTATTGAAAACCCTTGGTTTTTTTCCATTAATTATTTTTTTTCTGGTTTTTGTTTAGAAATTTTATGTTGTCTCAAGTTTTTTAAAATATGAACGAAAAAAAAAAAATATATATCTGTCATTTTCAGTGTTTAAATTTGAATATACTCGTATGTAAAATGAAATGTAAATGTATTTTGTTCGAATAAAATAAAATAATGTCTGGTGCATATGTATATTATTATTATTATGCATCATATATATCTAAATATAGGTATATATTTAAGTACATACACTAATAATTTAAAATTGAACTTTAAATGAAACAAAATAATTATTATTATGCACATTGTTGGATTAATGATAAATTTTAACTTTTGTAAGAAAAATATAAATGAATAAAAGGCATAAAGCCTGTCTGGATGGAATGTTTAAAGAAATGTAAGAATTATTTATTCAATATAATTTTTATATACTTAATTGAATTCGTTTTTTTCTTTGTTAAAAATTATCAAAGAAAATAATAAAAAAAAATTTTTTTCGAATAATTATTTAAACATTTTTTCAATGAAGGATTTATCTTTAGTTCATTTTTGAAATCTGATGAAAATTCTGGTTGCTATTTATAAAACTCAGGAAAAAATATTTATTTTAGCGCAATTTGTGGCATAATGCTAAAATGATTGTATATAATAATGTATGTTTGTTATTTATTGGTCAAAAGTATAAAGCAAATAGCCAATACTATATAGTATATATATTTTTTAAACTTTAGTGAAGTTTCGATATCTTAACAAATTTTTTTTCGTTTTACGATTCATTTTTAGTATAACGTGCCACCAACACCTATTATATAGTTTATTCTTAATTTTTTGGTGTGGTTTTCCATTTAATCAAATCACTTCCTCTAAAATTTTATATAATATTGTCTGTAATGTTGATCATTGAATAAATCAAATCATTTAAATGTAAAATTATTGATACCAAAATGCCAGGTCAATAGATACCCTGATTCTGCTGTTGCATAAAAACCGAAAAAAATTTAAGGATTTTTCTAAAAGCAAAAAAAACTAAAGCAAATTGTTTTAGGCAATTAAAAACCCATGGAAACAGATACAATTGAAAGATTTGTGATGTGTAGTGAAGTTTAAAAGCAAAATTATGCAAAACTTTGCTGTTAAATATATTATAATAGAAGAGAATAGAAAAGATTCAATGTAACATCCATGACAGCATAAATTTCCTTGTGAAATAATATTAATAACCTTCGTAAAAGTTTATTTCCTATATAGGGAAAGTAAATGGACGATAAGCTTTCGTTACAGAAACGTTGACTTTTTAACAGATACCATTAGTAAAACAATTTTGCTAGAAGTTTTTCATTTATAACTCATTTAAAACCTGTAAAAACCAAATTCAAGTCGTGATTAAATGATATCTGCAAAACTGTTAGTGAATCCATACAAAAAGTGTAGAATATTTTGGAATCTTCACTTGGAAGCTATAAAAAGGGTGGGACTAATTTAGAAGAGAATTATCGATTATCAAAAGTTTCTTTATAATAATAAAGGTTGAGTCAGAAAATAAATTAATCTCCTTCATTGGAATTGTTCTTTTTTGAAATGTTGCAAAAATAACTTTTGTGATTCTTTGTTTTCGCCACTTATTGATATCAATCACTTATTGATATCAATCACTTATTGATATCTATCACTCTACCATTTCAGATTCGTCAATATAATCGATACAATCATTTGATTCGTCAATATTGTTCTTTGTGTCAAATCTTCAAAAAATTTTTAATGAATCACGGGCGAATTATGATCAAGAGTTGAGCCGGTCAACTCTTCCTCGTTCTCCATACTCAACTCTATTTAGTAAAAATATTTAACATCTGCAAAAGGAATCTGCCTTTAAGAAAATAATTAAACTTAAACTTAAACTTAAACTAAGGCTTATGGCTTATATTTATTAAAATTAACTTGATATTAAATTATTAAGGATATATAATAATATACATATTATATTATGTTTATACATAATATATACATTTGAAAAACATATACAATTTATTGAACAAGAATTGGCTATGTATTAGTAAAACTGAAAATATAATTTGATTTTTCGACATTTTAATAATGAATAATAATAATTTTTTACTATTAATATTAAATTCATTATCTGTTTTAATTAAATTTAATAAAATAAATTAATTTATTATTATTATTTTGTTTTTTTGTTTTTTTTTTTTTTTTTGATATTTATTGATTTTGTTTTGGTGGTTTTTTTTTTGTTTTTTGTTTTTTGGTGTGAATGTTTTTATTATTTATATAAAATGGTTAAAAATTTTGTCAATTTATTATATGTGAAAAGTATTGTATTTAAAAAAAAAAAATTATATATATGTATACATATATACATAATATATAAATAAAAAAATTAAATTGATTGAATCATTTTAATAATAAAAAGTTAAAATAAAATCAATAAAGTGTAAAAAAAAAAAAAATTAAAAAGTAATATAATAAAAAATAAAATTTTATATAATTAAACTAATTGGAAAATTGTATTTATTTAAATCAAATATGATGCGAGGTTTTTTATTATCATGGGAATTTTTTCACTATATTATTATAATATTTTTTATTATATATATTTTTTTTTTTCTGTTTTATAATAATAACGTGCAACATTGATTGATTGAATAGAACGTCAGGAACTTAATTTTTCATTTAAAGTAATTTTTTAATTACATACAATTTTATACAACAGAAAAAAAAAAAAGAAAATTTTGTTTGCAATAACAACGAATTTTTAATATGTTCATTATTTAATTCAAAAAAAAAAAAAGGTAAAGGAGATTTATTTTTTTTGATTATGATGCATTTTTAAAGTGAAGATTTTTAAACATGGTGGAAAATAAGTTATTAAAGAAAAATAGGGCGCCCAAAAATAACCCCCCAAGAAATAATCCTTGAAAAAAAGAAATTAAATAACACTGTAAACTTTTATATGGAAAATAACATCTCAATTTTTGCGATCTTATTTAATTTTCTTTTTGGGACCTTATTTCAAATGAAATAAATTTATTAACCTGTAGACTTTGACAGCTTTTCCTATTTTCAAAATTTCTGGAAAAAGCGTATAAACCTGAATTTTTCATAATCGAGAATCTCACATATATACCTGTATATAAATATTCTGGCAAATGGGAATAACCCTAATTTTGAAACCAACTCTAAAAGCTTTCATAATTCAGAATCTCGCATATTACATATATTATATAAATATTTTAGAAAAAAGAAATATCTTGATTTTGAAGCCACAAATGTAGTGATCTCTTAATTAATATACGTTATTTAAGTTTTCCTAACATCGTAAAAGAATTTGTGAGATTATTTCATTTTAATTTGGGCAATTTTTGTCACTATGTTTCAGAAATATTTGATTTTGAATTTGCGGATAATTTCAATAGTTATTTCATAATTTTTTGGGGATTATTTTTTGCAGAGCTATTTCCAGCTGCCGAAAAATAGAATAAATTTTCCCATTTTAGTTGAATACTAATAATTAATATAAATATATACTAGAGATGTTAACTTAATATTATATTGCTTTTATTTAATGTTACTATTAATTGATTTAAAAAAAACTATAATAAAATTCATTTTTGTAATATTCAAACCTGAAAAAAATTTAAAAGATTTTTACAGCTATGCTATGACTGCAAAATTATTGAGAATCACTGGTACAGATTAATGCATTAACTTTTATTACTATAATTATGTGCTTATACATTCAACTAAATATTAATTAAACAAATAAATATCAAAATTTATAATAAAATACATTTGCATTTAAACTTAAAAAAAAAATTATTAAAAGCAAAGTAAGTAAATAATATATTTTAAAAAATATATTTACCTATTGAATATTAAAAATAAATAATAAAAAAATGTCAATTATTGTTACAAGAAAAAAAAAAGTAAAAAGGAGACCTCAAGAATCGATTTTTTTAAGTTCACTAATTGCAAAATAAAATTTACATTTATATTATTATAACTTTTTTTCCTAATTTTTAAAGTAAAAGTTAATATACGCATGAAATAAAATCAATAAAATTTTATCCCTACACAATATCCTTAAATCAATAGGATTTATGGATTTTTAAAGTACAGAGTTATATAAGATTTGAGTTAAAGATGATTTTGTAATATACAATCGATTTTTTTCCTATCCTCTTCTATAAACTTGTTTATTAAACTGTTAACTTGAGGCATATTGAAAAAAAAGCTGTGATGAAAAAAAATGTCATTTTTGATACTTTGATATTCTATCAAAATTATGATAATCGTTAGTGTTCTATAATAAGTGTCAAAATTCAAAAAATCGAATTTATAAGTTATAGAAGAGAAATAAAAAAAATAGCATTTTAAAAGCAGTTTTTCTTTACAAAATCTTTACGATATATATATTTATTCGTAAGTTATGTTTGTTAAATAAAAATTACTTCACCTAACGATGACAGAAAAAACGATATCTTTCAATTGACATTATTTTACCTATTACCATAGCTTTATGTTATTTCAGAGTTTTAGAGAAAGTAATTAAAAGGTTTCCAGTCTACATAGAAACAATTTTGAGAAACTAGAAGTATTATCAAAAATGTTTTTTTCAATATTTTAAATAGATATACTTATATAAAATGTTTTTAACCAGCTAATGATGTAGTGGTTAAGATATTTCGCGCATTTCGCGCTTCGGATTCAAACATGGTCTGGCTCATATAGATTAACAAAAAATTATATTTATAATTATTTAAAATATGTAATAACTATTATATAATTAAATAAAAAATAGTTATATATATGCCATAATTAATATTAAACTACTATAATAAATATATAACATATTTAGCGTATTCAGAAGTTGGTGCAAAAGTGCAAATTTTTTTTGCACCGCAGCACATATTTGCACCAACTCGTGAACAACCCTAGCATGACTTATTATTGTACTGTCAAATATCGTTGATGTGCTTGTTTTATTTACATAAAAATGAAAAATATGCTTACCAAATAATATGCTTACCAAAAATTACAGATATTTGTATATCTTCATATGCTTGACTAAATAAATAATCAGAAATAATTTTTTTTCCACTTCTTTTAGGCATTTTTTAAATTTTTATCTAATATAGCACTACAAAAAATATATAAACAAACTGTGCAATGGTCTTGCACAAATATGCAATAGGGTTTAGGTCTTGCATAGTCGTGCAAAATTTTGCACTTTTTTATACATGAAAACAACAACAAATTGTGCACTTTAACTGTCAAAAAAATGAAATATGCTGCGGTGCAAAATTTTGCACTTGTGCAAGACCACTTTGCACCAACTCGTGAATACCCTTATTATTATTATTATTATTATTATTATTATTATTATTATTATTATTATTATTATTATTATTATTATTATTATTATTATTATTAATATAAATATTTGTCCAGAAAAATGATGTGTGACAAACTCAATTCAATTTAAAGTGTTGTGTTGGTGTAAAGCGTAAGTGTTAATTTTTAATTGGAAATAATTTTATATTTTAAAACTATGATATTTTAGAAAAGGGTAAAGGGAAAGAAAAAAATAATAAAAAAACAAAAAAAAAAAATATTTTTCATTCATTAATTTCTTCGAATTGATTTTTTTTTTAAATTAATTTTATTTGACATACATACATACTCATATATGCATAAATACAAACAAAATGTTTTTAATAATTTTAAAATGTCATTTTATAGATTTAAATAAAGAAAGCCAAACAAATATTTTATTATAGGAAACAGAAATATTTTATAATTGTTTATGAATTGTAAATTGTAATGGGTAATCTTAAATTTGTTTCGAATTTTTTGTTTTGTTAAAAAGAAATTTTTTCTAATTTTGTTTTTTTAATTTTATTATAATCTTCTATATATCCCATGGACTTCTATATATATCCCATGGCACTTCTGTCTTTTTCAAGTGAGTCAAAAGTCACAATTTTCCTTTTGTAATGATAATATTTTTTTTTTCTCTCCTTCCCACTCCTATAAAGAGCATTGGGCATCCACTAAGTCACTTATTTATTCATATTTGACTAAGTTTCAGTTTCTGGAATCATTAATTTCACTATGTCGTTGATTACTCGGCTGTAGCTATTGTACAATACTATGAGACGTTTCTTTTATTTTTATGCCATTTATTATCTTATACAAGAATTATGGTTTATTATTATTTTATTATATAGCTATTAACAATATGATATTAAATTATAATTTAAAGGACATACATATATACTTATTTTTAATTTAATTATATTCTATTAATTATATATTATAATAAAAATGTCTAATATTTTTTATTTATCTATATGATCCAGCCGGGGTTTAAATCCGAGATCTTACGTATGAAAGACCGATGTCTTAACAACTACACCATTGGCTGGATAATGATAATAATTAATAATGTAATAATATCGTTTAGAGTAAACTTTCTAGACTAAACTTCAATTTATGCCCTGGACAATTATAAAATCAGATACAGTTATTTTCCAAATTCCGGTCAGCCAGGATGTATACATATACATTTATTATTTATTAAGCTTAATTTAGTTACAAAATATTTTTATAGTGTTTTTTTATTTCTTCTTATTAGTATACATATTTAGTGTGTCTGACTCGGGATGGAAACGGTTAGTGTGAGGTAGATTCGGGATGGAAACATAATATTTTTTTTGTGGGTATATAAATTACAAATATAACTCTTTTTTTATTTACTGCATTATTTGGCAAAGTACAAATTATACATTATTCCGAAATTTGAAAAAGAAATACCTATGTATATAAATATAAAATCTACCATAATTAACTCCGTCATTCTATGACGGGCCAACAGCTAGTCTATAATATAATTAAATAAAAATAGTTATGTATATATGCCATAATAAAACTATTAGAACATGTATTAATTAATTATATCTATAAAACAAAAGCCTCTTATAATGATATATACTAATACAGTATGGTAATCATTTTAACATTTAAGGATGGGAGAGAACCCATCTTAACATGACGTCGAGTCTTTACTAAAGTGTAAGCTGCAGATTGTGCACTATAGCTTAAACACCTCTTCGGATAATACCCTTTGTAAACAAGTCTATAAAAAGACATTGAATTTAGATAAAGCCTTAGATATAATATTTTAAAGTGCAAAAACAACATTATTTAAAGATAAAAATGTCTAGCGGAGTCTAGCTATACTCCGAAGAGGAATAAGTACAAAAACTAAAAAGCAATAATTACATAGAATTGTGACCAGACTATTAAACTGTGTCTAAACTTTAAATTCTCTATAATTTAACGGAAAGTGAATCAAAAATATATGGTTAGATTCTAAGGAAAAATCACGGTTAAATTAAAAATTCCTGCAAAAAATAGGTTTCATAAAATCGTTCTACTTGATTTTTTTTTTGTCATATTCAAGTTTAATTTTCTTAGAATTGTGTTGGGTTGGATATAGTCTAAAAAGTGAAAACTAAACTATTTTCTTTTTTATATAGAACCAGACTGAAATTATTTAGGAAAAAACTTTTTTCAAAATATTGAAAAAAAAAAAAAATTTACATTTAAGAAATAAAAACAAGTACATATGGGGTTGGGTATATATACATAATAAACTTATTTATTTTACTCCTTAAATATGTTAATAATATTTTGATCCTATTTAAGGATGTCAGACTTTTATCTTATTTTATTTTTCTTTTGAAAATATTATTGATGGGTTTGTTTTTCTTAAAATTTATGTTTACATATTCACTAATAAATACTTCAAAATATTTTAAAAATAAAATTTATTGCGATAAATTTTCTGTATAGAAAAAGAAAAACAAAATTAATGTTTTATTATGATTTTGTTAGTTTTTATTTTTTAACAAATTTTATTTCTTTGAAAAGTTTTTATTTCACCTTTAAGCATAAATTTGAATTTCAATATTGTATTAGTATTTTCTTATATATGATATAGGAAGTGTTTTTTTTATTTAGGAAAGATATTTTTTATATTGGTGTACTTTAAGCAGAATAGTTTATTTAAAATAATGTTCTTCGGAAGTAAAAGCCCTTTATAACATTGCAGAAAAGTAAAAAAAAATATTTTTGATAATTAATCAATTTTTGAGAAAGAAAGTAATCTATTGGTCCAAATAAATCTGATGCAGAAATGTTTACTGAAGACAATAGATGAAGTAAAACTTCGCCCTTAACTTAATATAAGTAGAAACATCTAAAACTATTATCTCAGTCAAATAATTTTATCATTTAGATGTAGGTTTTTATCATTTACCTGTTGAATTTGTTGGGTTACCATCAAAAATTATAACAACAACTAAGTTCTACTACAATTATTCTGATCTCATCACACCCCAGAAATACAGCATACGATTTTATTTCTGTCAACAACTTATCAATAAATGGATAATTACTTATAAGTGTTATAATCTTTAGACATAAATATTATAAATTTAAGAGACGTTTTTTTTTTTAAATTTTAAAGAGAGAAGTTTTTTTAAGATTATTGAAAAACTATAGGCATTGATTGTTGTGTTTTCATAATTCTATACTAAAGAAAAGTTAATATACCAAATTAAAACAATACAATAATATTATTATACGGAGTATTTCAGGGTAAACTTGATATAGGATAAGAAATGATAGGGAAGTTTGAAACAAACGCAAAATTGTTTCAGAGGATGGTTCTATATTTATTATTTTTTAAAATAACGGTGTATAAAGTTATGTTTTGGGTATAATAACAATAATAACAATAATAATAATAGTAATAATAATAATAGTAATAATAATTATAATAATAATAGTAAAGTAATAAAAACAATAATTATAATATGTAATAGTAATAATAGCTGCTACAGTAGAGCCATCTTTGGTTATATCATGCAAGTAAGGTGTTATATACTGCTGCACGTTGTAATCCACTGATGGCGCTGACTCTGTAGTAAAATAATAATAATATTAATAAGAATATTAATACCAATAATAACAGCCGCTACAGTGACAGTGGGGGTTGCCTTCAATAATTACCTCATGTAGTAATAATATATATACTACTACTACATGTTGTAACTGTTGTGACGGCTTTAGTCACTGTTAGCAAAATAATAATAATAGGCGGATTCATTGTTTCCTTACAGTCCCACTCCCAATTCAATGTTTCCGTATCCATTTTCCTATCCTTTCCTATCCCTACTCCCTAGCCATTATACTGCGTTCGCAGGTAAGGGTTTCATCCCACTAATATTAGCTAAAGGGGGAGGTGGGTTTAGTCAGTAAGAATCTGACACTACCAAGGGGAAATTCTTGGTGTCTTTGGAAGATTTCCACCTCCCTTAGGAAAAAAAAAAATATATATAAAAATGTAGTAATAAGTAATCATCTGGAAAAATTTTTTACTTGTTTCGACCTACCATAATAATATCTAGTTCTATATCAGGTTTATTTAAAACCACCCTGTATATATAAAACAAAAAATTTCTATCATTTAAGAAATTATATTAAAAAAAATAAAAGTTTGGTTTTTGTTTTTGTTACTTGATTGATTATCCATGAATTATAATCAAAATAATTATTACTCAATTACTGGTAACCCAAAATCTTCAATTTCATAGAAAGTCATAACATAATAAAATTCAATTCAAATTATATATATATATACATATATTTTTTACCATAATTATTATACATACTCTTAAAGTATACAATCATAATATATAATATACATTCATATATATATAATGAATTAGTATATATTATATGCATATATGTATATATATGTATATATAGATATTAAAATATTATATATTAAATTGATCTAAATCGGAAGTAATTTCAACACTTGAGTCCAGACAAAAAAAAAATTTATTAATATAAATGAATTTTCATTGTAATCTCATCAAATTCCTTTAAAAAGGATAATACACTTTTATAATATATGTATATATATGAATTTGTTTGTTTTTGTATTCACATCCATATAGATATATCAAAATATAAGTAATTTATAATGTAGAATCATAAGTACATATATATTCATATTATATAATATGACTAATATTTATTTTTAAATGAAAACATAAGGTAAAGTTATTGTCCATTTTCTTTTTTTTTTCATTTTTTTTTTCTTTTTATAATCTTAATTTCTTTATATATTATTTTCATTTTGATCTATTTTATTGTATTAAATGCCTGAAATCATATATAAATTATTATTAGAGTAACAGATATATAAATAAACAATACATAATATTATATACAAAACAATATAAAATGTGTAAATATATATTTATTTATAAATTAAACAATAAGGATATTTAAGGATATATGTTGATGATAGATATGTTTGTTTGTTAGTTATTTATTATTATTATTTTTTTTCTTTTTGTTTATACAAAATATTTGGTATTGTATTTTTCTGACCTTTTAATTTTGTTTATTTAGCAAATAAATAAGAATAATAATTGATGATATAAAAAATAATTTTTTTCTATTATCAATAAACTGCTATATATTAAAAATAATATACAAGTATAAAGGATGACAATAATTTCAATTGGAATGGGTGGCACTGTAATTTTATTTAAATATACTTGGGCAAATAAATTAAGGAAAGTCAGTTTTTATGTAATGATAAAGATCGTATGTATATGTATGTAAATGTAAATATATATACCTACATTATCAACCAAAATAATAAAGAAAAGTTTAAAGATGAGAAAAAAAATAAAGGAGAAAATTTTGCATTTATTTTAATTGAATTGTCTAAAAAATTATGCTTAATTATATTATAGTTTATTTTCTCAATGGATTAAATATGAAAAAAAATTATTAATTCAATTTTGTTTCATTACAAAGGAGAAAAAAAAAATTAAAGCTATATTCTATTAATTTTGAGATAGTACTAGTATTAGAGACTAGATAGTACATACTAGTATCTATTACTTCCAAGTTTAAATAATGAATCTAAAATCTATATTTATGGGTTCTTTATTAAATTATCTTTTTTATGCTCCTTAATTATTCCATAAATCAATAATTTAACATATCTTACAAAATATCTTGCACATACTAAAAATTCAGGTGCATGAAATGGAAATGTCTGGTTGACAAAAGAAGTATTTGCATTTACCGAATTGCTTTGAATGCTCGTAATTTACTCTTTTTTCTAACAAAAAACAAGTAATGGAAAAAACCAAGGGTTTTCAAAAAACCACATTCCCAAAATTAAAAAATATTTCATAATAAGCCTAGAGTAAAAAGTAGATACAGATATTGAAAAATAAATTTTGATAAGAAATTAGTTTTTGTTTGGTTTTTTTTTTTTTGATACGAAAAAATTGAGAAAAATCAAATCGCACTTTTGTCAATTATAAGGTAACCCTATATTATTGGAGCTTTCATTTTTGTATATTACTTCAAAAAAATGTGGACCGGTGCCCAAGTTACAGGTGTTAAATAATAGAGAATTTTCAGTTTTTGACCCCTTACAGCTCCTAAACCGGGGGCAACACAAAAAAATGTTTTGAAATAACTCAAACTGATTTCGAAAAATCTAAATTCTCCCAAAATTTCAAGCTTTAGCTTAAACCGTTTGAAAAATAGAAGGGATCCAAATTTTTGCATAAATTGAGTTTCACATAACGGTATATTAAAATATCCCATGCCAAAGTCACATATTTATTTCATATACAGTTTATAAAACCAACTATATTGTTTTGTGTTTTCAGATTTTTTAAGGTACATTGAAAATATGCCTTATAGAACCTGTGTTATAACAATTTAAAGATAGGGCTTTTTCGAACTTTGACGGACTGTAACTCCGTAACTTCTACCAAAAAAAGTTGTTCCACAAAATTAGTTTTTTGGCGATGCCTATCCGTAGTTAAAATTTCATTGCTTTATTTCAAACGGTGTAGAAGTTTTGTAAACATTCAGACACGGACAGAGTAAAACTATAATAAGCATATTTTTTCAAATTTTTTTGAAAATGTGCTAAAAAAACGCAACAGAATAGAATTTCAATTCAATTTAAAACACACTTTTGGATTAAATTAACTCATAGTTACCGCATCTACAAATTCGACGAAAAAGTCAGTCAGAAGATTTTTGACATATCGATGGCTTTATATTTATTTATCATTTTAATATTTAAATTTCATTCTAGATCTGAACAATTAGTTTCTATATATTATTATATGGAATAAATATGTGTCAGAAAATTGTTTTGTTTCTCCCCCCTGTTTTAAGAGCCATTATAGGTATCCAAAATTGAAAATTTATGCTATTTGTAGACACGTTATAGGTTCAGTATCTGTACTAACATTTTTCAAAGTAAAATGCAAAAGTTAAAGCAATCATGTAAAAAAATATATTATATTTTTTACATGACTGTGGTAACTGCTTTTCTTAATTATTAAGAATTTTCTTAAAATTGAAAAAAGTGTCTCTTGTCAGTCACAATATTTTAAACTGTTTTTATGACCTTTTGGAAAATGTGCTCCTTTAAAATACTTTGGTTTAATATTCTACCTTTTTTATAATTCTTTCCGGAAAAATAAAACGTCAAAATTTATGAAGCAGAAAACGAGTTTTAAGAAAATGTGTTCAAAGTTATATTTTTAAGTTTTAATTATAGATATTAAAAAAAGTACTTACATTATTTTGTTCAATAATGTACAATTTATGAAAACTCTTATGAAATTTATATTATTATGTACAGAATATTTAAGATTGTTTGTTTGTATACTTTTTGTAAATTAATACGTAAACATACAAAAAAAAAAAAAAAAAACTAAAAATAAATGAAATTATCTTATAGATAATTGTTTATTATTGACAAAAACAAAGAAATAAAATTTCACTTGATATGGAAATGTTTAAAAAAATGTTATCTGTTTACTTTATTAATTTCGGTGTCCTTTTTAATTTTATTCTTAAAAATAAATAATTAGTTAAATAAGATCCTTTAAGTACTTACCATTAATTACATAATGTAAATCAGTATATATTAGTTATTAAAACTCGTAACTTACCTAAAAATAAAAATTAAAAAAAAAAATGTTATTTTAAATGTTGAAAAGTTTTTTTTTTTTTTTATAATCGAAAATAATAAATTCAAATATAATTTTTTATTTATTTTTTGAAAAAATTTAAATTACAAAATTAATAACGTTCCACAACAAAACAATACTATTTATATGTATATATACTGAGCATCATATTGTATCTATACTATCTATCTATCATGTATATACGATATTTTTAAAAATATTTTTATCTATAGTATGTGAGTTAACATTTAACAATCTTTGTAACTTAAAAATGTATATTTATTTTTTTTTTAAATAAAAATTTTGACCAGTTGAATTGAATGTTTCCTAAAATATTTTACTTTAGGATTTTATTTTTGTTTTGTATAAATCAATATTAATATTTTCATTTTGATTTCATTTAAAATGAAAGAACAATATTAAAATAATTTTTTTTTTGTTTATAGAGTGCAGTGTGCAGATAAAGTGCAACTGCTGCTATTATTATTTGCTGATTTAAAAATTATTGCAGTCGTTATCTAGGTTTAGGGTAGGCAAATATGCCTGATATTTTATTTTAGAAATTAAATTAATATGTAATGCTAATGCTAATATGTAAAACAAAATTTTAATAACATACACATTTGAATTCGCGAAACAGTTATATTCTGATAATATAATTCATAATAAGCTTTATCCTTTTTGTATGGTCGTCTGTTTACACCATCTGTTTATTTGTCAATCTGTTTACGACATTTCAGATAAATCAATGAAATTTATAACATAAATATATCTCTTTAAAATATTAAATTTAATAGAGTGCCTTACCGTATACTGCTACTTTCGTTAAACGAAAATCGCGTTCGAAAATTTTAAACTTTGAAAATTGAAAATCGCAGTGTTCCGAGTGCAAAATTAAATTTTTTATACTATATAATGCTTACAGAGTTAGACTCCAGTATTAAAATTTTAATTTCCCATTCGTAACCCTCCGATTTTCAAAGTTCCTAATTCATCACGGAACCAAAACTTTTCAATGTTAGAAAATATAATTTTTTTGAATTATAAAAATAATAATTGTAGAATATTTTTGAACCATCTATACCTCTCAATTGCTTTAAATTGGAAACTTGTAATTATGAAAATAGTAAATTTTCTAAAAATAATCGTAAAAATTTTGTTTCTTTGCCCTGTTAAAGAAGTCATAGGAACTACACGTTCTAAAACCCAATTCAGGGGATTTAATATTATTAATTAGTTCTTTTTTTCATGGAAGGCGTTATGGTCTCCAGACCATTTGACATTTCCATCTCAAACGGTACATTAATGCTGCTCTTTTTGCCTTCTCCCACATATGAGGTTGTATTAGTTTACTTATAAATTAATTTTAGACATTTATAAAAATATTTTAAAAGCGAGATGGAAAAAATAAAGTTCAAACCTTATATTTAGACATAATAATTATATAAAAACGGATTTTCTCAAAATAAAGAAGGTTTCAATAGGGACATGTTGTAATATAATGTGTATTGTCATTTAAGCATTGTTAGATTTCCTTAAATTGTTTCAGTTTATTAATCTTCATATAGAAACCCAATCCAGATATAGGAGGTATTTTGACATCTTTACATTTTTAAATAATTTCGCAACCTGATAAGAAACGGTTAAATAGAGAAACTAATACAACTATAATGTGCACTATTTTTCGGTCTATAGAAACTCTGAAAAACAATCAATAAATATACTTTCACAATATTACATATGTGTAGTTTTTAGTGAGTAAAATAATCATTAAATCGGTCGAAACGGGTTGAAAAGGTCAAAAATTTCGAGCCAACAAGGAAGTTTAAAGGAAGTTTAAAGGTCAAGGAAGTTTAAAGATTTTTAATATAAATTTTTTTTAAAAATCAAAATTTACTAAATTTCCGACAATTTAAATTTTTAATTTAAATTAAATTTTTACTATTATATTACTTATAAATTCGTTTAAAAATTATATTTAAAGTTAAAGCGATTTGTTTTTTCAGTTGCATGCAAAAAAAAATTTTTTTTTTTGAACCATCATTGAAGATTTAAAAACATATTGTATTATTTGTAATTCGCTGAATATATGTTTAAATACTTTGTTTTTATTTTTTTATTTTTTTATTGTTATTTTTTTTTTTACAAATTCTGATAATTTTCGTGGTTGGATTGTAAATAACGAATTCCAATTCAGAATTTTTAAAATGAGATTTATTTTGAGAATTTTATTTAATTTTGTTTCATTCACCTTTTTTTGGTATACAACTTATATAATATATAATATTATTATATATGGTATTATATACTATATATAATGTTGTAATATATTTTACATAGTTGGATTTAAATAAAAAATTGTAATCACGTTTCATTCCAAACAGTAAGTACATATATTATGTACCTATCTATAGACTAAATACAAGAATAAAAGCGGAAAAAAAATTTGTAAAATTTTATATACAAAGAAAAACAAAATTTAAGAATTTAAATCGAATTCCATAGGATTTTCAATAAGAAATGAGTGGAAAATTAAAAAAAATAAAATAAAAAAACTAATGAATATTCAAGGGGGCAAGAGTGTTACAAATGAAAATTGGTCAAAAGAAAAATTATTGTAACAAGTGAAAAATTAAAATGATTTCAACAAACCGTGAATGAAAATACTTTAAGTGGAATTATAATGCAATAAAAGTAGGTAATAATGATAAAAATAACTTCTTTTTAATTTCAAGATACTTTTTTTTTTGTTTAATATTGTAGCCAATTTAAAAATGGTACATATATATATACATATTTTTAAAATTAATATTATTTAATGAATTTATAAAACTTTATAGTATGAAATAAAATAAAGTGTTGAATCAAAGCAATAAAATCAAAATTGATTTTTAATAACAAAAAATACAATGATCATCAATGAGGTTTTTTTCATGAGGATCGGTGGAAAATTTCAATATTCAGAAAAATTACACACGTTTCTTCCGACTATAGTGTTGGACTTTAACAAACAGAATCATCCCCTTTAAAATCAGACTTTGGAATGGGACTTTGGAATGGGACTTTGGAATGGGACTTTAATACATGTGTAGAGTTTGATTTTATGGATAAAGATGTGGGAAAGAGCCTTGGGGGAATGAAGTTTAGGAAATTTAGTATTATGGAGGATGGGTAAGAGCAATGATAAGCATATTGTGAAGAAACATTTTAATGTTCTTCTTAAACTTTACAAAATCATACTTGACATATAAGTTACGAAATTTAGGGAAAGCCTGAAATAGTATATGGTTCAAATAACGCGACATGCAAATATTAAACGCTACGCCATTTTAGAAATTTTACAGAGTATATGCATGAGCATCCGTCTTACACTTTGTTTTTTTGTAAGCCTGGAGTGTAGGCATTAACCCTTTCATTTCTATAGAACAGCTGTTTATCCGTATAAGTTAATTATAAATTAATGTCAATAACTCAAAACTGTATTGTGACGACGACTTAGCTTTAAGGTAACACTGAGATCTCTAATAAACCGAATACCTCAGTTTTTCACATTATCGAGATAACTCAACGCTGTTCTAAATGTTCATTATACACTATTTTTGGCCTAATGTGCATTTCATAGATATTAAGAAGATGTGATTAGACTAACTTGTTATGCTGATAGTAAAACAGTAAATTTATTGTTTATTAATACAATTACTTCTATATATCATTTTTTGACTCGTAATTTTGATGAATTTTTACAGTAGGATAATTTTGTACCACATTAATTTAGTAGTCATTAGTCTCTAAAAATTGAATTTACTCCAATTTGTAATTTTAAATTTCACTTTTAAAAAAAAAAGTTAAATTTGTATAACCCGTTTTGGAAAATATAATATTAATTATAATTGGTATTCTCGAAACATAATTTCGCTTTGAAAACAAATATATAAGTTATGTTTGAAAAATAATTTAAAATATTTATAATATGTATAATAAACCTGAAAAACTGACATATTGTGCAAAGTTCTTAAAAGTTTGATTAGAAAATTGAAGTTAAAACATTAAATTTTTGGGTATAGAACAGTTAGTTAGAACAGTTAGTTATTTTTGGGTATAGAACAGTTAACTACACATTTAACAAAATTGAACGTTTCTCGTTGATAGATATTTAAGTCAAAATATTTAAAAGGTACTTAATATTTCACAAAACTTTTTAATATTGTTCATGATTGATTACTTTTTAACCAACTATATAAAATTCCTAATATATATTTTTTTACGTACATATTACCAGAACGAATCACTTAAAATAGTGAAACTTGCTGGTCACCCTCCAAAATGCCACAAAATTTTTTTTTTACATATGGTTATATAGCTATTTCAGCAACAAAGCAATACCAAAATAATGAGTATCTTTTGTAGATGGTTTTTTTAGGTGATTATGATCGTATTATCCCAAATTAGGGGATTATGTCCCGTTTTGAAGGACTGAAATTAAATTTCGGAATTATGACCTAAAGGACTATATAATATGACACATCGCTTTATATCTATCATTGTAGAATTTTAATTAAAAATTTAATAGACTTATTTGAAAGAAAATTTTTTAAAAATTATAAAATTAATGTTTGAAAAGAATGCCACCGGGAAATATTTCATTTCCCATGAATAGGAATATAAAATGAATATCAATATTGAATTTTCTAATTACAAGGATTTAAATTTAATTAATAATTTTGAAGGTAAATATTGTGAAAAGTTAAAACAACTTTTATATAAAAAAAAATTAAGCTAATCTTTATTCCATTGATTGCATTCTTTTAGACCTATATAAGTTTTTTTAATACTCATATAGTCATATCTATATATAAGATATCAATTTCCTTTCAACTATTGATTAATAACTACTATTTAATATTGTTTTTTTTTTATCTTTTATTCTCGACCCTTTTTTATTTCCTTTTCTTTTATTTCACATTTTATCGATTTACACGTTTTTTTTTTTTAATTATAAAATCTCATCAATTGGGAAATTCCGCAAATTTACAGTAATAAAACGTAAATTCAATATCAAATAACTAAGGTCTCCCTTTTTCATTATACTATGCTTTTTTATTTAACAGAGATTTTTTTTATATTTGCGGATATTGAACATCCTTTGGGAATAATTAGGATGCGTTGAAATAAAAGTGAGAGAATTGAGATGAGAACAAAAGAAAATCCTAATTTAATATTTTTTTTTTTGCAGTAGACCATACTTGTAATGAGTACCTGGATAATAGAAAAAAAAAAAAAAAAAGTATTTAAAGCATTAAAAAAGAAAAGAAAAACGTGTATAATTATTTTTTAGTTTTTTTTTTTTTGATTTTGGTTTGCAAGGAAATCTGATTTGCATAATGTACGATTTTTTCATATCTCATTTTACCATTCAAGGATATATTCATCCTTTATCAATATGTACCGATATACAAGTGTCATTTTTATTATTTTTTTTTTTAAAAAGTAATAAAATATAGTTTGAAAAATATAGCATAAAAAATTATAATAGAGATTTGAAAGAAAATTTAAATTAGAATAAAATTTATCTATTAAGTAATTTTGAAAAATTTAATTAAATTGAAAAGTAAACAAAGCAGTAAGTAAAATAAAAGATTTTTAAAAACGAATATTTTCAATAAAAATATAAATTCATGGGTTCATAGATTTTTAAATGTCTTTTTCATTAGATTTTTTAATTTTTCATATAATTTTTTAATGTAAGAAATTTTCATTTTCTTCCATTTTAAGGAAACTCTATATAATTAAAAAAAACCCTTTAAAACATGTAAAAATATAATAATATTCGAGATTTAATTCCTCTTTAGCAGGAGGAATCAAAAAAATCTTTGAAAATAATATTTTTAAAATAATGGTAAATTTAAATAACAAATACGAAAACATTATATAGTGATTTGAAGCTTAAAAATACTTCCAGACATTTGATGTTTTTAGATTGAAAATGATGTTAAGAAGAAAGTGAGATGTAATATTAATATACACATTTGAAAATAAGGTTTTTCCAACTTTAAGGGGTTCTAGCTCCGTAATGGGTAGGACAGGCTACATAATCTACTTTAATTTAACAACATTAATTTTTTTGAGACATCTATCTATGTCGACATTTCATTGTTCTATCTTAAACCTGGTAAAATTTTTGTAAACAGACTGACGAGCGGTTAGGAGTGAAACTAATAAACAAAATTTTCAAACAATTTCTGGGTTAAAAAATAGGGATAAAAAATTTAAAGATTATATAAAAAATGAAGTTTCCATAGAAATTTAAAAATTATCATATATGCCTTTTTCCTTGTAAAACATTGCTTTTATAATAATGATTCAATTTTGTAGTGCAGGATTCTTATAAAAGCCTTCTTTAAAATTTTAACAATTATCCTTAAGTATTTAGGAAGATTAATATTATGAATAATAAATGACAGGATTTGGTTTTTGTTTTTGTTTTATTTACCTAATTATATTTAAGGCCATCATCACTCTTAATGTGTCACAATGATCAATTAAAGGATATCTGAAAAGAAGTTTTAGACAATGTCGTAGATTAAAGATCTATAATCCAAAGTTGGAAAAATTGAACATTTTCATTACAGTTAAATATGAAAACTTCGAGATATACACTAAGATACATCTATATACATCTTTTCAGTTCAATTTAAAACTTCTTCAATTATTAAGTAACAGATTTTATTAGAAATTTCAAACCTTATAAAATGTTAAGGGTTGAATTGGAAGGGTGCATGGAAAGGGAATTGGTTTTAATTTCTTTGATATCAGTTAAATATTAGATAGCATCATAGTTCTTTGATATGTAGTCAATTCTTTTTGTTTTGCTTAATAAGGTATACAGTTTCTGGGGTCTGAATCAAAAAAAAATTAAATACGTTAGTTTTAAGTATTGATTACAATAATTAATTAATCTTTTGATTTTCCTTACTTTTTATTTAGGATAAAAATAAATTCAAAACAGATTATTTTCAAAACGATGATAGATATTTAATAACAGTAATGTTAGGTTCTTGTTCTTAATTGAAGTACAACGAATTTCATAAATAGAAGTTAAGGTATTTAATAAAATATTTCTTTGCTCTAATTTTTTACTTGAATAAAATTATTTGAAAATTATAAAAGACTCATTAGTAATTAATACTTAAGTACGATTAAGATTAGAACTTTTCTTTCTAAGCGTTAATATTATATTTTATATCGTCAGAATATTCTTCTTACAATGAATAAAATTTTATGTCAATATTTCAAAGTAAACGCAATTAAATATGTTGATTGTATTCTCTATCTCTTTTCCTCCTATTTTAAATTACTTTATTTTATTATAAAAACTTTATGGTATTTATTTCTTTTTTCAGTTTCTGAAATATAAATTTTCTTATTTTTTATTATAATTTTTTTTTTTTTTTTCATTTTTTATCGCAATGTATTCCGCCTTCAATTTATCCATTTTAAGAAAGAAAAAAAATTAAAAAAAAAGTTTGTGTAAAATTCTGAATAACAAAAATTGTTATTTTTTTAAACTGGCTGTTGAAAGAGTTTTGGTTGTGTTTTTTTTTTTTTCTCATTTTTATTGCCCTACAAGTTTAATAGAATTTTCAATGTTGTTTTTTTTTTTTTTACTATAATCACCGGGAAAAATAATAAAACTAGAGAAAGAATGGAAAACAAAAAAAAAATTCCTGAGGCTTTTTATTTTGTTATCTATCTCTTTCTAAGGTTCTAAGATTTTAAATCGAAATTACTTATTGTTGCCCTACGATTGCTGCGAATTTTCTTCTTCTTTGTTGGATGATGGATTTTAAAAATAATTTTATGGTCGAGCGTGCAAATATTTTTCATTTAAAAATTCTTTTCTTTTTTGTGCAACTACAGTAACTGACAAAAATCGGTTTAGATTAGTTATTGTTACGATTATTCAGTTTATCATTAATCTTTAAATTTGTTAAACGATTATTGTATACTGTTTTCATTAACTGTTATATGCTGGTTATCAATTACTTTGGATCAATATTCGGAGTTATGAGTATAAGAAAAAGTGGTAATTATAAGAATTAATTTTTATTTTCTCGATTAACTCATTGAATCTTGATTAAAAATTCATTTTTACTAAAGATTAATATTTCATGACAAAGGGTTGGTATAGGTATCACAACTCACTGAAAACTCATTGCACCATATATATAACAAAAGTTTAAGTAACTCATTATTCATTTTAAATTGTAATATTAAATTTTAGTTGAGAATTTTACCAATCCATAATTTTCACTGTGTGTGCTTTTATAAATACATGTATACACATATATACCTACCTATATACCTACAAAAAATTTTGATTATTGAACTAATGTTTAAGGTTATAAATTAGGAATAGAAATATAAAACTAAAGAAGAAAACAAAAAAAAAAAAAACCAATGAATTTAAACAGAGTATCATTGAAAGAAATGCGATGAAGGGGAGAAAATAACATATAAATGGGTGGTGTAATAATAATTTTATAGGACAAGTTATAAATTTAATTTTCGTTATTTTACGAGAATGTGGTTTAATAAAATATTTTTTTTTATTTATTTTTTGTCATTTTTTATCATTTTTTTTTTTTTAAAGCTAGAGGGATGATGCGGGAAAAATAAAGAAATTTTATATCATTGATCATTTTTGATGTACCTCACGGGAAAATAATAATATAATATGTGTATATATTATCTTTGTATATATACACAAAAATACGTGTAAATACGGAAATTTTATATTTCAGTTAATTTTTCATAACATTTTATAGCTATTTTTTTTTTTTGAATGAACAGAGCCTTGTTTTCAATTTTTTAAAGCAATTTAGTGAATTTGGTTATACTTCCGAAAACGCTCCGTCTCCGATTTTCATGAAATTTTTTATAAATGTTATAATGAACTTTATTATGGAAAAATTATTCCTGTTGGTATCCCGCTTCAAAGTTAAGCATGTAATATCAAATAGTGTCTTAAAAGAATGGCTTTCTTAATGTGTTTTATCAAATTATTTATTCATTATAAAATCATTTCAAAACTGACAAAATTTTGAAAAATTTTAAAGTAAAAAATATATTTTTTGAATAATATTTTTATTTAACGGTACATATTGGTATTTATTTTTGTTTTTCTTCTTCTCACAATTTCTAAAATGAAGTTTTAAAATTTTCACCCATTCAATAGTAAACTATTTTATATTTTCATCTTTTCTAAATTCAAAATTGTTTTTCTTGCTGCGACAGTTCCTGAGTTAAAGCAAATATATTAGAAATTATCAAAAAAACAAAACTTAAAAATTCAATTTTAAATTTTCAAATTTTTAATTTTATGAAACATATATTTAAGTGCTTTATCATCAAGAGCTTCCCTTTAAGAAATAAACTGATATTCTATTCTCAATTGTTAAAGAGATATTAACAGTATTTTGAATTTTATATAAATATTTTCAAAGTCGGGCGGGTGGTCATGGTAAATAATGTTTCTGAAAACCGGAACGAAATTTTATAGAAATCATGATACGGGAAATTTTCGGAAGTAGAGCCGAGAATTTTTAAAAAATTATTTGCTTCTTTCGAAATTTACTTTTATTACATAAATATGTATATATTTATTTATCATAATAAATATGTTACATTTATAGTAGGTTAATTTATTTTATTTTATGTTGTGATTTACACGGTCTTATACAAATTGAAATTTCTAAGAAATTAAATCATATATGTTTGCATATTTATTGTTTTATAAAACTTTTATTTTAATAAAAACATTCTACTTCATTAAACTCTTATTCAAATAAACTAAAAAAAAATTTTTTTTTGAACCCCGTTTTAAAAAATTTTAATAATTAAATAGACGTTTTTGTTTATTGTGATGTTTTCAGATAACTAAATAATAACTTTTGTTTGATTTCAAAATATAAAAATCTCTTTATTTCCGGGATTCATTCACTAATTTTCACTAATTAATTTTTATTCGAAAAATCATCCTCAACCTCTTTAAGTTATAGCCAAGCAGTACATTTTCATCATGCGAAGCCAACTTATTGTTAAAATAGTAAAAAAACAAAAACTGGATATATGTACTTGGAAAAAGTTCAACAAAACAATATTGATCTTTAATTTAAAGTGGTTTAATTGGTATCCTTTCAATTACTACCAAAAAATCATCTAAACAATTATTGTACATGTTAAACAACTATATTCGCTATTTTAATATTATAGCTATATATCTAAGTAATTTAATTTACTGTATTTTTACTTTTACTAGCTATCGAAAAATATACAAAATTAAAAATTAAAAAGAATGAAAAAATAAAATTTAATGTAAAAGACAAAAATAGATAAAAAAAATACAGAAAAAAATATAACAACAAAAAAAAAAACTCGCAAATTTTAACCTTAGCAGGACATGCCAGATTTTACCAAATGTACTTGTATAATATTGTGTAGAACTATAGTTTTAAAACAAAACACTTGTAAAAAAAAAAAAATGTTGTTTTCCTTTTTTTTCTTGTTTTCTACACTACTTGTTATTTGCCACTAGGAATACATATATGATATATCAAGTGCAAATTAAAAAGTGTCACGTTAAATTCAATAAGAGAGTATGGAAGAAAAAAATTAAAAGAGAGAATAACATATAAAAGGGAAAATCTAAGAAACTATTTTACAATTTATTTTTTTTTTTTTGTTTAAATTTAAATTTACCCAACTAACGGTACATATATTAACGGTACTGTTATTTTCAATAAAAACAAAAACAAATTTTAAATACAGGAATAGAACATAAAAACATTTCATAAAATTAACTACATAATGTAAATTTCTTTTCCTATGTCTTTTTACTTCACAGTTTGTTTTTGATATTATTTTTAACTGAAGCGTTGCCAGATATAAAGATTTTCAAATAAAATTAAAATAGTGTTTAAAATTGAATTTAAGGCGCCAGTTATAGCTATCATTGAAATGCTTCTGGAAAAAAACGTTTCATTGAAAACTTATACTTTTTTCTGTATAGGCGATTATAGCAATCAGAGAAAACTGTCAGTTAAATTATCTGTCAAATGGCAAATGACTATAATGAAGGCAAAATAAAAAAAAATAAATGTAATTTAAATTTAAATTGTTGTTAGCGTTATTTCGATGTTTGCAAAATAAGATTTTATTATTTTAATTTATTTAATTATTATTGGTAGAAAATGGTATTAATAAAGAATAATAAAAGATTTTTTTTATTTAATATAATGACATTGGCTGAATTGAGAAGAATAAAAAAGTATAAATTTTCTAGAAATAATTTTTTTTTTTTACTTTTTTTGAAATTTCCATTTTAAAACAAAAAATTTTAAAACTAAACTAAAACAAAATAATAAAAAAACAAAATTTAAGTCCAAACTCATTAAAATACAAAATCATAATGAAATATATATATCAAGAATTGCATCAGAATTTTTTTCAATGACAAACTGAAATGGAAAGAAATGAAACATATGTCATTGGAACAATTTTGTTTCATTAGCAAAATTACTGATCAGTTGTTCAGGAAAATAATTACCAATCTGGAAAATCATAAAATTGATTTTTTTTTTAAATATTTAACTCAAAATTTAAAAATTCGTAGCAGAATTTATTCATTAAAAATTATTTAATCATTAAATCAACACTTTTGTTAAATTTTATATGTCTTTGCTGAAAATAAACATTTTCCGGGAGCATTTCAATGATAACTATAACTGGCGCCTAATTCAAATAACTTTTTCTTTTACAATGATAACACTTTGTGTTAACAATAACATAACGAATATAATTCTAGAAGTCACTTTTAAACGAAATTATTTCTTATGTCAAAAGTCTAGTGTCTGTATAGTAACAAATTATATTTTTAGCAAATAATTTCATAGAAAAAATTTCTGGTTAGTTATTACTTAACCATAATCAATCATTTTTTAATAATATTAATATAGTCAATATTTACTTAATCGCCTATTAAGTTATCACAAATTTTCGCGGATACAGATATAATACCGCGTCACTGCAGTACATTTTTAATATTTTTAAAAAATTTTCTTTTATACATATTTAAAAGTTTATTTTAAATATTAAACTTTGTTCATCTTTAATTCATCTTCGATATTTAAAATACTAAGTTTTTAAATTGTGTCACAAATATTTTTACTTAAAACCAAAAAGAAAACAAAATCACTAGAATCATAAGAAATCAAAATAACATAATGGGTAAATATTGTTAAGAAATAAAGCCTAATATATTCCCATTGTAAAAACATATCGAAACATATACGAACAATATATTCCTGCTGTTCTAAAATATTTCCTTTTCATTGTTCTATAATATTAGTTATGGCACTATTAAGGTTCAATAAATAACTGGGATACCAATCATATGAAGGATACAATTGAAAAAAAAAAAAGAAAAAAAAAAATAGTGAAAGAAAGTTCAATATAAAAAAAAATTCAAATCAAAACAACATTAAAACGGATATTAGAATGAAAGAGAAAAAAAAAAACAAAAAGTTAGGGAAAAAGAATAGTATCAAAAGTTTTATAAAATAAATTGAATCATTGTTTTTATGCAACTAGTTTTACATTTGTTTTTTTCTTTTTTATTGTCCTTTTGTTCTATTTTCATAAATTTTTTTTTTGTTTTTTTTTTTTTTTATTTAGTTTTAGTTTAAAAATTAAAAAAAGAGAAACAAAAAAGGAAAAAAATAAAAAAATAAATTAGATAAAACAAAGAATAAAAGAGACAATAAATACCATAGAATAGTTTAAAATTTTAATTGAATTTACAATTTATTTGAATTTCTAAAACAGGATATGGTTAATTGTTAATTTGTTTTATTTTATTTTCTTTTTTATTATATTTTTTTTAAAGGATTAAATTCGTTTTTATGGAGTAAAAAATATTTTTGCATATTTTGTGAAATCTGTTTAAAAAATTTTTTAGGTTATATTATATGTATAAAGTGGAATATAAAAAAATTTAAGTTTGAAATCTAAGCATAAAATGATTAAAATAATAATAGATAAACTTTTTGATTTACATTTTCTATACAAATTTAAATCATATGTTTTAAGAAAAAGTATATTCGATTAATTTCAAAAATAGCAAAACCAGAAAATTTTATTGAATTTTTTTTGAAATTTTTTTAAAAATATATAGGAACGGCGCCAGTTATATAGCTTTCATTGAAATGCTTCCGGAAAATGTTTATTTTCAATTTTTTTTACAGCAAAGACATATAAAATTTAACAAAAGTGTTGATTTAATGATTAAATAAATTTCTAAAGAATAAATTCAGCTACGAATTTTTAAATTTTAAATTAAATATTTAAAATAAAAAAAAACAATTTTATGATTTTGCGGATTGATAATTATTTTAATGAACAATTAACTGATGAGTAATTTTGTTTAATGAAACAAAATTGTTCCAATGACATACATATGTTTCATTTCTTCCCATTCCAGTTTGTTATTGAAAAAAATTCTGATGTAATTCTTTACATATTTTATTATGATTTTGTATTTCAATCAGTTTACATTTAAATTTAATTTTTTGTATTATTTTGTTTATTAAATAAAATAATCTTTTTTTTATTTTTAATTAGTACCCCGTTTTCTATCAATAATGAATAAATAAATTAAAATAATAAAACTTTATTTTTCAAACATCGAATTAATGTTGACAACAATTTAAATTACTTTTATTTTTATTTTGACTTCAGTATTGTCATCCCATCAGTTATTTGGCAGATAATTTTACTGGCAGTTTTCTCTGATTGCTATAATCGTTTATACGGAAAAAAAATTTAAGTTTTCAATGAACATGAACAAACATTTTTTCCGTATGCACTTCAATGAAAGCTATAACTGGCGCCTACCTTTAAAAAGCCTTGTTTTTACATACTACTTCGATATATTTTTTGCTTCTTAAAACATTTGTTATTAGAAAATAATATATTTTATAGTAATTTTACTATAAAAAAAAAAATTGATTTTATTTAAGGGGCACTAAAAATAAAATTACTTTACCTTTTTATAAAATGTCCTTTAACGAAATTTTTACTTCATTAACTATAAGAAAAAGGTTGAAAAATTATTTTTAGCGAGGAAACAAAAATATCCTTGTACGTACACTCTTCCAATCAAAAAACTTTTTATTATTACTGTTAAGATTGAAGATGCTAAAGAAAATTTCATTTTTTCAGTCAAATAAGTCAAAAAAAAAAACCAAAAAATCTTCATGATAACTTATTATACAATACATAAAAATTCGACAATTTTTTTTTTTAATTTAAAATTATTATTTGTTATTTTTTTCATTTTAAAAAAAAAATGTAAAATTTATTGTCATATATAATTTTATAACTATAAACTATAGGAAGAGGTTATCTATCAGTTGAACATAACTGAAATTATTGTATTTTGATTCTTTGTTCTAAAATGACTTTCGACAATTTAGTTTTGCGATAAGATCTGCAGCATTGTCACAAAAAAACTCAAGGAAACGAAATTCACATTTAAAAAGTCAAAAAAAAAAAAAAATGTGGGAGCGACTATTTATGTTTGTAACACTCCTTTATGAAACTTTTAAAATATTTTGAACAATTGCAGCAAAATTAAAAGAATCTTTTTTGTTTTTTTTAAATTGTTCCTGCAGTTATTTTTATTTGCACAAGAAATAAGACATTCAAAAGGATTGCCAGATAAAATATAATGTTGTTGAATACCTTAAGATAGGAAAACACATAAGAAGAAATGAAACTACTATACACATATTATACCTAACTTTCCATCTATTAGTAATATATCTATGATAATAATGGTTTGTTATAATGTATGTCTTAATTCATAAATAAAAAATGTATTTTAAATGTATAATGCATAAATCTAATGCATTTTTTGGCCACTAGATGCAATTTGCCAGCATAGCAACATATATATTAGAGATAGTGAGATCATAAAGTACCGTTATGTAATAACGGTATATCAACTGACCCTAATCGGAAGTACATCCCATTATTGGTATAAATTAGGTTATTATTTTTATGTGAAAGCTGTGTGACGGGAAGATACAAGTAAACAATACGTTTAAATTTGGTTTTTGTTTTCTTGAAAGCCCAGATATTTTTAATTAAATGTTAGAGAACTGTGACAAAACAGATGTAAATATATGGTCTAAATCACCGCAATATCGGTAATGTAATAGGCATTTTAACGGGATACTGTCCGTTCACATTTATTCGTCCGTCCGTGCATTATACATTTAAAATACATTGGGATTTATTGCATATGACTTTTGCTGAAGTTGCATAGATAAAGAGGAAGATGAATCAATCCTCAATCCTTCATCTTTTGTGTGAATGTTCACCTTTTAGTTCTAAAAAGAAGAAAGTTACTGCGCACATTTTTCTTAAGTAACCTTTTCGATTTTTCGGAGATGGATTTAATCGATTTACAGCGTTTTATAATAAGCTTCCAATTGTTTAATTAGCAGAAAAAGTGATTTAGGGTGATTGATTTATCACAACGCGCCTAAACTGACCTAAGTGTGCATCTACAGTCATTTTCTACTTACTATTAGATGTCTCAGTACCTTATAGTGTTAAATATGAAAATGAAAGAATCTTTAATTTAAGAACTTATATAAACAATAATTAATTTAATATTATTATCGATATTGTTTTTAATTTAATAAAAAATTTCAAACTGAGCTCTTAATAACCTAAGATATTTGTTTCAAACAGAGTTCTTAGTATTAATATTGTTTAAATTTCTTAATGTTTACTGGGCTTATTTTCGAATTACAAATAAAAATCAAACTAAGTTTTAAATTTATTTATTTATTTTTTTTTTTTAAATTTAGAAGACAATTTGTTCTAACAAAATGTTATTGGGTTACAAAGAAAACATAGAATTATTTATTAAAAAGAAATAAATTTATTTCTATAAGAAATTTTTTATAAATTTTTACGCATAGATAATTTTAAATATTTTTTTTTTTTTCTTCTTATATGCATAATATCCCAGCAAACTTTTCTCTATAGTCTTGTAAACTTGATATTTTTACATGTTGACTTTTATTATAATTTATTTTCTTTTATAAAAGGAAAAAAATCATTTTTATTTTGTAATTATGTATGTAAACGTTTACAATAAAAATAAAAAATAAAAATAAAATAAAAAAACACCAAACTAAAAATAAAATAAAATTCATTCTTATTTTGTCAAAGAAACTTTTGTTTCCTTTAACTTAAAAGGTTGTAAGTATAAATTTTTAAGATCTTTGAACATATTTAATATTAAAATTACAGTCGATTCTCATTTGTTTATTAAATTTTGATAAGTTAAACTATATTGTAGTTAAGATAAAAGAACTGAAATGTCAGAATTTTTGGGTCTAGTATGGAAAATCTTTAATATACAACGCGAAAATTAATTAAAAATTTTTCCATTTCTTATTAAATATATCTGAAGTTTAATTCTTTAAATAATTCATGGACATTATATCAAATAATTTAATAAAAAATATTAAGTATTTACTGTATTTATTATTCAAAGAAATTCAGTCTTATATTTATAGACAGACAGGATGAATGCTTAAGTTAAAGGACATTCTTTATATTTGCATAATTTATTTTTGTTATATAACTTATTTAGTTTAGTGTTTATATATAAATATATATACGTATATATATATTTATGTTTGCATTACTTGCATTTTTAAAAGCAACAAAAAACACAAAAAAACAAAAAATAATAAAAAAGAGAATATGAAAAACTTTTTTACAATAATGATGGTGGCAACGATTACAAGGATTTTCAAAGCAGTTATTTTATATTACAAACTACAAAAAAAAAAAAAAAAAAAAAACAGACAAAACCATATGAGAAAATAAGTTGCATAGTAAATAATAAGAATAAAGTTTTACAATATAGGTTTGTGTTGTAAATTGAATTTTCTTTTGAAGTAGAAAAGGATAAAAAAAAAAAAATTAGATGACAGGAAGATGAATTCATTTTAGTTTTTATGGTACGCCATTTAATTTACTACTAAAGGTTTACAACAAAATTTATCACAAAAACCAAAAAAAAGAAGAGAGAATATTTTACTATTCAAGTATTTTCAAATTTAGAACCGATTAAAATTTGTATTACATATATTAGAAAGGTGTTAATTTTTTAGTGATGAATTCATTAATAATTAAATTTTTAAACAAAATAAAAATATACTTTAAAAATAATGTTTTTTTTTACTGTCTAGTAAATTTTTGGAGAAAAATATAAGTAATACCCAAACAGAAGATACAATTTGTGTCTAATAATTCAATTTTTAATTATTATAACATTGACATTTTAGTATCAAAAATTATGTAGAAAAGATTTGTCTAAAGTATAAACTTAACCTTTAATTACATTTATTTTAGATCTGCTAATAAAATATTTAAATTCAGGTGTCATTTAATATTTTTTTATAAATTTTATTGAAGAACAAAAAAAAAAAAAGAATTGAAAATTTTCTTTCAGAAAAGGATTTAGTTAATTATATTCTTTTCTGTTTCCTTTTATTTTTGTAACTGACATCAAAGGATGAAATATATGTATAATATGTTATTGACGTCATACTCGATTAATTGAAATTTCTAATATTAGAATTTCACTTTTGTCATTATATAAATAATATTTCTGCATGCATTTGGAAAAATAGTCCTTTTGATTCACTGTGTATAGTGCAATGTACAATAGTGCAATGAATAATTTTATTTTTTATTACAGATTCTTTTACAGCTGTATTGCAATTTTTACAGCTATTGATAATGTCTTAATTGAAGAATTATCTAAAATTTTCGAATTAAATCAATATTTATGATAGGTTTTGAATATAGTTTAAAAAAATTTTTAACTAATTGAAGCTTTAAATTAATTTCAAATCTTCAATTCCTATTTTTTTTAACTTTGCACATTAGTATTAAAATCACAATGAGAATTAAATGTAATTTAAAATTAATTAAAATACGATTACTTTAACTTTTAAAGTTTTTATTTATCTATGCAATAAATAAATTTAAAACAAGGCAATAAATTAAAAACTTAACGTTTTTTGATATGTCAAGAAAAATGTGACCCACTTTTGTTATTTTAAGGAAAAATAACAAAAAAAACAGTAACATACACCCGTGTCAATACTGTTAGAATGCAGCGAGATTGGATATTCATTATAACACACAGCGTATAGAAACAGCAAAGAGGACTGAGACTTACCGTCATTTTCTCTGCGAATGTCTGGTTCTAACTTGGATCAAATAAAGTCCGAAAGTAAAATTGAAGAGAACTAATTTTTGGCTTCATAATAGATTATTAGAGTGCCGCAATGTAAATCAATCAACTCACCAAGGGTTTTTAAAGGAGCATATTTTTTAAAACGATAAAATTTATGGCTTTCTTTATATTCAAAATTTTTCTTTCACATGGTTAAAATAATTACCGAATTACAAAAATTTTGTATTACGTTTGAATGTACTCAGATACAATGCATAAAAATGTTAGCTTACTGCTAAAGAACTATTCACGATAATGCATCATTAAAAAAGCAGTTCTGTATCTATATCTTATAACATATAAAATACAAAAATAAGTATTATCAGATATAGACATATAAATATTTTGAATAGGTTCTCCTACGTTTTGAAAATGCACTAGGAACTTAGAGTTTTATAATTATCTTACACATTAGCTTAGCGTTCATTAATAAAAAAAAGTTTGCTTCGTGTAAATGTCAAGTTAAGAAAAATACTTTAAAACTGAATTGATTGAACATGTGTAATTTTGTATGAATCGACACCAAATTATATCACGAGAATATAAAAGAGATTAAAATTGTAAAATTTCAAAAGAATAAATTAAATCTTTAAGAATTTCATGGTTAATTTTAAAGCTTAAAAATTATCAAAAGATATATTTTTTTGTTTTTTAATGTATTGCTCTGTCACATAAATGTGGACAAGAAATTACACAGCCTTTTCTGTTCAGGTGTGGCTGTAAATGTCGTAAGGGGGAATAACTCTTACAACATGTGTGGGATGCGAACCCAAACTACCTCGGTGTTTACAACGTATTTTATACGCTCTTACCCACTTGGAGGCCACCGAGGCCCTAAAAGATTTTATTGATCTTAAGGTGTTATAAAATTCAAAAGATATTATTAAGACATTCTAAAATTGAAAATATATTTCTTTAACACACAGTTAATATTAAAATAACCAAATTTCAATATTTATAGAAACAATAATTTTTTTAAATCCTGTGATAATTCCATCTATTTTACTTTAAATATAAAAAGTTTAAGTAACATAAAAACTCAATCAAATATAATCCATAACATCAATATTAAAAGTAAAATAAATTAGTTGGTTTTATTTAATGTTTGTCTTTGGTTCATTTTTAAACTTCTTTCATTAATTCTATATGTATGTAACAAAAAAAAAAAATTTTAATAATTTTAAATTTAAATTTTCATTTTTCAAGTTCTTGTTTACTTTTTAAGGTACTGTAAATATTACTTGAGATTTTCATCCTTTTTTTTTTTTTTGATTATAAATATGAGATGGATGAACTACAAGCGTTTACTTTTTTAATCAGATTTTTGTTTTTTTTTTTATTTTTTTACATAAAAACGAGGAAAAGAAAAATTAAATAAACAAAAACAGGAATAAAATAATAATAATATCCTTTTTATATCAACCCCCCCGAATACTAAAAATAACATTCTTATACAATTGTTAAGTCTTATTTAATACAAGAAATGGAAATCACAAAAAATTGAATTTGAAAGAAAGAAATAAAAATAACTTTTCTTTTTTTTTTTTTGACAAAGTTTCAGAAATTCATTGTTAAAATTTGTAAGGATTTTTAAAGAATCTTTGTTGTTTTTTTCTGTTGACACATTAGGAGGGGAACACTTCCATGTTACAGCGGTGAAAGGTTACAAGTAAACTTAAGTCCTTATAACGAAAAGATTTTTTTTATTTTGTATTCGTAAATATTTAAGATTTTTGAAGTGAATTTAAAGGTGTGTAATGACAAGGAAAAGAAGAAAACAAAAATGAAAAGTGTGTATAAAGAAAATGTATAAAGAAATTGAAAAATTAATAGACGAGCGTAGGTACAAAGTTTTTTAAAAAATGAAAATAGTTATATTAAGTATATATATACTTATGTATATACAATTTACTAGTGATTAGAAATTATGGGGTGTTAAAAAATTCAAAATCATAAACAATTCTAAAACTTATTCTTTTCTTTGAAGAAAAATCAAATGTTTGGAACAATTTTATTAATGTTTTAATTTTATGCATTACATTTTTTCATAACCCCTTACGAACATTTCGGAAAATTCTTTGAAATTAATTAAATGAAAATTTTATTTCGGTGTAAGAGGATGTACAAACGATATTAATTGTAACTTATTGAATAGAAGTTAAAAAAAAAAACAACAATTCCAGTTAAACATTCCTTGTTTATTATATTTGAACTGTATGTTCACACATTAGACATCCTGTGTATATTTTAAATTTAAACGTATAAATATTATATAAAAATTTGGATATATGACAATTGAAACTGCCTACAAAATAGAATTAGAACAAGAGCGGGAAGTTGAATAATATAAAAAAGTGAAATAATTGAGTTGCAAAGTGAAATTGTTCTCTTTGTTAAATGTAAATACCAGTTTTTTTGGTATATTGTTATATTATGTAGAAACGTGTATCAGAAATTCATTATATATAAAGAAAATAACAGTAATTTGTTTATTTTTCTTCATTATGAATAAGAGCCTAATATGGCAGTAATGTAATTCAAAGTTAAAATAAATTTTTGAAAGTCAAGAAAAAAAAATTTTTTTTGAAAAATATCAGAAATTATTTTAATGTCTAGATATTTGAAAACTTAAAAGACTTAAAACCTATTGTAAGAATAGAATTTATTTCTTTTTATAATTTTTGAATTTTATGTAGTTCTATCCTAATATTTGATTATAATAAATAAGTAAATATACAATGATTTGACAAAAGAGTAGACGGAGTTGAGTTCATAAAAGCAACACCCGACATTCGTTTTTTTTTTTATTCTTTAAAATCTACCGAATTGGACAGGCTAATTGGTCTTTTTATTTAATAAAACAAACATTTGCTGAAATAAAAAAATTGCCTCGGCTTCTGCCTTTTTTTTTTTTAAATTAGGAGTTCATAGGCTTGTATTTCTTCAATTGGTTTTTTTTTTTTTAAATGAAACAATATAAGTGCATTATTTAACTAACGGTAAATAATAATTTGGTGTTTAGTTGATGATAAATTTTAGATTCTTTATACCCGTACGATAGGATCGGGTATAATAAAATTACTCCTCCGTTTGTAGCACCTCGAAATAAACGAGCTAGATATACCTTCAAAGGTATGGATTGGATCAGAAAAAAATTCTAAGACGTTTGAGCCATGTCCGTCCGTCCGTCCGTCAGCACGCTAACTCAAAAACTAAGAAAGCTAGAATCTTAAAATTTACACAAAATATTCTAGGAGTAATTTGTAATTTCCCTATTTCTTTTGGTTGAGTTTGGAACCAAAACTTAGGGTAGCTCTCGAACACCTAACTTTTAGATCCCCACTTTTTTTTTAAAATAGAGCTATGAAATTTTAACTGCTGATAGATCTCACAAAAATATTAATTTTATTTTTATTAACTTTTTTTTGTGGCCCCACCCGTTACGGAGCTACAGCTCCCCAAAGGTTCAAAAAAGCTCTATATTTAAATTGTTATAGCACAAGTTGTATAAGGTATATCTTCATTTTGACGCCAAACGATTACTACTTTCATTAGCTTTAAAAGTATATATATAATAAATATATATTTGTGGCATACGGTGTCTTAATTTACCGTTATACGAAACTCAAATTTTGCAAAATCCTTTAACCCTTCTATCTTCTAAACGGTTTAAGTTGGAAACTTAGAATTTTGACAGAAGTTAGATTTTTGAAAATAAGTATGAGTCATTTTTTTTTTGTATCACTCCCCGTTTAGGAGCTGTAAGGGGTCAAAAACTGAAAATTTCCTATTTTTAAAAACCTGTAACTTGAACACCTGTTAAAATTTTTTTGAAGTAATACACAAAAATTAAAACTTCAACATTCTACTCTTATTTCTGTTAACAACTTTTTTTAATACTATAGGGTTACTTTATAATTGACGAAAGTGTTACTTGATTTTTTCAAATTTTCTAACAAATTTCTTCAACAAATTTTTTGCATTTGTTTTACTCGATAATTTGAAATTGTTGAGGATATAATGCGTAGTACAAAAAAATGTAAATAAATAAACAACATAACGGTTGCTTGAAGAATTTTTATTTATATGATATTGTTATACATACATACTTATATAATATCATGTTTATTTACATATTGTATATGTCACTAGTGAATGAATGAATGAAAAGAGTATAGATGTATATTATATAGAGCCGTATTTACATACATATATGTATTTTATTGTACTTATAAGAAATTATTCTGTCAATGGAATATTTAAATATAATATAATATGTATAATATTTAAAATTATATTTATTATTTTGTACTAAGTAAATTTAATATACATTTACCGCTTAGTATTAAATGGTACTATAGAATATTTGAAAAAGTTTTGGATTGATAATCGTTATGTGGAAGGTTAGAATCTGCTTTTGAAGAATGTACATATAAACACATAGTTTGAAAATATTTACAACCCATAGTTCTAGAAATTCTAAAATTCACCCAAATTATTTTAAAGTACTAAAATATTAAAAAAATAATATTGTAAGCAGAGTGACAGGCTGTGAACATATTAACATTTCGTACGGGCATCTAAGAGTTGACAAAGGCAACTGTATTCTTCCTCGTGTCGTTTTAATTTTGGCGGGTACAATTAAAGCAAATAAACCGCAATGTCATTTAGTAAAAGAAGGTGAATAAAAAAATTTTTAATGTGTGACAATTTTGCTTTTTAATAATTTATAAAATTATATTATTTATTTTTTTTTTTGTTTTTATTTTGGAATTTATAAACAACCTCGGCAAACCCTTAATAAATTAACAAAATTAATATGTTTTTTTCTTTTTTTAAATAAAAAAAAATCAAAATATAAATTAATTTTAATTTTTTTAGCAAAATTTTTTATATTTTTTTGTGAATAAAATTTTAAAATGCTGCAGTTATAATATTATAAATTTTTATATTTAACCGAGCCACTGAATGTAAAACAAAACAAAAAAAAAGTTGAAGACAAAAAATTATAAAAGAAACGTGACAAATTGTGCACGACTTCCATCTTTTCTTTCAGTTCAAGGTTTCGTTATTTAAAAACAAAAAAAAAAACAAAAAATAGTGCCAAACAATTTACTTTTAAAAGCAAAAAAAAAACTTGTAATTATTAGATTTTAAAAAATCTAATAAAAGAAAAATCAAATTTTTAATGAAATTTTTATAACTGGTATTTAAAATTTTACACCATTACCGAAAGTTATAATTTAATAATAAAAAGTCAGTCTACTGCATTAAACTTATTATAGTAATTAAAAATTTAATTATAGTAAATTAATAAAAAACAAGAAAACAAAAAAACGTTTATTAAAATTAAATAGAATATTTTATATTAAGGTACTAAAGTATGTATTAATATTTTTTTCTCATTAAATATAAAAAATAAAATTTTTTTTACACATTCAAAAAAATTTTTTTTTTTTTGAACTATTGAAATTTTAGTTTTAAAAGAAAAAAAATTTGATTGGACTTTAAAAAAAATAATCTATTATTTTCTTTTCATTCAACATAGTTATTGAAAATGTATTGAAAATATAATTAAAATAAAAAAAAATTTTTTTTTTTTTAAATTGGAATGAATTTTCATTCTATAGAATTAAATTTCAAGGGTAAATTTTATATTAAAAAAAAAATATAATAAGCGATTTTTTTAATAATGAAATGGAAATTTTTGATCTTTTGAAAATCAAATCTAATGCAATTTTTCAAAAGAAAATAAACAATAATTTAAAAAATTTATTTTATAAGGATTCAACATCCTTTCAATAATTCCTTCATATAATTTCAAATCTTATACTATATTTGACTATTCACGACCAAGTAATATACTTTTCTAGAGCTATGAACGCTTGTTTTTCCAAAATCGCAAAAACTATACCATTGTATTTAAATGTCGAAATTTTACTTTTAGGTTCTACCTAAAACGGTAAAAATAACTTAAAATTAATATTAAACAGGAATAACAAAAAATTTTATATAATATAGAGTTTAATACAAAAGTCTGTAAGTCAAAGTGATCTGAAATGAAATGGGATAAACATTTTATTTAGACAAAAAAAAAAAATAGTAAAATTAAAATTCCAAACAATATTTTCATTTCATCAAATTATTATAAAAATAAACTTTATTAAATAAATTGTTTATTAATGTATGGAATGGGAAATTTTAAGAAATATATTTTGTATATACTTCAGTATATTGGGACTCTTCTTCTGGTATTGCAATTTATACACAGAATTTTAATTGCCCAGAACATATTTCAAATTTTTACAAACTTAGTGTTGCAATAAAAATTAATAGAATTGTACATTATTTGTGTATTGACTCTTTTAATAATTTATACACCATATAATCAATGTCGCTCAAAATATATAATAAAAATCCAAAAAAGGGTTTACAATAATACTGTAATACCAACTTTACATTTCTGAGGGTTTCTTGTGAGAAATGTAAGAAAATTAAATCGCATATATTACGTAGCAAAGATGCGCAACAACAAAAATAATAGACTCAGGTATTAAAAATATACCAAGAAGATTAAAAAGAGTGTGTATATAAATCGAAATTAAGAAATTAAAGGAAATAAAAAATAGATAATTTTAACTTTAAATTTTAAATCGTCAAAATTCAAATTGTTATGTCCAAAATATCATTATATTTTAACCTACATATATTTTTAATAATTAAATATATTTTTTAATTTTCTTTCCACTCCCATAAGGTGTATATGACATCCACTAAGTAATTTATTATTCATATTTGACTAAGCTTCAGTTTCTCGAATCATTAATTTTACTAAGCCGTTTAATACTCGGCTGTAGGTAATGTACAAGACTATGAGACGTAAATATTTCTTTATTTCAACGCCATCATACCTTTAGGTTAATAATAAAAATATATTATATAAATTTAAAATAAAATTAAAAATAATAAAAATTAATTACTTTTAAAAAATTTTTTCAGCTTTTTATTTTATCTAGGTAATAATAATCCTAAATTGAGCGCATTTTGTATTAATCCAAACTTAAAATAATTATTTTTATTTTTTTTTTTTAATTCAATCATTCACTAAACACTGCAAACAACACTTTTAATATTTAAAATCGATTTTTTATTTCGATTTTTACTTTTTAAATCAGAAATTTCTTTTTTAAATATAATTATTTAATATATTTATATTTAATTATTATTCAAATCTTCTTTATTTTTTTTTTTTATTTAAAAAATTAAAAAAAAAAAAAAATTGTATTTCATTTAAAAAATATCTTAAAAATATTTAAAATAAAAACCACATATCAACAAAAAAAAATCTATATTTATTTCTTTTTTTTTTTTTTTGTGTTTACATTTGAAAATAAAAAACCTGTAAACCTTCACTTATAACAGATTTTCAATTCTTTTAACATCTCTAACACAAAATAAAAATTAAAAAAAAAATAACACGAAAATAACTAAACTGTTTTTTTTTTTTTTGTGAATTAGAAAAAACAAAATAAATTTAAAAAGGGGAAAAATATACAGAAAAAAAAAAAAAATAAAATATTGAATTGTTCACAGGTGTCTTAAAAATTTCAAATAGAAAAAACAAAAATTTTAAACCGCCCGTTCAAGAAAATTTTTTCAATCCAACCGGTCTTAAGTCAAAACAGAAACTGAACAATCCATCCGCGTCTTGCTAATATTTTTCTTGAATCGTTGATTCTCTCTCTCTTTTTTATTTATTTTTTTTTTGTTATTTTTTTTATGAATTTTGAAGCAATTATGAATTTTATATACCATATTAGATTTTCTTGATTATTTACTATAGATACTCTTCACTACAGTTACATATTAATATTGTATAAAAAATACCGGTTTTTTTAACTAACCAAGCAACATACCAATGCCTCACCTGCACCTCACCTAACTGGAAATTAAAGAAAACATAAAATGTGTGAAAGAGAACTGAAAAAGAGAATAAAGAAAAGTTATGATAAACAGTACAACTATATACAACTATACAAGTATGTATATATTATAACTTTATTAGTAGAATATTATATTAGAATAGTTACATCTTATAAATCTATAGGAGTTAAGCTTAAAACTTATGATGATGAGTATTGACTATTGAGTATAATAATAAATTAAATTGAAATGTCTCTTAAGAGAATTTTTAAAAAAATTTTTTGTTTTATTTTCTTTTTGTAGTTGTTAATGCGTAATGTTCCACCAAAACAAGAAGACTTACTTAAATAATATGTATATTTTTTGAAGTTAAAATTAAATGAAAAAAAAAAAAAAAAGAATATATTATTTTATATTTTTGGTTTGTTTTCGTTTTAATTTCTATTTTATGTTTGGTTTCTTTTTTTTTTGGTTTTATTTTGAAGAAAACGCATTTAATTATCACGTTTTACACGTCTTTTCTACAGGTTGTATTTTCATAGTTTTTTTTATTTTATATTGGATTTTTTTTTTTTGAAGTTGCCAGATGTACTTAAGTAATATTTTTTTTAAATATTTTTGTATATGGAATCATCTGATTACTAGTTTATTTCGTAATAATTAATATCTTTATAAAATATGAATAATTCTTGTATAAGATAAAATAGATGGTGCTCAAATATTATTCACATTGATGCTACATAATCTTGTACAATAGCTACAGCTCAGTAATTCACGGTTTAGTTAATAAACTTAAAGAAACTGTAGACGCTAATGTAGGAAAGAAAATGTAGTGTATAATGAAGTTTAAAAAAAAAAAAAAGAAAGAGATATGACTGATCAGCTGCTATAAAAAGCTGTGAATCTGACAGAACTAAATAAAGTTTCATATCTTCGGCCTCTCTAACGATGGAATATTAGTTTATCATGTTCTCTACGTTATTTTTTTTTTTATAAATTTCAGCAAGTTCTTTTTAATTTGTAAATATTTCATCTGAACTATTTGATTATATTTACCTTGTTTTGGGAAACTTAATATCTAACAATAAAATGAATAATGTGTTGTAAAAAAGACTAAACTGTATGTTATTTAATTACTTCACAAAAGGATTAACATTTTTATTTCTATAACGATTTAAGGGATGTAAATTTTGAACGCATGAAATATTTTGTTAACAAATTTTGTATGGCTTTTTATACAGAAATAGACAGTTTTACATAATAATATAAAATTATAAAATTTTTTGATAGTAACTTACTCTGGTAACCTTTTAAACACTATAAGAATTTTTTTGACAATGCTTGTATATAAGTTTTTTACTGAATACTTTTCATAGTTGAAACAATTTCTCGCAGATTAAACAAAATAACAAAAAAATAAATAAAATCGGTTCTATTGACTGTTACTTTTTTATTTCGTTTATGGTTATTCGAGTTGACTGTCTGCGTTGAGCTGCCATATTTAATTCCGATTCTTTCATTAAGTTTATATTCGAGGCTACATTTAATCGGATTTGAAACAAAATATTTGGTTTGATCGGGTATAATTTTTTTATCATTGTTTTATTAAAATTATTTAAAAGAAAATAATTTAATAAATATTAACATATCTAATGTCTATCCAAAATCAATATTATTAAATCCATAACAGAGTAAATATTTTAACTTGTACACAGTCAGTAAAATTCTGGGGGCTTTATATCTACTGTTATTGTTAATAAAAAAAAAAAAGAAACAAAAGTTAAATTTTTTTTTTAACTATTATTTTTTCCGATCATTGTTTATTATTTTCTGTTTACTGGACGGCAGAGGCATTATGTTAATTCTGTTATTGCTTTTTTTTTACATACTTAAATTATACTTTTTATTTTGAACTGTTGCTTATTTTATGTATTTTGTTTTTTTTTTTTCTGAATACTAGTTTTTTTTTTAAGATTTTCTTTTGGTTTATTATGTTAAATATCAACAATCGCTGGTATACTTGATGATTATTGAGAATATAGAAAATTTTTTAAGTTTAAACTATTGAACAAAAAGAATATTTGTATTGAAAGTAACATGTGTAGGTATAGTAAGTTGAACTAAATGCCGTCAACAATAAAAATAAAAATTTAAACCTGTAAAATTATTTCAAATTTGAATTAAACTAAAAATGAAAAGCTGGTGAATCTAGAAATCTGATGACTTACCTTTAATTTTTTTTTAGAAAATGTAACAAATATTAAAATTGTTAAATTCATTTCTGGTGTTGAATCTTAATATAAATATTTGTTGGTTTTAACAAAAATACTCTTTTGTATTTTTGAACCTAGATTTTTGAGACCTGTAAGAAAAAATGAAATATTAAAAGAACAAATAATAATACAAGTTTTTTTTTTAAATTTTTAATATTTTTTAATGAAATTTTAAAAAAGAAATCAAGTTTTTATTTAACTTTTTAAAAAATGAATGTTATTTTTTATTTCTTGTATTTTTTAAACATTTTTTAACAAGCTTTTTTATTGTTCTTAACTTGTATGTAATATAATAGAAATTTGTTGACAAATGCATAAAACAATATTGAAATATTGAATGAAATGAGATTTTTGGGTTTTGATCTAGAAAATAAATAGTGACAAAATTAAATAAAAAAATTTATTTTTTTTTTTTTGAAATTTTTAAAACAAGAAACTTTTTTTGTCGTTTTTTTTTATTAAAAAAAATGAATAATAAAAATTGGTTACTTAAACTATTTCAATTGGTAATTAAAATTAAAATTATTAATCATAAAGAATAATAATAAATATAGCAACGTTTTTAGTTAATATTTCATTAAAATACAATAATTTTAGCTATAGAAGATCATAAATTCATATAATGAATAAGTTTTGTGTACGTATTTGGATCAGGTTGGAATAAAAATGGTTATGTTGCAAAAAATTAAAAAGAATAAAATAATACAAAAAAAAAAAATAAATAAATAAATATGAATAGGATTAATTTTATTAAAATAGGTCATATTAATATATTTATATTTGTATACAAAATAATCTAGTTTTCAATTCAGGGTCAATAAACAATAGTTTATAGAGATCTATAGATTCGCTATTTAATTTTTAGATTTTTTTTTGTTAAGGAAGCGTTAAGAATTGATGTTGTTTTTTTTTTTTAATTGAATTAGTTTTCGATAAATACATGTTATCAACGGATATGATAAATATGAAATGAAATCAGCATAAATAACTTATTCATTTTCTTTTTTATGAATTATATAAAAGACTTAAGATGGAAACTTGAAAAGTTTATGTTAAAGAATATAATTAATTAGATTGTTGTTTTTGATTATATTTTAATTAAATATTAAAATTAAATAATTTTTTTTTACATTCTAAACACGAGTTTTCTTATTTACATAAAATTAATTCATTAATTTGTTTATTAGCGCAGAATATAAAAGACAAATTTAAAGGGTCAAATTTTAAATTGGTTAAAGAAAAAATATATATATACGTACCGGAAAGTATTCGAAATATTCATTTAATACTGAGAATGTATTCGCAAATTAATTAAAAAAACAAAATTATTCTAAATTAAAGGTTCTAAATCAAAAAGTTGTAGAAAAAAAATTGAAGAATGTTTAAAAAACTGTCAAAGAAAAAGAATAATGCAAGATTAACCTAATTGCACCCTTCGCACTACAAGAAGCAATTTAATGCAATTTATCAATTAAAACATAGTACCAGAGGAAAAACTGAATATTAAAGCTGTTTTAATTTAAAAATTATAATTATGTGTAGATATGGCAGTTTTGTATTTTCTTAAAATTGATTAAATCTGATCTAGGGTAGGAACAAACCATCAACAAAATTTAATTTCGCTGAAACACTCAACATTTTTACTTCTTTAACCTCTTTCTGTAACCAAAAAACCAAATAAGCTGTAAAATTATTACTTTTAGTAAATGATTAAACTAAAATGTTAGCAAGGAGAATGTTAAATAAAATTTCATACTTATTCGCTCATTACTTATTCATTACTTATATTTTTTCTGCCCAAGAAATGTAGTTGGTATGTTTTCGTATACTTAATTGAGGGTTTTCTTAATATTATTTCTTTATATTAACAATTTCATACCAATATATTAAAATAAAATTATTAATTCTTATAAAAGATTGGTTTCTGAATATTTGTCTAAATGAAATCATGGGCACGGTTAATGACGTTAACACCTGTTCAAAAAATTTTTCATTAGAAAATTCACAAATCTACATAAAGAAAACAACAATATCTACTTAAGGAGTGTCAACGTTTTTTTAAAAAAAAATCACAGATTAATCTGAAATTAATCCGGGCAAAGTGATTTTTATTAAAACTCAAAACTCATCAGGTAACTTTCTACTAAAAATGGAAATAAACAACAAAAAAAAAAAATAAAAAGTAAAATTAGAATTTTAAATTTTTTCCAAAATCACGAGTTAAACTAAAAAAAAAAAATACTAAAATAAAAGAGTTTATCTTAAGATACATAAATAAGATGTATATAATCAGTATTTAAGATACAGACGAAAGGTGAGTAATTTTTTTATAATTTATTATGCTGTTGTTGTTTTTATTGTTTCATTTTTTTTTTTGGTTTTTGTATTGTTTTTTTTTTTTATTTTCTGTTTTTTTTATTTTAATATTCTTAGAATAAGAAAGTTTTCAAACATATACAGTTCCATTTTTGTTTTTTTTTTTTTTTTACTTTTTAATTTCAATAAACTGTTAAGAATCTGTCTAGTATAAATATAAAAAAAAAAAAAACTTTCTTATTTTATTGCGCGTCAATTAACTTGAAAGTTGACACTTTCTGTAAAAAAAAAAAAAAACAGTACTGTTACTGTCAAAATAGAACAAAACGTAAGTTGATAAACAAAAAAGCACTTAAACATTTTCTCTATACAAGTAAAGGAAAAGTTTTCTGAAATGATGCAATCAATATTTAAGTTTTATTGTTTTGTAACTTGAATCTGAATTTCGATTTCATATTTTAACGTACAACAAAAAATTAAATAAAAAATTTGATTTATTCAATTCAATTTATGATTTGATAAATCCTCATCATTTTTTGTCCAACTCATTCAAAATTGAAACGAAGTTGTTAAACTTTCTTTCATTTAAACAATTTTTTACTCTAAAAAAAAATTTACAAAATAAATAAATAAAAGTTAAAAGCTCTTGCAGAGTTTTTTGTTTTTTATTACTCTATGTCACCTTTTATTATCACAATACTCAATTTCTTTTGAACCATTAATTTTGAACAAATTATTATAGTTTTAACACCGTCACACTTCCAGTATCCAAATTTCTAATATAAAGTGCAGCATTAAGTACAGGTAATGCTTCTTCGTATGACTATATAGATTCAATACCGATATTAGTGTCATAGTGTAATAATGCAAAAACTCCTACTATATCATAAAAAAATTAAAAGAAGGAAAGAAAAAAGAAATTAGAAGGATGGAGACTAATTGACAATTAAATCTGTATTAAGATATTTAAACGAACTAAGTCTTATATACATTTCTATATTCAACAAGGATGTAATTTATAAATTATTGGGGTTTTACTAAAATAACGTCTTTGAAAAATTAATAGTTAATCTACGATGACAAGTTTCAACCTTAAAATAATAACTGGTGGTGAAATTTCTCATTAATATCATTTAATAATACGCGAAAATGGTTTTCACCCACTAACCCTAAAGAAAAATACATATTAAAACCAATAATTTGTCATCTTCAGAAGAGAGGATTTGTACTTTTTTATATAAGATTTTTTCGGTCAAAAAAAAAAAGCAAGATATTCAATAAAAATCTCATCGTAAATCAACATTTTGGTAACATTTACATTAGTCGTCAATACAATTTAGATTTAAGCGAAAGTCTACAAAAAAAAAAAAACCTTCATATATAACATAAACATTTCAGAGGAAAGTAGAATGAATCAAAACATTAAATAAATAAGTTAAAAGAAATTTAAAATATTTTAAAATAAAAAAAAAAAAATAATGAATGCAGTTACAAAAAAAAAACAAAACCAAACCAAAAAAAAATTTTAAATTAAAACAGAAAACAAACCACCAAAATTGTTAACATTGTCAATACTGTACAGACCAGCGAATAAAACAATTTCATATATGAAAAAATTATGGAGTATTTGTCAGTGCAAAAATGAAATGTAGGGCATTAACCTAAATTTTCAACTTTTTGTTTTTTTCATTTTTTTTTTTTTCTTTTTTATTTCTTTTTTGAACGGAATTCAAGAATAAAAAGAAAAATAATGAAACAGAAAAAAAAACAAAATAAAATATAAATATGGCTCTTTTTGGGAGGGCCCGCAACATACAAAACAAAAAAAAAAAAAAACAGAATTATTCTTTTTATGGTTTCATTTGTTTGGCAGCTTGCGTATACATTTTGCGTTCGTTGATTATATTGATGGCACATATTTGATAAAAAATAAAATAATTTTCTTTTATTCTATAAGTTTGTATATTTTTAAAATTCAATTTACTTTCTTTTAATTTATGATGTGTCTACAATTTTATACGTTAATTTTCTGATTATATTTTTAGATAAAAATTTTAATTTTAATTTCTTAATATAGAATTTAATAAAAATTAATCAAAAATTAATAAGAGAAAAATTTAATATAAAAATGGTTAACAAAACGCTGTTTAAACTGTTTAAAAGAGGCATATTTTTGTTTTGTATTAAACAATAGAACAATAAACTTAAATTGGATTTTTGGGATATGAACTTTTTATAAAATTATATTTTTGGTAAGAAAGAAAGTCTTGTTGGTTAAATTTATAGAATTTGTTAATTGGATTTGTTTTTTTTTTTTTTTTTTTGTCAATTTTTTACTTATATTTCCATTAAATTTTGTTTTTCTATTAAATATACTGTTTTGTTATTATATACTTATATATATAATTTTATTTTTATGTGCAAAATTTTATTTGAAGCAAAAAATGTTTAAAATAAAATTTACAAAATGTATTAAATGTTTTTTACATTTATTTATTTATTTATTTATTGATTGTCTGCAGATATAAATATGTGCACATAAATTTAGGGTGCTTTGCCAGGTTGGCATGTGGGCCAGCTTTTACATTTAGAAAATGTTAAACCTAACGAAAAATTGACAATTCTAACAATTAAAATAAACAAGGTAGAATGTAAACCAACGATTTTTAAAAACGCACATTTCCAAAAGAAAATACAAACTCTTTAGAATTATGTGACTTGCACAAAAATTTGAACATTTCATGTAATAAGAAAAAACGTGAAATAGGGCTTTTTTTTGGAATTTTGAGGGGCTGTAACCCTATATTACTAAGAAAATCTGTTAAACACACGTAAAAATATATTACTGAAGCTTTAATTTCTATGTATTGCCGAAGAAAAATTTGTACAGGTGCCTTAAAATTTTAGCAAATTTTCATTTTTTGAGCCCTAATAGCTCTTGAACAGGGGCTGGTACAAAACAATTTTCTAAGAAAATTTTTACAAATTCTAAAATTCTTTCTTGTCTAAAAATTTCAGGTTCCTATCTCAAAGCGTGCCGGAGTTATGAAAAAAGAAATATCATGCAAAATTTGGTTTTCACATAACGGTAAATGCAAATACTAAATTTAAAAAATATATATAAGTTTGATATTAATTTATAAAAATAAAAAAAATTCCTGTCGAATAGCGTTTTCAAATTGAAAAAAATATTAAGCGGAACATAAAATATAGGCGTTTAAAAATAGGGATTTTAAAAGTTTGAAGGGCTGTCAGTAGTTCCATGATGGATGGGGCTACATGAAAAAGTTGTTCCACAAAATTAATTTTTTTATGAGAACTCACTCATAGTTAAATTTTTTTTTTCTCTATCTTTAATACTGTAGAAGTTCTGTAAACAGGCGGACAGACGGACGGATGGACAGAGTGAAACTAATAGGCATATTTTTTAAAATTTTTTTGGAAATGTGTTAAAAAGCAGATTATTACTTATTAGTTATTATTAGAGAGGTTTCGTTTAAATTTTAAATAGTTCAGACGAAAATTTTAATAGTTCAATAGTTTTAGACGAAATTTTAAATAGTTCAAAATAACAGAGCGACTTAAAATGCAACCGATTAATTGGAAAATATATCAACACATTAACATTTATGGAAAATGGAAATGGAATGGAATTTTGTTTGTAGGTTAACAGGATTGCAAGTATTTCGGGCTGTTTTAAAGAAGAACCTTATAGAAAATAGTAATAATTAATAATATTTACAAATTGAAATTTTTAATGTTTTACAAACAGTTTTTGTTTTTGATTAATGATAATAAAAAGAAAATAATTTTTTTAAAGAAAACTAGCAAACAAAAAAGAAAAGATTAATTAAATTCAATAATTTCAATTTATGATTTACTACAAAAAATTATACAATAGATATTTGTTTTTGTATTCATACACCTCTATAATGAAATCAATCAACATAATAATGTTCTTAACATCATAGAATGTGGTTAGAAAAAAAATTTTTTTTTTTTTCCTAAGGGAAGTGGGAATCTTCCAAAGACACCAAGAATTTCCCCCTTGGTAGTGTCATATTCTTACTGACTAAACCCACCTCCCCCTTTAGCCAATATAATGGGATGAAAGCTTTACCTGCGAACGCAGTATATTGGCTACGGAGTAGGGATAGGAAAGGATAGGAAATGGATACGGAAACATTGAATTGAGAGTGGGACTATAAGGAAAAAATGAATCCGCCTATTATTATTACTATTTTGCTAACAGTGATTATAGCCGTTACAACAGTTACAACATGTAGTAGTATATAACACACTACTACATGAGATAATTATTGAAGACAACCCCAACTGTCACTTTAGCAGCTATTATTATTGATATTAGTATTCTTATAAATATTATTATTTTACTACAGAGTCATTAAAAATTATACGAATACTGCTGGAATATGAATACTACTGGTTAATAAAACATTTCAAAAGTAGAATCCTATTAATAGCATGAAACTGACTATAATTAGGGGCAGTTTTTCGAAATGCCCTTAATAACTCGTAACATTTTAAGTAAAAGTTTCCGTATCATAATATCATGTTCAAATAATCCGACTGAAAATTTACTTCCAAATATTTTAAATTAAAATATATTCAACTAACCAAGTTTTATTTATAAAAAGAAACAAATCTTAAATATTATAAACTTTTTGACACTTTCATTATATATTTTATTAATGTTTCAGCTCTAAAACGGAAAATTAAATATTTTACTATAATAATACTTGGCAAAAATCAAGTTTAGAATTTATTTGAAAAAACTAAAAATAAAATCTAATTTATTTGATAAATGATTCACTTTTTGAATATAAAATGAAAAATCTTCTTTTTTTTAAATTCTTAAAAATTCTTTACTTAAAATTTATGAAATATAATAATTAATATGTTAAAGTATCAAATTGATTTATCTTATAGATGTCAAAAACAATCAATTTTTGAGTCATCGTCTGTCTTTTAACCCAATTTCACATAAATTCCAAAAAGTTTTTCTGCTAAAAAAAAAAAAAAAATTCCGGTATTCCAAAAAAAAAAAATTAAAAATTTTAAAAAAGAAAAATAAATCTTTCATAATTTAAAAGAACCAGTCTTTTATTCTAAAATTACGTATTATAACAATTTTATAGAATTTTTTATATAATAATTTTTATTTTAACAAGTTTTATTCTAGCGCAGATCATTTTAAGTCCACCACTAAAGTTAATAATTCCGGAAATGAAAAAATGTCTCCTTTAAGTTATGATTTTCTTGTTTTCTTATTTTTCTTTTTTTGAATTTGTAATTCAAGAAGTTATTTACCATTATAAATTATCGTTAATTGTAAACACTACCATATTAAATATGTACTTAAAAATAAAAAATTTGTGCACCTACTTTAAATTCTACTGCTATACTTATGAAAATTATCAACAAAAAAAAAAAATTAAAATGTATCTTAAAATAACATATACAAACATCCAATTGAATATTTATTTTTTATCTGTAAATAGAAATTTAAATTAGGTATACATATTTAGATATGAAAATGTATAGTTGCTTACGAAAACCTTTTTCAATATTTTCATTCATTTTAAACTCGTTCATTTCCTTTAGCTTCAGAATTTTTTTTTTGTAATAATTTTAATTGGTACACCGGAATAATGCCAAGACATTTTTTTAATTGGTATGGCTTTTTTTGGAAGTGAGGATACAATTATTTTCTCAATATGCCTCTCTTTTGCTATAACATTCTGTATATTATTTAGACTTGTATATTATGCCAAAATAGTTATTACGCATTACATGAATATTTTCTGGTTGGTTTTTTTAATTATTAATTTTCGTCAGCTTCCTTTTGTTGATGCTGATTTTAAAAGCTAAATGTTTACTGCAAGTTTTTCTATACGTGATTTTCATGTCCTATAACAATAGATAGATAATTTTTTTTTTAAATTCAAATTTTTAATTTGCTGTTTAAGGTTGGATAAGGTTTAAAAATGTGGGGTATTTTAAGTGTTTTTTTTTTTTGTTCTGAATATATCTTTTCTTAAGGACTTTTACACTTCTAATGATTTTAAGCAGTTGCAAAAAAAGATTTGGTTTTCAAATTATCCTGGAATTTTTTGTTTTAAAAGGATTACCATTAAATCATTGTAACATTTTAATATTATCACTTTATTTTTTTCTTAATAAAAAAAAACAACATATCTTAATACTTTTGTAAGCTACTGTATATGAGCAATATATAAGTGTTTATAGAGTGAATTACTCATTCAGTCACTGTCATTCAAAACCTAATAAGAAACCATCAATTATCAACCTAAAGATATAACTTAAGGTAAATTTTATTAAACAGGTAGTTGAAAAAATACCGTTATAGGTAGTGCAATATGAAAACAAAATAAATACGAAAGCAAAATGAATGTAATTTTTTGTATTTCGTATATTTATTTAATTTGTTTTTTTTTTTTTTTTTGCAGTTCAACCTAATATGGTAGTACTGAGTATATTGAAATATTTGCAACATGGTATCATATAATTTTTTACAATTATGTAGGTATGTACATTTTACATATGAGTAATAATTGAAACGACAATTTCAGTTATTATTACCTATATAGTTATCTATCTATGTAATTACAATTTTGTCTGTGTGTGCGTGTCTTTTTAATATCTATTTTAGTTTAATATTTAAATTACCAGCATTTTGTATGGCTATTTTATGCACAGTTATTCATATAATAATGATTTAAGATATATACCCTCACCTAAAATTTATTAAAAAAAAATATATATATATTTTGCAAAAAATAGTAAATAAATTAATGAAATGATCAAATAGTTTTAGTAATCACTGATCTTTTGGTGGTAATCAATAGAATAAAATTTAGTCTACCATGACTTAATGTTTTATAATTAAAATCTAAAACCAAAAAAAAAAAAAATAGCTTCCGGTATTAAAAGATGATTATTAGATTTGGGGTGTTACGGAAAAAAAAAAAAACCTGAGAGATAGAAATTATATGTTGTGCAACTGTCAATTATATTCATGTTGCTCTAATTGCATATGGTATTACGAAATTTATTCTGATCAATATTTCAATTTCATATTAAATTCGGTAAAGGGCTTAGGTATTAGGAAAGATATTTGTTTTATAGAAGTCATAAAAAAGTCTGTGTTATACAAAATGTTAATTCAATGTTAAAATAATTAATTTAATCGCGAATGTTATTCTTCAAAGATTGGTGGGTGGGAAGGTAAGAAGTGTTTATTGCAGACCATATGCACGCTACTCCGTCGATTGTATAGTATCCCAAGAATAAGAATTTTTACCTTAATTACAATTCAAACAAATGTTTTTTTGCACTATTGTAAAGCCATGTAGAGGTACATATTTCTTCAATCTATAGTGTCCAATATTACAGACGGGTTATCGTCGATTTACTGACAGATGCTACGTAATAAAACAAAAACCCTTATTGGATTTCGAGTCAAAAAGACTCTAATATACTAGTTGTTACATTATTTCTTTCTAATTCTATAAAATTGTTTTTTTTTTCATTTCAATATTAATTTCAAATACCAAAGTAAAATAAAATTTTTTACCATACATTTTCCATATATATATTAGATTATGTTCTAAAATTTTCACAAAAAAACTTGATCTTGATTTTTTTTAATTTTAGTTTTTCTTCGTTCTTTGTTTTTTTTTTTTGCTTTCAGTAAAAGTATTTGTACGTATACATAACGCGCCAGTTATTGAAAGGTTTGTTAACCTTTCATAAATTATTTTGACAAAGGTAGGCTAAAAAAATTATACAGGTATATAATAGATATATATATTTTTATTTAAGGTGTTATTCACTTCTTATTCGAAATTATAAGCCAGATGATAATACTTGTGTATTTTTAAGAAAAGGGAGGTGTGATATGAAACGGAACTTGAAATATATTAAAAGAGATTTAATTTTTGAACTTTTGATTTTTATAAAATGTGTGTATGTGTATATATATAATGTAATGAAAAGAATGAATGACTGATTTTTTTTTTTAATGAGATTTAATGAGGGTTGTAAATGTTAAGTTTGTATAAAGGTAAAAAATATCTAAAGGTCGCAGATTATACATATAGTGTATTTATTATACTTTTTATATACCAGACTTAAAGAAAAATTTTTTTCTTTTAAGAAGAGATGACTTGAGACTTTAATTTTTTATAGATTGAGAGGATTTTAAAAGAATTTTACTTATTTTAAGAATGGATTTATTTGTTGTGTTTTAATAAATATTAAAAAAGTGAATGACTAAATATTGTGGAATGTATAAACCCAAAATAATTCATCTTTGTTGTATAATTTATTTTTCCAACAATCCAAAGTTGTTAGTTCTTATAAGTATTACAATTTGTTGTGAATTTTTGTATAAGTAGTTATTTTATTAGAATAGGTATAATTCCATGAATTTATTGATACTGAAATAATAGGTGGTGGTTTGAACATTATATAATTTGTTGTGTAATTAGTAGAGCTTTTACATATTTGAAATGAAAGAAAAAATAATTTTGAAGAGATTCTAATTATTCAACTTTCCATATTTTAAACATTAAGCATTCCTTATAAACATTGGGTAACAAACAAAAAATTACTAAAACATATTTTAACGAAAGATAAATGTAGTCTATTAAAGCCATATTGTCTAACAATTTGCAATAAAATAAATATTTTCTAATATTTTATTCATCACTCAATAACAAAATTTTATAATTTAGAAAATAGCGATTTTTCATTGATATCGAAAACTTTTTTCCTCAATATAAAAAATTGATTTTGATTTATACTTAATCAAAATATCTAAATTGAAATTCTGAAATTCATTTATGTCTTGTAGATACCTCTTCCATTCTTAATTCTTCTAATTCTTTTAGGAGAAATGCAATACTCTTGTAGGTTGAATTTTCCAGAGTTCCGTATTATATTTTCTTGTTGAAGAATATAATATTATTCAACGATCACAAATTGTTTTGATATTTATAAGCATACTTATATATTTCTTTATTAGGTATTTTGCTTAATTCAAAAACCGCAATAACTTAAATTTGTTTAATCAAAATTATAATTAAAGTTGAAATTTAAAAAGAAATGTTTGCATGCCGCAAAAGAAAATTACAATTTATAAAATCTTTCGTTTGTAATTTTCATCTTGAATTATTATAAATATGTATATCATTAATTTTCAACTAGTGCATTCCACTACATAATTATCACATATTAATGATATAATATACCTATCATAAATAAATAAGTAATTTTAATTCACATCTTACAACTCACAATACAAAAAAAAAAATAAGATATTGATAAAAATTTCGTATTTCTTTACTTGTGACTTGTGTTTATATTAAGGTTCCAAGGTTAAGTTAATTTTATTCCAAGGTATAAAATTCCATGGAAATATTTGTGAGTTTATTGTTCCGGCAGCCAGGTACAAATAATTTTACAATAAGTATTATTAGTTGTTAGACAAAGCATTAAAAAAAATATTTTGAATATTATTTAATTTTATTATACAAGACATATGTAATGGTTATACTGGACTCAAAATATTCAATACAAAATACTTTCCGTTTTACGATTTAATGAAATTGTATATGTAAATCAAAGTATCTATCTATGTAAAATAATAAAATTTTTCATTCAGTAGGATTATTAATCCGATATAAATATTTCAATTCAAGTGAAATAAAAATTCCCCTCAAAAAAAAAAAAAAACAATCCAAAATAAGAAGAAAAGAAAATCTCAATAATTTGTTAAATAAAAAAATATCACTTTAAAGCTTAAAATTACACAATAATTCGGCAAAGAAATATTACACTTATATGAATCATTTGTAATTAACCTCATCTTCATTTTAATCATTTAACAAAAAAAAAAAAAAAAAATTTTTTTTCCTTTGATATTTTTGTGGAAAAAGCGAAAACATCATTGAAAGTTTAATTTTTGTTTTGTACACTGCATGCAAAATAACAAAATGATTTCCAATAAAAAAAAAAAAAATTTTTTTTATTTTTACAAATTAAAAATTCAAATAAATTATTACCGTCAATAAATCAAATTTATAAGTATGTACATACCAACATTTTTATCAGTCAATTCAAACATCAAAAATGCGTAATCAAAAATGTCTAATCAAAACTGCACAATAAAATGTACAGTTTGAAATTATTTTGATTTGGGCGCACTTTTCGTTTCATTTTGATTTGAAATAATTTTTTTTTTTTTTTTTTTTTGCCATTTAAACCAAATTATTTTAATCATTATTATTATCATCATCATTTGTCTAAAGATTAAACAATCATTTTGTAATTAATAAATTTTAACACAACAAAAAAAAAAAAAAAAAAAAAAAAATGTAGTCATATCACCTATGAGTATTGTAAGGTTAATCTTAGTAAGCTGCTTTACAACCTATCAGTTATCGTGATTACAAAAAAACAAAAAACACAAAAAAAAAAATATGAAAAGAAAAACAACAAACAAATATTCCGGCTGACTCTTTCCCATTTTTCTTAATATACGTATCGTACGTATATATTTTTTTTTTAATAATGAACTTTCAATTAACTCTTGGTGAGTTCGCATATTTACAGCAGGTATAATAACATAATCATAACAAAAACAACAACAACAACAATAAGAAATGATTAATAAAAAAAAAATTTAAAAGAAACAATACCATTTGAATTTATTATACACTCTTTTACAGTTATTATTTGGTATCAAATGGATCAAATGGTATAGATCATCGTTGTAAGATGACCATAACAAAATAGAAATTGGAAAGAGATGACACATTTTTTTTTCTTTCCTCGTGTAACAAATCATTTTTAAGGTGAAAGTGAATTTAGTTATGAGGAAAAAAAAAAAAAACGCTATGACAATAATAAAAATATTTATTTGTTTATTTTTATTTTTTTCGTTTCATCTTAAAATGAAATGAAAAATATGAAAAACTGTGTTTATTTTTTCTATTTCATATATTTCTTTCCCTTTCTTTAATATGACACAAAAAAAAAAATTTTTTTTTTTTATGAAGTTGAAATGAGATGTGACTAATAAATTTATAACTAAATATATTGAATTTTCATTGATTAAAAGCAAAAGATTAAGTATTTATTAAATAGATGAATGAATCAATCGTTTTATTACTGGTTCAAAAAAAAATACATTTCTCTTAATTAAATCGTTTAATTTAAAAGTTTAAAATTTATTTTTAAAATTAATTTTTATATTAAATTTGAAAATAGGAATTTATTCAATTTAACAAGAAAAAAAAAAAAAAAGAAATACTTGAAATTAAAATTCAAAACTTTTATTATGAAAATCATATTTTAGGTTACTGACACATACATAATGTATATAGGTTAGTGACCATAACTGTGTTGTGCTAATTTTATCACTTTTTCAGTGTAAGACAATCAGATTGATATTATTAAAACTTTAGATATAATAACAATTAACTTATAATACAGTTTAAGATATGATACATATGATTCTGAAGTTTGTTCGCAATTTAAAAAATCTAGGATGTTAATCCAGGATGAATATAATCCAGGAGGTTATACATTTTTAATAATCACTAAAATAACCGTTTCAAGTCTTTATCTAAAATATATTTTTCCCTAGCAAAATTGTAATGATTACTTCTAATCGTTAAATTTTGTAAAACTACATAAATTTTGTCAGTATGTTACACATAATAGGAAAAGTTTCGGAGAAAAATTTTTTTTATATTAAAAATTAGAATTGACAGTATAGTAGAAAAACAGTTAGTGTCAATTGTCAAAGTAGCTTAACAAATAATGTAGTATAAAAAAAACAAATATACCATTCCAGATGATTTGAACAAAAATTGTACTAAATTAAGTGGATTAGTTTTTTTTTTTTTTTTGAGAAATTTTTTCACTTCATATATCCTATTAAAAGTAAATAAATTCTATAACGCTGTTAAGAAAAGATTACCTTTTATAAAATTATCATTGTATTCATTATATTATATTCATTATAAAGTACCAAGTATTTTTTACAGCTGGCAATACATTTTATTTTTTTATGGCAATATTTTATTTTTTTAATAATAAAACATCAATCTATCTTTGGACGAAATCTATGGAAAAATCTTCTTAAAGCACAATTCATATAAATGTACGGTATCTAAGCAAAGCTCCTTGCCTTTTAGTGTAATTTAACCTTAGTAAATTTTATTTTTTAGTTTTTAAATTTAGTTTTCTATGAATTGTACAAAAAATTATAAGTTTAAGAAAACAACATATGTTTCATAGTTCTGGGTATGGTATATCTGAAAGTTTTTGTGTGCCCTCAAATTTTGTATTCGCATAAGATCTTACAAACGGTTTAACGTAATACAATAAAATTTAATGAAATTTTTTTTTAGTTTTTTTTTTATTAATTTTATTATATGTACAAAAGTTAGAAATTTTCACATAAAAAAAACTTATAACTAAGTGAATTACATTTTTTATTTTCTTGTATACAAGTTATAAACTGTCCCATAATGGAGATCTCTAAATTACTTATACTTAACTCTAATTAATTATTATATTTTTTATATTTATTATAATTTTATTTTTATTTACAAATCTGAAATTAGTCAGATCAATTTGTTATTTCTTTTTGAATTTAAAAAAGCGGAAAAAAACAATTCTTAATTATCTAATTTTTAATATTATATCTAAAACTTAATACTAAACGGGGGTGGGAAAAAAAATGAGAAAAATGGGATAGGGGTATGTTAAAATATGAATGAGTGTACTTATGCACCTATATTTAAGTAGATTCAAGCCACCAAAAACAGTTTCTATTTATTGATTTTTTTTTATCCGTATCGGAAATTGTCGTATTAAACACCAGATCAGTGAAATTTAATTGGTTAATATTCAATTCTATTTTTTTGTTTGTCGCTCTTCTATTGAAATGATAAAATATCGGGACTTTATCTATATTTTGAAAATAATTATGTTTATCAAGGAACAAAAAGGCTTCAGGTGGAATAAAACCAGTACTTAGTGTTGTTTTTAGATATGAGTCGTCAGAGTATATGACATGGCAAATAAAACTATTAGCTATGACTCTTTGTGATCTAAGAAAATGGTTTCTTATTAGTGAAATATTGAAATTATCAATGCGGATGATAGCTGCTTTATTGTAAATATATTTGTTTGATAGATAGTGATTAGTATTTTCTATATTTCTTTACGGTATTCTCCAAGGCATGACCTTAAACATTTTCTTTCGAAAATCCTTATTTTTTCCATTAAGAAAGCGCTAACATTGTACCAAATTAATGAAATGCAATATAATGAAAAGATGGAAATGATATAAAATTTGGTAGGTATGGATTCTCGTCGATAATTACCGGATCAACATATGAAATATGGCCTAGTATTTTTGTATTTTTTTACGGTCATTTACACCTTTTTGACACCCATTAAAAATATACGTAACAAATTTCAGTTATTTTTGCTATTTAGTTCATATTTTTTTTCAAAATACATACAATAAAAGAGGAAAAAAATAAATTGACATAAAAATTTTGTATTATAAGAAAAGATATTTAAAAATTTTTTTTTTTTTTTTATTATTAACTGAGATTTGTTTATTTTTTTTTTTAACAAAGCAAAGATTTAGTCATCTACTGATGACTTTTTCACTCTTTCTTACAATGTTTTTGGAATTTTCCACAAAATTGAACAGTTCTAAAGAATTTTAAATTGATATAAAAATAATTTCAAGATTCAAAAGTTTAACCTACTGAAATCTACTGAATAAATTTAACCTAAATTGAAATTTTTAAAAATGCATAATGATTTAAACTGAAAATACTCAGCGTCGATTTTTAAGGGTTATTAAAAATATTTTAAATTTTATATTTTATAAATTTAATTAATTATTATTTATTTCTTTGATCTTAAAAACAGAAAAAATTTATTAATTTAATAATTAAGAAATTAGAATTAAAATGTAATTAAAAAATAATAACTCAATTAATTTTAATAGTTTTATTATTTTTAATCAGTACAATTACAATTAAAATTGATTAAACACTGATTCTCTTATATTAATTTCTTCTTATTCCACTCAATCAAAAATTCAACTAATTCATAAAAATTTTTTTTTTTATCATTACATTATTTGAAATAAAAAATATTATTATGCAATGCTTTATGTTTTGGTTTTTTTTTTTTTTTTTTGGTTAAAATTCTTCCGGAAATTAGCAATCATCATAACTATAATCAAATTAAAAGGAGGGTACATATAATAAAAACAAGAGGTTTTTATCTCAAAGTATAGTAAAAAAAAAAAATAAAATTTTCTCATAAAATTACTTTCGGAATCATAGTTTTAGTTATAATTTAATATAATCAAAGTTGCGAAATATTAAATAAAAAAAAAAAAAAAATAAAGTTAGTTATTAACAATTTAATACAGTGTGCCCTCTTTATTTTAACTGATTACTATTATTGTTAATAAATGTTTTTTTTTACATTTTTGTTTTTGTAATTATGATACTTGTATTTATTATGTCACAAATTATATTTTTGTAAACATAAACTAAAAATGGCAAATGATTTTTTTTTTTTTAATAATAATTATAATAATAATAAATTTTAATGTTTGTAATATTAATATTTTCAACATTTTAAGCGATTAATCATGGGAGATTAATAGTAGCAACATGTTGCTATTGTTCTATTTATCAACTGTCAACTTGCATTATAGTACGTGTATAGGTATAATTTTTCTGCAACTGGAAATTTATGAACAAATTTATTTTTTTGTTTGTTATTGGTTATTCAGTTGATGTTTTTTGGTGCTCTAGTTAAAAACAATGATAATTAAAATATTTCACTTTCATTTATAATTTTCTTCAATTAACTATGATGAATTTCCTTAGTTTTTTGTCTTTTTTTTTCTTTTTCTTTTGCAATTTTTATACCGTCAACAAAATTACAAATTCTTTTGATTTATTTTTAAAAGTTCGAAAAAAAAAACACAGTGTTGTATTTTAGTGTGGCTTCGAACGATATTGTTTAAAAGGTTTATACTATATGATGTCGATTGATCTCTAATTTATATTAGAATAATATTACATATACGAAATCTTATATATTTTTAAAATTTTATTCTTTAAAATAGTATTTTTTTTTTAAATCTTCAGCGTTTGTGTCTTGAGTTGGGAGCGTTCCATCAAATAAATCAGAAAACGAAATAAAATAAAAAACAAAAATATTACAGCTTAATTTTGTCACAAACAATAAAATCCCTCCTAATCCGAATTTTTAAACATATACATATTAACACACATTCTGAAGAAGCGTGTATCCCTGATTTGGTAATAAATTATAAAAATCTGTTTTAATCGAGAGTCTTGTATATACATATGCAGAGATATTCTGCAAAAAAGAGAATATACCTGATTTTGTAATCAACTATAAAAATTGCTCTTAACTCCGAATCAAGCATATATTATATATCCCAATACAAATTCTGGAAAATCTCTTTTGCTCTTAAATCGGCTGTAAACTAATTAATTTAAAATAATTTTGCAGCTAGGCAAAACGCGCTTACTTTATAAATTCTTTCTCTGACCAATAAAAATTACAGGATTTACAGGAAGATTTTTAGAAAAGCAAGATTTAAAAAAACTAGACTTTGAAAAAACCAAAATTTTGAATAACAAGCTTAAAAGACCCCAGTAGAAACTATTATAGTGTCAGTTTGAAGCGGAACTTTAGAATTGTTTGTGCTTTTGTTTATGTATACGAGATGCACTGATCTCGTATAAAGCATATACGCCTCGTAGTTGTAAAAAAAAGCAGAGTAAAAGCTAAATGTTATCATCATGAAATTTCTAGGATGAGCTTAGGATGAGCTTCGGAAGTGACAGAAACAAAAATGTATATTTCCAATACCGAACATGAATGATTACGCCAATTAAAGAAAAACGATTACAACGATTCGATTGAAGTATGGGTTATTTAACAATGCCAAAACGAATACGCTATATATTCTCATTCTCTACTATTTCAAATATGATCTCTTTCCTAGATAAATAAATAATATTTACATATATGTACGTAATTACGTACCCACTACAAGAAAATATTTTTACATTACTACTGAAAAGCAGCAATATTTCAAAATTTAATTTATTGATTAATGCTGCTACCACTTCTGTGTATCTATTTAATGGCTATCATTTTAATAGTAACGATTGTTATTATTTTAAGTTAGATTAGTTACTAGTGGTCAAGTTTTTGATGTAATCTATCATTAATTTACAAAAATCCAAAATGAAAGAGATGGCAAGAATAGAAAAAGACAAAAGAAATATATGAATATTATGTTGCTTAAGGGTAACACAAAATCAATTTGGATTGGATTTTATTTGCTTGTTGTTGCTGCAGCGTTAAAAAAAATAAAAATTTTTTATGTTAATATAATGAAAGGCATTATCATTAATTTTCTAGTAAAACATTTTTTTGATTGTTGTTGTTGTTTTTGAATATAATTATAGGGCTAAATTTATTATTCCTTTTTTTTTTCTTTTTACTATTATAATTTTAATTTTTTTTTTTGTATTTATTTTGTTTCAGGGCACCTAGACTTCAAAAATTTGTTGTTTTGTTTTTTGTTGTTGGTAGGTAAGTCTTTTTTACCATAAAAAAAAAAGTTTATGGTGGTTGTCTTAACCTTTTTTTATTTATTTTTTTTTTTGTGAATTTAGTTAAATTATGTAATGTTTTAGAAAAATTTATAAAAATGTAAAAATATGTACAATTTACTATTAATTTATGTTGAAGATTCATAGTATATTTTATAAGTGGTACAGTATTGGCCAAATTAATAACCGGATATAATATATTCAAACAGGTATAAAAATTGTAAAACTTCAGTTAAATAAATTTAATATATAGATAAAGTATATAATATTTTAAAGTTCCATAGTCATCATGGAAAATTTACTGATAATCTAGTCTATATTTTAGAATATCTGATCACCAATTATATTAATGAAATTAATTTTAAAATGTTTTGTTTATTTTTCCTTATGAATTTGTTTTTTTGCCATAGACAATTTTAGATTTAATACCTTGCCTTACTAAATAAATTCATGGGTTTAATTGGTAAATGATTAATTGATTTAACACAATAATATTATTATCTTATTGGTTTGTTATCGATCAGGACTTTCTTTTTTTATTAATACAAATATAGTTCAATCAAATACCTTGAATGACTAATTGAATAATTCGGTACGTTTCTCTTTTAATATATTGCAATTCTCTGATCTTAAATAATATTTGCATGTATTCTATTGACTTGCATAGTCTTTTGTCTCAGTTATTTTATTTTTCGATAAAGTTTTTAACATATTTTTCTGTGTTCATATCTTGAACGCTTGTAATGCTTTGTCGTTTTCTTTCCTTTTGTCCTTGGCATCTATTGCTTTTTACTATACAATAAAAAGCAATAGAGATCACATGAATTATCGTTTTTGATTTCAGTTCGCTTTAATGTTGATTTCAGTTGTTTAAAAAATTTAATTCTACATTTTCTGAAGACGATTCATAAAAGAAGATTTACCTTTTTCGAAACAGACTTTTGTTTCGGTCACAGTTCTTGCGTTTTTCTGAAGGTGATTTCCAAATCAAGTTCAAGCGTCTTCGAATCAGGCTTTCGTTTTAATTACAATTCTTCTATTTTTCTGAAAATGATTCACAAAGTGAAAATCTAACTTTTTGAAATCAGGCTTTAGTTTCGATTCCGTTTTCGGCCTCTGCTTTTAACAATGTTTTCAAGTTTTTTTCTATAGTTTACTTTTTAGATTAAATGGCTTAATAATAATTATAAACTTCAATAGGGGTTAAATCAAATTTTCAAAATGTAATTTGTAGGTTGTTAAGAGAAAGTTTTATTTAAAATTTATTTTGTTGGCCAATTTTTCGTCTATGTCAGCTGTTTGCTTTACAGTTTTTTTTAATGTACCAATAATGTAAAAATATAAAAAATTTCTATGAAATAAATTTTGTTTTACAAATCGGAAATGTAAAAATTTTTTTTTTTTTTTGTTTTACATTATTTTTATTTTTCTATTGTTGATAGTGAGTTGTTCTTCTAAATTTTAATTTATGTTAAAATAATTTACAATGATTTTAATTTGATTGGGCATTTCAAGTTATAAATATAAAGTATAAAAGTTTGCGAATTACATAATATATTTCTTTTATTATGTAAAGAAATTAAAGGTTTTTTTATATTCGCGGTCTATAGAGTATTTTTTTTCATTTAACTTTCAAATGAAAAAATTTTAATGAAAAAATATAAGTTATTAAGTTATAAAGTTGTTTGTCAGTTTAAAATAATAAATACAAGTCTATTAAAAACCTATTGTATATTTCAAAATTTTTACTATCTTTATATGTAATAATTCCATTTAAGTTTGCATATGAATTTTTACTAGATAAAGAAATCTTTTGAATCTTATTTTGATAAATCTTTTGAAAAAAAAAACAATAACCGTATACAATCAACATTTAAATGCACGGTGGGATTTAAAAAAAAAATACATAAATATCCTTAGATCAAATACTTAAAATTTTGCGAACCATAATCCTTTGGCGAACAGATGAAAAGATTAAAGACCATATATTTATTTATTTATTTACAGGTACCTGAAACATAAATGTTTCCCCTGCTTCTTAGCTGGAATGTGGGATGCAATACAATATTTTAAATTGAAGTTAATTTATGTCTTAACATCTTGAAATTCCTTTTTCTTACCAACTAAATAAATACATCGTGTTTTGGTTACTATTTAAAGAATACAAAACTAAAAAAAAACAATAAAATTAATTTTATTCTTATATACTAAATTGTTAGGTTATATTTAATTTCTGGCTAATCAGTTATATATTCCCCTCCATTCCATAAATGTGCTTACGATTATACGATTTTATATAAGTGCTTACGATTATAGTTGGTATCTAGAGCCAGCGCTTTGTATTTATTGTTGATACAACAGATGTGTTGGTATTCCTCTGTCACATTTTTTATCTTAATTAACGGCTCCGAAAATTTTGAGCAATTTAAGATCTTATAGGAAGGAAATGAAAAAGATTGAGATCTTATACTATAAGTATTATATACTATAGCAACAAAGTATATACTTTAACAAAGTTAAAGGATAGAAAATGATCACTAATAGAAGAATTTAAGTTAAAAAAGTTTTATTACTCAAACAAAGTGCGATTTATGACAAGACAGCCAGATAGTGGTAAAAATTTAAAAAAAAAAAATTATTAAAATGACTTAAAATTTTAATTTATATAATATCAAATCAAATAATTTTTAAAGAATTCATACTTTTAGTTCAACGATCAATTTGTCCTATAAGAAATTTTTTCCACAGTTATTTTTGCACCTTCTTCTGCTTCTTTTTTTCTTATTACGGTGCTCATGAGCTTTATATTTTCTTATAATTTTGTTTTAGTTTATTTTTTTTTTCATAAAATTTCTAATTAGTTTAGTATTAAGAAATTTTTTACCTCTGGGCTATATTTCACGTTTATTTTATTCCAAACTTTTTATTCTTAAAAATAATTTCAAGGTTATGTTTAATGTAATATCATTAAAATGATTAATATTAACTGAACAAAAAAAAAACTTAATACAAAATTGATCAACAGTTGAATTTTTTTTTTTTTTTTTTTCATTTTATAATTAAAATCAGATAAATGACTCTTTCATATATAGTTCAATTGATTGCTGTAATTGTAGCAAGATTTTGTTATAAATTTAATAGTAAGTCTAATTTTTTTCTGTTTTTCTTTTCCAAACTCTTGTAATTAAATAATTATTCAAAAAATGTAATGGTTATTATTTTTACTAATGAGCATAATAAAGATTTCAGGCATTTAAAATTTGGGTCTATCGTCAATGCTGATTACAAATTAAACCGAAGGAACAAGAAATGCTGGAATCAATAGAATGAACACAACTAGTCTAAATTTATAAAATGGCGAAAATATATGGTCACATATGCCTTCATCTAAATGTGATTGGAAGGAATGAATTAACGATCTCAATGTAAATAAAAAATAAAATGAGTTTTCTCTAAGACCATTAAGTGCGTCCTGCAAAATTTGACACAAATTGCAAGGAAAAGTATCTGAGCAGGCTATTAAACGTCTGGCCAATAATCGGTTTCGGTGGAACGAATTTGTAAACCCTCTATACGACAATAGGTGTTAAAGGAAGTAGGAGAAAGAAGAACTCATAGAATTTTTTAAACTCCTTTCTTAAGAAGTAACACTTAGGCAAATTTTACATCCAATCGGTCAAAACCGTTTAGACATGGCACCAAAAAAAGCAAAAAAACTTTAAAATTCTCTCGAGCATCAACAGGTTAATGGACTATAGATTATAGCTTATAACGGTAAAGATCGAAACAACAATATATTAAAAAGTATTTAGGCGTAAATTTTTAAAAACATTGCATTGCGTCATTCTTGTAGAACCCCAAATTGATTTGGAATTTGGGAGTAAATTTTGAATTTTGGGATCGGAGACTGAATATTGTTCGTTTTGGACAAAAAATGCAAAAGAAAATTATAAGATATCACTATGAAATTAGGAATAAATGTAATTTAATATATACAAGTTAAATTTTTAATCTTAATCATATAAATATAAGTTCTTCTCTTGCTTTTAGAACTTCTCTTGCTCCTGTTTACACATGCGAGTGTTCAAGAAAATCAAGAACAGGACAACTCTGATTTATTATACCCGTATGAACTATGTTCAAGGGTATAATAAATTTACCATTACGTTTGTGACACCTTAAAGCAGTCGAGCTAAATATAGTGTCAAAGGTATAGATCGGCTCAGAATCGAATTGTGAGTCGATTAAGCCATGTACGTCCGTCCGTCCGCACGATACCTCAAAAAATAAAGGAGCTAGGAAGCTGAAATTTTTTTTACGTCACTTTTGAAAAATTTGTTAGTTTTGCTATTTAAATCCAATATTTTCGGTTGACTGATTCGGGTAGTTGCCATACTACTTCTCCGTTTAAATTAGAATAACTCATTGTCTATTGAAGCTCAGTATCTGAAATTTTGTGAAGAGATGTCGAGTTACATACCAAAAACTTTTGTAACATTTGGTTCGTCTAAAGCAGCCGATTCAGGCTTCTTGCACCTCTTGGAACTTAATGAAGCTAGGCGCAATAGATTCGGGTAGCTGTACATACAACTCCACAATTTACATAAATATATCTCTGTAGTTAATGTCGGTACTAAAACATCTGAATGTTTTTAAAAGATGATCAAATTTTATAGAAACAGGATATATTACGTTCGTACGGGTATCCCAGGGTTGACACAGTCTACTCTACTGTACTCTTCCTCGTTTTTATTTAAAAATTTCCTTTAATATAAAATAATAAATAATTTAAAAGATTTTTTTTCCAGCATTCAGATAAGTACTTTAAAATATAAATACCTTTAAAAAAAAAAAAATCTCGATTTATTCTATGAAAAATTATGATCTTTAAAATAAACATTTTCTAATATGTAACAGGTGCAAACAATTTTTTTTATTTTTTTATTTTAAATTCTATTTAAGTTTAAATTTTGATGTAAAGAGGATTTCTTAATTATATTTTATATAGTTATTTTATATATATATATTTATGTATTATATGTTTCCAATGAAACACATAAATATCCATAAATTCAGGGATATTGTGAATAAACATATATTTACAACATCCTTTTATAAAATGTTTCTATAGTCTATATTTATTTATACAAAAACAAAAACAAAAAGAAAAAACCATTATCCTTTTTAAACACTGATTTAATGCTCCAGAACTAAATGACCCAAGGTGTATATTATATGTATATATTATGTAATCTGTAAATCAATTCAGTTCCTTCTTTAAAAAAAAAAAAAAACAACCTGTGTAAAAGTATGTGACTTAAATACACATACATATAAATCAATACATATCTACATACTTATATAAAAGAAATGGCATATATATTTAACATTATTGGTGGTAAATTGGACATTAAGGGTTGTGGAAATATTTTTATTATAATATAAGAACTGGTAATCTTGTCAACTGTAGAGCTTTCTCTAAAGAACTCTTTCAGATTTATATAAAATTTTGTTATTTATTTATTTTTATAAGAAATTTCTCGGGCTGAAAATTAAGCACTTTAAAATTATTTAATTTAAGTAAACAAGAAAAAAAAAAAACAAGATAAGAAAAATTCTATTTTATAGTAAAAGTTTTAGATTACTTACACCTTATATTCAAACTGAATGTCCAATTAGTACATGAAAAATTTAAAAATATCTGACATTATTTTGGTACTTTCGTACTTACGTGCTTACATACTTATAAATAATATTAAAGAGCATTATAAGCTAATAATTTAACTGTATTGGACATTTTTTTTAATGTATTTCGGTTTAGTGAATTTTGATTATTCAATTTAACACTTTGACTTAAAAATTTCAAAAAAAAAACAAAATTATGTAGTATAAGAAATTTATTTAGAAATGTATTTATTTAGATTTAGATATTTAGATATATCCTGTAACTGTATATAACTGAGAAAAATTACAAGAAAATATGCCTGGCTCTAATATTCCAACCAATGGTGTAGTATTTAAATCTAATAGTCTTACAATGGCAACATCTCATAGTCTTGTACAATGGTTACAGTTGAGTTATGCAGGCTTAAGTGAAATTAATGATTCCAGAAACTGAAACTTACACTAATATAAATAATAAATGACTTAGTGGAAGAATGTCCTATGCTTCTTAGGCGTGGAAAGGAAAAGAAAAAAATGTTGAAAAGAAAATTTGTCATAAATTAATTTTTAAAATTGCAATTTATCATTGTTTTTGATGCAACTGTTTTTTATCACTTCATTTATAAAAATTTCATAAAATTGTAATATTACTGGAAAAATTTTTGATTAAAGAAACCACAGACAATTAATGAGTCAGGTAATATAGGAATCAAGTTTATATTTTAAAATTCAAACAAAAAAACAAAAAAGCCTCTGAAAAGCCTACGAAATGTTCCTCTGAAAAAAGGCTCTAAAAATATATAAGAGTAAAATTTTGTAATATAAATTCAAAATTTTTTTATTGAAAACAACAAAAAAGAAAAACATCTATTTAAAGTGAGTTTCTAGGAAGGAGGCGAACTGCTTGAATAAATTTCTAAAGATAGGCTCTACATTTGGTTAAAAAAACGAATCTGAAAAAAAAAAAAAATTTTTGCAAAGTACATAGTTAAGAATTTAAGTCATGTAAAATATTTTAATTTATTCATCACCATAATTTTGTTATTACAGTTGATTAATTTCCTTGGACTCATTGATCTGTAATTTGTAAGCATTCTTGTTTTTTTTTATATTTGTATCTACATCTAAACTGTTTTATTGTATATATATTTAGATTAAACAATATTTGCAACAATTCATCTATTTGCAATAAAATTATTGTCATCGGTATCAATAATTTGTCCAATACTGTATATGCATATGTATATAATGAAACCTGTCTACTTTTATCAGGTAAACCAATCAAAGTTTATGCTTTTAAAAAAAAAACAATTTTATTTTTCTTTTTTGATTTAATAACAGTACAACAGTTAGGAAAATTCTAGGTAAAAATAAACAAAAAAAAAACAGCAAATATTTACTAAGATTTCTGACCAAAGACTATTAGAAATCATCAATTATTTAAGATTTCTTGATAAATTGTGTTATAAAATATTGTGCACATTAAAATACACATTTTTACTGAGTGTAAAAAAGAGATCGGAAGTAATTTTATTTTTCAAGTATACTTTATATTATAAAGATTTTCATTTTTATATAGTATACTTTTTTACTATGTATTATAAAATAAATATAACTGAATTTGCTTGCATCCTTGCAAAGTCCTTAAATTTATATATAGTATCTGTCATCTTTCATATTTCAAGGCGCATTTTCAATTTAGTTTAATTTATTTTTTTTTTCTTTTTAAGAACTTCTTATAATATAGTTATTTTTTATTATATATATATATATGTATACATCATTATGTATATATACATATATACATTATAATAATCGTCTAGGAAAAAGAATAATTTTTTTTTTTTGTATTTTGAAATCCCTTTTATCCTTTAAAAATGTTGAAATTTTATATTTGTTTTTATTTAATCTATGTACAAAAGAGATTGAAAGAGAGTTTTGCATTTGTTGAGTTTTCCAAATAACTAAATCTGAATAATTTCAATGGATTTTAAAATTTTTTTTTTTGCATTTTCTTTATCAGATTTTATAATGAAAAAATGCAGTTCTTTTTATAAAATAGATTTTATACATATTTTTTTTTTTTATTAGGAGGTAATTTTTTATTTTTTAGTTTTTGGCCTTACATTCTCTAGTTTTATTCAATAAATCGAAAATTAAATTATTTCTTACAAAAAGAAAATAAAATATATGTTCTAAGATTATGTAAATGGAATTTTCCGAAAGAATAAAAGAACTTTGAAGAGAGAAATTTTGTACATATTATAGAATATCAGTCATAGAATATTTGATCAATTACATTTCGTCATAAGAAAACTTATAATTACTAAGTATAAGGATGATGAAAGAAGCAAACAAATTAACTCAGCTTAAACCAAAAATCCCTAACTTTAATTTACTACTGAAACTAACTTAAAGTCCTAAAATGAACGCGCCTTTTGCGATGTATTTAAAATAAAACAAGTTTTGGAAAGAAAAATAGATACAATCTGTCGTATGCATAAAACTGAGCATACGACAGATTGTATAACCCAATTGTGTAACCCAAACCTGATTGTGTAACCCAAACCTCACTTTTTCAAACAAAAATACGAGTTCAAGCGTAGTCGAGCCATTATATCAGGGTTTAGGCACAAATATTACAACAAGTACTCATTTTCCATTTAACGAAAACATTTTACAGTTAGAAATGCTATTCACTTTAGATTATGTAAAAAATTTCATTATTCAATCTAAGTTCAACTCAATCTGATCTATTATAATTGACTTAAAAATTTGGGAGCAAATCTTTCAACAAAATTAGAAAACAGTTCGTTTTAAGGCCCTCTGCAGAATAAAACCACAGCTATTTAATGTTACGGAATCTTAATAATCAGATTTAATTATTAACCGATAGAAAAGTTAAAAAGAATGATTATAGAATTGACAGTTAAAAATTGAGGTTAGAAATTAATTAGATTAATTTACTGATTAATTTACTGAGAAATTTTTGATCTACTAAAATAAATTTTGAAAAATGGAAAATATTAATGTAAAGTACAATAATAAATTAATAAAACTATAGCTAATATCTTAATAATTGTGAAACAACACACTTAATTTTGTCTGAAACTGTAAATGTAAATGACCAAATTAAATTATTTTTTTATAGCTAATATTAAAATGTTCCTATTAGGTATGTAATCCTTTCTATCTGTTTCAATAAATTGAAAAAAAAAGACAAAAAAAAAATAAAAACATGAAATTTTTAATCTAATGGATTGATAAAAAATTGATAAAAGAATTTAAGAAATTTCAAAGTAAATCTGATATGGAAACTTTTTTTTTTAATAAAATGATTAAATAAGATTTTATATTTAACAGACAATTTTCACAACATCTAGGATTTCTTTTTAACATATACATCATAATAAAAGCAAATTAGGAAAAAAAAAAAACAAAAAAATTAAAATTTTTCAATTCTAGATTTTTAAATCTAATTGAGGAGATAAAATAATCAGAATACCTTAATAAGGACTTTTTTCTTTTATTGTTAAAAGAAAATTGTTAAAAATTGAGAAAGTCAATAAGAGGAAAATATACGTATATTAAAATATATATATACTATAATATATATATTAACTGTAATACATATTGATATTATAAATTTTTAAAGGTATATATGTATATATAAAATGTTTAATTAATTTATTTTAATATAATAATATGTGTACTAAATGCAATATATGTACCATAAGAATTCAAATTTTCATTTCATACACCTTATTACCAAATTTAAATAAACAGAATTGTATCGATTCTATTTTAAAGAGTTTTACGTGTGACAAGGCCTAACATACTTTCTAACATAGTAACTGAGATCAATTGTAATAATAATAAGAGTATATTCCCACCAACAACCTACTTTCTTTTTACATAATCTAAAACATCTTCATTTTCCTAGTATACTCCTTGTTCCAAAAAGTACCTCTATGATACACAGTTTTACCTTTAGTATATAACCAATGCTAATGGAAATGTTCGGTGACAGTTCTTAGAAGGATTCAAAGAAAAAAATTTTAACCGTTTGTTTATTCAAAGTTTTAACTATTGACTCTCTGAGATTGCTTAACAGCTTATTAAATTGAGTACTAATAACTTGTGCACTAAACAGTTAAAAATTAGAAAGAAAGATTAAAAGACTTAATGGTTATAGTAAGTCCTTTTCGCATTGCCTAATAAAGGATGAAACTTTAAATAAATAATTAAGATTTAAACGCAACTGACATTTAAATGATACTGCATAAAAGAAGCTGAGATCCGATATTACCCTATAATACTAGTTTTGTTAAAGAATTCAAGATATGCATTTATAAAATGAAAATATCATCAAAATCCTAATATATTTATATATTTTATCAAAACAAAACTTTTTTTTTTAAATATTTAAATCCTTAAAAAAAGTATAAACTTAAAATATTTCAATAAGCTTTCATAATTTATTGAGTATTACATTTAATCTCATCTAATCTTTATTGTACCTTGTATTTTTGACCAATTTTCATCGTTAAAAATAGAAATAACAGAAAAGAAAACAAATTGATTTTTCAAACTTCAATATAAGAAAAAAATAGGAAATAAATCAAATTTAGGACATCCTTAAAATGATTTTCTTATTTTTTCTCATTACAACTTTTGAGGAATAAAAGAATAAATAGAATCGTGTAACAAAAATAAATAAGTTGAAATTTCTTTTTGTTTTCACCCCTAGGAATAGCAATAAATTTTCTTTTTTTTCAGAAATTTGAGCCTAACAATAAAAGAATCAAACTAAAAAAAAACAAAAAAAAAAGGAAAAAAAAGAACAAGTAATAAATCCTGGAAACAATTTTTTTTTTTTTGCCAATTGATTCAAATTTTATCTCCAACCAGCCAAACCCAACCCTAGTCATTTTTCTTCCACCTACATAATATTTTCAGTTTAGTCAATATTAAATTGCGTTCTATTTAACAATTTATGGTTAAAAAACAACAAATCCTATGTCTATTTCACAGTGTTTTTTCAGTCATCTCCATTCTATTTAACTTTTTGGTTAAAATCGGATAAAATTTGTCATCTTCTGTCTGGGTTTTGTTTTATTTTTTTCTGAAAATGATTTAGGATTTGTTTTTTTTTTTCGATTGTTTAGCCTTTATAACATTTTATTGTTGTTGTTGCGGAAAATCAGGAAAACAATAACAATAAGAGCATAGGATTAACAGATAAACAGAAACGGGTCATTTAAAATAAAGCCAAAAACAATAAAAGAATGGTTTCACTTTTAGTATTAAAAAAAAAAAGAAAAAGCAAAATAACTAGTTAAGGGAAGAAGTTAACTATAAAATTGCTAGTTAAATGTTAAAATTGCTTTTATAGGACATAAAAAGTCTTCAAAAACTATAACAATAAAAATCTGTCAAAAAGGACATCCCTGTATATTTATAACTATACAAAAAAAAAAAAACGATGTGCTGCTGTTCTATTTATACACTTGTACACAAAAAAAAAAAATTATATTATTCTTAATATATATATATATTTCAAAGTTTAATTTTCAGAACTTTCTAAACATTTGTAAAGCTAATGATTGTTCCGTAATTAAACATTAATCATTGCCATATTTATAAAAAAAAAAAGATGTTTCAATTAAAATTTTCAATGCTATAAGGTAATTTGATACCTTACCAATTGATGATGGCTGTTTTAAGTAATTTAATATCCATTTCGATATTCTAAACTTAATAGGTTCTATCCAATTTATTAAAATTAAAATTTTCTGGAATTTATTAAATTTTTAGTCCTGAATTTCATTCTAAAACATCCGACTACTCTTACAAAGAAAAAATAAGTTAAATTGAATCAACTAAATATTATGTCCTGAATATCTTTAGATAAACGTTTGTCGGAATTAGAATTGTTCTAAGCAAGTATTATATCTGACGGTCAGTTACCACCTATACTTGTTAAAGTCTGAAGTGAAGTGATATATACGGATATTTTATCAGAGTATAGGTGTAAAAATTTAGAACAAAATCTAAACCATTTAATATCTGGTAAATGTTGAAAAGATTTTTGCAAACTGTGTTTTTAAAAAAAAATTTTTGTAAAAGAGAAGGAAAAAGAAAAACAGAATTTCAACTATAGCCTACTAAATGATGGTAATAGGGGAGAAACGGGGAGAAATTAAACACAAATTATTTTTTGTGAATACATTTTTTTTCATCCCAGTGTAGACTTAGTATTATTTTAATTTTAAAAGTCCTTGTGTTTATTCAAATCTGGTAAAAATCTTAAATTATTGATCGTAATATAAGAAAATAGGACACCACAAATTGAAATCTGATTAAAGTTAACCATAAAATGTTCTTGATTTTATTTTTAAACAATCTTTTTTAACTAACACTTGCTTTCTATATATACTGATATTTAAAACAGCAAAAAAAAAAATAATGATTTTGAAATTTTGACATAAAAAATCACAATAAAATTTTATGATAGCAAAATGTTTGGGGCAAAATTTAATCACATTATTTTGAGAAAGTCAATGTTAAAGGAAAAAATCAGATGTCTCCACCACAGGACCGACCGCTATTATATGAAAAGTAAAATGCCAAAATTCATAGATTTTTTAACTTCTAATAATTTAACAATATTTTGTTTTATTCAATGACAATAATAAGCAATGAAATCGTAAAAATATACTCATGTACATTCATTCATACATCCATTTACATTATTATGTAATGTATCTACATGATTTTTTTTTCATTCAAAAATATTAGAAGTTTTTTACTGTAACACAAACTGTAAACAAATACAAAACAAACATAAGATTAATATTGAATTTGCTGACAAAAATTTTACTGTTTTAATTTTATGTCATCAACAAAAGAATAATATACATAGATACAAGTACATATGTAGTATATAAATTTTTAGAGATATAAAAAAAAAAACAAAAAAAAATTGTTCATATGAATTCATATGGAGTGTTATGTATGAAATTTAGACTTTTTGGAAAAAAAATTAAATAAAAGTTAAAGTTAGTCGGATCAAAAAATATTCTATGGCAAAGTTGTTGTTCTTTACTTTTGTAACAACTTTTTCTTTATAATTTTTCTCATAAAATTTTTCTGTTACGAAATATTCGTAAAAAACTTAAAAAGTACACTAGTAAACTACCACTTGCGGTTGTCCGATTTGTTCCAAAAGCTTATCAATCCGAGATATTTACGTCAAAACCTTAAATATGAAATTCCAAAAAATCCGCTCAGTCGTTTAAGCTGTACAAGTGCTCACAGATATACACACAGGAACACACGCAATCACACAAACACGCAGACACACACACACACACAGCCAGACATCATGCTAAAAATTTTTTTACAGCCTTCTCCACACCGGAGTAGTGCATATTTTCCAAAATCTCGGGTACAAATTTTTAGTATGAAAACAATACTTACCTTATACATTAATGTATGCGATCGGTAAAAAAGTGAACAAATAACGTATTTGGAGAAAAATTTGCGTTTTTTAAACGAAATTTAATATTAGAAATAGATAATAATGTGCCATAATAAAATTTAGACAGTTTTAAATAATATTATTATTATTATTTAAAAAAAAAAGAATTTTAGTTTCGAAATATTTCTGAGTTAAAATTAAATCTTTATAATCTGAACACGGAAACAAATTTAATTCATAGTGATTTAAAAGAGTGAAATATAAGTAAAATGTTAATATGTGGTTGATTGTTTCTGATATAAAATGATAAAAAATTTAATATGGTTATTGAAATAAAGTATTAGCTGAAAATAACAGTGACACTAGTATGATCCTTATAAGTGTTTTTAGGTTTTCATGTTATTCTGAACTAATCAGATTGAAATATTATAAAAATTATTGGTGCTGTCATTTTGAATATTTCACAATAAAATTCCATGGGACCTTTAAGTTCAATATTTAAGTTAAATATGTAAAATAAATTGTATAGCAAACGGAGCAATTCCAGCTCGAATTAGGAAAAAAGAACGACTCCACGAAATAATCCATAATGAGGCATTACACTTTTTCGTGTAAACAGTTGTTTCATATGACATTATTCCCAAATTTTTTGAAATGATTTGAGTAAATTAGGAGCAGTTTCATTTTGATATATAGATGTTATTTCAAGCTCTATGAAATAAGATCGAATGAAATAATTACGAAACATCAAAAATGAAATAAGAACGAAAGAGAACCCATATTTTATTCGGATTTATTTCATCTTAAAATTTTTCGTATTTTTTTCATAATGAAATATGTAGGTACGAACATTAAAAAATGAAATAACTACGAAAATCAAAAAAATTAAATAAGTGCGAATAATTAAATGAAAATCTCTTAAATCTTGTAATAATTAATTAAATATAAGGAAATCATTTTCTAATTAAACAAATATTATATATGGAGGGGTGTCATAAAGTCTTATTTCACGAATAAAAACCAATTTAAAGTCATATTGGGAATATAGCTTCATGACTCATTTGAATGGGTCATAAAGCCATATTTTAATACATAAAAACATTTTGTGTCATAAACCCATAATTAAATTATTCCCTGATTCAAATATAATTTTTTTTGTATAATTGTTGTTTGATTGATGTTGAATAATGTTTGCAAAAGCTTTGGTGCTGAAATATGTATGAAACAAAATACTTTGGAAAGATTTTAGATTTGGTTACAAAATCAAGATATCCGCTTTTTCCAGAATATATATATGCAAAGATTCTAAAAAAAGGGACAATCCTGGTTTTGTAACCGACTATAAAATTTCTCCAAATAAGTACATATATAGGCAGAACCCGGAAAAACCTTTAACCTTTATTTTGTAATAATTTTTGTATCTCATATTTACAGAACAAAGAATTTGAAATAATGGGGGTAAAAAAAGGTTTAACGTTTTCATACGAAAAATATTAAATTCTAACTGTGTAAAATAATAATAAATTTTTTCAAAATTTAGATTTTTTTATGAAAACAAAAAAGGAGGAATTAGCCGCGAAGGCCGCCACGAGGCTCGTTACAAAATCAGGGTATTTCCCCTTTTCCAGTATATTTACATATATTATGTATAAAAGAGATTGAGAATTAGGAGGTATTTTAGAGTTGGATTCTGCAGTTTAATAGTTTTTTTTAAAAGTATTTTTAATCGTATGAAACATAATACCATAACCCATATTGGGTAAAATTTCGTACTTATTTCATTTTTGGTTTTCTAATGAAATAAGTACGAAAAATTAAAAATGAAATAAAGTTAAAAAAAAAACGCCAAATTTTCTTTCGAACTTATTTCATTTTTGGTTTCGTACTTATTGCACTCGATCTTATTTCATAGAACAGTTATTTCATTTCAATATTAAGATTCATTTCATTAAAAATGTCAGGTTTTTTTGTTTTATGAGAGTCTATTTTAGGGAAATAAAAACCATAGTCAAAATCTGGTGAAAGCTAAAATAATAATCATATATTTTTAGGCATACGAAAATATTTTTAGGCATCTTACAACGTATTGTGTTCACAAAATTATAATTCAAGATAAAATCGAAGGGAGTTGAGATTCTTGAAGTTAAGAAAAGCAACCTAACTCTAATTGATAACAAGAGTAGTTAGCAGGCAGATAATTAAAATCGTTGGAATGGTAGACAAAAGATTCAAAATTCATAAGGCATCAAAAGAACAAACAATGCTTATTATTCAATAAAATAAAAATTTTAATACATCTTGATAAATCTAATTAATAACATTAGCTAATTTTTTTTTTTGGTTTAGTTGATTCTGTCTCTTTAAAAGCTGAAAAAAATATAAATAAAATAAAATAGCTGTCCGGATCATGGATATTTCTTGCAAAGCTCAACGATTTTATTAAAAGATAAGAAAAGCTTTTAGTTTAAAAAAAAGTCTTTAAAATGGAGTTTAAGCAAACAACCATCCTTGAAGTTTCAAAACAAAATATTTAATATTTGCATAACAACTTGTATGCAATACTCAAATTTATTTAAAAATAACTGATCTTGGTCAGCCTTGGTTTAGACATTTTGTTACAACTTAAGAAATTGATTACCAAAATGTAATAAATAAAATAGAATATAAAACCAACCGTTTTTAAGGCATACATTTTTTGAGGTAACTTTCTAATTTTCCAAAGATCTTTCGTTTCTAAAAATTTTAAGGTTCTATATTTGAAAAGATTCTGGAGATACATATGAAAGAAGCAAAATCTTACAAAATTTAGTTTTCACATATAACAGCAAATTTAAATATTAAATTGCGAAAAAATGCACAGGGCTGTATAACTCCCTAATATAAGAGATGATTAAAATTTCATTGTTTTATCTAGAACTGTGTAGAACTTTTGTAAACGGTATGAGGGATACTCAGATGGGTGGATAGATTGACAGATAAAGTGAAACTAATAAGTTAAATTTTCAATTTTTTTTTTTCGAAAAATGTGTTAAAAAAGTATATTATGTTTCAGTGAAAGTTTATATTTCATTGTTGAACTATGTACATATATATGTACATATGTTTGTATATTTGTAATAATAATATACATATACATATGTATGTATGTATCATCATAGTGTTTTGATAACCAAGCAAAATTAACCTAATTATAATAAATAAATGAGTCAAACATCAAGTGAATTTCGATTTTTTTTTTTTTTTATTTAAAATATCACTTTTAATGTAGACATATAAAAAAAATAAGTAGTTATAATTCATTTTTTTACAATAGATATTTTTATAAAAATAAAAAAGTGTTAGTGAACGTTTTTAAAACGGAAATAATATTTTTTCTTATTTTGCTAAAAGTGCGCACCTATTCATATTCAAAAATGAAAATTTAACACCTCCGTTTTTATTTAAAATTTTAATATACAGAATAATACAAAAGTGACTGTACTGTGAATTACCTTTAATGTTTTTTTTTTTTTTTGTTAATTAACTGCAAAGAAAAAATCTATAAAAATAATTCAGTGTCACGCATTCACGTAGTTCAATCAATAACACACAAAATAAGTAAAAAAAAAATATGTACCTGCCCACCTTATTATACGACAGCGGGACCTACCTCATAGTGTTTTGTTAATGTATCTTTAAATTATTTAAATAATTACATGTGATGAATACCGCTAATGTCAAACGGTAAATTTAAATAAAAAAAAACTTAAGAAAACAAAAAAAATTAAAACAATAAATAATTTTTTTATAAAAGAAATTAATAAAGAAACAAAAACAAAACAACTAATTATGAATTGTTATTAAAACGATTTTTTAAGCAAATAAAGAAAAACAAACAAAAAAAACTATCGCCATTGTTTTTTTTTTTTTGTCGTTTTATTTTGCATAATTTTTTTTTATTAATTTAGTTTTTTTATAATTTAATTTTTTTTTTTTAATATTTAATATGTATAAAGAATTCCTGAAGAATTGGTTTTTTTTTGTATTAAAGTAATTTTTTTTGTTCACTTCTAATTATTATAACATGTCAGGGACGTTTTTTAATAGTTGGCGTTTAGATAGATGGATTTTAAATATAAGTAAAATAGTTTGATGAATGATTATTATTAAAAATGAATAAAGTTTTTCTTTATTAACCTTTTCTTTATTAGGGGGGACATTCTGTTACCTATGAAAGAGGCTCCGTTCAAAGTTAAGAATCTTCAAATGTTTTATTGCGTTATTTTAGTTCTATGTCATTTAAAGCCAAATAAGATATGATAAAAAAAATAATCTTTAAAATTAATAGCTAGTTAATAGCTCTCTGACTAGTCCATATAGTTATGAGAGATTTTTTTCTTATGGAAGATGGGAACTTTCTAAAGCGCTAAAAATACGCCCTTAGTAGTGGTTGAAATTTTTACTGACTTAAGTCACCTTTACCTTTTGCGAATATAATGGAATGAATCTTAATAATTTTCATGCAGTATATTAGCTAGGGAGTAGAGATAGCTAGCCATTAATCCCCATGCAGTATATTAGCTAGGGAGAAGAGATAGAAAAGGATAGGGGCACAGCCAGTTTGGGAAGTGGTATATGAGGAGGGTTGTATGAAAACAATAAATCTGCCTATTATTATTATTACTATTTTTGTAACAACAATGAAGCTATCTACAGTTGCGACATGCAGTAGAATATAACTGCATAATATTTTATTTATTTATTTACATTATATGGTAACTAATTAAATTAGTTATCATATGTTGCTTAAATTAGTTATCATATGTTTCTTACAACTAACACTAACAGCTAAGAGCCTTCGGCTATCACAGCATAATATATAACTGTTTTCTGTATGAGGCAATAACTGAAGGCAGTAGAGCTGTAGCTATACTATTTGCTACAGAATCGAACCCATTAGTCAGTTACAAGATACAGTAGTATAGTAATTGTCTGCATGAGGTAATAACCAAAAACAGGTTCAATGTATTCTTTCTTATGGTTTTATTCTATTTTTAAACTTCCTTATAAGAGTAACCAATTTTTTGTAGTTGTATCTTGGTGAGCTTTGGCGAGTTTGGTCAATTTATATATGTAATAATTCAAAATTTGCAATTTCGATGCCAATTATCACTTATTTATTGCTGCATAATTACATAAACTTAAGATCATTGTTTTCAATATTTATATATATACATTGGCAACTTTTTACTCTCTATTACAAACTGAGGGTTAAATTTTTTTTTTGCAAAAATTAACCGCCATTCTTTTTTTTTTATTTTTATTAATGCATGCATGCATTTATAAACATTAAACAACGCATAGAAAATTTATTATAATAATTAGTAATTACTATACTAATGGAAGCATTCAAAAAATTAAGGTAATTTATACAAAAAAAAAAAAAAAAATTGACATAATTATTTTTTGTTATATTTTTATATCTTTTAATTAATTTATAGCTTTAAATTTTTTTTTAAGTACATTTTTTTAATGAGTTTTTTTTAAGCATTTATTTAATGTTAATAAATATTTTGTTTGTTTTTTAAATGATTAATGAAAAAACTATGTAGTCCGTCATATGTGATTTAATTTAAAAATTTATAAGTTTTTTTTTTTTTAAATTTAAGTAATAATTTTATTAATAAAGTTAATTACAATTCAACTTTAAATTTGTTTTTTGTTTTAGAATCTGACTAGCAAAAAGTTAGAAAAATTCAGAAGATGTCATTTTTTTTTTGTATTTGAAAAAATATTAAAAGCCAAATCAATTATGACAGAAAAACTATTCTAAAATGAAATGTTAATTGTTATTTTAACGTTTTTTTTTTTAAGAAAATATTATATTTAAAGTGAATATTTATAAAGAATTAAGATTATGAAAGATATTTTAAAATACATTTTTCACATCAATGAACTTAGATTGACTTCCATAATACTTATATTAATTCAAACTGAACTATTAAACAAGTTCTTAAAGGTTCAGAGCTAAAATAATCGATTCTAATTAAGTAATAGTATGTATGTATGTATATATGTATGTATATCATATTTAACTAATAATGTAGTAAGTAAGTCATCGAACTTTTAATAGAGATTTGAGTTTTTATCTGGGCCATATCATATCCAATAGCAGTATAGTTTATATCGTAATATTTGATATTGAAATAGCCAATATCGTATAATAAAAAATACATAAATAAAAAATTTGTGTATATGATAATAGATGGCGCATTATATGTGTTTTGTAGCCTTATAGTAATAATAACTACAGCTGCAAATAATCAACGGCTTAGTGAAAATAATAATTCAAGAACAGAAAGTTTAGTTTAATCTTCGTGACTTTGTGAATTATCTGTGATCTCTATAAAAATGAAATGGAGTAAAAATATATTTTGTAGAAAAAAATTTACTTAAGTAAACTTTACTATCTATACTTTTTGTTTTTTTTATTTTTACCTATGGTGAACTATGAAACTGCTTCTTCCTTAATATGTATTCAAATTAATGAAGCAACCATAAATTCTAGTATGTATATTAATACTAGCTTTATTTTATGAATGACTCTAAATAACAAAATGTAACAGATTGTCAATGTTCTGTTTTCTTAAATAAATGTGTATAAGTGTTTGTAGTTCTTTAAATTATTTTCATTACAATTCTATTTTTTTAAATACCTATATATAGACATAGAATAAATTATTTAAACCTTTAAGAAATTAGCTTGTGAGTTATATGTGTGAACTAAAATTATTGTTTGTAATTTAATATTTTTTTAATTTATTATTTTTTAAAATTCACTACAATTGTAATACGTTTTTGTAAGAGAATATGATATTTGATAGTATAAATAAAATACTTTTAAGAGCAAAAAAAAAACAGATATAATAGAAATGATTGATGATATAAAAAGACTGATATAGAAATTAGAAGTAATATATGTAAGAACGATGGAATAAATTGTATTGGAATAGTTTTAAAACAGACTCATATAGTTTAGTGCTCACAAATGGAACCTTTAAACATGGTATAAATGAAACACGTCCAATCGAACTAATGACGAATATCAGACGAACTAACTATTTATCTTCGATAACAAAATTTCTAGATACAAATATTGCATAGTTATTGAACAAAAAATGAATATAATAAAACTAAAAAGAATCATTTAAAAAAAAAAATTTCATATTAAACTTACATTATTATATAAGTTTAAATTTCTTTTAAATTGCATAAAATAATTTTGCATTGTTCTTTATGCGTTAGTTGAATAACGATTCGTAATAGTTGACTAAAGATAATGATTATAACGTTGTATATTTTGTATTTTATGATACAATGTGCACTAAATTAGAAGATACTTTAAAAAAAAAAAAAAAATAACAAAAATATTAAAAACAAAAAAAAAAATCTTCATCATAACAAATGATTACTTATTCCTCATATTTTATTTCAAGATTTGTTATTTATTATTGTATACAAGGTCTCAAAATGTAAATTAGCAACACCTAATATATGCGAGAATAACCATATCAAGAAGAAGAATACAAAATTAATATAGTAGTTTTTCTGTGGTATTTTTTTTTTTTTTGATGACTGACACAATCAGTAGCGTGAAAAGGAAATTCAAACAAAAAAACAAAAAAAAAATAATAATAAAAAATAAAAACATTTAATAGTAGAAAATGAATTTAATAGGATTAGTGGGAGGATGTACAATGTTGTTTTATATAAGAATTAATATAGAATTATTTTAAGTTTTATGTAAACAAAAAAAAAAAAAAACTGTAGATTTAAAAAAAAATTTATTAATTAATAACATTGAACTGTTTTTATATGCACTTATTTTATATGCAAGTTGTTGTTAATTTGTTATTTAATTAAGAAATAAATAAATAAATAAAAAAGAATCATTAAAATGTTGTTTGAAATATAAAATTTCAAAATAATATAAATTAATTAATAGGTACACTTAATTATTAAATTATTAATTAAAAAGCTGTTTTTGTTTTTGCTATTAATATGTTGGTGTTTATTGGTATAATTCTTCTGAAAATGCATATATTATAATTTAATTAAATAATAAAGAACATTTATTATATAGAAAATATGACTGTTCTGACTAATAGCATAATAGTTAAGTCGCAAGTCTTCCAATTGAAAAATCTCAGGTCAGGATAGTTATAGATCATATTATACAATATTTGTAATTTTTATCGTAATAGTTTATACCGTAAAAAATTTATATCGTAACATAAAATATAAAATAAAATAAAAATTGTTTGTATCAGATAATAGATGGCACATAAATAAACTGCATATTTGTGTTTCATAATCTTGTACAATAGTTACAGCCGAGTAATTAACAGCTTAGTGAAAATAATGATTAAAACGAAACTGAAGCTTAGTTAAATACTAATGGATTTAGTGAGTGCTCTATGGTCCTTTTAGAAGTGGAAAAGAAAAAAAAAAATAGTCTTCTTTTTTAAAATCTTATAAAAAAAATTTGAAAAATTTTCTTATTAGTTTCATTCTGTCCGTTCGTCAGTCCGATTCGTTCCTTTTGTTTACAAAACTTCTATATATACCCTTGAGAATAGAACCATTAAATTTTAACACTGAATCTCTTTAAATTTCAATTAATATTGTAAAACAGATTTTTTATATTTATATGTTAACCATTATACGATATCCCTTCAAATTTGAAAAAAACCATGTTTTTAAATCTAAATATCTCAGGCTCTACTTAATATTTTTCCAATCTAAAAACGCTTTCATAAATCAAAACAAAATGAAAAACGTATAATTTTTGGAAATTTGGTATTTAAATTTATCATTATGTGAAGACAAAAATTTTTCAAAAATATGTTTCCTTCATGTCTCCCCAATACTTTTTTAGATAGAACCTTAAAATTTTAAGAGAAGAAAGATCTTTCAAAATTAGTATAAGTTACCTCAAAAAAACCAACTTTCATTACCAACAGGAGACAAAATTTTTCAAGTAAAGGAAAATATATTTTTAACTAAAATATGTACTTAATTTTTATTTTTTTTACGATTGTTATGCTTTGTATGTAAAATATAAAATATATATATAAAATATTCTTACAAATAAAGTCTTTTCTTTAACAGTTCTTGGATAGAGTTTTGACTTATAGGTGTATACTCGTACATATGTATATAAAAGCGAAAAAATACTTGTAATATAAAAACTTTCTTATATTTCCCAATTAATAAAAAATTGTCTATTGTTTTATTTTCGATAAAAGATATAATAATTGATTTTTTTTTGTAATTTCATTCTTTAATTTCAAACAAAGAAACAAATTGCTTAGATATACTACTTTTGGACCAACCTGAAATTAATATTTGAATAAATTAAATAATAAAATGTTTAAGATTTAAAACTATTAGATCTATAACAGAATTCCTCTTACTTATTTTATTATGAATCAATAAGAATCAATCCTAAACATACAAATTATAGTTCAAGTTATTCTTGTCAATTACACTTGTATATTTTTGCCAAAAAATAAAATTAACTTTAAATATAAGATTTTTTGATTCCCATTATATACCATAAACATTTTTATAAACTTCTGAGTTTATTTAGCATTTCAATCTTCTTTAATAAAAAAAAAAAAAAAACCTGTCATTTCTTAATTCGGAAACTCCTACAATTTATTCTATATGTTTTTTACTTTTTTTTTTTTGTTTTTTTGTTATTTTAAATTCTTTTCCAAAGTATCTCTTATTTCACCTTTCTGGCAATCTTATAAATCTTTAGATTATTTAATAATTCATTAGAATACATAATAATTCCATATACCTCTACATTAAAATATTTGTATACTATCATGTGTGGATGAATATGTGAAAAAATTCCAAATGAAAAATCTGGAAAATACCAAGAAAAACCATTTTTTGTATTTTTTTTTTTTTTTTTTCATTCATATATGAATGGTATAAAAACTGTCAGTGTTAAAACATCATAATACAAAAAAAAAAAACTTGAACCCACAAAGATTTAACATAATTTCCTGTTAACTTATACTGGATTCACACATAATCAAATAACATATAAAATGAATGTGTTTATTTTAACGGTAATCTGTAGATTTATGTTTATGTTATATATTATTATATTATTTATATACAAATGTATATATGAAAATATATTATCTATATACCTATAGGTAGCTTAGAACTATGAGAAAACAAAAAAATAAAAAATGGAAATAAAATAAAATGTCTGAAATAAGGATTATAAATTTCTATGAACCTAAATCACTTATTAAAGGATATTCTAAAAGAAGAAATCATCATAATATAATAAAAAAAAAAAAAGTATTTATTTACAGTCATTTTGAAAAATATTTGTATAAAATATAATTATAGTTTATGTTTATGTTAAAATATAATAATAGTTTTTCAAATGAAATAAAATAAAATATGATATGTGTATACCTTACAACTTTTATGATTCTGTAATAATCTTTAAGGTTTCGATTATATACCTGTAATTAAATTAATTTTTGGTGATTTAGTGAATTGGATTTTTTGTGAAATTGTCAAAGTAAATTTAACATATACTCAGTTATTATATCTAGTGTTTTTCAGATTAAATATGTTTACTAAATTTTATGGAAACCAAATCTTTTAGTAGTACATATACGTAAGTACTATCCAGCCAATGGTTTAGTTGTTAAGGCATCAGCCTTTCATACGAAAGGTCTCGGGTTCAAACCACGGCTGGGTCATATATATTATTAAAAATAAAGTACATATGTCCTATAAATTATAATTAATATCATATTGTAATAGCTATATAATAAAATAATAATAAATCATAAATTCTTGTATAAGATAATAGATGTCGTAGAATAAAAGAAACGTCTTAGTCTTGTACAATAGCTACAGCCGAGTAATCAACGGCTTAGTGAAATTATTGTTTCACGAATCTGAAGCTTAGTCAAATATGAATAATAAATGATTTAGTATTTATATGATATGATTTATATGATATAGTATACTCCTCATTGGAGTGGCAAAGAAAAAAAAAAAAAATACGTAAGTACCACCAAAAACCCTTCTTTAACTTACTGTTATATATAAAAAAAAATACTGAAAAGGTGTGATATAATTTAATGTTTAATTTATAAATACATATGTATTACACTATAAATTTTAAAAACTGTAAGCTCTTTACTTTAATAATTTTCAAATTTGTGAGCTCTTTAGTCTACATTAAAACAGAGAAAGGAATAATTTTGATTTAATCAAGAAATACTGAATACAAAACCGTTATATTTTGAAAATTTCCTAAGTATTCGTATTTCTAGATGGCGAAATTGAATCGCGAAAAAAAAATTAATAAAAAAAGTTGTTACAAATAAGAAATTGCATGAGAAAAAATGAAAGATTTATTTTAAATAAACGAGAGTGATATGAAATGTAAATATTATATGTAAAATATTAAATGTAAAGTGATATGAAATTGTTAATATAGAAACCAATAGTACATTAAATATTTCTTATCTATACTTATGCGGAAAAAATACACATTCCTTTATTGCAATCTATTTAAAAGATATTTGAATTTAATTGAAAACTAAATGAATTAACTTGCATTGCATTCACACAATACTTCATCTATTTCAAATTTTCTTATGATTTTTTTTAATGACTCGCTATGTCCAATAAAATTCAAAAGATGTTTATGAATATTTTAGGATATTTTAGTATTAACAAGTTATTCGTATACATGTATAAATTTTCTTCAACTAGTCTTTAATTTTTAAAAACACATAAAATCGATATCCAATCTTTTCATATTGCCGAAATATTTTTTCTTGTATCAGTTCACCTCTAGGCGTTTAATTATTTGCAAAATAAAATTTACAATCTTGATATTTATTCACAAAGTTAAAACTTAGGTACCTTAGGTACAAGAAAAAAACTTGTTATGAAAAACTCACAAAAAAAAAAAAAACTCAATTAAAAATTCTATTATTTCAATTCTAACACCAACATATCGAGTTAAATTTTCTTTCAAAATTAAACTGTAATTTCAATCTCATTTAATTTATTTCACTTTTTTTTTTTTTTTTGATCTGTCAGTTGTTTATAATTTTCTTATACTTTTCATTTTAACAAAACATCACTTAGAAGATGTTCGTTTTCTTTTTATAATTTTTTTTTTATTTTTTATTTTGTTTTTTATTTTTATTTCGTTTTTCATAACTTAAAATGAAAATCTGCGACAAAGAAAAATGCGACGATTTTATGATAAGACGAATGACGAAGTAGTTTGATAATAGGATATTGTTACTGATGATCCTAATAGTATTGATAATGATAAAAATGATGAAAATGATGATGATGACAAGGATAATAATGATAAGCTTTTATGAATTGCTTTTTTTTCTTGTTTACAATTTATTCTAGCTATTTTTACCGTTATAATATCCGATCCCTGTTTTTCGAACTACCATTTTTTTGTATTTATATGTATGTATGTATATATTTATTTTCTTTTTGTTCTGTTTATTTTGTTTTTATTTTTTTGTTTTATATAATGGTGTTAAGTAGAAATCCGGCAATGACGTTTATTGTCCTTATTGTAAATAAAATACAGGAGCAAAGTGTAAAAAGTTAAGAAAAATAAAATAATTTTTCTGATGATTTTGTTTTTTATTTATTTTTTTTTTTTTGATATTCAATTTTTGACTGACACATCGTATCATGACAGTTTGATGATGGCAATGATGCAAGAAAATCTTACAAACTTAATGTCTATATATTAAACGTTACACACTCATTCATACATGTACACGTAATTGTATATGTGTATATTACGGTTATATTTAAAGTAATAACAGAATAAACGGTGTATAGTAATAAAAATATAAAGTAAAGAGAATAAAAAAAAGAGACAGGAAAAAAAAAAAATTATTTTGTCTCAACAAAAAATAAAAAAATAATAACAAAAAAAAAAAAACAAAAAGGAGAAAAAGAATGAATTGAATTGAATAATTCTCTTTTTGATTCTCATAAAAAAGGTTGTGCTGGAGGGTTGAAATGTGTGGAAAAGGTAATGCGAGATTTGTGTTGACTTAATTTTTACACCCTCTTAAAACTTAAATTTTTTTTTTTTTTTTTTTAATGTTTTTGATGCTAATAATAATATAACAGTACTTTTGTGGTGTAAATTTACCAAAAAAATTTTTATAGTAAAGCAAACGAAATTATAAAATATAATGTGTTGACTTTAAAAGTGATGAAATTACAAAATAAACATTTAATAAGAAGGATATGGAGGTTAAAGAGAAAGTAACATGAGAATAAAGAAAAAAAAAAAAACAATAACAGTGAAAATTATGTTGGATACCTTTATTATGGACATAAAATATGGAAGTTAAAAATTAATTTTGTTGTTCTTTTACATTATTCTCATATAAAGTGTATTTAGAGTTTAATATACGTATTATGTTAAGGTTATGGTTCAAATTAAAGAAAGTAATTTTTCAGACAAAGATTTCATATAATGATATAAAATGTTTACAGTAAATAATTTTAAATTTTATTTTAAAATAATAATTATATCGTCATATTATAACGTTCTTTCAAGATTATTTTGGTTTTTATCAAAAAGAGTAAGAATTAATGATTACGATACCACCTAAGTAACATTAATTTTTACTAAAGTTAAAAATTATTTAATGACAAGGAAAATGGCTTGTAAGATTACCCAGCTGGAAAAGGAAATATCCTTATTGTAGATTAAAAGTGTTCGGGCAAAATTATTTAAAAAAAATAGTTCAGACTTTTTAAGGCAACAGAATGAAAGCTTCTAATTCTAAAATATTAATTAAGAAATAAAATATCTAACTTAATACTAGACCATTTAATTATAGAACATTTTGGTCCGAAACAGATTTTTAATACCACCATAAATAATTATAAGTTTGAAATTATAATTTTAAGCATTTTTGATAGGTGGTATATAATTCAATTTTGTATTTAAAGGATATTGGGAATAAATTCAGCCTTTTATCTTTGCCTAAATATTTTCAGAGTTATTAGTTCAATATAACGGTATATTAAGTCCGACTGAAAAGAGATAGATATCATGGAGACATAAAGAAACGATATTCTAAAGTTCAACTTTGAAAAAGTATAAATGCATTCTAAAGAAAGAATAAAAAATACAACACGATACAGATGACAAGCCAGTGGGAAAAGAAAAGAAAAACAAAAGATGTATTTTCACCTTAAAAAAAAATGAAGCTTATTATTATTATCATATCATATCAATTCATTCAAAATTTATATTCTCCTAAATCTTAATGTTTTTTTCCTAACGTTTGTAATGAAAAAAAAACCCCTATCAAAATTCAACTGTTGTCTATAATTATAACTGATTGTAACTATTCTTATAGATAAAAGCAAAAAAAAATCTAATAAAAGTGAGTATAGAATCAATTAAAAAAAAAAATATTTCATTTTTAGAATTTTTGATCCAGATTCCAGGTTCTTGAAATTTTCACTTTTACCTTTATTTATTTATTTTTTTTTAATATTCTTTTATTTTCACACATAATAAGTATTTGCTGTGAATTGAAGAGATCCCAATAGAGATATAAAATTTTAAAATGTTTTAAATAAGGCAATTTTTGTGTTATTACCTATTCCTTAAAAATTCTCAAAATTTGTATTTTTCGAATTAAATTTTTTAATTTTTATCATTTTTAAATAAATTTTTTTTTCTCTTTTTTGATTTTTTTTTTTTATTCAACAAAATTAAGAAGTCAGTATTAAAATTTCAATATTATATATAAAAATAGGTACATATGTATCTAAAGAGAACCTAATTTTTGATATACCTAAATAAGAATCTCATCCATCAAAGTGTAAAATTCAAAAGCAGACATTTTTCAATAGAAATCCAGTAAAAATGAAGATGAAGAAGTTATTCAAATGAAAAAAAAAACTTTGTTAAATTGTAAAGTATTTATATTATATAAATATAAGATTTTATTGATTTTGATAGAAGGTTTATTACAGACTATATCAAAATATATGGGCGGAAAGAAAATTCTTTCCTAAATTGCTGAAGAGTGAAAAGTTATTAAGAAATAAATGAATAAACTATATTTTGAAAATTGTTCAAAATTGTTATTTAAATTATATTTGAAATCGTCTGTTATGATTATAAGAAATCGTCTGTTTAAATTATAATATTAATGTAAAAATAGTAATTATATAATGTACTTTGAAGTACTTTTCTTTAGTGTTTAGAGATTTAATTGAAAATATTTTAATGTATAACGGTATATTTGTGTTGACTTTAAAAGTGATGAAATTACAAAAAAAAACATTTAATAACGGTATATTTGGTACATTTACCTGTTTTACTTTAACTAAAGATTATTTTTTACTTTAAGTGAATATTTTTATTTTAAGTTAAAGCATTTTTACTTTAAGTGAAAACATTTTTATTTTATGTGAAAGATCTTTACTTCAGTAATTTATGATACATAAATATTTAATATACCTATATTTTATTTTCGTAATATATATATATATGTGTTTGGAAATTTATCTATCTAATATACATACATATATATAAATGTCCATTGTGCGTATTTTTTTACATTAAATTTTATTACAAAAGCACTTAAAATACAAAATCTTCATTTAAAATAAAAAATCTTCATTTAAAATAAAAAATTGTTCACTTTAAGTAAAAAATCTTCTCTATAAAGTAAAAATTTCTTCACTTTAAATAAAAATCTCTTCAGTTAAAGTAAAAAAGGTATATACACTTACTTAAATGGTGATTAAAATTATACAGTATAAAAATTGAAAAAATATGAGACTAGTCAGAATAAATTTAAGCAAGTTAAAAAAAAAAAAAAATTCTGATAAGACCACCAACAACATGTATAACAACAATAAAAAGATACATACTAACCGAAGATTTGCATTAGAAAATGATTTAAAAACGAAAGCTTAGATAAACAAATTAAAAAAAAAATAAAAGAACTTAAGAAACTGCAGCTCAAGTATAGGATTGACTACTATACACAAGAGGTTATGTGTGTACTTTTTCGTGGAACTTTTAAAAATATAAATCGAACGACAGGGTTATTTCGTTCTCAAATTAATATTTCTAAATTCTATATTATATTGAATTTGAAGTCAGTTGAAAATCTGTTCCATTTTTAATCATTTTTATTTTACCATTAATTTCACCTTCAATTATAATACAATTTAGAATTACAACAAAAAGTAAGTTAAACAAAGGCTACCATTATTACATAGACGGTAAGAATGATATTTCTTTGAACTTTTTTTTATAACTTATTTTTAAGGTGTGAATAAAAAAGGAGAAATCATTAAAAAAAACAAAAGTTAATAATAAAAAACAGACAAGAAAAAAGAAGAAGAAAAAAAAAAAAAGAAAAACTTTCAAGTGCCAAAATCGTAAAAATAACTTTTTGTGGCCTATAATATATAATTAATCTTTTTTTTTTTTTTGTATATATATATATATATGTATACCTTTTATTTCTTTTATCTGATTTTATTTTATAGATTGTAGACCTTAATTTAAAGATTATTGTTAAATATTTGTAATATGTATATTGTTTTAAACTTTTAAAGATTTATTTTTGAATTGATTGAACAGATATTTTTAGAAATTAAATATAGTTATTTTTTACAGTAGGTACAGTAAAACTTAATGATAATAATATTATATATATAATATATAACATACTTTTAGGATAATAATCATCATTTAAAATCATATGGATTTAAAATGGATTTAATATGGATTTAATTATATTATATTATTTTACTAAAAAGATTTTAAATATTAAATATTAAAAAATTATGACTTTGTTAAAAAAAAACATTTTTTCAAAACAAATTTTTCTTTAATTTACAACTTTTTATTTACAATAATTAAAAAAACAACATCAAATCATATTTAAAAACTTAAACTAAATAGACTTCAATAAATAAATTAATCTTATAATTCAGCAGATTTATCAAAGGTTCTCAGGCCATAATAAATTTGTCATTTGTCATTTGAGATTTTAAAGAAGACTAGCTAAAAATATGTAAAAGTAAAAGTATAGTCGATTTAGTCAATAACTATACGACAAAATTAATTTTCTCTAGCACAACAGGTTCGGGTTCGGGTAATAATTATACCCTCATATTTCGCTACTTAATAAAACTAAACATTTGAAATCTTGTAAAACATGACTAAATTTAATGGTAATATTATAATAACTTATGTTTGATCGGGTATCTTAGACTTTACACAATTAACTATAGACTTTTCCTCATTTTAAATGTAAATAAAATACTCTGGGAGTGTAAAAACTTCGAAAAAATATTTGATCATGTTTTTTTTACATCAAAGATTATAGCAACTCTAAATAAATAAAAAATTTTTGAACAAATTTTGTCAACCAATTTTTGTAACCGTCCGAACGATAGGTGTTTATTAAAGTTACCGTTCCTTTTTAAAAACAAAAAAGTATTGTACTTGGTAATAGGTATGTATGAATTCATCATCATCACCATTCACCATTCAAGTGTATGGTTTGGATCACCATGAATCAATTTTACTCAATATATTTTTAAAACAATATGTAAATTAATAATTTATAATTAATAATTAATAATTAATAATTTGTGGTTAGGATTAAATCAGCTGACTATCAGCTGACTACTAACTAACGCATATATTTTCGCTTTAATTTCTTATTGTCCTTAAAACAAGACACTATTTTAAGGTCTGTTTTGATCTATTTGATACAAGGAAATAATTATACATATTTAAATTTTTGTTTGGGTGATTAGTTCTATAGTCTACATACACTATTTCTGCTTTACAATGAACTTCACAAAAACTTTTTTAAATATTTATTTTTATATAAATATAAAGACACGATACAAGAATAATTAAAATAAATAATCATTTTATTCTGCACTTTGTTATTCAAAGGGTTAATTTCATTTCATAAACTCCTTATGCATTTTTTTCAAAATTAAAATTTAAAATGTAAAAAAAGTTGTATAAAATTTTTATTTATCAACTTATACTATAAGACAATGAATTTATTGATATCTAGCAGATATTTTTGTTTCGAATCAAAATAAATTATTTATTTTTCTTTATTATTTTCTTATACCATTTTTTTTTTTTTCTTTATCAATACAATTTATAAATACAATTTAATTTTATTGCTTTGCAATGGAATTGAAAAGAATTCATTGTTTTTAAAATTTCAAAATAATATCAAAATTGTTTGTAATATACTTTACTATATACATATACGTTACATAGATATATCACTATATTGCATTAAAATTTATAAATTTTTGACATTTTGTCACTCAGACTGAAGTGAAATAATTTATTTTCTCTGAAATATCCTGAAATATTCATTTCAATTGTTGGAATAAATGAAAAATTTTGTCAGAGATAATTAATATTTTTCCATAAATATTTGAGAATAATTTTTTTTTTTTTTTTTTGGTATTAAAGATTATATGCCTAAAATTTTCAGATCCTTTAAGCATCTTATTAAATATATAATATAAGTATAGATGTAATTTCATATATTCGAAATCATTTTGAATATCTAAGTGTATATTTGGGCATTTTTGAATTAATGAATATTTATGATTTTTAAATCACTTATACATGTAACATATTTTTCCAATCATTAAGCAACAAAAAAAAAAAAAAATTAGAATAGTTCCAACTGGTCGTAATTATTTCATTATAATCATTATTATCATTTAGATTATTAATTCATGTTAAACTTGTTTTAAAGGTGTCTGTTTAATGTAATTTCGATGATAACTGTATTAGAATCCTATATTACTATGTATACCGTATATGATGATAATCTTATAAAATCAATGTTTTAATCCTTGTAATTCTGTTTCAGATTTTTCGTTCAGTTAACATATAACTCATTTGTATGGCGAAAATTTAGTCAATATTCGGACTTTTACTGCCAAGTTCGAAACGTTTCTTTCCGAGTTGTTAGATGTTCTTTTTCTTCAAGATTTGCTTTTCTGTATTATTTAATGTTTTTGTAACTTGAAACTATTTTTTATTTCTGAGGTTTGTAGAAATTTTTAAACACTCTCATATAATTTAAATTGAATACCCTGTATTTTTTTACGAAGGATGGTGGAAAATACCGAAAGTTACTCAAAGGAACTGGACGACGTTCCGCTGGGTAATGTTGGATTTAAACCAACCAAAACCACACCCTTTAAAACCAAACTGTAGAATGGGTCCTTTAATGCATAGGGATATAATGTACAGTTTGGTTTTGGGGAAAAGGATGCGGAAAGGATTGGGAAAACTTGGGAAATTAAGTTTAGGATAATTTAGATTATGGGATTATTGTGGATTATAAAAAATATATTCTGTCTAAATCGAATACATACTAAATCTTATATTCTGATAGCTGATATTGAATGTATTCTAAATCGAATTTTCTTTAAGTTTTATGTTATTTTAAATATGATAGTTAAATAAAGCTCTATTTAGTAAAAGGATAATCTAAAGAAGATATGATTGATTTTAGTTAAATCAAAATTACCTAGTGAAAAAAAAAATTTTCTGGAGTTAAAAAAATATTCAAAATATGTCATTAAATATTCATTAATATGTCAATATTCAAAATATGTCAGTGAGAAAATGTTGTGACACTCAAATTAAGTTGAATTTTGAAGAAAATTAATCGGTAGAGTCAAGAAGGAAATTAAGGGGCGATTTGTAAATTTTTAAAAAGCTATAAAAAACCAAAAACTCTATTTGGCATATATTTGTGATAATTTTATTAAAAAAATTTTGATTTTCTTACTTAGATACCTTAGAGATGTACGAGATAATTATAATTTTATTCTTATACATTTTAGTATTTTAAAAACCTTATAATTGAATTTGCACCTTTAACAGAAAATAGCAATAATATATATACTATATATAGGTATATAACTACATAATAAAATTTAATTTTGATTCCTTTTTATGAATAATCATCTTGTTTGTATTTTAAAATTTTATGATTATATTTGCAAAATAAATTTGATGACAAAATTATAAGCATTTATTTTGATTTTGTTTTTTTTTTTTTTTGTTTTAATTTGATTGGTTGTAAACAACCACAAAATTTTGAATATATGTATTTTGATTTTAAATTAATATTTCCAAAAAATTTATTGTCAATTTTAAAGAGTAGAAATATTTAAAGATAGATTTTTAGATAAATATATATTTGTATGTATATATGTAAAAACAGTTTTATTTAATACTGATAACTTTTTTAATAACTTTTTTTAAATTTACTTAATTGTGGTAAATAATTTATATAAATTTTGTTTTTAATTATTTTTATAATTATATTTACATTTTATATATCCTTTAAAATTACAATTAAAATTAAAACAATTAGATGAAGACTTTATTAATTTAATTTACAATATAAAATGCATCAAATAATTTTTAAGTGGTACGAGTATTTTAAATTTAGAGATTTTGTTGATACACAGTTTACAAAAAAAAAAAAAAAAAATGGATAGTGGCATAAATAAAATAAAGTTTTAAAAACATTTAATTAAAATGTAATTTATTAATGTCGAATATAAAACAGTTAATTTTATTTTGAAACTCATTTCGAATAACAGTAAAAACAAAACAAAAGAACAAAAAAAAAAAATCCTTTTTTTACTTTTTCGAATATGAATGGCTATTTTGTACATTTTTGAAAAAATAATTTGAAATATTTCCTTATTAGTTTTATTCTGTATGTTTGTTCGTCTGTCTAATCGCCCATCTGGTCAACCATTTACAAAACTTTTATATCCAGTTTTAGATAGAGTAATTAAATTTTAAACCACGGAACGACATCTGTCAATTAAAAATCAATTTTGTATAGAAGAACTCTTTATGTAGCCCCCATCGGTTACAGAGTTACAATCCTTGAAATTTCGAAAAAAAACTCCTATTTTCAAATCTTTATATCTCAAGTTTTGCTGCATAGTTTTTTAAATATAAAAATGTCCAATGACAAAAAAAATGATTTTATGCTTTATTACTTGATATAAAAATTACATATAGTTACGTATTTAAATTTGTTATATGAAACTAAAATTTGCCAAAATATTATGTTACATCGTATCTGCGGAACACTGCCAGTTCACGCAAGTTCAAATTTTGAGAGGAGGAAGATATTTGAGAACAAGCATAAATTAGAAAAAATTTTTACTTTCCACTTTTAACAACAATCAGAGTATCAGAAGGCATAAAATTTGCGATTTTTGAACACATGCGAAAATTTTTTCAAAGTAAAGGCCAAAAATTAATGCATTTAACATTGTATTTAAAAATAAATTAACATCTTTTTTTAACTGTATAGAGCCTCCTTAAAATAAAAATTTTGGGTAAAACTGGAGACTCATATATTATAAACTATAGGGGTACTTTATTTTACACAACAGAAGACTATGTAAATAAAATGTTAATAGCGTATCGTATAGACATAGATTCCAGGACAAGGACTTGTAAGGACTTTTCATTAACATATATAACTATGCAAAGTTTATTAAAACATCAAACAAGTAATATGCAATGAATTGTAACAATTTAGTCTAAACTATAAATAATGTCTTCACACTTGTATATTAAAAATTAAATGTCTATTATTTATGCGTAGATACTTTTGTTTCTAATGACCCTGCTTAATTCCAATGATCCTTATAAAAATGATTTATATGTTCATAGTTTTTTCAATATATTACTTTAATTAAATTATTACACCAGATACTCGTTCAGTTGAACTATTAAAATTAAATCTAAAACTTTAGATAAATTATTAGCAGCAGTTAATTTTATTTTGGACAGTCAAACAATCTTATAGCAGTAAAGGGTTTATGAAATGATTTACTGCAGAGATTTCTACTTTTACAGTAACTCCTTAAATTTTATTAACTGCACTTTTTTAGAAGAGAAACTCCTCTTAAGAATAGAATAATAATTCTATAAATAACAATACAAAAATATTTAAAATTTTACCTTTAAATTTTATTCAAAGTTTTTGGATAAATTTTGACTCACCTGAAAATAGAAAAGAACAAAAAAGAAAAGTTATTTAAGTTTGAATTTAAAAGCAAATATCTTATTATTGTGTATACGTATGTTAACTTTTATTTTTCTACGATTACTTTATGAAACTTTTGCTTTAGAAAAAGTAAAAAAAAAAAATTCTCTAAACACTTTTTACTAAACAAAGTAAAACAATACCAGTTTTATCTTTACAGGACTCTTTAAAGGATATTTTTAATAACAATAAAAATATGATAATATTAAAACGAATTTTTGGATTTTTTTCGACAAATATCATTTTATCACCAAAAGCGTTCTTTGCAAAAAAAAAAATATAAAATAAAAAATTAAAAATATCTTAAGAATTCAGAAAATTATTTGAATGATTTTAAGTTACTTTAATAAGTTTTATTTGCAGGTCCATTAATCTATGCATGATTACATTTGAATTTTATTTTTGTTTTGCGTGTGTAAGTGAAAATCATCAAAAGACGCTAAAGAATAGCGGAACAAGCACGATTACTCTACTAATGTGTGGGACTTTAAACCATTAAACGCCATTACTTTTTAGACCAAACTATAGGTTAGGGAATTTTTAGTACTGGGCAAAAGAAGAATTCTGCCATGTAGAAAATATTAGTTCTACTGATGACCTTCTTCTTAAACCTATGCATAATAAAATAAAATTCTTGCGACAAACGAACTTCTAATTATGTTGAATCATGCCATCTAGGAATTTCGGTTACGCATGGATAGGCAGCGGATGCTGCTTTTGTTTCCCTTAGGGAACTTTGAACGGATGTGACTTTTTATTTCGTCGGAACAAGTTCCTATTCCTGCAAAATATCTGTAAAAGAGAGTGAAAGAACTTATTAAACGTTGGGGACAAAGTGGAGAGAGCGTTGATATGACATTTGGGATGTTTATTAAACGAATTCCTTTATTTGATTGTTAAAATTTAAATTTAAATTCCACTCCAAAATTAATTTAAATAATGATATATTGCCTCGAAATTGAATAAATCTGTGTCAGAGGTAATTGTGATTGTAGATTATAGAAAAAATATTGCTTTCGTACTCATTTCATATCTAAATATATACCGCAATGTCAAATTTAAAAAATTAATTTCAACTAGAAAAAACGTGTTAATATGGTATAATTTTATGAACTGGGCTCGATTTTAGGATTTTATGGTAGATTTATAATCAGGGCAACAAAATCAGTCTGGCTATGTCAGTACATAATAATATTTTCTCAAAGTTTTTCTTCCCGAAATCAGATGTATTAGGCTAGTAATATTTCTATTGCTGCCTATTATTATTGCTCTAAGATCTCTATATGCCTAGTGCTTCAATGACCGTAAAAATAATTTACCACAAGTTCAACAATAGCCTGATGGTGGATGATGCAAGATAGACATAATACTATATTATGATTTTAAATTAGTCTAACCATTCTTCAGACTTAGATTTTCTTGAAAACTTTTTTGGCATATATAAACAATATCTGGCTTTTTTTGTTGAGAATACAAAGATAATTTACCAACTATAAAAAAAATGTTTCATATATAATCTTTCATACAATTACGCTATAGTAGAATTTTATAACAATTACAGATTATACTCTACAAAATCATTTTGCCCTTATTATTTTCTATGCTTGAAATTTTCAATAACAATTTAAGTTTTTAAATCAAAAAACTTTTTTTTAACAAAAAAAACTGCTTAAGAACACCTAAAGGCTTTACGATACAAACTTTTCTTTAATAAAAAAAAAAAAAACACGAAACAAAATTTAGAATATTGTTGATAGTTTAGATGTAGTTGGTAAAAACATGTGCAGCTATGAACTACAACAAGAAAATGGTATTGAAACTTCTTGTTTCAAAAAGAAAAAAACAAAAAAAAAAATTAAAAATAAAGCCAATAAGAAGATGGGTAAGAGTAAATTGTTTTAAAAGTATTTTCTGTATATAAATTTCATAAAGTTTTGTTTTTATATTAAATATTATTAAATGTAAGTGTTTATATGTTTGTTCTATAGATATTTTTAACATATTAAGTATAGATACTTCGATTATTTTTAAACGATAATGTACGATACAAATAAAAAATACAAGATTATTACAATAATATATTGGAAGGATTAAAAAATCTGGATACCATTTTTGACACATATGTATAATACAATATGTCTTTCTTTTCCAATTCTGACTTTTTGATTGTAAAATTGAAGTATATGATATGAATACAATAAAATATTAATAATTTTATTTGCTCACTTAAATACTTAATAAAATATAATTGATTTAAAATTTCTGGAGTTTTAAATTATTGAAATTTTGGTAAGAGTCAATGCTCTGTAAATGTATGATATAACTCTGTTGCATGTCGTAGAATTCACCTATATGATTATTCAAGAGAAATATGATTATTGAATGAGGCTCGTAAAGTAATTAATTAATTCTAAGTTTTAATAATAAATCATTTAGAAATTTCTCTTCCAATAAAGTGTACACCACAAGTGTAAATAAAATATTTTAAATTTTCTTAGCATATAAATTTTTTCTAGTATTCTTATTGAAATATATTGAAGCTAAACCTTAGTAAAACATAAAAAGATTTTTTCTTTTCTAATAAGAACCTACATCTTACATGTCATGTTCGGTAAGGTAATTTTAAGCTAATGAAAAGAAATGGTCTACATATGATTGGTTCCATAATATATTGTTAGATCTTTTAAGCTTACGTTTCTACAGTCTGACATTCATTAGGTTAATCATTCTTATAACAGTATAAACATTTTATTTATATCATTAATCTTTGTTATTATATAAAGTTGAGTTACTTTTTACTATAGATAGTTCCACATAAATTGTTTTTATACCTAGTTAGCAATATCTTTTTTTTTTTGTTACTTAACATTTGCGTTCAAAGCTTCCAATAGATTATATTTTAAGAACTGCACTAGTATTTTTATAAATCTATTACAGAATAAAATTTTCATTAAGATTTATGGCAAAAGTCCCAACAACAAAATGTCAAAAGTCGCAAGGGTCATCTAACTCATTAAAATGAGTTTTAAAGTCCCAATCGATTATGATGTTGTTATTATTTACTTTATTTCATTGTTTTTTTTTATTTTTTTTTTTTTGTGCATTATTTCTCTGCCACATAAATATGAACAGAAAATTACGCAGTCTTTCCTATTCAGGCGTGGCTGTAAATGTCTTAAGGGGGAAATATTCTTATGACGTGTTTGGGAATTGAACTCACACTCCCTAGGTGTTTACAACGTATATAATAAGCTCTTACCCACTAGGCCACCGAGGCCCCCCTATTGGTTTTAAATAAATCAATTTTCAAAAAATACAGTAACTATAACCTTTTTATAGCAGGAGGCTTTCTTACTTTTGTTTTTTTTTGTAAAGTACAAACTAATTGCATAAAAAATAATTTATAAAAAATTCTGTAAAAAAAACGGTACAACCCGCTTTTGTAAGACAATTACTCCGGATATACACTGAAATTGTATTTTGTTAAATATAAAAGTAAAAAAAAAAATCCTACTATGGTCACAAAATCAGGCTTTTAGTAATTAGGTTAGTGATGGGTTAAGGGGTCCCATTTTAACTTCCGCCTTTATTTCTAAGACGTGAGCCTTTTCATCCAATAGTAATTTTAGCAATGGAGCTATAATCCCTGTACCACCTATTACTTTAAAAAAAAAATGTTCAACTTTTCTACATAAACATTTTATTTATTTTTTTTTTTTTTGAAGCAATTTAAAACTACAACAAAAAAAAAAAGGGCAAACAAAATAAAATATTGTTTTAAATTGGAGCAAAAATTGTTAGCAATTTTAAAAATAATGATAGCACTAAATAATAGTTAAGAAAATAAAAATTGAATGCGGGAAAAAAAAAATTATAGCAAAAAAAAACTAATAATAATAAAAAAATGAATATTGCATATATTATTCCCGTTGTATACTGAAACAAATTCAACAACCTAAGAAATTTTAAACATAATCAAAGGTAACAAAAAAAAAAAAAAATACAAGATAAGCGGCAGCAGCGACGGCATAATATTACCAATATCAAAGTAACAAAATAAATTATGTGACCATGTTTTATTTTTGTTTTTTTTTTTCTTTTTTATTCAAAATATATACCAGCAGCAAATAACAACAGCAATAATATCCAGTTGCATATGCAATTACACTGCCAAAGATTTTCCAAGAAACTCATTGTATTCTATGGCTATTTTTTAAAGTTACTTTTAAGAAAATAAAAAAAAAAAATTGCAATTTTTTGTATGATTTTTTTTTTTTTTTTTGAAATTTTTGATTGAGAAAAAAAAAATTAAATCGGGAAAACACCAACTACATTTATTTTTATATATATGTATACAAAAAAAAACGTACACCATGTCCATAAATGGAAAAATATCTGATGGACATATACTATTTTAATAGAGCAGTTGGTAATACATTATGGGATAAATTAAAAATAAAAATAAAATACATTGTATTGTATATTGCATTGTTGATGCAATTTTCAAAATGATTTCTTTGTTGTAACCAAAAAAAAACAAAAAAAACAAAAAAAATGTACAATGACGTTTCACTTATACCAACAGTTTATAACTTTTATTACCCACTTTTATTTATTTGTTTCATATGCATTTAGGGAATGTGGGATAACTTTTCTTCTTTGGTTTATGTCGAAGAATTGCAGATTTTTAAAATGTCAGAATAAGTTTTTTTAATTTTTTAAGAAATTGAAAATAAAAAAAATGTTACATATAGGTCTACATAATAATGTATAATATGTACATATGTATTTTAGTTATTTGTTTTTACTTCAAAAAAAAACTGAGATTGGTACATGATCAGTTTGTTTAAGTTTATTGTCTATTAATACCATATATAAGAAAAATCATTTCTATATATACATATATACATATACATACATATTATAAAAAATTAATTTTACCATTAAGTAGCTAATAAAAATATATGGAATTTATTGTGGAAAATCAATAAAGTAAAATATATTTGACAATATAGATACGGAAAACTAAAATTAATTTTTGTATGTCCCTATTTATAAAATAAATATGGAATATGGTAAATTTAAAAATGATAAGATTTTGTCAAAACTAATTTTGATTTTAATTTAGTTAAAAAATGTCTACTTTGTCCGAAAGCTAATTGAATATTAATCGAATAAGAAATAGTTAATTATTTTAAGTATATTTTGACAAATTAACATTGCATCTTACAATTTACATTTGTTATATCTCAGTATAATGAAATTTACGTCGGATACAAAACCAAAATCATAATTTAATCTAAAAGTACCAATAATTTAACAATTATTGCCAAGTTAATCAAAAAATTGTCTAATAAAACCTTGAAAATATTTGTCTTCTCTACACTCAAACGCAAAATTTTCAAGACCTACATAGTCAAAAAAAAAGAAAGTAGTCTGATTTAAGATCTATATAGCCTAAAAAAAAAGGAGTTTGAAGTTAGAAACAATCAAAAACTGTACGTATAAGGCAATAGCACCAAGTTCATACCATTTAATGCATTAAAATGCTGCTGAGGATCTTATAATTAGAATGTAATGCAAAAAAAAAAAATACCAAAATCTTAAAATACCAAAGTCTTAGACGAGTCTTTAATTTTATTTATAAAAATTACAGAAAAATACTTGTAGAAACAGTAGTAAGATGCATTATTGGAAAACTATAAGTAAAAATAAAATTCTTAACTCCTCTTTTAAAGTCCTTCTTTGAAACAAATTAATAGTTGACAGAAAAATTTAACATTATTTTTTACGAAAAAATTAAATAATTAACAGGCAATATTTAATACCACCTTTTTGAAATATTTGATCCCTTCCAAGAGGACATTTTACTTTCACGTAATTTCAAATTTACTCTTTATTTTATAATCTGCTCGGTTTTTATTAGGTAAATTTCCTAATATAGCATTTCAAAATCCTTAAATCCTTTCCCTTTTTTAAGTTATCAAAAATGTTATTTAATTTTTTATTACAAAAATTTGAGAAATTAATAAAAATTTTCAATTCGAAAAAAAATTTTATATCAATATTAGATAATTTTTAATAACACTTCTAAAAATTCACTTAAAAAATTAAAAAGTTTTTTTTTTTCTAAATTGCCACGACTATTATATTAAATTGGTGATAAGCGTTCACGAAAATTGTTAACAAATCAACAATTTAAATTTTAAGTATATTTTTTTTTTTCTGGTGCTATAATAGCCACCACTTTAACTCTAAATATATATTTAAATTATTGTATAAATTTACCACGAATCAACCATCACCCATATTATAGGTATATAAATTTTAAATTTTTTCTTTTCAAGCAGATTAAAATTTAGAAGCTGCAAAAGTAGACTATTCAAGTTGCGTATACATCAGTTAAATGTTACTTATTCCATAACACTTGTAAATTATAACGCAAAACGCAATAAATTGAAGACAAAACGAAAACAAAAAAATATGTTTTACTTTTTTGTACATTTTATTATCAAACAAAAAAAAAAAATTGCAAAATAATTCGTGCATGCTAATATTTGTGATCCAATTTGTGATTGGTATGATTTTTTTTTTGGTACTTTTTGATTTTTACTCATAAACCCACAAATTAAATAACATTCATATTGAACTCTTCAGTTAGCTCCTTAAATTTTCGTTAACATGTTCAGATTTTTGATATAAAAATGCAGTACAGTTGTCATTTGGTGGAATGAACACATAAAAACCATATGAATAATTCACTTTATGGAAAATCTTCGAATGTTTAAAAAATATAAGTAAAAATGGAGCCATTTTAAGCAAAGACTTAAGAATCATTTGAACATTCAGAATATCGTTATTTTCAACCATCTTAATAATAACATTAAATACTTCTAAAGTAGTTTTATCAGAAAGTAAACGTTTTGATTGATTTACTAAAAAAATGTCATTACATACATATATGCGTTTAAATTATATTTTCATAACTATATGAGCCATTATAATGTCTTCTAATTCAGTTTTTCTTCTAACAGTTTTCAAAAATTTCGTCACTCAAGGAAGGTATAGAAATGCGTCTGTTCACTTTATAATGTACTTAGTGTACAAAAAATTGAGTTCACATTGCAGTGAGAAAATTAATTTGGCAGGTGTTCGTTACATCGAATATTATGTGCTGTCCTTAAAAAAACGATTCAATGCAAGGTCATGTTATAAGATATTGTAATCTATAATTGTGACCCGTGTAGTCTTTTAACCACCATAGTCCTCAGTTTCAATAAACAATCATTTTCGCTTCTTCTTACTCGCAGAAAACATCTTGAATCGTAGAAATATGATGATCCTTATTATTAATGACAAAATTGTTTTTAAAGCCCCTCAATTTATAGAACCAACGGTCAGGAAAAAAAGAATGTTGTTCATTTTCATTTTCTAAGAACCTTTAACTATGGTAGAGCTTAATATTATTAGTTTTTTTCTATACTTATTCTGGATTCGAATCGACTATAAGTGAATAAAAGATCATTCAAATATATAACCATATTTTCCTCGGTTTATGACATTAAAATGTTAAACTAAGATTTAATCAAAATTCCTTATTTTTTTCATGTATTGACTTTATTTTGTACAAATGGTGACCTTAATTAAAAATTAAAATATAGTAATTGAACTCAACTAGTCTGTTTTGCAGTTGCAGTGCTATATGTTATGACTTATAAAAAAAAAAACTAGTTCATATCTATAGCCATTAGCCAGAAGTATTACCACCACTGTACACTTATTCATTTATAGGTACACTACATAACAATCAACGCATAGCTGATTGTTGAGTAATTGTGTCGTTGATAAAAAGGTAAACAAAGCGTTATTTTTAATCGTTTTTAACATTTTTGAACGCTTATTTTATTTTTTCTGTATTCAAATTTATAAAGTTGTTACAGTTTTATTTTTTTTTTTTTTTATACTTAAATTAAAAGTAAATGAATGACCGTCAGCTAATAATTTACATAGATTTGGTAGTAAAAATAGTAAATGAAAAGAAAAAAACCAAAAAAAAATTATAATTCGCGATTAATTTTTTGATATTGGGTGAACACAGAGAGTTAGAGCGTGAGAACGAATTTTTTTTTTTTTTTGCTTTTAATTTAAAGAAAATAAAAATTGTAAACTTTTTATATACATGTATATGGTTATTTAATTATTTTAATACTGAGACATTTTTTATTTTGGTATTGAAATAATTAAAGAGTTAAAATGAACAGAAAAAAAAGAGGCTTGAAAAAAAAAAAATAAAAGTGTAAAAAATTTTATTTAGTTTGATTGTACGAACATTTTTTTCTAAAAAACTCAAAAAACATACAGTGATTGTTAATGAAAATGTGAAAGTCATTGACTTGAAAGTGTTATTGAACGTTACAAGGAATTAACACTTTTAAATAGAGTTTTCAGCCATCAGCACTCATTTTCTTAGTTAATGTGTGTATCAAATCAAATAAGAAAAAAAAACAACAATGAAGTTTAGAATTGCTGAGATCAAATTCAGATAAACTCAGATGTAATTTCTGGGGGGAAAAAAAAAGATTGAAAATCAGTAAGTTTGAAACTTATCTATAGAAATATTTCAGCATCAGCAGAGAGCGATCCTAAAAGTCCTACAAAAAATTTGAAAAGTAAAGGGTGTTAAATTTAGAAAAGAAAACCATGGTGTTAAATAAATTCAAAGACATTTTAATGGAAGATGGATAGCCTTGATAGATCTTAAAAAAACAATGAAAAAGTATAAGATAAATAGGTAATATTAAATTTTTCTTTTTAAAACAATTTATCTAATAAAAAAAAATAAACTGTTTTAATTCTATCTTTTAATAAAAAAAACATTTAATTTTCCTCAGGAGCTATTCCCATAGTTCCTATAATGTACTCAACAGTAGTTCCAATTGTATAACCAATAATTCTTTTGAAATTCTAATTTTTTCCTTTTATTTAGTTTTATTATTATTAATTTCTTTCTTTTTTTTTTATACCTAGTCTCTTTTTTGCTTTTTGAAGCATTTTCAGACAATTTATCTATAATACTAAATCTATACTATAAGCTTTTGGAATCCGATCGTGTAAAATCAACATTAGATTCAAATATTCAATGTTCATTTATTCGCAAATAATTGCATTCATTACATTTACAAAACTGTTGAAAAGAAACTTAATGCTAACGTTGACGAAGAGGTTGCTAACCACATTATAAAAATTTGGTACTTTTTCCAAAAAGTTTTGAAGTATATTTTGTTACTTTCCCCAATATTTTAACTTATAATAATACTGTCACAATTTGATGTATTTACATGAATTTTGGTTTAAAATGAATTTTTTCATTGGCACTCTTGACGTTTAAAGTCATTTTTTAAAAGAATGTCTAAAAAAAATTATGGAATTTTATTTAATTAAAAAACTAACTAAAAAGAAACAATAATTTCTTGAAAAAATAAGTGATACTCATGTAATAAATTGGAGTGGAATTTTATATGCGAACTCTATAACGTATTAACTATATGGAATGCGAACTCTATAACGCATTAATAATTCACTGAAAATCCTTTTTGAAGCCAAACATAGGTCAGATATTTCTTAAAAAATCGCTCGAATCGAAAAATGTAAAAACAAAATACGTTCGCGGTTTCAACAAGAAAATTGAATGTTGTAGGTGCGTGATATAAATGTATTTTAGGTGAATCCCATGTAAAGAACAAAGTTGTTAATGTTCATTTTGAACTTTTGGATGTTGTATGTATCTAATAATCGCCATATTAATTCAAGAAAGTCAAGAGAAAGTAGATATGATTCACAAACAAAATCCTGTGTTAAAATTCAAAAATATGTCATCATCACATCAATAACGTTAATTTCTTTCTATGTCTGGAAACATTCTTTGAATTAAAACAAATATTATTTTGTCCTATATTTAAAAGTTTGAATTGGAACATAAAAAAGTTTCTCTTTAAATATTCGAATTAAAACAATATATTTCATAAATATTAACTTAAAAAAATGAAATCTTATACAAATAATATTTTTTTCAATTGTTCAAATTTTTCTTCTTTATACTAAAATGCAAGTTTAGAATCATGAAAATCAAAAAAATATTTTATAAGGTTTTTAATAGCTGATAATAACAGTGACAAAAATAGATATACATAGTTTAAAATAAAACTTTTTTATTGTATCTTTATTATTTATCTTAAGATTCTTTTTAAAATATTTTTTTCTGAACAACAAAAAAAAAAGGAAAAGACAATAACATTTTAGTGAAGAAAATTACGGAAACAACAATAATTCTTTTTAGTTTTTGTAAAATTGTTAATAAATTTTGAAAAAACCTACGACATAAAAAGAAATGTATTTTTTTTTTTTCTTTTCTCTCAAAAATAAAATATTTAAAGTTTTCTATTAATAGTCGGCTACAATAATTTATAAGATTAAGATTAGTATAATGCTAATACAATACTTTATAAACTAACATACATTTGAATTTTCTAATGTATTTTTTTGTTTGTTTTAAAAATCATCACACGGCTATCTATAATGAAATAAATTCCATTAAATGGCCGCATTTATTTTTGAAGAATAATAGAAATGGAATTTGAAACGTTATTTTAGCTACCTATAATGTATTTTTTAAAATTTTTATATTTATTATGTAGGTTACATTCTTGTGCTTTTTAAAAAAAAAAATCTTAAGATATTATGGAATTAAATAGTTTTTATTTTTACACGTTACCCGAATTCCACGAATCCTTTCTTTTATTTATACAAATTACAAAGTTACTGTATGGTAATGGCGAGAGAATTTGGATGAAAATAGGATAATAAGAGAGAGTTAAAGATAATTTGAAGACGAAGCCGTATATAATAAGATACAAATTAAATAATGGACAATATCTATCAGACGGGAATATCTTGGATAGAAGAATGATGCACATTTTAGTAGTTGTCACAATAAATGAATTTCAATAACCAGTTTTAAACCATTTAGAAATTTCCACAATGTAGAAATGAACATTTGACACCTCTATAGTGTTGCGATGGAATTATTTAAAGGGAGACATTATTTTATTGGTTATAGTTCAATTGAACTTCTTGTGTTATTACATACAAGATATATCAAAACTAAGAGATAATGTTGCAATATTTCGAAAAATGTTATAGAAGAAGCAACAGAATTACTTTAATAGAAAAATCGGCCAATTAGCTATTAGGCGTCGTTTAATGAGCATTGAAGGACACCAGTCCATATGTGAAAGTTTTACTTAATCTTAGGTCGAAACTTATACTCAGTTTACTATAAGAATGCAGTATTGCCAAGAAGGCGAGGTTAGACAAAATATTCTCAGAAGAGATTTTTATTTTTGTATAAAATATAAAATATTTTTTGTTTTCAACGGACGATGAGATTATCAGCATCTGTAGCATAATAAATGCCATTTTTTATTTTAAGGTTTTAAGTTAGGTATAATATATAAATTTAAAACAAAAAATGATAAATTCATATAAATGTAGTTAAATGTGAATCAATAAAAAGTTCATTTCATATTAAAATGTCATATTGTAGGTGCGGTGACCTAATAATGCCAAATTTTCTATACTTTCAAGCCAAATATTTGCATATACATATATATATAATTTGCAAATCATATGTCAATTTAGTTTAAAAAAAAAAGCTATGTATATTTATATTATTTATTTCTGTATCATATTCAACTGCTCAACTTAATGCGGGTGATTTAAAAAATTTAAATCAAAATAATATTTGAAATTTCAATTTTTTCATCTGAATTAAATTTATGTTAAAATTCAAGAAAACTTTTTATGTCAATGATTTGATTTTTATGCAAATTTTTTTATTTCTTTTAAAAATATTTATTAATTATAAAAATATACATATATATATATATATAGATTTAAATGCGATGGTGTTAAAATTGGACTGATTTCAAATCTTTTGATTGATTTTAATGTTAAGGCGTTTTTTTTTGTTTTTGTATTATTTTAATTGACAAATTAAACTATAATGAATGGCACGTTCTATTTTAATTTAATATAATAGAAAAATTAAAATAACGTATATTTTAAATTTTAATCCATAAATTTAAATTATTATTATACTATTTAATGTTTTAATGAAATTAATAATAATTATTTTGGCAGCGTGTCATATGCCGTTGCATTTCATTTGACTGTATTATAAAACATATAATTAGGAGGCATCTTATAGAGTTTGATACAAAATCACGGTTTCAATAATTTGTTCAACAGGAGTTAGAGGACGATAACCCCCATTTGTTGTTGAAATATGTGTGTAAAACATATTATAATTAGGGAGGATTTTAGAGTTGATTACAAATCAAATCTAGTCAAATGAAATACAGACAAATGAAAATACAGGCAAGAGGCTCAATACAGTCAAGTCTCATACAGTTAACAAACTACAGAAATTGAAATTAATATTATAGTATCTTTAGTTAATGTTTCAATGAATTTTATAATAATTATATTTAATATCTTATATTATGTATTTTTTTTCATTTATGTACAAATCATTGAACAAAATATTTTTAAAACTTATTCTAAATACAAAAATAAAAAGAATAAACTCTGATAATGCCCTGCAAAATTTTGACGCAATTAAGTAAAAAAAAAAATTATGTTAAATGATAGATGTCTCTAGATGGGTTCATAGATTGTAAACCAATTAGTGCAGATACGTCTTACATTATATGCAATAACAAATATGCAATATTAGTAGGACTCAACTTAAGTAGAAAACAATTACAAACAACATGTAATGTTAAAAACACTTATTGATGGCATCAAATTATTTTATAATATTGTATTAATTTTTACAAAAGAAATTCTCGTACGAGACATACACAAACAAAATTATTTTTAGTAAAAAAATCATATTAGTCAACTTTAACATTTTTATTATTTTTAATAATTCAATAAATTTATAGACAAACAATATTAATCCTAATATTAAAAGTAATAAAATTGTGACAATGAAATTGTAGGTACCATAACTATAAATGGTCACAAATTCTTTATATTCTCATTTAAGACAATAAAAAAAATATAATTACATAAAAAAAAATGAAGTAATTGTATATTTATTACATATAAATTTTCGGTATTCTCGGTATATAAAATTTATTATATCATAAAAAGACATTTAGCAGAAAATCTATAAATTAAAAATAAACATCGAAGTTAATTAAAATTAACTATAACAACATAAAAGCTAAAGGACCTTTAATTATTATTAAAAAACAAGATAGAATGTAAACCAACGGTTTTTAAAAGCGCACATTTCCAAAACTCAATACAAACTGTTTAGAAGTGTGACTTACACAAAAATTTGAAAATTTCATGTAATAAGAAAAATGTGAAAATAGGACATTTTTGAAATTTTGAGGGACCGTAATTCCGGACTCCTATATAACTAAAACAAACCGTTAACACACGTAAAAATATAATATTGAACCTTTAATTTTCATGTCTTGCCGAAGAAAAATTTGTACAGGTGCCTAAGTTACAGGTATCTAAAAATAGCAAATTTTCAATTTTTGAGGCGTAATAAATCTTAAAGAGGGGGTGTTACCAAAAAATTTTCTGAGGAAACTTATACTAATTCTAAAAGTTCTTTCTTGTCTCAAAATTTCAGGTTCCTATCTAAAGGGGTGCCGGAGTTATGAAAAAAGAAATTTCATGCAAAATGTGGTTTTCACATAACGGTAAATTTAAATAGTAAATTACAAAATATCACATAATTTTGATATTGTTTTATATAGATAATAAAATTTTCGATCTTCTGGCGGAAAATTATTACGCAGAGCCCGAGATATATACATCTAAAAATGGGGCTTTTTCGCAATTTTGAAGAGCTGCAACTTTGGAACCCTTTACAATTAAAATAAACCTTTAACACACGTAAAAATATATTATTGTAGCTTTAATTTTTATATCTTGCAGAAGTAAAATGTGTACAGGTTCCTAAGTTACAGGTGTTTAAAAATAGCAAATTTTCAATTTTTAAGCCCTAATAGCTCATAAACAGGGGATGGTCCGAAAAAATTTTCTGAGCAAACCTATACTAATTCTAAAAGTTCTTTCTTGCCTCAAAATTTCAAGCTTCTATCTAGAAGCGTGCCGGAGTTATGAAAGTAGAAAAATCATGCAAAATTGGGTTTTCACATAACGGTAAATTTAAATACTAAATTTAAAAAAATTGTATAATGTTGATATTAATTTACAAAGTTAAAAGAAATATCTGTCGAATGACGTTTTCAGATTGAAAAAATCTTAAGTAGAACATAAGATATATGCATTTAAAAATAGGGCTTTTTCAAAGTTTGAGGGGCTGTAGCTCCGTAATGGGGGGGGGCTACATGAAAAAGTTGTTCCACAAAATTATTTTTTTTATGAGACCTACCTATGGTTAAAATTTTTTTTCTCTATCTTTAACGGTGTAGAAGTTTTGTAAACAGACGGACGGACGGACGGACGGACGGACAGAGTGAAACTAATAAGCACATTTTTTCAAAATTTTTTTGGAAATGTGCTAAAAACTGGAAGCAATACTATAAGATTAAGAAATTTTTGTCTCTTAAAAATTTATTTCTTTTTAATTTTAATAATTTTTCTAATATGTAATAAAAATCTTTGAAAACGATTGGTCGAATCCAATTGCTTTAAATTACAGCGTATGTATGTCTTTTCTAACAAATATAAGTCTTAATAACAAAATCTTTCTAACAAAATAAGTCATAATAAGGTGCATAAAAGAATAAAATTAAAAACACTTAAAGTTATTTAGAAACTTGGTAGGTTATTATAAGTATATATGTATGTATGTATGTTAAACAATACAATAAAAATGCTATTAGTAATGCCATTAATAATAAAAGTCTGTTTTAAAAACAATAATTTTAAATTATTTGCAGGGTGATTGATGTTTTTGGATCAATAAAAAATGGCCTTTTTTTCCATCAAAAATTTAAAAAATTTAAATTAAAAACTAAAAAAGATACTGAGTAGTAAAAACTAAAAAAGATACTGATTTAAATGAATTTATTTAGAAACATTTTACAGAAAAATATATAGGTATTTTAATCAAAACACAAAGAATGCATCAAATTTTATTTAAGACCCGACAGTCCCAAAATTGTTCGACCAACAACCGTACCTCCATATACAACAGTTTTGCCTACACAATATTTCCTACACATGGAGTGTGAAGGCACTCATTAATTAATCATCCAGTATAAATAATTTAAATCAAACTCGCAATTAATATTTTTAATTAAAATAAATTTACTTTTAAATCGTCACTGATAGCAAAATAGTAATAGTAATAGGCGAATTCATTATTTTCTTATAGTCCCACTTCTCAATTCAATATTTCCGAATTCCCTTCCTATACTCTTCTATAACTACTTCCTATCCAAAATGCTGCGTTAGCAATTAGTCTTTCCATCCCATTATATTGACCAAAGGGGGTAGTGAGTTTAGTCAACAAAAATTTAACACTACTAAAATCCGATTTACACTATGTGGATTTACGTTTGAGTTCTTATTTGATTGACTCAAAAACTGACTTAGAAATAAAAACATATACTGCAAAAATTTTGAAAATGATATTGAGAAATAATATTTGAGAAACTCAGTTGAGATTTCCCGATTTATTTTTCTTTCTTAATACAAATTCTTTTTATTAAACTCAAAATGTTTTTGTTTTGATAATTCTTTTTTGATTTGCCCAAATAGTCTAAAAGGGCAGAAATTTTTTATTTGAATTATTTGACATTTTAGTTCTCATTTACGTTTTTTGACGTTTTTATTTTTAATTTCTCATTTGAGAAATCCACATAGTGTTCTGTAATGGCTTTAAGGAGTATTCTTGGTGTTTTTGGAAGATTCCCACCTCGTTTAGGAAATAAATGTACTTATATCAAAATATTAAAATTTTTTTATTTTCTTAATTATTTAATTAAAAATGAATGCACGGTTCAGTCTTAGAAAATTGTTAGAACAAGAATAAGAATATCAAATAATCGAAATAACATTTCATAAGTATTTAAGTAAATAAAACATTGTAGTACTTTTGGTGAAATTCATATATTTCATATACGTAAAATGTCGTGTAGATCACCGATTTCAGTGTGGATCACTCTTTTCTTATTATTATTTAAAATTTTCATAAGGAAAACCTAAATAAATCATTTTATTAAAAATTAAATTTGATTTTTTTTGTTTAATAAATAATGTTCGTAAAACCTTTTTTGCTCGTAATTGACCAAATAAATTGTGAAACTGTACAACAAAAAAAACCGAAAACACGGAAACACCCGTAATAGTTTAATACAAAGTCAACTTTTACAAAATATGAATTTTACTTTTTTTTTTTTAAATACTTCTTTTAAATTTAGTATAAAATATTTATAAATTAGCAGACCTTTATCACACCAAAAAATCAAAGTGTTAACCAATTGATCAAATTTGTACGCTCCATAATTATTTTCTTTGTGTTTTGTAAACCTATAATAGGATACTTATTGATTGATTTAGATTTTTGATCTTGAAGTTTTTTTCGTAAATTAAATTCTTTGAAAAAAGAAAACAAAAGTAGCATAACTTTAAAAAATTAAATGAAAAATTATATGTAAAATAATTTTCTTGTAAATTTTTAAGTAAAAATGTTAGTATGTAAATTAATAAAATAAAATATTAAATGAAAAACCAGTTTAAAAACAACATAAAAATATTATGTTTTATGGATGGAAGATATAGAATTTATCTGACATATAATATTTTACTATGTTTTATGTTTTTATTCTATTATACATACATACATACATACATATTATATTATTGTAGTAAATTTAGTTTTATCTTTGTTTGGAATTTTGTCTTTTTAAGATCCGTTTTTTATTTAAAATCTAATTAAAATCAATTTTGATTTTTAGGAGAATCGAATAGAATAATAATATTGTTTTAAATTATAATAAATCGATTTAATTAATTTATCGTATTGATCTGATTTAAAATTCTAGTCAATATATTTTATTGAGTCTTTGTTTATTAGACATATGAGGCAGTTGTATTATTTAATAAATAGTTGAGATATTTTGACAGAAAAGCTCGAATCGAAACTTAAGCAATATGTATATGTGTATACACATATATATACGTACATATATGTATAATAAAATTTTAAGAGTAATATTTTATGATTTTTAAATTTAAAAATAAATATATATAGAAAAAAAGAGAGAACCAGTAAAAGAAAGAGAAACCACTTTGATGGAATTTCAATTTCTCACTCAAAGACAATTAGCTTCAAAATTTTAATATGTTTTTAATTGAAATGTCACTTAAAATGTCACTTTGATAAGATTATTTGAGTGTTTTTTGTTACATTTTAATATATTTGAAAATACTGCCCAATCAATGGAATTCAAAAACTAATGAATTAAGAACTCTAGAGTTGGCTAAGAAATTCTTCTTTTCTCGGAGTATAAATTGAAACTATAACAAATATATTGAATGGAAGTATTTTCATGTTAAAAAAGAAAAGTAACTTTTAACAAAAAAAAAAAAATTAGTATATGTATCCTTCTAATAAGATGACAGTATTCGTTTAATGTGCTGAATATTAATTCAAAGACGATATTAATTCAGTTCTATAGGATACCACCTACAATAATGGTATCCCAGTTATAAACGTCTACTATACCAGCATTGTATTATAGCATTGCATTATATGATTGAGTATAGTATGTATTTATAAAAAATATTAAAGTATGTACATATATAATTAAAATTATCTGACCAAGAGTGTAGCGTAGTGCGTAAGTCACCGGTTTTGATTCAATTCCTCATCACTTTGTACATATGTATGTAATGGGGGAAACAAAATAAAACAAAAAAAAATTAAAATTTCAAGTTCTGTTAAAATATTTTAGAATAGTTTTGTTATTAATTTCTATTAAAATATTAACTTTAATTATTGTATTTTTTTTTTAATTATACCTTACAACAGGTAAAAAAAAATAAAAATAATATTTTGATGTGTAGGTATGTACATATAAAAATTACAAAATTATTTTAAGAAATGAATTTTATTGTTTTGTAATAGAAATGTTTCATTAAATTAATATTAATAAACATTCAGTAACATAAAAAATAGACATTTAAATTTTATAAATAATTATTAATTAAATTTTTAATATTTCCTTATTTGATAGTCATTAAATTTGGAATAAAACGGAAATGTAATAAATAAAAATGTTTTAAAAATGTTGTATTTTTCAATTTATTTTTTTTAATTCTAATTTGAATTAAAATTTTTGTTTGTGTTCGTTTTACCAAGTAAACTACTTTTTGTTTTTACTCCCAGCAACATCAGCCTTTGAGAAAGTGTGATGATAGGATTATATACGCAAAAGTTTTCCTGCAAAATGCATTAATTAAAATTTTCAACATAAAATTAGCGTTCCATTTACCAACTAGTTCCAATTACTTTTTTTTGTGTAAAAGGAACGCAAATATGGATGAATTTTTTTTTACAAAAATTTAAACATTGTTTTAAAGATAAGCATTTCAAAATATCAAAATAAGTAAATATCAAATTTAAAATTAAAAATACTAAAATGATTATTAGACCTTATGTCTGAGTAAAATGAAATCATTTAGACTTTCTGTAGAATAAGTAAGCAAAAAGATAATACTGCAAAAAACAACTTATAAAATTACTTCTTCTGACAAGACTGTAACTTAAGAATCAAAAGATATAGCTAAAAAATATATGTATATAAAATAAATGACAAATGAAATTTTTGAATATTTTAGAGACTTTATTAAACTCCTGCGATGATGTTATTATTGGACTTTCAAATATGCTCGAAATTTTTTAATACTAACCTTTCTTCTTTATTTAGAGTTTTACAAATAAATATGTTAAATTTATTTGTTGGTCTGAAAAAGATATGGTAGATATATTGAAAGTTTAGTTCCCAATTCGAAACACTGATAAGGAATTCGTTCGCTTTTACCAATCATACCTACCTTGACATAATTTATTACTAGCATTATTGTTTGATTTTTAGTCAATTTCATAATTATCTTAAATTATCGAGTAAATGTTTCATTCCATTATATTAATTAAAGAAGGAGGTGAGTATAATCAGTTTGGTCAGGGTATTTTGTATGGCTTTAGAAGATTACCACTTCCATTAAGGAACAAAAGTTCATGTTCCGTTAAAACTCTAAGGAACGGGGGGAAAAACTAAAAAAATTACATATAAGTTCATATTTCATTTCATTTTTAGTTACTAAAATTTTCTCTTTGTTTAATTACTAAAATCTTCTCTTTGTTTATTCTTAAACTAAAAAAATTATTCTGATTTCTCAAAAAACACAAAAAAAAAAAATTAAATTGCCCTTGCAAATAATTTATTCTAATTTATACGAAAAAAAAAAAAACAAATTTAACGTAATTCTTGATGTAATCTTTGCTATCTATATTCGAAAACCTCAAAGTCAACTAGTTGCTTCTAAAAGCTTTTAGAATTTTTTTTTTTTTTTATTACCTACTTTTAATTTTACAGCTTTGATTGAAATCATCTTTAAAAAAAATTTTTTTTTTTTTTTCGTAATATGTTGTAAATATTTTGGTCAGTATGTTATGTACATATATGTATATATACAAGTATACATATTAATATTTACAGTTAACTAGTTTTCATTTTTATATCTTCTTAAAATTGTTACTTTTTTTTTTTTATTGTTAAATACCTTTGTTAAAAAAATTATAAATTACCTGAATATTCAAATCAGATATTGTATTGTTATTTTTATATCTTATATTGTTAATCTATAACTGATATATATGTATGTATACATTAATTTATATGGTATATATTTATTTATAGATAAAGGTGAGAGTTTCATATTTAAAAAAAAAAATATATAAATAAATAAAATAAAATATGAATGAATGAATAAGTAGGAAGAATACTCATATGGTTGGAATTTTAAGTTGATAATTATTAGAAACATACATATGTATACACATGAATGTACATATGTATTATTGTATTACAAAGTTTACTTTTTGCTGTCAAAAATGTATGAAAAATTATTCGAGATTAAAAGAAAATTTTATATAGGTATGTATCTATTTTTTTTTTTTAAATGTTATAAATATACGGTATTTATACGTTATGGAGTTTTAATTTCATAGAATTTTTAACAGATCTTAAGTTTTTCTTTTGTGATCTTAAAAAAAAAAAGTTTCTAACAAAAAGTAGAAAAAGATAAGATATAATACCTACGTTATGCTATTTTTAAGGCATTATTTTATCTATAGATTGGATTAATATATGATCTAAGAAATAATAATAATATATAAATTTAAAAATATATAATAAACAATAATAAAATGAGATATATATATATTGATAGTACATCTATGTATTTATATTTTTAAGAATTTAGAATCTAAATGTATTTTTAAAATTATAAATCTTTTTTTATTTTGTAGTTTATAACTTAAATAATGGTTATTAATAAGAAAGTAAAAAAAATACGATCTTAAGCTTGTCAAATTAAAATATTATCATACAATAAAAAATAGAATCTTGCCTCAATGTACTTAATTTTTTTAATAAAATAAAAAATTATTTTGATTTAAAGTGTATAATTAAAAAAAAATTATTTTAAAAATCCAATGTTTCGTAATAAAATTAAAAACCAAGCAAAAATTATCAGCTAAGAAATCTATTTGATTAAAACAACGATAATTTTCTTGTTCTTTATATTTTTTAATTTTCATATTATAATAATTTACATAAACTTTTATAGCATATTATTACAAAAAATAAATAACAAAATATCTCTAAATTATCTGAGAATTGTTTAAATCTACATACATATATAAAAATTTTATTAAAAATTGAGGTAAAGTGAAATTCGAACAATTTTCTATTTTTTTTAAATAAAATAAGTTACCTATTTGAAATCACAAAATCTTTTTTAAACTATTTTATCAAATTAAAAATAATATGTTCATTTAAAATTAAACCACTGATTTATTTTTACAAAAAACCTTTCAACGAAATAAATTTTCGCTTTTTAATAAAAATAAATCAGAAAGATTTTAAATTAAAAATTATTAGAGTTCGTTAAAAAAATTTTGTCAAGTATTTTACACACATTCTTTACATGTAAATAATTTAGTAATTTACTTTCAGATTTTATTTGATGTAAGTGATTAATCGTAGATAGATAGATAGGTGAATGTCTCAAATATGTCTCAAAACCTTTAACAACTCCAACACTTTCAAAACAAAACACTTAATGTTAAATGTGTCACTAAATGTTAACTGTAACACTAAGTATTAACTGTCAAAAGGCAATCCAAATCACTTGATATTATTTAACTTGGATATTGGGATGGCATCATAATATCAAAACAAAAAAAATTCCAAAGTTAAAAAATTCCCAAACAATGAAAATAAATAATTCAGAAAAACAAATTCCAAAAAAAAAATTCCACAAAATAAATTCCATAAGGAAATGTTATGTAATATTCAAGTAAAAAAATAATTAGAAGGGATTTTATAAGTGGTTACAAAATCAGTATATTCCCCTTTTCCAGAATATTTATATATACATATAATCTGTCAGCGAGATTCTGATTAGGAGGAGTTTTAAAGTTGAAATCAGAGTTATACGCTTTTCACAAAATATTTGTATATTAGTATATGTATCAGGGTTTCAATAGGTATATGTATCAATAGTTTTAAGCAGGGATTATTTTAAGTGCTTGCCATTAAATTTTGAATTTTGTACTTTTTTTTTAAGTGGAATTTTTTTTGCCAAATAGTTTTTTGAAACTTCGTGCGCAACGGTAATTAATTACATTATTTTACCGTTCTTTAAATTTCGTACAGTTATTTACACCCTTTACCAAGATTTTATACTTTTTGAAAAAAAAATTTGAAAAACTTGCTTGTAAGTTGTACTTGACAGCCCATTTGTTCGCCGTTTTAAAAAACTGCTACACGATTTAAGATACAACAATGAAATTTTAATTATGAATACATAATTATCACTTTATACGCCTTTAAAATCTGATTTTACATTTTGTCTTGTTTTTTTAAACTTTACTAAATGTGCAAAGAATGAAAACAATAAACTTATTTACGCGTAAAATGCCAACATTGAAAATAATCCAAATAGTGTTTATAAATTAAATTTTCTTGTTTTCAATCAAAACCAATTTGATTATAGTTAGTTTTTATAACTTGTATATTATATTAGGTATACAACTTACAAAAAAACTCTCATAATATCTAGTCGTATATATATGTAATCCTCTTATATAACGCATGTATCTATACTTAAAACAACTCTCTTTATTTAAGACCTAAATTCATCAATTTCAAAAAAAAACTGAGGAAGCTTTAAAATATAATTAAAATTGATTTCGATGAAAATTTAATATTCCTTTATTGTATATTGTAATAAATTTAATCTTACGCAATAAATTTGGATGCAAAACAACAATTTTTTTTTCTTCTGATTTCCTTAAAATTTTGATTAATCTTTTTAGCACATTTCCAAAAACCTTTTGAAAAAATGTGCCTATTTGTTACACTTTGTCCGTACTGTCCGTCTGTTCGTCTGTTTACAAAACTTCTGCACCGTTAAAGATAGAGAAAAACAATTTTAACCATGAATAGGTCTCATAAAACAATTAATGTTGTAGAATAACTTTTTCATGTAGCCCCCTCGATTACGGAGCTACAGGCCCTCAAACTTTGGAAAAGACCTATTTTTAAATCCGTATTTTTCATGTTCTGTTTAATAATTTTTCAATCTGAAAACGGCATTCCACAAGAATTTTTTTTACCTTTCTAAGTCAATATGAAAATTGTACAATTTCTAGTGTCCATCTGACAAAGCTTTACGACACGTAAAAATGGATTGTCCATTAAGTTTTTTCAGATGCATCATGCATATGTACCCAAATTAATAATATTCTAAATTTTGATAAACAGTTAGGTCACAAACACAAAATAGCTCAATATTTTAGCGATAATGATGTAACACCGCTTTCTTATTAGAGTTGCATATTATGAATTATGATTAGTTTTATTGTATATATTTTAATGATGTATTAGTGTAATAATATTGACCTAAAGAAATAATATTGTATTTTTAAAACTTCACTTGATGTAAGCAAGTCGGACAATCAATACATAAACTTTATAAATAAAGCAAATAATAAATGAGTATAGGAAAAATACACGTGTTTGGTTTTTAATTTGACATAGTGGGAAGTAACTAAGAACCACTATAAATTCTTTTAAATTTTTTGCTATTTTGCTTGCTTTAGACACCTGAAACTTAGGCACCTGTACAAATTTTTCTTCGGCAAGACATAAAAATTAAAGCTTCAGTAATATATTTTTAAGTGTGCTAACGATTTTTTTTTAGTTATATAGGATTCCGGACCTACAGCCCCTCAAAATTGTAAAAAAGTCCTATTTTCACATATTTTGTTATTACATGAAATTTTCAAATTTTTGTGCAAGTCACAATTCTAAACAGTTTGTATTGTGTTTTGGAAATGTGCACTTTTAAAAACCGTTGGTTTACATTCTACCTTGTTTTTTTTTTTTGTGTCAACAATTTAGTAATCAAAAATTTTATTGATTAATAAATTGTTGGCATTTGCCATAATAAAATTGTAAATATATTCAAATTTCAAAAATATAAATCTAAAATTTCTTTTATTTAAATTAATTTCTCTGAAACCAGACGGAAATTGAGGTTTTTAAACTTTAATTTAAACTCTAATAAAACTTAAATAACCGTTATAACTAAATATTGTATAACTGTTATATTTTATAACTTAGAGAAGAAAAAAAAACAAAAATCAACCTTTCATAATTTATGTATACATAAAAACAAAACAAAATAGATAAATTAATTTCTAATTAATCCACAAAAACAAAAAAAAAAACAAAAACAAAAAAAAAAATAAAAAAAATAATCAAAAATAGTTAAAATTGAAAAGATAAAAAATTAATCACAAATAACGTAAAAGGTACTTAATATAATAATCACCTGTTAATCACCTCTTTTTCATTTTTCTTTTATTTTTTAATTTATCTTTTAATTATTTTCTGTTTATTCAAACAAATATTAGTTTTTAAAATTCATTGTAATTTTAATTTTTATTTTTAATTTGAAAGCCTTCTTCCATATTGATAGATAATCGAATCTTTTTATCTATCAAAATTTATCTATCAAATAATTGATTTGAGTTTAGAGGGCGAAATATTTATTTATTTTTATATTTATTTCATTGTTTTTTTTTTGTTTTTTTTTTTTAGCCAAGGATGATATTATTATTGTTTTTCTTAATTATTTTACATATTTAACCTTCTTGTTTAAAAAAAAAATTAAACAAACAAAACAAAATAAAACTCAATTAACGCAATTGAAAATTAAAATTTTTTGTTAATGTCCTCCTTTCAAAAAAAATGTTATCATTAAAACACTTAAAAAGAAGATTTAAATTATTCCCATAGACTAGGGATTGACCTACGACGCTTCATTCAATAATAAATCGAAATCTATATTCTAATAATTAGCATCTCTATTTTATAAATTTTTGAAGTTAATGGAATTTTAAATATTGGTATATAGAAATACAGTTTTGTTTAAAATAATACGGTTAGTAGATAAATATAATAATGATAAATAAATAAATTATTAAAAATAATGCTAACTTACTTTATATGTACACATATACTTATGTAATATGTTTGTTTAATAATTTATTGTAACTAAGGTACCTATAAAAATAAATCAAAAATCTACCTTAGGAAATGTCAGTACATTACTAATAAAATTGTTGTATCTTAAGTAGGATTCGGCCACATTACTAATAATAATTGAGTTAATTTTGTTCCATATAAAAAATGCTAAATAACGAGGAAGAATACAGTTGCCTTTGTCAACTCTTAGATACCCGTACGAACCGTTAGTATGTTCACAGCCTGTCACTCTGCTTACAATATTTTTTTTTTAATATTTTAGTATTTTAAAATAATTTGGGTGAATTTTATAATTTCTAGAACTATGGGTTGTAGATATATTCAAACTATATGTTTATACATTCTTCAAAAGCAAATTCTAACCTTCCACATAACGATTATCAATCCAAAACTTTTTGAAATATTCTATAGTACCATTTAATACTAAGCGGTAAATGTATATTAAATTTGCTTAGTACAAAATAGTAAATATAATGTTAAATATTATATTATATTATATTTAAATATTCCATTGACAGAATAATTTCTTATAAGTACAATAAAATACATATATGTATGTAAATACGGCGCTATATAATATACATCTATACTCTTATCATTCATTCACTAGTGACATATACGATATATTGTAAATAAACATGATATTATATAAGTATGTATATATATCAATATCATATAAATAAAAATTCTTCAAGCAACCGTTATGTTGTTTATTTATTTACATTTTTATGTACTACGCATTATATCCTCAACAATTTCAAATTATCGAGTAAAACAAAATGCAAAAAATTAGTTAAAGAAATTTGTTAGAAAATTTGAAAAAATCAAGTAACTCTTTCGTCAATTATAAAGTAACCATATATTATTAAATAAAGTTGTTAACAGAAATAAGAGTATAATATTGAAGCTTTAATTTTTGTGTATTACTTCAAAAAAATTTTAACAGGTGTTCAAGTTACAGGTGTTTAAAAATTGGAAATTTTCAGTTTTTGACCCCTTACAGCTCCTAAACGGGGGGTGATACAAAAAAAATTTCTGAAATGACTCATATTTATTTTCAAAGATCTAACTTCTGTCAAAATTTCAAGTTTCCAACTTAAACCGTTTAGAAGATAGAAGGGTTAAAGGATTTTGCAAAATTTGAGTTTCACATAACGGTAAATTAAGACACCGTATGCCTATACTTTTCAAGCAAATAAAAGTAGTAATCGTTTGGCGTTTTCAAAATGAAGACATACCTTATACAACTTGTGCTATAACAATTTAAATATAGAGCTTTTTTGAACCTTTGTGGAGCTGTAGCTCCGTAACGAGTGGGGCTACCAAAAAAAGTTATAAAAAATAAAATTAATATTTTTGTGAGATCTATCAGCAGTTAAAATTTCGTTGCTCTATTTCAAAAAAATGTGGGGATCTAAAAGTTAGGTGTTCGAGAGCTACCCTAAGGTTTGTTCCAAACTCAACCAAAAAAAATAGGGAACCTACAAATTACTCCCAGAATATTTTGTGTAAATTTCAAGATTGTAGCTTTCTTAGCTTTTGAGTTAGCGTGCTGACGGACGGACGGACATGGCTCAAAAGTCTTAGAATTTTTTTCTGATCCGATCCATACCTTTGAAGGGATATCTAGCTCGCTTATTTCGAGGTGTTACAAACGGAGGAGTAATTTTATTATACCCGATCCTATCGTACGGGTATAAAAAAAACGTTAAAACTTTTTAAATGTAATTAAAGAAAATTGTTTTAAATATCAGTTTTATTTTCATAGAAGGATCGCAACTGTACGTATTATTTTGATAGTAGCTGTACCTTAAATATACGAAAAATGAACCTAAATACATAATATATTTATGTATGTAAATAAAAATTGCCATTAACAGCTATTTTTTTTTTCTTTCATAATGTATTTGAATAGAAGTATAATGATATATATGAGAGTTGATTAACTTTATAAGATGTATAATGCCAATTGTACTTAATGTTGATTTAATGATCAGAAAAGCTATGCTTATTTTACTGATAGGTGACAACATTATTGAAAAAATTGTGTAATTTTACAAAAGCAAAAAGCAAAAAATAATTAATGCGTAATTTTTTTAAACCTTTAGTTCATATTTATTTAGAAATAAAGAAAACATAATTGTACAGTTGAATTGGTAACTGTGGTAAGTATGATGTTAATGCTGATCTAATGTTATTATCTCACTGTTATTTAAAAATAAAAAAAAAATTTTTAAAGGCATATTTTAATAATTCTTTTCAAAAATTTTTGCCGCAAAAACGTTCACCACAAAATTTAAATGTAAAATTTAGTGAAAAAATGCCTTTGGGTATATAACCTGGGTATATAACTATACCATTAAAAACTTATATAATATATTTACTATAAGGTAAAACAGAAATGATGGCACGTTACGTTATCATTTTCTATTGATGAAATAATCACATATTTTAAAGTATATGGATTCTATGTAGTTTTTCTATTAAAATTTTTTAATGTTTTAATGTAAAATTTAAACACTCCTTGAATATATATATATATAAATATATACACATGTATATATATATATATATATATATTTGAAGTAGTTTGTTATTGGCATTTTATATGAATTTCTTGAATACCTTGGAATTAGATTCAAATATTAACTAAACATAAACAAAATATAAATTACAGCATATTTTTGAATAGTTATAGAAACGGAAGATGACACCATATTATTTGGTTATGTATATTTGTGTAGGTTTGTATGCACATGTATATATGTATAATCAATACGTGCAAATAAAATGTTAATTTTTTTTTAAAATTAATGTTTACATAAAAGTGTGCGGTTAAATTTTCTATTCCCACATTGATTGTAAAGATATGAATGAATGAATAAAGTAATAAATAATTGATTAATTGTTGTGCAATTTGCAAAATACCAAAAAGTAAAATTAAAAATTTAATGAAAAATAAAATATAATTTTAATAAATTTTCTATTTATATATAAATGTATGTTGAAATATTTAAAAGAGTCACATAAGTTCGAATATTATAAATAATATGCCTATATAGGTACCTACTATATAATAATTACACGTCTAAGTAATTGATTACTTTTATATTGAACCATAGAATTTTATGACAATAACAATATTATTGATGATTGTGGTTTGATAAAAATCTCATTAATGAGTGACCTGCTAATGGCAAAAATTTACCAACTGCTGTTTCAATGGGAAATTTAAACTATCAAAACTAAAAGATCTTAATGGGAATGAATAAGAATATTCAGATTTTTCAAAAAAGGTTTTATTTCAAATATTTTTTCAAAAAAATTCTTATGTGATTATGGGAGATAAATTATTAAAATTTTGGTGCAAGTATCAGATCTTGCAACAGAGCTTTTTCTCTTTTGGTTCAATGAACCATTAAAGCATGCCAGGCGATTATGTTGAAATTGAGCTACAAATACCAATATACTCACATAGGGAAATCTATGTTCCACTATCTAGATTAGAGGAAAAAAAGGATTTTAACCAGATTCACCACAGTGTTCATTGTTAGATGATCCTCAATTTTCTAAAAGTACAGTTTTGCTATCATTAATATGGAAATGAGAAGAAAATGCATTGACTCCAAACAACATTGTTCATTTCGATCATCAATCAGTTTTGTTCGAATATAAGCAATTTAATAGATCTGAGATTATTTAAATTTTCTCTCTGTTACCATTCATTACTTGGTGAATAAAAGAGATATTGGCCACAGAGAATGAAGATTAATTAAGAGTAATCTGTTCTTTTAACATTTAAACTTTCACAAAGTTCTATCATTTAACAGTTAAATTCGTTTGAAACAAACAGAAACTCTTCAACGGTCGGAAAATAAAATATTAGGTAGACAGCCTAATCAAAAAATGCTTTGGAGTGAGCAAATTTTTGGTGTAGCTAAGAATGCTGCTAAATTTTTGGAGTTTCTTTCTCGTTGTAAAGCTTATTGTTCTTCTAGAGATCTAAAACATATATTCGATCTAAGATGGTGTATAATTTTCATATTTGGGCTGGTGCTCCACAAATTTCATTGAGTCAATCTAATCAAAATTCAAAATCGCGCCTTACGCAAAATAAGTGACCCAATGGTGCAAGTAACGTTTACCCTCTTAATATTCATTAAAATGTTAGTGGTTTAGCATTTTTTTCTTTATAGATATCTTGTAGAGAATACCACTTGTTCTATTGCACTGAAATTAATAATGTCTGCTCTCAAACAATTCCAACATAACTGAAGAGATGTTGCAAGAGCCCATTTATACACCATGGAAATCCTTTAGTGGTTTAAAATTGGTTATGGAAACTAATTTGTTGTGAGAACTTTTAAAATATGGAACATACTTCCGTCTAATGTATTACCTCTGTCGATTATGTTCTAAACTAGAATTTGCAACTATTCAAAAAAGAACCATTTTAAGTTCGTTTAGAATTTACTATTCAATTCCCATTTGTTATTTTATTTTCCTTCCCCATTTCCTATCCCATTTAGTTAAATCTACACCAACACTACAATATAAAGGAATTCTTTCTGGACTTCGGCTATATCGTTATTGTAACATAACATACAAAATAAAGAGTTTATTAACATTTTTTAATTTAAAAAAAAATTTGTTCACGCATTATCTTGTAACATATATTTTCCAAAACTCTGAAGTAATGACTCTAATAAAAAGTATAATGTTCCCACGTTATTGTAGCTATAATAACTAACTCTTTAAATGCTCTTGTATTAATATTTTTCAACACGTATTTTATCTAAAATTAAAATAATTATTAAACCATGTAACTTTAATATTAATCTATAGTACTTAAATAATAGTAAATAATTATTAACTAAACAACAAAAAACAACACAAAAAATCATAGACGAAATTTTGCTCTTTTTTTTTATGTAAACCCTTGTCTACACATAACCAAAAAAAAAAATGTAATCATAATCTGGATTAAGCATTGAAGTCAAATTTATTTCACAAGTTTTCAATAGCAAAACTGAAATTGAATTAAAGAAACCTACTTAAAAAGACTATTGGGTACAGTATTTCCTTTGTATTTACAATATTCAAATGATTACTTTTAAACAATAACAAACAATTTCCAAATAATTAAAATGAATAATTTTAAATTAAAATTAATCACTTCACTTGTCATTATATATTAATAATCACTTAATTTTTTTTTTTTTTGATTTATATTTAATTTTAAAAATTCTTTTCAAAACTTTTTTTGCTATATATTCAAATATTGATTTAAAAAATATTTCACCTGTTTTACGGATAACACACCTGTAAATAAATCCATTTGCCAAAATTAAAAAATAATTTCATGGTAATTAAAATCTTTATTTACAATGTGATTGACTTGAAATATATATGTAACATAAATAATAAAATAATATATGATTGGCTACTTTCATTTACACTGTTATTGACCTGTAGCTGTTTTATGTAATACTGAAATGAAAACATTTTTGTTTTTTTTTTTTTCTTATAGGTTATGTTTTACACCTTAGATTATGTTAAAATTATTTTGTTATAATAATTAATTGTAGTTGTCAAACTGTCATATAACGGTTTTTATTTAAAAAAAAAAAAAAAAACTCGCAATTTTTTATAAAAGAAAATTCTCATAAAAATTATCACGCTGTTACTTTGAGGTTTTTTTTTTATTGTGTAGTTTTTCAGATTTATAATATTTAAACAAAAAAAAAATTTATAAATTAGTTATCGATCAAATCAAAAATAGATTATAAAATATTTATTGCATAATTTTCTTATTATGAGGTTTTTGAAAAAGCATATATATTATAATAGATGTTAAGACTCGTGTATGTGTATAATAATAGTTATCGAGTTTATTTAATGCTTTTTTTGTAAGTTTTAACCTATTCTAAGTATGTATTATCAGATTTTAAGTTTTAAAGGTTGCTTCAGTTAAGTCATAACATATTTGAATGACGTAAATTTCAATATACATCGTATGTACTGTAATGAGAATAGTTCTAACTTCGGCCTACCCCTAACTAAAGAATTTTATTATTTATTTATTATTCCGTTCTAAAACTATTCTTACTTTGACCGTTTTGATTATAATAATATTTATTTTGAAGCGTAATTCCGATATGCTTATTGAATGGGTTCTGGTGACAGTCTTCCAGGTTGTCAATCTTTTCAAAATAAATTAATTTAATTAAATGCAGGAACATAAATATAGATTGAAGATAGATTGAAATCTAAGATATTACCAAATTAAAAAGACGTACAACCAAATCATTATAGATCATTGCTTATAGAGATATGGTTGTATTAGTTCGTAAGAGTGACTTATTGAGTTATTAAAAATTCGTAATATTATTTTAGTTAGAGGTGGCCATCATTAAAAGGTAATCATTTCATTTTATTTTCATTAATTTACCTGTTAGTACAGTTTCAAATATCAGTTGTTTGTTGTACGCTTTTTGTTAATTTATTTTAATATAAAAATTTTACATGCTTATTAAAAGACCCGCAATGTAATCAAAATTAATTTAACTAAAAATTATCGTATTGATTAATTATTTAATTATCGTGAACATAATAAAAATGAAAATGTCGCAATTTTTTTTTTTTATTTTTAAAGGAAATGAAGTATTTTGTAAGATTTTTCATACTTTTTTTTTTAATTTGATTTTCCTTTAAATTTTAATTTAATTTTTTCCACAAACAAAAAAAAAATTCTATAATTGAGGAAATTAGCTAAATTTTTCAACTAAAAATTTTGTTTTTCTAATTTTTATATTTAATTTAAAAAGAAAAAATCAATTTAATTCAAAATTTTTATTGGCCGACAGTTTTATTAATATTTTGTTGTAATTTAAAATTAAAATTAAATTTCATAGTAAAAAGTTGAACTTGCAAAAATTTGTTAATCAAAAAAAGAAAATATGTTAGCAATGTCGATGCATGCATAATGCGTGCATAAAACTGTAGAAATGCACAAAAATTAATTCATTGTAAAATTAGGTAAAAATATTAATAGAAATTGTCAGTATTCCTATCTACTCCGTAAAAATTTTAAAATGGAAAACGATAATACTGCACTGTTGCTTATATGGACATGAAGATTTTATGAGATTAAAAATTTAAAAATTATGCATGTATGTATTAGTAAAGCAACAAATTATAATAGTTCAAGACCCAATAACGTCCTAAGGCCTGTCTTATACTATAGAAATGATTTCAAATTAAAAATTGTATTATGCATATGCAAAAAAGTTTTAAAAATTTGCAATACAGTTGTGAAATGCCAGTTTTTGACGGTATCATTAAAAATCAATAATTTTTTCCATAATTTTTTAATTGGTTTTAATATTTTTTAGCACATTTTTTAGCACATAGATGTCCGTACGTTTGTTTACAAATCTTCTCCACCTTTAAAAATGAAACAATGAAATTTTAGCATGAATGGCATTTAGTTAGAAACTTCATTTAAAATTTTTTTTTTGCTAGACAGCTGACCTTATACAAGATTTCCTTAAAATTGAAGAACGTGTCTTGACTTTTCAAACATTTTTTTACGCATAAAATTCTAAGAAATTTCAAAAATTCTGACGCAAGTTTAGTTCAGTAGCCTTTGTTTTTTTTGGTATTTCACTGCCACATAAATGTGAGCAAGAAATTGCACAGTCTTTCCTGTTCAGGCGTGGCTGTTTAAGGAGAAATAACTCTTACGACGTGTGTGGGACTCAAACCCACACTCTCTCGGTTTTTACAGCGTATTTTATACGCTCTTACCCGCTAGGCCCCAGGCATCTATTTTATAGTCTATATAATCTAAAAATGTTCGCCTTTAAAAACTTATTATTTATTAGTTTATTTCACTTTCTGCCATAAATTTTCATAGCATTTTTGCAAAACATATTTTTAATGTATTACCAACTGCAATTCTTGTCAATTCTTTCAAATTTGTTATTAAATTCCTTAAAAGAATTTTCAAATGACAGAAACAACACACAAATATTTTAATAAACTCTTATTTTTTGAACGGGGTTTTTTTAAGTGTTTTTTTTTTTTTTTTTTGTTTACATTTTGCATTACCCTTTTTACTTTTCGTTTTTCCTCTTCTGAAGCCTTCACCTGAACATAAGTTCTTCATTTCTATTATGTTAGGTTAGGTCAGTTTTAGGTTAATAGGTTAATTTTCCACTAATTTTCATAATGAACTTTAACATGTATTTGTGAATTACAATACTACCATATATAGCCTCCAGAATATCTACCAATTAATATCTTTAGATATAGTATATTTTAATGAGGTAGTTTTTCCATTAAAAATAATTTTATGTATTTGACAAAATTAAAGTTTAATAGTTTATTTTTTTTTTAATTTAAACCATTATTGATTAACATTTTTTTTTTCTCCCAGAATTCAAGTTGTATAAAATAACAAAATTTAATAATAATAATCTTAAATAATAATTAAAGATATAAATGGTTGCTGTTCATGCATTTTTTTTTTTTTCTATATTAAAATTAATAAAATTATCTTTCATCTTTTTAAATATGGTATATTAAAATTAAAAAATTTTAACCAGTTATCCTTCAACTTATTAATTATTGTAAGTGTAATATGAAATTTTTATATATATGTACGAGTATATGATAAATTTTAGAATATTTTTCTTATAATATAAAAAAAAAAGTATACTCATATGACGACGTGACATTAAAATCGAATTTATTGAATTGAGTACATTCAATTGAGTATTTTTTATTTTTTTTTCTTTTTCTTTTTTTTAGTATACATTAATCGGTTAATTACCATCGAATTTAATCAAGGTTATCATAAAAAAAAAAAAATTAAAGAAGAATTTTTAATAGGCCTACCAGTAAAATATATTCTACAGTCTACCACCTTAAAAAAAAAATTCGAATATTTTGATTTTGTCTATACGTACTTGCAATTTGATTCATAAAAAAATATTTTATTCTGCATTGCAAAAAAAAGTTAAAAAAATGTTGAATTTAAAAAAAAAAAAAAAACTTGTTGCTTAAAAATGTTGTTTATGTTGTAAAAGAATAACAATAATAATAATAACATAAACTATATAGAAGAATTAATTTCTTCCTTCCAGCCAAGTGTTTTGTGTACTGGAAGTTTCTGTTTCTGTATTGTTGTTTTTTTTTTTTTGTGTAAACAAGTTTAATGGTATAACGTACATACATATATTTAATTTAGATGTGGTGCAATAATAAAGGCTTGACCAACTTATAACAATAGTAGAATCGTTGTTGCTTGAAATTATTATTAATGCATTGTTAATATTATTGTTGTTTTAAATGTTTTTTTATGTTATTTTATTTTTTTTTTTATTTTTTTTTCCTAAATGAGAAAATAAATTATTGGTTTTGACTTTGAGTATAATTGAAATTAATTTTATTTTTTGCCTTGATATTATTATTTTTTTTTCTATTTTACATTGTCCAGTCATTACATTGCTATGCTGATTTGCTAAGTTTTATATATGTACAATTTATATATATTTATTTATGTTGCATTTATGCTCTTAAGGCACACTTGAATTAAAGCATAATAATTAACAAATAAAATTCGATCAAATGCATAAAAAAGAAGAGAAAAACATTAGAATAATAAATAAGTAGTTTGTAAAGTTAAAATTAATTATCAAGTGTTTTTTTTTTTTTTCTCTAAAATGAGGTTGCAATCTAATTTGCATGAACACTTGCATAAAGTTATTAAAACTTTTAGTTTTTGTTTTTTTTTTTTTTTTGGTTTTTCTTTTTGATATTTAAACAAATATTATTATGTTCTTATGATAATTAATTATGTTTTAGGAAAATAAAAATTAAAAAAAAAAACGAGGAAGAGTGCAGTAGAGTAGACTGTGTCAACTCTGGGATACCCGTATGAGCGTAATATATCCTGTTTCTATAAAACTTGATCATCTTTTAAAAACATTCAGATGTTTTAGTACCGATGTTAACTACAGAGATATATTTATGTAAAGTGTAAAGTTGTATGACAACTACCCGAATCTATTGCACAAGCACAACCAAATTTTACAGAAGTTGTTGCCATAAAACTTGATCATCATTTGCAACATTTCAGATACCTAACTTAAATAGAGTTACTGCCATTTAAAGAAAGAAGTTGTATGGCAGCTACTCGAACCCGGCGGCCAAAAATGCAGGATTTAAATAGCAGAACTAACAAGTTTGCAAAAGTGACGTAAAAAAATTTCAGCCTCCTAGCTTCTTTATTTTTTGAGTTATCGTGCGGACGGACGGACGTATATGACTTAATCGTCTCAGAATTCGATTCTGAGTCGATCCATACCAGAATTAAAGAGGATAAAAAAATTTCTACACTTAGATAAATCGAAGCAAATGTCATGGTAGGTGGTAACTTGAGGCCTTTATTATATTTGCTTTGTACTCTATATAGTGATTTACCAAGATTAGAAAATATTAACTGTAACTATACATTTGATAACGCAAATGTTGCAATAATGGTAGTACAATCCATTTAAAATTAAATTTAATTAAATCTGTGCAGTTATATTTTATAAATGGAATCATATAAAATCCCCCAGCGGGAAAATTAATTAAGGTAAATAGACTTCTGGAAGACAAGTCAAAATAATAATAGCAATGGCATTTTAGATGTCAAGATAAGATAAAGAAAAAGCACCTGCAAAAGAAAAACAAGTTAAACTAGAATCGAAATATATAGAAACGTATTGAATGCTAGGTCGAAACTTTAGATTGTCAATAAAATATAAAATGTAGTTATATCATAAAATAATTAAGGTAACTTGGTTGTAAGGCATATACAAACAAACACTTATTCAATGCACTCATATTTTCCAAAAAGAAAAATTAAGCAACACGGTAAATATTTCTTGGTACTTGGTACGAGATTGCAATTTACATAGAGGGATCTAGAGATTTTTAATGTCAACGAAGAAATAAAAAAATATTAACTAAAACTTAAGACCGGTTTAGAAAGAAATGTACAAGCATCAAAAGTCCTAGATTCAGAAGTCCTAGAAGGTTTGAAAAAAAGAACAAGGTCACTAGATTTAAAAATAAACGCAGATACCCTTTACTGCAGCTTCAGTAGATCTATAAGAGTTAATACAAAATCAATAAGTTACAGTCTCACATTTTTGTATTGTGTATCTTCAGTATCTTCCAATAATCATAAAAACAATCGTCATTATCCTTACCCAAAGAAAAAAAAAATTTTTTTTCAAAATCTCTTTTTTTCATTCTGTTTTGTTTTTAAAATTTGTTCTATATAACTTACATATGTATTATGTAATACATAATATAGATATTCTAGAAAAAGCATATTACCTGGATTTTGTAACAAACTATATAATCGCACCTAATTATTTTTGTACATGTATATTTGAAACATCAATCATTTAAAATAGTTGGGGGGGGGGGTAAAATTCCGCTAATCAATTTTTTAAAATCCTGTAATATAATAATGTTTTTGCAAAAGTAAGAAAAATAAGTTTTAATGGAGATTTTAATTAACAGATTCTGTATCCTAAGGATTCTTACCTATTTTATATCACATAGAAATTTTTACTGCGACAATTTCATCAATTTCCTCTAAATTAATAAGAATATTCTTTTGAAATAAATTTAATAGTACGAATGATAGTACTCAATTTAATCTTTGTACAAGTAAAATAAAAGAAATAGAAAATTAAAAAAATAAATGATAAAAAAGATGGTTTTAAATTTTGTGTTTACAATAAATAATAAATAAAACATTTTATCAACGTGTTTCTGAAAATTTTTAAAAAACCATTACAAAAAATAAAGTATATAAATACCAAAATGTTGTTGAATCGCCGTACACGGTATTTCAATATTTTATTTTAGAAACAAAAGATAAAAAGATATTTTTCTAAATATTTGTTCTAATAAAATTTTCCAGCTTTTCTTTCTAACCTCAGAATCGTGTAAGTAAAAATGGTACTACAATTTTATTAAAATTGAACAAAACAAAAAATGAATGAATGAATGAATGAATGATTAAATAGATATAAATATTCTAAACGCCCTTTTGTTTAAGGAAATTTTTAATTTAAATGCAAAGTGATTTTCCACTTTTGTATATATACAAAAAAAAAATAATTATTTTCACGATTTTTAAAAATCAATATAAAGAACATTGAAAAATATTTTCTATTAAATTTCAAAGAAAAATTTAATATTAATTTTAATTTTATATTCAATTTTCGAATAAGTAAATCACTTTAAAATAAGCATGAAAAGAATCCTTTGTTTATAAACAAGGCAAGACGTTAAATTAATTATTTAGTGAAAATGTCATAAGGTATTCGTTCTTTCTTTTGAAAATTTAAACGAAAATTTACTTTTGTTTAGAAAAGAGCGATTGATGAAGAGAAATTGAGAATTGATTATGTGTAAGGTCAAAAAAAACTTTGTAACTATCTGATTAAAAAATTTTGTTTTAATTTGAAATTAATGTCGTAGACTTTTTTCTCTATTTGATATTTCAGAATCTATTGTCAACTATATACTGCACTGTTTTGTGTCTCGAAAACTTTTTCGTACTATAGACTATCATTTATTTATATTATTATATGGCTCTTCGAAGCTCTAGAGTCACCGACTTCAGATTACTTCTTTAATAAGTCAATATTTTATAGACAACTATTCTACATAAACCTTATAAACTAATAATATGACAGTTATGTTCTAGTCTTTTTTCCCATCTTCAGTTCTATCTGCGTCTTCTACGTACACCATATGAGTTGGAATCAAAATTCATACTCAATGAAAAATTTCTTTCCGTTCATTCGTCATGCCCTATATTCCAACCTAAGTTAATTTTTATTCATCAAACTTTGTTTTGATTTTGTTAAAGCACGTGAAATCATGGCTGTGTAATTTGACTGTGTCTCCAATTCCCATTTATGTCTGCTGGACCACAGAGTTCCTGTAGGAATTTTCTCTCGTTGTTGCCAAGTATATTTCATGTTAAAAAGAAGTGCATACTTAAAATTTGGTTTAATTTAGTAAATTTTCTTTTTTTCAAATGATTGATCTTTAATTTTAAAATTTTTCTCTTGATTTTTTTTTTCCTTCAATTACGGGATGTGAAACCATTCTACTACATATGAACGGGCCGCCACAATTTAAAAAATTAATTAGATTTTATTCTTAAGAACTCCAAATCTGTGCTTCACTAAGGCTTTTTATAAGGTTCTATACAAAACTAAAGTAACAGCAAATGTGTATGACATTCTTTTCATAAAAAAATAAATAAATTTCTATAGATTATAACATCCGATGTAAACTAACTTTCAATTGCTGTATTATTTTTCTTTTATTATAATAGTTAATAGGTTTATAATAGTAGTGAATTCGTTTATTACAATAGTGAATAGGCAAAATACAATTGAATAATAATTGAACTGTTAATCTAATTTTGGAGGACAATACATCAACATCTCAATCAAATAGTGCCTCAGTGCAATATTTGAATAATTCTTGCATTTATTTTGTTTTACCTCTTTTATTTAACAAACAAAAAAAAATCTTTGAACGAAATTATTGAAAATGTGTTTCGATGCGTTGACAAAAAAAAAAATTTAAATGAAAGGATATTAAAACCAATAAAGATTCTTTATTTTCAATGAAAATTTTTCACATATTTTTAAAGGAAACCTGCAAAAAAAAAAAATGAATTAATAAAAGAAAAATATCTGAAAACAAAACTTAAATTTATTCTGATTGAAAGATAATTTAAAATTCAATTCAAAATATATTTATAATGGAAAATAAAATTTATTCCCATTTTTATCAATATATTTTATTAAAAATTAATTAAAATCCTAGAATACTGAAGAAATGTATGGATATGATATAATACGTAATTTGAATTAAAATTCTTCAAACTATTGAATTTCATTTTTAACAAAACAATAATTTTATATAAATTCTATTGAAATAAGAAACAAATAATACACGATAATATATAATAATATATTTTAATTATTTTTAAAGATGGCGGCATATACAAATAAAATGATTAATTACAAAAACGGTATTTTTGGCAACCGTTTAAAAAATGCCCTGAAAGTATGCAATTTGTTGGTCAGAGTTTTATTATTAATTTTTATTTGAGCCCTTGAGGTCGATTAAGCACTTCGTATATTAAGCTAGGAAGTGCACGTGTTCAAACCCTGAATAGCCTTCATATTAAACGAAAAAGTCTTCACTTAAAGTACAAAATATTCACTTAAAGCAAAAAATCTTCACTTACAGCAAAAATGTCTTTACTTAAAGTAAAACATTTTCACTAAAGGATCTTCAGTTAAAGTAAAAAAAGAAGAAAATCTTTTAAAGTTAAAAAGATCTTCAGTTAAAGTTAAAAAAGATACTAAACTTACTAAAACTCTGTTAAGTCTATTTTGGGTTATATAATACAATTAATAATTTATTTATTGAAATTTATATTAATATGGTCGCAAAATAGCCAGTAATTTTACTTTCTATATAAAATATGCTAACGAACTAAACAGAATTTAATGAAAAAACGTAACATTCTCGATCATAATTACATTTGATTAGAAACGTAATTTTTAACTTTAAATTATTGAAATTTAATATAATATACGCATGACATACATAAAATAAACATACACATAAAATATATACATATAAAAGAAATATAAATATATCAAACACGATTCGATATAACTTCTAATTCTTTTTATTTCACTAATGATTCATTCTCCAAAATATAAAAAAAGCTTTTTAATAAAAACAAGTGATTGAGTGACCGTTACTAATTATTTTTTTATTATCATCTAATTTACAGTGAAAGTGCGAAAAAAAAATTTAAATAGCTTTGGTTTTGAAATGATCACGTTTATTCACATACATACATATGAATATTACAGGCAAAATGTGTGCGAAGGTAATTGAAATTTCTAACATTTATGACTTATATGAAGGCTATAAAAATCTGATTAAAAACTACTAGAACTGATGCTAACAATAAATTGTTTACTAATAGTTTTAGAATTACATTGTCATAATCAATATAGATTTGAATTAGAGACAATGATGACAGTCAATGATGAAAGACTTAAGCTATAATAAATCAGTACCTTTTTATTTTAAATAAGTAACGGTTTTGGTAATTGGAAATGTATATCAGTTTTTCTCATACAAAGAGGAAAATAAATAACAATTTAACTCATTTGCTAAATTAGTTTTTTCTTATTTTTTCTCTTTTAATTAAACTTTCAAGTTCTTTTTTCTTTGTCTATAGTTTTTTTTTTTTTTTTGATAGTAGCAGTATTTATGGTATTATAAGCCATATTTTTCAAATCTTATACTATCTACATATTTATCAATTTACCATTAAAGATTATTAAATGACATCAAAACAATTTATGTTCAAAAGCGGGCGGTAAGAAGAGTTTCAAATCAAACGCCAAACTTAAATTTTGTTATATTCTAAAATAAAATAAAAATTTAAATAAGAAATGTGGCCTTATTATAAAAATTCATAATTAACAACAGAGAAAAAAAAAAAAATATTTTAATTTCATTTAAAATAATCTTTTAACAACCATCTTTTAAATATCACTACTAATAGTTCAAAATAATTGCTACTACATTTTTGTTTAATACTGTAAAAGAAAGTAAAAATATCCGTTAATTTTTAAAATAAAAATTAACCTTTAATATTGTTTTAGTTTGTAAAAAGAAAAAAGCCTTTCTCTTTCAAAATTTACCAACAAGTATTTAAAAAAAAAACAAAACAAAATAAAAAAAATGAAAATTTACAAAAGAAAACTCTAATGTTAACTTTTCTTGTTTTGAATTTTCTTTATTACAAATATCCATTTTATAGGTTATTGGGGCATGTCAAATTATTTTATTTCAACAATAAATATATACCTATGTACATGTATATACAAATAAAAATAATATGTCAAAAATGACAAATAGATATAAATGATTGACCTAATGTCAAGTTTTGTTTTTAATAAATTTATCTTAAAGAAATTCACTTGTATTAAAAAAAAAAAAAAAAACTAATTTCAATTTTAATTTCAGTTTCACCTGAAGTCTAACTAGATGATGACATACCGAAACAAAACAAAAATAAAAACTAACCGTAAAAAATCAAGTATTTCGTGTTCTTGTAAATGAAAAAGAAATTAATTTAATACATTATTACTTTTTGTATTGTTAAATTCATACAACATAAAAATGCTGTCATAATATTTTTTAAAACAAAAAAAATTACTATTTGTTAGAATGTTTTGAAAAATTTTGTTTGCTAGTTTTACATTGTAATGTGCGTCTGTTCATCTGTTTAAAAATCTTCTACTTATATGGTTTAAATAAAATTATAACAGATAGATAGATTTTGAAACATTCTTAAGAACACTAAGTTTAAAAAAAATTTTTTTTTTTATATAGCCCTACTCGTTATGCAACCATCTAAGCATATAATAGCCTCATCTTCAAATAGTTATTATAAATCAAATTCAGAATTGCATCTTCATGAAATATCCTAAACTCTATTAGTCTAGGATATGTTTAACATAATTTTTTTTTTACTCCTCTCAAAATTTCATTACGTTTACTTTAAACCATTATGTGAATTTTTAAAAATTTATGATTTTAAGGAGAGTAAAACTTCCCTTCTATTCCTCTAAGGTGGGAAAACGAGTATGGCAGAAGTAAGTGAAGAAGCTGTTATAGAGGAAAAGTCAAAATGTTGTTTTTAAAGATTGGCTATAAATATGAAAATTAAAACATTATATTTTTTAAATGAAAATGTGCTCCTTTAAAATTTTATGTATTTATCAACTGCTTTGTTTTTATTTTATTATTTTTAAGTTTAAGCACGACAGTATCAAAGTTGTCCGTTGCGTTAAAAAAATTAGTTTTGTCTGTGTAATAAGACCACTTCCTGTAACACCTAAAACAGTGACGAAATATTTTACTTTTTCTAATAAAATTTACAATGTAATGTGCAAGTTGTTTAGAAAAATTTAATTTTGATTTCAAATATTAAAATACTAACTAGGGTAACTAGGGTTTTAGGATTTAGAGTAAGTAGGGTTTTTCATTTCTCACTATAAAAGTAGGAATGAAAATGAATCTATAAGATTTGCATAAAAAAGGCGTTATATATGATATCAGACTAAAGATCTTTTAATAAACTTAATATTTTTAATATAAAAATATGGCTGAGCCATGACTATAATTAAAAGGCAAGTCAATTCTAAACAATCTTTAAAGCATATAAATATAAAAATAATATTGAATTGTGTTTCATATGTAGATTTCATTTGTATTCTCCAATGAAAATCTTACAGCAAATGAGTTAATTCTTTCAGTTTATTCGTATTCTACTTATCCATATCTACGAAAGACGATTGCTGTATACAATCTTCATTTCTTCTATTCTTGTCAATGCAGATGCAGATTCTTCAACTTCTTCTGATGTAAACTTGTAAGAACACCTGTAGTATTGGTAATCAAAAGTAAAATACGTTTGAATGACAATAAAAACCAAATAAAGGATACATACAGATACTTGCTATGATCTGGTTATTGAAGGTTTTGTTGAATTTTAAATGTCTGTTATGTTGAGTTTATTGAAAATTTATTGAAAAAAAACAAAAAAAAAACAATTTTTATTACAATAATATAAAAGTTTATAATTATAATAGTTTTATTTTTTAGTGGAAAATTTATTCTTAAAAATAATTTTCATTTATTTAATTACTTTAATAAATTTTTTTTTAATTAATTATTTTACATACACTTTTTTTAAGTGACAAAAAAAAAATTTTTTTTTCGTATTGTTTTAAAATTATTTTCACTTTTTTTACCTATTTAAGAACAAGTTTTGCGAAATGAAAATTTTCTTAATTTTTGATAAGTTTTATTTAGATTAAGAGTTGACCTCAACCTTTACTCATTTTTACTCATTTTTTTATTATGGGAATATTTACTATTGTTTTAAAAACATGACAAAAATTATAAATTTCTTCATATGATTATTTGACTTTTAACTGAAGTGGAAGCAGAGTATAGAAAATATGAAAATTACCGGTAATAAAAAACTTATCGAAATTTAGAAATTAAAATAAAATAAGTGAAAGTTCAAAGAGTTAAAAGGTTGCATTAAAATGTAACTTTACATGAAATAAATTTTCAAAAATATTCAAAACCAAAGAGCATTCGAGAATAATGGTTTGATATTTAATTAAGAAAACAGAGGATATCGAACTTCTAGCCATTTATCTTGAGTTTAATTCAGATAAGTAGGTTGTAGTTTTTATATTAATCGGATTGAGATACATACCTTCAAAGTTGAAAAAAGGGCCCTATATTGATATGATTATAACTCAAGTTCAACTGAATATTTTTCTCAATCTATAAAAATTAGATGAAAGTGACCAGCGTCTTGGAAAAAAAAAGTTTTGTTGTTATAAAAGGATGTTCACTTCTAGATTATTCTTTGTAGCTCTAAGAAGTTTATTTAATTTAAATTTAAACGGAAAGCCTTATATTTAAACAGATGATATAACAAAAATCCCAGAGTCATAAGTCGTCCCAAAAGAACTTTTGGGAGTGTTACAGGAGTTAAAATTCTCCGAGGAGTTTTGGCTTGTTTATTGAGTCATAAGTCCCTAGGGGACTTTTATCATATCGCCGTTCAAACATTACATTTTTACATGACGTGCCAAGTATGAAGTATATCTTCAGCTTTTCTTAATTTTGCAGAGTTTTTCTAAAATTGAAAAAAATGTCTGTTAATTTTCACAATATAATTTACAGGAAAAATTCTTAACAAACATCTGAAATTTTGATGCAAAAGTTAGGCTCTAATCAATTCCAGAATAAATTTTATTATCCTTTTAAAAATAGCCACCTTTAAAAACCTTTTATTTTATATACTGCCTTGTCTTAAATTTATTTTCAAATAATTTTCAATTTATGTAATTTTTTTCAAAATATAATGATTACCACCTTTATGGCAATACCACCTTTATGTCAAATTTTAATTTTTATTGTTAAAGAATTAAAGTAAAGCTGTGCAATTACCAATAATTTATAATAAAAAAAAAAAATAAATAAAAATTGAAAAAAAAAAAAAAAACAAAGTGTCCATTCCTAAAAAAATTGATAAGATTTTTCTTTAACAGTAATATAAAAAGGAAAAAAATTAAGAAGGAAAAGAATGAAAACAATCAAAGTTCGAGAAAAGAAAATATGAAAAATCAAAGAAAAATTTACTTTTTTTTGAGAAATGTTAAAAAAGTTATAAAAGAATTTTATTATTTTTATTTTTCTTATTAACTTTCTAACAATAAAATATTTTTAAGTTTTTTTTTTTTTTTTCTGAAATTGAAATATTTTCTTAAGAAGAAAGTGTTAAAACATAAATATGGATGGCCATCTGTATTTTTTAACTTTTCTAGGACGTATTATTTGAAACAAACCAAAGTTAAAGATTATAGGCCATATTTTTTTCTAGAAAGAATCGAGAATGTCCTCGATGTAAAAATGTAACAGCTTCCTTCAGTATTCTAACTTTCTTAATGCTAGTATGCTAGTACTTCAGTCTTAATGCTAGTATACCATTTTGAAAATTTCTGTCTATTTGCGTAGCTATTATCATAACCAGGATTCGATTAAAACAAAACAATGAAAAGAATTGCAAAGGATAATCGTATAATATAAATTTTATATCATATTTCAAATCGAAGGCTATTTAGATGCTAAAGCTAAATTTATTCAACAGAATTTTTGAATACTTAATTAACATTATGTCAAAAGTGTATTTGTAGTAAAAAAAAACCTGAAATTGATATTTCGTTCTATATTAATGAATCTAGTTGGTTACCTTAAACTTGATACTTGATAGTCCATCAAAAGACGACAAAAAACAAAAAAAAAAAAAAAAAATATCATAGAAAAATAAATTTTCCTTGTTATGCAATCGAAATAAGTGTAAATCGTTTAAATTTTTATTCATCTTTTACTCTTTCTTCAATTACTCCAGTTTTGTTGTTCAATTGTCGTCATTTGGAACTTTAAAAATCTTATGCATTCACATTTACTTTGACATTCCAGTAAGAAAATGAAAAAGTAAAATATAAAAGAGACAAGTAATTTTTTTAAGTAAAATTTTTTTCTTATTAGATATTATTTTTCTTAGCTTCAAGCTATTTTCTGACAAAAGATGAAAGCCAAGAATTTTTTTTTTTATTTTTTTTGTCAGTAAAAACTTCAAAAATGTTATTTTCAACATGAAATTGTCAAAAAACGAAAAAAGCCAAAAAAAAGAAAACTAATGAAAATTGTTTAAAGACAAATAAATGAAAGCTACTAAAATGAAAAATATGATGACATAAAGTGAGAGAGATGATGACATATAACATAAAATAGAACGGAAATTTTTTTTGTTTTTTTTCTTTGTTTTTTGAAGAAAATATAAAAAATAAACAAAATTTTATATGAATTGACCATATGTAACGCATTTCATGGTACTGTTCTGCATTCTGTAATAACTGTTAATACACTTTACTTTAAAAATTTGTTATAATTATGAAACAAAAAAAATTTTAAATTTGTTAATGTATTGAATTGAAGATATCATAAATTATCATAAATTTTGATACCAATTGTATGCAAATAATTATTAAGGGTATTCACGATTAGGTGTAGAAGTGTAGTTCAACTAATTCGTGAACGCTCCCTTGTACTTTTAGTCTTGTACTAGGTGTAGTTTCTTTTGACATTTGTCAAATATAATTTTTTTATTTTCTGATAGATATTCTGACATTTTTGATACAAATTTAAGTTTTTAAAAGTTTTGATACAAGTTTTAATTTATATATATGGGATATGAGAAAAAGCAACTTTTAGTAGAATTTTTAATTAAAAATTATAATTATATAATTTATATAAATAATTATTTATGTACAAATATTTTAATCCTTCATTTGTTTATATATAGTAATTATTTATATAAATATTTTAAATATTATTTTTATATCTCGTTTATTTATGTATAACATTTTTTATATAAGTATTATAAATAGTTTTATTATTTTTAAACAAGCTTAAAAAAAATTTACCTGTAATCTGTATTATGCTCCTCCATTTTCAAGTTAAAATATAAAATTTAAAATATAAAATTTAAAATGTACCTCCTAACTCTTGTTATAAACTCACGTCAACTTACGTCAAAAGTAAAAGCTACAATGACAAATAAAGTACAATAGTCAATAGGTTTCAGATATTGTAGAATTCTACATCTATTGTAGTTTTGTTTTCATATAAAAAAATCTTCAAGCGTAAGTACATTTCTACACTTAGTACAAAACTACACCGTCAAAGTACGCACCTAATCGTGAACACCCTTATTAAAAAAAAATTATGAATAAAATATATACATATCGATACAATTTTCGTAACAGGTGTCTTCAGTTAGTTCTATTTGTAACAATGCTGTGATCTGTCATATTGTTTCTTTTAATTTTTTTCTAAATTTATTAATTTTTATCAATTCCAATTTCTTGGCAATTCCTTCCTAATTGAAGAAAAACAAAATCCATTGGGGACACAAACCATAGCGATTTCACTTTTATTATTATGAATTTTATTCAACTTCACAAACAAAATTTAAAAAAAACTTCATGTGTGTATTTATTTAATTGAAATTCAAAAGACTTTTACTGAAGTAATTGTAAAAGAACAAATACCAAATAACCAATTATTTTCAATGATATTGAAGTTAAAAACAGAATTTATTGGAAAAGGCAATTGTATAATAATTGAAATTTTTTTTTTGTATATGACTAAAATAAAAAACATCAGGTCACTTTAAAATGAAAGAATTTGCAATATTTCATAACTTATATAAACCAGCTAAAACTAAGTAAACCAACAATACTAGAGATACGATTATATTTTGGTAAACCAAAAAAAAAAAAAAAGTTCTATAAAAAGTTATTTTCAAAAAATGCGGTTTAGATTATTCAAAATTGCATTTATAGCTACTTTGGTCTTATGTGGTAACTCTCAAAAGCATTCTAAAACACTCTTGTAAATAAATAGGACAATTTTGTATTCTGTATTTTTTTTTTTTTTGTGTAATAAGAAAATTGGATTTGTAAAATAACTTTTCTTAAAAAACAAAAAAAAAAAAATGTCTTAAAACGAATTTTAGAGTTTATTAAGTGTAATGTTTTGTTGCAATGTCGCTGTTCGAATTACCATAAACTGAATTAGTCTTGAAAGAACATTTACTAAAATTTAAAAAAGTTCGCTTTTTGGACATCATATTTCAAAGTCATATTTATTGATATTAAATCTAAGAAAATTAAATTTAAATTATTTCCTTTTAAGGGGAATAAGTAATACTGTGATTTTTTGATCTAATATACTCTTTCTGTTATTAAATGTCAAAAATTTTGTCTGCACTTATAATACTTCTGTCAATCTCTATCTCAGAATCTACTGTATCTAAAAAACTAAAGATCGTTAGAGAATTTGTTGCTGGCAGTTCATCTTCGCTAAACCAATATACTCCTAAATACACATATCTTGTTAGGAGTAAAGCTCCGCAATTTTTAAGTACCGTCAGTTACCGTCATTACCGTCCTTAGGTACCGTCATTTTCCTTCCCACTTTTCTTCAAGTGTCCCCTTTGGTCATCAGTGCTATGACAAGAGTCTGTTATGTTTATCAGTTTATTTTTGCTAATAATAGTTTCCAGAAGCTCCTCCGAATATCTGATCCCCCATTTTTTACATCATATAGTTTAATCCTATAGCTTTCCTCTCACATTTTTATTGCTTCTTTTAATTTGTGGTTATCTATGTCACAAAAAGGTTTGGGATTAGTAAAGAGAATTACAGAAACTTAAGAAGACTGGTGATTTAAATTATATTTGAAACAGACCAAAAGTTTAAACCACTCTATTTCTTTAGAATTCATTATCAGTTCAAGTTAAGTATGCTAGGAAATTAGGATACTGTGGAAAAATGGATAAGGAAAGTATACAATCTTGTATCATTACTAGAAATTATTTTAAACAATTAACAGTTAATTAGTATGTTAAATTACATTTTACCACATATGTATAATAATATACTTTAATCAGTAAGTTAAGGTAAATTTTATCAATTGCTACTATTAATATACAAGTTGCAAAAATTTGTTTTGACGAAATTTTTTTAAATTTTAATTATAAAAAACTTTAAAACAGATCAATTATGATATGGATTGATCATATTAATCCAACAGCGACAATTAAACCGAACGAATTATTGTTGAGGCTTCAAATACTTTTTGCTGATGTATAAATTAGTCGAATCAGTTGAATTATATTTTATTGCAGTTAATTAACTAAGAAGTACAAATTTCGATTAATTTTTATAAACAGTAGAATATAACATTTTTATTTTTCTTTTATTAAAGGGACATTATTTGAAAATAAAGATAACAAATCGGCAATTATCTTTAAATGAAAAACTCTATCAAAATCTGACAATTCTTTTGAAAGGGTTATCATATAAACTAAAATTATACACATACATATATATGTAATGTTCATTTCCAAAAAAAATTTGAAAAAAGTGCTTATTAGTTTCACTCTGTCCGTCCGTCTGTTTACAAAACTTCTACACCGTTAAAGATAGAGAAAAAAATTTTTAACCAAAGGTAGGTCTCATAAAAAAAATAATTTTGTGGAACAACTTTTTCATGTAGTCCCATCCATTACGGAGCTACAGCCTCTCAAACTTTGTAAAAGCCCTATTTTTAAATGCATATATCTTATGTTCTGCTTAAGATTTTTTCAATCTGAAAACGTCATTCGACAGATATTTTTTTTAACTTTGTAAATTAATATGAAAATTATACAATATTTTTAAATTTAGTATTTAAATTTACCGTTATATCAAAACCTAATTTTGCATGATTTTTCTACTTTCATAACTCCGGCACGCTTTTAGATAGAGACTTGAAATTTTGAGACAAGAAAGAACTTTTAGAATTAGTATAAGTTTGCTCAGAAAATTTTTTTTGACCACCCCCTGTTTATGAGCTATTAGGGCTCAAAAATTGAACATTTGCTATTTTTAAACAACTGTAACATAGGAACCTGTACACATTTTACTTCTGCAAGATATAAAAATTAAAGATACAGTAATATATTTTTACGTGTGTTTAAGGTTTATTTTAGTTGTAAAGGGTTCCAAAGTTGCAGCTCTTCAAAATTGCGAAAAAGCCCCATTTTCAGAAGTATATATCTCAGGCTCTGCGTAATAATTTTGCAATCTAAAACCGCCAGAAGATCAAAAATTTTATTATCTATATAAAATAATATCAAAATTATGTAATATTTTGTAATTTACTATTTAAATTTACCGTTATGTGAAAACCACATTTTGCATGAAATTTCTTTTTTCATAACTTTGTCACGCCTTTAGACGCCTTGAAATTTTAAGACAAGAAAGAACTTTTAGAATTAGTATAAGTTTCCTCAGAAAATATTTTTGGTACCTCCCCTTCTTTCATAGTTATTACGCCTCAAAAATTGAAAATTTGCTATTTTTAAACACCTGTAACTTGGGCACCTGTAAACATTTTTGTTTGGCAAGACATGAAAATTAAAGGTTCAATAATATATTTTTAAGTGCGTTTTTCTTAGTTATATAGGATTCCGAACTTACTGCCCCGCAAAATTCCAAAAAAAAACCTATTTTCACATTTTTTCTTATTACATGAAATTTTCAACTTTTTGTGCAAGTCACAATTCTAAACAGTTTGTATTGAGTTTTGGAAATGTGCGGTTTTAAAAACCGTTGGTTTACTTTCTACCTTGTTTAATATGTTATCTAATATAATTTTATAATGCTAGGAAAGACATTGTAATAATAATTGAATTTCATATTCTCTTATTCTTAAAATTTTCCTTAAAAAAAAAAAACTTATTTAGAAGATAAGCAACTCAACTTCTTCTTTTGTAAAAACGATAAAATTTCATTTTGGTTCATATTTTTATTTTTCTTTTTGGAGAAGTTTTAATTTTTTTTTTCAAAAAATTTTAAACAGAAGAAAAAAAATGTCAAAAATGTTTGTTTTGAATTCAGAATGGAAGTACAATGCTCTCTTTCTCTCTAATCATAATGGTCTGATGATGTAATTTAAAAAAGTTTTAAACGAAAAGGAAAATTTTTGATAAAATATAATATTATATTAATATTAATAAAATATAGAAGAACACAACAAAAAAAACAAATTTTCATTTATGTATGGTTTTTAAAACTTGTTGAATAACAGTAAATTGGAAAAACTTATTTTCCACATGGAAAATTAAATAAAATATTTTTTTGATTTAATGAAAAAATAATCGTTTTATTTTTAAACAAATTTCAAATTTATTATTATTTAAATTAAAGTTTTAACACCTAAAACTGCAATAGGTACATAATCTCTAAAATAATATCAACGGTAAGAACAAGCATTTTTGTTTTACTAAATTTTTAATTTTTAAATATTGCCACCATTTTTTATGTTAGTAATCATTGAAATTAAATAAAAAGTTTGTTTTTACGTTCTAAATTTTTATAATTAATATAAATGAGTGTAAATTTTAATTTTTAGTACATTTTTCAAAATAATTTTATTACTTTCACTCTGTCCGTACGTCTATTTACAAACCACGAACACAGTTTAAGATAAAACAATGAAATTTTAATCATGAAGAGGGAATTTTAGTCTCTTAAAAAATTAAGGTTGTAGAATAACTTTTTATGTAGCCCTATTCGTTACTGAACTACTAACTTAAAACCATATAGTTGCAAAAAAAAGCTATTTTCAAATATTTATTTATACCTCAAGTTCCGCTTAAAATTTTTTCAATAACGTCAAATGACAAGACGTTTTTTTTTAGCTTTATAAATCAATATCAAAATATTATAATAATTTAGCTTCCTTCATAGCGAATAACCATATGAATAGAAAATTTTAACCTCTTAAAAAAATTAATGTTGTAGAACAAATTTTTTATGTAGCCCTATCCATTAGCCGGATATTGCCCTTAAAGCTTTAAATTTGCAAAAAACCCTAGTTTCAAATGTTTATTTATATCTCAAGTTTTGCTTAACATTTTTTTAATCTAAAGACATCAAATGACAAGATATTTTTTATAGCTTTATAAATCAATATTAAAATATATCAATGATTTAACTTCCTTCATATCTCTACAATGATTTTAGATAAAATTATGAAATATTGAGGAAATAAAGACCTTATAGAATTAGTATAAGTTACCACAGAAACTTTTTTTTAAAGCTGTCACTTTTTAAGAGCTATTAAAGCTAACTATTGTTAGCCACCTGTATCTTAGCTACACAAAAATTGCTTCAAGGTTAAACAGAAAAATTACAACTCCAACATTATGTTGTACAATATGCTAACGCAGTTTTTCTTAATTAATATAGGGTTTTATTAAAATTACAGAATGCGTCCTGAGATATCTCCATATTTCTCTTATATGTATATAAAACGTTGTCTGGAAAATATGCGCCTTTGATTTTACATAACACCTTATTTTAATTTAAATTCAGTAACTAAAACAAGAAGCATTTAATACTTATCATATATAGAGTAACGAGTCCGTCCGTCTGCTTAAAAAAGTACAAGCAACTTAATTTATTTTCTTGCAATAACAATTTTACATAATTACCGAAACACGCCTGTATTTAAAGATGTTTTGCAAAATTTTGCATTAATCATTTTCTTTTTCGCAGGACTAATCAATATATTGTTGTACTTTATTAATTTTATAGGATAGGATATTGACGGTAAATCCTTAAAGTTCGAAACTAAAGACTAAAATAATATTACTTCAAAGTAGTATGTATATGTTTTTCTAGTCTTCTGTTTAATTTTTTAATATTGGAAAAACTAATTTTCACAATTAATTTTCTATAACTTAAAAATTTTAATTTTAATTTAGGTACCTCTTTCGGTATTACTTAAACAAAAAAAATCATTATATCACCTACATAAAAAATAAAATTTTAAAGTTTTTCATCAATTTTATTTCTTTTTCTCAAAGAATTCAATGTTTTTAATATTATAATTCTGTACATATTTTACAGATTAAATTTACAAGGATGTTTGTTATATTTTCATTTCTATATAAAACCTTTAAATTTCAGTTCATCGTATTAAACCACTTTAAATTAATCCCATAACTATTAGTACTATTACATAATAATACAAATTTGTCAATGTTTTTTTAAATTAGCCTGAGAAAATTTTTTTTTTTTTTGATAAGTATCGAAAATTATAATGCAATGATTGTATCATACCAAATTTATTAAATTTTTTATCATGACCTTTAAATGTCAGCTAATTACAAAAATACGTCAACAAAAAAATTACAAAAAAAAAAAAAAGAGTTAACATTTCATTATCGCGTTTACAAGTAATAAGTCATCAGAGTACCCTATACCCTATAAAAAAATGAAAAAGAAAAAACATACTACCACACTATTAAAATTACATACAATAGTTAAGTTTAATTACGGTTACAGTCCACATTTACCGTATACCATATGATCTCAATTACTTAATTTTGAAAAGGTGAGATAATAAATCTCACCTGTCCATATTTGAAAAAAAAAATTAAATACTTTGTCCTAAATTAAAAAATCTAACAAAAGACCTTAAATTACCTGATGCAGATCATACTGTCAACTATGAATTAAAAAAAAAATATGAATAAAAAATTATTTTTGTTTTTTATTTATAAGAAAAAGTAATTGAAATTTTCTTGATTTAATCCTCATAATTCCATCTTCTCTCTTCTGACCCATGACATTATAGAAAAAAAAAAACCTTTTTGTAATAATAAATATACAGTCGATGTAATATAAATGAAACTTGGTAAAAAGTAAATAATAAAAGTAATTAAAAAATGCATTTAATATTTAAAAAAACAAAATATTTAATTTAAGAAAAAAATTTAGTAAAATAATTTTTTTAAAGGACGCATATTTTCAATAAATTGTTATATTTTGCTATATGAGTTTTTTAATGTACCAACTCCTAACAGGTATATTACATTTATTTTGTAAAATTTTGTAAAATCTGCTTTTTAATTTCGCACTGCTTACCCGTCTGTCAGTTTTCGGAACTTCTTAGATCGTTTAAAATGGAATTTTAACCATGGATAGGCATCGTTTAAACATTCATTTTGTAAAAAAGTTTTTTTTTATGTAGCCATTTTATGCCGTTATTTTAGTTTTTTTTATTTAGCTAAAATCCGTTATTTGAAACTAAAATTTTGCAAAAGGTGTATCTCGAGAACGCTAACTGCTAACTGACACTTCAAAATTTTGATAGGAGGAAAAAAATGTTGTACTTTGTAGTGGCATTAGGGGTGAAAAATTAAGACAAAAATTAAAGCTACACTATTATATTTTTACATATAAACTTTTTTACATAACAAAATTTTTATTTTCGTTTTTCAAAATTCTTTCAAATTTCAGATTTTAAAAATTTATTTGATCTTTTTAGTTGAAATAACTCTCAAAACAAACTTTTACTAATTTCCGCATCAATTAATTCTACCATTCGCACAAATGCTTTACTTTTCAGAACTTTTATAAATTTGAAAATATGTCTGATGAGTTAAAAAATGGGTTCAATGCAGATAAAATTTTTGGAATAAATAACAATGTTGATAGAGTGTTAAAATTTTAGTTGCAAAATTAATCGTCAAAACAATTAAGAAAAAACTGTGTTAAGTTAAAACCAATAGGATTTTACTGTACATACTTTAGGTTATAAACATTTTTTTTGTTTTACCAATGCCTAACAGATTATAAACGAAAAAGAAAATAAACAAAAAAAAAAAAAATTAAAACTTTTTCTTGCATTTAAAATTTTATTTTTTTAAATAATTTGTTCCTATATATAAAAACGATAAATTATTTTTGTTTTTTTTTTTTTTTTGTTGTTTTCAACTTTCTTTAAAGTTACTTCGGCCTTTGTAAATTTTTTTTTCCCATAAATGGAATCATCGCCAGCAGTTTTAACAAAAATTTATCCCACCCTTAAGTATTTTACACTGTTTTTGTATTTTTTTTTTCTTGTTCTTAAAAATAAAGTTTTTTTATACTAATTTTAAAATAATGATCGTGTTTTTTTTTTTTTTATTTTTAGTTACAGAAAAAAAAACGTCCTTTTTTTTATTGTCGATATTTTATGGTGTTATGATGAATTGAAAGGTATAATTGAATTAAATTTGATAATAAGAAAAAAAAACCATATTATTTAACCTTAAGATATTTTTTTTGTTTTGCTTTTGTTTTTTTTTTTTTTTGAAAAAATTAATGATTTAATGATTCGATAAATATTCCGTAGTCTTTTAACACTTATCATAGATGAGGTGAAGCGTTAAAGATGAAATTAATTTCAGAAAATTAAAATTCAATAAACCAGAAGTTTCCTATTGATCTTAAGTAAATAAGAGCGTATCGCGAAGGTTCTGAAATTATTTTTAAATTCATATTGTTTTAAAGGTCAAGTGTGAAAAAAGTGTTTCTCACTTTTTTGGTTTTTTTGTTTTTGGCATATTCGCGTTATTTTAAAATTAATTTGTTAAATTTTTTGAGCAAGTACTGAGTAATAAAATTTGTATCTTGACTTATGTCTATTGCTTATTCGTTAAAAATTTGATAATGAATTAATTTTATTTCTTAATTTTACTAATTTGGTATCATCTCCTTGAAAAGGTGTCATGGTAATCATTGATTTTAAATGATAATGCAATTTTTTTTTTGAAATTATTGCAAAAACAAAAGTTAAAATAGAGATGGAAAAATTCAACAAATCTTAAGTATTACAGTAAATACAAATTGAAAAAAAAAGTTCCATTTATCATTATTATTTAAATATTAATTAAGATTAAAAAATGTGTCCGGAAGTAAAAAGACTATTCAAAAATTTACAGTTATTGTTTAATTTTATTTTTCCTTTCAGGCAATGTATAGTTTTTTTTTTTTTTTTTTCGCAAAAGTAAATGGGAATCATTGAAAGACAATATAGAGGAGTGAAAAGAGCACGAGTCCTTCTTTAATGTGTGGGAATTTAGGAAAAACATTAGGTTATATGCCTTTAGTATTCATGTATTGCCTCGTCAAGTTAAATTAGAAACTGTATTAAGGCTCGATAACCGGATAAGAGCTTATAAGTTTGTGTCACCACTTAACCGGTATTAATTATTATGCTAGACCTCTGAATAAAGACATCATTTTACAAGTAAATTCCATCTAGTAGATTTTTCGATTTACATTACAATGTAAAAAAAAATTTTCTAACTTCGTCTGTTTCTCCTTAACAACGAATATAAAGTTCTCAATTTTTTTGTTAAATTACGGGAAACATCTCCAAGACTTATTTGTTAGATACTAGTCACAGTGTCATAAAGATAAAAAAAAATGTAATTACACATATGTTTCAGATAACAAATGTACAGAAAAGATTTGTAACAAACTCTGTTTGATAACTTTTCGGTAGTAGTAAATTTTTTTTGCCGAGTTTATGGTAAGAAAACTATAATAATACCGGAAACATCTCCAGGACTTATTTTTAGATACTAGTCAAAGTGTACATACAATACAGCATTACCTGAATAGGCACGCAAAATCTTATTTTCATAGGATGTTGGTTGAAGTACAAATATTTATTATGTTAGATAGCTAATAGCTAGATATATACGGTTGCAACAATTTATAATTAATATTCAATTTATATTTTAGAGTTAAATTGATAAAAATTCTAAAACAAGTCTTGATTTTAATCTGTTAATGATAAACTGTTAATATTTCATTGATTCTTTTGTTAGCTTTTTTATATCACCAAAAAAGGGCGGCTTAAAAAGTGCCATACAAAACATTATAATTTTTTTTTAGCTTAAATTTATAACAGCGCGACTTTGTAATATTTAATAATATTTTAAAATATCAAATACAATTAAAAAAGCATCAACAATTTTGAAAAATTTCCAAAACTGTCAGAAAATTCTAAACATAAAATAATTTAATCAATTTCAATAAATTAAATTTCAAAGTAATAAATTAAAATAACACTTCAAAGTAAAAATCTTGATGCACATCTATTGTAACTCACAAATTAACAATAAATCTAATAAATAAAATTCCCACGCATAATAATTATTAATTAAATACAAAAAGAAGGTATTCTATGCGTCCTCCAAAAGCTCCCACGTTTATTTTTTTTTCTGTTTTAATAAAACAGAAAACAGAAATTTTAACAATTTAGAAGAGTGGAAACCCAACTGCGAATGCTAAAAGCAATAAAAGTACAAAACTAAAAATTAAATGAATCGCTAAAAAAATAAAATTCTGTTAATTTTCAAGTAAAATCTGGGTATATACTTATAACGGTTGCTATATAAAAATTAAAAAAATTAAATAAAAATAATATACGTAAGTACTTATAATAGATTTTATCTTTAGTTAAATCTAAAAAAAAGAAAATGCATGTAAAGAAAAAAAAAAATTAATTAATTAGATATTAGCGTAACATTGATAAATTTGTGATTCATACAAGAGAATCGTAAATCCTCGAATAATCTTAAAATTTGTATACATCTCCTGCTTATTAAAAAACTTATATAGTCTTTGAGGTTTACAAAAATAATTCTAACTATAAAGTTATCAACTTATATTTATTTTTGTATCACTTAAAAAATTTTAAAAAACTTTGAAAAGTCAAGAATTTTCCCAAAAAAAAAAAAACCACAACACATTCTCCAAACGAATTGTATAGATGAAACTCTGGAATTGAAATGAATACAACATACATAAATTGCCTTCTCTTTTTTACATTTACTTCTGCATTTTGTAAATAATTGTGTTTAGGAGTTTTTTCCCTTTTATATATTATGTACATAATTTTAATGCACTAATTTCTCTTTTATCAATTTATTTTGGTAAATTGAAGAACTGGTGACTTAAGTACTGCGCATATAGCCAAAAATATAAAACAAAATGTACTTTTCAAAACCAAAAAATAATCTAGGGTTTAAAGAAGTTGCCAGGAGAAGCATAGCGCTTGTGTATTCCAGCAAGCATCTGTATCATACTCTGTTATTGGACAGTCTTGTTTAATTTGTTTGCCCGTGTTTTATGATTGCTTTCAATCTCCTTAGCTATTGACCTTCCCTACTATATTTTCAGTCTGCCTACACTTTCTTTTTCCTGTGGATTTCAGTCGTCGAGTAGCTGGAAAGCGATTTTTTTTTTGCGCTTTCAGAAGTGTGGGAGCCATCTGTCTCCATTCGTTTCTTTATTAGATATTATTACTGAGTTTCTCATTCAATATTCTTCCAGACCATCTTTTATTTTGAATTATTCTTCCAGACCATCTTTTATTTTGAATTATTCAAACACTTCAAGTTTGTTTGTTTTATAAAGTTTTTGAGTAATCACTTTTCACGTTTGCCTTAAAGAAGAATCGATTTTACACAGTCTTCATAATTTTGGGTTTTCGTGCCGCTGTATAGCCGCTGTATATTCAAATGATATAAACTTCTTTTCTATTCAAGTTCTGAACTGTTTTTTTTTTTTCCTACACATTTTTAAGCAAAATAAATAAAAAATCATAATAAAAACCCAATTCTTAGTAAAATACAAATATCATATAATTAAAAAAAAACAAAACTCCCATATTAAAACGGAAAATTAATGATCTTAATCCAATTACCAACTGACCTAATTTTAATTACAAACAGTATTTAAAAAAAAATAAAATAAACGGCCTAATTTAAGTAACACAGTAACACTTTTAAATACTTCACGCGAATGACTCATAATACAAAAGTCAAAAGTCATTTATGGTCAACAAATAGAATAATTTTTTATTTACTTTTAAAACCAAATAAAAAAAAAAACATTACTTTTAATAATTAAAAGTTTAATTTTTTTTTTTTTTTCAACAGCTTTTTTTATATAATAGTATTAAAAGCTTTAATGTAAAAAATTAAATCTTAAAATATTTAAAGCCTTATTTATATACATGTAAAATGTGTGTTATCAAAATCATATCCAATTTGGGACAATTCAATTCATCAGAGATTTTAATTATATCCATAATAGCTATATATACTAAGTATATAATAGAATATAAATACATACATATATAATACACTCGTATATAAATGTTTATTTTTATTTATTTTTTTTTTTTTTGGAATTAATCCCTTTGGATCCTATATGGAATGTTGTAATAGAAGATTAAATAATGGTTAATGTTAAATGAAAACGGGATTTTAAAAATGGGATACGAATACGATTTAAAACTTATGCAATTTCATGTTTTTTGTGTTAATTTATGTTTATGTAATTATAACATTTTCCATTGAAATAAAAAATTAAATTATTAGGAAAGATATTAAAATTATGATCTTAGATTTAGGTGACCCATGTGATAATAATTTCATATACATACATATGCTTTTATATATACTTTTTATGCAGGCATAAATTTCAATTTAAATGCATGGAAATAAATTTAAATTATGAGATTTTTGTTTTTATTTAGAGTAAAGCAGCTTAAATAATATCAGAATATAAATTTTTTTTGGTTAGTTGGTTAATTTTTTTTTTTTGTTTTTGTTTGATTTATAAAATAAAAAAAAAAATAAAAAAACGAAAGTATTTTTAATTAAGCCCATAACAGTTAGATGTATATAATAAAAATGAAATGGTTGTAATGTAATTACATAAAAAATGAATTACTCGTATATTTAAATTTGATTTAGATGATTTTTGTTCCTATTTGTATATAATTGTTATGGGAATTTTAATGCTGTATGAATTCAGGTCCAGCCAATATAAGAGGAGAATTAAAAGTTAATCAATATTAACAAAGATAAGCCTCGCAAACCACTCCCTTTTTTTAAATGTTTGACAAAGGAAAACAATTCTTTTTTGCAACTATACAGAAAAGAGCACTTTAACCATCTTTTTGTAACTTGTGCAAAAAGAAATTTAAAATTTATATTGACAATTTTGCTTTTTCATTATGGTCGAGCACCTTGTCTATACATATAAATTCTTTCGAAAAGTGGATCAACTTTTTTTTTTAGCTCTTACTCAGGAATCTCACTTATGGAATTTAAAAAATGTTAAGATTTTTTCGCACAATTATTTTTGGTAATTTTTGGCTCTTATTTTTTTTTTTATATTTTGGTTCTTATTTTCATTTTCGTTGCTTTTAAAATCGCTCTCATTACTATTTTTACGCGCTTTTTGATTCTGTCTCTCTCCAATATCAGAAAGTTTAATAAATATATTGTATATAAATAAATATACAAAGGGATGTCTAATAAGACCATCGTATTAAAGATTAAAATATATTGGTGTTACGATCGATTTAATTTTTGTAATGGCTACTAAAGTAAATATGTTCCTATCAATAGTAGATCATCTGACAGATTTGTCACGGCCTGTCAGATTTCTAATTTTTATACCCGTACGATAGGATCGGGTATAATAAAATTACTCCTCCGTTTGTAACACCTCGAAATAAGCGAGCTAGATATACCTTCAAAGGTATGGATCGGATCAGAAAAAAATTCTAAGACTTTTGAGCTATGTCCGTCAGCACGCTAACTCAAAAACTAAGAAAGCTAGAATCTTGAAATTTACACAACATATTCTTGGAGTAATTTGTAGGTTCCCTATTTTTTGTGGTTGAGTTTGGACCAAAACTTAGGGTAGCTCTCGAACACCTAACTTTTAGATCCCGACATTTTTTTTGAAATAGAGCTATGAAATTTTAACTACTGATAGATCTCACAAAAATATTAATTTTATTTTTTATAACTTTTTTTTGTAGCCCCATCCGTTACGGAGCTACAGCTCCCCAAAGGTTCAAAAAAGCTCTATATTTAAATTATTATAGCACAAGTTGTAGAAGGTATATCTTCATTTTGAAAACGCCAAACGATTACTACTTTCATTAGCTTTAAAAGAATATATACAATAAATATATATTTGTGGCATACGATGTCTAATTTACCGTTATGCGAAACTAAAATTTTGCAAAATCCTTTAACCCTTCTATCTTCTAAACGGTTAAAGTTGTAAACTTGAAATTTTGACAGAAGTTAGATCTTTCAAAATAATCTTTTTTGTATCACCCCCCGTTTAGGAGCTGTAAGGGGTCAAAAACTGAAAATTTCCTATTTTTAAACACCTGTAACTTGAACACCTGTTAAAATTTTTTAGAAGTAATACACAAAAATTAAAGCTTCAACATTATACTCTTATTTCTGGTAACAACTATTTTGAATAATATAGGGTTACTTTATAATTGACGAAAGTGTTACTTGATTTTTTCAAATTTTCTACCAAATTTCTTTAACGAATTTTTTCCATTTTGTTTTACTCGATAATTTGAAATTGTTGAGGATATAATGCGTAGTACATAAAAATGTAAATAAATAAACAACATAACGGTTGCTTGAAGAATTTTTATTTATATGATATTGATATATATACATACTTATATAATATCATGTTTAATTACATATCGTATATGTCACTAGTGAATGAATGATAAGAGTATAGATGTATATTATATAGCGCCGTATTTACATACATACATATATGTACTTTATTGTACTTATAAGAAATTATTCTGTCAATGGAATATTTAAATATAATATAATATAATATTTAAAATTATATTTACTATTTTGTACTAAGTAAATTTTATTTTAGTATTAAATGGTACTATAGAATATTTGAAAAAGTTTTGGACTGATAATCGTTATGTGGAAGGTTAAAATCTGCTTTTAAAGAATGTATAAACATATAGTTTGAATATATGTACAACCCATAATTCTAGAAATTATAAAATTCACCCAAATTATTTTAAAATACTAAAATATTAAAAAAATAATATTGTAAGCAGAGTGACAGGCTGTGAACATACTAACGGTTCGTACAGGTATCTAAGAGTTGACAAAGTCAACTGTATTCTTCCTCGTTTTTATTATTTTTCATTTTTTTAAACATGATGTTTCTAAATATACATTCAGAGATTTTTGTAGCCGAAGGTAATAATTTTCAATTATGTTTATGAAAGTTTTAATATAGTGAATTGCAATATCATATGTCACCTTGTACTATTAAAAGAAAACTTTATCTTTTAGAACAACGTGTAACTAAGGTTCATATAGTTTTGTTATTATTTAATCAAAAGAACTCTATCATGGTAGAACGTTGGCATCTATACTTTCTTTTGTAAATGCTATAATTAATGTACAATTATTTTTCAGAAATTATAACCGTTGAAACCGTTAGAAATTTGATTTAGAGCTAAAGTTTACTGGTGCTTTTCTTTTAATTTAAAATTGAATTGTGATGATAATTTCAAACATTTACATTTTTTTAAGTAACATGGAATCTTTAGTATTTAAATGAAAAATTTAAACAAAAAATACTTGATTTTATTTAAAAAAAAAAAAAAACTTAACGTTCCTATTGGAATATGCCTTATTTATAAGTGCATACATTTTTTTGATAAAAAAATTCAAATATTAATTATAAAAATAAATAGCAACATTTAAAAATACAGTTTTGATTTTATTTAATTACCCATCTAAAAGGCAAAATGTAAAAAACAAAACCATAATCAGATATGCAAGTAGATGAGTTATAATCAAAAAAAATCATGCATTACATAAAATATATAATTATTTTTCTATTGTATATGCATAATGCGATTATGAGGAAAATTTATTTATTTCACGCATAAATATTATCTATACGACCATAACATTTTTCAACTATTTACTAAATAATTGATCATTATTATACAATAGGAAATTTTAAATAAAAAGTATATCTTGTTAAAGTATAATTATCTCTTTCAAACTAGATAACTCAGGGTGTTTGAAAAATAAACAAGAAGATCTACAAATGCTTAATCATATCCTGTTTATATCTTAAAATTACCTAATACAATTTATATGGAACAAATTTGTACCATAACTGTTCTATATAACAACAATCTGGCGATATATTTTATTTTCAACAATTTAAGCATTTTTAAACTAACCATGAATAGATAACAAAATTAAAAAAATTATAGAAAAAAGAAAAACCATATAAAAATAACTTTAAAAACCATTTCTTAAAATTGTTTTTTTTTTTCGCTTAATTAAAAACTTTGGTGATTCACTATGTTCTGATGTACGAATAAAACGAATTTTCTATTATTGTAAAACTTTTCTTAAGAATTAAAAAAAAAAAAAAACAACATAATAAAAATTAAACAAAAAAATATAAAAAAAAAAATAGTTAATAAAAGAAATTAACGGAAAATGTGAAAAGTTTTTCTTACTATTAAGCGAAAAATTTAAAGTTTTTCATTTTGCAACTATTTGGAAAAATTGAAAAGAAACTAATAAAATAAAAATTCAGTTTTCTATGGGAATTAACTGACTAACGTAATTTGAATAATTTTAAAATATTTTATCGGTGTTTTTTTTACAAAGTATATTTTTAAAAATTATTAAATGTAATTTTTACCAGTTCAATTAAGTCAATTTGGAAACAAAATACTTCATGTAATATAATATTAGAAAAAATTTCATTTCAGAGCTAAAGCATTGTAATGAGTTAGGTACAATTCAGAAAAATTATTACCCTTCATTTTCTTATACCCTTCATGGGAACTCATAGAGTACTCATTTTAACCTGTCTATAGATCATCGAGCTTTTCTTATTTTATTGAGTGCATGCATTTGCTTTTAACCGTTGAGTATAACCGTTTTCAGATACTTGTCTAAGCAGGGAAATAGTCTCCAGAAAACTGTTTCATTTGATAGAGATAGTTATATAACGGTTTTATGTTATAGTTTTTTTGTTGCCTTTTTTTCCATCCCTGATATTTTAGATTTATACAATTTTGTTGTTTGTTTTGTTTTGTTGAGTTTGGATTGAACCTTCGTTCCGTGTGATGAGTATAGATAATCCTGTGTAAATACTGGACAATAAATCCATGTTATTTTATATGATTTAATAAAATTTAACTAAAACGTTATAGAAGTGATAAAAATTTCGTTAAAGGTTACAGTTATAATAACATAATAGATAACAATTACTGTTAAAAATACAATTCTTTAAAAAGAAAACAATTTAAAATCGTTAATTTGTACGATATTTTAGCTCGTATCTGTACTCTGTCAATTCATTCTTAAAATAAAATGTATTAGTATATTTTAACTCTTTGCGGCGTAATGTTACAAAATGAATAACATCATATTTCTACTGCATATATTTAATTTTACAAAATATTATGTTATTCGTATAGCATATTATGTTTTATAAAATTTTGTTTTGTAATTTGGTAAAAATATTTTTTATTATTGGAAACATTTTCCAATTTTTAGCACATTTCCAAAAAAATTTTGAAAAAATGTGCTTATTAGTTTCACTCTGTCCGTCCGTCCGTCCGTCTGTTTACAAAACTTCTACACCGTTAAAGATAGAGAAAAAAATTTTTAACCATGGGTAGGTCTCATAAAACAAATAATTTTGTGGAACAACTTTTTCATGTAGCCCCACCCATTACGGAGCTATAGCCCCGTAGCTTTTTCAAACTTTGAAAAAGCCTTATTTTTAAATGCATATATCTTATGTTGTGCTTAAGATTTTTTCAATATGAAAACGCCATTCGACAGGTATTTTTTTTAACTTTGTAAATTAATATGAAAATTATACAATTTTTTTAAATTTAGTATTTAAATTTACCGTTATGTGAAAACCAAATTTTGCATGATTTTTGTACTTTCATAACTCCGGTACGCTTCTAGATAGAGGCTTGAAATTTTGAGGCAAGAAAGAACTTTTAGAATTAGTATAAGTTTGCTCAGAAAATTTTTTTAGATAAGTTTGCTTAAAATTTGTTTATGAGATATGAGGGCTAAAAAATTGAAAATTTGCTATTTTTAAACACCTGTAACTTAGGAACCTGTACACATTTTACTTCTGCAAGATATAAAAATTAAAGCTACAGTAATATATTTTTACGTGTGTTAAAGGTTTATTTTAGTTGTAGAGGGTTCCAAAGTTCCAGCTCTTCAAAATTTCGAAAATGCCCCATTTTCAGATGTATATATCTCAAGCTCTGCGTAATAGTTTTTAAATCTAAAACCGCCAGAAGATCGAAAATTTTATTATCTATATAAAACAGTATCAAAATTATGTAATATTTTGTAATTTACTATTTAAATTTACCGTTATCTGAAAACCACATTTTGCATGAAATTTCTTTTTTCATAACTCCGGCACCCCTTTAGATAGGAACCTGAAATTTTGAGACAAGAAAGAACTTTTAAAATTAGTATAAGTTTCCTCAAAAAATTTTTTGGTAGCGCTCCCTATTTAAGAGTTATAACGCCTCTAAAATTGAAAATTTGCTATTTTTAGACACCTGTACAAATTTTTCTTCGGCAATTCATAAAAATTAAAGCTTCAGTAATATATTTTTACGTAACAGTTTTTCTTAGTTATGAAGGATTCCGGAGTTACAGCCCCTCAAAATTTCAAAAATGTCTTGTTTTCACGTTTTTTCTTATTACATGAAATTTTCAAATTTTTGTGCAAATCACACTTCTAAACAGTTTTTATTGAGTTTTAGAAATGTGCGCTTTTAAAAACCGTTGGTTTACATTCTACCTTGTTTTTTTTAAAATACAATAGCTTAAAATATACATGTATATATATACATTTTTTAATTAAATTGAAATAACTATTCTAAACTTGACATGTAATATATTATTACAAAATATTGAATAAAATAAAAAAAAATAAATTTTCGCCCAACTGGCAAACCATTAAAATAAAATCAAACTTAAAGGGTTAATCTAGAAAATTTTTAAATTTTTTTTCACGTATGTGACTGTATATGATAATTAAATTTATAAAAAATAATATGATAATTTTTTTTTTAAAGATGTATGAGAAATTTTTTAATTGTTAAATTATATACTTAGAGTTATTTAAAAAAAAAAGTTAAGAAAACTAAACAAAACCATCCGGAAACTATTTAATAGCATATTGTATTTTTAATGTTATTTTTTTCTTTTTTTGTTTTAACCATTTTTCATTTTTCCTAACTGTATTGTATTAAAATGCCATCTATTGTTCATGTTCTCAAATTATGCGTGTTCTTTTTTTGTTTTCCTTTTCATCGCCAGTCAAATTTCTCATCCTTCAATTAACTTTAAAGTTTTTTTTAGTATATTTGTTTTATATTTTTCTCAAATTTATGACAGTAAAGCGACCTTTAGCAGTGAACCGGGTAGTAATTTTATTAAAACAATTAATAATTATAATAAACATTTAATTGGCATAAGAAAGAAATATTTTTTTATTTTTTTTTTATTTATTTAATAAATTATACGTGCATTTTTATTCATATTCTTTGTTTTTCCTTATAATTTAAAGAATTTTATTTTGAAAAAAAAATGTTTGTTACATAATCGTTACAATTACGTAATATGTATTTTAAATTGAGAGAATCCATTCAAATTGAATCAAGTAGAAAGATTTTTTGATTTTAAAAAGTACAAATTTATTAATTAGAATTTTTTCAAAGAGTTAAAAAAAAAAAACAAGATATTCTATGTGAGAATGATGATGTGATAAGTTTATTTTAAAATATAAGACAATCGAAATTAGCTTTATAAAGTCAAAATTAACAAAATGATCCATTTTGCAATTTCTATCTTCAAATGAAACAAAAATTGATTAGAATTTTTAACAGGATATTATTTGGAAGGAGCATTAGTTTTATTAAATAAAATTGGAGATGCAGTTAGTGTATTTAGGATAAAAGTTTCGCATGAATTTAGTAACGTACCAAAAATATTAACCAGTCTTTAGTGATATTACAAAATGATATTACTTGGGAAATTGAGTTTGGGATAATTAGGTTTATTGAGGATGAAGCGAAAAATTTGAAAAATCAGTTATTTTGAAGAAAGATGTTAATGTTCTACTTAAATTTCATAGTATCGTACATAAATGAATTATCAAATTTTGGAAACACATGTGCAGGCATAAAGTTCCACAAACGCAACGTGCGAATAAAATTTAATGTCTTCATTTTTCAATTATAAATAAATTTTTATTTTTATTAGATGATTGTATTTTATTTTTAATAAATTCTTGGAAGATGTCACTCAAGAATTTTAGTATCTCTCACCTTTCATCTTTGTGTATTAAAAAGTACGAAAATAAATTTCTTATCACATCCAGATATTGTTGTTTTAAAGATAGAATAAAAATTTATGTACAATAAATTATGTTTTCATTATTCAACAAATGGTATTAAAATATGTCAATAATTTAGTTTTTATTGGTATAAATTATGATATATCTTGGATATATATTGGAATAAAAAATAGTTCCAAAAATTCTATTTATAAACTTAGGGCTTAAAGTTAATATTTAAGGTTTCAAAGATGTTTAGTATTCAAAAACTGAATTTTTTTATCTGGATGTAATATAAGTGCATAAAATACTATGTAGGAATTGTCATTTTCTTATATTTATATAATCTTTTCATAATCTTTTGGTTATATTCTTTTTGTTCTTAATATACGAAAGTTAACATAAAAATTAATATCTTTATTTGTTCTTTCAAGCTCTTGGCCAAAAAACAATCAAACATTTTATACATGTAGTTTATAAAAATTTTAACAAACATAATTTAATTTTAATACCAATAAAATGATTGAAACAAATTTTATTCTTTCCCAAATTGATATTTTGTACATATTTTTTAAAATTTTTTTAACATATTACTTTTATAGCATTGAAAAAGGCCAAGAAAACTTAATTTTAGTACATTAAAATTAAAGTTTTCATTAAATAGTTTAAAAGTAAAGCTTAGAGAGCGAAAAACAAAATTTGAAAAAACTTAACCATATTAAATAAATTTTAAAATTTAAATCAATTGATTTAAATCAATTTGATTCGTTTAAAAAAAAAATTTTCATAAAAACTTTTTCAACTTTATTAATTTTAATTTTCCAAAAAAAATTATTATAATGATTATCGTAATTTTTTAATAAACTTAATTTACATCAATATAACCTTCATTCTAGGTTATTTTCATTAAAAACATTTAAAAAAAAAAATTTTAAATAAAAGTGATTTTAAGAACTCTTTTTTTCTATATAAACACCAAAAGATTTTCCTTTTCTTTTTTTTTTATAAAATAAAAATAATTAAAAAGGAAAAACAAAAACAAAAACTCCTTAAAGTTTTATTTATAAAAAAAACGTACATAAATTCTTTTATTAAAAGTAAAATAAATTAAAAGAATGCATACATATATATATATATATATATATATAACATATACCCTTAATCACTTGAAGAAGTTTTTTTTTTTTTTTAAGAACCCTTAATTCGATAAAGTTGTTTAAATTTCACTTATATTGAAAAACCTTCAATTTTTCTTTTTCGAAAAGTTTTAAAAAATTTCTTACAATTTTTCATTAAAAATTTCTTAAATGTCTGTAGAAAATAAACTTTTTTTTTTTTAAACTTTTAAGAAAAAAAACCAAAAAATTTGGAAGTGAAAATAAAAAACAAAAAAAAAAAAAAACATAGAATGACAAATCAATTTTCTGTAAGAAACTTATTTAGTAGTCATTCACACATCACAAGAAAAATGAGTATACATTAAAAAATTTTGAATAAATAATAATAAAGTACAAAAGTAAGATCCTTAAAATCCTTAAGATTTGTAAAAAAAAAAGATTGAATTAAAAAAAGAAACTTTTTTTTTTACCATTATTATAATAACAGTAACAAAATTAAAATTCACAATATGGTAGGGTGAATAATTTTTGATAGTCACCGAGAAAAGAAGTGAAAAAGGATGTTGTGTTAATAAATAAAAAAAAAATCCTTGGGTTTAAACATGCCTATTTTTAGATAAATGTAATATGAGAAATTTATCAACACTTTTTAAATAGTGACAAAAGAAACAATTATTAACAAAAACTTATTGTATTATAGTGTTAGAGGTCAAATGGTTAATATTTAAAAATTTAATCGATTTTTTTTTTGAAATCTAACGAAAGAACTTTGAAATTTCTAATTGAAGTTTCTGATATTTTTAAATGGCCAAATAATTAAGTATTAGTATCATCGTTTTTTTTTTTTTAGTTTATTCGCCTGCCGCATAAATGTTCCAAGGAAATTTCACAGCTTTTTTTTGGCATGGCGATGTGTGTGGGATTCGAACCCACACTCCCTTTTTATACGCTTTTACCCACTAAACCACCGAAGCCTTATCATTATTTTTATTAACATTATATTCTTAAAATTCTTATTCCTTTTGCGAAGTATGAGATTTATGATTTATGAGCATGGAGGTATTTTTTTATAAGTTATATAATAACCGCTTGCAGCAACACAAAATATTAATATCACTTTTACATCTTTTTTAAATTTTAATTAAAACTTATTTTTAATTGTCATATTGTAAGAAGCATCTTATACTTCAAAAAATTTATAAGTTATTTGTAACACTGTGAGAGAACTGTAAGATTGCGCCAGTAACTGTGTCTTTTATAGAGTTTATGTTAAACATTTGAAATGCAAAATATGAACTAGCATCGAATAAACTCTTAAAAAAATCAGAATTTAATTACAATCTTTTAGTTATTCGCTTTCAAAAGTTTAGAATTCGACTTTATTAAAACTTTAAGGATTACAATTATATATTGAGAATCCTTTTGAAAAGATCGTATTATAATTTCGTAAAATGCAAATAATTTGTTTTAATTTCATAAAAGTTTAATAAAACGAGGAAGAATACAGTTGCCTTTGTCAACTCTTAGATACCCGTACAAACCGTTAGTATGTTCACAGCCTGTCACTTTGCTTACAATGTTATTTTTTTAATATTTTAGTATTTCAAAATAATTTGGGTGAATTTTATATTTTAACCTTCCATATAACGATTATCAATCCAAAACTTTTTCAAATATTCTATAGCACCATTTAATACTAAGCGGTAAATGTTTATTAAATTTACTAAGTACAAAACAGTAAATATAATTTTAAATATTATATTATATTATATTTAAATATTCCATTGACAGAATAATTTCTATAAGTACAATAAAATACATATATGTATGTAAATACGGTGCTATATAATATACATCTATATACTCTTATCATTCATTCACTAGTGACATATACGATATGTAAATAAACATGATATTATATAAGTATGTATATATATCAATATCATATAAATAAAAATTCTTCAAGCAACCGTTATGTTGTTTATTTATTTACATTTTTATGTACTAAGCATTATATCCTCAACAATTTCAAATTATCGAGTAAAATTTGTTAGAAAATTTGAAAAAATCAAGTAACACTTTCGTCAATTATAAAGTAACCCTATATTATTAAAAAAAGTTGTTAACAGAAATAAGAGTATAATGTTGAAGCTTTAATTTTTGTTTATTACTTGAAAAAAATTTTAACAGGTGTTCAAGTTACAGGTGTTTAAAAATAGGAAATTTTCAGTTTTTGACCCCTTACAGCTCCTAAACGGGGGGTGATAGAAAAAAATTTCTGAAATGACTCATACTAATTTTCAAAGATCTAATTTCTGTCAAAATTTCAAGTTTCCAACTTTAACTGTTTAGAAGATAGAAGGGTTAAAGGATTTTGCAAAATTTGAGTTTCGCATAACGGTAAATTAAGACACCGTATGCCACAAAAATATATTTATTGTATATATACTTTTAAAGCTAATAAAAGTAGTAATCGTTTGGCGTTTTCAAAATGAAGATATACCTTATACAACTTGTGCTATAACAATTTAAATATAGAGCTTTTTTGAACCTTTGGGGAGCTGTAGCTCCGTAACGGGTGGGGCTACAAAAAAAAGTTATTAAAAATAAAATTAATATTTTTGTGAGATCTATCAGCAGTTAAAATTTCATAGCTCTATTTCAAAAAAAATATCGGGATCTAAAAGTTAGGTGTTCGAGAGCTACCCCAAGTTTTGGTCCAAACTCAACCAAAAAAATGGAGAACCTACAAATTACTCCCAGAATATTTTGTGTAAATTTCAAGATTCTATCTTTCTTAGTTTTTGAGTTAGCGTGCTGACGGACGGACGGACATGGCTCAAAAGTTTTAGAATTTTTTTCTGATCCGATCCATACCTTTGAAAGTATATCTAGCTCGCTTATTTTGAGGTGTTACAAACGGAGGAGTAATTTTATTATACCCGATCCTATCGTACGGGTATAAAAATACACCATACATCTTTGTTCTAAGCTCTCCTGGCAACATCCAGAAACCTTCCACATTTCTCAGTTTCCTTTATTTATTTTTTCCCGAATCCTGAAATCAAACAGTACATGTTATCATGGGTGCTGACACTATATTTAGTTTAAAAGGGTGTGTTCACGCAAAGAAATTTTGCGCATTGATCTCATTGGTGTATTTCGAACAAATTTCCAGCTACCCTCGCCTCAAAACAAAATAAAACACTTTTTGGAATTTATGTTTTTATATTTTGACAAGTTAGTAACTAATAAATAAAGTTTAATATCACAAATTTCACTGAAATGACATCATAATTAAGATGAAATTTTCTAAATGACTTCTGAATATCAACAGACTTACCAATTATTATTAAAAAACTAATATTTAGAAGAACTAATTATTAGAAAAATATTTATCCGAATCTATCGCACTAGTTCTTGACATTAGACACTTCACACGCTCTTCTTACATGTATCATTTTTAACATTTAGTGTAGTCGAGAGTACACTAAAAGATTGACAGATAATCAAGTGCGATTACACAATTTAGTACACTATTTTCGAATGCACTAAAAAAAATTCGGAGTTTTTCGGAATTAATTTAGTGCGATTAGCTAGTATTTAGTGCGAAGTGATGTAGATTGGGACACAGCCTTAAAGTAAATTATTATAAAATAAATTTCGTTTAATTGTTCGATTTCAAAACAATAATATTCTATAACTACTGCAATAAATCATTTTCATTTAAAGTTATTCTATTCTTTTCATTTTATTATTCTCCAAACTATAAGATGGTAAAACATTTACTCCACTTTAAATATTAAAGTCATCCACAATACCACTATATTAATGTATATCGTTTACTTTTTTCCAAACATTTCTCTTCATTTGTTTAAAATCATAAAAGAAAAAACAAAAAAAAAAAAAAAAATTTGTAATTTTCAAAACAATTTCCACATGGAAAATGGAAAAATTTCATTGCCACAAAAGAAAATCAAAAAACAAAAAAAAAAATATAAAGAGAAACCACCTGTTTGTTATGAAGGCAATCATAATCAAAAAGTTTTAGTTATCCTTTACAGTTAGGAAATTTATCTTGTAACAACATTATAATATTATATATACATATAATATATATAATATTATATATATACGTACATAATATTATATGTGAATTTGAATGTGTTTAAATGTGCGCCTAAGGGCAAAAAGTTTAAGTCAAGAAAATAAACAATAAAGAAAATTTTAGAAGAAAATAATGTTATTATGTATTTTAATTTTGTCTTAAAAATTGGACGACAAAATTCAAAAGAAACATAATATGTATGACAAACATTCATACAAGCACATACAAGCTAATTCATACATTTATACATTTACAGTTAAGTAAAAGTAAAACTTTCAAATTATTATCTTAAAAATACTTTGTATAAAAGAATTATCTACAATGTTTTTTTAGTGGAAATTAAAAACAAAAAAAATCCAGAAACTTAAACAAAATTTACTTTCTGAACTGCTTAATTGTTTAAAAATAATAAATTATAAATCAAGCCCCACTGTTCTTCTAATTCTAGACTTTAAAAAGGATTTTCAATTCAACAGATAATGGAGTTTATTTTAAAGTAATAAGTGCATTCCTAGAGAAGTTCCGGGAAATGAAACTTTGTTCATTAACAATACAAAAAATATGTAGAAACGTCGATGTCAGGTTAAGTTTAATGTTGTCATACATAGGAACTCAAATAAAAAAGTAAATATTATTTGAATTTTAAATCTGAAACCGGACTATTGGAAATATTTTAGTGGTGTAATAATAACACTTAATTAACAGGTGGTGCATTCTTCCTTGCATGATTCAGCTAGAAAAGTTTAAGATTCGCCATTTTCAAATAGAATGTCAAGTAAATAAAAAATCTTTTCTTTCTTCAATAATTAGAAAAAAAAAAAATAATTTAAATATAAATAATAAATTAAATAAATAAATAAAAAAATTACTTACATATAATTGATTTATATTCAAAAAACATCTTTTAAAAATGTTACATCTTACCTGAAAATATAAAAGAAATACCTTTAGAATGTAAATTAAATTAACAAAAAAAAAAAAAAATAATAATACAGTGAGTTATAAAGAACAAAATGAAATTATTTCTTTACAATAAGTATATTTCTTCAATTTAAGGTTTTATTTGTTTGTATTAATTATAATTAATTTGTACATAAAAGCAAATATTGGGAATTGGCTAAATATATGTATTTTCTAAATATTTAAACTACAAAAAAAAACACTTACATTAATAATTTTACATCTCAAATGAAAGTTTATTTATTCTTTTAATCAAGAACAGTTTTCAATTCAATTTAATTTTTTTTAACCTATTTCTTATTAATTTCAACGTTTGGTGAGTTTTGCTCTAAGTTATGGAACAGCAAAGTATTAAAGAGAATGAATGGATGTAACGTACGAAGCTGACAACCGAAAAAATGTATGAAAGTTGTAACAAATCATATGGTAAAAAACTGAAGGTTGATGGGGAAACCAGTTTTTATGCGGTTTTCTAACATCCAAAATTGGATAAATCTTAAAAACTGACTTAATCGAAACAGTTTAAAATATAGTATAGTACGGTCTGATCATCAATAACCATTAAGAACATGATCAGCCACATCAAAAAATGAATCGACAGATAAAATATAAAAATATCAGTTAATATTGAACAATACGGAATCAGTTCCATGCCTTTTTATTATAGGGAAATTTATGAAATAATAATATTTTCAATATGTTTGTTTTTTTTATTTTTTATTCAATAAATTTTTTCTGTTTTCATTCCATTTATTTATTTTTAGCAAATTTTCACATAAAAGCCTATTATTATCCAGTTATTGATGATGAAAAGGAAACAAAACAACAAAAAAAAAAACAAACAGAGCATATAAATAAAGGATAATATTAAAAACTCCCAAAGGATATAATGTGTACCTATAATTTTTCTTTATAGTACATCTATATATATATATATATATATAATATATTTTATTAATATATATATTTTCTTTTTTCTTTAACACATGCAGATACAAATATATACGCACCATGTGTATTTTATATTGATTTTGATTGAATTTCCTTTTTCTTTTTCTCACTATTTTATAATTCCAGTATATCAGAATATAAACGTATCATTTACAATACAACACGTATCATTTAGTCAACTGAGTAGGAGTTTATCCAAAAATATTTATGCTAAATGATTTCAAAGGATCAAAAAAAAAAAAGGAAAAAACAAAAAAAAATGTTTTCATATAATGATTGAAAGACAATCAATTTTGAGCGAATCATAACAGAGATCCTATTATATTTTTTAAAAAATAAAAAATAAAATGTAAATACAAGTTGGTGGTACGTGAGGGACCAATATTAAATGAATAAAAAGTTTTTATTAGCATCATTAATATAAAGTAAATTTTATATTTCGTACAAAACCGTAAACATTTCTTTCATTTAACCTGTACACAAAAAATTGTAGAACAGTTGGCTCAATATTTTTATCATTTCTATATAGTTCTCATGATTTTAGTAATTAATAATATTAAAACCTTAAAACTGAATTAATAGTCGTATTCTACAGAGTTATATTATATATAAGTAATAAAGTCTTCAATAGTTAAAATCTATTATTAAGGTCCCTTTAAATGTTGGTATTAAAATTGTATATATATAAATATAACAATATCAAATGATTTGATGTTATCCAATAAATGCTACAAAATTTGAAATACCCTTTAAAATTTTACCGGCAATTTCGCTGTAGAAAGAAAATTATTATGCATTTTATGTTTAAAATTGGTTCAATGATTACTTTAACATATTATTTTTCTGTATGAACAATATGGGTGGTATAAATGTCAAATTGTGTTTGTAAATTTATATAATATTCACAAAAATAAAGGAGATAAATTATTAAAAATATTTTAATTTAAATATTTTTTTGATAACAACAACTTTTCGTGTTCAGAATTTAGAACCAGTAATTTTTTTGTAGAGATATTCACTAGGAAAAATGGCTAGTCTGATCGGGCACAAAAATTATACGAATTCATTTCTAACCTTTTCAAATATTTTAAAATTTGACAAAATTTATTCACTAGGTTTAAATCATTTGTGAGTCGAATTGTTTTGAAAGTTAGGATTTTCTTGAAAAGTATTACCTGAATTTAAATGCTACTGCAGTTTTGGACTTCATACTGATAATCCTTTGATTTTATGTTATTTTTCAAACTTTTCATTGTTTTTGACATTTTATTTTTTCATTACATTTACTCAGTAAATTTATTTATTATTTATGCCAAAAATATCCTTAACCATGTCTGAGGTTGTTGCCCTCAAAGGATTGCCTTGTAAATGATATTGAATGCTAGGTGTGGTTATAGAAAATTAATAGTTGTTGTTTAGAAGGAAGAATTGATAATTATCCTTACACCTAGATCCTGCAACTCCTTGTGCACCCCAACTTCATTAGACGCATACAAAAAAAAAATAATAATTTTTCAATTTTTTTCGTAATACTAAATTGTTTAGGGTTTTTCTTAATCTTATCTGAAGTTTAATAAGTTGGGGAATATGATTTTTTCCCGAATGCTGGTCACTAAAGGTTTAAAACTTAAAAGGAACGTAAAAATAATTAGTGTATGTATAGCTTCATTAAGAGGAAAGTAGCAAAGAGCTAGTTCTAATAATAAATAGGTACCTCAAAGCGAATTGTAAAAACTTTTTGATTAATATTTTAATTCTGACTAAACTTTATATAGCTATAATAATCTTTATGCGACCCAGTAACGAGACAAGAATTGTAATAATGAAGCTAATACTCGTATAATAATTGCCTATCACTTCCTGTACTGAAAGAAAAACATCAAAATAATTGTAAACTAAAAAAATTTTTGAATGTAACTTTATATTCTAATCATTCATTAATTGTCTATACATTTTAAAAAATCTGAATAAAACTAGAATTGAATGTAGATATTTTTAACAAAAACCAGAGAAAAGACAATTATTTTAAATGTTATAATTTTTAAATATCACTTTAATTTATTAAAAATTTTTATCTTTTAAATTGTCTTTTCTTTTTTTATGGTTCCGTTCCACTTTCACACTCCTATTCCATTTCTATTTATAAAACTGAAAAATACAATATAATGTTACTTAATACTTTGAAATATTCTAATGCTGTTTTTTTGTTTTTTGTTTTCTGTTTTTTTTTTTTTTTTATATTAAAATTAACAATATTTTTATTTATATACATATAACATTTTTTATATAATATGTAGACAATGTACCTATGTATATACATACATAAATGTTAAAATTATATAAAGGATTTTGATGGTAATATTTCATCAAAAGTCTACCATAAATTTTGATGTTCAAAAACGTTTCTAATATAACATAAATTTTATTTTCACCGTATACACATTCATACACATAATTTCAATACGATCCTTATATGTGTGTTTGTAAATATATGCATAAATTTAAACGACAGGAGTCAAATAAAGAAGTTTTCTAGGATATTATGAAAAAAAATTTGGAAGGATAATAATTTCTATTTGATTTTTGATATTTTTTTTTTTTTTGGTGATTTAAATTTTTTGTTTTAAATATTATATTTCTTTTGATTTACTTAATGTTTGTCTTTGTATTCAAATATTCAAATATTATGAGTCGAATTTTCATATATTGGTATAAAAAGAAAAATTAATGGCAACTGAACATCAATAAGGAAGAAGCGCAAACACATTAATATAAATGTATAAATCGATTTTAGAATTAAGCTAAAATCGTGATCTTCGGAGCGCCAAATTTTCATCAACATGTTTACTCAAACAAAATTTGATATCGTGAGAAAACAAATATTTTATAAACACCAAAAGTTTATTAGAAGTACAGTTTCGTCCTTGTTCAAATCTATTAAACTTCTCAGTAGATATAGAACTGAACCTTAGTTAGAAAACAGCTTCCAAAAAATCTCTATTTAAAAACTCTATATTAAAATTTAATTTAATAAAAAAGTATAACTTGCAGGTAACAAAACTTAACTTAAAATGCGAAAAAAATATAATTTAAGAAACTGATCTAAAAACTGATCTGATTATATTTAAAAAAAACAAAAAACTTCACATTTAGTGCTACAAGTAGGAAAACTATATTTGCTCTGCAAATAACAAAAAATTCGAGTTCACCTAAACAAATTTGATATAATGTTTAACTGTTAACTGTTATAAATAATATAAGTTGTACAATTAATAAAGCGCAAAATTAGAATATAGACAAGTTAAAAATAAAAGTAATTAAATACGAGTATTTTCATATACTATTTTAGTGATACAAAAAAAATAATAAGCAACACAATATTAAATATTAGATATAACCCCCTTTTACTTCTTCGTTCCTTAACCTACTCTCCTACGAAAAAAAAATAAAATACAAAACAAAAATAGTAATAAAAAAATAAATTGAAAAATATAATTTGCATACTTTTAGGATAAAAACGATTTTTTTTTTTCAGTTTTAAATTACTGTTTTAGTAATAACGGTTTAAAAAAAAAACCTGTATTTTTTTTTTACTTTTATTCCCTTTGTTTTTAAAATAAGACGTGATTCTTTTAAAGTATAAAAATTATTTATCTTTAAGTGAAAAAAAAAAGATTTTTTTTTTTTTTTTATTTTCATTTAAAAAAAACAAAGAAAATAAAAAATAGAAAATCAGTTAGAAGTGACGTCAAAATATAAAATGGAAATAAATAAATAAGCCAAGTAAATAAAAGAATAAATAAATAATAGAAATATTATCTATTTTTTTATTAGAAAAGTTTTGTTTTATTTTTTAAAATTTATTACAAAATCAAAAAAGAAAAAGTACAGTTAATTTAAATTAAATTGCAAAAAAAAAAAAAATAAAATTTTAGGAAAATTTATTAGAAAAATCATATTATAATATGATACTTAAATTTATTACTTAAATTTATTACTTACAAATATTTTACTTAAATTTAAAACTAATTTAACATATTTTGTAATATTATTTTTAATAATGCTTTTGTTTCGTTCTTTTAATTTTAACCTTGACCGATGTCGACACGTGCAGCTTTTCTTGATTTTTATTTGTTTATTTCTGTTGTTCGCCATTAAAAAAATTGTAATTGACAATTCTGACCCAGATATTTGACAATTTTCTATATTTTAAATTAACTAATATATTCTTTTAATAAAAAATCAATTAATGCTTCAATTTTTTTTTTTTTTTTATTATAAAACATTAAATTTTATAGAACCGGAGGAAAATATTTCAAACCAAAGTCTTCAGTTTTCTATTTATTATCTTGGTTAAAAATTACGTGATCCAATTAAATGTTTATATGTATATATATACATATATATAATAAGTACACAATAATTAATTACAAAAGTAATTAAAAACAATCAGAAATCAGAAAGCAGATAAGTAATGTTAAATGTTATATTATAACATGTCTGTTAATATATATTTATATATTATAACGTTTGTTCATCTTCTCAACCCACTTATATTTAAAACTATTTATTGTTTATTGATCTCAAAAGACTCGTATATATATATGTATATATAGCATGTGTATATAGGATCATTAAAAAAAATTAAAATATAATAATAATATTGGAACTTAATTCAATTAATGAAACAAGCTATTGACATAACTAATTGTTATATTTTAAATACAAATTATATTATAAATAATATAATAATTTTATTGAAACAAATTTAATGAAGTAAAACTCTCTATTTAAAAGATATTAAAATTTGATTAAAAATAAATTACATGAAAATGTCAACAAATTTAATGATTATTGATAAAATACGTTTTTCTTTTTTAAATAATTCCAGTGAAATTGAAAAACCAGGATTTTATAATATAATATGTTAGAATATAATTACATTAAATAAGGTTAATTGATTTTTTATAAAGTTAAGTAAAAGATAACAGAAAATTGAAAAAAAAAAAAAGTAATTTTAAAATAATTAAAATATTTTAAAGATATTGCATGTTATATCAATATTGAAAATTCATGATTAAAAGTTCTAATATCTAAAATATTTAAATATCGGATTGCACTGAAAAAAATTCAGTATAATAATATCCACTTTAACTCTCGAACAAACTGAATAATTGGCCAATCCAGAAGGAGATTTAAACAAGGCAGAATGTAAGCCAATGGTTTTTAAAGGCGCACATTTCCAAAAGCCAATACAAACCAAAATGGTTATAACTGTGACTTGCATTAAAATTTAAAAATTTTCTAAGAATTTCATATAATAAGAAAAAATGTGAAAAATAAATAAACACTTTCATCAATTTTAAGGGATTTCTATACATAATTAAGAAAAACCATTAAAACATGTAAAATTATAAAGTTGATGCTTTAATTTTTGCCTTTTATTTTGAAAATGCCTAAGTTACAGGTGTTTTTAAATAGGGAAATTTAAATCTTGAGTCTCAATAGTCCAGGGGCTGATACAAAAAAATTTTCTTTGGAAACTTATACTACTTTTTTATTATCTCAAACTTTCAAGTCTCTATCTAATAGCGTGTCGAAGTTATAAAGGACGAAAAATGAAGCATGATTTTCATAACGGTAACTTTAAATATAATAAATTGTAAAATATTGCATAGTTTTGATATTGTTTGATAGAGGTAAAAAAAAGTCCTGTTGAATGGCGTTTTTAAATTGAAAAATGTTAACCAGAACCTGAGATATACACATTTAAAAATAGAGCTTTTTAGCACATTTCCAAAAAAATTTTGAAAAAATGTGCTTATTAGTTTCACTCTGTCCGTCCGTCCGTCCGTCCGTCCGTCCGTCCGTCTGTTTACAAAACTTCTACACCGTTAAAGATAGAGAAAAAAAATTTTAACCATAGGTAGGTCTCATAAAAAAAATAATTTTGTGGAACAACTTTTTCATGTAGCCCCCCTCATTACGGAGCTACACCCCCTCAAACTTTGAAAAAGCCCTATTTTTAAATGCATATATCTTATGTTCTGCTTAAGATTTTTTCAATCTGAAAACGTCATTCGACAGGTATTTCTTTTATCTTTGTAAATTAATATCAAAATTATACAATTTTTTTAAATTTAGTATTTAAATTTACCGTTATGTGAAAACCAAATTTTGCATGATTTTTCTACTTTCATAACTCCGGCACGCTTCTAGATACAAGCTTGAAATTTTGAGGCAAGAAAGAACTTTTAGAATTAGTATAAGTTTGCTCAGAAAATTTTTTCGGACCACCCCCTGTTTATGAGCTATTAGGGCTTAAAAATTGAAAATTTTTAAACACCTGTAACTTAGGAACCTGCACACATTTTACTTCTGCAAGATGTAAAAATTAAAGCTACAATAATATATTTTTACGTGTGTGAAAGGTTTATTTTAATTGTAAAGGGTTCCAAAGTTGCAGCTCTTCAAAATTGTAAAAAAGCCCCATTTTCAGATGTATATATCTCGGGCTCTGCGTAATAGTTTTGCAATCTAAAACCGGCAGAAGATCGAAAATTTTATTATCTATATAAAACAATATCAAAATTATGTAATATTATGTAATTTACGATTTAAATTTACCGTTATGTGAAAACCACATTTTGCATGAAATTTCTTTTTTCATAACTCCGGCACCCCTTTAGATAGGAACCTGAAATTTTGAGACAAGAAAGAACTTTTAGAAGTAGTATAAGTTTCCTCAGAAAATTTTTTGGTAACGCCCCCTCTTTAAGAGTTATTACGCCTCAAAAATTGAAAATTTGCTATTTTTAGACACCTGTAACTTAGGCACCTGTAAAAACTTTTCTTCGGCAAGACATAAAAATTAAAGCTTCAATAATATATTTTTACGTGTGTTAACAGCTTTTCTTAGTTATATAGGATTCCGGACTTACGGCCCCTCAAAATCTCAAAAATGTCCTATTTTCAAGTTTTTTCTTATTACATGAAATTTTCAAATTATTGTGTAAGCCACACTTCTAAACAATTTGTATTGAGTTTTGGAAATGTGCGCTTTTAAAAACCGTTGGTTTACATTCTACCTTGTTTAAAGTAAGAGGGACTGTAACAATGTTTTTTATGAGATCTATCTATGATTAACATTTAATTTCTATATTTTTAACGGTGTAGTAGTTTTGTAAACAGACGGACGGATTTTTTTTTTGGAAATGTGTGAATTACTATTAGCATTACTTACATAATCATAAAATTCAAAAGCGAATATGAATAACATTAAGTTTATCTTTGACATTTTAACGTTAGAAACTAGCCAAGCTAATAACTTCCACATTTTTAATAAACAGTTAAACATTATGTTTAAATTAATAATATGTGTTTTATACAAAAAAAAAAAAAAAAGTTAGAAACCTAATTAAAATATACTATAATCTAATTTTAAAATTAAGTTCTTACCACAAATTAAAATCTTTTTAAATTTTTGTTTAAAAAAAAAACTTATTTTCTCAATATTTATTAATAAAATTTCGTTCTAAAAATAATTTCTCATAAAAATTTTTTTTTTTTATTTTGGTTGATATAAAAGAAAACTATGAATAATTGGCATAATTTTTTTTATGTTTTCGTAATTTTTTTTTTTTTTTATTTTTTTTTTTTTTTTTATTTATTTAAATTGTGTTATTAAAAAAGAATTAATTAAAGCTTGCACAATATACATATCTAATTTTTTTTTTTTTTTTTGTATCCTTAATAATTTTTCTTATTTTTTTGAACTCGTCTAAATTTCATGCATAAATATTTTCATATTTTGTCAGTTTTTTTGGCTATAAAATAAATTTTTTTTCTTATTTTAAGTTTCCAATGGGAAAATTTTTTCATTTGCATTTTGATTGCTTTTCATATCATTCATCTTCAATTTTTTATATAAGAAAACCCAATAGAATCCCTTAAAACATAAGTAAATTTATTACCCTCGATTTTCTTTCATAAAAAAAAAAAAAAAAAAAACAAAAGAAAACAAAAACAAAAATCAAATAGACCATGTCAATATAATCATAAAATAACGGAATATATACACCGAGATAACAAGATGAATTTCTTCTCTTTCCATTTAAAAATTTCCAGTACTTCATCTTAACTATATACATATTTAATATATTATATGTATATGTATATATACTCAATCTTTATTACATAAATGAAAAATTTGACATTTTACTGATGATGAAAACTTTTATAATAATAATAGCAACAATGACAACATGTTGACAAACTACATATAATATAAAAAACATATATATATATGTATGTGTATTAACCAAATAGCTAAAGAAATCAACCAAATAATATGATGTGACATCATTACTTTTTGTCATCTGTATAAGGAAAAACATTATTTTTCTAATATTTTCCATATGGTGATAATAATTTGCAAAAAAAAAAAAACAAAAAAAAATTCTTACACCCATATATAACTACATACATATATACATATAAATAAAGGATAAAGTGTAAATTTTATAAATTTAAAACTTATTTTACTATTGGAAAAGTTTTTCAAAATGATTATATTATGGATATATTCATGAAACAAAAAAAAACTTTTAAAGAGTTTTACAGAATAATTTTGGTTAAAAATTATAATAATGATTAGGTGAGTTTTAAATTGACAAAAATTTGATTGGATTGAATTTAAATTATCCATAAATTTTGTAATGGTAAACTCATTTTTAATTGTGATGATTTATGAATAATATGATTATTAAAATGTATAACCTTTAGAAAAACTCAAGAAGATTTTATAATACATATATACAAAAACAAGAATTAGAGCTTTTTTTTCAGGAGTAGATGGGAATCATATAAAGATACTACATATAGGAGTGAAACTTGCATGAAGTACTCTATGAATGTTTTGGAACTTTAACTCACTAAATCAGTTCACTTTAGAGAATAGTAGATTATATGTCCTTTAGTACTAATAATGTGCTCCTTGGTCAAGCGAAATAAATATTATGAAATGAAGATTGGTTTTAAATTGACGAGAATATTGAAAAACAAAGTTGTTAATGTTAACCTTCAATCTTTGAATGTTGTATATATTCTCACCAAGAAATTTAGTTTCATTCATTTGGTGATTTATTTAATGTAATTTAAAAGTATATTTTATACTATAGTAATATATTTAATTTAACAATTTTTTAATGATTCGAAAATGTTAACTTTTTATTTTTGTCTTAAAAATGATCTGTATCTAAAAGTATTACTTATTTTATATCGAATATAAGGTATAGTTTTAAGAAACTAATCTTGAAAATAAATAAAAAACCTACCTATACCTAAAAATGATTTATAGAAAATTACATTTTAACCTATTAAAGCTGTATTAAAGATGTATATGTAACTTTGAAACACATCCACTATTGATTTATTTAAATCTTACTGAATTAAATGGATAAATTAACCTTATTTATTCTTAACGTAATTGTTTGGATTAAAAGATCATAATCAAAAAGAGCTTATATATGTTTCTTACTAGAAATTTTTCAATGATTTTCATCTATACAGCAACCAGATTATCTCGATTCACTATTTTAATTGGTACCCTAAAAATAATGTCCCAAAAACCCAGACCCAGAAAGATGGAAAAAGAAACATATGTATATCTTTTTCAGAAATCCTTAAAATAATTAAAAGGGATAATTATAAACTTATAATTAGTTGTTTATATACTTGTGTATATGTAACACAGATAATTAGGAAGGATTTTATGATTGATTACAAAATTAGGCTTTTACCAGCCTATTTGTAACAGATATGTTTATAGAAGATTCTTACTATATTAGGTATAATAATAAAAATCATACAGTTTTGAGAAAGAGTATTAAAACAATGTGTTATTACACAAAAGTTTTTTATGATAAAAAGAAATTCCTTCATTTCGGCATTCGGCATTGACTTCATTTACTTTTTTATTTCGGCATTGTTACTGTTTTAACATGGTAATTAGGTCAAATGTGAAAAAATTGTGAGAATTCGACTTTATTTCCTAATTAAATTAAAATCGAATCGATCTTATTTCTAGGAGCATTATTTTTGAGCATCCTTTTAACTTTTGAAGCTTCATCGCGTCTGATTCCTTATGAATCTAACTTCAATATAATATATAACAGTTATCAGTATGAAGTAAAGTACTAAACCCAATTGAACGTATCATATATATATATACATATATATACAGCAACGGAATCCTTAATTTTATTTACTTGTAGTAAATAATTATAAACTTTCTTTAATCCCATTTTGATAAAATTAATTTTATTAGATTTAAAATTTTTTTTTTATTTATTATTAATTAATTTTATGTTGTTATTAAATTAAACCAAAAAATGTGTCAATACAATACGGAAATTTTCATTTTTAATTAATTTTCTGTTGAACAATATAATTTTTAAGATTTTATTGATTAATAGCTATTGATAAGTCTTATTAATTGCTTTAAAATTTTATATAAAATAATCTTCACGTATTTTATGGAATTTTGAAATTTAAATAACAATTTATCATTAATTAATATCTAATAATAATTTGTAGGAAGCGAAATAAATCCCAAAAGGAAATCAAAATAACAATGTGTACTATTAAAACTGCGGAAAATTCTATTACAGAATTAAAATTATGTCATGTTTTTAGTTTTTTTGTTTTTATACGGTATCCAAACTCTAGAAAAAGATTCTTTTATACACAGTTATTAATAAGGAAGAGTTGGAAGGTAAAAAGGAAGCGAACATGTATATGGTCTTTTTAAAAAGTTGCAAATTAGATAATGGACCATTTCAGACAATACCAGACGGCAACACTTATCTTAAAAGCATGTTTCACATTTTATGAGTTTTCACATTAATAGAGTTTCGATAAACAGTTTAAAATCACCCAGAAGTTTCCATGGTTTAAAAATAAGTCCTTGTAGCTTTCATAGTGTTGCGTTTGAATTGTTTAAAGGGATCTATGTATTATTGTTTTTCGTTCAACAGAACAAATGTTATTACCAAGAAGATATCTATAAAAGATAGATAATGCTAATATTTCTATGTATCTTAATAGGAGAAATGGCTACCTAATTAATTGGGTCGCCAATTAGGCATTAATTTCAATGACATTAAAACTATTAAAGAAAAAAAGTTAAAAATTCAAGAACAAAAATGAATTTCACCTAAAATATGGTTTTTTAAGTTGCTATTGAAAGTTGAATAGAATGGTTATAGAAAGCTATAGCTTGAATTGGATATAGTTTTACTTGTTATTACCAAGTTCAATCCTATCTTTTATTTTTTTAAATTTTTGTTGCTTTGTTGTTTACTTATCATTACCAAGTTCTATGCAACCATCCTTTAATTTCATACTAGCTTTCACAGGGTAGCCATTTAGCTTGTATATTTTTTTGATCTATGACATCTAAGTTTTTTTTTATTACACTAAAATTAGTTAAACTTTCATATATCCGTTTGTGGTTGTAAAATTATAATTAGATATAATTCACAACATGTATTTTTTTTTCGTTTTCTTTAAACCCATTTATATTTTCATAATAATTTATAGAACATTTCAAAATAGAATCTATGGTGCAATACAACTCAACCCAAGAACTCATTATAAAAGGATATTCATTTCATTTACGTTATACCATTTCTATATTATTTGATTTTTATCGAAAAACAAAAAAAAATGACATTTCCTTTTTTTTTTTTTGAAATTTTTATCTTGGCAAATTTATAGCCAAAACAATTTACCACAATTTGTAATAACACCACTGAAACAACACCGTCCTTTTCTTGGAAATATTGTAAATATTTAATAACCTTAAAATTAATGCTTAATAACATTCCAATTTCACCTTATTATTATTTTAATTATAATATTGAAACCATTTTATTTAAAAATCACTATCAACATCATTATCATTATTATTGTAACAGCCTTTGGTAATGGTTTTTTTTTTTTAGATACTGCTCTTCTATTAGACAAATAAAAACTGTACGTACGTATATCTACTGTGAAAAATGGCACAATTCATAGAAAACAAGAAAAGAAAAACAAAAAGAAAACATTTTTGTCCCCTATTAAATATTTATTTATCTTTTCATTTTTTTTTTCACTTATATTTCACCTTTAAAAATAAATTCAGGAACTCTATTTAAGTCCCTTAAAATGAGAATTTTGCTCATCAAATAAAATCTACAGTATCTAGCAAAACATTTAAATTTACTATAGAATGAAACAGAAATGAAACAGAATAACTGCATTGCAAAAAACAGAGACCCAACACAAAATGAACGGTATATTAAAAAAATATTTAAAAAAAAAATCTTCGAATTAATAGAATTGTTTTCAACTTATAAATAGAATACAAGGAGATAACAAATATGAAACATGATATAAGATAAATATTTTCTAGAACAAAATACATACATAGGTGTTTAAAAGATAAAATTAAAACTTAATCTTAATCTTAACAACGAAAGTAACGGTAATTTCTTTTTTAACACAGAAATTATTAATTTTGGGAAAACCAGGCTGGAAAATTTTTTTCTATCGTTCATGGGTTTTTGAACATCTCCGAAAAAGACAAAACAGTTTAAGAGTTTTTGTCTTCTACTGTTTCTACAGCTATTTTTATTATTTAATTACCAACCAGAAAAAGGAAAACATGACAAAACTTAAGCAAAAAAAAAAAAAACATTAAAAATGATTCAAAAATAACTTTGTGATTTAATGTTTCGAATCTTTAAACACACATTTTTCTATATAGATAATAAATGTCTATATATTAAATGTTTAATAACAACAGGTATATATATATATATATACATGCATAGATATTACATAATATATATATGTAATCATTACAGATTTTTTAACAAAACAAGAAAAAGGGATGAAATTTTACGTAAATATTTAAAGATTTCAAATAAAAAAAAAAAAAAAACGTAAAACGTAAAACATAGATTTAATGTAAAATTAATTATTTTTGATGATTACATAATATAAAAGGAAATTAAGTCAATTAATTTTATTTAAAAGGAAATAAATGATTTGTGATAGAATATATTGATAAATGATATATTTATATATAGGTATAGGTATTAGATATTATTATTTTTAATAGAAGTTAATTTTGAATTAAGTTAAGTGTAAATAATTCAAAATTAGGATCGCAGATTTTATATTTTATGTTAAAAATTTACATTTAAGATTTCTTAATAAATCACATATAGTCCTTGTTAATCATTATTAAATAAATATTATTATTTTTTTTATTTTATTTTAATAGGAGTCCAAACATTGTCTAAAGAATGAACATTAAGTAGAGATAAAAGAGAAATTAATTCTAAGGAGTACAGAGTTACAACAAAAACAAAAAGGTTCAGTATTTTTCAAATAAAAAAATTAGTACATACCTATACCACTTCTATTTTTTTAAAATTAAAAGGTAAATTGAAGAAACAATAGTAAAATTAATTTTGTTTTACAGAACAATGGGCCGATAAAAGGGTAAATGAATAGAACCTTAAAGTTTTACATTACATACATTAAATAGAAATTCAACATTTTTGAAATTTTTTTTTCGTTTAATAATTCTCTTTTCAGATCAAAGATTTATTATCAAAAAAATTAAAACAATCAGTTCTTGGAATCATAAAAGTTTTTGATATAAGCATATCTAAGCTAACAACGAAGTCTAACATTTCCAACCAAATGAATCAAAAGTATATTTCCATATTTAGAACCAATGTCTTTATACCCGTACGATAGGATCTGAACACCTAACTTTTAGATCCCCACATTTTTTTTGAAATAGAGCTGTGAAATTTTTACTGCTGATAGATGTAACAAAAATATTAATTTTATTTTTAATAACTTTTTTTTGTAGCCCCACCCGTTATGGAGCTACAGCTCCCCAAAGGTTCAAAAAAGCTCTATATTTAAATTGTTATAGCACAAGTTGTATAAGGTATATCTTCATTTTGAAAACGCCAAATGATTATTACTTTTATTAGCTTTAAAAGTATATATACAATAAATATATACTTGTGGCATTCGGTGTCTTAATTTACCGTTATTTGAAACTCAAATTTTGCAAAATCCTTCAACCCTTCTATCTTCTAAACCGTTTAGGTTGGAAACTTGAAATTTTGACAGAAGTTAGATCTTTGAAAATAAGTATGAGTCATTTCATAAATTTTTTTTGTATCACCCCCCGTTTAGGAGCTGTAAGGGGTCAAAAACTGAAAATTTCCTATTTTTAAACACCTGTAACTTGAACACCTGTTAAAATTTTTTTGAAGTAATACACAAAAATTAAAGCTTCAACATTATATTCTTATTTCTGTTAACAACTTTTTTTAATAATATAGGGTTACTTTATAATTGACGAAAGTGTTACTTGATTTTTTCAAATTTTCTAACAAATTTCTTCAACAAATTTTTTCCATTTTGTTTTACTCGATAATTTGAAATTGTTGAGGATATAATGCGTAGTACATAAAAATGTAAATAAATAAACAACATAACGGTTGCTTGAAGAATTTTTATTTATATGATATTAATATATATACATACTTATATAATATCATGTTTATTTACAAATCGTATATGTCACTAGTGAATGAATGATAAGAGTATAGATGTATATTATATAGCGCCGTATTTACATATATATATGTATTTTATTGTACTTATAGGAAATTATTCTGTCAATGGAATATTTAAATATAATATAATATAATATTTAAAATTATATTTATTATTTTGTACTAAGTAAATTTAATATACATTTACCGCTTAGTATTAAATGGTACTATAGAATATTTGAAAAAGTTTTGGATTGATAATCGTTATGTGAAAGGTTAGAATCTGCTTTTGAAGAATGTACATATAAACATATAGTTTGAATATATGTACAACCCATAGTTCTAGAAATTATAAAATTCACCCAAATTATTTTAAAATACTAAAATATTAAAAAAATAATATTGTGAGCAGAGTGACAGGCTGTGAACATACTAACGGTTCGTACGGGTATCTAAGAGTTGACAAAGTCAACTGTATTCTTCCTCGTTTTTTTTTAACTTTTCCAGTCTAAAATAATTGAAATTTTGAATTTGGTTTAATAAACAAAGTTGTCCATAAAACTTAATAGACTTTTAGAAAGGGTATAGGTTAAGGTGGCTGCCAAAAAGGTTCATTGTGATAAGTGAAATTGTCTAAGACCGTATTTGGTCCATTGTGATAAGTGAAAGGGTATAAGAACAGTTAATAACTCGATACCTTTAAATTAATTTAGGCAGGACTAGATGTGTCTGAATACATTGTAAATCTATACATTGATTCGAGATTCTATATTACAAATGCTACTTGTATATCAGTGAGAAAAAAGATGATTGATTAATCTGAAGGAGAATAATGTTACAAATTGGATCAAACAAAATAGAAAATGAGTCATGTTTAAAAAATCAATTTAGTCTTCTATTTTCCATTATCATATACCATTTGTGATTCCCACTATTGTATAGAAAAATAATTGTTGGTATTTTCCTAAATATAATAATTGTTTATTTTAAATTGAAAAAAATAGAAATTATAAACATTAAATTGTTGTTTTCTGCTTTATTTTTCTTTTAACAATATTTTAATGTTATTCTAAAATTTAATATAAATATTTTTAAATTATTGCAATAATTTATAAGTATATGTAATTAATTAAATTAAAATTAGAATATCCGATTGCAATTTAAATAATATATTAAATAAAATATATTTTTACAATTGAATAAATTCAAAAAATTCATTTTCACACATTTGGTTTTATAATTTTATTTCATTATTTTTTTTTTTTGGTTTTAAATAATAAATCATTTATGCAATGAAAAATTTGACATTTTTAAAACCAATATAAAATAACCGAACCATAATGAAATATACAAAAAAACATAAACCAAAAATATTACCTTACTTTTAATGTAAATTAAACTTCACTTTATGTATTTTCTTACAATTTATAAAAATTTTCTAACTAAAGTATACATTTACATAGACCTGCAGATACAAACTTTCAAATTTTACGAGACAAGAAGAATCTCAAGATTAATATGACAACCTGTAAATATTGGTCTAAAGAACAAGTTAATGTATTCATGAACTGCAGATGGTTCAATACAAGAAATTGCGTTGTACTTAGATACCCATTATTATAGAGCTAGAGAAATAATTTTTGTAGATGTTGCTAAGATGTACAACAATCAATTGTTCATATTTTGTGCGAATATTCAGCTCTTGCACTCAAAAGGAAAAAATTATTGAAAGAATAATCTTTATATAATGTTTTCACTTTTTCACAATATATAATCAATATACATCGTAAAAACCTCACAATGGTTTAATTAGGACATCACAGATCGAAGATCAGTATAGCTCTCTCTATCTATCAATGTTATCTAATAATAATGGGATAATATGTAGAAAAAAATTTTAATTTCTACGAGACATTGCTTCGATCATTTTTATGATAAAGAAGTAAATTTATAGAACGTACACATAAGGAGGTCCATGGATTTTGAGAAAGAATGAAATATTATTTGGGTACTAATTAGAAGGATAAAACTTTATCCGACAGATTTTACTAAATTTTAAAGTTAACTATTTAAAAGTTCAATAATTAAATTTTCTATTCTTACATAATGTAAAAGAAATTATTAATTGTATTATATATATTTTGATATTTGATCTAACTAATCAGATTCATGCTTATTACATTTAGTTTTCTTAATGAAAAATTAGAATTAAAATAAAATTTTCTAAATTCAAAATTTAAAGTAGACATAAAGTGAATTTATTGTGCTGTGAATCTTAATAATTTATAGTTAACTATAAACTTATTTTATAAGTAATTACTCTTATATGTATATAGAAAATCAAAATAATCTGTAAGAGATATTCTATGATATGCATCAGCATAGTTCTAAATGTATAAACGCCCTTGTAAAACACTTTAAATATTTTGAAATGAATTATTTAGAATTTAATTAAAATTAAATAAAAAAACTACCTAAAAAAAAACTACCGTAAAACTACCTAATTTTAGTACAATCTTAAAATATTAAACTTGAAATCATTTTTCAAAAATAATATTTCATTTTTGTAATATTTTATTATCTTAAATTAATTTATTTTTGTACCTTATTCTTATGTAGTTTTAAATTTATATTTTTGTTTTAAATTTGGGAATTTAATTTCATTCATAAAAAAAAATTTTTTTGGGGCCTCGTTGGCCTAGTGGGTAAGAGCGTATAAAGTACGCTGTAAACACCGACAAAATGTGGATTCGAGTCCCACACACGTTGTAAGAGTTAATACCCCTTACGACATTTACAGCTAAGCCTTAAAAGGAAAGACTGTGTAATTTCCTGTTCTTATTTATGTGGCAGAGAAAGGCACTAAAAAAAAAAAAACATAATAATAATAATTTCTTAATTAAAATATAAGGATTCAATTTAAATATCTTTCTCAATTAATTAAATTCTAAGCGAAATTGCGCTAAAATAAAAAAAAAAATACATTTTATTATCTAGATTCATAATTACATTTTTGTTGTTATAACTTTACTAACATCTTTTTGCACATAATTTTATCTTGACACTTAAAATAAAACGCAATGCAATTAATAGTTAATAAAATTGTGGAAAATTTTTAAAATTTATAAAATCAATATACAAAAAAAAAAAAAAAACCAAAAAAATATCAAAAATTTATTTATAATTATTAGAAAATTTGTAAATTCCAAAATCATTATTATAATGAAATGCAGTTAAATAGTTGGTATTGTAAATTATAAGTAACAAAACATTAATTTCATTCAGATTTTTTTCCCGTAAGTTTGGTAGCAGGTGAGTATTAAACCTGCTAGAAAAAAAAATTTAAACGAAGAAATATTTTATCCCAGTAAAAATTTGACAGTTTCAAGAAAAATGTTTGACATTTATGTAACGTCATAATAAATGTGTGTTTATTTTATTTACTACAAAATCATCAAGAAGTATAAATTGAAATTATGGATCAACTTTTTAAAAATAAAGATTTTTCTTCTAGTTCTAAGGAAGAAGAATTAGAAATTTATCTGGAAAAGGAAAGAAATAGTGAAACTTATTTTCTTCCAAGTTTTGGCGCATAGTAATTTATTTGCATAGTTACTGTTATAGTTAAATCCCACAAAATAGGCCTCACTTTAACTAAAATAATTAGCTTTCTATTTCGGTGTTTATGATAGCTACCTTCACATTTGTATTTTTCACCTTCAAAATAGAATTATCTTCAACATTCGTTTCTTTAATTACCTCTAATTCCAAATACTCTTGAAAATTATAAGTCCTCCTCAGTTCTCACCTTTATTTATTTTGACACTCAAAATTTATAAAAACAGCTCTAAACACGTCTGGTCAACATGACATTTGCTGCAAAAATAAAAATTTATCCGCCTAGGTAGATAAATCTTAAGAAAAAAATGACAGCCGTACTTTCTACTAGTTGAAAGACTTTTTTTTCTAGCAGCTGAGTACTGAGATGCGTACTACTTGCTGGAAAAATTTTTAGATTTCACAAATGCGAGAAAACTTTTGATAGAAATTCCATACAAATAGTTTTTTTTTTGAAGGTGAGTACTAGTTGCATACGAAGCTTAAGGAGCGGTGTTTTATTGCAGACGGTAAATTTTCAAAATACATCAAGAAATCGTAAATCCTCTACACATGTTGTGTGACAGTTTTATTATTACATGTTCCAAAAATCAAAAAAAAAAAATTCTTAAAGCGTTTAATTTTCTATGAGTTCATTATGGCAGAAAGAAAAGAAAAAAACAAAACATAATATTTAAATATGTAAAAAATTGTCAACATATAAGCTTATATCACAAAAATTATGTCAACCCTTTAAATAAGGATATATGTACATTAAAACTTTTGATTTTATGGCATTTTTGGTGGAAACGAATTAATATTTAATTCTCTTCCTTGAGACTATACTTTCCTCCAAAGATAATTAAATATAATAGATAGATAATATACAACTTTTTAAAATCTGTTTTATTTTTTAGTACCAATACATATAGTGTGGAAAGTGAAAGTCAAATGCGAATATCTATATTGTAGTATGTTTAGTAGTTTAGTACACAAAAAGTTTTACAGATAATTAAGATATATCTTGATGCGATGAATATATGATATATTTTCATTTATTATTTTTACTCTATAAATAACATTCAGAATAAATCAAGCATGATGTGATATTATTTATTACGAAATGCTATAATTTCGGAAAAGCAATTTATACTTACGTAATTGTACTTTTATCCTATATATATTAAAATGTTGTACTACTAAAATTAGCATTAAGCCGTGAGCCGTAAGCGCATTCATACCCATCCATAATTACAAAAAATGACATTTAACTAAAATATTTTTTATACAAAACAAAATGTTGCGAAACAAAATTGAGTTAAGAACATAATTTCCTTAAGGGTGTTTTTCTTTTTTAGTTCAGAGTCAGTACTGTCAAAAAAAAATTAGTGAAAAATTAAAAATTTCTTTTTACATTCAGAGTGCGCTCAGAGTATGATCTAAATGTTTGATTTTCATTTCCAGATATCGTAGCGCATTCGAATTTAAATGTCAAAAAACATTTTTTTTATAGGATTTAACACTTTTGACAGCTTAAAGCTCTATTGTGTTTCAAAATTATTTCGGAGCGTTTAGAGATAAAATATTTTTAATCTGTTTAGAACGTACTCTATGTGCTCGATATCTGTTCAGAGCACAAATCTAAACTAAAAAAGAAAAATACTCTAAATAACAGCACAATGTCACAGCACTAAATAATGTCAAATGTCAAGTACCTATCTCACAGTAATACAATGAGTGAGAAGAAAAATTCATTGTGATTTATGTAACAAAACGTTAAATGGAATCTTATCGGACAAATATTTTTTATTAAAAACATGCTGCTGTCTATATGGAAGTCTGACAAAAATTCTACTCAAACAATTAATGTATTGAAATTGAAGTTTTAAAAAATTAAGGAAATGCCAAAAGAATTCAAAATACATATTGATTTTACGTTGTATTTAAAAGTTACATATTATATACTTAATAATATATGGAGAAAATGAACAGAAATTATTAATTTTCTGTAATAATCTTTACAATGTTACAAGTTATTTTTTGAGTTCCTAAAAAAGCAGCTTCTTAAAATAAATAAATTAGAATTTTTATTTTTATTATTATTTATTAACTATAGCCACCTCCGTAATAATAAATGAAGATAAAATCCTAGTTTGTTTTTTCTTTCATTAGATTTATTTAATCCATATTTAAGAAAAAAATCTGATTTAGTTTTTTATCATTCCGATATTTAAAATCAAGTCATATTTTAAATCAATACACATGCTACATTAAGCAATATTACGCCCACTATAGGCGATTTTTTTTTTAAATCGGTAGTTGCGATATTTTAATACTTGTAGAAGGCATTATTAACAATGGAAAAATCATAGAAAAATGTATAACGTAATTTAATGTTTGGTTTAGAATATAGTATTTATTAAATTATATAAATATTATATAATTGATTATTAGTTTGTGTCTCCAATCAATTTCACCAACAATCTCACAAATATGTGGCAGTAGATACTATAGCGTTAGATTCAGAAAGTCGCATACTTTATGGAAATTAAAAATTATATAAATGTAATTTTATTAAAATTATAAAAAAAATTTTATAAATTTATTGTAATTTGAACAAAATAATTGTGCAATGATTATAGTACAACTTGTTTTCAGTAATAAAGTCTCTTAATCTGCTCAGAACTCAAAATAATATAAATGCATATACTAACCTGGCGTATATGCAATATTACTAGTTTTCAATAAGAGTAGATATTAAAATAATTTTTTAAAATGTAACAATCCTAAGCTTTTTTAAAATATTTATCTATTTATTATAAGATATCAATCGATTTTGTGAAATTAAAAGCAAATTTATCTTCATCTTGTAACTTGTAAGCAGACCCCATAACTAACTAATTTTTAAACCCAACCAAACAACTACTGATAGCTTTAAAATTAATACATTTTTAGTCTAATATAGACGTATTTTTAAATAAAAATTTAGCTTTTCTTGATAAAACTGCACTTAATGTTACCTTCCATATTAATAATAAGTTAAACTTACAGACAATTACTATATTTAGTTCTTATATGACAATTTTAAAGCAATTTCAAAATGTAAAACCAAGTTTGTCATACGTCCAAAAAAAAAAAATTACTAAAATAAAATCAAAAATAAATCTTACAAAAAAAAATGATTTCCGCCATGAAATTGGAAAATTTGAAAATTATAAACTTATATACATATATCTATTTGTGTATGCCTATATAATACATGTCTATGTAAACATAGGTTTAGTGTTAAAACCAATAAAATATTTTAGTGAACTGCATAAAGTCCTGCATTATTTGCATATATGTCTACATCTAAATTGATTAGAAAGAGATAGAATATAAAATGAATAAATTAAAAAAAAAAAGAAAAAAAGGTCATGTATTTATTTTGGATAATTTATCATTATTAAATGTCAGATAAACCATAAAATTTTAATAAATATTTAAGCGAAAATATTTTATTTCTCACTCTTTCAGTTTTTTGCTTCTTTCTCTTTTATTAATTGTCATAAAAATTCCCTACGGGTAAATTTGCACATTTAATGTATTATGTGACATTAAATTTTTTTTTTTTTTGTAAAAGAGAACAAATTTTTAGATAATTTTATATTTAAATTTTGCATATTTTAGTTTTATTTATAAATTTCTAAAAAAAAAAAACAACAACCTTTCAATATATGTATATATTATACAAAAATTGTAAAATAAATTTTTTTTTTTTAGAATAATAAAGTTATTTTTATTAAATTTTAAAAGCAATACAATATTAAATTTATATAGTTTGTCTCACTTTTAAGATTTGAAAGAAATTTTGAATTATATGAAAACGCATTCATAGTTAATAGTGAATTCTGCATTTAAAATGCAACATCTTCACAGTTTTGTCTTCAAATGGTAGAGATCTGCGCTCTTTTTATTTTACTATAATGAACAGAAAACATTCTACATTTTTTTTTACATTTCCTGCACGTAGAGTATTAACTATATTTTAATTTTTGAGCTGTCTGATATTTAAAAGAAAGTCAATATTCAGTGGCGCAACAACAAACATCAATTATAATGGAACCAAATGACAATACTCTTCTAATATGTTTCTATCTTTTTAATAGTGTTAAAAATCTCATTATAAGATACAAATGGAAAAGTATCCAAAAACTGCATTTTCATAAAATTTATTCCAAAAATTATTAATGAAATATCTTTTATTATCAATTTTTATAATTTATATTGCTTGTCCACTCTTATTTATTATTAATAATTGTGGCTAGTTCAGTTTTGAATAAATAATAATTGACATTTGCTATTTTTTCTGTGATATTTTCATTTTTATTATGTTATAACCAAGGTGCAGAAAATACTGCATTTAGGTGCAGAATTTTTTAGGAACGAAAATTAATTTATTTTATCTTCAACATTTTTTTTGAGAAACGAATCCAAAAAATGTTGCCTTATCAAAAATGCGAATGAGAATGCGAGTAACATTATTTTGAGAAACAAATTCTCCATTAAGTCTTGGCACTCCATTTTCTCTAAAATTCACATTTTCTTGAAATTTTAACAAAAAAAAACAAACCTTCCAGCAATGTATTACAACAGCCACTGTTTAGTGAAGTAAAACATTTTACCATAATACAATAATTACTTTAATATATTTAATATTTTATTATAAATAATGTACTAACAAAAATAGAATAAACCTATTAATAGTGTATGTATATCTTAAATATTTTATTAAAATATATATTATAAACTTTTATGAAATGAAATTTTTTAAAAGTATATCTAGATATAAATATATTTTAAATTACAACCAAATATTAATTTTTAATCATTTTACTTAAGAAAGTTGAAGGTTTTCCACAATACTTTACTTCGTACTTTTAAAAACTCTATTTTGGTTGTTAATAATTTATATAAAAAATTTTACTTGGATATAATTTTAAATGTTTTCTTCTATTGAATTTTTCTATATATAATACTCGTACATACCATAGGTAGTGAGAAAAAAATTCACATCATCAAAAATTTTATTGAAAATATAAATTTTAAGAGATCTTTTTAAAAAAAAAAAATTTAAGTAATCAATTTTAAATGCTTATAAACGATATACAGATATATAAAAAACCACATAACTATATTATTATGCAGTACCGTTCCAACCATAACAGTAACGGTTATTATTATTTTACTATTATAATGGCAGCACTGAATGTTATAGTTAATTATAATAATTGTAAATAAAGTATATATAATAATTATGCATTATATTATTTTTTTTTTTAATTTTTACATTAAATTTTTAAAACCACTTATAATGAGCAAAATGAATATTCATGTTATATTTTTATTCATACATATTTCATCAATTCAGTATTACAGATTTTTCTATTTTCCTCCCTCACTTTCTTTCCAATTTAGCTAAACCCAAACAAAGAATAGATAAATGAATCTTTTTCTAGAGTTTTACTTTCACGTAAACAAAAAAACAAGTTACAGGATTTTACAAGAAACTCATATTAAAATCTTTTATATAAGAAGTTTAATCTTATCTTTAAATCAAACTTAAATACCGTCGAACGTTTTCTCCGTTCAAATTTTTGACAGCATTATTTAGTTTATAATTGTATTTTTTAAGCTGCTTGCACAATGTCATAGAACTTTATTGTTTTTTCTATCTACTGACTGGTGTTAAGTTATCTTCAACTTTCTACTTTCATTAAAAATGTTATCAGATTGGATTTGAATTCTTCAGAAGGTGTAAGTAAGAAGATTTTAATGAAAAAATATTTTTAAAGAAAATATTAACGTGCATCGGTAGAAGTTTAAAAATCTAAACAAACTATATTGCACAGAACAAAATAATAACCCTCCCATAGAAAAATAGATTGATTTTTAAGAGAATATGTAAATACAAAATTAAAGTTTTAGCTTTGTTAGTCGAACCTTGTATGACAACACAAGAAAAAAATATTTAACAAGCTCTTGCTTCGGAATTAAGAACTTTTAGTTAGGCAAAATTTAGTTAAAATTGAATGAACTCGATACGAACATTAAAGATCGACTTTTTATTAAAAGAAAAATATAAAATTAATTTAATAAAAATTGACAGACAGCCAAAAAAAAAAAAAATTCTTACTAAGAAAAAAATTTTCTTAGTCAAAAAATAAATGTCATCATCTAATTTGAAGGTCATTTGAAAAATTACAGAAAATAAAGAATACCAAATTTTTTTCGCGGTTTTAATTCAATAAAAATGAAAAAAAAAACCGTTATATTTTGTAAAAATGAGACAAATACCTATATATTTTGTCCTGTTTATAAAAATTAGCTTAACCATGATTATATACATATAAGTTATACATGTACATATAAACACATAAAAATTTCATTTTAAAGAAGGATTCACTGATGATGGCTGGTTAATGTTAAGTAATCGATAATAGTAACAAAAATTCATGTATTTTTTTTTTTTTTTTTTCATTTTCATTATATAATAAATAACTGTTTTCTCATTTATTAGTTTTTCTAGTAACGTTTTTTTTTTCAGGTTTTATACATTTTATCTTATAAACAGTTACATACATAATATTATAATATAACTTCTATTAGATGTATATATGGTATTCTTTGTTAGAAATGTTAGCATATCTTTTTAAAAATGAAAACACGTCTGCATGTCTACGTGTGGTTAGTTTGCATTTTATTTTTAGTAAAAAGTTGTTTCAATACAAAAACGTAGATAATTTTAATAAAACGGGAGGGATAAATTAATTAGAAAACGTTTCTTCTATAATATTAATAAAATATTAATAGGGAATATTAAAATTAATTATTTTTAACAACCTGACGACATTGCTGTATGTACACTTGTTTGTCAATTTGAAATCAATTTTCCATTTATAACTTAACTTCCTTTGACCAGGAAGTACATGAGCACTAAAGATCATATTTATCTATTCTTTGGTCATTCTTTATGTGACTGATATTAAAATGTAGCTTCAGTTCAAAATGTTGAAAGACAGTTATAAAATTTTCAATTTAAAAATAGTAAACTCTGAATTAAATTCTAAACCAAGTTAAACTGATAGATTAAAATTGAAAAAATACAAAACGATCCTGATATTAATGATATGATAAAATGACAATAATACAAAGAATCCATTAAGTAAAATTGAGAAATAATAAAAAAAAAAATTTAATATCTAACCCTTCTTTTTAAATAACGCAACAGAATTTTTTAGTTTTTTTTTTTTACGTTTGTGTTTATTTAAAAGCTTCAATATTAAACGTGGATTTTTTAACCAGAAACCTTTTTTTTTTTTTTTCTTTTATTTGAATGTTGAACAGTTTGGATAAAAAAGAGATATATAAGAAAAGATTCTTTCTTACTATTATTTTGGTAATAGTATACTATTGGTAAAAAAAAGATTTTTGTATATAGATACATATCAGCAAATATATTTATATATACAAGATGAGACAGTCATTATAGTTAATGCGCTTCCATAAAAGGAAATTATCCTGGAAAATATAAATAGTGTGATGTTTGACAATTTTTAAAGCAAAAATTTTTCTTTGTAATATATAGTTTCTCTTTTATTTTTCTTTACACAATATTATGTTATAATTTTTCAAAATTCTATGAACTCTATGACAGAAAAATATTTTATTTCATTTACTATAATATATTGCTATATATATATATATATATATATATATATATATATATATATATAGCGAGATATTATATATTTTTTTAAATTTTAAATTCTGAAAATTGATATTGATTAGATAATTTGTATATTTTATGTATAGGGTTCAAAAGAAAAACTTTAAATAAAACACTATTTAAAATTACATTAATTATTTTATTCTATTGTTATTTTAAAGTGACACCAAAATTAACGAATTTTTTAATAAAATTATTAATCAGCATATATAACTATATAGTATAGAATCTTGAAGCACTTGAATTGTGTATACATAGGATCAAATAAAAGTTTGAGATAAAATAAAAATTGAAATTTTTAAATCGAACTTTAAACCGATTCCAGCTCATATTTTTCAAAAATTTATAGAAGAACTTATAATAAATAAAAAAAAAGCAATTCTATACGTCTTGCAAAAAATCTGTTTTTCGAGTTCTTGAAGTATTTTTTTTTTTTTTTTTTTTTGTTATTGAAGAAAGCTTAGCTACTTTGTTAGTAATCACTAGACTCTAAGTTCTTAGTGCACCTTCAAACGTAGGAGAGGTCAGCAAAAAATGATATACCTTATTACTTACTCTCTCAGTTAATAAAACAACTAATATTGACCAAGGATCTACTTTAGGATGTGAAATAGCTCATACAGTCAGTTTGTTGAGAGGGGTCAGTTCGAAAAAAAATTATAATAAAAGAAAATATAAATATATAAACTCAAAAAAAAAAAACTTTTATTAATTATCAAGCTGGAAATATGTAAAGATAATCGATAAAATAACTGCTATCATGAACAAGCTAACCAACAAAACAAACAAGCTAAGCAACAAAACAAACAAGCTAAGCAACTGAAGAAAGGAATTTTTATAGAATAGTCAACGTAGAAATAAAATTAATTTTAAATTTTTTTTTTAAATTTGTAGCGAAAATAGAAAAATTTGACGAAGAAATATTTTATTTCATTACAAAATGCGCACTAAAATGGAGTGTATTTTTAATGGTGAAGGTTTGAATAACGCATCAGGAATCATGAGACTCGAGGTCGGTAATGTAACTTCAAAACGTAGTAGAATCTATTCGGGCAGAGTTGGTGTTAAGTTTCCCTAGATTTATGCCACGATTATACCATTCTGACGGAGAAAGCATTAATGTCAGAGAGTTCACTTAATCTTGGAAAAAAAAAACTACCGGAGATATTTCCGCCTTTTCCTTGACAAAAGAAAACGGATGCAGATAAAATGCTCCACGCTCTCTATCGCGTCAATTGCAAAAACTACATTTAAAATCTCTAAGGACTTTATATAAGAAAACCTTTAATTCTTTAAAGTTTTACTATATTTTAAGTTTTACTATGTTTTAAACTACTAAAGAAACAAGCAAATGAAAATAATTGTAATTGTTTCTCTTTTTTAATTTTTTTTTTTAACCCTCTTTAACTTTCTTTGAAAAATTTCAAACTTTAAAAAAGCCTTCCAAAATCTTTTATAATGCTAACAACTTTACTTTAGTTTTCTTTGAATTATTGAAAAACACAAAAAAAAAATGAAAACATTATTTTTTATTTTGTTTCAAAAAATTTTATAAAATTTCTAAAACTAATCTAAAAACAGATTTACTGACAAAAAAAGAAAAAAAAAAAACTAATATACTTGACTTAGCATGGCATATTGTTACATAATGATATGGTAATTGAAAAATTATAAATGTTTAATTTTAAAAACCTTTAACCTTTAATTTTAACTTTTAAAATTTAATTTTTCACTTTTAAACTTTAACTAATTTGAATATAAAGTTTTTAATCTACTTACAACCAAAATTTTAACACCTCATAATTATTTTATATATATTCAATTTTCTTATTTTATTTACTATATATTAAAATAGATATGAGCTCCTTTAAATTCAATTAAAAGAAAAATAACCCAAAATATACCAAAAGAAAAAAAAAAAAAATTTAGAAACTATCATTTTTATTCAATTCCATTCCATTTCAAATTTCAATTTAAAATTTCTTCATAAAAAAATAAAAAAAAATAAAAATTTAATTAAAAGTTTTTAATCGAAAATTATAAGATAAGATTTTTATATAATATAAGAAAGTCAAAAACTAATAAATTCAACAAATTTAAATGCATTTTATTCATTTTATTATAAATATAATTTTGATTACATTTGTGAAAGGATCCTGACATTTTTTTTTTATTTTTCATTTTTTCAAAAACTAATGATTTTATTTTATGAGTTCTTAAGTAAGTATATATACAGATTCTTAACATTTTTAAGGTAATAAACATTTCAGTAAACTATATAAAATGCAATTTATTTTAATCTTTAACATACAGGTCTAGAAAAATAGACCCATAAAAAATTATATTTTATTATACACTTACGAATATAATTCGATGGTATAATAAATTAACCATTGCTTTTGTCATACACATTAAATTAAATATAAAAGATATAATTAGATATAAAAAAATATACATAAGGATCGAATTCTGAGTCGATTTAGTACTTCTATCTGACCATCTGTTCGCACAATAACTCAAAAAATAATGAAACTGTGATTCTGAAATTGTTATCATTCAATTCTTATTCAAATATCAGATCGGTATTTAAAATTTTGTCAAATGAAATTAGATTATATGCCAATGACTTCTATTTATTTCCTACCACTGAAATTTATATGCTGATATCTTGGTACTTAAATTTGGTATAGGCATTTTAAATTATCTAAAAGATGGTTGTATTATTTTATGGAAACATAATAAATTATGTTCGTGCTAGTATCCTCGAGTTGGCACAGTCAACTGAATACTCTTCCTTGTTTTTTGATAGAAGTTGATCAAACTTTATTTTTAAATATATTTTTTCTAAATACCATAATAAAATAAAAACATTTTATAAAATATATATCCAGGTACTGTGGTACATAAATGTGCCAAATAGCTATAACCACTGCTTCCTAGTAGGAATGTGGGGTGTACGAGATATTAATGATATTATATTATAATTATTGTACCCAGCCGGAAATCGAACCCGAGACCTCTCATTCCAGTGTGTTAAAGGTTTCTTTTAATTGTATAGGGTTCCAAAGTTACAGCTCCTCAAAATTGCAAAAAAGCTACATTTTCAGATGTATATATCTCCATTATATATCTCTTTCTGTCCTCAAAATTTCAAGTTCCTATATAAAAGCGTTCCGGAGTTCTAAGGGTAGAAAAATCGTGCAAACTTTGGTTTTCACATAACGGTAAATTTAAAAACATTGTATAATTTTGATATTAATTTACAAAGGTAAAAAAATGCCTGTCGAATGGCGTTTTTAGATTGAAAAAATGTTAAGAAGAACATGAGATATGCGCATTTAAAAATAAGACTTTTTCAAAGTTTGAGAACTGTAGTCCGTAATGGATTGGGCTGCATGAAAAAGTTGTTCCACAAAATTAATTTTTTTATGAGACCTACCCATGGTTAAAATTTCTTTTCTCTATTTTTAACGGTGTAGAAATTTTGTAAAAAGACGGAGGGACGGATAGACGGACAGAGTGAAACTAATAGGCATATTTTTTCAAAATATTTTTGGAAATGTGCTAAAAACACAATAATTTAGGTATTGTGTTGCAGTCCTATTTTGGTTTATATATAGAAGAAATATCATGTATGTTTCCTAAACTTTTTCAACGATTCAATAAATATTAATATAATTTATATTTTCCATTTTTAGAAATCAAAAATTGCCGAAAAGTAATAATAGTCTATATATGATAATACGTGAACACTTTCGCCTTTATCTAGTACTGACTGAACAGGGAACCTGAGAGAAATTCAAAAAAGCCTGCCTTAAACATAAATGAAAGCAAAATTGACAGATTTCATTGCTGAATTTTTATTAACTTCTTTTTCTCAAATACAGAATAGCTGCAACTGACTGCCTTAAATTTTAAACTGATTGTCTTAATAAAAGTGGTGGGACTCTACTAAATAATTCATATAGAATTTTATGTTTTTTTTTTTATACCCGTACGATAGGATCGGGAATAATAAAATTACTCCTCCGTTTGTAACACCTCGAAATAAGCGAGCTAGATATACCTTCAAAGATATGGATCGGATCAGAAAAAAATTCTAAGAAAATTCTGTCAATGGAATATTTAAATATAATATAATATTTAAAATTATATTTACTATTTTGTACTAAGTAAATTTTATATACATTTACCGCTTAGTATTAATGGTACTATATAGAATATTTGAAAAAGTTTTGGATTGATAATCGGTATGTTGAAGGTTAAAATCTGCTTTCAAAGAATGTATAAACATATAGTTTGAATATATGTACAACCCATAGTTCTAGAAATCATAAAATTCACCCAAATTATTTTAAAATACTAAAATATTTAAAAAATAATATTGTGAGCAGAGTGACAGGCTGTGAACATACTAACGGTTCGTACGGGTATCTAAGAGTTGACAAAGGTAACTGTATTCTTCCTCGTTTTAAATAAAAATAAAAAAAAATTTAAATAAGCTTCTAATTTAAGATTTCGCAATATAATATTTTATGAATAAAAAGTGAAGCAATCAACTTTGAAAAAGAAAACTTTATTTATATATAGGTTGAAAAACTGCATAAAATTATTATAAAAGTATAAAGTTTAAATATTATATTCGTACAGGCATTAATATTTTCAATTAATATTATAAAATATCTTATTTTCCTCTTGGTATAACATCCTTTAATTTTTTCATTTATACCATCATAATATACACAAACATTTACACCTTCATCTTCAGTTCTTTAAAAATGAATATAACATATGTATGTGATATGTTGAAAATGTTTAAAAAGTTTATAAAGTTTAAAAGTTAATCAGTTAAAATCTAAAACTAAAGAATTATTAATAAACTCATTTGTTTCTTTTCCTCTTATGAGAATTTTATAACATATTATAAAGTTTTACAGGAAATTCAAATTTTATTTTTAAATTTCCTTTTTCTTGAGAAAAATTTCTTCATTTTTTTTTTTTTTAACATTATAACATTATTAAAATTAAGGAAATTATTAAAATGTTTACTATTAAAAATATTAGTTTTTAGTTAGAAAGAATTTATAGTAAAAACTTTATTTACAAATTAACTTTTTAGCACATTTCCAAAAAAATTTTGAAAAAATGTGCTTATTAATTTCACTCTATCCGTCCGTCCCTCTGTTTATAAAACTTCTACACCGTTAATGATAGAGAAAAAAATTTTTAACCATGGGCAGTCTTATAAAAAAATTAATTTTGTGGAACAACTTTTTCATGTAGCCATCCATTACGGAGCTACAGTCCCTCAAACCTTGAAAAAGCCCTATTTTTAAATGCGTATATCTCATGTTCTGCTTAACATTACATCATGTTCTACTAATCTGAAAATTAATTTTATTTTTATTTTTAATAAATTAAATTAATTTTTTAATTAATATCAAAATTATACAATTATTTTAAATTTAGTATTTAAATTTACCGTTATGTTAAAACCAAATTTTGCATTAGTTTTCTACCCTCATAACTCCGGAACGCTTTCAAATAGGGACTTGAAATTTTGAGGACAGAAAGAACATTTAAAATTAGCATAAGTTTGCTCAGAAAAATTTTTTGGCCCACCACCTTTATGAGCTATTACGGTTCAAATTTGATAATTTGTTATTTTTAAACACCTGAGTGATTTAAACACATTTGTTATTTTTAGGCACATGTACACATATTACTTCGGCAAGACATAAAAATTAAAGCTCCAGTAATATATTTTTGCGTGTGTTAAAGGTCTTTTAGTTGTATACGGTTTCAGAGTTACAACTCCTCAAAATTCCAGAAAAGTCCTATTTTCACATATTTTCTTATTACAAAAAATTTCTTAAATTTTCAAATTTTTGTGCAAGTCACAATTCTAAACAATTTGTATTGTCTTTTGGAAATGTGTGCTTTTAAAAACCGTTGGTTTACATTCTATCTTGTTTTTTTGTTTGGTTCAGTTCATTTTGAACTTTAAAAGTGTTGTTAATTTTTATAATTATATGAAAATTATTTGAAAAATTGTCAAAATATCTTCGAAATAGTTAAGGTTAGAATTACCAGTTGTAAGATCTTTAACAATACAAAAATTTACTGAATGCAAAGTTATTACAGAAACATTTTTATAGTCCCTTCTGTTGAAGTGATAATATGAAAGTTTAATAAATTTAGAAAAGTAAAAATTGGCAACCTGTGTAAATTTGTCTAAAGTTCATGATTACAGAAAATTTATATTATAGATATTTAAATTTTGTCTCTCCCTGTATCTCACCAGTGAACATTCCTGAATGTTTTCAAAAGCCCAAATAAATTTCTGGTACTGTTTTTCTACCTTTAAAAATGTTCACAAGTGATATATGTGGGAAGTAGCACAAAATTTTTTTTGAGTTCACCAAGATTGGGACTTAATGTGTTACTCTTTAACTTTGTTTTCATTTCGATTTTTGTTTACCTTTTTAGCATATTTTTCAAAAATATTTTGCCTATCCATCCGTCTATTTGTATGTTTACAAAATTTCTTTACATCGTCTAAGATAAAAGAATGCTATTTGAACAATGTACCTATAGGTTTTTTAAATAAATAATGTTACAGAACAACTTTTTTATGTAACCCCAACCATTAAGAAAGGGCTGTAGGTCCGTAGGGTTTAAAATGTGCTGAACCCCTATTTTTATGTGTATATCTCAGGTTCTACTGCAATATGAAAATTTTACAATTATGTGCAATTTAGTATTTAAACTTGCAGAGTACCCGACGTTGCCCGGAGTATTTTGCTGGCTTTATGAAATAAAAATTATTAACTTTTTTTCTGCGTAAATATAATTTAATTTATATAGTTCATGTATTACTATGCATTTGCAGATGCTGGTAGTTAATAATCTCTTTATTACATTTAATTAAATTTGAATAAACTGGGCGAATAATTAGCGACAATTGGTTTACAAAAATTCTTTAAAGAAATCAATAATCTATTCAGTACATAGTTACGGTGAAGTGAGTTTTCACAATATATTCGTTAATACCGAAACATAAAATCGCATTTCAATTACAAAAGACTATAATGTAATCCATTTTTTTTTTCATAAGTAATGTCACTTCATGTTTTTGTGAAAGATCCTTCCTAAGTACATTTTGAAAAATTTGCTATTAAGTTCGCTCTGTCCCTCCGTCTCTTTACAAAACTTATATACTGTTTAATAAAGAGCAATGACATATTAACCATGCATAGGTCTCTTAAAAAACTAATCTGGTAGAACAACTTTTTTATGTACCCCCGCCGTTAGAGATCCTACAGTACTAGCAGCTCTTTAAATTTTGAAAAAAACTTCTTTTTAAATGCATACATCTCAGCTTCTGTTAAAATCAACACTATAAATTAACCAGAATTTTTTTACGTTAGCTTTTTATACCCGTACGATAGGATCGGGTATAATAAAATTACTCCTCCGTTTGTAACACCTCAAAATAAGCGAGCTAGATATACCTTCAAAGGTATGGATCGGATCAGAAAAAAATTCTAAGACTTTTGAGCCATGTCCGTCCGTCCGTCCGTCCGTCAGCACGCTAACTCAAAAACTAAGAAAGCTAGAATCTTGAAATTTACACAAAATATTTTGGGAGTAATTTGTAGGTTCCCTATTTTTTTTGGTTGAGTTTGGACCAAGTCTTAGGGTAGCTCTCGAACACCTAACTTTTAGATCCCCACATTTTTTTTGCAATAGAGCTATGAAATTTTAACTACTGATAGATCTTACAAAAATATTAATTTTATTTTTAACAACTTTTTTTTGTAGCCCCACCCGTTACGAAGCTACAGCTCCCCAAAGGTTCAAAAAAGCTCTATATTTAAATTGTTATAGCACAAGTTGTATAAGGTATATCTTCATTTTGAAAACGTCAAACGATTACTACTTTTATTAGCTTTCAAAGTATATATACAATAAATATATATTTGTGGCATACGGTGTCTTAATTTACCGTTATGCGAAACTCAAATTTTGCAAAATCCTTTAACCCTTCTATCTTCTAAACGGTTTAAGTTGGAAACTTGAAATTTTGACAGAAGTTAGATCTTTGAAAATAAGTATGAGTCATTTCAGAAATTTTTTTTGTATCACCCCCCGTTTAGTAGCTGTAAGGAGTCAAAAACTGAAAATTTCCTATTTTTAAACACCTGTAACTTGAACACCTGTTAGAATTTTTTTGAAGTAATACACAAAAATTAAAGCTTCAACATCATATTCTTATTTCTGTTAACAACTCTTTTTAATAATATAGGGTTACTTTATAATTCACGAAAGTGTTACTTGATTTTTTCAAATTTTCTAACAAATTTCTTCAACAAATTTTTTGCATTTGTTTTATTCGATAATTTGAAATTGTTGAGGATATAATGCGTAGTACAAAAAAATGTAATTAAATAAACAACATAACGGTTGCTTGAAGAATTTTTATTTATATGATATTGATATACATACATACTTATATAATATCATGTTTATTTACATATCGTATATGTCACTAGTGAATGAATGATAAGAGTATATATGTATATTATATAGCGCCGTATTTACATACATATATGTATTTTATTGTACTTATAAGAAATTATTCTGTCAATGGAATATTTAAATATAATATAATATAATATTTAAAATTATATTTACTATTTTGTACTAAGTAAATTTAATATACATTTACCGCTTAGTATTAAATGGTACTATAGAATATTTGAAAAAGTTTTGGATTGATAATCGTTATGTGAAAGGTTAGAATCTGCTTTCGAAGAATGTACATATAAACATATAGTTTGAATATATGTACAACCCATAGTTCTAGAAATTATAAAATTCACCCAAATTATTTTAAAATACTTAAATATTAAAAAAATAATATTGTAAGCAGAGTGACAGGCTGTTAACATACTAACGGTTCGTACGGGTATCTAAGAGTTGACAAAGTCAACTGTATTCTTCCTCGTTTTAATACAATTATGTTTTCAAATTGATATTGAATAAGGCTAAAAATATGTGTAAGGTATATGGATAACAATGTAAGTTTTTCAGTTCTTGAAATATTTATGTACTCGTTTTTAATTAAATAATGTACAGAAATGTGAATATGTTTTATAATTTAAATGATTGTGTTTATAGTAATTTATTTTATGCATATTATTCATACAGTATGTACATATATCAATGATATTTTTTGGGAAATATGTTATACACATAAATCTTACACATATATTGGTTTATACACATATATAGGTATACACCAATAATGCAATTCTGTATGATGACATAATGATTATCGAATGGAGGAGATTATCTGTTGTGTAATAACTACCGAAAATGTTATGTTGTTAAAACTTAAACAAAGTATTCTTATGATACTTAATTATGTTATTTTATTTAGTATTATATATTAGAAATTTGCATTGAAAGCTTTTTATGGAATATCAAAAACAATATAGACAAAGTTAAAGAGTGTTGGAAATATCTTTATACCCGTACGATAGGATCGGGTATAATAAAATTACTCCTCCGTTTGTAACACCTCGAAATAAGCGAGCTAGATATACCTTCAAAGGTATGGATCGGATCAGAAAAAAATTCTAAGACTTTTGAGCCATGTCCGTCCGTCCGTCCGTCCGTCAGCACGCTAACTCAAAAACTAAGAAAGCTAGAATCTTGAAATTTACACAAAATATTTTGGGAGTAATTTGTAGGTTCCCTATTTTTTTTGGTTGAGTGTGGACCAAGCCTTAGGGTAGCTCTCGAACACCTAACTTTTAGATCCCCACATTTTTTTTGCAATAGAGCTATGAAATTTTAACTACTGATAGATCTCACAAAAATATTAATTTTATTTTTAATAACTTTTTTTTGTAGCCCCACCCGTTACGGAGCTACAGCTCCCCAAAGGTTCAAAAAAGCTCTATATTTAATTTGTTATAGCACAAGTTGTATAAGGTATATCTTCATTTTGAAAACGTCAAACGATTACTACTTTTATTAGCTTTAAAAGTATATGTACGATAAATATATATTTGTGGCATACGGTGTCTTAATTTACCGTTATGCGAAACTAAAATTTTGCAAAATCCTTTAACCCTTCTATCTTCTAAACGGTTTAAGTTGCAAACTTGAAATTTTGACAGAAGTTAGATCTTTAAAAATAAGTATGAGTCATTTCAGAAATTTTTTTTGTATCATTCCCCGTTTAGGAGCTGTAAGGAGTCAAAAACTGAAAATTTCCTATTTTTAAACACAAGTAACTTCAACACCTGTTAGAATTTTTTTGAAGTAATACACAAAAATTAAAGCTTCAACATCATACTCTTATTTCTGTTAACAACTTTTTTTAATAATATAGGGTTACTTTATAATTGACGAAAGTGTTACTTGATTTTTTCAAATTTTCTAACAAATTTCTTCAACAAATTTTTTGCATTTTGTTTTACTCGATAATTTGAAATTGTTGAGGATATAATGCGTAGTACATAAAAATGTAAATAAATATACAACATAACGGTTGCTTGAAGAATTTTTATTTATATGATATTGATATACATACATACTTATATAATATCATGTTTATTTACAATATATCGTATATGTCACTAGTGAGTGAATGAACATGTATGTTATATAGCGCCGTATTTACATACATATATGTATTTTATTGTACTTATAAGAAATTATTCTGTCAATGGAATATTTAATATAATATAATATAATATTTAAAATTATATTTACTATTTTGTACTAAGTAAATTTAATATACATTTACCGCTTAGTATTAAATGGTATTATAGAATATTTGAAAAAGTTTTGGATTGATAATCGTTATGTGAAAGGTTAGAATCTGCTTTCGAAGAATGTACATATAAACATATAGTTTGAATATATGTACAACCCATAGTTCTAGAAATTATAAAATTCACCCAAATTATTTTAAAATACTAAAATATTAAAAAAATAATATTGTGAGCAGAGTGACAGGCTGTTAACATACTAACGGTTCGTACGGGTATCTAAGAGTTGACAAAGTCAACTGTATTCTTTCTCGTTTTAATAATAATAACAATACAAAAAAGTAGGCAGAATATTTTTAATTGGTTGATACTCGTGCGGAAATGGGTTAACGAACGTTAACAAACATTTTGTACCAGGCTTTATTTAGAACTAGAAATTCATCCTGCCAAATTAGACACAAATTAGAAATAAAAAATTTTTTGACAGTCTATCGTGGCGAAATGTGTTAATGTATCACGACAAAATTAATTAAATGGGTTTGTGTACCAAAGTGCAATCCTTGTGCAAATTTTCAATTGTTCAAATTGTTTAACCACAACAACAAAAAAAAGGGAAACTTCATGGCCTGAGGCCTGATGCTGAAACGGGTTAATGTATCTTAACCAAATGAACTCGGAAAGCTTTTGTGATAAAGAGCTACACTTTTGTAAATTTTCAACTTAATTGGTCAAACCGTTTAAGCGCGACAATAAAGAAATTAAGAAACTTCATTTGGCTCTGGTGCCGAAACGGGTTAACGGTTTATAACCAAGCAACAGAGTAAGATTCTGGGGTGAAGAGCTACACTTTTGCAAATTTTCAGCTCAATTGGTCAAACCGTTTAAGCGCGACAACAAAGTAAATTAAAAAACTTCCCTGGTGCCGAAATGGGTTAATGGATCGTAACAAAATTAACCTAGTGAGCTTTTCTGCTAAAGAGCAACAATTTTACGAATTTGCAAATCAATTGATTAAACCGTTTAAGCAGGACAACAAAAAAAATTAATGAATTTCGTTCGACTCTCGTGCCCAAACGGGTTATCAGAGCTTCATAAAAATTTGTCACAGGCTTTTTTTCAGACCATAAAACCACCATAAAAAATTGGACATAAATCGGAAACACAAAAAATTTTTGGAAGCCCGCCGGGCCGAATTCGAGTAATATGCAATCAGTAAATTTTTCGAGTAATTTTTTCGACAGACCCGGAAAGCCAAAAAGAACATTTATGCAAATTTGCAACTCAATCGGTCAAACTGTTTAGGCAGGACAATGAAAAAACCAAAAAGCTTTAAAATACTCTCAGGCTGCAATGGGTTAATGAACCGAAACGCAATATAGCCTATAGCTGCTTCCGTGTTTGTAAAAATATTCTTGCTGAATTTGGTTGTAATCGGACTGGTGGTTTTTAAGTTATCAACAATTAAAATCACCCGCATTTTGCTTCAAAAAAAAAATTTGCTAGCAGCATGTTGCTGTCAAAATGTTCAAAACAACATTCAAAACTTACTAAAATCTTCATCTTCAAATCTACAATAAAATTTATTTTAATCATTATTTTAACTTTTTAAAATAAAATAAAAATAAAAATTTATAAAAGTTTTAAATAGAAATAAAAGTTAATCTAAATATATTTTTAACAAAGAAAAGTATCTATGCAATTTAGGTTTCCATTGTAATTTCTGTTTTAAGAGATTATGTTACAAATTAAATATCAAAATGATAAGAAAGTTCTACAAAAGAAGACAAATTATCTTTATCCTTTGTGAATTGAAAATTTTATTTATGCTGCTAAAATATATAACTGCATCTTTACACAAATAATACACTGACAAAATTTAAAAATATGCATGAAATACTTTTTTTGTTTTACTTATTAATTCAGTAATAAAATTGTTTTAATTTTTTCTGCTTATACTTCAAGTTTATTAAAATATTTTTTTGAACCTTAAAACACTTTAATTGACCTGCAAAAAGCATAGATATTTCTCTTAGAGATGATTAACTTCACAATTATAATCCCCAAATGGTTTTGATTTTCTTTTTTTTATAACAAGATGAAAGTTTAATTTTTTAAAGAAATTGAAAAAGAAAAAAAAAACTTAAATTTTTTTGATTTTAATAAATTCAGGCATTTAAAAATTTTAGTTTTTGAATTACTAACAGATTAACCAGTGACAATACACTAAACCCTCAAATTTAATGTTTTTAAAATAACAAAAGAATAGAAAAAATTTTAGAGCATATAGAGCATACATAGCTAAAGTACCTACAGCACAGTAATCAACTGCTTAGTGAAACTAAGCGTAAGTTCATGCATGCATCCAGATGCAAAAGTTATTCCGGTTACATTTCGTGTACTCTTCGTAATATTAACGAATATTTTGCATCCACTCGTTCACGAGATGCGAAACGGCGATATTTTTATTTTGAAAGTTTTATTTTAAAGTACCTAGGCTAGTATGTGTATATTGTTTTGACATTTGATGAAAAAAATTTTTTTTTACAAACTACAAAATGGTTAAACAAGAGAAAATTGTTATTTTATGTAAGAAAAAATTTTAATTAATATAAACTAAATATAATTTATTAATACACATATAAAATTGTAATTTTTTTTCTTTATATTATATCCATTTTCAAAATATTTCAAAATATTTAACGTTTAAAATTTTTGACGTTTGATTTTACGTCTGCATTTGAGGTTAAAACAAATTTGCATCTTGTATGCTTCTTATAAAGGATGCAAAATATTTTGCATGTAAAATAAGCGAACGGGAAAGTATACCATGAATACGATATATTTTTTCAACCAATCAAATGTTTGCATTCAGATGCATGCATCCCATGTGAACTTACCCTTATGATTCCAAAAACTGAAGCTTAGTCAAATATGAATAATAAATGACTTGCCATATTCAATGTGTGGCATATTCTCCTTATAGAAGTTGAAAGCAGAAAAAACGAGGAAGAATACAGTTGCCTTTGTCAACTCTTAGATACCCGTACGAACCGTTAGTATGTTCACAGCCTGTCACTCTGCTTACAATATTATGTTTTCAATATTTTAGTATTTTAAAATAATTTGGGTGAATTTTATAATTTCTAGAACTATGGGTTGTAGATATATTCAAACTATATGTTTATACATTCTTCAAAAGCAAATTCTAACCTTCCACATAACGATTACCAATCCAAAATTTTTTCAAATATTCTATAGTACCATTTAATACTAAGCGGTAAATGTATATTAAATTTACTTAGTACAAAATAATAAATATAATTTTAAATATTATATTATATTATATTTAAATATTCCATTGACAGAATAATTTCTTATAAGTACAATAAAATACATATATGTATGTAAATACGGCGCTATATAATATACATATATACTCTTATCATTCATTCACTAGTGACATATACGACATGTAAATAAACATGATATTATATAAGTATGTATGTATATCAATATCATATAAATAAAAATTCTTCAAGCAACCGTTATGTTGTTTATTTATTTAAATTTTTTTGTACTACGCATTATATCCTCAACAATTTCAAATTATTGAGTAAAACAAATGCAAAAAATTTGTTAAAGAAATTTGTTAGAAAATTTGAAAAAATCAAGTAACTCTTTCGTCAATTATGAAGTAACCATATATTATTAAATAAAGTTGTTAACAGAAATAAGAGTATAATATTGAAGCTTTAATTTTTGTGTATTACTTCAAAAAAATTTTAACAGGTGTTCAAGTTACAGGTGTTTAAAAATAGAAAATTTTCAGTTTTTGACCCCTTACAGCTCCTAAACGGGGGGTGATACAAAAAAAATTTTTTAAATGACTCATACTTATTTTCAAAGATCTAACTTCTGTCAAAATTTCAAGTTTCCAAATTAAACCGTTTAGAAGATAGAAGGGTTAAAGGATTTTGCAAAATTTTAGTTTCGCATAACGGTAAATTAAGGCACCGTATGCCGCAAATATATATTTATCGTACATATACTTTTAAAGCTAATAAAAGTAGTAATCGTTTGGCGCTTCCAAAATGAAGATATACCTAATACAACTTGTACTATAACAATTTAAATATAGAGCTTTTTTGAACCTTTGCGGAGCTGTAGCTCCGTAACGGGTGGGGCTACAAAAAAAAGTTATTAAAAATAAAATTAATATTTTTGTGAGATCTATCAGCGGTTAAAATTTCATAGCTCTATTGCAAAAAAATGTGGGGATCTAAAAGTTAGGTGTTCGAGAGCTACCCTAAGGCTTGGTCCAAACTCAACCAAAAAAAACAGGGAACCTACAAATTACTCCCAGAATATTTTGTGTAAATTTCAAGATTCTAGCTTTCTTAGTTTTTGAGTTAGCGTGCTGACGGACGGACGGACGGACATGGCTCAAAAGTCTTAGAATTTTTTTCTGATCCGATCCATACCTTTGAAGGTATATCTAGCTCGCTTATTTCGAGGTGTTACAAACGGAGGAGTAATTTTATTATACCCGATCCTATCGTACGGGTATAAGAAGCTGAAAAAATTTTCCAACTATTATCTAAATATTATACATATAGAATCTTTACTAGTCTAAACTCTAGATCAATCAATAGCTACAAATTCTGGGAAATTTACTGACAAGGAAACATTATCGAATCTGATTAAAAGAAATAAGTGAATAGTTAGATAACATATTAAAAATTTTCAGAACATTATACAAATGATATCAAAGCACTAAAAAATAAGGTTACTCTAGAGGCTCTCGGACGGATATTATGATGAAGTTTACTTGTGTACAAAAGCTATTTGTATTCTTTTCCATTGGAAAAACTTGTTCAAATTTTTTCTTTTATGTACAAAGTATAGTAAATCAATTTAATTTAATAATTTTACACAATGTTTCCAAATATACTTCGAATAGTTGCAATATGTCTTCAAATTACTTCTTACTTCAGAAATCTTACTTTAAAATTATGTGTTAATTGCAAATTACTCGCACACTCTGACAATCAATTCTTTAATTCTGAGTCAATTTTTTAGAAGTCCTGTAGTGTTTCTGATAAATTACATCAATTTATTGAATAACATCTGAAGATAATGAAAATTTTTTAACTAATTTTATATCACCTAGTATTTTACAATCATTCAACTCTTCGCATATTTATATTTCTTTATTAAAAACTTTTCTTTTTTTTTTCTAATAATAAATTTTTGTTTCATTTTTTGTTTCTTCTTTTTTAAAAAAACTTCTTCCAATGAATAAAAGTTACTATTGTATGTACTGAACTTTAACTTTCTGTATTATCTGGTTTCTGGTTTTTGTAAAATTGAATCCTCTGGAATAAAAAAAAAAAAACAAACTGAAAAGATAAATTCTATCATAAAGTTTTGACCCATACAATGTTTTTTTTTTTTGTTTTGCCTTTGAATATAAAAGTTTAAATAAAATTTTCTATAACATAATTTTACCATCTGTTACTTTCTCTTTTTTTTTTCATTTTAATACAATTTCATTTATCTATCTTTTTCTATCCTTTTCTATTTACTGCTCTCTTTTTTTCTCATTCTTGATTATATGAAAAACAAAGATATTCTATTTTTCTAGTTCATTAAATGTTTCAATTTCAATATTAAGTGAGGTTGACGGAAAAAACCAATTGCCAGGACATAACTTAAAGGACATTACTATATAATATATAATATGTATTTGTATGTAATACATATATATGATGTGTTACAGTGTTTTCTGCCGATGTCTGGTGGTTTTAAGCAATTTTATAACCTTTCTTTTATTTTCTCCAAGAATAAATTTACACCTAGGCTATATTATACATATACATGCAAAATATTATAATAACACTTTGCCTTTTCTATATTCATATTATTGTTTAAATTTTTTTTTTTTTTTTTATTATATGTGTTTTTGTTATGGTTATATAATTTTATCCAGGACAATGATTTTATTTTGTTTTTGCCTCTACACCAATTACAGTTAAAAATTGACATTTCTTCAATGCATATACATATAACACAACAATTTAAAAGTTTAAATCCTTAACGCATTGATTTCCATTAATAAACAATGGTTGGATTCTATTCTTACTTTGAACCATGATGTTATTAGATGCGAATGAATATAAATAATAATGAACAATCTGAAATAATACTATAAGAATGAATTTCATTTAAATTATTATATTGAAGTTATTTAATAATTAGATAATAACATTCTAACATGATGGTACAATAGACAGTTTTGACAGTTTCTAACAATTTTGAAGTAAGAAATATGAAAATCGATGACATAATCTCAGAAAATTGTTTTTAACTCTTAGATCAATGAAAAAAAAATTTATTTTGAGAATGTTTAAAGTAATAATGAATAATACAATACCAGTACATAAAGAATATTTAAAATAGTCGACCGTTTACCTTAAGAATGTGTGTTTAATTTGAAGCATCAAAAGCATTTTATAGATGAAATTTTAGTTAAGCATAGATTATATATGTAACATTTATATAGCATATTAAAAATTAATATTTAATTGAACTCAGCCATAATCTCAATAAAAAAAAATATTTTATATACACTTGAAAATAAAAATGTTGTCGATTAACAACATAGATAACCCCTGTTAAGTAACGTGTTAAAGAAAATGACAGCAAATAAACCAAAGGAATGAAATATTAAAAATTAGTCAAGAAAATAACCAACAACAGCTAAAAATATTTCTAAGGTAAAATTAATAGTGATGATTGTAATGATGATGATGATGACAATGTTAATATAATAGGTCTATAAAAAATGATTATGATGTTGATAAAATTTATGATGTGGTGGTTTGGTGAATTTTATCAGAGTTTTCAATGTACTTATTTAGGAAGGAGCATTTTATATATTAAAATATATACATATATATATATATATATTTAAAAGAATCTAAGACTAATTTACTTCATTGATTTTCTATAAAAAAAAAAAAACTGAAAACAACAAGAAATATTATAAAAAAGAAAAAAAAAATGATTTAAAGATTTAATTTGTTGTCTCAAGAAAATTATTTCCTTACTTACCCTGCGGACGAACATATTTATATTGAAAAGAAAAAAAAAATTGTTATTATTATATTTTTAGAGTCAAGGATGAGCAATGAAGTCATTTCTTAAGTAAACTTTTACCTATTTTTTTTTTTCTTCCTATACATAATATATTTCTCTGTTTTTCTTCTTATTTCTTTCATCACAGTTAGTTTTCATTAAAATAAATGATACGGACACGGAAATGAAATAATATAAGATGGTGGGAGATGGTGGAAGATTGTAAAAAAAAAAAAAAGATTTATGAGAATTTTCACAGATCAATTTTATAATAATTGTTTGTTTAAAAGTGGCTGTGATTGTCGTCATTGTTGACATTATTGTTGTTGTTATTGTGTTTGTTGTTTTCTAATTTAATTAAGTTGGAAATTTAGTGTTGTAAAATAATCTGCTAATAAACAATATAAACAAAGTTTAAAAGGGAAATTTTAAATACATAAAATAGTTCATCCTGTCAACCCTGCACCATAATTAGTAATTTGTAATTCCATGGAATAAATTATATGTTTATTCATGCATAAATTTTAAAAAGTTTTCTTTTTGTTTTATCTTTTTTTACTTGTGCTTGTCCTTAGCATCTCCACAAACCAATATTCCCCTCTTCATGGTAATTATCTGGTTGATTGCGTGCTTGCTTTCGCTGTATTTGTAAATAACATATTTTAAGTCAGAATTTGGTGATTATCTCGCATATGACCATCTGTTATATGCAAAAATATAATAATGGTGACTCCCCGGATGCCGTCAGGAAGAAGAACTATTCGTGGAATTTATTAGTAGTGTAAAATTTAGAAGTAAATCTAAAACAGACAGTTATAATAAATAGTTATACCCGATGTTTGAGGAATAGACTGCATAACTTCAAGGAGAGGGTCTATTTCCAACCGTTACTGAGATAATGGGATTTAAAGATTTTCTCTTTTTTAAAAAACTTTGCTTAGTTTTTTTATTTATAATTTTGGAAATATTAAATAAATAAAATTTGAAGAACGTGACTTTCAAGTTTAAACTAAAAGGTTTATTTCATAATTAAACTTTATATCTTGGAATTAAAGTATATACGAGTATTGTATATGCTAAGATACTGATGGTTGGTGCTAGTTTTAAAAATGAATTACCTACTTATATTTAAAATAACTGCCAAAACAAAACTAAAGTCTTACTTGAACACAACCTGTTATTCAATTCAAATCCTCTAAACAAAAGTTATTAATTTTCAATAAAATAACATCTAATGTATTAAAAATGGAATAAAAAGTGAAAATTATTAAACTTTATTCCAAAAGAGTTGAAACTTTTTCAAAATATGTGTATCAAATTTCTTTAAGTTGTACTTCTCTTTTTTTTTGTCAAAATTAATTAAATTTTAAGTAAAAAAGTAATTATATAAATCCTTTTTCGGTTTATTTTAACGTTCCATTTTTGTGTTTTCCTTATTTTAACAATTAATTATATATACATTCCATAAATGAAAAAAATTGGGATTCTAATGTTTACACCCCCTCTGAAGTTTTTTGAAAAAAAAAAATTAGAAAAAATTAATTGTGGAAAAAATATCATACATTTGAACTTATTTTTCAAAGAAAAATAAAAATACTTTAAGAAAAGAAGAATGGAAGATCAGATATTATAAGTTTAAAGCTGTTAAATATTAATAAAAATTAATTTTTTCAAAATTCTGGTAATAACTTTTCTAAGAAAAAAATCATTTTTTTAAATGTGTAAAATATTTTTTACATAGCAATTAAAAAAAAAATAGACAATGAAGATTAAAATATTGTATTGCTTGACCTATTGTTAATGTTTCAATACTGATATTCCTCAAAATCTTAATCTTTATATCTTTAAGAACGTTATCCCTACTATATCAGATGAAATTAAAAATAAAGTCTCAATTATGAATGTGAAGCAATATGATTCAATCAAAACTTCAGCTCAAAACAATCCGAGAATAATTTTTATAGTAAAACAATGTGAATCAAAAATTGATGTCTACAATGTCTCAAATGAAATTGGAGATTAGTTTTAGTGTTATAAAATTTTAATATACATTACTACAACTACCGTGTAATCCTAGCAGTCAAAGTAATTATCGATCAGTTCATTTCATGCTGTTTCTAATCGCATATAATAAGAACTTTGGGCAGCAATTTGAAAGATAATTACAAGATATTAAAATAATAAAACTATATGGAACTGAATGAAGGAACTTCCTAGATGTTTTATTCTTTATATTTTTCAATTGAAAAGTATTTAAGTAAATTGAAAAAAAATTAATAAAAAACAAAAAGCATTAAGAAAATAATAGCTTAGTCTTATTTAGTAACCTTCTCCGCTAAAATGCAACATTTCTACAAAGTTTAAAGTCAATTGACCAAAACGTTTATAATAACAAAAGACAAAAAAATACTTATTAAAACCACTTGCCGGAACGAGTTAACGTAACTCAGAACAATATATTTTTTTAGCTTTTTTTACAAATATAGAACGGCGCTGTAAAATTCAAGCTTACTTCAAGTTTTTTAAGTCAGAGTGCGATGGAATGGGACAATGAGTTAATAAATCGAAACTAATTTAATAAAACGAATTCCTTAGGCATGAGGCATTATTTCTTCAAGGTTCAAAGCCAATCATTCAAATCATAAAAATTAGATTGATTGGAAATAAAAAGAAAAAACGAAAATCCGTTAATTTGTTCTCATGCCGCTAAGAGTTAATAAATTGGAAAAAAAAAATTAATTTTTTCCATTTCCAACGGATAATATTTCTGCAAGGTTTGAAAAATTTGTCAAATTTTTTTAGCCTGATCAATTAAAAAAATTCGAAAAAACATTTTTAGGCATTTTTAGGCATAGGAAGTTGTCTTTCTGTAAAATTTCATTTCCCTCATTTGAGTGGTTCTTAAATTATAAGCGAAAAAACAAACAATAACTAACTTTCTGTTTTATATATGTATAATTAGATTTTGACATTAAATATATAATTTTTTTACAAAGTTAAACCTTTTAGAAAATTATAATATTTATTATTAAAATACTTAAGTACGAATAATTGTTCAAAGACAGCGATTAAAATTGTATTTTGTTCTCCCAAATATAACGATAATTAATGAAAACTCTTTAAAAAAAATATTCAATTACATTCAATTAATTAAATTCATTCAAATTTTCGTCATTACACAATAATATAAATAATTATTTAGTTTTAAATAAATTTATTTAGAATTTCTTTTATTATGTTGATTTTGAAGTTTTCCGTTAAGGGAAAAATTTCTCAACATTATAATATTTTATTTTATTTTTTTAATTTAGTTTTCAAACCGCATTTTCTTTTCAAACTATTCGTAGTAACTTTTAAAATTAATTCAAATGATTTCCAATTAAATTTAATTGGTTCCAATAAATTAAATTGAAATTTTTTTTTTTCTAGTTTTTCAATTTATTACGTTCTTTATTTAATTTAAATTTTTTTTTTTTGTTCGAAACTTTTCCATTTTTTTTTTTTTTTGTATTGAATTTCCATTTAAAAGTAATTGACTGAGACTATTCATAAAAAAATTGTTGTTTTTTAAATAAATAATTATTTAAAAAATAGAATAAAAAAAACCATTTATAATTTTATATTTATAATATAAATTATTATAAAATAAATAATTAAATTATTAAAAGAAAATATTGTTTTGATTTTAAATGCAATTAAAAAAACGAAAATCTTGAAATTTTATATAATTATTCAAATTAAGGATTTATGGCTTATTATATATAATATTTTTGAAGTTTAAATGAATTTCATATATTTTTTAGCAAATTTTTCAAAAATGAATTTGTTTTACTGATTCAGTCTGTCTGCCAACAAAACTTCTCCACTATTTATTATAGAACAATGATATTTTAATCATGGGTGAATCTCTTTAAAAATTAATGTTGCAAAACAACTTTTTTTTTGTAGCTAAACAGGACCTCAAAGTTTTAAAAAACCTCCTTTTTAAATGTGTATATCTTAGGTTCTACTTAATACTTTTTCAATGTGAAAATGTCAGACGACAGGACACCTTTGTAATATTAAAATTATACAATTTTTTGTAATTTAATATTGAAATTTACCGTTTATGCTAAAGATGTAAAAAATAACGGTAAATTGAAATATTAAATATTTTTGAAGATTTGCCTTTTCAAATGTGCATACTTAGGTTCTACTTAATACTTTTTCAATGTGAAAATGTCAGACGACAGGACACCTTTGTAATATTAAAATTATACAATTTTTTGTAATTTAATATTGAAATTTACCGTTTATGCTAAAGATGTAAAAAATAACGGTAAATTGAAATATTAAATATTTTTGAAGATTTGCCTTTTCAAATGTGCATATTTTAGGTTCTACTTAATACTTTTTCAATGTGAAAATGTCAGACAACAGGACACCTTTGTAATATTAAAATTATACAATTTTTTGTAACTTAATATTGAAATTTACCGTTTATGTTAAAGATGTAAAAAATAACGGTAAATTGAAATATTAAATATTTTTGAAGATTTGCCTTTTCAAATGTGCATATCTTAGGTTCTACTTAATACTTTTTCAATGTGAAAATGTCAGACAACAGGACACCTTTGTAATATTAAAATTATACAATTTTTTGTAGCTTAATATTGAAATTTACTGTTTATGTTAAAGATGTAAAAAATAACGGTAAATTGAAATATTAAATATTTTTGAAGATTTTGCTTGCTTTAGATAGAGCTTAATGATTTCAAATAGCGCTTCCTAAAATATTTGGGAGAAGGTAGAACAGTTATATATTAAGTAACCTCAGATAAAATTTTGTTGTACCATCCCCTTTTTAAAGCAATTCAAAATCAAAAATTTGTTATTTTTAGACACCTGTAACTTAGGCATCTGTAAAACTTTTTTTTAAAATTAAAGCTTCAACATTATAATCATGTGCTAATGGCTTTTCTTAATTATAAAGGGTTTTCTTAAAACTGAACAAAAATTGACTATTTTCCATAATTTTTTCTTATATATAAAATTCTAAGAAAATTCACAAATTCTGTTGCAATTTAGAAAATGTGTATTTTTAAAAATCTTTGATTTTTCATTTTGCCTGCTGATTTTCATTTTTTTTTTTTAATTTATTTAACTTATTCAATATTATTGGTTATTATCGATGAAAATTTTTGTTTACCTCTTAATTATTCCAAAAATGATTGCATTAAAACTGCAGTGTTCGAGATACACAGCATAATATATGGTGAACTTTCAAGATGATACAGGCTCTTAAAAGATTAAAACTTTGTAACTCTTAATGCTAGTATTAAAGTGAGCTTAAAACTAAATATTTCTTAAGGGTAAATATTTCTTAACGATAACATTTTACAAAAATGTAAAAAAAATTTGGTCATGTTAGAATTAAGAGGCATTGTTGGCCGTGCAAAAAAAAAAATAACATTTTATTAGAAGCATATTTTTTTTTATTTTTTAGTATCTATAAATTAAAAAATAAATAAATTTAACAAAAGCCATATCCGGTTTTTTTTTCTATTTTTTTCTTTGTGTTTATAAATACATGAGTCTTACATTCTTTTTCTATTACATCACATAAGTGATTTCGAATTTAAGTAAGTGATTTTTCAATTATCAATAGTTATCAATTAAGTATAAGAGTAATTAAGTATAAAGATTCCATTTATCTTAGAAGAAGAAATTTTTTCAAAACTACTTCAGAGTACATACTTGAAATTATTTTTAGGTATTGTTTAAAAATAAAACATTTAAGGAGTTTGTATAATGTAACTCCTAAGTTCAGTATAATGTAATTGGATAACGTAAATATATTTTTATTTATGGCAATTGTGCAATTGCATAAGAATTTTCCTGTTTACATTTTTGATTTATTAAACTTATTGTTTGTCTCAGTTATATGGAGCTATAATATGGTAAATGATCTGATATAAAGGTTATCAGTTTATAATGAGTGTTAATTAGCAGGTTTTACTATTTCAGTTGATCAGGACATACACATTTAATAAAAATTACAAAACAATATAAAAGCAAATTTGAAGAAGATTATCTAATTTAAATCCTTTTTAAATTTATTTAATTAATTCTTTCATCGATATATTTTTCAATCTTATTTTATGTTAGCGACGTAACATAATATACGCTTCAAATTACTCTCAAAAACTCTTTTATCATTAACCTTCCAGTACTAGCGTACCCAAATCTATTTTAGAAGTCAAAAATTTTTCTTTCTTAAGCATAATCCTCTTCATTTTCTCATTCATTTAATATTTTCTGTAACAATAACTCTCATTTTCTCGTTGATTTTTTGAAAACTTTATTCATATTTGCAATGTTAATTTTCAATTTCCTAAAATCTTTATTCGTTTTTATTTTGATTATTTTTGTTCTAAACACTATTAAACTTTGTATTGAAGTTTATGTATTTAATAAATGTTTATTACCAAATTTTACATAAGAGTGTAAAAGTTCATGAATTTTGGTGTACGTTTACAGCAACAGCAACAAAAAATGTCAAAAAAAAACAAAATATTTTATGAATGTTTTTATTTTGATACTTTTTTTGAATTGTTCTTTTTTGTTAAATAAATTTAATTATGTATAATAAAAAAAAATATTAAAATGATTATCTTATATTATTAACGCACATTTATGTATTTCTAAGCTTGGACCATTTTGACCCAATGGCAACACTTACGTAAAAAATACTGCGCCTGTAATGAAGGGTTAAATAAAATCTTCAATTTTTATATTTAACTGAAAATAATTAAAGACAGTATATTCTAAAATGTTCACGATAAAGTTTGAATCTCACATAGTTTGATTATTCTTAATTGTTTTTAAATTAATTTATGTTAGAATATTTTTTTAGTGCGTACCTACTTCACTTTTTAGTATATACGCTTTTTTTTTTTAAATAAAGTTTTTTGATTTTTTTTTAAATTATTTTAACAAAACCGCAGGTTATTACAATACAATTTAACAGAAATAGAAAAACCGGAAAAGATCAATTTTCACAGAGGAGTTTAAATTTTTGTATTTCTATTGTTATTTTTTATATTTATTATATTTATTATATTTCTAAGAACAATATTTATCTTTATGTTAGAAATCACGCGATTTTTTTACTTCATTACTTTATACATATATATATTGTATATATATGTGTATCGTAGAAAATTGATGTTAAAAATAAATACGCTAAATAAACTTTCTTTTAAAAATAAATTTTTTTTTTTTTTCTATTTTGTATATATATGCATATACTTTTAAGATTTAAAATCCCTTGTTACCTTTGCCATGTAGCACTTAAAATACAATTTTTTTAACTTTATACAAACAAAATGATAAATAATTTACTATAGCACATACTTACATATCATGAATACTGCTGTCATTTTAATTGTAAAACATTTATTACATCTTAATAATGTTAGACGTGATTGGGTTGAAATAATACAAAAGATTAAAAAAAAAAAAAATTTTTTTTTTTCTATATTCTATCGGTAATAATAGCCGTTAAATTCCAATTCTATTGTATATAGGTAGGTAAGGTATTATTCACATTTAAGACCTACACAAAATAATACTTGAAAACAAATGATTCAAGGCGTTGATTGTTATAATATAATAATATATAAATAAAGAAAAATTTTACGCTCTTCACAGTTTAATTTTTTTTTTTTTTGTTTTTTTGTATTTTACCTTTTCTTTAGTTTATTTATCTTAAGGTACTATTTAAAATATAAAAGAGATGAAAATAACAAAAAGAAAAGAAGTATTAAAAAAAGCGAAAAATTAAAAACCAAAAAACAACACAAAAAATTCTTTTGTTGAATTTCAAGATATTTTTTTTTTTGGTTTTAAATTTCTATATTCTATTTTTGTTATAAGCTGGTTACGATCATGAAAAGTTCAAGTTCAAAGCGTGAGTATTTTTCTCTCTATGGAAAAAAAAATAGAAAAACAAAATGCTATGAATTTGTTTTAATTTAATGAAATCAATTTTCATCCACAATTTAAGCCTGACTAATGAATAGCCGATTCATATTTTAAAGTTACCATCTGAAGAAAATCCAAATTTTTAACAATAATCCAGATAGAATGCGCGGACCTATAAATTTTAAATAGAATTTTAAGAAAATTATTTTTGATTTGATAAATTAGAGATAGTTTTTTTTTTAATTTTGTAGGATGTAAATATAGTTTTTTAAGTCAAAATCCTTGTGCAACTTTCCTTACAAAATAATCATATGCTTTTAAGTTTATTCATTATTAGCTCATAGAAATTAAAAACTAAATATTAAATTAATTGTTTTCTTTCTTTTTTTTCTTGGTTTGATGCTTTACAAATTTAATATAAATTACCGTAACTTCGTGAAAGGAAAACTTTTAAATTTTAACTAAAACGGAAATATATCGACAAGACACTCTTAAAAATATCAAAATTTGTCCAGAGAAAAGAATAATTTAAAAAAAACCAGGTAGAATGTAAACCAACGGTTTTTAAAAGCGCACATTTCCAAAACTCAATACAGAATTCTCAAAACTCAATACAGGGCTCAAACTGTTTAGAATTGTGACTTGCACAAAAATTTGAAAATTTCATATTATAAGAAAAAACGTGAAAATAGGATATTTTTGAAATTTTGAGGGGCCGTAAGTCCGGAATCCTATATTACTAAGAAAATCCGTTAACACACATAAAAATATATTATTAAACCTTTACTTTTCATGTTCTGCCGAAGAAAAATTTTTACAGGTGCCTAAGTTACAGGTGTCTAAAAATAGAAAATTTTCAATTTTTGAAACGTAATAACTCTTAAAGAGGGGGATTTACCAAAAAATTTTTTGAGGAAACTTATACTAATTCTAAAAGTTCTTTCTTGTTTCAAAATTTCAGGTTCCTATCTCAAAACATGCCGGAGTTATGAAAAAAGAAATAACATGCAAAATTTGGTTTTAACATAACGGTAAATTTAAATAGTAAATTACAAACTATTGCATAATTTTGATATTGTCTTATGGAGATAACAAAAATTTCGATCTTCTGGCGGTTTTAGATTGCAAAACTATTACGCAGGGCCTGAGATATATACATCTGAAAATGGGACTTTTTCGCAATTTTGAGGAGCTGCAACTTTGGAACTCTTTACAACTAAAACAAAGCTTTAACACACATTAAAATATATTACTCTAGCTTTAAATTTTATATCTTGCAGAAGTAAAATGTGCACAGGTTCCTAAGTTACAGGTGTTTAAAAATAGCAAATTTTCAATTTTTAAGCCCTCATATCTCATAAACAGGAGTGGTCCAAAAAAATTTTCTGAGCAAACTTATACTAATTCTAAAAGTTCTTTCTTGTCTCAAAATTTCAAGCCTCTATCTAAAAGCGTGCCGGAGTTATGAAAGTAGAAAAATCATGCAAAATTTGGTTTTCACATAACGGTACATTTTTTCAAAAAATTTTGGAAATGTGCTAAAAATGAACAAAAAATTTGAAAAAGATAAGGTGTTTTAAGTATACTAAAATAGATTCTTTTCGAGGAGTGGATTCTGCAAAGTATTGTTATAGCTAGCAGTACCAATTAATTTTAGCCGTGTATTTAACAGTAAAAGTGAAAGAAAAGTCAACATTCATTTAAAATTTTGTCGAATTTCCTTTTCAGGTATATATAACTATGTATATATATATGGGACCTCGGTCGCCTAGTGGGTAAGAGCGTATAAAATACGCTGTAAACTCCGAGGGAGTGTGGATTCGAATCCCACACACGTCGTAAGAATTATTCCCCCTTACGACATTTACAACCAAGCTTGAACAGGAAAGGGTGTGTAATTTCCTGTCCACATTTATGTGGGAGAGAAATACATTCAAAAAAAAAAAAAAATTACTATATACCATACTAGTTGTTGAATTTTGAAAAATCCAATTCCTTAAGTTCTATTTCATATTTTGATACAAAAATATGATTTCTAAAATAATTATAAACATCGTTTCTTCAATTTCAATAACATTTGATGTAAGAGAAAACTTGAATGAATGAGAATGAATATACAACATAAACTTTAAAATTAAGCTTTATCTTTTATAATTAACAATTGGCAATCCTAAAAATGTTTACATTAACTCGTTATACTGAAAGAAAAACTAAGAAAAGCCACTCTTTAAATATGTCAAATATAAATTAATGTTTTAAGTATCTTAAAACTTGGACAATATACGTACATTTACATAAACATATATTTGCGCGCATATGCATAATTAGTTTCTAGGTATTTAAATATATATAAATGTGTAATAAATAGGCCATTTCATTAGTCATCAAGATTGTCATTATAGGAAGTAAGTTCCGTTATTTTAATAAATGTAAAAAAATGTTTGTGTTGGTGTGGATATTTAATTAGCGTTTTTCGTATTTCGTGTAATGAAGAAAATTTGTGAAAATGTCGAACTCATCATAATATTAGCAGTGCATTATTTTCGTTTTTCTTTTTTTTTGCATCGATCGAATCGTGCCATAAAGTAGAAAAAAACTGGAATTTCATGGCATTATTTTTTTTTGTTTAGACCAATACATAATATCATAAAAGAAAAACTGATTGTTTATTTTTTTTTTTCTTACATTTAAAACATATAACAAAGTTACATTACAAAGTTTTTTTTTTATTAGATATACATATATATTCTTAAATCGTAGCTTTGTGTATGTATTTGTAAAAAGTTTTTACCGTAAAAAATGGAAATTTTTTGTCTTCTTTCTTTACTTTTTTATTTTTTTTTTTTTTCTTTTTGTTTTTCCATGTTCTGGTTTATTCAGTTCTGTTTAATTCAAGATTGAATTTGATCTGATTTGAATGGTTGCGGTCAACGCAACGCAATCGAATACATAAAAAAAAAACCAAAACAAAAAGAATGAAATAATGAACAAAGAAAGAAATTTGTTGAAAAATTAAAGATCACCAGAAAATTGTTTTGAAATTCAAAATATACAGTGAATATCAGTGAATTTAAACTTATAATACTTTTCATTATGGATTTTTTTTTTTTTTAAACTATTATATAATCCCTAAACGAAAATTAAAAGAAAATTGTTCATAAATTTATAAACAAAAAACATATATATATTTTATATATATGTAGTAATAATTAAAAATAAATTTGATCATTTAACCAATTAAATTCATGTACATATTTTATAGGATCAAGTGTGTTGTGCAAACTTTTTCACGAGTTATTTAAAATTGCATCCGTCATTAGTTTAAAATTTTAATAAAATAATAATATAAGTAACACAAAAATTATAAAAGTAAATTATATAATAATGAAACAGTTTTAATTCATTCTTTATACTATACAATTCACAAATATCATATCAATTAAGGATGAAACAAACAGATATCCATTTGTATACTAAATAAATTTCCATTTATATACATACTCAACAGATTCTCCAAAATTTTTATTTAATATTTTTCATAATTTAAAGTTTTGGTTGGAAAAGAATGTGCTGTACATTTAGAGAAATGGTCCGCGTAATATGTATAATAGCTTGGAACATTAACACTTTTATCATATCCCTTTTAATTTCGTGATAGGTGTAGTTTTATAAAAAAAATCATTTTTGTCCTTTTAACGAACGGTCAATTATCCTGCCAATACGGCTAATTTTGACAAATATTTTATAAATGATTTTCGTATTTTTTATACCCTACACATTAAGTATAGGGTATATTAACTTTGGTATGGTGTTTGTAACCACCAAAAGGAAGCGAGTTAGGTATAGACATGTATATATATTCTGAATCAGGATCACCGCCTGAGTTGATTTAGCGATGTCCGTCCGTCCGTCCGTACGCACGATAACTCAAAAAATAATGATGCTATCTTGATAAAATTTATACTGTAGGTTAACAATGACTAAGGTAAGGCGGGGATTGTAAATGGGCGAAATCAGATCATGCGTTCGAGTACCTCACATACAACTTCCAAAACTGAATACGCATATCTCATAAACAGGAGTGGTCCAAAAAAATTTTCTGAGCAAACTTATACTAATTCTAAAAGTTCTTTCTTGTCTCAAAATTTCAAGCCTCTATCTAAAAGCGTGCCGGAGTTATGAAAGTAGAAAAATCATGCAAAATTTGGTTTTCACATAACGGTACATTTTTTCAAAAAATTTTGGAAATGTGCTAAAAATGAACAAAAAATTTGAAAAAGATAAGGTGTTTTAAGTATACTAAAATAGATTCTTTTCGAGGAGTGGATTCTGCAAAGTATTGTTATAGCTAGCAGTACCAATTAATTTTAGCCGTGTATTTAACAGTAAAAGTGAAAGAAAAGTCAACATTCATTTAAAATTTTGTCGAATTTCCTTTTCAGGTATATATAACTATGTATATATATATGGGACCTCGGTCGCCTAGTGGGTAAGAGCGTATAAAATACGCTGTAAACTCCGAGGGAGTGTGGATTCGAATCCCACACACGTCGTAAGAATTATTCCCCCTTACGACATTTACAACCAAGCTTGAACAGGAAAGGGTGTGTAATTTCCTGTCCACATTTATGTGGGAGAGAAATACATTCAAAAAAAAAAAAAAAATTACTATATACCATACTAGTTGTTGAATTTTGAAAAATCCAATTCCTTAAGTTCTATTTCATATTTTGATACAAAAATATGATTTCTAAAATAATTATAAACATCGTTTCTTCAATTTCAATAACATTTGATGTAAGAGAAAACTTGAATGAATGAGAATGAATATACAACATAAACTTTAAAATTAAGCTTTATCTTTTATAATTAACAATTGGCAATCCTAAAAATGTTTACATTAACTCGTTATACTGAAAGAAAAACTAAGAAAAGCCACTCTTTAAATATGTCAAATATAAATTAATGTTTTAAGTATCTTAAAACTTGGACAATATACGTACATTTACATAAACATATATTTGCGCGCATATGCATAATTAGTTTCTAGGTATTTAAATATATATAAATGTGTAATAAATAGGCCATTTCATTAGTCATCAAGATTGTCATTATAGGAAGTAAGTTCCGTTATTTTAATAAATGTAAAAAAATGTTTGTGTTGGTGTGGATATTTAATTAGCGTTTTTCGTATTTCGTGTAATGAAGAAAATTTGTGAAAATGTCGAACTCATCATAATATTAGCAGTGCATTATTTTCGTTTTTCTTTTTTTTTGCATCGATCGAATCGTGCCATAAAGTAGAAAAAAACTGGAATTTCATGGCATTATTTTTTTTTGTTTAGACCAATACATAATATCATAAAAGAAAAACTGATTGTTTATTTTTTTTTTTCTTACATTTAAAACATATAACAAAGTTACATTACAAAGTTTTTTTTTTATTAGATATACATATATATTCTTAAATCGTAGCTTTGTGTATGTATTTGTAAAAAGTTTTTACCGTAAAAAATGGAAATTTTTTGTCTTCTTTCTTTACTTTTTTATTTTTTTTTTTTTTCTTTTTGTTTTTCCATGTTCTGGTTTATTCAGTTCTGTTTAATTCAAGATTGAATTTGATCTGATTTGAATGGTTGCGGTCAACGCAACGCAATCGAATACATAAAAAAAAAACCAAAACAAAAAGAATGAAATAATGAACAAAGAAAGAAATTTGTTGAAAAATTAAAGATCACCAGAAAATTGTTTTGAAATTCAAAATATACAGTGAATATCAGTGAATTTAAACTTATAATACTTTTCATTATGGATTTTTTTTTTTTTTAAACTATTATATAATCCCTAAACGAAAATTAAAAGAAAATTGTTCATAAATTTATAAACAAAAAACATATATATATTTTATATATATGTAGTAATAATTAAAAATAAATTTGATCATTTAACCAATTAAATTCATGTACATATTTTATAGGATCAAGTGTGTTGTGCAAACTTTTTCACGAGTTATTTAAAATTGCATCCGTCATTAGTTTAAAATTTTAATAAAATAATAATATAAGTAACACAAAAATTATAAAAGTAAATTATATAATAATGAAACAGTTTTAATTCATTCTTTATACTATACAATTCACAAATATCATATCAATTAAGGATGAAACAAACAGATATCCATTTGTATACTAAATAAATTTCCATTTATATACATACTCAACAGATTCTCCAAAATTTTTATTTAATATTTTTCATAATTTAAAGTTTTGGTTGGAAAAGAATGTGCTGTACATTTAGAGAAATGGTCCGCGTAATATGTATAATAGCTTGGAACATTAACACTTTTATCATATCCCTTTTAATTTCGTGATAGGTGTAGTTTTATAAAAAAAATCATTTTTGTCCTTTTAACGAACGGTCAATTATCCTGCCAATACGGCTAATTTTGACAAATATTTTATAAATGATTTTCGTATTTTTTATACCCTACACATTAAGTATAGGGTATATTAACTTTGGTATGGTGTTTGTAACCACCAAAAGGAAGCGAGTTAGGTATAGACATGTATATATATTCTGAATCAGGATCACCGCCTGAGTTGATTTAGCGATGTCCGTCCGTCCGTCCGTACGCACGATAACTCAAAAAATAATGATGCTATCTTGATAAAATTTATACTGTAGGTTAACAATGACTAAGGTAAGGCGGGGATTGTAAATGGGCGAAATCAGATCATGCGTTCGAGTACCTCACATACAACTTCCAAAACTGAATACGCATATCTTCGAAATTAATAAAGATAGGAACTTAAAATTTCGTACAAGGGTGTGTTTTTCTGAATCCCTGATAATCCCTGATATTTTAGATAAATTGGAGTGGTTGTTCGGGTACCTCCCATACAAATCCCAAAACCGAACAAGCATATATTCGAAATTAATAAAGATAGAAACTTGAAATTTAGTACTAGGGTGTTGCTTCCTGAATCCCTGATTTGTCCAAAATTTAAGATGAATTGGAGCAGCTGTTCGGGTACCTTCCATACAACTCCCAAAACCGAACATGCATATCTTCGAAATTAATAAAGATAGGAACTTCAAATTTGATACGAGGGTGCTGTTTCCTAAATCCCTGATTTGCCTAAAATTTGAGATGAATTGGAATGGTGGTCCGCGTGCCTTCACACACTTCCCAAAACCTAACAAGCATATTTTCGAATTTAATAAAGATAGAAATCTGAAATTTTGTACAAAGGTTGTAAAAGCATTTATGTTTTTAGCTTAGTTATATTAAATACCTAACTAAAATAACTTATGGATTTTTAATTTAATTTGAATTTTTTAGGTGTAGGGTATAAATAAGTCGGTTGCATCGACTTACTGTTACTTTTACTTGTTTTAAATTCAAACGAACTGTGTTGAATGCATTAGCAAAAATATGACAAAGTTATATTGAATTTAAAACCGAATATTTATGCTTTATATATTGAAAGTATATTTCGGTTGGAAGATGGTAATTATTCATATTTAAAAAACTTTTCAATTTAGATATTTTATTAAGAATTATTTGTTTAAAATTTTCCGAATTATGATTTTTTAATGGTCTGTTCTTTAAGTTTAAAGATTTGAAATGTACGAATTTTTTCTAAACTCATATTAATCTTAATTTTCTTTATTAAATTTACAGTAAAGCATTTGAAAATTTCTATATTAATAATAATTATAATAATTAATCACACAAAATTCAGAAACGTATATAAAAAATATGTAAGTACCTATCAATATATAAATATTACTAATAAAAAAATGTTTAATATAATTTGCAGTATTAAAACGAATTTTCTAAGTTTTCATGATTTATTTATAACTATTGCATATTTTAAAAGGAAGGTACACTGCTTCTTATTACTCATTATCATAGACATATTACAAATATAAATATTATTCTTTTCTTTTTATGTTTTCCTGTCTCTACATAGGAAAACTCACTCAGCTGTTTTGTATTTATTAAAATAATGTAAAGCATAGTTACTCATAACCAGTTCCATTTAAGAGATTTTAAGTTTTTATATTACTTAATAATTCATGTATTTTGTTTTTAAAATTAAAATGTAATTTAATTTGGGTTATTTAAAAATTTTAACTATTTGTAAAGAAACAAAATAAGTGATAAAATTCTTAAAAAAAATTAGAAAATGAAACTATTTCATCTTTTAGAAAACTATTTCTGAAGAAACTAACTAAAGTAATACATAACGGTTTACTCAGCTGTTTCTCAACATTGACTGAAAATATTTTCTTCGCATTGCCTATATCTAGGGATAATATATCTATGCCTATTACCAAATGTGCGGCGAATTCATTTTGGAAAGAGATTATGAGAAAGTTGCTACATCTATTATTTTGCAAACCACTGTAAAATCTATTATAAAATATATTGATATTATAAAATATATATAGATAATATATGTTGTAAAACTGCATTAATAAATAAATAAAAAAAAACAAAACGATATTCAAAAAGAAATTGCAAAAATTCTAAAAAGGTTATTCACGTCATTAAAATACCAGTTAGACAACTCACCACACCATATATACATAAAAAAAAAAACAATTTAAACAAAAATTAAAAAGAATTAAACTAGAAAAACTAAAACCGAACAGTAGAACACAAAATAAAAATATTAAAGCTTTATGTAATCTTGAACAAAATGTACACTTTTTCTAAATGCATATTATGTACTTACATATTATTCTGCATAATATTTTTTTGTTACATAGACGTGTTTAGTTAATATTCACAGTAGAATTTTGTTTTTTTTGTAGCAAAAAAAGTAATTTATTTGTTTTTTTTTCTTATTTTTGTTTTGTTTTGTTTTTTTTTTTTTACGATGGCGGCTCTTTTAAATGCGGAAAACTATATAAGTAAACGAAGCACCACTTAATTAAACTGTGAAATTAATTAGAAAATCTAAGATGAATATCTCTTATTTTTTTTTCAACTTAAATTGGTTATTGTTATTTAAATTATACATGACATGAAGTTAATAAGAGAATCTGTACTTAGGGAAATTATTAAAACAGTTTCTGCCAATGCATATTAGAAATTTATAATATTTTCATTCTGGGAAATAAATAGAATATTATTTTTAAAAAAATTTCTTTTAGTTTGTTTTTTTTTGTTTCATGCTAAAATTTATTTTTTTATGTCTTATATAGAGTTTTCCAATTTGAGTGATATGATTTCTTTTCAAAAAAAAAACACACTAATTGTTAAGGAAATTCAAATGTTTTTTATTTAATGTGAAGTACAATCGATACAATTTAAGTTCTGAATAAACCGAATTTAAGTTCTGAAATAACCGTCTTGTTGGAACCAGATGTTGTCAAGATAAACTTCTTCCAATTTCGACAATAAAAAGTTGGTTATCATCGATCTATACCTCTCTCCATTGACAGTAACGGTGTTAACAGCTTCATTTCGAAAAAAGTACGGACCGATAATTCCACCAGACCAAAAACCACACCAAACTGTCAATCTTCGCACCAGAATCGACAGTTTTGTTTATTTACCGCACCACTCAGATGAAAGTGAGTCTCCTCGGAGAAGATGATTTTCTCAAAAAAATCGTTATCGTTTTCAAGTTGTTCCAAGACAAAATCAGCAAATTCACGACATCCATAATGAAATTATAAACATTACTGAATACAATAAAAAAAATGGCAGATCATGACATACTACAAATTGCCGAAACGTCACTTAGAAATCATATGACTCAAATTGGAAAACCCTATACATATAGCACCTTAATATATGTTAAGTTAAGTAAGGAAATTAATAATATAAATAAATTTTAATTTAAATTCTGCAAGAAGTTATATTAATATACAAAATAAATATTTGCAATAAAGTTAAAATTTGAAGTTCTCATTATAGAGAATTTTTTGTTTTTGAAATTAAACCTAAACTATTAATAAAGTCTGTCGAAATTTATTAATATTGTGATTTTAAAGGATATAAAATACTTTACAAAAGGTTGAAGAATTTATTAAATATTAATTTGTTAAAATATATATATACATATATATATATAACTCTATTAAATTAATCTAAATAAAATTACATTTATTTTCATAAATAAATAAGAAAAAAAAAAGTTATAGTGTTTTACATTGATATCAGATTCGTAATTGAAACCTAATAATACTTTTATATTAATTATTATTCAAATATTATTGTAGGTATATAATATATGTACATAATACATATGTATATATATAATTTTCGCAAAATATCTGCTTTCAGTTCTTTTTGTAACGCTATTTAGTTCGCTAATTTTTCTATAAATTAGGTATAAGTTGTGAAATCAATTGGAGACACAAATAATATCGATATTGACATATTTTGCCGAATATACTTTACTATTGTGAATTTCTTTGAAAATCAAAAGTGACATTTAAAAAAAAATTGGTTATAAAATTTATAATCAAAATTCAAAAACCGCTTTATAAAAGAATGATAAAAAAGTAAATAAGAATTTTTTTGTTAAATAATAAAAAGTCTATATAATGAAAGTAAAAAAAAAAATACTAGGTTTGATTTACCTTCGTCTTTTATGACGGTTTACAAGCAAAATGTATTCTATAGTAGGTGTATACTTGTATATTGTAGGATTAATAGGGTAACAAAAAAGATTTGTAACTTTTGAATAAATTGATCCACTACTTTTCAAAGCAAACTTTACATTTATAAGTATATAAACTGAAAAAACTCAATGAAATCCCTTACAATAAAACTCTCTGTAAAAGAGAAAGAAATACATAAGAATAAACTGATTTGGTTTACAATTACAACAGAAGATTAGGTATAGATAAGACAAAACCGACTTATTTTGAATATTTCCGACAATATATAAATCTTGCACTCTATATTGCATAACATTTAATACAGAGAAGAAAAAATATTTTGAAAGCTGTTAAATTCACTTTTGCAAACTCTTTGTACTTTTCATAATTCTGAAGTACAGCCATTCTAAATACATATGTATATGAAAAAGTGATATTAATTACGTCTTTAATAACTTGATGTGAGGGACATCTGCGGTCTAGTGGGTAAAAGCCTATATAAAACGCTGTAAACAACGAGGTAGTGTGCGTTCGAATCCCAGTTATCTTACGTCGTAAAAATTATTCCTCTTAAGACATAAGAACCTGTAATTTTCACATTTTGGTAGATAGGGAATAAACTAAAAAAAACTTGATGTTTCTCAATGGATAAAATTTTTGTTAATCGAATAGATACTGCATGTATAAAATTTATTTTTCCTTGTGACAGATGTATTTAAGGGACAAGAAGCCTCGACTACTTACATTTATTTAATTGGATTTCTAAGTTATTTTTCTATTTAAAACTTGAAAAAAAAAAGTTCTTCTTATTCCCACCTCTTTCAATAAGACGTTAAATTATTCGAATTTATAGCTATATATTAAAAAGTGTAATTCTCTTCTCTTTATTCATTTAATTATTTAAAGTTTTTTCTTCAAACTTTTTCAAACTATTTTTTATTTTTGACATTACGAAGTTTATCGCATCGTAATAAATAATCATCTATATGACATTTACATTAAAAAAAAAAATTATAAGACTTTGTATCTGATTTTGAAATATAACGAAAGTTAAATTTTGTTTTCGCTTCTTTATAAAATAAATTTTTCTTTTAAAGGTTCAATGAATTGCTTAAAAACTATAAAATACAAAATATACTGAAAATTCTAACATTAGAAATAATAATGTTATTTTTTTCTCCTTTTTAACATTTCAAAAATAAACATTTTTTTTAATTTTTTAATAATTTTAATTAAAAATTATGCTGCATAAAGTTTTTCTTAATGAAATTTACATGTGTCAAAAGAAAATTGTCATTAATGTTGTCATACTTTTTTAAGAACAGTTTTTTCATTTTAAAAATTTTTGTAATTTTTAAAGAGTTTTTTCAAACTTCTTTCAAATAAAAAGTAAAAGTTATCCTTAACTTTTTTAAAAATAATAATATAATGATAAAAAAAAAAAATTCATATCAACATTTTTAGCAAATTTATTTTTAGTTTCATTAAAACTTCTTAAAAAAATTTTCTCGCACATCAGAAAACTAATTTTTTTTTTTGCGTATGCATTGATTGTATGTGTATTAAAATTCAGAATAAACATTTTTTGACTTTTTTTGACATATTTTTTTTAATCTTTTCAGGTCATTATTTTATTTGTATAAATAATTAAATATATATATATATATATATTACAGGATATGTATAAATAAATGTAAAAAGAAAAATATTGTTGAGTTAAAATATTAAATACTAAAATCTAATACAAAACTTGAATACTCTAATATAAATTGGTGTTGATTTGAATTTTTAGATTAAAATCGGTAAATTCTCACTTTAGTTGTTACTTTTATCCACTTATAGTTGTTAAAAAATTCAATTTTTGTAAAGGTTTGATGGATACTGTTTAAAATCTAAACGCTTCTTTTCTAGTTAAATTTTGATTTGGGGAAGGTGAAAAAATTTTGCTTTCTAGGAATTGATTCAATTCAGGTAAACGTTTTAATCAATTATTACAGTTCACAAATCAAATGCAAAAAAGATGCCCTGAAATAATAGCCCGAAAAAAAGGCCAGTCGGCTTTATTTTCTTTTTTAAAACGGTAATAAAGCTGAAACTGCTATTTCCTTAAATTCGGCCTTATTACCGTTTTGAAGAAGAAATAAAATCAAATCGGACTTATTTCTGTTTTTTAAAAATTATGTTTTTTTGTTTGGATTCAGAACATGTTTTTTATTCCGCTTATTCCGCAAAAAGTTGGTTTGTTATTTTTCGGAAATTTTTAAAAATACATAGTATAGAGATTTATTTTTTTTTTTCAGAAAGGTTAAGTAAAGCAAATTGTAGTAAAACAAAAACATTTTATAGTCAATTTTCTGGAGAATGAGATATTATATCTTTTTTTAGAGATACGCTTAAAATAATTAAGAGAGATAATTATAAATAGCTGGTTTTTTAAGTATGTACGTATTAAAGATGTGCATAGATACATTTGTTTTTTCTCTCTATTGCTATACTCGCTATACTATACAAGAAATTCACTACACTCAATCAAGAAAGAGTACAGTAAATGCTATACTCTATTGTAAACAAATATATATTCAACTCATTTGTTTATATCAAATTCAAATGCGTATTAAATTTGATCTCATAAAACATTTGATGTTTTGAAAATAAAAAACGAGTACTCGAAATATGATCAATATACACTGAGTATAGCAGGTACTCAAATGAAAAATTATACAGAGCTTAGAATATTATATTATAGAATTTATATTTAAAATATTATATGTAATATTATATGTATTATGTTTTTGTTTATGTATCTAAATCTACTATATACGAAAAAACGTTCAGCTAAAATTATTTAAAAAAGAGATTTGTTTTTAAATAATAAATGAAAGTACATATTCATAAGTTGCAAGAAGCCGTCGTATCTTGCGAACCAGAATTCGGACCGATGTGATTAAAAAAACCTGGTCCTCGATTCTATAATAGAAATTAAAAATAAAAATGAGAAATGTACCAAAAAGTGGCACCTTTTTTTTATGACTATTTTTCTGGGCGGGCTTAAAGTCAAACTTTTTTATTTTTTTTTTTATATTTCAATTCTACAACAAAATCAGGGAGTACCTTTTTTAAATCATGTCGGTCCGACTTCTAATTTGCAAGATACGGGGGCTTCTTGCAACTTATAACTATGTATTTTCATTCCCTGGTATAATATACATACTTATATTATTATTATCACGTTACTCATTACTCCACATATACAAAGAAAAAAATATTCAGTGTACTCGCTGTATAAATCAAATGAATCAAATGGTTTTGTTTTGAATACAGTTTGCTAATGAGTACACTATATTCTATGTTTTGATTTTATTTCTCTTGAACAAATGAGTACCCAAAATTTTCTCTCGCATATTTACTCAATTTGAAAACTTCAAAATGAGTATACACAACATTTGTTTAAATATGAATGTCTTGAAAGCGATTTCAAATGCATTTGTGCACATGTTTAGTACATATGTAAGAAAAATAATTTGGAGTAATGTTATGATTGGTTACAAAATCAAAATTATATACTACAGAATATTATATAATCAATCTTTATGAAGGATTCAAATAATTTGTTTAGCGGAAGTTTAGGAAAACTCTTTTCCCATTGCTGTATGTTGAATTACAAGCAAGGGATTTTTTTTATAAAAATAAAGTCGGATTTTATTTCTTTTCTAGACAGGTGGCATTATTTCAGTTAAAAAAAGGTAATAAGGGCGAATTTAAAAATTGTAATTTAGCCTTGCTTTAAAAAGAAAAATAAAGTCGATTGGCCTTATTTCTAGAGGAAATATTTCAGAGAACCAAAAAAAAAAACTACCCAATTTATATAGAACTATATTAATGTATAAAATGATATGTAATATAATATAAAAATGACGATTATCAATAACCAAGTTGTAAAATACAGGCGACGAAAAAATTAAAAGGACAATTTGAAGACTCCATATACTGCACTGATCTCGAACTAAAGCGATAACAATTGTATTTACACAAACTGAATCTCTTACTGTCTTTATCTTTTTTAATTCTCAATCTAAGTAAAGATTTGATTTTCTAAAAAAAAGTTGAATGCAATTTGACCAATTAAGAATAAGTATTTAGTTCGGCATAGAAGACGCTAACAGAGTAAAGTGAGTATACTCATAAAGAAAAAAAAATATCATAAAAATATAAGATTAAATATTAATTTTATATATTATGATTTTTTTTCAGTTACAAATGAAAGGATTAATTTTTAAAATAATTTGTATCATTTTTTATTGATTTGAAATTTTGAATTTTTTAACTATTTTTAAATTTATATTGAACGTTTTTGGTCTTTTCTTTTAAAAATTTAACGTTCATTTCGAAAACTTTATAATCTAAACTTGAGCTCATGGTATTTTAATAATTCATAATTCAAAATAATAAAATTTTATAAAACTATTTCTGTCTTTATACCTTCACACAAGTTTTTTTTAAATAATTTTAACGCGATTTTCTCAACAACTATTCAAAATGATTAACGATGATCCAATAATGGTCATAAATGTCATAAAGAAAAACGACCATATCATAAATAGGATGAAAAAAAATTTTCAAAACAAATAAAAAATTAACAAAATATTTGTTTGTTTTGGAAAAGCAAATAATATTCATATAATTTTGTTTTTCTATATTTTTCATAAATATTGTGCTTAACATTCCATCAAAAAAATGCTAAGGATTCAACTAAAATGTCATATTTATTATTTTATATCATATAAATGCACGTGTTAGTCTACTCTATAGGTAAAAAAAATATACGGCCAAAAATTTTAATAAAAATAAAACAAAATTTACAAAAAGATGACTTATTTCATAAATATAAAAATTAAAATAAATTTTGGATATCTGATGGGTTTTCACTGTTTTTTTTTTTATGGAGGATGATTTACGTGATAGAAAAAAAAAACATATTTATTTTGTGATGCCATCAAAAACTAAATATCACTAAAAATGCATAAAAAGTGGATATTAACTTAATTGATGTGAAATATTTCAAAAAAAAAAAAAAAAAAAAACGTTTCATAAATGTCAGTTAAAAATCCTTCATATTTATTACTTTAATCATGAAAATATAAAATATGAGGATTCACAAAAAAAAAAAAAAAAACAAACCTATGGAATATTTTTGATAAATAAAAATATAAATTTTAATGATTTTAATTAAATAAAATATATTCTACCATTTTAAGTGAAATTAAATTTTTTAGATTAATAAAACTACAAAATGTTTCAAGTATAAACTAATAAAAAAAATATTTTAAAAACATGCTTCCCAGTTACATTTTATTCAGCCATTTCCAAACAAAACTTTTTAGGAACAATTATCGTTTGATATTCAGAATTGAAGTTTTAACCTTATCATTTTTAATAAAGGTTTTTCTTTTATAAAAACTATTTTTTTTTAGACCCACTTTTTATTGAATTTGGAGTTTTCAAATAACATACAGATGAAACTTCTACAGAAAACGTAAAATCACAAAAAATTTCGTAATCTTTGATAATCAAAAATTTTGGTTTATTTTTTTTTGTTGATTACTGAGATTATTATTTAGGATATTGTCCTCAGATGAACTAAGCCCTCGTAACTTTAAACTGTTAATTTTTGTAAATAAATAGAAATTAGCACAGAGAAATTGCTTTTTATTTCCTCCTTCTCATAAGTAGAAATTTCCTCATTTTTGTTAAATTTTGAACCTCTACACCTAGCGAGTTTTTTAAAGCCGAGATGCAAAAATTTTATTTAAAACATTATAGTTTTACAGTATACAAACGGTTTTTCTTAATTAAATATGATATCCTTAAATACTGAATACTTTTCAATATCGTTTTAATTAAAATTAGAAAAATAAAATTGTATAATTTTGAGTTTTAGAACTAAGCTAATATTTACTACCTTGAGCATGCAGTACATTAGTACCAAAGAATATATAAACTATTGTTTAGCCTTAGATTGCAGGTGGTGTTTTGCAGGTGAAAGTGAGTTAAAATTCGACAAAATCATTGATGACACTTGTTCGTTCCACTCTTGAAGTGTGTCTTTTTATGATTTCAACTATCCTCCCAAAAAATTGTAATGTAAGGAAAGCAATTTTAATATTATCATCTAGGTATATTTAAAGTGGCTAAAACAATTTACAAAAAGAAATTATATTTTTCATCAAATATTTTAATTCAAAATAAATAAAATATTAAAATTCAATTTAAATTCAAGTCAATTTTCTAAAGTACCCAATATAAAAATTTTAAATACAATTTTATTGCTTAGATACACCTAAAATTTATCAATATTAAAATATTAAAGATATAAAAAAAAAAAAACCTTAAAAGCATATTCAAATGTTGTTAAAAAAAAAAAACATTTTTGTTTATTTTCGTTTTTAATTTAATATTGAAAAAAAAAAAACAAAAATTAAACCATTAAAAAAATTTTAATTTAATGAATAAAAAAAAAATTATGACCAAAAATTCATATAACCCATTTCATTTTTTATAGTTTTTCATCAAATTACTAGTGAAAAAATTGTCACGCTCACCTGAATTAAAAGAATTTTTTTTTTAATTTTACCTCTCTTTTAAATTTCTTTTATTTTTATAGTTTTCATTTAAAATTCATTATTTAAATTGGCGGACGACAAACCAGACAAAAGTAATTTTATCAGAAAATAAAAAAAAAAAAAAAATAGAAAATTGTTATAAAGGCACTTCTTTTACCTAAAAATATACCATATTCAATACCATATCTATACCACCACAATCACAGTCCACAATTATAATAAAGAAAATTTTTTTTTTAATTGCAATCATAGGGTGAGTTGAATTTTTAACGTATAAGCAGTTCTTAGAAGACCGTCTTTTCTATTTTTTTTTTTTTCATTTTAATAATGATTCCGTGATGGAATTTTTATTAGTTAACCATCAAATATGAGATACGTATTATTACGTGTTATTTTGTTATTTTTCTTTTTCTTTTTTTTTTGTGATTCATCTAACAACCGTACTGGTTAAAAAAAATTTTTTGATTTTATTGATTTTCAAAATGAATTTATAAGGAAATAATAGTTTTGGTTAGTACTTGTGGTATTAAAAAAAATGTTTTACTGCATTTTATATTTAATAAAATTTATGTAAATTTTTTTAATTATATATTATTTAATTTTTAACAGAAAAGAGGCTTTATGGGGGACAATAGCCTTTTTTTAAATAGTAATAAAATTAAACATTAATTGAATCTAATTTGATTATCATTTTTTTTTGTTTATTGATGAAGGCTTAGGTAACGCATCAGTAATCACTAAATTCTCGCTTTGTAATGCCCCTTCAAAACAAAGGAGATCCTATTTAGTAAGAGTTGATGTTTCCTTAAATGTATACAATTATGAACGAGGCAGTCTAGAAAACTTCTCAGATCTATGTTAGAGAGCTCATCTAAATTTTGAAAAAAAGAAACTAGCAAGATATATGCGCCTTTTTCTTTGCAGACTGAGATAGATCCACGCTCTCTATAGGGTGAATTACTCTGTAAAGTCTACTTGATGATGGTACTATCTAATCTAAATTCTTTCGAAACTGATTTTTGTTATGAAAACACATTAAATATTATAGAAGTTTATGTAATTTTCAGATTTGAAAGTAGTTTAAGCCAAAACTTTCAAAAGAGCTTCTTACGACAACTGAAAGTAGTAATTTTTCGAACAATCTTATTTAATCTCGAAAGATTTACATTTATTATGATAAATGATAAATGTAAAAAAAAATTCCTTTATTAACTCATATTTAAGAAAGATATTGTAGTCAAGAAGATGCCCGAAATAAAACCGTGCAAGTTTTTTTCTTAGAATAAATCGAATAAATAAATGAAAATAGGCTCAGTTAAGCCAATTTTTTTAAGCTCACCATAAACTAAAATTTCATGGAAATGTTAAATCACTTATCTACTATTTGCATGAAACTTAACACTAGATTTAGATAGGATTTAATTTATTTTCATAAATTTATTTTGGCTAAAAAAAAGAGAAGACTGGTAGAATGCTAAAAATAAAAATTCTTAATATAAAGAAATAAATGTATATAGAAGATTAATTTGTTTATTTTAATATTACGTATCACATAAGATAATGCACAATAGATAAGGTCATTATAGGTTGAATACTAAATTGTTATTTTACATAATAATATTATTTATATTATTATATTACATATTTACACTTTATTAGGTAGCAAGTGGGAATTGTCGTTTTCAATTAATAAAACTTGTTACCTTTACAGTAATTTTGTAAAAACTTTTTAAAATTTGCATATACTCAGGCTGATTGTACGCTTGTAATTAAAAATAAGTAAGTACAAAAAAAGCATTTTTCTGAGATTATCCAATCCAATCTCATTAGAAGCTGAGTTCAATCTCATTAGAAGTTGTGTAAACTGAAATATAATCGTTAAACTTAAAAAAATAATAAAAGAATAAAATAATAATAAAAGAATTGAAGTGGAATTCACATAAAATATAAGAAAAAATATATTATTTGAACATTATTATTAGAAATTCCTAACAAGTGCATTGAAATTATTTGTATAAATTAAAAATAATCAAACTATAAAATTATGAAAATCTAGCAAATTATTTCAGTATTTTACTCGGAATTGCCGATGTTTTTTTTTAAGTTAGAAGCGCACATTTTTAGCACATTTCCAAAAAAATTTTGAAAAAATGTGCTTATTAGTTTCACTCTGTCCTTCCGTCCGTCCGTCTGTTTACAAAACTTCTACACCGTTAAAGATAGAGAAAAAAAATTTTAACAATGGATAGATCTCATAAAAAAAATAATTTTGTGGAACAACTTTTTCAAGTAGGCCACTCCATTACGGAGCTACAGCCCCACAAACTTTGAAAAAGCCCTATTTTTAAATGCATATATCTTATGTTCTGCTTAAGATTTTTTCAATCTGAAAACGTCATTCGACAGGTATTTTTTTTAACTTTATAAATTAATATCAAAATTATACAATTTTTTTAAATTTAGTATTTAAATTTACCGTTATGTGAAAACCAAATTTTGCATGATTTTTCTACTTTCATAACTCCGGCACGCTTTCAGATAGAGGCTTGAAATTTTGAGGCAAAAAAGAACTTTTAGAATTAGTATAAGTTTGCTCAGAAAATTTTTTTGGACCACCCTTTTTTTATGAGCTATTAGGGCTTAAAAATTGAAAATTTGCTATTTTTAAACACCTGTAAAACTTAGGAACCTGTACACATTTCACTTCTGCAAGATATAAAAATTAAAGCTACAGTAATACATTTTAACGTGTGTTAAAGGTTTATTTTAGTTGTAAAGGGTTCAAAATTGCGAAAAAGCCCCATTTTCAGATGTATATATCTCAGGCTCTGCGTAATAGTTTTGCAATCTAAATCCGCCAGAAGATCGAAAATTTTATTATCTATATAAAACAATATCAAAACTATGTAATATTTTGTAATTTACTATTTAAATTTACCGTTATGTGAAAACCACATTTTGCATGAAATTTCTTTTTTTATAACTCCGGCACGCCTTCAGATAGGAACCTGAAATTTTGAGACAAGAAAGAACTTTTAGAATTAGTATAAGTTTCCTCAGAAAATTTTTGGGTAACTCCCCCTCTTTTAGAGTTATTACGCCACAAATATTTAAAATTTGCTATTTTTAGACACCTGTAACTTAGGCACCTGTAAAAAGTTTTCTTCGGCAAGACATGAAAATTAAAGGTTCAATATTATATTTTTACGTGTGTTAACGGTTTGTTTTAGTTATATAGGAGTCTGGAATTACGGTCCCTCAAAATTTCAAAAATGTCCTATTTTCACATTTTTCTTATTACATGAAATTTTCAAATTTTTGTGTAAGTCACACTTCTAAACAGTTTGTATTGACTTTTGGAAATGTGCGCTTTTAAAAACCGTTGGTTTACATTCTACCTTGTTTTTTATATATTTAAATACATACATATATTGTTCGGTCTAAGTAAACCGTTTTATTTGTCAGCCTAATTTATGGTTCGTTAGATGTTTTTCAAAAGTAAAAATTATATTTAACCAAGGCACTTCAGAAAACTGTTTTTTAAAACATTTTTTATTAAATAAAATATTATGAATTATATTTTCAAACTTGTTTTTGAGATATAACAAGATTAACTCAATTTTCTCGTATTAAACAGTGTTCTAAATTCCGAGAGTTTAATTCTATTAAGGTATGGGTCTTTAACCCACTAAACACTATCTTCCTTTTTGGCTAAACACAACGTTTTTTTTTTCATTTTGCTTTCATGTTTTGAAGATTATTTACTTATGAATTAACAATTATGTTTACATAATTAGTTTATTATACTCTTAATTTTTTGCATATCACTTTACAATGATTTGATTTTGTCTGATTTTTTATCACTTTAAAATTTTTATCTTTTTCCGAAAAGAAATATAAAAATTTTTGGTTTTACATCTTTATTTATTCGTGGCGAATTTTAATCTTAATTGACTAAATAATTACATATGTAAGAAAAATATTATATTTAAATTATATTGATGTAAATAGTTTACTCATTAAAAGTTATATAAAATATCTATATATTTAAACTATATACTTAAACTCTTTTAACTCTTTTATTTATCTTTTTTTTTTTTTGTTTCTTTTTAACTTATAGTCCAACTTAATTATACTAAATGTGATATGAATGATTCCAACCATAAAGTATAAAATTTCAATTAACTCTTATTAATCAAAGACTTTATGCCTGCCTGAATTCACCAAAAAGCAACAAAATTAAACTTTTATTATAAAAAAACAAAAAAAAAAAACAGAAAAACTATATAGATTTCTCTTTATACAACCCCATTCCAAACATTTTCTTTATATAAATTTTTACATAAAAACCGTCAATATTTACTTTAACTTCTTAAAAAGTATAATATATATACATAAATACAACAATATTTGGACTCGATATTCAATTGTAATTAATTATAATTAAAGAAATTATTTAAGCAAAACAAAACTTTATAAAAACAAATGCAATTAAACGCTCTGTTTCTTAATTTACATTGTACATTATTAGAAAATTAATTCTAAACAAATAAATTAAATTTTATAGTAAAATAAAATAAAAATAAACAAAAGTCAATGAACTTAGATAATTATGGTTTGCTTCTAAAAATAAAAACAATGAAAAAAAAAATTATATAAAAAATTTTCTTTACCGTCTTCCTGAATTTTAAATTCATTTATATAACTCACATCAAAAAATTAAGAATTATAATAACAGATTTCAATTAACACTAAATGTCAATATTTTACAAAGCTTTAGGATGAATTGAAAACATTCTACTAATGACATTTACTGTTCCTGTTTGGAAAATTTTTTTCTTCTTACTTTAGAGATTCGTTCATATATGATTCGCTAACAAACAAACAACATGAAGTTTATTTCTACTATATATTTCATAAAATTAAATAACATAATACCAGTTTATTAAAAATCGCACTTTCGATTTGCTGTTTAAAATCAAATTTTTAGACCTAACTCAAAATTTGCCGAAGGTTCCGAAAGCAAAAAAAGTACCCATTGTGGTATTTGTTCAATGTCATTTATTCATGTAGTCATTTATTATACTACACCCATATTTTCTTTTCATTTACTTCAAATGAATTATCATATAGCATATAACAAAATCAAGTTCAAAAAATCTTAAAAATAAAAATTATCCAATCATTATAATACGTTATAGTCTCATATAAATAAAAGTAAACAAAAAAAATCCAAACTGTAACTGTCAATTTAAATTAATCGATTATTAAAATCATTTCAATATAATTAATTATTAACTGATTTTTAAATTGATTGATTTTATTCAATAACAAAATTTATGTTATTAATTTAACGATCTGTTTAAATGAAATGTAATTTCTTGAAATAACGGTAATATTACACTTAAAATATTATTTGATTGAAAAAATTAAGTTGATTTTCAGTTAAAATAATTCACTTAAAAATTCATAAAATTGTTTTTTTTTTTTAATCGAAATACTTAAGTCATATGTATTTAATCAAGAATATTTTAACAGTCTATTATTTTGAATTCACAACCCCTTTTTTTTCAAGTTCTTCCAAACTATTTAATCTCATTAGCGGTTAATTTTGTGTATGTTTTCCACGAAATTAATTTTTTCATAAAAATCATGTTAAAATTCAAATTATTTTAAGTTTTTTTTTATACCCTTACCCTCATTATTTTGAAAAATTTTCAAAAAATTTTTCTTTAAAGAAATTATGAAAAATTAATAGTCTATAAATGAGTTATATTTATTTTTATATCCGTATGGTCATAGTTAAACGGTATAATAAATTTGCCATTACGTTTGTGACATCTTAAACGTAATGAGATAAATATGGAAAAATATGTATTCTTTTAAAGATTGAATTCTGAGCCAATTTGGCTGTGTGCACTAAATACTATTCGTCAGTCCGAACATAAAATAATAGAACAAGGATTCCAAAATTTTTATAAAGCAATACGCTATTGACATAAGAAGTTCGATCGACAGATTCGTGTAGCTGCCATATAACTTGTTTTTTTTTATATGAGGCTAAATTAGTGTCTACATAATCTCGGTATTTAAAATATTCTCAAAAGAAGTAAGGTTTTCTGCCAACGATTTCTGTAAAGTTTGATTAGTCTGATGTAGCACTTTCGAGAAGGTATGGAATTTATATCATCCGCTCTTGATATTTCCACTTAGTAAAGATACACAAATAAATTTTGTAAAAAATGCTCAAGTTTTATGGCAACAATTTCTGTTAAATTTCGAGGAACTGTTATACAACTTGAAAATTTACACGAATATATATCTCAGTATTTAATTAAGTCAGATATCTTAATTTTTTTTAAAAGATAATAAAATATTATGAAAACAGTATATATTAATGTTATGTTCGTGCGGATATCCTAGAGTTAACACAATCAACTATACACTTTTTCTCGTTTTTTTCAACTATTCTGTGAAAAATATTTCAAATATTTTAAAATTTTAAAGAAGTAAAGTCATTAAACGTCAGCACGTCAATATAAATTTGATGTATACAAATGTATTTCTCGAATATGTATACGGCAAACAAGTTATATTTACGTGTGTTGCTTATTTTTATATGAAAAATAAGAATATTTTCGAATAAAATCTTTAGATTTTATTTAGTGATCAAAATATTAATACACTGATTTAACCAAGTGAAGTTGCATTCTATACAAAATATTAATTTGAGGAAAATATGTTTTGCAGGACGTGGTGACAGAACAATTTAACGGATCTAAACAACATTTTTCACAGATGTTACAATTTAAACATAAATCATACAGAAAAATTTTGTAAATCGTTTTTTTTTTTACATACCCCCCTTACGACCAAATATAATGTAAATATATAGTATATAATATAAACAAAATAAATAATATTAGTATATAATTTAATAATAGTATAAAAAAAAAACCTATAATGGCCTTTAGTAGCCGATGGTTCAATAATATTGCATTACATTTACATATGTATGTAATATTAATATAAATAAATAAATAAATAAAGTTTTATTGATTGAAAACACATCCCTCATAATAATATTCGAGCTGTAATGGCCTTAGTAACCGATGGTTTTGTAATTTTGCAATCTTATGTGATTTGTAATATTAATATAAATAAATAAATTCTAAACATTATTACAAAAATATCTTAATTGGGGCCTCGGTGGCCTAGTGGTTAATGACGTGGCTTATTAGCCAAAGGAGTACGGGTTCAAATCCTGCATAGGTAGCAAGTTTTATTAATTGAAAACAAATCCACCTTGCTACCAAATATGGCGTAAATATAAAATATATAATATAAACAAAATAAATAATATTAGTGTGGGGGCCTCGATAGCCTAGTAAATTATTAAAGTTAAATTTTTTTTAACATTTTACAACAAGAAAAATTAATTAGTGCTATTAAGGAGTGCTAATGTTTTATAGGAACATACTTTAAAGTTTTATACTTCATTTTATGAATATCTTTTTAGTTTTGTTTAAGATTAATATCTATTTGTATAATAATTGCAATTTATTTATTCAGACTACCTACGTCTATACTATTTACAGCTATTAATCGCAAAGAATATTATCCATTTTATTTGAATAGATAAGATAAAAGAAAAAATTCAAAAAACAAATTCATCAAACAAATTGTAATCATTATTTTAAAATAAAAAAAAAAATATGTAAATTATATGCGCGACCCATATTTTATCAATCAACGATTCAATCTGATGATTTAATAAAATATATATATCTTCGAATTTATCATCAGTATTAAATAATAATCAAAGCAAAAAATATATTACAGTTAAAATATTAACTACAGTGTTGCCAGATCCATTAAATTAAATCTATTCAAAGTAATAAAAAGTAAATGAAAAATCAGTGATACAGAAATATTTTATATTTCTTTTTGTTTTTTGCATTTGTAATTTTGAGTTAGTGTGGACAACATCAAAAAAAAAAAAAATTCAATTAATTTTCAATTTTAATCTTTAAATTAATCTTCCTTATATTATTATGTTTCTGTCATTCTTTATGTCATTGTCATTAATTATTGTACAAATGAAACAAGTTTATACATTCTAAAATTAATTTCATTTAATTTAATCAAAAATTATAATTCTCTTTTAATTCAAATAATATAAAACATCAAACCATAATGAAAATAAACGTAATTTCTATTTATGAGGTTTTTTGTTATGAGAACGAAAAGCATTACCAAGGATTCAATATAGGTTGAATTAAATTGCTAACATTGTAATTTTGTAATAAACATTTATTTCTTTATTTGTTTTTGTTTTTGTTTTCATGAAACAGTTAAAAGAGTTATACACATACATATATTAAACTGAGTTATGTTGCATTGAGTTCTGTATTCGTAGTTGATATAGAATTTAAATTGCATATCGAGGGTTTGTGGTAAAAATCCTCTATATACAATATACAATACTAAATAAATTTTAAAAAATAAAAAACAAAAAATTTTAAATATAAATACATTTTGGTAGGTAGGCAAGATTTATTTATTTTTGTTGTTCTAGATGGCCTTCTCTTTTTTTTCCTCCTTTCTACTGCTAAGTGTAAGTCATCTACTAAGTTATTTATTATTCATATTTGATTCTGTTTCAAATTCTCGAATGATTAGTTCCACTAAACCGGTTGATTACTCGGCAGAAGCTATTTTATAACACTATATGTGAAACACAAATATTTGTTTTATTTGGGCACCATCTTCTAATACAAAATGATTCTAATACAAGATTAGAATGATAGATACAAGATTGAGAATAAAATAGAAGCTTTTCTATCATTTGCATAAAAAGAAAAAAGAAATTAGCAAAAATATCGTATAGAAGTTTTTTTTTCATAAGCCCTCAATATACACATTTTAAGGTTAGCCTTAACTAAAAATTTAAAAAAAAAAAATAACAAAATAAAAAAAAATAAAATTGTTTGTTTGCTTAATCTAATTTAATGCATTTTTTCTTTCTACTTACGATTATATTATGTATGTATGTACAAGTTTATTTTCCACACGTTCACATTATGTCAATTTTTTTTACGTGTTCTAGATTTTTTGTCTCTTTTTCTTTTTTAATTTCTAGTCACATTACCGTTGGATCTCCTCAAAATTAACCAGTTTATATTGGTCAACATTTCTTTTTTTTTTTTTTTTTGTTGATGTTCTTATTTTACAAAGTAGTTTTTAGTTGATCCAGGTTGATCCCAGGTAAATTATAATGCACATAAAGAAAATAAAAATGAAATGATTTTATATTTATACTAACCTACATTTTTTTTTCTGAACAAGATTGCAGTTAGTTAATATCATAGTAATTCAATTGTTTTGTTGTTGTTATTCAAAGCTTTATTGTATCAAATTGTAGTAATATTAAAGCTATTTATGTAGTGTAATTTATTTTAATGAAATGTATTTAATGACAACGGATAACGGATGGCAAAAAAAAATAAAAAAAATAAAACATAACATATTTTGAAATTAAAAGTCTTATAATCAACAAAATTGATTAAGTAATTTGTTTTAAGTAAAAATTTTGTTTCTTGACAGATAGATAATAGTTTAATAATAATAGGTAACATCTAGATTTTAGATTTTTTCTGTTTGACTTATAAAGTACCCAAAAAATTGAAATGATGATAATGTTCCATAAATTAAGATTTTATGATCTAAATTTTAAAATAAATTCGATAAATTATATTTTTGTTAATTTGCACTTGCAAACATTCTAGTTCAGGTATTAGATACTAACAATATAAAAGATTAAAATTGCAATCATACAATCATAATTTGCAATCATACATCTACAATTAATCATAATTTTGATTAAAATGTTGTCGCATTTTCATTATACATTATGTCAAAGATCTTAGATTTTTCTGTTAGAATTAATTAACCAATTCCTAAAATAATGAATCAAATAGCATTATATCTTATGAAAGTGTACATCAATATCACTATTAAAAGCTTTAATATCAAATATTTCCTTAATTATGTGCTAAAGTACTGATTGTAATACCAAATATATATACATACATAATAATATAGTATACATATCTATAATGTATCAAATATATCGCATATAAAAGAAACTACGTATTCGATCAAAATATGTAACAAATATTTATTACTAAGTGATTTACTATGAATTTATACTAAGTACATAATATCTATACTAAATAAATCTTAAATAATTTTGTCTCAATCATTTAAATGAACTAAGTGCCTTAATTAAATGTTTATTTTTTCTTATTAGATATATTTAATTACAGATACATAATACTTTAATAAAGATACTTAAATATGATATCAAACAATTATATATTGTATATATATCTAATAATGGACTATTATTTAATTGAAAAATAAAATAAAATATATATTTTTTTTTTTACAATTTAAAAAAAAATATAATAAATAAAATGTAGTCGTTATAATTTTTTTGAAGTGTTATATCTCTAATTTTTTACATATTGAGATATTCAATGTTTTTCGCGTTACTCAACTACTTATAAAACCTAAATGCATGCGTTAATAAATTTGGGTAATATTTTTAAAAAAATATGTGAGCTTTGGAAATTTAAATATTGTATAGTGATTTATATCAGATTACTTAACCAAATATATGGCCTTTTATCAATGAGTTGTCTTATACCACTTGAACAACATACTTTTATTTCATTTTGTTTTTTAACATTGAGCCATACCTGTAAAATAAAAGAAAAAATAATATTACAATTAATTAATTAATATTAAATTAAAAAATATATTATAAATTTTATTAAAAAAACACAAATTTCAGATAAAATACCAAAAAAATAATAACAATCGAAATCAAACAAATCAGTTTTTAATCTCCAATATAAAAACCAAAACTTTGAAAAATGAAAAAAAAGCCAAAGAAAAATAATTGAGTGTTGCATTTAAATTGCCAAAAAAAAAATAATTATAGCTAAACTAAGATTGACGTTAGACGCCAGTTTTAGTTTTCATTGAAAAGCTTCCGGAAAATGTTTATTTTAAATTTTTTGGCAGCAAAAACATAAAATTTAACAAAAGTGTTGATTTAATGATTAAATAAATTCTAAAGAATAAATTCAGCTACAAATTTTTAAATTTTAAATTAAATATTTTTAAAAAAAAAATCAATTTTATGATTTTCCGAATTGGTAATTATTTTCCTGAACAACTGATCAGTAATTAGTGAAACAGCATAATCAAACAAAATTGTTCTAATGACATATGTTTCATTTCTTTCCATTTCAGTTTGTCATTGAATATTTCATTATGATTTTGTATTTCAATCAGTTTATACTTAAATTTTATTTTTTTATTATTTTGTTTATTAAATAAAATAATCATTTTTTATGCTTTATTAGTACCATTTGGTATCAATAATGAATAAATAAATTAAAATAATAAAAATTTATTTTAAAAAAAATTTAAATAACGTTCAAAAAATTTAAATTACTTTTATTTTGGCTTCAGTATTGACATTTCCATTTGACATATAATTTTACTGACAGTTTTCTCTGATTGTTATAATCGCCTATACGAAAAAAATGTAAGTTTTCAATGAAAAGTTTTTTTATGTATGCATTTCAATGAAAGCTATAGCTATAACTACCGCCTTAGTAGGACGTTAACAAGATATAAACACGATATTTTGAAACCTGATGCTAGCAAAATTAGCTGCAGATTTTTAACATAAGCTAAATATAAATAAAGTTATGTATCTAACAAATTATTACTTCAAATGTCATAATTCTTACTATAGATGTCACTTGGGTTTATTTTGAGGACTCTACTATCATAATAAGTAATAAAGTGAAAAGATTAGGAGTATATGATTTTCAATGTACTTAAAATTTTTAAGTAACATTTTCCATTATGAATTTGAAAATATATACAAAATATATAAAATTATTTATTTGTAATTTGCTTTTTTAATATTTGTGACTAAGCTTTTTGAAAATTTGCACTGTAATAAGAACACTGTAATAAAATATCAAACCTGTTTTGATATCTTTGGTTCAACTTAATTTAGCTGCAGTTTAAACACAACAATCATTGATATCTATATAATTATAGTTGAAATAACTGATAATATTATAATTTTTCCATTTATTTAACTGTGAATAATCGTTAATATATTTTAACATTTACTAAATTTAGTTTTATCATCGATAATGTTTATTAAAATCGATTATCGATAGTGTAGTCGGTTCGGCAGTCGGCAGTTCGGCAGGAAATGTTTTAAAAATCAGTCTTAAGATTTATTAATCAAAAAATGATATCTTATATAAATATATAATATACATATGTATAATATGTAGGCCTTTTAATAAATTATCTTTCTTTGTCTATCCTCTTATTGACATAATAATGATTCTTTTACCTTTATATTATGATTGAATTAAAAAAGAATTACAAGAAATCAAAATAATAAAATGGAAAAAATCCACCTTAAATCTATTTAACTGTTTTTTTTTGTCTTCCTTTACTTTTCTATTTGTCTATTCTTTTATTTTTTTTCATTTTACTGTTATGTCTGTTTTGTTGTTGTTTGTTTTTTCTTTCTTATCTTCACATTGTATATTTATTTCTTTATTTAAAAATCACTGTTAATGACTTTAATAATTGTTTTCAAACATTGAATAATACTACAAACTTAACTTTAAATAGTAACGAGGAAGAATACAGTTGCCTTTGTCAACTCTTAGATACCCGTACGAACCATTAGTTTAGTATATTCATAGCCTGTCACTCTGCTTATAATATTATTTTTTTAATTTTTTAGTATTTTAAAATAATTTGGGTGAATTTTATAATTTCTAGAACTATGGGTTGTACATATATTCAAACTATATGTTTATACATTCTTCCAAAGCAGATTCTAACCTTCCACACAACGACTATCAATCCAAAACTTTTCCACATATGCTATAGTACGATTTAATGCTAAGTGGCAAACGTATAATAATTTATACTATACATATGTATTATATATCATTCATTCATCAGTGACATTATACGATATGTAAATAAACATGAGTTATATAAGTATGTATATACTAATATCACATAAATATAAATTCTTCAAGCAACCGTTATATTTTTATTTATTTAATTTTTTTGTACTTACGCATCATCCTCAACAATTTCAAATTATCGAGTAAAAAAAAATGCAAAAAAATTGTTAAAAAAATTTGTTAGAAAAATGAAGTTACACTTTCGTCAATTTCAAGGTAACCCTATATTATTAAGAAACGTTGTTAATAGAAGTAAGAATATAATGTTGGAGGTTTAATTTTTGTATATTACTTTAATAATATTTGCACAGGTGTTTAAGTTACAGGTGGTTAAATAAAAGGAATTTTTTAATTTTTGGCCCATACCACCATACGCCATACAGCTCCGAAACGGGGGGCACTACAAAAATATTTTCTGAAATGACTCATACTTATTTCAAAGACCTAACTTTTCTCAAAATTTCAAGTTTCTAGCTTAAATCGTTTGAAAGATAGAAAGAATCAAGAATTTTGCAAAATTTGAGTTTCGCATAACGGTAAATTAAGACACCGTATACCACAAGTATACATTTACTGTATATATATTTTTAAAGCTAATAAAAGCAGTAATTGTTTTGCGTTTTCAAATTGAAGATTTACATTATACAAATTGTGTTATAACAATTTAAATATAAAGCTTTTGAACTTTGGGGAACTGTAGCTCCGTAACGGGTGGGGCTACAAAAAAAAAATTGTTAAGAATAAAATTAATATTTTTATGATATCTATCAGCAGTTAAAACTTCATAGTTCTATTTTTAAAAAAAAGTGAGGATTTAAAAATTAGGTGCTCGAGAGCTACCCGAAGTTTTTGTCGGATATCAACCAAAAAAATAAGGAACCTACAAATTGTTGTAAGAATATTTTGTGTTCATTTTAAGACTCTAGCTTACTTAGTTTTTGAGTTATCTTGCTGACGGGCGGACGGACGGACAAAGCTTAATCGACTTAGAATTTGATTATAATCCGATCCCTACCTTTGAAAGTATATCTAGCTAGCTTATTTCGAAGTGTTACAAACGGAAAAGCACTTCGAAATAAGCGAAATATTTTAATATATCCGATCCTTATCGTACGGGTATAATAAAAACAACAATAATGTTATGACAATTATAGGATATCAAATAATCAATAGAAAAACAAAATATCATCAATGTTATCAAAAAAGTTTTTTTTTCCGTTTACTTGAGTTGAACTATTTTTTCCGAAATGTTTTTTTTCTTTTTGTGTGTATTTTATCTTTATTTTCCCACTCTTTCAATCATTTCCTTTTTATTTCTCTTGTTAACTCTTGCATCATAAATAATTATATGAATTCAAAAACTTTTGTTAAACATAATGATGTTAGTATTATTGATTTATGAATAGCTTTTTATAAAATTTTCTTTTGGTTTTCCGTAGCCTTCAGTGGATTGATAAAAAATATCGAAATAGTTGTACAAACAAAACTATAACAAAACTAAATCATATTTTAATGACGTATGGTTCAAATAAATATACAAAAAAGAATATTGAAATTTTCATGAACCGATACATACTACAAGAATTTTTTTTTTAATGAATTAAAAATTTACAAAGAACTAAGAAAATAACGAGTAAGATTTAAGATTAATTCCCAAATAGAATTTGCATTGAAAAAGATTTTTTCTGCAGTCATAAACACTATGAGCACTATAGGTTTTTTGGGCCAATATAACAAAGAGAATAAAAGAACGCATTATATAATATATGCAATTCTACCGGCTCTAAGTTTGTGCTAAATGAGTAAGCCCGCTAATAAAAAAACAAAAGTTTAGTCTGTAAATATCTGACATAAGAAGGAGAAAAATCTGTGACCTGTTTTGTTTTATGGTTGTAGTATCGTATATACATATACTATAGAAATGCTGCACAGCTGTACTAAACCGATGTAGTAATGTAAATTCATTTATTTTTGCGAGAAATGAACGTGCTACCATTAAAAAATAAATTATTCCTTTGCCTCTATTTCATAAATTAAAACTCTTTTTATCGAGTAAAATAGGCCGATTAAATAAATACTAGATAAACCCGGCGTAGCATATGCCAGTCTGGTAATCTAGAAATAATATTGGTTAATAATATTGGTATCTTAGTATTCTAGAAATAATATAGGTTTTTTGCAACTTTGGTTCATTTTGTCACTTAGGTCAGGTTAAAGTGGCTGCCAAAAAAAAAGGCACACTTAGACCGTATTTGGTCCTGACTATCTGCCAGAATGTGTTCTTGCTTTAGAGTCAAAACGTTTCTATTCAGTAGAGTCAAGGCTTCTTGGATTGCCATAATTTACCGCTCGGAAAACGCTGCAATGGTCTGGTAATCGGAAATTATGACTGATGTTCAGATTTTCTTAGAAGACCCCGCATTCTTCACTGCTGTTCATTTTTGAACCATCCGTGAAGAATTGTACTCTCTCGAAGGTCATCACTGTGTTCGAGTTCCAACTCTCACGGCAATGGTATGCTAGTCACGTGATATTTCCCGAAGAAGTAAGTGGGGGACGTGTAGTCCACCAAACGGGAGTGGCCTTGAATTGGTTTAAGATATCCGAATGACCTTCTCGTGAATTGATCCACTGGGATGTATCTTACAGCTGTGTTTGCGGCTGCAAATTGACTATAATATTCTATAGGCATTAGATTAAGCATGATGTCTAATGCCGCAGAAGGGGTTGTTATTAAAGAGCCACTAATAACAACCCCTGTGGCAGTTCTTTGAGCCCTAGCGCTTGCCTTGTGGTTGACCTCTTTATTGATTTCCTTGCACCATACTAGGACTCCGTACATAAGAATGGGTTTTATTACGGATATGAATAGTCAGTAAGTATGGCTGAAGCCCCCATTTCCTATCAATGGCTTTTTTGCACGAGTAGAGTGCTATAAAGGCCTTCCTTACTCTTTCTGAGATGTTAACCTTCCAGCTTAACTTCCTGTCTTGAGTTAGACCCAGAATTTTCGCCGTTTTGCTAAAGGCAAGAGCGAAGCCACTTAACGAAGGCTGCTTTTTTGTCACTTAGCTTTTTAATGAAATAAATAGAAATATCTTTCTGTTCTAATTTTTTTTTTTTCCTTGTCACTCCAATGAGGAGTATAGGGCATCTACTAAGTCATTTATTATTCATATTTGACTAAGCTTCAGTTTCGTGAATAATTAATTTCACTAAGCCCTTGATTACTCGACTGTAGCTATTGTATAAGGAAGACATTTCAGTTCTAATATAGTTTTTATTTATCTTAAAAACGTTTTTTAAGAACTATGTTCCCTTCACCAGTAAGAATACTTAACTTTTTAAAATAAGAATAACAATAAATTTAAATAAACGTAAAAACGTAGATAACAATATTAAGAAAACTAAAGAAAAATTTTGTAGTGGGGGTTTGGAGGCGACAGCCCTCCGTTCCTTCAACAATAATCTTTGTTATTGTTTCATAAAAATGCCTAAATTCGTATAAAATGCACTATTTTTTAAGTGAAATGTCAAAATTTAATACTTTTATATGCGGGGTTTTCAAAATTAATTATTTTGCATATGGAAATGTGAAAATTTAATTTATTTTTAATGAAATTGGTATATATGTGTGGGCATATTGTAAGTATTAATAATTGGGTTCAAAATCAAAGTATTCCTCTTTTTCGGTATATTTATATCCATATATGTATGTATATCTATGCGAGATGTTCAAATTTCGGGATTTTGTTCTTCCGAACTTTGCAATTTCGAGATTAAAATTTTCGGGATTTTGATTTTCGGGATTTTAAATTACGGATTTCGATTTTCCTATAAATTTTATATTTTTTTTATTCTTTTTTTCTGTTATGTGCAGTATTAGTTTTTGCTATGAAAAATGTTATTGTTGCAAACGTTTACGGTTTTTATAAATAATAGATTATGAAAATACATATAAAACTATAATTAGATTGAAATTTATAAAATATTTCATTTATAACTACAAAAAAATGCTACGTTAATTTAAAAATATTTGAAACATTTTTCTTTTGTCTGTGACGTCTGTCGCTGTTTACTCCTTTCAGCATTGAGCAATACATTTTTATTTTGATGAATTGGTGAATCCTGATGTTATTCAGCATGTAAGCAAAGGGTTAAAAAACCTTTTACGCACAATTTGAGATAAAAGGCATTAAAATAAAATATTGATCTCAAATAGATCTCTTCAAAAATTTATTTTGTAGAAGGTCATAACCAATTTTCAGTTTGATCAGGTCATAATCAGTTTGAAAAAAAGGTATCAAAAATGGTATCACATATCTTAAGTTTTACAAAATATTTCTTTAAAATGAAAATGTCAAAAGTATTTCTTAAGTCTAATAAATCAAAGCAAGCATGATATACATATATTTTTTTTTAATTTGACACTTAAAATTAAAAAAAAAAAAAATATGTAATAAATATATAAATTTTTTATAATTTGGAAAAGGATTAGTAGATAATAAATTACAAAAATAAAGAAAAAAAAAATATAAAAATTTTATATTATAATAGTAATGAATTGTCAGTTAGAACATTATTTAATTAACTCAAAATTGAAACGTAAACTTTCGTAATTTGAAAAATTTTAGCACGGTTCGAAATTTATTATGCTGTTTCGGAAAATCCCTATTTCAAATTTATCAATTTTAAGTAAAAATATTTCATTTAGAAAATTATTCGCAAACATTTCGAAAACTGATCCGGTATCAATTAGTGCCAACATTTACACTTACCCTGGCGGTACTATTAATACCGAAGCATTTGAACGATATAAAAAACTACCAACCGATAATAACATTATACAAGCAACATATATCTGGATTGATGGCATCTCAAATTTACGTTTAAAAGATCGTACATTAAAGTCTAAACCAAAAAAACCCGAAGATTTACCATTATGGGCATATGATGGCGGTTCAACATATCAAGCTACCACTGAAAAATCAGATATAATTTTAGTTCCAAAAGCTATTTACAAAGATCCATTTAAACCAGGTAAAGAAGACATTCTTGTTTTGTGTGAAACATTTGAGAGTAATGATAAACCAACTCCATCAAACAAGAGACATACTTGTAATGCAATATGTGAAAAAAATAAAGACAAAGACATTTGGTTTGGTTTTGAGCAAGAGTATACAGTTTTAGGTGGCGATGGTCGACCATTTGGATGGCCAGTAAGTGGTTTTCCTGCTCCTCAAGGTCCTTATTATTGCGGTGTTGGAGGTGGTAATATTTATATACGTCCATTAATGGAAGCTCATTTAGTTTCGTGTATGTATGCTGGTGTTGATATATATGGAACTAATTCAGAAGTTCTACTCTCACAATATGAATTCCAAACTGGTCCATCAAGTGGTATTAAAGCAGCTGACGACTTATGGGTCTCACGCTACATTTTAGAGCGATTAGGAGAACAATGCGGTGTAGCCGTAACAATTGATCCTAAGCCTGTTTCTGGTCCTTGGAATGGATCTGGATGTCATACAAATTTTTCGTCAAAAGCTATGCGTGAAGATGGCGGAATAAAAGCTATAAAAGAAGCAATAGAAAAATTATCAAAAAGGCATAAAGAACATATAGCTGTGTATGATCCAACAGGTGGAATAGACAATGCACGACGTTTAACAGGCTCGGAAGAAACATCGAGTATTAATGAGTTTTCAGCGGGTGTCGGAAATCGTGGTGCTAGTTTACGAATTCCAGGACCTGTTGAAAAAAATGGCAAAGGATATTTAGAAGATAGACGACCTTCTTCAAATTGTGATCCGTATTCTGTTGTAAGTGCAATTATGTGCACAGTATTTGATGATGGTTAAGCAGAATAATATTTTGTACGAGCCTACAGTAATTATATTTTTCATCAATCTTTTATCAGCGGATTATCTATTTTGAAAATCTGACACCATTACAACATATAATCTGAAAAAATAAAAGAAAAATTAATTGTCATTCAATCTTTTTTTATTTGGTTTTAGTCATAAAAGTATAATAAGTCAACCCAATAGATTTATCGTATTTATCAAATAAAATCCAAATTTCTATAACTTAAACAACGGGTTAATATTTTTGATATGAATTTACTAACTTAAGAATAAAGGGCGTTAGAAACAATAAAAGCGTTAGAAACGAATTGTGATTTTGTGAATATCTAAATTGCAAAAAAAAAATTTAAATACATCTAACTGCAGTTTTTGTTTGATCACTTTAGGATCATATATTAATAACCTTTCTTTTAAATTTTTATAAATTTAAAAAAATCCTAATAATATTTTTTAATAATAATTTTAAATAAATTTTGTATCATCCTTTTATTTAATTACAATAGTTCTCTCATACGTTTCACAATCTTATTTAATATTTTAAATACTCATAATTACTTCAATTTTGTTTTTAAAAATAACAACAATTTTAAGAAGTAGTGATTAATTAAATTTTTGGAATAATTTAAATTTTTAATTTTAATCCTGTAATCAGAAAAAGTAAAACATGATTAAAATTTATTTACAAAAATATTTATATGCTGGATATGTTATGAGAAAGTATGTTTTAAAGTTTGAACTTTGATAAAAACCAAGTTAATTAATCCAATCTCATTATTAAAATTCAATATTTCAATATGTGATATGCCATTCCACCTTACAAATAAAAAACCTCAATTTGAAAAAAAAAAAATTAAAAATTTGCATAATAAACTAAACAATAATATCATAATTATTATGATTGTTATTTATTATCTATCTACACTTATCAAAAGAATACAATCAATCACTTTCATAAACTCTAAACAAATAAATGAATAAAAAATAAATTTAATGTTTATATAGGTAAATAAGTATGTATGTAGTGTATGTACTGGTTATATATTATGTAGTATAGAATGAATGAAAAGAAAAACCAAAAAAAAAAATTTGCGAAAAAAAAGGTGCGAGAAGTATGAATCTTACATTATCATTTTGGTCATTAGATTTATATCTCCCAAATTGCATTAACTTGAATACCGTTATTTCTATGTATATAAATATTCTGCGGTTATGAAATTACTGCAATTGTTAAGTATTACTGGTAGAAGTGTCTTATCATATTCACCATCTGAAATTTTTTTTTTTTTTTTTGAGTAAATTGCTACCGGTCTCTCACGATACTTCAACTAATCATTACCTCCACTAAAGCTATTTACTCACTGCAATTGAAAATGATTATTATTGTTAGTAATGATTTTGATTATCATCCTAATTGTGGATTATTATTAGCTTTACATATTTATTTGTATATAAAAACCACAGAATATTATATGTATTGTATATTTTTCAAATGAAAATAAAAAATACAAAAATTAAAAAAAAAATAATGTAAAAATTGTAAGAAATACAGTGAAATATTGTTTTGAATTAAAAAATAAAATGGATATGGGATTCATATATTTATTAAATGTTTACGTTTACGTGTAAACGTACGTGTATAAACGAACATAGTTTTCAAGGCATAATAAATTTATCATTACGTTTGTGAGATTTTATAGAAGAGAAAAAAGATTAGAAAAGATTAGACGATTTAGCTATGTACAGGTCGCTCATCTGATAACTCAAAAAATAAAGAAAATTTCCACCATTTCTAAAATTTTGAAATTTCCACCATTTCATTGTTTTTATAAATGTCAGGTTTTATAAATAAAGGTTTGAGTTGTTAAATAAAGTTGTTAAATAAATAAAGGTGTCTGTTGTGATATATGGGACAGAATGCTGAACGTAAGGTTAAAATGTTCTAAGAATATCCGAAAGAAAGGTTATTAGAAAAAATGATGGGCCTATCTGATGGGCCTAGCAGCAGAAAGATAACTGTCGGATTCATTAAATCTTAAAGAATACGATGGGCAGTCCATTTAAATTCACATACTGAAAAAACTTTTGAATGGTAAGATCAATGACACAAGGACTACGAAAAAGATAGGCAGATGACTTACATCAGGATTTACAAAATATGAGAGTCAGAAATTTAAAAAATGTTGCAAACTACAGAGATATTGGGAGAGGCATTGTAAAGGAAATCAAGGCCCACATCGGTATGTAACACTAATGATGATGATGATGATGAATATATATAAATTTCTATTAATTTCAGTACTTAATTAAATTAGATATCTTAAACTTTTTAAAAAATGATTCAGATATGCTAGAGTTGGCACGGTCAACTGTTCACTCTTTCTTGTTTTTTTTTTGCTTTTAACTTTAATTGTAAAAAAATATGAATATAATGAGAGGATATTTTTAAATAGAATAACTATACATACTCAACTATATTTATATCTTTCACTTTTCTGGTAATTATATCCATCGTTATACTTTCAAAAAAATATTTTAAAAAAAAAACCATATTAATTTAAATTTATTTAACCGTCCATTCGTCATAACCGTCCATTCGTTGTATACAAAATTTCTCTTCTCTTTAAGAAAAGTATGTTTTGACTATAAATTAAGCTCATTAAAAACATAAAATTTTGAAAAACATATTTGTGGGGTCCATTTATTGGGAGCCGGCTACTGTATCCCGAACTGTATCAAAGTTAAAGAAACTGTATCAAATCTCTGCTAAAAAAAATTTTCATTTCGTTAAGCTTTAAAAATTTAAAGAAAATTTTCATATTTTAATGAAAAAATAAATTGCAATTTTGAATGCATTTACTTAACAATATAGAAATATTTTATCTCTTAAAATCGCCTGTTAAAATTTAATACAACAAATAGAAAAAAAAGGAAGTATTTTTCATTTTATGAATTTACATATATGAGTAATATGAAGTATCTAAGTTTTATGAATTGAAAAGAAAAATATATTATTACTATTATTCACAACTGCATAATTTCTACCTTGGAAAAAAAGCACAAAAGAGTTTTTATTGTTCAAATAAAAACTAATAAAAATAATCGTAAAAAATTATTAAGTTGCATTTATAATAATTGTTTTTTATTTTTATTTTTCTCTTCCGAAAATTCATCAAATCAAATGTGGCCCATTTCAAAAAATCAAATTTAAGCACCTTATATTTTTACATTTTATAACATCTTTTCCTAATTATATAGGGTTGTCTTAAAAGAAAAACTTCTAAGAAAATTTTGAAAAAAAATAAAAAAGGTTTAACCCTCTGAATCTGTAAAAAAAACTGTTATAAATTTTCATGTACTTTTATACAAGAAATCTATTATAAATCTGATTTCTTGTTTGTTTTGTTTTCTTCTATGGCATCTCTGCACACTATGCATCTCTATGTTCTTTACACAGTACATCCGTTACAAATAAATTTTGCTTTTGAAAAAGTCAACCCACTATTTTTCTTTTGATTCAGTAACCCGTTTCGGTACAAAAGCTTTTCATTTTTTGTTCATTTGGCCAAAAGAGTTCGACGGTTAATCTTCAAATTGTATGTATGTGCGTGACTCTATGCAAATAGAATTATTTCTAGGATTCATAAACCTGTTATGGTAATTTTTATTTTATCAATTTCTAAATGGATTAATTGAATTACTTAAAAAATTTCAGATGTCTCAAGATGGAAAACAAGCCATATATGTATAAAACCCATTTCCGCATATCGATTCGGCATCAAAAATGGCTTGAACACTAAAATTATACTTTCAACTTTTATTGAAATGATTTTAGATAAAAAAAAAAATACATATATAGATGAAAGAAACCACGGCCACACTACATAATTCTTTTAGTATTTTAAATTTTTGAGACCATTCAAACAAAAAAGAACCTTTTAATAAAAATAATAGTAAAATTCATGACATCAAATTTTAATAAGCACGGCAATGTTGAAGTATCACAGAACCTGTCAAAATCAGTTTTAAAAGTTATTGGAAAGATTGTTGTACATAAACATATTTTAGCATTTATTTATTTAACAACCTTAACTCGGTTTTGTCTAGATGCGAATACCAAAATATTTCAAATTAAATTGATATTTTTTCAATTGGAAAATTAAAATGTTAATAATATATTAATTTTCAATCATAAGATTTCAAATTAATTTTATTTTACGAACGATAACGTTAAGTTAAATAATTTTATTTCTTTAATGTCTTTTTTTCAATATATATAGTGAATATGTATTTTTATACATATATAATTTATTTAATTATTACAAAATTTTAGCTGAAAATTACCATTTACCATCATCTACAATCTACATTATAATTTCCCTGACCTAATTTGACCAATTTTTATGCGTTTACGTACAGTGTTCATCAAGGTAGTAAGTAATTTATTTATTTTATTTTGTAATTAATTAATTAGACCTTGTTGAACTTCACAGATTCAAAAAAAAAATCTTTTTTATTTAAAAATACTGAAATAAATTCAATTAAATAAATTTTTCATATAGAAATTTGTCCCTTTTTTAAAAGTTACAGGATTTTTTTAAATGAATCTTTTATAAATTTTTTTTTTTTTTTGTTTTTTTTTTTGAGAGTTTTATAAAAACGAACTATTTTTACTTTAATTAAATAAATTATTTAACTTTATTGTGTGTAAACAAAATAAAAAAAAAAGAACTATTGCATAAATAACATTATATTATTGAAATTATGGACTGAAAATTTATAATATAATTAATCAGGATACGCAAGAAGAATCCTTTAAGAATAACTTTATGTCACTTTAAAATACTTTTGAAGTTTTAATTATTTTATTTTTTATGCCAAGGACATCAAATCAAAAAAAAAACCGTAACCCTCTTCTTTTCATTTTATATTTTAATTTTCACGCTCTATATACAGCTGTTTGATAAAGTCATTTAATAGTGGTAAAATATTTTAATTTTTGATACTAAAAGAAAATTTAAAATAATGCAAAAAAAAAAATAAAAGGAATAAACTTTAAATTTTGATGATTTGATAAATTTTTTTTTTTTTTTTATGAAATAAAATTTTTTAATTGTATTTATTTTGTTCCGATAGTAGCCTACACATATTTTATGGACATATTGCTTGCTTGACATTTGCGCCAACTACTATATTATTAATTCTATACACATTTTTTTTTGTTTTTTTTTTTCGACTCCTTTAAAGAGCCTAGGGATCCACTAAGTCATATATTATTTATATTTCACTAAGCTTTAGTTTTGGGAATCATTAATTTAACTAAGCCGTTGATTATGCGGCTGAAGTTATTGTACTATAAGACTATGAGACAGATTTCTACGCCATCTATTATCTTATACAAGAATTATTTTATTATTATTTTATTATATATTACACTATTATATTAATTATAAGATATATATATTAATTTAATTATATTGTACTAATTATATTTTATAAGAAAAATCTATATTATTTTTTATTAATCTATATGACCCAAACGGGGTCTGAACTCAAAACTTTTCGAATGAAAGGTCAGTGTCTTAAATACTACATCATTGGCTGGAATTCTATACAAATAAGTGATATTTATTAAATCTCACTTATAAAAAAAAAATCTGACCGGAATTTGATCCTCAGATCTTTAGACTATCCTACACTATCCTACGTAAATGTGTAAGTATTGAAGATCAGATTATAAAGGCAAAAAAATTTGAATATCGCACAAAAAGTATCAATTCTATTTTTATTAAATTAAAAATATAAATCTTAAAATCAACTTGTCCTTCGCATAGTCCTAATCAAAAAATTTTTGAAAAATTTGATAATTAATTTAACTCTATTTTTCGCTTCGTCGGTCCGTTTATATAATTTAAGATACAACATTGAAATTTCATCCATGGATAGGTTTCGAATAAAAAATTAATGTGGTAAAATAACAATTTGCGTTAATTTATAATTGAATATAAATCTCATTTAAAGGATTAGTAGAAGTTTTCAATTTTACTTTAAAAATAAAGATAAATACTTTAACTATATTTTTACTATATTTTTACTATATTTTTAACTTTAAAAATATAGATACGAAAATACATATGTTGCTTTCAATATCGGTAACGACCTCTGTAGCGCGAAAATGTTTGTAGAATATGAATAAGCAGTGCGTACACAAATTGAATATGTAAGTTATAGGAGTCCTTCACTTTCCATTATTAAATAAATATTCAAAGATTAGGACAGAATAATAAATAAATACTTTTAAGTTTTTTCAGATATACCAAAACTCATTTATTTGTGCATAATCTTGTTATATCGAAATTTATAATACATGTATTTTCCATTTTATTTTTACACTTCATATCGCAGTCACTTCAACACTTTCAAACAAGACTAAAAGAAAACAAGATAGAATGTAAACCAACGGTTTTTAAAAGCGCACATTATCAAAAGACAATACAAACTGTTTAGAATTTTGAATTGCACAAAAATTTAAGAAATAAAATTTAAGCAATTTTTTGTTATAAGAAAATATGTGAAAATAGAACTTTTCTAAAATTTTGAAAAGCTGTAAGTTCGGAACCTTATAAGAAAAACAGTTAACACGCATAAAAATATATTACTGGAGCTTTAATTTTTATGTCTTGCCTAAGAAAAATTTGTATAGGTACTGGTGCCTAAAAATAGCAAACGTTCAATTTTTCATCGCTAATAGCTCCTAAACAGGGGGTGGTGCAAAACAAATTTCTAATAAAACTATAATTAATAATTCTTAAAGTTCTTTCTTGTTTCAAAATTGCAGGTACCTATCTAAAGGCGCGTCGAAGTTATGAAAAAAAAAATTGTATGCTAAATGTGGTTTTCACATAACGGTAAATTTAAATAGTAAATTACAAAATAATGCATAATTTTGATATGGGTTTATGGAAATAATAAAATTTTCGGTCTTTGGCGGTTTTAGTTTCTAAGACTATTACACAGAGCCTGAGATATTTTTTGCACTTTTGAAGGGCTGCAACTCTTGGACCCTATACAACTAAAAAAAACCTTTAACACACGTAAAATAATATTACTGTAGCTTTAATTTTTGTACCTTGCCGAAGTAAAATGTGTACAGGTACCTAACTTACAGGTGTTTAAAAATAGCAAATTTTCAATTTTTGAGCACTAATAGCTCATACTCAGGTGGTGATCAAAAACATTTTTCTGAGCAAAAATTTCAAGTCCCTATTTAAAAGCGTTCCGGAGTTATGAAGGTAGAAAAATCATGCAAAATTTGGTTTTCACATAACTGTAAATTTAAATACCAAATTTTAAAAAAAAATGTATAATTTTAATATTAATTTACAAAGCTAAAAAAAGTCGCTTTTCGAATAGAGTTTTTAAATTGAAAAAATCTTAAGCAGAACATGAGATATATGCATTTAAAACTAGGGCTTTTTCAAGGTTTTAGGGACTGTACCTCCGTAATGGGGGGCTACATAAAAAAGTTGTTCCATTTTTTTATGAGACCTAACCATGGTTACAATTTTTTTTGTCTATCTTTAACGGTGTAGAAGTTTTGTAAACAGGCGGACGGACGAAAGGAGAGAGTGAAACTACTAGCACATTTTTTTTTAATTTTTTTGGAAATGTGCTAAAAAAGAAGACTGTTTTTCAAGTGAATATTTATGACTGGAAAATTAAATTCAAAAAACTTTACTAAAACAGGATGAAGAGATGAAGTTTTAACCACCCTTATCAACGAAATTTTAAAAAAAATATTTTGTTCTTTTTTTAATTTCATGCCTTTTATTCTTGTTTGTTACTACTGAAAAATATTTTTTAAAATCTTGTACACTTGCATGTAACCGATAAATTTAATCAAATTCAGAATAATTAATTTTCTCTAAATTCATATAGCATCGATTGAATTTATTAATTTCTACAAGATTTGAAGAAATTGCTCGTTCAATAATACAAGAAAAAGGAAAGAAAACAATTTAGAAAGAATTTAAAAAATTTGTTTGGAATGTCAATATAGTGTTAGGGAATAGGAAGATCTGTTCTTATCTTAATTTCATCAAAAATTTAAAAATGACAAGTAATTTTTAGAAAACAACTAGAAAGGAATTGCCAGAAAATTGGGATGATAAATAATGTATTGAAAATAAATTCTGGCAACACCAGAGCGTTAGACACAAAAAGACAAATATATGACGAAAATTATATATACTTGCATTTAATTTCAGACTTTCTCGATTTTATTTTATTTATTCATATACAATATTTAATTACATACAATATTAATACATTACGTTAATCACCCATTTTATACCAAAACAGATTGAAATAAATCCAAAGATTAAAAAAATGATAAATTTACTCTTTAAGTCAAAAAAACAAATATCATTTGTCAACGCTATTTATAAAATGTCAGTTTATTATGTCGTTCCCAATTTATAGAACATTTTTTAAAACATATTGAGAAAATGTGCTTACAGAGTTCATTTTATCCTTTTGTCTGTTTATCCACTAACAAAACTTCTACATCACTAAAAATAAAAGTTATTTATAGATAGATTTTAATAAAAAAAATAATTTTCTAGAAAAATTAGAAACAAATCAGAAAAAAAAACCCTATATATATTTAAATAGTTATAACTCAAATGCTAAAAACTTTTAAAATTAGTTGAAGTAAAATTAAATGAAAATAAGCATAATTTATTTTGGAAAAAAATTACGTCCCTCCTTTAAGAACTTCGAGTTGTTTTGCAACTGTTGCAAATATATCTTGGTTTTCAAAATTATCCTTACATAATAATTAAAAGAAAATTTCAAATTAAAACTAATCAAAATTTTGGTTTCCCATTGTTTTGAAAATGCGCATCTTTAAATTCAGTGATTTTATATAGACCAGCATTTCTTGTTTGTTTTTTTATATTTTTATTTTTGTATTTTTATTTTTTTATTAATTGCATTAACATTTTAATAAGAGAATATTCAGTTAATTATAACGGTATATTATATACTTTAATGTGGTTAAAAGCCATTTTTTGTTCTTCAAACAGAAAAGCAAAAAAAATGATTGTGGCTTACAAATGAGTCCTTTGAATGACATGAATTTTAATCAAGGACAACTTTTATATGTCAAATTCAATGTTTTTATTTTAAAAATATATTAAAAACATACCAAAGGCTTTTTGAAGGTTAAATTAATTAAAAATGAAAGTTTTAATAAATAATATATAAAATTATATAATATATAATATAATAATTATTTTAAATGTTATATATAAAATATTTTGTATGAATCGAAACGCATTACCTTTTAAAATAGGTATCGGATTAATATAGAATAAGATTTTAATAGAAAAAGACTTTAAATTTGAAATTGACTTTTAAGATTTTTTTATTTACTTTTTTCATGTAATGTAAATATATGTAGTACAAAATAAGTATTGTAATTGTCCGAAGTAAATACTTATAATTTCTGAGTTCTGATTAACAAAATGCTGAGCTAAAAAATTAATTCTATTTTTTTTTACGAGGGTCGGTGGAAAACTTCGAAACTTACCCAGAAGAAATGCACGTGATTCTTCCACGTTAGACTTTAACCAACCAAAATCACCCCCATTTTTAAACGAAACTTTAGATTGGGGCCTTTGTTACAAATGTACAGTTTGTTTAATGGGATAGGGATATGGGAGGGATTCTTGGGGAAAAGGGATTTAGGAAAAAATTTATGATTATGAGGGATGCGTAATAAAATTTGGAGAAATAATTTGACTTTGAAATTAAATTAGCAAGGCAGGCATATTTTATTTGTTAAAAATCCATAATAAAAATTATTATGACAATAGCTACCTACAACTTTTCCTTTCAATAGGTTTTCCTAACAATATCTTAAAGATCAGTCTGAACAACTAATAATTAACTCTGATCTAGAATACCTTTTATTTTTCTTTTTCTATTAATACAATTTTGAAAAAAATACGAAAAAAAATAAGAACGAAATACTTTATTTTAAGTGCCTAGTATATGTACTTATATTCCATCAAAAGAAACTCTTATACGAAGGCTCAATATTACATAATAATATACCTACTGGTTAAAATTTACATCGTAAGAAATAATTAAAACTTTTCAATGTATTATTTGTATATTAGTAAACAAAAACATATTGATTAATAAACTACTTAATTAAAATATAATCTAAACAAAAAACTTTATTTTAAACCTTTATAGGAATTTTTTAAAGCAATTATAAGCAAGAGTTCGAAAATTTAATGTGAGTAACGTCAAATTACAGACATTAAAAAAAAAAAACTTTAAAATAAAATAGACCATGCAAGTTTTCTATTGGAAAAATCTAAAATACAAAAATTCATAGATATGTATATGTATGCAACATATAACATATGTATATGATTTGACTTTTAATAGCTTGTTCAATATTGTATCTAAAATCTTTGAATATCCACAACATTTTTATTTTTTTGTTTTATTTTTATCATTCATATATGCATACATACATATGTATTATGTATCAAGTTTTCATTAATCAATAAGTTTGTTAGAACATAAGTACATATGAACCTGTCGAATTTATTTATAATTAATTGAATGAAAACTTTTTCAAAAACAACCTATTTTATGTAGTTTAAAAAATTCTGACATTCTGAATAATCTACAATCTACATACATACATAGTTATTTTAAATGTTGAGTAAAAAAAATGCGTGTGGACAATATCCACTGGATATTCACAAGCGAAAAAAAAGAAAAAAAATAATTATGAAAAATGCATTATTCTATATTATACCAATTGTAAATTCGATTGACAGCTGCTAGGGTGTGGTATACAAAGTAGGTATTCAATTTATTCAACAACTTCTATTCTTTCTAATAAAAATTGCAAACATAGCATGAAATAAAAACTAAAACATTTTGCATTCTATAAACTAAATTAGAAAATTTTTAAGACAAATATTTGTAACATTTAATAATAAAAATGTGCTATAAATATTTGAATAACGGAAATGAAAAAGCTAATTAACTGAATATAAAGTCTGAAGTACAATAATGAATGCAATACGGCATTGCCTATGCTTAAAATATATATTAAATGCAATCAAATTGTACGCTGTACGACACGATAAAGACGGCGACGAAAATTCAAAGTTTGTTGTTTTTCGCAGTGCGACATTTCAGTTTGACAGTTCAAATTCATAAACTTTCTTAAATGTCATTTGTTTTGTACATAAATTTCTTTTGTTAAATGTTTTGAAAATGATATTCATTTGACTTTCTCTGCAACATTCTATGCCGAAAATCTATAGCAACAATGACGTGTCATATTCATTGAACTTGAGCCTTAAAAATCAAGTCAATTTATTTCTATCAGATTCAAAATGATATAACTCAGAAGATCAGTGAAATATTGGAGCATTTATTGAAGTGTATATACAATATGAAATGAAGCATCAACCAAAGAACCTCAGAAAATTAAAGCTTAACTCAATGTTGTATTTTTTTAACAGTATTTTAATAGGACTATTATTTGAATCCTCCCTGTGGACATTAAGGACAAAACCCTACAATGCAGCAATTGAATTAATGCTTTTAATGCTAACAGAAAAAAATTTAAATGTATAATCTTTAGTCCTAAAGTAAATATTACTGTTAAACAATGTGGAGACAAAATTTTTTCGCTGTACAATTGAAATTTTATTTTTAACAGTCGGTAAAATTAATTCTAATTTTTGAATTTATACAGATTACATTTTTTTTTTAAGTTACAAATTTATAATTATTTTCTTTTTTCGCGATCGCTCATTGCATTTTTTTATACATAGTAGTTTATAAATTGTAGAATGTTGTCAATCTAAAGTATAGCGTTAAATGGGATAAAAAAAAACAGTAAAAACTGTAAATAAAAATTTATTTAATATGATTCGGTATGTTGTAATAAGTAAACTTAAAAAAAAAAACTGAGCAATGTGTAAAACCAAAGATTTTCAAAAGAGCACATTTTTAAAAGAAAAAGTTATAAAATCTTAAGGAAAACTTTTTTAAATGATAAAAAAACCTTATATCTGTATATTTAAGAAAAGCTGTTAACACATGGAAAAATATATGGTTAGATACGGTTAGATATGGATCTTTAATTTTGTGTAATAGTTTTTTAAAAAATTTGAACAAGTGGCCAAGTTACAGTCAAGTAAATTTTCAATTTTTGATTTCTAAGAGCTTTTTAACTATAGGGGAAAGTACAATTTTTTTTTTAACAAAACTTATTCTCACAGGTCTTCCTTGTATCAACACCGTGACTAACATTTGATGTTTTTAAATATGTATAGATAATGTTCATCAGAACTTTAGATATAAACATTTGAAAATAAGGCTTATTCTAACTGTAAGCTGTAGCGTTTGTTTACAAAACTAATTTTTTAATGGCACTTATCCTATAGTTAAAATTCTATTGCTCCATCTTAAAAGCTGTAGAAATTTTGTAAACAAAGGGACGATAAATTGATAGACAGAATGAAACTAATAAGTATTCCTATCCTCAAAACCAAACTGTACATTTGTATTAATGGTTCCACCCTAAAGTTAGGTTTTAAAATGGGGGTGATTTTGGTTGGTTAAAGTCCAACCCTATCCTGAGGAAGCGCGTGCTTCCTTCTTCCATCACCCTCTTGGTGACTGTGATTTTCGAGTTTTTCACCAACCCTCGTAAAAAAAAATAGACAGAATGAAACTAATAAGTCCATTTTAAAAAAAAAATGTTTTTTTAAATATACTGAAAACAAAAGTTTTGTTAAAATTAAATAATTGAATGTTGATAGCTTGAATCACGCAAAATATAGGAGTGAAATTATCATACATATTATTAATTCATATTATAACATATGAAAATCGATTACTAGAAGCACCATCAGCAACAAAAACCACAATTAAAAATACAACACAATAAATTGTTGGATACTATGATTTAGGGTGAGAAATCAAAACGGATTAGCTACTATATACTCGTACATATGATATTTTACTTTTTAACTTGTTTTTATTCTATTGTTTTCTTAGTATAACAAAGGCAGTTAATTTGTTTTTAAAAAATTACTTTTTTTTTTTTTTGTTGTGAAACAACAAATTTACTTTCTTTTGTTTTCATGAAATATTAATTGAATCGTATAACAAAAATATAATTTATATATGCACAAAAACTTACTACCATAATCTGCAGGAAGGAGTACATAATAGTACAATAAAATTAAATAGAATGTATGTGTTGTAGAAGGTTATTAAAATTATTTTTTTTTTAAGTGACCATTGTGCAATTGAAGTATTTTATATAATCTTGAATATTTTTTTCAAATTTCATTTTAAATCGCAAAATTTTATTAATTCTGAATTTAAAAATATTGAGCCATAAATATTAGTTAAACATAAAAATTATCAAATGTGGTTTCTTCAATCAAGATTTCGAAAGATATGTACTTCTAATTAAAAAACTGTCTATAATAATAGATACTTTTACGGCAAAAAAAAAAATTAAATAAATTTAAAAAAAGATTTTATTATTATTGTAAGACCTACCTTTGGCCGTCTTTTGCTTAATAGATATCCTTTAGACGCACACAACCTTATTTTAAAAAGAATATTTATTTATTCCTTCCAATGATTTCTCTGAACTCTTTTCTTAGATTTTTCCTGTTTAACAAAAGATAGTCCTAACTCCCAAGCTTAATTAAAGTGGTTGGAACCGTCCGTAATTTTAAACCATGAATTTTTAAAAAAACACATTTTTTCCAGTATCCATTTTTCGAATTTTTTGAATATTTATTTATTTAATATTAAAGCAAAATAAAATGAATAGCCGATAATAACTGGTTTGGTAGTTTTAGTGTTTATGATATATAAGGGTTAATGATATAAAGTATATTATTGTTTTCAATTAATTTGAAAAATCAGATAAAAAAAGTTGCACTACTTTTACTGCGATTAGAACCTGAGATTCCGACGAAAAGGTTGACGCGCTAACCACTGTACCAAAAAGATGTCGATGCCTTTACTTACTTTTATTTATCATTAAAAACTTATCTAAGCAACTAATCGTTACAATAATATTAAGTATTAAGATGTATTAAGTGCATCTTCAAAACAAGTTAAGTGGGATATACAGCTCACACTTTCAAAAACAAGACAAATCGGATATTAAAATTTATTATATGTGCTTCTTTTAATTTAAAGCCTTCCTACTTTGATCTATAGAAGAAAGAAACCGTCTAAATAATCTATAGTCTTTATTGTATACTCAGATATAAATATGGGTTACATGAAAAAAAGGCAAAACATACTTTATTGGCTTTATTTGAAATATTAATTAACATTATCCTTCCTAATTATTTGTTTTACATATAGGTATATTACAACAACAAAATATTTAAAATAGTTGAGGTTGCCAACCTTAAACGCCGTTAGACAAATCATTGAAACCCTGATTTTATAAAGAACTATAAAATATATCCTAATTTTACAGTTTTTTTTTTCTAAGAGAAGTGGGAGTCTTCCAAAGACATGAAGAATTTCCTCTTGGTAATGTCAGATTCTTACTGACTAAAGCCACCAAGAAAATACGCATTCACGAGGAAGTACGGATAGGTAATAGAATGCGGAAACATTGAATTGGGAGTGGGATTGTAAGGAAACAATGAATTTGCCTATTATTATTACTATTTCGCTAACATTATAACTGTTACAACATGCAGTAGTATATAACACCTTAGAAAACCCCCACTTTCATTGTAGCAGCTATTATTATTGGTATTACTTATTAATACTATTATTATTTTACTACAGTTGGTTACAAAATCAGGGTTCTAATAATTTATTTCTCGGAGAATTAGGGGTGGCAGCCCTCTCTATTTTAAATGCGTAATTGTTGTTGAAATTTTTTTTTTTAATGTATTTCTCTCCTACATAAATGGGGACAAGAAATTACACAGCCTTTCCTGTTCAGGTGTGGCTGTAAATGTCGTAAGGGAGAATAACTCTTGCGACATGTGTGGGATTCGAACCCACCCTCTCTCGTTGTTTATTTCAGATAACTTAAATATGATAATTAAATATAGTGAAAATGTAAATAAAAGTATGTAGTGTGTGTATTGTGTAGTATAGTGTGTAGTCCGAATTTCTGTTTTTATATAAAAGGTAAATTTAATTCTTCATTTCGTATTCTTTTAAATCTAAACTAAATCTAATCCAAATATTAAAAGGAATCATATTTTCTTCAAACTTTATTTACCTTTATGTAAAAATACACTTATCAAATTTAACATGTCTCCACCTTCTTAATTTATAAAACTTTAATACTTAAATCAAAATGTTCACATATGAACACATATTTATAATAATCAAGTCTAATAATGTATTTTGTCGATATAACAAATTAGAGGGCTGGTAAGTTAATAAAAAAAACAAAAAATTTAAAAAAGATATAATATATTAATATTGTATTTTTTTTTATAAATTTATATTAAGTTTAAACAATGTATATAAACTTATCTAAATATAAGTTTTATTACATAATTTTTTTATTTGTAACACAATTATGGTTGTACAACAGATCAGATAACCTTTTTTCTAGCTTCAATGAATTTCTAACCAAAATAATCCATTAAATAAAACCATTTTACGACAGCTATGAAGAAAGATCATTCTTAAGAATTTATTTTATTAACAAAAAAAAAAAAATCGCTTCTAAAATTTTTTACAATGTAAAAATATTTCAAATATTTCAATTTTCTTGAAAAAAAAAAAAAAAAAAACTCGTAAAATTCAAAATAAAATTTGAATTATCCATCGTTTTGTCTGCAAGAATGCTTTAAATTTAATAAAAACATAATAATATGGTTTATTGCAAAAATAATAAAAATGTAATAAATTGTTATATTTTAGGAGCTTTTCTTGTGCCTGCTATGAAATGATATAATTTAGATACATTTTTTTCCTCCTTTCTTTCTATTTATGATTTAGATAAAAGAATAAAAAATTACTTGTCCGATTTTAAAATTTTAAAAATTTGTAAATATTGTAATTTTTATTAAGACACACGTTAATGATTGTTGGTTCTTCTTTTTATTCTTCATTCTTGATTTTATCAAATAAATTTATAGAAAAACTTAACATTAACTGTCAAACTTTAAAATCAAAATCAAGATCAAAATTTTAGCAGAAATATTTAACATTTTTTTAAAATAAGTTTTGGGTTCAATTATCACTTTACGCAAATACAACTACAAAAAATTAAATAATAATAGCTGACCTATTAAAGGGATAATAAAATCGATTTAAAATTGATTCCAGATCCATACAAAATATATGGATAAAATATAAACATAAATGTATGTATACAAAAACTTAGAAACTTCAAGCCTATATAGAAAACCTTAAATTTAAAAATAGAATATAAAAACAATTGTAACATACTTAATACAAAAATATGAAGAAATTATCCTAAAAAACAAGTAAAAGTAACAGTAAGTCGATGCAACCGACTTATTTATACCCTACACCTAAAAAATTCAAATTAAATTAAAAATCCATAAGTTATTTTAGTTAGGTATTTAATATAACTAAGCTAAAAAAATAAATGCTTTTACAACCTTTGTACAAAATTTGAGATTTCTATCTTTTTTAAATTCGAAAATAAGCTTGTTAGGTCTTGGTAAGTGTGTGGAGGCACGCGGACCACCACCCCAATTCATCACAAATTTTAGAGACATCAACAGGGTAGAATATTTTTATATCAAATTTCAAGTTTATATATTTATTAATTTCGAAGATATGCTTTTTTGGTCTTGGGAGTTGTGTGGCAGATACCCGAACAACCATTTTAATTCATTTTAAATTTTGGACAAATCAGGGACTCAGGAAACAACACCCTAGTACCAAACTTGAAGTTTCTATCTTTATTAATTTCGAAGATATGCTTGTTCGGTTTTGGGAGTTGTATGGGAGGTACCCGAACGACCATTCCAATTCATCTCAAATTTTGGACAAATCAGGGATTCAGAAAACAACACCCTAGTACCAAATTTGAAGTTTCTATCTTTATTAATTTCGAATATATGCTTGTTCGGTTTTGGGATTTGTATGGGAGGTACCCGAACAACCACTCCAATTCATCTTAAAATTTAAGGATATCAGGGATTCAGAAAAACACACCCTCGTACAAAATTTTAAGTTTCTATCTTTATTAATTTCGAAGATATGTGTATTCGGTTTTGGGAGTTGTATGGGAGGTACTCGAACGCATGGTCCGATTTCGCCCATTTACAATCCCCGCGTTACCTTAGTCATTGTTAACCTACAGTATAAATTTCATCAAGATAGCATCATTATTTTTTGAGTTATCGTGCGTACGGACGGACGGACGGACATCGCTAAATCGACTCAGGCGGTGATCCTGATTCAGAATATATATACATATATGTCTATACCTAACTCGCTTCCTTTTGGTGGTTACAAACACCATACCAAAGTTAATATACCCTATACTTAATGTGTAGGGTATAATAATAAATTAAATAATTACATATCTACTAATTTTTATAAAAGGCTATATACGTCTACAATCGCAATATTATGATGGCTTCAAGAAATTGCCCAACAAGAAATAATCCCCTAAAAAAATGACTAGACTATTTCTCCGGGAACCATTATAATATTTAATTCAAACAATATTATCCTTTTCTAAATTAAAAGTGACGATTTATACTTCATCAATTATAAACGATGAAACTATTATGTTTGGTTGAATCCAGAATTGAATTTTTTTTTTTTTGAATAATAGTTGCTTGAGTGATAATGGAGATACCTTCAATTATTAGTCGCCACAAAGTGGTGAAACAAAACTACTCAAAAGCAAAGTCATCACTAGCAAAATAGTAATAACAATAGACAGATTCATTATGCTCCTATAGTCCCATTTTCTAATTCAATGTTTCCCGATCCTTATCCTACACTCTCTATTCCTTGCCCAATATACTATGTTAGAAGTTAGGGATTTTATTCCATTATATTGGTTAGAAAGGGAGCTGTATTTAGCCAATAAGAATCTAACACTATCAACGAGGTATTTTTTGTGTCTTGTGAAAAAAAAACAATATGCAAGGATAGAGATTTTTTTCAGATTCTGTTCCATTGCAAGATAGTGTTTTGGAAATATTTTGGCTTCATTATACTTTATCCTCATTTTGTTTTCAAGAATATCAGAAAAATACTTCCTCTTCCCGAATAAAAAAATTTACTTTAAAAATGGTATTTGTTTTAATGTGATGGAAAATTTTAAGTTGAAAAACATAGTATTTATAAGGAATTCCCAAAATTTCTGTTCAAGTTAAAGAGTTAAAAAAAAACTATTTTGTTTTGGATTTAAAATTACAATAAAAAAAATTTTTTAACTCAAGAATTTAATTGCTTATTTTGTAAAAATTTATCCGTCAATTGTTTGAACAAGTAAAAAAATCTAAAAAATTAGTCATCTATTTCATGTCATCTACTATTTTAACTTCATAAAATCTAAAGTAAAATGCTTTTTTTTTGTTTTATCTTCAAATTAAATATATATATGTATATGTAGATATATATATATAATGATAGATAAAAAAAAAAAAATAAAAAAACCGAACAAAAGAAAAATCATAAAAGCCAAGAAACTCTTGTTGCAATTAAAATAGAAAAATAAAAAAAATTCTCCTATTTCCTAATTAGGAAAAGAAAAACAAAAAAAAAAATAACTGACTTCAATTTATTTTTCATTAAAATTCCAAACTCATACTGAAATACCCGCGAATGATGGATTTTTTTCTTCATTTTTTTCAGAAAATGGGTGGTCAGTACAAAAAATCTTTTTTTAAATTTTACGTAATTGTATTGAAGATAGAATTTAAAATTTTTTTATTTTGATCCAGTATTTTTTTTTTTCAATAGTTTTGTTTGGCCCTTCTGTGTTGACTACAATTAAAGAAGAAATGATTTTAAATTTTTTTGTTCATAAACTATGATTGATCAATTCAAAGATTTTACCGACTTAAATTCAATTCAGATTTTATTATATTTTATAGATATGATTTATCAAAACATAACAGAAAACATGTTACTAATATAAAATAATTTTCAATTTTATATTTTTTTTTTTTAATCAAAGTCAATGTGACATAAATGTTATTCACAGGGGGTATAAAGAGTAAAAAAAAATCTTTCAAGATGGGAAAACTTTCAAAACAAAAATTGAATAGGTAAATAAAATTACGATTTTGTCAAATCAAAATTAATGATTTAAGTCAGTGGTCGGCAATCCGTCGATCGCGATCGACTGGTCGATCTTCAAGGTTTTCCTAGTCGATTGGAAACCAAAATTGGTCAAAATGAAATATATTCACTTTTATAATAAAAGATTGGCGTTTTCTATTTTGGAAAAAAAACGTTATGATATTTTTTACAGGCAAATAGTTTTGATTTTTAAAGATTTGCGAAAACAATAAGAAATATAGCTTAGGCACAACCCATGTAATAAATGTACTAAAATAATTATAAAAAGTTTTTATTCTCAATAGTCAGTAATATTCAAGTTACAAAACAAAGTAGATTTAAAATTTTAAAATAACGTGTGTTTAAGATGATCAGTAGGCTTCGTCAATTTTAGTTTTAAAAGAGTTTTTTATATTTGGTTAAGTAAAGGGAAAGTTTTGCAGCGTTTTATTGAATTGTTACCACAAATAATAACTTTTTTGGATGAAAATAACCAAACTTATGATGAAATAAGTGATATTACCTGGCTTAGGAATTTGGTATTTCTGACAGACATTACTGCGAAATTAAATGAATTAAATTTAGAACTGCAAGGTAAAAATAAGACAGTAATGCAGCTGATTAGTGCAGTACGTAGTTTTTGTCAAAAACTAAAATTATGGAGATCAAACTTAAATGGGAAAGATGCTAAACATTTTCCAAATTTATTGATTGCGTTAAATAAAAGAGCAGGAAATTATTCTTACGACGAACATGTAATAATTTTAACCAATTTCATCAAAGAGTTGAACAGCGTTTTTCAGATTTCAATGAAATTGAGCCTATAGCAAAATTTGTTATGTATCCTTTTATTGATAACGACTTAGATGCTATTTCAGAAAAAATAAATAATCAATTTAACTATGATACTACTGAAATCCAAGTAGAGATGATATCGCTGCAGAATAATATGGAATTGAATTGTCAATTTTCAAGAGATAAGGAAAATTTTTGGCAATGTGTTGCTGCAACTCAGTATCCAGTGTTGAAAAACGTGGCTTTAAAAATAATGTGCTTATTTGGGTCAACATATTTATGTGAATCTACGTTTTCAAATATGAAATTTATTAAGAATAAATATCCGTCGAGGCTTACTGATCATAACCTTGATAATTGTTTAAGAATCGCTACTACAAATTATTCACCCAATCTAGAAAAATTATCAGATGAAATACAGTACCATCCTTCAAATTAAAAATCATCAATTTTTTTAATTTTTTTTTTTCACATTTATGAATAAATGCACTTTTAAAATTATAAAGTTTGTTTTTTAATCATTAGAAAAAATTAATTTAATAGTCGATCGTAAGATTAATAAATTTATCTGTGGTGATCTTACTACTGGAAAGTTTGCCGACCACTGATTTAAGTGGTAGAGTAAACAAGTAAAAATTCTGATCAAGCACATATTATATTTATGATAATATGTGCTTGATTAAAAATATATGAATAGTAATATAATAAAACCCTTTAGAAGAAAACTGTAGGAGCAAACTATAGAGTAATTCCAGATCAGAGAATCTAAGGAACTTATAGGATCTTATAGCTGGAAAAGATGTGAAAAAATCGGAACACTGCCGTTTAAAGGACCACTTAAAGAAAATTAGAATAGAGAATGATCGTTCATTCTGTCAAGGAGAAGAAAAGTCGTCAGGACACATACTCAAAATTTGCTTTACTTAGAGCAGGATAAATGCAGCTACGAGTATATTGGATCACCGAAAATGAACTACCAGCAATAAATAAATAACTTTTCTTAAATTTTACGAATACAGATCAATACAGATCTTTAGTTTCGTAAAGGTATTAGGACTGACAGAAGTATTTTAAGTAAAGACAAGCCAAAGGTCGCAGTGAGACTTATACCCCTCAAATAATAAAAATCTAATAGTTAAACGCTTATTTAACTCTTGTTATACCTAATTATGTTTCAAACAATAAAACAAAAGAAATCTTTGTAGTAGACGTGAAGTTATATATTCAATTATTATCTTCTGTTCAGACAATAATAAAAATACAAACATTTCTACATGTTTACTGTTATTTTTCTAAAAAGATTTATTGACTCAATAAGATATAACCCATTTTAAATTACCTAGAAAAATGATTGGCTATTTTAATCTACTTCTACAAACATATACACGCTAATAATTAAAACTCACATATACACACGAATCAGTAATACTAAATCAAACACACCTGAAAATATGCAATTTTTATTTAACGAAAAAATTTATATTTAATACAAGGATTATAATAGGATCTCGATTTAGTCCTAATGTCAGAAAATAAAACTTAAATCTCGGGCTTTTATTCTAATCCTCCTAAAAAAAAAATTCTGCAACAAAATATATATAACCTGAAGAGAAGCATAATTAAAGACTTAAGTGTATTAGGTGCATTTAAATTGTATACTCTGCATACGGGTATTTTAAACATTATAACTATACATACTGTTTTTAGTCATAACAATATACAAAATTATTTAATTTCAATGTAACATTATTATTTTACAAAATATTATAACAATAAAAAAAAAACTATAATAAATAATAAAAATATATGTATTTTAAAATAAATTATAAGTGACACTTAACATGTACCTACCTATATTTTATATATTAAAATTTTATTTATAATGTACAAAAACAATATTAAATAATTTTTCACCTTGACATTAATTATCTGTTCCTTTTTACTTATAAATTTCTAAATGGACATGAAAATTCTAATTACAGGTGTTGTTTGAAATTAATGTTACATGTAAAGTCAATTTCAAATATAAAGTAAATGTCACCGGAACTTATCTATTAGTATAAAATTAAAAAAAAAAAGGAAATTTATGTACCTACTTAATACTACTATTATACAGAAAAATGGAAATCAATTTATAAAATGAAGTGTTCATTTTTATTGCAATTAACAGAAGTCGTTTTTATATTCTACTTCATTTTAAATTCAAATATACAACACAACAATACTGAAATTTAAAAACAAACTATAGTTAAGTTATTTTGTATCATGGAAAAAATAAAAGCATGTGTTTGCAAGAATACTAATAGGTATAAATATTTTCCAACTTTTTTAAGATATTTTTCAGATATTTTTCACTTATTGACAATTCATAACCTATAGTTCTAGTAAGTTTTTTTTTTCAAAGTATTTAAACTAAAATATGCATATAAACTCTTGTAGAGTAGAACTGCAGATCACTGCACTTCTACAGATAAAAATAAACAATTAATATAATATTAAATACAACAACTACAATAACACTGATCGTTTTAATATAACTGAATTTTGAACAATATTTTATTCTCTTATTTACTTTTTTTTTATAGTAGAGAAATATCTTTAAATTTTCAATAGACGAATCCATCCTAAAAATGTTCACCAAACAAATCCGAAAATTAATTTTAATCATGATTGAAATTATAATGTTACAAATCTTTCACGTTGTATTCTTTATTATATTTATACTCGTACGAACATAAAAGGTATAATAAATTTGGCATTACGTTTAGGAGGTAAAGAGGTAATATAGATGAGAAAAGCATATATATATATTCTTCTTCAAGATTGAATTCTTAATTGATTTAGCTGAGTGCCTCCATCTGTACAGCCAAAATATAATATAGTTGGGAATCTGAAATTTTTACTGTTTCATTTTTATATTTCTTTATTGAAATTGAACTAATTCAACCCATTGGTTCAAATAGCTGCGATATAACTTTTTTTTTTATATAAATTTAACTCAGTATCTTATCTCAAAAGAAGTTAAATTTTATGACAACAACTTCTGCTAATTTAGTTAATATAATGTAATAGGATCTTAATAAATATAAAAATCTAGACATCTAAAATTTTATAAAAGATAGTCAACTTTTATGGCAACATCTTCTGTGAAATTTGGTCGGATTGGAGCAACTGGATCAAGAAATTGTCATTAAAAAATTTATATGAATATATCTTAGATTAAGTCAGATATCCTAAACTTTCTACAAGATGATCAAATTTTATAGAAACAGTATATATGCTCATACGAATATCCTTAGACTTGGCACAGCCAACTTTACACTTTTCCTTGTTTTTTATTAACTTCTCTTTTTTTTTAAATATTTTAGGTCTTTAACTCTTTTTAGGTCTTTACCTTTAAAAGCTTTATGATTTCTAAATTCTTAAAGTCAAAAGTTGTTTTTTATTAGAGAACGCTTTATAAAAATTTTCATATTTGTTTTTTTGCTAATTGAAATTCAGCTTTAAAACTGTTCACTAAAAATTGAAAATAAAAATAAAAAATTTCATCTTATTTAAGACAAAATTTTTTGAATAGCTCTAGAAATATAAAATTATCTGAAATAAAATAATTTAAGAAAAAATGGTTTTAAAACATAATTTTTATAAAATTCAAAAGATTACTAAAACAAGTAACTCCCGACCCACCATTCAACACGTCCGTAAACGACGCCTCCACAAATTTTCACTAAACAAATTATTGAAACCCTGATGTTGAAACGGCCTCTAAAATCTATCCTAATTATTTGTGTATATACATTTTTACTTTTAAATTTGTCTTTTATTTTTTTTTTTAATTTGTAATTTTGGGGTCTCGGTAGCCTAGTGGGTAAAAGTGTATAAAATGGCTATAAAATTTCCTTGTCTTGTCTGTCCTTATCTTTTCTTGTCCTTTTCTTGTCAAGTTTCTTTCAATTTATTTTCAAGTTAAAAATGTAATTTTTATTTTTAATAAAAATAAGAAATAAAAATATTAAGAAAACCTTTGGATATACTTTACTTTTAATAAATTTTTTTTTATACCAAAATTTTCCGTTTGAAATACAGTATCTCAGAAACAGTAACACTAAACACTAAATAAGATAAAACAAGATATTTATTAAAGACAATAGTACGCCCCACAATGTGGTAGGCCCAACAATTGTGTCCTGTATACTATCCTAGACGAAAATATAACGGTTTAAACGGTTTTTAAACAATTTGACCTTTAAATGACATTTGCACCAAAAGTCATGTTCTATGAAATATAGATGACGTCACTAGGAACCGTTATGTAAAATTAAATCGGACAATGCACCTAAAGTAAAGTATCTCCAAATATTTTATTGATTGTCTTTTTTTAGGAAATTCTCAAAATAAATTTACAAAATATCCAAAACTAAAAACTATATTTACAAATATTAAATGAATTATACATAGAATACTTTCAAAGATAAAAAATTTAATAAAAACCGACTTTAAATAAAAAATATGAAAATTATTTTAAATAATTATAAATAAATAAAATAAATAAATATAATATAATATACCTAATATGAGATTCAACCTAAAGTTCACTAGAAATTTTATTAATACCGTTAAGCCTTATATGAAATGCCTTAGTGTTTTGTAAAAAAAAAATTTTTTTTAAGTTATAAAGAAGAAAAATTTTTACAAAAAAATAAATATTTTAGCAAAAATTTTTAGTTTAATTATTTATATCACATTCTTTAAAAAACTACTAAATAAATTCTTACAAAAAAGTTTTACTCTTTTTTTTTTTTGTTTTTTAATTTTATTTTACTTAACTATTCTTACAACACAACACCATAATTTTTTTTTTTTTTTTTGTATTTCCTTAAACACCCCAACATAATGCAAGAATTTTCATTTTCATCATCACATAATAATTTTAAAAACTTTAACAAAAATTAGTTCACACGGTAGTAATATTATATACACTTAAATACATTAATTTACTTACTGCTGTTTTTTTTTTTTTTTTGTTGGTGTGGGTAATCCAATTTTTTTAACCAAGATTGTGGCTTTCTTTATATTATAAATAACAAGGATATGTAAGGATATAAAATATAAAAAACAAAAAACTCTTACGAAAAAGAAAAAAAATAATAAATGAGTGCTCGCGTGAATCATTTTTAATATTTTCCAGCTTATTACATGAAAATCAAGTTATTATTTTCTTCTTCTTTTTACCCCCACAACTCACCAGTTCATATATAAATTTTTCTGTATGTCACTATAAAAGTTCTTCTTTTTTTTTTTTCTCTCTAGAAATTCCTTTATTGTGTTTTTAAGTTTCTTTTACATATAATACATTGTGCAATTTTTGTATTATTCTTTTTTTTTAATGGTATATTTTACACATTAATACATTTAAGCATATACACATCATGCATTAAAACAAAAAATTACGAAAAATAGTTACTGCCAAAATAAATAAAACAAATATAATGTATATTAGTTCTAGAAAACTTTTCAAAATATAAATTTAGAAGCAGAATTATATTTTCATTCTGAATTGAAATCGACTTTATCCTTATTACATCTTTTACTTTCTTAAGGTAATTTTTAAAAGTTTTTGTATCAAAGATTTGATGGTATATCTGTAAACAAAGTTCATCTACAAAAAAAAAAGGAGTAAGCTCGAAGTATTTAAAAAATAAACCCAGCTTGCGGTTCAAAGAATTTTTAAAAATTAAAGGTAAAATTCAAAAGACAAAATTACAATAAAAACGAACTTTTAGTTTTACATTACAAAACCTCTTTAGGTACTATAAATTTACTGCTATTACAAAAATCTTTAAAAATTTCGGATAAATTATTTTGGCTATGACTGCACCAATGTGAACAAGAATTTTTTTTTTTTCGTTTTAACTTTACAAAATATAAATTTTAACAAAACTTTTTATAAAATACTTTAAACAAAACAAAAATAGTTGCAAATTTAACAAAAAAAAAAAATGAACTTAAGTATATAATAAACTAAAGTTTTTATTTAAAATTTTAAATTTATAGTTTTCGAAATTTTATGAAAATTTAAAATAAAAATTTTTAGTATAAATAGAATTGAAGAGAAATTAAATAATTTGAAATACAAACAACAATCACATTTTCATTCTCTTATAAATCATCTAAAACGCACAAATAAATCTTTAAGAAGCGTATAAAATACGCTGTAAATACCGAGGGAATGTGGGTTCGAATCCCACACACGTCGTAAGTGTTATTCCCCCTTACGACACTTACAGCCACGCCTGAACAGAAAAGGCTATACAATTTCCTGTCCACATTTATGTAGCAGAGAAATGCATTAAAAAAAAAAATAAAAATTCATTTATTGCACCAGACAATAATCAATCAAGCTTTAATAGATGGCCCACAAATAGGTTAAAAATATTGTTATTATATTAGTTTTCAATAGCTACATTCAGATAATGAACAGCTTATTTAAAGTAAATATATGTCCAATTTGAATAAAAGATACTTTCTGCCTGCCTTCTGTTTCTTAAAGAAACAAATTAGAAAACAAAAACGTAGTTCATATATAAATCAAAAGATAACATCCAAACGTTTCAATCTTTTTTAAAAAAATATTTCAAAAATCCATATCCTTTTAAGGACTTCATTTATGCATAGCTTTTTAGAACCGTTCATCAAAAGAAATAAAATATTTAAAAAAAAAACGGAAATGATTATATTTAATTAACTATAGACAAAGTTCTAGAGGACATTTACGATTTTTAAACGTACGAATTCAACAAACTGCATACATAACTATATACTTATTAACCCATAACTAAATTACATTAATTTTTAAAATTTCATTACAATAACTACAAAAAATTTTTAAAAGAAAAAAAAATACTTTAACAGATTTCCGTTAACAGTGATTAAATTTTTAAAATAAACAAAAATGATTTCCATATTTTTTTGCAATTTATAAAATTGATTACATAAATATCGAAAAAAAAACTTTACTATATTATATACAAACCTTTATAATTCTTAAAAAATTGAAACGATTAAAAAAGATTTAGTAGATAAATATAAATTGATAATGATTCATAATAATATGGACGGTAACTGTCATTAAAACAATATTCTATCATAAATTATCTTATTATGTATAGAAAATATCTTAAGATGCCAAAAATAAAAATAAAAAAAAAAACAAATAAAAAATATTAGTTAGTTATACAATGTTAATATTCTATACATATTCAAGCTTTAAAGAATAATATATACATATACATAATTAAACATACATATATAGTTATACATAGATCTGTAATATACACAGATATATATATATATATATATATATCCATACGTAAGTGTATAAAAAACAAACTATTCCTGACAGAGCTATTAATAAAAAAAAAAACGAAAAGAAGGATAAAAAAGATTGAGAAGAACTTTTTTATGAAGATTAGTAAGTATGACAATTTTAAGACTTGGGCATTTCATTTGGGGTCGTCATTATTTATTACATCGTTAAAAGTTTATTTTATCGTGAGAAAAAATTTTTTTTTTGTGGTTATATTAAAATTTATTTAAAAAAAAAAAATAAAATTAATTTATAACTTCCTCTGAAATGAAAAAAGATAATTAGAAAAGATTTAAAATAAAACTAAATTTTAATTAGAGAAAAAAATTCTACGCAATTTTTTTTTTTATTTTTATTTATCAGATTTAATCATAGATATCACAGAATTATAGAAATCAACATCTAACGTTATGTCAGGCTTGAATGATTTATTTTTACTGCAATCTAAACCTAAAAATTGTTAAAAAATCTTAAAATTTTTTTATGTAGATCATATTTTTATATAGAATATTTCTTTTTAAATATTCCATTCTTTATAACGTTCTTTAAAAAAATTTTTATTTTTTATTTTATTGTTTTGCAATATCCTACCTGTCTTTATTAATTTTATCTATCCTCTCTACAACAAAAATGACGTACCTATATACAAAAGAAAATATTTTTTAACGATATTTTAAAACAAATCAAAATATTTTTATTCAAAAGAATGAATGAAGGGGTTCTTGTCTTTTTTCCATTCTATGACAATTTCTAAAATAAAATAAAATTTTTAAGTATAGAAAAGTGAAGGAAATTGTATATACTACAGTCGTAAGCGTTTTGTTTAAAATCTACAGGATTTTCATTTATTTGATTAAGAATAGGCTCTTTTAGACAATTAATTAAAAAAATAGCAATATATATACATTTTAAGTATTTATCTTTATTTACACAAAAAATCATGATTTTCCCTAACTTCGATTTGTGTCGTAATTTAAAGCCGAAGAAAATATTTTCAAGAAAGAAAATGAGATTTTATTGTTAGTCAGTTAATAGAACACCAATAAAGAAAAGGTAAAACGAGCCTTGGATATATTTAGCAACTATTAATACATTTCAGTACGGTACTGTACATTTTTTTTTTATGTTTTTGTTTTTGGGTATTTTACTTTCTAACTCAAACTTTTATCTCTAACTTTTATTTATATGGTTCTACATTTCATTCACAAAAACAACAACTAAAAATTGTAGAAAAAATTTTTTTTAAATGTACACAATATTGAAAAGCAATAGACTGAAAAATATAAAAATATTTAAACAAAAAAAAATAAAAAAATATCATATAATAATAGTCTATGAAATTCATAATTGCACAATTATAATTTTTCGTGGTTAAATCGAAAACCTCTTTCCCCTTCTTTATTCCAACTTCATGTTACAGAAAAAAAAAATACTTTTATGAAAATTTAAGATTCTTTTTGTATATTGTAAATTATACCTGAGTGTACCCTTAAATTTCTTTTTAAACGTTTTATTTATTTATCTTAAAGTTTTTAGCAAATATTTAAAAAAAAAAATACAAGGAAGAATACAGTTGCTCTTGTCAACTCCAAAAAATACAAAAACAGAAATTGTCAAAATTTCTATGACAGCCATACTCCAAGTTTTAACTTTAATAATTCCAAGCTTTATAAATAAATTGCCAAATTGTTAGCTTTCTTATTTATTTTCTTCATAGTCTGATAAGTATCGGAAATATATAAACTTGATAGAATGACAGCTACCAGAGAAGGCAATTGATTCCAATCTCAACGAAAAACAATATTGCGAACGGGAATCTAAACAATGTTTAAAAATTATTTTGGCAAGAATTTAATTACTCTTAGTTTTTGTTTTAGTTGCCATTCTAACTGCTGCATCTTAAACTGAGGAAGGTACATGTACATATACATAAGTAAATTCACTAAGTGTACGAAATTCATTCGATTCAAACACATATGCGTTATAAACGAAAGAATAATTTTTTATAAACCTGTGTACTTTTGTTTGTACGGGTATAAAAATTAAAAGAGCTTAAACTTTTTTCTAAATAAAACAAAACAAAAACTATTTTTTTGTTAGTTTAGCACAAAACATATACTAAAAGGAAGAATATAAAATATCTACATCCTTTTTAGTTGTTCTTAAAGTTTTTTGACTTTGTCTGCTTCTTTGCTACCTTTTTTCTATTTTTTCTTTTTTTTTGTTGTTTTTATTTTATTATAAATTGTTTACAACAAAATTTTGTAGTTTTTATTTTTCGAATTTTCTTTAAAAAATGAAGGCAAAAAAAAAGAACATAATAAAATACAAAAAAAAAAAAAAAACAAATTTATGTCCATTTCATAACATACAAAAAAAACAAAATAAGGGTATTTAAAAAAATCATACTAAAAAATAATATAAGCTTAAAATATTTTATATAAATTTCTGTTCAATTGAATCAATATAAAATGTATATATATATATATAAAAATATTTCCATAATAAAAGAATTTTTAAATGGTTCCATTAATACAACAAAACGGGTATCATCAATAATTATAATTTTTTTTCTAATATAAGTTTTTATTTATTCAATCTTTCAATTAATCAAAAAAATAATGGAATGTCAGAAAATGTTTCTTAGAAAACAAAGTTTTATTGATTTTGATTATTTTTTTAAATTTAAGACTACTGATTGATATAGATCTTGATTACCTTAAGTCTCCTTAAGTCTTCCACTTATATTTACTGTATAATGATCGCATATCACATAATCTAACTAACTATTATGTCGGTTAACCAGTCCATTTTTTACTACCATGATGACGATATAATTTAATTTAAAACTTTTATGTTTTTCTATTATGTTTTTTTATTTTTTATGTTTAAATTTTCTAATAGATATGTAGTAAATGATTTCAATGATATATAGTTAATGATTTCTTTAGATATACAAATCAAAGCCTTTAAAATTTTCTATGCATTTGAAATTCAGTTAAGAGAGAGTTCCATTGGAATGTAATTGTTAAGCTGTATATGTAGGTACTGAACATTTTCTGAAGTAATTCTGTGGTTGCCTTTGATTACGACATGAGAAAGCTGTAAAGCTGTAAAGACCTAAAGTAAAAATTAACTATCACCTCATATAAGAAAATGTTATATAATACTACATGTTGTAACTGTTGATGGTTTCGTCACGAATAACAAAATTGTAATAATATTAGGCGACTCCATTGTTACCTGACAGTTCCACTTCCCAATTCAATGTTTCCGCTCCTGTCTCTCTCTCAACTCTACGCCCTAGCCAATACATTGCGTTAGTTATCAGGAGTTTCATTCCATTATATTAGCTAAAAGAGGAGGTGAATTTAGTCAGTAAGAATCTGACATTAACAAGGCGGTAGTGGCTTGGTGTCTTTGGAAAATTCCCACCTTCCTTAAGAAAGAAAAAATAAATTAATTTGTGCAGGAAGTAAAGATATTTAAATCACATATAGTTATTAAATGTATAATTTAGTAAAGATTTGAGTGACACATCAGATGTACTGTCAATGTCAAACTTTCGGCCATTAGTAAAACTAACGAAATTAAATATGTTTCTAAAATTTTTTTAATTTTTTTAAACAAAAACATTATTTTATTTGAAATCTAAACATATATAGTTAACTAATTGAAATATAATTTCATATAATATATTATATAATTATTATTATATATGTAGGTTTACATATATATATATAAATAATTAAATTACTTTATTTTTAATTTTTTAATTAGGTTCCCTCATCTTTTTTTGTATTAATAAACACTTTTTAAGAACTTCATTATAAAAATGCATAGACATTTCAAAACTAAAAAAAAAATATAATTTCCGGTTTTCTTTTTTTTTTTTTTTTCTAAAGAAAAATAAAATTGTTAGTTTTATATTTTTAAACTACTAAATTTCATCTATATATTTTTGGAATAACATTGTAGAATTTGATTTCCATTTCTACTTTCAGTAAGATTTTGAATATAAAATAGGGAAAAAGTATCCTTTAGAGTAAATCTCGGTAAAAAACTAAGAAATCAAGAAATAATTTTATTTATATTATACCAGATTGATTCTAAAATCAACTTTTGTACAACAAAAATGTTGGTACCATCATAAGCTAAGCCTTGAGAGATTTTTAATACAAATATAAGTACTGGTACTTAATACAAATATAAGTACTGGCAAAAAACGTATTAGTAGAAGTTCTAATATTTAAAATTTTTCGTTTCCCTCTAAACGGTTCGTTACGTTTTTGTGATTTGGTTATTCTATTCAGCATAGAAAAACTTTAACAAATTTAAAAATGTTAAATTTCCAATTAACATATACATATATATATTTAAATATATATTGTATATCTATATGTATTTATTTTTCTATTTTCGTTACATAAATGTTGGATTCTTTATATAAATGTTTTTATTGTTAGAGATTAAACCGCTCTTTTTTTTTTTTTTTTTTTTTCGAGGGATGGTGGAAAACATCGAATAGAACAACCGTTCTGTTTGTTTGCCTCTGTGTTTATTGAATGTGCACATATTTTTACCAACAGCATACATTATTGTATAAGGTAGATATTGTTTTTTTTTTTAATATTTAATAGTATTTTAGGGACTTTGTTATTTATTTTAGCCTAGAATTTATGTTGCTATAATAATTGAATATATTTATACAAATACAATTCGCAGGGATGTGTGGCTAACAGTGACCACATAATGAAATATATCGACCGGTAATGATATTAAAACGATGCAGAAATAAATTAAATTTTCGATTTTTGAATATTCTTTAAAAAGATTCTACAAATATTTTCCATTATTTTTTATATTCAACCCATTCATATTTCTTCAAAATTTTTTTTATATTATAAGTAGGAACTTAGTTTATTCGAACTCCTATACACACTTTAAATCGAAACCCAATATTTTTTTAGTTTGTTTTAAAACAAAAATGATCTAAATAAATGTTTTATTTTTTTTTTTGTTTAAGTTGTTTAATTTATTATAATTCTACAATTTAATTCTAGAATCAACTCCTATAGTTTTCTACACTATAGTTGCCTATACGGTTGCTATATGGTTGCTCAAAATAAAATTCATTTCCCTTTTTATTTCTTTTGTTTAGCAAAAGGTCGTTGTTCTCATATTTATATTTAAGTTTAAAAAACACATAAATAGTTACAAAAGTATTTTAAACATTATACATATACTCATTCATACATATAAATAAATACACATATATTAAAATCCCATGTATCCCTAATAATTTAAAAGAAAACAAAAAAAAAAGAAAATCTTGGCGGGATCAAAAATATTCTTTTTCTTTTTCTCTTTTTCTTTTTTTTTTTTTATGTTTCCTTTATTTTTTTGTCTTCTTCTATCCTACCATACGTTGCATGTTTTTTTTTTTCATTCAATTAAAGCTCGCAACATATATATACAATATAGGCTTTCAAAAATTTAAAAATTTTTTCTTTTCTTTTGAGCTTTTTTATTATTTTTTTTTTTTTATACATTTTTTTTTCTTTTATATTTTTTGGTTCGTTGAATTTAAATTAAAAAAGAAAATTCTTGCATTTTTTATATTTTTTTTTTGTTTTTTTTTTTTGATACAAAAAATTACATTTTCTATAAAAAAATTTTCTACGTGTTAATCCTGAGTACAGGAAATCTGCCAGATTTTTATGAACATACACATAGCATAATATATTTTATAGAAGAGAATTAAGCGTTGAATTAACTGAAATTTTTTAAATCTTTAAAATAATAAGTTTTTTATAATTTAAAAGAAGGGAAGAAAAGAAGAAATCTTTTAAAGACTATATCATAAAATGAAATATAATATAATCGATTCATTCATATGTTCGCTAAATATGTATTTTATAAAGGTTACATTATTAGTTTACATTAGACCTGAAATAAAAAAACTTAAATAGTTTAGAAATATCAACAAATCGATAAATTAAACTTTAAAAATGTCTTCGATATTACTCCGGCTATGTTATTAGTTTAAAAGTTTGAAGAAAAAGTTTATAAGAGAAAATATAATTCCTAATGATAAGAAATTTATGTAGAGTGATTGTAATATAAAATGATTGTAAATCAATGTACTACGGCTAATAGAATTAATTTGATAAAATATAATTTTTTTAATACAATACCGTAGATACTAAAAAACTATAATAAGATAAGCATCGTCCGGAATGTATGTCAATACAAAACCTTAAAAACTTAAAAAAGAAATAAAAACAATGTATTAGACACAGTTTGATAAAGAAGAAATATACAGAATTGCGAAATAAAATAAAATTATATACAGATACAGCAAAACCCAAACAAGTTCTCTTCGGATAACTGCTTTTCTCACTTTGTTTGACTTAATAATATAAACTAAACATTTTCAGTATTATTTCCTACTAGCAGAGTACCCGGCGTTGCCCGGAGTATTTTATTGGCTTTATGAAATAAAAATTATTAACTTTTGTTTCTGCGTTAATATAATTTAATTAATATAGTTAACTTATTACTATGAATTTACAGATGCTGGTAGTTTATATTATATTTTTTATTAGATTTAGTTAAATGGAATAAACAGAGCCAAGAATTAGAGACAATTCTTCTACAAAAAATGTTTAAAGGAATCAATAATCTATTGAGTACACAATTACGGCGAAGTGAATTTCCACAATATATTCTTTAATGCCGAGACATAAAATCGCATTTCAATTATAAAACACCATAATGTAATACATTTTTTTTCGTAAGTAATGTCACTTCATGTTTTTGTGAATTATCCTTTTAAGCACATTTTGAAAAATTTGCTATTAGGTTCGCTCTGTCCCTCCGTTTGTTTACAAACTTATATATTCGTTAATATTCGTTAATACCGAAACATAAAATCGTATTTAAATTATAAAAGACCATAATGTAATCAATTTTTTTTTTGTAAGTAATGTCACTTCATGTTTTGTTGAATTATCCTTTTAAGCACATTTTGAAAAATTTGTTATTAAGTTCGCTCTGTCCCTCCGTCTGTTAAAACTTATATACTGTTTAATAAAGAGCAATAAAATATTAACTATGCATAGGTCTCTTAAAAGAGTAATGTTGTAGAACAACTTTTTTATGTACCCTCACCGTTGGAAATCCTACAGCACCGACAGCTTTTCAAATTTTGAAAAAAACTTCTTTTGCGTTTTTCAGGTTCGGTTTAACATATTTTCAATATAAAAAATACATGATTGTTTTTTACCTTTATAAATCAACCAGAATTTTTTTACGTTTAGTTTTTCTAATTATATTTCCAAATTGATTGGTGTAAAAGGTTGGTCTAAAAATATGTATAAAAGTTGTATATGGATAAGAATGTAAGGTTTTCTGTTCTTTAAATTTGTATGTACCTACTCATTTTTGATTAAATGATGTACAGAAATGTGAATATGTTTTCTAATTTAATTGATTAAGTTTATAGTATTTTTAAATATACGGATATTATACATACTATATGTACATATTTTAATGATATTTTATGGGAAACATGTTATACACATGCAACTTATATAGGTAGACCACATGTAAAGACCACATGTAAGTAATGCATTTCTGAATGATGACATGATGATTGTCTAATGAAGGAGATAGTTTCTGTTTTTTAACAACGGCCGAAAATGGTATGTTGTTAAGACTTAAACCCAGTATTCTTAAGATACTTAATAAGGTTACTTTAATTACTGTTCTATATTAGAAATTTGCATTGAAAGGTTTTTATGGAATATTAGAAACAGTATAGATAAAAGTAAAGAGTGTTGGAAATATCTTTTTAATAATAATAACAATACACAAAATTAGGCAAAATATTATTAATAAGTGCTCGTGCGGAAATGGGTTAACAAACGTTAACAAACATTTTGTCACAGGCTTACTTTAGAACCATCAATTCATCCTGCCAAATTAGACAGAAATTGGAAACGAATTTTTTTTTTGACAATCTATCTTGTCGAAATGTGTTAATGTATCACAACAAAATTTATTGAATGAGTTTGTGTGTCAAAGTGCAATACTTGTGCAAATTTTCAATGGGTCAAATCGTTTAAGCACAACAACAAAAAATGAGAATTTCATGGCTTGAAGCCTGATGGGTTAATGTATCGTAACCAAATCAACTCAGAAAGCTTTTGTTATAAAGACCTACACTTTTGTAAATTTTCAACTCAATTGATAAAACCGTTTAAGAGCGACAGCAAAGAAATTAAAAAATGTTATTGAGCCCTGGTGCCGAAACGGGTTAATGGATCGTAACCAAATCACCTCAGTGAGCTCCTGTGGTAAAGAGCTACACTTTTGTAAATTTTCAATTCAATTGGCAAAACCGTTTAAGCGCGACAACAAAGGAATTGAAAAATTTCATTGAGTCCTGGTGCCGAAACGGGTTAATGGATCGTAACCAAATCAACTCAGTAAGCTCCTGTTGTAAAGAGCTACACTGTGATAAATTTTTAACTCAATTGGTCAAACAGTTTAAGTGCGACAACTAAGTAAATTAAAAAACTTTATTGAGACGTGGTGCCGAAACGGGTTAATGGATCATAACCAAATTAACTTAGTTGACTTTTAGGCTACAGAGCAACAGTTTTGCAAGTTTTCAAATCAATTGATTGAACCGTTTAAGCAGGACAACAAAAACATTTAATGAACTTCGTTCGGCTCTCGTTCCCAAACGGGTTACCGGATCTTTATAAAAATTTGTCACAGGCTTTTTTTCGAACCATAAAACAACCATACAAAATTGGACATAAATCGGAAACAAAAAATTTTTTGGAAGCCCGCCGGGCCGAATCCGGGTAACATATTGAATCCAAATTTCTTCGGTACCCGTCCAATGATAAGAAGAATATTTGTCCAAATTTTCAACTCAATCGATCAAACCGTTTAGGCAGGACAACGAAAAAACGAAACGGGGTTAAATGGCTCTCGGGCCGTAATGGGTTAATGAACCGAAACGCGATATAGCCTATAACACTTTCCGGGGTCGTAGGAACGTTCCTGCAAAATTTGGTTGCAATCGGACTGGTGGTTTTTACGTGAAAAGGGCACAAACAAACAAACAAACAGAATTTCTTCCTTATTTATTAGATGAAATTTGCCTGTTTTAGTGTTTTTTTGTTTACCTATACTCAACCCCTTGTAGTGCTTTTTAATTTTAAAATTTATAGTTATATTTTCTCAATTTCGATACTTCGATAAATACCCTACAGACAAAAACCAAAAGAGTACAGAAATTTGAAACTTAAAAAATTATTTTTAACACTTTTTTTTTTTAAATATCGAAAAATAAGTCAGTTCGTCTGTTTACAAATGAAATTTTAACCATAGATAGCTCGCATAGAAAAATTTATATTATGAAACAATTTTTTTTTTATATTAAGTCGTAACCATTACAGAGCTACAGTCAGAATGCACCGGAAAAATATTCTTATTATTAAATTTAAATTTTTTTTAGTGTATTCACCTCTGCCACTTATCATATCATATCTTATCTTATCATATTTATATAAGAAAATTACACAGCCTGTCCTTTTCAAAGATGGGTGCAAATGTCAACTTATTCTTACGGTGCGTGTGTGAGTCTTCCAACCCACACTCCCTCAGTGTTTACCACGTATTTCATACGCTCTCATCTACTAGGACACCGAGCCTCTATTATTAGAATTGATTTTAATGAATTTGGTTTTATCACATGCAGATTTGTTTAAATTTCAATTGTTACAAATCCTTTTTTTATATTTGAATATTTTAATTATTTCCATTAGCATATTTGAATATCTGTACGCTATGAGGTATAAATTAAAATTTTTTGCTTTTATTTATAATTTTTTTTTATATATTTATATTTTTCTGTTATTTATTTTATAAAAAGTATTAGTTATTGTTTTTCCATTAACTTGCACCCAATGAAAAAAAATACTTACACCTACTGTTTAAATACAATAACCAGAACCAGAAAGGATATGAAAACCAAGTGTAAACAGAAGAAACATGAAAAAGTCGTAGGATCCAGTAAAAATAAATTGAGAATTTTAACAGGCTTTATTTTAGGATACAGCCGACTAAATGAGCACATAAAGAAAATTGAAATTGAAAATAATTACGGTACATGTTCTATCAAGAAGAAGAAAAGTTGCCGGACACATACTCAAAAAGTTCGAAACTTTACTCCGAAAAAGATCCTAGAAGAGTGCACCTAAATTGCTTATCAAAAGATGAACTGTAAGCAATGAACTTTCGACAGATATATTGTTTCTTAGAGGCAATAGGGCTGATAGAACTATTATAACTGAAGGTAAGATCTATGCAGCACATAGTAATATGGGGAGCACAATAGTTCTATATAAAAAATCTAATAAAACAATTAACGAATAAATCTAATAAACCAAACATTTAATTAAACATGAATCGTTAAACTGAATTGCAATGCAACCAATTAAAGAATTTATTTAAATTCAGTATTTTACAAATTATTAAATTATTTTCTATTTTAAATATTTTAAATTCTACAGAAATTAATATAATGTTTTAAATATAACAATCTAAAAGGATATTATTTAATTCTATAAACAAATTAATTTTATTGTTATTTCTCCAAATACGTTAATCTTTTTCTGAAAGTAAAATCTTATTATTAAAACTAATAAAAATTAAAAAAAATCAGCAAAGGCAAATAAAATATGTCTCCTTCAATATGTTTCCAAATATTAAAAAAGAGTTACCTCAGTTGCTAGTGCTAGAATTATTATGTATAATAAGTAATTAATTTTAGTTATTATATAAGTTGAATAAATAAATAATAAAAAAGAGTTATTTAAAAAATTCAAAATTTCCATCGCTCTATGGGATTTTCTTGTTTTGCAACTAAAATGTATATATTAAAATTTCAAAAAAAATGTTTCCAGCTCATTTCTGAACTAGTTTTATTTTTACTGTTCGTTTTCAAAGAGTAGATTCCTCTGCTCATAACTAGGTTTTGATATGAACTAGGTAGAAACAGAAAACAAAAAATGTTATCTTCGAGATCGTTAGCAATAAATAAGTGTATCTAAAAAAATTACCCAGCCTTTCAGTCAAAAGATCACCGGTTCAAACTGCTGTAAAGTCATATCCAAAAAAAAGGCTGTCCTTCCAGTCGATCGAATTTTGATATATCCTTATCACATTACGGTACCATTCCGAATATATATGTCACTATAATATTCCATCCAGTGGTCGAAAATGCGATTCCTGTCTGTTCAGCAAAACCTTCAATTTTTTTATTAAATCAGTTTTTGTCAATTTGGGGAAAAAAATACAACTATGTAAAATTAATTATAATATTAAGACCAATCCTTATTCATAAAATTTTCCAAAGCTCTTCTATTACAGATCTAAATTTATATTACTAAAGTCTTTAGATTTAGACTATGAAATTACATATATTATAGACTAATGAAATTACATATATTGAAATTGTTAAATAGTGTTTTTAAAATATAATTTAATATTAAGGTCTATCTTCTTTCTATCATTAAATTTTTTAATTTAAATTTAATAAAAAAAGTTTTCTCGGTTCAGAATTTATGCCATAAAAAAAATCACATTTAATTTACTTTAAAAATTTTTAAAAGAAATGATTTTAAATTTGAAACACATTAAATTTAGTTCGCCTAAAAATATGCAACATGCATTATTAGAAAAAAATTTTTTTTTTTGTTTTAAAAGTTAATTGCAGGGGCTTCGGTAGCCTAGTGGGTAGGCGTGTGGCGTATTGACCGAAGGAGTGTGGGTTCGATCCCTGCACAGGTCGTAAGTTTTTTTCTTTACATACCCCCCTTACGACCTAATATAATGTAAATATATAATATAAACAAAATAAATAATATTAGTATATAATTTAATAATAGTATAAAAACCTATAATGGCGTTAGTAGCCGATGGTTCAATAACATTGCACTACATTAATGTATGTAATATTAATATAAATAAATAAATAAATAAAAAGTTAATTGGTTGGGGTAATCACTATGATAGAGCACAAAATACTCCAGAAAATGGTTTAATATCTCATATATTCTACCACAATGAGGAGTACATTAAAGAGACTTTGCTCACCGGTTACATTGCCCCTGAGCACTTCATCTTTTTAGATCAAAAAGCTTACATCCAAAATCAAAAACATGTCCCTCTATTATATCACTATAATAGAAGGGCTACATGTAAGGTTATAGATTTTCACCCGGGCAATATTAACGGAGTAAATTTAAAATATGATATGTCTATACCAGAAAAAGACAAATCATTAAACAAAAACTATTGGTGGTTAGATAACTCCAATTAATTAGCATTAAGTATTATATACAAAGCTATTTTTAGCTAGGTTAAGTATTTTAAGTTAGACTAAGTTAGGTTAAGATTTTATATTAAAAAAAACAGATATTTGGTTTTAATACTCTGAATTTTTCCAAAATTGAATATTAAAAAAAAAAAATTGCTAAATTGCAATATTACTTAGATTTTTAAAAATAAAATAATTAATAAAATTAACAATAAAAACGATAGGATAAGTTTAAATGTTAATTAAATTATATAAAAAAAAAGCTGTTTTTCTAAACTTTTATAGGCTAAGATAATTTAAGAATATTAAAAAGAGTAAAATAAAGTTTAAAAAAAAAAAAAAAAAATTGGTTGGTTGGGGCTTCGGTAGCCTAGTGGGTAGGCATGTGGCGTAATAACCGAAGGAGTGTGAGTTCAATCCCTGCACAGGTCGTAAGTGTTTTTTCCTTTACATACGTCCTTTACGACCAAATATAATATAAATATATTGTATATAATATAAACAAAATAAATAATATTAGTATATAATTTAATAATAGTAAAAAAAAAAAACCAATAATGACCTTAGTGGCCGATGGTTCAAAAATTGCATTACATTTATGTATGTAATATTAATATAAATAAATAAATAATTGGTTTTGGTTTTTTTCTATTGTAAATAGTATAATGTAAGTAACATAATGTAATGTATTAAAAACTTAATATAGCCAGGCCGAAAATGGCCTTTGTAGCCGAGGGTCTTCCTGATGTTATTACAATTTATTGTATTAATATTAGATTAAATAAATAAATTAATTAATTAATTGGTTTTGGGGCCTTAATGAACTAGTTGTTTAGGAAGTGGCTTATTAATTGAATGAACGCTAATTTAAATCCTGCACAGGTCTGAATCAATAAAATCTCCCTAGCTATAAAATATATTATAATGTAAATATGTATTTGTCTTTATTTATTTTAATCTATAATATTATACAATAAATTTTAGTAATATATAAGATCCCGGGCTACACAGAACATTTTATGTAAATATATAACATAAACAAAACAAATAATATTACTATATAAATTAGTAATACATATTCAATATAATGGCCTTTAATATCCGATGGTTTAGTAATATTGCATTATCTTACATGTGATTTGCTGGGTTGTATACATTTGATTTGCAGAAAGTAGGGGTTCAAATCCTGCACAAATAGCAAGTTTTATTAATTTAAAACAAATCCCCCTCGTTACGAAATATAACGTAAATATAAAATATATAATATAAACAAAATAAATAATATTAGTGTATAATTTAATAATAGTATGTATTCGACTTATAATGGCCTTAGTAGCCGATGGTTTTGTTATATTGCAATATCCTATATGATTTCTAATATTAATATAAATAAATAAATAATAATTAAATAAAATAATTGGTTGTCTGAAAATATTAATTTTCCCAGACAAATTAATATCAATTCTAACTTATTTCATTTCTTTTTTCTTTTCAAAATTTTGTCTTACCAACTTTCAGTTTCTCCATTCTTTATCAAATATATGAGAAAAAAAAAAAAACTTTCAAATTCTAGCAAAACCAAAAAAAAAAAACACAAAGAAAACATAAAAATATATCTATACAATGATTTTATTTCTATTATATGCAAAAGAAATTATATTTGATTTTATTTATTTTATTTTTTCTATTATCCTGAAAAGCCAAAAAACGACATAAATAGAAAAAAAATATAAAAACCAAAAAAAACAAAAAATAAAATAAAAAAGGGCATAAAAAACACACAAGTACTGTAAATCTGAATATTTTGTCCATTTATTATCCAAAAAAAAAAAAAACACAAAACAATTTTGATTACATTATTTATATATACATAAAAAAGTATATATATAATTCATACATATATGTATGTATATTTATTTGGATAATTTCATGTAAATATGTAAATTTTCAGAGGAATTACAAGTTCGACTGTAAACTATGAACAGATTTTCTCCTATACATATGTGTAATATTATTATAGTGCATATTATATAATATGTGTGTATATATTAAGAATAGATTGGCATTTTGCCTTTTCTATTCTATATTTTTAAAAGGGTGAGGAAAAGCTCACTATTTCCATTTAAGAACTGGCAAATATTTTTGTAAAAAATTTAAAATAAAAATTTTTTTTGTATAAGATTTTGTTTTTTTTTTTTGTTAAATACGAAAATTTTTGTATGTATGTATGTACATACATACATATAAAATGTATTCCTTTAATATATTGTTTTAGCATTGTATATACATATGTACAGATATTTTTATTCATTTATTTTTTTTTTTTTTTGTTAAAAATAAGAAATAGCTATATGTACACTCTCTTAATTTTCGACTTAGTCTTTTAATCCGTTTTTAATTTGTAATATTCAAAATCTCATATTAAAGTTATTAAAGTTTAATAGAAAGAATGGATGAAAATATGTAAATTAGACATTATTTTTTTTTTTTTATTTTTATTTCTTTTAACAAATTTTTTTAAATAATAAAACTAATTTTTATGTGTTAAAAGTTATACAGAATATTTTAAATATTTTATTCATAGATATATAATGAAATTTTGGACATGAATTTAAAAAAAAATAATTTTTGTAATAGGTAGTTCTTAGATCAAATAATTTAGAAAAAATTAAAAATTTTAAAATATATATAGGTATAAAATTAAAATAATTTTTTCATCACTCAAATAATATGAGTAAAATACATATAATAAACTTACACGTTCTTAATTGTTATTTTAGCTCTGATATAATATTTATGATATTTAGCTCTGATATAATATTTATGAACTGGATAAGTTATAGCATAGACAATAATGTTATATACCGTTTTTTTAATTCTCTGCCATAAATTTGACAGTTTTAATAATAAAATGAAGAAAAATATCTTCAACAGACTCATCAATTTGTTCAACATTGCAAATTTTTTGAAAATGTTTCTAAATGAGACAAAAATTAAGTTTATTTGCTTTTGAAAGATGTACTTTTTGTAAGACACTGCCGTAGGCCTATTAATTGAGGAAGTTTATTTTAAAAGAGATAATGAAGGTGTTCTGAAATAATGCCCCAGGAAATAAAGCTCAATTGAAATTATTCTGATGCGAAAATAAATCCTAAATCGTTCTATCTTTTAATATTGGGATTAATAGTAAATTATAGATTTCTGTTGAAGTATGTATATATAATATGTAAAAAATAATTAGCAGAAATTTTAGAGTTGGATACAAAATCAGAGTATTTCTTTTTGCACAACAAATATGCAAATACTCTTGAAAAAGGAGCAACCTTTTGATTTTGTAGCCCTATTGATTTTGTAACTCTATAATCTCTTCTAAATTCAGAAAAGTTTTTTTTTTCGAGTATACCTATACTCAAAATTTTGAAATATAATTTTTAAGAATTTGAGTATTTTTTTGATATTATTTATTGTTGATTGAGTTTTGATGAATTCGTTACAAAATCAGGATTACAATAATTTGTTTAGCAGGATTTTGAAAAGAAGGCCTTTCGTACCAGACATATTATTTATTACTAGACTTATTATTCCGCATCGAAAAGGAAATAAAGCCGAAACGGATTTATTATCAGCTGGGGAATTATTTTCGATCACCAATAATGAAACTGCATGATTGATGATAGAATAATATTAATCAAAATGAATCATACATCATTTTTTATAATTAGAAAATTTTGGTATATATGTATAGATTTGGTATATGGTATATATATATATGTATATATTATATATATAAACCTTACAAACTATATTTTCTATCAAATATAATTAAAAAATATATAGCAATTTTTGTTGAACTGAACACATACTGAAATTCAAATGCCAAAAGTTCACCATTCTGTCAACATGCATACAACTAATAAAATCGTAAAATTTAAAAAATTAAGTAATGAAAAAAACGAAAAAAAAAACAAAAACTTTTTTTTTTTTTTACTTGCATCACAGATTCCGACTTCAAAGATAAAGTAAATCTTCAAAATATATTTACAAAAGTTAAATTTGTTATCAGATTGTAAAAAGTTTTTGATATTTTGTTTTTTTTTTCCAGATCATATGCATTTATATATTATTATTTATATACATACATAACTATATATACATAAATATATTTTAATATATATATACAAGTATGTGCATTTGTGGATTTCAATGGAAAAGTCAACTTAAATATCATTAATTTTAACACAATAAATTTCTGTCATCATCCTGATCATCCTGCTGCTGCTGCTTAATCAAATGAAATTTTACTAAATTTAAAATTTTCCTATTTTCTTTTCGTCTCTGCTCTGGAATGTTTTTCATTACACTACAATATTTATTTTTTTATTTTATTTTAATTTAACAGATGTTTTTTCCCATTTTGTTATGTTCAAAAAAAAAAAAATCAGTTATATAAAATAATGTGTGTTGCATTGTAGTTCAAGTACACAACCAAATATATTTGTATGTAAACTATATAGATATATATATATATATATATCATATCAAATATATTAAAAAGATTTAACATTTTATTAATTTACACAATAGCTATATATAGGGTCTTTCAAATTGAGTTTTCAAAAGTAAATAATTAAAAGACATAAAATTTGAATTGAAACTGGAAAAGTTTTTATTTATTTTTGAAGTACAATGTTTGCCATTTATACTCTGAAAATGATATCTCTCATGTGACCACCTCTTGCGCTCTACAGTATATGATTCTTTTATCAAAATTTTAGGTCACATTCTGGTATAGTTGCGACTCTATCTCACCAATAACTCGAATAATTCTGCTTTCAATGCTTCAATGTTTCGAGGATTATTCTTGTAGACCTCTCCTTTCACATAGCCCTAGAGAAAGAAGTCAAACGGTGTGAAATCGCAGGATCTGGAAGTGCAATTCTTGTTACCGAATCTGGAAATAACACGATCTGAAAACTTTGTATGCAGTAATTGTAGTGTGTCTCTAGCTGTATGCCACGTAGCCCCATCTTGCTGAAACCACATGTCCGCAGTATGAATATTTTCCAGTGTTGGCCATAAAAAAGTTGTGAACATGTCGCGATATCTGGTACCGTTAAAGGTTATGGATCCTCCAGCATAATTTTCGAAAAAGTACAGTCACACCACCAGACCACAATGCACACCCAATAGTGACTCTTTGTGGTTGCGTTGTCTTCTCTTATATCACGCGAGGGTTTTCCTCTCCCCAAATATGGCAGTTTTGTTTATTAACGTATTTCTTAGAAAAATCGTAGTTTTGTTTCAGTATCTTGATTCCAGTATTTATGCCAGTTTTTTTGAAATTTCCTCACAATATTACCAATTTGTTGCGCAATTGGACGATTATGTCGACCATAAACATGGCGTAATTTGCGAAATACATTTCTTACAGAACGACTATTTTCATAAAATAATTCAATAATTTCAACACGTTGTTGTAATGTATACAGCTCCATTTTTATAAATGGGAAACCTTCAACTGTCAAAATGGGTGCGTTCAATGTTTGAAGTGTGTTACACAGACGCCTATTTTTGAAAACTCAATTTGAAAGACCCTATATATTGTTATCTCTTTCTTTTGATATATATTTTTTTTTCAATTATAAGAAAAATGTAACCAGCATTATTTTAAAGATTAAAGAGAAATAATGACGAATTTGAATGTATATAAATATGTATGTATATAACTAAGTACATATATATTTCTGTATGTGCATAAGTGAGTAATTATTATTATATACCTAATCAAATAAATAGTAAAGTTAATTACAATTCCATGTATTGTTTTTAGTCGTTGTAAAAGCAATTTTTTGTCTTTTGACCAAATTTTCTGTTAGATTAAAAATAGATTACATAGGGTTAGCGTATATATTGGACAAACGTTTTAATCCTTTTAAATTGTTTGAGATTCCTCGATCAAATGTAGAATTGATGATAGATATCTTATGTAATAATTAAAATTATTGTAAACTCAGGATTGATCTGAAACAATATGTGGAAGAAAATGTGACAAGTTATATTTGAAATAACCTTATAAATGAAACCCACTTAACCTTGTATAACCTTAACCTTTCATATATAAGGTAGCACAATACAAACAATATTAATAAGCATTAAAAATAATTTCGAAAACAACAAAATTTTTTTGTTACAATTTGTTATCAGTTGTAAGTTTTCTGATTACATTGAAGAGATGCATCTATTATTGTTTTTTAAGATAAACAAAATTATTGGTTTCCAATTATCGCTTTAGTTAATCCATTTTCTAAAATTTAAGGATTTTCCTTTTTATCAAAAAGGAATAATATATATTTGAATTACCATTTTGTTCTAAATAACTCAATTGAAATTTCATCTAATCCTGTAGATTGATTTTTTTTTTTTAACTTTATTTCTTTCGTATGCTATATCTTAATAGTTTTTGAAATTTCAATTATTTTCTAATAAAAATATAATATTGGCGCCATGAATTAAAACCATAAAAATTAAGACCATAAGGGCAATGAATTTTTTAACGTATGACTTTGTTTCCTTTTTAAAAAATAAAATCTATTTTCTTCAAATAAAAGTAATTTAAATTTTAAAAACAATAATAAATATCAATTTTTTTCTTCAATTTTTGTTAAATGTACATATATATGTATTATATGTACGATTAGGCAAAACGTCGCAATAATTAAAAAAATTTCACTTGAAAAAAGTTTCAGAAATTAAAATTTAAAGACCAGATTAAAAGCTTTATATTGTGGAGGCTGCCGCCTTCAAACCCCTGCTTAACTTATTATTGAAAGGCTGATTTTATAACGAACTATAAAATTCTTCCTAATTGATAATCTCACTCATACATATATGTTCTGGAAAAACCGTGTAACTCTGATTTTGAATTCAATTTTAAAATTTCTCCTAATTCCGAATCTGGCATACACATATAAATAAATACTCTTCAAAAGGGGAATACCCTGATTCTGTAATTATACCTATAAAATTCCTTTTAATTATTTTATACCAGCAAAACACATAAAGTAAAGGGGGTGCTGCCCACAAATATTTTTGTATGCCTTTATCTTAACTGTACTATACAAAAGTTGGCTTTTCAATTTTGCAGAATATACTCTTTTAATATTATATTATATAGTCTATGCTCTATACTCTATAGCATAAAAAATTTCGTTATGAAATTTTTTTTTTTTGGAATAATTTTTTTTTGTTATTTGGAATTTTCTAACTTTGGAATTTTTTTTTTTATGGTCAAAAATTACCTATCGAAAAAGTAAAGTTCTCGAATTTTTAAACTTAAAACAACAACAAAACAAAAGTTATTAAAAGTATACTTTAAATTTCCAAACTGATAAAATTTTTTTTAAATTGAGACTATTTTTCAATAAAAATTTAAAAAATTGGAACAAATTTTCAGATTCGCAAAAATATGCAGTAGAACTTGAATTTTATGACCATTCAAATACAGAGAATTTTCCGACTACGAATTTTCCGAATTTAATTTCCTAATTTTTAAAATTTCATTATAAATTAAAACTAAAAATAAAGTGATACATTAAATTTTTATTCTTGATCAGTTATCACCAAAAATAAAGTACTTGCATTCATTATATTAATGTTTATCTTCCTTCTACATTACAAGAGTAATTGAGAGTAGATTGGATTAATTGGTACATGGAACGCAAATTTTTTGTTGAAAAATATTATCATAAATTTTTTCATATTTCATCTACTATATTTATTGAAGACTGGTGTAGTAGGAAGTATCATCTACTCTTTCTCAAAGACTGGTGTATTTGGAAGTAAAAAAGTGTAGTTTACTCTGTAAAAGGAACGCAAACAATATATTCTTAAAATAATTTAGTTTTAGATAAAAATTTAGTATTAATTTTTTTTTGTTTCAAAAAACTACTAAAAAATCAGTCGAAAAAAAATATTATCTATTTTATTTATGTAAGATCATCTTATCGAATGGCATTACATTATAGGAGAAAATAAAATAGTAATCAGTAATCAGCTTCGGTGCAAGCTCAAAAGTTTCATTGGAACTTTGACTCACTTCAATGTACTAGTACTACTTAGTACTACTACTAGTATAAGACAGAAGTAAATTAAAAGTCTCAATTTTGGCTCTCCATCTTTCACTCTTTATAAAATTTTTAAATAATACATAAAAGTATTTAAACACCATCAAAAACTTTATCTTAAATGATTATGAATCTGACAGTTTTAAATAAATTAATACTCTTTATCTTATTGAAATTTTAAAAATATTATTTTAGAATCATTTTGTTGTTAATGAGAAACAATTTTAGTTCCAATCATTTTATTTCTTTTCGATTACTAAATAAAATTTATAATGCATCTTTAACGAGTAATTGTTGGTTTACGCGCGAAAATTAGAATAGAAAACAATATAATACCGTAAATTCTATTTTAAAAGACTTAGAATACTCTTTTGATATTAACTGGTATTTGGTGTAGAACTTAATAATGAAGTTAACGATCCTTTCAATAAAAAAAAATTTCTGCATAAAAACAAATATTAATTTACTGCTTCAAAATTTTCCAAACTAAATTATATATACATATAAAGAAAACTATTCTAAACGAAATGACAATTAATTTTTTGTACATAGATTATTTTTACTTTTCAAATTTTCATTTATTTACTTAATTAAACATTATAATTTCAAAATAATTCATTTCAAAAGGAATAAATCCTTTTCAAATATTTTCAAATAATTTTAATTTATTTTAATGATATTTTTATTATATTTTGTTTGTAATGGATAATATATCCACTTAAAATATAAATGTCATTTAGGGAAAAATTTATTACTCTTTTTAAAAATTTTAAAATGATAATGTTCTGCTAAAAAAAAAAAAACTCTCCCTCCAATCGAAAAAAAAAAAGTAATATTAAAGGACTCCCCTGTAATTCAATTTCATTTGTTTTAAATATTACTTGCACTCACTTTATAAAATCACATAAAAAAAAACCACTCTATATATATATATATACATACATTGAAAATCTATTCGAATTATTTTGCCTTACTTTAAACTTCTGAATCTTTCTAAAAAAAAAAGTAAAAAAAAAGAAGAAAAACAGAAAACAAGATGTGAAAACTAGTAAAAATAAATTTGTGTGCATTATAAAGTGGTTAGGCTGTTGACAAAAATTTTATAATGGGGGCTTTAATATTACATGGAAAAAAAACATAACCAGGAAAAAATGTAATATGGTCTGATGGTACTAAAAAACTAGAAAATAAATTATTTTGTAGGAGTTTCTTTCCTTTATCGCTATTTCAATTCTGCTCATATACAAACAAACGGGAATTCAACAAAATACCAAAAACAAAAATCCTCAAAACGAAATAATCTCAAAAAAAAAAAAATACCTTAATAAAAAGAATGTAAGAGTTCAAAATTTCAATTTAAAAAATCGCAAAAGTTGTAAAATAAATAAATATTATTTTTATTCTGTTTACATATTTTCATCACATTTTCCTTTAGACTGGAACTATATTTTGATGTATGTATAAATAACAAAGAAAATTGGGAAGGGGCCTAGTGGGTGGTCTAGTGTTTAAGAGCGTATAAAATACGCTCTAAACACTGAAGGAGTGTGGGTTCGAATCACACCTTGCGACATTTACAGGAACGTCTGAACAGGAAAGATTGTGTCCACTGCCTGTCCACATTTATGTGGCAGAGAAATGCATTAAAAATAAAAAAAATTTGGAGGGAAATTACAGTTGGTTATAATTTCAGGCTTAAAATTCTTTTTCCATTTATATATATGTACATGAGAGATTCTGAATTAAGAGGGCTTTAAAATCTATTATGAAATCAGGGTTTCCCTCTTTTCAAGAATTTATATATAATAAATTGGGAATATTTTAGGAAGGAGAATTTGAAACGCAAGCATTGCAAAAGACATTTTGTTCATTTAAAATTATTTTGTTTTTTTTTGGCATTTTGTTCATCTGGAATTTTTTTTTGTAATTTTTATTTCTAAGATAATTTTGTTTTGCAATTTTTTTTACGGGAATTTAAGGTTAGGATTTTAAATTTGAGATTTTGAATTTGAGATTTAAATTTTGGGATTTCGGACCCAACCCCAAACAAATAATATATATATGTGCACAATATATACTTATATAGTTTACATTTTTATGCATTCTGCTATATAAAAAGAAATCTATATAAAAGAATGTCTAAAAATGTATAATAGTTTATATTGAAAAAATTAATGACATTACAAATTTGAAAATTGTGGTCTGTTACTCTTTGCTTTTTCTTATATTTTGTATTTTTTTTTTTGTATTTTCAGAGGCGCCTTTCCTTTATATAAATTTAATGAAAAAATTATACATTTTATGTTTTCTTAAAATGTCTGTCTATAGCAAATTAATTATAGTTTTTGTTAAAAAAAAAAAAATCTTTAAAGTTTTAAGAAACATTTTTTGTTTATTGAGCATAGATTCTACAAATTATATAATTATATATTTTGAATACCTCTTCGAAATGTCGTTACTTTTATCAATTATTAATTTAAAATAATATTAAAACTGCAAAATGCAAAAGTAAACCTACACCAAAACTTAATATTGCTCAATATTTTTTAAATGGGACAGGAGATAAAAATCTTTTGTCCTTTTAAACCGACATAAGTTGTGCATTTTTATATTAATTTGTAAATGATTTTAACTGCATAAGTCAAGATTTTATTATCTACTAGTAGAACAATTACTAAGTCGCTTAATTACAATTATTTTAATTATAATTTTTTTTTCAAAAATAAGAACATTTAAGTTTATGATGTGTGATTAGTTAAGAATAAATCAAATTCTGAACTAACACCTTAGTTATGTCCTTATTGCTTGTTATCCAAATATTAAACACATTACATCTTGCGGTCTTTATTGGCAAAAGCGAATTCAAAAGTCTTGAAAAGCGTCTTAACATCTACATAAATTTAAATTTAACGCCAATTTGACGTTTAACAGTAAAAAATGGAAAACAAACACATCCATAATAAAAATATATCATAAATTAGTTTTGTTTGAAATGTTAACATCCAATTAAGATTTCTTTTAAACTTTCAAACTCATCAATAGTCATGCGACAAATATTTTATAATTAGTACCATCCTCCCAGAAAATATCTTTTAATAAATGACTCTCAATACATGGTTTTCTCTCATTTCCAAAAAATTAAATCGTTTACTTTATTTAAAGCGTTTAATGCAGAATTATATTTAATTTGTTATTTACTCTGCAAATGCATGTTGCAAATAAAAAGTCAAAACGCCAAATGACGACAAATTTTTTTCCCATCATATTTCAATTTTGATATCAAATATTTGTTCAGTTCAGATTTTGGAAGCTTCCGAACTTGCCCAAGATTAAACGAGTATATCTCCAAAACCAACAAAGATAGAACCTTTAAATTTGGTACACTGGTGTTATTTCATGTCGTATTTATGTCTTTGAAATTTGAGAGGATTTGGTCAATGGATTCGGATCTTGGAAGCTTTCGAACGAGCCCCAGAACAAACGAGTATATCAAGATTCAAGCAGCTGCCAAAAAACTTATGCATTTTTAATTTAATTGGAATTATTCAGGTGTAGGGTATTAATAAGTCGGTTGCATCGACTTCCTGTTACATTTATACTTGTTTTTCTAAATAACAACTTTTAATGTTTTTTGAGTCCAGAACTTTCTTTTTCTAAGTTTTTATTTTAATTTTTATGAATTGTAAAAACATCTTTTCATACTGCTCATTATATACAGACTGCATCATTATAAAATAAAGACACATTTATCAGTTTTGGTGACGACTACTGATTGCATAACCTATACAAATATGTACAAATTTATTCTAAAAATAAAAACATAATTGAGAAATTTTTTAAAAAGGTTTGAATCAAATAGAAACTATAATTTTTTTTTTATGTAATGTTTTCTTAGACTCTTAATAGAATTTTATAAATAAAAATGCAATTCCCAAAAATACATTAGATATAAATGTATTTATTTTTTTTTATTTTTTTTTTTTTTGGAAAACATAATTTTCTTTTTCTTTAAAAATTTTCATTTCCTTATTCGTTATTTTTTTTCTGATGTTAGAAAAACGGATAACAAATTTTTATTTTATTATCCACTTGATGGGTCATAGGCTGCTTTATGTTCTTTTAACATAAATATTTTCATTTTAGTTTATTCTCCTAAATATGTATTTCAATTTTTTTTTTTTTTTTTTTTTTTTTTTTTTTTGTGGGACACATAAATTCATGACAATAGGGATAAATTAATTTTTCTTTTTTTTTTGTAATTTATATTTTATACATTTAAAAAACAAAAATTTTTTTTTTTTCTGAACTTGATTTAAGGATAATTATTTTCTAGTAGGTAATAAAAATAAATTTTCGCAAGTGACACCAGAGATAAAAACATTTTGAAACAAAAAATTAGAAGGAAACAATATTAACGATGAGCTTTTCAACTGATGAATTTTTACATGTACTTATATTTTTACAAGTTGAAACATAAAAAAAAAAAAAATTCCAAAAATTTATAGTTTTAAAGGATCTTGGACAAAATGTAAATATATATGTACGAATACCTATATACATTTATTATATTCGTATATTAAAGATAAAAATATTATCTATGAATTAGAAAAATTATGTAGTGGAACGTGATATGAAATATATTATTATGGAATTTTTTTCTTTTTTTTTTTCTTTTTTTCTGTCTTACGCTTAATTTAGATAATTTTTGAAAAAAAAAAAAAAAAAAATGTAAGTTATGTTTAGTATAAATTATGTTAAATTTTTAAATATAATATTACCAGTTAAAATTTATAGAATTACTTTACATTTTGTAAAATATTATTTTTAATTTGTTTCCAAAACGGAAATTATTTTAAAATTTACATAATCTTTATGTTTTGAATTTTAATATTAATAATTTTATTATAAATTTATTTTTTAAACTCGATAAAATATAGTTTTTTTTACGTTCATTTATTAAAATTTGAGCCGGGTACAAAACTTGCTGCAATAATGCTGCAACAAAAGTTTTTTTTCGAGGGACGTTTGAAAAATGTCGACTTAAAGGAACTGCACAAGATTCCTCTGGGTACTGTTGAACTTTGATCAACCAAAACCACCTTCTTTAAAACCATTTAGGATGGCTTCTTATAGAGAGTAATAAATAACATAATATAATGTACAGTTTGGTTCTGGTGATAAGAATGTGGAAAAGATTACTTGTGAAATTGGGTTTGTGATAATTAGAACCATCTTGTTCCATCTTCAATACAACTCAATACATTTTAATCTTTTTTGAACTGCAATTTATGTCATGGCTATACAAAATATTATTTGATTCCAGAAGTACTTTAAAAAATATTTTAAAAAATAAATTTTCTAGAATGAAAATAGACAATTCAATTAATTTTGTAATAAAAAGTATACTTTTTACATTTTAGGTATATTTGTATATAAAGTATACTTTTTACATTTTAGGAATAAAAATTCTCTAAACATTCATTATTTAAATTTAATTTTAATAATATAAATACAAAATATCTAAAGTATAATATAACATTATAGGGTATAGATGAGTTACCATGAATTAATATCTAATCTCTATATTTTATTTAAATGTTTAAAAATGCCCACTCATGCGGCGTATGGTTAAGTCCAAAAGTACTTATGAACTAAATAGCCATTAACTCATGCAGGTGATGAAATACTAGTAAGCCACAACTTTGCATTCTCTTAAAGAATTGAGGAAACATCTAGAAGTTTATGCATCAAATATTATGTAATATTATGTATTGTAACATTTTGCATATTGTATATTTCATACGAGTGACTTTTTTTTACATAATATGTATAACAATTATATTATGTTATACGAATATAATTAAAAATTGTGTTCAAATATGAAGAAATCACACTTGAATAATATACAAATTTAACATAAAGAATAAATTGTTTAAAATTTGTAATCAAATATAATGATTTTTAAACAAATACTTATATGTTAATATCAGATCTGTTGCAATATCAATCAACTTTATACGAAAAGCTTTCAATTATACAATCATATGGATATCTTAAGTATTCTTCATCTTTTTCAACTGTTTGGTTCCCTACACAAACTAAATGATCATCTGGACATAAAATATTAGGAATTTTCATACTGTCATACTTAAAATAATTATAAGTATAATATCCTTAAAGTATAATATGGACATAAGTATGAAAATCTAAAATCCTTAATGGAAATACTTATGAGTAAACATTTATTTCACATGTTGTTTAAACATTTCATCTCAACTTACTTTAATTTCAATAAATTTAGTTAAAAATAAATATGTTGTTTAAAAGCACGAGACACCAGCAATGTTTCAATGTTGAAAATAAAAATTGCAAGAAAAAATTTTAATCCCCAAGACTTCAATTTGTATATCATTTTACAAGACCTCTGTTTTTATTTTTAACTATTGTAATTTTATTTGTTTTGTTTTATTTGTTTCCTTGTTTCTTTTTGTTTTTTTTTGTTATTCTTAATCTTTTTTTTTTTTATATTATTTTTACACCACAAATCGAAATCTTTTTACACACCACACTAAAAGGTACCAATAAAAAATGAAATTGTAGAATTTTTACACCGAACAAATAAGTACAGAAAGTGAAAGGATAAAAATAAAATTTTGTCTTTTTCTTCAATTCCTTTTTTTTTGTCTTTATTTTGTTTTTGTACCTTTTTTTAACACTTTTTTTGTAACTGAAAACTCAAACTATACATGAAATAGTAGTGACATACAAACATATTTATTTAGAAATATAAGTGTAAAAATGAGGATTAGGTTAACTTCAAGGAATGCAATCAGAATTTTGATGGAATCATAAATTTTTTTTTTGTGTTTTCTTCATTGTTGTTGTTATTTATATTGTTAGTGTTACTATTACTGATATCATTTCACTTTTTTGTCCTTTTTGTTATCCTATTTGTTTTTCGTTTTTTTTTTTTTTTTTGTTTTACTTTAAAGATTATTTGCTAAGATAACAACATTAGGATACGTGACAAAATTTTAACATTATTTTAAGTAAATGTTTCATTCATACATAATTACAAACACACTTATTATGTACTATATAAATATATATTATAAATATATTTGTATATGTATGTATTAAAACAGAAAAATGTTTTATAAAATAGTCCCCTGTTTGAGTGTTTAGTAGATATGTCATAACTTTAAAATATTTCCCACAAAATTTAATTGTTTAATCGAAAACACAAAAACCATATAATATATGTATAGTATATATAGTACGTAGAATACATGTAATGTGTTCATAAAAAAATTTGCAAAAATAATTTTACTGTTATTATAATAACAGTAAACTATTATCATATTTTCTTCTTTAAGTATCTAAAGATGATAAATTATGAAACTGGTATACTGTAAGGCGCCAGAATTTGTTTGACATGTAAAATATAAAATTTGTCGCTTCAAGAATATTGGTAGCTCAAATTTTTTCGCTTGTTAGATTTGGGATCCGTTTTTTAATGATCACTATTTTTGAATATTATAAATACTATTGTATTTTAACTTTCTGTTATAAATAAAACAATAGAATATAAATAAAATGGAAAAGAAATATATATAATAGCCATAACATAGAAATTTTCGTTTTACAGTTTTTATTTTAAAAATTGATTAGAGGCGCTGAAGTAGTCTGCACTAAATTGGTTAGCTTTTGCGACAACACAAACCTTATTATTACACCTGCTGACATATTACACCACGCTTAATACCACAGACAGTATTCTCTAAAACTTCCATTTCGAAATGATTTTATAACCGTAATTTGTCATTTTTTTTACACAATTTACTGCTGAAATTTAAAAAAAAAGTATCTTATACAAAATTAAAAGGCAAATACTAAACTACGAGTATAATAAGTAAACACTAAAGAACTAAAGAAGTCTAAAGAAGTCTGAAACTATAACCTTGAAATAAAATAAGGGTGAAAAACATATAAGTTTAGACTGTCAAAAAATAATAATGAATCATTCTTTTCAAATCTTTTTTTTTTCTAAATTTCTAAATATTTTTCTGTTTAATTTCTGTGTGTTTGTACTAATATCCGTAATGAAAATATCTTAGGTTAGCAGAGGTTAATGAGGAGGATGATATTAGAAAAATTGTTTTATAAATAATATAATATGTATAGTATATATATTCTGGAAAATATGAAAAAAGGAATTAAAATTTTAAAAAAATTGATGTTAGTTACTATATAAATAACAGTTTAAAAAGCAGTCTCAGGTGTAAAAAAATGTTTACATGATTTATTATTAAGATTAAATACTCACGTGACTGTTTAAACAAAAAATTGGGTAAATATTTATTTGTTCAAGTCACGATTTGTCTTTTTTTTTTATATTTAAAAATTTTCAAATTTTCTTTTTTAATATTAGTTTAATTTTTTTTTTTTTTGGTTCCGTACATTTATTTTTAATATTATCGATATAAGTTTTCATAAAAATTGGCATCAATTTGGAATATAGTACGAATTTGTATATAAAAATGTAAATTTTTGTTTCTTATAGGCAGAATGATTAATATAAAACAAAATTGTGATTTACTAATATATGTATATATTTATATATATATATATATTTTAATTATAAAAAATTTGGTTAAGTTTAATATGTACATGAAATTTTATAAAAAAAAATTTCACCACAGCAATTCAACCAACTTTTTCCCTTTATTCTTTCTTAAAAATTGTAGATACTTTAAATTTTATCAGAAGATTAATTACGTCCTTAAATGTTAAATTTGCCTAAATATACTTTAATGTAAAACAAAAATTAAGTATATGATTTTAAAGATCTCTAATATTAAACAAGCGTGAACGTTTTTAAATAAAATTTTATTATATGGCAACATTTTTCGATTTTTTCCGAATAATTAATAAGATCTACAATTAAAAGAACTTCAAATTTAATCAATCTTCCTTTTTCTTCTCAACTCTATGTTGGATTTGAAACATAATAGAGAACAAATTAAAGGAATGTTAAATTTAAAGAATTTATAAATAGTTGATATGCGGGCCAAAAAAAAATTACTTTTGCTTTGATTCTTACAATTAAACTTAAAATACAGTTTTATTTTTTAAAACTTAGTATATAATTTAAAATATTTAACTAAATTTTATTATATACATATTTGAGTAGTATAATAAATAATATTCAAGAATATTTAGAATTATCAAAATATAATAAAACAACCCTTAAAAAATATACCATACCATTTCCAATTATTTGGCAATTATATATAGAATCCTTTGCTATCAGCACTTGGTTTTATCGCATTAACATACAAAAAAAAGAAAAATTTAAATAATCGTGCCAGATTACAATTATAATGTATATATTATAATGGTGGCATGATATAACACCGAAAAAAAAATTAAATAGCATCGCAAAATTTTTTTTTTGCGACATTATTTACTGTGGCGTTATTCTATTATATTGTGGTGTTATTCCATTTTATTACGGCGTTATTTCAGTCTTGTATTTAAATTTTTTGACCGGCAAATTTCTATGATTTTGTGTGCAAATAAGAAATTTAAAACAATAGAAGATGTTTCATGGCCCACCGACCACCCTTTACGCATTTAAAAAAACCTCTATTTTTACACGTGGAAAGTAAAGCACATATACGACAAGTAAACCACACTTCATCAAATATGAATAATTTTATGAAAAAAAGAAAATTTAGCAAATGAAATAACACCACAAAAAAAATGAAATAACAGCCAAATTTTTGGGGCATTATTTACCATACAAAATTTTCCGGCGTTTTTTTATTTTTTTTTTTTGCAGTGTTATTTCATTCCGGCTATTATAATCAATAATATTAACTATAACCGTCTTTTCATAGTGAAAAAATGTTTAGCTAAAAAAGTATTAATCACAGTTTTTTACGTATATACATAAATATCAATGATGAAAGAGTTATTAAGTATTTTTATACCCGTACGATAGGATCGGGTATAATAAAATTACTCCTCCGTTTGTAACACCTCGAAATAAGCGAGCTAGATATACCTTCAAAGGTATGGATCGGATCAGAAAAAAATTCTAAGACGTTTGAGCCATGTCCGTCCGTCCGTTCTTCCGTCAGCACGCTAACTCAAAAACTAAGAAAGCTAGAATCTTCAAATTTACACAAAATATTCTGGGAATAATTTGTAGGTTCCCTATTTTTTTGGTTGAGTTTGGACCAAAACTTAGGGTATTCTCTTATTTCTGTTAACAACTTTTTTTATTTAATAATATAGGGTTACTTTATAATTGACGAAAGTGTTACTTGATTTTTTCAAATTTTCTAACAAATTTCTTTAACGAATTTTTTCCATTTTGTTTTACTCGATAATTTGAAATTGTTGAGGATATAATGAGTAGTACATAAACAACATAACGGTTGCTTGAAGAATTTTTATTTATATGATATTAATATATATACATACTTATATAATATCATGTTTATTTACATATCGTATATGTCACTAGTGAATGAATGATAAGAGTATGATGTATATTATATAGCGCCGTATTTGCATACATATGTATTTTATTGTACTTATAAGAAATTATTCTGTCAATGGAATATTTAAATATAATATAATATAATATTTAAAATTATATTTACTATTTTGTACTAAGTAAATTTAATATACATTTACCGCTTAGTATTAAATGGTACTATAGAATATTTGAAAAAGTTTTCGATTGATAATCGTTATGTGAAAGGTTAGAATCTGCTTTTGAAGAATGTACATATAAACATATAGTTTGAATATATGTACAACACATAGTTCTAGAAATTATAAAATTCACCCAAATTATTTTAAAATACTAAAATATTAAAAAAATAATATTGTAAGCAGAGTGACAGGCTGTGAACATACTACCGGTTCGTACGGGTATCTAAGAGTTGACAAACGCAACTGTATTCTTCCTCGTTTTTTATTATTTTAGAGTTACTAAATTATTTTATAGTTTTATTATGGTTTTGGTATTATTTGATTTTAATCAGAATGAAACCAAATTTAAATTTACATCCAAAAATTGTTGACCCACTCTTTTCTATAATAATAAATGATGTGGTTATAAACTTTAATTTAATTAATATACGTATACATTGATTTCCTCACGCAATATTTTTTTTTTTCTAAAAAGATTAAAATATTCATAATAAAACTGAAAATTGTATAATAATATATTCTTTTAAAAAAAAATTATTCTACGTAAATAGAATGAGTGTTCCAGTGGGTGTTCTAATAAAATTATTAAAAAATTTTAACAAAAAAAATCTTAAAAGAAAAATGTTTAAACAGGAATCCTTGAATTAAAATCTCATTCATATCTTTTCAGTTTTGCAGATGATAGCAAAATCTGCAAAACTATAATTTCCATTTCTAATTCCGAGTTGTTGTAACATGATCTCAATAAATTTGTTTCATGGTATACAGAAAAAAAATTTCTATTTAAAAATGTACGTAAATGCCTAACTATGAGCTTTCAAAGGTAACCAGATAACTCATCATTCAATTATTATTATTTTTCCAAAAAACTGCCCATACTTTTAATTTAGGTCTGGTTCTTGATAATAAGAGTCAAATCAAATATTTAAATGGTGATAGATCGAACACATATTTAAAAAATTGTACAACAATATCGGACGTAGGTCGAAAGAAAAAACATAGATAAATAACGGAAGTAAGTTGGCAACAAAAAATGATTGGGTACAACTTAAAAGACTTTCTGTAAATCTATTAATAGTTAAAGAAACTCGTGAAATTTATGAATTTATTTTTGTTAATATACTCGTACAATCAAACCGTATTGCCTTTAATTTTTGCTTTGTATCTTTCAAATTATTTTAGCTTTGAGAACACAAATAATAGGTCATTTTAACCCCTATATATTAAATTTCTAATACAAAAAATTTTAATTTATATGATAATTTTATGCAGAATAAAAAATGATTTGCAGCAAAATAATTTGTATTAAAATAAGCAGTTAAAATTGATCTGAAATGTATTCAGATAAAAACAAAAATTACTTTTCATCCTTTCTCGTATTTTAATCCTTTTTATTTTTTTTTACTTCTATTTTAATTAAAATCATATCATGAAATAAAATTTTTTTTTTAATTAAAAAGTAAATTTTTTTCAACGGTTGTCATTAAAAATATTTTATTTTATGCATTTAAAATTAATTCAACGAAAACTTACATAAACTTAGGTACAATGTAAAATATAAATAGATATATTTTATTCTTATTTAAGATTTTATAGTGCAATCACTCTTAATCTTTATACCCCTCTGGACAGTTTATTAATCGTTTTTTATTTTTTTGTAATATAAAATTAAAGTTAAATAATTCTATAATCTTTTGACTTTTTACGTTATATTTTTTTATACTTATTTTCTACCCTTTTATTCTTTACTAGAAATCACTGCAATATAATTAATCATAATATTCATTGTTCTGTTTTGAAAGTTTTGCATATCTTTAATTATGTTATGGTGACCATATTTTATTTTAGTTTTTCCCACGTACTACCCACTATTTTCTACCGTTATTATTTTTTACTAGAATCTGAATCAATTATTGCATTTAAGATAATATAAAAACAAGGAAGAGTATATAGTTGACTAAGTCAACTGTAGGATACAAACTTTGATAAAATTTAATGATCTATTACAAAATATCAGATATTTGCTTTAACTAAGTAATTACATTAGAATAATATCATATAAATATGTAATATATATTTTAATATGTAATTTTTAAAGTTGTATGACAGTTACTCAAATCTGTTATACCAAACCAACCAAATTTTACAGAAGTTATTGACACAAAACTTGATTACCTTTTAAAACATCCCAGATGTTTAACAACATTAAATACCAATATATAAGAATATAAATTTCATAGTTGTATAACAGACATCCGAACTTCTTACACCAAATCAACAAAATTTTACAGTAATAAAATTTACCTTCTTTTGAGAAATTTTCAGCCGTCTAACTTACATAAATATATACTGATTTATTTTCATACAAAAAAACATATATATATATGTTTGTATAACAGTTAGTCGAAACCACCAATCGAACTTGTGTAAATTTATTAGCAAAACTGGCATTTATACAAAAATGAAATGGTCAACATTTCAGAATCATAGTCCCATTATATTTTAAATTTACATTCGAATGATCTGACGGAAACTGACCCAGCATTTAATCCTAAACTAGAATAGTTATGTATACTTTTCCTTATCTACCTCGTCCTCTTTTACAGTAACACCAACGTAATGCAAATTTATTATATACGAGTAAAACAATTGATTGTAAAAGTAATAAGAATTACTGAGAAAAGAAAATTCTTAATTTACTTTTATATAAAAAGTTGATAGTTAAGTTTTTAAGGAGAAACAGCGAATTAAAAAAGAATGAAATGAAAATAATTTTATCTTGTTAGTCAATTATATTTTCTCTTATATTTTCTTTAAAATTAACTGAGGCGTCGGCAAAACAGTTGCTATTTTATTATTTTTGCTATTCATTAATTTGTTAAAAATTTTATTTCAAGTTTCTTTCCAGACCAATGTCAAATATCAGATATTTTAAATTATTATTTTTTTTTTTTTAATCTGAATGAACTTAAAAACTAATTTTTGTATTAGAACTTCTTGCTTTTCACATAAGTACAAAAAAAAAAAAAAAACAGAAAAGTAAAGAGGAAAAGTAAAATTATATAGAAAGAAAAAAGAAACAAGTAATGTGAAATAAAGAAGTAATTTAATAGATGAAATCTATAGATATGGTGCAAATTGTTTATAATTTTCTTTTTCTTTTTCGTTTTTTTTTTTTTTTTTTTGTTGTATTATAATTTAAACAACATAAAAACATTATAATCAAAAAATGAAAATAATCTGTTTAGATTATAGTATTTTTATTTTTATCTATAAATATATTTACTTCAAGATTATGTTAATTTATCATAAGTTTGTATGTATGTATGTCGATAAAAAATTATTCTTTTAACATAATTAACTGCATTAAAAGAAAAACTAGATTTAAATATGACATCAAAATTATACAGTAACCATTCTTTGAATAGGGGTGTATAATTAACGAATAAAAACTTGATACAATTGACAACAATATTATATCCCTATTTTTTCTTATATCAAAATTTAATAATTTATTTAATTCTTTAATAAAAATTCATAAAAAATAACAAAATATATAATAATACATTATATGTAATAAGGATTTATAATTATAAAGGATAACTAAACATTAAACACTTGACAACTAACTCTACAATACCACAAAAGGTAAACTCAAAAAGAATTTTCTTTCTTTTTTCAAAGACAATATTTAGAGGCTTAATAAAAATATTTATTTAAATTTATTGATTTTGTATCAAAAATATAAAATTGAAAGGATAATACATTATTGTTTATTAAAAATTTTCAACCAAAATTATTGTTGTGTTAATAAAATAGTTATTATATTTATAAATAAGAACCGATTCCACATATAGAGATTTGATATAATTCATTAAAATCTTTTTCATCTAAGTCCGGATATATTAGCCGGTATAAAAACGGTACATGATAAACTTAATTAGAGCTAAATTTTCATAAAATTTAAAAAATTGTTACATCAAAAACCTCCAATCATCGAAACCAAAAAATTATTTTGTCAAATATTTTATTTAATTAATTAATTTTTATATTTAACAAGATGGCGTGCCGGAACGGATTAAGGGATCGTAGTCATATCAATCAAGAGAACTCATATACGCTAAGGTATACTACGTTTTAAAAAAAATTTGAACTTAATCGGACAAACGGTATAGATATGATCATGAAAGGACTAAAATTTCTTTATAATATCGTAGCGCCGTTACAGATAACAGGTTAACGGAACTTCCAAAAATTTGTCAAACTTGTACTTTAAATTCACTAAAGCATCTTAAAAGTTGAATACAATTTGAATAAACATTTTTTTTTTAAAATCAGCTTCCCGGAACGGGTTAGCTATGACCATATAACAATATCAATCTAGTAAATTGCATCGCTAAGGAACTAAGTTTTTGCAAAGTTTGATCTTAATCGGTTGTAGAGTGTAGTAATAATCATAAAAGACAAAAATTTCTCTAAAATATCGCAGCGTCAGAACGAGTGAGACATTTTTATATATAGTTCCTAACAAACTTTTTTGGTTTCTATTAAGTTTGAACTAAATCGAGTAGAACGACAATGTCAGTAGGATAGGACAACGAAAATCGAAAAAATAGGCTCTGGTACCGTAACAAATTAATTAATCAAAAAAATAAGCAGTTCCAAGGTTTCCGATTCCAAGGTACATTCCTCCAAAATTTGGTTACAATCGGATACACCGTCATAGCATAAATAATAAACAATCAAAGATACTTTCTGCTTTATATAATAGATCAGTAATATGTGAATAAAGCAGAAAAACTACTTATATCTATATATGCTTGTACATTTTATTAAGCTCTTTAAAACAAAATTATTTTCTTAGATATAACAATCAACGATACATAAAAAAGACAAATTTAACTAAAAAAAAAAAAGAAAATTAGACAACTATTAAAATTCTATATCAATATGTTATTTAAACATAAAATCTGTATATGAATAAATATTACCATATTAATATCATTAAATTAACATTTTCTTAACTTTTAATATTTAAAATATTAAATTTAATTAAATTAATTCAAGCAAAGAAATATTTGAAATGATCCAATTATAATAAAAAGAGAGCCAATTAAATTTAATGAAAATCTATTCTTTCAACCATTTATTTTAAGTTAATTCTAAATTCTAGACATTTAAAATAATTTTTTCTTTTCGTTATTTTTTTTTTTATTATATTTTTACTATAATTAAAATTACTTTTATTACAAAAATCTATACAAAATCTAAATATAGTTTCGATAGTTAAAATTACAATTATGTATGAATAATTTTTGTGATTCAAAGCACATAAAAACAAGCAAATAATAAACAAACCTAAAAGAAAAATATATGGATACACATAAGGTATGGTGTCATAATTCCAAAAGAAAAATTTCAAAGTTACAAAATATTCTAAAATATTGAAAAACTACAAAATTAAATATATTCTTTGGGATTGACGACTCACGTTTGTTAGTGGAAGCGGGAGTTTCTACTGTGCGAAAAAAAAAGTGGGGATTTTGGTGGCGATAATCCCAGCAATTTTTAATACTTTCGTATTAAAATATGTTGGTAAAAAAATAATGAGGCAAATTATAAAGTTAGTTAAAAAATCTGTGATTCTGATTTACAGAATATATGTATAAATATGCCTTTTACAGCATATATGTATAAATATTTGTGTATGTGCGAGATTCCGAATTAGGAGGAATTTTAAAGTTGAATTCAAAATCAGAGTTATACACTTTTTCCACAATATGTGAAATTCTGAATTGGAAGAGATTTTATAGTTGGTTTCAAAATCACGGTTTCAATAATTTGTTTAGAGGGGGTTCGGGCGCGGCAACCCCCACTATATTAAATACATTGAAATATATATGTAAAAAAAATATAGGTGGGATTTTATAGTTGATTACAAAATCAGCGCCCTAATAACTTGTTTAAGGGAGTTTCGGGGGGAGCCCCAACTATTTTAAATGCCTTGTTGTTGAAATATCTATTTAACAAAATATTAAGAGCAATTTTACAGTTGATTAAAAAATCAGAGTCCCAATAATTTGTTTTACGGGTGTTTTTAGCGTTTTTTTAAATACTTCCCATTAAATTTTAAATTTAAGAATTTATTTTAAGTGGAATTTTTTTTTGTGGAAATTTTGTTTTTCTAGAATTTTTTTTTTTTTTTTTTGGAATTATGTAAATGGTATTTTGGAAATGGAATTTGTTTTTTGGAATTTCGTACCCAACCCATATAAAACGATTATTTAGACAAAACGATTAGAATTTAAGATTAAATAAACATTTTATTGTCATAAATATGTATAAATAAAATCCTCCTAAAATTAAAATGAAAAAAAAAAAAAAAACCAAAAAATAAAAATAAAATAAAATTTAATTTTGTCCATCGAAAGTTAACAAATCGTTGACTTTTTATCCTTTAATATAGTATAAATAACCCAAAATTCTCCTTAAGTAAAAAAAAAACAACCAAAAATTCTCTTTAAGTGAATTAAGTTAATTCTTTTTAAATTTACATAATAAATTCTTCTTTTTTAAATCATTTTCATTTAGTCAATAATGTTTTGAGTTGTTTTAAATATTTTTATAAAATTATTTGAAAAGTAGTCTTTATTATTTTATTTTAAAGTAAATAATTCAAGAATTGAAATTTTATTTTTAAAATGTAACAAAATAATAAATATCTTAAGTCATAATTTTTAAATAAATTTTAAAAACTTTTAAATTTCACATTTCTGTAGTAATTAATTTATAAAAGTGCGATAAAAAATTTATATATATATGTACATATAATTCATCCTGTATTCTTAAATCTTAATTATGGTTTTTTACGGTCTTCTATAATCTATAGCCAAACACTAGAAACGGATTCCTTTATACGTGAATTCCTTCAACATTTGCAGTTCTTTCAACAAATGAGTTTCTATAACAACAATTTTAAAATTTATACTTGGATTTACTTACTTCTGGTACTTATTTTTACTATGTAGAAATAAATACCTAAAACGTTCCTATAGTGTTATGTTGGGGAAATAAGATGAATGTTTGAAATAAGACTTAATTTGTTTTTAATTGACTTATAATTGGTATTTAACTATTCATGGTCAAAAAAAATTGTAAAGAATTTATTAACATAGAATTCGCAGATTTTTATTAAAATTTTAAATTAAATTTTATATTTAATTACAATAATCTTATGGCTAACTAACTTAACATTTCTATATTATATTTACTACATAATTATAATTTTCAGTTATATGTTCCAAAAAGGTCAACCGCGCGATTTCTTGTAATTTTTAAAGCTAGAAACAAATAACTGCGTCACTGCTTTTATTTGGAACCCCTAAACATCCCACTTAGCCCTTTGAAAATTTTTTGTTGAAATTTATTTAACATAATATATCTGCTAAACTATTAAAAATATTAATTCCGTTAAACAACCGTTACATAGATCATAAAAGTAGATTTCAGGTGATATATATTTTATATATCCTGGGATCATAAACACAGGATGACGTGAATGCTGAGTCTAAATTGAACCTTTAAGAGCTTCATCGCCAAACAGAAGACACAGCGAAGTCATTTGTTTTTAGTGCAGTTTTAGCTCTAAAGTTTACAAGACAATCGCGAGCGGTTGACCTTTTTAGAACTTCAACCTATTATAAAAATTGTATATTTGAGAATTTAGTAAAATAATAAAAACTTTTCAAAAATAAAATCAACTCACCTTAATAAAGATACTTCAAGCTTTTTTTTTGATTTTTTATTTTTCTTTTTTTCAATTTTGATCCATCAAATTGATTTTCTTCTCTTTTAAAAAAAAATACTTTATTTGTTTTTAATTTTTCACCAAAAAAAAAAAATTGAAAGGAACCAAAATTTAAGATAAAAAAAATGACTTAATTTTGATTATTAACTTTTTCAAGCAAATTTAGAATCAACTTTTTTTCTTTTTTTTTTTTTTTTTACAAATATATATACATATAATATACTACATTTAATCCAAAAGCAATAAACTTTTAGATAAAAAAAAAAGATAATCTTTTTTCCTCTATATTTTACTTTTCTCTGTATGAATAAGAATATCCTTTTTTTTTTTTCTTGAAACCAATTAAATTCTTTTGTTTAGGAAGAAACACTAAAATTAAGGAGGACAAAACCACAATACACTCAAAATAAAAAGAATTTCAGAAATAGGTAATAAAAAAAAAAGATAGAAAACTTTTTCGTCTTTTTTGTTTTGTTTTTTTTTTGGTTTTGTTACCTCAACTTTTTTTTTTAATTTAATTTTTAAATATGTATGTATATGTATAGGTAAGAACCAAATTTTTTTTTTCTTAAATAAAGACACGAATAATAAAAATAACAAATTTTTTTTATTTTATCCTTTTCTCACTTATACTAAAATTAGCAAAAAATAAAAAAAAAAAAACCAAAATATATAAAATAACAGTAAAAATAAAAACAAAGTTGTGTCGGTTTTAAAGGTAAGTTTATTACAAAGTATTTTTTTTTTCGTTTGTATTTTCTTTTTTCTTTATTTTTGATACCTACTTCCTTTATTTTCAGCTATTATTATATTTTTATTACTTAATTATTATCCATTTTTTTTATTTTGTTTGTTTTCTACATAGAGTCATATAGATATAAAATCTAGCAAAACAATGAAAAATATAAAAAAAAATAGAACCGTTAACAAGACTTACATAAAATAAGTGTTTTTTTTTTTTTTTTAAACAATAATAATCCTCGAATAAAAAATGAATAAGATAAAAACAAAATCTTCTTCTCGATCTTCAAACAACTCCAAAAAAACCAAAAAAAAATAAGTAAAAAATATTGTTTTGTTTTTTTTTTTTTCTCTTTTTAATAAAATTACAAATTTAAAAGATAGAATTGTTAAACCGCTATTAACTGTTATTATTATGATAACTACACAAAAAGAAAGCAAAACATTCATATACAACTATAGGTACATTTATATAAAATTAACATATTATTATAAGTGTACATTTTTCTGAATGATTTTCAGTTTTTAATTATCGTTTTTTTTTTTTTGTTTTTGTTTTTTTTCTTTTTTCTTTTAATTCTGTTATCCTTTTTTAATGTTTTTATGTTTTGACCTTTAAACAAACCACAAAAAAAACTTAATATTTTACAGTTAATAAAATAAAAATGAATAACAAAATATGTACTGTATGGAAAAGTAGAGATACATTGGTTGTGTTTGTCGAAGAAATTGTCTGCCAATTTTTTGTTTTTTTTTTTCTTTGTTTTGTTACTTAAAGTGATGTTGGTAGGATATTTGTGGTGAAATATCTGAAAATACAAAAAAATAAAAAAATTAAAGTTAGCCATTTTTATAGTTATTTATGGATACGTGTATATAATATATATGTATATACATACATTTTTTAGCACATATCCAAAAAAAATTTGAAAAAATGTGCTTATTAGTTTCACTCTGTCCGTTCGTATGTCCGTTCACAGACGTTTACAAAACTTCTACACCGTTAAACATAGAGAAAAAAAATTTTAACCATGGGTAGGTCTCATAAAAAAATTAATTTTGTGGAACAACTTTTTCATATAGCCCCCTCCATTACGGAGCTATAGCCCCTCAAACTTTGAAAAAGACGTATTTTTAAATGAGTATATCTCATGTTCTGCTTAACATTTTTTCAATCTGAAAACGTCATTTCACAGGTATTTTTTTTAATTTGTAAATTAATATTAAAATTATACAATTTTTTTAAATTTAGTATTTAAATTTACCGTTATGTGAAAACCAAATTTTGCATGATTTTTCTACCCTCATATCTTCGGAAGGATTTTAAACAGGGACTTGAAATTTTGAGAGCAGAAAGAACTTTTAGAATTAGTATAAGTTTGCTTAGAAAACCCCCTGTTTATGATCTATTAAGGTTCAAAAATTTAAAATTTGCTATTTTTAAACATCTGTAACTTAGGCACCTGTACACATTTTACTTAGGCAAAATATACAAATTAAAGCTAAAGTAATATATTTTTTCGTGTATTAACGGTTTTTCTTAGTTATATAGGGTTCTGGACTTACAGCCTCTCAAAATTCCAGGAAAGTCCTATTTTCACATATTTTCTTATTACAAAAAATTTTTTAAATTTTCAAATTTTTGTGCAAGTCACAATTCTTGTATGATCACAAAACATTTTCTATTGTCTCTTTTAAATGTGCATATTTAAAAATCGTTGGTTTACATTCTACCGTTTTAAATAAATATTGGTATTTTTATTATTGGTAGTAATTAAGTTCGATATATGTATTAGCCTTTTAAACATTTATTTTATTTGTGTTCAAAATTATTAATAAACAAACAATTTTATTTAATACTAATTTTAATATAGCACCTGTAAAGTTTCGTACAAAAGTTTATTAAATTACTTTTGTTTAGATTAGATTATTTATAAGGGGTATAACGACATTGATTTAGATCTATTGTGGTTCCGCATATGAATTTTGTCTCCTATTGTTTTTAAGAACTAAAGATCTGTAGAGAGTTTATTTCCATCAGTTGATCTCCGGTAAAGTTCTAGAGTACATATCTGGCACCGTGTTCAGCTCCGAAGTTTTTGAATATACGATTTGAAGATTCTTCTTCTTCTCGAAAGAATCTACATTTATCGTCATTCTATATTCCAATTTTTTTTAAAGTGTTACCTTTCTTTTTACGCTTTTAATGTAGAATTTTATTTTCTATTATAGGGTTGTAATTAATTATACATATTATGAAAGTATTAGTATAGTAAAACAAAATTAGTAAAATTAATCAGAAGAAGTTGGAAATGGATACGAAACACCCTAAGGAAAAATGAAAACAACATCATTAAAAATGAATTCGCACATAATTTTTTCACATTTTGAACCTTCATAACTTTGTAACTGTTATGATATGGGACTCATTAGTACACAAAAATTTGACAACTTACTCTACAAAATGCATTTTTATCTCAATCAAATGCATATTTATAGCAAGCCGTTCAAAATTTATAGATTTTTTTATGAAAAGTCGCTAAAACCTCTTTAATCTCTCATACCTCGAAAAGTGTCCAAAATAGACCCCCCTCCAATACAATTTTTTGTTCGTCATGACATGCCCGATCACCCATTTCAAGGAAGACCATCGAATCAGAAACACCCTGTATATCAATTGTTTTATATTATTGATTTCAGAACACATACTCAAAAGCTATGAAGCTTTACTTTGAGGAAAATATGTGCCGCTAAGAACTAATTGATTTACCGAAAATGAACTGCCGAAATTAAACCTTCTACAGATCTTTAGTTTAGTTATGGTAGTAGTTGTAAAACAAATATTATGAGAGAAGACAAAATCAACAACACATAATATTAGGGGAAGCATAATAGATCTACATCAAAGGTTACAGTGTTACATATACCCTTAAATAATAACATCTAATAATCACATAATATTAATGATTCTATAAAATACAAAAATAAATGATATATAAAGAGGGAATGAGTGTATTAGTACTTAAGATTTTCTTTAATTAAAATAAAAAAAATTTCAAATTTTTTTTTCCCGATAACTTTAATAATAAATAACTAAACATTAATACTTTTCACTTTTTAATAATACATACAAATAAAGATATTTGTTAAATTTTAGATTATAACGAGTTGATTGAGCAATAAAAAATGGAAAATTATTTTCTATAAAAGCATATTTTTTTTTTTTTTTTGCATAACTAAAATAATAATTACTAACAAATTAAGATGTAACTTTAAGTATATTTATTATGTATACATTTTTGGTTCTGTATTGTGTCAATATTTTACTTGTAAAATAAAATTTTATTATAAAAGAAACGTAAACTAAATATTTAATTTTATACGAATAGATTAGTATGTAATTAAAAGATAATTTTATATTTTAATTATTTCGCATTAGATTAACAAAAATATATAGCTTTAAATTTAGTATAGGATAATTTAATTTAATTTAAACATAATACAAATATTTTGTTACAAAAATATTAAATAATTAGTATAAGTGTTATAGGGCAAATAAAAATATGCACGAGCATGTTTTTTTTTCTTGCGTGCTGTCAAGAAATTAATATGATATTAATCCGTTTCAAGTCAAATTATGCATTTTAAGCCATATTTATTAGCGCATATTTTTTTTCATGTTTAACTAAATATAGCATATTCTGCATATTTTTCATATTTTTTTGCATATTTTAACATATTTTAGCATATTTTGGCATATTTTGACAAATTACAAAAAAAATAAGATAAATTTTGAAAATGGTAACTACAACAAATTTTTACAGAAAAATCAACCAATAATATTTACAGTTTTATAAATATGTAGGCATCTAAAATCTATGGGATTTGTTTTTCCAAAAATTTTATAAATATTTTTACAAACTTTATGTTAGTTTTTAGTTTTTTTTTGCTGCTTTAGTAAAGGGAAAAAAATTAATTTTACAACTGTCAATTCAATGTTGATTTATTTTACTGTACATACATACTATTTAACTGTACTGTATAGCATTTAAATTCATTTGTTTCTATGTTCCTATAATTTTTTATGTAATTTGTTTATTTAATAAAAAACCTCTAAAATTATATTAAATCAATTGCAAGGCTGGAAACATCTCATTTTTCGCTATCTAATAACATTGAAATTGTAGAAGATACTGTTAGAGCCATTGAGAAAATAATTAGCGAGAAAGCAATGAGCAATGATCAAAAATAAAATTACTATGGTAATTCAAAAAAATCCTGGATTTAACTTATTAAAAAATATTAAAAATAATCTAATATGTATACCGTGGGTGAAACTTTAGTTTTCAAATTTGCACCAATTACATTGGTTGATGTTGAAAGAAGTTTCTCGATTTGAGAGCCAACCGACAAAGTTTTCTATTTGAAAACTTAAGTTAAATGTTCCTAATTTATTGCAACCAATGTTAGGTTATTTCAATTAAAAGAAATAATTTTTTATTAACTCTTTCTATTTTTACTTATTTTTGTTTGTTCAGTTTTTAGTTTATATTATTTAATGTTTTAATATGATTTTTTTGTAGTTTATTTTATTTTATTTAATTTTTTTAAATTTTCAGTAGCTTTTTTATTAAGATAGTAGTAAAATAATAAAAATTACATATGTTGTTTTCCTTTTATACATATCTATTTTCATTTTAATTCTAATTATTTTTTTGTATTAAAAAAAAATGGATTTGTATGAGCCTTCTTTCTCTTTTAAGTGCATATTTTAAGTGCATAAAACAGCTTTTTTAAAGCATATTTTAAGCGTATAAATCTGATTTTTTAGACATATTTTTATTTGCCCTTGATAACTAATGTACAATAATACGTCACCTATTTATTATGTATAAACATTTTATGAAATTATAAATTAAATGTTAAATGTTAGGTAGGATTTTAAGCTATTAATTTAATTTATATTAACAAAATCATCATTATTGACTTTCTGAAATTTTCTACCTCTAAAACTTCTTAGTCTTCAACTCATTTCTTTTGATCTAGAAAGGTATATTTGTTGTTGATTAGTCGAGTTAAACGTAGGCTACCCCTTAGAAGCCCAACTAGATTTAGGAGTATTAAAGGATTTAATAAAAATAATATAAATTTTTTTTTTATATAAAACTGTAAATCTCAAATTGCAATTTTGTATCAAAAATTGAGGAAGTATACAAATATGTACTACTTTTTTATACATTTCAGTTTTTTTTTTAGGAATTAACTCCTATTTTGGACTAAAAAATCAAAGTTCGAGCTATAATAAATAAAGTATATTTATTTAATACATTAACCTTTCATTTACAGTTTTTTTATATATTTTTTTTTTTTTTAATGTATTTATCTGCCACATGAATGTGGACAGGAAATTACACAGCCTTTCCTGTTCAAGCGTGGCTGTAAATGTGGGGGAATAACTGTTAGAATGTTTGTGGATTCAAACTCACACTTCTTCGTTTTTACTTACCCACTAGGCCACCGACGCCCCTTATTTTTTTTTTATATTCATATATACATATATATATATTTTTGAGATCCAGTTTTATTTAAAAGAACATCTTTATGATGTGAAGACAATATTAATCAAAAATTTTGGTTCTCCATATCTCCGGAACCCTTTTTGTCAAATATATGAAATTTTGAAAGAAAATCAAATTTTTAAGAATTGTTAACATAAGATACCATAGAAATCATATTTTGAAAAAGAAAATAGAAAATTCTCTATTTTTAGACACGGCTGTAATTTAGACACATAAGACAGCATATGTAAAATATGAAAATTAAAGCTCAAATATTATATTTTCTCTTAAAAGTATATTGATTTTAAATAAATTAATGTATATAAATGCAAATGTATATAATCATGCATTTTCTAGAATGTATTTTATTATATTTGTAAAATTCGCGCTTTTTAAAACCTTTGATTTATACATACTGCCTTACTTTACTTTTGAAAAAAATATCTTGAAATTTATATATCTCGAATTTGTGTTTAAAATTATTTATATTGCAATTGAAAATTTTAATTAAAACTCAACGAAGAAAATCAATAAAATTTCTGATGAACATTTTTTTTTTTTTCGTTATTCTTATTTTAATATGCTCTTACTACAATTTTGATTGAAAACAAATTAATTGAATTTTTAATTGACGGCAAGTTGTTTTACTAACAAAATATTTATCAAATCATTAATATTTAAAATAATTTGGTACAAAAAAGAATTAAATTCAATCACTAAAATAACTTCTTTGAAATTGTCCAGCAAATTATTTGAACTTCTTCTGTGTCAAATAAATAACCAACTTGAATGGTTCCTGCCATATCCAAAAGAGAAAGGTAAGCATCAAGGGATGTCAAATTGCATGTAGAAGAAGGAAATTCTCTAAAATAAATAAATAGATTTAATGAATAAAAACTAAGGACCAATTCAACGACAAAGTTATAATATGTACGAGGCAGGACATTTATTTAAATACGTACGTATATTTTATTTATCATCTATTCACTATTGGGTTATTATAGATGTTACATTTACAAAGTAAAAGAAAAAATAAACTAAAATATTATTTTTAGAAAATTAAATATTAATTATTATATATTTATGTTTTCATAAAATAACCAAATTAATTACATTGACTGAATATTTATATTTTATTGATTAAAACCAAGCCTGAAAACTGTGCTCGAACCCCAACCAAATCTCTCTCCTGAACATGCATTTTGACGAAACAGAACCCGAACCTGAACGCAGTAAACATTTTCCTTCTTTGAGGTTCACAAATTATTTTTGCGTTTCTTGCTTTATTTTATTTTATTGCAATCAAAAGTTAACAATTTCAACAAATAGAATAGAAAATAAAATACTTACAAAGATAAGCGTACGACGTAAATATGCATTTGCTTTGTGGTTAACAATTTAAATATGTATGGATTAAAAACATTTGAAAATACAACTATTAACATTATTTGGTGAGAATAAGTAGTTAAATACATCAATTTTGATACTCATACAATATTTTTTGACTTTATACAGTCAACATTTTGATTAAAAATTTTAAACCCAAAACCGAATCAAACCCACTAAAATTTTCCAATTGGAACTCGAAGCCGAATCTGAGCTCAATTTTTCGTGAGTTTGCAATCTTGTTTAAAACATATAAAACAAACAATTTAAAGTTTAAACTAAAAAAATAACTTATAACTTAATCTCGAATTAAAAATCTTATCATTAAGTTCGTATTCAAAAATTAACATTGGTATATTTAAAAACTCCTTTTAAAGTTTTTCCCAATTTTTTCTTTAAATTTATTTTTTTGCAATTTTTTTTTTTTTTTCTTTTTATTTAAAATATTTATTACACATCAACTTCTTAAATTTTCTCTTAACATTTAAATATTAAGTATAATAAAATTAGATACAAAATTTTTGTTTTTTTTTTTTTTCGTTTACGATAAAATTAAAAAAAGAAAACAAAAATTACGAAATTAAAAAGGGAATACAAAAAAAAAAAAAAAAAATTAATTAAATTTTCCCACCAAACTGTTTTTTTTTTTTTTTGTTTATATTATGCAATAAAAATAAAAACAACAGACAACAAAAAATAAAAATGTCAATGCGAAAGGTCAACGGTAAACTATATAAAATACAACTATGTATTACTATACTATTGTAAAATATATATATAAAAAAAAAAAAAAAAGAAAAAATGATATAAAAAATTTTTCACAATAAAATAATAAAATTTTACTATAAAATGCACTTGCCTTTGTTTAAATGTAGCAATTCTTGTCTTTTAATCTTATGTATACACATATAATAACTATATAGTTATATATGTATATGTATATAGGTGTGATTCTTATAAATTTATATTGAAAAAAAAAAAAGAAAAAGTTAAAATAAACTGTAAAACTATTTTGCAATAAATATATCAGAAGTCAAATATTTTTCTTCTTTTTTCTCCTTTAACTGTTAACAATCTTGACATTTATTTTAGTTTTTTGTTTTTTGTTTTTTTTGTATTTTTATTATCGCTCGCACTTTTTTATATAATACATATATATATATACTATTACTAGTTACTTACTACATATACACATAAATCAAAATCCGCTCACAATTTATCAAAACGTGTTCTTTATCCTGTTTTTTTTTTGTGTTTTTTTTTTTTTTTTTTTTAGAATAACAGTAGAAAATAAAATACCGTTAATAAACCACACAATAAAACACAATCTAATAATAATAAACAATCAATCAAATACAATTTAAATTTCAATTGTTAAACCGATTTAAAATAATTTTTTAAAGGTATTAAATAAAAAAAAAATTTCTATTTTGTTACCTTAATATATCACTTATGAATGATTTAAATTAAATTTAAGGTGAAAATAAATCATAAATTTTTTTTTTTTTTATGAATTTTAAATAAATGCAGTTATAAAATCTGAAATAAAATTTATCAATTTAATATATTTGGAATGTGGAAAAAAAAAATGTTGATAAAGAATAACTTAAGTATAAGATGATTTTGATTTAAAAAATTTTTTAAATAACTTTTTAAACATTTAAAATTATATGGTTTGAAAAAAATGTATTACATAATTTTTAAAATTTTTTTATTTAAATTGAATATTTATTAAAATTTTTTCTTTTTTTTTTTTTAATTAATATTAAATAATTAAAGAAATGATAAAATTTAAACTAACAAAAATGTACACTTTAAGGTAAATTAATTTTTATCTTCACAAACAGATTTATTTATTTTTCTATAAACAATTCAATTTTTTTTTTTATTTTTGTATTTTTACATTATGTAAAATAATTTTTATACCTAATATGTATAAATTTAATTAATTATTTGATATGAAAAATTTAATTTTAATTCATAATTTTTTTTTTTTTTTTATTACAAAAATTTTATAAAAATTTTTTTTTTTTATGATTTTTCTCTTAAAAATTTTTATTTTTAATTAAAACAAAAAAATAAACACAAAAAAAATAAATAAAAAATCAAATTAAATTTAATTAAATTAAATTTTCCTAATTTTAAATAGTATTACGTTAATTAGAATTTTCTACATTGGAAAACAAAACAAGAACCAAAAGAAAAAAAAAAAATCAAAATATTATATTAATTTATAAATATAAAAAATTTGTATAATAATTTAATAATATAGAAAAAGAACGATGCGGCACGCTCAAACCTTTACAGGTGACTAAAACTAAAAAAGAAAACTAACATGGTTAGTTAGTCATCCACTACTGGTATATAAAATACTGATATGCTTATGCTCTGATCTATTTTTCTTTTCAATTTTTCATTTTTCATTTTTCATTTTTATCATCAATATAACGTTTTATTTTGTTCGTTCTTCATTCTATATAATATGTTTAACATTTATAATGATTCTTGTAATTTTATTTTTTTTTCTTTTTTTTAAAAACAAAAAAAAAAAATTGTTGTTATTTTGTTGTAAAACTCATAGAAAATTTTTTAACATAAAATTCTTATTACATAGAAGAACAAAAATAAAAGGAATAAAAACATTAAATAACATTAACATGAAAAACATTTAAAACACAAAAAAAAAAACAAAAATATTATCAAAGTTATCAACAGAAAATTTTCAACTCTATTTACAGCAAATCATAAAAACACAAAAAAAAAATAACAAAAAAAAAATTGAACAGGAATTGAATTTTCTTTTCTAAATTTTATATTATATGTATACATGCACACATACATACATATATTATAATAATGTACCTATGGATATATCAGAATATTTTTATTCATGTTAAAAACAAAATTAACAGATAACGTGTAATGTCAATTATTATTACAGAATGAAATATGTTAAAAAAATGTTATATTAATATTGTTGAGTGGAAAAATTTAACAATGTTATGTTAATAAATAGAAAAGTAAATTTTCGTGACTATATTTTTGAATAATTTGTTCATGCAACATACATAAATGCAATACAATTAATGTCAAATAACATTTTATATTTTCATTCTTTCAAGTAAAACAAAAAAAAAGGAAAAATTCATAACGTTTATTGTGTGATAACATAAACTTTTATAAAATTTTATAAACAACATAATATATGTATATAAATTTTTACATATACAATTACATGCTATATACAGAGCATATATTATATTAAGTACATACGTTAGATATTTATTTTCACACATGTTCTTTGGATCCATTAAGATTATTATATGTACAGAATATACCGGTCAAACAACTTGACTTCAATGAAAAAAATAAATCTAATTCGAATTATCTATTAGATATAAGTAAATTATTATAGATAAATAAAAAAAAATGCCTAATTAAGTTATACCATTAATATTATAAGATTGTTTGTATTGTCGTAGATTAATGCAGACAATACTAATTTTTTTTTTTTTTCGTAATCTATAAATTCCGCTTCACTCCAATATCGCTCAAGAATTTAGGGAGCACGGTCCTATAAAACAGAACTTAAAAAGAATAAAAAATAAATTAAAATCTTGAATAGGAAAGCATATTTTAGAAAACTAAATAAATGATATAACAATCATTTGCTGATGTTTGATGTTTCCACCTTGGATTTAATTTAATAAATTAATCGTCAGTAGATTCAAATTTCAAATAAAAAAAAAATTTTTAAATTTAATTCAATTTTGTAATTTTGATCTTGTCTTCTTCTTGAAATAGAGTATAACATTTTGTTATATATACCCTATAATTAAGCTATGGGGTTGTAATAAAAACAACCACATATTGAGAGGATTCAATTGATAAGTGCTCCTTATCGGTACATACGAAATTGAAATTTACAATCATAATTTAAAGAGATCTCAAGATTCCTAGCGTAAACGTATTAATAAAAAGACATATTAATCTAGCAACATCCAAACTCCTACATTTCGAAAATTTTAATAGAAGGTTAAAAGAACTAAACTATTAGATTTATCGAAAAAATACAGATTATATTTAACGCAGGTCAGCAACTTCAGTAAATCTAAAAAAGTTAACGCAAAATGGTTAGTTTTTAAGACTAATTTTAATCTTTTAAGATATAGGGTTTTGGTGTTTTTAGTGAATTAAAGTCTCACATAACTGTGCGTGTTTATACAGTATATCATTCTTATCCAAAGAAAAACATAAACAAAAAAGATTTTCAATTTATAAAAGAAATATACAAGAAAACACATTTAAAATGTTAAAAAGGTCTGAAAAACAGAGAACTTTCCACAACGACACACATCGACAGAAAAGTTTTTATATCAATTCTTAGCAAACAAATAAATTTCAACTAACTTTGTTTTAGATTTTTTTTTATATTCATGACTATTATATGCTAATAACTATTAGTTATATAACATTTTTACAAAATTAACTTTTTTCTATCGTGCGAATGTTAAAACTTATAAATTAAACTAAAATTTTACTTAACCTTTTAGCAAACATTATACATCTAATAAAAATTTAGAGTAATACTATTAGAAATTTTTAAAACTTTAATGTTTAAAAGCATAAATTTTGATTATAAAATAAAACGAGGAAAAATGTATATAGGTTCTATTGACTATAATATACAATTATGCATATACTATGTTATACTCACTACTCTAGGATACTCAAACAAAAATATAATATTCTCTGTTTCAATCAAATTTAATCACCATTTACAAAATTCAGGTAATTATAGCTTAATTAGAAACTAGTTTATGCTCTGCAGTTTTTATTTATATAAAAATGAAATGCTAAAAATTCCAGAATCCAAACTGCATTATTTTTTAAGCTAAAATAATGAAAAACAATAATTACACACTTATTATTTTTAGATGTAATTTTTTTTTTTTTGAAAATTGCACCTTAATTACTACACGATATTATGACAATTGCAGTGACATTTGACACAGAAGAAACTATTAATAATTATATATTTGTTTTATTTAAAATATTTAATTTTTAAATTTTATCTGTGAGTTATAAATTAAAAATTAAAATACATAATTTGTTTAGTAATAATCTGTTTAGTTCTTTAAATCAATTAAAAAAAAATAAATAAATGCTTTTTGTAACACCTCTTAATATAATTCAGTCTAAGGTAATGTACATTTGGATGTTCCTTCCCATCACTTAGCTTCTTTGTAATATTTCATAGCAGAAACTTTCATAAAATTGATCACAATACGAACTGTAAATAACTTATTATGTCATCATTTGATAACTTTAACTATTAATAATACATTAATTATTAGCAAATAATAAATCGGCTTTAAATTTTTAAAATTTGAAGTAACATACCAAAAACGAATTTGTATTTTTTAATACAACAACATTTTGATATTGATTAAACTCTATAATACCTTTGGATTGGAAATAGAACATAATCAGTAAATACACACATTTCTAGAAACAGACGACACATCTTATCTACACAAAATATCTTTACACCACAAAATATCTATACACAAAATATCTTTTAATTAATAAAAATAACTATTTTTATAAATTAGTGCCCCTTTACTGTTATAACAATAGAAGATGGAGAGACTCCAGGACACGTACTCAAAAACTGTGGAGTTTTACTCCGAATAAGATATGAATGCATCTAGTAGAATATTGTTGTTTTGCCGAAAATGAACTGCCAAAACTAAACCCTATAAAGATTTTAACTTATAGATAATAGGGCTGACAGAAGTATTATAAGTATGAAAGCAAAATACACAACACGCAGTAACAAGGGGAGAATCTTCGCAGGGGAGATCTTCAGTGAAAGGTAGCAGTGTTACTTATACCTGTTAAATAACAATAATGTAATCTATTGATTCGATGTAAATGATATATGTATATAATACAGAAAGCATTTAAATTTTCCATGCGTAATATAAACTAAAAAATTATAAGTATTCTTTTTCTTATATTTTTATATTCAATTTCTTGTTGGCGCACGAAATATTCATTTCAATGTCTTTAATTTGGGCCCGCATATAATAAAAAATCTAAAAATCTCTGATCATCATTATCTATTAATAGAAAAATTAATGTAAAATATTATTAAAGATTGCAGTATGAAAAGAAAAACGAATATCCATTTTATATATTATATGTATATATATACTAACTCATAATGTTATATACATATTATATATTTAATTTCTAAAAATAAATCTTTGCTCTCAAAAAAATTTATCTAAATTGAGTTAAAAAATTCTAAACTAATTCTTACATATTTTAGTTTTTCATCCATTATTGATAAATTGATATAATCGCACACCTAAATTTTAAATTATAGGTTATATTTATCATTTTCTTTTTTAATTTTATATTTATTTATTAATATTATTAAAGTACATAATAATGGCATTAACTGAAAAATTCGGTTTTTTCCCAGAATATTATCAAAATATAAAAAATATTATAAATGAAGATATATTAAAAAAATTTGAAATTTGTACAAATGATTTAGACCGTCTTTCTTACATTGACAGTGTAAATAATATTAAAGATAAAGATTTAAAATTGGAAAGAATATATGGGGGAAAAGATTCTACAAAATCAATAAGTTTTAAAGAAAATGGAAATTTAGCTTTTAAAAATCAACGATGGATTGAAGCATTATTTTTATATTCAAAAAGTTTAATATCAGGACCCAGTGATGATAGTAAGTGATTAAAATGTTTTTTTTTTTTTTTTTCTTTAATTTTTATTTTTTCAATTTTAAATAATTTTATATATAAATTTTTAGTACGTCATTTATCAATTATATATGCGAATAGATCTGCAGCATTATATCATATGGAAAAATATGATGAAACACTATTAGATATACAACGGTCTATTAAATTGGGATATCCTAAAGATATGTTGTATAAAATTTTAGAAAGAGAAGCTCAATGTTATTTAGCAAAGAAAAACTATCCAAAGTGTATTAAAGCATTTCAGTAAGTAAAAAATAGAATGCCGTTAAGTTATTTTTAGTTTAATATACCTATAATATGCATAACTTTACTTAAAAATTAAAAAAAATTGTTTTGTTTTTTTTTTTTCCAATAAAGAAAAACAATAACTTCTTTGGACGATACAAAATTACCACTTGAAAGACGTCAAAAAATTGAAAAAGATGCTTTAATTATGATTAAAATGTTAGAAAAAGATCAAAGTTCTAAAATAAAATCAAAAAATATTAAAGAAATACGAGATGAAACTTTTATTAGTAATGCAATTGAAGTTAATTTTACACCAGAAGAAGGACGTTTTGTAATAGCTAAAGAAGACATCGAAATTGGAGAACAAATTTTAATTGAAAAACCAAATGTTTGTGCACTTTTAGAGAAATTTTGTCAAAGTCATTGTCAGAATTGTTTTTTACGGTAAATATAATAATTCTTATAACGTAAAAAAAAGTAAATTTTATATATGCATGTGTATGTATATAGCTATGATGATATTTTATATTTTTTTTTTTGTTATTGTTTTAGAACTGTAACACCAATACCATGCATTAATTGTGGAGATGTTATATTTTGTTCAGAAAAATGTTTGGAAGAAGCTAAATATCATGAATTTGAATGTGGAATTTTATCAATATTATGGAAATCTGGTGCATCTATTAATTGTCATTTAGCATTACGTATTATAGCAAGTAAACCATTGGAATACTTTCATAATATCAAAAATGAAATAGATAAAGATTTAGAATTTGAATCTTTAATAAAGTATGTAAAAAAAATTTTATTTTTAAAACTTTGATGAACGATAGATACATTTTTATGCAAAAAAAAAAAAAAAAATGCATTTTTTCAAAACTATTTTGACGAAGCAAATTTTTTAAATTAATAACAATGAATATAATAAAAATCTCCCCGTTATCGGTCATCAAAGAGTTCAAATTTAAACTATAACATAATATAATTATTATTTAATTTAAAGAAATAAAAACAAAAAAAAAAAAAAAATAATATAACATTTAAAATTTTTAGATTACCAGAAACAGATTACCGTAGAATCTGTAATTTAGTTCGTCATGAACGAAAACGTAATCCAACTGGTTTTTTTCAATTATCACTTATGGCTAGATTTTTGGGTAAACTTTTACTTATAACAAATTATTTTGGAAAGAATTCATCCGACGAAGATATTTTATTTATATCGAGTTTAATATTAAGAAATTTACAATTTCTTCAGTTTAATACTCATGAAATATCTGAACTTAATCAAGGCACAAATTCTAATTCAACTGCAAAAACAGTATTTATTGGTGGCGGTATATACCCAACATTAGCATTATTTAATCATTCTTGTGATCCTGGTATTGTTAGGTATATATATAGTATATTATTATATATTTAATTATTTTTGTTTTTTTTTTTTTTTATTTTATAATTTGTATATTAAAATTTAAAATTTTTTATTTGGTAGATATTTTAAAGGAACAAAAATTTATGTAAATGCTATTAAAAAAATTAATATCGGATTACAGATATCAGAAAATTATGGTCCTATTTATGCACAAGAATCAAGAGAAGAACGTCAAATGAAATTAACTGATTTATATTGGTTTGATTGTCAATGTAATGCTTGTTTAGAAAATTGGCCATTATATCAAGATATGAAAAATGAAATAATACGTTTTAGATGTGATGCTGAATTAAAATGTGACAATATAATAGAAATTCATTCAGATATTAATAATTTTATGATAAATTGTCAAAAATGTGGTCAAGTTATGAATATTTTGAAAGGATTAAAAGTAATGCAGGTATGAAAAAAAAAATTTTGTAATTTTATTCTATTATTTTTGTCAAGTTTAGAAATGTTTTCTTTGTACAGCACCAAAAAAAGTATTGGAAAAATACTTAGAAAAAACTTTATTATTATAAAACAAATTATTATTTAAATATATGCATTTAAATGTTTTTTTTATTAATATTTTAATTGAATTTTAGCAAAGTTTTAATTTTTGTTTTTTTTTTTTTTAATTTTTAGGACACAGAACAAATAACTAAAGTTGCTAAAAGATTATTTGATGCTGGTGACTTCAAAAAAGCTTTACAAAAATATATTGATCTGTTAAGAATCATGAATGAAGTTCTTGCTCCACCATTTAGTGACTACCTTCAAGTACAACAAAATATTCGTGACTGCTATTTAAATTTTGGAAATGCATATTCTTTAAATTGATTTTAATTTAAAATTTGGTATTTTTTTTTTATGGTCTACTTTTTATTAAATGTTAATTCTAAAATTATAATTACATTAATAAAAAATTACTATTTGTATTTCAAAAATGTTTTGTTATAAATGTTATATCAAAGGACATCTATATGTATGTTTTGTTATATGTTATGTATTCTTTGGTTGTACAAAGGTATGGCTATATAGGCTATATCAAAAAATACGATATTTTTATTATACAAAGGTCTATGTCTAACCGCTAAATCAAATTAATTGACATTTAAAGCTTAATTAATCCGTAAAATTATAAAAATGACATATTAATAATTTTTTGACATATTCTTAAATAATTATAATTTCAAATCAAATTTTTTATTTTGACAGTTCACTAAAACTGTTAAAGAATTCTTTGACAGCTCTAATTGACTTTATATTTGCAAAAAAAAATGGTCATGGTGTTTCGTCAATCATTTTGTAACAAAATTTTAACTTACTGTACTGTTTTCAATAAATTATAAATATGTATTAACCTTGTAAAATGATATATAAATAATATTATTGACTAAAATAATAACGACCACAATTATTAATTTTATTTTTATATATTTTTATATATGATTATATTAATAAATACACAGATACATTTAATACTATAAGCATAGTAAGAATATATTATATGCACTTATGCTCATATTAAAATGTTTTTTTGTTTTTATCGGTGGGTAATATGAACATTTGATATAGATCATAAATTCGTTATACAAGAGATAACATAACTAACTACATATATAATCAAAGAAAATTTAAAAAGAATTAATCAGATTCGAAAAGAAATAAAATTTAAGGAAAAATTTGATTGTAAATCTCTTTACTTTTTTTATGCTATTATAATAATTTTTTTTACATTACAAAAATATTCTATTTTTACTAATTACGAACATAGTTCAAGAGTATTATAAATTTTCATTAGGTTTGTGACACTTTAATAAAGACGAGATATGTATCAGGAAAAGAATATATATTTTTGATCGGGTTTTATATCTGAGTTAAACTATAGGTACCTATAATTCAATTAAGCAAGGTAATAATAAGAAATGAAGCCAAAAACATCTGCAAAATTTGATTAATAACTTGATGAGGTTCAGGTAGCTGTCAATACAGCTTGTTTTTTTTATATGAGTATAACTTATCGTCTAGATAAGCTGGGTAGTTAAAAATTTTGTTATAAAGGAAGTCAAGTTCTACAACGACTTCTGCAAAATTTGATTAGTCTAAAGCAACAGGTTGGGGTAACTACGAAATGTATATCCTTATTGTTTTATACTTAATTAATTATTTTTTAAAATTTGATTAAATATTATAGAAATAGCATGTATCCTAGGGGGTATCCTAGAGTTAACACAGTCAACTCTTAAGTCTTCTTCTTTTTTCTTATACTTGATTCTAAAATGTTTTTTATATAATTTAACGTTGATTAAACTGAACATTGAAAGAAATGCACAAAATATAATGTAAAAAATATTAGTATGTATATGTATTTTAGTTTAATTTACTAATTAGAATTATTAATTAGTATTTTTCGTTTTGCACTTTATTTCGGAATTATTATTTTATGTATGTATTGTATATATGCATATTTAATAAATACAGCTACGGTCAAGTAATTAATAACATAAAAAAAAATATTCTGATGAAATGAAAAGGTGTAATAAAGTAGCAACATTTTTTGATGACACTTAAAATTGACATAATACATATTAATAAAATAAATTGCTTCTACAATTTCTTAAAAAAATTTTACACCTTAATTAATGTCATCATCATACCATCAACAGTATATATTTATTATTTACATATCTGGACAGATAATTTGAAACGGTATAAATTAAAGATCGAAATATATTTGGAATATAGAACTTAAATTTAATATTTTTTCATATTAAATAGAACTGTCAAAAAATGTTTTCAATTTTATTCCTTTTTATAGAATATGTCTTATGCTTCAACAAGACATACTTTGAGAAAATAAATTTCAACAAATTCTCAGTATCAATTTTCTATTTGGGACAACATTTCTAGATCTTTGAATAATATCCTCACAATTCAATTTCAGATAAACTGCAACTTCAAATACACAAATTGTTCCACAAACTCAAGTCCTTAACAGCAGCACATTTTCTTAAATCTTTAACTTTGCCTTGGTAATATATAATCGATGTGTATAAAGTTCCTTCGACGTTTTGAAATATTAAAATAAAACATCTAACCCTAAATTGAATTTCAATTTTTTATTTGTAAATAAACAAATATGATATTCCAAAGCGCCCTGGGTACTTTAAAATAAATTGATTCATATTTTCTCACGTTATTAACGTGAGCCATGTCTATGGCACGTCGAAATTAATTGGTTCACTATATTTCCATTAACTAACATCGTTTGCATCGAGAATTTCAGAGGGGTAATAATGAATTGTATTTTTTGTAGCTTCAGTTATCGTATTACATGCGGTTTCAAAGGAAAATCCAACAATTTCTTTCATCTGAGAACTTTTTTAAACCATGCTTTATAAAACGATGTATTTTTTAAAAATTTTTTTTGTTTACTTTTTCAATTTATCCATAACTGTATACATATGCATATCTATGTACATTTTTACATAAATAAATACAATACATACATACATAAATTGACATTGTACATCCAAATCTTTGTATACGGCAAATAAACAAAATTCCATTTTAGCAATTAATTAGAATTAAATTTTAATATGTAATAAAACTAAATTTTCCGAAAAATATTTTTCAATTATTAAATTTATTATTACATATTATAAAAATACAAAACAGAAAAAAACAGTTTAAATCGCGTTTTAAAATTCTTTTAAATCAAAATTTTTGTATGTATATAACTATTTGCATGCGCAACGGCGATATATATTATATACATATATAAATATATATGTAGATAATAAATATATACAAGTGCTGTTAATAATGTAAATAAAAGAAAAAGAAACAAAAATAAGGTTAAAAAAAAATTAAAAAAGTTGTTAACATTATGTATACATTTTTATATAAAATGTTTACTATAATATAACATAACTTAACATAACATAACATACCTAACATATTATATTTTGACATACATATATAGCAGATTAACACAAGTAAAAAGGAATTGATAACTTTCCGAAAATATCCGAATAAAAATGAGAAAAATCAGAAAACTTTTTTGTTTACTTCTTCTCACCTAATTGTGTTGAAATTCCATGTGAGTTTAAAATAATTTGAAGAACTGGAAACCTAATCATGTATTATAAATTTTATGGTGTTACAAAAGTTATTTCTATTTTAGTTAAATGCAAAATTTTATTTTAAAAATCACTTCACGGGATGTGAAATTAAAATCAATAAATTAAAACTGATACACACTAAAGATATTACTCTAGGGGTATGGGAAAATTTTACAAAAATTTATAAACAAGAAAATTTAAGAAACTTAATTAATGTTAGGGTGATATTTTTAAAGACCTATACGGCACTTTTATTAATAATATAAAAGTCTAATATGTATCTATCCTATGACTATGTTGATAATAGGCTGTGCGAAACTACGCCCCACAAATTATGGCCCAAAAAAAAAAATGGAAAAAAGGCCTCAAAATTTGTATGGGATTTGGGGTAATTTTTCAAATGAAAATAGGGCCCCAATTTGCAGCAATTTTGAGGACTTAATTCATAATGAATAAAATAAAGCTAAATTGGTATCTTTTTTTATGATTCGCTAAATAATAGTAATCAAAAGTATTAGTATTGGCTCTATGAAATAGTGTCGTAGGATATAATGTCGCAATCAAAAATGAAATAATGTCGTTTACATTTAAAACAAAATACCATTTAGTCTTTTTAATTCATTTTTTATTTTTAATTCATTTTATTTTTTTTTTTGTAGATGTTGTTTTTCTTTAAAAAGCATGTCAAAATTTCAAAACACGTGCTTTTTCAAAAAAAAAATCTTAACACAAAAAAAATTGTATACTCAATTTTGAATCTGTTAAAATAGTTGAGTCATGCGCATTTATGAAAAAATAAAATCTCCAGATGACTGTTATAAAGAGAAAAATATTTATGTATAGGTAAATGTTTTAAAATAAATAATGTATCCTAAAATCAAATATTGAAATGGAAAGTAAAGAAAAATATACAAATGATAACAGTTTTTATTTTGATTAAAGTCCTGGGATCCTATTAAACAAATAAGTGAAATATTTTTATCACTAAATGACAGGAACACTTTTGAGAAGAGTTTGTTTACTATAAATATGATTTTAAAATTTTATATACTTAATTTGAAATTTTGTAAAATATTTTTTTTGTTTTTTTTGTTTTTTTTAAAGGATATTCGTAATAATTTGTAAACAAAATTTTAACTTAATTTTAATTTAACAGAATTATTTTGTTAATACTAATGACTATTTTTAAATGTTTTTTATATATGTATGTATGTTGAATGATATAAATTGTATTGTTTACGTGTACATATATATGTACATTTCACCACAAATGAATTTTATATATTTTAATAAGATTTTAGTTTATTTTTTTTTTTAATTTGTATTTACATCCAAAAATCGCAAAGAACAAATTTAAACTTACATATACGTAGAAATTATGTACTTTGTCCGAATTGCATTGGAACGAATGCATAATACTGAGCTTAAACTTAAATTTCAGTTTTTCAAACAAAATCTATACACCGTAACTCGCAGTTTTTGTTTCAAAATGTGAGATTTGTGTTCTAGGTTCTAGCTTAGTTTTATTCCATAGACTCATCAAGAAGAATAAATGTTCAAAAGAACAGCATACAAATTTAACCTGAAATAGTTTCAATTAGGCAATTTGCGATATATTCTCAACTCGTTAAAATCTGATTATAAGTATAATTTTGGTTCGTTCTATATTCACGTTAATTTATCTTAAGATATTTTTTATTTAAATATATACGAGTATTATATATACTTGTACAACATTTTTCTAAATATATACCAAACTTTAATATTATATTAAATTTATATTAAAAATAATAATCTTTTATTCTTTCAAAGAATTTAAAATGTTTTAAAAAAAAACAAAAACAACTTACAAAGAATTTTAAATAGTTTTTTTCCACGTCACATACATATATCATATTATTCATACCATTTAACAAATTTTTAAATTCAATATTATTTATGATTAGATTAATTCTAAAAAAAAATAATTAATTCTTGAGGCCACATAAGCTCACTGCTCTTTAACGCTATATAAATATCCCTGATTCTTGCCGGGAGACAATTAATAGTCATACATATACAGCCTATATCTGTTTATTTTTATTTTTAATATTTTTACTTCTGTGAGTTATAAGTATATGGTATCACAATATTTATCTTGGAAAAAAAATCTTTAATGTAGATAAAATCTTAAATTTTTTTTTATTTTTAAAACCTTTTTAGAACAAAATCTTGAAAGAACAAAATGCTTCAATGAGAAAATTTATAATGATATCTTGCAATCAAATACTTTTTTCAAAATTTTATGAAATATTGAAGTAATATACTTTATATCAAAACCAAAATATCTAAATTACAAAAAGATTAAAAAAATAATTAGGAGGGAACTTAGAGTATAGGTTTCGAAATCAAGGTTTCAATTAATTGATTAGAGAGATTTTGAGGTCGGCCACCCCTATTATTTTAAATGCTTTGTTATTCAAATACATATATGTAGATAAATAAATAACTAGAAGCGATCTTAGAGTAGGTTTTGAAATCAGGGTTTCAATCTTTAATTTAGAGGAGTTATAATGCCACCCTTAATTCCCACTATTATATTGAATGATTTGATTGACCATTTAAATTATAGGTGGGATTTATAGAGCCGGTTTCTAATTCAGGGTTCAAATCATTTGTTTATCAGGGCGGTAGTGCCCATTATTTTAAATCCTTTATCATTGGAATATATATGTAAAAAAGGAGTTGACTACAAATTCATTTTATAATTAAAGAAATTCAATTCAAGCTTTTTTTTTACTTAGAGATTTTGTTCCAAAAGTTTTTGCCAAAATTTTTTTTTCAAGATTTTATCAAAAAAAGATTTTGGTTTTGATATTAAAATTTTAAGCGTTTTTTTAATTGTATTTGCATAATAATTTTGTTTTTTAAGAAAACATTTCATTATAAAGCATATAATTAAGTATACTTATGATAGAACTAATCTAAAAAAAAAAAAAAGTTCTTTATTGTTTTTCTAATATGAATTATTAATAGAATATTTGAATTTAATACGATTTTTCTTTAAATTCTTTCATAATAAAAGAACTTTTTACATTATTTAAGAAAAAAAAAAAACAAGATATTTTATAATATTGAAACTACTATAAAAATTTTGATTGCATTAATACAATATATTTTTTTTTTTTTCTTTTATTTGCATTTTAGTATAATAGAATATAATGAAAATTCAATTTTAGTGGTTAAAAAGTCAATGTATTCAACTATTTCTTAAAGGTGTATGCCAAAACGAGAAGAAATAAAAAGTAAAATTCATAATCCAATTCTTTATGAATGAATGGGAACAGAATGAAAATCCACAGTTGATAAGAAATTCAATTATAATTTTCCAAAGATTTGTGGATGCCTAAAGCTTTTTTGTTTTTTTTGTTTTTTTTTATTTTGTATCCGCTCTCACCTTACGATTATTATCATAAAATAATAATATAATAACAAAAAGAATGGAATAAAAAAGAACTCAATTTTTTAAATATTCGTTTAAAAATTGAAAAAAAAAAACACCCGTTTTTCAATTATCTTAAGAAATTTAAGAAAAACTAAAATTGAAAAAAAAAAAAAAAACTAATTTGGGGTTTTTTTCCGCCCCACTCTTTTATGGCACATTAGAATTTCATTTACTAAAAATGAATATTCAAAAATTTATTAAATAGTTAAAGCATTGAACAATTTTAAAAACCGCAATTTTCCAACCTCAACATCCCCTATACTACTATATCCTGTTCACTATAGTGAAATATAAAAATGAAGAAAATAAAAAGGAGAAGTGAGGTAACCATTTATATTGGATTTTTATAACGGTATACGGGACATTTTAGATTTTTTTAATTCTTAATTTATCATTTATCTGTAGAGTTTTTCTGTATAAAGAAATTATTTTTCTTTATGGTTGTCACAAATTTATCTGTTGTTTATCTGTTTCATATGAATTTTTCAAATTTTAAATTTCCATAAAATCCTTTTAATCGGAGCAATATGTCAATATATACAATTTACACCTCAACGTAATGTCTGATAAACAATTATGTACATTAAAAAAATCTGATATAAATCTGTGAGTTATAAGTATGAGATCGCAACATTATCTCTAAAAAAACATAATCTTAAATGGACAAAATCTGCAAAAAAATAAATCTTTGAATGAAAAAATCTAAATTTTTTATACTACTTTTTAAAATTTTTTTTTCAAAATTGCTGCAGTGCCTCTTTATATCTAAATTACAAAATGGTTCGTTAAGGTAAAATTCAAAGATACGAAAATATAACAAAAAGTGCTTTGTTGTTGAAATATTTATGTAAAAAAAAATAATTAGCAGGGATTTAAGAGTTGGTTACAAAATTAAGGTTTTAATCATTTGTTTAGATGCATTTTTAGGAAAAGCTTTGTTGTTCAAATATGTATGTAAAAAAATAATTAGAAAGGACTTTATTTAGTTGGTTGCAAAATCAAAATTTCAATAAATTGTTTAACCGCGCTCTTGGACATGATCCAATAGAATTTAAAATGTTTGATTATTGAAATATGTATTTATAAAAAAATAACTAAGACGGATTTAAGTAATAACTAAGAGGAACATCAAGATTATATGTTTTTTTTCCAAAATACATACAAATATATCAACATACGATTCTGAACTGGGAAATATATAATTGCTCGGAATTGTTTCTTTTTTTGGTAGATAATAAATTTTTAAAATCTTTAAAAGACTTCAGAATTATAAATTATGAATTTTTTATAATATTTTTTAAAATTAAATTTAGGTGTGTACTGTACCATAATTTATAATTAGAAAATTATATGGTCTCTTTCAGTAAAATACAGTAATTTTTTCTTTAAATTTTTATGCATCATAATTTAGAGCTTAGTTTATTTTATAAAAAGATAAAAATATTAGCGACAATATGATATTAAAACGCATGGAACCAATATCGTTAAAATAATTTTAGTTGCTTTAAAAGGAAATTTTGAAATCTGATGGTATTCTGGTATATTATGGCCAAAACACATACATTTTCCCTAGAGGTTTTATTCATTCTATTTTATAGAACTTAAGAGTTAAATATTATCTTAACTTTATACCTTGTAACTTGTTATAATATTTTATAAATGAAAAATAAGAGGAATTATTTAAAAACTGTTCCAAAATTTAATAAGAAGAGAAGAAACTGGTGGTTTTTACATAGAATAATAATATTGGGAATACAGTCTAACAAAAAAGAAGTGAACATGTTAAAATATTTATAGGGTACACATTGTATACATTATAAAAATAAAAAAGATGGCAATATAATATTAATACAATATATTTTATCTTAATAAGTTTAGCGCGATCACAGTATAAATTACAAGGGATATTTTCATGCTAAGAAATTAACTGAGAACTCAAGACATTTTTTTGTGTACTTTTTAAAGTAAAAGAATTTTTATCCGACTTTTGTTTTCTTATATATTTTCAACTCTGATGTTTTTAGGGTATAGATGCAAAGTGAATGCAAAAAAATTTAAATTTTTATCCTAAAATTGTATAGACGCCTAGAGCTACATATAAAAATTAATTTACATGAATATATACTTTCGTTTAGAGCTCGTGTCTGGTTTTCTTTTAACTTATAGATAATTTGTGTTGTATATAATAAATTTTTGTCAAGATTCCGGTTGGGGGAAATGTTTAAAAAATGGGTCTAACGGTAGTTTAAAAATTTCAACAGTAAGTTTACTTATATGTGAAATTTTTCTTTTATATGATACCTGATGATACACAAAAAAAATCTTAAAATCTTCTTTCTATAATAATTAATACACATTTGCTAGAAATTGTCTAACTACTTTTACTATACACAGCGGCATTAAAGGAAAATCAAATTACACAAGAAAAAAAATAAGTCATACATTTTTTTATCCTAGTCATATTTAATGGTATTTTGTTATAGGCTCTTTCAACGGTCCGACTTATCTTAATTGCTATCATTTTCGTATTTAAATAAACATACTGTTTTGCCTTTGCCCAAGAATTTCTTGAATATTAATTTACCTAACTAAAAACTTCACTAACAATATCTAACCAATGGTATAGTTGTTAAATTGTCGACCTGTTTATCCAACCTGTATTCAAATCTCGGTCAGATCATATTCAATGGTAGCAATTAATTTATAACGTAATTGTTATACTGGTATCATATATTCTTTCTATATCATAATTATAAAAAAAAATTAATAAATTATTCTTGTATATACAATAGCTACTAACTACTAAAAAATATACTACTAACTTGATGCCTGAAAATGGACTTCTGATTACGTATAAATTAATGTATAGCCAAATTTATATTGATCCCGCAGATACGACTGGCTCCACGAAAACTGGTGAAATATCCCAGAAGATACGGCTCCCTGTTACTATTATTTTTATTTTTTTTCTAATTATATATGTATAAGGCAAAATTTCATGAAATGCTCCCTTATAGGTCATACATTTTACATGATTGTATTATTTATTTCAGAAATGTTAGTTAATATGTTAATAAATGATGCTAAAGTTTGTTAGTTCAGTTACATAATAATATCATAGTTAAACATTTCGACGATTCATTCATTTTTTTTATATACGGTTTCAGTTACGGCTCTTAACTGACATTAATATCAAACACATTATTAATGCTTCACATATATATAACTTTTCCTAAATTTTAAGATAGTGATCGGCCTAATTTTTTATTCCAAAATGGAGTTAACATCTCTTTTACTTGAATAAAATGTAAATAGTTACGTATAAAAATTAGAAAATACTAGAGGTTTTTCTAGTCAGTTGAAAATTAGTGAAAATTTTGTCAGGTTAATTTCCCCCCCCGACAGTTTTTAAAAATTTTGATACTTTTGGTTTTTCTTTGCCTTTACTGTGTTTCCAACTTTTTGCCACAGTCAAATAATTGAGGAAGTTTTTATTCTATTTTTCTAAATTAAATATTAATTTATCGATCATTTCAAAAAATATCTCAGTAAAGTTAAATTTTTGTGTGATTAGTTAAGCATTTCATTTTTGATGTGATCGAAATTGTAAAATAACATTGTATTCGTCGTGACATAATTGTGTTTGGATTCATAAATTTGTATCACACGTTTAAATTTAAATAAACACATTGTGTCACACGTTAAATTTTTTTTTTACATTTTTGATGTCACGGTTAAAATCCCTCCAAGATCTTATTACTAAAAAAATTTCGACTAATTTTAATTACTCCATTTTCGATGTTATGATTCTAAGTGGGCAGTAAGAAAAAAAAAAAAGTTACATCATTTTATCGTTAACATCTTTAAATTGTTTTAAATTATTCTATTTTAAATAAAACAAATAATTTTTTTTCTTTTAAATATCATTTAAATTTTATATTTTAAATAAATCTATGTTTAAATATAAGATTTTTTCTTCAGTTTATTTTTTTATTTTTTTTTTTTTTAATTTGATTTTATACAATTTATTTTAAATTTTTTTTTTTTTTTTTTGTTTTTCGATTTTTTTTTTTTTTTTATTTATTTATTTATTTTAAAACAATTACATGAAACTATTTTTTTTTTTTTTTTATCCATTTTGTAATAAATTCAGAATTAAATATTTTCTAAAGTTGATTATAATTACAAAATAAAAAAAAAAAATAGTTAAATTCGAAAAAAAAAAAAAAAAATGAAATTTATGTGGTATAAATGAATAATGATGAATTTAAAAAAAAAAAAGAATCATTCATTAAGTTTTGTTTTTTTTTTAATTTTTTTTTTTTGTTTTTTTAATATTTTTTATATATATTTCTATTCATACAACTATTTTTTTTTCTCTTTAAATTAAAAACTCAAAGAAAAATAAACAAAAGAATAAAAATGCAAAATATAAAAATTTGTTTTTATAAATTTCTATTTTTTTTTTTTTTTTTTTTTTAAATATAAGTTTTTTTTTTTTCTTTGTTTCTATTACATACATTAACATTTTGTCTTTGTTTACGTTTCATTGTTTTAATTTTGTTGTCTTCAATTTTAAATAAAATTATATTAGAATTTTTCTAAATAATTTTTATAACATTTTTCGATAGTCAATAAAAAAAATTATTCAATACTGAAATTTTCATTTACATAATTTACTCTTTTTTAAACTGGGGAAAATAAATTGAAAAGTAAACAAAACTGAGTTAAATGAAAATAGAATTTCTTAAATTGGCCAATTATGTATTTTATTTTGAGATATATTAATATTTTTGCTTTTAAATTTATAATAGTTATCATTATTATTATTATTTTTATTTAGTTATCATTTGGAAAAACAACAAACGAAACCATTCAGTAAAAATATATATATATTTTTTTTTTTGATTGAGATTTGATAATTTGACCAAACAATCCTAAACAGTATCTATAATCTCTTTTTACTCAAAAAGAAAATACATCAAATTAAAATTAATAAAAAAAAATTTAGTCCTTGATTTTAATAGGTGTAAAAAATAGATTCCGTAATAAAGATAAAAGATTTTCTTTTGAACTTACAATGAAACGAATATCATTTTTTTTGTTGATTTTTTGAAGTGAAATTTGAAAATAATTTAAAACTACATTAATCTATTTATGATTATTATGTTTATACTTAATTTTTTGTTTTTTTAATTTTTCTATGATTAAAGACGAAATTCTTTTTTTTTTTTTTTTTTTTTGTTTCATTTTAGTTTTATTTATTTTACACATTTACGGAACATTTCTTTTTTTTTTCATTTATTTCGTATTGAAAATAAAAATTTTTAACATTTTAGTTTGTTTTTTTTGTTTTTTAATCAATTCTTTTTCGTGTTTAAAAAAATTTTTCATGAACTTAAGTGTTTTTTTTTTTTTTTATTTTTTTTATTTTTATGTAATATATGGTTAATTATAATATTGACTGGTATAAATGTATGTGTGTGTAGTTCGTTATAACTTCTTTATTTTAAAATATAGTTTTTAATATGTTTTGAATTGAATTGTAATGATGGAAAATTGATTTTAAAAAAAAAAAAAAAATGTACAAATATTACACATAAATGTAATTAATATTTTTTTTTTTAATTAGAAAAAATTATGATAAATTTTTTTAGCAAAAAAAAAAAAAAAAATTAAAAACGCAAATCTTCAGCCAAATTTAAGAAAAAAAAAAACAACAATATATTGCTGTATGTACTATACGTAAATATATATATATATATTATAAAATTAAAATTAATTTTTATGCCAAATAAACATAAACTTTTCTATCTTCCGGCGTTCTTGCTAAATATTCTCTTTCAATAAGGCCTTCTATTCGCTTTTTAATAAATACGGGAGATGGTAAAAATCGAGATTTTAATTGTGATGTTACATCTGATACAAGTAAATTATGCTAAAAAAAAAATAAAGAAAATTTTTTTTAAGAATGTATATATTTACATTTAAGTTAAAAAAAAAAAAAAAAAAAGAAGTTTTTCTTACCGTCATACGCTTTCTTGCTTTCATTATCCTAACAATAGCTGCTTCAATTTCATGTTTACGATCCTCATCAACTTTACCGCGTGTCTCTCGGCGTTCAGGCTCCGAATCACCTTTTGCAGCAACTGTTTGTATTTTAACTCTATAGACAAAAATAGTTTTTTGTTTTAAAATATTATTTATAGAAATAATTTTTAATATTCAGTTTCATTACCTATGGAATTTTGATACGAAAGCATCATTAATATGAAATTCATTTGTTGGTTCAATATCTTTTGTTTTAGGATTTCTAACCAATAATCTCTGAGCTGGTTTACCCATTGACAATGATTGTAAAGCCCTAATTAATTCACGTTCAGGTATATCGGTTTCCTGTTGAATTTCATCGTATGACAAACGTTCTCTATTATTAAAAAGCATTAGAACACACATCTAAAATTACAAAAAAAAATGGATTAAAATAAGTTGAAAAAGGATAAAATAGAAAGGTTTTAAAATACTTGATAGGTAGAAGTTTGTAACACATGCTTCCTTGTTGTTGTTGGACATTCGTTACCAGCCGATGTACAACTCGAACTACTTGGACCATCCTTTTCTTTATCTATATCCCCTTTTGATGTCCCATAGAATACTGCATTTATATATGCTGTACCTGTTACATTTGAATAATAAAATTTATTTTTTTTTGTTATATTTATTTATATTTATATTTATATTGAAGAATTATTTCTAATTATTTTACCCATTTGAGGCTGTAATGTCAATTGACGTCCTGAATGTTTATCTAAATAAAATTTCTTAAATATTTCAAATGCAGTTCTCGGCGCGTGTGGTATATTGCAATTTGGTGTAACTGTCTAATAAGTTTATATAAAAAATTAATTATAAAAAAATTACGCCAAAAAGATGTTTAATGTATACGTACCTGTGTTGGCCAAAAGCCAGTTGTTAATATTCTAACTGTTAATTCTACACCAGATAACGCAATCTTATGAGTATTTACATAATTCTTAAATTCCTCCATAATGGTATTCGAAACTGACATATCTTTAAACATTCCTTCTAGTTTTGAGGTAAATTGACAACCGCATTCAGTCTTGAAATTTTTTTTTAAATTATTATATATAAAAAACAAAACTACCTTCATTGAAAAGCAAAATAATATTAACCTTTAATTTAGATATCATGTTCTTTTCAAAATCATCTGAGACTGATTTATTTAATAGAAGTCGTTTTGCCAGATGTGTTTTATAATAACGCTCGAATACATCCTTTTCTAATAAAAATCTGAATAGTACCATTGTTTTATCTAATATCAACTCAATTTCTTGTTCGCTCATCTAAAATTATAAAAATAAATATTAATAATATTAATTAAATAAAATTAAGATAAAATAAAAATTAAAAGAATTGATAACAATCAAAAGTAAAAAAAACTTGGAACAATAATAAGCGAATAGTACAAAAGCAATTCAGACTTGAGAACTATACATATTTTTAATATATAGTGTGTACACACCATTTTTATCCTTAATATGTTCTTATAGTCAAATTTATTTTGAATTTTTTTTTTTTTTTTTTATCTGTATAGTACAAAACCATAAGTCCATAAAGAAGTCAATTGAATGTTAATATTTTGAAGACTTTTGTAGATATCTTATAATACTTTTAATATTAGTTAAGGAATCAAAAACTTGGATTCTATGTAATATAATAAAATAAGTAAAATAAAGCTTAAGCAGGAAATGTTAAAAATGAATTTCACAAATAAAAGGAACAATACCATTACTCTTGTACTATAAGTTTCATTATTTAGAATAAAATCATGAGTAGACCACTTCACATTAGAATTTTCATTGATCAAAAAATTAAAAAATAAGTAAAAACAAAATTAATCATCAAAAAAATTTAATATTTGTTTATCATCTAACAATAAAATAGTATTTTTATTTTTATAAATCAGAATATTGTATCTTACCCCTTTGCCACCTTTTTTTAATTTATCATCAATAAATAGTGATAAATATTCTGGTGATTTGCTATTTAAATTAAGAAAATGTTCAAAATCTGAAGATATCATATTTTTAAATATTCGATCGCTATTAAATGAATGACATAGAAAATGATCGAAACGATCTTTTAAATCCAACAAATTTTGTACAAATGTTATTGGATTTGTACCGTTTTCTTCTTCTTTAACTAAAAGTTTTCCTTGTTCGCGTAAATAACTTGATACAGCATCAACAATTGTCTTTAATCCATCTTCTTTCAAACGTGAAAATAATTTATACATACATGCTAAATCCTCTGTTTTTGAATTTTTAATCATATAAACAACTCCTGAATTTTCCATTTCAACAATTGAACGCATATGCTTTTTAATTAATTCATCTTCAACTACTTTAACTATACGAGGTTCTGTGTCTTTATCCAAATAGAGAGCAGCACGAGCTGATTCTTCTTGAATGCGGGACTAAAAACAAGCACATATAATTATTTACAAAAACAAATTATATTTTTATTTAATTACCTCTACTTTTTTGATATAAACACTAGCATTATTTTCAGCTAAAAATTTTTGTGATTCTATTTTATAAAATGATGCTGATTGAGCTAAAAATGGTCGCTCAAAATCTTCTTCATATACTGTTCTTGTATTAATACCCAAAGACATTAACATTTGACACGCATTTTTGATTGCCAAATAATTAATAACTTCACCATTACGTTCAGCCATTACCATACCTAATAATGTTTCACGTAAATGTTCTTGTATTGGTCTATGTCTAACTATTTGTTCTTTAAATATTATTAAACCCAAATTATAAACATTTTCAACTTCATTTTGTTGCACATATACACGATCCATATACATTAAAATATCACGAATCATAACCATTGATGTTTGGTGGTCATTCCATGCTTGATTTAATTTTGGCAAAAAATTATTTCTTAACGATTCGAGAACATCTTGTCTAACTTTATTTACTAAATGATCTGTTACAACATCACGTAATCCAACATATAATCGATTACCATGTTTATGTAATACCATTGTATAGGCATTTCTATAAAGTTCTTCAAATGATAAGCCAGAATTGTTTTTTTTTTGAATTTCTTGAATTGCATTTTTTAGAGAAGCCCATATTGTTTCTACATATTTTTCATCCATAGAAGTCTAAAATAAAATATTTTATTTAATAACTAATTTAAAAAAAAAATTAATAAATGAAATAATGAAAAAATTGCAGATATAGACAGAATCAATATAAGTTTTAAAAATGACACTAAATTGTTCCTGTAAAAATTATGACTTATAAGAAATTATTTTCAAAATTATAAACTAAATTAACAAAAAAAAAAAAAAAAACAATCGAACATTATATTTACAGTTGTATTAACATTTTTATATTTGGATGCCCATAGTGGATATTTTTTATAAATTTCTTGAATTTTTTCTCTTAATTCTATTGACGAATTTCCATTTGATGTTGAAGAATTATTAAATGATTCGAAAGAGTCTTGTTGAAGTACACGCTGGGGATTTTTATATGTTGTATTACGATTTCTTAAAAGTGTTGAATTTGGTCTGGACATAATTTATGCGTTTTAATTCTTTGCTTTATATTTTTTATAAAACTTATCGATGATCTCCGTCCCTTAATTCTTGCTCGGCTTACAGATGATAAAAATTGTAGATGGTGGTCTTTCATTGTTTGTTCATTTGGTTTTTAAATTTTTCTTAAACTTTTCTAATTATTATTTTATTTTGATTAAAAATTTTCAAATAAATTACTTGAAAAATACATAAGAATATAAAAAGAAAATTGTTTGTAATATTAAAAAATACAAAACTCGAAATTTTTTTGTACTTTTTAATTTTTTGATTAATTTTTCTTTTTTAATTTAAAATTTTTGATTGATATTTTATAAAAAGAATGAATTAAAAAAAAAAATAAAAGTTAAAAATTATGTTGTATTTAAAGTGTAAGGTAATATTTTGTTAAATTAATTAATACCTTATTTTAAAAATACAATTTATAAAGAATAATAATTAAATAAATTTTAGACCATTTTCTAAAAACAAAGTAAAGTTGTGTAATTTGATGTGATCATCACAAAATACCAACCATGTACAATAAACGACTTAGCAGTCTTTTTTATTTAAGTAATATTTGCCATTATGTAATGTTTCGATTTTTCCTAATATCTAAAAATAAACAAATTTTTACGTTTGTGGTTTGCGTAATTGCGTTAATACTATTACAGTTTGGTCTAATGTGCATCAAAAGGTAAAAAGGAAATATTTTGTATACAATATAAATGAAACAAATCTTAACCAGTTTACTATGATCATTTTGCAGTGATCTATTATAGTTAAATTGGTAAAAATTCTTAGTAGTATTTTAAGATTGTAGAAAGAAACAAATATTTTATTCAATATCATAATTTAAACAGCATTCAACGGTACATATTACGTTACAAAATTAATAACAAATAAAATACAAATCAAACTATTTATTGTTTAAGAACTCTTATTTTGTAAGAAATACATCTTTTTTAAATTTTGTTTTAATTGTTTATTTTAATAGTTATTTGCTAGAAGCTTTTCATATTAAGTCTTAGAATTATTTTTCTACCAGGTGTAATATTTTAACAAACTGTATTTTTAGGCAGTATCACTAACAGCATTTCTTTAAAATCATAAAACTAATTCGTTTAAATTTGCTGATTACTGCATAGTAATTCCTATTAGTTACGGGTGGGAAATATTTTAATCTACATAAATGACTAAGATTACATTTAGGTTTCTTTTCGTATCAAATTAGTCCTATTTTTTCCATTTTTTTTTAAATAATTAGTCAATCAATCACAAATTACAGTTAAATATGAAATTCGAAATTAACATTAAGGATTAAGAAATGAAGATACAAATTTAAAGATGACATATTCAAAAATAAAGATATATAAATTTAATAAAACAAAAATGTCGATAGTATGAAAACATAGACAGAACTAAAGATTAAAAAAATGAATCCTACTAATCGAAAAGGCTTAACGATATTAAATTAAATATTTCATACAATTTCATGGAACTTTCTATATAAATATGTAAATTGACATGATAAAATTATATGTAAACGTAAAATGATTAAAAGTTCGCAAGGATAATTTTTTGGGAAGACAAATCTAAACATAACGTAATATTTACTTTTTTTCTAATCTAAACATAACGTATTATTTACTTTTTTTCCTTTTAGATCAATTTTGATCCTTAAACCAAAAAATTAAAGAACTAATCTTTCAGTTATGTTCAATTATTACACGTTCAGTATTCGTCAAAATAAAATTATCAAATGCTTTAGAAGCTTTTCTTAAATAAATATTATTATAATGTTAAATAAATTTGAATAAACAAAAAATATGTATTACTTATGATGAAATATTGATTTCCAATTTGATGTTTTTTTCGAATAAATTTATTCTATTTTCAGTACCTATCAGGCAAAACTGTTTAACAACTTTCGAAAGAACAAACAAAGTTTCATATTATAAGTTTATTAAACAACTAAGTAAAAAAAATTTAAAACGTTGGATAAAAGTAATAAGAAAACGTATTTAAATGGCCAAAGAGTGTAAGATGTACAAGAATTAATCAATTATAACAATGATTATATTTAATCGCATATAAAAAGTATTAAAAAATAATTAAAAGTATTAATTTTTAAAATTGTATATTATTGTACAATTTTATTATAATGTAAACTGTAATAAAATAATTATAATGAAATATCACATAAAAACGTTTGTTTAAATTGAAGTTTCATTAAATTCTTTTCAAATTCAAATTTGCCAAAAATTATATATATACATATCTTATATATGTATATATTTCAAACTCATTATCTAAACATAGCTTTTTAAGTTTTTGATTATACCTTAGATATTTTTAAATCAACATTATTATCAACATTATTAAAGTATGTATAATTAATTAACGATTTAAAACGAATTTATTATAAATGTGATATATATCATACTTAGTAACAATGCTATATAGGCTTTGGGTAATATTAGCAATATAATATATATATATATATATATAAATAAAAATTTCTTTTTAACAACGGAAATTAAATTCAAACTTAAGAAGTTTCTTTTCTGAATGGATTATTAAATAAAACCACTAAAGTTATCATATAAATATAAATTTCGCTTTACAGTGTTCAAATCTGTTGTAATGCTAAACAATGCTTTTTTAATTTAAAAAACTAAAAATACTTACCGGAAATGCACGTATTCTCATTTTCCCATCTTTTTTAGGGGCTGGACCTCTCATATTCATTTCGTAAATATTATTTTTTTATATTTTTTGATTTGATGTAAATAAATTAATCTTAATATAGAAAAAAATACACTTTTAAAAATATTTCCAGCTTTGTTTTTTAAGGTTTTTTGCTTTTTATTTAGTTTTTTTTTTATTGTTTGCTTAAATCAAAAATTCAATTTTCATTAAATTCTAAACGATTTTTCTTTGAATATTTTCGTTATGTGCTAAATATACCTAAAAAAATTAAAAAATCATTTATTAATAATATACTTAATAATCTTATCTATTAATATAAAATAAAGGATACAGAGTGCAAAAATGAAAAATATTTTTCTTTATTAAGATAAAGAGAAATTAACCACATATTAACCAGAGTGTAAAATCATTTTTTATTAATATTAAATTGTAATTAGTATTTTATTATTTGATATAACAATCAAAAATTTTAATTATTCTTAATTTTAAAGTTTAGTATGTACATATACATACTTTACTACTACTAGTTATTTAGTTATTATTACAATATAACTTCAATTGAAAATTGATTGCATTAATTAATTTATGTAAATAATTGATATAAAAGATAATAAAAGAAATTCTCTATTTTTACTTTTTATAATTTTAGGCGAATAAAGAATTTTATTAAATAAATGTTATAAAACAATGCCTTTATTTATAATAAATCAAGTTTTTATCATTTCTTTAAATAAAGGAATATACATAATATTTATTAATTTATTTTGTTTCACGAAAAAGAAAAACAACAAAAATCAAATCAAAAATTAAAATTATTAAATAATAAATATTTGTTGAATGTTTTTTTCTAATTTAAAAAGCATGATTTTAAACTAAGAAGTATCCTTAAACTTGAATCAATTAAATAAATTGAAAAAAATAAAATAATATTTTTTTTTGTTATGTACCATTTTCAATTACAACATCACTTCTGAATTTAGATGTCTCGTCATAAAATTTTTTTCTTTCAAATTTCAATTTTTTTTTTTTGGTTATTTGTCTTTAAAATTTGTACAAATATTTTATTTAATTACAAAATGTTAATTATAATTTGATATTATTAAACAAAAATTAAGAAACAAAAAAAGGAAAATACAACAAAAAATTATTTATTTAGACGAGTTTTTACAATCAAAATAAAAATATTATCCATTTTGTTAAATTTTTTTTACAAAACGTCATGAAAAAATTTTGTCTACGAAAAAAATAAAATGACATTGCACTTTAAATTCTTTTTCAGTTTTTTTTTTTTTTTTAAGGAAAAAAAAGAAATTCTATTTCTCAATATAGCCAAAAAAAAAAAAAAATTAGTTTTATAATTTTATAGGTATTTCTTTTTTTTTTTTTATCAAATAATAACACTGTTTAACTAACTAAAAATTATAATTTTCTCTTTTTTAAAAATTATTGTTATTTTCTATTATTTTATTTATTTATTTTTCTTCACATGTATATAATTTTACTGCACTAATTTTTTTTTTTTCAATTTTTCCATTGAAGAAAATTTTTCTACAATTGATACAAAAACCGACCAACTGACAAATCTGTTTAGGAAATTTTTTTTCAAAGAAAGAAAGAGATAGAACATACATATGACATAAAATGACGATTGACGAGTTGTTAGCGAGAATATTATGAAAGTTAAATGAAATAAAATAATCGATTGTTGTTTTATTACAAAATCTTTGTCAAATTTGTAAGTTGCTAGTTTTGTAAAAAAAAAAAATGTTTATAAATAACGAAATAATGTAAACAATAATAAATGAATTTTTATTAAAAATAAAACATAGAAAGTATTTCATTATCTTAAAATAATTCCTTTCTAATATAAAACTTATAAGTTCCTTCATTCGATATTTTAAAATAATTGTTCTTATTAATTTATTCTTATAAAATTTTAATCGATTTTTTCAACCAATATTAAGTAAAGAACTAAACTTTTTGTTTATAACAAAACAAGTTGATTATCTCTCTTTAGTGTAAATAAAATTGAATTAAAATAATAAAATCATTAAAAATAATTATTTTTATTGGATGATATAACGTTTTGCCCATTTTTAACTTTTATAATTTTTATTTAAAATGTTAATTGATGAACTTTTTTAGGAATTATGCTTTTTAAGAATCCGTAATTGAAATGCTACTTTGCTAAATTGTTATTTTATTTCTTTTTTTTTTTGTTTTTTTTTTTTGTATTTTGTTTTTTGACATTTCTTTTGGCAGTGTTGCTGCGAATGTAAAGTTAAATGAAATGACAGCAAACCATAAGAAACAATAAGATTTTTTTTTCCTATTTTTTTGTTTTAATTTAATTTTATGTTTAGAAATTTCAAAACAAATTCTTTATATAGATCCTTAGAAATTATTTATTATATTTCAGCAATATTTTCAAAATTTTTAGACAATATTTTAAAACTAGTAATAAAAATAAACTTTTTAAACCTAAATTAATATTTTAATATCTACATTTTGTATGTAGTAACTTTTTACAAATTTAATACGACATCCATTAATATATTGGTCGTATACATAATTTTCAAACTTTTTTCTAAGAAAATTTGATAAAATGCTTTAATAATTATTTTATAAATTAATAATCTAATTGATTTTGAAATAATTGCAAAAGATAAACCTTGGAAGAGTATAGGTTCATTGCACTTTAAAATCATACTCAAATTCACAAAAAAAAAAAAAATAGTATTATTTTTATTATTTCCAATTATGTACAATTAAAGTATTCAAATACTACTTAATAAATAAATCATTATCTTTTCAAAAAACAAAAAAAAACACCATTTATTATTAATAAATAACATTTCATTTTTACTCTATGTAATATTTGTTTTAACTTACATATAAATTCGCTTCGTTATTGAATTTCACTTTAATTTACCGCAAGATACAAATTTACTTTACATGATAATCTGGTATTGAAATATTTTTATGACAGGAAAATACTTATTTTTAATTTTAAATATACTATTAATATCGTATTTATTGTTTAAAATTTTCACTTTTTAAATAAAATAAATTCACGAAAAAATCAGTTTGGTTGTTTTACCAAAATGACATTTGTTAGTTAAAAAAACGACATTCGACATCATATTTCTTTTTATTTTTCGCCTACATGAAAAAGTAAAGTACCATACCAAGTTTTAAAATTGGTAAATTATCAAAATGTCAATAATATAGGATTTCCATTTCTTATTAGTTGGTAGACCGTTTTCTTAATATATTTTAATGACATGTAGTTTATAAAATAATTTTTAATTTTTGTCAGCTATACTCGAATTATTTATCAAATATTCCATTTTAATCAATATCAATCACTATTTCTGATAATTAAGTTTTTTTTTTTTATGATTTAAGAGGCAGTTAAAATATATGGCGCCAATGGCGCAGAAATAAACTAATTATTTACATATTGTAAGCAATACTCAAATATTCAATCTAAATATTTAGTATGTGGTTCTAAACTGGTTCTACTAAATATAAATAAACAAGTAAGTTTGAAATTTTATTAAAAATATTTTCTAGTATGGTTTGAACTTTGTCACATATTTTAATTAATACATAAATAGACCCCTTATTGAACGATTATTTTCGAATACTTTTATTTTCCGCAATTAAATTTCTAATTTTTAACAAATTTTTAAGAAAAAAAAATATTTGATTTGAATGAAAAAAGTGCAATATTATTGAATTTGTGATGTAGGTATCATAATATTAATTTTGATGCATACTTCAACAAATAATTTTGTGAATTGCATGAAAATTACTTTGTACATTTATTATAAATTTTAAAAACCTACGCTTAAATTTTATTCTTAAAAAAATTTCAAAAATACATAGATACATACATATGTACTTGTTTTTTATTGGTTTACAATTCAATTCAATTTTTAAAATAAAAATACAAACCATTTTTCATATTATATTAAACATATCTCAATGAAAGCGGCGAATTTTTATTAGAATAATTACGAATACTCATTCCAATAATAGCAAATTTTTATACAATGCACACATTTTTTAGCTTTTATTTTTACAAAATGTACTTTCATACACAATTTGTCTGTAACTCAAAAAACCTCATACAATTTTCACATTCATTCTTTACACAAAACAGAAAAAAACAAAAAAGAAACATAACAAAACAAAAAATATGTAGATAAATACTTAACATTACATGTATGTACATGTATAAATAACTTAACATTACATATAGCTACATGTATAAAAATACATATCTATACTATTCATATCAAACTACATGTATAGCAATAGCGTATATTGTATAGAAACATAAAAAACAAAATAAAACAAAAAATACGTATAGCTAATAGATACCTAACACTACGTAGCTCTATAAATACATTTGTATATCTTTCATATTCAAATTTCAAACTATATATGTATAGCAATAGCATATAGTGTATAGAAACATAAAATTCGGAAAAAAAAGAAAAAAGCAGGAAAACAAAGGCTCATATATTTCGCCAATAAAAATTTCACAAACAATTTACCTAAATAATAAATATCTACATAATTTTGCAATAGACTTAGTTTAATTTAATTAAAAACGTTTTATAAAAATTTTAAAATCATTAAATTTCAATAATAATGTGAAAGAAATCCCCCAATTTTAAGGAGTTGCGAAATATTCTAAATGTTTCAGTAGCTAACTACTGTATCAAATAGGCTATGTTAGTTCAGCTTAATACAAATATGTATATATATAAATTAAATCAAAGATACAGCTAAAAATTTGATAACAGGCTATGGTGTATGCTATGCGGTTACATATTCTATTAAAAATCAAGAGTAACAGTAAAAGTAAAAAAGTATTTTCAGAAATCAAAGGAAGGGTACATTTAACGTTACTATGTTTACATTGGATTCACGCATACTGATGTAAGAGTTTGGTTGGTTGTCATACGTGCTCTTTTGCACATTTAACAAGGAATCATTTTTGCATCAACGAATGCGTTTCGGTTTTTACTCTGAGTAGAATTTATGCGCTTATAGGTTAACTACCACAACACCCGTCACCTACATGCAGACTTATAATATATCTTTACTCTGCTATTTCCAAACGTGTAGAGTTTAATATTAACTTAAACCATGAAAATTAGATTGCAACATTTAAGGCAACATTTTTTGATGAGAAAACATATCCACGAAAATGTTAGAGTGTATATAAGGCAAAAGATACAAAAATGACGTGTGTAAAAGAGAAAACTCTAAAATGTTCAACTGTATATCGTTCAACGATATTTTTATTATGCTGAATATCGTCCATAAATTAGCTGAATATCTTCTATAAATTCTTTCGAGAAGTATTTTATCTGATTTTATCATAGATATATTAACTAATAGATGGGAAGTTAGGTATAGTCGTTTCTTTTCTTCTTATGTGTTTTCCTATCTTAATGTATTCAGTCACAAAAATACATATGCATTTTATAATATGTATACATTTCGTTCACTCAGCTGTTTATATTTATTAAAATAATGTAAGTAAAGCAGTTTTTCATAACCAGTTTTATTCAGAGATTTAAAATTTTTATATTACTTAATAATTGATAAATTTTGTTTTTAAAATTAAAATTGAATATAATTAAGGTTATTCAAAATTTTAACTACTGGTAAAGTAACAAAATAAGTGATAACATTTTTTTAAAAATTAGAAATGAAATTATTTCTCCTTTTAGGAACCTATTTCTGAGGAAACTAAAGCAATGCATACGCACGGTTCACTCAGCTGTTTCTCAAAATTGGCTGAAAATATTTTCTTCACTGCCTATCTATTAGTAATATATCTATGGATTTTACCAACGATATTTCTGAGTATATATTTTTTTCTCCCTCTTTCCCATTGGTAATCGTAATAGATTATATTTTTTTCTCATTCTAAAATTGCCATAATATCCACGAAATTTCTCATGAAAACCAGCCTTCATTTTATTTCAAACAAATAATAGAGTTTTACAAAAAAAAAAAATAATTTTAAGAAGTGTTCTAAGTTAAATTAAACGATTTCGTTTACAATTATTTCGATATCTAAGTTTAAATTTGAAAAAAAAAATGACATTTTCTGACAGTTTTAAAACTTTGTCATTTGTAATACTTCTTTCTCCTCACGAGTAGGATTAAAAAAATTAACTATGTTAACTCGATTCTGGTCTCGATTTCGAAACTATAACTATGACGCCACAGAGTTTATTTCTCTATTACGAATTACTGAATTCCAAAACGACTTTTATCTTTCATAATGTTAGGTATTTCATAGGTTAGGTAAACATGTGTAAGCAGTAAGTAAACACCAGAAAGTAAGAAACGTACCGCACAAAACGGAAATTAGCTTCAAACGACACTTACACATTAATTTACTTATTTATTTCATTCAGATTTAATCAAGAAGTCTCTATTAGATGATACTTGAATTAAAAATTTATCAATTTCAATATTGTTATTTTTTTATTAAATAAGTAAAATTGTAAAACTAGAAATAAAACTAGAATAAGATTATATAAGATTATAAGTACATAAAATAAAACAAAATAAAATATTAATGTAAGTATTGTTTTGAAGTTGCTGTTGAAAAAGAAGAGAAAACAATGATCTATAAAACAATTGGTGCAGATTTTGGAAGTACCAACTACCAATTCCTTAAAGAAAAAGATATAGAAGTATTTTGATAATTATATTTTCGAAAAAATTGCTTTTTCAATTTTCAACATATTTACAACATACCTATATATTATATACAATTTATAAATTTCAAATTCAAATTAATTCTTTCTTTGTATAATGTTAACACCAAAATATATTTTTTTTTTTCAACAAAAATTCCTCGGATAAAAATATGCCATAATAAAAATTTGTAGCATTCAAACGCATGCACCTTATCTGAACGTGCTCTAATTTCGCAAAACTAAAAATTCGCAATAATAAATTGACTGAACATTGAACAACATTGTAATTTTGAACAAATAATGTAAAAACTTATTGAGTATTGTGTATCGAAAAGTAGTGCCTCAGAGCAAACGAACATATCTCCAAAACCAATAAAAATGGAACCTTTAAAATTGGTACGAGAGTGCTCTGTAATGTTTCCTTTATGTTCTTAAAATTTGAGATGAATGGGAGTGGCGGTGAGTTTTATTTTTAAATTAAACCATTTTTTTTTCAAGTATAAAGTGTTATGGGTCAAAAAAATTTTATTTAAGATTAAATCCGCTTGACATTTAATTGTTTATTTAATTAAATTATTTCTGTAACGACTTTTGAAATATCAAGATGGCTAAAAAATTAAGGTAAGTTTTTTGTAAATTAATTCAGCAAAAAAATGTTCTTGCAATAATTTTTTCGGAAATGCATTTGCGATTTGTTCAACGGTCTTGTCATTATATAGGTGGTCTTGGTTCAACACATTTGTCTCATCCTCATGATCTGAAATGTCAAAAAAAAATTTTCGATCATTGACAATGTTTTTTTTCGATGTTTGCCACGCTGTAAATACTGAAATATCAGTCAAATTTCAGTATTTCGATTATTTGTTTTTTTGAGTTTTTTTTGTTGAATAATGAACGAATATAGGCAAGTTTTGATGAATATAAAAAAAAAAAAATTTTTTATTCATTTTTAATTTGTTATAAACTTGAACTTTATTTTCAATTACACAAATAGCGGGCATCACATAATTTATGATCGTAAACGTCAAATAAGACATTGTGTTAACTGTTGCATTGTATAGACAATTTCAATTAGCAATTTAATTTTTTCGATTTTGACGACATCAAATACAACATATATTTTTTATAATGTTAACATTTCCGATGAGACCCATCATGAGCTTGAGAACTATTTAAATGAGTTATTCGACAGTGAAGATGATGCTGAGGATGAAGTTGAAATGAGATTTACCAGACGAAATTTTATCGGTGGATTTTCCTTTATCAATTTTTATGTTTTTTTTTATGAAGGTCTTTTTAAAATGATAAAAGATGAAACCAATTTATATTCATGTTAAAAAAATCCTAGCACTTAAGACACCATTACTGAATTTAATTAAAAAAATTCATTGGAATATGTATGTTATATACTGTTATTGGTTCCAATAATTTCGAACGGTTATGGAATCCTGTAGAGGGAAATGATTTTGTACAAAAAACAATAACAACAAATTTTTTGCCAAAATTAAAAATTCCGTTCACTTTAACAATAATGATATGTTGCCAAGAATCAAGATCCGAATCAAGAATCATGATCGCCTTTTTAAAATCCCTCCATTTCTCAATCAAATTTTAAATAATTTCAAAAAAATTCCTGTTGAAGCAAATCTAGCACTTGATAAACAAATGTGCTCAACGAAAGGTCGATCGTTTTTTAAGCAATATTTACCAAATAAAGCAAAAAAATTGGGTTTTAAATTCTTTGTATTATCTTGAGTTTCCGGTTTTGTACATAATATATGTGCATCCGCATCCGGAAATATGTGCATCCGTTTATTAAGAAATGTTCCAAAACACTAAAATTTCAAGGTTTTGATAATTAATATAAAAGTATCCAATTACAGGTGGAATTAGCTAACAACGGAATATACTCAATTGGAACAGTTGAAAAAAACAGATTAACCTATTTTACAAGGATGCTAAATTATCTAGTGGTGATTTCAAAAAATTAACAACTTCTGTACATAAGATCCCATTATTGGCCGTATTTTAGATGGATAATAAGTCAGTGCATTTGCTTTCAACATTTTGTGGTGTCCACCCTTTACCTTCAATTAGGCGAAAACCTAAAAGTAATGAAGCGAATAAAAATAAATGAGGCGAATAAAAAATCAAACTAAACGATTCCCTTGTCCTCAAATTGTTATAAATTACAATAAGAAATTAGCAATTAAGCAAAGTTATATTATAATAATAATTAATATCAAATGGTATCAAATACCACAATATTAATAGTTTTCTTTTTTTTTCAATTAACTTTTTTAAAATTTTGGAAAACCAATTTTTTTGTATTTAATTTAGATGTTTTTGGACAAATTATTAGGCACATAATATGTAGATGTGTATGTATGAACATATTTTTTTGAAAAGAAATTTCGATTTAATTAAAATATGTAATCCACTTTTACTGATTTCGATTCGAGAAATATATACACGGAATAAATACGTACATACATATTTAGATATTTATCGAATCGGTAGTTTACAGAATTGCTAATCTAATCAGTGAATTAAAAAACAAATTTGCAGTTTTGAAAATACATATGTATGCATGTATATTGTATAGGTATATTGTATGTATATGTATATTGTAAAAGAAAATATTTACAATATACATGTTGAAAGTTTACAAAAATTATTTAACATTTTTTTCTACTAAAGTCATTAATTTCCTTTATTAGATTTATTGAGTAAAAAATTATTTTTTATTTATACTTTTTGTCTACAAAATAATTTTATTAATATTTTTATTTTATGATTGTTAAAAATATTTTATTTTTATTTTTAGTCTATATATTATATTTTATTTATTTATATATTACAAAGCCTATATATACATATGTATTTCGGCATCACTGCCATCATCAGGGTGAAAACAATTTAATACTTTGAAATTTGTTATTACATTCTAACAAAAAATAGTAGGGGTTGTTGTCATCAGGCCTCGAAGCTCTCTTAAATCAATTATTCAAATTCCTATTTGGTTACTTACGAACTATAAAGTCCCATCAAACAGTTTCTTTTATAGATACATAACATATTTTAACACCAAATGGAAAGTTTTGTAAACAAGAGCGTTTTAGGGCGCTTCCAATTTTTTAATATTTTGAAAAATGGGGTTTAATTCCGAAAAAAGAATACCTAATATAATTTTGTTTATTAGAACTAATTTTGTTTTTTTTTAAGAATTTTCTAAAAATTAAATTTTCTTAAATTTTGTTTCTTAAAACACTGTTTTTAGAAGCTTTTTTGTTTTCATTTGGGGGTGTAATTTCCTAGAGAATAATTCCTGGACGAAAAAATTATTACATTGCTTAAGTAGCAAAATTTTTGAAAGTTTAAAGGGCGTCAAATTATCTGGCATAGTGTGGCAGATAGTTTTTACTTTTTTTTTAGTGTCACATAAACGGCGAATAAGGAAATCGATCGTATAAATCGATTTTAGAACAAAAAATTTTAATTTCTTTTCATTTTCAGGACAGAGGGTTGTGTGTTGCATTAATATATTTCTAAATATTATAGAAATTTATTACAAATTGCAATAACAATCATTAACCAACATCACTATCTAGTATGTATTTTGCTTTTTTGATAAACTACTTTTAAATTAGACTATGTAGCTAGTTATTCAATATTAATGTTTAATACAAAAAATGATTCTGATTATTTGTTCTAAATAAGTTCAAAAAACAACATACATAAATACGTACATACATTGTACCTTTTTCTCAAATATTTTCAGTATGTGCTTAATAAATTAATCAAAATACTGAATAAATAACTTTCAATAACTTACACTTTATAATTTTTTATTTTATATTATAATATTATTGGTTTTATGTAATGTTTTATATTCAACAAAAATCTAATTAAGACTGCCTCTAATCTAACAATTTAGTTTTAACTTACGATAAATTTGAATATTGTAATTTTGCTATACATATATGTATGTATGTATATATAATATGTACATATGGCTTTCGCTATTGCCAATTGCCATATTAAATAAAAAATCTTATATTAAATATTAAATCTTATAGCACCTTATATTGTATATGTACATATTTACATGTATATCTTAATTAAAAAATTTTTACCTCTGCAAGATATCTCTGGTTAATTAATAAGTCATGTGCTTAACCATTCGATCATCTAAGAAGTTAGATATACATTTTATTAAATTTTATTAATGCATATGTATATAATATAGGTAGTAAAATTATGTTCATTATATAATGTGTAAATTGACTATTGGAAAACAATTTTTAAATTTCATTATTTTTTAGTAATTTTTATTTTATCCAAAGCCAAAATGAAAAACTTTTCAACTTTTGAACAGATTTAATAATCCAAACCCACTAATAATCTTTTCAATTCAAACTAATTTCAATTAAACGAAAAGTCTAAAATTTTATAATTACATAGTCATTAATTACATTGTTTGAAAAGCAATACACTCTGATCGATATCTAATTACCACGTCTCATCGTAATCCGGCAATTTTAATTTTAGTTCTCGCATCACTGTAGTGTTTATAAAATATGTGATGTAGAACACGTAAACGGTGAACTGAAACATATTGATGATGATGCATTAAAAAACAACAATTACAACAATATAAGATCAAATCACTTGCTACTGAAATTTTTCGGATTCCAAGAATGGTTAGAGAAGCTATTAAAATTATAACAATTCGAAATTTTAAATTAAAAAGAAATAAAAATTGGGGATTAAATTAGTAATAAATAGTGTCTGCTTGAAAACGAACGACGAATATTCTTTGAAAGGTCGCTGCAAAGTTTTATTAAAAAATAAATAAAAAATTCGGTGTTTACGCGGTGAACCCAATATCTACGTTTATTTATTTATTTAATAAAAATAAAATAGACTATATAATTTTAAAATGAAAATAATTTAAAATTCGCGCGCATGTTAATGAATATAAAAATTCGAATTCTATCATTTTTCAAATTTAGTTCGGAAGTTCGGTTTATTATTTTGATTTTAACTTTTTGTGCTGTGTTTTGTGGTAACTCTTTTTCATCTCATCAAATAAATAAAATATTAAAAAATTTTCAATTTCAAATTTCAGCTGTCTAAATTTTTTTTTCTGCAGAAAAATTGTTCTGAACTCTGAAGCGGTGAACTAAGTATATTCATTAAAATTTGTTCATGTATAGCTTTTTTCAACCATTCTTCTTATATCAACTAATTCAGTTGTATAAAAAAAAAACTATTGTTACTAAAAATAAATAGTAAAATGTCACAATCATATCACATCACAATGTTGCTAAATAGTATGTGTATGTGTATGTATGTGTACATACTCCTAAGTTAGAAGATCCTACTCTGTTTTTGTACACACAATTTTTTTACGGCACAATAAACAAATAAATAAAAATCAAATATTTTGTAATTTTTAATTAATGTAAAAATATTTCAGTTAGTAAAAGACTATAATATAATTATTAGCTTTGCGTATCGTGTCGGAAAAATAACGCTTTAATAAATAGCGAGGTAATAACAGCTCAGACTTCAGAGTTTTAAACTCAATTTTTTTTTTAATTTCTCAAGCAGTAATCACTAATAATTAAGTAATCAGTAATCAGTAATCACTAATCAAATTGAAAAATTCATTTAAGATAAAATTTTTTACGGTCCCTCATAAAATTTATCAAATATTTTTCACAAAATACAATTTTAATTCAATTACAAATTCATATAATATGTTTCAGCTTGAAATATCGTATAAAAAACATAAATTTTCTAATAGCAAATGTTAATTTGTAAACAAGTTATTCCTTGCTTTTTTTTTAACATTTAAAAACAATTTTTACTTGGTTTAAATTTTTGATTTGATTGTTTCGTCAGTGTTATTATAAATTAGATTGTGAAAAGTTTAAATTTTTATATCACTTGAGAGAAGGACAAGGTTGTAAAAAAAAAATATAATTTCCCGCAGTTATTAATGTTTCAATTAGTTTCAATTCAACATTTAAAAATATTTAACATTACAGAATTAAAAACTTCTAATTTATAGATAAAAACTTCTTACTATAAAATAAACTTCTAATTTATACAGTGATGGTCAAACGACTTTGTTTTGTTTTGTACTGAAATATTGTGTGGGACGCTACCGCATAGTTAGAAGACCAAAAAAAATGAGTTAAGTACGAAAAGAGTTTCGTTAATATTTTTGTATACTTACTTAAATGTCATTATGACATAAATAGGAAAATCAAAAAATTATATATTATTATGTGTACATATGTATGTATGTCTATACGAAGTTTTCTTGTAATTTTTCGTACTTGTACTTTATGACATAAACGCATATACATATTTAAGTTATTTAATTTGTATAAATTCTTGAGTGAAATTTTCAACTGCTGCTCTGCAACAGTCTAAAAATTAGTAGTTTGGTCAAATTTCCCACCAATTTTTATTTAATTCCCTTAATTATTTGCGTATTTTACATTTTTGTACATTTGAAAATTTACATATTTAATAGGTTACATATTATAATATCATCCATACGTTTATATTAATTATCATAGCAATGCTAACAGTTTTGAGTTTATGTTAAACATTATTTTAAGGAAAATGGCAAGAAAAACTTTATTGATCATATTTTATATATAAACTTAAAGCGGATTATTTGAGTATAAACTACTATTTTAGAATACAGTTGTATTTAATTTTATGATATGGTTTACCAAAGACAAGTTTCAAAATAACATATTGCTTTCTTTGGAAATGTTCGAAATTACTTTTATCAGTGTTTTGCCATACTGGAACACATGCATAACTATTTTAATAAAACAACATTTGAAAGTTTCCCAAACCCGTGCTAAACAAATTATTGAAACCCTGATTTTGTAACAAACTGTTAATTCAGGATCTCGCATATACAAATATATCATATTCTGTAAAAATCAAATAATGTTGACTTTATAACTAACTATAAAGTCCGTCTTAATTATTTTTTTTACATAGATATTTTCATAGCAAAAGCCTTATAAAAATTCGAATTGAAAATAAGGGCTATTAGGTCAGTTTATAACATTTTTTTTATTAAATCTTCTGAAAAAATATTATTTATCCTATATACATACACATATTATATACATATATTGTTTTATACATTTTTTTTTTGTATTTTTTTCCTATGCTTATGAAAATTTACATTTTCGTACTGATGTCATGATGGCGAAAATCTTACGTGTAGCAATAAATATCACAAAAAAAAAATTAAGCTTGAAATTTATCATTATCGAAAAATTAAAGGGTAAATTAAATCTCGTTGTCTTTAAAATTTTTAGCAGAGTTTTCAAAATTTGAAAACCATAAACAGATAGAAACTTACTGTCATTTATTATTCTTTATTGCAGTTCCCAAAGTCTTAAGAACAGATTAAGATTTTATAACCCAGATTATATAAATACTGGGATGATTAAATAAGGCATATTGGGCCATTCCATACGAATAGTGTCCTCTTTCGTTATTTCTTACTTTTACCTTCGTTTCATTTCTCCTTGCCTATAAACTAAATTTGTGGTGGGGGTTTTTAGGAGTCATTTTTTAAACCAAAATTTTAGAGTTTTAAAGGTGATGACCCAATGCTTGCGTAGTTTCTAGCGTCGCGTTCTAAATAAAATAAAGACCAAATGCTAGCGCCGCTTTATGACGAACAACCAATATAAAAAAAAAGAACCAAGCAAATTTATTGTCAACGCGCTTTTTATTGGTGCTTACAGGGTCGCTTTTCTATTTGATCAAGGTCCTTAAAAATTTAGTCCACTAACTCAAACAAAACCTCAAATAAACATTTTTATGAGGATCAAAACAATTTTATGTGTACATTTCATGTGTACATTTCATTCTCGTATTTATTATTTACCTCTCACAACACATTTTCTTTTACAATGAAATATTTACACACACATATAAAAGTAACTGCAATCGAAAGGAACAGTGTGGAAATAAAAAAAAGACGAGGAAAGTAGTCACGAAACGAAAGAGGAAACTACTCGTATAGGATGGGCTACCATTAGAAATTAGGATTATTTTTGACAAACTGGAAGAATGGAATTTTGTTTTGATACTTCTTTCGTCGTTTTTTATCGTAACGTTCCTCAGAGCTAGTCGTAGTGGACATATGCCGAAAATTAACCTAAATGTTATAAAATTATTTTTCAAATAAAAAAAAAAAATTGGCTTCAATCTTAATTTAAATTTGTTTTATTTCAATTTAAAGTTCTATCATTCTAAAAAAAAAAACACCCGTTATATAGTAAATATATATACAATTTCAAGAAAAAAAAGGTAAATACATATATGTTATGTACAGTTTTCAAGTTGTCTGCGTAAATTCGGTTTCGATAAAAACATGGGGACTTTAAGAAAAAAAATTATTATTCAAATTTCCAATTAAAGTAACATGCACTTATAAGGGATACTCATAATAGTAATAATTTATTTGTTTGATTTTCCTTTTATTCAATTTAAAAACGGCGTTTTCCCAATTTTTAAATTTAAAATTTGTATGTCCATATATTATAATTACTTTAAAAATTTTTGTCAAAGGAATAAATATATTAAGTAGGTATCTTAGTTTTGAATTAAAAAAAAAAATTAATAAATATTTTGACCATGACTGCTATTTTATTCATAAATTTTGTTTTTTATTTTTCTTTGGTGGAAAAAGAAAAAAAGCACCGTTAGAATTTTTTCATGACAACAAAGGTAAACCAGGTAAATGAGTACAAATACTCGTTTCTTTTCTCTTTTAAAGATGTTGTTGTTAATATTTTTATTATATGTATGCATGTTATGCCGTATGAATGAATGCGTCATTGTAAAACAAATATTAAACTCAGAGTAAAAATATTTTCTGTTTTTAGCTTTTTGTATTAAAAAAATAAAAACATAAATTGAGAGCAATTATACATTTTTTTATTGTCTCTCTTATTTCTTTATTTTATTCTGCATTGTTTAAAAAAAAAAAAAAAACACTACTATTAACTATTAAGTATAGGTATTAAATTAAATATAGTCAGGTGTAAAAATGATTTTGTGAAAATTTAAAGAAAATGATGTACGACTGTATTGCATCAGTTGGGATTAGGTCATATTAGGTCTTAAAAGTTTTTTTTTTTTTAAATATTACAAGATAACTTATCTACCAATATAAATATAATGTTGATAAATAAGAGAGTATAAAATTTCAATACGATAATAACCCAAATGTTATTTCAAAGATATCTAGACTATACTAAAAAATTAGAAAGTATAAGATTAATAATACTTAATACTTAAATAAAATAAGATTAGATTAATAAAGCAAACACTATACCTATAATAACTCAAACAATACTACCGAACTCTGAATGATTCTAGCTTCTCATAATATCGTTTTATCACAATTCACTTTTTCTATTTAAAATATCGATTTTTAAAAATCTTGTTTTTTCAAAATTTTGTTTTTTAAAATGTGCTTGATAGCTGTAGGAATTGCTGTCTATTGTGCAACCAAGAGTCATCAGTCGCTCGTTTTTCATAGCGATTCATCGAGTCTTTTAAGTCAGTCACCTAAAGTATCGAATAACGATTCCCTAGTCAACAACTTGATTTTGGAAATTATGAGAAATAAAAATGATTAGCCAAATAATAATACGAAATCAATAGCCGAAAAATTGCTATTTTATGGTAGGTATTCATTGAAATTACTAACAAATTTAAATAACTTTAAACATTAATATTTATCGCAGTTTTAAATCATAATTTGGCTATACATACATATATATACCTAACTCTTAGCATGTTAATATGAAATTGAAGCTCGAAAACGGTAAAGGATATGATACAAATTATTCTGACATTAATTAAAGTTAAGAACTAGAGAAATTTAAAAACGAAATTAAATTTATAGATTAATAACGGTTTTATATGAAAAATAGTTATTCATTATTCGAAAAATAGTTAAACAGTTATTCGAATAAATTTATCTTTAAATTCGAATTTTTCAACTTCAAAATATTTCTCAATAATAGCTATAACGAATATGTGACGATTTCAGCGGTAGCATTAGTATGCCTACATACTAGGTATATGAATTATGAAAGATTAAAACTGTTTTCCTGATACCTATTTCACTTTTTTTCACTTTTTGCCAAATATTAAAAGTTAACCTATTTCGACTATATGCTCTATATATAACATGCTATAAGCTGAGGAGCATATAAATATAAAAGTAAAATATAGACTAAATTGTGTATACTTTGAAATTTGTATACGTTTCAGTTTTATATTGTAAATTTAACATGGAAATGGAATATATGTACATATATGTACATACATATTTTTTTTACGAAAAAACAATCAAAAATAAACTAAAACCACTAAAACTTTCATTTATTTGAACATACTAAAAATACATACATACTTAAATATCGAACTGAGGTCTCGGCGATCTAGTGAGTAAGAGCGTATGAAATACGTTGTAAACACAAAGGCAAGAAAGTGTGGGTTCAGATTCCACACACGTCGTAAGAATTATTCCTCCTTTCGATATTTACATTTTACAGCCACGCCTGAAAAGAAAAAGCTTTGTAATTTCCTTGTCACATTTATATGATATTATATATGGGGAATGCCCTAAAAAATAAAAAATTTAAAACAATATCGAACTGTCAAAGTGCTTAATAAATAATAAGTAGCATCGCGTTCTAATGAAAATTTGTTAATAAATTAATTAATAACTGCAAAACACAAAAACAAATTCAAAATTTTTTCATTTTATTTTTTTTATAAAATCAGTTTTGTTCTTTATTGTAGATAAAAAAGTAAAGGAAAAAAAACGAGACTATTTTTTTTTTTTTATGTTGAAGTTTTTTTTTTAACTCTCACAATGTTTTATTAATGTTTTTACGGTTGAAAGTCACGGTTTGTCGTCGTCTATATATTTCTGCCGCTATTTTTTTTTTTTTATTTTTGATTTTATTTTATTTTACTGATAAAATTTTATTCAATTTTGTTATTTGATTTCGTTATTTTATTTAAAAGTTTTTGTTTTGTTTTGTTTTTTTTTTTTAAAAATAAAACATAAGAAAAAACGTATATTTGACATTTTTAAATGTACTAATTTTTTTTTTTTTGTGCTGAACTGGTTGTTGAAACGAAAAAATGAAAAAAAAAATTTAATACTTTGACGTCAAAATAAAAAAAAAAAAAAACAAAAATGAAAATTAGTTTTGAATTTTTGCTTTCAAAACAAAATAATTGTAATCAAATTAAATATTTTATTTTAATTTAAATATAAATACCTACATATATCAATATATGTAATTATATATACTTACATACATATGTATTTTATTATTCTAAATTAAGGTGATATTATTAAATAAAAAAAAAAAATAAAAAAAAAAAAATAAAAGAAATTAAGTAAATAAAAAATAAGAATTTAAAAAAATGAATGAAACAAGTGATAACGATTTTAAATCATTTGAAAGTACTTTAGTTGTGAATACAAATTATAATCCTATTACAATTTCAACTTGCAATAATGTTGAAGAAGATGAAAAATTACAACAATTACACGAAAAATTAAAAGAAGAAGAGAAAGAAGAAGAAAAGGAACAACAACAATCTAAATTAAAATATGATTCAATAAGGTGTAACGATAAGGCCATTGCACTTGTTGTTGAAATGAATGAAATTTATAAAGATCGTATATGTGAAATTGATCGAAAGACTTCTGGTGATTATGAAGTAATTATAATTACATACATAAGTACATACATTTATATTTAGTTTTTTTTTTTTTATAGTTGAAAATTTTGTGAAATAATTTTTATGTTTTTTGATATATGTAGGTATAGATGTTATGTATATTGATTTAAATAAGTTTTATTTTAGATAATGATTTCATAGATACATACATAAATATTTTACCGTATGAAAAAATTAAAGAACCGGTCTATACAAAGTTTGAACCGATTTTATTCATAGTTTGATTGATCTGGTCTATTCAGAGTTTTAACCAGTCTACGTAAATATATTATAAATAATAGGAGTTTTTTTTTACTATGTATAATTATTGCATATAACTATTATAATATACATAGGTATATATGTTATGTATGTATGTATATATATCCCATAATATATAACCAACCTTTAAAACGAGATTTCTTTCATTATAGAAAAAAAAAAAACATTTATTTATTTTAAATTACATTAATTATGGTTCATTTTAAAAACTTTATTAATATTTTTGTCGTTTTATTTTTTTCAATTTGTGGTTAAATATTTAATTTCAGTTTTTATTTTTAAACTTTTTTTTTTTGTAATTATTGAGTTTTGTTATTGTTATTTAATTAAAATTATATTTACTATTACGATATTTTTATTCAGGTATAGTTATTTATGTACATTTCATACATACATATGTACATATGTACATATATGTATATTCTTATATATATGGCTCTCTCATCTACTGTATGCCTACATAAGTATATTATATGGCAGTAAATAAATTCCTACAAAATTATAACTTTTAGGTGAATTCGATATTAAATATTATATTTTTAAAAGGTGTTTAACATTTAATTAAAAGTTTTATACACCAAATGAAAAATTGTAAAACTATTGTTATAATAACATGTAAAAAACAATATAGGTATACTATACATACATTGTATATGTATAACAAAAAGCTATAGTTTTAATTTTGTTTGTTTGTTTTATTGTTTTGTAGAAAATGTACACAAAAATAGGAAAAAAAAATATTTTGTTTAGTTATTATAGAAGTAGGATTTATGTACATATGTATATCGTATATACATACGTACATAATATTATGTACACATGTTCGTGTTTACACGGCTGTTTGTACACAGAAAAAAAAAAAAAAAAAAACAATATTGTTCTAAAAATATGTTATAGGCATTTGGTAATAATTTTGGCAAATAGCAATTTCATTATTTTTCTTATATACCTAACGGAATTTTTGGCACAATTCCTACTTATTTGGATTTTTATTTTATTTTATTTTTTTAAATAACGACCGATTTTGTAATTTGTATCATAAATATAATTTTTTTATATTCGAATTATAAAAAGTAAAATAATATTCAAAAGTTTTGTAAAAAATGAAGTACATTTATTGAAGATTGGGTATTTATTTATGTGTTATTGAATGTTGTAAAAGTCGAATTCATATACCTATCCAATATTCTGTTGTGAACTTGTTATGCATTATTACAGTATATAAATTTAAAAAAATTTTCTAACATTCATTAGTTAATGTATAACGTATCACTCACTCACGATGGCTAACAAGTGACAATATTAAAAGGCCATTGAATCATTTCTTCAAAAATTGGAAATATATTCTTTTTTTTTTTTAAATACCCATTTTTATCAATTTTTGTGATAAGTTTTTGTTATGAAATGTTTAGCTAATTATGTATGCCGCATTTTATAATATAAAATTTGGAATTTTTTTCCACATCATATCAAAATTTCTGTTTTCATATCAAAACCTTTGTGTTTTTAGCACATTTCCAAAAAAAATTTGAAAAAATGTACTTATTAGTTTCACTCTGTCCGTCTGTCCGCCCGTCTGTCTACAAAACTTCTACACAGTTAAAGATAGAAAAAAAATTTTTTTAACCATGAACAACTTTTTCATGTAGCCCCATCCATTACGGAGCTACAGCCCCTCAAATTTTGAAAAAGCCCTATTTTTAAATGCGTATATCTCATGTTCTGCTTAACATTTTTTCAATCTGAAAACGTCATTTCATAGGTATTTTTTTTTTACTTTGTAAATTAATATTAAAATTATACAATTTTTTTTAAATTTAGTATTTAAATTTACCGTTATGTGAAAACCAAATTTTGCATGATTTTTCTACTCTCATAACTCCGGAACGCTTTTAAATAGGGACTTGCAATTTTGAGGGCAGAAAGAACTTTTAGAATTAGTATAAGTTTGTTTAGAAATTTTTTTTTGACCACCCCCTGTTTATGAGCTATTAGGGCTCAAAAATTGAAAATTTGTTATTTTTAAACACCTGTAACTTAGGCACTTGTATACATTTTACTTCGGCAAGATATAAAAATTAAAGCTCCAGTAATATATTTTTATGTGTTACAGCCCCTCAAAATTGCAAAAAAGCGCCATTTTCAGATGTATATATTTCAGGCTCTGCGTAATAGTGTTATAATCTAAAACCGTTAGAAGACCGAAAATTTTGTTTTCTCCACAAAGCAATATCAAAATTATGCATTATTTTGTAATTTACTAAAATTTCCTATTTAAATTTACCGTTATGTGAAAACCACATTTTCCATGAAATTTCTTTTTTCATAACTCCGGTACACCTTCAGATAGGAACCTGAAATTTTGAGACAAGAAATTTTAGACGTATACTTACTATTTTGACTTTTCCTCCTTTCACTTTCAGGTCTTTTATTATTGTTAGGAACTATTTTTTTGAGAAGATATAGGTAGGTGAAACGAACATAAGTCCTTTATGAATGTATGAGAGTTTAATCCACTAAACACCACCTTCCATTTTATACCCAAAAACTAGATTATATGTCATTTTAATGTACTATTTATTCAAGGGAATTAACTAAGCTATCTGATGCTACTCTCTAAGTCTATTAACTTGTGTCTACAGTCTACAGCAGTATACTTATTCAATATTCTCTTTGCTGAATAATCATTAATATATTTATATGATGATGATGTTTTTTTTTTATTTTCAACGGTAATTCTTTTTAAAAAATACAGTCAAAGTGTGCTCGTGTGAATTACTACGTATGAATCCACGTTACTTTTTATATTAGAATAGTCACTATATTGATTTTCAAATGAAAAATGATTTAAAATGAAATAAAAAAAAAAACTATTTGCCTTAAATGTCTGATGCGTCTTTTGATGGATTAATATAAGAATATTAAGAATAATTAAAGAATTAATGGAACATTTATTTTCTGTTCATTTAATGTAGATGATGGGTTTATGAATAAATATAGTTTATAATTTAGTATTTTATTGCGGAGTATCAAAATATCGTTAAATTTTTTGGATGCTTCTTTTTTTCTTTTAATTTAAATTTTGATTTATTAATTCTCGTGAACAATATGCCTATCATTGTACTAGCAATTAGCATTGTTCGTTGCATCGATTTTATTGTTAACTTAAGTAAATTTTTTGAATTAACTATCTTGTTTTTTTTTTAGAATAGTTTTCATCAGAAATATGCAATCTTTTCTAAAAATAAATATTTAAATAAATCTAAACTTATATTTGCATTGTATCAAAACCTTTTTAAGTTCTTAAGTCCTTTTCGAAATTGTATTGTTCATATTATATGTATACGTATATAGATTATAGGTATTTAATTTTTTTTAACGCCAATATGTACATATGTATATTTATATTTTTTTAATAATATAATTTTTAATTTTTTAGCTTAAATATTATACATATAAAGAATGGGTTGATATGTTAATTGGTGTAATACATCATATGTTTGAAACTTTAACAGATTTAGAAACAAAAGCAAAAACTAATATAATAATATTAGAAAAAAAATTAAATGAATGTAAAATATTTGAGCATAGTGTTGATGATGTTAATACAGAAAATTTAAGAAATGATTTAATGAGTTTATTAACATTAATTCGAAGACAAATCAATAAAGGTGAATGGGATACAACAGGATTAACATTTAAAACAATTAAAGAAGAATATGTTTTTGGATGTGAATCAAAAGTAACAAATCCTTTAGAAGTTAATGTAAAATTTTATATATTTTTTTTTTTTTATACTTTTTTAATTTACCGAATTTAAAAAAAAAAAAAAAAAACTTTATTTTTTCAGTATAAAAAATTGAATTCACAACTAATTGATAATGGCCAGTAAGTTTAAAATTATAGATATTTATGTATATTTAGATATAATAAAAGTATTTTATGTAAAAATATAAACATACGTATATATTATACTTATATACATTTTAAATTCATAATTTCAGTCAAATTGATAGATTATCATCACAGAATAGTATTTTAAGAACTGAATTAGATACAAAAGATTTATTAATTTCAACATTAGAATGTAAATTAAAAAAATTGGAAAATGATAGTACATGTTTATGTTATACATCATTAGAAAGTCAATCTAGTGCACGTAGATCAGATAATAATAATGATTATGTTATTGAAGATCTTCAAAAATGTATACGAGAAAAGGAACAATTATTAGCAAAAGAATTGCAAAAAAATGTATAGTAAAACATATTTTATGCTATTTATATATTCCATCTGTAGATACGAATTAATTTTTATCAATTTTTTTTTTTTCTTTTAGGAAACTTTAAGAACTGAATTAGAAATTTTAAGATCTAAATGTGATCGAAAAGAAAAGGTTAGTAATATTCATGGTGATTACATAATAAAAGAGAGTAAAGTAAAATGCAGTTGTACAAAAAAACCAAATAAAAAAATATTTTGGCTATTTAATCTTTGGTGAATATTTTGGGTTTAATGAATATAGCGGTTTATTTATTTATTTATCTTTTTTTTTTAAGTATCTTTTTCTACAGATTTTTTTTTAAAGTTTATTAATCACAATTTAGTAAATTAAAATTGTTTTTTTTTTTTTTTCTATTCGTTTTTAATATTTTTTAATTGTAATTAAAAAAAAAAAAAAAAAAAATTTATAATTTGAATACAAGCTAATACAGATCCAAAGACAAAGTTTTTTTTTGTAAATCTAAAATACATATACTTATTTCTTACATGCTTGTTCTTTGTTTTGAAATATTAAAAGAGTAAAAAAAAAAAAACATATATAAGTTTTAATATTTGTTTAGCTTATTTTCGAGCATTAATGCAGTAATTTAAAATCTTATTTTTTAAATATATAATTTATTTGCATTATTATATAAAACTGTTTAATGCATTTTAATGCAATCCAATGCATTTCGAAATTGAATTTCTCTTCTATTATAATTGGAATTCTTACTATTTTTTAACAATTATATAATAGAAATTATCATAAATTACGTGTTAGGCCTTATTAGGTTCTCTACTGTCTGCACACAAGTCGTTTATATTGAAAATTTAATTTGAAGGATTCTTTTTTTTTCAGATATTTGTATAAGTTTTGTTACATATACATATCATCGATCTATCTCGAATTTATTTTTTTCATCTCATTATCCCATTTGGGTGTTAATCAATTTCTGATTTTTTTTGTTTTTTTTTTTTTGCGATACAGCCTAAAATATTCTTTGGACTATAAAATTTATAGATTTTCGTCAATTTTATTGATGTTTAATGTTGCAATATATATGTATGTATGTATGTATGTAATTAAATGACATTTTATGATTTTCTTTCTTTTTCTTAATGACTTTGCTATAATTTTTTCTTTTAAATGGGACGTAATCTAATAAAGAAAAGTAAAATAAAAATTTCTTTGAGCTGCATCTATTAATATTCAACTGAGATCCAATTAATCCCCATGTTCCAGCATTCACATTCTCCCATAAAAAGAGAATTCGACAGGAGAATGGGAATCGGTGTTCGAACATTTTCCTAGAGAATATTACATCTCCTATAGAGAATAAAATTTTCGAAAATGAATAATTGTGTTCTATCATTCTCTTCTTAAAAATAAGTTTGTAATTAATCCATATTTTTGTTTTTGTTAATACCTACTCTTTTTAAAAACAAAATTTTAAATGATTATTTTAAAAACATAAGTTTCTTTAAATAATTTACTTTATATGTTTTGACATTTCGAAATTGAGAATAAATTTTTCGAATATGGGGGAGAATTTTGAATTCGAGAGAATGTCAATTCACATTCCCATTCACATTCTCGAGAATGCTGGAACATGGGCGAATATCTTAAATTTTGAATTAGCAAGTACTTAAACTGTAGTAAACGCTTCAGTAATCCATTAATCCAACGAGTTTTGTATATCAAGAAATAAGTATAGAATTTATATTTTTCTTAATACAGGATCTATTTTTAATAATTAAGGTACATTTTATTTTTATATTCTTTGAGGGCCGTCATTTTCAATTAATCAATTTTATTCAAACTTTGAGCTAGGTATGTAGTAGGTAGGTAAGGTTGTGACCTTCACGATGCTGCATGATGGCCTCATTTAGTACTAGGTTGCGCCATTTTGTTCCCACTGCACTTATGCGATCTGTGTTTTGTAGTTGTTTTCAGTTTTATATCCAACCAAAGTTAATTAAAAAAATCCTTTAATAATTTATTATATTAGTTTTATTATACTATAAAATAGTAGACGTATCTAATAACAAGTACAGTATAATATATATAAGAATTAATTTTTAAATATTATATTTAGTAAATATGTATAGTCATATGTATAAATGTATATATGGTTAATTTATAGTATTAAGTTTAATTTAGGTTATTGATAGCATGAAATCACTTGCATATGAAGTTGCTGATAAGCATGATCAAATTCAACAACAAAAAACACAATTATTTGCTATGGAAGAAGAATTACAGCAGGCTCATAAAAAAATTCAATTCAAAGATAGTGTTATTAAAGATTTACGTCGTGAATTAAAAAATCATTTGACAAAGGTATTTTTTTTTCCTTATAATATTATTTTAATGGATAAATCAAAAAAAAAAAATTGTACGTATGTCCATCATTTGCAACATTATTTAATATTGGTTAAGGTTTATTTTTTATTGTTGTTGTTTTATATTATGTATGTATGTATATCTAAATTAAAAACATAAAACATTAATTAGTAGTATTTTTTATTCCAAATCTTATAATAATAAATAAATTTGTCAATAATATTAAATGTACGGATATATTTTTTGTTTTTTTATATGTAATATCTGGTAACACTATTATAATATAATAATCTTTTTTTCTTTAACTGAAGATTTATTTTTACTTTAAGTGAATATTTCTACACTTTAAGTAAAGATATTTATACTTTAAGTGAACATTTTTTTACATTATGGATCAAAAATATTTTTATTTTAAATGAAGAATCTTTATTTAAGTGTTATATAAATATTTAATATATTTGGATCTGATATTTATGAATATACATTAATTATAATACTTTAACTTTTATTACAAATGTTTTCACTTAAAGTAAAAAAACCATCATTTAAAGTAAAAATTTCTTTACATTTTTTTTTTTACACGCTACCCAATCACTTAAAATAGAAAAGAATTCTTTTATACAAAGTTGTAATTGTTGGATTGGATAATGCGGGAAAGAAATTGGAGGGGAATAAAATAATAAGAGAGAGTTGGAAGTAAAAATATCTTCAGTTAAAGTAAAAAAGATAAAATAAACTTTTTAAATTTTGTTATATAGAAGTATAGAACTCACCTAATTTTGTACTAAAATAATAAATTGTTTAATTTGTAAAATAACTATTGTCAGGTATATTGTATTATATGTATCATTTTCTTCTACTTTCAGTACCCTATTCAGTATTTAGAGCGTAGTGACATTGTATATTGCCTTTTAATTCTTTGGTCATTGTGTTTATGTCTTAAAAATTATATTAGTTTTTCAGATATATTGAGATATTGGCTAAATGATTTTTTTTTTTGAATGATCTTGTATAGATTTGATTAATAATAATCCCGACTAAAAACACTCAAACCAAATATAGATTCCTTTAAGAAAAATATTAGCGTCATCTATATTTTTGAATATAAAAATGATACATGTTGTTATGGTTCGTCAACTTCAAATTAAAACGCTACAAATTTAGGTTTTTGCGCACTTTATAACACATTGCTTTTGTTTTTTTTTTTTTTTTTTCAAATATAAAAATTATATAATTTTATAGAACACTAACACATTTTATATATGTACGTATATAATTATAACCTGTTACACAAAAAATTTTTTTTTTTTTTTTGTCATATTTTGCTTGTATTTATTTGTCATATTAATTTTGTAATTTCTGTTAAAAATAATTTATTTAATTTAAGAAAATATTTTTTTATTTATATATATTTTGTTTTCAATATATTATATATACATTATTTACATTTTATATTTAATTTATCTTATTTATTTTTAATAGCAATTATCTATCTGTAGTAACGATTTACCATTCTTAACATCACGAACATTTTGTTCGTCTTTAAATAGTCCAGATAGTAGAATAGATGAGGCTTGTAATTGTCAATTAGATGATCAACAACAGCAGCATCAAATTGAATGTAATAAATTAAATGAAAAAGAACGAGATATGAACAAAGTAAATTTAAATTTTTTTAATTTTTTTATTTATTTATTGTATTTAAAAAATTTTATTTTATTTTAAGCGAATTGAATTTGAAGAAAATAAATTTAAGTAAGAAGAAATGAATATTTATTAAAATTCTTTTAAAATGATTGAATTTTTATTAAATTTTTATTTTTAAGCGATTGTCAAATTGAAGAAGAAAAAAGTTTAAAAGTTTTAAGATTAGAATTGGAAGAATTGTGTCAGATGAACCGTTGCGTAATAGCAAAAGTTTGTAATAATGATAATGACAAGATTTTAGATGAACTTGATGATTTAACGCAACGTTTTCGCAAAAAAATGGAAGGTGTGGTAAGCGCAATGTTTATACGATTATTAAATACAATTTATGTACATATATAACTAAATCAATTTTCACATCGTTAATTTATATTTAAAAAAAAAAAATATTTTTTTTTTTATTGTGGTTTTATGGAAAGTATACATTATTTATTAATTTTTTATTGAATATATTAATTTTTAGATTAGTGATCATATATTTACAAAAAAAAAATTAGAATATTTAAGAAATCAATTAATAAAAATTGCACAAGGAAAATATAACATTGAGAATGAAAACTTGAACAGTTGTGATAATATTTATTTATCACAAGAAGAAATTGATTTGGATCATGGATTAATTATAAGGATAAGCGACAAAATTATGAATATTGAGGGAGAAATATGTTGTCTTAAAAATCAAATTGGTACATTACAAAAAGAAATTCAATGTATGGAATTTATTTTATTTTAAAAATGAAAATATGTATTATTATAATTAATTTTTTTTTCTTTGAATTTTCTTACAGGTGCCCATTCCAATTACAGTTCAAAAACTCAAATATTAGAAAAAAGTAGTAGAGTTTTAAAAGATTTGGCTGAACATTTTGCAAAAATTGTAATTATATTAATTTAATTTAAATTTTATGAAAAGATTTCGAAATTATTATTTTTTTTTTTTTTTTTGCTATTTAAGAGTGGTACAGCAATAGATATAGATTCAGCATTTCAAAGTTCCGATGAAAATGAAATTAAAGATTTTTGTTTGTATAGAAATTTATTTGGTAATGCTTTAGAGACGGTTGTTATTGAACGTGATAAAAAAATTCAATATTTAAATGATTTTAATAAAAGAGTTCAAAAGGATTTTGAACATTATCAGATAAATGTTAAAAAAGAACTTAAACAAAAAGATGATAATGTAAAAAAATTTTTTTTTTTGTTTAACAATTTTATAGATTTTTATAAAAAAGTAAAAATTTTCCTTTTATAGATTGAACATTTAAAACGTGATTTTTATTATCATACCGAAACTATAAAGGTTTTAGAACATGAAAAAGGTTGTTTAAGTGAACAAATTGAAAAATTATCAAATTTGGTAAATGAAAATTTTTTTTTATATGTACCTACATATTGTATTTTGAATATTTTGTAATATTTAATTCGATTTGTATTTTTGTATATTTCAAATTAATTTAAATTAAAATGTTTCGCATAAACAATATATTATTGGATGAGTTTATAAAAGTATTGCCGACATACGATTTTATAAGATTCTTAAATATTAAGCTATAAAGTTTTTATAAAATTTAGCTGCTAATTGAATTATATCTGACAATTATAGCGCTATATTATATTAACTATAGAAAAATTACGTCGAAAAAAGAATGCGCAAAGAGAATGTAATAAGTGCGCGCAAAGCAAGGAAGGAAAACAAAAATGAATGAAGTGCGCAAAAAATTTTTGTTGCAGACATTAATTCGTTTCCTTAATTAAAATTTTCCGCCACGGTCCTCGGTGGCCTAGTGGGTAAGACCTAAGAGAGTATAAAATGCGATATAAACACAGAGGCAGTGTGGATTCGAATCCTACACACGTCGTAAGAGTTATTCCCCTTTAAAACAACATTTACAGTCACGCCTGAACAGGAAAGGCTGTGGAGTTTTCTGTCCACATTTATGTGACAGAGAAATACATTAAAAAAAAAAAAAAATATAAAAAAAAATGTTTCGCCATTATTTCATTTTTTGTTTTGAGCACTTAATTTTTCTATAGTTAATTCTTCTCATAGCGTCTTTATATATACTACAAGCATTTTTTTGTTGTCACTCTATTTCCGGTTAATTAAAAAAGAAAACCAAAATGGAAAACAAAAAATAAATAATTTTTGCTTTTATAAACTCTTTAATAATATGGTAAATAAAAACTTGCTTCAATTATTGCTTATTTTTTTTTTTTTTTTTGCTTTGAAATTGCATTTTTTTTACAGTTAAATAATTCTGATATAAAAAAACTAATTAATGAAAATGAAGAGCTACAAACATTGGTGAGATTATTTTTATAAACAAATATAAATTTTTTTTTTTTTAATTTTTTTTTATTTTTAAATATCTATGTATAATTATTTAAAAATTTAGAATAAAAATCAAATAATGACTATTTCAAATCTAATGGAAGCATTAGAATCACTTAAAATGGCACAAGGAATTACAAGCATACGTAATAATAGCAGTGATAATGAGAAACTTGGTAATCAAATAAATAATAATAGTAGTAGTAATGATTCATCAACCAATATTGATAATAATCAAAATAGAAGTGGAAGTTTATGGAGTTGGTTAAGTGGCAATACTTATGATGTATAAACTACTGATATATAAACTACTCACTACATATTATCATATTATAATAATAATTCATTTAAATGATTTTTTTTTTTTTTTTAACATTTTCAAAAATAAAAATAAATTATTTATTATATTTTTAATATACATACATATATTTATACTAAATTTATATTTTTATTATAATATGTTATTAATTATTATGTATATATAATGTATATTTTATGTAGATACATATATTTAATATATATTTTATTTTTGGTATATAAATCAAAAGATATTTGAACTGTTAAAAGATGGTTTTTATTGCTTTAATTTATTTTATTTTTTTTACAGTTTTTACAGCTTAAAAATAATTAGCCGCGCATATATTATTTAAAAATATTATTTATTCAATTTGAATTTTAAACCTTTTTTTGTTTTGTTTTTTAAATTTTTAATCAAAATTTTAATAAAAGTTTTTATATATGTTTAATTATATTTAATAATTTAAGAATTCAATGCTTGAAAAAAAAATCGGAATTATTCGAGATGAAAATCTTTGTCTTAAAGAACGTGTTACAAATTTAAGTTCTGCTGGAATTTTAAATAAACAATCAAATAAATTACACGAATTAGTAAGTATATGCACATATTATAATAGTTATTAATAATTAAAATTTTCCTTACGAAATGCTTAAAAAGATTTCTCAAATCGTCAATACATAAAGTTTTTAAGTTTAAAGTTGTATCTAATGTCATCAATTTAAGTTATATTCATTTTATTTATTTTATTTTCCTTTCCACTCCAATATAAGGAGCATACGTTATCCATTTAATCATTTATTATTCATATTTGACTAGACTTCTGTTTCTGGGAATCATTAGTTTCACTAAGCCGCAGCTAACACGGGAATTTCGTTTCGTTTCATTCTCTGCTGGAGTTAGAATTACTCTATGACAGATAAAGTCGTTATAAATGACCGAAGTCATGACGTCCAAAGTTAATGAGTGTTATAAATTAATTGTTAACGATATTTTTAACTGTTAATTGTTTTTTATTTCAAATTTTAATATTATAAATTATAAACTTACATATTGAATCAATTGTAAACGAAATCGTTTAATTTAACTTATAATACTTCTTAAAATAATTTTTTTTTTTTTTTTCATACTCCATTATTAAATTCATATTTAATTGTAGTAGTAGTTTTGAAATGGTGGAAATGGCAGAATAAAGTTAACTCTGCGTGTAAGAGAGGTAGTTAAATCTATATAAACGCATAGTCTACTCAGAGTAAAAAATTCTGGCTGTAGCTATTGTACAAAACTATGACAATTACTACACGATGTCAACACAACAGATACTGACAATTAGACGGTGTTGCAATTTGGAACTTTTTTCAATTTGTCTGTATTAGGGTAAATCTCATTTTAAATTGAGATTTTGCTTAAGAGAAGTATCAAGCCAAAAAAAAATTCTCAACCTAAACATATTTTTTATTGCTCATGTCTATGTATTTGTTAAAATTTAACAGCTCTGTGCTTAGACACTAGTGCAGCAGAAATATCCCCACCACAAATAAATTCTATGGAAAGAGGATGAGAGACAAAGTGTAACAAGATGCAAATGTTACAGTGTCTAATATTATAGTGCTATAAGCACGATTATTTTTATTTTATTATATATTTACGATATGATATTAATTATAATTTATAGTGGACATAATATGCACCCTCTTTCTCTAAAACGCTCGAGCGAAGTGAGACGAAAGTGAATTGTGTCATGTACATGAGTTTAAGTAGTTCATGTAAGACGCGCGCGATGAAGCATGTTGTTATGTTGGTACTTGGTAGTACTTTTTTTCAAAACAAATAATTTTATTAAAACTATGTCAAGTAAAATTTTAAAATCTCCTTTTGTTAATCTGAAGTATTTCAAAAATCTAAAAACCTACATACATAAGTATATATTTACTTAATCAAATTTAATTATTTGTACTTATTATGGTGCAGGTAGCTTAACTAGAATTGCGCGGTCTCATTATATTCACATTTCTATATATAATTCTTGATCCAGCGAAGAATCAAAATTGTGTAACAAAAAGGAACTCATATTTTATATTTATTTTTAATTTTACTTTATTCTATAAATTACTATCAATTTGAATAAAAATATTTATTTAATAAAAAAAAAGAAAAAAAGCGATATTGAAGCGAACTAAAATTTTGAAATGACTGAATAAAAACTACCGTGTCGTATCGCAGGTAAAGTCTTACAGAATTACCACACATGATATATTTGACATTTCATTCGCGTCAATTTGAAAATATCGCTTCAGCGCTTTATAGAAATGGTATTAATGGGATCAGGGGATTTAATCGTCTGATGCGACTTAGAGAAATAGAGTGTAACCTTTTTTTGTTATTTAAAATTATATTATATTAATTATACATATATATATTATAAGAAAAATCTATTTTAATTAATCTATATTATAATTTAACCAGAATTTAAATCCGAAACTTTCGAATGAAACACCAATCACTTAACCACTACACGATTGGCTTGTTATAATATGTATTTAGAACTTAAAATATGTTACGAATTTTGTAAATGGTTTTAATCAGCAGTAAACGTGTTAATATGATAATAATAAACAATTTTTTTTATATGAAGTTTTATTAATTTTTCAAAACTTTCACAATTAAAAGTAATATGTATACATAATTTTATCATATTATCTTTAAACCTATATTGTTTTATCTTAACTTAAATTGGGGGTGGAGAATCGGGGAAAGAAAATTATAAAATACAAATAAAATTTAAATAAAAAAAAAAAATTCAAGGTTCAACAAACAAATCCAATATATGTGTACATATGTAATTTAAAATAAAATAATTGTACATATACACCAATATACAAGAAATAAAAGGTGTTCAATATTATTATAATAAATACATATGTAATATTAATGATAATGTTATATAGATATTAATATTAAATATTTATATACATAATATATTTAAAGTATATGGTTACAGTTTGCTTTCTTCAAATAAATATATAAATCGAAAATAAATTCAAATATTGTTTTTATATATGTATAAGAAAAAAAAAACAAAAGTATTTAAGACCTTGCATTTCACAATAGGTCTTGGATTCTAAATTTATCTTTTTTTTTTTTAATATACATATATAGACATAACTTAACCTCATTTAAACGTTTATTTACTAAAACGGTTTTTTTTTGTGTTTAAAGGTATTCTATTTTTAAGATGTGATTCTTATTTACTTTCTAAAAGTTTTTTTTTTTTTCTGTTCCTTTTTATTAGAAATTTTATTAGCGCAAAAATCATTTATAAAAAAATTTGCTGAATATGCTTTAGAAATTGGTTTTTAGTTAAAATAAAATAAAAAAAAAAGATTTTAAGAAAAACTAAAAAGTAGTAAAGTAAGAAAAGTACTAAAAAAAATGCTTTAAAATAAAAAAAAAAATTCATACTTACAAAATTGATATTCTTAAAAAAAAAAAAAGAAAAAAATTTAATTTATTCTTTCATTTCATTAGCAATGTGTAAATTTTTACTCAATTAAATCCATACTTCATACTGTGCAACATTGATAATGTCATTAAATATATTCTAACTAACTAATTTTTGCATATATCCTTTTTACGGTACAATAAATTGATTTTAAATTAATGAAAATGATTAAATTTTCAGTTTTCTATTGATTGCTGATTTCTATAAGAAAATTATTTTATTTTTCGTGTCAAGCTCGTGCATCGCATAAATTTTTTATTTTTTTAATATTTGCATTTCTATACGTACGTATATAATTGATTTTAGCGTTTTTAATTAAGATATTTTTCTTTTTACGATTTAAAATGCGTAAAGGTATTCGAAGATGTATGAGAAAAAGAACATATGAGAAAGATGGTTTACCATTTCACCACGAGTGATAACTCAATAAATTATCAATAAAAAACAATATTCTCCATTATTAAATATTAGTTTTTAATAGTATAATTTTTTATTGCTATATTTTTATTATTCTTTTATTACAATTTTTTTTTTTTTTGTAATTTAGTAATAAAGTAACTAAATTTTATAGGTGGCCAGAAATAATGCCCCAAGAAATACGATCGAAATGACTTTTTTGCTTTTTAAAGTAGTAAAAAATTAAAATTATAACTTTTTTTTATTAAATTCAGGCATTATTACCGTTTGAAAGGTAAAAATAAACTCGAATCGATTTTATTTCTCGTTTTCTAGGTATTATGTTTTTCGAAATCTTTTATTTTTAAATTTTTTTTTTCTTAAAATATTGATTTTTCAAAATCTAGAACTTTTAATTAATTTTTAATAATTAATTTTTAATTAAAACTCAAAAAATATTTTAATATGCTTTTTTTTTTATAATAAATGAATCACTAACAAATAGGGATATAGTTGCAGACTTTATTATATTTTCAATTCGAAAAATTCTAGCGTTAAGTCTTATGAACAATTCAAATGAAAAAACCCGTTTTATATCCTGTTTCAAAAATAATTTATTACCATGTAATTGATATAAAAAGATATTCGAGATTCTGAATTTGGACGAATTTTTATAGTTGGTCATAAAATTACGATTTCAATCATTTCTTTAGCTGAGTGTTTAGCCGTATAATTTGTTATTAAAATATGTATGTAAAAATCTAGAATTACAAAGAAAAAAATTTCTTTAAAAATAAATAGGTTAGTACGCAGTTCTAAAGGAATTTTTTCCTCATTTTAAAAAGAAGTGTAACTTACTTCCATTTCCTTTCCGATACTTAATACCATACTTAATAATTCGTCTCCAGTTGTTCCTAAATTGTATCTCCGATTTCTAAATACATGGCGGGAGAGGACTATTTGAACATAGAAAGGATATAATTTTGCTAATCTTATAAAATTGTCTATGTATTATATGGATTATTTATCTTTTTACTTTTTTACCAAACGCGGGTTTATTTAGTGACCTAAATTTCCTTTAAAAATAATCGCTTTTACTGAACGTTCTGTTATTGCAATAAATTGTTTAATTGTAGTGTAATAACAGCTGTGTACCTGTGTACCTAGGGAAATAATAATGTTATTTGATTGAAATGACCCTAATTTTAAGACTGTTCTGAAATATAAGATGAGAAACGATTTTATAATAAGGAATCTTTAAAATGAATTTCAACATCTATAGAAAAATGAAAGAAATGAACAAGAGAATATGGTATTTTTAAAAAATGTAATAATTTTTATAATATTTATTTTAATAATTATAAAGTATTTTTTCTACAATTATTTTCTATTATATTTGTATTTCGTATTTATTACATTATTAGTTGTTAATGGTAACTATTTAACATCTTTGTAAATTAAATTAAAATTTGATAAGTTATTTACAATTTTACAAAATTTATAAAAATATTTTTCTTTTATTTCATAAAAATTTTAATTATCTATGGACTTATTTAAATTTTATTTGAATTTATTATTGTTTTAATTGATATTTTAAATCTCTGTAAATTGTTAATATTTCTTACTTCTAATGGCAATTGATTAAAGAGTTGCAATCCTTTATACCATTAAATTGTTTTGACCACTAGTAGTTCTGTAGAAGGGAAGTCTAAAATCACCAACATTTCTTAAACTATATGAATGACTTTCTCGAACAAAGCGAAGATTATTACTTAGGTATGCAGGATGTAAGTTGTTTATCTTAAATACGAAAACCAATATAATAAATTTTAATCGCTGCATCATATTTAGTCTTTTTAAAACTGACAACATCTCTACATCTCTACAGTGAATCTATTACATTTCAGTACGGTTCTCATTGCTTTGTTCTGAAGCACTTGTAAGGGATTTAGTTGTCCCATATTGCACATAAATAAGATCGATGAACAATAGTCAAAATGAGGTAATATTATTGTATTGTTTGTTGTTTTGTTTAATATTATAGAGTTTTTGTCAAATTTAAGTTTATCATCTATTATAATTCCTAAATATTTATATTCCTTCACACATTCAACAACACATCCATCTATATTGATATTGGCTATTTCATTTCGCCCATTTATTACCATGCATTTTTTTTTAGGAAATTGCACAGCCTTTCCTGTACTGGCGTGGCTGTAAGTGTAGTAACGGGGAATAACTGTTACGACGTGTGTGGGATTCGAACCCACACTCCCTCGGTTTTTACAGCGTATTTAATACGCTCTTACCCACTAGGCCCCCCCCCCCCCCATGCGTTTTGTTTTATTGATGTTTTATTCATATATATTTATTCATATCATATTAATTTATTCATTTATTCATATTTATTCATAACTTATAAAATTCGATTAAATCATTATTTATCTTTTCATTACATTCTTGAACTGAATTTTCTTTTCCGTATAATAATGTGTCATCTGCAAATAACGCTATTTTGGAAAATTGAATTGAATTTTTTATGTCCTTGATATATGTATATATCAAGAATAATAAAACGCCCAGAAATGATCTTTGAGGCGCGCCTACGTGAACATTTTGCACATTAGAATATATTTGTCCAATTTTCACTCTTTGTGTCGTTCCATATAAATAATTTTTAAACCATTGTAATTCCACATTTTTTACACCTATCTTACGAAGTTTACTTATTAATACATTTTTATCTATAGTTTCAAAGGCGCTCTGTAGATATAGAAAAACTGCTACAATGATTTCTCTATTTTCCATATAATTTTTCCATTCATAGATAACTAAGTTTATTGCGGTTTTGTAAGAGCGAGCTTTCCTGAAACCTGACTGTTCATTACACAATATATTATTTATATCTAAGTGATATATAAGTTGATTCTTTCAAAAATCTTCTCACATATTAAAATAAAAAATTTTTATAAATGAAATGGGTTAAAATAAAACAAGTTAATAATCCACCAGAACTCATTTAATAAATATATATATATATACATGTGTATATTTAAAAATTTTCCTTTCGAAATGCAAACAAACAAAAAAATAAAGTATATTTTTATATTGTATTTTTATAATTTTATATTACGATGACACACTTTCTAGCATATGGTTTTTTTTTTGTTTTAAATATGGGTTATAAGAGTGTCATGATTTTACCCCTTGTCATGAATGTGTGAATATGAATCTTTTAAAAGTGTATAAAGGGTGAAAAAAGAAAACTTTATTTACTTTAGAAGGTGTTAAAAGATGATATAAAATTTTTGGTTAAGGATTACCAGTCGGTATTTTATTAGAAAAATAAATTCGCTTAAAAAATTAAAAAGTGCGTGATTTTTAATGGTAGTAAAAAAAATCATTTTTATTGGAAAGACAGGTAAACAAAACGTAGTAAGTAACGTAGTAATTAAAGTAAAAATTATAAAAAATAGGCGAAAAAGAAACTTAAATTTGAAAAACTGAATTTAGTTTTCCTACAAAAAAAAAAAAAAACAAAAATTAATAACAAAATACTCTGATACTCTGTTATGACCTTAAAATCATCATTTAAAAACTGAATTTAATATTATTATTTTAAATCATCATTTAAAAACCGAAGAAATCCGAAAACTACGGTAAAAAACTCTAAAAAAAAAAATCAAAAAAAAATAAAAAATTTAAATTTTAGCTGATTTGTTTAGTGTGTTGTATAGTATTGTCAGAGCTTGTCAGAAGTTATTCAGTTGAAATCCTGAAAATTGACAAAAAAATAAAATCGCTAAAAGTTGATAAGATCAAAATTAGAGTAAATAAATGGAGCTTATACTGAAAAATTAAAATTAATTTTTATCTATAAATAATGTACAGTTACTCAGCACCTTAACTCATTAAACACATTAGCCCCGTCTTAAGATATTAAAACTAGTCTGAAAGACTAATCATTAATTTTGCATTAACTCTTAGATCTACTGCAGTTGTAAATCTCCGTCAAGGTGATCTACGTTTATCGCTAAGTCTATTGGTCTAGTTTTTTTAAACCTTCTATTGGAATTTTCAAAATATAGAAGTTTTGATGCTTCCACATTTATGTATCCTTTTAAGCGGATCTTATGTTTTAATGTATATTTTTGTTACACATTACATATTTCTAGATCGCTACATAAAATGCAATTTCGTACGTAAGTAAAAAATAGAAGCAAAATATCATAAAATGCAAAATATAGAAGTTTTGATGCTACCACATTTATGTATCCTTTTAAGCGGATCTTATGTTTTAATGTATATTTTTGTTACACATTACATATTTCTAGATCGCTACATAAAATGCAATTTCGTACGTAAGTACTAACCATGTTACGTAAAATTTTATTTTGCAAAATTTCAATGCTCTGAATATTTGTTTGTTTGGCACTTTCCTATAGCTGTATGCCGCACAACCAAATAGTTATCAGTTTATACTTAATATATTGTCTACGTGGTGTCAATCAGGTGTATTGATTTCTATATTTTTATGCATTGATAATACAAATTATATTTAAGAATTTATAAAACGCGATATTTTGAAAAAAATTAAATATTTTTGAAGATTTTTCTAATAAATAATGAAGGTATATTTTATATCTATTTTTATATTTCTTTTGGAATTATGACACCATCTCGAAACAACCAACTTTCTAAAATCCACCAAAAGTCGCAGCTCTAAATTAGAATCAATTTGGCGCGACTAGGCAAAAGTTTCAAAGTCTCCAAATTTAGTGACAATAGCATCAAATTGGCAACCCTGTGTATTATTAATTATTATTTATCAGTATATATTAGTATTAATAGACTATAATATCTAATATTTAATTGAGGTATAATTATAATATCTAATTGAGGTGTTTCTTTTATAATTCTTTTTTTTATAGATGATCAGCAACATTAAATAATATAAATAATGTATGTATAATAAACATAAAAAATTAAAACAACGTTTGGTAACCTTAAAAATATAGAAAATAGTTTATTATTTTATTTATGTATATTTTATATTTTAATATTAGTAGTAGTCATATAAATCTGAAAGAATTTATTTCATTTTAAGTAGAGTCATATTATTGTTGAAGAAAAACGTGGAAAATTAATTTTTAGGTTTTTGTTTTTGTTTTAGAATAGAACGAAAAAATGAAAGAAATAAGAAAAATGGTGGATTTTTCAAATATTAAATATACTGTATATAAAAGAAAAAAGTGCATAATATATTATAATGGTTGTTATTAATAAGTTATAATAAAGAAAATATTTTATAAAAATATATAATACATGGAATATATAATAATATATATAAGAATATATATAATATAATAATACAATTGAAAGGATTTTTTTTTATTAAACTTAAAAGTTATAACAAATCATATTTTGAATTAGTTGGTTTTGAACCTTAAGTTCAACAGTAGTTTGTTGTTTAAAAGCGGTTGTTGGTTTTAAGGGGAAATATTTAGTACAATAATTTCTTTTTTTATTTGTTTTTAGTAAGAGTATAAAGAATATAAAGAATAAATAGAAATGACAATTTTTAATTTGTAAATTATAAATTTTTAAAACAAAGTTTTATTTATTTTATTATACCTTTTTAAAAAAAGGAAGAGGAGTATGTACAATAAAAATATAATGATAAAAGTTTAAATTTTTTTTGATATCCACTTTATAAAATTCAACAAAATAGTTATTTTTCTTTTTTTTTTTTAAAGTTTTAAGTAAAAACGTAACAGGTGTTGTTGGTTTTACAAAAATTTATAACTTATAATAAATAAGTAATAAAAGCAATAAGGAAGTAATTTAAAAAATGATTCTGTTTTGACACGAAATTAAGCATGAATTTAAAAAAAAACAAAAGTTAATTTTAATATAATATTGTATTATAAAATAATAATTTAATAACTAAAAAAAAAAAAAAAAAAAAAAAAAACAATTCAAATAAAAAAAAGAATTAAATATAAATTTATTGAAGTATTGATAGAAATATATATAATTATGAAAAAGGATTAAAACAGATTTAATGTGTTACATAAAAAATAATTACTGTTACATAATAAATAAAATAATTTATTTAATATATTATGTACTTATGTTTCAATTTAATTATTTAATAAAAACAAATATGTACACATGATATTACAAAAAATAAATTCTATATTACATTACGCCTAATTATATGCAATTAATTGAAATAATTTTTTTTTTTTTCTTTAAATAATAAGTACCGAGGGTTATAATTATAGTGATCATATCAAAATATTTTTTATTATATTAGTTTTAAATAAAAAAAAATTAATAAATAAATAAAATAATAAATAAAAGCAATAGAATAAAAAAAATTAAAAAATATTATAAATTAGTTCAGTTTTATATTAGTCCTTTCTGTTAAAATTTTTACTAAACCCTTAACTTTTCAAATTTTTACAAATTTAATAGAAAAAGAAAGACATTAAGTAATTTTCAATTAAAAGTATAACAAAAACTGAATAAATAAAATATAAAAAAAAAATAAATTAAAAAAAAAAAACTTTTATTACTGGCATTTCAATATTTAATAAAACGTGTGCCGTTTAATACCAATTAAATCTAATTAAAAAAATTCGTATCCCTCATTTTTAACAAAATTTTATTGAAAAATATGTGTTTTTTCTCTCATTTAACAAGAAAATTAACACATTTACATTTAACAAGAAAATTAACACTTATAAGATAGATTATTTATACCAAATTTTGTTTAGGATATATAGAGGGGGTCGTTGTATCTAATTAATTTCTTAAAATAAAAAACTAAAATAAATTAATTAATTTTTTATAGTTACATAATTTTTAATTAATTAATAAAAAATTTCTTCCATATGAATGAATTTTCTATTTAAAATTTAATTATTATTTATATGCAGTTAAACTGTGTGAAAATTTGTAAATTTTCTTCAGTAATATGTATTAATATTATATATCCGATATAAGTTAAGGATGGGTGTAAGAGGTATCTTTTCCCCTTCTAATATGCTTTGATATTATTTTTTTTTTTTGTTTTACTGCATTTTTTGATTATTTTGTTTCATTGTCTGCTGCATTATTTTTTGATTGAATTTCAATCATTAAAAATTTTTTTTTTTTTGTGTTTTCCTTTAATTTCAAAATAAATAAAAAAAAAAAAAATTAAAGAAAAAAATCCTTTTATTATTTTATTGTGTTTTTTAGTTTAAATTTTTCTTGTGTTTCAGTTTTTATTATAAAGTTTAATGTTTTTTAAATAATATTCTTTTTTATTTTTTTATTTTTCCTTTATAAAATAAGATTCGAATAAATGTATGTATATAGATATACGTGTACAAAAGTATGTTCCAAAACATTTTTGTTTTTATGTCATGCAGTCACGAAAAAATATTATAATTGTATTTGAGAGGGGGTGATTGTTGATTTTGAAAAGTATGTGTCTGTTAATAGATGTAAGTATATTCTTAAAAAGATTTTTTTTTTTTTTTCTAGAAAAATTATATACAAGTCCTATATTAAAAAATATTGAGTTTTATTGTTGCAGATCTTTTCTTATTAATAAAATATATGTTTTTTAATAAATTGCTGGAAACTTTACAATATAACATATTTTTTACTAGCTGGGCTGTTTATCGGTGTATTTTCTTTACAAGTCTATGATTTATATTCGGTTGTTAGTTTTATATTTTGTTTTAAAGATTTATTATTATTTTGTTATTTAAATATACTTCTAACAATATAATCAAAAAGGATTTAACAATCATTTGAGAAATTTTTTATTAAAAATTTTTCATGTAGAATTTTCGAATTTTGAGTTATATATGTATGTATTTCACGGCCAACCCCTATCTCCAATTTTCTTATTCTTTAATCTCATATGAATATAGAAAGCAATTGACTGGTTAGCTAGTTTGTATAACAAATCTTTAGCTGCAACAAATCTGAAACAAATGTATTTTTATTTAAAAAAAGAAATTAAGTTTATTTTTGAAATAAGGGGTTCCCTTTTCCCATTGAATATAATTAATTATTTTCTATGTTATAGTTATAGTAAAATGTTTTTAGATACTTAATCAATTCTTACGTTTAAAAGATTTTATTTTAAGATTAAGATTAATTAGTTTTTAATATATGTGTCTCGTCTCAAATCTCTTTTATAGTCACTAAACTTGATTATTTGTTTTTTTAAATATACATATGCGATGTTTATTTGATAAATGGGGCTCGTATTATTCAATATTATTGTCTTAAAGCACCTAAATACATGAATATCTATTGCAATCTAACACCTCCACATACATGTAATATGTAAAAAAAAAAAAAAAACTTTATATATTTAAAATTCTTTTATTTTTGTTTTTGCTCTGTAATTATTTTATATAAGAAATGTGTAAATTACAAATTTATATTTATATTGAATAGCTATGCATAAAATATTATATATATATATTTATCAGTATAAGTGTAACAATATATTTGTTGTTATAGAATTAATATTATATTTTATATAAATATATATATTTTGCATGTGCTGGAATTTGTATATATATCTACATAGTTATTTAACATTTGACCTCGATATTAAAAATAATAATTCACTGTCGATATTATATCACCTATAAATAAAATATATAAGATTTATTTGAAATATATATTCTAAAAACAGAAAAACAAATAAAAAAAATCTTAACCTAATATTTTCTAAAGGTATCTACATAAATATAATATAACAATACAATATTAAAAAAGGGAAAACTATTTTATGTATAGATGAAAAACTAATATTTGATTTTTATTTTTAATTTATAAGTATATATAAATACTTTTTTAAACAAATATATTTTATTAATATTCTGAAATATAAAATTTAAATTTGGTTCTTAAAAAAAAAAAAAATATAAATTATTAAAAATCTTAAGGTTAACTACTAAAAATTATAATAAAAATTTGCTAATAATTATAATATAATAATTAATTTAATATTTATAATTATTGCATATATTTAGGCTAACATTGAAACAAAAAAAAAAATAGAGTGAATTAAAACTAATTTTTTTTAGTTTAATAAAGTGTTCATGTAGATTAGATATACTTTTAAATGAAAATAATATAATATAATTGTGTTCATTTTATAAATTTTAGTTTGTTTTCTTTAAAAAAAAATAAAAATAAAATATGTATTTTAAATTGTAAAAATTAACAAGTCTTATATAATATAGAAAAATGAAAAGGGTGTTTTAATAAAAATTTTGTAAGTTTGTGAAATAATTAAAAGTTTTAGATAATATTAAAAAATATTAATAAGAAATAAATAATAAAAAAAAAAAGAAAAAATAGAAAACAAAATAGAAAATTAGTCTTTTTCTTAGATTTGTATTTCCTTTTTCACAACGATTTTTCATTTTTGGATTATTAAATATTTATAAATCGATGTTGGAAAATGGTAAGTTATATTCTAATTTTAATAATAGATTCTAATGTTTTTTTTTTTTAACTATTGCTTAATTATTAATATTATATATATATAGTTTTGTTTAAATTTTAAGCTAAAATAATGTTACTTTTAATAACTGTCGTTAAAATACCTACGTTTTCTTAAGTTTTTTTTTTGTGTCTAATGATGAAAATGACTCTTCTGGCCAAAATTCTAACTAATTTCAAATTGTATAACAGCTAAGATTAAGTGTTTATTTTTTTAACTGAATTCGACGTTCAGAAACTTCTTTTAAACCGTATATGATAAATTTTTTGCATTACTAAATAACTTAATAATAATTTTTATGTGTATAAAATAATACCTGATAAATGATTTTAAAGATACATTAGAATAAAATTTGAAAAATTTAAAATGTATATAATAAATTCCATAATTTCTCAAATACCAAATTTAGTAAGTTATATATTAATTTGCGAGAACGGATATATTTATTGGAATATCAAAATAATTGGTGTTACACAGGCTTTAACATAAATTAAACAGCCTTTTCTTTCGAGATGTGACTGTAAATGTCGGTAAGCGGGAATTATTCTTATGATGTGTGTGGGACTCGAACCTACACTTCATCGTTGTTACACCCACTAAGCCCTGAGGTCTCCAAAGAACAAATTTTCAAGTTTATTTTTATTAAAAGTAACATTTATATAGAAATATATTTTTTGTAAATATTAAATTGCTATTTGTAAATAATTTTTTTTGCAAATATTTTAAAATTTTATTAAGTAAATTAAGTAAATAGTTAGGGGGGGGGGGGTATTCACGAGTTATCGTATTTGAAAGTTTGTATCATTCTAAACATTGTATTGTCATAAAATTTTAAACCCTTGTAAATTAAATCTTTGAATATGACTCCTAGAAAAATTTAAAACACTTTTAGCCTATTATAATATATTGGAGTTTGACAATACAATATCTTGGATGTTGACAATGTATCTCTTGTACTATTGGTACATTTTATTTAGTTTTGGTATTTTTCAGTTTATGCATTTAAAATAATGGCAGAAAATAAGGAAGAAGTAAAATTGTTTTTCAAAATAAAAAATATCAAAAAAAAAATAATTAAAATCAAAAAATACGGTTGCTAATTAAATTTCTACAGGAAATTTTTTTTTACTTCAATTTAATTAGCTTAATTCAAATTTTCGTCATCTTTTTATAACTGAAATTAATAATATTCAAAATATACTTTTAATATTTCGAAAGAAATTTATTTTGATCAAATTGAGTTAAAAGATTTTCGCGCCATAAATTAAATTTCGGAATTGCGTTTTTTTTGTGCCTCGTCGATTTGATGAAAACATACTATAGTAATTTATTTAGAATTGTTTAAGTAGTAATTGTTTAGAATTCCAAAAATATTTTTTGAAATATTCATAATTTTTTATAATTTCTGCAATGTACAAAAGTATTTATTTAAACACTCCAAGAAAAAAGGTTTAAACGATTTTTTTATAACTAAATTCTTGTTCACCACCAACATCTCCAATTACTTCCAATATGTAGTATAAAGCTATTGTAAACCATTAAAATTGCAGGATCATATAAAATCCTCATTAAGATTCCCAAATATTAAAAATATGTTAGGAAAATAAATGAAAAAAAAAGTAATTCCAGTATTTTCTTTTTCGGGATTTTTTTTTGTTAGATATTGCTTTTCGGAGATTTTCACTTTTTTCGAAATTAAATTTATTTATTTCTAAATAATAAAATGAAAGGTACCGTTCACGGTATTAGATGTAAATTTAGTTGTAAATTTACAAATTTTGTAACGATATACGATAACTCGCCCAAATACCCCTATTATATTTGTATATATATATTTAAAAATTAAAATTAAATTTATTCTTGTAAATATTTTGTAAATATAATTTGTAACAGAGAAAACATCATTTTTTATATTCATCAAATATTGCACAAAATATATTACCGTTAGAATATTCAACGGATATTTTAACAGAATCTACGACATCATTATTAAAAACAAATCAATCAACAACAACGCCATCTTCTACATTTTCATTGTCATCAGATTCAACACAATTACAACAAATATCAGAAGCAACAAAAGATGACAATAAACAGATAGCAACAACAAGTACATTATTTACACATAATAATTATAATAAACATTATTACAAATGTAAATATGAAAAAAAATACCGTGATATAATAAATGATATGACAACTGATCTAGCAGATTTAATAAATCAAGTGCAAAATCAATTTAATGAATGTGATATTATTATGACAGAAAATAATTTAAAAGAATTTGAATCAAATATACAAAAACTTGAAAATCATAATGATTTGTTACAAGATACCATACAATTACTTCAATTTAAAAATTCAAAAAATGAAATAATGTTTAAAAGAATTTTGGAATATAAAGTTAGGATAAATTAATATTATATTAAATTTAGACTAGAAACTACATTTTCTTTTTATTTAAACTTAAATTAAACAACTGTTTTTAAAGTATTTATTAGTGTTTATAGTGGAAAAGAGGGAGTACGCAATTTTCCTGAACAAAAAAAATCTTGGGAGAAAATTTTTTCAGGATATCAATTGCGACCCATGAAAAAGACCAAAAGGTAGAAAGTAAAATCAAAGCGACACATATTCAAAAAGACAATTATAAAATGCGTTCTAAGATTGTGACTACTTTTGCGTCAAAATTTTTAATTTAAGGAAAAAATATAAAAAATCTATGTAATTAAGTAAACCTGATAATGCATGTCAAAATACAATATTGAAATTTTAATTTACAGGTTTATAAAAATGCGAATTTTCAATTTTACACTCCTAAATGCTCTTAGACAGGGTAAGTACAAAAGTACATAATTTTCTTAGAAAAATTATGCAAATTCTCAAAAATGTTCCTCTTCTAATTTCAAGGTTCTGATTAAAATCTTTTATAATAGGGGACATACAATCTTGAAAAATATTGTTTTTAACTTTGCTGAGATGTAGCTCCTTGCTGGATGGTGGGTTACATAAAAAACATGTCTCATAAGATTAATTTTTTAATAAGACCTATTGATGGTTAAAATTGAATTGGGCTATCTTTAGTCTTAAATGGTGTAGAAGTTACAGACGGACTGACGGGTAAAATAAAAGTAAAAAGTAAATCAATGATACGAAAAATAGATACAATAATTAATATGTTAGACAGGTTTATCTAATTTCTATTAATAATTTTGGGTAATTTTCATATGCATGTACAGTATTGTCATGTTGCTTGTAAATTATTTTTATGATCATTTCGTCTTTAACTTCTGTTAATCTGAAAACACTATTTTTACAAATGGTTCTGTTGGTAGTGTCTGTTCAAATAGTTATATTAGAAATGATTTCGTTTTTATATGCTAACATGATAATATATATACATAAATATTTGTAGCAAAATTTAATTTAATGAAAATCCGAATTTATCTTCTGAGGTTTTTAAAGCCGCACATTTTCTGCTTCCAATTCAAATAAAATCTGTTTGTACAAAGTTTTGAAATTTTTTATATTGTATAAGAATTGGAATGCTTATGTTATTAAAAATATGAATGCTTAAGAAAATTTCAGGTTTATTAGATTTCACTTAGCTTTAAAAATATATGCACACGCTATAAAATCTTCACACGTTTACTGGAAACATGTCTTTAACTCGGCGACTTTTTACATAATTAAAATTATTTAATTTTTGTAAGCCTAATTTAAAAAACAGATAGGGATGAAAAAAAAAAAAATGTGTTGGTGATTAAAAAAAAAAGTGGGACATGTTTTTTATGTAGCCCACCACCCACTTTTGACATAAATTTATAATTAACGGTGTACAGAAAGTAGTTTCTGGTCTGAATTTATTCTTAATATAAAAATAAAATGTAAATATGTAAATATGTTTTGTAAAATGAATAATTATTAGTACATATATACATATTAAAAAGATATTAAAATTTAATTGAAATATATCAGGAAGAACAGTACAGAGTTAAAATTAAAACATTGGAACAAGAAATTGAACATAGCAGCAATAAATATAATGCGCTTAATAGAAAACATCAAGCTTTACTCTATGATGTTAAGCAGTATAAAGAAAAATGTAAATGTGGTGCGATTAAAGCTGTAGATATAGATGTTACAGATAAAGATGCTATAATAGCAGCAACTGGTCGAAAAGTTCAAGATTTACAGCATATATTCGAAATGATGGAACGAAAAGATGATGAACTGAAAGTACTAAAAGAATTTTCATCTAATGAAAAAGCTAGATTAAATAAACGTATTACAGATACAGAAGAACAAGTAAGAAAAATATTGATGCAGTAAATAGAATTTATTTTCAAAACATGTAATTAGATATATGGCAAATCTATCAAAAGGTTTTTTTTTTTTTTTTTTATTAAAAATTCAATTTATTATTCTGCTACTTATTTTATGACTCTACAGTTCAGTGAGAGCTATCTTACCTATCTGTCTCTATATCTACTGTTCTTTTACTGTTGTTTTTCTTTTCGAAATTATTTTTGGTTTTCAACTTCGTCTGTCAATTTGTTGTATGCCGTGTGACTAAATAAACCTATAATTTAATGGTGTTGCTTTCCATATTTTTTTCCTATCTTGTTTTCGATCTTTAGGTCTATATGTTGTAAGTTGTAACATTTTATAAGTCACACGGTTTTCCTTCATTTTCATATTATGTTTTGAACTCTACTCTATTTATATTAAATATTTCAATTTTCAAATCTTAGGTACCCATTATTGTTCAAAAAGTTTTCGGGTTGGTGACTAAATCCACAAATCGCAATCTAATTATTTTAAATACGTATGTATGTAAAAATAATAAGAAAGGACTTTAGAGTTGGTTACAAAATCAAAGTTTAATAATTTGTTTAGTGGGGGTTTGGGGGCGGCAGCCCTGACTATGTTAAATTATTTGTTGTGTAAATATTTTGTGCGATTTTTATTTATCGATTTCTATTTATGGATTTGGTCACCAACTAAGGATTTAAAATAATTGTGGATTTTGTTTTTGGCATCATGTATTTAATGGTATTTATTACTTACGAAGTGTGAAAATATTTGGGCCATACATATGTTTAGATAAATTAATTTTTGTTAAGCAAGAATAGAAAGAACTTTGTCTTTTTTTCAAAATTTTAAAAAGAACTTTGATCCGGAATCCTACTATTCTTTATTATTTTGAGAAAATAAAAGAAAATTAAAAATTGTACGGAATTTTGTTTATGAACTTTACACAAATTACATTATTATTCTCTAAAAATATGTTTTGAAATTAATGGATATAGTTATTTCGATCCTTCTTTATTAGAAAACCCTATTTTATGGTTTGTTGTTATCTAATAACTAATAAAATTATATTCATAAAAAATGTACTAAAAAATTATTAAAATTATTTTGTTTTTTTTTTTATTTTAAATAAGATTAAAGATTATGAAGTACAAATAGCAGTTCTAAAAACAAATTTTGAGAAGAAAGACAATGAATTGAAGGATATTCGAAGACAATTTGTTGAAATGAATGGTATGTATCCATTTTTTTTTTATTTTAATCTTTTTGGGAATTATTATTCATTTTAGATTTTAAAATTTTTATTTTTCAATCGATTTTTGATTCTTTTAATTTTATTTATGACTATACTGAATAGTTGTAATTTACAATAATATAAAACACAAACATTTTATTTAAGCTATTTGTGTGTCATCTATTTTACCTATATTAAAAATTTTCGTTAATTTCATATTTTAACAGATGATACACAATTTAGAGATATGATAGAAAAATTAACTATAGAATTATCTGAAGAAAAAGCCCAACGAAAAGAACGTGAAACAACATTAGAAGCAAAAATTAAAGGTCTCGATACAGCATTAGATGAAACACGATCGTCATTAGCTAAAGCAAATGATGCTTTAATGTCATTAGAATCATTATCATCTAACTATCAAAAACAAGGTGATGCTGCCATCAAGGAGGTACGAGGTATAATTGCGTATATATATTAATGTAAATAGTATTTTGTAAGTTCTTTAATAAATACTTAATAAATAACTTGTTTATAGTTTTAAAACATACGTAGATATATATATATACTGGGTGTTTCGGAGGATGCGTATCAGTTTTTAGGCAGGGAAGAAGTTTATTTTAAAATATAAAAACAAAAATTATTGACTAAATATAACAAAAATCTTTAATTTTTTCCTTAATAAATTAAAAAAACTGATATGTTTGCTCTGATACACTCTGTATATAAAAAATTCTATATTAATATTAAATACACATGCATGTTAATTTTCTAATAATTTTTTTTTTCCTGCATAGAACGCAATGTTACGCGATGAATTATATACATTAAAAGGTGATATCGCAACATTGGAAGGAACTGAACGCAGTTTAAAAAGTCAATTATGTAAAACACAAGATGAAGTTCAAAGTTTACGTACTGCAAATGTCAAAATTAAGGTAAAATTATAATTAAAAAAAAAGAGAATGTAATTATTAAGTGTTTTTTTTTTTTTTTAGACCTTATCAGAAGATGTTGATAATTTTAAACAAAATTGTGTTGGATTAAAAAATAAAAATTGTGAATTAGTAGTACAATATAATATTTTAATAGAAGATTATAATATATTAGCGAATGAATTTCATAATTTAGCTGAGCTAAAGGATGTTATTGAAAAGGAATTGGAAGTGTTCAGAAAATGGCAAAAAGATCAAGTTGAACAAGACACAAATATGAAAGCTCACATTCAACATTTGAATGAACATATAGAGTAAGAAGAATAATGAATTAAAAAATATTTTAAAATCATTAAAATATTTGATTTTCATCCATCATTATTATGATTTTATTTTAATTTTAATATATTTAGAACATTATCTGAAGATCGTGATGAATTAATACAAAAAATTTATGATTATCATCAAGATTTATTAATTGTAACATCAGAATTGGATCATTATAAAGAAATTTTTGCTGATACTATGGGGTAAGATACTATATTATACATATACATATACATTTTAATTATTATTAATTATTAAAAAAAATTTTTTTTTAATTATTGTTTTTGGTTATTGTTTTTTTTTTTACTGCATTACGTTTACATTTAAAAAAAAACAAAAAAAAAACAGTGAAGCGCATGACCGAGCTAGTCTTGCAGCTGGAGAAATGCCAGGACAAGATTCTGTATATTAATAAAATTTAAAAAAAAAAAAAAAATGAAAGCAAAATTTAATGATATATTTTTAGTTATTAAAATTAAAATTTTTATCATATAAAAGAAAATTACAAAATTAACAATTAAGTGGGCGCCACAATAATTCAATAAAAATTTTCCTAAAATATCATCAAATTTTGCCATTTGAATTTAATTAAAAAAACAAAATTATTTTAGCTAATTAATTAATTACATTTTTTTTTTAGGCGGACGCAATAATAAGAAAAATATTAAGAACAGCGGAAAAATTATCTCATACAAGGAAAACATTTCAAGAGAGCTTAGATAGACGTGATTCAAAATAAAATTAAAAGAAAAAGAACAAATATAAATAATTCAGAAAAAAAAAAGTCAATCAATAATAACATAATAATATTGTGCAGTTTTTTTTTTTTATATATTAATTTTATTTAATAATTAATAATTCAATTAATTATTTTTTAATTTATTTGAAGTAATAATTATGTATATTTTATTATATTATTTTTTATTTTTCAACAATTTAGTTTATATTTAATTGTTTTATTTTTTCTTATATATACTATATTAATTAAAATTTAAATTAATTATCGATTATTAATTTTATGGAAAAGTTTTGTTTTGTTTTTTGAATTTAACAAAGTTTTAAATTTTTTAAAAGAACCTAATGTACTGTGCGCGCGCGCGCATGCATTTATTACATTTTTTTTTTCCTCCAGATATGTTTCATGGATGAAATCTTTTAAATTTTTTTTTTGTATTACATTATATTTATTTTTAAATAAAATAATTGTAAATTAATTTCAATAATAAATAAAAGTAATTAAATTTAAATTCACGATTAAAATAATTAATAAGAAATACGACTTAGAGATTAAAAAAAAAAAAACAGCCGAATTACTTAATGTTTATCGTACAACTTTGGACTATTTATGAAATAAAAGCAATTATAATAAAGAAAATCTTTAAATGCATTTATTTTTTTATACAGTTTTAAATGTACAAAAATAATTTAATTTATTTAAAATAATTAAACATACATATAACTATTTATAATCATGTTAAAATAAAAAAAATACATATTGATGATAATTTAAATACTTAACGAAAAAAATATCACATACATATTTTAAAATCAATTTATTTCAAATCATTATAAATAAATTATATATAATTATTATGTTGAATTATATTAATAAAAATTAATTAAAAAAAAAAAAAATTAATATGCGTTTTTTATAAATGATCGATGTTACATATAGAATATCAATCATGAACCAATTTCTAACTTTTATACCTAAGATATAAATAATCCTTTATACCTAAGAAAAGTTTTAAATAATTTGTGATAGGATGTGTTTTAATTATCTTTTTTGGCGTATTATTAAAACCCACCTTAAATATTTAAGAAGTATGTACACTGAAAAAGGAAATTTTCCTATTACACTTATCAGTTCAATTACCATTGTCTTCAATCTGTCTGATCCATTGCAATACAGTCTTAAGATTTTTAATCAATCTGCTTGAAGCTAAAGATTGCATTTTAAAGTTTTTAAGGTATATAGAAATGAATCGTTATGATAATCTTAAAAATCGATAATAGTATAAATATGATATCTGAAATAATAATAAATATTTTGCTGTAAAAAGGAAAACTTTTAAATTTTTCTTTTAAAAAAAAGTGGTAAATTTATCATTTATATCATATTTTATTTATATATAATATATTTTCTATTAAACACTAACAAATCTAAAATTATTAAAATTTTTACAACATGTTGTTATAATATCTAATTTTTCTAATTTATTTGTAACATCATCAAATTGTAAAGCTCTTGAACCAAATGTATAAAATTGTCCCATTATAAAAATTTCATTATTAAATTCATAACAATCAAATTCATTTGGTGGAAATATGACATTAGATGAAGTAATTTTTAAATAATTCATCCATTTATTTGTTCTTAAATCAAATTTATGTACCCATGGTAAACGAAAACAATATATTACATCATTTTTACATACAGCTCTATATTGATCTGGTGATGGAAATTGATCAGAAATTATTTGCCATTTATTGGTACGAACATCATAATGTTCAATTTGTTTTGATGATTCCCATAAGCATCCACCAAAAGCGTATAAATTATTTTCACCTATTATAGACATAAATATATATAAATAATTATTTTAAAATTTTTTTTAATTTTTAAATGAAAATTATTTACCATTAGTAACCATTTCGAAATATGCCCTATCATATTGCATTGATCTGTTAGGAATCCATTTTTGATGATTTTCATCAAACATTTCAACTGTATTTGTCATTCCACCACAAACATACATTTTATTATTTAACGTTTTTATTTGATGTCCAATTCTTTCATTTATCATTTCTGGAAATTCTTCGATATCATTTGTTGCTGTACAAAAATATTTACATTCTCGAATTCCAACAAATTCTAAACTATCATCTCTAATACTACTGCCAGTAATTACAATACCATTACCACCAAAATTTGTTGAACGAAAATCAACTAAATTTTTTAAATCTTTTAATTTTTTAAGTTTTTCATTTTCAAAATCCATTTTATATATTCCATCTTCTGATAATGCAAATAAATCTTTTTGAAATTGTAAATTTTTTGATTTTATATTAATTATTTCGGTTTCATCTTCATAATCATTAAGACAATTTGTTGTATGTTGTAATTTTCGATCAAATACATTAACAGCCATTTGAACAAAATATTGATTATGTGTTAAAATTTTATCAGCAAATAATTTGTCAATGTAACCAATTGATAATTTTGTTAAATCAATATCTTCTAATAAATTGTGTAAATGATGTAAACGATTCATTGGATCAAATTTTACCCATTTTACAATATGTTCACATAATGATTGTGGATAACATGTAGATGATTTTAAATTAATAATAAATAAAATCTCATTAAAACTTAAATTAAGTGCATATTGTTCTAAAAATTTATTTTTATGACGTCGTATGAAATTGTTACATTCATTTTGAAAATTTTCATTTGTTGATTTTCTAGAATAACGAAACATATCGAAAATATTATCAAAATTTAAATTATTTCTAATAAATTCAATTATAATTCTTTGAAGATCTAACATATGTAATATTTCAGCTGCTTCTAATAATTCTCTAACATTTTCATTATTTAATTGTATATTACCAGTATAAATGTATAAAATTATTAATTGTAAATATTTACTATGAAATGGTACTTCAATTACTGGCTGTTGTTTATTATTATTATTATTGTTAATATTTTGAGCACGTTTACATTGACGCTTAAAAAATTGACTAGTTGATGTTAAAATTAATTTGTGTGCCGGAAACTTTATCTCATCCAATGATAACAGAATAACATCAGTGAACTGTTAATTATTATAAATTTTAATTTATTGTTAATATTTTTTTTATTAAAATAAATTTTTTGTGTTACAAACCTGATTTGATATTCTTAATTCATTAAATGTTTGATGTTGTTGTCGAATTACATCAATTTCAGAATAATTTTCACAACCTAATGTTGATTGACTTTCGGATTTTTTACCGCTTAATTTACTTTTAATTTTCTTCAACATTTTGAATACAATTGATATAACATTATCTGTTGTTGAATCCTTATATACCAAAAATTTTTAAATTCTTTGACTGTCGATCGATTCATTTTGTACCTAAGCATAATTTAAATATTGCTTTTAAAAACAAAAAAAAAAAAAAATGTTTCCTATGATTATAATTTTATCTATAACAGGTACAAAGAAATTATAATTTTTGCAATAACTGTTTGTATGATAACAGGTAAATTATTAAATGTAATAATATGTAATTATTGTATTTAACACAATGTTTAAGAACTGTTGTAACAGATGTAAGTAATTAATTTAATAATTGTTTTAAAGTAATATAAAAAGTTAAAATATAAATTTACAACTAAATTAACATTAACTCAGTAGAATTTCATATTATTTACTTTAACTTTATTTAAGTTTTAATAAAAAAAATAGTTGTAGTTACCTGTACTTTTTCAGAAAATGATTTAAAAGATAACTTTTATTCGTTACATAATAATTAATTTGAATTTTCTGAAGTATTCAACAAATGCGTTCACCTGTTTAAATATAAACAAAATTATTTATTTTAAATTATATTTTTATTTTTAAAAGTAAAAGTTTACCATTTGTAACCATTTCAAAATATGCACGATTATATTGCATTGATTTGTTAGGAATCCATTTTTAATGATTTTCATCAATCATTTCAACTGTATTTGTCATTTCGCAGCAAACATTAATTTTATTATTTAGTATTTTGATGCCCGATTCTTTCATTTATCATTTCTGGAAATTTTTTGATATCATTTCTTATATAATAAATAATAATATGCGTAATACATATATACATGCTTTAGTTTTATATAAATTGTAGTAATGTAGAGATCTAATATACATTTTATGATCACTAAATCGCTTTTTCCTTTTTTGTAGTATAACAGGCAATGTGATCGAATGATTGGGAAACTGGACTTCGAATTGAACATTTTCAAAAGAAATTTTTAGCACACCTTTTGGATCTTACAGATTTATAAAAAAGCAAATTTAAAAATAAATATAGCAATAAACGCCAATAAACTGAAAATAATGAATCTTGGAGGAAAAAGAAAAGATCTCTCAGGCATGACATAATTTGCTTGCTTATAATCAACTATTTATTAAAGTCAAATGGTCCTTGAAAATTGATTATGACATATTTTTGAGCATTCATATTTTACTACTGTGGAAATAGAAAAGAATGATAGGCTAAAAAATTCACAAATATGCAGTACAGCAGTTATGTTAATTAAGAATATGAGAAGCTGGATTGTAATTTTGCATTTCTGTTTGGAGGTTCGAATTATTTTCTTTCTTCTAGTGACTAAGTACCTATAGTGGCTGTTGAAATATTGAAAGAAGTTATTTCTAGTAATAAAATAATAAACTGTTGCAAGATCGCAAAATATTAGTGAATGCATTAATGCATTTTACTGAGAATTCAATGTTCAGTGCTGTAAATTTATTGGGAAATGTGATATTAAAGTGACAGAATAACCAGAGACCATACTACGTGTACTAGATCTATATAATAAGATATATTTTTTAAGAACGAATAATAAAATCTATATCTATAAAAGGGAGCTAATGGATAAATTTTTATTTAAATTTAACACAAAACCATATATTAGGGGAAATATAGTAAGTAATATAGATAGTAATTAAATGTCTAACAGGGTGTAAAAAAAGTTCAAATGAAAACTGTTATGGTAAAAGGCTTGTAAAAATAACGCTTAAGGAAATATCATTATTATACTGCAACGTACAATATTATGAATAAAATTTTGAAATATATACAAACAACTTTTATATAATAATATCTGTTCTGATTATTTATATGTATTTACTTTAAATCCAATGGAACAAATTGTCTCAACAGAAGTGGTAACTATTGTTACAAAAAATGTATGCATACCCGTTTTAGTAAAAAGTTGGAGTTTAATTGACAGTGATCTTAAGATTAAAATAAATTTTGGCAACTTAAAAATTATAAAATGTTTTTTCTTTTTCAAAATTCTCACCTTATTCAAGAAGAGGGATGACTGAGTCGGTAGGTTGCAGGTTATTGTTGTTTAATTATTCATTATCTTAATATATCAATTTTCAATTTAATCTTTCTGCAATGGTTCTTGTTTTTCTCGGTTAAAAAGACAAACTTTAGAATTTCTCTGTTCTTCTACATGTTCAAACGAATTACTCTAAAGTTGATGAGAAAATACTTGAATATTTTTAACATTTAAATTGAAATCAAATGCTTTATGATGATTCCATGTGAATAATTACTTCAAACGGAATAATAGAATTTATGTTGACTTTGTATTTCTTTGTTTTCTAAATTCTAAAAAAAAAAAAACATACATATTTGTCTGTCAGCTTTGGTTTATTATCTTTTTTCAGGTGAAGAATTTTAAACTTTTATAAAAAAAATATTAAAACATAAAATAATGATCAAGTGAAATACGAAAATACTATAATAAGTATAAATAGTTTTCATTCAATATGAACAAAGGGCTAGATTAGAAAGAGCTCTTTTAGTTGTTATTTTTTGCCATTATCAAAACAATTTTACATGTTTTTCCAAAAAAAAAAAAAAAAAAACAAACAAAAATGAATAACACGTTAACTCCCGGTTTTATTTTTATTCCTTATAAACAAAAAAAAAAATTTTAATGAAACTTAACCAAATTTTTGAGCACAACTTAATGCTCATAAAAATAACAAAAAAAGTTTATGGTAGGTTAATTTTTTACTCAATTTAGTCATAAAAGGTTCAAGTCTTAGTCCAAGTTTTATTATAGGTATAGTGTTTAACCTGATAACTGCAATTATTCTAGTTTTAATGATATTTATCTTAGCATTTAATCTGCTAGTATACAATATTTAAAAAAAAAGTATATTTATTACAATTTTTTTTGAAAAATACAAATCTAACTATAAATTATCTAAAGATTTATAATAGCTAATAAAAAAAAACAGTTATTACTTTGTTACTATCTTATTTACAAGCATTTCATATATTTTTCTATTGCGGAAAATTAAATTATCTCATTTCCTTGTAGTGTCAGAAATATTTGCAATATATAAATTTAATAGTCAACATGTTAAAGTTAATAACCATTTTTATCATCGTTTTTTCAGTATAATCACTCCAATCCATCAGTACTATCAATTTTTAAAGAAATTTTGAAAAAACCACTTTTATTTTTAGATTTTTTCAATATTTTTAAAATATGTTTAGGATGATGAAATTTCATAAATTGGTAAATAAAAGGAATAGAAAAAAATTTTTTCATAAATACTTAATAAATAATTAACCTAAGAATCCAAATATTCGAATCACTATAATGTATATACATTGTTTTTCAACAGCCCTTAAGATTTTTATACCCGTACGATAGGATCGGGTATAATAAAATTACTCCTCCGTTTGTAACACCTCGAAATAAGCGAGCTAGATATATCTTCAAAGGTATGGATCGGATCAGAAAAAAATTCTAAGACTTTTGAGCCATGTCCGTCCGTCCGTCCGTCCGTCCGTCCGTCCGTCAGCACGCTAACTCAAAAACTAAGAAAGCTAGAATCTTGAAATTTACACAAAATATTTTGGGAGTAATTTGTAGGTTCCCTATTTTTTTTGGTTGAGTTTGGACCAAGCCTTAGGGTAGCTCTCGAACACCTAACTTTTAGATCCCCACATTTTTTTTGCAATAGAGCTATGAAATTTTAACTACTGATAGATCTCACAAAAATATTAATTTTATTTTTAATAACTTTTTTTTGTAGCCCCACCCGTTACGGAGCTACAGCTCCCCAAAGGTTCAAAAAAGCTCTATATTTAAATTGTTATAGCACAAGTTGTATAAAGTATATCTTCATTTTGAAAACGCCAAACGATTACTACTTTCATTAGCTTTAAAAGTATATATACAATAAATATATATTTTTGGCATACGATGTCTTAATTTACCGTTATGCGAAACTCAAATTTTGCAAAATTCTTTAACCCTTCCATCTTTTAAACGGTTAAAGTTGGGAACTTGAAATTTTGACAGAAGTTAGATCTTTGAAAATTAGTATGAGTCATTTCAGAAATTTTTTTTGTATCACCCCCCGTTTAGGAGCTGTAAGGGGTCAAAAACTGAAAATTTTCTATTTTTAAACACCTGTAACTTGAACACCTGTTAAAATTTTTTTGAAGTAATACACAAAAATTAAAGCTCCAATATTATACTTTTATTTCTGTTAACAACTTTTTTTAATAATATAGGGTTACTTTATAATTGACGAAAGTGTTACTTGATTTTTTCAAATTTTCTAACAAATTTCTTTAACGAATTTTTTTTGCATATTGTTTTACTCGATAATTTGAAATTGTTGAGGATATAATGGGTAGTACAAAAAAATGTAATTAAATAAACAACATAACGGTTGCTTGAAGAATTTTTATTTATATGATATTGATATATATACATACTTATATAATATCATGTTTATTTACATATCGTATATGTCACTAGTGCATGAATGATAAGAGTATATATGTATATTATATAGCGCCGTATTTACATACATATATGTATTTTATTGTACTTATAAGAAATTATTCTGTCAATGGAATATTTAAATATAATATAATATAATATTTAAAATTATATTTACTGTTTTGTACTTAGTAAATTTAATATACATTTACCGCTTAGTATTAAATGGTACTATAGAATATTTGAAAAAGTTTTGGATTGATAATCGTTATGTGGAAGGTTAGAATCTGCTTTTGAAGAATGTACATATAAACATATAGTTTGAATATATGTACAACCCATAGTTCTAGAAATTATAAAATTCACCCAAATTATTTTAAAATACTAAAATATATAAATACTATAAATATTGTAAGCAGAGTGACAGGCTGTGAACATACTAACGGTTCGTACGGGTATCTAAGAGTTGACAAAGTCAACTGTATTCTTCCTCGTTTTTCTTAAAGTTGATTTTATTCGTTATATAAACAATATAACACCTTATTTACTTTGTTTTTTTGAAGAAGAAAATTAAAAAAAAATTTAACAAAAGAATTTTTTAAAAGAAGTAAAGAAACATAATTATAAAAAAAACCTATAAACTACTATTCAAATTATAATTAAATTGTTTATTCTTTTTTTTTGAAAATTTTTGTTGGAGCATTGTTGAAGCATATTTAGATTTAATTTTCTCAAAAAAAAAAAAAAAATAAAGAAAAATTTATATTTAAAAAGTGCTTCTAAAACAGTAAAAGCAAAAATGAAAGATTTAAAGAATAATTGAATTATTTAGTTTATATTAGATTTGATATTTTAGTAAGAAACTTTTATGAAGAGTATATACATATTTTTCTAAGACAGATTCGCCTTATCATGTAAAAAATTCAAATTATGTAAATAATTACTAATTTTAGTTTCGATAGATGATAAGTAAATGAAATGATACTATACTATGTGATGTACGAAAATCGAATCGAAATATAAGTTGCTACCGCAATATAGAATTTTATCGCATAATTGACAACTAATGACAGATATTTAATTTTACAAGACTGTGTAACGTTATATTTTACAAATAGTCAAGATTTATACTTGCACTAATAATAATAAATAAAAAACGAGGAAGAATACAGTTGACTTTGTCAACTCTTAGATACCCGTACGAACCGTTAGTATGTTCACAGCCTGTCACTCTGCTTACAATATTATTTTTTTAATATTTTAGTATTTTAAAATAATTTGGGTGAATTTTATAATTTCTAGAATTATGGGTTGTACATATATTCAAACTATATGTTTATATGTACATTCTTCAAAAGCAGATTCTAACCTTTCACATAACGATTATCAATCCAAAACTTTTCAAATATTCTATAGTACCATTTAATACTAAGCGGTAAATGTATATTAAATTTACTTAGTACAAAATAGTAAATATAATTTTAAATATTATATTATATTATATTTAAATATTCCATTGACAGAATAATTTCTTATAAGTACAATAAAATACATATATGTATGTAAATACGGCGCTATATAATATACATCTATACTCTTATCATTCATTCATCAGTGACTTATACGATATGTAAATAAACATGATATTATATAAGTATGTATGTATAACAATATCATATAAATAAAAATTCTTCAAGCAACCGTTATGGTGTTTATTTAATTACATTTTTTTGTACTACGCATTATATCCTCAACAATTTCAAATTATCGAGTAAAACAATATGCAAAAAACGAAAGAAATTTGTTAGAAAATTTGAAAAAATCAAGTAACACTTTCGTCAATTATAAAGTAACTCTATATTATTAAAAAAAGTTGTTAACAGAAATAAAAGTATGATGTTGGAGCTTTAATTTTTGTGTATTACTTCAAAAAATTTTTAACAGGTGTTCAAGTTACAGGTGTTTAAAAATAGGAAATTTTCAGTTTTTGACCCCTTACAGCTCCTAAACGGGGGGTGATACAAAAAAAATTTCTGAAATGACTCATACTAATTTTCAAAGATCTAACTTCTGTCAAAATTTCAAGTTCCCAACTTTAACCGTTTAGAAGATGGAAGGGTTAAAGAATTTTGCAAAATTTGAGTTTCGCATAACGGTAAATTAAGACACCGTATGCCAAAAATATATATTTATTGTATATATACTTTTAAAGCTAATGAAAGTAGTAATCGTTTGGCGTTTTCAAAATGAAGATATACCTTATACAACTTGTGCTATAACAATTTAAATATAGAGCTTTTTTGAGCCTTTGGGGAGCTGTAGCTCCGTAACAGGTGGGGCTACAAAAAAAAGTTATTAAAAATAAAATTAATATTTTTGTGAGATCTATCAGTAGTTAAAATTTTATAGCTCTATTGCAAAAAAAATGTGGGGATCTAAAAGTTAGGTGTTCGAGAGCTACCCTAAGGCTTGGTCCAAACTCAACCAAAAAAAATAGGGAACCTACAAATTACTCCCAAAATATTTTGTGTAAATTTCAAGATTCTAGCTTTCTTAGTTTTTGAGTTAGCGTGCTGACGGACGGACGGACGGACGGACGGACGGACGGACATGGCTCAAAAGTCTTAGAATTTTTTTCTGATCCGATCCATACCTTTGAAGGTATATCTAGCTCGCTTATTTCGAGGTGTTACAAACGGAGGAGTAATTTTATTATACCCGATCCTATCGTACGGGTATAAAAAACCTATTAAATTTTCTTATTTTTATAGAAACCAGAAAAAATCCGTAAAAGTTTCCAAATTTTTTTTAAAAAGAATCACAATACATTGTAAAATTACTTCATCTTAAAATAAAATGACTATCAAATAAAAAATGTTAAAAACATTTCTAATTTCGAATTACATATTATAAAAATAAAACATTTATGTTAAGATTATTTCACGAAAATTGTATTACTCGTATATACTCGTATAGGATCAAACTTTTCTATGAAGATCGCAGAAGTCTTTAATAAAAATAAATTATCAACATTTTCACACCTGATGAATTACAAAAAATAGAGAGAAAAATTAAAAAAATCCAACGAATTGATTCCCTTAACCTATTCCTCCTGTTGTAATGACCAATTTCTGTTTTTTTTTTTCATTGTATTTTATTTGGTTAAATGTTTTTAGATCATTGGTATCATTTTTTAAAATATTTCTCCAAATTTTCTTATCCATCTTATACAATCCTTAATTTTTCGTAAGTCCCCTTTTCCCTTTTCCCAATTCCCAGATCTCTATTTTGTAAACTAAATTGTACATTTGTATTAAAGATCCCAACTTAAAATTTGGTTTAAAAGGCGGTGATTTTGGTTGGTTAAAGCACAGCACTATCCTTAAGAATCACGTCTAATTCTTTTGGATGAGTTTTGAAGTTTCTATCAACCGTAGTAAAAAAAAAAATAGAGTCTTGCGTTTTCTAATTTTTATAATCGGCCAAATATCTAAATATTTGGTTATACATTTGACTTCAGTTGAATTTTTCGTTTCCATAGTTTTATTTTCTGTATAGCAGATTACTGTAATCCTAAAAGACATTATAAAAACATAGATCCTCCAGATGTTTGCGAAATTTTTATTTACTACACGTCTGTTCAATCTGCTATAAATGGCTTAGTATAGATTTTTGTACTATATGACGGCTAAAAACTTCCTCCGAAGCTCAAAAGCATAATGGGCTAATGTGTCAGTTTGGAATGTCATATTGGAATAAATGGAAATGTATATCCTATATAATGGTAAACATAATGGTAAGTCATATTCATAAGTAAAGGATCTCATTATTGTTCTTAAAGTATTGAAATTATTGCATTTCCAATGAAATTCCAAACCTTTAAAATATCTTAATTGTTGGGTATATAAATTGGTAAATACTTGAATTATTAAATAGATTTGATATTCTAATATTGTTTTGTATTTATAATACATATACATATTACATATAGTTATTTACATTTTGGTGTATACCTATCTTAAAAAAAAAAATCGCTTAACGTTAAAAATTATGCTATACTATAGAATTAGAGTATAGTAAGTTTTGTATTTCAGTAACAATGTAAGCATTAACTAGTATAGATATAATGATATTTTGTATGTTCTATTGTTAATATTTAGTGAATGGAAATAAATATAGTAAATAGATCAGTTTAGTAGTAAATAATTATTTAAAAAAAAAAAGTTTATTTATAATATAAGAAAAGATTTTGTTTAGGTTTTAAATGTGGTTCACCTAAAAATGCTTCAGTAATAGAATACTGAAATTTAATGAAATCATTTTATTTAAAGAACTGAAATTAAGAAAAGGGAAAAAATAAAAATAATAAAATATTAAAGTACCTACCTACCAAGTTGATATTATTGTATGTATAGTTACACTTTTTTTATTTCAGTTTAAATTGGAAACATATACACATTTGTTGGAACATAAAAATATACGAAGTGTGAATGATTGCATTTAATTCTAAGCATATTTGTTCCGGTAAGTTGCTTTCATTTTATACTTAAATAAAAGTTCTACTTAACTAATATAAAATTTAAGTTTTTTGACTTTTAAATTAATTTTATTTTATTTATAGTTAATATAAATACTAACAAAATCTCTATAGTATAATAAAATAACCCTGTGAGTTTAACACAACTGTTAATGTTATATACCTTTGTCTTAGAATGAGGAAAAAATTGGTGTCAATATTATTGTTCATATTTGTAAGATATTACAACTTGGTAAGAACAGATTCGATGATTTTATAAAAATTGGATCTATCAATATTGGGATTTTATTTAAATTTTAAACAACATCTTGACATTTGTAAAATGGCCTGTAGAGAAATGCTTAACATATTATTGAAGTTTGAATCATAATCTTATACTCCAAAATCTTATGCGACAAAATCTTGCATACAAAATCTTGCTTTCGAAAATCTCTTAAAAAACATACCTTTTTTTTGTCAAAATCAACTAGGACAAAATCTTGCATGTTACATATTAATTATGTGACATCAAAGTACTTAAAAAAGTTGGAGGTTGCCAACTCTAAACCTCCACTAAACAAATTATTGAAATTCTGATTTTCTAAACCAACTCTAAAATTTCTCCTAATTATTTTTTTTACATACATATTTCATGTTACATAATAGTTTATAGCAATAATTTATAGAAAAATATAAATATTCTGGAAAAAGCGGCAATCCTGATTTTGAAACCAACTTTAAAATCCTTCTTAATTTATAATCTCATACATTATGTAAATATATATAATATTCATATATACATTATATAAAAATTCTGTATAGCCCTGATTTTGAAACTACCTTTAAAATCCCTCCTAATTCATAATCTCATACATTATATAAATATATATAATATTCATATATACAATATATGAATATTATATAATGTATATAATATATATACATTATATAAATATTTTGTATAGCCCTGATTTGTAAACCAACTCTAAAATTCTTCTTAACTATTTGTTTATATTCATACTTTCTTTAAAACAAAGCAACAATATATTTTACTTTAAAAAATATTTTGCAAGATTTTCCTCGTGAAAGATTTTGTAACGCAAGATTTTATTAAGATGGATATTCTAATGCAAGATAAAAAAAAAAAAGGAAGATTTTGTCGTAGGTGAATTTTGACGTGCAGGGTTGTGACCTTTTCCCATAAAGTTCTTTAGCTTATTAGTAGTAATCGTAATTAACTAAATATATAAGGATAGAGATAAGAAGTATGACACTAAGACGTCAAAAAAAAAGTTGTCATGGCTACTTAACAACAGAAATTGGTTGGCTTGAAGAAATATTAGAACAAACAAGGCAGTATGTAAAATCGAAGATATATAAAGATGCGCATTTTTAAAAAGACAATAAAAAATATTAGAATTTATTGTACTTTCTTGCATGAAAATTTTTAATTTGTTTGTATGATATTTCGCATAACTTACAAAATATCTCAGCTTTTATCTATTATATAATTTATTAATTTTTATTAAAAAAAAAAAAATAAATGGTATAAAATTAAATAAAATAAAATCCAGTACAATGATTTATGTACATATGAATATCACCAATTTCCTAAAAAGAAAAACAAATCAATCTATTTCAATTGTAGAGTGCAAATTTGTTATGTTAATTTAAATTTTTGATTGATAATTTCAATTTATGTAAAAATATATTTTATATATTATGTACACATTATATTCCCAAAATATTCCCATTTTTTTTCTGTAGTCATCTGTTATTAAGGTCATTACAATTTAGTTTTATTAACTCGGAAGTATTTACAATCAAATGGTATTTATCTAATCGTTCAAAGTCTAGACTAAAAATTCTGACTGATATTCGTTATATATTGTAATTTGTATATAAACCGACACTGACGAGTTAATATAAAAGCATATAAAAGCATATATATAATAAATAATTTCTATATAGAATGTACTATACTAAAATTGAAGCTGAGAATATGATATCGTTGATTTAGATGATTGCTTTGTTCTTACAGTGTACAAATATCACAAATAAGGTGCGATTTTGATAAGAATAAATTATTTTTATTCATTTATATTATTTATTCGGTTTATATTATGTATTATATATTTACTTTATATATGATCTGTAAAGGGGATTTAAATTTAAAATTAAAAGTAAAAAATTACTTTTTCAGTCATTTTTCTAGGAAAAATTTTTACTACCTGTTAAGAATTTGAATCCAATTGATAAGTTATGTGCTTAATCACACCATCATCGAGATCCCGAGAATAATCAATAATTCGTAGTTTTGAAGCAAATGTCGTATTTATAAGTTATAATTTATTTTTATTAAAATCATAGATTCGAGGCTGGAGGTTTGGTCTATCTAGTTCAATTTTCGAAAATACGGTTATTTTTAACGAAATTTTGTCTTGAAAAATTGAACTTTTAATTAATTTAATTTAATTCTATTTCTTTTTTATTTTTCATAGAATTTTTTATATAACAAAAAATTGTGACAAAACAACAACACCTACAAAATTGCAAGCCTCTGACGAAAAGCGTTCGGGAGATACGGAGAAGCTAAGATTTTGCAAAATTATGGTTTTACATAACGGTAAATTTTCAATATCATATTGCAAGAAATTATAAGGTTTTTTTAAAAATTTTTTATCGTTTGACGTTTTAAGATTAAAAATATATTAAACAGAACTTTAGATATAATCTATTGAAACTAGGCCTTTTTTCTAACTTTGCCGAGACGCAACTGTGCAATGGCTATAGGTATGAGTATACCATACTTCATAATACCAAATTTCATTGTTCCATCTTGAATTTTGTAGAAAATTCGAAGTTCGAAATTTTGCGAACAGATAGATGGACGTACGGACAGAAGGAAACTAAAAAGTAAATTTTTCAAAATTGTTTTGGAAACTGTGGTAAAATTGATTTCTTATTTGTTATTTGAAAATATAACTTTAAAGACATTTGATTTGCGTTTAAGTCGCAAATAGTAGAACTTCTTGAAAAATTTCTTCTTTGACTTCGGAAAGTTCTGAATTTGTAAGTATAATAATGGGGTAAAAATATATAACGGACGCTATTCTAATTATGTATTTTTGTTCAATAGTTTATTAATTATTATAATATAGTTATGCTGTATATTAATTAATTACCGAAATGAACACTAAATCATTTCACAATGATTTTTTCATATTTTGTTTAATAAATTTAAATGTTTATTCAGAGGTACACTGAAAATGGGTGAACCTATGCAGACATCGGGCGATTTTTTTAAAAATATTCAAACATATTGGTTTTCAAACAAGTGGCCATACAGAAGAGCGATAAGCGGGCAATTTTTAAAATCAAAATTATTTGAATTTTGGAGCGGCAAAACTGCGATAAATGAAGAAAAAAATTTTGTATATTTGTGTATATCGGTTTATATCATTTTTAATTGCAATAAATGATCATAATATGAACAAATCAAACATCAATTTAATCAACAAATAATATTAACCACATAGTTTGTTTTTATAGTATTGTACTCATTATATACCTTATAAAAATTTTATATAAAATTTTAAAATACAAACTGATACACATTAACTCCCCAAAAACTGACTCGTTCCATATTAATAGGGTGAACTCCATATCTTCGAAATTTTTTAGTAAATAAGAATTTGCTTCACAAAATAAACTTTTACGAAGTATTGGCATTTTAAAGAATAATTTATTTTAAAGGTAGCGTCAAAATGAAATATAATCAATTTCTGCTATTAAATAAATTTAAAAAGCTATTCTTGCTGCAGAAAATCGTAAAATTATATGACCATTTGCTCGCAAATAAATCGCCCGCTCTCTTTCTGCGTGGCCGTGACCTAAGGGTAAATTAAAATAATTATTAATTGATTTTATATTGTTAAAGTGAACTTATTATAAATTAACCTAAATTAGATGACAATCAGAAAGAATGAATGAATAAATGAATAAAAGAATATATAGGGATAATTTATTTATATTATTTTGAATGTATTTTTAAGATGTTCGATACATATGCAAATATGTATGTTGTATCGGTTGAAAATTGAAATTAATATTTATTTTAACGTACGTTTTAAAGTAAAGTATTTTTTTTAAAAAGAGTTTTAGATGAATTAAGGGAAAAAATATCTACTGTTAGTATAAAACTCATAATAGGTATTTTATTTGTTTCATAGAATAAGATTACATGCGGTGCTTTTTTCCCCCATCAGTAGCCTTTTGTTTACACAAGAAAATTGTGTATCTTAAAAATTAAAAATTAAAATTCAATTCTTTATATTATAGCAATGTAGGTGTTAAAGGTTCTAAATTTTTAAATAATCGTATACCTGTATTTTTATGTTAGATTAATTATATGTAGGTGTATCTATTATTTCAAATTAAACAATACCTTAAACAATATTATACGGCTTCTCAAATTTGTTTTTTTTTTTTCATATCGAATATTGATAGGGAACAGGTATTATAAAATATACATATATAAAAAAAAATACAATACGTAATTGTGTATATTTTAAAAATTTATTTACATGGATAGATACATAAAAACAAACATTTTTAAACTAACAGTCGGATTTATTTTAGATATCAAGTGGGTTTGATTATTTTATTTGATTTTAATAATGTTTTATTGTGATTGTTAAGAATCAGGTGTGTGTAGAAAGAATAAGAGATTTAATTACAAGAAATATTTTTAGATCGATACACATTTTAATTAAACCTTACAATATAAAATCTAAATTTGTCAGATTTTTTCTATAAAAAGTAAAAGACAAAATATAAAACAAAAAACAATCAAAAACAAACGAATGCTATAGAGTAATTCAACCAGAATTTGTTGTTTTAAGGAAAACAGTTTTAACGATATCAAATTTAAAATTTATTGTACTATATATTAGTTTGTTAACCATAAAATGTAGACTATAGGCAGAATTTATAATTCTGAAATATCTTCTAAAATGAAGTAAAAACAAATTATGGCAAATGAAAATTAATAAAAGTTAACAAAATTCTTTTGAGGCTTGAGAATTTTCCTTATCTGGCAGATATATAGGAAATCCATCCTTACGAACCTTCTTACTAAAATCTTTATATTGTCATACAAGTCATATAATTTTTAAAAATTATGGTTCTACTTTCTCACTTAAATTGAAAAAAGAAAATACAAGAAGTTAATGAATGGTGATAATAGGAACAAAATGCTTATAAAAAGAAAAAAATATTCCAAATACAAATTTAAAAAGAAGAAAAAACTTTTTTCTTAAAAAGAAGAAAAAACATTTACTACAATAACCATAGATCATTTCAAAAGTTCAAGTGTTAAAAATATAAAAAAAGGGAAATATTTTAATTTCTAGATGAAAAAACAAAAATCAGACCATTTAACAGGACTTAAATTCTTACACTAAATTATTTGAAGTTAAAATTAACTTTCTTCTCTAAAAAAAAAAAAAAAAAAATTTTTTTATAAAATCTTAAGATGCTTTAGGGGATTTTTTTAAAATCCTGGCAAAAAAAAATACTTATCAGATTATTATTTTATTTGTAAAAACTTTTGGGTTAAAAAAAATTTTCACTTTGTAAAATAATTTTTTCCACAAATAATTCAAATCTAGATATTATATTTATGTGAAAAACGTTTTTACTCAAGGTTATGTCAGGTATTATACTTGAAAAGTTAACTTTAAAGTTCATGCTTTTCATTCGTTTATAAATACAAAAACAAAAATAAAAATATTTAGTTTTGATATTTACATAAAAATGTAAAAGAATTTATAATCAAAAATAGGAAAAAATGAATTAAGTGAATTTTGTAGATTGTAGTGAGAAAAAAAACTTTTCAAAGTACTTTCATATTTTATATATGAAAGGTTGTAACATTGGTTGGTCAATAAACTTTACAAATATTTCATTTATTAATTGATTATAATCACATTTACGGAATTATTATTATTTATTTAAAATCAACGACATTAAATATTTTTTAAAATATCCAATGGTAAAATCTGCGTGGCAAAATTAAAATCAGACAAAACCATTTTAACCAATAATGGCACGATCATGTTAAGTAAAAGCAAGTAGTTTAAATATGTCATTTAAAGTCTTGAAAGCATTACAAAGAAATAGACATACCCAATCTCCAAGTAAAACAGAAATAAATAATGCTAATTAATATATGATGGAAATTACAGAAAGCTAGATTGTACAAGCAAGAAAACTAAATAGAGACATGTTACAGAGTTTCTGAGAATTAAGTGAGAAAATTAGATACTGTGTACTAAAATTAATAAATTTTTAGTTGCAACGTTTGTTAGTCAGTTCATGTTTATCCTTTTTCTAATTCATTCCATATTGTTCCATGTTCTTAAATTACATATCTTAAATAATTCATATACCTTTTTTTTCTAAATGATAATTTCCTATTTAACACTTTTTGAAAAAAATATTTTTATTTACAAAACTTCTGCATCGCTTAAAATATAACAACTAAATTTTTACAAAGGATAGGTCTATTTAAAAAATTAATGCTGATGCTTAGTCCCACCCGTTACGGAACTAGAGTTTTTCAGGACATTATTTTAAATTTATAAAATTGTTGTTAAAATTATTCAGTTTTTTCCAATTTAGCATTTTAGTATTTACCGTTATATGAAGGCAAATATTTTGGGCAAAGCATATAACTGCAGTACGCTTTTAGTTAGGATCTTAAAATTTTGAGAGAAGAGAAATATTTTAGAATTAGCATAAGTTACCTTAAAAATTGGTTTTTGTATTTTTCACTGTTAAGGATCAAAAATTGATATTTTGCTATTTTTAGACATCTGTTACTTAGGTATCTATACAAATTTTTTAGTTTGATTTTTAATGGTTTGATTTAATCATATATAGGATATCCTAAAAATTGACGAAAATTTATCTTTATTTTATAATTACGTTACTAAAATTTTGTAAATAATTTATATTTTATTGTAAATTAAATTATTTTTACAGCTAAAAATAATTTTTTTTTTTTAATACATTTCTCTGCCACATAAATGTGGACAGGAAATTACACAGTCTTTCCTGTTCAGGCGTGACTGTAAATGTCGTAAGAGGGAATAACTCTTACGACGTGTGTGGGATTCGAACCCACACTCCCTCGGTGTTTACAGCGCATTTTATACGCTCTTACCCACTAGGCCACCGAGGCCCCCAAAAATAATTATTAATCTAATATAGTTTTATGAAAAATGGCACTAAACAGCATTAAAAATTCTTCAAAAAAAAAAAACAAATGACGATGGTCTTTCAAGAATTCAGGTTCAACCTTTTCTCATACATAATTTTTCCCAAACAATTCTTCCCAAACACAATTAGGTATATGTATTTATAATTTATCTGACCTTAAGAGGATTATATTTTAGAGAAATTTTAGTAATCTGTTGTATTTTTAGTAAATAAGGGTTGAATATAGTGTACCTATAGCACTGTTATATTACTTTTAACTATTCTTTTATATTTTTTTTTATCCCTAACAGGGACTTTAATACAATTCACCACATCCCTATTCCGCCAACTAATCGAAGACGATGAATGTAAACAAGTAAGTAAAAATATTAAAACAATTTAATAAACAAAAGAAAAAATATCTATACTCTACTTTACTATAGTTTATTTTTGCTACTACCATTTGGCATCATAATTTTCAACTATTTCAATCATCAAATAGTCCAGCAAGTCTAGCACATTATTCCTTTTTTTTTCAAAATCGAAAAAAATACAAATAAATAATTATCGATGTCATGTGACTTTCGGGTTATATTAAAAGTTACCGAGAATTTGCTTGTGTGATGAATTGTTTTCTCGAAGAATTGCTTTGGGAAATGCATGGAAATCAATAAATATATATTGAAAATACAGCATAGGTACATGTTCGATCAATTAAGAGAAGGATAATACGGCAAAAAATAAGTTGGGTCACAAAACTATACAAGATCTAATATATATTTTATATTTTATGTATTAAATCGTTTTATGAAATTATCATCATGCATATTTCTACAAAAGAAAAAAAAAATATGTAATATTTTTTAAGACAAAATTGTTTATTTTGTCTTAAATATTGAAAAAAATTAAAAAAATAAAATTTTTTTGCTATGTAAAAAACTAAGCATCTGCAAATTCCAATAATATTTAGAAAGTAAAAACACTTTCTATCAATTAAATTATGAAAAAAAAAACCTAAAACTAAAAAGTAACGTTGCCTATAAAAAAAACTAAAATATCATGAAGTAACGTATAGTATAAATCTACATACATACCGATTACATTGTAAATTGTGCAAAAACATAACAAAATAAAAAATAGTATAACAAATTTAATTTAATCAAATTATTTAGTTAGTATGTAGTAGTAAATCAATGGATTAGCACCTACTAATAATAATATGAAAACGTGATTCATGATGTTATATACAGATATTTTGTATAGTTTTTAGTTAAGAGTTTAAACTTTTAAACCAAAAATGTCACATATAAAACTAAAAAAAAAAAATATTTTTCTCCTACATTAATTTTTTTTTTTTTTGGAAAGCGTATTATATTTAGCTTTAAGTAATTTTACGCATATTTAAATGATTATTTGCAATATTCTGATACTTTACCATCTTAAAAAACTATAGATGAGGAAAAAATTTAAGTGTATTTTAGCACATGCTCAACATTGTTTTATGCATTTAATTAAAATTAAAATGACTTTGCAAGTACTTATGCCACACCGTTTGTCATTTACTCATTAATTGTAATCATGATATGCAATTTATTTCCCTTGTTTTTGTTAAGAAATTAATAAAAACTCTGTGTTATAATATTAAAATCATGTATTCGCATATATAGATAATGTTTAGTTGGAAAACTTGGATTTGTTTTGTAGAAGAAATCAATTCATCTTTGTGTGAGAAATTTTCTATTATAGATTATATATGGGATTCTAATGAAATTTTCAACCTTCAGTGCATAAGAGACATAACATTTATGTAATATATAAGACATTATTACGTACAAAAATTCAATGAAAACAAAAGTGACATTATGTTTTACTTATGCTGTAAATTATGGTGAAATTATGGTGCCAAAACTATTAACTTACAGAGCCGCTGCGAAAAATTTACAAATATTCTAATATCTACTCTTATATATAGAAAGATAATGAAAGATATAGTTATCTCTCAATTTTTATAATTTTATTCCTATTTTTCCCAATCTCCAAACCAAACACTATACATTGTTCTAATTTAATGTTTGGAAAAGAAAAGATGTGGCGTTTGATTTGTGATTCAAATCCAGAGCTATCAAAGTGAATTTGCATTTTAATCTTATGTGAAATTCCTACCTGACTTCTCATAAAAATTCCAAAAAATATTTCAAATACTATCAAGGAACGAACATTTATGTGGGAATAAAGTGGGAATTATCAAAAGAAACAATGCACCCCGCATCAGAATGTGTGCCGGATTTATAACTTCAAAAAATCTTCTGCATTTATATGACATTGACCAGCTTTATGTTTTATAGCACATTTCTTTATTTAATCTACAACTTTAGGAATTCTTAAATCTAATAATATTATAATAAATATTCTGGAAAAAGGAAATACCCTAAATTTGTGTCCAACTCTAAAATCCCTTCTAATTCAGAATCTCGCTAATACATATATAAATAACGTATATATAAATATTTTGGAAAAAGCGTATAACTCTGATTTTGAATTCAACTCTAGAAACTCTCCTAATAAACAATCTCACATATACATACATATAATTATCCTGGAAAAAGCTTATAACCTTTTTGAATCCAACTTTAAAATCCCTGCTAATTACTTTTTTTTACATATTACATATTCACATATTTTAACAAATAGAACAGTTTGGTGATACTAAAATTTTTAAATGCATAAAAAATATTATTTATTTAAGGGATTTTATTTTTGGGGATTTTGGCTTTGGGGATTTTGTCTTTGGGGATTTTGTTTTTGGGGATTTTGTCTTTAAGGATTTTTTTTTGGGGGATTTTGTCTTAGTGGGATGTAGTCCTCGCGGACTCTGTGCGTAACTCGTAAAATTAACATGCATAGACTTACTCTCATAAAATAATATTTTCCATTTATTTGTCTCCTGACATATTTTATGAAAATTATGCTTTTTTGGATAAGTAGATGAAAATTTACTTTTTAAAAAAAAAATATTTGCATTCCTTTTACCTGAAAAAATTATTTGAGAGTAGTAATGAGTATAGTTGGTAAATGGAACGCTAATTTAACATAACCATATATTTACTCTTATCTAATGTCTCTGAAAGTCTAGTTTAGTTGGGAGTAGTAAAGACTAATTATTCTGTAAAAGGAACATAAACAATATTAAATTGCATTTGCGTATACAAGCACTGTCTTAAAATTCACAAAATACAAGAAAATCAACGAAACTCACTTGTAAAAAGATAATAGAAACAGAAATAAAATTATATTACATGTTCACTGTGAGTGTTCAATCATTGAACATGATTGATACACTCATGTTCAATAAAAGAAATTAAGTGCATCCTTTATACTTTTTAAATATTTGAGGTTAATAAAATACTTTTATAATGCAGATTTTTTTATTAAAAATTTTAGAATTATCCAAGAAAAAAACCTTATAGGTATTTTATAAATTTTGGTTCCATTTAAATTTATTTTAAAAGTAGTCTTATCAATATGGTATCTTTTTTTACCTCAATGTAATTTGACCCAATCTATCCTTAACAAAAATAAGCTAGGATTTCAACGAACGAACCTTTTTTATTTGTTATTGTAGAATTACAAAAATACATTTTTAAATAAGTTTTTTTTTATAAAATAAGTCCTAGATTATGTCTCTCCAACTCTTTATAAAAGATTCCGATATGTTTTTTTTGTTATTATTACTTTTAATGTAAGACAATATCAAATCAAAGTTTTTATTAATGATCACCGGAAATAAAGGAAAGTTAAGGGAAATTTTTTTTTGGAAGAAATAAGATTAAATCAGATTACATTACATACTTCAGTGTAAGTAAATATTATTTGTATATAATATATAAAAATTTATAAATAAACGCACATAACGCAAACATATCGAAAATGTTTAATGATCTAATAGTAGAATAATTTTTAAATTAGAGAAGGATTCTACACTGGAGGCATTGTTTATTCTTCTTATTGTTGATTTTAATATATTAATTATTTTAAGAAAGTTGTATTTGATACAAAATGAACATTGTTAAGAATAGAAAAAAGAAAAATAAATAAATAAATTTAAGAGATAATACAAAAATAGACCCTGACATTTATTAAAGAAATATTCCAATATTTTATTACCTAAGTGACCCTTTTTAGGTAAAGCTACAAACAATAGCAACTATTTTAGACCTATCTCAATATCAAAAAAAATTTAAAAAATCATAAAACGCTGTTTCCTATTTTGAATAAAACAGGTTCAGTGATATTACTCTAAAAGAATTCAATTTTACATACATAGATTACTTGCGTAAGAAATCCCAGGTTATCTGAGGATTTTCTTTCGGATGTCAAGCATTGATAATTTTTATACAGAATATTTGAAAAAAATGTGTGGGATACAAATAAAATTTATTATTCTTTGAAAAATTTGAAAAATTTTATTTTATTTTATTAATCTAAGAAAGTTTAGTTTTATTTTTATAGATTAAATGTAAAAAGTATTTTTAGATATTTAATAAGAATACAGTGATGGAATTTTAAAAATAACATCCGCCTACAATTTATTATAAAATGTAGGTATGATAAAAATTTGACAAAGTATTTTTTTGAAAAATCTGAATAAATTTATTTGGTCGAAATTTTCGAGACTAGAATTTTTCGAATCTAAGTATTTTAAAATTATGAGATTTTCTTAGCCAGAAGTCAATCACTCGCTATACGGAATTCAATTTTACTACCACGAAAAAAAAAAAGTTCAAATGCCCTAAATTCATTTCAATTAATAAAAGCAACTATTTGAATTTAACAAAAATTTGTATGTTCCAAAATTCACTCTTTATAAAATTTAAACTTTTTACAAACATTTCTGACGAGAAAATTGTATATTGATGAAATTTTTCCAAATTTGAGCAACAGCAGTGCCGTAAAAGGTGGTGGACTAGATTAAAAAGCAATTCGACAAAATTAATTTTTTAATGACTGCTTGCTAAAATTTAATTGCTTCACCTTAGATGGTATAGGTCCAAACCGTCCACCCCTCTAGCCTTTATTAATAATTATAAAATAATTTCTAAAAATTGATGACAGTTTTGTACTTGATATTACTTTTCTTATTTTGGTTAAAGTCATGAACTATTCTAGTATCAATTTTTATTTTAGGGAATTTTTTTTTTATAAATTTTATCATAAGTGTTTTATGAGAATCTAAAACTTGTTGAAGTATAATGAGTAGGCAATCGTTGAATAGCTTTTATTGAGGAAACTAGTAGACTGAATAATTTCAAAATATAAAAGTAAGTTTTGTTCTTTTTTAGTTGTAATAAAATCTAATCGTATACTAAATTGCATTGTTAAAATTCCGTGATCCGTGTTTTAATTTTGGTATTAAACAAAATTAAAAATAAAATTATAAAAACCATCCCCACAGGTACATAATTCAATAATTCATAATAATTTTACTTAAAAATATTTAGTTACTCCTACTAAATTATTAAAAAATGCTATCTTTAGTCTTCTGTGTCAATTTCAAATTTTAGTTGTCTCTAGTATTTCTTTTAAATAAAATCTTAGTAATTTATTTGAAAGTATCTATAATCTTACGAAATGTTTTATTTATTTGTTAGGAATAAAACTAAAATCAAAATCAATAAGATTACATTTCTTTTAAAAAAAACATTAAATTAGTAAAAAGAAAAAAAAAACTTTAATTATAAAATTTATTATAAACAAGTCAGTATTTTAAACCAAAGGTTTTAAAAGGCGCACTTTTTTTTAAGAGACAATAAAAACGGTGTAGAATATTGTGACTTGTACCAAAATTTGAAAGATTTTTCTTAGAATTTTATAATAAAAAACTAAAGAAAAGAAATTAAGAGACATTTTCTTTAATTTAAAGGAAACCTTGCATAAATAAGCTGTAAAAGCTGTAAACACATAAAAATATTCAAGTTACTCAAGTTATAGATATTTAGCAATTATAATAAATTATTATTTTTTGATCCTTAATTGCTTTTATATAGAGCTGAGACATAAAAATTGATATTATATTGAAAATTTCCAAGCCACAGTTTATATTGAAAAATTTTAAGCAGAACCTGAGATATACATATTTAAGAATAGGTCCTTTAAAAATTTTTAAGGGGCTTTGTAATACTTAAAAAGATGTGAAGTAACCTTAATTAACATTAATTTTTTGAAGAGAGTTATCCATGATTAAAATTTCATTGTTATTTCTTAAACGGAGTAGAAGTTTTATATAAAAAACGAACAGAAGGACGGATTGACAAGTTTTTGGAAATACTTTTTGTAAAATGATCTTAAAAGATTTACATATGCCTATTGTAAAAGAATGAAACTCTTGTTCTTAAAAATTTTCTTTGAAATTCTGTTGAGCTCGAATGCAAATCACAGCAAAGGTTTAGATATACTTAGTTTGAATTCTTTTTTGTCGAATAGACATGCAGACATGCGACATGTGGATCAACAGATTTTAATATGTTAGGTATTTGTATATTATATTTTGTTTGACAAGGATATATAGAAGATATAGATATAGAAGGAAGTTGGAAGTTAATTGGTAAAACCATTTTGAGCTTAGAACGAAAAATACTTTTTATATTTTTTTTTCGGTCGAAGATCGATTCGGTTTTTCAAAAATGGACATAATTCGCTTTCATTTTTTTTTTTTTTTTTTGACAAATTGTTGTACTGAAACGGGTGAACAAATTTTAAGTTGATGGTTACATCAACTACACTCTCAAGGAGGAAATCATGAAAAAAACATTTATTTTAAGGAACGGGATTTTAAGAAAAAGGAATTCTAAAAACTGAATTTTAAATAAAACAGGATTTTATATAAGACGGACTCATGTTACATTCTCAGCCCGAAAACTAAGATATTTTAGACAGAAAATGAGAAAGTTGAAATACTTTAAAACGATATATAGTGTTCCTGTTCACACTAAAAAGTGTATTGAATACAAAATTAAATCAAAACGTTTTTTGCAATAAATTTACATAAATTATAGATTATTACTTATCCAATCATAATGATGACAACTGAACGGCCAAAAAAAAAAATCAACAATATCGTCAACAATATTTTAATTTTCATCATTTAAACACATTGTCACTTTGTTATTGATATCATTGTCGCCCTATGTGAATTTATTCATAAGAAATACATAATAATAAATGAAAATAAAACGATTGTCATCACGTGCGGTTACATGAGAAAAATATAATTCAATGAAATACGGCAGAACGAGATCTAGAAAGAGCATTTAAGGAGATGTAGAAAAAAATTTAGGCGAAAAAATTCAAGTGTATTTTAGTTGAACTTCTCAGAATTACGACAAACAAAAAACAAATCGATCAAATTATAAACCAAATCTTCAAAAAGAAATGAAGAAACACGCTAAGAATAAAGAAATATTTATAATATAAATTTCATATAAAGTAAAAATATAAAATACATGTAAATACTTAGAAGCATTACAAACAAATTTTGATTAGAAATGAATTTTTCATTTAGACAATGTATTATATAAACTTAAAAAAAAAAAAAAAATTCAAAGTATTTCTAAAGAAAAAAGTTCAAGAGATCTCATAATTATAATATCAATTTTTCAATCATTCATAATTTATATGAACATTATAATGAAAATAATATATTCAATAGTGGAGTCATTAAACCTCATCTAAAAGGTTATTATAGATTAGAAAAATGCATCATTTATAATTTTATTTTATCCACTAGCTATTTCTAATTTATATTGATTGAAATGTAAATCTAGAATCAAGTACTAGTGAAAATTCTGTTTATCATCATCATTACTATAAAAACTTTTTTCTTTATTATTATCTTTTCTACGAAAAAAAAAACAAAAAAAAAATCCGATATTATCTCAATGATTTTGTATTTTGTATGACAAGAAATCCCTCTAAAACTGAAAAAAATAAAGAAAAGTTTTTTCCCTCAGGAAAACATAAAGTACTTAATAATAATCAGATGCAGTTATTTCGTATAAGTACCGTTGCCTTCAGTGTTTTCATTTATTGTTTAAATTTTCTTTTCATACCTACCATCAGTTCTCTAATCTTAAGAAAAGAATTAGAATGAGGAAACATAACATTGTTATAAGTCTTTTAAATCTAAGAAAAATAAATATCAAAAAAAAATTAAAAATAAAAATATCTGACAAGCAAAAGATAAATTTAAAGAATAAAAGAAAAAAATTAAATAACACTTTAGAATTCCAAGTAAATAAACATAAAACATTGTATGTTGAATGTTGAATGGAGCTGATGCATTCACGTCTATTGTTATATTTCAGTAAAAATGACGTGTGCTTTTATGAACTATATATCTATTAATTTTAAAGGCAATAAGTTCAATCAGAAGTTTTTGTTTTGTGTTTCTTAATGTTTTAATACCAAAAACCTTAATGGCATGGCATATATCTAACCACTATGACATGTTAATACAACAAAATATTTCATTAATTTCTATTGTAACTGAATTTCAACTTTGATCCCAATTTCAACATAAAGTTTTTTTTTCTTGCGTTCATAATTTTCTACAAAAATATTTTTTTTATTTTATGTTATCATATAAAGTGGCAAGGGAATAAATTCTGAATAAAATTTTGATTAGAAAAATACTGTGGTATATGAACACATACTGAGATGAAACACAAAAAACCTATTGCTAAATATGTAATAAAAATTCTAATGGGGTCTTCACCAAAACACTCAAACACAACCAAAATAAAAAACACCCACTAAAACTATGATGGAAACAATATAATCTCTGATATACAGCGTGTCCGTTACGGAGTATATATTATCACAGTAATCTTTGGTAATCAGTATATAGTCAAATTAAATCAAAGGGCCAACTTAGAAGATTAAAGTAATTGGGAAAAAATTAATTTGTCATTTATAGTTTATTTGATTATTTTTGATTATTTCATTTGGAAGTATTGTTAGAATAAATTTCATAAATGTTTTTTTTTTTTTTTTCACATCTCTATTTTTGTATCATTAACCTAATTCATGGTTTTGTAGTTTATAGCGCTTGTTTGAGGTCATTCAATTTCACCATAGCCTAAAAATTTGAGCCTGTAGGTGAAGAAAAAATTAACTGAATAATTTACTTAATATTTTGATGTATCAGAAATTTGTTATGCTTGGCTTTATTTTGCATTCAATATGTCTTTTAGAGATCTGTCAAATATCTATAAAGTCTACGAACTATATACTAATATAAAATATAACTCACATATATGAGATATTAAAGTGTTGTAACTAACTTTAGTTAAGTGATCCGTATGCTTCGTATGTGAGCCTGCCACAAAAGATATAATCTTACTCTATTCATATTATAATATTCTTAAGGATGACTAAGGGTGAATAGGTGTAATACTAATTGGTCTAAATTCTATCGAGTAACTACTAAAATGTTAAAAAGCACGGCATAATAAGTTGATAAATAATTTCCATTCTATGTGTTTATAATTAAATATATTTCGCATCCTATAATTTTGATCAGTTGAATGTTTCTTTCATTGAAGAAAGAAAAAAAAAATTATATTACAAACAAGAAATCATAAATTGCACGATTAAGTAATAAAACAAATTGAGAATAATTTAAATAAAATGTATATTAAATAACTTTAAAAGCAAAATCCAATGATAGGAACATTTGCGAAGATTATTTACGTCATTGTTTCAAATATCATATTATCCAATCAAACAATTTATTTTGGTTGTTATTATTTCTAATATACAGGATGTCCCACCACAATTCATATTGCTTCAAGGTAATTTTTGATGCAATGAACAAAAAACTGTATAATAAGGAAGGTGTATTTCAGATTTTATTGGAACTAGATATTGGATCTTTACCATTTAAGGTAATATTTTTATAAATTACACCTTGTAACTTAAAAACTATACACCATAGAAACGTGTAATTTGTTTTATTAGAAAGAGAAAAAAACTGGTTTAAATATGTAAGATGATTTTCGAATTATCGAATATATTTCGAAGCAATTTCTCTTTATTTAAAATATTTTGTTAAATAACCGTTTTTCATCTAGAAATAACTTGTTAATATACGGTTATTTTGAAGGTGACATATCATAAGTCCCAGAGTCATCATGGAGAATGATGGAGACTTATGACTCAATGGACTTATTTTTGTTCCCAAGTTTGTTTCAAAGTCAATTTTTCATATAAAAATGTGAATTAAAATCTTATTTGATCAAAATCCTATTTTTTCATAGTTATTACGCCTCTTCGAAAATATTTATATATTTGTATATGCGAGATTCCCTTTTTCCAGAATGTTTATCTATATGACTTTTGATTTTGAATTCAACTCTAAAATCCCTCCTAATTCAGAATTTTGTATATACATATATGTAAATATTCTGAAAAAAGGGAATACTCTGATCTTGAATCCAACCCTAAAATTCCTCCTAATTCCGAATTTCGCATATATTCAATACATAGTATGTAAGTATGGAACAAGCGTATAATTCAGATTTTGTAACCAACTCTGAAGTCCTTACTATATTTTTTACATTATATTTTTACGTACATACTTCAATAACATCATATTTTATATAGTTAGGGCTGCCGCCCCAAACCCCGCCAAACAAATTATTGAAACTCTGACTTTCAAACCAACTCTAAAATTCATCCTAACTCAGAATCTCATATATACAGAAAGAAAGTCTAGAAAAAAATGTTTTCACGCGCGCAAATTTAAGCAAAAAAAAAATATATTTGATGAACTTTTCAAAATTTATTTAATTTACTTAATGGGACTTATGACCCAGTTGTTTTGGGACTTATGCCTCTGGGACTTATGACATGTCACCATTTTGAAATTCTTAAAATGCTCTTTAATTTTCCTTCAACTATGTAATAAGTTTGCCTGTAGCATTTATCGTTTTCAAGTTATACCCAGTTATACACCATTTTCCTTTTAATATCACTCTAAAGCGCGTTACTTAGTATCATGTCCTGAGTTTCGGACACCCTGTATATAAGAATAAAATTAAAATTGCTCCATTTAAATTGTTTTTGATCATTAGAGGTTTTTTAAATCATAGGTATAAAACATATGTATACGTACAAGTATAAAAAGATTTTTATTTGTTCAATAAAAAAAGGAAGATTGAGTATTTAATAAAAGAAATTTTTTTAATTTTTAATAATATTTTAGTGTGCTTGGCTGTTGTTCATCATATTTAAGTACCGGTTAACTAAAAAATCGTTTTGTGATAATATGTTCTTATTCTGAATGTAGTGGCTTATATGAAAAGAAAATTTCATTCAAATCTTTAGCACGGTTTGATATTATTATTACCTTTCCTTCTAAAACTAAACTAAAGTACTACATTTTTTTTTTAACATCATTAAAAGAAAAAGAAGTGAAATAATGTGCTAGATTTATTTATATCTTAACGATTTTTGACAAGTTCATTAAAAAACTTATTGATTAGATTGACGATTTATTTGATTGAATTAATCTGTGTTAGGTGATTGATGTCGGGTTCAATATAAAGTTAATATGAAAATAATGAATTTATATTTGATTGATCTATTTGCCTCTTTGTAGGTTTATGTTTTAAATTTTTATATATTTTAACTAAAAACAACTAAGAATAATAACTATTAAGTATCTGTTTCGAAAATATTTAATGTAAAATTTAATAAAAAAAAAAAAAAATTTTGTGTTGTTTTCGTGGTAGTTTATGTTATGAGAATCCAAATGTTGAAAAACAAAAACATTTTTTGAAGAGAAAAATAATAATTGGGAAGGATTAGTAGATAAACAAATATTTATTTTTCATATAAATTAATTTTTTACTTTTACAAAACATTTTCTTGTCGTACTCGTATTAAGCATTTGAGCTTTAGCTAAAGAGTAATTAAAAACAAAATATTAAAGAAGAAGAAATGGGGAGAAATTTTAAGGTATTGGTTGGAGAAAAGTGATTAATTTTTCTTTAAATTTTGGTATATTGAATGGCTAGGTTTATAAGCAAATTACGATTTTTACTATTCAGATGAAAATTCAGAAATTGCAAAATTCGAAAAATAAAATTCAGTGTATCAGAATTCAGAAATTTAGAATTCTTACTTTTTTAACTTACCATTTACCGAAAAAAACAATCACGAATTTAAATTTTGTGGCCCGCATCATATCAAAGTCTCGAATATTACAAAATTCTAAAAACCAAAAATACAGCATTTAAATTTAGTGAGAAAAATCGCGAATTATTTGATGTTAAAATATGTGTGTAAATAAATATATATGTAAAAAGTAATTTGTACAGATTTTAGAGTTTGTTACAAAATCAGGGTTTCAATAATTTGTTTATAGCGGGGGTTTGACTATTCAAATTTGAATTATACGAAAAATTAAAATTTGAATTTTCGTGTAATTTTAAAAAGTCTAAATTTTTAGTTTTCTGAATTTTGATAATTATGATTATCGAACTTCTAATTTTCTGTATATCATAATAAACCCTATTGAACATAAACCCATAAACTCTTTTAGCGGAGAACACTGATGTGGGTATGAAAATAAAATTTTATATGCGGAATGTTTTTACTTTAAAATCTTGTCTTTCATTATCTAGGAATAACTACGGTGTAAGGATGGGCGTTTGTACTATTAATACGTCTTGATTCTCTCGCAAAAGTTTTACTAGAAAAAAGAGACTTTATTTGAATAGAACAAAGACGATTACATACAAAGTTTATAGAAAAAAAAATGATACAAAAGATTATGTCATCTACTTTTTAAAGCAGTCGCGGGCAATAAATTTTTAAAATGTTATATAAATTTGTCACGTCCAGTCTGCCAAACTTTTTTCTTTTTTAATTTAAAAATAGAAAAAAAAATTAAAGAAAGCGTTTTAAGTTCCCGGGCAACGCCTTTATAGTCTATATTATTTATTATGAAATAATTTTTAAGAAAAACAAAAAAAACGTTTAAATAAAATCAAAGAATTCATTCCGATTTAATCTAAAATTTTTGCTTTAGGAATAATTTCTTGGTTATCTTTATTATCAAATTGTAATGGTTTTTTTTTTTTTTATTATATTTTCATTGTTTTCTTTGTTTATTTTTTAGACCCTCAAAGAATCTATTTATATAACTATCGAAAATTTCTTTACTATAATATTCTATTTTTTTTTTTTTTTTTTTGATTTTCTGATACAATTATTTAAGGTTCATTGATGCGCATCAGAAATGTTCAAGTTTAAATTCCATGAAAAATGCATTAAAGTATAAGAAAAAATTTCATTCTTCATGGTTTTCTTTTTTTCTAGGTACCTTAATTTTTAATGAGTTTTTGTTCTTCCCTTTTTATTTATTTATTTATTTTCAATTTTTCTTTTATTCTTTAATTAAATTTTTTATTTTTTTTTTTTCAATATCTGAAGATTATTAGATTCGATTAAATCGGAACCAGTCAAATGAAATTTAAAAAGGCTTGCAGGAAAAATATTTACTTATTCAATGTTCCTGAACGTGAAATTCATGATTTTCATGAAATTGTAAGGTATTAAAACTATTTTCTTATTATTTCTTTAAAAAATTATAAATGGAGGAAATGAGAAAAAGTTCTCAGAAAATTATTTGAGAATAAATCGTGATTGTTGTTTTAAACAATAGGGTATAATTCAATTGGTCGGTTATAGGTAACGTTATTATTAAGATCGTGTTTACTTCAATTAAATTTAACTTATACAATAATTATTGTGCTTTTTTATATTTTAAATGATTTTATATTATATAAATGAACAAAATATGCATATTAAAATTTCTAATCAAAACAATTGTATCAATTTTGTATTGTAAATTTAAAATAATTAATAAAAATTTTGTTGGATTTTTAAATGAAAAGTAAAGTTTTAAAATTTTTTTCGTTAGTATTTTTTAACAATCGCCTAGTCAATATGTATCACATAATCTGCATCTTTCAGTTTTTAAACTAGTTTTATTTTACATTTTATATAGGTACACGATTTTTGATGCGACGTGAACTAAAATAAGTTTTTGAGAACATTCGGAAAATTGATTAACTCTTTAGTTACGTAGGTAAAAGCTCGTGGCTTGGCGAAATGTATGTTAAATTTGTAATAAATTATTAAAAACTGAAATAGTGAAATTATTAATATTTCGAAATATACTTAAGTTTGATAAGATCAAAAAACCGTTTCACTATTTCACATACTCATAGGCACTATAGAAAATTGATGTCTCATCTTAGTTATACAGGATTAGAAGAAATTCAAATGAAAAGCCAGAGAAAATTTAAATTGAAAAGCAACAACCTAAATAGCATCAAGCACCATATTAAAGACAACGAGACATTAGATTTAATACTGTAAAATTTGAAGCATCATGATTACTTTCTACAATATCATTTTGATAATTATGCATCAAGCGATGCTATAAAATTACATCTCATTTTCCGTACAAGAAATTAAGCTCCAAAATATCTACCTAATGATTCGAAAAGATTAAGAATACTTAATGCCTGCTATAGATGATAAAATCTTATAAACTCTATAAAGCCGAAAGATTACTGGAACAACTAGCTTCAATCTAGATAGAATTTCGGTTGTGATTCTTCGCTTTGCACAACACGAATAACAATCGCTTTCTAGGGCAACAGCATTTGTCAAAATAGTCACCTTCGCTAAAATATCTGATTGTACGGATGTCGTACATATCGAATATGCACCCAAGACCCATACAAATAATAGTAAACAATTAGACGTAACTTCGAATTTATCTATCAATTCTGAAGAATAACATTTAATATTTTCAAATTTTGATTCATTTAATTGAAACTGATTTTTAAAACTGTTTATGTATAGCAAAATTTTAGACATTACTATAAACTTACAAATTAAAGAAATCCATTTTATACAAGAATTTCACTATATTTATCCAAATTTTTTCTGATTATTTTTCTATTTATGTCACCATTTTTTTTTAAATTTTATTTTACTCTGCGTACTAAGCTTTATATGGATGTTATAAAATATAAATTAAGTACTATATACATATATGCTTAACTTTTAAAACTTTACACAATTACCTAACCTATATAAAATTATGAAAGGTAAAATATAATATTTTATTAACAACTGTGTATTATACATTTTATCATTATTCTAATGAAATATGAGACGAAAAAGTCACTTATTTCATTTTACATTTAAGTTATGTTATATTTGTTAATATCATTATTAGATTTAGGATTTTTAGTCTGATGCTTATGATTCTCGTAAAGGTAAGTTTTGCACTAAAAATTTTTTATGAAAAGCAAAAATTATATTCATATTAGGATCACGTTTCCTACATACATCAAAATAACAGAATAAAGTGACAACTAATGTTTAGATGTCATTTTTTTGAAATTTTATCTACATAGTTAAATGATATTTAAAATTTCACAAAATTGGTTTTTATTTTTTCGAAATTAGTCAAATTACTTAATTTTAGTCAATGCTTAAATCTTTGGTATTTGGTAAATTTCTAACATAAAAAAAAAACATGTTCTTTAGTGATTTTAGGAAACCTAAACTTAACTCAGATTCAGGATGTGTGATCCTAATATAAAAAGCAAAAGTTGAAAGATGAAACGTTTTTATGTGCTGAAATTGAAAGGTAATTATTTAGGTTATCGATGTGTAGGCTACAATAATAAGGTTATAGGCCTATTTTTCAATATAACAGGACAAAAAGACAATGTGACTTCACTCTGACTCCATGACTTGTTTTTGATACATAAAATGACATTATTCTTATGAATAAATTCAGACAGAATAACAACAATATCAACGACGACTTGATGTGAATGTAACAAACACAAAAATATCGTAATTCAACAGTTTTTTGTTTGCCTCCCAAATGCGTCAAATGTACAAGTAATAATGTGACAAAGTAAATTTATTTAATATTGGATTCACTTAAGGATTGGTGAAAGATTTATTTAGATTTATTTTATTGCTTAAAAATTAAGAAAATATAATATGGGACCTCGGTGGCCTAGTGAGTAAGAGCGTATAAAATAATAATAAATATGTAAACACTGAGGTAGCGTGCGTTCGAATCCCACACAAATCGTAAGAGTTATTCCCCATTACGACATTTACAGCCACGCCTGAAAAGGAAATTATTTATGTGGCAGAGAAATGCACTGACAAAAAAAAAAATAAAATATGATATTTAAAATTAAGTTTTTTTATAAATAATTTTATTAACTTATCTATTAAAAAGCTGTCATACATTTTTTTATGCGCGTAAATAATATCATGAGTAATAATATATTATTTTAATATTTCTGGTTTAAGCATTTTGTTAACAATTTATGATAACAAGACTGGTATTCAAATTAAAAGTGCAATTATTCATAATTACTTTAATATTAGCCAGTATACTTTTAGTATGTTGAGAAAATTCTCAATGCAATTAAAAATTCATCATCATCTATCATCATAAAAGAAATATAAAACTTTAATTTAAGCGTGTGTCACTTCTCCTTATACAAACTTAATTGTTTTTTTGTGCTTTGTTCATCATTTTGTTTTATGATCTGATTTTATGATTAAATTATGTTAAAACTACAAGTAATTTATTATGTGTAGAGTATTAATTAAAAATATAATTAAAATTTTAGTCTTAGTAATAATAGAGCAGAGAGAAACATTAATAGTAAGTATATGTTCCTAAATTAGAAATAAACATTTTTATCTGCTTCGTTGACAGTTTTTACGGGCTTTGCGGAATTTTCTATGGTTTGATAAATGATAATTTTATCACATAAACTTAGAACTGCTTCTTTAAAACTTGTGGCATAAAAAAAATATACATACATTATATGTAATAATACCGACCAATATATAGCATGCACAATCCATATTGATGGGCTTAATACAAAATAAACAAATCTGGGAATTCAGTAACTGTTATACTGAATTCGCTGGGAAATTTTTAAGCCTGATCATGTGTATCGATTAATTTCATTTATGCTTTATTCAGAGGCAGAGGGTTGAATTCATTCTTATCCTATTAACATAATATGAAGAACTATGTTTAACAGAACTTGACCAATCTAACATGCGCCATTTTGGTTACTATACTTTAGTGATCAAATACTTTAGTATCTCCTTTAAAGAGTGGGAAGAAAACAAAAAATACCTTTTATACCTTGAAAAGCTTTTAAATGGATGGTACAAAATTCTGAAAAAATACTCCCGAAAATCAAAATCCGAAAGCAAAATTGAGATATTATGAAATTCCAATATTAGAAAATATCTAATCATCAATATTATGTGTTAACTGTTTGCTCCAAAAATTATCATTTATCAACAATCAAAATTAAAAACAAATATTACAAATATATTAGATATTAAAATATATATTTTTTTTTCAAAGGGAGGTGGAGAAATCTTCCAAAGACACCGAGAATTCCCCCTTGGTAGTGTCAGATTCTTACTTTAGTGTAAGACCCACCTGCCCTTTCTAATATAATGAGATGAAACCCCTACCTACTTTCGCAGTATATTGGCTATAGGAGGTGAGATTGGAACGGATAGCACAAGGATTAATATAATTATTTGTCAATTGGTTTCCAAACAACTAATTAGATTTTTGAATTTCGTTGTTCGTTCGTGTCGTTGAAAATATTTTATTTTTTTTGGAGTTTATAATTGAAGATTCTTAAGATTGATATAACATTTAATTTTGATTTGATCTTATAAATCTTATATAATTTATAAATGTTTTCCTTATACTACATAATGTCAGTCACTTTGAACAGTTTAATTAGAATTAAGTCGTTAAAAAAATATAATTATTAAAAAGTTTTTAGAGACTTTTAAAAATCACTTTCAAAAAAATATTTTTAGATTATTTGATAGGCAGTGAATCGGTTTCGGTGTTGCTATTGTATTTAACATCATACTGAACATCACTACTGAATAACACTAAATATAGTTAAAGAAAATTCTTTATGTTAAGAAAATTTAATTTAATATCTTTTATTCCATTCATAATTTGTTTTATTTGGAAACAAACATCAATGATTCAATAAATAGCAGAAATTAAAATATATGTAAATTTAAGATTCTATCGGAAAATTTTTCTTTAAAATTTTCTTATATAAATCGATTGAATTTAAATTTAGTTATATTGTGATTGGTATTTTAGATTTTTGTTAGAATGACAATCATGGTAGTCCTATATAAAAATCTATTAAATAAATTTCAATTTTAAAATGTAAATATTCATTAATTCTATTTTTCTGTTCTGTTCTTTACAATAATGGTTAACAGACCTCCTGTTAATACTAATGTTAATTTTATGTCGACCCGACCAAATTAATTATATTAAAACTATAGACGATATCTTGGATGAATGAAAATCAATAGAGCTGTCATCGTAAATTTTTATTTTAACAATAGGGTTTCTTTTAAAATTATGTATTTTAAATTCTTAGAATATTCAAAACATTGATTTTTAATTCGGCTTTTTAAAGTTTTTGTAAATTCAAATTAACATTTTAAAAAATCCTTTTGTAACACTAAAAATTTATTGACTGAATTTTAAAATGTAATTCTATACTGCCGTCAAATTTAAAATAAAATATGAAAAGAAAAAACTGAATTGTTATTATTGGCTATTGTTAAACAAATAATTAAAATTATATAAATTAGATACTAGACGACATTATTAAAAAGTATGTTAACATGTAAAAAGGTAAAACAAATAAAATGAAAATATTTCCACGGTGGTGTTTAATGGTATTAAATATTTCGATTTGATATAATAAAATAAAATTAATATAAAAAACAATTTTAATTAACTTTGACAATAATTTTTCTTTTATTAAAGGTATCTAATGTATAAAAAAATAGTTTTTAAAGGCTAAGATTTTCATTGTACTTAATAGAGGATTTTAGAACTTCAGATATTTTACTTCAAAATTTGCGATTATTCTTAGAATTATTTCTGCAAGAAAATTTTTGAAAAATGAAAAGATATTTTTGTTTAATTTCGAGGAAACTCTAAGATAATTTAGAAAAATCTGAAGCTTTCCATAAGGTAAAAATAATATGTCCTAAAATTAATTTTCGCATCTTGCCATTAAAAAGTTATACAGCTTTCAAATGTCGAAAAATAGTAAAATTTTAATTATTAACCACTAACTCGTAAACGATATTTATAAATCTTAAAGATTAAAGCATCCTACAAAATTTCTTATTTTCTCAATTAATTATATTTAAAATATTTATTATACAACTGGGTTACATAATTAAACACAAAAAAATTTCCTTCGTTTTTCATATTTTTCATAATTTTTTCATATTACAAATATATCTTTTATAATTTCAATTTTAATCATTTGAATAATAGAACTTTCCCAAGGTTACTACCGAAATTGAAATTTAATGAAATTGCTTTAAAATTTCGAATCTAAGATTTTTGCATATATAGCAACGGTAGATAGAAACCTGAATTAAATGTTTTTAGAGTCGTGTCTATCTGTATGTCAATCTGTCTGTAGACACATGTACAGACCAAATGACTGAACGGAATTTAATATTATAAATAATATTATAAAATTTCATATTTAAGATTTTAAGAAATTTGTCTGCCTGAAGTGCCACTTGACTAGTGTCATATTTTGAAACAGAAAAATATTATTAAGGGAAAGTTGTTACACAAGTAAAGAAGAACAACATCTTCATAAAACACTTTTTCATCCGACAAACTTTTAGTTTCGTCCTCTATTTTATACAATTTTTTTCTAAGTCGAAATTTATTTTGTGTGAAAATTTTTTTTTTTTTTCAATTTTATAATTTTCTGCATGATATGTACATAATAATATAATATAAATAATATGTATTTTGTACAAATATACAAATCATATATAGCTTATATATATTTTATATACAAAATATAATTATGTATATATTTATAATATATAGCTCCTATATAATGTAAATAACACTATTAAAAAAACAAATATTAAGTTTTTCTATGTTCATGTCATCGGTTCTGTGGTGGATATAGCTGATTTTTTTTTTACTTTATTTCCTTACCATATAAATGTGACAAGGAAATTTTCATAGCTTTTTCTTTTTTGTTGTGGGTTATAAATGTTGTAAGCGGGAATTATTCTTACGTTGTGTGTGGGATTCGAACCAAAGGTGTTCCCTCGGTGTTAACAGCGTGTATTTTGAACGCGCTTACTCACTAAGCCATCAAAGTCCGAAAATCACAATTATTACAAGTAATAAAAGTATTTTTATGGATTGGTTTATTGTAATTTTTTGAAATAAAAAAAAAAAATATTCTAATCATTTATAGAGAATTGAAAATTTTTAACTCCAATAACCGGAAGTACAATTTCCAAAACCAGAAATACCAAATTTCAACAATTTTAAAATAATTTCATCACCTTTACATTTATCGACTGTAAAAATGACACCTCATTTTTTAAACATTGAATAATTTTTATTTTAGTTACATTATTTTCATCTTTTTGACAAAGATATGTTGCATTAAAATTTTGAAATGCATAAAAAATTAATTTTTTGCAATTAGTAAAAGCGCGAAAAATTTGAATTATTTAAAGCGCCCGTATATATATATATATAATTAATTAAAATTAAACATGATTGCGTGTAAAATTTGTAAAAATGTTGTTTGCAAATCAAAAAAAAAAAAATTTTATTTTATTTCATTTCATGTTAATAATTTTCAAATTTAATTGTATTAACTATAAATATTGTATTAATTTTATCGAATAGTTAAATAAAACAGGTACAGGTATATAAAATTATTGTTCGCGAAAAAAAAAAAATTTGTTTTCTATTAATAAAAAAATTTAAAGAAAAAAAATGTTAATATTTTAAAATCAAATTAATAATTTTTCTTCTTTTTTTTTTTTTTGTGTTTGGAATGGGGGTGATTATGTTGCTGTTCAATTTTTACTTAAATTTTATTAATATTCAGAAAGTATAAAAAAAAAAAAAAAAAAAATTGTATTTATTGGATTGGACAAGTTGCAACTTGCAACAAAAATATTTGCTATTGTAAATGATGATTTTTAAATCGTGATATCTGTCCAAATGTTATGCTGTCATTGTTGTTATTACTGCAGTTATTGTTGTACGAACGAACACCTACACGATAAATATTGAAAATTTTTATATTGAATTTCCTTTTTGCACTTTAAGCAATAAATTTAAAATAAAGTTTAAAACTAATCATCGGCATAAATTAAATTTATTGGTAAATTTAATAAAAAAAAAAAATAAAATAAAAATAAAAATGCTATACATAAAGATGCAAAAAAGATTTAATATTTACTTTTGGTTGTTTTTTTTTTTTTTGTTTCTTCTTTTTTAATAATAATGAAAAGCGTGAATGGCGCCACTGTAGACATTGAAAATTTGTTAAATGAAAGTATTATACAGTTAAATTTTTGGTTTTTTTTTTTGTTTTTTTTTTGGAAATTCCTAAATAACTTTCTAAGATTTCAAAGATTAAAATCTGTTGCAAATAAAGGAGCAAATAATCCGTCTATTAAATATAAAATATTGTCTTTGTTAAAAATTAGTATATTATATGTTTTTAAAAGTAAAAGTATGTTTTTTTTTTTTTTTGTTGTTGTTGGTATAATAAATTTATATTAAATATAATTTATTAATTTTACGATTGCAGATTTTTACGAATATTTATATAAAATTAAATAAATAATTTATGATTTTAAATTAAATGACTATTAATTTTCGATAAAAGTTACTTTTTATGTATATTTTATATTAAATAATAATTATTTTATATATATATTAATTACCGTTATTTAAGATTTAAAACCATTAGGTATAAATTTAATTAAACTGGTATAAACGGTGACATTTTAATTTTTAATTTTCTTATTTTAGGTCTGAAAATAACGAAAAAAGGTGAACAACTTACATTAAAGTTGTTAACGGTAGCTTTGTATATATTAGCGAAGTAGTACAATCTTATCATTGATGCGATGATTCTGTTTGTAGTTTTATTAATATTTCTTTATACAATATTAGACAAATATTTCATTATAATCTTTCTAAATATTTCAGAGTAATTTCTTGTACAAAACACTACTGAAATATTATTTGCTTTATATTTTTAAGTTTCTTAAATTTGCATTAATTAGACCGACTTGTTCCATCTGATGTTTGGAGACTCGTGAAAGTTGTTTTAAGTAAAAGAAAAAAGAAAAATTAAGTAAATTTTTTTAAATTTGATTTATAGAGTGACTGTACCATATTCATTGTCCATACTTGTCCTAAATTACTTGAAAAATTTGGTGGAATATGATATCTATTAATTAGCGTTTAAGTAGAAATTGCAAGAACTTATACATTTAGGTAATAATATTAAATGATTTTGCCATTTTGGTATTTATAAGTGTTAGGGGAAATTTGACCCATTATTTTATAATAGGATCTATAGCATCTCTTTTTTTTTTTGTATATTCCTTTGCCATATAAATGTGACAAGGAAATTACACTGCCTTTCCTTTTCAGGCGTGGCTGTAAATGTCTATTCTTACGATGTGTGTGGGATTCGTACCCACACTTTCTCGGTGTTTACAGCGTATTTTAGACAGTCTTACCCATTAGGCCGCCGAGGTCACAGGCATATGATATGTAATATCTGTAAGCTATTTTATATTACAAATTTTTTTATATACTTTTGGCTACGTTTGATTTAGCTTTTTTTTTTTTACACGCTACCCAAACTCTAAGAAAATTTTCCTTTTTACAAAATTATTGTAGGTTTGAGCAAGAAGCAGACGAGTTCAGGGGAAATATGAATTTAGAGGAGAATTGGCGGGTAAATTGGAGACAAACCTGAATAGGTTCGTTTTAAAAAGTTGCAAATTGTATAATGGACCATTAGAATCAGAGGGGAACGTTGGATGGAAGCATATTCCACATTTTAGCGGTTCTCATAATAAAAGAGTTTACATAACCAGTTTTAAACCACCTAGGAATTTCCACGGTGTAGAAATGAGCACTTGAGGCTCCCCTAGTGTTGCGTTGGAATTGTTTACGTGGAGGCATTATTGATTTCAATTCAATAGAACAAGTGTCATTACCTACAAGATATCTATAAAAGAGAGATAAAGCTCCAATATTTCGACGTGAGTTAAGAGGAGTAAAGATACCCTGAACAGTAAGGTCACCAATCAGGCGTAAGGCGCGATTTTGGTTTTTGTCCAGGTAACCTAATGATGTTTGAGCAGCGCCAGTCCATAAGTGAGAATTATACTCCATCTTCGGTCGAATATATGCTTTATAGATATTGGCCAGATCACTAGGGGAAAAATAAGCTTTAAAGCGAAAAAGAAAACCTAAACATTTGGCAGCTTTTTTGGCTATATCAAAAATATGCTCATTCCACAAATGTTTAAATTTGCAGACCGCTGTAAATTTTCCCCTTGGAACTGTAGAATTGGTATGGATTGATCCTTTTTGCAAGAGATCTGACAGCTTTGAGTTTTGGAGGTATTGAACTCAACTCTGTTTTTCTGAACTCAACTCAACACCCCAATCAGCTATTTTCGTTAGGTCATGGTTAACTGAACTAGCCATAATATCCCTTTTTAAACTGATTGCGGTTGAAGTAGCATTCGATTTTTTTAAAAAATCATAAGATGCCACCAGAGTGCTGTCATCGGCAAAACTATGGATTGGATTGAGGGTAGAACTGAGTAGGTCGTTAACAAAAATTAAGAAGAGAGTGGGAGATAAGGCAGAGCCTTGTGGAACGCCAGCATTTATTTTATGAGTGCCAGACATAAAACTGTCGGCAAGAATGCGAATACGACGATTCGAAAGAAAATCCTCAATCCATGCACAGAAGGAGCTTCCCAACCCAATTGCCTGACATTTGCTCAGAAGAGCAGAATGCCATACTCGATCAAAGGCCTTTGAGATATCGAGAGCTACAACCTCAGATTCACCGGAACAATGTCTGCTGGTGTTGAGCTTCTCGTAGAGACAAGTTAAAAGATCACCTATCGATCGATGTCTGCGGAAGCCGTATTGGCGATCGTTTAAAATATGCGAGCTATTCAGGTATCTCAAAAGCCTTTTGTTTACCAAAATTTCCATAATTTTGGGTGGACCGAAGTGATGGCGATTGGTCAGTAGTTTGAAGGGTCGCTTTTATCACCTTTTTTGGGAATTGGAGAAACGTGCGCAACTTTCCATTGACTGGGATATTTACCAGTCGAAAATGAGAGTGCGAAAAGATTCCGCAGAGGTTTCGAAATGGGAGAGGCTATATGTTTGAGAACCATAGCTGGAATTCCATCAGGACCAGTGGACTTTCTAACATTCAGATTCGTTAGCACTTTCACTACAGCACGAGAGCTGAAGTATAGACCTTTTGACCTTTTGAAGACCCTTTGAAGGATTTTAACCTTAGTAGGATCAACAGAAGAGTATACTGGAGGTAATTGAGTTGTAGGAGGGAGTGTAGAATTTGCTGCAAAAATTTTTGCGAACAAATTAGGTTTACCAATAGAATCGGAAATGATAGAGTTGCCGGTATCAATCAACGGAGGAAACGATGATCCACAGAAGTTGTTCTTTACATTTTTTGCAAAAGTCCAAAGGGAGTGATTGCAGTGAGGGAGATTAATTATTTTCTGTCTCAACCTTTGGTTATAAAGAAACTTTTGCTGATTGATAATTCTCTTGTAATTGTTCCTAGCCGTTTTATAGTCCGCAAGTGAGGACTCGGATACAATGGCCTTATACTTTTTAAAATGCTCCTCTTTAGATTCAATTGCTTTCCTACAGATGTCATTAAACCATGGCTTGGAACTTGATTTAAACGGTTTAAAAGAGCTGGGTATGAGAGTTTCATACCTAGCATAATTATTTTACTAAGTGCATCTGTAGCAAAGTCAACGTTTCTGTGACGGAAACACATCGACGAATCAAAATCAGCCAAAAAACTGACCGCCGCCCCCCCAGTCAGTCCTGTTGTAGTGCGAAACTAGTCTTTTAGGAATATGATTTTGACTGGCCGATGTATTTGTTGAAAAGCTTGTTTTAACAAGGCAATTATCAGAATCAATTAGATTAAAATTACCACTCCAATTTAAAATATTATATTTGTTTTTTTTCATGCTTATAAACATTGAGAATATCTTCCAATTGTTCATGCGAGGTGGTTTTATTGGGTAAAAATTTCACAATACCAAGGGCATATATTTTTTTAGTGTCTATTGGAGATTCCTATAGATTTTCATTAGAAAAAAACAAATATCATATATATTAAAGTATTGAATATCTTTCTGTCTGAAATGAATAAAGATGTATCTATAGAATTATTAATGATTTTATACCGGATCTTAATAATTTACGACGAATTAATTCAAAATTGTTTTACTAGGGGCAGCTCACAAATTTAAAAAAAAAATTACCAAACAGTTTTTACTCTAATTTGGGCAAACGGATAGACTTACACCTTAAAAAGCATATTTTTTTTTTAAAATAAAAATATGTAATATGATGTGTATATTTTGAAATAAAATGCTTTAGTTTTTATGTTAATTAAGTTTAATATTCTTTGTAAAATATTTTTTTATTTTGGAAAATTGTTAGACCACACATGCACACATGTAATCCAATGATTCTTTTTTAACTAATTAAATATCTTTTGTTAATGCAATTTTATCATTAAGATTTTTGTTTATGTTCATTAATTTTATACTTAAGTTTAAGAATTAATGCATTATAATATGGTTTTGGTTAAATGGAATTTTTAGCATAGCATTTTTTGTTTTTTTTTTTTAAATAAATTTTTCGTAACTATTAGGATTCAATTCTAATTTAAATAATTTAAATATGCACTCTTGATTAAATTAATGACTGTTACCTTACTACTTTCAGCGAATTGACATTTTATTTGCTATAGTAAAAGCAAATTTTTATTTTCATGTAAAATATCAATTCGGTACCACGAAAATGAAAACCCAAAATATTCAGTAGAAAGTCTTTAAGTTAAAAAATTTAAATTATACTATGAAATTTATGTGGCAGTTATTTTGTATTAAAGTTTATGTGAAGATTTTAAAATATATCAGCTGTATTCACCACAGAACCGACCGCTATTAAACGAAAAGCATAATATTAAATTTAACATAATAGATAATTTATATCAAAGCAAAATAACTTTTAATAATTTAACATTTTTACCGTCTGCATATACATGAATGATACTCCAGTGCGCAGAAAGACTAAAAAAAATGTTTTTTTGTTTTTTTCATTTTTTTTTATATTCTAACCAATACACAGATACACACATACACACACACACACATCACGCTAAAACATTTTTTTTTAGCTTTCTACGCGCCGGAGGTTTTTTGCAAAAATCTCGTGAACAAATTTTTGGTGTGAAAACAATACCTACCTTTTACATTTAGGTATGCGGTCAGTAAAAAATTAAATCATACTTTAAACAGATTTTTTGTGTTACTGTATCGCATTTTATTAAAAATCATATTTTAATTTACTTAATTTATTTTGTAAGAATTGAACTTCATCATAAATTTATTAGAAATTTGATTCAGTTATTAAATTGAAAGTAAAATTAAAAAAAGTCACAGCTTTGTAAGGAAATTTGATTGGTTTAAAAATATAATTTCCAAATATGAAAGTAATTAGACACAATACAATATTAAATATTTGACATTTTAAATTTTTGTTACACTTTTAATTTGATATCTTAATAAATATCAAGTATTAAAAATTTTTTTAATTTTTTCTCGAAGAATTCTGTTAGTTACTTTAGTGGAGCTTTACTCCGAGCAAAATATATACATCTAGGAGCATATTGCTTTGCCGAAGATGAACTCTGCCAGCAATAAATTATATACAGATTTTTACTTTCTTAGAGGCAGTAGGGCTGACAAAAGTATTTTAAGTGGAAGCAAAATCCACGGCGTAACATAAAGGAATCCTACAGAATATATAAATCTATAACTGTACCATGCTTAAAAATGTTTTGATTTGTTAACATAATATTAGTATATTAAATTGGCTATCAACATAACATGACTTAAACAATTTATTGGAAGTAATACGAAAAAATTAAAAGTGCGTTGAGCGTGTAGGTTTTATTGAAATATCAGCAATAGGGTTTCAACTTTAACTGTAGAAATTTTAAATAAACAGATATTATTGAATAAAATTGCATTAAATTTGCAAATTTTTATAATATATTAAATTCTATCATGTGGTTTGTTAAAAAAATGTTTCAACGGTTCTTACATATTATATATGTATGTCAAATGTTTTTTTTACACTAACCTATATATAAAAACAAAAAAAAAAAAAACCATAAATTAAAGCCTTATTTTAAATTATCGTATGTCTTGTATAATTTTATATCTCCTTAGGTATATTATTGGTTAAAAAAAAAAGAACAAGTAGATAAATTGTATTAGATATAGAAAAAATATAAACGGTATTTTAAATATTTTTCTACTATAGAAATAAATTCCCCATATGTCAATTCAGTTGCCTATTTTAGATTTTTCCTTAGACAGTTTTACTTTTTGAATGTATAGTAATGGTTAACTTTTCTTTTTTTGTATTTATTTTATTTAAACTTTTTTTTTTGATTTTTGTAAACAGAGTGAACCAAATATTATATAACAGTAATTGTAAGGTGGTTATATATATTTATTTTTTAGGGTAAATATAGGAAAGTTTTATTGAAAAGAAAAGCTATGTCCATTTTAGGAACTTTAGAACGTGAATAAATGTGAACAAAGTTTGATAATTAATAAACAAATAGAAAGGTAAGTTATCATCAATTTAGTTCTTGAAAATCAAATAAAATTCAATTGATCTATCATTGAAGTGTATACCAGATTTAGTAAATTTGGTCGTATAAATGTAATAATCGTACGATAATTATAATCCGAAGAGTTTTCTTAAATCTATAAAAGTCAAAGTTGGTAGCAATAACTTTATTATACATTTGCCTTAATTTTATATTTATCAAGTTAACTGAAGATAATTCTATAATTATTTTATGACTTAACATTTTCAAAGAAATATTCAAAACAAAATTTTTAACATTAAAGAAAATCGCAAAACAAAATTTTGGCCGACCATGTAATTTATTTATTCATTTTACGCTATATCCATTCTGATTTTCTTCATTCTCTAGAAAAACTTGTTCATTATTTTTTTTTTTTTCTTCTTTGTAATATAAGCAACTTGTGCCTAAGGTTCATCTAAATGCAACAATGTTATTACATTTTCTTTTTAAATATTTAAACACAAAAAAAAAAAACCATGTTTTACAAATATGTATGCATATTTTGTAGCATATCTATATGAAATATATAAAAAAATACCTTTATAGTAATGTAAAAAAATATATTTATCTTGTATATATGTATAAATATATAAATTCTTGTTAAATACAAGATTTTTTTTTACTTTACTAACAAGCATTAGACAGAGATAAATATACAAAATGTAACGGTATCTAAATATATTCCAAATGATTTATTTGGTAGAAACTTACATTGCACATTCTTCAAATGTGGGAATTCTTGTTTTTAAAGCTGTTCTTTGGTTCATTAGACAGGTTGTCTGCAAAGTACAAATGTTGATAGAAAATATCTTCAGTTTGGTTTTTTTTTTTTTTTTATTAGTTACATAAATGTTAACATAAAAATAAAATCAAAATAATCTTTTAAGAGATAATTTAATAGAATTTATGATCAATTCATTAATCTTAAAAAAAAGAGTTGTATGTTAGTTATTTTTAATGATTTAATTTTTAAGAGAAATAAAAAAAAAAAAATTAATAAGAAAATGCTTTCTTACAGCTTGTAAGAAACATTAGATTTGATTAGAGAAAATTTTTGCTGTTTAAGAATTTTTAAAATTAATGTTTAAAATATAAACCAGTATAAATTGATAAAAATTAAAATCATTAAAGTTCAAAGTTTTTCTCATAATCAATCAAGTTAGAGATCATCAATTATAAATGAAGATCTTGAAACTTTAATAATAATATATAAAAAATTGAAATAAATTATTGAAAATGCAAACATAAAATTTTCAAGATTTTTGATGGTAATAGCAGCAAGATCAATTAGATACATTACTTTCATTTGAAATTTATGCAACGCAAAATAGACCCGACCACTTAATTATAATATATAGCACTATAGAACCAGATAGAACCAGTAAAAAAGAGAATAAACAAGGTATTGCATGTTTTCGTTTGCAAATGTAATAATAAAATTTCATTTTTACTAAAATAAAACTGGAAAATTTAAATACGATTAAACCATATTATTGTCCACAATTAAAACTATTCACAAACAAAGCAGAATGCAAACCATAGGTTTTTAAAAGCGCACATTTCTAAAAGACAATACAAACTGCTTAAAATTGTGATTTGCACCGAAATTTGAAAATTTCATATAAGAAAAAATGTGAAAATAAAAGCATTTTTGAAATTTTGTGAGACTGTAACTCTGGAATCCTATACAAGTAAAAGAAACCGTTAACATACGTAGAAATATATTACTGGAGCTTTAAGTTACAGATATTTAAAAATAGAAAAATTGAGCCCTAATAGCTCATAAACAGGGGCCGGTTCAAAAAATATTTCTTACCAAATTTATACTAATTCTAAAAGTTCTTTCTTGTCTCAAAATTTCAAGTCCCTATCTAAAAGTGTGTCGCAGTTATGAAGGTAGAAAAATCATGAAAATTTTGGTTTTCACATAACGGTAAATTTGAATACTAAATTTAAAAATATTGTATAAAAATTATATTGATTTAGAAAGGTAGAAAAAATTCTTGTCGAATGGCTTTTAAAGATTGGAAAAATGTTAATTAGAACATGAGATATACATATTTAAAAATAGAACTTTTTCAAAGTTTGAGGGGCTGTAGTAGCTCCGTAATGGGTGAGGCTACATGAAAAAGTTGTTGTACAACATTAATTTTTTATGAGACCTACACATGGTTAACATTTTTTTCTCTATCTTTAACGGTGTAGAAGTTTTGTAAACAGACGGACGGATGGACAAAGTGAAACTAATAGGTACATTTTTTCAAAATTTTTTTTGGAAATATGCTAAAAATGAAGTTGTTAGTCAAATTATTGCTTGTTTACGTCATTAACAACAGAAATTAAGCTCTTCCTGGCCACAGATTGATTACCAACAATAATTTATTGTGGAAACAAAAAAAAAAAATAAAAATCAAAAGAGGCTCGAAGTGTAATATCTATATAAGTCAAACTTTCAATTATCTTTCTACAGAAGCTTATTTATACTATGAACATTGTTGGAGGTTATTTTCTTGTTATCTTCCTTAATATTTCTACAAATGTCATCACTTTAAAAATCCATTTGCGTTTACAAATTTTTTTGATCTTCTTTATAATGACAGTAGAAAACTACAAATAAAATTATGCTGTCACATGATGCTATCTTATAAGCTTACATTTTACTATAAAATTCTCAATAATATTTAAAAAAAAACAAAATAAATAAATTGCAAAATAAAAGCAATGAAATAAAGAATTAAAAATATTTAGCACATGGACAAATATGGTTTAATCCTATTTAAAGACTTAAATTTCAGATTGTATAAGAAAAGAAAAGAAATTCGCAAAAATTTGATTGAGGTTTAAATGATAGTTATGACACATGACTTAATGAAATTGTCAAAAGTTAAGTAATTATTCAGAGCAGAAAATAAAGAGGTTATTGGAGTATTAAGTAATATTTTGGAATTTTGTTCATAATAAAAAAAAAAAAAAAAAAACGAAAAATTAAAGGCGCCACGGAATTTTTATTTTCATATGATTTTACTAGAATCGCAATAAAATTACACAATAACTTTTAAAAAAGCTTTAAATATTTTGCTCTAGAAATTAAAATGTAGGATTATTTGTCATCGAATTAAAAATAAGCTTTTAAAGAATTTTGTAATTTGAGATTATGTTTTTTTGGATTTATGTGGAAATATTCCTGTTGAAATTTTAAACCTGAATTATTTTTGTGAAAGGTGATAAAATATTTTAATTGAAGGAAGTATACATATGTTGTATAATTTATCTGGATTTGATATATTAAATTGATTAACAATTATTTTAAATTAAGTAATTATGGATATTTAATACGAATAATTAATATGAAATTTTTGTAAGTTCATTAAGTTCTGTTTGAAATAGCTAAGAAATATAGCTATGATTGAAAAAATAAAAAAGCCAAGTGAAACTGAGGAAAAAAATATTGTGACAATAAGATAATTTAAGTATATTATATTACATCTGTTAAAATACGTTAGATAATCAAATTTTATGTTAGTAAGATAGTTCAGATACTAAAACACTATAACTGTAGTTATAGTTAACAGTTGTAGTTGTAATTAACAGTAGTTTAATTAAACTCTATAAGGTATTTGCAGAACAATAGTGTGGTGGAAATTTATGGTAGTTAATGTCTATTATGTTAATGTCTATTGAAAGGATTTAAGCGTATGGATGTTATTAGGGTCTTTTGACATATTGAACGCTAAAAAAACAATTTGAAAGCATTGAATCTATTTACCTAGAAACAATTACAAAAAATTTCAAAACCTCAATTTTTTTGTTTGTTTGGCCGCTCCTATAATAGCACTCAAGTAAAGTCTTTACAATCTACAAATATTTCATTTATCAATAGTATATGAACGAATATTGCAAACTTTTACTTTGAAAACAGTTTTTTAGACAAATGATTCTTTTAGAATATTTTTAGATCACACTTTTAAATTTATTAATTTTGCTGTAAAAATGATCATATAACAAAACTTAGTAAAAGAGTTGTAAATCTAGTCTCGCCAAAAAATAGCACTTGTTGTCTGATGTTAGGTCTAAAAATAATAAAAAATCTAATGATTTTGCTAGACTTTTGATATTTTCATTCATTGAAGTATTTTTCCTAAGTAAAACCTCTGTAAGGTAGTTTTAAGGTACAGACTTTAAATAAATTAATAAAAATATATAATTTTATTCAAAAAATTCTATTTTGTAAAATATTATATTGTATTATAATATTATATTATAATGAAAGAAATTCAATAAAACATCGATTTATAAATGTCACATCATATATATTTTTCTATAAATATACGACAGTAATTTACATATTTTCTTTTTCAATAATATTATGAGATTAAATTGGCTTTTAAGTTTTTAAAGATAAAAAACATCAATACATTATAGAGAAATTTTCAAAATTTATAAATCAGTTTTTCTATTTGTTTTAAAAATTTTGTGTTATATTGAAGAAAATGCATTATTGTATTGAACTATTTTGACTTCTTAGATTCTTAAAAAATCTTTAAACAATGAAATTTTGAAAGAAATCAATGTAGTAAAAGCGAGGCTACTTTATAACAATGAAACTAACATTAAACTAATATTAAATTTTGGTTACATAATTATGTATTCCGAAAAATAATCTTATAATTTATAATATATTTTCTTTTTGGTGTGGGCGTATCTTAAAATAAAGGAAGAGATAAGATTTTTTCGATGTGTGACTTCGAAAATGACAACGAAAAATTAAACTATCATATAGTGGCGCCAAAGTTAAATATTTAGTGACATGTATATCTAATTTAAAATATATATTTTTTAAATAAATTTAAGTTTTTATCATGTTGGATCAAAAGAGATAATATAGGGCGTATCAATACTTAAATATAAACATAATATGTATTAATGAATTTTATATTATATAACTTTTAAGTAATGGTGTAAAAGAGGAATGGAATAAATCTAAACAAAAAAAAACATTTAAAGAAAGTGTAAATAATAAATATTAAACTATAATATTATAAAAATTATGGTAAATATAACGTGACATCATTTGAAGATTATCACATGTTAACTAAGAATTTAAAATATTTATAATAATACCCATATTATAAACATTGTATGTTTGATGGCACCATGTGGTGTCACATGAATATTATAGAAAAATTATTTTTCAATTTATTGAAATTTGATTTTAATTAAATGTTTATAATTTTCATTTATGTTTTTTTTTTTTTAAGAATTATTTAAATATTTATTTATTTATAAATACCTTTTGTTGAAATTTAAATTAATTGATTTTTTTATAATTTTTAAGCTAGATTTCCATATAAATCTACTTTTATATGCAATCCACTTTTTAATATGCATACAAGAATTTTTTTATATATTTTTTAAAATATGCATTTAGTATTTATGCACCGATTAATCAAAGAAATCTAAATAAATAATTTAAAATGTATATAAATAATTGTGTCACACTTTTAAATAAAAATAACAATTTTTTATTTATTGTTACTAAGAGCTGCCGTAAGTGTAATAAATTTGAATAAAATAAAACTATTAAAAAGGAAGTGATTAGTATAATGAAAACGATACAGTTATATACTTTTATTGAAACATTAGTCCCATATTCGACAGGCACCTCTTGGAAAATGAATAATTTTTAGATTTTTTATTGACCCATTTTATGTCGTATTTAATCCAAAACTGAACTAAAAAACAATTAAAGAAGAAAATAATATTCAAAGAAGATTTATTTTTTAAGTTCTTCTATTAAATATAATTAAATAATATATTTTCGTTAAATTACTATTATACACAAAGCAAAATTGTTTGTTAGTTTTATTTTAAAAACAAATAAGTTACTCACTACACTTATTCTCCCTAAGTATTTATTTGCTAGTTTTACTCAATTATTATCAATTAGCAATTAAACTTACTCGAAACACTATGTAATTTGCTAAGACCTTTTATTTATTTAAGAATTTTTTCATTTCAATGAAGTTTTAAAATTTGAATATTATACAACCATGCATAAATATTTAATAATAAAACGGGTATCAACAAATATCAATTATCATTTGAATGACAATGTAATTTTTCATTTTAAAAAAAATTCAAAAAGAAATCAACACCTTAATGTATTATAAGAAATGTGATATATATCAAATGTCCAAATGACATAAATAAATTCCATAACAATATTTTTGCAGTCAAAATATTGTTTATTATTTATTATAATTCAATCTAATTTTAACAATAACAGTAAATTTAAAAGAAAAATCATGTTAAAAGTCATTTAAGTATATTTTAAATGAAAGACTTCAGCGAGAAACTTTTTTAAAAAAAAATTATTGTGAACATATTTTAACTTATTAGAGTTGTTTTATTAAGTGACAGATATTTTGGTAAACAAATAAATAATAGTGGATAAATAATAATAAAAATAAATATTTAAGGATAATATTAAATAATTTCATTATTAGAATCAACACAAATTAAAGGTTTCTAAATATAAATGAATGTTGAATGAATAAAACTATTCTGCATATTAAACACCAAGAAGATTTCAATTGATTAAATTAATAAAAAGTAATTTTCAAATCTATAATTTGACAAATTCAATTCAATTATTGATTATAAAATTTTGTTTTATTATGTTAACAAACAAGATAATAGAAAAATAAAGCAATATATAAAACTAAACGTTTTTAAAAGACAATTAAATTAAGCTCTTTTTGAAAAAGACAATTAAAAGCATTCTTGATTGTAAATTCTTTTGCATCAAAATTAAAATATTTGAGAATTTTTGATGCAACCAAAAAATTGTTAAAAATAAAAAGGCATTTCCTTCATTTTTAAATTAACGTTATATAATTAAGAGAATTAATCTTTAACATTTCATTGCATCTTGAACGGTGTAGAAATTTTGTAAACAAACAGATAAAATGCAACTTAAAAACAAATTTTTAAATTTTTTGAAAAATATGTTAAAAAAATCTGAAAATTTAAGTCTGAAAAAATATGCGATTTTTATTTTCTTAAAAATGTGCTTAAAAAACGGGTGCTTAATTTAATGTTTTATTTAACTTTGTCCGAATTCGTGATGACCATGAAAAATTAATCTTATATCATTCAAGTGTACATATATTGCCTTTGTCGTATTTAATTTCATGCTCATTTGATACATAGTTTTAAATTGAAACCCTTTTTTAAACTTTCTTTTTAACCTGTTGGAATAAAATTGGAATAAAATCTACCTTAACTAATTCTAATTAAAAGCAAGTATAAGAAAATTGTTCAAATTTTGGTTATTACCATAAATATAAAATAAATTATCAGAAAATTGGAGCAGCTATTCAGTAATGTTAAAGATGAATAAAAAGAAAAAATCAAATTTATTACGTTATGATCTGAAAACAACAATGAAATGAAAAAAGTATAATAATTCAAATGTTGACAAAAATTTATTAGTATGATCAAGGTTAGTATGGCTGTTAATTACGATTGGTATAACATATATTTATAAATTCGTAGGATAAAGTAAGAGATTATTTAAACCTGTAAAAAATTTCTTGAAGCCTTACTTATTGATACTTTTTAACTGATTAGTCTTTTGTTTACAATAATGACGTGAAATAATTATCATATCATTATAGTTGAAAGAGTTCTTTACTAGATTTTTCTATTTTAAGTTAATTTTCTGTATTTTACCTTTATGTTTGTTGGGAGTTTCTATTTAACAAATGTTATAAATTTAAAAATCATGTTTGTTATTTAAAACATAAGGTATAGCATACTTGCAAAAGCAATTTAAGTATTTTACAATATTTTGAAAAAATTTCAATTATATATTAATTGCTTTACACAAGCCAAACACACGTATATTAATTTTTTTTAAACATTTAATACTTATATTTCATCTTTTTTATAGGATTTTGTAGTTTATGTAAGCAGCTATTTAGTTACGCATTGTTCTCAAAAGTTTTTTTTGCCCACACTTCTAACTGTTTAAATTATTTGAATGAATTGCTACTTTTAATATATTTAAAAAACAAAATGTTTGATAAAATGTGTTTATCGGTTTTACTCTGGCAATCCGTTCGTCTTATTGTAAAACTTTTACTCAATACTTAGAAAATTAATAATATTTTAAATCTAGTCTTTGAACTTGTACAAAACGACCTAAAAATGTTGAGGTTAAATTTTGAGAGGAATAAGGATTTTTTATCATTAAAAAAATGAAAATTTTGTCATTGTATTTCACCAGATCAAGTATTATATGCCAAAAATTTAAAACTTAAATTAATTATGTTCAGACTTAAAACTATGACACATGTATATATTTAAAAAAAAAAAACAAGAATAAGTTACAAAAGTTAAGAAGTATTTTTTATTTATAGGACATCTTTTATTTAAAATCCCTTGATTTTGTACATTTTTCCATGCTTATTTTTAACCATTATTTTTGTAGTATATTTGTATTGCATTGGAAATCTTTGTTTTTTAATCTTCTTTTTAAACGTATTTTTTTTTTTTTTTTTATTTTAATCACAAGATTGAAAGTTTCAAACATTAGTATCGGTTGAATAACAAATTAATAATCATTAGACAATAAGAGTCTTTCAAAAGTTTCTATAGATTTCAAACAAAAAAAAAAAACAAAAATTTGTTGTTTTAACAGTTTTATGTTTCTTTTAAATGTGTGATTAAATGACGAAATATATCAAGGAGAAAAAATTTTACTATCAACACAACCAGTAACCATTAGAGAAACATACTAAATGCAATATTATTTTGTATGCGAATATGGTATAACATAAGAAAAAATTAATGCCAAAAAACTTTTTTAGTAAATATGAGTAAATATCAATTATAATAATTTTATAATTTCAATAAAATTATTTTTCTTAAAATTTTTTTCACTCTGATACTGATATTAAAACTAAAAAAAAAAAAAAAAAAACAAGTTGCCGCTGAAATGTAATAAAAAAATGTATATGTAAAGTAATAAAATTTCAAACAAATGTTTAGTTTTGTTGAACCCCAACTGAGAGATGAAAAACTTCATATATTTTTCTGGTGTTAATTAAATTGGATAATAATCAATAAAATTAAATTAAAGTGGACAGTAGTTTGTCTCAACGTTGTTGATTACAAAGTATATTTAACTGACTGGGCGGTATAATAAGATACAGTGAGAACTTTACTGTTATTGACTAAATTATTTTTCATAAATTTTAATTAAAAATAATTTTTTTATTTTTTTTTTTTTTTTTACTGGAGACAAAATTAACAAAGTCGTAAAAAATTAACCATTAATTTAATTAAAATAAGTTTTTTTTTTTGTTTATAGTTTCATCGTTTCGAAGAGAAGGGTATAAGAAAAAGTATATATTTGAAAGTTTTGAAACGAATAAAAGAAAAAAAAAACTTAATAGCTTTTAATAAGAAAACCTTCTAAAATATTAAAACAGTTATTTTTTTGATATGGAAGAAAATTAAAATAATATTTATAATGACAAAAAAAAAAAAACCACTAAATATGCGTAATAAATAGTTCTTATGCCATATGCTAGGAAAATTTTTATTTTAATAGAGAAACGAAAATAAAATTACCATGATTCGTACTTTATTCCCAGTCATTGTTGTGTTTTGACCATTTTTTTTATTTTATTAAATTTTTCAAATAACTAATGATAACGAACAACCAACTAATCAATTCAAATATGCCCTGGAACTAGTTTGATTCGCTCATTTAGTGTTCTGGAATGTGTATTGGAGCTAGTTAGATTTGTTGAATTAAAATAGTTTTATAGTTGTTGAAAAGTATAAAATGCGATAACATTTATAATTATGGAATGTTCAAGGTATGGGATTACATCTCTATTCAAGAAAAAAAATATTTTATAAAACTAAATAGATAATATATGAGCTTCAAAATCATGTTCGTTGTCCAATGCGGGGGGAGGGGGGGAGGCTTTGCAGTGCAGTCATACTTACCTGTTAATAGCCTGGGTCAGCGCCGACCACGACTCCATCACTAGTTTTTTCAGTAACACTGAGTAATGCAACAGAGCGACCCAGGTTCGCTATTCATTTGGATGTTTTTTTATTGCTGCTGTTTGCTTGTTCTATGGTGTCTAACTTTGTTTTGGTTTAGTGTAGAAGATTAAGTTTTAACACTCACAGTTCATACTTGTGTTTCATTTGTTGTTGTTGTTGTGTTTTGAATGTCTTCCTTTGTTTTGGATCTGATGTTTAAATTTGTTCCCATATGCCAAAGTCCTTGCAGACCATGATTATTTCTATGATGTTATCGTTGATTATTGCATTCAATGAGTTGATGTCTGCACTCTTTGAATATGTGTCTTGTAGAGATGTTTTCGTTACAGAATTTGCACTTTTCTGGTGATTGTCCATTGTACCAGTGTATTGTCGATACCAGGGTTGCTGGTTATATGTATAATATAATATAGTATATTCGATTTAAATCTCTAAACATTTAAACTGATTATATTCAATTATTTTCAACCTAAAATAGTTTATGATGTAATTCTGGCTGTTTTAAATGTTCGTCACTTCTGAGAAATTGTTTAAATTCGAAAAGATTATTAATATGGGAAAAATTCTTAAATTTTTAAAACCTTTATGAACACATTTATTTTATTTAAAATTATTCCTTTAACAGAATGTATACTGATTATTAATTTTTTGATTATACTTATAAAATATTCTAAAGTATCAATATAACTAAAAATTTATAATTCTCGATAAAATGACTTAACCCACATCTGCCTGTTTAAATTCAACAACATTTACAAAAGAATTAAAAAAACAAGGTAGAATGTAAACCAACGGTTTTTAAAAGCGCACATTTCCAAAACTCAATACAAACTGTTTAGAAGTGTGACATACACAAAAATTTGAAAATTTCATGTAATAAGAAAAAATGTGAAAATAGGACATTTTTGAAATTTTGAGGGGCTATAAGTCCGGAATCCTATATAACTAAGAAAAGCCGTTAACACACGTAAAAATATATTATTAAACCTTTAATTTTCATGTCTTGCCGAAGAAAAATTTGTACAGGTGCCTAAGTTACAGGTGTCTAAAAATAGCAAATTTTCAATTTTTGAGGCGTAATAACTCTTAAAGAGGGGGTGTTACCAAAAAATTGTCTGAGGAAACTTATACTAATTCTAAAAGTTCTTTCTTGCCTCAAAATTTCAAGCTTCTATCTAGAAGCGTGCCGGAGTTATGAAAGTAGAAAAATCATGCAAAATTTGGTTTTCACATAACGGTAAATTTAAATACTAAATTTAAAAAAAATGTGTAATTTTGATATTAATTTACAAAGATAAAATAAATACCTGTCGAATGACGTTTTCAGATTGAAAAAATCTTAAGCAGAATATAAGATATATGCATTTAAAAATAGGGCTTTTTCAAAGTTTGAGGGGCTGTAGCTCCGTAATGGGGGGGGCTACATGAAAAAGTTGTTCTACAAAATTATTTTTTTTATGAGACCTACCTATGGTTAAAATTTTTTTTCTCTATCTTTAACGGTGTAGAAGTTTTGTAAACAGACGGACGGACGGACGGACGGACAGAGTGAAACTAATAAGCACATTTTTTCAAAATTTTTTTGGAAATGTGCTAAAAAAACCAAAAATAAATCTATAGTTTATTTATGATTTACAAATAATTGAACAAATGAACAAAAAAAAAAAACAAAAACCGAATCAATTAAATAATTTTTCCCTTGGGTTTAGAACTTTATTCAAATAAGGAAAAGAGTTTCTATATCTCTTTTTTTTATTTTTTTTTATTTTTTTAATTTTTGTAAAAAATAATTTCAAGCCTACACACAATTATTAAAAAAAAAAAAAAGAAATCACAAAATAAATGCATAAGAATTATTATGTATGTATATAAAAATATTTTTTTTTCTTCTAGGTTTCAGATATTTTACACCTACCTGAAACAGAATTAAAAATTATTTTGTGCATTTATATTCGTAAGATACAATTTTTGTCAATATATTATGTAAAGTTGTTAAGGCTTTTTTTTTTGAAAAGAAATCTATTTTTTTGGTTACAACTTCATTAGAACAACTATACATTGTTACAGCAATGTAATTAATTGTCTTTATAATTTTTAATGTAAACATTTTTAAAGGGAAATTTAAATTATTATTATTTGTTAAATAGTGACACAAAAGCAGCCCACATTAAATAAATATTTTAATTTTAAAATTTAATTTAATAAAAACATATCAGATAAAATCAAAAAAAAAAAAAAAATTTAATATAAATTAATTGTTATTGAAAAAAAAAAAAATTTTTTTTTTTTTGATCAAAAATTATTGAATAATTTATTTAAATATGCTATTGATTCTAAATATTTAATTTAAAATTCAAATGTCATTATATAGACCGATGGATTAAAGCTGGATTATATAGATTTAAATGATTGAATTAATGACTTCATCATTGTAGGTCCATTTTAAAGAATTTTAATAAAATATTTATTTAGAAAGAATAAAAAGATTAAAAATTAAAAAAAACGAGGAAGAGTGCAGTAGAGTAGACTGTGTCAACTCTGGGATACCCGTATGAACGTAATATATCCTGTTTCTATAAAACTTGATCATCTTTTAAAAACATTCAGAGTTTTAGTACCGAACTACAAAGATATATTTATGTAAATTGTGGAGTTGTATGATAGCTACCCGAATCTATTGCGCCTAGCTTCATTAAGTTCCAAGAAATTCAAAAAGCCTGAACCGGCTGCTTTAGACCATTCAAATTTTACAAAAGTTTTTGGCATGCAACTCGACACTTTTTCACTAAATTTCAGATAGCTAGCTTCAATAGACACTGAGTTATTTTCATTTAAAAAGAGAAGTTGTATGGCAACTATCCGAACCTGTCATATCATCACAAGAAAATTTTACAGAAGTTGTTGCCATAAAACTCGATCATCATTTGCAAAATTTCAGATACCTAGATTGAACAGACACTGGGTTATTTCTATTTAAAGAAAGACGTTGTATGGCAGCTACCCGAACCCGGGGACAGAAAATGCTGGAGTTAAATAGCAAAACTAACAATTTTACAAAAGTGACGTAAAAAAATTTTCAGCCTCCTAGCTCCTCTATTTTTTGAGTTATCGTGCGGACGGACACTGAGTTCTTTTCATTTAAAAAGAGATTTTGTATGGCAGCTATCCGAATCCCTCGCACCAGCACAACCAAATTTTGTAGAAGTTGTTGCCATAAAACTTGATCATCATTTGCAAGATTTCAGACGCCTAGCTTTATTAACTTCCAAGAGGTGCAAGAAGCCTGAACCGGCTGTTCTAGGCCAAACAAATTTTACAAAAGTTGTTGGCATATAACTCGACACTTCTTTACTAAATTTCAGATTCCTAGCTTCAATAAACACTGAGTTATTCTCATTTAACCGAATAAGTTGTATGGCAGCTACCCGAACCCGCCGCACCACCACAACCAAATTTTACAAAAGTTGTTGCCATAAAACTTGATCATCATTTGCAAAATTTCAGACGCCTAGCTTCATTAGGTTCCAAGAGGTGCAAGAAGTCTGAACCGGCTGCTCTAGACCAACCAAATTTTACAAAAGTTGTTGGCATATAACTCGACAACCTCTGTACTAAATTCCAGATTCCTAGCTTCAATAAACACTGAGTTATTCTCATTTAAACGCAGAAGTTGTATGGCAGCTACCCGAACCCGCTGCACCAGCACAACCACATTTTACAGAAGTTGTTGCCATAAAACTTGATCATCATTTGCAAAATTTCAGAAACCTAGCTTGAATAGATACTGAGTTATTTCTATATAAAGATAGAAGTTGTATGGCAGCTACTCGAACCCGCCGACCGAAAATGTTGGATTTAAATAGCAAAACTAACAATTTTGCAAAAGTGACGTAAAAAAAATTTCAGCCCCCTAGCTCCTTTATTTTTTCAGTTATCGTGCGGACGGACGGACGGACGTACATGGCTTAATCGACTCAGAATTCGATTCTGAGCCGATCCATACCTTTGACACTATATCTAGCTCGACTCCTTTAAGCTGTCACAAACGTAATGGCAAATTTATTATACCCTTGAACATAGTTCATACGGGTATAAAAACTATCTGAGTTATTTAAATATTTAATTTAATTGAAAACGAGGAAGAGTGCAGTAGAGTAGACTGTGTCAACTCTGGGATACCCGTATGAACGTAATATATCCTGTTTCTATAAAACTTGATCATCTTTTAAAAACATTCAGAGTTTTAGTACCGAACTACAGAGATATATTTATGTAAATTGTGGAGTTGTATGATAGCTACCCGAATCTATTGGGCCTAGCTTCATTAAGTTCCAAGAAATGCAAAAAGCCTGAACCGGCTGCTTTAGACCATTCAAATTTTACAAAAGTTTTTGGCATGCAACTCGACACTTTTTCACTAAATTTCAGATAGCTAGCTTAATAGACACTGAGTTATTTTCATTTAAAAAGAGAAGTTGTATGGCAACTATCCGAACCTGTCATATCATCACAACAAAATTTTACAGAAGTTGTTGCCATAAAACTCGATCATCATTTGCAAAATTTCAGATACCTAGATTGAATAGACACTGGGTTATTTCCATTTAAAGAAAGAAGTTGTATGGCAGCTACTCGAACCCGGCGGCCGAAAATGCTGGAGTTAAATAGCAAAACTAACAATTTTGTAAAAGTGACGTAAAAAAAATTTCAGCCTCCTAACTCCTTTATTTTTTGAGTTATCGTGCGGACGGACACTGAGTTATTTTCATTTAAAAAGAGAAGTTGTATGGCAGCTATCCGAACCCGTCGCACCACCAAAACCAAATTTTGCAGAAGTTGTTGCCATAAAACTTGATCATCATTCGCAAAATTGCAGATACCTAGATTGAACAGACACTGGGTTATTTCCATTTAAAGAAAGACGTTGTATGGCAGCTACTCGAACCCGGCGGCCGAAAATGCTGGAGTTAAATAGCAAAACTAACAATTTTACAAAAGTATCGTAAAAAAATTTGCAGCCTCCTAGCTCCTCTATTTTTTGAGTTATAGTGCGGACGGACACTGAGTTCTTTCATTTAAAAAGAGATTTTGTATGGCAGCTACCCGAACCCGTCACACCACCACAACCAAATTTTGCAGAAGTTGTTGCCATAAAACTTGATCATCATTCGCAAAATTTCAGATACCTAGATTGAACAGACACTGGGTTATTTCTATTTAAAGAAAGACGTTGTATGGCAGCTACCCGAACCCGGGGACAGAAAATGCTGGAGTTAAATAGCAAAACTAACAATTTTACAAAAGTGACGTAAAAAAATTTTCAGCCTAATAGCTCCGCTATTTTTTGAGTTATCGTGCGGACGGACACTGAATTCTTTTCATTTAAAAAGAGATTTTGTACGGCAGCTACCCGAACCCGTTGCACCAGCACAACCAAATTTTGTAGAAGTTGTTGCCATAAAACTTTTTCATCATTTGCAAGATTTCAGACGCCTAGCTTTATTAACTTCCAAGAGGTGCAAGAAGTCTGAACCGGCTGTTCTAGGCCAAACAAATTTTACAAAAGTTGTTGGCATATAACTCGACACTTCTTTACTAAATTTCAGATTCCTAGCTTCAATAAACACTGAGTTATTCTCATTTAACTGGATAAGTTGTATGGCAGCTACCCGAACCCGCCGCACCACCACAACCAAATTTTACAAAAGTTGTTGCCATAAAACTTGATCATCATTTGAAAAATTTCAGACGCCTAGCTTCATTAGGTTCCAAGAGGTGCAAGAAGTCTGAACCGGCTGCTCTAGACCAACCAAATTTTACAAAAGTTGTTGGCATGTAACTCGACACCTCTTTACTAAATTTCAGATTCCTAGCTTCAATAAACACTGAGTTATTCTCATTTAAACGGAGAAGTTGTATGGCAGCTACCCGAACCCGCTGCACCAGCACAACCAAATTTTACAGAAGTTGTTGCCGTAAAACTTGATCATCATTTGCAAAATTTCAGAAACCTAGCTTGAATAGATACTGAGTTATTTCTATATAAAGATAGAAGTTGTATGGCAGCTACTCGAACCCGCCGACCGAAAATGTTGGAGTTAAATAGCAAAACTAACAATTTTGCAAAAGTGACGTAAAAAAAATTTCAGCCCCCTAGCTCCTTTATTTTTTGAGTTATCGTGCGGACGGACGGACGGACGTACATGGCTTAATCGACTCAGAATTCGATTCTGAGCCGATCCATACCTTTGACACTATATCTAGCTCGACTCTTTTAAGGTGTCACAAACGTAATGGCAAATTTATTATACCCTTGAACATAGTTCATACGGGTATAAATATTTACGCATACTTTTATTAAAAATAAGGGCACTTATGGTAAAGATTTTAGTTTCACATATATTCCTTTGTTTTTTTCAACAGTTATTAAATCATTTATTATTATGGTTTTGCAAAGATTATGTTAAATAAGCTAAAAATCAACTCCTTCACTGAATAAATATGTAGCCGAATCGTCCGAACGTCTCACTGAAAATTCCCTATTTTTACAGACCATAAACCAGTTAACCAAAAGTAAAATTAAAGAACAAATTTTATTTCTGAACTTAACGGACTGATAATAGAACGTATAGTTTGACAATCGAAAATATGAGAGTATGGCATTAAAACGGAATATTGTTTTTGATATTTATGATCTATAAGTTAGATTTCTAGAGACCAGCCATATGACAACAACCAGACTAATCTACTAACTGAATTATTAATCTGTAACAAGAAGACCTTAAAAACGATATGATATCATGATATGAAAATATAATTGAAACTTATACCGAAACTATTAAAATAAATTACGAAAGTTAAAATCATGAGACATAATTATGTGGAAAAGAAAAATATAAAATCACCCAAATTCATTATATAGAACAAATAACCAAAAAATAGAATCAAGTAAAAAATATGATTTAAAAATTTTAACTGAAATTTTTTTTAAATATTATGTAGTATACCGATTACTACTCTACGTTAGAGTAATATAAGAATTAAAGAAAAGGTACACACAGGTACAATGTTGAAAAACATTAAATTGCAGTTTCTTTTATATTGTAATTTAATAAATAAGTATATTTGTAGTAGATGTGTTACTTTACAGTCTTGGTTTTTTTGAGATATTTTTTCCCTCAGGACATTACTCATATAATTCAATCATGAGTGATAAGAGATTAAGGTAATAATAAAAATATAAAACTTAAACAATAAAAGCTCTTGAGGTGGTAACATAATGCGCCTCATCTCGTCCGCTTCTTTGGTATTTAAATAGAATTTGGTATTTAAACGATATCTGACCCAATAAGAAGAGTGAAGCGATGCAAGAGATTTTCAGATTTTACTTGCGTTGAAAAAAAACTAAAAAAAATATGAAGTAAAAATTTCTTGTGAATCTATTTTTTATTTATTTATTTTTTTTTTTTAATTTGGAATTCAAGATTATTAGAGAGGGCTTCGGTAGCCTAGTGGGTAGGCATGTGGCGTATTAACCGAAGGAGTGTGGGTTCGATCCCTGCACAGGTCGTAAGTGTTTTTTTCTTTACATACCTCCTTACGACAAAATATAATGTAAATATATAGTATATAATATAATAAACAAAATAAATAATGTTAGTATATAATTTAATAATAGTATAAAAATTATAATGGCCTTGGTAGCCGATGGTTCAATAATATTGCATTACATTTATGTATATAATATTAATATAAATAAATAAATAAGATTATTAGAATTTCAAAGTAAAATTTGTAATTCATTATTTTCAAATATTTTTGCAAAACAATAACGCAATTATTGAGTCATTAAAAAAATTCGAGGACCCGCGGACTAAACGACTTGCTAAACGACGTTTAAAACGAGGCGATTATTGGGTCACCAATGTCACCACCTAAAAAAGAAGATAGAAAAGTTACAATGGTGTAAGAATAGTAGACATTAATTATTAATTTCCTTTATACACTAAATATTTGCCTCAATTTGTCTCCAACAGCCTCTATTTGAAGTTTTAATTATTTCTTTCAAAGTATGTACATATATACTGTGTTTAGTAACTGTGATGAGTAAAATTTTTCAAAAAAAAATTTCTATGAAACTAAAATTATACATTTTATTGTTATACCATTTACCACTAACAACTAAGTATAGTTTATAATTGGTCCATTAGAACTTTTTATTTTCTAATGTAGCGGTATATTGGGAAGCATCAATTTAAAGACCAGTTCATTTGACCAGCATATTTTAATTATAAGGAATTATAAGAATTTGATTAGTTAGAAACAAGCTGTTAATTTGCTATAAAAATGTAATTCTCATAATTCTTGAGATATATTTTTACATTTTATATTTTTTTTTCTTTTTTTTTTAATCCATACGATAGATGGCAACAACTTAATATGTACCTATATATAAATTTAAATTATTTTAATTTATATTAAGAATATCGATTTAAGAAATTTCCCATGAAAAAGATATTTTAAAACGAAATTATTCCATCTCATTACGAACTTTTTTATGCCTGAATTAGACAATTTATTTTGCTTACAGATTTAATTAAATGCAACAATCAGATTAAGTGTATATGTATATATAGAAATAGATATAAAGATATTTATACTTATCATGATCTTAACAACACAAATATTATTATTTCTATGGTTTTTTTTCTTTTTCTTTTATAAATCACACAATGAAACCATTTCGTTCTGGGAAAAAGAGCTCCCCTTCAATAAAATTGTTTTTTATCAAGTAAAAAGCCAAAAAAAAAACAAAAACAAAAAAATAAAAAAAAACCTAAACAATAACCAACTTATAATAACTTCTTTTAAGTACCGTTGCCGGAAGGTTATTCATCATTCATTGTTAGTTCTTTACATTAAGATTTTTTTATTTAACATTTTCTTTGCAACTTTTTTATGCCTATTTTTCTATTATTTACCTTTAAGAAAATGCATATAAAAGAAAATTTTTAAAAGAATCATGAATCTCATTTGTATTAAATAATGAATTGTATTGAAAATGTTTTACCAACCAAAATATATAATTTGAAAGAATAAAAAAGAAAAATGATGCTTTAATTTTAAATATACTTATATTTACATTTTCTAATGATTACATACGTATAACAGTCGTAGCACATACAAAAATATATGAATAGTAAATTTACTCTTTTTGTGCACTTGGCGGTAAAAGTGTACGGCATTACTTTAAGATCTTTACTTCTTAAAATAAAATTCAATTTTGATAAGTAGATATACTTATAGATTTTTGTGATTTTTAAGAAGGACCTCAAAAACAAAAAACGATCTTTTACTACATACAAGGTTTAACGAGCTCATTTATCTTTTTAGCATATAGGTACTTTTATTATACTATTTGGTGAATTTTGACCATTTTATTAACACCATTTTCGTGTAAGTAGAATATAAATATTAAGTCAGATTCTGATCAAACCTATATTTGTTTTTATTTTTATATATGTATCTTTTCAGGTATTTCCTTTCTTTTCTAAGAGTTTTGTCAGGATGGAAACTTACTGCACTTTTTATGAGTTAAATTATATTAAAACAAACAACGACCATATTATTTATGTCATTAATTACTTACTAAGCATTCTAAAACCCTTTGTTAAAAACATAACTAGACTAAACTAGACATAACTTAAAATAACTAAACATAATTATAAACTATAGATAGATATTTATTAAATTAATAACAATAATATTCATCTCTTATTTTATCTGCATAGTGAAACGAATTTTCTGTAAGTATTTAGATATGGTGGTGCATTAAAGTTATAGGAATTAAGTACTGGCCACATTTTTCATTTAGATTCATATTATTTTCCAATTAATTTCCATTTAGGTTAAGGATATTCAAGATTCGTACTACAATTTTTTAAAGAGTTTATTAAAACTGCTTTATGTACAGTTAGCCGAATTCTAAATTGCAAAGCGGGACATTTTTACTAATAAATTTTTTGGCAAAAGGGACATTTTGCAAATTTTTATTTTAGCATAATGAGACACTTCGCAAAAATATATTTGACAAGCATATCATTTTCAAATATTACATTATATATTTTTGGAAAAAGCCGTATAACTCCATTTTTGTAACCGCAGCTCTAAAATCCCTCCTAACTTATAATTTTCAATAATAAAACATATTTTCATTTTTAAATACTACATTTTTTGTCCAATGACTTTTTGTGAAGTGACATTTTGCTATAACTAGTTTTTGTTAAATTAAATCACATTTGTCGAAATGTTTTTTTGAGAAATATATTTAAGCAAACTGTCATGCTCCCTTTAGTACTAAGTATTTCTTATATAACTAAATGTTGTATATATATATACGTTATGTTTACTGTCAATATATTTACTATTTCGGTTTAATTTTTATTAGAATTTGTTGAAGTTAAAATAAAATAACTATAATGTGTTAGATTTATAGCCTAAATAAAAAATTTACTATCAAATCTTTAAATACGATCATTTAATTATTATTGTTTGTATTGATTGGTTAATTTATTTATAACTTGTTCAACAAATTCTAAAGAAATTGATTAATTTGATTGATTGCATTGATTGAATCAAAAGTATATGCTTTGATTATAATTAAAATATACATTTTTTTAGTATCTGTAAATCAATGATTAGTAACTAATTTTATGACTGAGAGAGAGAGAGAGAGCGAGAGAGAGAATAAATAAAATGCTCATTTCATTTTTAAATTTTATAATTAAACAAGGTAGAATGTAAACCAACGGTTTTTAAAAGCGCACATTTCCAAAACTCAATACAAACTGTTTAGAAGTGTGACTTACACAAAAATTTGAAAATTTCATGTAATAAGAAAAAACTTGAAAATAGGACATTTTTGAGATTTTGAGGGGCCGTAAGTCCGGAATCCTATATAACTAAGAAAAGCTGTTAACACACGTAAAAATATATTATTGAAGCTTTAATTTTTATGTCTTGCCGAAGAAAAATTTTTACAGGTGCCTAAGTTACAGGTGTCTAAAAACAGCAAATTTTCAATTTTTCAGGCGTAATAACTCTTAAAGAGGGGGCGCTACCAAAAAATTTTCTGAGGAAACTTATACTAATTCTAAAAGTTCTTTCTTGTCTCAAAATTTCAGGTTCCTATCTAAAGGGGTACCGGAGTTATGAAAAAAGAAATTTCATGCAAAATGTGGTTTTCACATAACGGTAAATTTAAAACGTAAATTACAAAATATTACATAATTTTGATATTGTTTTATATAGATAATAAAATTTTCGATCTTCTACCGGTTTTAGATTGCAAAACTATTACGCAAAGCCCGAGATATATACATCTGAAAATGGGGCTTTTTTACAATTTTGAAGAGCTGCAGCTTTGGAACTCTTTACAACTAAAATAAACCTTTCACACACGTAAAAATATATTATTGTAGCTTTAATTTTTACATCTTGCAGAAGTAAAATGTGTGCAGGTTCCTAAGTTACAGGTGTTTAAAAATAGCAAATTTTCAATTTTTAAGCCCTAATAGCTCATAAACAGGGGGTGGTCCGAAAAAATTTTCTGAGCAAACTTATACTGATTCTAAAAGTTCTTTCTTGCCTCAAAATTTCAAGCTTCTATCTAGAAGCGTGCCGGAGTTATGAAAGTAGAAAAATCATGCAAAATTTAGTTTTCACATAACGGTAAATTTAAATACTAAATTTAAAAAAATTGTATAATATTGATATAAATTTACAAAGTTAAAAGTAATACCTGTCGAATGACGTTTTCAGATTGAAAAAATCTTAATCAGAACATAAGATATATGCATTTAAAAATAGGGCTTTTTCAAAGTTTGAGGGGGTGTAGCTCCGTAATGGGGGGGGGGCTACATGAAAAAGTTGTTCCACAAAATTATTTTTTTTATGAGACCTACCTATGGTTAAAATTTTTTTTCTCTATCTTCAACGGTGTAGAAGTTTTGTAAACAGACGGACGGACGGACGGACGGACAGAGTGAAACTAATAAGCACATTTTTTCAAAATTTTTTTGGAAATGTGCTAAAAATAATAATATAAATTTAATAATAAAACATAAATTTAATGTCAGTTATAAATCATAAAGTTATTGAAATTTTTTTAATTTCTTGTCATGCTTTTTTAATGCTTTAGGTAAAAAATTATTAATATTGTTATTGCATAACTTATGACAACTATTTAATATAAAAATAATAGTAAAAAGTATTTAATGCAGGATGGCTATAGCAAAAATTTTCAGGATAAAACTTTGTAAACTCTTTAAGTATAACAAAAATATTGAAAGAAATATTGTATACCTATGATACATATCACATTTCCTATATGCCCCCCGTCACAATAAATACCAGTGAAACTATATTTGAATTTGAATTATTGCTATAAATAAAATCAACATCAATTAAATATTGTAGATAGTAAGTAAGTAAACATAATGTCTAGTCAAATGTTAAATTATCGAATACTAATCAAAATTTCATAATATAATATTAGGTAAAGATGAGTACAATAGATAGATTTAATAGAATAATTTCACTTAATGTTATTTATCGTATTGTTAAAATATTTAAATTAAAAAAAGGTGCACATATTAATACAAAGTCGAGCTAAATGTATGATTACCAAAAAGTAGAAGTATCAACAAAGAAGTAGAGAATACCGCCCAAAATCTTGCTTTACAAAATCCCAGCATATTAAGAATTAATTTCATACGAAATTTTGAAATTCTAAAAATTTTCATTATAGAAAATTGTGTATAATACAAGGATTTTATATTTTAAAAAAATTACGGAGCGAATTACAAAAAAAAAATGTTTCACACAATAATTTTTTAAAATTTTTTTGGAAATTTATAAAAGAAATTTTATTAATAAAGTTTATTTGAAAGAATTAAAAAATAATGCTGAATATTTTGAGAAAAATAAATTGTTATGCATTTAAAAAACAAAAAAAATCTTTAAATTTTAATTTAAAAATTCTAATTCACTAAAATTTCAGATTAAAATTTCGCTTCGGCAAAGCGAATTTAAACATTTATTTCTTTGTTTTTTAACAAAAGTAATCAGCATAATTAGATACACCTTCTTTATTTGAAACTATTTTTGTTTGTTACGGTCGGACTAACAAAAAACAAAAAAAAAAAAAAAATAAAAAATTTTAATGTCTGATGCCATATCTGGAGCAGAAGTTGAAAACAAAATATATTTAACGATAAAAAATTCCCATCCCAATAAGATTTAAAATAGAGCAAAAGCACTTGTACTAATTATAGGGATTTCAACATTTTGTTTGTTATCTTAACTTTTTTATAAGAAATTCTACAAAAAAAAAAAAAAAAAAAACAAAAAACTATTAAATTAAATTATAGAAGAACTTAAATCCTGATTTTTATCTATATATATAGAGGGAATGATTGCAACCTTAGACATTATGTATCAAAAAACAAATTGAAATAATTACGATGGGAAAAACTTTTTATTGTTGGTTTTATTCGTCTTTTTGTTATTTTTTTTTTTTTTAATTTCATATTCTAAAAATTTTGATAAGTTTTAAAAATTAAACTTACTGATGTGCATCGTTAAATCGCTGAAGTTGAAATCCCATAAAAAAAAAATGTATATATATTCTGATTCTTTATTCTATTAAACAATTTTATCTTTAACTAAACCTTTGTTTTAATGGTTTTTTTTCTTTTAATTTAGTTTTTTTTTCTTTTATTTTTAATTATAAGTTGTTTTATTTTTTAATGGTATAGTTTATTGATGACCATCGAATCAGAATAAATGTAGAATCAATAAAAGTACATATATAAAAATATATTTTATTTAGGAAATCTTCTTAATGTGGAAATCATTCAAGCAATTAAACCCCTTGAATCAGTTTTAAATTTATTAAAATTTGTTCTTACCTTTTGCAATTATCTAAAGGAAATGAAATTTTTAGTTTAAAGAAAGCCATTAAGTATTTTTTGTTTTTTAAATAATACTTTCATTATTGTTAAGGGAATTATTATTTATTAATTGATGACAATTTGAAATCCAAAAGAGTAATAATTTTAAAAATACAACCAATTACAGACCAACTGGGGTATACATATTAATTGTATTCTCTGTAGAAATCAACCAATTGCATAATACATATGAACAGGCCGCTTATAACCAACCAACTTCAATAAATAACCAACTTCACCTTTTTTCAAATTAAAATGGAAATGTATTCCATACAATTATTTCTGATATATATCTTTATCAGGAACCTCGGTGGCCTAGTGGGTGTTGTAAACGTTGTAAACACCCCAAGTGAGTGTGGGCTTGAATCCTACACACGTCGTAAGAATAATTCCCCTTTATGACATTTACAGCAACGTCTGAAAAGGCAATGATGTGTAATTTCCTTGTCACATTTATGTGGCAGGGGAATATACTAAAAAAAAAAAATCCTTATCATATCTAGATGAGAAATATTGTCCTTACATGCTGGGAAACTAAATAGAAAAAGTAAGAGAAATTTCTCTATTGTAATTTTTTTTTGTTTAGTACAGAGGAGTCATCGAAAACCAAAGAGACGTGGTACTAGCACGATTCCTCTATTGATATGTGGAGCCTTAACCTACTAAACACTAGAAACATGATTTTGCCCAAAAATTAGGTTAGAGGGGCTTTAGTATTATTGCAAGTAAAGATTCTGTTATGGATCAAAAACTGTTTCCTTTACAAAAAAAAAGGTTTGTAGAAATATGATGAACTAAGTCAACTTTTAAAAAGTTTCTCTAAATTTTCAGATATACATATATATGGTTAAAAAAAATTACTTTTTTAATCTGGACCACATTCTGCTTCTCCAATACCAATGTTGATGTTCTTCTGCTTTAAATATAAATTAAATATTTATAGCATTAAGATTAAATCTAAAACTACATACATTTAAATTTGATAGACTCTTATAAATTCTTGAATTTGATTAAAGTATTGGTGGCTGAAACAGTTTCCAACACTTTATGATTTATCTAATGATTTTTTTTTTTTCTGGTTTTGGTATATCAACCAATTTTATCAATTTAAATTTTGCATTATCGTAAAATGTACTAAAATAATTCTTCATCTCTTTCTGCTATTTATGATATCCAATTAAGTTTCATTATGTTTAAGTTCACTTACATTGATTTCGAAAAATTTAAAGAATTGTATTATATTGCTCAATGTCAATGTCAAAATTTAAATCATTGTTTTAATTTGTCTATATAATACACTTTTTATGACAGTTGTGCAAATAAAATTTTGAATATAAATTAGAGCAGAAAAAATTTGCATAACAATTGGTTTTGTTTTTTAGAGTTTTTATTTTTAGTTTATTTTGTTTTTCTCATTCAAATTGGCGTGAAATTTGTCATGGTTAATAAAAAAAAATTAAAAATTTTGTTAATTTGGTTACCAGTTGAATTTTTCTTTTTGAATAAATTAAAAAAAAATTTTTTTGTAGAATTTTCTTTTGCTAATTTGAACAGTCGAAAATATTAACTTCATATTTAAAAATTGGCTTAAGTGGCTGAATGCATACATCATATATATGAGATTTTATAGTACGAGCTAAAAGAATTATATTTCGTAAATAATGTAATCGATTTTATGGAATCTATCTTCAAAAAACTGCAAAAAAATATCAAGCAGGTCAGCCGTTCGTAGAACAATAAATTACATATATATTATATTGGTGTTTATTACATACATATATATATATATGTTTTGATGTAGATTTATTGCGCTACTCTTATTACTACATGTTGTGGAATATGAATTTTACATCCACTTATAATTTTTTTGTCAGCCATACTGCCTCGAAGAAATTGAACATTGAATTGATGGTTTATTACTGACAGTTCATCCTGGTAATATTATGGTGAATTTGAGTGACTAAATCTTACTTAAACTGAATTTTTAATTCTAGGTTAAGACAAATCTCTTTTTTGTGAATGAAAAAATTTTTTTTTTAGATAATGTAAGAGTAGATTTGGCATATTTTCATAACTATATATATTCCGCTGTGGACAAAAATGAAGTTATTTGAAGTAAAACTTTTTTAAACAAAGAATAGCAATTAATAATTACGTGTCCGGTTCTTTAGATGAAGACATAAAATGCTAACCTGGGCACGGTATAACAACTCAACAATGTATGAAAATTATTTTAGAAAAAAGTATATGCAAGTATGTAAAATAAAATACTTCAACATTACGTTTTTAAAATTCTAATCCCTGAATACTAGCGTCTCTAATGTGACCTTGTTCCACAAATATGAACATTAAATTTTTTTATTGACAATCTGCAAAAAAAAAAACGTCAGAACACAATTTTAACCATGAAGAACTCTTAAAAAAATTAATTTTGTGGAACAACATTTTTATGCCGCTCTACCTTTTACGTAGCTATAGCTCTTAAAGGTTTAAAAAATCCTTATTATTTTTATATGCTCAGCTTGCGCTTAACGTTTTTTCAATATGAAAACCCCATACAACTGTAGTTTTCTTAACTTTATTTTAAAAAAAGGTAAACAATTAGAAAAATTATGGTTACGGATTTTTTAATATAATATTAAACATATATACATGACAAAGTAAGTTGTTGAAAATATTACATTGTATTTATGGAGCAACCGATACCAAAATACTTTTATTTACAAGAAAATAAAGTAAAAAAAATATTCAATCTCTAAAATAATGTTCACTTTCAAAAACTATAATAAAACAATTACTCAAGAGAATTAAATGAAGGTGGAGGCTACGACTTGACGTTCCGAAAACAATTACACAATATATCTAACATAAACCTATATATGTGGTTGACTAGGCGGAGGAATTATTTTGGAGCTGCGCATTCCTTATCATTTAGGATGAACATGAAAAGACACAGTAGCCGGAGCAGTAAAAGAAATATATTAAAAATTCTTATATCCAAAAGGAATTAAAGTAAATGGAAGTATATGCATACAGATTGACATATGCCAATATATTCAAAAACAAAAAACTTACTCCCTTCTTAATTGACTAGGTTATCAATGTAATTGGTTTATTTGTAATAAACCAATTTTGTGTGATTTTAACTCAAGTGTTTCAACTCACAACCCATTTTTAATAATTTTTATTATAAATGGTTTGTGATTTGAAAATATCTTTGGAAGTTGTCTAGGTAAAATGTTCAGTTTGTACCTACTGAGGAGTGCAACAGACTGAACAAAGGACGAAACAACTTGCTTTTATTTATTTTTAATATTAACCATTAATTTTTTTATGACTGCAAGTTATTATATAATACTATAAAATACTGACAAAAATAATATTGTTAGATATTAATTTACTAAAGTAAATCATTACTTATATCAACGCAAAAGTTTTATTACATAATACATATATTTGTCACGAGGAATTTTTTTCGTTTGTTTTGTTTGTTTATGTAAATATACTTAAGATATTACATGTATAAAAGTTTAAAATACACTATATGAAAACGCTTTCACTCTGCTAGTATTTTAATCTTATTATAAAAAATATTTTCAAAATAGTAATATTTCAAATTAAATTAATTTGTTAAGCATTTTTTTTTTTTTGATTTGTTCAGGTTACAATCCTCAAATTAATATAGTCTTTAGATGGAAGACAAAAGAGCGTGTGTCTGGAAAATCAATCTTAAAAAATTTGTGGCGCCCATTGAAATCATTTAAAAAATTGGAAGTTTTTAGAATATGCATTTTAAAACAATTCATCATTAAACCTTATTTAGTCAATAATAGTGGTATATCAATGAGTTCACATACAATAAAATCAAATTGATTCTTTGAAATTTATATCTTTGATATATATGGAAACGTTTTGAATTTGAATTAATAGATATTTAACATTTACATTGCAAAATTATGTATTCGGAAATGTGAAAATAAAAAAAAAAAAAACATTTTGTAAATTCTTGTAATGGCAATTAATTATTTTTTGTGTTCACTAATAAACCGACTGTCTGGTTCGCCGTTGTCGTTGTTTCTAAAATATTTTTATAAAAAATAATTTAAAAACAAAAATTTTTTTTTTCATTTTGCCTTTGTGCAATAGGCTTTCAAGACAATTTATTAGATAAGTTTTTTTTTTATTAGTATGCAATATTGAAAATGAATTTTTGAAAATTTATTGAGTTTTACAAAAAAATTTCATAACTTTCGTTAATATTTTTCTTTCCACTATAAGAAAATCCACTAAATTGCATATTTGTATAAAGAAAAAAAAATATAATAATTTATCTTGTAGATATAAAACTGAAGATGTTTAATAAAATATTGGGTATATGTACAGAATATCTTATGCAATTTTAAATTGTCATCAAATAAAAGAAAAAAAATTTTTTTTTTTTAACTTAATTAATTACTTTTTTTCTTTTTAAAATAAGTACCTACTTCCAACTTTTTTATTATTAGATAATTTTTATTACAAATGTTTTTAAAAATTTTATCTAATATGGATAGATAACGACAGCGAAATAAAAATAATATTATGCAACAGTTTCCCTATTATGCTTTTTCATTTTCCTTTTCTTTTTAAAGCAAAACTTTAATTTTATTCTTAGTTCCCCTTTTCGTTAACCTAACCATGCAATTGTTTTCTTTTTTTTATCTATCCTTTATAACTTTTTTTTTCGTATTTTTCTAAGAAAACAACGTTAAGTTTGACTTTAAATGATTTAAAAATGGCCTATAATATAAGAAGACCAAAAATTGGTCATCTTATCATAAATATCTCAGCACATATAAAATAAAAATAATAAGATTCAAAAAATATTCCAAACCAATGAAGATATATCAAATATTTTAGATTTTAGAAGATGGGATGGAGTATATTTAAATAACATTTGATTGGATTTATGTAAAAAATGCACATCGATAATCCAATCACTTTGCAATCACTCTTGAACCACAAAAATAAAATAAAAAGTTTTAAAACAAAAGCTAAAGAAATATTTTGACCGAATTAGAACGAGCAGTTCCTAATAATTAAAAGAGTCGCACAACAGATAAATCGAGAGATTTGATGTCAATCTTATGCTCCCTAATGTAGTTTAAATTGAATAAAGTGTTTGTTTTTTGGTAAAAATCTGCATTACATTTTCCGTTCTCAGAAAATATTCTTTTAGCCAGAATCAAATATGATAATCTTATAATAACTCTATGATTTGTATACCCGTATTAACATATGTTTAAGGGCATAATAAATTTGCCATTACGTTTGTGACACTTTAAAGGAGACAAGCTAGATATAAACTCAAATTTATGGATTAAATCAGAATCGAATTCTGAGTATATTAAACCATATGTAGGGCTGATCGTACGTCCCTTCGTCCGCACGATAACTCAAAAAAGAAAGTAGCTAGGATTCTGATATTTTTAACTTTTTCACTTTTGAAATATTATTAGTTTCTCTATTTAAATAAAATAATAAAAAATTTTGAAAAAATGTGCCTATTAATTTCACTCTGTCTGTCCGTTTGTTTACAAAACTTCCACACCGTTAAAGATAGAGAAAAAAAATGTTAACCATGGGAAAATCTCATAAAAAACTTAATGTCGTAGAACAACTTTTTATGTAACCCCATTCATTACAGAGCTACAGTCCTTCAAACTTTGAGCCCTAAGAAATGCCCTAAAAAAATCCCTATTTTTAAATGCGTATATATCTCATGTTCTTGTAAACAGTTTTTCAATATGAAAACGCCATTCGACACAGAATTTTCTTTACCTTTCTAAATCAACATCAAAATTATATAATTTTGTTAAATTTAGTATTTAAATTTGTTAAATAAATTTTGAATGATTTTTCTACCTTCATAACTCCGTCACACTTTTAGATGGGGACTTGAAATTTTGAGATAAAGAAGAACTTTTAGAATTAATGTAAGTTTTTCTCCAACTTAGACACCTGTACATATTTTTCTTCGGCAAAACATAAAAATTAAAGCTCCAGTAATGTAGTTTTAGGTGTGCTAACGGGTTTTCTTACTTATATAGAGTTCCGAACTTACAGCCCCTCAAAATTGTAAAAAAGTCCTATTTTCACATTTTTTCTTATATGAAATTTAATTTTGGTGGTCACAATTCTAAACAGTTTGTATTATCTTTCAGAAAAGTGCGCTTTTAAAAACCGTTGGTTTACATTCTACTACCTTGTTAATTTTATTTATTTTTTAAGTTTGTATTGAAAACTTTTATATAAATTGTGGTGTACGTTTTTTTTATGGAAATCATGTTATTAAACACAAGTATTTTTAATATTTAGTATTAAAATATATTATTTTTAAAATTTGAAATATTTTCGTTTTATTATCCAAGGTTCTTTTAAAATATTGTTTAAAATCAATTTTTATGTAGATAATTTTTAAAATTCATAAAATATTTTTAGTAAGAAAAGTATAGAAAGAAACATGAAGGTTATAATGATATAATCAAAATAATGATGGGTTACAAGAAAACTATAATATTATTTAGTAAAATTTTTCTTATTATTGTTTAATATATACTTATCATATTTAAAAATCATAATGTTCATCTGAAGGAAATTAGGATGTATTCAATTCGATACGAAATTCTTCAATAAAATTTGGGTTTTTCATTTAAGTTAATTTCAAAGAATATATAAATGAAGTTCATGGTTGAAGCGTAATTTAATAAAATGATAAAAATAATAAAACAAAAAAAAAAAAAATAATTGTATTCAATAAATATACAGTTAACCACGTATTTTATTAAAAATATAATTTCACGGTAAATCGAATGTAATTTCTAACAAATAATCATTTATTTTTTCTCAATTTTATTACAACAACTTTACAAAAAATATTCATTGTTATAATTTTAAATTACGCAATTTAAAAATTGATCTTTAACACTGAACAGATTTAATTCTTTTTAAAATAAAATCCCACAAGAATCCTAAATTTTAGAAATTCATGATTAAGTTCAGTGTTACCTAGTAAATATTCAAAAATTTTGTTCTCATTTTTGATTTTATTCTAAGAATTTTTAAGCAGAATTAAAAAATATTGTACATCTTTAGATCTCCTCCTGATATACAAAACTTATATTCTGCCTGGACTTGAAGACAACTAACACATCAGCACTGCTCTACAGTATTTGAACAAGATACCAAAAAAAACTATTAAAATAATTAATGATTTTGAAATTACAAGACTTAACGTCTTTTAGGTATTATTAAAACTTATCTTTTGTATAAATACTTCTTGGGAAAACCTGCCTCGCATTCTGTTTCTTTATTATTTCCTTTTCTTTCCTCATCCTATTCCTCAGCTATTATACTGTTTTGCAGTTTTCAATTACTTTATTGTACTGTCTCGGGGAGAGCTGGTTTCATTAGGTAAAAATCTCACACTACGAAGGGGCCTTAAGTTTTATCTTTTGAAGACCTACACTTCCGATCTACAAATTCTGTTACTATTCATAAATTTTTATTCGTTGCAACACGATAAATGGCTTTTTTTCCAGAAAGATTCAATTTCTTAATTTAATTTTGACGCCAAACTTTTTTTCTTTAAGTTTTATCAATCTGTTCCAATACGCCTGTGTTTCAAAATATTTTCATGGGTTTATACTGCATCATTCAAACAAATTGCGACTTAAAACAAAAAAATGAATTAAATCTTAGATGATTTTAATGAATCACTAAAACGCAAGTTCTTTTTTTTAGTAATTTAATAATAAAATATAAAAATTTTAATTAAAAAGTCAATAAACTTTAACAATGTCAAACTAAATTTTTTTTTTTATAATTTTAATTTAAAGAAAATAAAAACAAAACCAACCAAAAGGTACCGGAACTAATTTGATTTACTATAGAATTAAATGCAATCATTCACACTCTGTATATTTTTTATTTACATTTAATTTTCTATAGAATTATTTTATAATGTTTAGAACTTAGCAGTTACAACGAGTGTTATTTTTCTCTGCTACTTTATGTCTTTTGTTTCAGATTGTCATTTTATTTCATCAATTTTTTTATATATCGTTACCCAAGCGTATTACCATACGGAATATTCGAAACAAGTACTGTTTACTTATATTATCTTATTTAGTTATATTTTAAGTATAAAGTGATTGTTTTAAAACAATTTGTTTTACCAAGTAATAGTCAAATTTATCAGAATAAAGATTTAAACATTATTACAAGTTAAAATTTTTAATTAAGAAAGAAAACTAAGTATAGAATGCATAAAGTGATAGTCAGGTCAAAATTTTTACATTTTCTATGAAAGTCTATTATTGCAAAGAAACAAAGGATATTGAAATGTCAACAATGAAATGGAGTTCAATGGAAGGAAAATAACTGCATTTCCTTCCGACATAATATTAATAGATAGAACCTGTATGTTGGAAGTTAATTTTGAGCTTCAGTTACGTAAGAAAATATAAAATATATTCAGTCCGATGTTGCAGACCAACTTCTCATTTGATAAATATATGAAAAATAAATAAATTTTATAATCATTAGAAACTTAGTGATATCTTGAACGATCACTAGTCAAATAAATAGAAAAAAATATTTTAATTTTATATTTAATACTAGCAGAGTGCCCGGCGTTGCCCGGATTATTTTATTGGTTTTATGAAATAAAAATTATTAATTTTTGTTTCTGCGTTAATTTAATTTATAGTTAACTTATTACTATGCATTTACAGATGCTGGTAGTTAATATTCTATTTTTATTACAAAAAATCTTTAAAGGAATCAATAATCTATTGAGTACGCAATTACGGCGAAATGAGTTTTCACAATATATTCGTTAATATCGAAAAATAAAATCGCATTTCAATTATAAAAGACCATAATATAATACATTGTTTTTCGTAAGTAATGTCACTTCATGTTTTTGTGAATTATCCTTTTAAGCACATTTTGAAAAATTTGCTATTACGTTCGCTCTATCCCTGCGTCTGTTTACAAAACTTATATACTGTTTAATAAGGAGCAATGAAATATTAACTATGCATAGGTCTCTTAAAAGAGTAATGTTGAAGAAGAACTTTTTTATGTACCCTCACAGCTGGAGATCCTACAGCACTGACAGCTCTTCAAATTTTGAAAAACTTCTTTTTAAATGCATACATCTCAGGTTCTCTTTAACATATTTTCAATATAAAAAATACATGATTGTTTTTTACCTTTATAAATCTACCAGAATTTTTTTAAGTTTACTTTTTCTAATTATGTTTTCAAATTAATTGGCTAAAAATATGTGTAAAAATTGTATATGGATTAGAATGTAAAGTTTTCTGTTCTTGAAATATGTATGTACTCATTTTTTATTAAATACTGTACAAAAATGTGATATATAGTATTTTTAAATATACGCACGTTATACATACTATATGTACATATTTCAATGATATTTTATGGGAAATATGTTATACACATGCATCTTATAAAGCTAGATCACATGCATTTCTGAATGATGACATGATGACTGTCGTATGTAGGAGATTTTTTCTGTTTTTTAACGGCCGTGTATCTATCTATAATGTATCTATAATGTATAATGTATCACCGCAGAATTACTTAAATGAACTTCTGCCTTAAAGTGCAGTACTTGTGCCAATGTTCAATTGGTCAAACCGTTTAAGCACAACAACAAAAAAATGAAAAACTTCATTGAGGCTTGATGCTGAAATGAGTTAATGTATCGTAACAAAATCAATTCAGTAAGCTTCTGTGGTAAAAAGCTAAAGCTTTTGTGAATTTTCAACTCAGTTGGTCAAACCGTTTAAGCGCGACAACAAAAACATTAAGAAACTTTATTGGGCCGTGGTGCCGAAACAGGTTAGTGGATCGTAATCAAATCAACTGAATGGGCTTCTGCGGTGAAAAACTACACTTTTGTAATTTTTCAACTCAATTGATCAAACCTTTTAAGCTCGACAACAAAGAAATTAAAATACTTCATTGGGCTCTTGTGCCGAAACGGGTTAATGGATCGTAACCAAGTCAACTGAGTGAACTTCTGGGGGGAAGAACTACACTTTTGTAAATTTTCAACTCACTTAGTCCAACCGTTTAAGCGCGACATTAAGGTAAATTAAAAAATTTCACTGAACCCTGGTACCGAAACGGGTTAATGGGTCCTAACCAAATTAATCTAATAAGCTTTTCTGCTAAAGAGCAACAGTTTTGCAAATTTTCAAATCAATTGGTGAAACCGTTTAAGCAGGACATTAAAAAAATTTAATGAACTTCGTTCGGCTCTCGTGCCCAAACGGCTTACCAGAACTTTACAAAAATTCGTCTCAGGGGTTTTTTCAGACCATAAAACCGCAAAAAACAAAAATTTTAGAAGCCCGCCGGGCCGAAGCCGGGTGACATATAGCAACCCAATTTCTTGAGTACACCCCTAAAGGTGAGAAGAACATTTGTGCAAATTTGCAACTCAATCGGTCAAACCGTTTAGGCAGAACAACGAAAAAACCAAAACGCTTTAAAACGCACTCGGGCTGCAATGGGTTAATGAACCGAAACGCGATATAGCCTATAACTCCTTCCGGGGCCGTGGAAATGTTTCTGCAAAATTTGGTTGCAATCGGACTGGTGGTTTTTACGTGAATCCGTGCCAAACAAACAAACAGAATTTCTTCCTTATATATTAGATTATTCGATATTATTAGTAATAATAAAATCGACTATAATGTTTGAATTTAAGTAATATTGGACGTTTTCAAAAAGTAAATTGTTTCATACGATCCGAGCACATATGCATGTAGTCAGAGTATACAAACATAAACTGACTAGAGAATCAGAGCATTCTGATTTAACAAATGAGTAACACAGAACCAAATTTGTCATAAATGCTAATAATATTCCATTTAAATACTAAAAAGAAAATCATTTAAATTAACATCAGTTTATTTAAAAATTTAAGTTAAAAAGTTTTAAAGAATTGGAAATATTCGAAAAATTTTATGAAGTAACAGGATATAAAAATAAAACCGTTAAATAACAAAAGCTTTCCTTCCGTCGGGCGCAATGTAAAAATTACATAAACGCGCGTAATATATCAAATTGATACACAGTACTATTATGCTGCTATGTTAATAGGTAATACGTCAAAATGTCAAAAGAGTAATAATTTTATTTCATGATATCTAAATTAAAATTATTAAAAATAACAAAATATAACAGAATTCGTAAAATCCATCAAATTTATTTAAAATATATTTCATAGGATTTGTTTTATATTATTTCAATATTTAGGAAAAACAAAACAGTAAAATATGTATATCAAATTCATCAATATATCGGAATATCAAATTGATTTTCTTCGAGCTCTCTCCTTTCCGAAATACATTCCGATTTACGTCAAAATTATTATATGGTAAAAAAAACAACAAAAAACATCAAGCTATTGATAATTTAAAATACGTGCCGTTATTTTACGATGAATGCAACATGAAAAACTTAGTTGAATATCATTTTGATACATTGCGCCCGACGGACTTTTGTACTTAGTTTTGTTATTAAACATATTAATAAATATGTTTCTCTAGAGTTCAGAACTTCAAGGAGTAGAGTTTTTTGATTCATAATTTTGTTCACTTTTTTTGTGTTTATTTAAATCTTATTTAAATTGATAGAAATTTTAAATTCAGTTTTTGAGTTTCAGTTTCTTTTGAAAAATGAAAATGAAATTTTCGCTTTTCTCATTTTTCTACAAACTTCAATCTAATTTTTCTTTTAATAAAATGTGTAGATTAAACATACGCTTTATAAATTAATTAAAACGGAGAAGAGTGCAATAGAGTAGACTGTGTCAATGTGCATGAATACTGTTTCCATAAAACTTGATCATCTTTTACAAAATTTCAAATGATTTAGTACAGACGTTAAGTACCGAAATTTATTTATTTAAATTTTGGATTTATGTAACAGCTACTCGAAACTTTTGTTAACCTGTCAACATTCAAATCTATTATTAGGTGCACATAAAAACCAAAAACTTCAGTTTATAAAACTGTAAAATCAAAATAATTTGAAGTCAATTATAATTTTTTTTTTTGATGGTAGGTGGGAATCATCGAGAGACACTATAGAGGAGTGAAAGGAACACAAGTTTTTTTTTGGAACTTTAACCCACTAAAAACCGCACCTCTCTTTTTAGATCAAATAATAGGTTATACAACCTTTACTACCCATGGATTATCTGGTCAAAGACAGTTGAGTTAGGATTAAAGTTAATTAAAGGTTTAAACTATAAAAATTATTATTAAAATGTGCATTAATCCATGAATATTATTTTATTTTTATGATTATTGCATTTTAAAATCAAAAAAATCTTCAAAAAGCATTTTTTTTTTTATTATTATTTAACTTCAAATTTCATAAAGTTATGTATGAAATTACATATTTACATTTTTTAATTTTTTTGCACAAAAAAAAAAAATTACAATAAACATTACAACAAGGTAATTGTAAATAAAATAAATTCAAATAATAATGTATTAATTTAAAATATAACATTTTTCTTACTTTCAATTACTTCGCTCTTTTGAATTATAAATATTTGAAATAGTTATATGTTTTAGTTGTGTTGTGTTTTGTTTTATTTTTTCTTGTTAAAAAGATATAGTCACGACAGTCGACACATACTTGATTTTATTTCAATTAATTTTTAAATTGTAAAAATATAATTTTTGTATCAGGAAATTAATTGAAAAAACGAGGAAGAATACAGTTTAACCCTTGTCAACTCAAAAATACCAACACGAAACTTTTATTTTATATATTTTGTGAACTTTTCTTCATTTTAAGAAATTAAAATATAAAAGTTTTTTTAATTGAAATTTGTTGACCCAAAAACCGTCGTCCGAATAATTTTAAATTTAACAAATGCAGCACTTATTTGCACCATATTTACTAATTTTAATTTTCAATCTTCTAGTGTTATTTAGTTTCGAAAATTTTGTAAACTACATCCAGAAATCATAACAGTTAGCCGAAACTCGAAAAACTCAATTTTACAAGAATACACCCACCACCTGAATTCGATTTTACCAGAATATCATGACTTGAACTTTTTTAATTTTTGAGTTAATGTACTATGCTAATATGGCAGACTATAACGATAGATGATATATTCGCGTCATGCACTTTGAATCTATATCTAATGATACTTATTTATTTATATGCGTTACAAACGAAAGGGTAATTTTAGTATATTCGTGATTATCGTTTGTATTGGTATAAATTAAAAAGAATTATGTAATAAAAAGGAAATTTAATAATACATATATTATGTTTTATGTAATATGTTTCATTCGTATACATAAAATATTCGTATTCGAATAAGTTATTTTTTACATAATATTTTAAGATGTCAATTTTATTTTTACTTGACTTTAGATAATCTTTCGAATAAATAAAATTTATATAAAATATTTTTTGCAGTATTATCATAGAAGGGCTATTTTTTCTACACAAAATAAGAAAAATTAATTTATAAAACTGAAGATTTATGTAAAATGACATTTTTAAGTATTTTACATTAGTCGTAAAAAATAGGAAATTTTTAAAATTTAAAAAATTTAATAATAAATTTTAAGTTGAATGTGGGTTATTATTTTAAATTGATTTTTAACATTAATTTTTGTTTTTAAAGTTAAAAAATGTATAATAGATTTTAATTAACCTAAAATAAAATATTTTAATTTTTCATATAAATTTTAAAAGTCGTTTATTATAAAGTTTTTATACCCGTATGAACTATGTTCAAGGGTATAATAAATTTGCCATTACATTTGTGACATCTTAAAGGAGTCGAGCTAGATATAGTGTCAAAGGTATGGATCGGCTCAGAATCGAATTCTGAGTTGATTAAGCCATGTACGTCCGTCCGCACGATAACTCAAAAAATAAAGGAGCTAGAGGGCTGAAATTTTGTTTACGTCACTTTTGCAAAATTGTTAGTTTTGCTATTTAAATCCAACATTTTCGGTCGGCGGGTTCGAGTAGCTGCCATTCAACTTCTATCTTTATATAGAAATAACTCAGTATCTATTCAATCTAGGTATTTGAAATTTTGCAAATGATGATCGAGTTTTATGGCAACAACTTCTGTAAAATTTGGTTGTGATGATATCACAGGTTCGGATAGTTGCCATACAACTTCTCTTTTTAAATGAAAATTACTCAGAGTCTATTGAAGCTAGCTATCTGAAATTTAGTGAAAAAGTGTCGAGTTGCATGCCAAAAACTTTTGTAAAATTTGATTGGTCTAAAGCAGACGGTTCAGGCTTTTTGCATTTCTTGGAAATTAATGAAGCTAGGCGCAATAGATTCGGGTAGCTATCATACAACTCCACAATTTACATAAATATATCTCTGTAGTTCGGTACAAAACATCTGAATGTTTTTAAAAGATGATCAAGTTTTATAGAAACAGGATATATTACGTTCATACGGGTATCCCAGAGTTGACACAGTCTACTCCACTGCACTCTTCGTCGTTTTTTTACAAATTTTCATAAAATTGAAAATTAATTTTACATTGTACCATAATTATTCATTTTCCTTTAAATATATATATATTTTTTTTTAATATAAACATCGACTATATAATATATCTTAAGCGTTTTAATACATGTATATTTTTTTTTTTAATGCTCTTCGCTAAAATCAAAGTGAGTTGAAACAAGTGAATTTTTAAAATTAAATGAAAAAAAAAAAAAACTAGTTAAAAATTTAAGTGTAAACACAACAATTTCCATATTTAAATTAAATTTGTTGATAATTACTTTAATTTAAGTCAGTGTCGACAACTTTTATTTTACTTAAAATATAACTACAGTGTAATTAAAAAGTCATCACCATCAATCATTGCACAGTAAGAATATGTGGCAACTACTAGATGTACATTTATTTGAAGCGCAAATCACTTAATTATATTTTTTAACATTTTAAAATACATTTTTAGTAAGAAATTGATTTATTTTTTATTTTTATTTATTTTTTTTTAAATAAAAGTTGCTCGCATTAAATTATTTTAATTATTTCTTTTAATTAGCTTTGAAATTTGATTAACATCTTGTTTTAGTACGTGTTATAGATATAAGATAAACGGAAAACTAAACTGGAATTTAAAAGTATAATTTAAATTTTTGATTTTCTTTATGAAATGTTTAAGTTGTGGTTGATTTTATTCATTGAGTAAAATATAAATAATAAATAACTATTACAGTCATCTAATATAATATTATGTGAAAATTAAATATAAATAAATGGATAATTTACAAAAAAAAAAAAATTGAATGAACATAAAATTACCATCTTTTTTGTTCTCTTTGCAAGAAAAGTGTGGCGAAAATTTTTATTTTAATTAACTTTAACTTTTATATTATTAATATTCAACTTTTTATCCCAGTTGATTCTCATCCCTTGCCAAATTTAATTTCTTTGGTTCAAATTGGATTAAATTTTAAGTTATTTCCGAGTTAATTTATGAGTCAATTACCGACTTCCTAGTTACATATGACTCAATTCCGTTATTTTAGGGTTCAAGCTTAATTTTATGTCTATATCTTAGAACAGCATATTGGAGACTATTTAACTTAATGCCAAAAGTTTTTCAAGGCCTTAATTTTTCATAATACAATAAAAACAGTTTGTAAGCTTAACGTTGTTGTTTTTGTAGATTTGTAAATTTTCTAGAATTTTAAACATAAAAAAAAATTGTGGAAAATTAAAAGATACTTTCTTCAATTTTAAGTATACTTAAGAAAAACTGCTAACATAGTATGTTTAAATATAATATTGGAGCTTTAATTTTTGCGTTTAACTTTGAAATCTTTGTACAGATACCTACGTTATAGAGATTTGCGGCATAATCGAGAGAGGCTAAAAAAAAAACTTTCCTTCTATAAAAATTATAAAGTTCTATCTAAAAGTGTTCCGGAGATATAAAGAAACAAAATCTTACAGTAGTTTCTTTTTACTTAACGGTAAATTTAAATAAAAAATTGCTAAAAGTTTCTATAATTTTAATATTGATTTATAAATCTAAAAAAAATTTATGTCATTTGGCGTTCTTAGAATAAGCAGTTCTTCTGATATGCATAATCTGAGATGTATACATATACACGTTTGAAAATACGGCTTTTTGTTAAAAATATTTTGTTATATTTAACAAATCAATCAAAAAATAAAATTGCTAAAAATGACAAAGATCAACTTAATAAAGGTGATATTTTATTTAAAGTGATATAAAAACCAACAGATGATCACTAAATATTAAATATTTAAATTTAGGATATTAAGCACATAATAATTAGTTCCTTAGGGGATTAACTCTTGTTAATTTTTCGGTGGACCCATGACAGACAGCACAACGTTGACGACGTCAGAAATTCAGTGACAATTAAAAGAATGCGAAAATTAAAAACGGTTTTTTAAAACGCACATTTTCCAAAAAACAATAAAAACAATTTAGAATTGTGATTTTTCTTGAAATCTTGTTTCCACATAACGGTAAATTTAAATATTTAATTGCATTTTTTTGCATTTAAATTTTAATATTTTTGTCCAAAAATAAAAAAAAAGACTTTGTTAATTATAAAAAAAACAAGGTAGAATGTAAACCAACGGTTTTTAAAGGCGCACATTTCCAAAACCCAATACAAACTGTTTCGAATTGTGACTTGCACAAAAATTTGAAAATTTAAAAAATACAATTTAAGAAAAATTTTTGTAATATGTGAAATATGTGAAAATAACACTTTTATTCAATTTTGAGGGGCTGTAAGTCCGGAACCCTTTTTAACTAAGAAAAACCGTTAACACACGTAAAAACATATTACTGGAGCTTTAATTTTTATGTCTTGCCGAAGAAAAATTTGTTCAGGTGCCTAAGTAGCGGGTGTCTAAAAATAGCAAATTTTCAATTTTTGAGGCGTAATAACTCTTAAAGATTGGCGCTACCAAAAAATTTTCTGAGAAAACTTATACTAATTCTAAAAGTTCTTTCTTGTCTCAAAATTTCAGGTTCCTATCTAAAGACGTACCGGAGTTATGAAAAAAGAAATTTAATGCAAAATATGGTTTTTACATAACGGTAAATTTAAATACTACATTTAAAAAAATTGTATAATTTTGATATTAATTTACAAAGTTAACAAAAATACCTGTCGAATGACGTTTTCAGATTGAAAAAATCTTAAACAGAACATAAGATATATGCATTTAAAAATAGGGCTTTTTCAAAGTTTGAGAGGCTGTAGCTCCGTAATGGATGGGGCTACATGAAAAAGTTGTTCCACAAAATTATATTTTTTATGAGACCTACCCATGGTTAAAATTTGTTTTCTTTATTTTTAACAGTGTAGAAGTTTTGTAAACAGACGAACGGACGGACGGACAGAGTGAAACTAATAAGCACATTTTTTCAAAATTTTTTTGGAAATGTGCTAAAAATGATTAAAAATTAGTAATGTGAGATTTTTGTTGGAAACTTCTTTCCAAAGTGATTTTTCCGTTGTAATATGAACACAAGGTGTAAAAGATAATGTAATTTGATTCAGGTATCAAAGTATTAAAAGGAAGTGAATGAAAATAAAGTAACAAATTATCATTTTCCTTTACATATTTCTCTTTAAATTTGAATTTTCACATTATATTGAGATGAAATACGAAGGTATAATTTAATACAAATACAAAATTACATATTATATAAATGGAGTAATTTTCTTAGGATTAATCTTATGTTTTACATTCGTTATAACACATACGATAAAATAACCAATGTAATGAATTCCACATGGATATTTATTTTTTATAACGATTGATTTTTAATTAAAATAATTTTAAATCGTTATTCTCGTTATTCTTTTATGTTTGTTATCACCCCTTCTTTGAATGAAAAAATTAAAGCAACATATGTAAAATACAAAAAAAAAACATTATTTTAAGGTTTCTTTTTTTATTAAAGTAAAAAAAAAAAACTTTAAAACATAAAAAGATAACAATTTTTATGATATAATGCGAATATAAAAGAATAAAATATAATTTCCATATTATAATAATTATAATGTTACAATAATGTTATTAAAAAGAAATCATATAGGTAACAAAGTGAAAGAAATCAACAAAAAAAAAAACAAAATCAATACCCACATTAATTTGACTGAATTGAAGTGTTAATTTGTCAGTATGGCAATAATACAAAAGCAATCTTTCATCTTTGATATAATATTATATTGTATAATATTAAAAATGTTCAAACCTTCGGCAGTTATTTGTATACATACACATAACAAAAAATAATATACAACTCTAAAATATTGAAATTTTACAATTCATGTGGGTTCTTTCCCCCATATTAAACCAGCTTATATAGTTACTGTCATTAAATTTTAGCATAAAAATTTGATTAGATTTATGGATACTCGGTATAATATAACTTTTTTGGATTAAGATGATCAGATCATAATATATTGTAATTAATATTCAAATTATGTATTTCAATGTGATTTATTATAATTTTAAATTGAAAATATAATAAATTGGATTTTACCATAAATGTGTAATACTATTATTATTGGGTCTTGTAATCTTATAGCATTAATATTATAAAATTATTAAAATTTAAAAAGATTGGTTTATAAAGTTATTCTTAAAATTTAAATAAACATTGTATTAAAATATTAAATATATATATGCGGATGTACTTCAAAACAAGGTAGAATGTAAACCAACGGTTTTTAAAAGCGCACATTTCCAAAACTCAATACAAACTGTTTTGAAGTGTGACATACACAAAAATTTGAAAATTTCATGTAATAAGAAAAAATGTGAAAATAGGACATTTTTGAAATTTTGAGGGGCCGTAAGTCCGGAATCCTATATAACTAAGAAAAGCCGTTAACACACGTAAAAATATATTATTGAACCTTTAATTTTCATGTCTTGCCGAAGAAAAATTTGTACAGGTGCCTAAGTTACAGGTGTCTAAAAATAGCAAATTTTCAATTTTTGAGGCGTAATAACTCTTAAAGAGAGGGTGTTACCAAAAAATTTTCTGAGGAAACTTATACTAATTCTAAAAGTTCTTTCTTGTCTCAAAATTTCAGGTTCCTATCTAAAGGGGTGCCGGAGTTATGAAAAAAGAAATTTCATGCAAAATGTGGTTTTCACATAACGGTAAATTTAAATAGTAAATTACAAAATATTACATAATTTTGATATTGTTTTATATAGATAATAAAATTTTCGATCTTCTGGCGGTTTTAGATTGCAAAATTAATACGCACAGCTCGTGATATATACATCTGAAAATGGGGCTTTTTCGCAATTTTGAAGAGCTGCAACTTTGGAACCCTTTACAATTAAAATAAACCTTTAACACACGTAAAAATATATTATTGTAGCTTTAATTTTTATATCTTGCAGAAGTAAAATATGTACAGGTTCCTAAGTTACAGGTGTTTAAAAATAGCAAATTTTCAATTTTTAAGCCCTAACAGTTCATAAACAGGGGGTGGTACGAAAAAATTTTCTGAGCAAACTTATACTAGTTCTAAAAGTTCTTTCTTGCCTCAAAATTTCAAGCTTCTATCTAGAAGCGTGCCGGAGTTATGAAAGTAGAAAAATCATGCAAAATTTGGTTTTCACATAACGGTAAATTTAAATACTAAATTTAAAAAAATTGTATAATGTATCATAAATTGTAATTGTATCATATTAATTTACAAAGATAAAAGAAATACCTGTCGAATGACGTTTTCAGATTGAAAAAATCTTAAGCAGAACTTAAGATATATGCATTTAAAAATAGAGCTTTTTCAAAGTTTGAGGGGCTGTAACTCCGTAATGGGGGGGGCTACATGAAAAAGTTGTTCCACAAAATTATTTTTTTTATGAGACCTACCTATGGTTAAAAATTTTTTTCTCTATCTTTAACGGTGTAGAAGTTTTGTAAACAGACGGACGGACGGACGGACGGACAGAGTGAAACTAATAAAGTGAAACTAATAAAAAGATACAATAACACACTAGAACAGAGTGATAGGGTGCAATGATTAAAGTAGTGCAAAGTTTATAATTTAGCAGAGCAGCATTGCAGTTAGGAAAATAACCAATCATTTTGTAAAGTTTCAATGTATCCACAACTAATTGGAAAGCACAATATGCAATTATATATGCAACTTATATATGCAACCACAGCTAATATATATGCAATTTCATCCATTAGAATTATACTGATTTAAACAAACAATTTACAGTTTATGGTTCGAGAAGTTATTGGGAGACTTTGAAGGATTATTTAGTTTATTCTAATGCTCAAGAAAAAGTGAGTGAATTTTGGTTCATGCATGATAATGCCCATAGTTAAACATTTCGCAAACAGTATGATTTCACACCATTAAACAGAAATATATAAAAATGTAGCTAATTAACGTTTTTGTTACCCTCTCATAATATTTTTAGTACCAATAAATGTTTACTTTTTTTTTGTTTTTAGATCATTATACCTTTAAAAAAAATTGTGTAGCGGGAAAATTTTTGCTAAGAGACTCTATGGTTGTTTCAATTTTAATGTAATAGTAACGAATTGCTAAAATTTAACATACAGATTATGAGAAATAGAAGAATTTCTTTACCATAAGGATGCTAAGGTTGGGTAGAATATGAACATTTCTATCCCATAATCCAATAAAGAAAATGAGTCTTTTAATAAATCACAATCATTAAACTCTCTCTGGAGTACGAAATAACTCTTAACCGTCAAACAATAATTTTAGACTTTGAGAAAGTTGTATTTTTTCTTCGGCTGAAGTTTTTTTTCCTGAAGTAATATATTTAAAAGATGGTTGTTGCAATTTAGGCCAAATAATGGAGAAAACTACAAAAAGAAAAATGAATGATAATAATAATGATGGCAATTCTGAATTATTCACCATTCAAATTTGAATCTTTAAAAGTTTAGCATTCGATGAATGTTTCTGGCTATTCCGAAACATTGTTTTGCAAATTTTATTTAATTTTTTTTTTCCGATAAATTAATTTTTAATATTGAATACCTTGCATTAATTTTTCATATGTATATATTTTGTACAGAAATAATATTATTACATTGCCGCTAAAAAAAATACTCGAATTCTAGGAGTTTCACTAAAACTAAAACTTGTTGTGTAAAAATAAAAATCAAAACTAAAAGTGAATTTAGACAGACATTCAAAAATTTTTGTAATTATTTACTTCTTCAGTTTTTTTTTTTTTTTTGTTTTTGTTTTGGAATAGTAAAAAAAAATTAGCAGATCAATTACAACAATCAAAACGAGCAAAGTGAAATTCATTGAAGCATATCCGACTCACTTTTTTAAAAGCATCAATCTTTAAAAATGATTGTTGTAAACATTACTATTATTTTATTAACCGATATCAGGCAACATCATTGCTAATATCAGTAATTGATTCGTTATAAGCACGTTTGTTATTTTTGTTTGATTTAATTTGTTTTAATGAAATCATTTCAAATCAAAAAACAAAAAACTGTTAACGGATGTAAAATTTTATTTTAAACTTGTAAAATAAAAATTCTATTTAACTGCTGTTTGACAGTATAAGATTGACATTAATAACATGAATATAATAATAATAATATATGAGTGCATATAGTAATTATCTTGTAGAATTCAAAATGCGCCATCATAAATCAATCCTCATATGTATATAATTTAAAGGCCGGTGAATGAAAATTGCTCTATTAAATGAAAATGAATTGGATATTAAATATTTTACTTTTTAATGTACATTTGAATATAAGTAACAAAAGTGAAAATTAAAGAAAAAAAATTTAGTTAACTTTTTAATGAGTGCTTAAGACAATATAATTTTAAATTAAACATTAGAATTTCACAATTTGTTTTTAACTTTTTTTAGTTACATCCTTTTTTTTTAATTGATGTTTAACAGAATACTTATAGATTTACAGTGAGTGAATAGGTTATATGATGAGAATGATAGATATATATAGCTGAACAGCGAGAATAATACATTTGTCATCTATGAAGAAACACCTAAGGTTGGTAGACCTATACAGTCTAGAAGACGAAAACATATAAAAACCGATATTGACCAAATTCGTTGCACGTTATACCAATCGTTCCTTTAAATATTTTTAGATTAAATTTTTGAAAAAACCCTGTGCAAATTTGTAATAAAGTTTTTTTTTAGAAACGAACCAACGAAACACACGAAACAATTTTCTAGGTTTTCAGTTTTTTCAGAGTAGAATAGAAAAAAGGCTCTTAAAACTGATTATTGGACGATTGTAATTAGCAAGACGACAGCAAGAGGAAATAAATCACCCAATCCAAAGAGGAAATAAGACTCTAATAGTTTTAGATAAAAAGACATAATATTACATATTTGCAACTTGTGTTTAAATAAATACGAATATAATTTGTGATATTTTTTTTGTACTTTTGATTTTTAGCACATTTTGAATTTTGTAAAATGTTGTTATTAGTTTCATTCAGTCCAGTTTACAATCATACTGTTTATGATGAAGCAATGAAATTTTAGCGAATAGGACTCATTGAAAAATTTATGTTATGAAACAACATTTTTATGAAACCTCATGCATTGCCGAGTAACTGCCCCTCAAAGTTGAATAACGTTCTATTTTCAATTGTTTATCTGTATAGCTAAATTTTTGCTTAATATTTTTCCAATGAAATAATTTCAAACTACAGAAATTTTTTTAAGTTTTGTATCAATAATTTTATAATTTTTGAGAATTTGTTACGTTAATTTCGAGGTGCTTTCGAAATCTGAAACACTTTTAGTTAAAAACTTGAAATTTTAAGATTAAGAAGTTTTAGAACCGGCATAATTAATTCAAAAAAAATTTGTACTTCACCCCATTTAAAAGCTATTAGGAATCAAAAAATTAAAATTTAATATTTTTAGAGATCTGTAACCTGGACACCCGTGCAAATTTGTTGTAAGTAGGATATAACAATTAAAGTCCAAAAATTCTATTTTTCCATCTGTTAAGGTGTTTTCTGTACTATATAGAATTTCCTTAAAATTCAAAAAGTATTTCTCTTAAGTTTTTTTCACGCAAATTTTGATGACAAAGAAGTATTAAGTACCTAATATATTTTTGTTGTCATTTTGAAAATGTATGCCTTTTAAAAATGTACCATGTTTTTTTTCTTTTACATACTTCTTTATTTTGCCTTAAATTCGTTTTTCTTGATTTTCATTTTTTCATATATTTCATCTAATTTTTAAAAGCGATTTATTTCGGTGCGAGTTTATAGGTCTAAACTAAACCAAGTCCTAAATAAATTAATATTAACATCGCTGGTATATGAGGAATTTCGGTTAAAGTAAATATGTATATATTTAAAAAGTAAATAATAGGGATTTTAGATTCGATATTAATATAACTCTAATTCTAACTCTAACTCTAATTTTCTCAAAATATTTATATAAATATGCATAAATGAGATTCTGAATTAGAAGCAACTTTAGAGGTGGATTCAAAATTTAGGTTATTATATTATCCAGATCCAGAATTTTTATGTATATATACATACATGCGGGATGCTCAATTAGGAAAGGTTTTAGAGTTATTTACAAAATCAGTATTATAAATATAAGATATATAAATCCAGTATATAAATATAAGATATATAAATCCAGTATATAAATATAAGATATATAAATCCCACCAGTAAAATCCTTTTTAATTCATAATCTGTCATATACATATAATTTTTTTGGAAATAGGGGATACCTCTATTTTTGAATTCAACAACATTGTTCCTAATTTATTTATTCTGCAAAAACAAAATACTCTGATTTTGATTCCTATACTCTAAAATCTCTACTAATTTAGAATCTTGCATAATATACATATATATAAATGTTCTGGAAAAAAGGGCAATCTTGATTTTGTAACACACTCTAACATCCCTTCTAATTCAGAATCCCACATTTATAGATATGTATCTATAAACATTCTGCAAAAGGGACAAACTCTGATTTTTTAACCAACTATAACAATTTACCGTGTCTAAAACCCCTCTATACCACGCCCGCAGGACCTTCGCCTGTGGTAATCTCCGTCAGTTTTCGCCCGGGCTGGCCAGAATATAGGAAAAAAAAACGAATCGGTATTTGACTTTATTTCCTTTTTAAAACGGTAGTAAGGTAAAATTCTCAAAATTTACGTTTTCGTGTTTAATTCCGTATCGAAACGGAAATAAAGCCGATTCAACATTATTTCTTAACGCATTACATCTGTGCTCACCGAAAATTTGAACTATTTTATATTTTATATAATTGTCTTTGTCATGCTTTACTTAATTTTAGTGCAAATAAAGTTTAAAATTAAGGTGAAATAAAATATAATTAAATATTTAAAATGTCAATTAACGACTAGGGAAGATTGGTAATTAATGACTAATTAATCAACTGTTGGTTTTTTTAATATTTATAATACATAATACATACTTTATATTTTTTTTCAAATGAAACCATACTATTTTACTTATATGCAGTAATATTGTGTGTATGTATGTGTATTATAGTTGTAGATTATTTCTTAAATTAAGATCTTATTTTATACTTTAAAAATAAAATTTAATTAGAAAAAAATACACCCAATGTTAAAATATGTTCAATAAAAGTATCTTTAATATTTACTAAACTGTACAAAAACTGCAGTAAACAAATAAAAATATGTTAATTGTATTTATTTCTTTTATTTGTTTTTTTCCTTAATATATGCTAATCTTATTGAAATCATATAAATTTTCTTTTAATATTTAAAAATCATTAATTTTTATTTATTTTTTTCTTTCCATAATAATAAAAAAAAAAAAAAACTTTAAACTACTTAAGTCAGCATTCAATCAGCCGAATAAAAAGAATAAAAATAATAATATTAAATTAACAGTCAATCAATTTTATTATTTTGAATTAATTTGATTGCTTACTTTTATTTTCTTAAAAAAAAAAAAAAAAAAAAAAACATTGTGGAAAACAATCGACCGTAAAACTTTGTACTATTTTTTTTTTTTTTTTAATATTTTATCTTAAAAGTAATATAACAAAAAAAAAAAAAAAATTTAACCAGCCATTAAATTTGTAGATATAATTATTTCGATTTGTCCGTTTATTATGGGTTTTAGTTTAACTATAACTCTTTTTCTGTTCTTTTTACCGACCGCATACATTAATGTATAAGGTAGGTATTGTTTTCATACTAAAAATTTGTACCCGAAATTTTCACAAAAATGCACTACTCCGGTGTAGAGAAGGCTGTAAAAAAATTTTCAGCATGATGTCCGTCTGTGTGTGTGTGTGTGGGTATGTCTGTGGGCACGTGTACAGCTTAAACGACTGAGCGGAATTTTTTGAAATTTCATATTTAAGGTTTTGACGTAAATATCTCGGATTGATAAGCTTTTGGAGCAAATCGGACAACCGTAAGTGGTAGTTTACTAGTGTACTTTTTAAGTTTTTTACGAATATTTCGTAACAGAAAAATTTTGTAAGAAAAATTATTAAGAAAAAGTTGTTACACAAGTAAAGAGGAACAACTTTGCCATAGAACATTTTTTGATCCGACTAACTTTAACTTTTATTTAATTTTTTTTCTAAGTCCAAATTTCATACGTAATTTTTTTTTGTTTTTTTTTTATATCTCTAAAAATTTTTATACATACATATGTATGTACTTATATCTATGCCAATGCATATTATTTTCATTTGTTGATGACATAAAATTAAAACGGTAAAATTTTTGTTAGCAGATTTAATATTAATCTTATGTTTGTTTTGTACTTGTTTACAGTTTTTATTATTTTTTACTTTTAATATTATTTTTTGAATGAAAAAAAAAATCATGTATCTACATTACAATAATAATAATAATAAATGGATGTATGAATGAATGTACATATGTATATTTTTACGATTTCATTGCATATAATTATTTTTATTGAATAAAACAAAATGTTATTAAATTATTAGAAGTTATTTTGCTTTGATATAAATTATTATGTAAAAAATCTATAAATTTTGGCATTGTACTTTTTGTGTAGTGGCGGTCGGTCCTGTGGTGGAGACAGCTGATTTTTTTTGCTTTGAAAATATAAATAGTGTATGAAAAATAGTGTTAACATTTTTTTTTTTTTCAATATTTCTTAAAAACTTGTAATCATAAGACATACTTATACTTATAAATATTCAAATTAAATTGTTATGTTTGACTGAATTTCAATAGAAAATGACTTTTGCACCTTAAAACTAATTGGTTTGATACAAAGGTTTCTTATTTAAGTATATATACTTTAATAAATACTTTTATGACAATTTTTAATCTTTATTTAAAAATCTATAGATTTTTCTTATGAAAATTTATTAAGTTTAAAAATTGACACGAATATTTTATAAATATATATATATATAATTTTATACATTATAGATATATAAGAGAGTTTTGAAAAATAAATAGAACATTAAAAATGATTTAATATAATTTAGTTATGATTATTTTAAAGGTAAAATGTAACATTTTTTTTTTTTATCTCATTTAATTAAAAAATTGATATATTTGAAGAAAACCATTGATTTTTATAGGCATATGCGATCATAATTTTGGAATGGAATTTTTGGAATTGAATTTTTATGAAACAAAGATTTTAGAAAGGTTGAAGCTATCCTCTAAAAAAAAAAATTCAATAAAATTTATTAAAGCCATATTTAATATAAAGTATTTAGTGTCTTATTAAGTAAGTTGGGAATAAATTCATTTCTTAAAACAGATCTTACTTTAAATATTCTAAATATTCTGTAAAAGGCGTAAAACTTTGATTTATAGTAACTAACTAGAAATTGCCTTTAAATTATTTATTTTATATATATTTAAACATATAATAGGAGCTGCTACTTCCAAACCCCCACTAAACAAATGATTGAAACTCTGATATTTTAATCCACCTCTTAAGTCCCTCCTAATTCAGAATCTTGCATATACATATACATATTATATAAATATTCTGGAAAAAGTGTATAACATTGATTTGTTAACCAATTAAAAAAAACGCTTCAAATTCAGAATCTCGCTTTTATACACATATATAAGCGACATGAAACAACCCACCAAAATATGTACGAAATTAATTTTTTTTCTTAATAATCCTTTTTTTAAATCTGTAAATTTGTTTTACTTTTTCAAGTTTTGGAATTTTGATAATTTACGATTTTTTTTTTGGGGTTTTCCTGGCGCTCTCTAATTTAATACAAAATTATCAAATATTTACTGTTAAATTGTCTTAAATCATATTAACAATTAAGGTACACCTTCAGATCAATAAAAAACTTCTAATTCTTCTAATCTACTTTTAATTTTATTACAAGGTAATAGGGAATTTTGTTTCTTAAATTTTCATGTGATAATCGTCTTAATCGTGTGTATCGTTTAATATTTCAAATAAAAATTTATATTTAATGTTACCTATATAAGGTATAAATTACACATAACTTAACTATTCTATTTCCTATGACTGTAAACTAACTTTGTTTGTCCTGTAAATTTTATTCTGATGCAATAAATTCATAATGAAAGTTGGTTGAGTTTTCAAAGATGCTATATAATTGATTCACATTTTTGTATTGTCAAAGAAATGAAAAACCAAAGTTAATTAATGATCAAATAAAATATTTTTTTTCCATTTAAAACATTTGGACAAAACAAAAACAAATTTTTTGATTTGGATTTTCCAAAATTTTGAAAATTTTTATTTCACTGACAAGAATTCAGGTCGAAAAATTTAACTTAACTGAATTTATACCTCTAAAATAAATATGTAAATAAATTCAAATTTAAAACTATAGATACGAATATATTTTTTAGATCAGGTGTCAATCTTAATTTATATTATACAGGTAAATAATTAAATATGAGAATAAAGAAATAAATACCTGTTAAATAGTATATGTAATATTTTGCTAAATCATTTTAACTAAATTGAATTTTATGATTTTTGTAATTGAAATTCGGCAATAAAATTTTAAATGTATAAAAAATAATTGAATCATTCTAAAAATGAGGCGTATAAAAACAACTAAATTACAAAATTAAATTGTTAGTATCACAAAAGTCAGAAACCAGTGACATTTAAGAGCCCTTTAAGGACATACAAAAAAAAAATTATATATTAATATATATTTGTTTTTTTTTGTTTTTTTTTTTTTTTTTTGTAATACATATTAAAAATTTTTCACTATTATAAATCATGAATAATTATAATGAATCATCATCATATTCATCATTTGCAACAGAATCAATTACAAGAATTATGTTGCGTTTATGTCGAATGTCATGGTTTTTAGTACAACAATTACAACATTCTAATATATTATCAATTATACATTCAATTGATTTGGTGGATGATGGCACAAATGATGAAATTGGTTTCAATAAAATCATTAAATATTATCGATATGAATCAATTATTGAGGGAAAAATGATATGTGCATCAGATAATCGACAATTTGTTGAAGATGAATTAAAAAAACGACTTTTTGATGCTAATCGTGTTAGATATTTTTTTCCAGAATATATACCATTAGATTTACAAAATCAGGGTGCATATGAATCATGGTTTTTAATACAATTTAATCGTAATGAAAATTGTATTGTTCATTCAGTTTTACATGGTTCAGATATACCATGGCTAATAAGAGATAATAATTTGAATAGCAGAGAAATTTTAATTGATGATGGCAATGTAAAACGATTAGCAACAATATTACATTATTCTAATGATGAAAATGATTTAATGCAATTAATGGAATTGTTAAAAAGTAAATATGCGTATTTGGTAAGTTTTAGTTTTTATTTTTATATAAAAAAAAATGTTATTTAATTATAACTTAAATGTATTTTGTGTTTTACATATCATTCATTGGTTGGTTGGTATATTTCATAGATATTTAATGAATTTTTCTTTTCCAGACTTTTGATGATTCAACAACAATTAAAAGTTTTAAATGGCTATTAGTACAGTATAGTGATCGGTTAAATAATGTAATTCATTCTGTAATTAATGAAAATGAAACTATATGGGATGATATAAGTAAAAATGCATGTGAATATATAACATATATTCAAGATACAACAAATTTAATTGTATATCAATCTCGTATTCTTAAGAGAGCTGATAATTTTACAGATTTGGAAAATGAATTGATAAAAATTAAAGAAAAAATATTATTAAGTAAATTTCCTGTACAAAATTGTCACAATGATATGACCATTGAAATCAATCAAATTGATGATCAGTCATATTGATTAAATTACTAGGTAATTTTAAATTTACTAATTTAAAGTACAATTATTTTTTTGACAATTTAAAAATCTTAATATTTTTATGTTAAAAAGACTTTTTCAATTTTTTATTTTAATGAATTTGAATTTTATATTCTTAAAATAAAAAAATTTATGTAGAAAAATGGATAATTAATAAAAAAAATATGATTAAAAATATAAACGCCTTATTTAATTTAAGGAATCGAAGGGTCTAAGAAATCTAACAATAGAAACAAAAAAAACATTTATGGTGTTGCTTTTAGAGCTATTATATAATTTAATATAAGTTTTTTTTAAAAAATTATTTATCATTAGGCATTTGACAGGACAGGATATTTGAGGTATTTGATAGGAAGATACTTTCCTCCAGTTTTTAGTAGCTTTAAAAAAGAAAAAAATCCTAAATCTTGTATTCAGATCCAAATCTTGATCTTATTCAAATCTCATAACTTGAATTCTTCAAGTCTGTTTCTTTTTTTTTTAGGTAGAGCAGAAAGATTTTTTAGGATTAGTAAACTTACCACAGAAATTTTATTTTCTAACTTTATGTTTAAGAGGTATTAGGGGTCCAAAAATAAAAATATTTTCTATTTTTAGGCATCTGCCCATATTTATCGTGAATAAGACATAAAGATACAATATATTTTTAAATGGTTTTTTTTTAGTTATATTGGGTTGCAGAGCTACAGCCCCTAAAATTTAAAAAAATTTTATATTTAAGCTCAGTTTAATATTTTGTAATCTAAAGATGTCCACAATAGTTCAATATAATTTAGTATTTAAATTGACCGTTATGTGAAAACAAAAATTTGAAATTTCCTTCTCTTAGAACCTGTAACTTAGGTACCTGTAGAATTTTTTCGAAAATAAGACAACATTATTAATTTACATTTTTTAACAGTATATCCTTCATATTAGAATAGAAGGTTTATTTATAAAGGAAAACAAATATGTTGACGTTTAGACATAAAACGTAAACTCGAATGAAACATTAAACGTTCAAAATTGCTATTATAAAACATACGTTTGAATTTAAAAAATGGATAAAGAATGGAGAAAGCAAAAATTTAACAATTTCAAATTTGTAGTTAATGCACTAAAATTTTTATCACCTATTTTGGATTTGGACCGACCGACTATAATTACTTAACCATTTGCGTAATAGATGCCATTAATTAATATGAAATATTTAAAATTCTTTTTTATTAATTTTTTTTTTCCAATTTATTTAAAATTCAAAATTCATTATACCCGTACGATAGGATCGGGTATAATAAAATTACTCCTCCGTTTGTAACACCTCGAAATAAGCGAGCTAGATATACCTTCAAAGGTATGGATCGGATCAGAAAAAAATTCTAAGACTTTTGAGCCATGTCCGTCCGTCCGTCCGTCCGTCCATCCGTCAGCACGCTAACTCAAAAACTAAGAAAGCTAGAATCTTGAAATTTACACAAAATATTCTTGGAGTAATTTGTAGGTTCCCTATTTTTTTTGGTTGAGTTTGGACCAAACCTTAAGGTAGCTCTCGAACACCTAACTTTTAGATCCCCACATTTTTTTTGAAATAGAGCTATGAAATTTTAACTGCTGATAGATCTCACAAAAATATTAATTTAATTTTTAATAACTTTTTTTTGTAGCCCCACCCGTTACGGAGCTACAGCTTCCCAAAGGTTCAAAACAGCTCTATATTTAAATTGTTATAGCACAAGTTGTATAAGGTATATCTTCATTTTGAAAACGCCAAACAATTACTACTTTCATTAGCTTTAAAAGTATATATACAATAAATATATATTTGTGGCATACGGTGTCTTAATTTACCGTTATGCGAAGCTCAAATTTTGCAAAATACTTTAACCCTTCTATCTTCTAAACGGTTAAAGTTGGAAACTTGAAATTTTGACAGAAGTTAGATCTTTGAAAATTAGTATGAGTCATTTCAAAAATTTTTTTTGTATCACCCCCCATTTAGGAGCTGTAAGGGGTCAAAAACTGAAAATTTCCTATTTTTAAACACCTGTAACTTGAACACCTGTTAAAATTTTTTTGAAGTAATACACAAAAATTAAAGCTTCAACATTATACTCTTATTTCTGTTAACAACTTTTTTTAATACTATAGGGTTACTTTATAATTGACGAAAGTGTTACTTGATTTTTTCAAATTTTCTAACAAATTTCTTCAACAAATTTTTTGCATTTGTTTTACTCGATAATTTGAAATTGTTGAGGATATAATGCGTAGTACAAAAAAATGTAAATAAATAAACAACATAACGGTTGCTTGAAGAATTTTTATTTATATGATATTGTTATACATACATACTTATATAATATCATGTTTATTTACATATTGTATATGTCACTAGTGAATGAATGAATGAAAAGAGTATAGATGTATATTATATAGAGCCGTATTTACATACATATATGTATTTTATTGTACTTATAAGAAATTATTCTGTCAATGGAATATTTAAATATAATATAATATGTATAATATTTAAAATTATATTTATTATTTTGTACTAAGTAAATTTAATATACATTTACCGCTTAGTATTAAATGGTACTATAGAATATTTGAAAAAGTTTTGGATTGATAATCGTTATGTTAAAATCTGCTTTTGAAGAATGTATAAACATATAGTTTGAATATATGTACAACCCATAGTACTAGAAATTATAAAATTCACCGAAATTATTTTAAAATACTAAAATATTTAAAAAATAATATTGTAAGCAAAGTGACAGGCTGTGAACATACTAACGGTTCGTACGGGTATCTAAGAGTTAACAAAGTCAACTGTATTCTTCCTCGTTTTATAATAAAAAGTTTAACAAAATCTTTTAAACGAAAAATTAATTAGAATTAACCTTATTAAGATTAAGATGCTGTTGACCATATAGGCCATGTAGGTGATGAGTAATAATAACCACTTGATGGAGGTAAAGAACTACTGGGTGGTGATGATATTGCAAGTGTAGTTATCGTAACAAATTTTACAATTTCCCATATGAAATTTATCGACTCCTTTATTAAGAAAGAAAAAGAAACATTATTATTTATGTATCGATTGTTAATTTAATATATATACATATACATAATATATACATATATATATACATAATAATCATACCAAAAATTCGGAAGAGATCCAACTTTTATTGAATGTTAAGAACATTTTTATTTTTTTTTTGGTATGAAGTTGTTAGTCGTTGCAAAAATTTTTATTTTATGATGGAACTGATAACTTGCAATTCGTTATATAGGTGTATTTTCAAAACAACTTTATATTATACAATCTTAAGTTACATGAAATGGTAATAATTTTTATTAATTTTAATATTCTTTAATTGCTTTAAAATAACTTATTTGTAAAAGTAAAATTATTAAATTTTATTATTACGAAAACATTGTAGATAAAAATAAAAAAAAAGTTAACGGGGTCAATTTTAATTATTAGTTTTACCTAACACCTATAGCTTTAAAAATAGAAATCGTGATTTAAAAATTACCCGTGTTAATTGTGTTTAGTAATTTATTTTAAATATACAAACTGATAGTTTTATTAGCACTTCTTTTTATCATATCCTTGTTCCTTGTCCTTGTATCCTTGTAGCCAAACAGATACATCTACAGTGAATTCATACATTCTAAAATAAAGTTTTAAGAAACATGGTTAATGCTCCCTGGTATGTGCGAAATAGCGACTTACTTAGAGACTTAAAAATTCTCACTGTGGGTGCAAGAAATAAATAACAATGCAATGAAACATAAGGCCCGATTAGAGGGCATATAAATGTACAAGCCGGTCAACTACCATTTTACGATGGAATACGCAGACGGCTTAAAAGAAAGAAGCAGCTAGAAGTAGCAGTAAATGTAGGCCTCTACGTGGTTCCCGATATTTATCGCTAAACGAGACTCTCTACACGGGATTTTATCGGACACATCTTCACAAAATTTCAAATACCTAGCTTCAATAGACACTGAGTTATTTTCATTTAAATAGAGAAGTTGTATGGTAGCTACTTGAACCTGTTGCCCCAGCACAACCAAATTTTACAGGTGTTGTTGGTCTGTAACTCGACACGATTTTGCAAAATTTGAGACACCTAGCTTCAATAGATACTGAATTATTTCCATATAAAGAAAGAAGTTGTATGGCAGCTATTCGAACCCGGCGGCCAAAAAGCTGGATTTATATAGCAAAACTAACAATTTTGCAAAAGTGATGTAAAAATTTTTTTAGCCTCTTAGTTCCTTTATTTTTTGAGTTATCGTGCAAACGGACAAATGGACGTACATGACTTAATCGACTCTGAATTCGGTTCTGAGACGATACATACCTTTGACACTATATCTAGCTCAACTTCTTTAAGTTGTGACAAACGTAATGGCAAATTTATTATACTCTTGAACATAGTTCATACGGGTATAAAAATAATTAATATAACATTAAAATCAATATATCATTTCAAAATTCGGGTTTCGCTGCTTAAAAACCAATTGTAGCAATTATTGTACCATATTTAAAAGAGGTTGTGCAAATCACTCAAAACAAATCTAATTACCGGTCTATTTAAATTTTAAATCATTGAAATAATTATAAAAAATAAATTAGACATTTTCTCCAAACAAATCCAATTTTGAATAAAAACAATTCAGTTTTCAAAAAAACTCTAACACTACTTCTGTTTGATTAGAACTACTTCATTTTACAACCAGCAACAACAAAAAAAAATATCTTGCCTGTGTTTTCCTGAATCTCCAGAAAGCATTCCTTGATCATTAAGTACTTCTACATAAGTTATACATAATTAAATTTAATGATAATCAAATATTTGTTGAAGATAGTCAAGAATCCTTAAAAAGTTTAATTAGTCACGATCTTCATATTGTTCAGGAAAGGCTTAATAGCCATACATTTTATTAAATATTAAAACGAAAATCTTAATTTTTTATAATTTTAACGTTCTTTTCAAAAATTTTAAATTGGAGGTAAAAGTAAAACATTTAAAGTATTTGGGATTAATTTTAGGCAGCAAAATTAATTGGCACATCGCACATTGAACATGTTAATAAGAGAATTAGCTGGTATATTTTCATATAATTTTATACTGAGACAATGTTATAAGCAAAAACTAAACCATACGAATTTTGAATATAAAAAAACTGTATGTTCCAATATTTCGAAAATGGATGAAAATAGGCCCTCCAGTATTAAGGTATTTTTTATTTTTTTTTATCACCTAAAACACCTGCTGAAGTTACAACACTTATCGGGACACCTTGTATATTAAAAAAGAAAACTGTTATAATTTGTAATAAAACTGTTATAATTTGTACCCTTTGGAATTTACCCTTGGAATTTTTCAAGATACAAGAGAAAATCTAGTTGTCCTTATATCATTTGCTGCAGAACCTTCATTTTAATATATAAAGAAATTAATTAATTTGAAATATTTAAATCTCTTTTTTATTAATTTATTTTTCTGATTTATTTATAATTTAAAAATTATTACATTAATAAATATTTTAACAAAATCTTTTAAACGTAAAATTAATTAGAATCAACCTTATTAAGATGAAGATGTTGGTGGTGTAGTTGGTGGTGTAGTTGGTGGTGATGTAGGAGAACTACAGGATGGTGATGATACTACAAGTGTAGTTATCGCAAAAAATTTTACAATTTTCCATATGAAAATTACCGACTCCTTAATTTAGAAAGAAAAACAAAATATTATTAATTACCTATAAATTATTAATTAATGAATATCGAACCAAAACACCTGAAGAGTTCCAACTTTTATTGAATGTTAACAGCATTTCCTGTTTTTTTTTGATTTGAAACTTGTTACCCTTGCAATAATTTTTACTTTATGATGGAACTGATGGCTTACAATTTCTTTTATAGGTGTGTTTTCAAAACTTTATATAATTATTTTTATATTTATGTTAAATGTAATGAATGTGACAAATACTAAATTTTATCATTACTAAAATATTGTACAAAAAAAAAACAAATGAGGTCAATTTTTATTATTAATTTTAATTAACGAAACTTTAAAAATAACAACAGAATTCGTGATTTAAAAAAGTATTTTTGAAATGCTATTAAATGAATATAATCTTAACTCAACTATAAAATTAAACTGGGTGGCAATATCTCCACTTAAAAGTAGATTTTAACGAATCTAACACTAATTTCCAGTAAGTTGAGACAATTTTCTAACGTGCGATATATTATTTGAAGTGATTTAAAAATAAACAATGCATTATGTGATACCAATGATTTTAAAAGGTAAAGATTTCCCAAAATACAATGAAAACAGTTTCATATAAGTCATAAGTTAACAGAGTTGATTTCAACACCAAAAAAAAACGCAATGCTGTTTGATGTCGCGAAAAATTTCCACTACTATTCGTAACCTCCTATTTCAGGGAGAAGTTTTGCAGCATTTAACAGATTTAAACATGATGGTTATCTAGTTAAACCAAAAATTTACTTAGTCAAAACACATTTTTTGTATAGCTAAAGATGCAGCTAAATGTTTGGGTTTTTTTCATCGCTACAAAACCTACTTTTCTGCATATGATCTTAACATTATCTATAAAACGTACATTAGGACGAAAATGGAATATAATGCGCACATTTAGACTGCAGGTCCTCAAACAGCGCTGGATTATCTAGATAATGTGTAAAACAGAGCTATTCGTCTTATAAACGACTTCAATGCTCACCCCACTCAGCCATCGCCGTACAGTTAGATCATTGGCCTTGTTTTATAGATATCTCGTAGGGATTAATACCTGTTCCAAAGAAGTTAAAAAGTTAATGCCTCCATTCAAAGTTTCCAACGAGAAACAAGGAAGCTCAAGGTGCAACAGAAGCTTGTCCCTAACATGTAGAGTTATCAAGATGGCGAAATGCAGCTTATGGAAATTCATTTGTTATGCGCACGTCCCTTTTGTGGAAACATATACCATCACATCAGTTCCTTAAAGTTGGTAATTCATATGTGTACGATTTACTTAAGTTTAAGACCACATTAACATCTTTCTTGAAAATATTCCTCCAAATTTCCCTACCTATCCCCATAATCTAACATTTCCCAATTCCAATTTCTCCAATCATCCTTCCCACATCCCTATCCCCAAAACCAAACTGTACATTTGTATTAAAGGTTCCATCCTAAAATTTTGGTTTTAAAAGGGGGGTGGTTTCGATTGGTTAAAGTCCCTGAGGAACCACGTGCAGTTTCTTTTGGTCACTTTCGAGTTTTCCACCAACCCTCGTAAAAAACAAATATATATTATAACTTTTGCATCAAAATTTTCTAATTTTTTTCTAAAATTTTTTATATAAGAACCATAAAAAGATTCTTTTTAATGGCATATATTTCATGATTAAAATTTGATTGCTTCGTTTTAAATGTTATCGGAATTTTGAAGACAAACGGACGGGCAAAGGAAAATGATAAGGAAGTATTTTTTGAAAAATGTAATGTTGTAAATGATATACGTAGAGACTTCTAAATCTTAATTGCAAAATGGTCCAACAAAATTAAAATAATGATATTTTATGATGATATCTTAGGCCGCATTTATAGCTATCATTGAAATGCTTCGGGAAAAAACTTTTCATTGAAACTTTATACTTTCATCGCCGTATAGGCGATTATAGCAATCAGAGAAAACTGTCAGTTAAATTATCTGTCAAATGGCAAATGACAATGAAGGAAAAATTAAAATAAATGTAATTTAAATTTAAATTGTTATTAGCGTTATTTCGATGTTTGCAAAATAAAGTTTTACTATTTTAATTTATTTAATTATTATTGGTAGAAAATGGTAGTAATAAAGAATAAAGAAAGATATTTTTATTTAATAATGACATTGGCTGAATTGAAAAGAATAAAAAAGTAAAAATTTTCTAGAATTAATTTTTTTTTACTTTAAATTTCCATTTTAAAACAAAAAAATTTAAAACTAAACTTAAACAAAATAATAAAAAAACAAAATTTAAGTCCAAACTCATTAAAATACAAAATCATAATGAAATATATCAAGAATTGCATCGGAATTTTTTTCAATGACAAACTGAAATAGAAAGAAATGAAACATATGTCATTGGAACAATTTTGTTTCATTAGCAAAATTACTGATCAGTTGTTCAGGAAAATAATTACCAATCTGGAAAATCATAAAATTGATTTTATTTTTAAATATTCAACTTAAAATTTAAAAATTCGTAGCAGAATTTATTCTTTAGAAATTATTTAATCATTAATTCAACACTTTTGTTAAATTTTATATGGCTTGGTGCAAAAAATTTTGAAATTTTTTCTGCACTGTAACGGTATAAAATTTTTAAAATGCTAAAAATCTTTGATAAGAACATATAAATCATATTTATGCAAAACAACTCTCATTGTGCGGCGAGGTCTCTTAAAATATCATAATTTTCTTTAGAAAAATTGATTAATTGCAAAAAGATCTAAAATATTCTGACGTAGAAGAAAAAATTTGGTTGAAAATGGAAAAGGAAGTTGATGAAAAAGATAAGTTAAAACGAAAAGGTTAACATATGAAAATTTTCAAAAAAGACTGTCAATAAATGATAAGTAGTTAGAGTATTAATAGAATTGATGATGTTTGTAAAGGATTTTATGAAATTTAAGGAGTAAACTATTAAAAACTTTTTGTTCCGTTTTAAACTTTTTTTTTTTAGAACTATTTTTAATGAAACTGTTGACTTAATTGAGGAAAGTAATGACACTCACACAGAAACGTTTAGTGAAAAAATGCCAAGAATCACATCAAAGGCTTAATAAGTAAATCCGGAAGAGTTTCGATTTTTATTGAATGTTAATAACATTTTGGTTTTTATACCCTACACATTAAGTATAGGGTATATTAACTTTGGTATGGTGTTTGTAACCACCAAAAGGAAATGAGTTAGGTATAGACATGTATATATATTCTGAATCAGGATCACCGCCGGAGTCGATTTAGCGATGTCCGTCCGTCCATCCGTCCGTACGCACGATAACTCAAAAAATAATGATGCTATCTTGATGAAATCTATACTGTAGGTTAACAATGACTAAGGTAAGGCGGGGATTGTAAATGGGCGAAATCGGACCATGCGTTCGAGTACCTCCCATACAACTCCCAAAACCTAATAAGCATATTTTCGAAATTAATAAAGATAGAAACTTAAAATTTTGTACGAGGGTGTGTTTTTCTGAATCCCTGATATCCCCAAAATTTGAGATGAATTGGAGTGGTTGTTCGGGTACCTCCCATACAACTCCCAAAACCGAAAAAGTTTATATTCGAAATTAATAAAGATAGAAACTTCAAATTTGGTACTAGGGTGTTGTTTCCTGAATCCCTGATTCGTCGAAAATTTGAGATGAATTGGAGGAGCTGTTCGGGTACCTCCCATACAACTCCCAAAACCGCACATGCATATCTTCGAAATTAATAAAGATAGGAACTTCAAATTTGATACGAGGATGCTGTTTCCTAAATCCCTGATTTGCCTAAAATTTGAGATGAATTGGAGTGGTCGTTCGGGTACCTCCCATACAACTCCCAAAACCGAACAAGCATATCTTCGAAATTAATAAAGATAGAAACCTCAAATTTGGTACAAGGGTGTTGTTTTCTGAATCCCTGATTTGTCCAAAATTTAAGATGAATTAGAATGGTTGTTCGGGTATCTGCCACACAACTCCTAAGACTAAACAAGCATATCTTCGAAATTAATAAATATATAAACTTGAAATTTGATATAAGAATGTTCTACCCTGTTGATGTCTCTAAAATTTGAGATGAATTGGGGTGGTGGTCCGCGTTTTTTATAATTCATTTTATAGGTATATTTTCAAAATTTTTTTATTGTATTTTTATTTTTTATTATTTATGTTACATGAATTGATAATAATTATTTTTAATTTTAATATTCTTTAATTGCTTTAAAATAACTTATTTGTAAAACTAGAAGTGCTAAATTTTATCATTACGAAAACATTGTAGATAAAAAACAAACAAATGAGGTAAATGTTTATTATTAGTTTTACCTAAAACAGTTTAAAAAAAAAATAAAATTCGTGATTTAAAAAAGTATTTTTGGAATACCATTAAATGAATATATTCTATAATGAATATAAACTCGACTATCAATTTAAACTGGGTGGCAACATCTACGCTTAAATGTTGTGACTTTCAAAAAAGTTAAAGTTATATTGGGATTATTATATGACTCTAAAGGGTTAGCAATTATTCTTCAAGACTATAATAATAATAACATACAATAATTTTTCTTATTAACGGTTTCCACTTGTTTTATAAATTAGCAGGAGTAAACCTGACGTTGCCGTGAAAATTATAAATTCTTTTAGAATTTAATTAATGTTGCGTTTGTAATTGCATTTCTTTTAATCAAAACAAGACTATATGTAGTTCCATAAAAAAGTTATAAATGTATAAACTGTATAATAACATACTATTTTATTGTCGACAATCAGTATAGATTAGAGTTCCTATCAAGTAAGTTAATGTATGACGACATAATTGCATAGAAACAACGTTGAATATACTTTGCATATGCAATTATAATATTAGAAATGCTCTTATCGGCATTTTTGGCAAAAATAATAGGAACCGCTGCACCGTAATTTGTGATTATCTTCAAATTTTTTATATAAAATTATGAAAAATTAAGAGACACTTTCTTCAATATAATAATATTGGTGCTTTATTTTTTGGCGCATATGTCCAAGTTACAGTTGTCTAAAAAGAACAAATTTAAAACTATGATCCCTATATTATGGCTTAGGCTTAAACAGGAGAAAATACTGAATTCTTTTCTGAGGAAGTTTATATTTATTTTTAAAAATCTTGCAAGGGGTTATGCAAAATTTTGTTTTTACATAATAGTATATTTAAACACAATATGGCAAAAACCAACCTATATAATTTTTTTAATATAAATTTATGAAGCTTATAATTTTCTTTTGTCGTTTATTTTCAATTTGTTGGATCTATAAATTTGTAGCAGAACTTTAGAAATAAACATTTAAAAATAAGGCTTTTTTCAATTTTAAGAGATATAAGATAGGTATATATATAGTAGATCCATAATGAGAGCAAGACCATAAAAGGCATGAAAGGAAGGGAAAGAAAGACAAAATTTTAAAAATATATTTTTAATGGAACCAGCTATAAAAGATTAAAATTCTATTGCTTCATCCTTAACGGTGTAAACGTTTTAAAAAACAAACGGATAGAGTGAAACTAATATGCAAAATTTTTAAATTTGTTTTTGAAAAATCTAACGTTACAATAAAAATTAAAGAAAAAATCAGCTATGTGCATCACAGAACCGATAGCAGGAACAGATTTACAAATATTGATAGACAGCTAAATATAAATATTTTTTACAAAAAAAAAAATGCTCACGAAGAAGAAATTCAAAAGAATTTCCTTATTATCTATATTTTATGTACATTTCATGCACAAAATTATAAAATTAAAAAAAAGTTTTCACATAAAATAAAGTTCGTATTAGTAAAACTGACTTTTAACAAAATTGTGCGAAATTGATGACGAACCTAAAAGTTTGTCGAATCAAAAAGTTTTCTATGAAACGTTTGTTTACTTTACTTGTCTAACAACTTTCCATTAATAACTTTGTTCATAATATTTTTCTGTTTTTAAAATATTCGTGGAAAATGTAAAAATAGCTCTAGTGAAGTGGTACTTGGAAATGATGAATTTCTATCAAGAGATATTTTACGTTACTTTTCAAATTGAGATATTCAACATCTTAACTATCAACATCTTACCTATGAAATTTTATCGAATTCCGTTCAGTCATTTGGGCTGTACACGTTCCCTTCCCAAAGACAGACCGACATCCTTTTAAAAACATTTAATTGATTGATATTCAACAATATAAAGTTGTTATGCATCAGTGTTGCTTTACAACCTAAAACATTCTTTTCAGCATTGTAAGAACACATATTTAAAGGGTGGTTAATAATATTCTACAACGTGAGGCTAATATCCTTAATAAATTCACGGTTGTTTTTCTTGTTTATACTTATTCTTTTGTTGTAGTATAATATAGTAATGGTGGTACTTTGTATAATGGTAAGGATTCGCCCTTGGAAATGGCTTCATAATATTTTTAGCTAGCAAGAATTCTACGTCAGCTACAAAGTAATAAGGAGATCTTGAACTCTATAATTATCAAAGATATTTAAGCAATTGGTCTAATAAACGATCTCGTCACCTTAGCGCTCTCTATACTTATAAAAATACTTACTAAAATACTTACCCTGTTTTATAGATTATCTTATAGGAGTTGGTTTTTATTCTGACGAGATTGAAAGTTTGATACCACCTCTCAAAGCATTCCAAAGAGAAACAAAGAAAGCTTCTGCTGCCCACCTCTATATAGTTCAAATTCCAAGATGGCATAATTTGGCTTATGGAAATTCGTTTGTGGTATATGAACATCGCGAATATTGAACAATCTCCCATCTCATGTGTTCGCCAGAATTGGTGATGATTACATTTATAACGTGCAATGACTCAAGGTGAATATTAACAACTTTATTCACAATATGCTTGCCAATTTGAAATCAATTTTTATATGTAACTATTGTTTAGTCAAAAAAGGGAGGTGGTGTTTTAGTGCGTTAACGTTCGACACACTCATAAAAGACTCGTGCTCATTTCACTCTTCTATAGTGTCTTTCGATGATTCCCACTTATCCTTGACAAAAATTAAAAAAAAAAAGTATTTCTAACGAACTTAGTTATTCATAGTGCTGTTTGTGTCGATACAGAAATATACAAAGAGAATTGTAAAGTACAAGACAAGAAAACAGAATTGTCCTTTTTTATCTTTTTGATAAAAACCCTTAAATAAAAAGTACACAAAAAAACAAAACGAAAATATTAATATGCAATATTTAAGCCTGATTTTAATAAATTTTTTCCAGATTTGTTACAATATTTATAATTCAAAAATACATTAAAATAATAAATATTTTAAGAACAAAATCTTTTCAATAAAAAATTAATTAGAACCACTCCATTAAAATTAAGGCGATGAAGATGATGGGGAACTACTGCTGGATGGTGTTGATACTAAAATTGTAGTTATCGCAACGATTTTTGCAACTTTCAATAAGAAAAGCACCGGTTCCTTAATTAAAAAACAAAAAATAACTATTATTTGTTGTTACATATAAATTTTTAGTTAAATATCATACCAAAAATCCGGAAGAGTTTCGATTTTTATTAAATGTTAATAACATTTTTTTTTTTTTTTTTGATTTCTTGTTTTCTTTTTAAGAATTTTTCACTTTATGATAAACTGATAAACTTGCAACTCCTTTTTATAGTGGTTGAATTTTCATAATTTTTAATTATCTGTTTATTGTAATTACATGAAATGATAATAAATTTTTATTTATTTCAATTTTAATATTTTTTAATTGGTTAAAATAACTTAGTTTTAAAAATATTATTATCAATTCGTGATTAATTTTAAAAAATTAAAAAATTAGTAACTAAATTGTGACTATATAAAATTAAACGGCACGACATCTGCTCTCATATGCCCGCTCAACTTGAATGGAAAATCCTTTTTTAACTTAAATGTATGGAACTTATTATTGTTAAAAAAATGGTTTAAAACATCCCAAAAATTTATATTTGTAATTTGTAAGTAGATAAATTTGCTGAAATTTATTTAATTTCAAAATTAGCTCTGATGAAATGTACGTATAAGAAAAGAAAGAGGATAATAGCTAAAAAGGTGAATCATTCAGTAACTATGTGACAAAAGTTGTAGTAAAATTTAAAAAGGCTCTATATCTATAACTACCCCCTCTTCAGCAAATCAAGAATTTCTAAAAAAATTGCATCAAACTTCTGCATAATACAAAAAGAAAGTTAAATTTGTTACAATACCAATGAAAAGATAGTTAATTTCCTAATCATAATAAAAAGGAAAGCGACAAGCGACAAAGTTAAGCAGATAAGAGACTGATTCTGTTAATAATTTAACTTTTAAAATGTGTTTGTAACTATGTGGCTTAAGTAAATACAAAATTAGAGAAGCACTAGAAGTGAAAGAAGTAAAGTAAAGCACTAGAATTAAAAACTGTGGCAAAAAATTATGGAATAGAAAATCTGGACTCAAACAATCTAAGAAGTTTCTCAGCAACTACAATCGGAAAAGATATGAGCAAATCATATGATCTGCCGATTAAAGGGACACTTATAAGAAAATTGAGATAGAAAATGGTATGGTATGTAAATTCTGTCAAGAAAAATAATTTCCCGGATACATACTCAAAAACTGGAGAGTTTTTACTACGAGCTAGATACTTTTATCAAAGAACATACTGCTTTATCGAAGATCAACTGCCAGCAATAAATTCTCTTCAGATCTTAAGATTTTTAAAACTATTGTAAGTGTGGAGGCGCAATGCACAACACGCAATATTAGGGCAAACATTATGTAGAACGACCTACATAAAAAAATCGCAGTGTTACTTACTCCTCTTTTAGAATAATTTGATCCTATCTAATCTAATCTACGTTATTGCTTTTGAACGCTTTGGAAGTACGTAAGGTTCGTTATCTTGAGTATCGCTTTTAAAGAGATTTCAAATAAAAAATCAAAATTTTAAGGAACTGGTTTGGGACACAATGAACAAGAGGGAAAACAGATTGATTGTTAAGGTCGAACAATTATTCTTAATTATAGATGAAGAACAATGTAAAATAGGCCAAAAGAAATTATTAAATCTATACAATTGATTAGGAGAATTTTCTACAAGCCGATTTCTATGATGAATTTGAAAACATAGTTAATGAAAATTAAAGGAACGATAGCGAAAATGAAAACTGCTTCCAGCTCAATAGAAAAATTCTCAACAATTTTACCAGTCAATTTTATCTTAAATCAAAAATATAGCTTTACTGAATACCTTACATTTGTGGTATTACATTTAAATTTTCAAGTGGTAGATTTTCTAAACAAGATTTTCGGGATAACTTTTAAAACTTCATATATTCAACAAAGTTGGCTACCATATTTCAATTTAAAAATTATTTAATTAAATAGAAAAATTGAATTAAAAAAAAAAAAAAACTAATAATAACCTATGATAGTATTTATACAAGAAACTACTGAAAATGAATGAACTCAATGAGTATTTAATGATAATTGAAATTTGTTAAGAAATTCAATATTGAACTTGAAGTTAAAATAAACTATGTATTGAATTAAAAAAAATATATACACTGGGGTGCAAAATAATAAATGCATTTTCTTTTTTATTAAATATTATTGAATTGTGTTTATTACATTTTTGTAAAACGCTAGGAAACAATAGTATAAACCATTAGAAATGAAGAAGACCAGTCTTAATATATAAGATAAGGACGCTACCAAGAGAAAATTACTAGAAAGATTAAACTATAAAGTATATGGATGTTGAAGTAGTATGGCTACGAATATATATAACAAATGGGGGATTTTTAATATAATTAAATAATTATTTTAGCTTTTAAAATGCACGTGTTTCAATTTTCCCGAGAATATTGGACACAGCACAAAAAAACAAAACTAAAAATGATGCGGAGGAAAGACGAAACTCTTCATATAAATTATTGCTTTATTGTCATTCTCGTTTTTGTTAAGCTAAAGTTTTTATTTTTCTGGATGCATGCATACTTAGTTTACTTAATGCAATGGGGGAAAAAATAAACTGTGTACTAAACTGTGTAAGAGTAAACAAAAAAATGTACTTTAAAGAATAAATTTACTTTTTACCATTTAAGAACTCTTACATTCCAAAGCCGATTCATTCGCTATAACAAAAACCAATATAAGTCTACTATACTATTTTTACTACTCTTCACACTTTGAAATTAAATTGAATTATCAGTAAAGGAAAGTTTATTATTTTAAAAATTACTACTGCATCCATTGTTTTTATATATTAAGTGTATATTGTATTCATTTAGTTTATATAACAAATTATAAGAAGTTAAAGAAAACTCATTGTATATATAGAGTGTGGATACACGCTCAAAGAAGAAACTCTTCTATATTATATGAATTAAAAGTTTGTGGTAGGTAGCGTGTCTATTAGATTAACAATAATAAAAATTTTAATATGAATAATAGAGAGTTTCATGTCTTGAAATAATTAAGCATGTACTTGAATTAATGAAAATTAAGTCTTTAAGAAGATCTGAATTTTTAAATTACCTAAAATATTTCAATATAAAAGCTTAAGTCAATTTTTTTTTCTTTTTTTTTTTTTTTTAAATACGTATTTGAATGAATTTTGAATTTTTACTTTTTGTTAAAATGTATTTAAAAAAAAAAAAAAAAAAAAAACAGGAAAATTTCATCACATTCAACTTTTCAACTCAAATCTCGTTAAATATATATTTTTTAATTGAGTAAAATTAAGTCATAAGTGTAATCTTTACCAAATATTTCATATTTTTGAAGATGATGATAATATAACGATAATATTAATTCGGGATTTTTGTGGTGATTGACCTTAATTTAAAAAAAAAAAGAAAAAAAAAAATTTCATTGCCATCTTTTATTAATTTTTATTTGGTAATAAATATTACTTACAGTTTAAGTAACAAACAAAAAATTCGGTAAGTAAAAAAAATTTTAGTAAAATGTTATCTTAAGATATTTTGAAGTAAAAGTTTTTTTTTTTATCATGTAATTTTAAAGTTTAACTCATTTGTTTTGGTTTGTCTCTTTATATACGGTAGAAAATGATTATTTATTAGTAATTGCAATTAATGCGAAATACCCCAGAACTTCCAATGAAATTATTATTTAAATTAAATGTTATCGAAACGAAACAAAATTGAAGAATATAGGCTTATTATGGCAGTTTTCGCGTATACATTCAGAATGTCAAAAACGATACGATAGTATAACTCCATATAGGAGAAAAGAAAAATTGTCAAATATTAAGAAATTGGAACAATAATTTATTGCATCTTTTACAGAATCAAAAAAAAAAAACCTTAAGGACTATAAAATTAAATGAATAAACGGCTATAAAATTAATATATGGTTCAATAATAATACTATATGAGGCGTCGGTGGCCTAGTGGGTAAGAGCGTATAAAATACGCTGTAAACACCGAGGGAGTGTGGATTCGAATCCTACACACGTCGTAAGAGTTATTCCCCCTTACGACATTTACAGCCACGCCTGAACAGGGAAAGGCGGTGTAATTTCCTGTAAACATTTATGTGGCAGAGAAATGCATAAAAAAAAAAAAATAATACTATACTATAGAGAAAAATGGGTAAAAAAAAAATTAAATGATTCTGAAAATTCAAGTATCAAATTTTATTGTATGTGGATTATTGTATGGAAATATATCCCATGACAGTGATAGAACAAGAAGGTATTAAATTGTTGAATATGCGATATATTAACCAGCTCTTTGGATTTATGTGTCGCAATATCAGTTAAGATCATATTTAAATTTGTAAATGAGTTTACTAACATTTTCTCAACTGGTACAATGCTTCCCTATTATAATTATATCAATTTTAACTACTAATGCCAGCGCAGTCTTTGATCGATGAAAACAAGCAGTTTATAAAGTATAGAATTAAAAAAGTCACAGTTAATAATGAAATTCGTTGATCTTATTTTAAGGTATCATTAAATTATTTGACTAAAGCTTAGTATTCAGCTAAAAAGAAATGCAATAGGGGTTTGTCCATTTAAATAACATATATTAAGTTTATTTTGACTATATATGTAGTAAGGCGTTTAATAAATTTAGATATATAGGTGCATATGAAATTGAGGAAGACTTTAACGTATTCAAAAATTCTAAATTCAAAATATTATCAATGATCTGTCAGGACTTTCCCGAAGACGTGACTATAAATGGAATAAAGTTACCATACTTCAACATTGACGACATCATCATTATCTAAACGCTCAGCGAAACCCTACAATAAAAAATGATTGAGCAATATGAAGAAAGAATATGCAATTATCGCTCAAGTATAGATAGATTAGAGCAAAGATGCATTGAAAAAGCATTTGAAAATTGTTTTGCCTAAAAAATAGGTTGTTTTGGGCCCAAAAATAATTTTTCCATGTCTTTTGAATAACTATTTTATAAAGAAACAGACTTCTTATTACGAAGTGGAAGGTGAGTGGAGAAAAAAAATTGGTAAACTACTATAAATTCAAGATTAGGGTATAGCGGAAATAATTATGGGAAATTTGTCAAAAATTCTTTGAAGGATTACGTCATTGCTACAGTTTGTTTAGTGGGATGGCAAAGACGGGTTATTTATTTTTTGAAGTATTTTTTATTTTTTAAATGTAAATAAATAATGCAAATAAATAAAATGTTTGCAAATTATATTTTTATTTATTCAGTTATATTTTTTTCTTTATTTTCTTTAATTTTTCTATATATTATAGATGTTATTTCAAAATTAACATTTACAATTTGAGATAAATAGTATAAGTTTCCTGCAGCATTCGATACATGCTTTTCACCATGAAATCATATTTTATTTTAAAAACATTTACATTATTTTCCTTTAGTTGTCATCGCATTATTTCTTTTAAATTGCTAATTATAACAAGGTAGAATGTAAACCAACGGTTTTTAAAAGCGCACATTTCCAAAACTCAATACAAACTATTTAGAATTGTGACTTACACAAAAATTTGAAAATTTCATGTAATAAGAAAAAATGTGAAAATAGGACATTTTTGAAATTTTGAGGGGCCGTAAGTTCGGAATCCTATATAACTAAGAAAAGCTGTTAACACACGTAAAAATATATTATTGAAGCTTTAATTTTTATGTCTTGCCGAAGAAAAATTTGTACAGGTGCCTAAGTTACAGGTGTCTAAAAATAGCAAATTTTCAATTTTTGAGGCGTAATAACTCTTAAAGAGGGGGTGTTACCAAAAAATTTTCTGAGGAAACTTATACTAATTCTAAAAGTTCTTTCTTGTCTCAAAATTTCAGGTTCCTATCTAAAGGGGTGCCGGAGTTATGAAAAAATAAATTTCATGCAAAATGTGGTTTTCACATAACGGTAAATTTAAATAGTAAATTACAAAATATTACATAATTTTGATATTGTTTTATATAGATAATAAAATTTTCGATCTTCTGGCGGTTTTAGATTGCAAAATTATTACGCAGAGCCCGAGATATATACATCTGAAAATGGGGCTTTTTCGCAATTTTGAAGAGCTGCAACTTTGGAACCCTTTACAATTAAAATAAACCTTTAACACACGTAAAAATATATTATTGTAGCTTTAATTTTTATATCTTGCAGAAGTAAAATATGTACAGGTTCCTAAGTTACAGGTGTTTAAAAATAGCAAATTTTCAATTTTTAAGCCCTAATAGCTCATAAACAGGGGGTGGTCCGAAAAAATTTTCTGAGCAAACTTATACTAATTCTAAAAGTTCTTTCTTGCCTCAAAATTTGAAGCTTCTATCTAGAAGCGTGCCGGAGTTATGAAAGTAGAAAAATCATGCAAAATTTGGTTTTCACATAACGGTAAATTTAAATACTAAATTTAAAAAAATTGTATAATTTTGATATTAATTTACAAAGATAAAAGAAATACCTGTCGAATGACGTTTTCAGATTGAAAAAATCTTAAGCAGAACATAAGATATATGCATTTAAAAATAGGGCTTTTTCAAAGTTTGAGGGGCTGTAGCTCCGTAATGGGGAGGGCTACATGAAAAAGTTGTTCCACAAAATTATTTTTTTTATGAGACCTACCTATGGTTAAAATTTTTTTTCTCAATCTTTAACGGTGTAGAAGTTTTGTAAACAGACGGACGGACGGACGGACGGACGGACGGACGGACAGAGTGAAACTAATAAGCACATTTTTTCAAAATTTTTTTGGAAATGTGCTAAAAAGCAGCTATATATACTTTCATCTTCTTATTTTGGTAAGTTAAAAGTTGAGATAACTACGAAATAAATTTATAATTAAAATTTACAAAAGAAATAAAAATTAACTTGCATATGAATAATATTGTATATATTTGAGATATCTAAATCTATGCTGCTACTATAGTTACATCTGACGAGAATGTATTGAATTGTATATAATAATAAAAATTTTAATTATAAAAAAATTATTTTTGAAATATACACATTGATATACATACATACTTTCTTTTTTTTTCCAATATCAGTCCAAAATGTGTGATCTTCAGAGTACTTCATACCCACTGGTTGTCTAGGGGCGATTCTTCCTGGTACTCTCCTCCAGAATTTTCCGTTTTCAGTTTCCTTTGTCCTGCAATATCGGCTAAAAAGGTCGATATAATATTATGGATGTACTTGAATAAATAGTATATATTTATATAAAAATATAATATAGTAAAATATATAATGTATTGTATTTAAATTCGGGTTGGCCACGAAATTCCAAATACAAAATTCCAAAATCTCAAAGCCAAAAAATCTTGAATCAAGGAAAATCTGAAAATCCAAAAACCTGAAAAAAAATCGCGAATTTAAAAACTCTTGAATTAAAATTATTTATTTTTGAAATGATGATTTGAAAACCGCTGCTAAACAAATTGCTGGCACCTTATTTTGTAACCAACTATAAAATTATTGTTTTTACATGCATAATCCAAACAGCAAGGCATTTTAGTGTAGTGAGGATTTTGTATCCAACTCTAAAATCCTCCCTAATTCAGAATCTGGCATATACATATTGTATAGATATTTTTGGAAAAAGCGGCAATCATGGTTTTGAATCCAACTCTAAATTCAAAACGAACTATAATATCAAAACTACTTTGGGATTTTGGTATTTTGGGATTTTGATATTTTGGGATTTTGGAATTTGGGATTTTATAATTTTATGATTTTAGAAATTGGGATTTTGGCATTTGCGATTTTTTCTTTTTAGGATTTGGTGGTGCTCCCTTAAATTCGTATACCTCATATTTTAATAGCTTTTGCAATGGTCTGGATAAGCGCCTGTTAACAATGTTTTTATTAAAGTGGTTCTATATTTGACAACTACCATATAAGTGGCACCCCCGTAGAGTTTGTTTTCGTTGAATCAGAAAATTCATCTTCAAAACAGTATTCATCCATATTTAAATAAAATTCTAATAAAAAAGTACATCATTTTATTTATTAATTAATATATTTTAATTTCTTTTTCTAGATACAAAATGTATTTTTTTGTTGTGTTCAAAAATCAAATCAAAATTCCGTTTTGTACCGCTAAAACGAACTGGTTTATCTAAAGCCGAGTTTATATGAAAAAAAAATTTATTTTTAGCTAGTACTAAAAGCTTAATAAAATAATGGATCAAATAAGTATGTATATACTATATATTGTATGTAAGACAAAGCTTAGACAAATTTAAATAGGAAATAAAAATGCTTAACTTTTCATTGTGCAAATACATAATATGGCAAATAAACTAAAACCAATATTTCGAGCTATTAATTAATAGGCGAAAATTATAATAAAGGTCTGAAAGGCCTGCAAAATATATGTAATAAAGGCATGACAACAGGTATGAACAAATCAATATATAATATGAACAAATCAATAGAGGAAATAATGAAGCACGCAGTAATAGAAATGAAATATTTATATCATATAACTCTAAATTGTGGTACTTCCATTTTCATAAATCCACTCGTTCCCCTCCCATTCTAGAACAATTAATCCTACCTACTACACTGCGTAACATATAGTTATTTATGTTTAATGTTTATATTATTTTCAAGCTCCGAGGAAGTAGATTTAATTAATAAGAATCCATCTACCACACATCAAAAGGAGGTATAGAGTTAATTTTAGGATTACTTTTGAAAATTATCACATTACTTAAGAGAAAAACGAAAAAAACCTTGTTCATTATTGTAAAAACTTTGATAGTATACATATATGAATAGTATCTACCAACATACTTATATTTTTTCACAAATAAAAACTGTCACAAAATATGTTACATTCTATTTTAAAGACTATTATATATTTTGAACCTATGAATTTTCTGTAGCTTGACTTAAATAAAAAACATAAAGCATGGTTATAAAATAGAAGAAAAATTAAACAATCATTGCTTGTATCAAAAATAAACAAGCAGAAAAAAACATTAATATATAGGTGATAGCAAACCAAAAGAAAAATCGTCTATACACTCATTGACAATGACCTATCTAAGTTTAATTGCTAATAAAACTTCTCATTTCATTGCTGATGTTAATGCTGTCCGTAGTTTCGTAAAGTTTTTTTTTTTATTTTATTGCTAAACTAACAACAAAACGATTAACGCTTTAATAATAATCTAAAAATATTAAAGTAAGGAAAATAAAATAATTTTAATGTAGGACGGATGCAAAAGTAAAGTATAAGTAAGTGTTGATAAAAGAGTGAAAAGTGATAAAAGGAAATGAAAAGTAATTACCAAAAAAAAAAAAGATTTCATGTTTTATTGCGATTTAGTTATACTTCTAACATCGTTTTATTAGAATTAAGGTTTTGACCTCAATAAGGTTAAAAGAGGCTATAAGAAAATTTTGTCATAAAAACAAAAAGTTTAAAGTTCTTATAAATAGATAAAATTTTCCGTAAACTTTAGTTTAAAAGTTTATTTTACTTTAAAAAAAAATATAAGCAAAATTAAATATAAAGAAAGTTTTTTCAAATTTATTATCTTCATTTATCGTCATAAGTATCTGACATATGTTAGAGATTTAAAATGCAATTACTTTATCTTCATATCTTATTTATTGAAAAGCTCCCTCAGCTCAATACTCTCTTATATATCCTTATCTTATATATCCTATCTGTATAAGAAAGAAGCACATGTTAATATTCTCAGCCATCACTTTTCATCTGTTCTAGAATCTAGAATATGATTTTCATGTGCCAACCTGGAAATCTTACTAATCGAAAACAATCTGCACAATTATTTCGATTTATGATTATTATGATTCGTAATCATGTTCCGCAATTTCGAGGCAAATTTCAACCGAAGTACTTCCAATATTAATGATGACTTTTGAATTAAATATTCATATGTATGTATTTTTATTTTGCTATATTTTCCGTTCGACTAATTAACTTTAAACTTACTTAAGAAAAGAGTTTCTAAAACTTCCGTAAAAAAGCTTCCGTAAAAAATCATAAAAAATAATAGATACATATTATAAATATTAGTTATTTCCTATTGGCTATATCCTATCTGTAATCTAAAAAAAAAAAACATATATTTTTAGAGATTAAAATAGCTTAAAATTATATTGAAACAATATTTTTAAGTAAAATTTATTTAATATATATTAAAATAAAAAGCAAAAATGCGCAATTCATACTTAATGATATGAATTAACTGCTATTAATCAAAAAATTAAAAAAAAAAAAAATACTCCTAACATCTTTTAATACATACTTTATGTATTAATAATTTAAATATTTTAATTAAATTAGATTTACATAAAAACAAACAGTAAACAATTTTCATTCCACAAAGTCAACCAAATACTTGCGGGCAACATCGGTGATTTCTGCTAGTATACCTTATGTTATATGTATGTATGTATGTATGTACATATAATTTTAAAAAAAAAAGAAATATGTACAAAACTTTTATTTTTCAATTTTTAGAACAAATAAGCAAAAAACCAATAATAGGTTTAAAAAGTTATAAACTGCTCTAAAAGCTTGCAATTATGGTTATACAAAAAAAGGACGGATATGAAAAGAATTAAAAGCTTAAGTTAAACGGTTATTAAACTAGTATCAAATATCAAAAAATATTAATACCTATCAAAGATTAACATCATACATATTATTATTATGTATGTATGCATTATGTTGTCATATAACATGTATGTACCTACATATTTATTTAATTTTTACATACATATGATTTGTATTGTTAATTAATATTTCTTTTCCTTCTAAACTTTTTTAATTCTAAAGTTCTAAACATAATTTTACTTGTAGATATTAAAAATTAAATAAAAGTTTGTTGATTTTTACAGCTGTTTATATTTTTAATCATACTGACACAAGACAACCGTCGGCGTCAACCGGCATTAATGTAAACAAAAATCTCAATTACTCAATTTCTCCTTAAAATGTAACCACACGATCCAGTCTAGGACTTCCAGTTTAAATTATTAAAATATTAAACAAATGTTAAACTTGTTGCAAATGAAACTTAACATTTGATTTAAATATTATGTTTATGTATGCACATTTTCAGTTCTTCTCTCAAATTTAACCAGGTTTTCTCTTAATAAGTACCCTGTAATTTTGTAAATATCTACATACATATTATAATATTATACATATAACAATTAACATACACTTTAAATGGTAATGGAAATTTGTATTTTGCAGCTTTCCAATGAGAATAATTAAATTTTTCACCACACCACACAACAATGGAGTGGTGAAATATGAATTAATAAGGTAAGCGTTTAGGGTATAGTCGAATTGATTATAGACATAACATAGAGAGTATGGACAAAATATAAAGTAGTTAATGGCCAATGGGACATTGTTTAACGGTTTATTAAATATAAACTATGGAAATTGGAGAAATGAAATTGAGAATTTAATGGAAATTGGAAAGTCAAAGAAAATAAATAGAGAAATATTGTTGGTATGACTTGTATGAGAATGACAAACTTGTTTGATTTTCATTCAAACTGTATTATGTTGAGCTTTAAAATAAATTGAATGATTTAAAATTAATATTTAATCAATTATTATTAATCAGTCATGCATTTAGAAAACTGAAAAGATTTCTCTAATATTGCAAAAATTTACAATCGAGCCTGCAAAAAAATTAAAAACATAGCTACACCGAAAAATAGTGTTGTGTACAAAAATAACATAAAGTCATGAAAATGATAGAATAAGTAGCAAAAAATTTACTGAATTAGTTACTGAAACAAACGACAATCTGTTTGCAAAAATTATTGATTCATGTGATTAGAAACCTGACAGAGATCACTAATTATTAGGTAGGTATCATAATTAATAATTATTATAATCTCTCCATAACTTATATGCATTATCGTCCATTTTATATGCATTAAACAAAATATCTATGTAGTTTGTAAACCTTTTATTTTGACAGCCAAAATATGATATTTTATTTGAATATTGTTATTTTGTCTAAAGACTATGATAATCAAATAAAAACTGTTTATAACTTCCAAAATTTACAAACTGGTTTAATTGATAAACCTAAAAAAATAATCAATATTAAAAATAAAACTTAAATGCAATTAAAAGATTCTGCACGCATAAATATTTTTTATTTGTATATAAAGGCAAAAATGGTGCACTGAAATTTAAAATTGATCGACTTTTTTTTTTTTTTTAGTTTTTTGTTTTACTATTAAATGCCTTTATTTGGAATGTTAATTCACTTGCATCGTATAATTCCAAACAGGTTTTAGTACAATTTATTTATATATTCTTAGAATTGTGCAAAGAAAAAAAATAATATGTAAAAAAATAATGGCAAAGTGAAGATTTTAAATGCGGCTTCTGTTTATTGTAATTTGTAATAAATACAATTGAATTTCAATTTCAATTTAATACAAAAATATGTACATATGTACATACATTTAAAAAAGTTTAAGATAACTTGCGCAATTGTTTCATACATTTCACACATCTTCTTTTGTATTCATTAACAGAATGGAACTTTATAAATAAACCATCTGGTTTCTCACTTATGATTACGCACAAAACTCAACCCATAGTTACCACACATTAATGTTAGAAATAACCTTAAAATAGTATCCGTTTACAACTTCTTGATTTTGACAAATCGTGTTGATTTCGAAGACCGAGTTGATTTTGTTCTTTATACTCGTACGATAGGATCGGGTATAATAAAATTACTCCTCCGTTTGTAACACCTCGAAATAAGCGAGCTAGATATACGGAAGATATACGAAACTCAAATTTTGCAAAATCCTTTAACCCTTTTATCTTCTAAACGGTTAAAATTGGAAACTTGAAATTTTGACAGAAGTTAGATCTTTGAAAATAAGTATGAGTCATTTCAGAAATTTTTTTTGTATCACCCCCTGTTTAGGAGCTGTAAGGGGTCAAAAACTGAAAATTTCCTATTTTTAAACACCTGTAACTTGAACATCTGTTAAAATTTTTTTGAAGTAATACACAAAAATTAAAGCTTCAACATTATACTCTTATTTCCGAAGATTTATGTACATATCTTACGCTTTAACAGTCAATTTATTGTATTTCGTAACTAACTATAAAGGGTAAATTTAAACCTATTGCTTTTAAGTATTTTTATTTTATATGTTCTTTTATTTATTATGGTACAAATTTGTTTACCAAAAATTTCGCAATAATAAATATAGTAGGAAATTATTATTGTATTATGTAGTAAAGAAAATATGTCATCAGAATATTAAACTTTAAAAAGTAACTGATGTCAAAAGGTTCGAAAAAAATATTGTAAAATTTAATGGTACTATATATATACATACATAAACTTTCACCTTCTTAAAACTTTATTTTTCAGATATCATATTCTCATATTCATATTTGGCTTTAATGATAATTTATTAATTATTGTATTCAAACTGTACGACATAATCTTTAACATGCCAACAAATTATAACATAACCACAGTTATAACTATGTTAACATTTGACTGCAATAAATTTTAAAATATAAAAAACGTATGAGTATTTAAAAAATATATATATATATTTTTAACGTGTTTTTTTTTTATCATAAGAATGCAGTATTATTGTTTACATATTGTGCAACAATAACTAATTAATCATTAAAACGCAGTGATGTGCCCTTTTATATCACTTTCGATATCCGTAATTTAATTTTTGGCGCCAAGAAAAAGTTTTTTTTTTTTTTAACTTCTTAAATCTGAAAGTTTTATAACATTGGATTAATTCGAAATGAAGCAATTATGAGGATAGGGTTTAAGAAATTTAAATTATGTATGTATGTGAAAAATGTGATTGTTACCTAATTATAAATAATCATGATTATATGGAAATTAAAATACAGCTTAATTTATTGAGAAAATTTTTTCTGAATTGCATATTACATGTATTATTTGGGTATAAAATAAATGATTGTAGGTGAGATAATAAATTAAAATTTTTTGGTTTGTTGTGAAGTATTATGTATGTATATATATTTGTGTGCTCAAGATAAAAATTTAAAATATTATAAAATTATATTAGTATTATTTTTCTTTATAATTCACTTTTTCAGGGTTATTGTGATATGAATTTAGAAAAAAAGGAAGTTTGTATGTGTTAACTGTCTAGGGCAGATAGCTTGTACGAACATAAGTCTGCTTTTACCACCATAAGGCAGGATAATTTTGTAGAAAATTTCATATATATCTAACTTAATTAGCCACCTATCCCGAGATATATTTATGTAAATTTTGAAATTGTATGGCAAGCTACACGAATCTGTTGCTCTAACAAACAAAATTTTACAGACATTGTGAACATAAAATATTTAGACATTTATTTTGACAAAATTTTCAATAGACACTGAGTTATTTTCATATAAGAAAAAATTTGTATGGCAACTACAACGACCAGCCGGTCAGATTGATCCAATATTCATTATTTTTTGAGTTTTTGAGTTGAGTTGAGTTTCGTGTGGACGATCAGTATATTTTTAATAGTACACAGTAAGTATAATGAGTATTTTAAAGTAGAGTATAGTATTTTACTTTTTACTAGTCAAGAGTAGAGTATTTTATAGTAGACTATAATTTTCTTTGTTTTGTTTAGTTTTGTTTACAATCTTCAGCAATAAAAAAATTTTAAAATTAAAATATTATATTGTAATTTAAGTTAAAATAAAAAAAATCTTAAAATGAAATGTTGTGTGGAAAGATGCGAAAATGCTAGAATACATCGAAAAATAGGATTATCTCTTCAACACATTTGTAAGTGTTGTGTAACGCTGTCGGCAGTATCGAGGATCGAATCCAATTCATAACTTTAACATAAAGGCTACACAAATTCAGTTTTTATTGCAGTTTGTATGAATGTTAGTTGGAAGATTCCTTTGGGAATAAGTTGTCATTATTAATTGAATAATTCTATTCCAGTTATCTAGAATTGTTTTAATTTAACATAAAATTTTTAATTTTTAATATGATATTATTTTTATATTTCAATTCGAATAAAAATGAAAATTATGTTTTTAAAATATTAAAAGTGCTGCTCCTGAAACTAAAAAGAATAGAGTAGAGTGGAGAGAGTAGAGTAGAGAAGAATAGATAGAGTAAAGCAGAATAGAGTAGAGTAGATACAGTAAAGCAGAATAGAATAGAATAGAATAGAGTAAAATAGAATAGAATGTAGTAGAGTAGAATATAGTTTTCTATAATTATAAATTTTTATATAATTTGTTTTTAGAATTTTAATGTTATTGATATGTAATTTTATACCTAATAACAAAAAAAGCATTCAAAATGATCGTTGTTATCGTTGCAAGCAGTATGCAAGCCAATATTACATTGTAGACATCGATATTTTAATTCATGCATTCTAATCAAATGTCCGCAAATAACACAAATTTCATTGTTTTCTGCCATTTTGTCTACTAAACTTTCGCCGTCGAAAGAAATATTTTTCTCTAAGGTTTTTATTTTCTTTTGCTTATTCACCTTTTTAATTCTTTTGGAGCAGTTTGATTTTCTAACTCATTTCATAAAATGTTTGAATGTTATTTAAGCGCGACATTTTCTTTTTAATTTATTTTTATCAAGAGATTTTTTTTTGTGGAAAAGGATGTCCAATTTACTAAAAGGTATTTCAGAAGAAGTTGGTTGTATTGATGCTAGAATTTCATAGATATTTGCAGGTTGTGTCAATAAAGATATTTCAGAGATATTTTGCTGTGCTGATTGATTGATTACATCTTCAAATAGAATAAAAATTGGAGAATATTTCTGAATTAATTGGTACAATTCCTACAGCAACGAATCCATTGATTGCTTTCTCAATAGTAGTTACTTTATAATAAGGTCGTGCAAAAAAGTTAATTAATGTGATGAAATATTTTCTTTCCATAACCATTCATTCTTATAAACAATTTATTTTCAATTCTATTAGCTGCTTTTAGTGGTTCAAAAAATTATACATCTAATGGTTGAGAGAACGATGCAAAGTATGTGGCGCCAGTCAGTGCAGCAACAGCATTATTAAACCATTTTTATGAAAAAATTCATATATTCCCTAAGAAGTATAACTCTGCCTGCAATTGACTTATAGTCAATAAAATAAACCAACCCTTCGATATGTATCGGAGTTGGATTGGGGTATAAAACTATAAAGGTTAATACAGGTGATAGATTATCTTAGAGTCTTGAATATTTATAGAATTGTATTTATAGGATGTTTTGGAAGGTCAAAACCAATAAAAAATTGTGAAAGGTGTATTTCTTTCTTGTAATTATATATTACTGATTATTAAAACTAAAATTCCTCTGAAATATAATGCTCTTAATATCGGGGTAAAAAAGAATTGTGTTTGGGAAGCATTTTTTTTCGATGAATTGTGTTAGGAAGAAATTATATTGAGAGAGGAATTATATGGGAAGAATTGAATGCATCCCAATTTAATTTAAAAAAAAAAAAAGTAGAAATTGATTGAATAAATTTTACTTTAAGAAAGGTATGAAGTAATAAACCTTAAAGATAAGTATTTTAATGAACAATATAGTAAAAAAATTACACTTTTTTGATTTTTGAAAATAATTTTTATCCATATTTTAGAGAAAATCACGAAAAAATAGAACTATTATATAAGTGAAAAGTAAAAAAATTTTTAATATAAGATTTTACCATAAAAAACTTTCTATTTTAATTGAATTTCAGCCTATTTTAAAAAATTATGTCCAGCATAAATATTTTTAAATGTCAATTATTATAACTTTATAGTGTATTTTCATAAACGACTGAAAGATTTAATATTTTAAAGAATTTTTCAAATTTGTCGTGACTTAACCATTATTAATTATGTGACTTTGTAAAGATCTTGTTCAATTGACGTTTAAATTTAATATGTAATTTTCTTTGGTTCAATATTTTTTACGAATTAAATAAAAATTTAAAAATAGAAAAACTTTATACTTTAATACTAAAATTTTAAAATTTGAGTTAAAAAAAAAAAAAAAGAAACCACCATTTTAACAATAAAATCTGTCAATTTTACTTTTTCTAATCTTACAACTTTTCAAATTTTACAATAATTTAACCAATTTTAAATGCTTGCTTATTTATTTTCTATAGTTAATTAATATATTATTTTTTTAAAGATTTTTTAATTAATAAATGTTACAAAGAAAAGAAATTTTTAAATTTAAAAGTTAGTGACAATCGTGAGATCGTTTAAATTTATTTTTATATTTAAAGATTTAAAAATAACAAATATTATGTAATTTAAAAAAAAAATAAATAAAATGAAAAATTATATTTTCTTTTTATAGATTGTCCATATACAATAAAAAACAATAACACATTGATGATTGATTGTATAGACCCAAAATATAGTCAAAACAGAAATAACAATTCAAATTGAAAATTTCCGGGAACTACAGAAATTACCACATGTTATTTCCTTTTGTTTCGAAGTATACTTTTTGAAATTCATAGAATTATGGAATATGATTTGTAAAATGTTAAATTTCAATTTTCATAAAAGTGAATTAGATTTGCAAAAAGGTTTGAATATTAGAAATATAATATAATATTTCATTTCGGATTATGTCTACTAGTATCAAAATATGATTTTCGATTAGCATTTTTTTTTTTTTTTTGGTTTAGTATTTTATAACTCACAGACCTTTAAATTAAATGTTAATATAAAAGTTTGAGAGTTTGATGAATTTGTCAGGAGTTGATAAAGTTCAGTTTTATGTTATACACTGAAAGGGTTCAATAGAAATAAACAACAACGAAACATTTAAGTTTTTAAAGTATGCTATAAGAAAAGTTGTTTTCATAGGTGAAAATATTACAAAGATAAAGACTAAAAATGTGTCTCTGTATATATGTCATGTGTCTAAAAAACAGCTTGTTTTGTAAAATTAGATTGCACTGTTTTTTTTTTTTGTAAAAACCTTTTTAAATCATTGATGGTTAAATTAGTGATAAAATGTTAATTAAGATTTATATTTATTTTTAGATATTTATTTTTTATTAATTTTTAAATATTTCTGAAGCCTAATTATGTGAAAATTAATTTTCAATAAAATATTCTTCTTTTTGTGTATCATGTATGAATTCAAAAATTTCAATATGTATGTTTTTGTTTTTCAATGAACGACTTTTACAAATAATTACATAATATATTCTCCTAGATATTTTTTTTTATCTTTAATATTTATTTACAATTTATCTTTATTCAAAATATACAGTTGGTTTATCTATAATAATGCTTTTCCACCTTTATAAAAGTTTTAATATATTGGCAATAAAAAAATTTTGAAATTTTTTTTTTTTATTTTAGTAGATAAGTTTCTAACAAAGTTTTTTGGCAAATGTGCTTTTAATACGCCTCGAAGTTGCAAGATTGTTGCTCTTGCTAACTTATTAGGATAGGATGAAAATATTTTTAGCCTTATTTTGCACACTATATGAACTAATTGAAATATTAAAAAATATTTAAATAATGTATTATTTGTTTAAATTTTTATGAAAATCCTCAAAGCAATTAATGCACAAAGATGGTTTATCTGGACATGTTTTATATCTATTGGATGTACAGAATTTCTTCATTTATTTATGTGACTGTGTTTCTATATAGTGAAATGTGTCTTGCGTTTGACACTTTTTGATCTTGTTATTTTTTTCAATAAAATGTTGAGGCACGCAAAGATTTGATGCTTTTAAGAAGTTTGATGTGATGCAAGAAGTAGATGAAGAAACTAACAAGTGTGAATTTAGATGTAGGAGATTTGAAAATATTGTATAAAGGAAAAGGAGTTTACTGAAAATAGTAACAATAATTTAAATTGGAATATAATATCAAACCTAACCAATTAGTAAAATTCTTGCTCACTTGAATTTTATATTGAGCAGGAATTTCACTATGTAATTGGTTAGGTTTAGTTAGGATAAATTGGACACTAATTGTTTATGCAACACCTAAAAATTTCGAATGAGCAATACTTTTTTTATCCAGTATCTGTTTAATTTTAGATACGGTTCTATGTATTTGTTCTATTTATAGAATGTTGCTCGCTGAAGCTAAACTAATGTGATGATATTATATTATTTGCGCTATCATCATCATCATTATTATACCCGTACGATAGGATCGGGTATAATAAAATTACTCCTCCGTTTGTAACACCTCGAAATAAGCGAGCTAGATATACCTTCAAAGGTATGGATCGGATCAGAAAAAAATTCTAAGACTTTTGAGCCATGTCCGTCCGTCCGTCCGTCCGTCACCACGCTAACTCAAAAACTAAGAAAGCTAGAATCTTGAAATTTACACAAAATATTTTGGGAGTAATTTGTAGGTTCCCTATTTTTTTTGGTTGAGTTTGGACCAAGCCTTAGGGTAGCTCGCGAACACCTAACTTTTAGATCCCCACATTTTTTTTGCAATAGAGCTATGAAATTTTAACTACTGATAGATCTCACAAAAATATTAATTTTATTTTCAATAACTTTTTTTTGTAGCCCCACCCGTTACGGAGCTACAGCTCCCCAAAGGTTCAAAAAAGCTCTATATTTAAATTGTTATAGCACAAGTTGTATAAGGTATATCTTCATTTTGAAAACGCCAAACGATTACTACTTTTATTAGCTTTAAAAGTGTATATACAATAAATATATATTTGTGGCATACGGTGTCTTAATTTACCGTTATGCGAAACTAAAATTTTGCAAAATCCTTTAACCCTTCTATCTTCTAAACGGTTTAAGTTGGAAACTTAAAAATTTGACAGAAGTTAGATCTTCCAAAATAAGTATGAGTCATTTCAGAAATGTTTTTTGTATCACCCCCCGTTTAGGAGCTGTAAGGAGTCAAAAACTGAAAATTTCCTATTTTTAAACACCTGTAACTTGAACACCTGTTAGAATTTTTTTGAAGTAATACACAAAAATTAAAGCTTCAACATCATACTCTTATTTCTGTTAACAACTTTTTTTAATAATATAGGGTTACTTTATAATTGACGAACGTGTTACTTGATTTTTTCAAATTTTCTAACAAATTTCTTTAAAACGAATTTTTTCCATTTTGTTTTACTCGATAATTTGAAATTGTTGAGGATATAATGCGTAGTACAAAAAAATGTAAATAAATAAACAACATAACGGTTGCTTGAAGAATATTTATTTATATGATATTGATATATATACATACTTATATAATATCATGTTTATTTACATATCGTATATGTCACTAGTGAATGAATGATAAGAGTATATATGTATATTATATAGCATTTATATACATTTACCGCTTAGTATTAAATGGTACTATAGAATATTTGAAAAAGTTTTGGATTGATAACCGTTATGTGAAAGGTTAGAATCTGCTTTCGAAGAATGTACATATAAACATATAGTTTGAATATATGTACAACCCATAGTTCTAGAAATTATAAAATTCACCCAAATTATTTTAAAATACTAAAATATTAAAAAAATAATATTGTGAGCAGAGTGGCTGTGAACATACTAACGGTTCGTACGGGTATCTAAGAGTTGACAAAGTCAACTGTATTCTTCCTCGTTTTATATTAATTCTTCTTTCTTTTTAGTACTTGCTTTTTATTGGTTCGTAAATCGTATATTATTTATACTGAATGTAAATATGTATTTGTGTTTGCCTCCCGCATATATATATATATGATTTAGTATTAATATAAATATTTGTCCAGAAAAATGATGTGTAACAAACGCATTCAATTTAAAGTGTTGTGTTGGATGTGTTCTATTATAGAAAAAAAATAAAATATACATAGCTATAATGTATACAGTGTATAGATACAATTGCTAATTGGAAATATTTTATTTTTTAAAACTATGATACATTACAAAAGGATAAAAGGGAAAGAAAAAAATAATAAAAAACCAAAAAAAAATTATTTTTCATTCATTAATTTTTTCGAATTGATTTTTTTTTTTAATTAATTTTATTTGACATACATACATACCCGCATATATGCATAAAATACAAACAAAATGTTTTTAATAATTTTAAAATGTCATTTTATAGATTTAAATAAAGAAAGCCAAAAAAATATTTTATTATAGGAAGCAGAAATATCTTTAATTTGTTTCGATTTTTTTGTTTTGTTAAAAAAAATTTAATTTTTTAATTTTTTTGATTATTTCAAAAAATAATCATTTTTTAAAATTTCTTCCAAAGCCACCATAAAATTTCATCTTTAACACATCTTTTGATGTATTCAAATTTAAAATATTTAAAAGTTTTAATTAAAAAATTACTTTTTAAAAAAAATAACTCAATTTATTTTCTCACCGTTCTCCTTAACAAAACTTAAATGAGATGGGTTTTTGATATCGTATGGGCAGAACGTTCACTATGTAGCTCTGTATTTTAATCTAGATTTGCTCGATTTTCGAGCAGCGGGCAAATATACTAGTAATATTTAAAAAGATACAAATACAAAATATAGTTTCCTATGTTTCTTCTTAGAGTTTTACCAAACTTTTCTATTCAGAGTTTTTACAATGGGTAGAAAATCATGCCTCGAAGATTTTCGAAGAAAAAATAAATGATACATTATAATAATTAGTTTTATATTTAATGTATAATTAACTAATTGTTCTTTGTTTGATGAATTATTCAATTGATTTTAATGAGTCGGATAAAAATTCGCCGAAAACTTGAAATTCGTCAAATATTAGCAAAAAAAAAAAATTATGCGCATAATTTGTTTTAAAACCAAATATTATAATTTTGGCAAAAAACTAAAAAAAAAATTGAATCAACTAACTCAGTCTTTGAATCAATTAAAAAAAGCTTTGTGCGTGATTCATTCTATCTATATGCAACTAAAACTGCAAATAATGGAAACAATATATGATAAGTATACTTTTCAATTTGTAGGAAATTTATTAGGCAAATAAAAAATTTTTTTTTTTAAAGACACTTTACAACTCCTTTGGTTAATTTTTCTGAGTAATTGAAAACTTTATACTCTTAATATGAATGACAATTTATTTGTTTTCTTTTCTATTTATTAAAAAAAATTTTTCACAATATTCAATAAAAGATTTTTTTATAAATTTTTATTTTTATACAATAATTTAAACACGATCTCAAGGAAGTTCAAAGGTTTTGATTACTTTTACTTAAAATTTCTGAAAAACTTTTTTATTTTTTAATACTAATGGTAATTTTTTTTTAATTTTTTATTCAAGAGAGAGAAAAAATAATTTTTCCCTCAAATATTTTCTTATTTTTTCAATCATGATTTTAAGATTTAATTAAATAAATCAACAAGATCGGAATGTTTCGATAAAAATTGAATGAAATGTTGATTTGAACTTGTAGTAAGTCACTTTATATATAGGAAATGAAACACTGTATAACAACCACAATATAATTCTTTTATTTTTTCTTTTTTTTTTCTTTAGTAAAAAAAAATTGCTGAAATGGTGGTAAAAAATAGGTATTGCATAATATTATTTTCAAGTTACATTTTTAGCTTTTCTTTTCATTTAAAAAAGAAAAATGAATAAAGAAAAACAAAAAAAAGAATAAATTAAATAATGAAAAGTTAAAAGAAACAAAATAACCAAAAAAAAAAAAGTGGAAGATTTATTTGAATCCTTTGAAGAAAATTTTTGATTGAAATGAAAACAGAAATTGTTTTAGTAGAAATAAGAATTTCTGTCTTTAGTTTTAATTCATATGATTTTAAAACTGATTCTGATGTACTAATTTTTAAAAATAAATTCTAATAGAGAATTTGCAAAAAACTAAAGGCTTATCTTATTTTTATCCAGTAAGATTGATTAGTGGCAACAATATGAATACCACACTGTGGTAAAACTAGCAAACCGTCAGTTAATTTAATTTAACACTAAAAACAAATCAATAGAAAATCTGCGCTATATGTTTAAAACTCAAGTAGAATCCAATCCCTAAGGTGTAAAAAAAAAAAAAAAAAATTCAACAGTTCAGTAAATAAAAATATCTGATGCAGAATTTAGAACAAAGAACACTGGCTAAGAGACTACCCTAAAACAACTATAGTCGACATAATAATATGTAATACGGAATGTATATATAGTCAGATTTCATATGAAAGAATATCTTTTTTGGTCCCGAGGGGATAAAAGAAAAAAAAAAATAATTATAACATATCAGAAAATAAAATCTTGGGACATATTACTCAAAAATCATAACAATTTATTCATCCTATTGTTCTAAGATTTATAAATTAGATTTATTCAATATAAATACATATATTGTTTCTTGTTTTAATTGAGATTTATTTCGATTCAAAAAATACATATATAATATGTAGATATTCTTTATGTATATTTAACATTGAAAAGCTAAGATTGTTTGTCTATCATTCATTCCATCCATTCACACAAAGGTGAATATTTTCAATCTTTAATAAATATTTCTTTGAATCAAATGTTTATAATATAATTTTTATTATTTTTAATCTTTTACAATAATAAATATAATACAAAATTACAATAACGAATGTACCTATATAAAACAATGCACAATTTTTCTACCATATATAGAAACTACAGATTTATTAAATTCAATTACATATTCCAATTTTTTGTCCTTAGTCCGATAATAATTCCATATGTTGATATAAATGAACAAATAAACATAGTTTGTGAATTGTAATTCGAATAAAATAAAGTGAATACAATGCGATAATTAATTGTCCATTCAATTCTTTTATTTCATCATGGTGATTAACAATCAAAAGATTATTAGAGGAATTTCTATCCTTTGAATATAAAAAAAATTCTACATGCAGTAAAATCCACATTAAAAATAGATGGTAGTTAGAGCATTATTTAATGTTTGATGAACTAATTTATAAACTCTGAAATAAAAAGATTGCATAACCTCTAGAACTTTGGGAATATTTAACACTTTTGATTCAATAAATTTGGAAGAAACACTAGAAGTTAAATTTTAAGGAAGAAGCAAAATTTTATCCAATACCATCATAAGATGCTTGTTGATCAAACTAATGAAAAAGTTAAAAATTTTGTAAGGTAAGAATATTGCGAAAAGATATAGACCATATTCATTTGTAGAACATAATATATACCTAAATTTTCATATATACGTTTGTTTCTTATATTCCATGCTACACAGCATAAAGTATAAATGTATAATGTATGGAAAGTACATACCATAATATGTCAATTTCAAATATAATGAATAAACACCATCTAATTTAGAAAAACTAACTAGAATGTTTCTGTTTATATAGGTAATCTAATCTATACACTATATAACTTCAGAAGATCCAAAAGTTGTATTAATACATAATATCAATCAATAACTGAATAGATAAGTTTAGAAAAGAAAAAATGACAGAATTCATGAAAGAGGAAAAACACTACATAATAGTTTTCAAATTATATTTTATAACTGATCAAAGCAGATTACGATTGATTACAACTGTACACAACCAATAAACAATATTTTAAGTACGAACACCGTAACAATAAGATCCACTATAAGAGGACTCCTCTCACTAAGAGCCTTGATTAAGGAATCTTGGATAAACCACGAGCCACGAACCTTGATTAAGGGATCTTGGATGTGCATTTACTATAAGATTTTAAGGGCGGAACTGATGAATAGAACATAATGATTTATGCCTAATTAGCTGCGACGCCAACTCAAACAATACGGAGTAGGAAAGCGTCAAAGTGAAAATACTCCACCTCTTTTCGAATATATTATGTAAAACTAGTATACTGATTCTTCAAAAAGCCAAAGATCCAACCTTTATTTTATCAAGTGTCGTAGAGAAGTTATAGATATAAGTTTAGCTAGTCACAATAGGAGTAGATATATTCTACAACATGCAATAGTGTTGAAAACGATCTCTTTTTAAAACCACCGTCCTATCGTTTGATACTTTAGAAGCATTAACTGCCTCAATGGGCCACTTGTGTTTTTAAAATAACGGTAAATCTTCTTGTAAACTTAACAGCATAATTTAAATGAATAAGTTATTTTGTTAGAAGATACTAAGACAATAATATAAGATAGGATACTAACATAATCATAAAACAATGGATACTTGACAGATATACCGAAGATTGGAGAGAATAAGCTCTGGCAGCCCTAAAATATTAAAAACTTTAGAATTAGAAACTTTAGAAAAAAGTTTAGAATTAGCTCAGGAATGCAGTTTTGCATTAGAGAAAGGATCCGATAGCAGATTATATTTACTTTAAAAAATATACGACTGTAACTGCATGCATAAAACTTTATTGCAACCAGAAATTCAGATTTGAAAGAGTATATGATGAAATATCTTTCTTCTTTTCTAAATCGAGATGAGAAAGAGATAAATTTTCCTTAATATATTTAGATATTACAATGAAAGGAGAATAATTTATACTTATTATATAGAAAAGGCATTAAAAATTAATGTGATTTTTAGATGCTATAATGAATATATATGAATATATTTGGAATAAAGGGATTTTACAAGGAGCTTTATAATATAAAGAACGGACATAATATGTTTTTTATATTCTATAAACACGATATAAAATATATTGAAAGAGAAAATAATACAGACAGAGTAGAAGAAATAAATTATTCTCAAGATAAAATATTACAACCCTTTATTTCTTTTTATTATTATGAATTTTCATAAATATTTTGTTTTGGCACCATGAATTTGTATTATAATTAAAACAACTTCTTTTTAATTTAAATATTCAATCAATCATTATATGAATTTTAAATTTAATATAAAATTTATTAATTTTTTTAAATCAAAAAAATAAAATTAAAATATTTTTCATTTCTATTTTTCTTAAAACATTAAGTTTGGTTTTATGGAAAAATTTTTTTCCATCTATAGTTCTATTACCTGAAAGAAGATGTCGTGTGAAATTTTATTTATTCATCAGCTTAGGGAAAAGTTAAAGAATTTTAAATTTTAGAGTTGTTTAGGCAATTCAATACTACATGCCTACTGAAGAGTTCAGTAGTGCTGGAGAACAAAACAACTGCTATATTTTATATTTAAAATAGCCTCACTCTGCGCGCGCACTTTTTTGATGAATTCAGAATTAATTTGTTTTTCCACAAAAATTTCCTTATTGGTTTACTAATTTTACTTACGATATAATTGAACTGATATATTCTTCTATTTTTCTTATAATAATATCTAAAACAAGAGATTATTTTGATTTTTGATCTTTAAGGTTAACTTTTTCGTTGGGTCGATAAATTTTTACACTTATTTTTTTAGTAAAGATTTTCTGTCTCTTATGATTTTTTGTTTCAGAAAATTTTTGAGTACAAAAAAATAAAAAAATGTTTACTGTTCTTGTTTATTAAATTTTTTTTCAAATAAAATATGTATATTAAAAATTTATTAAAGGCTATATTAGTTATTTTCACTACAAAAATTCAATTGTCTAAGCTTAATTAAGTTCCCAGATTTGACAGCCATCTGAACCTTTTGCGTTAGAGCAACAAAACTTCATAGAAATTCTTGCCAGAAAACTCAATCTTCTTTTACATAATTTCAGATGTCTGATTTAATTAAAGCAAAGAATTTAAGTTACACACTTACCCCAAAGAATTTCTACACAGTTTCATTGGGTGGCTTTCAAAGCTTTCCACTTACACTCGTTAAAAAAAGATAAAAAATTGGATTCTTTATAATTTTGAAGCTTCTAAAACTAAATATTTGATAAATTGCAGTATTCGTGAACCCATTAAAATTATGAAAGATATTATTATAAATTGAAGATTTACTTGTTAGATAGAAATTATTAGATGACATCAGATTAAAATGCTGACTACAACATGTCTTTATAATTAAATTTTTTTTTTTTTTTTTTTGCTATTTTTAATTTGTGTGACAAATTTTGCAAATTACTATTATTGTTATAAATATCTTACAAAACGCATTCATTGGAAACACGGCTAAAAAAAAATTTTTGACTTAATTGCGTTAGATATGAAAATTTTATAATGGTTTTATGTTAAAAACACAATTGTCATTTTGTTTTTATTTAAATTTTTTTCGTTTGATTGTTTATTTATTTGTTGTATTGAAAATTATTGTACACATAAACATTTTTAATATTCAATTAGAATAAATACGAGGTCAGTCAATGTCACAGTCAATGTCAATTTGGAGTTTTTTTTCTCGCGGTTTAATTATGAATTTTATACTATTTAGTTTGAATTTATTATGAACTAATTACTAATTATATATGAATTTACATTATAATGAAAAAATATGTTATTTGAATTGTTTTTTTTTATTCTTTTTTAACTTTTGTTGCTGTGAAAGTTATGTCAACTAAGTCGCATTTGTTTTTTAATTACTTTAACTGTTAACAGTTTTTTTTTTTTTTTTTGGTTGCTAATTATAAAAGGGTTGTTGTAACAAAATGGAAAAAGATGAGAAAGAAACTTCAGACAATTCTATTGCATTATATTTTTTTATTAGAATTTTATATATTTTTGCTATAACACATTATTTGTTTTTAATTGAATGTAAAAGATGATAAAATTAAATTAGTACAATATATTTTTTAAACAGAATAGCGGCCATTTTTTTTCAGATTCTCTTTAAATTTGACATTTGTTTTCAGTATTGTTTGGCAAATAACCATGGAAAGATACACAGTTGCATAGCGTATAGAAATTCTTAAAATTTATTGTAAAAATAATGAATCTGTTCGGGCTATGTTTTATGGAAAAATCATATTCAGTGATTAAATTCATTTCTGTTCAAATGGCTACGTAAATAAGCACAACTGTTACATTTGGAGTGAAGAAAACCCACATGCTCTTTATGAAACATCTTTACAGCCACAAAAATTAACAGTTGGATAAAAAATGGAATAGTTACAGTCAATGGAGAACTCTAGAGAAACATGATTACTGATTTTTTGTGGTATGAATTAGATGATTTCAACTTGAACGATTATATGTGGTTTTAATAAAATGGTGTGACATACATACATCTCATTTTGTGATACAGTCACTTTATTGAGAGAAAAACTTACCGAGAAAAGTTTATTGAGACAAAAGTTACGATAGTGTATTCTCCAGAAATGCCAAGATCATTCGATGTAACTCCATTGGGCTTTTTTCTTTCAAGATATATTAAATTACTTTAACAAATTCCAGAAGTGTTCATTCACGGGAAATCATTTTTTCAATAACAAATGTCATGAACCAATTTCTAAAATAAATAAAAAATTATATGATCTTATACCGTTTTGATTTTATTTTCAATTAAAAATATATATAACTCTTATATTGATCACCCTTTAGATATATCTGTGAGCTATAAGTTTTAAATTTAAATTAGTTTTAATCATTTGATACCTATCTTGTTTGTATGAAGATTTGAAAAAAACGTATTGATCACTTAAATAAAAAACATTTAAAATTTATCAATTTTAAATTAAATATACTTGTAAATTATTTTTATGTATAAAAATAATATTTTTGTTTTAAAATTTATATCAAAAACTATGTATGCCCCATCTTTTGCTATTTTATCTAAATATTTTTATACAGATCACAGATCCTGACCCACATAAATACATATATGGGTTATGTTGTTGTTGTTTTTACGTGTTATAAATCAAACCTTCATTCTGAATCGAATGAAAAAAAAACATAGCTATTAATAATTCTGTGTTTACAATTTGAACTAAATGACTAATGGTAACCGAAGTTTTAAAAAATAATTTTATTGAAAGCTTTTAAGAGATCATTACAGTAGCAAGAAGAATACTGAAAATTACCGAAGGTATAAAAGAATTAGCAAAACTGAATTAATCCTTAAAATAACAAAATTTGTGTATCATGTGATTAGATTCTAAAGTAATAAAAAGTCAGTAATGTAAAAATAATCAGTGATGTAAAAATCTAGATTTCTTTGATTTAATAATATGCTCTTATATATAGCATATCTTTTCTGGAACCGGAAAAAGATCTATACTAGAAGCTATTCTGTTAAATAGTTTATTTAAAGCTCTATTTAAAATTTTCATATTTTAAATTGAAAAAAACTACTAAAATTTATGAACTGTAATATTATAACATGATCAAAGTATTGTGTACATATATACATATAATAAAAGTTTAGGTGATTGCTTGTTCTCTCTTTTAAATTCAGTTTTTAAAATACAAAAAAAAAAAAAAAATTATGTTTTAGATATTTTTTATGATATAAAAAAAAGGCGAATAAAATAAAAACAACTAAAAAACTACTAAACACACCTTTTAAATTTTTTAGTTCCACCGAAAGTTAAAAAAAAAAAATAAATAAAAACTTTATTTTAGTCTAAACTTAGCCTAAAATTAACTTTAAAAGAAAATTAAAATACTCCTTAGATTTATAACCTATATATTTAAGAAGAAATGTCGAATGTTATCGTGATTTGAATTTTTGGTTAGGAGTGCCTTAAATATTTTTAATATTTATTTAACTGCAACTAGTTAAGAAATTAAAAAGAAAAAAAATATAAAATCAATTGCTGGGATAGGTTTTCTTTATTATTTTTGTGATGTTTAAAGTTATATTAAAAATCAATAAAAAACTGTGTTTCTAAATCAAATGATTATTTTTTAATTCAAATTATTTTTCAAAATAAAAAAAAAAACGGTATACTCGTATAACTGATAATATATTTATTATTTTAAACCTCATCGCATACCTTTCTTAAAGATCTTTTTTTTACTTAAATTTAAAAATATAGAAATTTTTGCAAGATTTTGTATTTTTCAAGCAATGGTGAACGAACACCAGCATTTTGATTAAGCGGGCTCGGGTTCATACCCCTGCTGGTTTAAATAGATTAATAAAAAGTAATGTAGATAATTAGTTGATACATAATATAATTAAATCAAAATGTAATTATATTAAGTGAAAGTATACATGTATATACATACATACATAATTTGATGTTTATAGTGTATATGTATATTACAACACTATATAAGTGTATATAGCATATATTTAATAATTCATATAAAAATCGTAATATGTAATAAAATAAAAAACAAAATAATTCTTGTATAAGATAATAGATGGCGCACGGACAAAAATTTTTTATTTGCGTTTAATAGTATTGTATAACAGTTATAGCCAAGTAATTAACTATTTAGTGAAACTATACTGATTCTGAAAACTGAAGCTTAATCATATTATAAATAATATATGACTTAGTGGATACCCTATTCTTTGTATGTCTCTTAAAATTTGCGCAGATGACAATTGCAATTTTTGTCATTAGATTTAAATAATAATTAATTATTGAAAAAAAAAACTTTAAAATTGAAACAGGAAAAAAATTATAAAAAATAACTTATGAACTATTTTTTAAGTATTATTGTAAAAAACAATACTGAACTATTTTTTAAGTATTGTAAAAAACACAAATTACAAACGAATTTTCATGACAAATTACGTAAAATTACAGATTAAAAATCATTTAATGATTTCCCAAAAATTAATGATGTCATTTAAATATTCCATTTGCGTTTAGTTGTTTTACATTCCCCGCCCGTTAGATTCAACAATTTAATTGAAAAATTTAATACCAATACCCATATAGCTCTAAAATTAAATGCGCTAACGAGGTAATAGAAGGAAATTTAAATGATTTAAAATGATGGTTGAATATTCATTTAATATGAAATGATTATTGTGTTTTAAAAGAAAAATCAAATTTTTAAAGCATATTTTATAATAAATTTGGAATTTCTATTTTTGTTTATAAAGGAAAATATTTTTTTTAATACATTAAGTCAAATTTTTCCCACTATGCTATGAATCCCCTACTAGCCTTTGGTACAGTAAAAATACAGAATTATATTTTTAACATTGTCTTTTCATGTCCGAGGATAGTCCGAGAAAAAACTTTTATAAGAACAATCATAGTCACCAGCATTAAAGAGATTTTTATAAGGATTTTAATGCGAATTAAAAAAAAATCAATCTGTGAAAATACTTTTTAGTAATTTTCCGTGCTAGCAGTAGTGTAAACACAGGAAGGCTTTAAAAACTTATTTTTTGAATTCTTTTATTTTATTAATTATTATAAAATTTAAAATTTAAGGAAATCTGTTGTAATTTTGTGCAAAAAACAAAACAAAAAAATTTTAAAATGATAATCTAACAACATTTTTCCAGATTACAAATCAACATCGATATATTTTTCATTACCCAAGTAAAAACATAACAGTAAATAAAATTGACTATGATAAATTACGCCATTTTGACTTCTTCAAATTATTGCATAAAAAAAAGTGGAAAATTGTAACAGTAGCTAAGTGGAGTTTCATGTTTAAATATTACAAAAATTTTGTAAAAAAAAATTAAAAAATGTGTTGTATTTATTTTGTTATTTGCTGTTTTTTCTTTGTTGTTAAAAAGTGATTTCTATTGTTTAAATTTTTTTTTTAAACAAAATAAAATAAAAATAGAATTGATGAAAATGTTGATCCAAATAAATCTTTTAATAACTTTTCATTTTGAAGCGAAAACTCTGTCTGTCTGCCTGTCAAATCATTTACTTCAAAAAAAAAAATAGTTTTAACCTTATTTTATTTCTTTCATCTTGGGGTCGATAATATGTACAATATGTAATATAAGCCCATAATATGTACAAAATTAGGAAAACAACAATAAAAATTGCACCAGGATATAAAGCAGTAGTTCTTAAGACCAGTATAAAAAAAATTTGTTATAAATTCTACGATACTATCAACTACGAAATTATAAAAAGATTATAAAACTTCTATTTTTAATTTTTCTATAATTTTTTTTTTGTTAATTTTCTATTATCAGAGCAATATCGTTTGTTTTGTTTTTTTTTTAAGTTAGGTAATTTAGAAACAAAAACTCTGATAATAGTTAAATTTTAAAATAACTTAAATAAAAAAAAAAGTTTTAGGTACTTAATTTTTTTTAGTTTTCCGTCCATTCATATTTAAAAATCTAGAAAATTATTAAATGTCTTGATTTTTTTCTGGTTTTTGAGATTTTACTAATCACTTAAAAAATGAACTTTTCATATTTAGCAAGTGAAGTAATATTTTTCATAAGTTCTTTAATTATAAACCGCCACTTATCAGAAACATGAGTTTGAAAAGTATAAAAATGAACGCAATACTTGCGTCACCTCGTGCGTCATTTTTGAGTAGCATGATGACCAAATATGTAAACGTCACTTTGTTTTGTTTACCTGTCAAACTAAATTTTTTGGTTTTGTTCACATAGGCCCATTAAAATATTTATATTTATTTTCGAAAATAAAGTTTATTAAAATTAAATTATAATTCAGAGGTGCGCATTCGAAAACCAAGAGGCGTATGGTTTGTTTGAATTTGACTCCGACAGACTAAGAAACTGGGCTCTCGAAATTTTTAGAAACGTTGGGTAGAATGTGACTGAAAATATTTGATTTGTTTTAACTGAACAACTTACAAAGAACTAACTGCTTTCGCAAACCAATTCCATAGAACCAAATTTTCAAAATTCTAATTCAAAAATATCTGGAAACAGATTGTTTTTTACTTTCATGTAAATTTTGGAATTAAAAAGAAAATTTTTTTTTTGTTACTTATAAAGATACTTAGAGCTCATGGTAAACTTATGGTATTTAGGGTCATGATAGTTATTTTTTTTTTCAATGTAATTTAAAATGAGAGTTACAACAATTCATGAGAAACATATCAAGGATAACATTAGGAAGTTAACAATTATTAAGTTAACAGTTATTTAACAATTCATATATCAAGTATTGTGGAATAATTCTAGTGAATTTTATGTTTCATTACCTAGCGAATCAGAGGGGCGAGAAATTATGGCAGATTTTTAAAATATTTGGAATTTCCCTAATTGTATTGGAGCAATAGATAGGAATCATAAATACCACCAAAATCCGGTTCTCCCTATTACAAATATAAATGGACCATAATATAGTATTTATTTGCTACCCATGTGTGGTATGTTAAATACACATTTACAAAATGATGGCATATTTTTATGTTTTTCTAATGGCAAATAATTAATAAGTAAGAAATTAGTTTCGTCTAAAGATTGATTGTTACTAAACACTGATAATTCATTTCCATTTTACTTTGTTTTACAGCTTTTGCACTGAAAACCTTTTTAAACACTCCCTATTCTGGTCATATATTAAATCCAAAATAAGATAATATATTAAGAAGAATTAAAGCCAAATTGAGAATTTCCAGCAGAAGAACAGATATGGTCGGTCAACCTGGATGGTTCTAGAGTGAAAAATAATATTGTAAAAATAATTTTACATTATTCGTAAGGACGGCAGTGCATTTTTAAAGTTTTAGAAGAAACCTAGATAATAATTGTTACTAAAGAATCGTTTTTCAAAGCTATATAATCAAATTCAATTTTTTAATTCAAAAATAAAATTCACAGATATAAAATTCTAGTGGTTTTACGGACATTTTCAACAAGCTTTATTACAGAAGTTTTCTGTGAACTTTTATATATTATAAAACTAGCAATAAGAAAAAACTAAAACATCATATAAATATTGCCGGATTCAATCAATTATTGCTAGAGTAAACTTTTTAAATTTGAAAAAAATAAATAAACAATAAAACAAAAATAAAAAACTTGTTCTGACTAACAGATCTGTTGTGTGAAGAACATATACATTGAATTTCTTTTTATAATCACTATTCGTTTTCACATTTGTAAAAAAAAACAACTTATAGTTTCAGGAGGTACACAAAATAAAAATTCTATCCCCGGCAGGCTCAAATAGCTGTGGACTACATACTGCAAGATGACGATGCACCTAATAAAAGAAAAAAATTAAAAAGCACATACATAACCTCAATTTTTAATAATGCCGGTAACGATGGGAAAAAAATTTCTAAACATCAAAGCAAAGGATAACGACAAACCATTAAAGATGCACAACAAGTTCGTTATAAATAAGTTACTTGAAGGTATATACCCAAAGTTCACAGTTTCATGGGACAGATCTGGCAACATAGTATTGGAAATTGCAAAAAACCCCAGAAATATTCCTTATCATCCAATACTTGCCCTGCATATATATACCAAAGAAAGAGTTTTTAAAAATTAAAACTGATTTACGAATTTACAAACGAGAAGCTTACATTCATTATAAAAACAGCACATATTCCATAAAGCTAGACTTTTGCTTAGCTGTTTCAAACATAAAATACTCCGAAAAATATTCAACCAAAAATTATCAACAACACTGAATTCAACAATCACTCAAATGCCAATTCAAGTATAATGCCGATAATCAATATCAGCAAATACAAGAACTGATGGCCAAAAACCAATTATACTCAACTCAAACATCGCAAATTTATCAACACCATTAGAAGAAGAAAATAACACCAATGAGATAAGTAGTAACGAAATATTATTTTTTAACAATAATGTTAAAAACACTCAAAATAACTTAATTGATATTTTAACTAATAATTCAAATACGATTAATAATAACTTTAAAACTAAGCAAAACAACAACTAATGTCGAAAATAATTTGTCACTTAATAATAACAGCTATATGAGTAGTTGTGGATGAAAAGATTCTGGGAAATGTGTCTCTTACAATATAATTATTATTGATTTGTACTTTTTAATAAGTATGTGATTCTATAAATATTCTTTATTCGATAAATAACCTTGCATATTCCAATGTAATAGGCTAGATTTTCTTTTGATATTATTAAGATTATTTTCTGTCAGTAAAAATTTTAGGAGTTGTCTAGGCAAATCAATACTACATGCCGCCTACCGATGAGTTTAGTAGTGTTGATGAATGAAAACATTTCCTAATTTTTATTTTTTACTTTATGTAGATACACCGAGAGAAAAGATTGCTGATTTTATGAAAATTTTGCTCGGTTTATGAAATTTTGGAACCTGATTTTGAACCTACAATATAATTTTCTTATTTATAAGAAAAATGCGTTCATAAATTCCAATTTTTTTACATTATGAAGCTTTTGCATAGATTAAGAATTTGTTGCTTCATAAATTATGAACAAAATGGATAAAATAAAAACATATACAGACATGAATTATGAGCTAATTTTCTCAAGTTAAGTCATGTTTCACTTGATTAAAGCAATATTCTTAATGGAAAAGATAAATACAAGAAATGCTCTTCACAAATTATGTGTCCTAATAGCATAAAAATAGCAATAAAAAAAGAGTCTACCCAGATAATTTTGTATGAACACTACTTGTTGCTATGTAATCTTACCCTAAGTGCTCAATTTTTTGAATATTTATTTTAAAGTACAATGGTTCAAGTTTCAAATATTTTCAGAATTAATATTACTAATTGAGATGAGTATTTGAAGATTAGTAGTCTATAAGTGAAATTGAAAATTTCAAATATTATCAAAATCATTTTAAAATCTAATTGGTTAGATAATTTTATTTCAGATTGTTTAAAACATGAATATTATATTGTGTTATCATACAGCTAAATCATAAAAGTTGTATAATAAATAATTTAAATGTTATCTTGTTACGAATACATATTATATTTTTCTTATAAATTAAAACTAGATTTTATATTCGTGACTTCAAAATAAATATTATTACATTCCAACACGCCTTAGCCTTTAAATTATTTGATTGAAAACTGCATTCACCTGCAATAATTTAATTTTTTGTTACATATATTGTTAATACATACAAATATATTTCACTTTTTCACTTCAAAATTTTAATTAAGAAAATATTGAATTATCTAAAATTTGTATACTGTTTTTATATTTTTAATAATTATAAAGCTTATTTCAATGTAAAACAAAATATAACAAATTTTAATTAAATTGAATAAGTCCTTGTATAATTTGAACAACTCAGTTTCAAGCCATTGACGGTGTACTTAAAAATAATACTCTTTCAGTGTATGTATCACCTGGTAAATAAAAGTATTTTTAATTACCTAGTTGTAAGATAAATGTTTTTAAAGGGTTAATTGATGATTTTTTTTTTATTCATAACTCAGGGTGGTGGGGTGGACCTTTTGTGTTTTATATATAACAAAAAATACTATTTGAACTGAGGAAGGAGTGAAAACATGTTTAGTGAAAGAAGTATTTTTTGGACGAAAATGTTTAATTTTTTTCGAATTTTTCTATGTTATACATATAAAAAACGACCATCTTCATAAGGAATATAGGGTTATGAACTAATTTGGAGAATCAAGAGTTCACCAAAATGTGAGACCTAAACTCTATCTTGGGTCGAATATTTATAGATATTAAGTATTTCCCGGTGTAAAATACACTTTACATCGGACTCAAAAATCTTGAAACATTTTACGTCACTTTTACAAGCATTACATTATTATTCCATACCAAGATTTTACTAATTTTGAATTGGCTAAAACTTTTCAGGCTATTAAGTTGAAGCAAATTGTTCCCCTAAAAACTAAGAGAAAAATAAAAGGAACTTATTTTCCTTAAGAATTAGTGCGTTTTGGCAGAGTTTTCAGAGAATTGAAGTCGACTCGATTTACTTTGCTCTAATCAATAATTTTATTCAGATCGTGATTGATTATATATCCTTTTTAATGATTTTGCGACTCGACTGGTCATAATATTTGCTTGAGAAGCATTTGAATTTCTCTGAAAAATTACTGAAAAGTACGTAAAAGTACGTAGCTTTTAATATTTTTTAATTTTCACCTTTGATAGCCAAACATATATTTTTTATCATGAAACAAACATATATATGCTTTTTTCCAACTTAGTACAAACCCTAAAATTAACTATTAATCACTTTTTATTTTATTTTTAGAATAATGAAATCGGTTTAAATATACGTACATATAAGTCAAGTCAATCATCAGCAGACAGCATTTTAATTTGTAATTATATCGTATCTAAATATTAAATAAATTAAAATTTAATAGTATGTTTTGAAAAGCTGTTAACTTTGATTACAGTTATTATATAAATTACTTGCATATATTAATTAGACGTTTAGCCTTAAAATTATATAAACCAATAAAGTTATTTATAACAAAAAAAAAAAATAAATAAATAAATAAATACAAAATAAGAACTATATCATGAAATATATTAAGCTGTGATCAATTTCATTAAATTGACCGTGAATTAATATAATGTATATTACAATATTATTTTCTATTATATTTAGGTTGAAAATATTCTAAACTATGCATCCGTACACGCATGCAGCACCTTTTATTATCAATAAAATAATAAAAGAGTTCAAATTTTGTTTTTCTTAAATTGGATCAAAAATCAATAGTGAAATTGTAAATTTTAATTTTAGATTTACTTTCCAAATGATTTAAAAGTTAAATTTAAATTAATAATCATATCATTATATTATATAACACGCTTTGTATATATTATGTACATATAAAACAAATCAATGCGTTAAACATTTTTTGATACAGTTTGCGTGTGTTGTGTGTGATACATCGTCGCGTGTGTTTTTTTTGATTTTTTGTAAAACACTAACAAAAAAAAAAATTCCGCCTTACTAAATAAAACAAATAATATTTTATTAGTGGCGACACCACCTTCAATAATTAATATTTTAAGCTGATTTAGATATTAAAGTTTTTATGAGCCTTAAGAAGTGAAAGCATTGCACATAACAAAATTAAACCTTTCATTTTTAATTATGGTATTTTGAGTTTGACTTAAAATCAATTTATGAATTTTATAACATTTTTAATACTGTCTAATGAAATGATATTGAAAAATTCAATTTATGTAAAACTCTTTATATAGGTCAGTATGTTGTCATTTTTAAAATTATGCAAATTGTAATAAAAACAATTCATTTTAAAGAATTAAGGTTAACTTTATTTAGAACATCCCAATTTTAAAATTTGATTTTTTTATTTTTAATAATTTTTTTTAATAGTAAACTCTTCAAAAAACCTTTTTTTTAACCAGATATTTTATTACTTTGTAATATCGAGGTTAAAATGGACAAAAATAATAATTATATGGTTGCCAACATTTATTTCCCTTTTTATTTTCTGTATTATAGAATAGAGATTGCACTGTTTATTATAGAAACTGACATCGATCTTTACAAATAAAACTGTTTCAATGAAATATCAATCTAGTTCACTATATTTGGTTATTAATGAACGTATAAAAAATCTACGACACTCACATTACATTTTTATACAGGATAAACACAGCTTAAGTAAAATGAAAGATGCAAGGTGTTTGATGCTATAAATATACGAAGGCGCTACAAATATCTGAAAGAAGTTTGTTTAGTAATTGTGCTGGCTTAACAATTTCTATAACGTAAAAAATATGTGATTTTGAAACGAATATCATCGGCTGAGTTCTATTTTTCTCCATTCGCCATTTTTATAATATTTTAATAACTATATACTCAAGGTATTTACAGTTGAAAACTTAGGAAGGAAATTAAAATTTCTTAAACATCTCATTTTTGCTCTTGCTATATATCACCATGGGTATGTAACAAAGTGATTCACTCTTTGCACATGGAGGAAAAAAAATTTAACATGAAGCAAATCAAAATTTAAAATTGTTTGTAGAGAGGTAAATGGTGTAAAAAATCAGCAATAGAGTAACTTTTACCAAAATCTAGACGATTTTATATACTAAGTATGTTAGATTGAAAATTTATCAAAAAATTAACATTTTTGGATTTAGCAAACTAAGTGAAAAACCTAAATTAAAAAAATTTTAACCCATTCATATAAATTTATTTCATTATTAATATTTTATTTAATACATTCTTTCACAAAAAAAAAAACTATTTAATAGTTAGATTTACAATATCACTTTCTGATTTCTGATGCACGTCTGACAAAAATGGAAGTAAATCCTTTAAGTCTTGTTTTTTTTCTTTCGAAATGATTGGGTCGTTCTTGAAGAACAGGCAGTTCCAACTTAAAAAGGTTGTTGAAGACCATTTTTGAAGATTTTTTTAAAGAAACTGTTTTTAAATTTTTTTCAGCTTCGTCTTCAGATTGCTTAAGTATTTCCTCGGAAGTGGGATTTTTATTTTGTTGGAAAGAAAAAACATTTATTGCACAAGTCCTTCTTAGGTTGGCTGAATGAAATATTAAACTCGTTATTGAAAATGTTGCGATATATTGAGATTTTTAGCGGGTCGGCAGTTTTTTCAAGATAATAGTTATACATTTTTCTTAACGTTAACCCAGGCGATAAGCATTTTTTTTGCAGAAGAGGATCGACAAAAATGATAATCCATAACTGGAAAACTTTTAATGTGTTCACGAACTTCTATTAATTTTATATCAGATCGTTTTATATTTTTGCCTTTTATTGAAGAGGAAGCGTACCAGTTACATCATCACACAGATTGTTGAAGCAGAAGTAAATTCTTTTTTTGGTTTATCGCAAGTGTATTAACAAAGAATGTTCGGCCGGTTCATATTTCTTTAAAAACTATGCTCGAGCTAATTGTTACAGTGAATGGTGCTCGTTACAGATCGATGATCAATGATTTTTTTTTTCAAAATTTGAATGATATCGACACGGAAGTGTTTTGCTTCTAAAAAGATGGTGCTACATATGGCTACCGCAACAATTGATTTGTTGAAAGAAAGATTTGGTGATAACATTATTTCGAGAAATGATCCGATTAATTGGCCTCCAAGATCAAGCAAGATCATGAAGTCATTGATTTATGCTGATAAATTGGAAACAATAGACGTTTTGGAAGCCAACATTGATAAAATAACCCGTGTTATTGATAAAATAAGACCTGAATTATTCGAAAAAGTGGTCCAAAATTTGTCTGATCGAATGCGGTTCCTCAGAGCTAGTCATGGTGGACGTATATGGCGGAAATTTTTTTTAAATCCTAAATGTCCTCAAATTATCTTTCAAATAATAAACAAATTTGGCTTCAATCTTAATTTAAATGTGTTTTATTCCAATTTAAAGTTCTATCATTCTAAAAAAAACACCCGTTAAAATAGTTTCACTTACATACACTGTTATTAGTTCTGCAATTGTTGCATTAGTTAGTAGATTAGTAGTTGTAGCATTAGTTGTTAGACTAGTGATAATAGAATTTAATTATAGTGTTCATAACTCTAATTTAAAAATATTCCATCATCATCCATCAACAAGTGAATCTGTTTGCTTTGAGATGATTATATTGTAGGAGATTATTTGATTTCTAAAATATTTTATAAGTGAATTGTAAATTTTATTATGTATTTTATGAAGATTAAGAAAAAAAGACAATTTATAAAAGTGCATGTAATAATGACTAATAAACAACTATAATAATAATAAGTATTTTTTTAACTTATATTTTACTTAAAAACTCATGAGATATAACAAATAAGAATATGAAAATTTAAGAGACAGTACAAAATCTTTGTTCCTTAAATTTAAAAAATGTAATACTAATTGATTAGTTTTTTGGTTTATACGATTTTGCTTTTGTATGTTCTATATTGTATAGCGGTCAGTGACAATCCAGTGGTGAACATTTTTTAAATTGTTCAACAACTTCTCTCATTTGTGAGATTTCGAATTTAAAATTTCAAAGGTGTTGAAAAAGGTTATTATTACATTTTAGTAAGTATCGTCGATTATCGATATTGTAAAAATCGATTTTTTTTTGGATTCGATGGAGTGTGAATTTTAAAAATATTAAAGAATAAGTATATACTGTACTTACTGACTAATAGATAAATGTTTAGTATGTATGAGGTGCACACTTTTGAGAGTTTTGGAATAATATGTACATATTATAAAATGCAAACTTTATGAGTTTCAGTTAAGAACTAACATGTACATGCCTATAATATAATAATTTTAAATAATAATAATTACTGTGACATCTTTACATATAAAAGCGGCTCTAAGTTGTCTACATGAAAATTTTAAAATAATATGTATTTAAAAAAAGCGTAAAGTAGAAAAATTTGTTATATGTGTTATGTGACTCTCTCAATAATATATACGTATACCTGTCATTATATGTAGTCCAATTTTTAAGGATTTTTTTTAAATAAATTATTTCTATTTTTTATTATTATACCAAAATAGGGTAAAACTGCCAATATTTTTACTTATGAAATTTCATTACAATTATAGAAATAAAATGCCACTACTTTGTGTTGCAAAAAAAATGTTGTATTAGTGGAGAAGAAAGAAGTATTTCCAAGAACAAAGCGCACGTCGCGAAATAGATAAGATAGAAAAATGTTTGACCAATGCATATTTTTATGTATATTGGGCTATGACAGCATTTTCGGTTTCAAAAAATTTAAATTGTCATATTTGCAAATAATTAATATTGTGGAAAACAAAGGAAATCCAAATACTGAAAGTAATTACCTTCAATTACATTCAACGAGGTGGTTTAGTTGTTTCATCTATGATGGATACGAAACATATTATTTCATATGAATGCTATTTTAAATAAATTAATGTTGTTAACTAAATTTAAATTTCTTAACTTTCGGATACAAATTAAAAAAAAAATTATTTGCGACCTACCACCACCTTTGCCTACCACCAAAGCATTAATTCGACAAATATTATTGAAAAATCTTCTATTGAAGTTTTTGCACATATTTTACGCAGTTTTATGTTTCGTTTTTAAACAATAAACCAACGAATTCATATAGAATAGAAAATAATGCCAACTGAGATAGGTCCACTTCGCTTTCTTTGATGAAGGTTTTGCTTTAAAGCTTAATTTATGAATGAAAAGTAAAAATTGGTCCATATTTTTCTTTTACAGTTGGAAGATAAAATTCCAAATTATATTGTTCTTAAAAAAAAGATTCATTTTCCTAATCAGAACTATTTATCAAAAAAAAAAAGAAGAACAATCAAAAATAGTAATTTTTCATACAAAATTTGAAATTTTGGTGCTTATTTAAAAAAAACATGAGAATTTCTCTCTACACTATTAGCCTGATAATATAATCAGCAAAACCAGCAAACCGGTGCTTTAATCATAAATCATAATATCTCAAATATGAAAAATATTAGCACTATCTATGTGCTCTAAGAAATTTTAAAATAAGTTAAAATAATTTGAGATTTTTTTTTCTAAATAAACCTCATTTGTTTCAGTTTGAATATAGAAAATATTTAAAACATTCAACCGAAAGATGCTTATTTTAATGTAATATACTTTTTAATACAAAAAAAAAATTATTTATTTAATAATAAATTACAAAAAAAAAAAAAAAAATTAAAATATTACACAATATTATTAAAATACTTCAATTACAATAACGGTAAATTTTTACATCTTTGATTCAATTTTCCCGTCTATTGGCAAAAATAAAACTAAACGGTTAAGTTAAAATCAGGAAGAGTCCAATGCAACAAAAAAGCACTAGAAAATTAAAAAAATATAACCCCCATATTTTTTGTATGCAAATTAAGTTTGTCGGTTTTCAATTAGGTATGTGTAATCGTAAACTAGTTTACGGTTCGTGATTCTAAAAATTATTAGTCTATATACCCTTGCCATAATCATTTATGTTATTTTCAGGTTTTTGATTTTCTTATTTTGTCGTTTTTATGTAATTTGTTTTGCTGCGTAATGAAAATAGCAGTATTTTTAATGCGTAAGCATCTGTAAAAAAATAAAAATTTGTTTGAAAAATATTTTTCAAAAAAGATAAAATCTAAAAAATTTAATGATAACCATCATTTAAGTTTTTTTTTTTTTTAGACAAAAATAAGTTGTTTTCTAACTGTGTATTTATCTTAGATGTTGTGCAATTAGGTATTTTAAGTTTAAATTTAATTTTTGTATTTAACAATAGGGAAGGGTTTCGAACGAAACGATATTGTAGCAAATTTCAATCGTTCTATTAAAATTTTATTTTTATAAAACGATCGGAGCAAAAAGAATTTTGTAATTTTGTTCCGGAAAAAAAAAAAATATGCTCAAAGGAAGAAATTCAAATTGAAGAAAAAATAAATTTCTTTTTGGAATAATTCGAGAGTTAAAAATGGAGTAAAGTTTCACAATACAAACTTTAGTGCGATCAATTATTAAAAAGTTTTATTCAGAATTTTGTTGACTTCTCTGGTGCGATATGTTGAAAGTGATGAGGATGTTGCTAAATGTTAAAAAAAACATTTTGAAAAACCGAGATTTTCTAAAAGGGAAATCAAATAATACGAGAATTCTCGTCAGGTTCCTTAATAAATAATGAAATTTTTAATAGAAATGGTATGTTCTTTGATTCGAAATAAATATTTCTCCGGAACTTTTGTAATTTTTTTTCTTTTCGTTATAGAATCCAGATATGTTCAATTTCTTTAAGTGAAAACTGTTAAATATTTTAATAAAAATATTGTTGGCGCAATCATTTTGAACGATTACAGAATTCAACTAAATTTTACATTTCGTTTTCAGTTTTACAATTCCTCAAATTTTTTTTTTTGCCCTTCCATAAAGTTGCCTTTTTTTATCGATCTATCAACATTGGGTCCTCGTATGAATCAAACGCAAACAGATCGATCTTTTATGAACTCTTTCATGTTGTTTAAGATAAAACTGGAAAATAAAATGTTGATAAAATTTTAATGCAAAAGTAAATGCTATAAAAAAAAAATGTAAAATAATAAAAGGTTGATTTATATACAAAACAGTGGGACATTTAAAGAGGTAAAGTATTTTTAAAATAAATTTATCATATTGGAATAGGATATAAGATGATAGAATTTATATTATAATTATTCTTATCTTTAAAACTATAATTCAATATAAAATAAGTCTCATATTTTAATGTTGAATGTTATACAAAGCCCCATAAAAATACAAATTTCAAACTGATGTTAATTATAATATAAATCTTTCATACCATCATTTTATACTTTCGATTTTTTTGACTTTATTTTTCTTATATTAACAAAAAAAAAACATTTCGATTGAATTTTTCATGAAAAACTAATTTAAGAAAATTAATTACGCATTGTTTAAAACAGTGAAAGTTAAAAAAAAATGTATAATGGTACAAAGTTCTCCTAAAGCTATTGTCCTCATTATTGTATACAATTATCATATTTAACTAAAATATTTTTGGTAGTAGCTCTATAAATTGTAATATTTTTTTATTTTTGTAATACATATTACATTATTTTATATTTAAATAAAAACAATGGTTTTATATTGAATCAAAAAATTAAAACAATTAATTACTCTAATAAAATTTTACACTGAATCTATACAATTAACGCTCTCGTTTCTCTCAATATACATAATCTTTAACTCTTTACGCAGGCTTCAAAAAAACTATTGAAAATGAAATTAGAGATTAAGAGAAAAAATTACCTAAATTTTGGGTTTTCTCTATTTTTATTAAATATGTACTTGACTTGAATATTTTTACTTTGATCAATCATTTGACACTTAAATTCGTGTAGAAAGTGAAAATAGTTAACAGTTAAGCAACATTTTCTACGACTGCGAAACGATTGCGTTCTTTGTTAATACTTTCATAGAATTTAATGTATTTCCAATTTCAACTTTACTTTGACAGATCACTGTGTGTGTTTAGGCAGAAAGAGAACAAGAGCGTTCATTTTAGATATAAATATTAATTTATCGCTCTTATATTTAAAATGATTTTTAATAGCGTTAAATTAAAAAATTTCTCTTGAAATAAAATTTTAATTGTGAATGTCTTTATTAAATATGTGCAACTTTTCAAAAAAATTAGGAAAATGCCACGGGTAAATTAAGGACGGCTTTGTGATAGTCTCAAACCTAGAGAAGAAAAAGGAATTGGAAAAAATATTGATTTGAACCCTCACTTTAATAACTTTAATGAATAAATTATGTTTCTAGTTGTATACACTTCGTAATCCTAGTAATTTTGATATCTTTTCATTATCTGTTGATGGTATAACAGTTTTTTTTTTTTTATTGCATTTCTCTGTCACATAAATGTGGACAGGAAATTACACAGCCTTTCCTGTTCAGGTGTGCCTGTAAATGTCGTAAGGGGAAATAATTATTACGACGTGTGTGGGATTTGAACCCACACTCCCTCGGTGCTTACAGAATATTTCATACGCTCTTACCCACTAGGCCACCGAAGCCCCTTGAAATAAATTCTATATATAAACGAGTTATAATTATTATAATACTTAATTTATTAAGTTTAATTTTTTTTTATATCCTTATCAATATACAATGGGCCTAATTGTAATTTTGCTCCGGTATATTGTTACACTATATAATCTCTCATTACAATTTAAAGGTGATTTAAAAAAAAGTATAGATAGTACAGTTTGATAAATTAAAATTTTGTTTTCTTTTATTTTAAATAATCAAATCAGTTGAATAGGAATATTAAATTAATTAAACAAGAAAGGTCTACTATAAAGACATTACAGATGAAAAATCAATAGAAAGAATAAAACGAAGGAAAATATGGTAGTAGTTTTAAGTTTTCAGATCGAAGAAAACCCAAGAGTTGAAAGTTTAAAGCTACGTACACTTTTCCAGAAATACCCAAGTTATATATCCAAAAGAAAATTTTAATTCTTTCAAAATAAACATAAAAATGTATTAGGATTTACTATTATTAAAATATATTCATTCATATATAAACAAAATAAAACCTGCTGATTATATTAATTTTATTTTTTCTTTCGGAAATTATAGATCGATAAGAAATAGAATGGTGATATTCCTATCTAGGCCTGTTTTTTTTTTTTTTTTAATTTATCTTAACCTTGTAAATATTGTTGAAAGTGAAATCCCAAATGGTCTTAAAAAGCAAAAAAAAATAAAATTGAATGGACCATTGATTATTATTTCTATTTCGATTCACTTAAAACATATGTAAGCACGTAGATTCATTCGTCGCAACTTATTTGAAATTGGTATCCAGTATTTGATTTATTGAAGTCGGCGTACAACAAAAGAATAAATTAATAAAAAAGAAAAAAGAAATCAAATTCAATATCGAAATTACATTGGGAATATACAAATTCCATAATAAAGTGTAGGTCTATTATAGTAGTTTAAAAAAAAAAAAAAAATGAATGAATAGATAAAAAAAAGTGCCTTATATTATGTTGTTAAAACGAGTAGGAAGAAAACCAAAATATAAAAGATAACCACTGGAATCAAAAAAAAAAAAAAAAAATTATTATTTCTGGAAGAATTTCAAATTCTGTACCTGGCATGTAGAACTATATAATTGATTTTTTAACCAAATATGGTTAAAAGTTAGAAAAGAGAATGAATAATAAACAAAGTGGGAGTTCTTATAAATAAATAAACAAAAATGTTATTGTCTGTATAATTTACAACTGCACAAATTAATAATCAGCATAATATTCATCAACATAAACTTAAGACTAAGAGCAACTGAACTTGTTTGTTCCTATAGCAGATATATATTTTTAAGGCTATTTAAAATTATAAATAAAGCTTATTAAATCTGGAATTTCGTTAAACGTTGGCCTAAAGAATTTTTAGATCATTATGTTCTTAAACCATTGTACACTTTTCTTACAAGACCGAACTTGGAATATGTGAGTCAAACAAATCAAAATCCCAAATTTAAAATCTCAAATGTAGAAAATCCCAAAAACAAAAATCCAAAAAAAAAATTTCAAATGTTCAAAATCCCAAAAACAAAAATCCAATTGTACAAAAATCTAATAAAAAACTATTTCCTATTTCAAATATCTCTTGTCCCCAAAGCCCCGCTAAAAAATCATTGAAATTCTGATTTTGTAACTGTAACTGTAAAATCCCTCTTAATTAATTTTGTTACATAAAATTTTCAATAAGAAAGCATCTAAAATGCCTCAAACCTGCCGCTAAACAAATTATTGAAACCCTGATTTTGTAAGCAACTCTATAGAATGTTGCCTAATAATTTTTATAACATCCATATTTGAACAATAAAACATTTAAAGTATAGTACATATCCGAAATTCAGAAGAGATATTTTATAATAGATTACTTAATGTTAATATCACAATATAATGCAAGGTAAGTAATCGATATAATATTAAAAATATTTAAACAAGGTATTAATTGTAATGTTATTGATTATTTTTAATTTTTAAATGCATAAATTTAAATTTTTTTTTCGTATTTGTGTAACTTGTAATTTTGAAATTTATGATTCTTTTTACAGGGGTTTTTTTTTGTTTCTTGGGATCATTGGGATTTCTTTTATTGAAATTTAGCTGGACGGACTCGCAACACCGTTGTATACGGTACATATTGACAAGGTTGAGACAGTACAGAAAAACTTTCTGATATTTGCTTTAAGATCACTTGCCCTGAATTAATAATTAATTAATTTGTCTACATTGAACTTAAGGTGTGAGATTTCTGATGTTATATTTCCATTACAGAAATCATCAAAGGCAATGTAAAATCTATTTACATTTCTATAGTAACATTATTAGAAATTCTCAATTTCTTCGCTCTTTCAATTTATTTACAACCACAAGTAATTATTATACAACTAATTATGATGGCAAATTCGAAAATATTAATAGAATGCTTATAATATAGGGAACAAACATAAAATCAATATTGACTTTTAATCTAATTATCAAAACTTTTATCACAGCTAAAATTATAAAATCGATATTACTATAGGATTTTACTTATAGTTTTAATTAGTTGTTGATAAACTATTTTTGTACTTAGTTTTTAACGAATTTGTTCGTATAAACTTAAATTGAATTACAGAAATCGTTGAAATACAAGTATATTTCAATAACATGTGTTGATACATTAAGAAACAAATGACTGAACATTCAAAAAGAAATGAAAAAAAAAATTTTTAACTTCTCAATAAAAAAAATAGTCAGTGAATGAAAATATTCAAGATAAGAAAATTTTTAAAACCAGTATGTGCGCAATCGATAAGCGTTTAACTATTAAAAAGGCAGGAAAAATAAACTTAATTAGAGACTAGAAATTCTTTTTTAAGAAATACATTTTCATTTATTTCTATATTAAATAAATACATAATATCTTTAAAATAACGAAGAATAATAAATTATTATTCTAAATTCAACCGTTAAGAATATTGAAAGTCAGTTAAAGTAGAAAAAGAAAAATAATTCAGTTTGTGTATCTATAAATTTAAAAGATTTTTTTTTTTTCATTATTTGATTACGTAAGGACTACCATTATTGGTCGTGATCATTCTGTTCCGATTTAAATAATGAAATAAAGCGGATAATAACAAATAAACAAAAAGATATTATTAAATAATAAAATACATAATTAAATAAAATGTATAAAAAATTAAGAAAATGAGTTCCTTAAATTTATCAAACATACTCTTTACATTTTTTTTTTTAACATATTGTTAGTGATTGTTATTTTTCTTTTTCTGATTTTTATAAATTTCTTTCATTTAAAAAAAAAAAAAAAAAAAACCTTTGGTGGAAAATAATGCCTCTGAATAAAAATGCTTTACAATATATTAATTAATTACTACACAATATAAAAGTGCAATTTATTTTATAAAAAAAAAAAACAACAAACCACATGATTTCTTTCCTTTTGCAAATGACTTAGACAATATTATATAATAAAATTAAAGTGTAACATATTTGAACAATTCTGTTTTATTTCCTGTTAAAAACAAGTTTACACTTTACAATATTTTACTTGCATTTAATTTTACAAGCAATGCCAATCTTGTTCACTTAAAAAAAAAAAAAAAAAAAAAAAAAATTTCTTTAACTAACAAAAAACTTGTAAATTATTGGAAAAATTCTTCTAGTTTTTCATAGAAAATTCAAAATTGAAAATCATATTAAAGTTCCGTAAAAAAAAAAAAAAAATTGTCAGCAACAAACAGGTATATATTTTTAAATACAATTTAATATTGAACCAGTTTTAATATTTATTACACCTGCTGTTTAACATTAGTGAACAGTTTTAATAATTAAACAGTCATGAAATTCCTCAGTAATTAAACGGGTTATGGAACAAAATAAATTAACGCTTGAATATGAGATTTTTTTTTTTTTTTAAGTAAAAGGTGGGTATAAAAAATTTTAGTTTTATAATTTTAGTTTAGTTAAAAATAAATAGATTTTAAATTGTAATTAATATAAAAAATTAATAAATTATGTTTTTTTAATATTTTTATTAATTTAATAATTGATTTTTGCTTGATATTCTCAAATTTATTATATTGAATAGTAAAGGATAAAAATATGATTTATTAACTTTGAGTGTTTGTCTTTCTGGTTTTTTTTTTTTTGATTTTTCTCTTATTTATGTTTTATGAAAAATAGTCCTAGCTAGTTTTGTTGATGATACTGCTGGATACGTTCATACACCATACATTGAAGATGCAATTATTAAAAGACAAAACAAAGGAGGAGTGCTGCAGTTGTTAATTTATTTATTAGAAGCAAACAAAGCGGGAGACAGGTTTAGTTTTTTTTTTTCTCCTTGCCACTTCTATAAGCAGCATAGGGTATCCACTAAAGGTGATGGGCCAATGCTTACTTTGCTTTCTTTACTCTTTCGAAAACTTTGACAGCTAAAATGAATTATATTATTTCTTATGGTATACTTGAAAAATGACCAAAAGTATTTCCAGGTAAGCACAAACGAGGCAAAGTAACAAATTAGCGAATTTTTAATTCCGTACTTTGCTTTGAATACTTTGACATTTGATATTTGAATTTTTTTACATAAACATTAAAAAAATTTTGAATAGGTGGGAAAAATTTTAAATGGGTGGGAATGTATTTCGTACAATCCATGAATTTAACGATTTCTATAAATGTCCCACTTTGCATTGTTTTGATACTTTGAAAAAGTATTCAAAGTAAAGGAAGCAAAGTAAGCATTGGGCCATCACCTTAAGTCATTTATTATTTATATTTTGCTGTTCGGCTGCAGCTATTGTACAAGATTGTGAGATTTTTCTTTTTTACGCCATCTATTCTCTTATACAAGAATTATGTTTATATTTTATTATATACTAGTAAAAAAGCCCGTCATACGACGGGTATAAGTAGAAAAATATAGCTTTTGTGAAAGTTTCCTCAGTTTTATGAACAATTTAATTTTAGTAAATTTATTCAAATACTTATATGTATTATATTTAGATATTGATAAATGTAAAATTTATTGCTAAAGTGTTTTAAATAATGAAAAACCTCAATGATGCTGTGAAGTAGTTTCTTTCAAAAATGTAATAAAAATGACTATTTAATAAATCTCATCTCTTGTAAATTTCTTTGTCAAGCTTTGGATTAAAACACCAAAGGTTGGATTAAAAACCAATGGTAAATAAATTTTTGCCAATAGTAACAAAAATTTTCGCTTCGAAAAAAATACAGTATCAAACTTTATAATTTTGAAACTAAACTACACTGATCTGATGCATTTACCTAATTATAATATATAGTACACTTGTTATATTTTTCTATGGTTGCCATAGCAAATGCTTCAAAACTTTCTTTGTTATATTTTTCAAACAAATTTTTACTCTATCCGTAATAATATTCTGACTCTTTATCTATCGCTTTCTCTACAAAATCTTCACACCGTAAGTTTTTCGCACCTTTTATGTAAAACAATAAAAATTGGCTGTGCATATAATGTTGAAGTTTTAGAAAATAAAAATCATAAAAGAAGCATAAAATTAAGAAAATGTTACACATTCAAAATTTAATTGAAAATTGTGATTTTATAATTTAAATTGTGCTCCTTTAAAAGCTTTGGTTTTACGCACCGCTTTATTTTTTTATAATTTCTACTTAAAAATGCAACTCTTTAAAAACTTTGATTTATGCACTGCCTTGTTTTTTCATTCTTTTTATAGCATAACATTTTAATTCTTTTTTTCTATCTGTTATGTACCTAAATATCAGATGTACGTTTCTTTCTTTTCATAGCATAACATTTAATATTTCTTTTTTCTATCTGTTATGTACGTAAATATCAGAGGTATGTTTTTATCATTTAAAATCATAACATTTTAATAGTTCTTTTTTTCTTTAAAAATATTTAAAACAGTCAAAGTAACATTTTTTGTTCTCTTTTTTTTCTATTCGTTTTTATTTTTCTTCGCAGTATTACATTTATTTTTTTTTTGTTTTCTGTTATTTACGTACCCGCTAAGTATTTCTTTTATTTTTTTTAAATATTAAATTTATACCTACAGTCTATTTAAAAAATATAAATTATACCCTATAAATTATAGAACATTTTGAATTTTTTTTGTTCGTTTATGTTTACCGTCCATTCATTCATATTAATAACTGTTGCCTATATAAAAGATAATAAATCTATAATAAATCTAATATATGTATACCCCTATTTTTATTCATATATCTATATTATGGGCTAAACTTCTGATTCTAAAATTGTACTATATTATGGCAAAATTTTTAAAAAATTAAGAAAATGTTACTTAGCAAAATTTAAATAAAAATATTATTACAATTTTATAATGTTCTACTTAAAAATACGACCCTCTAAAAACTTTGATTTATACACTGCCTTGTTTTTTCTTTCATTTCATAGCATAACATTATAATATTTATTGTTTTCTATCTGTTATATGGGTAAATATCAGATGTACGTTTCTTTCTTTTCATAGTATAACATTTGTTAAATTAACATTTAACATAACAGTAGGGCACACTACTCAGCAGCAGCAACTTGTCTTTTATTATATTTAGATTACAATGATATTAATTATAATTTATAAGACTTATTATATACTTATTCTTAATTTAATTATATTATACTAATTATATATTATAAAAAAAATCTATATTATTTTATTTGAACCATCAGACACCTTTCGTATGAAAAGCCGGTGTCTTTAACCACTACACCATTGGCTGGATAGGGGAGACAGGTACTTAATATATAATATAAATAACAAAATTAGGGAAAAAATAAATTATTTTTATAAGTATGGTTTTAAACTGGATTTCAGGACCTTGTCATGAATTGAAGTTATTTTGGCTATTAGAGAAGTCTGATTAGTGTTTCAGAAAATTATTCAATTTCTAATTTTAATGATATATTTGAACAACTTAATTGCTAATAGAAAACTTATTTACAAAAAATAAAATTATTAAAAAATTTTGCAAAATAAATTTGCTTGAAAATAGACCAGCTCTTTTATATTTTTATATATTGTATATACCTATGTATTTTGTTTAGATTTGAGCATTAATTGTTTAAAATTCAACTTTTCTTGACGAATGGTGTAGCATATTATTTTGTTTAGATTTCAACAATGGTTGTAAAATTCAACTTTTGTTGAAAACTGTTGAATTTTACTGTAATAATTTTAAGAACCAGTTGGCTATAATTATCGTAATAAATTTCAACAAAAGAATTTTTGGAGTGCAGGTATACGTATATCTAAGTTAGAGATGTTTAAAAATAGCAAATTATCCATTTTTTTAGTCCTAATACCTATTAAATGACTCTTTAAAGATAGGGTTGCAAAAAATAAATTTTCAGTAGTAACTTATGCTAGTTCTAAAAGAATCTTTTTCTATCAATATTTCAAGGTTCAAAATAAGGGAATGCCGGAATTATGAAGGAAAGAAAATTTTGCAAATTTTTTTCATCACATAATGGTAAATTTAAATACTAAATTTGCAAAAATTAAATGATTGGTTTATTGGTTTGATATTGGTTTATAAAACTAAAAAGGAATCCTGTGGTTGGCATTTTTAAACATTTAAAAAACATTAAACATTAAATTTTCTATGAAACCCACTCATGGTTATTATTGCTCTATAGTTTTACGGGTAGAGAAGTCTTGTAGTTAGATAGACGGACATTGTGAAAAATGAGTTCAATTTTTTTGTTTGAGTTATCCATGTCACTATTTAAATCCATGTCAAACTGACATTTTTAAACTCAAAACATAAACATGTTTTTTTGAAAAACGGAATTTTCGAAAAAATTGAAGCGAATCTGGAATGTGTAATGCCTTCATATGAATAAAGGAAAATGTTCTAAGTTAGCAATCTACGTATGTGTAGAAATCTTAAAAATATAATTTCTATTCGTAGTAGATTTCTCTATTTCTCTATACGCATACGCAAACCTGTAAGTATAAATGTATGACTGTACACATCTTTGCACATCTTTGATACATGTATACGTAGAGAATAAAATTAATATGATTATGCTATTAGGATTTCTTGATTTTTTGTATACAGATAAGATGTTAGCGCTTAGAAAGCTATTTTGAAAATATTAGAATGAAATTTTTCATGTAATATTAATAAATAACCTAAATTAGTACTTTTATTTGGACTCGTGCGGGTTAACGCTCAAAACCCCCCCTTCTGTATGCCACTGAGAACCATATTGACAGAAATTAGTGATTCTTTGGTAAAAAGAATATCAATAATAGAAAGAAACTGAAGTAGTTGGTATGCTCTATTTATCAGATCGATTACATTTATTTGATTGTGTTACCTTACGATATTTAAGCTCAAGAACAAGAAAGGAAAACTAACACAAACTTACAACCTTAGTAATTGAGGTATTTTGAACAGAAAACATGGATAAAAAGTGAAGAGAATTTTATCTAACATTTCAAAAAATTACTTTGGCAAAAAATAGATGCGAAAAATTTACAAATAAAAATTTAAATTTATTTACAAAGTAATTTTAATACAAAACTTCCATATTACAAGATTAATATCAAATTACAATTTTAATATTTTAAGTCAAAATAGAAACGTAATTAAGGGTCACATTTATGCTTCAATTAATTATATTCGAAATACTATACGATAAGTTTTGAAATTTTGTAATAATATTATATTTCAAAAATTAAAATCTAATTGACTATATACAATGTTAATTACTTTAAATTTAACAATGATGATCAGACAAAATTAAAAAGAAATTGATATTTTTGTTTAATAGAACTAAAATATACTAAATATACATTACATCAAAATACAATAATTAAAGTTTTTTTTAATTATTATAAATTGCATATTACAAAAATTGAAAGAATTTAAAGGCTTATCATGCTATTAAATAAAAAACAGCTATATTATAAAAAACAGAGACTACGAAACCTTTTTAAAAGTTAAACAAACATTTAATTTTATTTAATTTAGTTTTAATTTTTTTTTTAATAAATATATAATAAAAGTCATTAGTATATTGACACTTCTGCAGCTTCCGCTTCTCTTATTGCTGCCATTGCTCTCTCCGTGTTTTTAAGTATCGTTGAAAAAGAGCTCTTCTCTTTCAGTACTTTCAGCTTCAATTTTACTTACAAAACAGTTTTTTTTTTTTTTATATTTTTTAAACAAATATTGATAAAATTTTGAAATTTTTAAATGTATGACGAAAAATAATTAAACTTTGTTTTAACTTCTCAACCAAGAAAATGAAATATATGTATATGGTCATAAATATTTACAATTCGGAAAAGCTATGCTCGAGAAAAGACCAATATCATACAAACCAGTTTCAGCTTTTAGCTACTTAAATCAAATATTCATATATAAAAGCGATTCAAAAGGAGCTGCACTTATCCAATTTACTTATTTTTGGACGGTGTTATAACTACTTTGAAATCTTTAATTTCGTATAAATTAAATCAAGCCAAGATTGAAAAACCAATACATATTCGATTTTTGATCAATTTTCATTTTTTTAAATTTTCCGCTTCCCAAAATATTATTGCAAGCATTGCCAACTCCTCTTACATTGAAAATCCCGTCATCTGTATTACCCCTCTATGCATAGGGGGTCTACCGCGAAATTACTTAGGTTACAAAGGTACAAAAATGACTTATGTGAGTATATGTGATGCTAAATAAGTGAGTACATGTGATGCTAATAATATGCTAATAATTCAAAAACTTTTAGTTGTTTTTTTTTTTATAAATTTTATTACATATGTTAGTACATAAGGTACTTATGTAATATTAGAAATTTAATCAAAAGAAAAATTTGCTTCCTATTTTAAAAAAATAAAAATTTATTTCAATATAAAAATATATTGAACAAATACATATATTCTACACTATTGCTGCTCAAAATATGGAGCTATGCTATCCATTTTTAATTTTTTTTAAAATTTAACACCAAAATTTTTTATATTATGGCAATTTAAAATTCGAAAACTTTCTATAGCAACTTAAATTACATTTATTTGTTTTCGAATTTGATACGCGTTACCAATCAATTTTACATTCGGATTTCAAATTCGGAAATCAAATACGCAGTAGAGGGGCTGAACAGAATAAACTGAAAGCGTTCTTAATTAAATACGGATATATATGTAAATAAAAATAACTGATATAACACGAATCATTTAAACTGTGTAATTTATAAAAATACTCTTTATAATATGGCATGCTTATACGGATGACATTTGTCATCTTTATACGGATGACATTTAAAAAAAGCATTGTACCGCTGGCTTAGTAAGGGCTTAAAAACTCAATTAATTCGGTTATAAATGTTGAAATTCTCATAAAACTTATTAAGGACTAAAAGAATTACTTTGGAACCGAAAAAGCTCCAATGTCAGATTTTTATGAATAATTACAATTTTGATAGTTGTTTTGATAGAACGCAAAAAAAATATATATTTTTGTTAACATTTTTGTTTATGTTTATATGTATGTACGCGTCTACAAATTTTGTGCCTACAAAATTTCGCAAACCGCTTAAAGAAATGATCTGAAATTTGGCAAGGCCGACGACTTAAATGCTTTCATACTCGAAAAACACAAGTTGAAAAAAACAATAACTTAAAAATACATTTTTATACCCGTACGATAGGATCGGGTATAATAAAATTACTCCTCCGTTTGTAACACCTCGAAATAAGCGAGCTAGATATACCTTCAAAGGTATGGATCGGATCAGAAAAAAATTCTAAGACTTTTGAGCCATGTCCGTCCGTCAGCACGCTAACTCAAAAACTAAGAAAGCTAGAATCTAGAAATTTACACAAAATATTCTGGGAGTAATTTGTAGGTTCTCTATTTTGGTTGAGTTCCGACCAAAACTTCGGGTAGCTCTCGAACACCTAACTTTTAGATCCCCACATTTTTTTTGCAATAGAGCTATACAATTTTAACTACTGATAGATCTCACAAAAATATTAATTTTATTTTTAATAACTTTTTTTTGTAGCCCCACCCGTTACGGAGCTACAGCTCCCCAAAGGTTCAAAAAAGCTCTATATTTAAATTGTTATAGCACAAGTTGTATAAGGTATATCTTCATTTTGAAAACGCCAAACGATTACTACTTTTATTAGCTTTAAAAGTATATATACAATAAATATATTTTTGTGGCATACGGTGTCTTAATTTACCGTTATGTGAAACTCAAATTTTGCAAAATCCTTCAACCCTTCTATCTTCTAAACGGTTTAAGTTGGAAACTTGAAATTTTGACAGAAGTTAGATCTTTGAAAATAAGTATGAGTCATTTCAGAAATTTTGTATCACTCCCCGTTTAGGAGCTGTAAGGGGTCAAAAACTGAAAATTTTCTATTTTTAAACACCTGTAACTTGAACACCTGTTAAAAATTTTTTGAAGTAATACACAAAAATTAAAGCTCCAACATTATACTCTTATTTAACAACTTTTTTTAATAATATAGGGTTACTTTATAAATGACGAAAGTGTTACTTGATTTTTTCAAATTTTCTAACAAATTTCTTTAACGAATTTTTTCCATTTTGTTTTACTCGATAATTTGAAATTGTTGAGGATATAATGCGTAGTACATAAAAATGTAAATAAATAAACAACATAACGGTTGCTTGAAGAATTTTTATTTATATGATATTGATATATATGCATACTTATATAATATCATGTTTATTTACATATCGTATATGTCACTAGTGAATGAATGATAAGAGTATAGATGTATATTATATAGCGCCGTATTTACATACATATATGTATTTTATTGTACTTATAAGAAATTATTCTGTCAATGGAATATTTAAATATAATATAATATAATATTTAAAATTATATTTACTATTTTGTACTAAGTAAATTTAATATACATTTACCGCTTAGTATTAAATGGTACTATAGAATATTTGAAAAAGTTTTGGATTGATAATCGTTATGTGAAAGGTTAGAATCTGCTTTTGAAGAATGTACATATAAACATATAGTTTGAATATATGTACAACCCATAGTTCTAGATATTATAAAATTCACCCAAATTATTTTAAAATACTAACATATTAAAAAAATAATATTGTAAGCAGAGTGACAGGCTGTGAACATACTAACGGTTCGTACGGGTATCTAAGAGTTGACAAAGGCAACTGTATTCTTCCTCGTTTTGTATAATTTTGAGAGGACGGTCTTACAACTACAAAAACGAACTTCTGATATTTTTTTTATTATCTGACAAAGATTTATCTATTTTTTTTTACTATTTATTTTAACAATAATAATTTTAAGTAGCTTTTTAGGATCCAAACTATTTATATCCTTTTTTCAGATATCATATCTGCCAAAACAATCTATGAAATTCCACTTCTTTTCAATATTTGCTTGTCATATTCGTTTTAAAATATATGAACAATAAAACAAAAAACCGTTCAAATAAGAAAAACTATTCTAGGCTACGCTTTTTATTAAAAGATTAATTGTTAATTTATTATAATTGTAAATTTCTAAGATATTTATTTAAATTTATATTTTTTTTCTTATTATTTACAAACCCAAGTCGGAATTTTGGAATTGAAATTCCCACCATTCATTTAAATAAAACTATCAACAGTTGTTTTAAATGCAACTTTTAATATTCATGTAATAGCAATTGACTTCACTTTTTCAATCAATGACAATGAAAACTCCATTATGAAAAAAGTTGAACTTTTATCTGTATTCTTCATCTTTCAAAACTTATAAAAAATCCATCTTAAAATTATTAAAAAACGACTTAAAATTTTATAAAATTAAGTAAAGTAAAATCAGTTGGGCAAAACCTTGCCCGATATAAAAAAAAAAAAACTTCCTCAAAACAAAACCTATTCAGTTGCATTGTTTTTGTGCAAGCGTTCTATTCTCCAAAGTAGAATGACCAAAAAAGTAAATAAATATAAATCAAATTTGATTTTATAAAATTTTCTTCAGAATATTTAAAAAAGTCGAACAATTTAAAAATCTCCTTTTGATTCAACGTTTTACACTTTACTTACATTGAAATGTACATATTTATTTTAAAAATAAAAATAATGTGATATACTAACTTTGTATATGCTGTACCAACAACCTCAAGACCCAAATTTTCATTTTCATTTTATAAATGAAATGTGATACAGCATTTTATCCGAAAGAAAACCGCCTTAAAAAAAAAGTAAACCATAAGAGTTTATTTTGTTTGTTTTGTTTTTTCTTTTTAACTGAAATAAATCCATAAAAAGGAAAATGTAGAAAAACAACAGCCAATATATATATTTTTTTTATTTTTGTTTAACTTTTATTTTGTTCGTTGTTTTATTTTGAATAAAAATTAAATAAAATGTTTAGGTTAAATCCTTTACAACATTGACAATTTCGAATTAATTTTTTTAACAATTTAAAATACATATAGTTGAATATTTAATTGACATATTATGCAAAATAGGAAAAAATTTTATTCAAATAGCTTCCACCCCAAGTACAATGGGGGTTTAAATATTAATAATGCCATAATTTTAGTGCTGCTGTAGTAACCACACGTTTAGTTATTTAAAAAAAAAAATTTAATTTAAAATTTCAAAAAACATGACAAAATTTTTGTATAGTTTCAAGTATGACGACATATTATGGTATCTTCTGCAAAATTTTCAGAAAACCTGAAAAGGAACTTATCATATAACTATATAGTTATTAAAATCGATTTCAAATTATTTTGAAAAAAATTTGTTTGTTTGATTGATATACTGATCGATGCATTTGCATTTAGAAAAGATGAAATGTAAATATGTATATAAAAAATGTCAGATTGCAATGGATCGAGTTTAAAATTGAACTGAAAAGAAACTGTGAATTCCTAGGATGAATTTCTCTTGAATAGATTTGTGATCTCTGAATAGATATGCGATATTCTTGATTTCTAGGATAATGAATTTTTAGAGAAATGCAGGTTGTATAAAAGACAATTAAAAATTCACAATCAATTTTAATACAGATTACTTCTTAGGTAATAGTTTCGTGTGATGTCATGAGCAGGAAGAACAAATTTTAAAAGTTTAAATGATATTGTAAAATCATACTTTATTGTGAGTTTGTGAGCATTTATAACCCCATATGAAAATTGCGAAAAAGATGTAAAATTAAATTAAAAAAAAAAACAGTCAAATACACACAACTTTCAAATTGTAAACGAAAGAGATGAAAGCATCTTTGTATATTTATACAGACAGACGAAATAACAAATTTAGTTGAATGGTATTAGAAAGTCAAAAATAAAATCGATTTAATTAAAATTCCATAAAGCAATTATGGTAAAAATTAAAACAATAATAAAAGCAATTTTCAAAAGAAAATAGTGTAATCAATTTAATAAAAAAAAAAAAAAAGGCCGTTCAAAATATCAACAGGAACTGCTTTGTACGATCATTCATTGAACGTTTAAATGAAACCTTCACCTTCATAATATCTTCTTTCTTTCTTTATTTTAGTCGGTTTTTTTTTTGTTTTTCATTCAAAGAATGCATTAACAATTATTTACTGAAAAAAAAACCGGTTCTTCTTTATTTATAGTTGCACTTTAAAACAACATTTGCAATAAGAATTAATAAAAAAAAAAAAAAAAACCTAAGCATTTCGAACAGAATAAGAAATAAAAATAAGAAATTTTTACCTATATACAGGGTGTTTCCGACTCGATGGTCTTCCTTAAAATTGGTGATTGGGCATACCGAAACGAACAAAAAATTGTATTGGAAGGGGGGTCTATTCTGAACACTTTTCGAGATATGAGTGGCTAAACATTTTTTAGAGACTTTTCGTAAAAAAATCTACAACTTTTGAACGGCTTACTATAGAGAGATAAAAAAAAATGTATTTTATAGAGTGAGGGATCCCACCTTCCAATACAATTGTCTGTTCGTTTCGGTATGCCCAATCACACATTTCAAGGAAGACCATCGAGTCGGAAACACCCTGTATAATAAATACAAACTAAATAATATATCGTTTAAATCCATATTATCTGTTGTAAATAGCAGGTTCGTAATTGAATACAAGTTATGTATATGTTGTTACTTGAATTTAAAATTTTCGAACTAATGTCAACAAAGTATTGTAGTTATATGCAGCATTTTATTTTCCATTAAATTTTTAATAATAAAAACAAAAAAAAAACCATTCAATTTTGATTCTTCGAAATTTTTTAGAAGTTATTTTAATTTTTTTTTTTAACTGAATGAATTTATTGAAAAGTGAAAGCGTGATATTGTGCGACGAATGAATCTCAGTCAAGCCAATCAGAAAAAATAAAAACATAATCTATGTAAATAAATAAAACAAAACTCATACTTAATGTTAGTGCTACTGTAAATTGTCTTTTGCATTTTTAACAAAAAAGTTTTTTAAAATAATAGATGTTTATAATATGCGTAATCGAGAAGCACAAGTCTTACATGTAAACGATTTCTTGTTAAACTAAAATGACAACAATAAAATATTAAAAATCGACTTGAATTGTCAGATACGGAACAATCCTACTTATTTATAGTTAACTAGGTAGGGCTAGGATTTGTAGGTTGAAGCATATAAATGCATATTTAGCATATTTTTCTTACAAAAATCTTTTTTTAGCATATTCCTTTAAAGCCGAATAATTTAACACATTTTTACATTAAGAGCCTAAAATAAAATCAAGCATTTTTATATTCAACTTTTCTGAAAAATGCCAAAATTGTTAATACAATATTGTTAAGTATTTAGTATTAACCAATAGCCACATTATTTTCGTACTAACGATATCTATGAAAAATATTAGGCATCAAATTTAAATACATATTTGATATTAATCATTAGCGAAATTATTTTCGCACTATTAGCTATCTATGAAAATATTAGGCTAAAAATTTTTATATCTTCTTTAAATAAAAAATAAAGATTTAGAAATATTAAAAGCTATATAGGAGATATTTGAGAAGGAAAAGTCAATGGATTGGCAGATATCTCTAAATACTCAGCAGCAGAAATATCTGCATTTCAGTATACTCCAATAACATCAGTCGATGTCGAAAAATCTTTCCGCCTGTACAAAAATTTGTTAAGATCTAATCGGCGATCTTTTATTTTAGAAAATTAAAAAAAAAAAATATTTGTAATTTATTGCAATAATACTTTAAATTAAATTTTTTTTGTTGTAAATATTAAAATATATTAATTATTTTGGTGATGTTGAATTATGCTTCATTATGAAATATATGATTTTTTTTTTTATTTTGATTTTATTATATAAAGTTATGTAAATAAAAGCTATATGAATTCAATTTTAAGAGCATATTTTTGAAGAATATATTTACATTTTTTTTATAAATTTTTTTTTTTTTGCATTTCTCCGCCACATAAATGTGGACAGGAAATTACACAGCCTTTCCTGTTCAGGCATAGCTGTAAATGTCGTAAGTGGGAATAACTCGAACCCAAACTCTCTCGGTGTTTACATGGTATATTATACGCTCTTACCCACTAGACCAACGAGACCCCTTATAGAATACTAAGTGCATATTTTTAAATTTTAACGACCTAGAATTCCGAGCCCTATTTATAAGAAATAGCTAAGAATCTATTGGAGCTGGTTAAATATTTACTTAAACTCAGGGCTGAACTATATTAAAAAGTTTAGTAGAAGGAGTAGTACGAAATATTCAACAATACTATTGTAAACAGACAATTAATTTAAAAAACTACACAAAAACGGGCCAAAAAAAAAAATTATTTTGATGACTAATACAATAATTGTGAAGACTAATACAATCATTTCAATTCTCTTCACATATGTTATAATATTGAAGCTCTTTCTCTTTGTAATAGATATCTTGTGTACGTATAATAACACTTGCTCTGATGAAATAAAATCGCTAATACCATCTCTCTAGCCATTCCAATGTACTATACTAGTGAGGCTACAATAGCTTATTTCTCCTACGTAAAACTACCTATAAGTACTATACTCTACAATAGTTTGCTTTCGTTTGTTGTCGGAACTGCAAAAATGTGAAATTTATTACTATTTCGAAAGTATAGGAGATTTTTCGATTTACAATCTGTTCAAATTCAAAATGTATCTAAACATATTGATTATTTAACTGCCAAACATGACACTTCGATCATAAAACATTTTTTTAGTTTTTTATTTCATGCATGACTCTATAAAGTTAGTTTCAAATCATAAATTAGTTTTAAAATTAAGATTTTGAATTTATAATTAATTAAAAAAAAAATAATAATATAATATAAATTATATAATTAATATTGACAAAAAATTATTTTTATTATCATAAAAAATTTTTTAAAAAAATTTAGTTAATAAATACTTATCGGTAAATTTCGTTTTCATAATTTTAAAATATGACTTTTCTTTAATTAAAATTTATGACATTTTATTCAGTAAAAAAAAAAAAACTAAAATAAAATAAATATTTAATATTAAACAGATCTGTTACTGTTCAACTACATTGTAACAAAAAATGACCAGACCTTTGACTACTGTCTTTTTAATTTAATTTTATTGTTTATCGATTTGCTGCCCATATAATTAGTACAAGAAATATAAATTTATTTTTTTTTTTTTCATTTTATTTCGAAAAGTGCACACAAGGCAGTATTTAAAAAAAAATAGTTTCTAAATCTGCACATTTTCAAAAATATAATGAAAAATATTTTTGAATTGTGAAAATTTTTTTTTTACATATGCACATTTTTTTACCTATACATATAAAGAAATTTTCTGGTGGTGTGAAGTTTTAGAATTTAAAAAATTGAATGAAAGTGCGGAGGGCGGAGGGGGTTGTTCGGGGAGAAAAAATGTTGTATGTGTTCTATGTACCTATATGTAAAACTTAATTTCCTTATCTTAAACAGACATAAAGACAAACGAACGCAAACTGACTAAAACATGTTTCAAAAATATACTTAAAAGCCTTTTGTACAATTTTTTATTATTTTGCAACATTTATACTGCAGAAGCACCTACATGAATACATAAAAGTAAAATGACATTTGCACATGCATACATAATATTTTATATATAACTTTGTACTTATTTTTAAATCTCTTTCATATTTCGATGGATATGTTGTACAATTAGTGATAATTTTTTGGCTTTGATTTTTTCCACTTACTAAAGATGATATTACTATCATGTATGTGACCAAACTAAGTTGGTAATTAAATTAATCAACTAATTAAACATTAATTTTTAATGCTTCTTGTATAATTCACACTTAAATAATGAATATTGGATGTTGTATAGTATAGTAAAGGATTGTTTCAAACGTTAATTATTATAGATTTAGTACTACAACTATTAGTTAAAATCTCAATCAAACTTTAAAGAGCTGTAGTGGTTTAATTTCGTATTAAATATTTATTGCTACATCTAATATAAAATTGAGAAGTGAAATCTCAACAATAATAGGTCCATATACTTATAATATCCAAAATTTTCTTGTTTATTTATGTTCATAAAATTGAAAACAAAAAATATCAAAATAAATATGTATATACTTGTATTATAAATTTAGATAAGCGATAGATGATAGATGCGTTATTGAATAAGGCGTTGATTTTGAAGGCAAAATATTTTTATAGAATTTACTGAGGTGCGTAAATTTACTAATGAAGATTTTAACGAAGCAGGAAATATAAATACGTTATCCAAAATCCAATTTATTATTATTATGATTAGAAATGTACATAAAGATGCTAAATAAATAAAAAGGAGAATTAATGAATCAAAGGAATTAAGTCTTATCTAATTAATCTACTTTCATTGATTTATGATTGTGATATGGGTGACATTGTAATTACAAAGTGCAGAGCACATTGTTTGTAAAAAAAATTAGTCTTATCTAAAAACTAATTCAATCTAAAATTGTAAAAGAATGTAAAATGAATTTTTATTATGTCAAATAACTAAAGAAAATCTATAATGCTGCATCTATACTCGTATACATACTAAGTAATATTGTCAATTATTATATTGTCAAATTTAAGGTGTAAACAATTGTCAATTTATGTTTTTCCTTCTAATTAATCAATAATTTATATAAATCCGAAAATATTCGAAATTAAAAAAAAAATTTAAATTTAACTTTAAAAAACTTTAAATTAGACTTCATATTGTTAAAAAATATTGTAGTTTAAGAAAAAGGTTTACGGTTACTTGCGTTTTAATTAATCAAATGATGTAATTCTTGAATATTTTCTTTTTTGACACAATATATTAAACTGATATATTAAACATTTTTTAATATAAAATTAAATGCATTTCTAAAAGTACATTGCAAAGAGAATAATTTATTTTTTCAATAATATTAAATAGAATATTAGAAAAATTGCAATTAATCTTGTATAAAAATTTAAAATTTCAAACAATGAAACATTATTATCAAAATCAGTAATTCTAATCTTAAAATAATCATTTAAAATAATATTTTTTTTTTTTATAGTATTTTGAAATAAAATTATGTTATTTAAAAGTTAATACAAAACAATTATTCATTATTATTAAGTTTACGTTTTTTTTTTTTTTAATATACAGATTATTTAAAATATTAAAATAAAAAATATGTTTTATTTGTATATAAATTGCTACTTAATGACAAGCAAATATTACATAGTCTTCCTTTTTCAGATGTGACTGTAAATTTCGTAAGGGGGAATTATTCTTAAGGTGCGTGTGAGATTTGAACACACACTTCCACGATGTTTATAGTGTATTTTTTTAAATTGCTCTTTGCACATTAGGTTCCAAAACTTATTTTAAATTATACATCAAACTTTTTGATCGTGTATTTTTCACTTAATTTTTTTATGTTTTTTTTTTTGTGTTGAAAGTTTTAACATAATTTCGGTTCAAAGTTCGGTTTAACTTTTGGCTGTTGTATTGTTGCTTAAATTTTTAATTAACTGTGGACATGTGCCTGATATTGAATTTATTTTAATTTTTACTTTCGGTAATTTAATATAATTTATTTTGACATTAATTTGCATTTTAGTCGAAGTCTTTATAATGTCACAAAAAAGAAAAATTACTTTAACGATGAAATGATGTCGTTAAATTACTTATTTTTTTAATTACATATAGCCATTTTTTCCGCTAACAAAGTAAAATAATGTTTTAGGATTTTTTCAACAATATTGAATTTTAATTCTAGCTTCATATCAGGATAATTGATCAAAATACAATTTTGCTGTTGTTTTCTTTTTTTTTTTCTGATTAATTTATGAGTATTTTTGTATTATATCCTTACGGGTTATATTTTTTGGTACTATACCCATTACAAATTAATTTCATATTTCATAAATTTACTTAATATAAACACCACATAACACAAGCATTGTGTTAAGATCTTTAGTTTTTGTTAAATTGTTAGTATACATAATTTGAACGTGTGAACAGGCCCCCCCTCCTTAAAATAATTTTCGTGTTTTTCTTTCAAGAAACGGTAAAAAATCCAAATCAAAAAAATATGATTCCTTCATGTTTAAATGCCATAGATTATTTTTGTAAAAATTCTTCTAATTTTGTAATTTTTTTGTTTTTTTCTTTTTAATTTATGTTTTTTTTATATTTTTTTTTAATTATTTTTTTTTTTTCAATTTTTTTTTTTTATTTTTATTTAATTTTTTTTTAATTATTTTTTCTTTTTTCTTTTACAAAATCAATTTTAACAAAATAATACATTAAGTTTATTTATTTATAAAAAAAATTTTTATTTTCTTAAACAATTTTTTTAATAAATTAACATTTGAAATTTCATTGTTTGAATTTTCCACCCAATTGGTAGGAGGAGACAAGAAAGAAAAAGATAATAGCTTTTTAGAAATGTCTTTAAATTTTATTCTAATAAACAAAATCAGTGTATATTTATTAAATTTTACATATATAACTTACTAAGTATGTATATGTATAACTAGTTAAAAACTAATTATGTTCTAAATTTTGTACATAAATATTAAATTTAGAATGTTGTACATAATATACATGTATTATAAAAAATGATAATTTAATTAACCCTGTGCTTTACCAAAAGTATTAAAAAATAACTGATTACAGTTTTATCATTTTATTATTAATTTTCTTTTGTTTATATCGCATTACCAATAAATAATAAAAAGCAAATCTGAATAATACTATAGTAGTTCTAGTTTTAATTTTTATCATTTTAATAATACGGTCATTAGTCTATGCCATTTGACAAAAAGACATTTGGGATAAAAAGATATTTAGAAAAATTCCATTTATACTAATTGAACACTTCCCATAAATTTTTTTAGCAAAAATAGAACATTTGTTGTATATTTTTTGTCGATGATATTTTTGTTGTTGTTTACATAGTGTAAGGTTGGTTAAATTGTATAAACATATTTCAACAATAAAGCATTTAATGTTGGTGGGGGTGGCCATACCCCTGCTAAACTATTTATTCAAATCCTGATTTTGAAATCAATTCTAAAATTCTTCCTAATTTTATTTGCTCTATACATATTTCTACAATTTGAATATTTTCATTCCTATAAAATTTATACGTATCAAAATCGCGCACATACACGCTATATATATACATATATTATATATAGATATTCTGGAAAAAGGAGAGTCCTTGATTTTGCACTTATTTCATACAAAAAATTTTGATCACATTTTCATATGTTCAGTTACGTCTAAAAATTTTGAACATTCTTAAGTTTATATCTAAATTACAAATTTAAATACAGAAATTATAAACATCACTAACGATATCACGGGTCATCCTTATCGTGACCAACACTACCAACCTTATTACGCAACCAACAACAAAAATATCATTTACAAAAAATTTATGCCAAATGTCCATTTGCTAAAAAGATTTTATGTGAAGTGTCCAATTAGTGTAAATGGACTTTTATTAAATGTCGTTTTATGCCAACTGGGTTTGTTTTATGCCAACTGGGATAATTTCAACTACAATATTATAGCTTTTTAAGCATTTTTTTTTATTAGAGTAGTTTTTAGCTTTAAATATTTGTAATTAATAACAAAATTAATTTTATTTTGTTCTATTATTTAAGCTCCTTAATTTAGATTGTAAAATATTTTTTATTTAATGGAAAAATATTAATTTAGTAAATTTTCATTTATATAGAAAATCTTCAAGATTACTCATTTCATTAATAAATTGTGTAATAAAATGTTTTCTCTTATTAATGATGAAATAATTTAAAATATTTTATATTTTAACCCACACAAGTAATATTTGACAATCTTTAAATATTATTTCTTTACTAATTGTTTTAGGTTACCAAAAACAAAACGTTGAATTTTAATTATTTTGTATTTATTAAAGACATATTGGTGTAAACATCTTCAGATTTATATAACACAATATTGTATAGACGAAACAGGAGAAGAAGAGATAATAAATTTTTAATTACAAATTTTAAACCCGACTTCTATGAAAATTATAAGCATTTTAAGGATGGAAAAGTTTCAATAATTATTTTCTTGATAATTTTATTTATCATTCCATTACTATTGAAAAAGAAACAACCTCAAAAAATTCGTCATATCTCGAAACAGATTAAGCTAAGGTAGGGTAAAATTATAGAATTGGTTTAAAAATCATCCAAATCAAAATCTTATTTACAACATCATGCGGATCTTTACAGGGGAGAGGAAATTTATTTATATTAAAAAGTAAGCTTCGCAACAAAAAAAAAACTACTAAAACTACTTAAAAAAAAAAAGCTATTTTGCTCCTTTTAAGAATGAAACAATATATATTATATGTTGTTGAAAATACAAATAAAAATACTTTTATGACCAATAAAATTTCATTTTAGGCTAGAATAATAATGATCAGTTATATGCTGTTTTAATTATACTCCAGTTTTAGAAGAATATGGAGTACATTCTTCAAAAGTAACACGTGCATTAGGCAACTTAAAGACATTGCTAACTAAAAAAGAATTAGCAAGATATAAGGATATATAAATCACTGAAATAAACACTGTATATATTCCTCTGACAGCTGTGAAAATTTCAGTTGGGATAGTGTAAGCAACTGCAAATCATCTAGAAAGATATTTCCAACTTTTAAGGAAAAAAACGAAAGAGCTCCTAACCTACACATCTGTTAATACTGCTAGATAAAAATCTAAATTAGCCAATATGAACTCATGTAGCTAGGATGAATGATACACATTGTAAATGTTACAAAGAGGAAGGTGTAGAGAAGAATTTTTATCCCTTTTTCTGTGAATATCTGGTCCTTGCTAGGATCAAAATTGAGAGTCAGATTCTCTACCTTGAAAGGCATAAACTACTTATCCAAAGTAAAATTAGAGAACTAATTTTGTTTCTAATCTCTACCGGCTGGTTATAAAACATAGTTGAAAACCAAAAATACAAGGGAATGGTATTCTAAACGGCCGATCTTCTGTGCAATTTGTGCTGTCTAAGTTAGATTTCTAGAGAGCAGTCATTTAAACTAATCAAACGATGACTTATATATAAAATTCAAATATTAATTTTATAGTTTTTAAAGATCCATATAAAGAAGATGAAAATTATTATGAACATGACTCAGAAAATTAATAGTATAAAACTTTTAAAAACTATTCAAACTAACGATCGTTTTGAAAACTATTACTGTCATAATAATGGTAATCATATTATATACTATATACCATATAAAAATATATTATTTCTATAATAAACCACTCACACTTCATATAAATTATACTGGCAATAATGAATCAATACTGAAGTTCCGCAGAACTAGTGAAAGAACAGTAATAATACATATAGTTACTCTCCATATCGCTCTCTTTTTATAACTAAATATTCAAAACTACAGAATAATTTAGCGTTACTTTATTCATTCCACGATGAAAGATTGAAGTTGATAGACTGAATAATCTCTTATCAAAATGTTATAACTTCAATTTTAAATTTATTTTATTTTAACCATGTTATTTTATGACTGAAATACTGTGAATTAATTTTATTATAAAACGAGAAAGGGTGCAGTAGCGTAAACTTGGTAAACTCTAGGATACCCGTATGAGCGTAATATATACTGTTTCAGAGGGCCAGAGCAACCAAATTCCATAAAAGTTATTGCCTTTAAACTTGACACACAGTACGTATAATGACATTCGCTAAGTTTTCAATACAAATATATATATTTTTTGATATGATTTTTCTATTACAGAACCTATAAATTAAATTATAATAATCATCTCATATTAAGTATATATTTCATAACATTAACAAATAAGTAACCTATAAGTGTAAACTTAATATTTATGCTATATATAATAAAAATTCCACTTTAAAAAAAAATATATGTACATAGCTAAATGTATATACTTTGGCTTATGTGTGATTGTTTAACAAATTGAAGTAAAAAAAAATTTTTAAAACTTATAAAATAAATTTTAATAAAAATTTTCAAAGGTTGCTTCGATTGTTTTTGAATTTTTTTTTTTTTAAATGAAAAAAGCGCTAATTTAGTAAAGTATCTACTTATGTATCTATTAACTATTTTAATACAATTAAAGGTTGTTATATTTTAATCCATATTGATTTAATACAATATATTAATTCATATTGGTTATTATTTTGATACTATTGACAACACATGTAACAATAACTTTTGATTAAACCGCACTTTCCTCTTTTTTAGTTAATTTGAAATAACTAATCATCGCACCCGCTTGTTAATTCAATCGACTTGATCGAAAGACTTAACTACGATGACTAGCCTTTCTCTTTCTCTCACAAAACAAAGAAGAAAGAAGAGATGCTCAGCAATAAGAAAGAAGGGCTTTTGTCTCTGTTTATCATTTTAAACTTTTATTGCGTTACATTCGGCCATCCGACTCTACTCATCGTCTCTAGTTTATCTAAATTATTAGTTTTTATTTTACTTTACTTTTACTACTTTTACCTATTAAACTTATCGAGTATGCATACTTATCTTTTTTTTTTTAAATTTCACTACGCATATTACCAAAAAACATTTAAACATTTCATAATCAAATACATATCTATTTACTAATAAATTGGTTAATAATAAAACATGTCTAAAGCATATTAGTAATTCAACTATAATACACCAACAAGTCAACATTATTACATGCAACATTATCAAATTAAGAATTTCAATTAATGTCAAATGCATAAGTTTTTTTTTTTTCTTCCTAAATAATATTAAAAATTTATACGTAATCGTAATTATCAATATTTTCATTTTCAACATTTTTATTCTCCTTATTTTACTCTCAGTAAACACTTTCAACATTTAGCCAAATGTTATTATTCTTTACATTTATATGACTTGAACATAATTCAAGCATAATTATATCAATTGCAGCTTAACTCAACCATTCAATTTTCAAATTCATTATTCTCATTTTTCCAAATTCATAAATTTCAATTTTTCGGCCAAAAGATATCTGTACTTAACTTGAACATAATTCAAATAATATTAATCATAGATAAAGCATAATAATTTTAACTAATCTAGCATGAGTATATCTTTGACGAGAGAGTAGTAGCTTAGCATCGTTGCAATAATTCATTTGCCTTCATTCTAAATAATACCTGGTCATAATAGAATCAATATTTTTCTAACCTTAATTCCATAACCAAAATTAGCATCGTTATTTAGATATATTATTTATTTCTTAATTGTTGTACTGCTCAGCAATCTAAAATTCTTTTAACAAAATATAATATTGACATTTTTTTTTTTAAAAGAAAAAATATTTATATATTTATTTACAACAAAATTGAACACACTTTTAATAATTTTTATTCTAAACTCTTCTTTTTAAAAAAAACATAGGATAGAATTAAAACTTTTTTTTTTCAATAATATTCAAAAATAAATTAATTAGATATATTAAGAAATTATTTTAATTTTTTTTTTTTTTTAAATATTTATTCGCTTTCATCATCTGATGCATCACTCAAATCGAGTTCGGAAATTTCATCTAGCTTCAACCAAGGTTTAATTTTGTCAGCAGCAAATACCGACTGGAAAGGTTTTGTCTTGACTTGCATCGTTGGAGAATCAACAACTTCATACCGATCTTTTGGTAAAATTTTATTTACGACATAAGGATTTTTATAGCGAGGTAACAATTTTTTTGATGTCCCGGTTGCTGAGTAATCTGCTCTGATAAATACTAAATCACCTTCTTGATATGTTTGGGGAAGTTTCTTATTTTTATTAAATTGATTAGCTTTTTGAATTTGCTTTTCTTTAGTTCGTGATTCAATGAAGTTTCTAAAATTTTCCATTTCAGTACAGTCAGTCTGAACATTTTCATTATCGTGCAATGCCAATGTCAATTTATTAAAAACCATATTTGCCGGCTCGTAAGTTAAAATTAGTTTTTGTGCATTACATCCAGTGATCTCATGTGTAATATTATTCAAACCATATTCAATTGCAGACACATATTCATCCCAGCCTTTTCCTGAGAAGTCTTTTGTCATGCTAGCAATTGCAGAGTTGAGAGTTCTAAATACTCTTTCAATTTGACCGTTTGAGCGAGAAATTCTAAAAGCTGTTAAAATATGGTGAATATTATTTTCGTTGCAGTAATTTGCAAATTGTCGAGATGTAAATGCTGTACCCCTATCACTAATACGAATTGGCATTCCAAAATACTGGGAGATATCATTTAAAGTTTTGATAACCGGTAAAGTTGTGCAAGTTCATACTGTTTTTAAAATTACATATTTGGACAAGGCATCAATAAGTCCTATCAAATAACAATTACCATTCTTACTCTTAGGAAAGGGTCCAACATGATCTATGTGAAAGGTGTGGAACAGTATTTCTACTTTTGGTATCGGATGTAAATGGTACCTAGTTTCGTCCTCACCACGTTTATTAAATTTGCATTGCAAACAATTGTGAATATATTTTTTTACCAGAGATCTTAAATTTGAAAAATAATAATTTTTCTTAATTAATGCTACAGAAAGAACTTTACTCGTTGAAAGTTTTCAATACAATGCAAAATCAAATAATAATTGTAACTGCAACTTATTTACAACTAGGTACTATAAAATTTTTTTTTTCGACAGAAGACAAGGGTGTTCAAAATTGAGGTATCATTTTGATTATGCCGCCATTTTTTTTCTAATTAAATGTAGCGTTTTGGATACAAAATTGGAGACAAAATTAATGTAGCGTTTTGGATAGGTGATATGTTCTAATTTGCGTTGGGAGAGATTAACATTTTGTTTTGTTATGTATGCACACTTTTTTTAATTTGAATAAATGAAGTAATATATTTAATAAACTTATAAAAACAAAAATACATTTTTTGACTTTTAAATTAATAGCTACAATGTAAATTATTTTATTTAAAAGCACAATATTAAATAATACAAAGCTTGCAATATTATTGAACCAAAACTTGAGGTAGCTAAAGTAACTATGTGAAATTTTTATATTTATTTAAAAATAATGAAAAGTTAAAATAAATATAAGTACTATAGGCAGAGCGTTGCGAGGGAAACTGGTGCTACGAATCAAAATCGTTCGGCCATAAAGAAATTCTGCGCATGGTTGCCAATCTTGACACAGAAATATAAAACTTCCGAGAAGGCCCGGCAGTTGCCGATATGATAGCAGGTGATCTCAATTTAGACCGCAGTATCGGGACGGAAACAAGCTACCCGAGGCATAACAGTAATGGTAATGAAATCGGAATCAACGTGTATACGGATTCTGCCAAAAAGGGTGGTAAATGTGGCATAGGAATCATATGTGACGAACTGAACATATAAATTGCGAACACAATGCCGGCACATGCGGCTGTACGCCAATGTGAAACAATCGTAAGAGAGCTTCTTTGGAGAAAAATCACGGGAAAAATTAAAAACATCCACACCGACTGCAAAACAAGTGCGAATAATAGAGGGTGGTTTGCATAAATCGGGAAAAACAATTGAGTTCTGGAAAGCCGTTAATGCGCAGTCAAGTTGCAGTGGATACCAGCACACTCAGGCTATTCAGGTGACGGAAATGCATATGTCCCAAAAAAAGTTTGCACTAAACAGACCGCTCGCGGATATAGCAGATGTAGGTCTGCCGTACTTCGCGGTAAAATACGCAACAAGTAACTGGGCTAAAGCCAGTGCTACGGAAAGTTGGTTTCGATCTCCAGGATCAATACACACGAAAGAATTCTGGGGGGAACAAAACAGCAAAAAGACTCAAAATATGTATTCTAAAACTGAATAGAGTGGATCTGAAACTTTTTACGGGAATCAGCACTGGGCACCTGATACTAAGAATTCACGCCGAAAAGGTAGGCATTGTGGATACGGATATATATGCTATATCTTCTGCCAATGCCTGAACTTGAGAACCCAAAGGCGGAGAACTGTGAGGGAAGAACAATGGAAAAGCTTTTCTGAAGTGAGAATGCTCAATCAGGGAGGCATAATACGCTTTATGAAGGGTATATACTGTAAGGGCGAGTAAGCGCTGGACGAGACTCTGTAGTAAGCGAACGGATCGTTGAACAGGGGAGCACAATTCGTCACAGAGCCTAGGTGTAAAGGCAGCCATAAGCCCTTCTTCGTAACAACAACATATTATGTAGGAGGTTAAAAGATTCGTACGTGTATTTAAGAGTTGACAAGGGTATTCTTCCATTTTCATATTCAAAACCAAATAAAAAACGTCTAATTTACTTTTGTAAATATGATTTTAATTGAAGTAACTTTATTTATTATAATCTTCAAAAAAATTATTTAATCAGTTTTTATAAAAGGTTGAATTTGATTTACAAAAGGTTGCTTTGATTTGAAATTGGTTTACATAAAGTTAGACTAGATTTGCAAAAGATTGAATAAGATTTGCAAAAGGTGGAGTTTGATTTGCGAAAGGTTGAATTTGGAGCGGGAACCCTGTTTATTGCAATATTATATATTATTGCTTTGGCATTTGTATGATTTGCAAATTATTAAAATTACGCCAAAGTATAACTATAAAAATAACTGGGTTTCACTTACCATGTTATCACAAAATTGCCTTGCTAGCCCACATATACATATTATGTATAAACATGCCTACCTATCCCACATATAAAAATGCCTACCTATGTACCTCCTGTTCAAAATAATAATGTTAACTGCTATTAAATTAGCTCTTTATTGAATTCATTCATTTATGATCATTTATTATTTCTAAGAGAGTAATTATAAACAAATATTTTGTTTTAAAATAAGCAAAATGTGTTTGTTGTATTTATTGCAAGTTTTCAGCTATCTATTACAAACATTAAATATAAACTTTTTTAAAAAACCATTACGTCGTATTAAAACTATAGAACAGTAGTTTTTTATATTTAATTGTAACATACATTTTTTAAAAAGTCTAACACCGTTATTCTGAAAGATTGTACCAGAAAAGATCATCACACAGGCAACAGAGGTCCCTAGATCATTAAGAAAAGTCATTAAGAAAAACGCACATGTAAGAATATAATGTTGGAGCTTTCATTTTTGTATTTTACTTTGAAAAAAGTTAAACAAGTCTGTATCACTTACCCACAGGTGTCTAAAATAGAAATTTTCTGTTTTTTCCTGATTTAATACCTCTTTAAAGATGGAGTAGTACAATAATATTGTTAGAAGTAACTTATGCTAATTCTGAAAAATTTTTCTTTTCTTATTTTCCAGTAAGGGTTGCAGAATATGTTACGGAAAAAGTTTTGGTTTTATATAATCTGCTGAAAACTAAATAAAATAATTTGTAAAAAACCGTAGAAAGAAAATTAAAAACACTGTAACATCGAAGTGCAAAATATCTAATACTACTACATATATCTCATATAATTTAAATGAATTTAACGGTTCTTAAGCTAGTTAATGGCATAAATTTATGAATTGTTAAAATAAATCGATAAACGTTTCAATATAATAATAAGCGCGATAGTTAATTCTGTAACTTCTATTTGTAAACCAAAATAATTAATAAATGTTTTAATAAAAAGTCAATTAAAACCAAATAAGTTAGTAGTGTACAGTACCAAAATGTCGACAGTTAAATGATTTATATTTAATAAAAAAGATTAGCAAAGTATCTATGTTCATCATAGTTTATTATACTAGTGTGAACTACATATATAAAAGCGACATCATATAATTAGTTGCATTTTATATGGGGAAGAGCAGAGCGGGGAATCGATGTATCTTCTATGTGACATCATCTTTTTAAATTTTTCCAATACATTTAGATACATATATAATATATTTTTAGTTTTAAATATATAATGAATATGTACTCTTTCGCATAATAAATAAAACAGAATTTTGAATTAATGTTAAGTTACTGTTAAGATATGGTAAAAGAAATGGCAGCATCAAAACACAGACTGGTATTGTAAAAATTTAAATTGAAAATTTAATTTATTGTCCGTTCAAGAAAAATACAACAAAAATCAACAATCGTGTCAGTAGATTCAGTTCCTTGCCAATGTCCATGTTATATTTTATACCTCAAAATATTAGCATATAATAAATATTTAGTTAATTAAATTTGCATTTTCTTTTTGTATTTCAATTGTATATTTCAAATAGCTAAAAAACAGAGCAGTTTTAATTATAATCTTGTTTTCCTGCTACCTAATTCAAAACACAATAAAAAAAAAAAAACTGACCAAAACACAATTGTCCAATTCAATGGACGGAAAAACATAATGTTAATAATTGTTGTGTATTGTATATTATAAAAAAAACAGGTGAAACATGAAACCAGGATAAAAATGCCACATAAATAACAAAAAAAAAAAACTGTAGTTTAAAAGTAAAACAAAAAAAAAAATTGATCTATAAAATATGTATTGTTTTTTAGTTAGGTTTTATATGCAAGCGTACAACAACATTGTAAATTTATATATTTACATTTACATTTACAAATATGTATTTGTTTTATGTATTATTTATTATGTTTCAATTATCAATTGAATTAGTTCTACGATATTTCTTCCAATCTTTATTAAATACTTATAGGTATATACATCGTGAAGAAAAAAGGAAACTTTTAAATCAAATTGTGTATCCTCTGTATTGTGTCCAAAAAACTATATGCATATTATAGTAGAACACTATTTTTTGTTGTTATCATTGCGGGGAGATATACTCTCTTATTATACATGAAAATGTATACCACCAAATTTCTTGAAATACATAATTATTTTAATAATTATTTAATTTTAATTAAATAATGTGGGTTTTCATTCACGAGTTGTAAAATTGTATATTTACAGCACGTTTTACAACTAATGATGTGAACTCAATCTTAGGTATTTTTTTTTATAGTTATTGTTAATTTAAAATGTCAAATGACAGCTGATCTTATTTTTATTTAAAATAAAAAAAAAGCTATAATATTTTTAATATTAAATAATGGAAAAATTAGATAACGGTTAACATTTTATAAACTGTAAAATGTAAAAATTAAATAGGACACAACAAATAGGACAGATATGACAATATAACACTGAATAAACAATGGAGTAAAAGGATTTTAAATCTTAGTAGGTATAGTACAGAAATTTTTTATACAAAATGTTAGATAAAATTTAAAGCAAGGGCTTAAAATTTTGTGACGATACAATATTTATAACATAACGACTTGAGAGAAGCAATATGAGAAAAATAATTTAAAATTCTGGCCGACTGGTAACCTTAACTATGGCAATATATTGGCTTAGCATTATTAAACAAATATTTAGTGCCATATCAATTGTATATTAATTTTAAAAATATCTTTTAAATAAAACACTGTTTCTTTTAATTATAAAATAACCTTTATTCTTCAAACGAACAAATCTGATAGATTTCTTAGAGATGTTCAAGATTAGAGAAGCAGAATTTACCATGGTAGTGGGTCAATTGAAAATATTGCAGCTGTTAGCACAAGTGTTTCTGAAGAGCCAAGGACATCAATTCGTTGCCGTCGGCAATTCGTTGATTGCACCCTTCGATCATATATACTTATAGATAAAATATAAAATTAAAAATGTATTGAAATTTAAAAAAAAAATTGTACGCATACTGTCAAAAAAATTTTTGTTGAAAATAAGGTTATTTCGTTTTTGCAATTTCTCCATTTAACCTTGTAAAATTTAAAAAAATCGGGTTTAGTTAAGTCGTATATATATCGAATTTTTATTTGCCAATTAAAATTAGTTCCTTTTAACTTTGTTATATGTTATTTATAGTTTAACATATTTCCTTTTTGAAATTTTGTTCTAGGGTTTATTGAAATTAATAAGGAAACTGTATTAAGAGTAAACTTTGAACCTTCCTCTATAAGTTGGTACTAATATGTCAATTGGTTTTTATCTTTTAGTACTTTTAAAATTGTTAACACGTTGACGTTGTAAAAAAAATACGTGAGGTCGCTCAGGAACGAGTAATCTGTAACTTCATTAGTTGTTGAGATATATTGACGCGGTAAATATCAAGTATGTTTAGATACAAAATAAATTTGAAATAAGTTGTATTTAAGATTTTTTTTTTGTGACAACTATGGTTATGCCATTTGTTTTGTGATATTGTAATATGAGTTATATTTCAAATGACAACTATAGTGGTCATGACAACTATTGTTGTCATTTTTATAATAAGGGGCAAATAATATAGTTCTGAGCAAATGGCAACTATAGTAGTCAAATTTTTCAATTTGATATTAGGCTCATACAAATTTTTTTTATAGTAAAACATATTTTGATATTATTTTTAAATATCCATTTTTTATTTAATTTCATTTTAATTCAACATCCATTCAGACTTATAATAAATAGGTAGTAATTATTAAAAAATAAACTCTAAAATTTTAATATAAATCATATTATCATATTACAAAAAATCAAAAAATTAAAAATTTTTTAAATTAAAAGTTTAGTAATTTGTTTGATATTCGATTTTTAGTAGGAACAACAGAATAAATTAAATTTTAAAATTATAAAAACAAAACAAAATAATAGAACAAAAAAAAAAACCAATTCAGTCTTATATTATATATATAACATTAAAATTCGTAATTCAAAATAATAAAAAAAATTAAAAATTTATTAGTCTTTGAATATTTTTGAATTAATTGTTTAAATTATTATGAAAATCTTCGAAACATTTAATACACAAAGGGGGTTTATCTGGGCACGTTTTACATCTATTAGATGTACAGGATCGCTTCTTTTGTTTGTAACAATATCTGCAGCGCAAGAAATGTGTTTTTCGTTTGGAACATTTTGGTGGTGTTATTTTCTCTATAAAATGTTGAACAAATGATGGATTTAAGACTGTTGAAGAAGTTTCAGGTGATGCTGAAGTAGACGGAAAAACTAACGGTGAAAAAGCGAAAACTGATGGTGTAGAAGGAGATGGGCAAGCTGACGACGGAACAGGAGAACATTGACCTTGACTTCTTTTGGGTGGCCGGCCAACTAAATTCATTTCTGCAACTAATTTTGTACCATGTGTTATATTTGTTGGAAGATCTATTAAGGTTAGTATAAGCATATCTCTGAATTCCAAAAAATTTGTTTTTTCGTGGAATTGCTTATAAATATAAAAAGCGTTCCAAACACACATGTCTATCAGATGAAAAATCACCTTTTTATACCACCTACATGTTTTTCGCGGGGTCGAATAGTATGCGATCATTTGATCGCACCGATCAATACCCGACATATTGGAATTGTAATCGATAATATCCACAGGTTTAATGTTTTTTTCTTTTTGTATCTGTTTTCAGTTTCCATTAATTCCGGATGATGGGCTGTACTAATTGAAAGTACATCACGTTTGTCTTTCCATTTTGAAACATACACATTTCCTTTTCTTAGCCATGTTAGCTCACCGGTCTTAAGTTTTGTACTGACAACGTCTTTTGGATTTTCTTTACAATTTGCACGAAAAGTTCCGACTGTGTGTGTTTGGTATTCTAGAAGCTCTTCAGATAAGGCGACACTATTATAATAATTATCCATATATAAGTAGTGCCTCTTATTTAAATACGGTTGCATAAGACGAAACACCAAATTTCGTGTTTTTGAAGTAGTTCTGTCAGTTTCTCCTGCATGCTGACGCTGATATATTTCCATATTTAGTACATACCCATCATGAGTTGTAAGCTCATAAAATTTAATACCATATTTCGCTTTCTTTCCTTTGTTATATACCCGAAAGCGTAAGCGTCTCCTGAATAGAAGAAGAGACTCGTCTAATGAAAGGGCTTTATTTGGTTTATAAGCTATTTGAAAATTGTTTATAAAGCAGTTTACTATTGGTGAAATTTTATTAATATTTATTTCATTATCTTGATTATTTTCATCCGTACTGTGGGAATTAAAGCATCTTAGTAAATTTTCAAAGCGTAAGCCTGACGTAGTAAATTTGAAAATTGGATTGAAATATAACGGGTGTAATGTGAATAAATGGCGAATACTAGGTTTTCTATTTTGAGCCTGTAAAAGGCACAATCCAATAAATTTTAACAACTCAGCTTTATTTGTTTCCTTAAATGATTTTTTTTTTGTTGAGCGTGTAGTTAATTTGGCGTTTTGGGTTTTACATAAATTATTTCCATAGCTATTTGTACACTTAACCAGCCTTTCAATTATATCATTTGTAAATAGGAAATCAAAAATATCGCGAGTACTGGAATTTGCAGAAACATGAATTTTTATTCCAGCTTCATTATCGTTGAACGGATATTTTTAATATTTCTTTAGTATCTTGTGTCCAGTTGCTGACGACTTCATTGTTGTTTCCAAAATTCTCATTTTCTATTGAAACACTGGCACATACTTTACTGGTGCTGTCCTCAAAATCACGTTCATTATCAGGGGCACCAATATCAGAATCCTCGCTATCGCTATAACTGTACGGTTGATAATTGGGATCATCACCATATTCTCCATCATCAGCAAAAATATCAGCATCAGATTCAAATTCTGAATCAGAGCCTAAATTGCACAAATTTTCCTCTTCATCACACAATTCTGCTTCATATAATAATTTTTTAAGCTTTTCTTGTAGCTCCTCGAAGCTCATTTTCTTAAAAAAAAACACACCAAATTGGTTTGCAAATACATAAAAGAAATCTAGCTCCTTACCGTATATAAAAAGATATAACAAATAAATTAATTACTCAAATAAAAAAAACTAGAAGAACACAACGAAAATAAATAAACGTATCACAAAAAAAATTTAAAAAAAAAAACTAACGTCCACTCAAAAACAAATACTTTTACTTACTGAAGAAATTTGTATGAAATTATGACAATTGTTGTTGTCATTTGATTTTGTTGTATTTTGTTTATTTGATTTAGGGAACTCCCCAAATTATATCAAAATACCAGTCGTTTAATTTAAATTTGGGCAATGTTGCCAGTTATTTAAAATAATAATATGTATCTCTAAATAAAAAAATATCAAAATAAAAAAATATCAAAATAGTAGGGATAGCAAATTATTAAATATTTACCGGCAATTTATTTTATGACAACAATAGTTGTCATTTCCTAATAATAAAAATTTTTTTGACAATCATAGTTGTCATTTACGGCAACGTGAAAAAGAACAAAAACTGAGTGTTTTTTTTTAATTTTTAATATTTCGTTAGTAGTTTTTTGAATACAAAAATTTAAGAGCCATTTAAATTATTGTACAGTCCTTTTAGATGAAGCATTGTTATGTTAAAAATTGTGTCAATAGTAGTTCTACAGGACTAAATAACAAGTAAGCTCAGTATGCTCAAGCTGAAGTAAGTTTAAATATATTAGGTTTTAAGAAAAACATTTTACATTTTAAGAAAAAATTTTTCGAAATTTAATAATAGTTACATTATATACAATATTATAAAGCTTTCCGGAAAATTTAGGACAAAGAATCCGATGGAAGAAAATTTTAAATATAGGAGCAAAACTTCCATGTAACAGCTCTTAGCAGAAAGAGAAATACGTAAACAAATGGCTCAAACAATCGAAAAAATAACTTAATATTGACCGAAAAGCTATAGGTACAAAAATATGTATGAATGTACAAAGAACAATTATACTAGAACGAAAAATCTTTGTAGATTTAAAAAATCACGGACATTGTACTTTATTGATTAAAGCTACCGTGGAGAAATATATAAAAACTCGACTCCATTACATTGCATTCAAAACAAAACCAGAACTTTCAGTCGAAAGAAATTGACACGTCTTTTCAGGGGACCTGAATAAAATATACTTTAATTTATGAAATGATAATTTATTCTAAATCTAAATTTTCAAAAATTTGTTAAATTTTATTAATTTAAAAAAAATATATTAATAAACTGTAAACGAAACTTAATTTTTTTTATTTAATAATTTTTATTTAATTTTTTTTATTTCTAATGACAGAACAATGCGTACAATTTTTACCGACCGCATACATTAATGTATAAGGTAGGTATTGTTTTCATACTAAAAATGTGTACCCGAGATTTTGGAAAAAATGCACTACTCCGGTGTGGAGAAGGCTGTAAAAAACTTTTCAGCATGATGTCCGTCTGTGTGTGTGTGTAAGTGTGTGTCTGTGTGTGTGTGGGTGCGTGTGTGTGTCTGTGGGCACGTGTACAGCTTAAACGACTGAGCGGAATTTTTTGAAATTTCATATTTAAGGTTTTGACGTAAATATCTCAGATTGATAAGCTTTTGGAGCAAATCGGACAACCGCAAGTGGTAGTTTACTAGTGTACTTTTTAAGTTTTTTACGAATATTTCGTAATAGAAAAATTTTATGTACATATATATATGATCAAAGATTGAGCCATAGAAAAACAAGATGAAAATGAGAATTTTTTGAAAGAAATTATATTCACCAATTAAGCTCGTTTTGAGATTGGCGGCTATGACATCAAACAAAACAATTGCATTTGCACTGAAGAAAATCTTAGAATATTGTTTAAAAAACCAATGAAACCAAAAAAGTCACTGTGTGGGTATGGATTTTGGTTAGGTGGGGTAATTGGTTCATATTTTCTTGAAACTTAAAATGGCAATGCATTTATTGTGATTGGAGCTCGATATCGAGAGATCATTAGAAACTTTTTGTGACAAAGATTGACAGTTTGCTAAGCTAGCTACTTGGACGACATTCTTTTTCATAATTTGGCGGAGTCAATGTACTTTACTTCTAATAAAAAATAAATAAATATTTCATACAATTTATGTCTTTTATTTAAAATTTAAAAAGATAACAGCTAATAATATAGTGGTACAATATAACAGCTAGGGAAAAGTGGTATACAATATGTAAATGAAGGAAAAATCAAAATTAACATCAACTACTCTTCAAAAGATTTAATATAGCACATTAAATCTTTTGAAGAGTAGTTGATGTTAATTTTGCACAATTGTTTAATATGTGGGGAGTAAAAGATGTATTTTAATACTCTATTTTTATTTGTGTTAAAATAATAAGTTTATTTCCACAAAAAATTGTTTGTAAAGGCAGCTACTATTTTACAATAAGTACACTTTAAAAGGATTAATATCCCTCTTACGAATTGTATATTGTTTTTTAAAATAAAATCAAGTATTTTAATGATAAAATAAATTTATTGTTTATAGTGTATCTATATTTTAGTATAGATATACTTATAAATTTATAGATACATTTAAAAAAAAAACAAAAAACCAACAAAATTTCTGGAATCGGAAACTTAATTATAATATCTTCCGAAAGATTAAAATAAATAATAACTTATAATATAAAATCGAAAGACAAGTTAGAGTAGGTATATTATTTTCGTTATCCAAATCGCAAAGTATATTATACTTTGCAGAAAGTTTTTTCAAAAAAGTTAATATGTATGACGAATTTTCTAATAATTTTGATATAATATGTTCCCACAAAATATTAACCATAATTTAATTTCAAATTTAACAACAGTATAATTATAGACGTGGAACACGTCTCAATCTATAAGAAACATTTCTAGTTCATATTCTTCATCATTAATATATTCGTCAAATAATAACATATTATCTGACTTATCAGTGTCTTCTCATAGCTAATCTTACATTAATTTTTATTTACTACATGGAGAATCATTACTATATGGAAGAAAAAATGACTATTTGGAATTGATATATACGCTCGAGATTTGACGACCTTTCTACATTGTATCAGTTTTGCCAATATAGGCAGTATAGGATTTTAAGCTGCAGTAATTTTTCCATAAATTGTTTGTAAAAAATCAAAAATATTCAGTCATTTGATATTTTCAGATTGAAAAATATTAAGTGGAATTTGAATTGAACCATTTGAATATAGTTGGGTTTTGATAATTAAGAGGGCTTTTATAATTAATTAATTAAATTTCCACTGCAGCTGTGGAAGGAGTACGTTTAATTTAAAAATTTCTTCTACAATAACATATATATTAATAAGGACTTATAGATTACATTTTTATCTCAAACAATATAAGAAGTTTTTTAACAAGACGATCGAATAGGTTGATAGATGAACTAACAGGTGGATAAATGTGTAGATAACATAGAATATATTAGCATAGACATAGACACAGCGTAGACATTAATAAAATATTATAGCGACAATTTTTGTTTTGTGTGTGTATAGTACGAATTTTTAATGTGGAGCGCGTGAATAAATTCTTTTTAAAACAATTTTGAAATAATTTTTTAATTAAACATTAATTGAATTAAAATATCAATAACATCGAAATAAAATACATTTTAGTTATAAAAATCTGATTATAAATTTTCATTCATTTAAAGTCCCATATATAGACATGGTCATATCTATATACATTTTTTATTTTAAAAGATAGTGTTAATGTAAATATGTGTAGTTGTTTCGTATCATTAATAAACTAATTTTGTTAAGAAAATTAAGAGCCGACGTCAATAATGTCTTTTATTCATATTGAAGCAAGTTAAGGCAACGTTATAAAAATGAATGCAAGTTAAGGCTACGTCTGGTACCCAAATACTACTACGTAAACTGAAGTAAAATATATAATCGCTCCAGAGTCCAGATGCTAATAAAGAATTTTTGAATAAAATGAAACAAAAATGAAAATTGCAAAAATATTGATTTGGAACACGTTTTTTGCAGAAGTTTTAACGATTCTTGAAATTTTCATTTTTAAATTATATATAATATTTTTAATTTCCATTTTCCATATTTATTTTTTGTCCATTTGGTCAAAAATACTATATGCAATAAAATTAAATAGTAAAATTGTCAATTACATATATTATCGTTGAACTTTTTAAGAATGTGAACTTGTTTCTCGTAAACTTATAATTGGATCATACCATAAGTGTACGAAAGTAACAAAACTTTTGCACATTCACTTTTATATAGTATACATCAAACAAAAAAATGAAACGAAATTATGAAATTTTATAGATAACACATCTTTTTCCTTATTTTAGTTTTTAACCTCAAAATAATTAAAGACAATTTAATATGAATATAGAAATTCCAATCTCTTTATTTTTTTGACAGTGCTATAATTATTACAACAATGTGGGATTTAAAAAAAAAATGTGCTATTATTTAATTTTATTTTATATAAAGAAAAAGCTCTCGCATGTGAAAGGTCTTTTGTTGATATTGTTTTCGTAAAAAATGTATTAATTTTGGGTCACAAGCACAATTAACTTCCGTCCATTACATAATAATTTCACTTTTAATATATTTTAAAAGTTTAGAAGCACAAAATTTTTTTATATTTCTCAATTATTGAATTTGATGATTTTCACATATTTTGATTGATTTTCGAATGAATAAATTGTTTTTAGGTATATCAAATCATAAAAGGTAAAAAATAATATTTGGATATAGCTTTATTATATAAGAAAAAATTAAATACTTAAAAAACTTCACATAAAAAATATCACTTAAAAATTTCATTTTTTTTTTTTTAATAAAAAGCGAAATTTGAATCAAATGGCAAAGTTTTTACATGCTGCTGCAATAATTTAACTTTATATTATAATTGAAATATTCTAAAATTCAACATGATCGATTTTATAATCGTCTATATTTTAAATTAATTAAGAAAAATTTAAATTCCCATTTAAAAAACTTTAAATGTGAAATAAAGCCAAGTGATTGCTCAAAATTAATTTTAATTATTTGAAATTTCTAATAATAGAATCTAATTATATCGTATTTATTCAAAAATCTTATATAGCCTTTTGTTATAAGATGAAAAGGGTTCTGCCATTAAAGCCGTATTACCGAAATCCTTTAAGACAAAATCCCTAATCAAAAATTCAAATAATAAAAATCCAAATGAGAAAAAATCCAAACTTCTAAAATCCAAACAAAACAAAATCCAAATGAGACAAAATTCAAACTTCTAAAATCCAAACAAATAAAAAATCCCTGCCGCGCGGTCGTTAATAGTAGCGATTTTTTATATAAATATTAATAAGAGTATATATTATATTTTTATATATTTATTATATAAATCGGAAATTATAATTAAAATTCTTGCATAAATTTTTTTATAAAAATATATTTTTCTCAAAATAAAAAGTTAGATCCAAAAAATTGGCTTAAAAAAATTAACATTCAATACTTTAATTTGGTTTCAAATTCAACTTCGTTAAAAAAAACAATTTTTTATTTCAGTAGCAATCATATAAATTCATTCATATGATATTCATTGAAAATCAAATAAAAAAAAAAATGAATATTTTTGCAAAAAAAACGTTTTTTAAATTTTAATTTTTCAATTTCAAAAGTATTTCAAATAAAAATAAGTGCATATTATAAAAAATTTAATTAAATATAAAAAAAATAAGTTTATAAGAAGTTTAAAAATTTAAGAAGTTAGAATGAGCTGTCGAGCAATCAATATTAAAAATTCAATTTTGCTGCGCTTTAATTTCTTTTGCACAATATGCCGAATTTTTTGGTGCCTTTTGATGAATTTAGATTTTTTGTACACAATTTCTCCAGCCTTAATTCTTTCTATTTTAAGACGCGATTGTGCCATCCTTCAACGAAATTTTTTTTTTAATCTTCCAGTACATACTTTTTTTGACATTTTTAAAATGAAGAGCCTTTTTCTCTAATCTAAATAATTTTTTCATTTGTTTTTGATGTTTTGATGTCCGCGTTATGTTTTTCAAAATTGAAATTGCAGATGTCGTATACTTGATTTTTAACTTCGTCAATAAATAAATTATTTCACCAGGCTTATTATGAATTGAGAGAAATGAAAATTTTTTGCTATTCGTTCATTTGGTTTTTTTATTTTTGATTTTTGTCTTGTTTGACATATAAAAGTTTGGATTTTTCTCATTAGGGATTTTTCCAATTAGACACAAAAAATAAATTAGGGATTTTGTCGTATTTGGATTTTGAAAAACGGATTTTGTCGTATAACCAAATAACCTATTATGAAAAACTAGTAAATCTTTATTCAGTACGTTTGCAAAATCGTATATTAATGAAAATAAATCAAAACCCTTAAAAATTCTTTCTTAAAGATTTATTTTCTAAAGATTCTACAGTAACTAATTGTTTTTCATTTCCCTTTCGACTTTCTCAATATTTTTTATTCAAATTTCTGCTGAACGAAGGAACTAGTAATAATTTAAAAATTACTACAGAATTAATATAAACATTATACGGTTCATACACTAACTAAGTAATCTATTAATGCAACCGGTTATTTATTTGCCAGCAAGTTTAGCGATCGTAGCTGCAATTTTATTTTAAAATAAAAAATGAAATAAAAAAATGTCTTCGAGTACGCCTATTAAAAAAAAAAAATTTTAATTTAATGTTCATAAAGCAGTTGTAACAATATAGATATGGTTAAGCTATATTACAAACATTGGGCTATTCTATACCAGTAGTGACCTCTTTCGTTATTTCTTATTTTTACCTTCGTTTCATTCCTCTTGCCTGTAAGCTCAATTTGTGATGGCGATTTTTAGGAGTAATTTTTTAAACCAAAATTTCGCCCACTAACATAAACATTAAAATAAAATAATAAAAATTTTTATGAGGATCAAAAAAATTTTATGTGTACCTACATACACATTTCATTCTCGTATTAATTATCTACCTCTCACAACAAATTTTGTTTTAAAATGAAAAATTTACACACACATATAAAAGTAACGGCAATCGAGAGAAATAGTGTGAAAATAAAAAAAGAGGAAAGTAGACACGAAACGAAAGAGGACACTACTCGTATGGACTGGGCCATTAGACCACATTCAGCAACCTTTCATTTAACTAAGCAACCTGTTGTTTCGTGTATGGACCGTTTAATGCTGATTTTGACAGTATAAATTTAAATTTGAGTTTGGCTAAAATTTTATCTTTTACAGTTTAATGAACATTTCCATTTACGTAAACTTAATTTCGAGTTTAATGTTGATAATGGAAAATGGTTTAGCAAAATGTATAAAGAGAGAAATGATGAACACACTTCTATTAAAATCAACAACTTTCACTCATATTTGCTGCTCTAACTGAAATAAAACCTGATATTTAAATGAACTATTTTCATATAATGTCAAACTGTGTCAAAAACTAAATAAATCTTTATAAGAAGATTATAATATAAGCTGAATATATTTTCAAAAATTAAGATAATTGGCAGATTTTGTATAGATTTTTAATTTTTCAGATACAGTAAAAACTTAAATTCATCTGATTTTAATTTGTTTGCAGAAATTTTTTTTTGAAAATGATCAGCTTATCATTTGTTATTATTGTTCTGTAAGATGAGATTTTCATTAGTACGCGTTTTAAAAAAAAACAAAAATAACTGTTAAAAAGAATTTATATTATTCTATGAATAACTTAAGGCTTAAAAAAATCTTAAATTTTTTTTTTTTTTTTTTTATTAAGATTTAAACAGTGACTATATTATAATCTGTTTTGAGAAAACCAAATGTGAGAATTTTTTTTCTAATTTGTTTTATTCATTCTAAGAACTATCAAAATAATTTTTTTAAAGATTTTTATTAACATTTTATTTCTGTTATAATTGTGGGAAAAAAGAAACAGATTGCGATCTATTTAGTTATAAATTTCAATACTGACAATGAAGCAAAAGTTTTTAGTTATATCGAAAAAATTTTTGAACTTAGAAAGGTAGTATGTACTACTTAATATATAAAAATGATTAATTGCTGCTACTAATTTAAAATATAAAAATAATTTGAATAGAATATAAATTATGATCCTACCCGTACAATATTCTTAGGTATATTAAAATTACCTCTTCGTTTGTAACACATCGGAATAATCATGACAGGATAGACGACTGTAAGTATATGCATCAGACCAGAATTGGAAAATTAGTTTATTAAGCTTTGTCCGTTCGTCCGTCAGCATGATAATGCAAGAACTAGAATCATGAAATTAACATGTAACATAGAAACAATTTTTTTGGCGAAAGAATTAAAACCAACTGACCATACATTACGTTGGCAATTCGTTTCTTGGGCAATCGAAAAACAAGAAAAAAATGAGAATTTTTTTAACAAAATAATCTTCACCGACGAAGCTCAGTTCCAGCTCAACGTCAATAAACAGAATTGCCGCATTTGGGGTGAAGAGAATCCAAGGGTTATCTTAGAGAGCAACCAGTACATCCACAAAAAGTTACGGTTTGGTGTGGTTTGTGGTCAGGAGGAATCATCGGACCATATTTTTTTTGAAAACGCAAATGGAAATGCGATTACCGTTAATGGAAATCGCTACAGGGAGATGATCCGAAGCTTTTTGTGGCGGGAAATTGATGATTTGGACGTAGAGAATATGTGGTTTCAACAGGACGGTGCCACTTGCCACACAGCAAGAGAAACAATGGATCTTTTGAAGGAAAAGTTCGAAGATCGCATTATTTCTCGTAGAGAAGGAGTGATGTGGCCACCAAGATCGTGCGATTTGACACCGTTGGATTTTGTTTTGTGGGGTTTTGTGAAATCGAAAGTGTACAGCAATAATCCCACAACAATTCAACAGTTTAAAAACAACATTATCGAGCAGATTTCAACCATTGAGAACAGTTTATTGAACAACGTGATTCAGAATTTTGGTAAAAGATTGGAAGCCTGCCGAAGTAGTACAGGGGGCCACTTGGCCGAAATAATTTTTCATTATTAACCGGAACCTATTTGTAATAAATTAAATTAAAAATATATTTAATATTTCAAAAAAAAAATCTTTTTTTATTAAAATTAAAATGATACCTCAATTTTGAACACCCTTTATATGAGCCTTTGTTTTCCTCCTTTTTTCTTTTTCCGAATTTTATGTTTCTATACAATATATGCTACTATTGATATACATATAGTTTGAAATTTGAATATGAATGATATACAAATGTATTTATAGAGCTACGTAGTGTTTCTTAGGTATCTATAGCTATACGTATTTTCTGTTTTATTTTCTTTTTTATGTTTCTATATAATATACGCTATTGCTATACATGTAGTTTGATATGAATAGTATAGATATGTATTTATATGTAGCTATGGTTAAGTATGTATTTATCTACATATTTTTTATTTTATTATGTTTCTATTTTTTCTGTTTTGTGTAAAGAATGAATGTGAATATAATATGTAAGAATGTATTAGGTATATGATGTATGTACATTGAAAATTGTATAAGGTTTTTTAAGTTACAGACACATTGTGTATGAAAGTACATTTTGTAAAAATAAAATCTAAAAAATGTGAGCATTGTAGATACATACATAAATTTGAATATTATTGGAATGAGTATTCGTAATTATTCTAATAAAAATTCGTCGCTTCCATTGAGGAATGTAATATAATATGAAAAATGATTTATATTTTTATTTTAAAAATTGAATTGAATTGTAAAACAGTAAAAAACAAAAACAAACAATTTTTAATCAAATTTCAAACTTACTTGTTTTTAATTAGAATAGACAATTTATGACCAAATTAATTAAAGCAAATGTAAACAATCCATATAAAACTAACTTTTCTTTACATATTTGTCAGAAATATTATACCTACGGGGGGCTATTAAAATTCAATGTTCAGGCTTGTCAATGTATATAGGTGGCTCTGACAAGTGCCATAATATGTTTTATTTTTCGCATTGCATAACCACTGTGGTGGCCATTTAAAATTAAACTAAACAGGGCAACCAAACATATGCTCTAAAAAAACACATTTTAAGCTATTATAATATGCCCTTAAAAACTGCATATAAGCACTTAAAATATGCTCTTAAAAACCTTAAAATGTGCTCTTTTAAGCAAACATATAAAGCCATAAAGTTCCATTTTTGAACCTGCTTTTTATAGCCTATAAGAAAAGAAATATATAATTGATTTTAAGAAAAAGCAACTAGAAAATTAGAGAAATAACACATATAAAACTTTTTATTCGAACTTTGTTTATTTATTTATACATTTTTGTGTATAATTGTAAAATAAATTGTTTTTTGAATTAATTCATAAATCATAATTTAAAAAAAAACTTAACATTTAAGTTCACAAAATAAAATTTAAATCATAGAAAAATAAAAATAAAAAACATTTCAAAATTCAGTCAAATTCAAAATAAATAACTTAAACATAAAATAATCTAAATAACAAAAAATTAACATTTTGTATTACTAAATTCATTTTTTATCTAAAAAAAAATAAAGCCAACAATTAATTAAAATTTTGGTTACAATATATAAAAAACATTTCTTTTAAATTTTGGAATAAAAAGCTTTGTCTATTCGTTCGTAAAACATTTTTAAACATCGAAAAGCTTCTTTCTACATCGACGGACGTTATAGGAGCAAATTTTAATGATAAAGTTTCATTAGTGGTATATTGGTTTTCGATTTCGCTAAATGCGTCACTTAATTTAGACGAAATTATTTTCATCAAATGAAGCCTAGGTTCTTATCTATTACATTTACATTTTGAAATTTTTTTCAGTGTCGGTGACAATTGAAATTTGTTCAGCATGAGTTTGTCCAGTTTTTTGTAATTTAATTATTGATTCATCCAAAAATCCATAATTTGATGCAATAAAAATTATATCAGAATTAACCGTGATATCGCGTAGGAGTGTTTTTGATATTTTTATTGACGCTGCATCATCCTCATCCAATGCTTCAACAACTCGCAAAATTCTTCAAAATTTTGTGTATAGTAATTAATTGCTTTTATCCAAGTTCCCCACCTCTTGGTTATTGGTTGGGTGGGAGAGGAAGTTCTGGCTCCATATTTTTAAAGGTTTACGCTTTTGACGAAGCCTTTAAAAAAACTTTGTTTACATTAGTCCATGAGCGACACAAGTGACATGTGTGACCTTTGGATAAAAGGTTTGAATTGCTCGAGCAGTTTTTACCATATAGGGTGCCGCATCTGACACAAAAAGTAAAATTGATTCTGTATCAAAACTGTCGCTTAAAATTTTAAATGAGTCGTTAAATCGTCGAGCTATGGTAGAAGAATTTGCCTGGTCCAGTTCAGCAGTGTTTAATAAAAATTTTTGTTTTGAAATGTGTTCATCTTGATCCAAAACTCCATGATAACGTTTGCTATGTATCTTCCAGTAATATCAATAGTTTCATCAATACACAACCATACAAATCAATTTTTCAAACAGCTTTTAATATTTTCCATTGCTACAGCGTATAAATCTTTGATTTGTTTTGTACGAATAGTGGTTTCGGATGGTACTTTGCAGTCAGTATACTTTTCCAAAAATTATTGTATACTTTTGTTGCGAATTTTATATAAAGGAATGTCTGCCGCGACAAGCGCTTTACATAAATCTTCTGCAAATTCAGAATTACTGCTAGATGTAAAACTTTCTCCAAAAAATTGCTGCGAATGCGTGATTCTTGTTTCTTTTTTTTGTTTGAGTTCAATATATTTCAAAATTTGCAGATGCTGTTTAATCTTTTTTCTGATGAAACTGGTTTTTACATATTTTACAAAAAAGGACAGTTCCGTCTATTTTCAAATCTGGATAATCCTTCACATATTGTTTTAATTTGTTTGAAACAGATGCTTTTACCTTTGGCATAAACTAATACATACATATATGTATGAAATGGGTACAAAAAATAATAATTAGTTCGTTGAATTATTCTTTTTAATTGTTTATATTGATATAAATCTTTTAATAATTTGTCTCAATACTTAATACTTATACTTACCAATTTATTTATTTTTTTTAATTAAAGATTTAAACACAATTTAAGCTACCTATGTAGTATAATATAAAAAGAACTAAATATATTTATTAATCTTAATACGTTCTTAACAGTTACTCAATATACCGCCTACTAAACTTTTAAATAAATAAAAATAACGTATAGGTACTCAGTCTAGTAATATAATAGATGTCTACGCATATTAACGACTACAGAAAAAATGTGTATATTTTTTTTTACATACATATATGTATGTATAATTGCACAACACATATTAATCTATAACTGTACTAATTAAATCTATTGCTTATCTTAATGCGTAATTATTCTTTTATTGTTTTAATTTCCTTTGTCTTAGAACATTTTTTTAAATTCTAAAAGGTTATTTCCCGAGTTTTTTAAATTCTAAACAGTAATATGAAAACACATGCAAATGAACAAATGAAGTCCATTACTTAATGCGTACTTTGTTGTTTTTGTAAGCGTAATGCATACTTTGATGTTTGTAAGCGTAATGCATACTTTTTTGTTTGTAAGCGTAGGTACTTTTAATTTCCTTTTTGTTGAAATTTGAAACATTCTTGAAATTTTTGTAAATTATGAATACAAAATTATTTAAAAATTTCTTTAAAAATAAATTTTTTTTGGCAAAATTTTTAAAAAGGGTTTAAAAATGCTAAAAATATGCTCTTTAAGCAAAAATATCCTAAAATATGCTGTAACAGACGAAATAAACAAAAATATGCTCTAACAAATAGGGCTCAAAATTTATAACTTTTCATGAAACGGATAAATAACAAGTCCATTTCTCAATAACAGTTAAGGAAAAAAACATGCTCGTGCATGTTTTTGGTTGCCCTGTATCAGTATATATAAGTAACTTTGAATTTCTGGAATTTGTAACAAAAATTGCACAATTTTTTTTTGTTATTGAAATTTTCTACCAACTATACAGACCAAGTAAAAATTTGAAGAATTTTAATAAAATTTCCAAATCAATTAATAATATTTGTTATTAAATCTTTAATTAAATATGTTATAAATGAAATATTCAACTGTAAATGCTACAACACTTAAGAAAAAAAAAAATATGTAATCAAACTTAGAACCACCCACAATAATTTTCACTCTTATATTACATAAATTTTGTATTAACCCTTTTTTTCTTGAAATAAACTAAAAAATCTAAACTTGATTTTTATTTTTTGATACAATTTATTTTCAATCTATAAATAAAAATACACTTGCTCTTATTTTCGCCTACAAAAAATTCGTAATCAAAATTAACACAAAGTTGTCAAACATTATTTACGGCATGTTAAATTTTAATACGATACGTTAAATTTTAATACATTGTAAATTAACGGTAAACAAGTTTAAAAGAAAACCTTTTCGCTTTTGTTTCATATGATTTAAAATATCTAAAAATTCTTTAAAGGCGTTTTTAACATAAATAGAAAAATTGTAACGTAACCTAAATAATTATCATTTTATAGGCGGATATTTAGGATGGTACATTTTGTAAATTAATTATACAAATACATAGCAATTGAAATACATGCATATAGTAATTTGAATATTTAGTAGCATATTAGAAACTTATTAAGAGAGTTACAATTCAGTTGGCTTTTAATAATAATTTATCTAAAAAATATAACATTTTTGGATATTAAAATATTATAGTCGCGTAAATTTTAATTTTATATATTTATTTTTAATATTACATTCAATATTTTTTTTTGTTTTAGTGCATTTCTCTGCCATATAAATTACACAGCCTTTCCTGTTCAGGCGTGGCTGTAAATGTCGTAAGGGGGAATAACTCTTACGACGTCTGTGGGATTCGAATGCACACTTCTTCGGTGTTTACAGCGTATTTTATACGCTCTTACCAACTAGGCCAGGGAGGCCCCACATTCAATATTATTCAACCATCGGTTACTAAGATTATTAGAGATTGATTACTATTATTAACTTATACATATATGCTTATATAGTAATATTTATTTTATTTATATTATATATTATATATTTACTGCACTATATATTTGTTTGCAAGAGGGAATTGTTAAAATAAGCAATTTTTTTTTAAGTAATTTTCCTGGTTTAAGGAAGACTGGTTCAAAATAGTAAGTATGAGGATGAGGATCATCGATACTGTCGTTTTTACTAAATTATAATTCGCTAAGCATTTATTGTATGATACTGAGTATTTTAAGACAAAATTTGGCCATCATATTTAAAAGCTGGCAGATTGATCAGAAACTTGATTAACAAAAATTTCTAAACGCTAAACATGACAGCTTCAAATGAAACTTCTTATAAATAGAATAACTATTTCGATACGATTACATCCAACAAATAAATTATTACTTTCTTATCAGGCGTATCCCATTCGTATGGTTTTTATTTTACCAGAAAAATATTAAACCATTTGGTCACATTCTATCAACGCCGGACATGTTATCAAATTATACTGCGTTATACCTCTCAATTTTGTGTTAGGCCCAATTTTAATTTTGCCGTAGGAGTTTTTAATTTCAATTAATTTTGGATTATGAGCCTATATACTTATTGACTTTTTTTTATTTTTTCCATTTCAAAACATAAAGGGAAACAATATTCTCCCCACATTAATTAATTTATGTTTTTTGATTAATTTTTTTTTTGCTGCCCCTGTGTATTTGTATTTGCTCGCGGATTATAGTGCTTCAAGTCACTATATAAGTTTAATGTAACAATAATTACTATGTTCAATATCAGCTCAACCACCTGTTTTATTAGTAATAATCAAAAAATAAAATAACGGGTTAATAGAACCAATTTTATTTTTAGTATATGATAATTATTGATAAGTAATGAATTTATTTAAAATTGGTAAGAAATGGTTTGAATTTAACAAGAGAGTTCCAAACAGAAACTTGTCGGTTGTTGTACAGTATTAAAAAAATAAAAATGATATGTTCATATTTGTTTTTTTTTTAAACAAATTTAACTTTCTTTTACTAATTGCAGTATTTACTATTAATTATAATAGTTAATATTGTAAGTCGATTTGATTTTTCTTTTAAAACAGTTAATTGTTTTAAAAAAATGATGGTTCAAAAAATGTCATCATGGCGATCCTCATCACACCACATTTATTAAATATCCAATGCTAAATTATACATTTTTGTTATATACATTGTAAAAAGCTTTATCTTTAAACAAAAATATGCTATTAGTTTTGAAGAGCCAAAAAAAAAAAAAAAACGACAACGGTTATACGAAAAACGTACATTTTAGGTGCCTTTTTTTTGATATTATGTTACACTTAAATAGATTGCGTGCTTTCATTACATATTTTCATACCATGTCATACACTTTTAAACTGTTATTGAAAATTAGTAAAATATATACAAAAACACCTCTTAAATCAAACTTATAGCGTGCATTTAAACGTATAAATTTTGAATGTATCTAATTATTATTATGATTTTAAATAGTGTTTTACTTGTTAGAAATTAATTTTAATCATAAATTATTCCTCCTTTGACACACAGAACCTTCAGTTTTATACCTCGAAATAATTATTTTTTGATTTCCCTTTATCATATATTTTATACTTTTATTTAATTATCCATAAATATTTGTGTGATGCTGATTAACAACCTACCAGAAAACCTACAATTAGTTAAATAATTTTTTCAAAATATAATATTAAGTATTTTTTAGGAGCAAATAGAGGAGTTTTGTCCACAGTAGATACTATAGTTTTAAAAATTAATTTATTACAAATAGAAATTCTTTTATAAGATATAGACCAAGTTTGTATTATAAGCCGCCCCGGAAATCTAACAAAATCTGTAATGTGGAAAACAATTATATAATATTACAAAAAAAAAAAAGTTTGGATATGAAGAAAAATATTTGGTTTAATTTAAATAAATATGGCAAGTACAAGTAGCTGTTTGCCGAAAATTTAACGAATTGTGACAAAATAATTATAACTATTTTGTTATATACTAAATGTGGTGTGATGAGGATCGCCATTGTTATAACTTATTTTGCAATCTTTTAGTAAAAACATTTTAAAGATTATTATACCTTCTAATTTTTACATATTAAATCTTACTTAAACGAGGAGAGTAGTATAGTAGAGTACCAGAATAGAGTAGTAGAGCACTGTCAACACTAAGATTCCCGTATGAACATAATATACGTATGCTTTTTCCATAAAATTTGATCATCTTCTACAAGATTTCAGTTGTCTAGGTTAATAATTAAGTAAATAACCAAAAAGGTATACTGATTACAATACTGATTTGAGAACAAATTTATCGTCAAAGTAGCTTTTTTGTAGCAACATAAATCGAGTTAAAAGCATAATAATAATTATTTAACAATAGTTAATAGTACAGTAATGGTTCACTTATCCACAAATATATAGTACATTAATTCACTCATATTTTACTACAAAAACTTCCACCTAGAAAACAGTTATTTTTTATTTTGCCCACAGTTATTTTTTATTTTAATTCGGAATAATTAAAAATTTGTAAAACCTTTTAAATATTATCCGGTCTATTTAAATCTTTATTTATGTATTAGAGTTGTTAATTGTGTTACAGTTAAATAATCTTATTATAATATTATTTTGAAATTTGCATACTATAAAAATCACTTTGATGCGGAAATTGAAACATTTTGTTACTTTAATAAAAATATTTTTATTTTTATCTTTTGAAGAGGAAACAGAAATAAAAAAGTGATTTAAAAGTGATTTATTATTTTTTATAGCTTACTATTCATTCGTTTAAAATATTGTAATAGATGCTATACTTTTGTATTAAAAAAATATTACAATTTTATAAATAGTCCAAAACCAAACTATTTAATTCACATTTATTTAATTTTTTTTGTAAAATAAATGCTTTAAAATATCGGTTTATTTATTTTTAAAGATATCCTAATAATCGTCAGATAAAAAAAATTAAATCAATTAGATTAAAAATGAACTGGGTCAAATACTACTACTATGTAGAGTATATCTTCAAAATGTAATTTAAGATTACAATTTTTAAGATTTATTAAAAATACATCTACAAATCAGTAACCAAAACTAAAGAATAAAATTATTTCTTTAATAGTAGAAAGGTAAGTTCTTGTAATATTCATATGTCATCACTACACACTTTTTTGCCAGACTTTGGCGGCACTTTTAACCGCTGAAAAATTTATAATATGAAGAAGATACTTCATTTGGGGATGGGTCTATTTGTTCAAAACCATAATGTCGATTTAAAAATTTTGAAAAACAAAATGTTGAAAAAAAAAATGTCCCCCAGCCAAACAAATTATTGAAACCCTGATTTTGTCACCAAGTCGAAAAATCCATATTAATTTCATTAAATACATATTTCAACATGAAAAAATTTGATATAATGGGAAGCTGTCGCCCCAAACCCCCACTAAACAAATTATTGAAAGTTCGTTCGTTTTAAAAATTAATTATAGTTTTAAGACATTTTTTATAAAAATATGGCTTTATGACCCTCCCTTTCAAATCAGTATGAATTCTTAAAATTTGTATAATTTTTTGTTTTACAAGAATTGGTAGAAAACTTCATAAATCAGACTCAGAGAAATTACACATTGTTCCCTCCAGATAAACGTTGGATTTTAACCAACCAAAATCATCCTCTTTAAAACAAAACTTTAGGAATTTTAATATAATTTAAAAAAAAATGTATAGCGATGGCCGAAAATAACTGTTTGGAAGCAATTTTTAAAATATATTTATTAATGTATAAAATGAATCCAATGAATGAATAGTACTAAAGGTTTATATAGAGAAAAACGATAAAACGATATAACGATAAATACGCATTACGCTTCTAGTTTAATAAATGAATCCTCTCCCTATCCCGGTAATTTAAAAAATTTTTACTCAAAAATCCTTTTTATGTGTCAAGCAGTCAGAAATAATAATGAGTAGGAGGATTCTGCTTATATTTTTTGTTAGATTTAACAAATAATGTAACAAGAACTAAAATATTAGCAATTATCAAATTTGAAGCTTTTATACATAACGAAAAGATGATTTAAAAAGTTTCCTATATATGTTCAAGCCATATAAAATTTCTTGCATTGCAAATAATTTTTTAAACTTTTTCTGTGGTTTTATACAAGTCTTATCAGAAATAACTGAATGAAAAGTGACACAATTTCCTTCTCACAGCAAATAACATAAGTCTTATATAACACACTGTGTAAATGATAATAGTAAATTTTAATGTCTCGAGAAAAAAAAAAAAAAATGCGGTTGTACCCCGTATTTTATTTCCCACTAACTAGATATTCGAGTTTTTAAAAATTCAATCCACCATTGATGCGTCTCAGTGGAAAAAACAAAAAAAATAAATAAAAGAATTTAAACTATACCTATTTTGATTACAAAAAAAATAAAATTAATAAAAATATTTTTAAACCACATTTTATACACTCATAAGTTTAAATAAATAAAACATTACTAAAATTTCGTCAAATATTGAAATGCTTTTAAAAAAAAAGAGAGAGAAAAATATTAAAAACTTTCATTAAACTTCCTTGATCTCCGAATTATGCTTTTTTTTCACTTCGCTAAAATTAAAAGAAAAAGTCAGGAAGGAACTGGTATTTAAAAACGCCAACCAATATTGAACCAGTTTTAATTATTTTTTTTTTTTTTTTCTTCGTTAGGTTTCTGTTATTTTACTGTATTATACTTAGGTATGTGAATATTTTCGCTATTAATTCTGTATTAATTAACCATTTAAAAAACAAAAAACAAAAACTATTTTAAGATAATCTTTATAAATCTAAAGTAATGTAACTGGTTAAGCAGCATACGTGGTGACATGGAAAATTCCTTTTAATATTCGATTGGTATAAAATTCGCGGATTTATCATGATGGATAAAAATAAAATATTCCATATATAGAGAAATTAAAATGATTTTATATAAATATTGATTATTATGAAAATAAAAGTAAACTTTATCAGTTGAAGGCTGTTTATTAACCGCTTTCAATTTGCATCAAAATAAATACCAATGATGTGATTTACATGTATTTTATAAAATTGAAATTTTACTTAAGAAAAACGTTTAATAATTTCGGTACTTATAAACTTAAAACAGTTGTGGTTTTTTCTTTATAATAACTTAAAGTATATATTTTAAGTCTTAACAATGTTTGAAAAAAATGTTGTGGGTACCTATAATATAGGGTAGTAGCATATGCTTTATTTCATATGAATAATGAGAATAGACTTTACATCAGTTTAAATTTGAATTGATGAAAGAAAAGAGGGATGTTTTTTTTTGAAATGCTTAGGAGATTACAGATTCCAAGTTGCTATAGATGATGAATACTAATAGATTTATATAAAAAAAAAAAAAAAGACAACATAAATGTAAAAAATTTAGAAAAAAATTTTTGAAACCACTATAAGAAAAACCAATATAAAATAAAATATGTATATATAATTTTCTAAAATGTAGGCGACACTTTTTCAATTTTATAAGGTCGAATTTGGGTAATGCATTAAGGTACTCGCTAGTTCTTTGTTGTTGTATTCTTTATATTTTATCAGTAGGTTTTAAACAGATATTTGAATATTTTGTACAATTAGATTATAAGTTTTAATAGGTAGCTTAGAAAACGAAATTTTAACTTAATATTATTTTGCGTTTATTTCTTTTGAGTTTTTTTGGTTTTGGCGGCTTCTGATTTGACATTTTGTATAAAAAATAGTGAGAGGAGCTTTTAGCAGCGATTATAAAAGTGAAAACAGCTTTTATAGTAGAAAAATAAATGGATTTTTTTTTATAAATAAAAGTATAAATAAATTATTAAATTTTTTTTAAGCTATAAGTGTGAAAAATGTCATTCTTTAAATGGCTTCCATTTTCCTGTTCGCACATTTTATGGCTCCAATTTTGCAATTTATGTGCGAATAATCTGCTTTAGTTCCTGAATGTTTTATGGTTTGTTGACATAAACCTGTTCTTTTAGAAAACCCCACAAAAAAAGCCAGAGGCAGTCAAATCTGGGGAACAAGGTGGTCATAAGAAATCAGCATTTTTATAAAAATTATGTATTTTCTTTTCTTAAGCGTTTTGATATTATTTTTCATCTGTATTTTGTACTCTTATTACCCTAATTAGGTTTTGTAAAAATTAATTAGATTAACAAAAAATATTACTTTAATTAAAAATCTAATTAATGTTTATACATTTGTTAATGTAACTTCTTTTGTTTTTATTATAATTGCGTTTTGTTTTAGTATAGCAGTTAAAAAAGAAAAAAATATTTTTAATTAAAAACTAACATAAGATTTTAATATGACTAATTAAATCTTAATTTAAAGTTTTTTTTTATTTTTTATGTTTTGTAAGTAAAATTTTTTAATGACTTGCTCTACTACTTATACCTAAATTGTATGCATATATATATGTCAGCTTAATGTTATTTAATAACTTTGAAGATTCACCAGTCAATTTATATTATACATTGAAAATGAACTAAAATATTGTGACGAAAGCAGAGTTTCTGAAAATCTCCAGAGATTTTTCTAATGCCCCCACGGCCCTACCAATATACTAACACAACACACATATATATTGGATAATACTTTGTAATTTAAGGATACGCATATAAATCTTATCTTATGATGGTACAACCATGAATTCCCAAAAAAGAAATTCTCATGGTGAAAATATTTTACAACCAAAATGCAACCTCGATAGAGAATATAGAAATAGAGAAATAGCTATTCTATCATCTATTCTTGTATATTATACTAACAAAAATAGAGAAATATGTATTCTATCAGATAGTGAAAAAGCCATTAAAACTTACAAGCAATTAAATTCCAATTAGTTTGGGAGCGCCTAGTGAAATTAAACCGCTTGGGAACAAATATTAAAGTAACCTTCAACTGGGTACATCGACACCTAGGTATATAGGTAAATAAGAAAGCAGATCCACTTGCAAAAGAAGAAGCTGTAACTCCCTTTACAGATCCCGAACATTTTCTTACATAGGTAAACACAAAATAAGAGAAGCACTACATAAAAAGAGGAAAATTGTAGGAGCAAACTATGAATGAATAATCTGGGCTCAGATAATCTAAGGAGCTTCTGAAAAACTCTAAGCAGAAAAGGAATGCTAAAATCAAAGAATTCAGTAAAAATAAACTGAGAATTTTAACAAGATTCCTGTCAGGATACTGTCGACTAAAGGAACACTTAAAGAAAATTGGAATAGAAAATTACGGTACGTGCAGATTCTGTCAAGAAGAAGAGGAAACTCCAAGTCACATACTCAAAAACTGCGGAGCTTTACTCCAAGCAAGATATGTGCATCTAGGAGTATATTGCTTTGCCAAAAATGAACTGCTAGCAATAAACTCTATACAAATCTTTACTTTCTTAAAGGCAGTAGGACTGACAGAAGTGTTTTAAATGAAGGCAAAATCCACAACATGTAGTAACAGGGGGAGTCATTTATACCTTTTAAATAAATCTAAAAGGGATGGAACAAATTATTTCTAACTAAAACTAGCTATAGGTATATTAATTATAATATTATATTCTTTATACAAAACAATATTTTTATTTTAAGGTTGGTTAGTGGTGGTTCATACTTTAAATTGATTAAATTTTCTTAGAATTTCTAAAGATAAAAAATACAACTTAAGTACCATGAATAATTCAAAAGTAATCATTTATTAAAATTTACTAAATAATTTTATTACTACACTGTGTTTGTAAAATTTTAATGACTTTTCAGGAATTATTTACTTTGAGAATTGTTTCTTTAGGGCGAAAAGCATAATAATATAAAAAAAATATGTAAATAGCCATTTTTGATTATTAATAAATAAATAAAAAAAAAAAAACTTAGTAATAAAACTAAACCGAAAAGAATATACTATTTAATGGGTTCATTATCACGATTCTTATTGAATCTTTAAACAATTCTTGCACCCATATAATAATTGAATAAAAAGAATTAAAAATTAAATTACAAAATTTAAATATTTATTTTTATTCCACTATTTTAAAAAAAAGCCTTTTTAACCACAAAAAGAGGTTAGGAGAATATAAAAGATAAGATATAAAAAAAGATTGTTATAATTATTGCTTTAGTAATAAACAATAGAAATATCTCAGATTTAATTATATTTGTTTGAATTTCAATTAGAAATTTGAATTGATTTGAATTATGTAAAAATTCAAAATCATTTATTTAGACTTAATTTTCTTCTTATTAAATTATCTTTTTTTATTCTTTTGTAATAATAAATTTTATGCAATATTTAAAAATTTATTACAGTCATTAAAAGCAAATTTTTCTCTCCAGTGCAAATTATCACACAATAGTCGTCATCGTCAAGTGTTTTTCTGGTTTTACATCGATATAAAAGTTAAAATTTTTATAAATTTTATGACACCCTTTTTTTTACCATATTTTTGAAAAATTTTCAAAAATTTACTTATTAGTTCACACTCTGTTCGTCCATCCGGCGAAGTGGGAATCTTCCAAAGAATTCGCCCTTGGTAGTGTCAAATTTTTACTGACTAAATTCATATCTCCCTTTAGATAATATAATGAAATAAAATACCTACCTACTAAAGCAGTATATTAGCTAGGGAGTAGGATAGGAAAGGATAGGACAAAGATGCCGAAATATTGAATTGGAAGTGGACTGTAAGGGAGCAATGAGGGAATGATCCGTCTATTGTTCTTACTATTTTGCTAACTAGTGACTATAGTCATCAACAGCAATTACAACATGCAGTAGTAAATAACACTTTGCTGCATGAGCTAATAATCGAAGACAACCCCACTGTCACTGTAGCAACAATTATTATTGGTATTGGTATATTTAGTTATTAATATTATTATTATTTACTGCAGAGTCAGCGCCATTAATAGATTACAACGTGCAGTAGTATAAAATATTTTCCTGCATGATCAAGGTGCATGGTACTACAGCTTCTTTACTTTTGGAAAAGCCATATTTTTATATCTGCATATCCGAGGTTCTGTTAACATGTTTTCAATTTAAAACGCCAAATGATAGATTTTTTTTTACCTTTATAAAAATCTCTAAATTAAAATTATACAATTTTTTAACATTTGACACTTGCGTCTTAGGCACGTGCGTGAATTACTTCTAAATAAAATACAAAAATTAAAGTTTCAACTTTATAATTTTACATATTGTGTTAATGATTTTTATTTAAATTGCCATTTGGAAAATGTCCAACTTTAAAAATCGTAGGTTTTTATTTCCCCTGTGGTGGATTTTATTTATTAAATTTAGTTAGTTAGTATAAGTAAAATATCAAAAGCATTTTTCTTAATTATTACAAAAGGTATAAAAAAAACATTGAGTGCGTTAAAAATAAAAAACAATTGTGGGAAAATATTTTTAAGAATTTTTAGAATAAAATTTAAATAATTTAATTTTAAAATTAATATTTATGCAGTTCTTGAGAAGTAATTTATAAATTTATTTTTACGCATATGTACAATTTTTTTTAATTACCATTAATATAGTTTTAAATAAGTTTGTTAAAGGGGACGTTAACAATTATTTAAGTAGTTTTTTAAAACATTGGTAAGTGGGATTAAAAGGTATAAGGAAGTTTGTAAGAAGGGAACGTTTTCCCACCATTTTTTTTTTTTTTTTGATGTTTTAAACATAAACAGAATGTTGTTCTCTATAGTCCTTGTTTGTTTTCCTTAGCTTGCCAATTCTTTAACAGTTAGATTGATAAATCTACGTGCACAAGTGGTACATGTGGAAACAGAAGTAGAGGTATAATATATGGGAGGAAAATGAGGATTATTCTCCTACTATTTAGAATTTATCTCAATTAATTATTCTTTAATTACTAAATGGCAGACTACTAATAAACGTAATCATGTAATTTTTGTTTTAAATTCAATAGATGTAATTCTGTTTGTTTAGATTTTGTTTTTCGATGCTATAATCTATTATAGTTTATAATTTTATGTTTTAGATTTTATAACTATGTGAATGATTATAGAACGGTTTAAAGATTACAAAAGCACATCCCCTTGGCTGTTTGTTTTGGAAGTTTTAAGAAATACTTGATCGAATTATGGTAAACACGTATTGACTATTTCGATTAACAACATAACTTGTATGAAAAAGGTAGAGAAGCTAAATACTCGTAAATTAACTGCACAGGAGGATGCAAGACAACAATATTTGAATTAAAAATTCGTAATGGATGTCCCTATAAGGAAAATAAATGAGGTCAACATACAAAGACATTCGAAACACGTAAAGGCTACACAAAAGATAGAATATTAGTTAAGGAGATAAGAGCAAACAGAATCTTAAAAAAACGAAATTTAGCTATTTTTTTGCTTTTACAATATAGTTGCAAATATCCAAAGAAAAAGAAGCAAATATCCAAAATGGATTTAAAGTGGTTTGTTATTTTAGAGATTATATAGGTAACATAAATAATTAACATAATATAATTTACAATTAAATTGTAAATTTACAATTAATTTACAATTTATCCAGCCAATGGTGTAGTTGTTAAAACACCGGCCTGTCATGCGAAAGGTCTCGGGTTCGAACCCCGGCTCGATTATATAGATTAATAAAAAATAATATAGATTTTTCTTATACAATAGTAGTCTAGTACAATAGCTACAGCCGAATAATCAACGGCTTAGTGAAATTAATGATTCACGAAACTCAAGCTTAGTCAAATATGAATAATAAATGCCTTAGTGGATGCCCTATACTCCTCATTGGAGTGGCAAGGAAAAAAAAATTACAATTAATATTGTTTTTATAACTGAATAATTTATTTTCAAAATGTCTAGACCTTTTATCGCCTAGAACACACATATATTATATGTATGTACATATATAGATACTTTTATTCAAATTTATTTATTTTCTTTACATTTAAACTCAAGTAAAACATAAACAACCCAAAAGAAATGACGATGAATATTGAAAAAAGAAAACAAAAAAAAAAGTTCGGTAGTTTGTTTGCTACATTACAGAATTAATTACAGGCATTTTAAAGTAAAAGAATAAAATTATGTATACGGAATGAGAATTTGCTTAAAAAAAGAATATTAATAAAATACTATTGCTAAATGCTAATTACATTCGTATTATAACATAATATTATACAATCGTATTATACAGAATCGTATCATAACATCATCGAATTCTAATATACTTACATCGTATGTAAAATCATATCTTGCTATAGTACTGTCGTCTCGTGTGGCCTCTATAGGTAAACTAATTATACCTATACATTTAGTTTTGTCTATAGCTAATTAAAAGGCAACAACTAAACAAATACATACATGTCAAGGTAAATTTCATATTTTTATTTTACTCTGTAATAAATTCTGTTAAAAAATCTGTAATTATTTTGTATGAAAATTTATTTAGCTAATTTAGTTAACTTCTCTATTGTTTTTTGGTGTATTGTCACCGGAATCTAAACTGTGTCCAAAATTTCAAGTCTCTAGTTCAACGGGAAGTGTGTCTAAAATAGCTTACAAGATTCCACGATTCCTTTAACCACAAGTAAGTTCAATAAAAAGTTTTAACTTTAATATTAAATAATATCATCATGATTTGGTTGGTGGATAAATTAATAAAAAAATTTATTTAAATTTAACAAATCGAATACTAAAAAGAGAATATAAATAAAATATTATGAATCATAAATGCTGTGAATCTAAAAATAATCAAAAATAATAAAATAAAATTTTTAATTTTTAAAAGGAAAAGAGAATATAATCTTTTTTTTTACAATAGAGGTTGTTTCGAATCAAGTTTATAATATTTTTGCATATTTTTATTTTCCTATACATTGTACGGGCTTTTTTAATTATAACTACTTATTTTAAAAGACGAAGACTTGAGGAAAATGGGCTGATCCTACGTCTGAAGTGAAGATTTCATTCTGGATACAAATGTTGAATTTTCAAAATCAATATAATCATATTGTTACTGTATAATAATATTGTTAACAAGTCCAATTCAATTAATCCTTGCTGACATCATACGTTGGCTAAAAGAATTTGGTGACTACTATACTCACAAAACACATTTTCAATTTTCATCGAATATTATTAAAACAAGGTAAGTAGGTAGGTATAATAAAAAATATAACAAAGATAAATAGAAGAATGTGAAATAAAAAGAATCACAATTTCTTTAAGTATCTCTTCGATTAAAATAAAGACAAAGGATTCAAAGCGTATAGAAGGAAATTATCAAAGTAAATAGAATTTTTGCTCAAGGACTATGTAGTATTCAAAATTCTGAACAAAATTTAACCAGAAAGTTATGGGATAAAACAGAAGTTGGGGAGAAAAGAAATGTAATATTGTTTTTGGACAAAGATTTAAGCTGTTAGTGACTAGCACTTCAAAGATCATCAATCCAAAAATTATTTATTATCTTCGAAAAACTGGAAGTTTTAAACTTAATAATTTCTGTTTGATTAAATGAAAAGGATAGGTATATAAAGAGTGAAAAAATAATGTTAGCAATACAAAATTCAGTTTTCAACAAAATGGAGGGTAATTAATTTTTATTATATTAATGTCTTGATAATTTATAAAATTAATTCAGTTGTGACTTCTGCACTTATTATAAAAATATCAGTCATTTATTTCTGAAGAAATAAATGCAGACGATTCTAAGTTAATTGTATAGTTCTATATGCAAAAAAGTGTCTGCTGAATAATAAAACGTCAATTTTTTTAAAGTCTGGCTTTAAAAGTATTTCTTTTATTATATTTATATAAAAACCAAAAATGTACTTAAAACATTCAGTTAAGGATATGCTTCTTATAGTTTAAATTATATGAAGCTCTACTTCAAAGTATAAAACAAAACTCCTTCTTTCTGTTTAAACATATTATTTTAGTTTGAAATCAGATAGGCAAAAAATAGAATTCAGGTAAATCGAATATAATAGGTAGCAAAAAAGGAAATGATTTAAACTCTCACAAAAATTTTCCGTCATTGGAGGTAAACCATGTTAGAACAGGAGAAACGTAAACCTACCGAGAAATAAATTTTTAGCTTTAGTAAATAATTAGAGTGGGGAATAAATAAAAAGTCTGAGACTTATTAATTTTAAAGATAAAAAAATATTCAAATAAAATATCTTAAAAGTCTATATACGAGAATAGTTTATTTAACATTCGTATTCGAAATGTACTTTAATGATTTTAACATCCAGGAAGAAGATCTGTATGATTAGTATTACGTTTTATTATGTGAGTGATGCAATTATTTTCTATTCTTTTACAGTATAGTTAATAAAAAAAAATTGCATTATGTTAAATTTTATGCACTTATCTTGTCAGAAAAATAAAAGAATTATAAAAAAAAAAAAAAACTATAAAACGTTTCTTAACTGAATTTACTTAAAAAGTAAACGATCCGTGATTAAAAATTATTTTAAGTTTAACAAAAATTATGCCAACTGACTTGTATTTTATTACGTGCACACGATTTGGAATAATTTTTCTAGAATAGCCGATTGATTTTGGAAGTGGAAAGAACGAATTAGTTAATGCAAGTAAAACATCATTTTTTTTGTTTTATTTATGTTAAAATAAAATAATCATTATATTTCTTATATAGCTTTAGATTTTTGTAAAAGAAATTAAAATGATATTGATTTTAAATAATAGTCATGATAATCACGAATTGCCATTTTTCATGTTTTCACGAAATTTCCATTTTCATTTTTTTATGTTTGGTTTTTTGGGTATTCCATTCCTAATACAATTGTTGCGTAATAGATTTTTATAGTTAAAGTATCAAAAAAAAAATTTGCACAATTGATATAATTTAATTTTATTATTATATTAAAGATAAAAATGAAAAAAAATGGTATGATAAATGATTTTTCTTTGCTACAAAACAAACAAACACAATTTCATAGCTATAATTGTAATTTGTAACTTAATTTCTTGGTTAAAAAATCATATCCATATAAGTATAAAACTAATAGAAAATTATAAAACAGGAGTTATGCAGGCAACACAACATTACAAAGGCTACTGAAGAGTGCAAGAAATGTTGTAGGATCGAAAAACTGTTGATAGGTATAATTTATTTCAGATCATTCAGATCGCGGTATTTTTAGAATCCAAAAATACATTTGAACTCAAGATCATGAACAAACCGAGCTTTATAAAAACCCTATAAAACAAATGGAATATGATACTTAAAATAAGCCACGCAACTGTGCATGTAAAAATAATGATAAAAAAATATCAAAGATTTAAAAACTTTTTTAATGTTGGATTAACAATTAACAACTTACAGGGGGTATTCGATTAGTTATAATATAAATATTTAATTTGCACTATTTATAGACGTTAGCTGATTTAAAAATATTAAATTATTTGTAGACATCAACTTACTAATGGACGTCAACTTATATAAATTTTTTTGGAACGAGCATATTTTTTCGATTGCAAAAGATGCCGCAACTCAGGGTTCTTAAAGTATATGGCTTGAATATAATATACATATTTTCGTTAGTGAGTGCAAACACTTCTATTCAGTATCTACAGATAAGATACGAAAATAGAGTTATTATTAAATCATAAATAATTTTGAAAGTTACAAAAGACTTGACATCTTTAAGCCATCTGCGTAATGTCGCATCTGCTTGCCTTTTCTACAAATATCTTTAGTGTGACAACACCTTGTATTATGTATTATGCCAAAAACCTCTTATTTATAGAATTAACTCTATAGAACTTTAAAGTAAAATGGTTTTTAATTTAATTTTACTGTCAATAGAGCATATGTTTAGGAACAAGAAAAGAATATGTCGATTAGAATAGAATTTTCATTTCAAAAAAAGGCTAAAAGAGATGATAAATGGGATGGTTATAATAAAAAAAAAAGAAAAATTTCGAAATCTATATTATCCTACAACAACAAAATGTAGTTGTAGACAACAAAAAAAGTTTAAAAATGAGGAAGAGTGCAATAGAGTAGACTGTGTCAACTCTGGGATACCCGTATGAACGTAATATATCCTGTTTTTATAAAACTTGATAATCTTTTAAAAAATTTCAGACGCTTAGCTTCATAAAGTTCCAAGAGTTGCAAGAAGCCTGAACCTACTTCTCTAGTCCAACCAAATTCTACAGAAGTTGTTAGTATGCAATTCAACATCTTTTCACAAAATTTCAGACACCTAACTTCAATAGATTCGGAGTTATTTTCATTTAGAAAAATAAATTGCATGGCAGCTACTTGAACCTGGTGCACAAGCACAACCAAATTTGGCAGAAGTGGTTGCCATAAAACTTGGTCAGCATTTGTAAGATTTCAGACACCTAGCTTTATTAAGTTCCCCTGAACCGGCTGCTCTAGATCAACGAAATTTAATAAAAGTAAAAAGAGAAAGTTAAGTTATAAAAGTAAAAAGGCATGTAAAAAGAGAAATTGTATAGCAGCTCGTCAAAACTGTCACACCAGCACAACCAAATTTTACAGTTGTTTTCCTGGCCTGTAACTCGACATTATTTTGCAAAACTCAGAAACGCAGCTTCAATAGATACTGAGTTATTTCCATATAAAGAAAGAAGTTGTACGGCAACTACTCGAACCCGGCAGCCGAAAATGCTGAAATTAAATAGCGAAACTAACAATTTTGCAAAAGTGACGTAAAACAGCATGGCTTAATCGACTCTCAGAATTGGATTCTGAGCCGATCCACACCTTTGACACTAAATCTAGCTCGACTCCTTTAAGGTGTCATAAACCTAATGGCAAATTTATTATACTCTTGAACATAGTTCATACGGGTGTAATAAAATATATAATTATTAAAACGGATTTGAATTAAGCACAAACAATACATAATAAAAATTTGAAAATTGAATTAAAATTAAAGTCCTTTCTTGCAAATGCTAAAATAATAAATAGACATAAAAAGTTATTTTATTTGAAAAGAATTATTAAAAATGAAACGCTAAGCTACTTAAACAATATTAAAGAAATATAATATAACATATAACTACCTCAACCTCTTTTATGAAGTATAGATTCAAATAATGAAAATAATGACATATTCCAAAATACAATGATAATCATTAAAAGACTACTAGAAAAAATCTGGATGACTTCATTGATAAGAATATCAATCTTCTTTTTCATTAAAGTCATTTTTGAATATATTTCTACGATTTTTTCAATTTAGCTAGAGAAGAGATTGCTATAAATTTAGGAATTTCGGGCAACAAATGACCCAAAATAAATTTGGTTTTAAGATTAAGTAACAGTAGTGTGTTGTGTATTTATTAAATAAATTTTGTATATAATCTGTTAAGGTTTTTATCCGTTTTTCATTTTTTGAATTACTGCTAGCTAGCATATGTTAATAATATCTAAAAATTAATCCTCTCTTTGATAACTCTCTCTCTCTCTCTCTACAAACGTAGAAAAAATGGGAAAAAAAATTATATTTCAATTATTTTATTCTCAATTTGGTGTCAAAAATTCAAAGATAGATACAGTGCAATGCAATATAGTAACAAATGAAAAGGTAGAGAAACAATTCGAATATGACTACAATGTATTCCTATTTGGGATTATGGCTATTGAATTCTGTTGAAGCATAGACAAGAAAAGGCATTTAAGAAGTAACATGGAAAAACTGGTATCATCGAAGGACGAGTTTTTGGAGTTCTAAACACACTCGTTTATGGACATACTCCATTAAGAAAGTTTGACTTTTGAAATAGGTAATTTATATAATGTAAGTATATAGTTAATATATTTATAATGTCCCCCCCCCTCCTGTAAGTTGTTAATATAAATAATGTCTGATATGACTGAGTAAAAAACCCAATAAAAACATATGATTAGACAAATATAGAATTTTCCATATTGTTTTAATTTTCTGCGTCCACATCACATTTATCTGACAAAATTGACATTTGTTTTAAGCAAATTTTAGAAAATGCATATAAATACATATAAAAATATATGTATACATATAATACATATAAAATACATATAAAATGTAAGATAGAATTATAATAACCGGTTCTAAAATAAAATTTAAATTTGTAATGTCTTCTGACATGCAAAAAATTCGTTTTAACATTTACACTATTTTTTTTTTAAATGTTACCCGTGAATTCAGCGTGTGAGATGTAAAATATATATAGAGTCTAAAGCCGACCTTGTCGAAAAGACAAAACCACTCCTAACATATTGTGAAATATTTAAAATTGATTTTATATTAACATTTGTAAATTGCAATTTTCATTTTGCAAAATTTTGGAATATGATTTTCACAATATTAAACTATACAATGAAAAGATCTCATCTGAGAAAGAAGTGTCATTACGCTTGAATATATTTCGGGACACTGCTCGACTGCACGTTGCCAGAATAACCGTACAGTAACTTTCTGATAATAAAATGTATGTATTACTATGACCAGTATCAGTATGTAGTTCTGCTTTGAAAATTATAAAAAATGTATGGAAAATGCTGGGCAACAGAGTTGCGAGAAGAAGATTTGAAACTATGGAAACAAGCCTATCATTGAACTTCCTATACAAGCTTTTTCAATCAATTCTGTGAAGAATCAATGATTGAATAGCCTCCAAAGGATTCTATTTTAAGAGGTAAAATGATGGTCTTAAATTTATACACAGCTCATTTTAAGAACGAATGAAGTTCTGGAATAAACAAAGGCTTAGTCATTAGAAAGATCATCAAACATTATATTATAATTATTATATATATAATTATAAAAATAATCTTGAAAATGAGTTATAAAAGTATAATCTTTCACTTGGTTTGTTAAATTTCTAAATTATTAGTTTACGAAGATCGAAGTCTCTTATTTTTAAAATTCTAAGTTTTATAAACTTATTATGAAACAGAAATACATCTTCAACTTATCAATAAATTTATTATTTAAAATGCAATTAATAATACCTGCCGTAAAGCTCAAGTATACAAGTAAAACTAATTAAATTTGAAATGTTTGACTAATATATTGTGTATATATATGTATGTGTATATGAAACAAAATTTAAAATTATCATAAATTGACCCAAATTTGAAACTTTAACAAAAACTAAAATTAAATCTGTTTTCTAGACAATGTATACAAATATAAAAAAAATTTAAGTTTTTAGTCAATAAATTTTTTTATGTGTTTATATCTATATATATGTATATTCTTAAATAATTTAGTTAAACAACGCCTCTAACTAAAGTTCTTCAAAACTAATCAAATACCAATGAAACAAGGTCAAAAATTACGTAAAACACATTTTTGTAACAACAATCACTAATAATGTTTTAAACATACAGACATTTTTTTTATACTCGAATATATGGTTTTACATTAGTTATCTGTTAGATAATTAAAAAAAAAAAAACTTTTTCTAAACAAGTTTTTTACAATATTATTTATTAAAAATAAGTGAGACAAACATTTCAAATGTTAAATAATCAATTTAACAATCTAGCATAATTTATATTCTAGCGATTAAATTTAGAACGAACATGCAAATATGTGGATCAAAAGTTATACAAACATTTCATTTCACTTAAATTATAAAGGATTACATGGTATAACTGGGTTTGTTATATGCTCTTATTTCATAATAGGTTTTAATTCACAAGTATCTAGAAAATAATTTTGTTATTTTGTCAAGGAGCAAGATTAAAAAATTTTCAATTATGAATTAAAATCATGAGAATTGGCAATATTATACAATTCAAAATTTTATTAAGTCGTTCTTATAAAACTCAAAGAATTAAATTGAAAAACATTAAAAATGTATAGATAGGTATTAACCAGCTGGTAAAGTCACTAGTGTCTGGTAATACTTTTACAAAATAGAAAAACTAAATAATATTGTCAAGTAAAAATGGTTGTCAAAACAGCAATAACACATTTTTAAGTGAATTCACATACTGGAAGATTATCAAAATTATTTGAAGATGGGTGAGAATTCATTTAATCAATAAATGACAGCATTTAGTTCGCAGCCACACCTTTGACAGAAAGCAAATCTACAATATTTGAATATTAGAGCAGCATATATTTTCAACGAAAATCTAACAACCCAGTGAGGCTATATTTACTTCTATGGGTATTATTCTATTTTGTACAAACTTTTAGTTTCAAGTTTTTGTTTTAATTATTTTTTTCACTTTATCATAAACACTATAAACTTGTCAATCATCATTTTCTATAAATAATTTCGAATTTGTTACCTTTTTAATGTTTGCTCTAAAACTATTTCAAACTAAACTAAATATTATTATTAAACATTGAAAAAGTAATTTTATGTGGCTCTACGTAATAACCCCAGCAAGATATTATCCTCCAAAAAAAAATAAAAAATAAAACATCATTAAAAATGGAGTATTATTTCATTATAAAATAAAATCTCAAAAAATGGATATTATTTTATTATTACTCCAAATTTAAACTGAAATGTAATATTCCTCCAATATAGTGAAATAACCTCCAAAAATAAAATAAAATAAAACACCAACAAACACTCCGAATTACGTAAATAGTGTATTATATAAGTTCAGTTATTTATTCAGTATGGTATTTCATATGTACAACTACTAGTACAATAAATAACTAATAGTGGCGCGCGCCTACAATCGCCAACTCTCTAAACAAATTATCTTTATGTTTAATTATTAAAACCCTGATTATGAAACTAATTTTATAATTGCCTCATAATTCAGAATCTCTCATATACATATATGTATATATATATGAGCATATATATAAACATTTTCCGGGAAAAGCGAATAATATATCTGTAACCAATAACCAATTAAGTAACCAATTTTACACTCAAACACTTCATATAGTCATAAAATCCCTGCTAAACACATTATTGAAACCCGGATTTTGTAATCAACTATAAAATTCATCTCAATCATATTTTTACATGTACAACAACAGAGTTAATAATAGTTTTAAGAAGCGATTATTTTCTGAATTTTGTTTTGGAGGATTATTTCTTAGGGAATTACTGCATGAAGCCATTTTATACACGTTCAAATAATTTTTTTTTTAGTGTTTAATTTTTACTTGACAATTTAATTTTAGATTAATTATCAGGTTAATTCTCATTGAATTGTGAGTCAGCCGAAGAAAAATTATACAAGGTTTTGTAAATTGTGAAATAAATATCGATTGTGAAAATAAAAATCGATTTTTGTTTTTAAAAAAAATTAAAAATTTTAACAATATTAATTTAAAAGAAATTTTAGAAAATTTTACACGCAGAAAATTTGACACTTAACTTTGATATTTATTGAAAATGGAGTTAAATTTGAAATACGACATTCGGTCTAAAAAAAAAAGAAGCCATAACAAAATAAAGGTATTTATCTATTTTAAAGTTAAATTTAGGAATATGTCATGTAAGATATGTAAGTTACCTACATAAACAAATTTAATTACTGTTATAGTTTTGGAGACACGAAAATATAGATAATACGGAGAATATATCAAGATAATTACATGCATTTTATGTATGAGTGCAATTTTTCTACAAACTTCATAAGATGAAATTTATCTTAAGCATCTTTTTATCACAAAATAGTGTACATACATATATGTAATATATTACTTTAAAATCGCTTCTTTTTTAAACTTTTAGTTGGTATTTTTTTAATTATTCCAGTATTTTTTTTTTTGCAATTGCATAAATTTTCTTATTTAGATCAAAACTATATAACAACCCACATCCATAATATTATTATGCTTTTTGTTTATTTTTAAATACAATATAATTTCAAAATTTTTGATTTAAAATTAAGATATTCAAAAAAAAATTAAAATCAGTAATATTTTTTATTGAGAAATAAAAAAAAAAAAAACTAAATTACCGTAGCAATTCGTGGTTTAATCAACTTATTATATTTGCAAATCTACCTTTTAAAAAAACAACAGAATGCACTTTCCGAAATTAATTAAAAAAAAACCATGAAATATGTCGAAATATTTTATACATATATGATGCTCATTTTAAGATAAATATAAAATTAAATTTAAAATATAAAATAAGATAAACTTTACCGTAAATTACATAACTATAGAGATAATTTAGAGATAATAATTTAGATTTAATGAAATAAGTAATTGTCAGTAGTGAATTAAATGATTCCATTAGTTGTTAAGATAAACTTAATGCTATAACTATCAAAGTAAATTTTGAAATAACTTAGATTTGATTCACGATATATAGGGTCTTTCAAATTGAGTTTTCAAAAGTAAGTAATTAAAAGATATAGAACTTTAATTGAAACTGGAAAAGTTTTTATTTATTTTTGAAGTACAAGGTTTGCCATTTATACTCTGACAATGATATCTTCCATATGACCACATCATCTTGCGTCTCTATGGCACCTGATTCTTTTATCAAAATTTTCGGACAAATTCGGGCATAGTTGCCGACTCTATTTTATCAATATCTCGAATAATTTCTGCTTTCAATGCTTCGACGTTTCGAGGATTATTATCCTTCTAGACCTGTTTTTTGGCATAGCTTCATAGAAAGAAGTCTAACGGTGTCAAATCGCAGGATCTTGTATTCCAATTCACGTTACCGAATCTGGAAATAACAGCGTCTGGAAATTTGGATGCAGTAATTGCAGTGCTTCTCTGGCTGTATGACACGTAGCCCCATCTTATTGAAACCACATGTCCTCAGTATCAATAATTTCCAGTTTTTATCATAAAAAAGTTGTGATCATGTCGCGATATCTGGTACCCTCAACGGTTATGGCTCTTCCAGCATCATTTACGAAAAATTACGGACCAATCACACCACCAGACCACAAGGCACACCAAACAGTGACTCTTTGTGGATGCGTTGGCTTCTCTTGGATCACGCGAGAGTTTTCCTATACCCAAATACGGCAATTTTGTTTATTAACGTAGCCACCGATCTCGAAATGTGCTTCGTCCGAAAAGCTGATTTTTTTTTTAAAAAGTTGTTTTGTTGCACTATCCAATTGGCAAAATCCTGACGCATGGAATGATCTTGGGGCAGCAATTCTTGTGTCAATTAAACTTTGTAGGCCTTCAACGCTAAATCTTTGTGCATAATACGCTATACAGTTGACTCAGAAAGTCCCAATTGTTGTGAACGTCGGGAAATTGACATGGTGGGGTCAGCTGTAACACAGTACCAATATTTTCTTGTGAACGGCCGGCACGAGCATACTGATGTCTTTCTCGATCTTGTATTGCACCAGTTTCTTGAAATTTCCGTACAATATTACCAATTTGTTGCTCAGTTGGACGATTATGTCGACCATAAACATTGCGTAATTTGCGAAATACATTTCTTACAGAACGACCATTTTCATAAAATAATTCAATAATTTCAACACGTTGTTGTAATGTGTATACGACTCCATTTCTATAAATGGCAAACCTTCAATTGTCAAAATGACACATAATATGGGTGCGTTCAATGTTTGAAGTGTGTTACAGACGCCTACTTTTAAAAACTCAATTTGAAAGACCCTATAGTAATATTGGAATCATCATTGATATAATAAATTTAAAAAAAAAACAAAAAATTATATGATTTCATTAAAGGAAAGATTTACATAATATTATTATATCTTTTTGTAATATAATGTTGTTGGGTGTGATAAGTGATTTCAAATTTGTTTTACGAATAAATTTTTTTAAACCTTAATTTCTAGATCTACATGTAGTAGAACTGTACATAATATTATAGTACTGCAATTAATATCATTGATTGAAAGGGGCAGAAGAAAACAATTTGCGTTACAAACATTTTTTTTATCTTTCTTAAGAAATGTTTTTTATATTGGCTCCACAATACAAACTATATAAATACAAGAACAATTCAAATGAAAACATTCGGATACTATATTTACAAAATTTTTTCAAAAATTTTTTTACCTTTCTTTTTCAGGCGTGGCTGTAAATGTCGTAAGGGGGAATGACTCTTACGACGTGTGTGGAATTCAAACCCACATTCCCTCGTTGTTTACAGCGTACTTTATACGTTCTTACCCGCTAGGCGTTCGGTTTTGTTTTTGAAGGTCAGTATATCAAGGTTAGCAAGTTAAAACAGCAAGAACCTAACAACAAAATACTTTTTTTTCACATGGTAAATCACTAACATACAGATATTGAACTGGATAAAAGGAAATGAGCTATTTTCTGAGTTCCTTATCTCACTTTTATCTTATAAGACAATCATTATAAAATGAACAGTTTTAACCAATCAGAAATAATTAGACTAAATCTAATCGCGGAAATGATGTATTTTCACTTCTTAGGCGGCCACTTTTCTTAATATGATAAAACGTTTGTATGAGTTCCTATTTTGGTAGATGTTGCGTGTTCAAGAAATTTTTATTTAAAGTATTTACCATTTGGCAATTTTAATAGCATACATTTTTAATAGTAAAATTAATTTTACTATTAAATTTCTGGTTTCTTTGGCCAACCATTTTTGACTATTTTTTCAAAATGAAATATAAACTTATTAGACTTAAATGAAAATCGGCAAGATCGGTTAGTAATATTAAATTCATCCGTATCTAAAATCTATTATCTGATAAGACGAAAATGAAAATCCACCTGCAATTAAAACAAAATATTTCCAAATACTTGAATTATTATATATTTTATCGTGGTATTATGATGATATTGGATCCGAATAAGTAACTTTTTCACAGATATTCGATTTTATACTGTAATTGAATTTGTCTTAAATTTTTAAAATGTTTTAGTTAATAAATTCTGTAGTTTATCAGCTTTGTTAAAGTATACTAATTAATAAGTGATCAATTCTTATTCTATCACTACGAACATTAAGAAATTAAGATAAAATACAAAATAGACAATAGAAAGTGAAAAAGGCCTAAATAATAAAATATTTATTGAAAGAAAGTCAAAATAACTTCTGGTTGTATAAGTGCTTGTTTTGAGCCTTAATACCACCCACATTGTTTAAATTTTTTATTTTAAATTTTCTTCTTTTTTTATATTTTTTTTTTATGTTAGTGGGTCACCTATACTGAATCATTATTACCTCGTTATTGTCCAACTAAAAGAACAACAAATCAATATTTATTACGACTTTCAAAAGAAACAATCTATCAATTATATCGTCAAAAATGATTTAGAATTGAACTCATTTTATAATGATTGATTGATTAATATAATTTTTATTCATTACTTTTAACCTATAAATGCCCATTGCAGAGATAACGAAACCCAAAATTAAAAAATGTTGTTTTTGTATTTTTATACAAACAGTTATAGAATAAACACGTTTCTATTTTATTCTAATACTAGTTTTGTATTAGTATTAAAATAAAAAAAAGAAATATAGGGAAATGACTACACACCTTTTGCAAAAAACAAATTTAGGTTCATAAACAATATGGCATAAAAAACTTCCATAAATAAATCATTTTTCTTCGAATTTCATATTTATTTTACAGTTTAACTGTTGAGTTTTTTTTATAGATCAACACTAATAATATTATAAGGGTTAAAAGAAACCAAAAATCTTTAAGATATAAAACATTAAAAAAACTTAAATATAAATTAGAATAACTATATGTATAAGCAAAAACAAATTAGCAGCGGAATATTAGTGTTAGGTGAAAGAATATTGGCAGCTCTTGTGGTATATAATTAACTTATTGTATTCTGCTTTAAACTTAAGCAGTGAAGTTTAAATTAAGTTTTAAAATTAAAAAAAAAAATAATAATCTCCAAAGTTCTATTTTTGTCTTTCTTTCTTGCTGTTGTTCTGACTGAACTAAAAATTTTTAAATGATTAACAAAACCTGTCTGAAAATTATAAAAATATAATTTTACTTTTATAAAAGGTAATTTTAACGATAGGTTAAGATTAATTAATAATAATCTAACATTCAGTTTTATAATACTTGAATAGAACAAAATAATTCACTAAAAATGTAATAGACACGCACCATATTGTTTTGTTTTCAAATCTATAGTTTATTCGGTAGATTGAGACAAGTGATATTTTTACTTTCCTTATAATATAGATTTTTAGGTTTACAACGCAGTATGTCTTTTGATTTTATATAATGTATCTAGTTTACCGCTTAGGAGTTATTTAAATGTGTTTAAACAAATTTGCATTACAAAAGAGTTTGCATTTAATATGCAATAAGTGACACATTTAGGTAGTTTCTTTTATACCTTTTAGTTATAAATAGCTTTTACTCGGAACTGATTTTTTGGCGCATGTAGCTTACCAGATGCAACTGTTTATTTCCTTATAAGATTGCAAAAAGATTTAAAAAAATAATTTTAATGTATTAAAAATTGTCTCTGATCTCAGAATTAGGTTATATATATTTTATATAATTCTTATGAACAAGTTCAATATTATATTCGTCTTTTGTGTTAAGATATACATAGGTACACTAAATTACCTAAAGATATAAAATTTCCATCTCTGAAATTGTCAATTTCCAAATGATATGCGAGTTTGTTTTCCTTACAAGGAGCCGATACTTAACGGGTCTTTCATAAAATTTCGATAAATAAAACATTTTTTTTCTGCATACATATATATGTATACCAATAGGCTATATGTACGTATGTCCTAAACATTCATTTATATGTTCATTATTCAATAGTATCAGTTTTTATGTAATCACATATCATTGAAAAAAATTTGTTTTTGTATTAAACAGGTGTATCTTCAAGTATATACTGTAGCAAAAGGATTACGGGATTAATTGTTCTGTGTAAATATTATTCTATAAATAAGGCTGTTCTGTTGTTCGACTTTCAAAGTCAAAATTTATTGTGAATCCAGATTCGACTTTAGCCATATTGAATAATCTAGTTGTGGGTGTTGTCTCATCTCATCTCATCTAATATTATTTGTATATCCGAAACTAAACATCGAACCTTAAAAATGTTTATACTATTATAGTTGAAATTTTTAGCTAACTTAAGCCAGAAATTGCTAAATAGATCTTAGATATACATAGCATAAAGTAAAATATAGAAAATAAAATACTAGTAAATAAAATTTTTTATATATTTATGATAGCATTTAGACAGCCTCATAAATGTTAGTCTCAACAATTTTGGTCACAAATGTTTTAATAAGTTTATGCCAATTAAAAAAAATTTTAAGATGTCAAAAATTTAAATGTCAGTTAAAATTAAATTTATTCAAATTAAAAAAAAATTTTTTCTCTTACTATTATTTTAAACCATAAAGAATATAAATTTTTTTTTTCTCAAAATATTTAATTTCAATGTCAGTCATATTTCAATTTTAATTTAAAAGTTAAATTATTTAATTTTCAATCATCAAATATTTGACAAGTGTTAGAGGTAAATGTCATTTTATTTAAAACTTTTAAAAATAAACTTTATCAATTAAACTTATTATAATTTAAGTAGTTAAAATGTCAATTTCTTTCATTGCCTTTAGATTATTGTTTTGTTTATTTAAAAGCATGCATATATGTATACATACAATTACTAAAGTGACTTAAAATTTATTTTATACTAAACTTTTAATCGTATGCTTATTTGACCTGTCATGATGAAATAACAAAATTATTTCAATTTTAAATGCTTAATATTTTTGAATATGTATATTTTATTTTTTATTACTTGACAGCTAATATGAATGACAGTATACATATACTCTATGTACATATATAAGATAAATAAGACTTCGATAGCTTTTAATTATAATTTGATATTGTAATTGACACATTGGATATAAGTAATCAAAATTAATGTTAGTTAAAAAAAAAAATAAAGTGTTTTTTTAATGTGTCGAAAATAACAAATAAATTACTTAGCAAAAGAATCAAAGAAAAAGAAATTCAATAATGCTGACAGGGGCATATAGAAGTCCATATAAAATCGAAAACGAAATATGAATAATAAATGACTTAGTGGATATCCTATACTCCTTATAGCCTTATAGGAGTGGGAACAAAAAAAAAAATAAATAAAAATAATTCTCAAATATTAATTATTAAAAATAAGAAATTAAATTTACAGACTGTAAACATTTTCCCGTGACACGTTTTCACGTGATAATGCGAAAAATAATTTTAACACCTTCCTTTTAATATTATACAATATAATTATTGATATTCAATAATTTATAGGACTATTAATAATATTTTCTACAATTTTTCTTTCATATAATATTTCAAAAAAAAAATATTTTTAAATATCGTAACGATTATATAAAGAGAGAAATTCGATGTTCTTCTATAATCTACTAATAATTTTTTTTTAATAAAAATATGCGGTTAATATCAACAATATCTTCAATAGAATGAAAAGTCTAGACCGCAAATATCAATTTTCAAATTCTTATATTTTTTTTTTTCTTTCTAATAGTTTAGATATTAATGTCTTATATTTTTTATATGCTATTATAAAATATAGAATTAAGAGAGTTGAATAACACTTTTATGTAATAGTTTGGTGTTTGTTTATTAAAATTAAAAAGATTTTTTATTGAAGTATAACTAAAAATCATACAGTTGGTATTGATTTTTAAAATTAATTGACTTTACACAATTAAACACTAAAAGTGTGCACATATTTTTTAATATTTTGTTTTTTTTTTATATGTTTTACTATATAATTGTTACCTTGAGTATAATAATTATGTATTTAAGTGATCTGTTATTCCCTTTTTTAAAAAAACTTCTCTTTGCATATTTTTTAAAATCAACTAAGCTGGTAGATTTGGAAAAGTTTTTTGAAGTAATTTATAGTATAACTATTATATTACTAATAATAATTAATAAATATTTCTATAGACCCTAATAAAAATGTTCTATGTCATCAAAAAGAAACAAGGAGGAGTCTACTGTACATAGGTATATATTCTAACATACTTTTGTATCAATGAAATTTGAGGTTGTATTACGAGGAAATTACAAATTAACCCGCTAGCCGGATTCACTTATCGCAAATAATTTCAAATCAAAAAGATTCCCAAATATAGTTATATATAAAATTATATTTATTAATAAATTTAACTGCCATTAAGAAGTACACTTGGTTTACACACATGCATATAATGAAATCTGGGTTGATCAAACTACAACAGTAAGAAGTAAATTAATCAAATGTTTCATGGATTTTTATCCGAAAATAACTGTAATGAACAACTTTGATACCATATTTTAATAATATTATCTAATAACGCCAAAAATCTTCAAATGTAACACTGGGACATTAATGTATTGCCTAATCAAAATCGTCGAATTACAAAACATTGTGATAAATTTATTAAAAACTAAAAATCCAGACAAATTTGTAGATGAAGAAACAATTTGAAGAGGAAGAAACGGTATCTGGATATTCAACAAAAGAAACTTATTGACACTGAAAGGTTATAAAAAGGATTTATACTCAACTAAGACACTAAAAAAATTGAAATAAGGCATAAATGGTGAGAAACTTGTCAATACCTTAATCTCAACAAAGGTTAAGAACAAGGAAAAGGAAATGCAATTTTTAATATTTTAACATATTGCAGCAGTTTGGCAATATTTCATAACATAAGCTGGTATTATTGCATTGGAAAATTATTGGAAAATAAATGTTTGTGGTTTCCAACAAGTATTTTTTTTTATCTTTCGTTGGTTTCAGTTTAAATAACTGAGCAATAGAATTTTTTGCAACAGCATTTAGATGACATAAATTTAAAATCAAGTATTTATTTTAAAGAACGCAATCAATTAAATTGTTTGAATTGGAAATAAATTATTTTTATTTGTCTTTTTAAAAAAAAAAAATTCTTCAAGAAGAGTGTCAATCCTTAAACTCATTTAGATTAACAGCTATCTTTGGTAATGATGTAGTTGTGAAACAAACCAGGCAAGAGGTTTTTCGAGAACATTAAGTCAAAAAAGAATTACTTCAGATGAGCAAATGACTATAACTGATAAAAAAATACAGTTACTTGCGCGTACACATATGATAAGAAAAAATCAGTTTCGAATATAAACTAAATACCATCATGGTTTTTTAAGTTCAAAAAAATAAAGATTTTTCACTGAATAGTTAATCTTTCCACAAGTGAATATCTTAAAATCATATACTGAAGTAAAAATTTATAATATGAGATTGTATAATATGGATCAAAAAGTTAGCTTTATCAATCAGTTTCGACAAAGGTACAGTATAGATGTTGAGGCGTAGATATTTATCATAAGGAACATAGGTAGATGTTTACTATAAGGAATTTTAATTTTTATAAATTAGGTCGACCAACACAGCAATATCACTGTCTAAAACCACTAGTCAAATAAATGTATTCACCTCTTTAATATAGGAAGCGTATTGCAACTGGAGCACGCTGTTTCCACTAGAAGATTAGATGTAATGAATATTATTAGACTAACATCAGTAATGAGTTCTAATTAATGCAATTAATTAAATTGAATAATGATCATGATGCTGTAGCAAAACGAATGAAATTAATTATCTTAGAAAATTCAGTTGTCATTGCGTATTCATTAACATATAATTTTTTTAAAAATATCATCAGAATATATAAATAAATTATATATGTTTTCTCGTGATATAGCACTGAGAGGAAAGGATCTAAGATAAATTAACTGAATTCAGTTTCTCCATCAGTTAGAAATGATTTTATAAGCAATAACTGGATCAAACTAAAACTTTAGAAAACATTCAATTGGTGAAAATACAAAGTCTAGATCTGAAATGCTCTATCTGTTCTTTTCTGAACATGAAAGATATTTTTGATGATTATGAAATTTTCTCTTTATTTAAGTCTTTATTTAAGTATTATTCTATTTTTTCTTTTTTTAAACCTACAGTATTATTAAATTAATGACCTTTAATAACCCAATATTATACATTATATTATTTATGAGGATTTATAGTATATATTTTTCATTTTTATTTTTGGGAGATAATTTCTGTAATTGAAAATTCATCTTTTGTTTAAAATATTTTTCTCACAGTTTTTAAATTTTTTTTTTTCTAGATTTAATTTCACTTTTAAAAATCAGGGTACATTTTAATTGAAATAAATACATAATAGAAAAATTTTGTAACCATAAAAACTCTTTTAAAATAAATCAGCATTGTAAAATTTAAAAAAAAAAAATTGTTGAAAATTACCATAAAAATCTAAAACCGTCATTCAAAATTATTAGGTATAGTTTTGTAAAGAAAAATTCACTTTTTATTTTTTAAAATATTTTTTTCAAATTGTAATTAACATTATTATTAACAGCATACCTTATTTAGTTACTATAGTTGTAGTAGTTATATTTTTAATTCAAAATCAAAAAATTGTATGTATACATATATTTTTAAATCACAACAGTATCTATCTCCATACTGGAAATGGTAGAACACTCTAACGATCATATCCTCTTGTTTTTTTGTAGTAATCAATTCTACAATTTTGTTATGACATGAAAGACAAAAATCATGCAAAAACTAGAACTATATGTGCATTTTATTTTAACAAAAAGTATTTTGAATTTAAGTGCAAGTATTTTCTTTTTAAATGCAAGACAAGTATTGTGCAAAAATTTGTTTTAAATTTTATGAAAAAGAAACTGTTCTCGTAGGATGTCTAAAAATTTTATAAAGAATAATATACCTATATACATATAATTATATAACTACATATAATTATATACGACGTATAATTAATTATATTATTACGTAAATAGAAAACCCTGCTCTTGAAAAAAAGTACTTGGACTTAAAAATAAATATTTTCACTTAAAGTGAAAGGGCATACCAAAAGAATACATGTAATATTTGCTCTAATAATTTCTCCATACTCCCCAATCTAATTGAAAAGATATTCGTGCTCCGCCAATTTCAATAATTATTAAGTCAAAATGTCTATGATAATTAAATAATTACTAAGCAAATTTAATTTCAAATTAAAGAAGTTAAAATTGAAATTAAAAATGCATATTTAATAATTGTTCAAAATTGGAGAAAATTTAGCGATTAAATTCAAAGTCTAATTATTTAAATTTTTGTGGACTAAATTCCAAAACAATGGTTTATTTAAAGCCAATTAAAAAATATTGAAAGCCGACGATAGCGCAAGATACGTGAAAAGTTTGAAAATCTATGCTTAATAAAGGTTTTATTTTATTTTAAAAACTAAAAATTGATGCTTTCCAAAACAGACTAACTGCTTTCCAAAGCAGACTAACCCAACGTTTACTGTCGCTATCCACTGTTACTATCACTAGTTTAATAGTTTCATATCAATTTACTGTCTAGAAAACAAAATTGTGTTCTAATATTGCCTTGACAGTCCGTTTTAAAACAAAAATTAACAAGGAAACATACCAAAAGAATACATGATTTCTTTTTAAATCAAATTAAAATTTTATTTTGCTTTTTATTCATTATTTTGAAATTTTATTTAAAAAAAAAATGAATGGAGAAAGAAGGAAATGCATTATCGCAATTCTATTATTAAAAATTATTGAAGATTTGGAGAAAAAGAGATAGAGTTAAGAGGAAAATGTGGATTAACACATTTATAAATTATAACTGGAAGAAATTGCTTCGATAGAAACTAATCTGTTAACAGATAAAAACCTTCGTTATTTTTTCTTCCGTTTTTATTTTTGACATTCAAAAATATGATTTTGACATTTTATTGTCTAGACAGCGTTGTCTCAGATTTTTCTTTTCCAGCACTGGCGGCAGCGCTTAAAAAATATTACAGAGGGCAGTATGTGTTTACATTCTGCCTATTAACTATCTATTAAACGCCAGATAAGACATTTATACAAAACAGCAACCAAAAATTTACATGTTTTTTAAATTCAAATTTTTTTTTGAATTTAATTTAAAAAAAAATTTTTTTTTTGTGTCGTTCAAAAATTAATTTTTCACATAGGCTCCAGTATCTTAATTGATTAGAATATCGACATAATTGGTTTAATTCATTAAATTCAATTTTTTTGGATTTTTTCGAATTATTCTCTCAACTCACAGATTATTTTATTAATTTTTAATATCAGAATTTAAGAGTTTTGAGACATAATTTAGAAGTTGTCTAGCTGTATAAAGTTCAGGTTATGTCTATGTGAGCAGTGGATATTTCAATAATATGAAGTTCATCTATAAAGTAGCAATAACAACTGAAAAAAAAAAAATTATTCTTTTGTTTTTTTTTTTTTTTACTTTTTTAAATCATGACTTTTAATAATATTTTAATTTTCTTTTAAACAAATTTAAACAATAAGTAATAAAGTTTTTAAAAGTTTTCATTTATTATACTCAATCAAAATGAGACTGCTGTTAATCTACTGTTGAAAAACCCAGATTTACTCCTTGAAAATGTAATATTAAATGAAACAATGCGAAACAAACTTTGGTGAGATAGTTTTAATTAGAAATTTTAATTTTCTTAAATATTAAGTACTTTTCATTTGTTTTTTTTTTCGCCCCCAATTAATAAAATACTTCTTTTTACGTAAAAGAAAAAAAAATTAAAGAAAGTATTTCAACCTTTTCACGAAAATAGATTATGTATCAATGACTTTTAACCTTTTCTTCCTACTGTTAAGTTGCAAAACAAAAAAAAACAAGGTAGAATGTAAACCAACGGTTTTTAAAAGCGCACATTTCCAAAACTCAATACAAACTGTTTAGAATTGTGACTTGCACAAAAATTTGAAAATTTTATGTAAGAAAAAATTTGAAAATAGGACTTTTCTGAAATTTCGAGGGGCTATAAGTCTGCAACCCTATATAAATAAGAAAAACTGTTAACACACGTAAAAATATATTATTGAACCTTTAATTTTTATATCTTGCAGAAGTAAAATGTGTACAGATTCCTAAGTTACAGGTGTTTAAAAATAGCAAATTTTCAATTTTTAAGCCCTAATATAGCTCATAAACAGGGGGTGGTCCAAAAAAATTTTCTGAGCAAACTTATACTAATTCTAAAAGTTCTTTCTTGTCTCAAAATTTCAAGCCTCTATCTAAAAGCGTGCCGGAGTTATGAAAGTAGAAAAATCATGCAAAATTTGGTTTTCACATAACGGTAAATTTAAATACTAAATTTAAAAAAAATTGTATAATTTTGATATTAATTTACAAAGTTACAAAAAAATACCTGTCGAATGACGTTTTCGGATTGAAAAAATCTTAAGCAGAACATAAGATATATGTATTTAAATATAGGGCTTTTTCAAAGTTTGAGGGGCTGTAGCTCCGTAATGGGTGGGGCTACATGAAAAAGTTGTTCCACAAAATTATTTTTTTTTAAGAGACCTACCCATTGTTAAAATTTTTTTTCTGTATCCTTAACGGTGTAGAAGTTTTGTAAACGGACGGACGGACGGACAGAGTGTGAAACTAATAAGCACATTTTTTCAAATTTTTTTTGGAAATCTGCTAAAAAGATAAAAGAAGTATTTAACGTTTGACTTTTTGTTTATTTGTTTAAAAAGTGTTGATTCACTACATAATCTGATGGAATAAAACCATATTAATTATATTATACAAATTTAATGATGTTATTCTTAATTAAGGAAATTTTCAAAAATATAATCAACAAAACTATAACGTTATCACATAATACATAGGTCGATCTGATGATTTAGGGATAACTTTATTTTCTTTTTCAAAAATACTCTCATTTCCTAATTAAGTATTGAACTAATTCAATTATATTATGTATGTATTACATTTTATTCATTCATTTTTTTCCAAGTTTTATTTAAAAGCAGTAATATTTTGAATAAGTATATCGAATACCTTTATAAGGTTAAATCAAATCCATCAACTAGAACTTGTTTAAATTTCAATATTATTATGTTTAAAATTAAAGCAATTGTTTTTTAAATAGTAAACAGTAAAAATAGAAAATATTAAATTTGGAATATGTCATCCATTGTCTTAGTTTAAAATCATAAATTGTTCCATCACATATAGATATGTTAATTCAATGAAGTGTAGAAATCTCGCAAATCAAAATCTCGTGTTTCAAAATCTCGCCAAAAATATCAGTATTAGGAGGTACAGGTAAGGACAGTGTAAAATACAATGAAATAGGAGGGATTTTATAGTTGGTTACAAAATCAGGATTTCAGTAATTTGTTTGGCGGGAGGTTTGGGCGACAACCCCACTATTTTAAAATGTTTTTTAATGTTTTAATGTTGAAATATGTGTGCAAAAACATAATTAAGAAGGAAGGGGCGGTATCCCTCACTATTTTAAAATGCTTTCAATGTTTTAATATTGAAATATGTATGCAAAAAGATAATTAGGAAGGAAAGAGCGGTATCCCTCACTATTTTAAAATGTTTTCAATGTTTTAATATTGAAATATGTATGCAAAATATAATTAGGATCGATTTTATAGTTGATTACAAAATCAGGGCTTCAGTAATTTCTTTGGTGAGAGTTTAGTCAAGTGGCAGCAACCTCCATTAATTTAAAAGTTTCTTTTTTTTTAAATATGTATATGTAAAAAGTATAGTCAGTGGGGATTTTAAAATTGGGTACAAAGTCAAAGTTCCAATAATTTCTTTAGAGGAAGTTTGAGGCCTTAGACGTAAAAAAAAATAATTTGCAATAATTTTAGAGTTGATTACAAAATCAGGTTTCTAGTAATTAGAGGGATTTTAGAGCTGTATTTAGAATCAAAGTATTTGCTTTTTCCATCATATTTATATTTATTATAAGCGAGATTCTAAATTAGGAGGAATTTTAGAGTTGGATTTAAAAGTAGGGTTATATTTTCGAGAATATTTATATATATATGTACATGTGAGATTCTGACTTTAGAAAGGGTTTTAGAGTTGTATTGTGTATACAACATTAACTTAAATTTGAAAATTTATTTGTGAAATTTTTTTGGATTTTCATACCCACCCAATTTAATTAATGAAAAACATTTTTCATTTCAAAACGCGAGATTTTGAGGCGCGAGATCTTCAGACGCGAGATTTTGCAACTTGATTATGAAATGCGAGGTTTGGAAACGCGAGATTTTGAAACGCAAGTTTTGACACGCGATATTATGAAACGCGAGATTCGTCCCTAACGCAGTAATAATATTTCTAACAGAAGATTTCGGAATATTTAGAAGTTTAGAAGGAAAAGAAAAAATTTCTTAATCATGTTTTAAAAAGCCTTTAAATCACTCTGCAAAATTGGATACGATTGGAATGGATTTTTTTTTTCAAGACGGCGGAACGGAACACCCGTTTACTCTGCAAAAAGAAGAAGTTTGACAAATTTTTGGAAAGTTCCGTAATTAAAAAATTTTTCTTTAAATTTCATTTAAAAAAAAAATTAAATAAATTCCTCTTTATTGTATTCACACATTTTGTGAATAACACCGTGGTTAAACTTCAATGCGTTTTCAATCAATATTTGTTTTACATTTTATTATTTAGGCATTTTCTCGGTTAGGCATCACTACTTCGTATATTTTTAAAAAGTTAAGAAATAAGTTCGAAGTGTCTTTTTTTAGCATTAATAACTTTTTAAATAATATTATTTATTATTATATCCTTTAGAATAATATAAAAAAATATGTTTTCATATAATATTTTTTTAAATTATTAATTTCAAATAGGTTAGAACTTCAGAGATTTTTGATATCTTAAATTGTTTTAAATAGTTTAGAACTTCAAAGAGATTTTGAGAAAGAAATGTCAAAAATAGGTTTGAAATGTCAGAAAACAATAAAGAAATATTGAAGGAACATTAAGGAATATGGAAGAAATAATTAAGAAAAATGAAAAAAATAGGAAAATTTCTATTTCATTTTTTCAAAAATAATGAAAGAAAATTAAAGCAATAGTGAAGAATTATTGAAGAAATAATGATGTCTAATCGCTAAGTAAATAAATTAATATTCTTTTTTTATTTATTAATCGAGGGATCCCTCCCCTGCGTTGCTTGGAGTATTTTCTGTGTTTTATGAAATAAAAATAATTAACTTTTGTTTTTACCTTAATCAAATTATTTTATTACTATTTGATTACATATTTTCTTTTTATTATACAACTTTTACAGAAATTTGTTAATTTTTTAATAGTTGGAGAAAAGAAAAATTAAATTTAAAATGATGTTCAGATATGCTCCAGACTCGTGCTTTATTATCATCTTAAAATTAACAGTTTTTTTTTATTCATTTCTGATCATTTTGTTTTTCACGAAGCAAACGAAAGATTTTAAGACAATTTTAATTAATTTATCTATTTTATAAATACATTTTATAGCTTTAAATTAGAAAAAAAAAACAATAAATGATAAAAACATTAAAACTTTCGTTTGAAGTGTAATTTAATGTTAAAATTTTATTTGACAAAAAGATCGTGAATAATAAATAAATTTTAAAACATTGATAAGAAGATAATTTTTCACTTTTTTTTTCAAACATTTTACTTTTAATTTTATTTCTCGGTTAATCAAACCAACAGATAAGATTGAATTTTTAACATTACATTTTAATTCTGAATATTATCTTTTCAGTATTAAAGATTTATATTTTTGGATTTGTTACTTTTTTTGTTTTTTTAGTTCAAAAGCACCAAATAAAATTAAGTGATTTGTAATGTTGCTTGATTGTCAGATAATAATTATAAGATTTCACTTTATCATGAATTTTTTTTGTTCTCTATTTCAAATAATTTTAATCAATCTTAATTAAGTCATAATATGTATTTACATTCAGTATTTCATTTTGACATAACTTTTTTTTTAATGATGTTGTGACAAATTCGAAAAAGTATCTTAATTTAACTAGTGCGAATGAAGAAATTTTGTACAACATTTGATCCCGAAATAAACTTAAAAACCACAAAAAAAAAACCCTTCTGAAAATTTATACTGTAAATTGGTATTGTAAAATAAATTTGTACTGTAAAATAGTACTTAAAGATTTCCAAAAATTTCATAGGATAATTTTTGTAAAAAAAAATCTTCATACAGGTTGTTTTAAGCGGAAAATATCATTTGAATACAAAAATATTATTTTTCAAATATGTACTTCATATAATCAAATATTTGCAAAAAAATCTGAAGATACAATAAAAAATCAATTGCAGTTCCATTATTTTTGCCTTGTATATGGATCATAAATAATATACAAAATGGATATTTTTATAAACAAATCTAATACGTACTTCTGACTAAAAATATTAAAATAAAAATTCGTATACGTCAAAGTGTCAGACAACAGGACAAAATTCCTCAACAGACTCACCCTCGCAACTCAAGTTTTTTGACTGCACAAACTTACGTTTTCAAAAGTTAAAAATCATCGAACCATATTTTGTGTTATCTTAAACTATTTTTAAGAATAACCCAAAATTCAGGATCTTTTGCATAATTAGAATACCAAAGTATCTTTTAAAATTTTAGCCAGAAATTTATTACAATGTACTTTAAAGCAATATGTAAACGGTTGCATGACCAGTGAACAGAGAAAATTATAAAGTGATAGAAAAAAAATAAGTCCTATGTATTAAATTAGTAAGAGGCCTCGTTGGCCTGATGGATAAGAGCGTATAAAATACACTGTAAACACCGAGGGAGTATGGGGTCGAATCCAACACACGTCGTAACATTTACAGCCACACCTGAACAGGAAAAGCTGTGTAATTTCCTGTTCACATTTATGTGGCAGAGAAATGCATTAAAAAAAAAATAAATAAATTAATAACTAAAATATGAGAAGTAGATAAGATGTTGATATATACACGATAATTTTGTAAAATAAATATTCTTGACGAAGTAATAATAGCAAAAATTTAAAAAATAATGGATTTCAAGTCGCGAAAATTCATTAAAAAATTTCTTAAAACAAAAATTACTATACAAGACTAATATAAAATAAATATGTATTTTAAATGCTTCAATAATGAAACAAATTTGGTTAATATTTTTTTCCTCTTCACGTTCATCTTTCCACAGAACCTTTGTAACAGAGAAAATTAAAAAAACACTATGTTAACTTCTTAAGATTAATGAACAGGTAATAAATTTCAATGAATTACCAAACTATACTTGAAAAACAGATTGTTAATCTATATGACCTATGTACTATTTCTATCTTATGGTTTTCTTTTTTTTTTTGTCTGCATATAATGTAATATATCTGCTTGGCAGTTGATTAGAATTGTTCTCAATATCGTTATATTATTTCTATTTTCCTTTTTTATGCCCCGTTATAAGGAATCTGGTTACGATGTCTCTATCTAAGAAAATAGAATTAATATCTCAAGTATTACCTTCTCAATAATCATCTAAAAAAACTACGGCGTTCAAAACTACTCTGAAAGTCCAAAATTTTTGTGTAGTTCTTAATTATCTCTAATCTCCAATTTATAGCTATTATTATTAACAGAATAATCTCACTTAATGTATTTATATCTGTTTTAATATGTTCTAAAGGATCATTAGAGTCTCTCATTTATTAACTTAAATTATTTCAAGCTGCCAAAATTTGTTGTCAACCTGATATCCTGTCTAATCACTTCTCATAATGATGTTTTATATGCCATTTTTAATAGATACCATAATCTCTAGATTTTTTATGGTTTACCTGTATTTTTCTTTAGTGATATTTCTGTTCTTATTTTAATTCTGGTACGCGTTTACACAAAACAATTTTATTTCAAACTGAGTGCTAAATTTTATTTTTTCGTTTTACATCTTTTCTATAATTAATACTCTCCAGAACTAAAGACTTATTTGTAAACTTCGCATGTGCCAAAAAAAATCATGATACCAAAGTAAAAATACATTCTCAGGAGCATTTTTGAAGAAATTTTCGGAAAATTCGACTCAAAATCAGGTCTGTGATCAAATTGACTTGAGTTTACAGTAAACAATTAACAATTAAATTAACAGTTTACAGTACAGTGAAAACAATTAAATTAAGAGTATTTTTGTCCTATAATGAAAAATACGGAAGAGTAAAAATGATTAAAAGTGAAATAAATAAAAAAAAATTTTATTGAAAAATACAGATGAAGAAAATTATCACGATTGGAAATGATTTCCGTAAGACCAACAAATTATTATTTACCAACAAATATTAATTAAAAATTTCATATTCACTATTGTTCATGATACCTATTTTTATAGGTACCCTATTTTAAAACGAGGAAAAATACAGTTACCTTTGTCAACTCTTAGATACCCGTACGAACCCGTTAATATGTTCATAGTCTGTCACTCTGCTTATAATATTATATTTTTAATTTTTCGGTATTTTAGAATAATTTGGATTTAGTTTATAATTTATGAAACTATGGTTTGTACATATGAATGTGTGTATTCATAACGGTAAATTAATTCAGTTTCGCATAACGGTAAATTAAGACATCGTATGGCACAAATATATGTACATATATTTATTATATATATATTTGTAAAGCTCATAAAAGCAGCTATCTTTTGGCATTTTCAAATTTCAAATCGAAGATATACCTTATAGAGAGCTTGTGTTGCTGTAGCTCTATAACGGGTGGGGCTACAAAAAAAAGTTGTTCCATAAAATTAATTTTTTTAGGATATCTATTCAGATTTAAAATTTCATGGCTCTACTTCAAACGATATGGAACTTTTGAAAAATTTGTATGGAAAAATTTGGAGATCAAAAAGTTAGTTGTTGAAGAGCTACCTGAAGTTTTGGTCGGATCTCAACCAAAAAAAAAATAGGCAACCTACAAATTGATCTCAGAATATTTTGTGTAAATTGTAAGACTCTAGCTTTCTTAATTTTTGAGTTAGCATGCTGACGGATGGACGGACAAAGCTTAATCGACTCAGAATTTGATTCTGATTCGATCCATACCTTTGAAGGTATATATCTATCTTGCTTATTTCGAGGTGTTACAAACGAAGGAGTAATTTTATTATACCCGATACTTATCGTACCGGTATAAACACTTTTAAAATTAAAAAGTTAAACTTTTTTAAATGTTTTTTTTTTTCAAAAATTTATTTACCTTTAACTTTTTAAGGTAAAAAATACTAAACTTAACAACAAACTCTTAACGAATATTGATTGATTAATTTATGAATTTTTTTGTTCTTTATTTAAAATATTCATATAAGTCAGATGATACGATCTAGTCGAATATAATATAAATGTACATATATGAACATATACACATTCAAAAAAAGAAAATTCATATATAGAAAAATAAACGTATAAATCACAACATTAGAATTTTAATTTTTTAACCAAATATAAAAAAAAAATGTAACTATGTACAAGTATAAAGAAAAATGTATCTAACATTCTACGTTATCGTGCGCAACTTTATTGCGTTTATTTAAACTGAAGAAAAAAAAAATTAACTGATACTTTAGTTGGAAAATAACGTTAAATTATGTTTTTTTCTTCTTTTTCTTATAAATAGTTAATTTTACATTCAAATTAAATATGAGTAAAAGAAAATACATAATAATCGATACATCACACTTTGTACCTAACACTATAATAAAATTAATATGTTTTTAAACACATTTAAAATACGTTATATGCTTCAATATGGATTTTCGGATGGATAAAAATCACGAGAATATTGTAAAACGTGATTAAGAAAAAAAATTTTATAGAATTTTTAAAAGTTCTACATTATAACCATGTTTAATTACGTATTATGTATAAAACTAAAAATGGTAGATTAGAACTAGATACATATAATAAAAAAACAATAAATCTTTACACTTTCAAATTTATTTTAAAAATTACTTAGAATCTCACATATACAAATACACAAATATACTCGAAAAGTTGTAATAACTCTAAAAAAAAATAAGATTTTGATCAAATAAGATTTTAATTCACATTTTTATATGAAAAATTGACTTTTTTTTTATCATCCTAACCAAAAGCATTTTACCATAACTCAAAAACAAAAAGGACCAGAGTAACCAATGATGGCTTCCTAGAAAGACGGAGAAAGGGAGAAATTTGTTCACAAAGATAACGTTAAATTTAATTTTAAAATGAAATATTGAAAAAAGTGCATATTAAAATTTGTTTTTTGTTTTAAGGACTCTGTACTGAAATGAGACAACTTGTACTAATTTTAAGTATATCATCTTAAGGGTTGTTTACAAACCTAACTTTTGGGACTGCAACGGTGTTTAAAAATCTAACAATTTTTGATATATTTTCCATTTAAGCATGTAAAGTATAAAATATTTTATTAAAATTCTTGTTTCAATTTCTAACCTCTAGTGGGACTATTACCAAGCCGTACCATATTTATTATATACTGTTGGAAAGGGTATGAAGAGATCTTTCTAACATTTAAAAATAATATAGGGTGTCTTTGAAAATTTATAAAGTGTAGTGGTTTCTAGAAAACCTAGAGAAAATTTTTTTTATACCAAAATTTTCCGTTTAAACTGCAGTATCTCAGAAACGGTAGCACTGATTAAGATCAAACAAGATATTTATTAAAGACAACAGTAAAACAATGTTGCAAAAAATTGTTTCCTGTATACTATTGTAGACGAAAATATAACGGTTTAAGTAAAATACTACAAAATGTTAGGAAAATTTCAAAATAATCAATTTGACCTTTGAATGACCTTTCCGCTAAAAGTCATGTTCTTTGAAATATAGGTGACGCCACTAGGTACCATTATATAAAATTTCAAAACAATCCCACAATGTGCCTAAAGTAAAGTATATCCACATAATGACTTTGACGTTTGCAAATTAAAGTTTATACTGTTGTGATTTTTTATGCAAATTACACTTTATACTATTGAGAATTAAATGAAACGTCAAAAAATATTTTAAGGCCCGTCACCGAAGTTTTGGTATCATCGTACTTGGTATCTTCGTAAGTTACGTTAACGAAAGGCAATTTTGAGGGAAGACTAGTTTTTAAAATTTTTCTAATCTTTTTTCGTATTTCTGTATTATTGACAATTGACATATAATACAAAAGTTGCTGTTCATATACATATATAATATGTCACTTTTATTAAGTAAAGTAAATTATGTAAATAAAACTTTATTCAAGCTTTATTTTATTCAAAATAACTCTGAAATGTTAAAAAGAAAATTAATAAACAGTCAAAAGAAAATACTTTCTTTATATGTTTTTGTAATATATATATAAGAAAAATATATACCACGAATGCAAATGCCTATAATACGCAAATACGACGATACTAAAGAAAACCAAGCCCATAAGCTACATATTTTTTATTTTCGTATCTTCGTAAGCTTACGGTTTCTTACTATATCAATGGTTCTTTTATTTGAAATTCATTGACATTTTAGCTGGCAATTTTGATACAAAAAGTTTGCTACAGTTTATTGAAACTAAATAAACAAACGGGAAATATAGGATCATAATAAATACAACGATAAGAAAATTTACATGATCAGGCCTATTTTGACTGTAAATTGTAATTTTAGAAAATAAAGGAATGATAAAATTGTAAATTCTTAAAATTAATTCTAAGGGTGTTCAAAAATTAGAATAAAAAGTTGTATGTAAAATTGTTAAAACCAAAAAGATTTTTAAAAACGCACATTATGGCATAATGAACATTATGAAAGTGTTATTATTTTTCATAACAATTTTGTTTTTTACGTTTTTAGGTAATTCAGACGCATGAAAGAACGTAATGAAACTATTAATTATATTATTATCAAATTTTTAGGCAAAAATGCTTAATAAAAAAAAATATATTTAATTTTAGTCGTTAATTGTGACTTTACTGTATAAGGGGGTAATCATACAGCAAGTCAGTAATCATACAAGCCTACTAAAGCCTATAGTAGTGGTGAAAGACAAAAGCACTCCTAAAAATCCTAAAACAAGTATAATAATCTTTATAATGTTGTTTTACATAATTTTTATTTTTTATATTATATTGTCCAGATATAAATATCTGCCGATATTTTTAGGACCCTTTTGCCTTTAGCATGTGGGTCATCGCGGTACAAGCATTCAATTATAATTATATTTAATATTTTGTTTACATTGTTTTATTATATTTTATATATTATTTTTGACCTGACCAGAGTTTGAACCCGAGTCCTTTGCCTGAAAGAACGGTGACTTACGCACTGCACCATTGGTCACATACATAATTTTTAAAAATTTTTTTTCTTTTCCAAAATTTCATTAATCATAAGGTAAATTGATTTAAATATATAAACGAATGAACTACAATATAAGGGTCTCCACCTAAAAGTGCATAGAAGGAAAATAAAATTGAAAAATTCTACTTTACGTAAACAAACCAATGCAAAATATAAATTGCAAAGTAAAAAATTACAGATGATAGAAATATGGATTGGTATTTTTAAAAAATGTTAGTTGGTACCTATCTGTCATATTATATTATTATTTCAATAAATATTTATTTTACATTTTGAAAAATAAAATATTAGTTTTGATTTTTCATTTTGGAAAATCGTTTTTAAATAAAAAAAAAACGCCAAAAAAAAGTTTTGAAAGCATTTTTATAGATTATTTAGTCGAATGTGCTATTTTTATTTGATGCAACTCCCAATAAATTCCATAACAGAACCGCAAATTAATTCTAAAGTCCAAATAAATTCTAAACACAAAATGTCAAATTAAATAATAAATTACAAAAAAAATTTGCTCGAGTTATTTTGTTCTAGCAAATAAAATATATACAATAGGGTTAAGGTTAATAGAATATTTTAGTCTAAGATCGGAGTATCGGTACATATTTATGTCAAAAATTTTCTCAAATCCTCCGATCCTCTTATAAAAGACTATAGTTTGCAGTTTTACGTCTAATCATTTTTATTATTTTGCTATAAAAGTTAGTAAAGGCGCCTCGGTAGCGTAATGGGTAAGAGCGTATAAAATACGCTGTAAACACCGAGGGAGTGTGGGTGCTAATCGCATACACGTCATAAGAGTTATTCCCTCTTACGACATTTACAGCCACGTCTGATCAGGAAAGGCTGTGTAATTTCCTGTCCACATTTATGTGGCAGAGAAATGTATTAAAAAAAAAAAAAAATTGAGTAATATAAAATTAACTCTATTTATATGTACATGATATGTAATTTGAATGTAATTTATGTATTAATTATAAAATAACCGAAAGAAAATTTAAAAGTTATAATTACCGACATCCATATGTATATTTAAATGCATAATACAAAATTTTGCACTTACCATTGGTTTTTTGATTTTTAACAAAATTTATATATAATTTTATTAACCTTAAATGAAATTCTTTGCATTTCCTCCTATAAATAAAGATATTTATTTTATATTCAATATTATCTTGGATAAATGAAATTAACTATATTAAAATATATATTAAAAAAACAAAAAAAAAATCTATAGATACTTATAAACCTTTAAAATTTGTTTTTTGAAGAGACTTTTGTTAAATAGAAAATACCTTATAGATAAAGGGTAGATCTAAACTAAAATTATTGTAAGACTAACTTGGATTAAAATTAGTTGTGAAAAAAAAAATAAGTAAATAATTAAATATTTTTAAAACTTTATAACAAACAAATAAACAGACATCGCTATTTTCTATCATTGAAACAGTCATGTATATTTTACTCTTAAAAAATATTAGGCATATGAAGAGGTTAGATAGAAAAGTTTAAAAAAATGCAACACATATTAGGTCTGTTTGGTATGTGAAAAGTTTTTAAAACTTTTTAAAATTTTAAAAAGTCTTGCAAGTTTTCTGTTTGCTATGCAAAAACTTTTTGGTTTTTGATGGATAAAGAGAGAAAAATGTGACGTCACGATGACGTATTTACTTCCCCTTATTTTAAAGTTTTAAAAAGTAAAATTTTCTACTTTTCAATAAAATGGAAAGTGTCAAAAGGTGTTGTTGGTTAATTGTCAAAAATTTTGAATAGTTCGACGTTAATTAAATGTAAATAAATTGATTTATACATATTAATAACAACAAAGAAAGTGGTTCAAAAGGGTTCTGAATGGGAAAAAATCAAAGCAATTTATAAAGCTTGTCTAGGACTGAACTATATGACAGACTTATGGAGAGAATCCAAACTGAATAAGAAAGCAAACTTCTACTTGCTATAAAAACAATTTTTACATCATTCCCGTTAAAGCAAAAGAAACCCTCGGTTCCATAAACAAATAAGTGAAAATCGAAAAAAATAGATAATCTCAGTGATAGGGGAATAGAAAATCAGCTCCTATCATGGATCGAATCTATTTTAGGAAAAATAGGGTAACAAATTCATTTGGTGCATCTAGGAGATCAAAGGGGGTAACATCTTTACTTGCGATTTATTTTTCTGTTTTAAATTTTCACAATCATTTTCCACCAAAATTAATATATCATTATAATTAATATATCAGAATCCTCGCTAGAATTACTTGTATCTAAGTCTCTACTTTTATCCGATTCACTATCGCTGGATAATAATAAGAAATTTTGAATTACTTTTTGCGAATACGACATAATTATTTTACAAAATTCATTAAAAAAATTTGTTTAGTTTTGTTGTTTATTTTTTGTTTATCTTTTTAAATTTCTTTGAAAATGACTGTCAAAATCAAAATAGAAAAAGTTTTTCAATTTTTCTGTTTGGTATATTTTACTTACAATTGAGAGGAAATGACAGTTTTATATCTCCTTTTTTCGAGTGACGTCACGTTGCTCTCTTTTTAAAGTTTTTACAAGTTTTATACCAAACAGACCTATCATGAATAATCCTATTCTATAACATTTAATTAAATAATAAAAACCATTAAAAAAAGTTTTTAATTATATATTTTTTAATTATTCCAATGAAATTTTAAATTTTTTCTTACCTTTTTGACAGAGAGCCTCTAGATGAATGTTTATTTATAGTTTGTTTAGTCTTTTTTTTTTTTTCTCACTCACTTCTGGATAGTCTCAACAACTGCTTTCATTCCCTTCAAAAAAAAAAAAAAAAAATTATAAATATATAAATTTAATTTTTAATGTTAACATCAATTATTTAATATATATATATAAGTATGTATGTATGTAAATTAATAATTTAAATGCAATGTTATATTGACTATTAAAATTAAAAAATTTAAAGACAATTTTTCTGTTTTGTTAAAAATGAAAAGATAGATAGAAATAAAATATAAAAAAAACAGGATAAATATTTAAATAATTTGTTGTCTCCAAAAATAAAAATTGTAATTAAAGTAAACTTTTTTTTTTTTTTTAATTTATAATTTTATCCTAATCTTTATAAGATTTTCTTTTAATTATCTTTATTAAATTTAACAAAATGATATCATATCAATCAGATTTAATTTTAATATAAATTAAAAATAATATCAAATGGTTTCTTTGATTAAAAAATATTTTCAAAATCAAAACAAAAATTTCTAAGATACAAAACAAAAACACACTTATTTTTTTTTTTTAAATCAAATTCAAGTTCAATTATACATACACACATACATACATACACACATATGTAACTTCTTGATCATTTTAAAAATCCATTTTGAACCACTTTCTTTAAATGGTAACCAATTACATACCACTTTTTTTTAAATGGTAAATAAATAATTAATAAATTTACAATATTTTATTTTTAAGCTATACATATTGTATTTCAATTATATTTTAACTATTATTTTAATTTTGGAATTTGGATAATTATGTCACTATAAACAAATGAAAATTGATTTTAAAACTATAGACGTAGACAGTTCAAAATTCAAATTTAAACAAAAAATAAAAACAAAAAACAAGAAAAATAATTATTACCAGGGAAACTATGGGTTAAAATGATTAATTTAAAATTTTAAAATTTGTGTAAATCTTATACAAAATTTATTGTTCGTTAATTTTTTTGATAAATTAATACCGCTAGCGCTACTTCTATTCTTCTGTCGCTACACTAAAACTACATTTATAATTTATTAAGTTCACTAGATCAAAAATTTATTATAATTTTCCCAAATGGAAATTTGTTTTATCCAAGAAAACGAAATATTTAACAATTTTTTTTTTTTTCTTTTTGAAAATTTTCAATCGCATAAAAGCGTACAATATTTTGGCATTTACTTAAAATTGCTTTAAGTACGGCTACTGGCTAGTCAAATCTAATGAGTTTTCAAGGAGAACGAATTGTGGAAAATAATATTATTATCTGTTATTAAATTTTATTAAAACTATAGTAAATAAAGTAAAACAAAAAAATTGTCTGGAATCTGTAATCGGCATATGTATGTACATATACAAAAAGTTCTTCCGCTGTTTGATCAACGCAAGTTGACGAACGAAAAGAATTTATTATAAGTTTTTTATTTTTCTCCCTTTTTCCTATTGGTAGTATTAAGTATATTTTACTCTTTCTAAATATCCGATATCGGATGAAATTTTTTCCATGAAAATTAGCTTTTCGGTTAAACATATTGCACATTTTTTTGCGAAAACATTACATGACATTTCTCCCGTTTATATGACATATGATTTTTCGTGCAGTTTTTTGACAGTTTTATCATTTATTTTTGTTATGTCCATATATTTACAATGGAAGAATTTTAAGTGGACTCGTTTTGTATCGTTAAGTCAATTTTGGATTTTGACAGTAGTTAATAAATGTAGATTGTATTTGCTTTAATTTTGTTATAAAGATAATTAAAGCCAAAATGATACAATAAATTATATTTGAAAGCCGGACATTTTGGCTTAATTGGTAAAATTTAAACTTAAAAGGTCTCAAAATTGAATCTCGTAAATTTTGGTTAATATAGATAAAAGCATATTACAGATTCAAATAAATAGTAAAATATTTTTTAGTTTTTTATATAGAATCCTATACTATATTAAAATAATGTAACTTTTTAAGCAGTTTAATTTTTTTAAATTGCAGGCCGGTTTTTTTTTTATTTTTCACCGAAGAAATAAATTATTTTTATATTTATGTAATGCTTATTTTTTTTTTTTACTTTTTAAAATTACTTTAGATTATCATTTGTTAAACCAAATATCAGTTGATTGAAATTAATTTAAAACATCCATAATTAAGATTTTATTCTTCTTCAACTTCGCTAAATGCAAAAGCAATTAATCGTTAAATAATTAATCTAATGAAAGCTACAACTTCATCAAAAAAGATTTAAATTAATGGTAATTATGAGCATCGTTAATTGGGACTATGAACTGCAATAAGCATGTTTTTTTTTTAATTTTTAATTACTTAAGTTTGTATTACTTCTTCTTCTTCCTAATTAAACATTTTGAAACAAAAAAAAACAAAAAACTGTCAATAATTGCATCTAATAATTAAGAGATACATCTTTTTTTTGAGTTTTTAAGATTCATATTCATTTAAGACAGGAAATTAAAAAAAAAAACCCGAAATAAAATAAACTATAACTAATAATAATTTAAGTTTTATGAAATATACAGTGTAGAGAAACTAAAATTAATGGATTAATATTTAAATCAGTTGTAATATCTTAAAGTTAAGTTTTAAATGTAATAAATTTTAAGAGTTGCAATTGCAAAAGTTGAAAATCTTAACATTATATCAAAATGCTTAACCTAAAATTTGTGAAAAACAAAGGATTTCCAAAAATGACAGATGTGCCATTTAGATCAATTTCGTTTTTATATAATAGTGATGTTGATGGCTGCACAATCATATATGCTTATGTATTTGAAATATATACATTTTAAATAAAAAGAAAGCTATACTATGATGAATATACAAAATACAAAAAGTAAGAAAGTGGAAATTCTTCTTCTGACACGAGCAATTTCCACAGTTTCGGTTCTTCGACTTCTATGATGATGAACAATTAAATTTATATAGCATTTGTTGAACCCAATATTAAATCGGATACATGTAAACTCGTAATTGATATAATTTCGATTTGCGTTCTAGCAATTTAATTTTAAAAGCGATCGATTTTAGACCTAATGCGATTATACCTATATATAGTCATTGAAAAAAAAAAAAAAGAAAATGATTTCGGGGGTATTATGTTGGATTATTATTTGAATGCGGTACGATTGAAATTTGCCAAGATGAAAATAAAAAATCTCGTTTTAAAATGATCTTAAAACTGTAAAATCAAGTAATTTTAAGAATCGTATGTATATTATAGTACCTAATGTAAAAAAAAAGTTTACGTTTTTATAATACCTTTTTTACGATTTTTGACAACTAAATTCACTTTTATTTTTACATTGTGTATAGTTCACAATATTAATAATAATATAAAAATATGTATAAGTTTATGAAATTATGGACATTAGATCCTTTTATATTTTATAATATGTTAAATTGTCAGTGATCAATTTTGGTTTATACCTTAGTTAATTCATTTTGATGTATGTATATGAAAACCAAGCATCAAAATACGTGAACTATATCATAAAGAATTATTTAAAAGTAAGCCTTTGATTTAAAATGAACCATGTTGCGGTTAACGGCTTAATGAAAATAAAAAATCTGAAACTTTACCTAATTTGAGTATTAAAAGATCTTGACCCTTTGAAATATTTCAATAGAGACAAATCTTAATTTTAAATAAAAACATTTAATCAGTAAAAAGAAGTATTTTTTAATATATGTTTTTAAGTTAAACAATACTCAATTTTTTTCATTTACTTTGATTTGTATTATATAACAATGCCTTCTGAATTAATTAAATCATTATTTGTTCGTTACCTTTTAGTGGTTATATTGTCGATCAAATAATAGCATAATTTAAACCCAGAATGATTCAATTTCCTAATATTATATTTTCTTCGTGATATTATTTACAGTAGACATTCGGTGGTATGAACACAATAAAAACATGTATCGTTTACTTTATAGGAATAGTCATTATCACATATAATTGAATGTGAAAAAAAAATTAAGTAACAATGCAAATTAAAATTAATTTAAAATATAGTAAGCTAAAATAATTTTTTTAAATTTTTAATTTTTGAGAAAATATTCAGTAATTTTTTTTTTTTGTTTTTTGCCTTCTTTTTACATTGACCATTTTAATTAAGTGTTACTTTTTCTGTAATAAACCATAAAATCTTAATAGTAACATTTTAATGCTTCTAAAACGTTTTTGTCAGAAATTAAATACATTTATATGTATATCCGCGTCTGCATTACATTTTGATAGTTAAGATCCGTTATAATGTCTTCTGATTAAAAAATATCTGTTCCTTGAAATAACGCCTAAAGAAATAAGGCCGAATCATTTTATTTTCTTTTTAAAAGCGCCAATAAAACTAAAATCCCAGTTATTTTAAATTCAATCTTATTGCTGCTTCGAACAAGAAATAAAGTTGGATCGGCCTCATTTCAAAAATGCATCTATGAATTAATAGCAATGGGAAGTTTAATTTAATTGGTATTTATTACATCGAATATCTGCTGTATCTTAATATTACTATTAAAAATATATAACTATATTTTAAGTCAATTTATGATTTGTGTCATAATGATCACAATTTTTTAATTTTATTTTCTTTTGAGTTTTCATATAACTAACATTATTTTTTTTTGTCTTTAATAAAACATCCAAAAGAAAAAAGTTATTGTTTTTGTGACAAAAATTTCAAAACTTAAAATTTAATTAATTTTAGATTAGAGAAAAATTATATCAGAAAAAATAAAATTAAATTTTTTCTCTAATCATTTCGTACATCAAATCTAAATTTAAAGTAAAGGAAATTATATGATTAAAAAAAATATACGTAATGACATCTTCATAATACTTTTTCATAATAAATTTTATTAACCCTGTATTCTCAGAAAAAACAACATTTTTGTATAATTTGAACTTTTAATATATACAAATTATGAGTTTATTAGAAAATTTGACCTTTTAAAATTTATATAAATGGTAAATTGGAAACGATAAGAAATTTTGGCAATGTAACAGGAAAATAGCCTATAGATAAAATGCAAAATAAATATTTTGTAAAATATTTTTTAACATCTTTGGAAGTAAAATTAGAAATATGAAATTTTTAAAAGAGTTAAGATATTATTTTAAAACAAGTACAACTTATACATAAGAATAAATTTTTAGAAACTCCCAAATCTCTGTTAAAAATTATGAGTTGTCAAGTTTGAAAAAGTTTTGTGTAATTTTTTGCAATATTCTTTAAAAAACTGTTCAATAAAAAATTTAATTAAATAATACTTTACTTAATTTTTTGTGAGAATGTGCACCTTTAATAACTCAGCTGAATTCTACCTAAATTTTAAATGTATCTTTCTAAGAGATTTTCCTGTTAATTCCTCTTAAATCAAACAGATTAAGGACGACTAGAATTGAGAAGACATAAACCTAATAAAAGTTTCAGATTTGCAGGGCCAATTGTATTGATAGACTTAAACAGATTGTGCGGCTTACTCATAAATGGCAATATGCCGATTAATTATGTATAAAAAAAAGACATTATTATACATTATAAATTTCAAACTTTAAAACAATAGATGGAGGATGATCTCTTAAAAAGTGATTAAACCTTTTCTAGAAAAGTTTCTTATGTGAAAATGTATTTCAAGTGTTTCAATAATTTTAAAATGTTTCTTACAGTATCAGTAGTTTCAAAAGAAATAAATTTTTTTAATGTTCAGATAATAAAACATTTTCTGAAATACCCTTCAACCCTAAACGTTTGACTTTTTTTTTTTTTTTAACTTATAGATAGCTAAGACTTGGATCCATTTATTCTTACATTTTGTAGATTTAAAAGCCAGAACAGTAAAAATATTGTAAAATATATTCATTGACTTTAAGTAAACGAAAAGGAGCTGATGTTTTTAAAGTTTAAGCAAGAGTAACTTAAATATACGCAACGGTACAGCTTACTTTAATTAATTTTATTTTTTTTTTAAGTTTTAAAGATGAGAATGTTTTTAAAAATATAAATAACTTTTTTTCAAAAATATTTTTTTTTAATGTTACCAAAGATTTATTATTAAAAAAAAAAATTACGTTTTTTTCCACGTTTCCAAATAAAAATCAAATACACAAAATATTGTAAAAATATCTTAAAATAAGAAAGAAATATCCAAAAAAAAAAGAAAATAAAAAATACCTACTACTTCTTTTATAACACTATCGCAGCTGATATTTATATAAAAACTCAATAAGAGCTTCACAATGAAAGTAAAAACATGACAAAAAAAACTATTTATCTATTTATGTATTTTTTACCACTCTAATTCACTCAAGTTTTACAATAAATAAATAGCGGAAGACAAATTTTTAAATAACAAAGTAACCAAATTTTAAGCTTAAATAAATAAAAGGCATAAAAAATTTAGCACACTTGTAAACCTACTTATAGTCCAAAGAATTTAAACTGCAAATTACTCATTTTACCATTATTATAAAAAGTTTTTTTTTTTTTCTTCATGTCTGTTTTTTTTTAACGATGTGTGAACATTTTTTATTGAAATTTCGTTTTCTTTACCAAATATTATCCTAAACACTTATTTCAATCAGTATATTATAATACTTTCACCTAACCATCTTATTATTCTATTCGTTTTTTTCTTTTATTCTTCAATTATTCAAACTTCTATTGTCCACTTATTACCAATTATTATTTTTCTGCTTTTTTTTTTTTTTAAATTCTAATACAGGGTGGGGACAATATCCTATCGAATAATATTATTTATTTTCTTATATTTTTTAGTATTGTTTTTCTTTTAGAGAATAAATGGAAACATGGTGAATATTTTTATTTATTATTTTTAAAGTGTAGTTGTACCAGTACATTTAACATTTGATTCAGTGAATCCCAAGATGAATTTTTAGAAATTTCCAATATATGACACCTTTTTTTACGAAAACCAGTTTCCACTTCACTTTCTATATTGATTTTTAAAATAACTTGAAAGATTTTACAAATATTGATAAAGAACTTGCTAATAGTTTGCCATCACGAAAAGTAATATTTTTGTTTCTTTTTCAAAGGTTTGTTTTTTACTGGAGTGAAAAATAAATTTTGTCAAGACTAAACCAATTTGGACACTTCTGTCTTAAAATACATATTTTAGGTTTACATATTTTTAAACTTATCGATTTTCTCAAATTTTACTGCTTCCTCCTGTAAAAAATGTAAAAAAATAACAAAGAAAAAAGTATGAATTCAAAAAGTAATTGCGCACAAAAAAAGATATAGTAAATACCTTTTATAACCCTAAAGGTCATCTAAATTGAATAAAGTTTGAAATAATCACTATAATAAATTTGAATATTGTGTTATTTTCTTTCAACATATTTTACCACATTTTCAAAATTTTTTTAAAAATATTCTTATTAGTTTCACTCTGTCTGGCTGTTTTCAAAAATACTATACCTTTTGAAATAAACCAATGCATTTTTAACCTTTTATGTATGCATGTATAGATTTTATAAAGAACAATATTAGTAGAACAACCTTTTTTATACATTGCCCAATACGGTAACGAAGGTACAGCTCCTTAATATTAGAAAAAGTCCCATTTGTAAATATTTGTACATCAAAAGATCTGTTAAATGTAAAATAAATATAATCCAAATTATAATTTGTTCCAGACGCTTATTATATTAATAATAATTTTAACATTTTGAAAATCTTTAAAAACTAATGGTTTTACACACTGATATACTAATAAAATTTGCTAAAATAATTTTACAATTTTCTCCAAATTTTTTACCGAATTTTTTTCTCCAAATTTCTTTTACAATAACTAATTGCAAATGCATGACCAAGTTAAAATTAATTTGACACGAACATTTTTGTTAAAGTGGGACACATTCAAATCTGATAAATCAATCAATCAATTGCGTTTAGTTTACCTTTAAGATGTTTGTATACATCTATATACACATTTATTTATGCATCAAGAGACTTATTGTCTGGAAGAACCAGCATAAAAACTATGTAAAAACATTAATTTGATTTAATGATATATACTGTCTGCAAAAATACCATTATAATTTTTTTTAACTTACACTTGAAGCTATTTGTAAATCTTTTATGGAATATAAAAAGATTTTAGGTTTTTTTTTTTTATTATTTAAACAAAAGAATATGTTCACACTAGTTATTAATTTAGAAAAAAATTTTTTTGTTGTTTTTAAACCTTCAGATTTGTTTTTAAACCTCCATATATACAAACTTTGAAAACCTTTAATGTTAAAATAAATATAAGAAGAAAAGCAAGATATCGGATGTATCGGTTTCTCAAGTTTCTGAAAAGTTTGATGATGAAGAATTTACATAATATATCGTTTACTCAAGACAAAATATAACAAATAAATCTTATATTTGGTTGTGGTTCACTCAGACAGTAATAAAACGGTTGCTTTTATATCAAATTGAATTATTTATTTACAGATAAATGGTCATTTTACATCTAAAGTTTCTCGCTTGAGTCTTTTATTTTAAACAAAACTCTTTCTTTCTAAACACATAATTTTAATTTTAATTTTTGTTCTTCAAAAATTTTTTCTTAAAAATAAATAACTTTCAAATGTTCCTTAACAACTTCTTTATAACAAATAACTTTTCAAAACCTCTACTACAATTAAATATGAATAGAAGTGAAGCTAAAATATATCTTATAAATTAAACTTATTTATCTATTTCAATGTTATTGATTTTAGTAATATAAATTTAATCTAAATTTCAACATTAAAAAATTCAATAATTCCATTTGCAAAATTTTACCAATTTCTCAAGCATTATTAACAAAAAATTTATCCTGTTATTAAAAATTTATGAGATGACCCAAAAAATCCAATAGGAAGTACCTTGTTCTTCGAAAAATAAAACAAACAATATGTTCAAACTAAATTAGTTCAACCTTCTTGTTGTTTATAAATTTTAAATTTCCAGCCAAGTTCATTATAAAAATCATGGTGTTTTTCATATAAATAACTTTATTACAGCCATCCTTTAAATTTCTTGATCAGTAGTTAAGAAAATTGATTTGATTCACTCTATTATCTGGTGTATCCGTGAAAGTGAATTAAAAACTCTTTTTTTTTTTCTTCATTGTTGAAAAAATGAGGCCATTGTTGTTTTTAACTTTGTTTTATTTTTCTTTTTTATAAAAATTTCTGAATTCAGATTTTTAAAGAACTTTAATTCGTGTTGTATTTTTATTTCTTTTTTTAAAGGTAGTACAAAACAAAAAAGGATGTTATAAAATACGATAATTAACGTCTGTTCCTGCCCTTTTTTCAGCAAAATGTTTGCATGTTTTATTATTGACATTAAATTACGGAAAAAGTCAATTATGGTCTGTTATAAAAACAAAAAAAGTGTTGACATGCCCAATAAGCATTAGTGGTCAACTGATAAATGAAATAATATTATTAAAAGAAAGCTGTGGGCATAAAATTGCATTAATTTAGTTAAGATTTTTTTCTTTATAAATACATATAATTAGCTTAATATTTATAGGGTTGACATTTAAATTTTTCACTTTTACCATGAATACAAAAGTTCAAAATACAATACAGTAATGGTAAACCAAACAAAATATCTGAATATATTAAAAATATTTATTAACATTGTACAATTTAAAAAGTATTTTTTATGCTTTAATAATGATACAAAAAAAAGCTACGATTAAAGGTTAAAATGAAAAAAACTTATTAAATATAAAATATATTAAAAAATTTAAATTGCACAATACTTTCAATTGTGTTACCAGAAAATGTGGATACTTTTTTAAAGGAATTGTAATTAAATGAATATTATTGACTTCTCTTTAATTTAGTACCTAGTATTTGAAACTGATTTACTAGATGTTCTACTTTCCAATAGAACCCTATGTCTTTCCTATCTTTAAAATTTCTTAAGTTGTTTCTTAAGATTTTTACCAAATAAAAATAAATTTTATTTTTATTTCTTAGTGTAGAAAATTCAGAATTTTCTTTAACAGATTTTTTCCTAACTTTTGTCTTTTTAATGAGTATAACAATTTTAAAATAAAATTTTTTATGGTTAGTTGGTCTTAATTGTAAAAAACCACAGTACAATTTAATTCTTTATAGTACACATTAATTGGATCCCCACTGACTAGCAGGGAAGTATAATTATACTAAATATATACATATAATAAAAAGTTTCATAATATTATAGTTATATTGTTTAAAACAAAAATTAATTAATATATACATTTAATATAGCAGCACTTAATAATTTCTTTTCATTGTTATTATCAACTTTCAAAAATTATTTCTCACATGATTAATTTATGTAATTCTTTGCTGAAAGTTAAATTAATTAACAGTTTTCATATACATTAAAACATAACGAAAATAGAAAAAAAAAAAATTACATAAAATTATATTTAAATTTCCTTGGAATAGTAGTTCATATTGAAAAGAGCCGGTTTTTGTTTTTAATTTTTAATTATTATCTGAATCCAAATCAATACTAATTTATTGTGTTAATTAACGTAATTGTGTTAGTTCATCTAAAAAATGATAAGGTCAGTAATCTTTTCATATTTTTTTTTAAATATTTAAATTCTGTTTTAATAATACAATTTTTAACGAAACTTAAAGAATAACTTAATTATACACAAACCTTTTTTTCTTTAACTTATTCTTATTTTTAACTGTCTATTAAATTATGAATCAATATCTATTAGATAGTATAGAACAGGACAAACAATACATTTTACGGACTCATTTTATAAAGAAAATCAAATTTTCTATTATTGAGTTTCTGCAATTCCAAGATTTTTTCAAATCTCAAATTAAGAATATATTTTAAAGATATTTTTTATTCTGTTACCTCTATTCTTTCCAAGATATCCAATACCTCTATTGCTTTAATTTGATTTTCGAACCACCACAAAGAGTTCAGATACAAAATTAATTCGTTAATTTTGTGTTTTAAGTATTCATTATAACTTTTACAGAATGATTTAAAGGATAACAGTGCATAATTTCCTTTATAAGAATAATTTGATCTTATAACTAGAATTGTAACAAAAGGATCGCTCTAGCTAAGGTCAATTACCTATAATACTTAAAATATAAAAAAAAAAAAAACTACCATGCTTAAAATGTTATTATTTTTTTCATTTTTTTCTTATACGTTAATTTTTCGTCATAACAAAAGATGCCTACCTCAAGTGTTTTTTAAAACTTTTTTTTCGTCTAAATAAAAGATTTCGTTGAAAAAATACTGTAAACCGTTTTAGAAAAACTATATAGGAGCGATTTTCTTTTAAATGAAAAATAAATGAAAAATATAAAAATTTACGAAAATATTTTAATAATGAAAACAACAAGAAAAAATTTCTAGCGTTTTATTAAAGGAAAAAGTAAATTAATTTGAAGAAGAGTGATCATAAAATTATAAACATCCAAATAACATTAAAGAAAATTTTTTATGTTGCAAGCTAAAAATATTAGATTATACGAGTACTCATACAATTTGTGTATTTGAAACTTAAAGGCACAAAATTAAATTAAATTTTATGATTTCAAGGTAAATAACGCCATCAGATGCTTATATATTTTAACCTAGTTTTTCTTACATTTTTTTTTTTGTTTTGTTTTATTCACAATCAAAAGAAATCAAAAATTTAAATGAAAATTTACTCAGGATGAGGGCAAAAAATACAAAAATCGATTACTTTTTATGTCTGTCTTTTAAACAATAGATGAATAATTTAAGTTACGATCACGTATTGTGCAGTATAAGACTGAAAACAATTCTTTTCTTGCTAAATTTATTACAAAAAAAAAAAAAAAAAATTTTAAATTATGAAAAGCATTTTTGAAAATTTTTAACATTTTAACCTTAGAATTTGAAAATGGAAAAAATCAAAACAAAAATAAATCACCTTGATTAAATTATTGAAATAATATTATGAATTTTTGATTGACAGTTTATCAATATTACTATTAATTACAAAAGAATATATTTTAAATGTTTTTTATTTTTCAGAATTATTTCATATAATTTGGACAATTTAAGACTTCAGGGTATATATCATGGTATAATGTAAATTTAAAATGATTTGCAACATTTTAAAATAAATATGTTTACATATATTTAATTTGTTAAAAAGTTAATTAAATAAAATGATGGGATACTGTCATAATCCCAAAAAAAAACAAAAAAAATTCCACAGTATCAAAAATCCCATTCCAAACATTTGAATTCCACATTTCAAAAATTTCGACAAATTTAAAAAGGTTAATTTTCAAATTTGCGGGAAGTAGCCTCCATTATTTTAAGTCTTTAATTGTCAAATAATATGTATCTATGCAAAAAAAAGTTATTTGGAGAGATCTTGTAGTTTGTTACAAAATCAGGGTTATACAATTTTTCTAGAATATGTCAAGAAGATAAATTAGGAAGGATTTTTCAGTTGGTCACGCAATTAGGGTGCTAATAATTGGTTAATGGGAGATTTGGGACAGCATTTCCCACTATATTTAAAATTTTCTAATTGAAATATGTATATAAGAAAAAATAATTGGGACAGATTTTAGAGTTAATTTTAATATCAGGGTTTCAATAATTTGTTTAGCGGCGGATTTGGAGACATCCGTCCCCACTATTTTTAAAGTTTTTAAGTTTAAATATGTATGTAAGAATAAATAATTAGAAGGGATTTTAGAGTTGGTTTCAAAATCAATGTTCAAATAATTTGTTTGGTGAGGATTTGGGGGTGCCCTCACTATTTTAAATGCCTTATTTGTGCAAATATGTCTGTAAAAAAAATGATTAAGAGAGATTTTATAGTTATGGTTACAAAATCGTGGTCCCAATAATTTGTATAACGTAGGTTTGGGGGTGTCCCCACTATTTTAAGTGCAGTTGAAATATGAATGTAAAAAAACATTATATATAGGAGGAATTTTATAGTTGGTTACAAAATCAGAGTCCCCATAATTTGTGATTTTTAGCACTGTTTAATGTGCTTGTCATTAAATATTGAATTTTGGAATATTTTTTAATTTGGAACTTTTTTTGTGGAATTTTTTTTTTGGAATTATGTAAATGGAATTTTTTTTTTTGAAATTTCGTACCCAATCCTATGATTCATTATTAGTCATTACTCATTAGTATATTGTAAATGTTTCAAAATAAAAAATCTTTTAAAATGTTTAAAATGCCAAGTTTTTTAGAATTTCTTCGTTTCCAAAGAATTTAACCAAGATTCTTTAAGATACTATATGGTTGCTGTAATGGTGATAAAAGTCTCTAATAGCTGTAATGAAGACAGTTAGCTCTAGTTCAGGTCAAATACTTATAAAGAAAATGGTAAAGCGTAATATTGACTAAATTTTTCTTTGTATGTAGTGCATTTCTTTATAAGTTACTCTTAAGATTTTTATCTAAATCATTTTTCTGTCAATTCAATTTCTTTTTTCGCTTTGATTATTTCACCTTTAAAATTATAATGTTGAAAGTATCAAGGAGAGGAAAAATAGTTTTTTCTTTTAAACTATTTTCCAAATTATTTTAGTTTACTTGGAACTTCTTTGAGAATTGAACAAAAACAAAGTTACTTTTAAGAACAAGAAACATAAGAAATAATTAAGTCTAAAAACTGATGTTACATATAGCCTAAAATTATACCTTTCTTTTTTTCTTTTTTTTTTTCTGTTTATGTTTTTTTAAAATGTATTTTAATATTTAATGATATATATTATAATATAAACAGTTATATATTGATTTTTCTTTCTATATAATATATATACATATATATAGGATAAATTGTTAAACGTTAAATATCTTAAAGGTAACATCAATTTTTATTAAAGAAATTAAAATGATTTAAAGTATTTAAAGAATTTGTTGTTGACTGCAAAAAAAAAAAAAAATAAAAATTGAGTTGATGATTGATTACATTTTCACTCTAATGAAAGTATTTTGTTATTTAAAAAGTTAAATTTTTTTTTTTTTCACATAGTTTTGTTTCTTATTTTTATTTTTTTTATGTTTATTTAAAGGTCAAAAGAAATTTTCCAGAAAACACGTTCCTATTTTGTATAATAGGCCGCATGCGGTATTTAATTATATATACATATATATATTTCTTTTTTCCATTGAATAGTCAGTCAAAATTTTTAGAAGTTTTCTTATAAAAAGTGAACGGGAGAAAATGAGATCGAATTAATTTGTAATATTACGGTATAAATTGAAGATCTTATAAATTTTTGTCAAAAAGAAATAATTTTTCTATCAAAATATTTTGGGGTCATTAAAAAAAAAAAAAAAAAAAAAAACATAAAAACGACAAAAAATGTTAGACACAAAACAATAGTTAAAAACACTTCTATTTTTTTTTTTTTTTTTACAACATTTCAGTAATATCTAAGTAAAATTGTAACTTATTTTCACCTCAAACAAAAATGTGTGAAAAAATAGTGATATTTTTAAAACTTAAGGTTTTAAAAAAGCACAATTTCTAATTATTTTAATTAAATTGGTAAAACTTTAAAGTTAAAATCTAAAAAGTTTAGGTTTATAAAAATGTTTCTTTTTTTACACGCTTCCTAAACTCTAAGAGAGGATTTTCTTATTAAAATCTAATTTCAGATTTAGAGCAAAAACCCGTAAATAGGAAATTCATTTTGTTAAAAAAAATTAAAATTCTATATATTGCAAATAGAAATGTAAGGTTCAACAGTTGAGCTTATAAAATTTTTAATGTTATTTGATTATTTAATTAAAGCGTTCTTCAAAAATTATTTTGTATGTAGGGTTTTGAAGAAATATTTTAAAGTCTGAGATGTAGTTCGATAGGCTGATCAAGAATTTAAATTTAGAATATCAATTTATAAGTTGTGTAAAAGATAGTATTTGTATGCCATTCACGAAAAAGTAAGGAAATATATCTACTTATAAAGCCGATACTTTCAGAGCAAAAATTTCTTCTCTCAATCCTTACATAAGTTAACATTGACTCTACCAATCATTTCGAGGCACTTTATATAAATTTAAAATACGACAAGTAACTTTAAGACAGACAGCAAGAGAAAACATTTTTGATCACATATTATGAAGAAAGTTCTCTCTTTAAAAAGTTTTTCTGATAATAAAGAAAGAGGAAACGACGATCAGAGAAATCTAAGAGTAATTTTCAGCATCACACTTTAATTGAAGTTTTTTGTTTTGCTGTTTTTTTTTTTTTTTAGTTTTTGTATGTTTATTTTAGTGTTTATCCTACAACAAGCATTTCAGTTTTTTTTTTTTTTTTTGCTCATTAAATTTTAACGTTGTTATTATAAATTTTGAAATGAAATCGATAACATAATAATTATCTTTTATAAGTCTTTAGGCTAAGAACTTTTACTTTTTTCCAATTTTTTTTTATTTTTTTTATTTTATTTAACATCCGAGTTATTTAGTATTAATTAAATTATTATATCAAGTCTTGTTAAAAGTTATTAAAAAATGTGGTGTTATTTAAATAATAGAAGAAATTAACAAAAGTTCTACTGATTTACTACACTAAACGAGGGTTTTTGAACAACAAGATTAAAGAAAGCAGAATTTTGTTCTTTTTAAAATGTTAGATCCGTACCTGGTAAACAATTTGACTAAAATTTATTTAGTTTCCGCGTCCAATACTTTTATTCTAACTTTGTACAAACTCGCTTGGATACAGATAAACATGTTTTGGTCAGACTTAAGTTGGCGATAACTTCATTAACGGTTCAAATGGTCCTTCAAAGTTTATTATAAATAATTTAGTTACAAAATGAAAAAAAAAAACTAAAAACCTTAAAGTTAGTTGAAAAACATAAGGACTGAATAACGAAATATTTTTAAAACACCTAAAAAAATATCATTTTTTTGTCCTTTCTGAAATGGGTCTATAGCTGAAGTGGTTTTCAAATTATGGAAGACAATTGCTGAAATTGACATCCGAAAATATAAAAATTTCATTCATATTAAAATGCATTGATCAAAGAATGTTTTATTTCAATTAATATTATAAAAATATATTGGGGATTCTGCAGTTTACTGTGACCTCTCAAAGGACGAAACAACTAAATGTAAACGTTACTCGTGACCTTATCTTTTCAAAACTATATATCTCTAATGGCACATTCGTTTAAGATACATTTTATAGATACTTTCAGCACGAAAATAATATATAAAAATATCTACGTTGTATTCGATATTTTTTATTTAAGCCTTTATACCTTTTAATCTATACATATGTTTATGTTTAATATGTACATATGTTTTTTTAGATAATTCGGTAATAATCGATAGATTATTGTACCATTTATTTGGTGGCATTGTTGTTGCCGGTATATGTACTGGAGACATCAGAGTTCGAAATTCTGTAGCTCATTAACAAAGAACAGAGTATGGACAGAAGTCGCAAAGGCGCTGATAGAGGACGTTAGAGGAATAAAGAACTGACAGTCGGACAAAATACGCACAGTCATACATAGGATGGGCAAAAGTATAAAATATGACAGAGGACGGGCAGATGGAGGTAGAACGGACAGTAAATCGATGCATAGCTTAAAATAACTTTATGGAAAACTGAACCAAATTTTTTAAATATGTAATTGTTAATTGCTATAGATAATATTTCCCAACCAAGTTATTTAACTTTAAAAGATTCATATATACTTAAGAAATAGAATCGGCGGACATTCATTTTCGTGTATGTATTTGAGCAAAATATTTGCCTTATATTATAACTCTCAGAAATAATAAAAAATATTTTTTTTAAAACGTTATAAAAATTTTTATTTACTTATACAATTAAATGTAAATAACTAAAAAAAAAACGAAAAACAAACTTGTTAAGTCTTCAATTAAAAAACTCATTGTTATATTTTAATATTTATTATTAACAAAAAAAATAAATCAATGTTTCTAATTTCTTATTTCCTAAACAACATTTTAAACAAATTTCTTTTAAATAAGATGACATTTTTATTGAAATATTTTGTTTCATAATATATAATCGAAAAAAATTAAGAAAGAAAGTTTTCTGTGCATGAAAAATGCATTAGTGAACAATATTTATAAATTGAACAAAAAGATTGAAATTTTAATTCATTTTAAAAATTATCAAAATATATAAAAATTTTTAACATAATTGTTTTGGAAAAAAAAAAAACAATAATTTATACAGTTCAAATAAATTTTGTTAATAGACTTCTCTTGTTAAACGTTGATCTATCAGTTAAAACGATTATGTTGTTATATTTTAACACGCCTTTATCATTTTTATTAATATTTTGTTTTTGTTTTTATTTTTCATCAACTTTTTAAAATCCAAAAACTTTCGTTTTAATATTGACATTAAAATTTGATTTTTAGCACTTAGAAAATTAGATTCCCAATGAAAATTGTATCTAAAGAATTTTTATTTTTCTTGCTAAAAACATAGTTTAAATTCTCTATTCTAATACTCTATTATTCAAATGGAGTAATAAATAATATTTATAAAGAAAATAGTATATTCATCAAAAAAAAAAAAAAAAGAATTTTTAATAACTCCATAAAAACTTTATAAAATAAATTTCTAAAACTCTTCAAATAAGAACTTAATACACGCTTAATAAGGTACGATGTTAACAAAATCGAAATTCACATTTTATCCTAAATAGTGGTAGTGAAATTATTTGATTATTTAAACGATTTGCTTATTGTCCTACCTCAGTTAATATCAGAAGTACTTATCTATCATGAGCATAACTTACCTTTACACAACTATATTGCTATAACTTCTTTCGTATACTCTAATATAAATATTTCACACGAAATGCTTGAAATTTTTACAAAAAAAAAAACATAACATTATAATGGAGTTCCATAATTTATTAAAAAATATTAAACTATATTTAATGCCTTGATTTAAAGATCAAGAGCCAAAAAAAATATTTTTATAGTTCAGGCTCAAGATTAATTTAATTAAATTAGGCTGAAGAAACAACTCTATGGCGGAGATGCGGGTAACAGGCAGAAACATTGGATCGAATGCATAAAACTGAACTTGATCTTAAATCTTACTTTTTCAAACAAAATCACAAGTTCAAGTGTATAGTTTTCTTTGAAAAAGTGAAAATTATGAGTTTAAGCTCAATTTTATGCTTATTAGACCCAATACTTCACGTTCTGTGCCAAAGCTCGAACGTGAGGCGAAGAAAGGCGAAGAAGTTTAGTGGAGGAACACTAGGAAAGAATCTCTTAAGTGAGATTACTCAATGAGAGAGACAAATTACATTTCAGGAAGCCGGAAGAGTATAGATTGGCTCTATGAGACACTGTAGGAAACGAGCTAACCATTACTTAACAAGCAGAGGAGCATAACGGGGCACAGGGCCTAGGTGTAAGAGCAGCAACACATCCCACCTTCTTAACAACAACAACAACAATTCTGTTTTCATTATTCATTAAAAATAATTTTTTATTATATTAATTAACAAAGTAATTTTAATTATTTTTTTTTTTTTTTTTTGTTTGTTTGTAACTTTCTCATTTTGAATGTTTACAATATTTGTATTAGTCATAAAAACATTAATTAAATAGAAGCCCTTTAAACTTTTGTAATCTTTTTATAGCTAATTAAACCAATAACAGTTGTGAAATTTGCATATATGTAAGTTATAATTAAAGATCTTAATTTTACTTTTGCTGTTTGCTAACAAATTTCTTTAATAGATTTTTTTTTCTTCTTTCTTCAGTAATTTCTATCATTACATTTTGATCTTTGATACCTAAAAGTTAAATTTAGTTTTTTTGGTCTATAAACACAGATAATTTAAACAAAACAATGCTTTTTCAGATGTATTATATAAAGACTTCTTACATACATATATGTCTCCCAATGGTTGATTTGACAACCAATGTTACTTCTGTATATTTCTGATACAGTTTTAAAATACACTTAAAAAATGTTATTTTGAATAATTTGATTCAGAATATATCGAGTAACAGCAGCAGTAATTTTATATATTAAATTTTTGTATTTTAAAAGTTTATTTTATATTTATTATAAATATTCTTTTACAATAAATTTAAATTTTCTGTTACTATTTTCTATATACTATTTTTCTGGAACAAATAATTAATAATAAATAAATAAAGAAAAATTTTATTACTTTTATTCTTCAAATCAATTCTAAAAAAAACAATAAAATAAACTAGACATCAAATAATACTTTTAGGTACAGGTATCATTTTACTCATTACAACAGGGTACAGAGTACAGACTACAGAGTACTGACTACAGATCATTGTTAAGCAACAGAAGTCTATCTAATACAAAACAAATCAAACTTTCATTCCAACCTTTCTCTCATAAATTTTAATGCTCTCCCAATTGACTCTTTAAATTTGTCTTTCTATTTGATTTCATTTTCATTATTATTGTGCCGCTGTTTGATATGATTCTCACTGACATGTATGTATATTATGTATGAATGAATGAACTTAAACTATGAATTATTTGCTATGAGTAAATTATGAATGAAATCAGATCCCAATGCTGAGAGAATTGAAATTTATACCAATAAAACAAAAAAACAACCGAGTATTGAGTAATCGTCGACTGATATAATAAATAAAAAATTCCATTGGAATGAAATTGAAATTTTGCGCAAAGAGAAACAAAAAAAGCCTTCAAACATTCTCATTCCAAACAACGCAACAGTATATTATATTATTATAGTTGTTTGTATCTTGTATCTTGTATAGTTGATTATTATATTATGTTACTTATGGATAAAAAAATATTTGAAAATTCAAATTTCCCAAGTAATAAAAGAATTTTTCATTTCGAACAATTTGGAATTAGTTTAAATCGAACATTCGAAACACGTTGGTCGTTATTATATGTGTTATGAATATTTATAAGATATTTTATATTGTTGATTTCTTTTAATCTTTTCGGCTGTCATTTAATTTTCTGTACCAAAATAAAAATTCAAAAAAAAACACCGACAAATAAATATTTACAAAATAAAAAATTGAAAGTGAAAATATATTATAAAGTATATGTATTTGATAATTTTTATTTTAAATGTGCAAAAACAAAAGTGAAAAAATAAAATAAATGTGTTAATAAATGAAATTTTAAAAGAAGTAAAAATTATACAAACAAGTTATTAAAGAACCTATAAAAAGTTAAAAAATAAAAAAGCAATTGTAAATTAGATATTAAAGAAAGCAGCGAAAAAATAATTTTATGGGAAGCGTGAGATTAAATAAGGAAAAGTAAATGAACGAGGTGCAAAAAAAAAAAATTAAATAAAAATGTTATCTTATACATATAAGCATATAAAGTAAGCATTGAAAGAACTAATAAGATTAAAAATATGTAACGTGAGGTTATACTATAATACTTTATGCATTTATATATATGTAAGTATGTATATGATATAAGTATCCTATTTTTCATCTCTTCCAATTTAATTCAAAAAACTTTTATTTATGTACATAAGTATATGCTTCTATGACTAGAAGACAACCTTTTTATAAAAACAAAATATAATTATATGTTTGATAAAATTTAAGAACAGATAAAAAGTTTTTAGCTTTTTTATTTTTAATTTATTAAAAATTTTCAATAATTAAAATTTAGGCGCCAAACTTGAAAAATCTATAATAATAAATAAATAACAGAATCAAATTAAAATTTACTAAAATAAACTAAAAATTAAACTCTTTTTTGTAATCAGTGTAAAAATTTATTAAGTACAGAATATTATGATAGTAACTTTAAATTACAATGTTTAGATATTAGGAAAAACTAATAGTTAATACATTCACAATACATCGCCGTGATTTTTGTTAAATATCCTTGTTATAAATTTCTTTAAATAAATAAAAAAAATTTTTTTCATCAATTCCCTTTAATTAAAAAATCAAAATAAACCTATTTATTATTGCTCCCATGAGGAACCTTGAACATATAAACTTGTCAAACTATCATTAAACAGTTAAAGTGTGTTAAAAAGAAAACAGTTAGTATTTAGCATCCAATAACCCAATTCAACTTTCTTATTTCCAAAATTTTTTCCTATTTAAAATTCTTTTCCTTGATAAAATACTGGATCACATGCATAGGTCTGACAATCGCTTAAGCTTAATTATTTTACGATTACACGCTTAAGCTTGATGTTTTATCAATTTAATTGCATTATAAATTAAAATTTCCTCTTTAACCTTACTTAACATTGTTAACATTGTTATGCAGAAAATGTTAAATCGTGTGAAAAAAGCTGATTGCGAAGGCACTAGAAAGACAACAATTTACAATATAATTTTTATGTAAACTTTAATAAAATATTTACGGACTTTAAAAAAATTTCAATGTAAAAAGGTATATGAATTCTATAAAAATAATTTAAAAAGAATCGATAAACATTAAAGTAAAACATTTATTTGATATATCAATTTTAGATTATATCAAATTTCCAAATATACGATACGAGTATTAAAAATGGTATGCATTATGATATATTTAATTATCAAAATATCTCTAGCTATACATTTTATAATCACAATAAAATAAATTCACTGTAAAGATAAATCTAAAATATTCACCAAAAAAAAAAAAAAAAAAATATTTATTTTCACAATAAAAAACCGCATAAATTTTAGTAAAATTTAATGATTTGCTATCTTCAAATTGTATATAATTTTTTTTTGGTTTTAATTCGCATTTTAAATATACTTTACATCAAAAAACACCACACAAAATTTCGTTGTAACGGTAATTAATTTAAGGTGTGCTTTGAAATATTGCGGTTGTTAAATATTCCAGAAACCTAAATAAATCAACCCAATTTCTTCCTTTTAATTTTTTTTTTTTTCTTTTGTTGTTTTCTTATTCCTTTATATGTTTTTTTTTTTTTTTTCAAATTTAAGAACGTGTTTTATTATATCAAAAGTACTTAAATAAAAATAGGTTGCGGTATAAAACAGGAACTTCTACCGTTTCTTAAAATTTATTCATTTTTTCTCCCGACCTTCTAAACTAAATAATTCTTAAGGAACGAGGAGATTAATATGAATATATTGTATATATATATATACGTTTACTAATAGTTAGGTACTGTAGTTATTTTAGCGTTCATATGGTTGGTATTGGATTTTTTTTTATATAGAAATTTTTGCTTTAAATATTCATTTGAATAAAATAAACATACCTTTACAATGTATTTGATGTAATTTTGAAATTCATTCGCGGTAAAATGAATAATTGAAAAAAAAAATATATAAAATAAAACAAAACGAAAATGAATGCGTAACCATAAACTTTACGAAATGATAGTTATAAAAAGTAATATTAAAATATAAATGAATGTTTGTTGGATGAATTAGAAAACGTGGCAGTACGTAAAATCAAAGATATTTAATTGAACATTTTTCAATTCAATTAAAACTAAAAAGGATTTTAAAATTTTTCATCAGAATTAGAATTCAAAAATATTTTATGATGTAACCAAAATATTATGAAAATTCAAAAGATATTTTCTTCAGTTTTAAAGAAATCCTATATAATTAAATGAAGTATTTTAGGTTATTTTTTTATGACAACTTTCCGTGGTTAAAATTTGATCAAGAGGGACGAATAATCAAATTTTTTTTTAAATATTTTCAGAAAATGTACTAAAAATTATAGGATTATTTATTTCGTTCATTAAGAGAAATACTTTAAATTTAAAAAGATATATTAATATTTAAATTTAATAAATAAATAAATATATAATAAGTATAAACAAAATTTAAAGGAAATAGTTATATATAAAAAAAAAAAAAAATCAATATTTGATAGTCGCTTATATACAAGTTAAATACAATATTTCTTCTATTTACATTAAAAATTGCTAAAAGACTTTTATTACATTCATTTTTTTTCTTAAACATATTTTTTTTAATCTTTATTTTAATTATAAGAGTTTCCACATTGACGGACTTATTGAAAATATTTAGAACATACATAATTACATATATATAGAAAATTTAATACGCAAGAATGTTTTTAGCACATTTCAAAAAAACTTTTGAAAAAATGTGCCTATTAGTTTCACTCTGTCCGTCCGTCTGTTTACAAAACTTCTACACCGTTAAAGATAGAGAAAAACAATTTTAAGCATGGGTAGGTCTCATAAAAAAATTAATTTTATGGAATAACTTTTTCATGTAGCCCCATCCATCAGGGAACTATAATAGCCCCTCCAACTTTGAAAAAGCCCTATTTTTAAACACGTAATATATTTCATGTTCTGCTTAACATATTTTGAATCTGAAAATGCCATTCGACAGAAATTTTCAGAAATCTTTACCTTTATCAAATCTATATTAAAATTATATATAGTTATTTTTTAAATTTAGTATTTAAATTTACCGTTATGTGAAAGCCAAATTTTGCATGATTTTTCTACTTTCATAACTCCGGCACGCTTTCAGATAGGGGCTTGAAATTTTGAGGCAAGAAAGAACTGTTAGAATTAGTATAAGCTTGCTCAGAAAATTGTTTTGTGCCACCCCCTGTTTATGAGCTATTAGGGCTCAAAATTTAAAAATTTGCTATTTTTAAACACCTGTAACTTAGGCATCTAATGCATAAAACTGTGGTTGAACTTAATTTTCACTTTTCTTCACTAAAACTAAACCTGAATTAGTGGTTTGTGTTTGAAAAACTATGAGATTTGAGTTCAAGTACAGCTTTATGTGCTTTAAAATTAAAGATTTTTATTGTTTTTTTTCCGAATTTTTATTCCAGAAAAATCCCGAACTTTATATATAAGGCCTTTATTGCAATAATTATAAATTCTCATGCTAAACTCTTTAAGCAATTATTAAGGATTTTGGATTGTAGGACATGTATACTCATTTACCCATAGTCAAAAAAGACTATAATTTTATTCAGCCATTTTTATCTGGAGAAAATCAAAAAATTCATCAAATAAAATTTTTTAAATTTAAATACAAACATGATTTTTTTTTATATACATAAGTATGTATGTATTTAATCCTTTTTATTATGAACTATAATTATGTCATAAATATTCTCCGCACATAAATTTCCGATTACAACTTGTAAAATAACAAAAATTATTAATTTTTCCAAATGTTAATATAATGTATATGTAATGGTAGCAAATAACTATTTCCTTAAAACATATATACATATACATATACTTATTACTTATTACTTATTTATATGTACGGTTAAAAAACAAAAATAAAAAGAATAATTGTGCGGATGTCATTTATTGATTTTCCTATCTATTGCGTCACTTTAACAACTTCTCGTTTTTATATCATAAAAAATTCTTAAGTATGAAAATTATTTTTTCTTTTTTTTTTAAATTTAACAGAAAATAAAATAATTTTAAGAGAAATTTTTGTAAATATTTATTATTTCCAACCCAAATAACAATAATAGACAATGTCTGGTTGTGTATTTTGTGAAACTCAAATAACAACTTTATTTTATATAGTTTTGTTTTGTTTCAAGGATACTGGGTATAATAAAACTGACTCCTAAAAGTCTGATAGTTTTTTTTATTGAATTAAAAATATTGTTTTTTTTTTACTATTTTCAGAGAATAAAAAACTTTTAATTCCATATAAAGTAAAATAAAAGATTCACATTCATTTTTATCTTCTTTGTTTTTTTTTAAACCATACTGAAAGGAATCTTGCCAATTTTGTTTTTTTTTTTGTAAAATATGAAATTTCTATTTTAAAAAATTAATTTAATAAAAAATAATTTATCCATTTCTTAAACTTAAGTATTTTTGATAATATTATAATATATTTTCTGCTTAAATTTAGCAATCAGAATATTTTTACATAAAATAAACAAAATAGAGTCCTTTAAAAGTCGAAATTATTTCGATAATATTGAATAAATTTTCTTACACTTTAGCTACAAATCACAATATAATATTTCATGGCGTGGCCGGACGAACTTACGTAAGAGAGAGTTCCCTAAAACAAAAAATTAATAATTTAAATTATTAAATGATCCTATTGCACAGATCATTTTGTTCATAAATGCTTTAAAGGTTGGTTATATATAGAAAATAGTTGACAACAAAGTTTATAAAAAAAATGGTACAAAAGCAGGACTTTATTTTTGCCATTAATTGTGTTTTCTAAGATAAAACTTTAAAGAGCAGTGATATACTCACAAACTAACCAATGTATCAGTACATATTATTTTCCCGGTAAAGTCCGACAGCTATACTTATGTACATTTATAAATATTCATTCATTTTAAAAAAAAAATACATTATTGTTCTTTTCTTTTTAATAATTGAAAAAAAATTCTATCAACAAAAAATAAATTTTAAAATAAAATGAAAGGAAGTCACTCTATCAACAACCGGAAATGATTTTTTTTTTTTTTGTAAATAATTGCCAGACATAATTGTAAAGAAAATTTTAGAATTTAATATTGCTCATATTGTAAAGTATCTATACAAATATATCCAGCCATTGGTGCCGTGGTTGACGCACCACTTCTCATTCATAAGGGAATGAGAGGTCTCGGGTACGATTCCCGGCTGGGTACAATAATTATAATATAAAAAAAAACAAAATATTCATAAATAGCAATATATAAATACTTAATATATCACATAATATCTCGTACACCCCACATTCCTACCAGGAAACAGGGGTTATAGTTACCTGTCACATTTATGTACCACGGTACCTGTATATAAATAAATAAATAAATATACAAATATTATAATATTAAAATAAATTTGAAAGTTAAAATAGTTATTTTGTGTCAATTCTAAAAAATATAATTTTAGAACAATATTTAGCGTACTTTAACTAATTTTAAAATAGTACTTAGCTTTATTTAACTTTTGTCTTTATATCGAAGTATAAGTATATAAAAACTTAAAAAAAAAAAAATCCTCTTTACGCAGATATACGCGTTAAATAAAGTCCATGTAAATATTTGATCATTATTCTTTTTCCAAATAAATATCATTTTCATTTACTTAAATACTTATATCCTATATCTGTGCTAAAATCGATTGAAGCATATGGAAATTTCGCAAACTAAAATCTCGTGTTTCAAAATTTCGTTCTTTTATAAATATAATTTTTTTACAATCTTGCGTTTTTAAATCTCGAAGAAGAATTATTGGGAGCCGGCCTTTTTGTTGAAAAAAAAAATGTCGAAAAGTTGGTTAGTTAAAAAAGTTTAAAAATAAAATGTCTAATTTCTATGTTTAAAAAAGAGTTGATTATAAAACCAACTTTTATCAATCACAAAATATGTATGTAAAAAATATATAATTAGGGGGATTTTGTATTCAAAAGTGTACAATTAGGAGGATTTTGTTTTCAAATTGTGAGTTGTATTCAAAATTCAAGCTTATGCGCTATTTCCTGAATATTGATATTATATACCTATGCGAGATTCTGAATTAGAAGGGATTTTAGAGTTAAATTTCAAAGCAAGATTCTACAACCCTTTTCAGAATATTTGCATAAGTTATATGTATATGATTATATATGTATAGGTTACATTTAAATGAAGAGAGATTTTAGAGTTATATTGTACCTACAACATTTTTGAATCAACAATTTTGAAAATTTTTTTGTGGAATTTTTTTGTATAAGTAAATTGAATTTTTTGGATTTTTATACCCTGCTAACCTATTTAATTAAATAAAAATTTTTTTTTTGTTTTAAAACACGAGATTTTGAGACATGACATTTTGAAAAATGAGATTTTGTAGTCTACCCTTGTAAAATATTTGACTAATGAAAAATATGTCATATATGTACGAGTATATACAAATCGATTTCTTTTTTTTGACAAATAGGTATAACTATTAAGTTTATTTTATAATCACTGTTGTGGTAACAGGTAAATAAACAACAAACGTAAAAAAAATATAACTTAATAAATAGAAAATAGGAAATAATAATACCATCTATTCCTATACTACCAATCATATAGAGTTAAAAAGCAAAATGTTTGTAAGTAAAAAATTTAATTGAATGGTCAACAAATTTAATCTACGACATATAAATTAACTTTTAAAATAATTATTAGAGAAATGAATTGTTAATTAAATCTATAGATAAGGAAGTTATTTTGTACAAACTGACAAAATTAAATTGAAAATTTAAAAAAAAAAAAACTTTTATATAAATTAGATCAAGTTTTAATCGTTAAAATGGAATACATATCAATTTAATTTTACAGAATAATACTTTTAACAGATGATTAAAATCAAATGACATCTAATTTACAAAATACTGTTTATAAAAAAAAAAATTTCCTTAATAATTTTTTATCAAATTAATTTTAAAATTTAAAAAACAAAAAAAAAAAGACATTTTAGTAAAATTATCGTATTAATTACTACGGATGTCGTCACATTACGGTGTTGTTAGTACCAATAAATATTTGTACTGTTATTTTATTCTTTTTATTATAATTTATTCTAGAGCTGCATAATGTTTTTCAACAATATTTAAGGTGATGGGTTTACCCAATGCTTATTTTGTTTCTTTTACCTTGTTTAAGTTGTCGTAATATTTAAAGGAACCCAAAGATACTTCGAAAATTTTTTTCAATATGGTCAAAATGTCAGATTTTAACACATTTTTCCAAAAATTATCTAAAAAATTTATTTATTAGTCCTTACTCTGTCTATCTGTCCGAACATTTGTTTACAAGGCTTGTACAACGTATAAATTAGAACAAGGAATTTTAAACATGGATAAACATATAGCCTCTATCGATAAAAAAGTAAATTTTAGTTGTTCTAGAACATTTTTTTTATGTCATTCCAAACCATTACGGAGTTAGTGTTCCTTAAAATTCAAATTTTAAAATTTTGAGAGAGAAAAATCTTTCAGAATTAGTATAAGTTATCTCGGAAGTTTTTTTTTACCTTTCCCTTTTTAACAGTTATTAGAGATTAAAAATTGATAATTCGCTATTTTTAGACGCCTGTAACTTATAGGTGCACATTTTCTTACAGAAAAACTCAAAAATTAAAGGTTCAACTTTATAGTTATAACTTTTCTTAATTATATAGTGTTTCCTTAAAATTAAAGCAACTGACTCCTTAACTCAAGTATTTTTTTTGTATTTGGTTAAATTTCTAATATTTCTAAATTTCTAATATCAAGTTTTTTTATCAAATTAGATAATCAATTAAATCAAAACAATCTTTAAAAGCCAGTAAATTATGCTAAACCCCCTGTTCGTTTGTGTTGTTCGCCGATATATTTCCTTCAGATAGTTATTAAAAAAAAAATTTTTATTTTTTTAAATATAGGGTGTTCAAAATTCAGGTATCATTTTGATTTTGCCGCCAATTTTTTTCTACCTGAAATTTTTATACGAGGTTTCTTTAGGTATATTCTAAATACATTCCGGTTAGTTAATATGGAACGTTACACGAAGGAACAACGTGTTTTTGTTATTACAACATTTTTTGAAAAGGGTAAAAGTTTTCAAGATGTAATTAGGAAATTTGGTAGAGAAAATGCTCCAACAAATCGTGCCATCAAGCTGATGGTTGATCAATTTCTAGAAACTGGATCTGTTCTTGATAACAGAGGCAACATTTATCAACGTAGTGGCCGTTCAACCGAGAATGTAGCAGAAGTGTTGAAGAAGATCCAAAAACTTTTATTCGTCATCGTTCGCTGCAATTAAACATCAAACCATCCACATTATTCAACATTTTGCATCGTGATCTCCATTTAAAGGCTTATAAGATCCAGCTGACGCAAGAATTAAAACCAACTGACCATGCATTACGTCGGCAATTCGTTTCTTGGGCAATCGAAAAACAAGAAGAAAATGAGAATTTTTTTAACAAAATAATCTTCACCGACGAAGCTCATTTCCAGCTCAATGGCTACGTTAATAAACAGAATTGCCACATTTGGGGTGAAGAGAATCCAAGGGTTATCTTAGAGCAACCAGTATATCCACAAAAAGTTACGGTTTAGTGTGGTTTGTGGTCAGGAGGAATCATCGGACCATATTTTTTTGAAAACGCAAATGGAAATGCGATTACGGTCAATGGAAATCGCTACAGGGAGATGATCCGAAGCTTTTTGTGGCGGAAAATTGATGATTTGGACGTAGAGAATATGTGGTTTCAACAGGACGGTGCCACTTGCCAGACAGCAAGAGAAACAATGGATCTTTTGAAGGAAAAGTTCGAAGATCGCATTATTTCTCGTAGAGGAGGAGTGATGGGGCCACCAAGATCGTGCGATTTGACACCGTTGGATTTTTTTTTGTGGGGTTTTGTGAAATCGAAAGTGTATAGCAATAATCCCACTACAATTCAAGAGCTTAAAAACAACATTATCGAGCAGATTTCAACCATTGAGAACAGTTTATTGAACAACGTGATTCAGAATTTTGGTAAAAGATTGGAAGCCTGCCGAAGTAGTAGAGGAAGCTACTTGGCGGACATAATTTTTCATTATTAACCGGAACCTGTTTGTAATAAATTAAAATAAAAATATTTTTAATATTTCAAAAAAAAAGTCTGTTTTTATTAAAATTAAAATGATACCTCAATTTTGAACACCCTATATATATCAGTTTTATTATCTATCTTTCACGGTCATTATGTTTATATTATAAGTTGTATTATGTAGTCGCACCCTTAAGTTGTTTTATAAATTGTATTGTGTTTTTAAAGGGCTTTTGTAGCTTGGAGAAAAGTGAATGGAATCTGACTTTCTAGTTGAAATGCAGCCTTTTTAATTCCAATTTTGAAGATTAAAAGTACTTTTAACTGCTGCTATGACGTGTAGGGCTACTTTCCATTAGCATGAAACAAGGGGTTGGTATTTAGTAGAACTGCGGAACATTCAATATCTAGTAGTGGAAATTATAGCTTTTAAGTATATGATTTTCAGTTATTCAAACAGTTATTACGAAGTGTTAAACAAACAGCTTAACTGTTTTTGTTACATAATGACTAAGAAGATAAGAAATGGAAAATCAAAAGAAAAAAATTCCAACTTTTTTGTCAAATTTTTGTTTAATCCCACGAAAGCGTGAATCTAATCAAATACTTTTATTTTATTTCAGTCTTTTATATATATTAAAGTGGCTAACAAAAAAATCTAACTGTAATTTTAAGAGTGTGTTGTAATTTAACATAATATCTAATCACTCATCAGTAATCACCATGGTTATTAATATTTCTAACTTTCAAAAGGAACACGAAGGGAAGATTAATCTATAGTTCTACGTTCAAAGAAGTTGCTTAGAGAAAATTTATTAAAGAAATGATTTCACCAATAAGATCTTGGAACAATCTTTTGTTTTTGTATCAAATTTATTTGACAAAGTATTTTATGCACTCCAATCATTAGAATTTAATCTAAATTAATACAGGACAGCCCTCCTTTTATTGATATTATTTAGTAAAACACTGGTTAATAAAACTATTTGTTCGTTTAATATACTCAGTAATATTTAGAATAATTTCCTTAAAAGTTATACATACTTACAATTGTCAAAAATTTTAGTCAAATAATTAATTAAAAATTTATTTTATTTATATTTTTTATGAACTACTAATGTTCCGTATCTAAAATTATTGTATTCATAGATTTCTATTAATCTAAATAGAATATAAATTTATGTTATAGTTTTTTTTATCCAAACCATAACATCTTTACAATATTCAATTCTAGTAAAATCACTTTCACTACCACATTAAATTTGTAAACAAAAAATATGTGAATACATTCACTTTTTCTTTCTATCAAAATTATATTAAATAGTTCTCATATCTACTCATGGTAAAACTAATTTAAATATTTCTCTTTTACATTTTCACACATTTTTCAATTTGTTGATCAATAAACTGAAAAAAAAAAAAAAATCTGTTGTATTTAAAATTTAAAAAACAGTAGCTGAATTAAAACCAAAATATTGTATTTTAATACGACGGTAATAATATATACTTTGTTGCGGGTCTTAATGTTAGCACGAGTTTTATAAGTCTTAAAATATGATTATACAGAGTGCATCATGATAAACCTAACACAGAGCAATAAGTAATTTAGAAGATCAAAAGAAACAAAAAATTGTATAGAAAAGTAGGGCCTATTTTCAACCGTTTGTAAAGTATGGGGTCTAAAAGATTTTTTCACTTCCAAAATAAATCGCTTTAGTTTTATAAGTATAAAATCCGAATCATATAAAAGTAAAAACAGTATACAGCCTACAAACTTTTATTAACTTTTCCGTTTAACAAAAAATAAAAAAATTCAGATTTCTAGATTTTTTATTACGACTAATCTTTTACAGTTCAGGTTTTATAGACGTAAAACTAAATTAACTTACTTTGGAAGTGAGATCTTCAAAATCCTTTTAAGACATGGCAATATCTCCCTAACATTTTAAAATAAACTCTACCTTTTACTCTACTCTACCTCTTACAAAATTTAGTTTGTTTTGATTTTCTGAATCACGTGTTCCTATGGTGTCTGCTTTATCTTGAAATACCCTGTATATTAACTAAAACATATTATGCTTATAGGTATATAATTTGAAATTTTTTTTTTTTAAATTTTTCAAATTTTTACGTGACATGTAAATTTATGCGTGCATTGAATTTAAATGATTGGGAAATTTTGAATTTTATTATTAAATATGTATTTTTTTTGTAATTTTATTAATTTTTTTTTATATATGAGGTTTAAATTAATATAAAAGATGGACTAATATTGCAATTAAAATTAAAATTATGCATTCGTTTTTATTATTGTTCATTTTGAAATTTGACTGTTACCGCCATAGCTATTAAATATATAAATATCACAATTTAAAATACAACACATTACAATTCAATTAAATAATAGGTATATCTTAAATGATTATTCTTTTTCCTATAAAAAATGCCAACACATTAAAAAACTAAACCTTTTTCAATGTAGTCACTGGACTTAAAAAGATTTAAGGTCGTACGCCACCGGTACGTGGCGACATCATGACGACAACGTATTTCATTAAATAACATGCACTTCTTATGAATACATTCATACTATACCGGCAAGAATGATGTGATGTTGTCGGCCGGCAAAATAAAATTATTAAATATTTTAAATCACAGAACGGTGTCGGTACAGCGTCGTTGATGTCGTGGTCGTCCAATGTGGATATATTCATCAGAAATGCATAGTGTGAATAAAAATCTCTGTACGGGGTAAAAACGGAGTCATCACGTGCCGGTAAAGTGGGATTCGACCCTAACCCTCTGTTTCTTGATTTGAAATTTCACTATAGAAACTAGGTGGTGATAAAATTACTGTTGGTATATTTTACATTATCATATTCAATTATTTCATTTCAAATTGAATGTTTTAATAAAAAATTATGTTAACTTAAACCGATTCCAATAGCTTAACGCTTAAACCTATTGATCATAACGTGACCGTTACATAATTCGAAATTCACTAATAAAATATTATAAAATAATTATATAAAAAACCACAAATCTTTGTTTTTTTAAATGTAATAAAAATTATAATTATTAAAAAAAAAAATTTTTATAAACCTAAAACCTTTATAAATGTCTTGAGTCTTTGAAAAAATATGTGCTATAGTCATAAAAGAAATGTAGATATATATATAATTTAAAAAAATACCACAGAAGAATATACAAACAAATTTGTTGAGTTTCAACATCATCATTAAAAATTTATACCTCATCAAATTATAATGCTTTAAACCTACAGGTTTTAGGAAAGAACATTTTTACTTATAATTTATACCAACCCTTTAAAATACCAAAAATCTTTTCTAACCAATGGCATCATTCTTAAGTTGTCGGTTTTACACTAAACATATCTAGGGTGGCTTAAACCTCCAACTCATATCTTAGATAAGGATTTGTGGATGTAAAAATGGTGTTGATAAAAAGTATGCCTAAAATTATCAACAATGACTACAACAGGTTTTCTTCAGATTTTCCTACTCCTCAAATAACGATAACTTAACTATAGCAAGATTGAATCGAAAGAGATCGTTTCACTTAGTATAAACTAAAATACTGTAATACATACATCTAAAATCATATTAAAAGAGTGACCAATTATAATATATCATAATGAAAGGAACTTTCGAAAATAAAAGCATCAATAGTAGTTTAAACCAAAAACCAAAGATCATATCCAAATAAATAATACAAATATATAAAGGCAATCATTGTATGAGGAATATAGGTTCAAGGAGATCTGTTATGCTGTTCTACTGTTCTATAATAGAAGTAATAGAATTTTTGTCGACATTTTTTATCACTGTTCTGTAATTAAAAATTTATTAAGCTTGTTTATAAAAACAAACCCCACAGTCTTTTTCACATAATTATAACTGTAGTTGCGATAATTTTAAATATGTTATAATTAATAGCTGTAGTCGTTGTTATGCTTCTGCGTAATTATAACTATAGGGCATGATGTTTAACCAAAAAATGTTTTTTACAAAAAAATTTAATTCATAAAAATTTATTGCTTTCAAATAAAAATTTTATTTTATCATCTGTTAAAATCAAATATAAAAATAAAAAAAATTTAAAATAAATAAAATTAATTGCAATTAAAATTTAAGAAAAAACTTTCAAATTTCTTATTATAATGATTGAAATTTGTTAATTTCATCTGAATGTGTCTATTAAAAGAATTATTTTACTCTGTAATTAAATACACATAATATGTTGTAAAAAATCAGGTGTTTAAATCTATCTCCTAAGCACAAGTTATTTTTTACGAGTATACGACTATTAAAATGAATATTTAAAAATAAAATTGAAATATAAAAAAAATAAAAAAATGGATAACTTAATGGTAAACTTTTACTTAAAAGTATTATGACTTTGACTGTGACTTAAATAAAAATTTAATGTTAATTTTAAATAATTTAATGATAGTGAAAACTTTAAAACACATAAATTGAGATTTTCAAAAAACACCGATATTTCGTACAATTCTCATTTATTTTTAATTGTTACCTATTTAATTGTATTATTATTTTTTTTACTAAAAAAACTGCATAAAATTGTTAAAGAATCATTAAATTCTTTTTTGAAGCTTCCTTAATAAATATTTTATTATTTCGGTATCTAAGCAATTTAGTTAATATTTGAACTTTTAGATATAACGTGTAAATTCGGAAATGCATCATTTTTAGTAATGATGTGGTATTGATCCACATCATTAATCACACATCATCCACACATAATCCACATCAAAAATCACCACTGTATTACTACAAAATTCATGATGCGATGCAATAATGTTGCTGATACAATTGTGACATTTTAAAACCTTCATATTTTTACAATTGATATGCCTTTGACGTTTGAACATTTTTAATTTTAATTTTTAATTAGAGTTAAAAAGATGAATAAGATTTTGTTTAATATAGGTTTAAACACGTTTCTGGACAATTACGAACCATCAGAATATGATACACCTTTACTATATAAAAATTTTGTACAAAAAAAAGGAAAAAAAAAAAGAAATGTTGTTTTTGCTCTTTTATTGGAAAAAAAAAATGAAAGTTACATTGTTATAGTTGTATACCCAAAGCAAAAAATTATTATAAAATAATTGAAGAATTTCCCAAAGATATATTTCGAACACAATTTTTGAATGCTACCATCTACCATTTTTATTATTATAATACTATCCAATGTAAACCTCAGGTTAGAAAAGCAACGAAAGTATCATAAAATTCAAAAACTGCGCATCAAAATCGGTAGTGTTACGCAAACAAACTTGGTGCTTTCGGTAATATTTTGTAGATACATTTTAGAACTCGATACTTTTATGATGCGTGATGCTGATGAATTTCCGAATTTATTGAACCATTTAGGCCATGATTACACATTTTTAGAATAAAATATTGTACCGTAACAACTATTTAATGACGCTACAAAATAAATTCGAAACCAAAAATAAAATAATTTCGTCAATAATTATGAAAAAAATTCCGATAAAATAAAAATTAAATAAAATTCGATAAAAACTCAATGTTGAAATTTATTTTATTTTTAGTTTTGTAACACAATTAAAATTGAAATAAAGTGAAAGATAAAACTGGTATCAAAATTTTAAAATTAAACGTTGATGATAAATATCAGAAAAAATCCATAAATAAAAATTGAATAATTAAAAAAAAAAAAACAATCCATAAATTCAAAATTCCGTCTAGTTTAGAATCTAGAATATAACCCAATTTATTCATCTATATTTATTCAACTTTAAAATATCTCTAAATAATTTTTGTTACGTATAATTTTAAATAAGAAAGTAAATACTTTAAACTATAGGGGCTGCCGCTTCCAAACCCCCACAGAACATATTATTGAAATTCTGATTTTATATCCAACTTTAAAATCCTTCCTAATTATTTTTGTTATTTTACCGAATTTATTTCATTTTTAATTAATCGATCTTATTTCAGCTTAAAAATTCGAACGTATTTCATTTCCATATTTGTTTTTTGATCTTTCGAACTTATATCATAATGAAATAAGGTCGACAAATTAAAACGTATAGTTTCAAGAAAATTAGTTTTGACTGAATTTTAAGAAATTTGTAAAGAATTCTAACCTCAAATTTATCATGAATTAAATATTTGCAGTTATTGAGAAGAACTTTTGTGAAGCGGCGCTGCGAATAGTATGCTATTCTAACATTATTCTTATTTTTAGCAGTCAATAAGGTGGCATTTTATAATTCTAGAACGACTGTAATTCTAAGCAAAACATTTTAGTATTTTATCTCTATAAAATTTATTTTTTTATTAAGAATATGGTTTCGTTTTTTATACTACCTAAAATGATTTATTAATTTAATTGATTATTCTGTTTCTTAAACATTCTTTAAACATGTGTTCATACAAACAAAAAAAATATAAAAATAAAATCCTAAAATTATAAAAGAACAAATTCTTATCACGAATTGCGAAAATATGCACATAAAAGAAATAAAAAAAAGCCTTTACCCAAATAAAAAGAAATTTTTAATAGATATTTAGTCAGATCTGATGTCATATACTTGATCCGAAAATTAATATTATTATTCTAAACATCAAAAGGTCATTCTTTGAGATCACAATTTATTTAGGGATATTCAACCATACCATATATTTACAAAAATGTTGATGACAAATCAATTTATTTCAGCAGCCTTTCTTAAAAATATTTCTGAAGTATTATATAATATTTTGATGGAGGTTATAATTTTTTTTTATAATTAATGACTTGTTGATTTCACAATTGGGAACCCTCTTAATTGACCGTTAAAACAAAAATTTAAATTTGAAAAAGAAATTTTTGGCGGATAATTAAAAATATTTTAAAATTCAAAAAAAAAAATGTTGAATGAGTTGAACTGATATTTTTATGGTTTTGTATAAATTTAAATATGAAAAAAAAAAACAAAAATTTCTTGGTGTTATAACGGATAATCATTTAATCAAACTTGTTTGATTCAAAATTCTTATTAAATTACTTATACAGTACTAAATATATTATGTATAACAAAGTACTCACATATTATATCTTTTCCTTTTGTACAAAATACAATGCTCTCTATTTTTATACAACAAATGTAGAACAATTAGAAATAAAACCTTTTCAAGGTTAACTTCAGACATGCGCAAAAGAATATCAGCTGTTTCCGTTTATTACTCCAATTTACAGTTATCTTATATCCTGTTTCGATGAGATTTATATTATGTATCATCTGATGATAACATTTTACATACATAAATAATTTTTTTTTTTACTTTCTCAACGTACTTTTAACAACACTACACGACATTACATAATAATAAATATGAAACTGTATAAGTTCTAGAAGACTAGTGTTAAAACAATGTTGAAAAGTTATTACTTTAGGTACAATTTTTTTTTACTCCTCACCACTGCTATCAAGAACATAGCGCATTCATTCATGATTATTTTCACTAAACCGTTGATTACTCAGCTGTATAACTATATCGTACAAATATGTATTATATAGCGTCATCTTTCTCTTTTTCCTTTTTATTTTTACAATATTAATTATTACTCTAAACACTATAAGGATATAAGTTATTGATATTGAATATAACCTGACAGGGGTTTGAAATCGAGATGTTTCGATTGTCAGACATTTGGATTAAAATCTATGGTGAGAAAAGTCAATTTTTTTTTAAAATTCTAATCGAATTCTACTATAACTGTTTTTCCCTGTTGTTATTTATTTTAGAATCATATTAAAACGATAAAAAGGATTAGGGTAAGTTCACATGGGATGCATGCATCCGAATACAAACATTTGATTAGTTGAAAATATATATCGTATTCATAACATGCTCTCCCTTACACTCATTTTAGATGCAAATTTTTTTGCATCCTCTATAAGAAAAATATAAGATGCCAATTTGTTTTAACGTCAAATGTAGACGTAAAATCAAACGTCAAAAATTTTAAACATAAAATATTTTGAAATATTTTGAAAATGGATATAATAAAAGGGAAAAAAATTGCAATTTTATGTGTGTATTAATAAATTATATTTAGTTTATATTAATTAAAATTTTTTCTTACATAAAATAAAAATTCTCTCTGGTCTAACCATTTTGTATTTTGTAAATAAAAAATTTTTTCATCAAATGTCAAACACATACTAGCCTAGGTACTTTCAAATAAAACTTTCAAAATAAAAATGTCACCGTTTTACATCTCGTGAAGGAGTGGATGCATAATGGATGCAAAATATTCGTTAATATTACCGAAGAGTACACAAAATGTAACCGAAATAATTTTTGCACCTTGATGCATGCATCCCATGTGAACTTAGCCTTAAGAACTTTGAATATACGGACATTTTATTTATTTAAAAATTATTTGTGTTTATTTTATTTTAATTGGTACATCTATCAAATTTATTGGTGAGTTTAATTCTTGATGCAATTATTGTAAATTGGATGTATGTTATAGTTGTAGTTGGAAATTTGATGTGTAAACAGTGCACTTAAAAAGTCTATTAATATAGGAACTTTTGAATCTTAAATTTATGATATGATTTATAAGTCTAAATTAATAATATTGGATTAAAATAATCGAAAAAATTTGAAGTTATTTTTTAAGTCACAGAAGAAATTTAAAAGAAATCTTTATTTAAAAGTCTAAATATACATACATACACAAATATATATCAAATGTAAAACATAACAAATTTAATCAATTATTAACTAAAAACACTTAATGAGCTTTCAAAATCATTTTAATTTAACATTTTTTTCAATATTAATAATGTCACTACAATTTTAATACGACTTTTAGCATATTTTTATAAAAAAATTGAAAAATTTGCTTATTAGTTTCATTTTGTATTTCTGTCCATCCATTTATCGCTTTTTACAAAATTTCTACATCATTTAAGATAAAACAATGACATTTTAGTTATATAGATATTAAAATATAAATGTAATAAGAGCATAAATGATGTGTAGAGCATCTTGTTTATTTAGTCCCACCTCAAGCTATAGCACTTTAAAGTTTGAAATAGCTCTACACTTCTGAGCAGATTCTACTTGACATTGTGATTTGTGAAAATAAATTTTAGGCAGATTTTGCTTCCTTCATATCTCCAGATCTCTTTTAGATAAAACCATAAAATATTGAGAAGATAAATTTTCCAGAATTAATATAAGTTACCTTAGGAAATATTTTTTGTACCACCACCTGTTTAAAATTCTATTAGGGGTAAAGTTTTGTTTTTATTGTCTTTTAGAAAATGTTCGCTTATAAAAACGTATATGGTTTACATTCTACCTTATTTTTCTATAATATCACACCTTCTTATACACATTATATTTAAAGTGCACTTCATATTTATGTCAATGCAATTTGAATTATAAAAAAAAAATAAAAAAAAAAAACAACAAAGCTTATTGTAATTTAAATATTTCTATTAGATACAAATGATTTTGAACTTCTTAAAACTTAAATTTATTTGTCGTTTTGTTTTTTTTTTTTTTTGATTAAATGACAATGGACAGCCTGTGCGCAGTATTAACACAATAGTCATATGTTATTTGACACTGAGTGATAATAAAAAATGAATACAAATTGATCAAAAGGTTAATATTAAAACAAAATTATCAATTATAGATAATATTTTTATATGTAAATAATTTATTAAATAATTCTCTGAGTTTTGTTGTTTGAAAACTGATATCAATATAATATTTAAAATATTTCATATTAAAAATATTACATTATAAAAATTAAATTTGAATAATAAGATGTCAAAATAAAAATGTAAATAATATCGAATTCAAAAATATTTTGATTGAAAACCATTTAAAAAATTTATTAATTGAAATTTGATATTAAATATTTTGTAATATATGTTAGCACGTGTGATGGTTTGACGTTAATATTATACTTAATATAAGTTAGATTACAAAATTATTTAAAAAATATAGAAAATTAATGGAATCCATTATAGTTTCAAAATAGTTTTATTCTTTGGTTGATACATGATGCATAAAACTTGTTAAAAAGCTCAGTGTCACATGAAATTTAGGTGAATTTTTACAGAAATGGTTTAGAAGCCTTAACTTTAGAATCTATAGTGATAGCAAATCATCAGACCTTAATGGGTACCGAAAATAGTCCACCAAAAAAATTAAATAACACCCCAAAAAATTAGGGATTATTTCATTATGGAATAACACCCCAAATCAAAATCAAATACTCTCCAAAGCAATAAAGTAAAATACCCCCCAAATTCTTTTAAGATGTTATCTATTCAAATGACATTGTTTTACATAATTTTAAAAATGAAATAAACCCCCAAATTGAAATGGAATAGTCCCCAAATTCTTTTAAGACCTTATCTATTAAAAGAAATTTTGAATAACATATATTAATTAAGGGATCACGACATTTGCACTAATAACCAAATCCCGAAAAATAAGGGGGATTTTAGAGTTGACTATCACGGTATTTGGTTTTCAAAAAATATTTACATATATCTATATGCGAGATTCTGACTTAGGAGTAATTTTAGAGTTGGATTCAAAATGAAGGTATTTCCTTTTTCCAGAATATTTTTATATATATATATATATGTATATAAGTGAGATTCTGAATTAGGCTTTATCATAATTAATAAAATTAAATAATCCCCCAAAATATAGTTTCCAATTTTTACGGCGAAATTTTATTTTTTGCGGCTGGAATTTTTCATATAAAATTTTGCGGTCTTATTTCATTTCTTTTGGGAGAATTTTTCCTGCGGGGCTATTTCCGACAGCCGATCTTAATATTATAAATTCTGGTATATATACTTTTCATATACCTACAGCCTATAATTAATCATTTATATTGAATCATTTTAAAATTTTATTATATATTTAATTGCTCGACTAATGTGTAATTAAAAGAAAATTCTTTCTCCGACTGAATTCTTAGAAAACTAAATTAAACAAACCAAATAGTTTCTTTTTTATTAAAAATATCTTTTCTATAACAGAATTGAAATGAATTTTTTCCAATTTTCTTTGAAACATTTTCTATAGTTGTATTTCTTTCCTAAGACATACTTTCTGTAATTCTATTTCTATTTTAAAACAGAGGAGCAATTTTAATGTACGCGAGACTATCGTACGGGCATAATGAATTTAATAAGAAATTGTGCATTAAAAAAAAAAATTCTTAAAAATATTCTTTTTCACCGGAAAGCAAAAAAAAATATACTATATATATTATGTTCAGTAAATTTTAAGGTATTAAAGAAGGAAGATTCATTAAATTTTATCATGCATGAAAATATAAATTGTAATTAACATATTAGAATTTAATGATGAGTTTTCCTCTTTCCTTTCTTTTAAAAGGAAATAAATTCTTAGGAAAAAAAAAACATTTTCCATTACTTTATTATTATTATTTCCTGTTCTTATACTTCTAAAATTCTTTATTTTGTTACCATGTAAAATAAACGCTTATATAAATAATATACATACCTACATACATTTATTTTAAAAATATTAACAATGTAGAAATTCGAATACAAAAGGTGTAAATATTATTCGTTTAATTTAATACCTTTGTTATATTTTATTAATTTTTCTCTTTTCCGCGTGAAAATTTTGATTTTAATATCAAAAAAAAAAAAAAACCATTCTCATCAACTTTCGTCATCAGAACAATGATTTTACGTTTTTATTGAACAACTGAACTAAATTTTTAATCCAAAATATTTTTAATTTATTCTCAGGATTCGTTTAATATTCATTTTACCGTTAAATTTACTTATTTTTTTCTTTTTTTGTTAATTCCCTGCCACATAAATATGACAAGAAATTAGGCAGCCTTTTCTTTCCAAACGTGACTGTAAGTGCCGTAAGCATTAATTATTCTTACGACGTATGTTGTTGAATTCGAACCCATGTTCCTTCGGTATATTTTATACGCTCTTACCCAATAGGCCACAGAGGTCCCTATATATTTTGTATACCAAAAATATTTTTTTGACGTTTATCGACGCACAGAATCAAAAGGTGAGAAACTTACAAACAAAATCATTTAAAATCTATATTCAGTGGTAAAATATACTGTGAAAAATTAAAACCAATAAAAATGTTCAGCTGTTAAAAGGATTTAGAATCTTCAATATTTACCTATCTATACAAATAGTGAGATAATAAATACATATATAAATTTATGAAATATTTTAAAGTATTTCCTAACACATAAGTATCTATAGGATATCCAGAAACAGATAACAACCTTACTCAAAAAATACCACTCCCAATCTTTTCACAAATTCAAACATCAAAATGTATTTTATTCCATATCAAAAAATGCTTTTGCATTTAATTTTATTTATAGGTACACTTGCTTTTTTTTTTTAAATGCAACTCATTTTACTAATAAATATTTAAAAGAATTTTCCGAGACATTTATAATTACGACAACTTATATATTGGAATGACAACAACTAAATTACTAACATTGTAAGATTACGGATTTTAGATTTTGATTCTTTTTCATTAATATGTTCTATTGCTTTCATATAAGATCGAATATTGGTCTACTTATTTATCAATATTGAGTTTTCGGGCGATTAATAATTCATAATAATAATGTTGTATATCTAACAAAATCTGTCTACATTTTTTTTTTTTTAGATTTATAGTCTCTACGGGTATTAAAGAAAACACAAGACAGAATGAAAAACCAAAGGTTTTTATAGGCGCACATTTTCCAAAAAAGAATAAAAATAATTTTAGAATATTGTGACAAGTATCAAAATTTGTAAAACTGTTTAGAATTTTATATATACAAGAAATAAATTTTAAGAAATCAAAAGGTACTTTCTTTGATGTTAAACCTTATACATAACGTAAAAAAATTAAAACCTTTCATAATTGAGAAAAGGTAGTAACATTATGTGAAAATATAATGTTGGGGCTTTAATTTATGCGTTTTACTTTGTACAATTGCCTAAAATACAAGTGCCTCGAAAAATTGCAAAATTTTCAATTTTTGACTCCTAATAGATCTTAAACAGGGTGTGATACAAAAAAATTTTTTTGAAACAACTTTGAAAGATCTTTTTCTCGCAAAATTTCAAGATTCTATCTAAAGTGTTGCAGAAATAGGAAGGAAAATCTTGAAAAATTTTATTTTAACATAACGGTAAATTTAAGTGTCTACTAAATTAAAAAAGAAAAAATATCTGTCATTTGACGTTTTATAATCTAAAAAATATTATTAAAAAATTTTAAGCAGAACCTGAGATAAGTATACACATTTGGAAATATTGGGTTTCATCAAACTTTGAGAGGCTCTGTAGCTCTCCGTAATGGGTGCAGCTACATAAAAATATTGATCTAAAACATTATTTTTTTTTTAAAGATCTATCCATGCTTAACATTTTATTGTTATATTTTTAAAGAAATAAAACAATTGATGCCTCCACTTAAAGTTTTCCAACGTGAAACGGAGTTCAACAGATGCCCACCTATATACTGTCGAACTGTCACGATGGCGTAACACAGCGCACGTTCACATGTGTTCCCAAAAGTTGGTAATTCATTTGTGTTCATAACGAAATTCAAGAAGAACATTAACATCCTTCTTCAAAATAACTATCCAAATTTTTCCAATTATCCTAAATCCAAATTCCCAGGAAACCCTTCCCTTATCCTTTTTCCCAAAACCAAGCTGTACATTATATTATTATGTATCAAAGGACTCATCCTAAAGTTTGGTTTTAAAGGAGGGGGTTTTGGTTGGTTAGAGTTCAACATTACTAAGAGGAACCTCATGCAGTTCTTTTGAGTGACTTTTGATGTTTTCCACGGTCCCTCGTAAAAAAAAAAGAAAACAGTGGAGAGTTTTACAAAAAGACGAATGAACGAACGGACAGAATAAGGACAAATAACCAATTTTTTTATTTTGAAAAAATGTGCTAATAAAAATAATTTTTAAAACCTGATAGTTTAATTTAATGTTATAATATTGTATTGATTTATAAAAAAGTTATTTTCGCTAAAATTTTAAATATCGTTCATATAATTCATACATATGGATATTATTGGTGTAAATTGATGACCTTGTAATTATTTAGAATTCTTATATTACTTTTTTTTTTTTTTTTGTTTTTGCAAATCACGCCATAGTTAACACCCCATTAATCTTTAAGTAATGAATTTTTAAATAAATCTTTAAATAATAAAATATTATAATGTAACTAAGTATAAAGATATATTGAGAAATAAATTTCCGCGTTCCAAACTGTGCAAATTATAAATAAATTATAATGCAATCTAATAAATAAAAAAAAAATAAAAAATTCCATATAGTATTTATAGAAAAAATTCCTACGATTTATCGTTATATATATAGTAAAAATCAAAATTATTATAATTGAAGTATAAATCTTTTTTATAAAAGTAAGAATTTACATTTGATATTCACCTGATAAAATAAATTGAAAGGTTTGATATATTTGATAATATAAAAAATCTTTTAGACATTATTTCCAAGTATAAATTAATAATTTATTCAAATATTTGAATAAAGTTGTTACAAAAATTAAAAAAAATGGGAGCGTGTCATATGCCTGTATTTCATTTGCCTGTAGTGTCATTTTACTATAGTTTTTCCTAGTTGCCTATGTATAATCAATGAATAATGCTGTTTTTCATTTGATTGTATTTCATTTTACTGTATGTGAAACATATAATTAAGGGGGATTTTACAGTTGATTACAAATGAAAACGAGTCAAATGAAATACGATTCAATGAAAAGCTGTCAAATAAAATACAGACAAGTGGAATGCAGTCAAATAAAGTACGGTTAAATGATAATGCAGGCAAATGAAAACACAGGCAAGTGACATACAGTCAAATAAAATACAGTCTTATTATATAACAATTTCGTATTTTTAATGATTTTTAAAATTCTTTAATATTTTCTATTTAGATTTTTATAATATTTTAATACATGTATAGATAAACAAGTATAGAATATTTAGAGCTCAGTAAACGATTTAATTAATTCAAATTTTAGATTAGTTTTATTTTTTTTAGATTTATCAAATTTTAGATTAGTTTTATTAGCTTTATATCTAATAATTATGTGCCAACCCATCTGGGATTTATTATCATTATGTTTGTGTTTTTACAAAAATTTCTTAAATAAACTTAGTCTGGAATTTATATTACAGTTATACTATACAAATTTTATTTTAAATTAATTTGAATTTTCAATATTATCAACAACTATGGAAGCCTCACTTTTATTAATCACAATTTTGCAAAACCTTCTTACTTCAAAATAATCTCTTTTTTAAATTGTACTGTTTTTTTAATTTTCTTCTTAAAAATATCTTTTTTTGAAAATCTCTTTTTTCCTCCAAAAACTCCTTTTTCACAAATTTCCTTTTTTTCATAACAAAAAAAATACTTGGAGGACCTTAGTTATTTACAAAATGAGATTTTCAATAATTAGCTTAGCAGAGTTTTTTGTGCGGTAAACTATTTTTTTTTTGTTTTTTGGGAATTCAAAGAAATCCCAAAAAAAAATAATCAAAATAGTACAAAATCTAAAAAAAAACCACAAGAAAAAGAATCGCAAATTTCAAAACCCTAAATATTTTTATACATTTAAAAATAAAAAAAATTCCCCCACTGTTTTAAATGCTTGGTTGTTGAAAGATGTGTACGTGATAAAAATTATTAGAAGAGGATTCTCGATGGCCTTATTGGGTAAGAGTATGGTAAGAGATGGCCTTATTGGGTAAACACCATGCGAGTTCGAATCTCACACACGTCGTAAAAATAATTCTTTCTTAGGATATTATACCTAAAAAAAAAAAAGGGTTCTCTTCAATAAATTTCCTTGTCACATTTATGTGTGTTTTTTCCGGAGTATGTATATAATAGTTATATGTTAGACTCTGAATGAGGAGAGATATTATAAATAGGAAATATCTGTTTTTGGATTTGTTGTTATGGGTATTGAAATATTACTTTTATTTTTAATTCTTTTTTATTTTTATATATGTGTAGAAGAATAAAAAATAGTGATTTTTTTAGTGAACACCACACTCATTTTTTTATGTTAATTATTGTTTTGTATTGATTCACTTTTATGAACATTCTATTAGGTAGTCACCTTTTATTCTCGGCTTGTTGTAATTAGTCATATGAAATCTGGGAAAATAAATATAGTTATCAAATACCTAAGTAATAAAAACAATACCTATTACACGGTAATACATGATTTGTCTATATTCTAGCTAGAATAAGACAGAGAAAAATTATATATAAACAAGATTTTGTACAATTTTATCAATTCTTCAGTCATCAAATATTCTAGTCTATATCTTTCTATAATATCCAGAAAAGAATAATTGTTACAAATTGCGTTAAAGGCTCAGATACATGAAATAACAGTGCATTAATCCATATTTAATATTCAATTATTAAACTAATGATGTTTTTTATTGGCATTAACAATTTTAAAAAGAGTTTGCATCATTTATGAAGCAAATATCCTTCAAAAATTTTCATTTTGTCAAATATCCTTAAAAATTTCCATGTCATAACAACATGGTAACATTGTTTACTGAAATCCTAGTAACATTATTTATTGAAACAACGATGATACTCTGGTAGTAACAAAAAAAGATGCTGGATCTCCTCTTCTAGAATGATCACACATTAGAAAGAAACTTGTTCAGGCTAAAATGCATCTGAATTTCGAAGCTAATGTGAAATTATACCACCCAAAATACAAAGAAAAAAGCCAAAGCAAATATTGCAGAAATCTTGTAAATTATTTTTAAAATATTTTTTTCTTCAAAGCTGATATCATCCTTCTTAACATAATTCTTATATGCATACAAAAAGAATATATAAATCTTTAAATAATGATAGTTTTTCTTTTATAAATTGTATAATAAATTTGTAATTACGTTTGTGAAACCCTAAAAAAGCCGAAATAGATAAGGAAAAGTAAAATATTTTCTTCCTCAAGATTACATTCTGAGTTGATTTAAATATATGCATCCGTTTATTCGCACAATAACTTAAAAAATAATGCAATTGGGTTTTATGTTTTGCTATTGAAATTTAACAAGTTCTACCAGCGGGTTCGAGAAGCTGCTGTTCGAATAACTTCTTTTTTAGTTATATGAGCATATGATTAAGTTAGAGTATATGATTAAGTTAGAGGTATATTTAAAATTTTCTCAAAAGAAGTTAAGTTTTATGCCAATGACCTCTGAAAAACTTAGCTTAGCGCTACTGCTATCAACAACTGTAAAATTTTTATCCTCTTTATCATTTGTACTTAATTAACCTAAACGTCTTATGTTTTGTAAAAGATGATTAAGTTTTATAACTTTAAAACTTGGTTGATTTAGCGTAGCGCTTTCGAAAAGTTATCGTCTAACTCCTATATTTACTTAAATATATCTCGAAAAGTTTTCGAAATTACATATTATATTATTTTTGTACTGGTATCTTACAGATGATACTGTCAACTATACATTCTTTTTCATTTTTGTTGAATTTGAGAATTCAAGTTGAAAACCAATAATTATCTAAAAATCATGTCACAACACTGCACACTATTATAATATTTAATATTCATTATAAAAATAGAATAAATGCATAAAAAACCACTTGGTAAATTTATAATATTGCTTTTCTTTTATATATATACATTTCATTGCGGTTTTGGTTTTTAAATCTCTTTTAAAAATAGAATTTGTTCATTCATGAAGTATTAAATTTTTTATATAAATTCCAATAAAATGCTATTAAATTCAGTTTAAACAAAAAATCCGATATTATAACGAGTTTATTGTGGTTCTGAACAACGAATGAGTATATACTTGTAGTGTACGTATTGTTACTTTTGATTCGCTATTGTCTATTTATAATTTAACATACATATATGCAATACGTTATTAGGATATACATACATGTAATTTTCCTTTATAGTTAAAAATTTTTATACTTTTCATCTTGTATAAAAATGGGTATCAAAAAAGTTTAACATCTTCTTTGAAAACTTTGCAATTTTCCTAATCATACGGGTTAAAAAACCAATTCTTCATTTTTTTCTTGCTCCTGTAATTCTTCAAAAACATATTTTCAATCTTAAACACTGTTTTCATATTATATCTCAATTCGAATAAGCTGAATAATATGCTCATTTTTTGGATATTAATTGATTTAGTGTTTAACATTTAAGTCTATCCTGATTGCTTGCATTAAGAATGACATTGGACATAAATGATTTTATTAATATTTTCAAAGAAAAACTAGAAGTTCATATGCAGATTTTGTTCAAAAAACTGAAATTTGACTTCAAACTTGGTTTATGGAGTCGGCCCACTAAATTGACTAAAAGTTTGAAGCTTCTCGACTAAAAAAAAACTTTAAAGAATGGTTTAAAAAACGAACACGAATGAACACAAAAATTATTCTAATTCTGGCAAGTTTATGTATATATAGTCCCACTTAACTTTACAAATGCTTTTCTATTGATGGATTAAAAAAAAATTAGTGATAATCCTTATCTGATTTTGTGTTCACCCTGATCTGATTTTGTGACCACCCTGATCTGATTTCGTCATCACCCTGTTTACCCTATTATCTGAAATTAACTAAAATTGACAAAAAGTTTGAAAAGAAAAATCTCAAAAAAACAATAAAACAAAAATCTCGAAAAATAAAATTTATAAGCTGAATATATTGAAAACAAAATATTTTCGAAAAACAAAAACCTCAAATTTTTCCCAAATTTTTTTTGTATAATTTATTTTATAACATTACAGATTAAAAATTGTTACTATTATATAATTAATAAACTTTTCAAAGTTGACATTTTAAAATACTGTTTTGTACCTCATACTGTATTTTATATCTTAAATACTTTAGAATTTTTTCTGGAAGCTGTAAGTGAAAAATCATAATCTATTTTAAATGCTTTGTTGTTAATTTTATTTTTTTTTACACATTTGTTTGTTTTTTTTTTCGGTTTTTTCTAGAATATGATTAAAAATGATTTATGAATCATATAAATTCGGCGTTGAATTTTAATGACCTTAGAAACAAAAGTAATTTTTTCTCATATTTTTTTTCGAAAATTTTTCGTTTCAACATTTTTGTTAGTTTGAAATTTTTTTTTTGTCAGATTTCAGGGATAACCTAATATTTTTTTTTATAAAGCAAATGTTTAAAGTTTAAACGTTACGTCAAATTTAAGTATAAATTTTAGTATCAAATTGCTAATGATCATAATATAATGACTTCTTAAAATTGATTTGTATTTTCTATAATTATATTGCTTTGTTTAGTTCTTACTATTGAAATTTAATTAATGACTATTTATTATAATGTTTTGTTATTATTATTTTCAGATATCAACGAAATCATGATTATGTTTTGGCTTTGCATTATAATTTACAAACAAATGATCACTGTTTTATCACATTATAATTAGAGTATCTATTTAATATTTGAAAAACTATGATTAAAGGTAAATAATTGCTTATTAATTATCTTACAAATTAATTATCACAAATCATAACAAACATAATTTGTAATTGTATTTTTCTTTATTGTTAATACTTAAAACTATCCCCAGAATTTCAGATAATATAAGTTTTGAACTTTGGAATGTTCAATGTATATACCTAAAATATTTTGTCCAAAGTCTTAGTTATTTTTTTTTTTTTTGTACCACATAAATGTAACAAGGAAATTACACAGACTTTCCTTTTCAGGCATGGCTGTACATGTCGCAAGGGGGAATTTTCATACGTCGTTTCACACTCCCTCGGCGTTTACAGTGCATTTTACACACTCTTACCCACTAGGCCACCTAGTCCCCTTATTTTGTTTTATTGTACGTACATATTCATATTTAAAAAAAACATGAAGAAAATATAGAAAGAAACTAAAATTTAGTATAGTTTCGATTGTTATCAGATCTAAAACGAGTATGAACAGTTGTGGTTCTCAAACTGCATTAAAAACTGTAGTCATATTGCTTTTGATATTATTATAATAGAAACAAAATATCTTTGTAAGATGATAAAATAAATGTTGATAGCCCAAACTTGCCTTTATCGAATGCGGTCTACAATATGGTAGGTCAGGTCCAAAATTATTGACATAAACTAAGATTAACTAAATTTCATCGACTTTGATTCAATCGTTTTTAATTTATTTAATTTTTAACCATTATTTCATATTGTATCACTCGTATATCATATTATCGGGTCTAATCCATATTTCTTTTAGGTACTGTAATAATCGAGGAAACTTCATATTTGAAATTTAAGGAAATTTTATTAAACTAGTTGTGAGTTTTTCCAAGCACAAAATTTATGAACACATATACATACACACATACCATACCTGTGTATCCTGTAATTGGACTAAAAAACTTGGCCTTCAAATCAAAATATTTTTGAATCCTAAAAATCTCAGTTTTTAAATAAAAAGATTCTTGGATCCCTATGTAGAAAGGAGTGTGTAATATTTAAAATATTTTAAGTTTAAATTATTATTTTATCAATATTAGTTGGTACATTGGTTTTTTTTTTTTTTTTTTTTGAGTTAGAAGCGCAAATGATATTTAAAAAAAAAGAAAATCTATTATTATATTATAAAACAAGCAAATTTACTTACAAAGTTTGTAGTATAGTATAGGGTAATTTGTTAAAAGTAGTCAAGAAAATGGTTTATGTACTTTTTTAACAAAATTTAAAGTAGTTCTTTTAAAGCATTCATATTACATCGTTTCTTTTTTAGAAAAAGTGTAGATGGTTAAACCTCTATATTTAAACTCGAATATTGCTTTTTACAGTATTTTTTATTTCCCATATTAGCTTTGGTGACATTTCTATATATTATGTTAGGTGTTAAGTTTAACCAACTTAACATATGTAATTTTTATATATTCAACAATGTAATTATCATGTACGTAAACATATACATATATGAATTAGTTTATAAAATTGAATTTTATAATTTTTCAAACCACATTTAAAATTACGTATTTCTACGATGAAGTAATTATTAAAAAGTGAAATGAAAAACTCAAAGGGAAGACACCAATGAATTTTATTAATTTTTTTTTTTTTTCTTTCGTCTCTTTTAGAGGTAACAAATTTAGGTCGACCCACCTTTTTAACATTTTATTCTTTATTTCTTTTATTTTCAATTTTCATATTCAAAAATATTTTATTACTGAATATGTAAATAATGAACGACGACTCACTTATAAAAACGACTTTTTTTTATTTTTTAAATTAAAAGCAAAATTCATTACCGCATTTATTTGCCAAAAATTGAATTTTGATTGATAGATTCAAATAGGCATATCAATTTATAAGTTATAACTCATAAGTCATAACCATTAAAAGTGAATACAATAAAAATGTCAAAACAAAAAAAAAAAAAAATGATTATGAAAAATATTTTATTATTTTAAAATTACCGTTGTGTCAGTTTCATAAATATAAATGTGATTAGATAATAATATAAAATTGGTTTTCACACATATTTTATAAAAATTTGAACTGTTGATTTCAAAAATATTATTTAATGTTATTCTGCAATTAAACTACAAAAAAAAATGTTTGATTATTTATACAAGATCGAAATAATCGTTTATATATATCGAAATTACAGCAAAATATCTAAAAATGATACTAAATGTCAAACTAAGGTGGAAAAAACATGTTAATAAGAGGTCGGCTTCTATAGGTCGTTACTTATTGTAGAAAATCAAATTTCTATAGAAAAACTCAAAAGAAAGAGATCTGCAATATAGCTCCAAGCTTCGAGTAGCTCCCATACAACTTTTTTAAATGAAAATAACTTAGTTTTTATTGAAATTAGTATCTGAAATTTTGTGAAAAGATGTCAAGTTGTCTGCCAACAACTTATGTAAAATTTGGTACTAGAAGAGCAGGTTTAGGTAGCTTACATATTTTGGAACTTAATTAAGCTAAAAAACTGACATCTTGTAAAACATGATCAATTTTTATGGCAATAACTTCTGTAAAATGTAGGTGGTTTCGAGTCAACAGGTTCAAGTAACTGTCACACAACTCCAAATTTTATATAAAATTTTATAATAAGATGATGAAGGTTTATGGAAACGGTATATTACCATAGGTATATTATGTTCATATGGGTATCCTAGAGTTGACATAGACATTGACGCATTACTCTATACTATTCCACGTTTTCTATTTAGTTATCCTTTTTTGCTTAACATTGATGTTTTTAAAGTTCACGACACTAATATCCACTTCTTCAGATTTATTTTAAGTTTTTCAGTCCTTTCTTTCAATTTGAAAATTATCACTAAATTATGAACAAATTGTTGTACTAAAATCAAACTGCTTTGATTGTTTGGTTTTATTATGTATATTAGAAATACATGTTGGAAGACGAAAATGGGTATGCTAATTGCTAGGTAAATAAGGATATTATATGGTTATGTTTGAGCAAAGGTACTCTTGCACACAAAGTCTCTATAAGACTTTAGCAAACTTTATAACATGTAGATAAGATTGTAACCTGGACCTTCTATAAGAAATTTCGATAGTAACAGCTGTACAATCTGGTCAGTGTTCAGCTCCCTATAAAAGTCTTTATTTTTATCTAAATAAAATGATTTAAATATAATCTTCATAAGTTTAAAAAAATATTTATAGACCTATGTATGTATAGTTATTCAAAATTTTAAATTAAATCATATACATTTACTTAAAAATACAAAAAAAAAATTTAATAAGTTATTTACATTATAAATATATTATGTATAATTTATTATAGTTAATAAATTTTCTTTTCAATCGTTTAAAAAAGGCGGTGTAATAAATCTTTTTAATATTATGCAATAATGTGTAAAAAAAAAACAAAAAGCTCAGCTCAAATTACTATAAAATCTTTTGTAAAGATCAAAAAGTAAATATGAATGTTCCAAATTCTTTTGAAAAACATATTGTTTTAATGTTTTCATTTGACTTCACTAAACTTAAAACTTTTTTTTTTCTTCTTTTTTCCACAATTAGACTGAAAAATAATTAATTTTTTTTTTTTTTTCTTCTTTTTAATTTTCACCTAGGTATAAAAAATATTTTGTGAACGCTTACTTAGATTTAAACAATTTTATAAACACCACTTCATATATTAAAAGTACTTTCATATAATATACATACTTACAAACAATTTATAGATTTTAAAACTGTAGGTGTTTTCATCTCTTTCTTACTTAAGTTAACACTATATTTTTATTTAGCATAACACAAAAAAAAAAAAAAAAACAAAATAAAAAACCGGGAAAAAAAAAAAAATTCACCTTATAAGGTGAGTCAATCACCTGGAACAAAATGCCGGCTACATAATATCTAAGATAATAATAAAATCATAAAAAAAAAACAAAAATTGTTTAGAGCAGTTCAGAATTTTAAAATAGAAATAAGTTTAAGTAGAGTGGAAACTTTTTTTTTTTTATTGAAATTATATTCAATTTACAACACCAACAAAAAAAATTTTTATTTTATCGTATGCAAATAAATATATATTATGTACATTGTATTTACATATATACATAATATGTAAAGCCGGTAAAAAATTATATAAACTGCCAGCCAGCATACCTATCTAGCAGTCATGTAAAAATATTTACAGATTTATAGATATTAAAATAACAGTGTATTTATTTATTCATTTGTAACGTTACTGTACTTTAAATCAATCTAATAAATTCTAAAAAAAATTATTTTTTTTTTTTTGTTTATTTTTGAGCACTAGTTATGCAATAGTTTAGAAATAACAAGGGTGTGTGTAAAATCTAGACTTTTTTTTATAGTCGTACATTTTTGTATTAACTTTTTTGCTGTCTTTAATTTTAAGAAAAACTTATATGAATATAAAAAAAAAACTGTTTCGTTATATAATTCTAACATCCCAATTTTTAAATAGTTCGGATAGTTGCCTAAGCTCCAAATATGTCAAAATAGATTAATTTTCTATTTTGAGACCCATCATACCTCTGAAACGGAGAGCAAATAAATGTCAATAAGTATTCTCTGAGATTTTCTAAAATCTTATAAGAAGATTAAGAAAATGTCAAGTTTTTAAATTTAATGGTTACCATTACCATTGCAAAATTTTCGCGTCATATAACGGTAAGTTTAAAAACCTATATGAATTGCTAAAATACATATTTAGGTGTGCCTTGATTTTGTAAAAAAAATTGATAGGAGGTTACTTCATGCTTTTAAATTAAAAAATTATCTAGCCAAAACTTGATATAAATATCAAGAGTTAGGGCCTTAAAATTTTGGGAGGTTGCAGCTTTTATAATGAGTGGGGCTATATTGAAAATCTATAAATTTCTTTCTTTCAGAATGTTTAATTTTATATTACATAAATTTGAAACATTAAAAGTATTTCGTAAAAAGGCAGACGAACGAATGGTCAAAATAAAACTAAAAAGTACAATATTTTCCAAATAATTTTAAAATGTGCTAAAAAGCATGAAAAAAGTTTGTTTTTTTTTATGCTATTATGCATCTAAACGTTGTAAAATTAAAATAAAGTAATAGAATTCCATTACAATAAAGTTTTTTTTTTTTTTTTTCAAAGAATAGGTGATTGTTTGTTTTCTTACATGATTGTATGTTTGTATATATTTGTTTGTTGGTTTAATGATTAACGTTACGATGATAAACGTGATTTTAACTGTTATAATTACATGATACGAAAAAAAAAAAAAATAAATAAGAAAATAAAACTTTTAATTATCGTTTTTGATTTTAAATATTTAATTTAGAAATAGAGAACCATTTTTATTCATATACTAATAAAAAAGTTATTTTAATTGGTTTTTCAAGTGATTTTCAAAATACACCTTCACTGTATTCCTGACTAACATGAAAGTTTTTACTGTTCTTCTAATATTGTTTTTTTTTTTTCAATTTGATGAAAAAAATTGTTGGGCTTGTATCAAAAATGAGGTAACTCCACTTTTATCATCTTTTGTGTTATAAATTATATTTTGTTCAAAAAAATCAGCTCTTTTGATTAGTGTAAAAACGATGTTGCTACAACCCATTAATTCTGATACAAACAACTAAATGAAGATACCTACTCTATTGACTTTGCGGTAAAAAGAAGTTACCTTCTGGTATAACAGAAAATATAACAACAAAATTTAAGTCCTGATGCAAGCCTTTCAATTGTAAACTGTTCAAAAATTTTTTTTATAAAATTAATTAAAGTCCATGTTCTTTCATAATATTTTTTTTAATCAAACTTATACTGCAGCGAAAATGTTTTTTTTTTTAGGAGTATCTTCTAAAATCTAAATACTTGTTTAGTGTGGCTGGTACTACCATAAACAAATAATGATTTTGGAAGCAAATTTCTAACTTCCTATGAAAATTAAAAAATCCAAAATTTTAGAATACACTAGATTTTAATTACATTATGTTAATATAATTCATCTCTATACTCTATATAGTTTATAAGAAGAATGCAGTAATAAATACATTGATTTTTAGGTTATGTTAAAAATATATTGAAAATTCAAAAATTTATTTGTAAAAAAAAACGATAATTTCACTTAATTCGTTATGAAAAATAAATAAAATATTAAAAAGATTCCAATTTTTTCTTTCAGCTTTAGGTAACAAGACATCAAATTTCTGTTGCCCAAAACAAAAATGCTATATATATGTATAATGAAAGGGAAACAATAAAAACATAAATTCATTATAATATATCTACATAGTTATATATGCGCTGATTGGAAAAGGTCATAAAGGAGGTAAATACGTAAGAAAAATATATTTGAAGCTCTAATTAAAATAAAAAAAATTATCCTATTCTTTTCTTAAATTTCCTACAGATGACATCCAAACAAATGATTTTAGTTGAAGAAGCGTCTCAATCTATTAAAAACAATTTCACCATTTGACAGTTGATGAAAAGGAATAAAATATTAATAATTAAAAAGGAAAAGTTGATGCGTTAATAAATGAACTAAAATTAGATGACTTTAAAAAAGTAAAAGGTAGAATATTTTATTACAACTAAAATAAAAATGGCGGATTCTAACAACAGGTCAACTTTATTATAAAAATAACATTAAAAGTTGGATGAATTTGAAGTTCCGGAACTGAAAAATTGAAACTTTTAAAATTAAAAAAAGAAAAAAATTAGAATAATGCAAAATTATGGATTTAAATAAAAAGGATTTTATTTTTAAATTAATTTGTTTTTTTTTTATAAAAGTTTAGGATTTTCAGATTTTTTTATTACAGATTTTTAAGAAATTTCCACTACGCCTATACTATAGCTAATAAAAATAATCTAATAACAATTAAAAATGTATAATTTTTAACGTAAACCCTTTATAACTAACAAATATAATTTTTATTTAAGCTTTTTGATAAGCTTTTGTAATTTAATCTGAATTATTTTAAATCATCACTTGTTTTAAACCGATTAAAACAAAGAAAAGATGAATTATTTTTAATTCCATAATTTGGGAAAATTATTTTTTTCTTATAGTCGTCAAAATCCTTGTAAATCCTTGTAAGAAAATAAAATAAGGCACTTTATAATATAATATTGAATTTTACGAATCCCGAAAGTCCTATTTAGCCTAGCGGCGTAAGAGAAAAAAAACATTTATTGACAACCAAAACACTTTTTGAAATACTTGAAGTATTATTGGGATTAATAATTACACATTGGCATTTTGGTTAAAGATGTTATGATTAAATGATAAAAATTATATCTTATTTACTACTTTTTAATAACAAACAACTACAAGAAGTAATTGCTTAACTAAATTGCTTAAAAAAACTAAAATTAATTTTCAGTTATCCTAAAATTTATACAATTTCTATTCTCAATAAAAGTGGTGACTTGCTCATGAGCAACTAAGTAGATATTTTGTTTTTTGTTTCCGTTTAAGAAAAACTAGATTAAGTTAAAAGGCTTTTCTTAAAATTTACAAAAGTATCTGTCATTGTTCAATTTTCTTTTGCAGTAAAAATTGAAAAGATTAATGCAAAAATTATTTTTCAATTTTGAAAGTGCCCTGTCTAAAGAACCATTGATTTTTGCTTAATGCATTGTTTCGTTTCTTAATAAAATTTAAAGTTGTCATCATTTTTATAAAAAATTATTGTTAAAAGGTTATTGCAAAATAAATTTCAAATTATGTTCTCAATCGAAAGTCATCTATAGATAATTAGATTAAAACTAATTACTTATATATAACAATAAGTTCTATAGCTAAAAAAAAAAATTAAATATTCTTTTCTATGCCATATACTGATTTATTTACTTACCGAATATTTAATATAAAAACTTTTAACCTGTTGTTTCTTGACACAATTAGCAAAATTTTAAGAGATCCCTGTAGTGTTTTTTTTAATTTTTTTTTTCTTTCATTTTTATCTTAAGTTGTTCCAAAAAAAAATCAGCTATCTCCACCACAGGACCGACCGCCACTACACGAAAAGTACAATTCCAAAATTTATAGATTTTTTACATAATAATTTATATCAAAGCAAAATAACTTCTAATAATTTAACAACATTTTGTTTTATTCAATAACAATAATAAGCAATGAAATCGTAAGAATATACATACATATTTGCATTCGTTCATACATCCATTTATATTATTATGTAATGTACATGATTTTTTTCCATTCAAAAATACTAGAAGTAAAAAATAATAAAAACTGTAAACAAATACAAAACAAGCATAAGAATAATATTGAATCTGCTAACAAAAATTTTACCGTTTTAATTTTATGTCATCAACAAAAGAATAACATTCAAATACATAAGTATGTATATAAATTTTTAGAGATGGATACTTATAAAATAAAAAACAAAAAAAAAATTGTTCATATAAATTCATTTGGCGTGCTATATATTTATAATATGTATGAAATTTGGACTTAGAAAAAAAATTAAATAAAAGTTAAAGTTAATCTGATCAAAAAATGTTCTATGTCAAAGTCGTTGCTCTTTACTTGTGTAACAACTTTTTCTTAATAATTTTTCTCATAAAGTTTTTCTGTTACGAAACATTCGTAAAAAACTTAAAAAGTACACTAGTAAACTACCACTTGCGGTTGTCCGATTTGCTCCAATAGCTTATCAATCCTAGATATTTACGTCAAAACCTTAAATATGAAATTGCAAAAAATTCCGCTCAATCGTTTAAGCTGTACAAGTGCGTAAATTTTTAGTATGAAAACAATACCTACCTTATACATAATTGTATGCGGTCGGTAAAAAATTGTTCCTATATACATATAACATGGAATAAAACAATTTTATTAATTTATACTACAAAAGAATAAAACTCTTTATGAAAAAAAGAAAAAAGAAATTCAAAAATTAAACAATGACTTAAGATAGAAATAAGTGGAAGTGAAACCATAACGGAAAAAAAGTGTAACATTTTTTTGTTTTTTAACTTTTTCAAAATTATTATTCTGTTTATATTTATTAAGTATTAACTGTTTCATTATACATATACATTTAAACATTATGTTCCAATTCTCAAATTTTTAACCTATTTTTATTTAGATCTTTGACCCTTTTAATACACCAATTTGCAAAAAAAAAAAAAAAGTAACAAAAAAAAATTCTCTAACGACCTTGTCTAATTCTATTTGATTAACCAAATCATAATTTTTTTTTTTTTTTGCCTACTTCTCATGTTATTAATCTGTCATTAAGTCCGTGGTATAATTTTGTTTTTCTTGTATATGACTTCCAAATAATAACTGAAAAAAAAAACAAAAAAAAACATTTTTTTTTAATTTTCTTTTTTATATGAATTATCGTCACGTCAATTATAATTGAAAGAAAAAATTATTAAAGTATAAAAAGGTTGAAATTTCTTAAAAAAAAATTATCATCACTTTAACTGTTAGCTAGTCTGTTGTTTTTCGCTAGGTTTAATTCATCTCTCCAAGTAACCGTAAGACAACAATTCGTTAGTTAAACAAATGCACCAACGTTTCGATTCTAACACACTTCTAACCTTGACTCGAATAAAATGTTAGATAAAGAGTTTGTCATTGATTGATATTTTATTGAATGTTTAATACGAAAATCTTTAAATATCTAAGGGTGTTTAAGAGCGGTAACGTATTTTCTGGTCCTGACAGCAGTAAAATTTTAAATGTGTTTTTAAAATGTAAATTTTTTTAGTTTGTCGTTCTTGTCATAAGTACAAAACATATGAAAAAAAAAAATAGATTCGTTTTCGAATACTGTTGCTCTACTGTTAAGTTATAGGGTTGATCGTTGATGATGGGATTGTGTTCTACCATTTTCTTATTTCTACATAGAGAATACAATATTTTTAATATACGCCATAAAATATTTTCGTTTATTTGAAGTTGAAATATTGAAGTAAGACAACATTAAAACTCTAATCAAATTGAATTTGGATTCTCAAGCTGCTAGACAAATTCCCTTTACACAGTTATCAAATATTTACCAGGATATATGTAGGGTTTATGTAACACGAAACTCAATGTTTTAGCATCCTTTTTGATTATTAACTAATTAATTTCAGATTTTAATTATTCCATTGAAATTATCCGCAATTTATTAAACGATTCCCCTAATACTCACATAATACAGAAAAAAAAAAACAAATTATTAAAGAATTTTAGAAGTTTATTTTAAAATTAGTTATAGTAATTAAGTTTGAATACTTCCTTTAAAAAAAAAAAAACAAAATAAGTATAAAAATAATAAAAAACAAAATACTATTAATAATGTCTGGGTTGTAAAAGTTCGAAAAATTTAGAGCACATCATATACCTAATTCAAAATTTTCAAAAATTGTTTTTTTGTTTTTTTAATTTGGTAGGTATCTGTTGTTTTGTAAATTAGGCCGTGACATTATATATAATGAATTTGGTACACTGGTACAGGTACTGTTTGAAATTTAATTAATTTGAAAATTAGCTGGTAATTTTTTTAGAAAATAATGAAAAATACAAAAATAAAAATTGAATAATTTGATGATTTGAAAATATCTACACTTCCATTTTATTATAAAATTTGAACAATTTCTTTAAATCAATTACAGAACTTTCATTTTAAAGTATCTAAAAGAATTTAATTGACGGAAAATTTCTTAAATATTGCAGGTTGAATAATACATAAGGGTAAAGGGTAAGGGTGTCATTTTTGAATTTGCATTTTATTGAATATACTGAAAAGCAAATTTTTAAAAGTAAAAACCTCAAAGAACTACTACAGATACGAAATCTCGGTTTTTTTAAAATCTCGCTTTATCATTAAATGAACCCACCTTCTCTGTATACTTGGATACAGAGCCTTGATTGAAATTCACAGAGCTGATGAACTCGCTAGGTGCAGCACAAACCTTCAAAGCCTGCAATAAAAGGAGAATTACGGAAATCCTGTTATAACCTCTAAATATTACTCTGAACAAAAAGTCAATTATACACTCACAAACGGTAGAGGGTTTTCTATTAATACTTCCTCTATGGCCAAACAAACCGAACCTATACTACATCTTAAACGATAAACTAGTTTTTTTTTCCTAAATCGCTGCTATATTGGTAATATAATAAAGAGGACAAATATACCAGCAGGCTAGGACTTCTTTCATATGATTTTTGCAGAAGCTGCAAAGATGAAGAGTGGGAGAAATCAATGTTTCACTTCTTGTGTGAATGACCAGTTCTTGCTCTAAAAAGAAGAAAATGTATGGGGAAATTCTTCTTAAATAACATTTTCAGGTAGATCGGAGGTGAACATAATAAATTTACAGCGGCTTTGTAAGAAGCTCTAAATGGTATATTTAGGTATCATAACGGATATCACCACAACAGGGTATTACAATAGGTCTAAACTCGCCTATTTGTGCGCTTCTGCAACCAATTCCTACCTACCTAAAATTTCGCTTTTTTTAAATATTACTTTTTAAAATTTCGCTTTTTAAAATTTTTATATTTAAAATCTCACTTTTTCAAATTACATACATTTTATTTTCGAATTATTAGGGGCGCGCCAGAATACGTGTATTTACATTTTACATATAATATATATGAGAGATACTCAAATTTAATAAGAAATAAAAGGCCAATTTAGTTCAAATTTTTTTTACAACTTTAATTAAAATTTAAAATAAAAATAAAAAATAAATAAAATGAAAACAAAAAAAACAATACCTACTTTAAGAAAATAGAGATTTTGCGATACGAGCATTCATAGCTAACCCCTAGCTAAAACCTGCGCCTAATGATAGTGATGATTCCATATTTTTAAGAATGAGAAAAAAAAATATATAATATTAAGTTTTAATAAAATTTCTTCAGATTTTTTATATATAAATTGACAATTTATTATTTTTATTGTACATACAAACAAAAAAATTTTATCAAAAAAAATGTAAATTACGTAATTCGGCTTTTCTTAGAATATTGTTGCATAATAAATTCAAAATGTTTTTTTTTTTTTTTCACAATTTGTTAATCATTAATCATTAATCAATCATTGCTATCAACAAAAAAAAAAAAATAATAGAAGAATTTACGAAATTCCCTTACTTTTAAATTTAGTTTGTTAAAAATTTAAATTAGAGCGGAACATTGTATTTAAGTACATACAATATACATACATATACAAGTACATATATTTTTTGTCTGATTTGATTTGAATGTGTCAAAAATGTTTGACATATTATTTTTTTTTTTTGGTTTTACTATGAAAAAAAGAAAATATACAAAAGGGTTAAGAAATTTAAAAAAAAATAATAAAAATAAAAAACAATGAAAACGTTTTTGATATTTAATAAAATTTTTACATTTTTAAAAATCACTATTCACAATTTCAAAATAAAAATGATGTGAAAAAAAAAAATCCAAAGCAGGTGTATTGTTTCTAAACATGCAAAAAAAACAATTGGTTATGTTGCAACATTTTAAATTGATTATATGTCAAATAATTTGCATGCCTATATTTTAAAATTCTTTTTCAATCATATTTTTTGGTAGGTGGGTATATAAATTTCTTTTCATTGACTTTTTTTTTTTTTTTCGTCAAAATTACACTAATTACACAATTTATATCAAAAATGAATTAAAATTTAACAAAAAGGCAAAAAAAAATTAGTTAAAAAAAAAATGTTGCTGGAAATTCTCCTATACTTAAGAAACACTACTATAAGCATAATAGGTATTCATTTTTTACAATCTGAATTATAAACTGGTAAAGGTAATTTAAGGTAATTTTCTAAAATGCAAATTTAAAATATTTAAAAATGAAACTTACGTTTCGACCATCATTTAAAATTTGAAGACCTTACAAATATAATTAAGGCTTAATTGTTGCAATTGTCATTTTATGTCCTTCGAATAGTACAGAGTCTAATAAGTCCGAAAATAATAGTCTTAAATAGTCTTATTAGTCTGAGCCTCTTTGCAATTAATCATTTGAAAAGCTTACTCCTTCATCTGCCTATGTAAGTATAGCTAGGTGAAGGGATAAACTTCAAAATTGCATTTTACTAATATACACAATCTAACAGTAAACCAGTTATTAGTTACAATGTACATATTTGAATAATATATTGTAAAAAATAAAAACTTTAAAAATTATTTGATGGAATAATGGTTAATGAACCCTATTTTTATAAATTTGTTTTTTTTAAACATTTTTCAATTTTCTCTAAGTGAAAAAGATTAGATCCAATATAAGTTTGTGCAAAATCTTGCAAGCACTATTTAGCGTACAGCATTTTTTTTTTTGTTTGTGTTTACACAAAATTAAGGAAAATTAAAAGAAAAAGAAAAATACAATCGTTTTTTGTAAGTTCTTTAATTTTGTTGTTTTTTGATTATTTTGTTGCATTCAACAGAAATCAAAATCACGATTTTTTGTTCGAATTTTTCTATATTATTATTCTTATTATATTAAAAGCAAACAATAGAGAAAAAAAAAAATAGTATGAAATTACTACTCGTAAATATAAAAAATATCTTTGTTTAAATTCTAATGGAAATAAAAACAAACCAATAAAAATAAACAATAGTGAAAAGCCTTCTGGCAACGGTACTTGAATAAAGCAAAAAAAAAAAATAACTGCACCTTACCTTTGTTATGTAGACATATATATACATACATACTTTCTTTTAAAAAGTAATTTTTTTTTTCACCTAAAAGGAATAATGAATCTTTTAGATAAATAGTTTACTTTTTTTTTTTGTTTTTTAAGAATAATTTTAGTGAAATGAAATGAATACTAAGTAAAAAGAGAATGCATTTTCATTGTGATGATTTAGTTTATAAAAGAAAATTTAATAAAAAAAAATAAATTATAATACATAGGTAAATATTGCATTGTTTCATTTTTTTGACTTTTCTTTTTAAAATGTAAATGTTATGTCCATTTCCTTCAAAATGACTTAAAAAGTTCTAGTATACAATTGTAATGATGTTCTATTCATTATTTACAAATTTAAGATATGAATTTTTATTTTTAACCGTTATATTACCAATTAGAAGTAAAATTTACTGAATTTTTTGCACTTTGTAAAGATAACTCAGCGTTGTTTGGAACATGCAAATATCTGAATTATACTCCATTGTCAGTCTAATGTACGTTTTATAGATATTGAGAAGGTCGGTTAAAAAAAAGTAATTTTTACAGTGATAAGAAAAACAACCCTAACATTTAGCAGAATAATTCGATGCCCAGAAGGTTTAAATCTGTTAAGTGCTGCAAAGCATCTCCCTGAAATATCAGTTTGGATATTGTAGTTGCTATTTTTCGTGTTCTGTTCGTCACATTTTTGGATCTTTATTTAGTTAACTGATAGTGAAATCTTTTACTGTTATATTAATATGAAGAATTAATGTTACAGTGGCTGAAATTCATAGGAAGTGTGATATCATCTGCAAAACTATGGATAAGTATTTTTTTAATTCAATCGTTACGAAGCTTAATCGATTTTATCATTTGCATGAAATATTTTCTAGGATTCAACTTTCATTTTTTTTTTAATAGAATAAATAGGTTTAGTGGTTTTAGGTTTAATAGGTTTAGTGTTACAAAAACAGTTTTTTTAAAAATTAATTCAGAATTATTACTTAAAATTTTCTCTTAAATTCTATTCAAATTGTGTTAAATAAAAACATTTATATGTATTTACTTTGATTTTTACAAATTTCGATATATAAACAAAAAAAAATGTGTACTATACTTTCACTTACATCAATGTTTTGAATGGAAAAACTTTTAATCGGATTCTTTAATCTTCATTAATTGCATTCAATTTCAATATCATATATAAAAGTTTTTATTTAAGTTACCCGAATTAAAAAAACAAAAAAGTTATAAGATAAATGATTACCAAAGATTTGGAAGAAAAATAAAGTTAGTCAATTCACGAATTTTTGTCGCTATTCATTAAAATTTTGTGCTCAGTTGAAGATTAACTTAAAAATTCAAAAGAAGAAAGTGCATATAATTAAAACGAAAAATTACATTTGAAAAAATTGTTTAATAATGTACCCTTCAATAACCTTAATGCACTTCAGTTCACTTTATCACAATCGTTGGTGGATCAGGATTAGAAAAACAATTTAAATTGTAGAAACTAAATACGGCATAATATGCAGAGGTAAAAAGGTAAAAGTGAATGTTAATTAAAAAAATCTTATAGATATATATATGATAACGCCAGAGGTTTTTTGGGTCAATGTTTGTGTTTTTTTTTTGTACATGTGTAATTGTTATTTTTTGAAAATCTAAAGCAGTTCGAAAGTGTAGATTTCTTTTACTTCAAACATAAATAAGTCTATAGTTAAAGTTAAACTATATTTATATACATAATTATTTGCTAGCATAATAATTTACTCTCCTCCTGAAGCTCCTTAATAACAATAATTTATTAGAAAAAATTGAAGTAGAATGAACTAGCTTGTTTAATTGGCGTCACCTTCGATATTTGGAAAACTAAATCATTAAAAGCTAAAATCGTGAAAGCCATAATCTTAAAAATCTAAATCTTTTTGAGACTAAATCTTGAATTTGAAAAACTGTAATTGTAATTGATTGTTTATAAAATTTCCCAAAATTTATTTCAAGATTAATATTGTCTACGGGTATCGTACGAAAAGTTGACATTCTTAATCCCCCTAACTAAATTATTTAAACCGCGATTTTGTAACTAATTCAGAAATCCTTCCTTATATTTTTTTGTATACAAATAATTAAGGAACAAAGCATTTCAAATAGTGGGGCCTACCGCCAGAATGTTTATGTATATGATTTCGGATGAAATAGCCAAATCCAGCTTAACAAATTATTAGAATTCTGATTTTGTAACCAACTCTAAAATTCACCTTAAATCATATATAATATATACATTCTAGATAAAGCATATAATCCTGATTTTCTAGTCATCTCCAAAATTTCTGTCCATTAATTTTTTTAACATAAATATTTCAACAACAAAATATATAAAATTGTGCAGGCCTGGATGGAAAGAAATATTTAATTTCAAGATAAAATTCTAAATTTTATCATTCAAGATTTTGTTTTTTAAGATTTTGTGTCAAAAAGAATTTAGTAGAAAAATATGTTAAAAAAAAATTTTAGATTTTTTCCATTCAATATATTTTTTTTTTTCAAGATAACGTCGTGACTCCATTTAATTGTTGTTTTTCTAACTCTTAATTGATACAGATTATGTCGATAGAAAGTTTTGAATGTCGAATACATAGTCTCGCGGATATAAGCTGTGATATTTATTTATTAGCTTGTTAGCATTTTTCGGGTGTACTAATCAATGTTTTTTAGCACTCATCATAACTTTAAGTCATACTTTACTAAATGTACATTAAAAGTCACTTATAACGACGTCAGTTATAACGACATGTCCGATATAACAACCAAATTTCGAACATTAGTTTGGCCCACATACTTTTTTAAAATAAAACGAGAAAGAATACAGTTGCCTTTGTCAACTCTTAGATACCCGTACGAACGGTTAGTATGTTCACAGCCTGTCACTCTGCTTGCAATATTATATTTTTAATATTTTAGTATTTTAAAATAATTTGGGTGAATTTTATAATTTCTAGAACAATGGGTTGTACATATATTCAAACTATATGTTTACACATTCTTCAAAAGCAAATTCTAACCTTCCACATAACGATTATCAATCCAAAACTTATTCAAATATTCTATAGTACCATTTAATACTAAGCGGTAAATGTATTTTAAATTACAAAATAGTAAGTATAATTTTAAATATTATATTATATTAATGCGCAAATAGTATATTTATATTGTTATAAGTATAGGGTGTTCAAAATTGAGGTATCATTTTAATTTTAATAAAAAAAGACTTTTTTTTGAAATATTAAATATATTTTTATTTTAATTTATTACAAACAGGTTCCGGTTAATAATGAAAAATTATGTCCGCCAAGTGGCTTCCTCTACTACTTCGGCAGGCTTACAATCTTTTACCAAAATTCTGAATCACGTTGTTCAATAAACTGTTCTCAATGGTTGAAATCTGCTCGATAATGTTGTTTTAAAGCTCTTGAATTGTTGTGGGATTATTGCTGTACACTTTCGATTTCACAAAACCCCACAAAAAAAATCCAACGGTGTCAAATCGCACGATCTTGGTGGCCATATCACTCCTTCTCTTCGAGAAATAATGCGATCTTCGAACTTTTCCTTCAAAAGATCCATTGTTTTTCTTGCTGTGTGGCAAGTGGCACCGTCCTGTTGAAACCACATATTCTCTACGTCCAAATCATCAATTTCCCGCCACAAAAAGCTTCGGATCATCTCCCTGTAGCGATTTCCATTGACCGTAATCGCATTTCTATTTGCGTTTTCAAAAAAATATGGTCCGATGATTCCTCCTGACCACAAACCGTAACTTTTTGTGGTTGTACTGGTTGCTCTAAGATAACCGTTGGATTCTCTTCACCCCAAATGCGGCAATTATGTTTATTGACGTAACCATTGAGTTGGAAATGAGCTTCGTCGGTGAAGATTATTTTGTTAAAAAAATTGTCATGTTCTTCTTGTTTTTCGATGTTTAATTGCTGCGAACGATGACGAATGGAAGTTTTTGGATCTTCTTCAACACTTCTGCTCACAGCTGCTACATTCTCGGTTGAACGGCCACTACGTTGATAAATGTTGCCTCTGTTATCAAGAACAGATCCAGTTTCTAGAAATTTATCAACCATCAGCTTGATGGCACGATTTGTTGGCATTTTCTCTACCAAATTTTGTTCGAAATTTCCTAATTAAATCTTGAAAACTTTTACCATTTTCAAAAAATATTCTAATAACAAAAACACGTTGTTCCTTCATGTAACATTCCATATTAACTAACCGGAATGTATTTAGAATATACCTAAAGAAATATAAAAATCGTATAAAAATTCCAGGTAGAAAAAAAATGGCGGCAAAATCAAAATGATACTTCAATTTTGAACACCCTATATATCGCCATACATTGTAATATTTCTTTAAAAATATTTCCATTCATAGAATAATTTCTTATAAGTACAATAAAATACATATATTATGTATGTAAATACGGCGCTATATAATATACATCTATACTCTTATCATTCATTCATCAGTGACATATACGATAAGTAAATCAACATGTTATTATATAAGAAGGTATGTATATCAATATCATATAAATAAAAATTGTTCAAGCAACCGTTATGTTGTTTATTTATTTACATTTTTTTGTACTACGCATTATATCCTCAACAATTTCAAATTATCGAGTAAAACAAAAAGGAAAAAATTCGTTAAAAAAATTTGTTAGAAAATTTGAAAAAATCAAGTAACACTTTCGTCAATTATAAAGTAACGCTATATTATTCAAAAAAGTTGTTAACAGAAATAAGAGTATAATGTTGAAGCTTTAACTTTTGTGTATTACTTCAAAAAAATTTTAACAGGTATTTAAAAATAGGAAATTTTCACCTTATAGAACTTGTGCTATAACAATTTAAATATAGAGCTTTTTTGAACCTTTGGGGAGCTGTAGCTCCGTAACGGGTGGGGCTACAAAAAAAAGTTATTAAAAATAAAATTAATATTTTTATAAGATCTATCAGCAGTTAAAATTTCATAGCTCTATTTCAAAAAAAATGTGGGGATCTAAAAGTTTGGTGTTCGAGAGCTACCCGAAGTTTTGGTCGGAACCCAACCAAAAAAATAGGGAACCTACAAATTGCTCCCAGAATATTTTTTGTAAATTTCAAGATTCTAGCATTCTTAGTTTTTGAGTTAGCGTGCTGACGCACATGGCTCAATCGACTTAGAATTTTTTTCTCATCCGATCCATACCTTTGAAGGTATATCTAGCTCGCTTATTTCGAGGTGTTACAAACGGAGGAGTAATTTTATTACGACGAAACATTTTTAATTTTTGATTTTTTTTGTTGTTTATAATAAGGTAGGTAATATTGTAACTGCAAACTTCAATTGTCATTCGTTTGATTTGAAAAAATATTTAGTATAAATTTACATATTTTAAGAATATGTTTTAATCTAATCAAAAGTTTTATTTTATTTTATATTTAAAAAATAATCATATTATGTATTAATGTACAGCTTGGGTTCTTTTTTACAATCTTTTATACATATGTAAATCATAATAGAATGTCGGATAAAACGACCGTTGGTTATAACCATCGAATTTGGCCTACCCTTCGTTACCGTTATAAGCGAAGTTTTACTGTACTTTCTTCCTATAATTTTTATTTACATATCCATCTCTAAAAATATATAGAAATTTTTACTTTTTTTAAAAACAAAATTTCATATAAGATAACATATTTTTTATAAAAAAAAGAATAATTTCAATAATTCTAAACCAAAATTAAAGTTCTCAAAACTTAACGTAAAAAATAAACCTATAAATGTTTATTTCTGTTCAAATCCTTTTTCAATTACATAATACATTTTTAATTTGCTTATGTAAAAAAAACTATTACATAACAAATTAACATTTTCTAATCATTAATCTTTACCTCTACCACTTTTCATGCCATAAATGACTGTAATTCCATTAATAAACTGTAAATAAATTTTATGACTCATTTTACGATAATGCTTACATTAAAATTTGATTTTTGAATAAGATGAAAGTGTATATGTATTTCCAATAAAATATAGCATATAGGTATCATATATACTATATCTTCTTAATTAATACTTGTTGAGGCACCGTTATGTTCGTTACCTCTCTTTAATTTTTTGTTTTGTTATTTTTTACAAGAGAAAAAAATAAACTGTAGAAAATTTTGGTTCTAAAAAAGGAGAAAAAAATTCAAGAAATTTCTATAACTCAAGTTAATATACAAGAATTATTGGGCACACCCAATAATAACTACGTATACACTTATATAATATATTTATTTTGTATATATTATTATATATAGTATATATGTACATATATACAAAAAAGCTGAATGAGATTGAAAAACTCCGATAGTTAATTTTCTGGAAATGTTAAGAAGTTGAAGAAAATTTCTAAGGCAATTTTAAGTTTAAGAAAAATAAATTATAAATAATAAGAGGTATTATCATTTTTTTTAACCTTAAACAGAGTGTCACATAAATCCAGATTTTATTTAATTTTATAGTATATACGTATTTTCTTAAGAAAAAGGATTTAAATAAAAGGAAATCTTGCTTTTGACACCCACATGAATAGAATATACGTTTCAATAAAATTTAATAATCTTTTGTAACATTTACATAAAATTTCAAATACTTGAATACCAAATGTTAAATATGTATTATAGAATCTTATTAGCATCATTATTTTTCGAGTTATTGTATGAACGGACGGGCAGAAGGGCAAACACATATAGCTAAATCCGAATCAGAATTCAATTTTTAGCACGAATATATATTACATACATTTTTATATAGGTAATAAAATATAGGGTCTTCTTTAAAATGTGACCAACGTAATTGCAAATTTATTATATCATTAGAACTACATTATGTTCATACATATAAATGTATTAATCACGGTTAACCTATAAACCTATGTACAAACCTATAATTGCATAATATATACTGTTTACAATAGGAATGCTTCTCCCCTTTAATGTAATAGAACCCATTTATTACATTCTCCTGCTGTTGATTTCTAGTTATCAATTTATGCTGTGGTTAATATTAATTTCAGATTATCGGTCTCCCTTTATTTTCGGCCTTTCGGATTATCGATTTCCCTTTATTACTAGTTTTCGGTTGGTTTTTCGTTAAATATTTTAGCTAGGGTATTAATATTTTTATTCGTAGTTTGGTTATTCAATATATTCAAAATTAAATGAAAAATATCACAGTTATTCAAAAAAAAAAACAAAATAACAGCAAAACTTGTTTTAATTTACAACTAATAAAGGTTAAGACAATTTTAGATATTACGGTAACAATTAATCATTAGTTTTACCTAAATTTTGGTTATTAAAAATTAAGATAATATGTATAAATTTTAAAAACTGATACACAAGTTATTTTATGAAATCGTTAAAATCTTGAAAAGAATTTTTTTATAATCTTCCACAACTTTTCACCTTATATAAAAAAAAAATTCTTTATACAGGTCCAATTTTACAAATCCATACAAAAAGAAACAATACCAGTTAATTCTATGAAATTAAAAAGCACCTACAAAATATTCAATACATACCTATATAAATTTTTCTTTTTTTTTTTCTTCGTCTTCATTTTCTTGTTTTTACAAGCGAATTAAAAACAAAAATGAACTGTAAAATGAATGGTTAATTAATTTCAAACTTAAATTTAAAAATTTTTTTTTAACAAATTCTTAATACAGGACTATCTTAATTAAATTTTCTTACTGTCTATAATACAAACCCAAATCTATGAATCAATCAATATTACATTTAAGATCATTGTTTAATATTTTCAATAGCATAAACACGCGCTATTTCACCTCTTCAATTTCAGTTAAAAAAAGAAAAAAATTTAATTTTCTTTTTGTACAAAACAAAATAAAACAAAAAAAAGAAATAAAGTATTAAAAAAGTTATTTAACAAGTAATCGTGCAATTCATCGCCTTTAATGCAATAGAACAAGAAAAAAAGAAAGAAAAAAACATTTTAACGGTACTTTTAAAAGAACATAATGTAAAATAGCATAAAATTATGCTTGATGTTCTTTTTTTACTCTTTTTTCTTTTTTCTTATTTTTGTTTTTATATTTAATAGAATACATCTAATAGAAAAGTATATTATACGGGTAGTATATAGTCAAGAATATCTTTAATTATTGTATCTTTAGATTTAAGTATTGTTTCGAAAAAAATAAAAAAATACGCAGATATTGCTTAAAGAAATAAAACGAGTACCTAATAGTAAAATTTTACAATCCATTCAGAAAAAGTGTGCACATAATTATGAAGTCACGTGAATGTTGTAATTCGTGATTAAAAAAAAGAAAAACAACTTTAGTTCAATACTCTTAGAACTTGTTTAATTATAATTTTTTTTTTTTTTTTTTGAGAATAGAAAACGAAAAAATATATTAAACAGTATATAATGTACTGTTAACTCTAAGATATATGTTCTATAGCATATATTACTAGTATACATACTAGGTATATTATATAATTATATTTTAAATATATGATGGCTCAGTAGGTCGAAAGTTATACGAACATGAAGTTATATATAAGTCGATCAAATTAGTCAGAACGAACAAAGTTATCGGAAGGAAAAGTATACCAAATTTTAAGCCCTTTCACTTTTCTATAACAAATAAAACCTAGTTTATAAACATGGTTTTTATTTTTTCAATGAAAGATTATATTTTAACAAATAAATATTTTATATCGTTGCTTTAAGTAAGGGGGAGAAGCTATGAAGATTGTTCTAATATTTTAAAACAAACAAGAAATGGAAAATGCCAAGGGTTTTCAAAAAAGCACATTTCCAAAATTAAAAAATATTCCATAATAAGCCTAGAGTAAAATATATATTGAAAAATAAATTTTGATAAGAAATTAGTTTTTGTTTGATTTTTTTTTTTTTGGTACTAAAAAATTGAGAAAAATCAAATCATACTTACGTCAATTATAAAGTAACCCTATATTATTCAGAAAAATTATTAACGCAAACAAAAATATAATGTTGAAGCTTTAATTTTTGTATATTACTTCAAAAAAAATGTGTACCATTCAGTTTTCGATCCCTTACAGCTCCTAAACGTGGGGCGACACAAAAAAATGTTCTGAAATAATATACTGATTTCGAAAGCTTTAATTTCAAGCTTCTAAGTTAAACCATTTGAAAAATAGAAGAGGTCCAAATTCTTGCAAATATTCAGTTTCACATAACGGTAAATAAAATACAGCATGGCAAAGTCACATATTTATAAAACCATAGCTATCGTTTCGCGTTTTCAGATTAAAAATATGCCTTATAGAACCTGTGTTATAACAATTTAAAGATATGGCTTTTACGAACTTTGTAGGACTGTAGTTCTGTAACCGGGTGGAGCTACCGAAAAAAGTTGTTCAACAAAATTATTTTTTTGCCGATGCTTATCCGTAGTTAAAATTTCATTGTTCTATCTTAAATGGTATAGAAGTTTTGTAAACACGCAGACGATGGGACGGATAGGCGAACAGAGTGAAACTAATAAGCACATTTTTTTAAAATTTTTTGAAAATGTGCTAAACACACTTTTTGACTAAAATATCAATTTGGAATTGGGTTGCAGATTTTTTTAGGTAAATCGTAATAAATAAATTCAATATTGAAATAATTTATTCGTTATGTCATTATTTGAACTTAAATATTATAAAGAGCTTCTAATGAATACGAGGAATAGGTTTAATGGGTTAATTTTATTAATCATAAAATTTCATCATTTCATCATTCAAAAAGCAAATCCGGATTTTATCAACATTGGATAAATTAATTTTTTTTTACAAGGGTCGCCGGAAAATTTCAAAAATTCCAAAGAGAAATTGCAAATGATTCGCTTCCGGATAATATTGAACTTTAACCAACCAAACTTTAAGCAGCAATCTTAAATATAAAACTTACATATTAGATTAATGTACCTTTAATGTACATAGTTAAATTAGAAAAGGGAAAAATTCTTGGGAAAAGGGATTTAGAAAAATTCAAGAGTTATGGAAGATGGATAAAACTAAATCGTACATATACATACATATTGTATGAGTAATCTCTATATAAGATATCTATTAAAAAAGTTTAATTATCCAACCATAAGGCAATCGACTAAGCTTTGCAGTGAGCTTTGAGTTAATACCGTCGATAGTCTGTTATAAGACGAATAACTCTATTTTGAATATTGTTGAAATAACTCAGTGCTGTTTGACGCAAATTATTGAACGCAAATTATTGACACATTATATTGAATTTTCGGTCTAATAAAACATTTTAAATATAATTGAGAAGATCTAATTAATGCAGAGAAAAAAGTAAGTTTTACACAGCTATACAGCTATAAAAAAAAACCTAAACATTTAGCCGCATCAATTTATTTTCATATGAGATTAACAATCAATTCTAGCCTATTATAGTTTTTGATATTCGTAGTCTGCTTTTAATTTAAAGTACAAGTAGTTTGACTTAGAAAAAAAAAAAAAATTCTCAAAATATCTTGTTGCTGAGTCAAGATGAGAATCAAATTATATATATATATATATCTACCATTCATTTCTACCAAATTATATAATATAATCTACAAAAACAAATTAAAACACCATTAATATTATAATGAAAACTGCTACTAAAATATATGTACTATCAAATATTTTGTACTATAAAAATATTTTGTACTATTAATTATTCCAAATTAAGATACTTCATTATATTTAAAAAATAAAAACAAAAATTTGTTTAGTAATTTCTTACATTGTTCTTTTCAAAAAAAAAAAAACAAAATTGTTACAAATTAATTGATTCCAAATAATTTTTTTTTTTTTCCCTCTTAAGTTAAACTTATAATTTATTTTACTTTTATGGTTTAAAAACTTTAAAGCACAAATAATACATAATCTTTTGGAGAATTAATGAATTAAAACAAGTAATTAAAAATTGGAATAATAATCTAATTGTTAAAATGCAAGGTTTCCTATAATACATATACCTACCAAAAATGGTTTCCGATAATTCATTCAAATATTTATGTGTGGTATTGTTTTCAAGACAATTCAATGCCAAAATTATATTGAAAAATTAAATTATTTCAATACTAAAACTTCCTGTTGAATCCAATCTAAAATTTGTTTAAAACAATTAATTTTTGTATTACAATGTATTAATTTTGCAACAATGTTTTTTTTTTTTTTTTTTTTTATAAAATACCCGTTTATTTTTCATAATATGCCCTTCAATTTTATTATCAGATATTATAATATACACTGGTTAATGGTTTAATTTAATGCATTATTAAACGATATTAACAATAAATTTACATTTTTACCAATAAAAAAAATTTACCAATAATTAATAGTACCAATCCTTTATAAACTTTATGTTGACAAATTTCTGAATATGCAAAAAATTTTCCACAAAAAAACAAAAAAAAAAAATAAAAATTATTTTAAATTAAATCTTTTCTCTAATGAACCAAAACAATTTTAATAAATTTTATATTTATCAAATTAAAAGATCAGATATTATATGATGGGACTTAAGACATAGTGGTAAAATTTGTGAAGGATGACCGGTATTGATCAATATTAAGATTTTATTGTTGAATAAAAATATTGAATTAAAATATTTAGGGCCGTATGTTCACATATGTATTAGCTTCGACCGGTATCAACATTATGTTCACATCGGTATTAAAAAAATTATTTATACCGGTTTTGAGACCACAAGTATGTGGTCGTAATATCGTTGCAGTTTTATTTTAATTTAAATGACATTCTATGTATGTATATTTACATTTGAATATATAAAATATACATAATTATACTTATTAATATTATATATACCTAACTATGTTATTTATATTTTAAAATTAATAAAAAAGTTAAAATAAGAAGATGGTTAGAAGTAAACAAAAATATTTTGATTTTTTATTTCAAATTTTGACGTACATTTTTCAAATTTTTTTTGAAAAACAACTACTACAAAAATCATAAAATGGCTGCATTCAATATGTTTTTGTACTAGTTTTTCGTTCAATTTTGTCTCAATGTCAGCATACGATTTTAAGTTTAAACCTAATCAAGTCTCAAATGCTAATGAGACCGATATGGTATAATCCGCGGTATTATACGTATGTGAACATAATGCCTTAAAAGAAATTTTAGTTCTAAAATTGCGCATGCATATATGTAGCGCATACACTGCTCATACACATGGTACTCATTTTAGTTTCAATATTCTTTTATTCTAGGAAAATTTTAAAAAATTACTAAAATTGTAGATTTTTGGAGCGAATATTTCTTTTTTGTATATGCATAGGTACGTAATGATTAAAAAGTTGAGCTGTGTTTCAAAGGAGGGTCCATAGATTCGAATACCAGAAAACATTAAAACTTTTGTAACTACTTTACTTAATTTCAAATAATAAATTAATACTTTTAAGATAAATATATAAGAAAAATATTTAATAAAAATATAGCTATAATGTAAACAAATAATTTAAATTTTTTTAATATATAAATCAGCAAAAATTATCTGTCTCTTCATAACTTAATTTAAACAAAATTTTCCAGAAAAACTCCCTGCTACCTGGGAATAGTTATATACTAAGGTTGTATATTATGTTACATTCTGTTACATAATGTACAACCTTACATTATTAAAATAAGAATCATTTTGTGGTTCAAAGTATTATTCATACACCGATGTTCACATATTCCGACTTTCTTAACAGTCATTTCATCTTGTTCTAACAATTACCTGTTTCGCAAATAGATTTTATAGGCTTATACCTATTTGAACAACAGACAAACAAAAACCAAAAAAAAATTGTAAATAAATCATAAACACTTATGAGCATGAGCTTAATTTAGAATCTCTAAACAAAACTGATTTATTGCATAATATTCTCAAATATATTTCAATATACATATCTATGTACATAAAACCTACATATATGTATGAATATTTTTAAAAATAATTTTCTTTTTTTACCGTTGTAATTTAAATATATTCGGCAACCATGTTAGTAAATATGCATGCTAAATGCAATCCTATAACAATTAAAATATTATATTTAATTTATTCAATTACAATACAATATAAAATTATTTTGTTATTTGCATTTCCTCTTTGCATTTTGATTCTCTTTTCAAGACAGCTCATCCAAAGCATAATAAAAAAATTTTTATTTTTCCTTTTTTTCTTTTTTTTGCTGTTGTTATTCAACCACTAAAAAATTTATCCAAACAGCTGTTGCCAAATTCAATGATCAGAAAAAAATAAATTACATAAGTAACAGTAAAACAAGTGAAATATTGAACATTGATTTTTTATTTTAAAGTAAAAATAAATGAAAGAACACGCTAATTTACTAATTACCTATTACATTTATTAAAATTAAGATCAAAAAATGGTAATTTAAACCAATAAGTTTTTATTTAAAGGAAATTATTGAACATATTTACGAAAACATCATAATGACTATTATTAATTTAAAATGTAATTTTTTTTAGATATTAAAGGTTTATACTGAAATCGGATAAACTTCCGCAAAGGGGTTGCGAGTTATTAAAATGACGTCATAACATAACTTTATATGTATACCTACTAAGTTTCCGAATGTTATATATGTGAATATGTCATCAGAACCGATGCCGCCATTTACTGGCCGAAAAATTTTCATAATATTTTGTAGTATTTTACTTAAACCGTTATATTTCTCGGTATACTACCATTTCTCAGATATTACAGTTAAAAGTGAAAATTTTGTTATAAAAAAAAAAATTCAAACTTGCAAAGAAAAACTCTATACATGTGATATTTTCAAGGACACTCTATATTTATTATTATACTGTTAGAGGGTCTATTCACCCTCTTTTCAATTGTATATATAAAAGGTACGGTATAGGTTGAGAAATAGTCCCACCAGAGAACACAAATGATAAATTGAAACAATAATTTTAATAAAAAATACATTTTCATACTTTATTTCTCATACATTTTTATTTTATCTTTTTGTTTACTTGTTGAAATATGTACTTGTGTATGTTATTATTAACTGTCATAAATTTTAAATCCGTAAAATACTAAAGTACAAATTATAGTGTCATAAATTTTACACATTTTTCGAAACAGCAAAACTGAAGTGCTACTATCATTTTTCTATATGAGTGCTTGCATACTCCAGTCCAGTATCCCACATTTTCTCCTTCTTGTAATTGAGTTCTTAAAAAGTTTAAAAGACTAACAAAATTCAAAAATCTTTCTCCGACCTGTAGTTTAGTCATCTAGATCTCTAATCTGTAGTATAATCAACAGCAACGGCAATTACTTACTTTAGGTATAAATATGTTACTTAACCTCTCGTGGAAAGATTAATTTGCCCGGAAATATTGATATAGATACTCCCTTCGGAATCATTTTATTATAATTGAAAACTAAAAATAAAAGCGGAGCGTTAAAATTTCCTTACACTTGAACTTGTCAAAAATCTGACAGTATATTTAATTTTAATTACATAAGGATTTTTAAATGACAAAACAATTTTATTTATATTGGTATTATATAAATATTGTAGGTACTTTGATTCAAATTTTAAATTGTAAATTTGGATTCCATTTTAATGGAGATATTAAACACCTTAACTACCCATGATTTATTTTTTCTTTTCTATAAGAAATTTTAAAGCCATATTTATAAGAATAAAAAACATTTTTAACACCTACTTATATACAAAATTTTGTTTTCCATTTTATTTTTTAAAAATAATTTTTAAATCTAAATACTACATGTGTATATTATGCATGTACATATATACAAATAATAATACCTAGTACTAAAATGTATTAATACGAAAAACAACTGCAAACAGAAAATGTCAAAATATATTTATGTATTTTGACATTTAATATTTCATAAAAATATATTTATTCACAGTAGAAAAATACGTTTTCAGTAAAAAAAAATATTACCGTTCAAAAAATTTACTGCTTCCCAATTAACAACAATTAATTATATCTATTTTTCAAAAACTTATGTATTTTCCCGCAACTATATTGTGCTTAGCTTATGTTTTTATTGATAAGCGTGAAGATTAATTTTTATTTATATATTTTAAATTAAATTATTTTATAATAACATATCGAAAGAATTAGCTCCGTGATTTAATTGAAGTAAATTAACTTTTTTCTATGAAATTTCTTATTTTTCTTGGAATTAGTTAACCCTTTAGTGGAATATAATTATAAAGTTATATTTAAGATATATTTAAAGCAATATTTAGATAACCAAAATTATTACAGTTATTCTAAATCAAATTAAAGGATGGCTACTTATTTAGATCATCCAGTCAATAGTATAGTGGTTACGACACCCACCTTTCGTATGAAATACTGGACTGGATAATAAAATAATAATAAAACCATAATTCTCGTAAAAGATAATAGATGGCGTAGAAAGAAAAGAAACGTTCTTAGTCTTGTACAATAGCTACAGCCGAGTAATCAACGGTTTAGTGAAATTAATAATCCACGAAACTGAAGCTTAGTCAAATATGAATAATAACTGTCTAACTTAGTCGATGTCCTATACTCCTCATTGGAGAGGTAAGGGGGAGAGGTAAAAAACAAAAAAAAACTTACTTACATACTGCTGATCTTAACCACATTTATAATAATTTTGAATGTATATCCTGATTGAAGAAAGTTAAAATGAAATATATTGATAATACGATAATACTAAAAAACAGATCCATAATATTTAATAAATTTTAAATATTTCTAATATATAGTTTCTGAAATTTTAACTTAATTTTCAGAAAATTCAAAATAAAAAATTTTTCTAAAAACAAATCAATCTACGGGCCTCGGTGGACTAGTCGGTAAGAGCGTATAAAATACGCTATAAACAACGAGAGAGTGTGAGTTCGAGTCCCACACACGTCGTAAGAGTTATTCTCTCTTACGACATTTACAGCCACGTCTGGAAAAGGAAAGGCTGCGTAATTTCATGTTCACATTTATGCGGCAGAGAAATGCACTAAAAAAAAATAAAAAAATCAATCTTAAAATTATTTTTATGCAAAACAAAAAAGAATAAGTCACAACAACTATATCAATTATTTACTTTGGATAAATAATCGTATTACTTTATCCTCCCCTCGAAGAAATACGATATTAGTAATAAAATTAATTTTTGTTTCATTATTTTAAAAATAAATTATTTTAATAACGTAACGAAACAATTATTACCGTAATTCAATTAAAGTAATTTTTTTTTTTTTTTCTATGAAATTTCTTATTTTCCTTGAAATTTGTTAACCCATACAGGGCAATTACGATTATTGTTATTGTTTATATAATGTAGCTATTTAAAAATTTTTAATATATTTTACTTATATTATTTTCTACAAGAATTAATCAGACAAGACATTATACCGTAAAACAAATGTTTGTGAATTAAAGCATCAAGTTATAGTTATATTGGGATAAAATAAAAAAAGCTAATAAAAAAAATTATAAAAAATTGAATCACTATACTAATAATATTTTATAATTTTTAGCTCAATTTCACTTAATTACACGGAATGAATTCTAGAAGTACTCAAAAGTTACGAGAACTGTACTAAACTATACTCAAAAACTCCAAATTGACTTTAATTTCGCTTTAAAATAATAATGGTAGAATGTACTACCAAAAGTTTTTAAAGGCGTACATTTTCCAAAAGATAATAAAAACAGTCTAGAGTTAATTACAATAAAAACAGTGAGTTGCATCAAAATTTGTAAATTGTCTTACAATTTTATATGTAAGACAAAATTGTGAAAAATTAAGAAACAGCCTCTAAGAAACTGAAGATCTGTGGAATGGTTATTGCTGGCATTTCTTCTTCACTATAACAACATGCTTCTATAGCTGGAACAAAAAATTTCCTCTTGTACCTTATTTTAATTCTAAAATATCTTTTTTCTCTTTTTTATGGTTCCACCTAAAAGAGTTGTGGCGATATGAAGGTAATAAATTTCACCTTACAGTAAATTTAAATACTATATTGCAAAAAATTGTATAAGTATAAAAAATATGCCCTGTCGTTTGGCGTTATTAGATTGAAAAATTGTTAAGCAGAACCTACGATATATACTTTTGAAAATAGGGCTACTTCAAACTTTGAGGGGCTGTGGGTCTGTAATGAATGCAGCTGGATAAAACATACATAAAACAGTTCTATAATATTTTTTTTTACCAGACTTATATGCATAAGTAATACTTCATTGTTCTATCTTAAACGAAGAAGATGTAGAACTTTTGTAAATAAGGATGAACGAACGGACCGAGTCAAACTAAGTAATAAGTTTTTCAAATTTTTTTTGGAAAATGTGCTAAAAACGCTTTAAATTTGAACTAGAATTGTAAAAAAATTCGAATTCGAACATATAAGTATACATATCTAAAGATAAAAAATTCTCCAAAAACGGTATGTTCAACTTTTAAACACATTTGTAAAGTCAAGATTTTTTAAAATTTTTAATTTTTAAAGTACAGTTAGTAAATTTTAATAATATACAGAGCGTCCGGAACTCAAAAGTTACGAAGAACGGAGGTGATAGAGAAATTCTTAACAAATAAACAATTTTTGTGGAGGGGGTGTATTTCTAACGGTTTCCGAGATAACGGTCTTCAAAGTAATTTCGTTAACTTTTTAAAGAAATAACAACATATTTGCCCTTGTATAACATACAAAATTCGTTTAAGTGTCGGTAGCTAGCTGAAGTTATAGTCTTTCACACTAATATTCCAACTTTTGTATATAGTTTATAGTTGAAGAGTTTACAAGCTTTTAAATACGAAAAATATTGATATTTTACACTGTTTTTATAAAATTACTGTAATTTTTAATAAAAACAATATATTTTGATAATAATCTCGAAAACGATAAAAGATAAGAGAAAAATGTATTAACTTAAATTGAAGCTGAAGAATTAATGATATTATTGTGAAAGCCCATAACTTCAGTTAGCTACCGACACTTAAACAAATCTTCTATGTTATACAGGGCAAAGAAATTTGTTACTTCTTTAAAAAGTTAACAAAATTAATTCGAAGCGTTATGTCGGAAACCGTAAGAAATAGCGTGTTTGTTACGAACTTCTTTATCACCTCCGTTCTTCGTGACCTTTAAGTTGACCGGACACCCTGTGTACAAAAAGCAAATTTTTGTCAACTGATTTAAAATATCTTTTTTTTTTTTTTAAATTGCATTGAATAACTTTCGATCAAATGAAAATTTTTCTTTCATTCGAATTTATTTTAAATACATAATCCATTCCGACATTAATATGTATATGAAAATTTATTGGTTTTCAATTTAAAAAAAAAAAAAAAAAAACTAAATAAAATTTCCTTTATATTTGATTTTATTATTGAGGTTGAATTATGCGAAAACGTATCTTTTGTATTTAATATGAATACAAAAAGATATAATTAAAAAACAATTTCCGAAATATTTATAAAAAAAAAAAATTAAAAAAATAATAATTGTTATTTAATTTTGTATTGGTTTTTTTGATATATTTTGACCAATGACCATAATAATAAATTAAAGTGTGCTTTAACACAGTGATAAATAAATATAATTAAAAGAAGATACGGATATTGACAAGGGCTATTGACTATAATTAAGTGAAAATCTTTTCTTTATTTTTATTTTTTTTCGGAAATACGATTTCTATTTATAGATAAAGAGCTAATAAAAAAAAAAACAGCAAACAAAAATACATCGTATACAACTGAAACTATTAATTTCTAATATTCACTCAACTTTGAACACTCTATAATTATTCATATCATAACTTAAGTATAAAAATTTTCTTGATATTCATATTTATTATAACTTTTTTTTTTTAAATCTCAATTTGTTATTTAGCAAAATGTTAAAATGTGTGTGTATTTTATTAATATTGTAAACTAAATATTAGTTATTTACCAAACAAAACACATCTTTTACTTCCAACTAGTGTTGTTTTGTTTTCATAGGCGATTTTGTTCTTAATTAAAGTAAAAATTTCCAACTAGGATTTACATAATAGATGATTCAATAGTATCTTTGAAATAAGAGTAATATGTTATCCTTCAAGAGCGTTTCATAACAGACATGAGAAAGAACGAGAGTAGTCATTATGGCCATTGACTTAACTACAGGTAAACTATCTCACACAAATATTCCTAAGAAACCACACAAGGAACCTAATGCAACAAATGTTGGCAAAGAACTGGCCAAATATATGCTTTCTAAAAACAAAACGTATATCGAAGACATAATATAATCATACGATTTAGCTAAATCTTGAGTTTAAGAAAACTGAAAAATTTTACTTATACCCCTTACTAAAATATAAAACTACAACTGAAAAAAAACAAGGTAGAATGTAAACCAACGGTTTTTAAAAGCGCACATTTCCAAAACTCAATACAAACTGTTTAGAAGTGTGACTTACACAAAAATTTGAAAATTTCATGTAATAAGAAAAAATGTGAAAATAGGACATTTTTGAAATTTTGAGGAGCCGTAAGTCCAGAATCCTATATAACTAAGAAAAACCGTTAACACACGTAAAAATATATTATTGAACCTTTAATTTTCATGTCTTGCCGAAAAAAAATTTGTACAGGTGCCTAAGTTACAGGTGTCTAAAACTAGCAAATTTTCAATTTTTGAGGCGTAATAACTCTTAAAGAGGGGGTGCTACCAAAAAATTTTCTGAGGAAACTTATACTAATTCTAAAAGTTCTTTCTTGTCTCATTTCAGGTTCCTACCTAAAGGGGTGCCGGAGTTATGAAAAAAGAAATTTCATGCAAAATGTGGTTTTCACATAACGGTAAATTTAAATAGTAAATTACAAAACATTACATAATTTTGATACTGTTTTATATAGATAATAAAATTTTCGATCTTCTGGCGGTTTTAGATTTCAAAATTATTACGCATAGCCCGAGATATATACATCTGAAAATGGGGCTTTTTCGCAATTTTGAAGAGCTGCAACTTTGGAACCCTTTACAATTAAAATAAACCTTTAACACACGTAAAAATATATTATTATAGCTTTAATTTTTATATCTTGCAGAAGTAAAATGTTTACAGGTTCCTAAGTTACAGGTGTTTAAAAATAGCAAATTTTCAATTTTTAAGCCCTAATAGCTCATAAACAGGGGGTGGTCCAAAAAAAATTTCTGAGCAAACTTATACTAATTCTTAAAGTTCTTTCTTGTCTTAAAATTTCAAGCTTCTATCTAGAAGCGTGCCGGAGTTATGAAAGTAGAAAAATCATGCAAAATTTGGTTTTCACATAACGGTAAATTTAAATACTAAATTTAAAAAAAATTGTACAATTTTGATATTAATTTACAAAGATAAAAGAAATACCTGTCGAATGACGTTTTCAGATTGAAAAAATCTTAAGCAGAACATAAGATATATGCATTTAAAAATAGGGCTTTTTCAAAGTTTGAGGGGCTGTAGCTCCGTAATGGGGGGGGCTACATGAAAAAGTTGTTCCACAAAATTATTTTTTTTATGAGACCTACCCATGGTTAAAATTTTTTTTCTCTATCTTTAACGGTGTAGAAGTTTTGTAAACAGACGGACGGACGGACGGACGGACAGAGTGAAACTAATAAGCACATTTTTTCAAAATTTTTTTGGAAATGTGCTAAAAACAAAAAATGTCTTCAAATAAAATTGTAAATCTTGCTTACTAAATAAAATCTCAATTTTTCGTAAATCATATTTTAACAACGCCCCTTAATAAAATAATGGGTTGATTCACATTGAAAGTGATGAAACTCATCTTAAACAAAGAAATTTTATAGAAATTTGTCAGAAAAAAATTTTTGTTTAATTAAAACTACAGATCACAGAAAATACAATTTACACTCAAAGACAGTGTAATATGCTTGTACAAAAATAATCGCATCGTAAGCATAAAATTTAAGAAATGAAACGATTAGGTACCTACTCTTAGAAAAACACTCAATATTTATAATTCTAAAGTTTAAAATACGCTCCATCTCAAAACCATAACATAAGCATTACAAAATTACAATTAAATTTTTATTAAAATTTACCATTTGTTTTAGAATTTACTTACCAAAAAATTCTTTGTCCTCCCCTTTCTTAAACTCTTTGAGAAAACACCTCTTTAATTATAAGAAAATCTTTTTACTCACATATAAATAATAATGAACTCTGTTAATTTTATTTTTTGCATAACACTTAAAAAAACAGGGGCACAGATTTGAAAATGTCTAAAAATAACTAACTTCATGGCTCATACCTGAACTCTACTTACCTCATAAAGTCCGAAATTGTCAAGCTCTTAAATTAGGAAATAAATAAATTTGTTTCAAGGTACTTTATGTTAATTTTTTACATTTTTAAATTGAAAGACAATTTTGAAGGACTCCATTACAGATTTTTCGATCTGGTTAACAGTTCGATCTGTTAGAGTTTTTTTTATTAGACATTTTTTTTTATTCATTCTATATCTGTAACTAGCGAAATCCCGAAATACATGCGTTGGCCATACCCCTCAAGAAATTTTTATACATGAGATACAGAAACCTAACACCACCGGCACGAAAACTACAACTTAACAAAGTTTCATCACAATCTGACAAACAGTGAAATAAAATTTCTTATATAATAAATAGAACACAAATGATGATGCTGATGATGGATGATGATGATCATATCGATAATGAATTGACGATAAAAATTATAATGATGATTTTTGAAATTAATTAAATCTGCACTTGTATTTAATTTATTTTTAAATTAAATCAAATTTATCTATTAACATTTTTATCTTAATGCTAGCGGATAAAAAATATTTTGAGTTTTTTCGTTTGGCGTGTAAACATAAAGATTTTTCGACGTTCCAACTCTGGAGAAAGCAACATATAATTGTGCAACATGTGAAAAATAGGAATTTTCTAAGTTCAAACCACCAACACTTATCGATTGGCCTTGAACCTTGTTGCGATAATTATTGCAAAAGCCATACCCACTGAAAACTGTAATCGCTTGAAATCGAAGGGCAAATCAGATGAAAGCATTGGATTTCGTGGTATAAGCATATATCTTCTCCTTTACATTTGCCGCTGATGATTATCGCTTCGATTAAATTCTGCGATAGTTTTTTAACAGCAAGTCTTGTTCCGTTACAGAATTTGGGTGGATTTTAGTTGCGTATGACTATCTGTGATGAACCAACTTTTGAAGTTAAGATATAAGACATCGTCCGATCGACCTCACCAGCAATAGGGTTCCTCGTTAAAGATGTATCTACCAAATAACGAAAGTTTGAAGACAATAGTTCTAACCGCTCCCGAGTCTACAGCAGACATACGTATACATTGTCTGAAACATTTTTCCTATTTTATATATATAGATTAAAATTTTATTGCATTATAATAAACTGAATGAAAATTCTTTTAATAGTCGAACATATTATATAGATATCTACTATCTAAAAAAATATGCTTAAAAAAATGTAATTTAACATACTATTATTGAAAAAAATTAGCATTTAATTACGGTAATACACATACGAAATTTATTTGTCTATTGCAAAATAAATCATTTAAATGAGATGAGATGAATTTCCTGAAAAATTAACGAATTGTGACAAATGATTGCAGATTTGTACTTTTTGAATACAATTTCAAAAAAAAAAAAACCAACTACAATAACAATTTATATTTGTACAATAAAAGATTGTTAAATAGTTTTTCCTGTTGATGGTAATTCACTTGAAAATTGTTACCACTTTTTGATTTGATACAATAAAATTAAAAAGATATACCTATATTTGAAATTTTAAAATTACCTGTATATGTTTTCAACTCATCTATGTTTTCATTTTCCTGTATAATACCAAAAATAAAACTTAGATATAATGTAAATGTTTAAAAAATTGTTTAGGGTTTTTTAAAAAAAAATTTATAGTCTAAAGTTGTAAATGATGTGCCATGGTAAAGTAAACATATGAAAATTTTTCTTTTTTTATGTTAATTTTTTGGGATTTGCATATTTTGTGAAATTAAAAACTATTAATTAAAAATAAATTTTTGCATATTAATTAAATGCGTAAATTGTTACATTATTTCAAAAAAAAAAAAAAAGCATTTTCAAAAAAGGAAGTAACAATCTTAGCCATATTTTAATTAATTTATTTTTTGTAATATGTTTTGAAACTGAGTTTCAAATTTTGTTTTTTTTTTTTTTCAACTTTTAAAATAGCAATAAAACAAAAGTTTTTAAAAGAGCACATTTCCAAAAAAAAATTTTACTTTTAAAAATTTACAAAGCTTGTATCCAAAGCTTTAACTAACTATACAAAAAGCAAAGTATCAATTTTTGAATTGTTTTTACGTATTATAATGCGATTTTCTCAAAAATCTTCATTTATTTTTAATTTTCATGTTTTGGTCATGGAAAATATTGGTATTGCAAAATCATACATTTATATTTCCTTCTATTTATTAAGTTAAAGCCGCTTCTTAAACATTGAGTACTTAAAGAAATAAAAATATTTAATAAAAATTTCAGTTTAAATTTACATACGGTTTTTATATTTTCATTTAATAAATGTTGAAGTTTTATAAATAGACGGACGAATGAACAAAGCGATTAAGCCAATTTTATCTTTGTCACCCCAACACTGTTTCCATTGGATTTTCAACACTTAGTAGATCCTCTTTCGCTATTTGTTTTACATATATGTTGTATAGGAGTGGAAAATTGTACTGACGAAATAAAACGTCCGATACCTCCACTCAAAACTTTCTACAAAGAAACGAGGACAGCATTTGCTACCAAAGCATCCGAAGTTCAAATTCCTGGTTGGTATATTCACCGTATGGCAATTCGCTTGTGATCCGAGGTGTTTAGTGAATTAAAATCCCACTCGTTGATAGAGAAATCATGCTCGTATCACTCCTGTTCATCGTCTTTTGATGATTCCCATCTATACCCTTAAAAAAAAACCAATTTTAAAATTTAAATTTGGTTTACAGTCACTTTCTTAAAAAATTAGTTTCAATTACACTATGGAATTATTTTTTGAAAACCTTAGCATTAACCAGGTATTTTAAAGGCACTCATTTTTCAAAAGATAATAAAAACAGTTTAAAATATTGTGACTTGCATCAAAATTTGTAAATTTCCTTAGAATTTTATATGTAAGACAAAATCGTTAAAAATCCAGGGACAATTTCTTCAATTTTAAAGAAACCTTATATAACTAAGAACAGTTGTTAAGACTTGTAAAAATATATTGTTGGAGTTTTAATTTGTTTGGGTTTTAATTTAAAAAAAAGATTTAACAAAGTTTAGAATTATGTAGGACGGATAATAAAATTTGGAGCGAAATTTTGAAGAAAGACATCTTTGTAAACTGTATTGAATCACATGGAATGACATATGCTTCGACAAACACTACGCTCGCATGACAAACAAAATTCTATAAGCTGTGTTGCGCTATGTTAGAAGTTCTACAGCGTAGGGGTGGGCATCTGTCGCACTTATCTTGTTTCATGTAGTAAAACTTTTAGTGGAGGCATTTTCAATTTTTGATCCCGAATAGCTCTTAAACAGGGGTTGATACAAAAAAAGATTGTTTGGGGTAACTAATATATTACTTAATTCTTAATAATCTTTTCATCTCTCAAATTTGTAAGATTCTATCTAAAAGTGTGCCGGAGTTATGAAAAAAACAATATCTTGTAAAATTTAGCCTTCACATAATAATAAATGAAATTGCAAAATTGCAAAATATTGTATGTAATATAATATAAACAGAACCTTGTAAATATAAACAGAACCTGAGATATTTAAATTTTAAAATGAGACCTTCAAACTTAGAGATGCTGTAACCCCTTAATGGATACATAAATATTATTGGACACTTTACCGAATTTTTTTTTGACATGGAGCTAGAATTTTTTTCATGAGCTTATATCAACTCAATTTTGTTCTTATTAAAATTAAAAAATTTCTAAATAACACTCTCAAAATTGGATTTAATCATACTTCCCACGTTTCTTTCACATCTCTGTTTTATTCCAATTAAATTTAAATGTCGATTAAAAAATATCATTTTAAAATGTTTTTATTATATAATTTTTATTACAATTATTGTCAAACAGAAATGATGCATAATTTCGTAGATACACGTAAATATTAAATGTGACCACAGGTAATTTAAACAATTTTTTTTTTTTTTTTTTTGTTTTTGGTTAATTATTTTTATATGAACCACACAAAAAAAAAAAAAAAAATATAAGACTTGTGCCACAATATTAAAGTTCATCAAATTTCTTGGGATTTTTATGTAAGATTTTCAATAAAACAAAAGGAAAAGTTCACTATACTTTTGTTTTTTTTTTTCTGATTTGTCTTATAAAATTTTTAAATTTTCACAAAAATTAAAATTTAATTAAATTCACATTAGGGATAATTTATATAAGATGAAATTAATTTTAATTTTAGTTTTTTTTTTTTTTAAACAATTTTTGAAACATAACATTTTTTATTTTTTTTTTTTCTTATTTTAAACCTTTTTTTGAATTTTTTGATATTTTATTAAAAATAAAATTTTATAGGTTTCAGTTTTAAAGTTTTTATGATAAATTTTATTAATTTGTTAAAAAAAAAAAAAAAAAAAAATAAATAAAAACCAAAATAATAATCTCAAATAAAAATTTAATGATTTCATGATGTAACCAATCATCAAAATATTATCTTAAACTTTTATAACAAAAAAAAAAAAAAAACAAAACATGAAAACTTTGATAACTTCATTAAGAAAAAAAAAAAAATCTTGTGTCGATTACCAATTTAATTTAAGTAAAAACAAAAAATTAAAAAAAAATAGTAATAATATTATTAATTTACGCACAATATGATGATGCAAGTTAATGAAGTGAAACTAATTATTAATAAAGCAAACTTTCATTAAAAATTCGGTTCACAATCTATACATTAAATAAAAAAAAAAAATAAGAGTAAAACATTAGTTGAACACTAATAACATAAATATTTATTATTTTAAATTTACTCTACACTCTTGATTTGTTTTAAGGATGGTTTATTTTCTCTTAGATATTCACCAGTTCATTTTCTCTTAATTCACTTAATTTAATTTAAAGTTTAAATTTAAATTTTATTAAATTGAATCAAATTGAAAAGTGAAAATATGTATTAAAAGCTAAAAAGAAAAATATTATGTAAAGATAAAATGAAAAATATTATGTATTTTTATAATGTTAAGGTTTATGTTTATTTTTAAATACTTTTTACTTACTTTTCTGCATCTGATCTTCTCAATATCTATAAATTCGTACATTCGACCGAAAATGGCGTATAATGCACACATTTGGGCTGCAGGCCCTCAAACAGAGCTGGGTTACCTAGATAATGTGCAAAACAGAGCTATTCGTCTTATCAACGACCCAAGTGTAACTTCAATGTTCGCTCCACTCAGTCATCGTCGCACAGTTGGGTCACTAACCTTGTTTTATAGATATCTCGTAGGGATTAACACCTGCTCGAATGAAATAAAACAGTTAATGCCTCCGCTCAAAGTTTTCCAGCGAGAAACAAGGCGGACAGCAGAAGCTCATCCCTACCATATAGAGATTTCAAGATGGCGAAATACAGCTTATGGAAATTCGTTTGTCATGCGCACGTCCTGTCTGTGGAACTATATACCATCACATGTGTTCCCTAAAGTTGGTAATTCTTATGTGTACGATTTACTTAAGTTTAAGAAGAACATTAACATCTTTCTTCAAAATGTCCCTCCAAATTTTCCTACCTATCCCCCATAATCCAAATTTCCCAATTCCAATTTTCCCAATTATCCTTCCCACATCCCTATTCGCTAACTAAACTAAACTGTACATTCGTATTAAAGGTTCCATCCTAAAGTTTGGTTTTAAAAGGGGAGTGGTTTTGGTTGGTTAAAGTCCAACACTACTCTGAGGAAGCACGTGCAGTCCCTCTTGGTGTCTTTCGAATTTTCCACCAACCCTCGTAAAAAAAAAAAAAAAAAATTTTTACTATCATAATAAATGAATTTTTTAGCACATTTCCAAAAAAAATTTAAAAAAATGTGCCTATTAGTTTCACTGTGTCCGTCCGTCTGTTTACAAAACTTCTAAACCGTTAAAGATAGAGAAAAATAATTTTTTACCATCGGTAAGTCTCATAAAAAAAATAATTTTGTGGAACAATTTTTTCATGTAGCCCCATCCATTACGGAGCTACAGCCCCTCAAATTTTGAAAAAACCCTAGTTTTAAATCTGTATATCTCATGTTCTGCTTAACATTTTTTCAATATGAAAACGTCATTCAACAGGTATTTTTTTTTACCTTTGTAAATTAATATCAAAATTATACAAAATTTTATAAATTTAGTATTTAAATTTAGCGTTATGTGAAAACCAAATTTTGCATGATTTTTCATAACTCCGGAACGCTTTTAGATAGGGACTTGAAATTTTTAGTGGCAGAAAGACCTTTTAGAATTAGTATAAGTATGCTCAGAAAATTTTTTTGGACCACCTCCTGTTTATGAGCTATTTGGGTTCAAAAATTGAAAATTTTGCTATTTTTAAACACCTGTAACTTAGGCACCTGTACATATTTTACTTCGGTAAGATATAAAAATTAAAGTTCTAGTAATATATTTTTTTGTGTGTTAACGGTTTTTTTTAGTTGCATAGGGTTCCAGAGTTACAGCCCCCCAAATTTGCTAAAAAGCCCCATTTTTAGATGTATATATCAAAGGCTCTGCGTAATAGTTTTACAATCTAAAACCCCTAGAAGACCGAACATTTTGTTATCTACATAAGGCAATATTAAAATTATACAATATTTTGTAATTTATTATTTAAATTTACCGTTATGTGAAAACCTTGTTTTGCATGAAATTTCTTTTTTCATAACACCGGCAGACCTATACATATGAACCTGAAATTTGGAGACAAGAAAGAACTTTTCGAATTAGCATAAGTTTCCTTAGAAAAATTGTTTGTACCATAAAAATTAAAGCTGCAGTAATATACTTTTACGTGTATTAACGGTTTGTCTTAGTTATATAGGGTTCCGGACTCACAGCCCCTCAAAATTTCAGAAAAGTCCTATTTTCAAATTTTTTCTTATATGAAATTTTCTAATTTTGGTGCAATTCACAATTCTAAACAGTTTGTATTGTATTTTGGAAATGTGCGCTTTTAAAAACCGTTGGTTTACATTCTACCTTGTTAATAATAAAAATTTAAATTTCTTATATGTTTAAACTCAACCCTCTCTTCAATTCAACTCAATTTATGTCACTATAGAAAAATATTCGGTTTCAATGATAAGAATAACTAAGTATAAGAACCATTTACAATATGTATGCATATAAGTAATATCTCTTGTTTGCCAATTATAAATATTTTCAATCTTTGTCAATTTGGACACAAATAACTGTCACGTTATATAAATTTTAGGTAAATTGTATATTTACTCAAATAATATGTAACATAGTTATCAATTAAACAATATAATTCACAAGACATCAATAATTAGAGTACATACCGCTTAACAACTCACCAAAAATAATTTGAATGTCTTCGAAAATTTCACAAGAGGGAAATTTGCATTACCTGTCCTGGATTTCTTAGGTTATAAATATAACCATTATATTTTTAATATATGTTTTTGTATCGAAATGATTTCTTAGTCATTAAATTCCCAAAGTTCTGGTTACTGATTGCTAAACTGTATATTAAACATAAGCATTTGTAAAAAGAAATTGTTAATAGACTAGAAGTTGTGTCTTTTTTTGTTATAAACATTCGATTTTCAAACATATAGTGGATTTTTTTGGGCATATTTTTGGCATGTTTAATTTAAAAATACACATTTAAAGTTTAAAATATTTTAAATGCTATTTTCACGCTTTTAGAATGTTTTATCGAGGGTTTTTGTGATCAAATTGTTTTTCTCACCAAAATAAAATTGTTGTTGTTGTATTCGTTATACCCGTACGAACAGCATAGCTCAAAGTACATTTGCCATTACGTTTCTGACACTTTAAAGCAGATAAGGTAGATATGGAAAAGAATATATATATTTTTACACAGAATTGAATTCTAAGTCGATTTAGGTAAGTGCACCAGTCTCATCGTTCGTCCGCACAATAAGTCAAAAAATAATAGAGGTAAAATTCTGAAATTTTTAACATTTAATTTTTATGTAAATGCCAGTTGCGCTATTGAAATTCAATAACTTCAATCGGCGGATTCAAGCAAGTGTTACACAAGTTATACTTTTTTATAAGAGTTAAGCTCAATGTCTAATTAAGATTTCTTTATGAAAAGATAACACAAAAAATAATATTTAATTTTTTAAAATCTTTAAATTCTTTAAAAAACTAACCACATGAAATTATCACAATATAGGCTCTCAACTATAAGAAATCTGATTAAAATTGGTACACATTTGGTACTTTGATACTTTTACTCATTAGATATTTATTTTACAAATTAGTTATAAACCATTCATTCATTCATTACTAGAAAAAAAAAATTATTTTTTTTCTAAGGGAGGTGGGAACCTTCCAAAGACACCAAGAATTTCCCCCTTGGTAGTCAGATTCTTACTGACTAAACCCACCTCCCCCTTTAGGCAATATAATGGGATGAAACTCTTACCTGCGAACGCAGTATATTGGCTAGGGAGTAGGAAAGGACAGAAAATGGATAAGAAAACATTGAATTGGGAGTGGGAGTGGGACTGTAAGGAAACGGATTCATTGTTTCCTTACAGTCCCACTCCCAATTCAATTATTATTACTATTATTATTACTATTTGCTAATAGTGACTATAGCCGTTACAACAGTTACAACATGTAGTAGTATATAATACCTTAACTACATGAGGTAATTATTAAAGGCAACCCCCACTGCCACTGTAACGGCTATTTAGAAACAACCGGCGGTCATCGTATATATTAAATATTCAAAGTAATTTTTCAAAGAAAAGTATGTAAAATTTTGTTTTTGCCATTTATGTTTAACATTATGAATCTCTCTAAATACATATAAATGATTATTTTATTTTTCTTTTAAAGAATAAGATTTTTAATTTAATAATTGAACGAGTCATATACAAAAATAAATTTAAGTATAAGTTTGGCATTACAATGAAAGTGTAAAATATTAAAATTTTATATTTATTTACCAAACACCGCATACTTCACACCCACAATTGCAAATAAATTTATTATATATAGGTAATTAAATTTAAAAAATTCATAATTTATGTCTTTATTAAGAGTTAAAAAGTAAAAAATAACACGAGTATTACATTAAATTTAATACATGGAAACTTTATTATGATGTGTAATACGGTAATGAATATTATTTAATGTCAGTTGAAATCAATTAAGTTATAAAAAAAAAAAAAGTTAAAAGCAATTTCAAAAGCATAAAAAATTTTAATATATTGTGTTAAAGAAGTAGGCAAAACTAAAAAAAAATTTACTCAAAAATACTTAATTTAATTTTGTTTCATTTTAAAGGTAATTTTAAAAACAAAATGCATTTATAAGTCATCTATAAAAAAAAAGAAATTCCTATAAATTATAAACAATTACCTTCAATTTCATAAATTAATTTTATCCAATCTATAGTTTTTTCCAATTTTAAATAGATTTAATAGCATTTATATGCTATAAAGGGGCCTCGGTGGCCTAGTGGGTAAGAGCGTATAAAATACGCTGTAAACACCGAGGGAGTGTGGGTTCAAATCCCACACACGTCGTAAGAGTTATTTCCCCTTACGACATGTACAGCCACGGCTGAACAGGAAAGGCTGTGTAATTTCCTCCACATTTATGTGGCAGAGAAATACTTTAAAAAAAAAAAAATATGCTATAAAAATTGACAATTTCTTAAAATTATTATATACGTTCATAATTAAATGCTAACCTTATAATTTTTTAATTTTTTGTTTATTTTTCTTTTACGAATACATGAAATTATAAAAATAACAATTATTTAACTAACAAAAAAAAAAAAGCTATAAAATATTTAAACTAATCAATATTTTTTTAATACCTCTTACAAAAGTCAACTAAATCATCATTTTATATCATCAACAAAATAAAATTTTGAAATATGCACAATACAAATAAAAACTTAAAAGAATGTAAAGTTAACGATGTCAACTTTAGGATACCCGACCGGAATATAACACATACTTGAGCTGCTTCCATAAAATTTAACCACCTTTTACTAAATTTAAGATTACTTAATTAAGCACTGAGATATATTTATGTAAATTTTAAAGTTGTATGACATTTGATGGACCCCGTTACGCCAAACCAACCAAATTTCGTAAAAAAAAGCTTGACATAAAGCTTAACGTCTTTTAACAAAACTTCTAACTTAATTAGAACTGAGTTCTGCTGTATAAAAAAGTTCTGTTATATCAAAAAAAGAAATTGTGTTGCAACTGGTCGAAACCCTCGGTCAAACTTGTTCAATTTTAGAAGCGAAACTGACGTTAATTATATTAAAATGGTGAACTCATCTGAATTCTAGCTCTATTTGTTTTTGAATTATTGTTCGGACAGACGGATGGACGCACATAACTAAATTCACTCAGAATTCAATCCAAAGCAATTTTTTTTCATATCTATCTCGTCACTTATAAAGTATGTATCACAAACGCAATAACAAATATTTTATACCGTTGAACTATGTCCGTACGAATATAAAAAAAACAAAAACTCAATATTAAATTTGATAATATTGACCAGCATTTAAAAGCACAAAATTAATATTGAAATAAATTAAAGTAAAGATATTAAAATATTTGAACAAAACATACAAATAATTAATATAGTAATAACCAATTATTTTTTTATGTTAATATTAAATTTTATTTACTATAAAATATAAATTCATCTTGAATTTTTCTTTTTCTAACAAATCATGACTATAAATATTCAACATTATTGTTTTTTTTTTCCAACTTCAACAAGCCATTAAAATGAGTAATATACCGACCCTGATATATGTTTGTATAAAATTTATATAGAAAAATACAATTGTTGTCAAAAATTGTAATTACAAATCATAATTATTTTTTGCAGATAAAAAAATGATCACTGTAAGTTTTAATTATTGAACATCGGTAATCTGCTTATTGAAAAAATCAACTCGTAGTTATTAATCTGCCATACTCAGTTACTTACAACTTTTAAATGACGATTATCCTCATTTCAATTTTTCTTTTCCTTAAATTTTTGTTCTACAAAGTTCAAGAAATAAAATAAATTTTTATGACACATTTATGAAGTTTAGCACCTTTATGAAGTTTTTAACTTATAACTTAAAGTAAAGAAAATTAATATTTTCAATTTCTATTTTGAATGCAATACTTAAAAGTTTATTTTTACTATTGTAAAACAGAAAGTTTTCAAAAGTGTTAAATAGTCATAATTTTTTAGATAAAATCAATGTTTAGAGGAAAATTGCAGAGAAAAATGTTTAATAGGATCTGAGTTAAAAATACAATAAAATTGAACTAACTTCTATGTGTGCATAATTAAAGTTAAAAGTTTTTTAAATCTGATGAACTAAATCTAATAAACAGTGTTTTTCAAAATGTTTAAATAACAATTTTTTTACAAAGTTTCCCTCTTAAGTCTTTCGTATTAAAATTAAATCTGTCATATTTAAATTTTATTTTTCAGTTCAATAACCTTTAAAACATAAAAGCATAGAAAAATTATTAAACTTTATACAAATACAATTTTATTTTTTTTTTTTTTTGTTTTATGAAAATTAAATTATAATAAAATTCATCACAAATTTATGTATTTAAATATTAACTTTTTATTTATTTATATGATATTTATAAATTAAAGCAACAAATAAGAAATAATGCAAAAACTAAAAACACAACTTTTATTTTGATTTTATTGTTTATATGTTAATTACCATAATTTTTTTTTTTTCTAAAGTTTTTTTTTTTTTTACCAAATATAAATAAATAAATAAAAATAATCAAATTTATCAAATTTCACCTAAGTGCAAACATTTACAAAATTATTTGAATTAAAATTATAGGTATATATGTAGTTAACCTAGAAATATAAAGGAAATTATTTATCATTTGCTGTTGTTGATGGGTTTTTATTTCCTGTAACACATTTAAAGGTATTTTTAAACTTCCATTGACCATTCGATTAACGCTAATGTCAAGGTTAATTTGTTCCAATCTATGAATCATAAAAATCTTTAAAATGGTTTTATATAAATAGGTTAGTTCTGCTATTTACAACCATAATAAAAATTTATTTTTTGTTTTTTGTTTTGAGATTTTGGTGAATGTGAATTATGTATTACAGTAATATAACTTCTTCAAGCTTCTTTTTTTTTTTTTTTATTAGTAAAATAAAAATATATTTAAAATTTGCACAGTATGAAACAAAATTCAGAAGCGGAATTATTATGCGAAAAAAAAAAAAATTTGCATAATTTAACAGTTTTTAAAATATCTTCTATTAGTAGCTTGAAATAATTTGTTTATTTGTATTTATTTATGATAATTTGTCAAATTATTGAAATACATAATTTATCTTTTAAAATTGTTTATTTAAATTATAAAGCGTGAAAAAAGAGAAGCTTTTTGGAAGTAAAAAAAACAAAATGAAAAAAAGGAGGCCAAAAAAGTTTCAGTTTTTTTTTTATATTTATAATAGAAAAGAAAAGTAAAAAAAAGAAATTGTTAATTTTGAAAGTTAGTAAACAAATTGTCATAGGGTTATTAATTTTTGATGTTATATGAATTTCAGAACTTTCTTGAACTCAATAAATGTAAGTAGAAATAACTTTTAATAGTATTTTACTTGAAAATTTTAAAAGCTGTATTTATTAGAATGTGAGAATAAAAACAGGAATTAAAATTTTAATTCCCACATGATTTCACTTCAATTAAAAATTAAAACTTAAAATAAAATTTTTTTGCTAATAAAACCTTAATAAAAACAAGCAGAACATCATTTTTTCACAAAGTTGCTATTATGTTATTATAATGAAATGTGTGACTTAAATAGTTCTTAATAATAGAAATTATACATGAATTCTTACACTAAAGATACTGCAACCAATAATTATAAACATTTAATCAGTTTCAAACAACAATTATGGAAAATTATATAGTTTTGTTAAAAATTCCATTACATGACCCATAAATTATTATGTATAGATATATATTATATATTTTTCTTATATGTATATAAATCAACCCAACTTAATTCAACCTTTTTATTTTGTTTTGTTTTGTTTTACATCAATTTCAAGTTTATCATCTAGTGAACTGTAGCAGACAAAAAAAAAAAATTTTAATGGTTTTCTTAAAGGCAACCTTTCTCCAACAATCCTTTAAAGGAATTACACTTGTTCTACTCAATTATTAGCACATCCGTGAAAGTGAGTATAAAAAAAAAAAAAAACTTGATTTATTTTTCACTTTTGTTTTAATAATCAGGTCGTCAACATTGAACGAACATATAAAATTTTAAAAAACGTAAATTGGGTTCATTGAATTTCTTTTTAAAAATTGTTTTTTGTTTTTTTTTTTTTTGATTTGTTATTGATATTGCATCGTTGTTCTACTTGTTGAAGGTACCAGAAAAAAAAAGGAAATTTGATAAATGACAAAATTGGTATATATATATATATATATATACATAAACAAAAAACAAAAAATATTGATCAAAATCCCTTCCTTTCCTTTTTTGTGTATTTTCTTTTTTTGTTTTTATTGGTAAAACAATTTTCTCTTTTTGATGTTGGCGTTGACTTGTTGAAAAAGTCAATTAAGATAAGTTATGAGAAAAATGTTGACAGATTGAATACAGATTAAAGAAAAAATAATTATATTGAATTTTCACTCAAATTCAAATTTCTATACAAAAAATTTCTACCCATTTTAATCCTATTCCGAAAAAAAATGACATAATAATTGACAGAAAAGACAAAAATTTTAAAAAATAATAATAACTTCAAAGAATGAAATAAGATTTTCGTCTAATTGAAGTTTTACAAATATTTTCCTAGAATGTATAAAAAAAAAATAAAATACAGAAACCTTAAATGAATGCTTAAAATTAAATCCTTAAATTAAAAAATATTGACAACAACTAAAGACGTAATATAATTTTAAGTATAGAATTGATCAAAAAATTGATTTGATTATTTTCTATTACTTTTTTTTTTCTCCTTTCCACTGCTAATTTACAATTTTCATATCAATAACAGTTCACAATTAAAATACATTAAACTTACTTATTTACTTAATTGATTTTAGAACAATATGTTATAGATCGTTGTTTTTGTTAGAATGTAAGTCAATAAAAAAAAATTTCTTAAAAATGCATGTAAACTACATTTGATTTGCTTTTTTTGTTATTTGTTTTTCTTCGAAGTGTAATAGAGTCTGTTTTAATATTTAATGTAAAAGATTATTTAAAATGTTTATCAAATACAACGACATAAAACCCTTGTTATAATTCGGGAACTCAGTTTTCAGTTACGGTTATAACTCGGGAACTAAATTGTCATTTTTAGTTAAACTCATGCTTGGAAACGACGCATATAATAATATACATTTGAAAAGAAATTTTCTATAATTTATCTATGCAGAACTCAAAAAAAAGAGCTTGCTTGACTTTTAATTTCAATCAATACTTTAAAACTCACAGTTAAAATATTTTAAGCAAAATAAATGGGAATTAATGTAAAAACGGTCAGTTAATGGTGACTCTTAAGTCATAATAAAAAAATATGCACATTCCAATTTAAAAAATCGCAACTTTAAAAATATGTTCGAATTTTTACTATCTAAAATTACTCGACATTATATTGTAAGCATACAGTTTTTTTAAGCAAATAGTAATAAAAAAATTAAAATTTTGGCAACAAAATGATAAACAAAGACGAATGTACAAAATAGTGGCAGTTTGTGCTTTTTAAACCTTAATTTTCTACATATAATAATAATTTTTTTTTTTTTTAATGCATTTATCTGCCACATAAATGTGGACAGGAATCTACCCAGTCTTTCCTGTTCAGGCGTGGCTGTAAATATAGTTAGGGGGAATAATTCTTACGACGTGTGTGGGGTTCGAACCCACACTCCCTCGGTGTTTACAGCATATTTTATACGCTCTTACCCACTAGGCAACCGAGGCCCCAGTAATAATAATATAAAATTTTTTTTTGTTATATATTATATCGTCCATATATAAATATCTGCCGATATTTTTAGGACCATTTTCCTTTTAGCATGTGGGCCATCTTGATACAAGTATTCAATTATGATTACATTTAATATTTTGTTTACATTATTTTATTATATTTTAAATATTATTTTTGATCTGACCGGCGTTTGAACCCGAGATCTTTCGGCTGAAAGGCCGATGGCTTACGCATTGCACCATATTTCAGATAATATAAAATTTATTATTAAAAATTTTTTAAAAGTTTTATTATACGAAATTGCAATAAGGTTTTACTAAATCCTCCCATCGTCCCCATATAATGATCCAAAAATAATTGATCGAAACCTCTAATATTGAGGAAAATTTAAAATCGTAGAAAGGTTCCTATAACTATCAAAACGGTTTAGCAACAACTATATGCTGACGATATATGCTCATATAGATGTGTAATAAATAGAATATATATTTAGCGTAAATAATTTTTTAATAATTTTCAAATCAGAAAGCTAATTTTTTTTTTTTTTTTGAAATTTGTTAATTAAATTTAATTTCAATTCACCTTCATTGATTTACAGTATATCATATATTAACAAATGATTGCTAATAAATGTTTAATTTTCTTGTAAATTTTTCTTTCTTTAAATTTAATTTAATTTTTTCATAACTAAAAAAAAATTACCAAAAAAAAAAAAGAAAACAGAAAAAAAAAAAATTTATTGAACACTCATCAAGATCTCTGACATCAATACATTGAAAAAAATACAAAAAAAAATAAACTTTAATTTCATATTTTTTTAAGATATCGTGTTCGTATACAACAAATCTCAATTTAAAAGATGCCCTGAACAATTTTTTAATTTTCCAAATTAAATTTACATAATTTTAATTATTGTAAACCAAAAAATTAATCACAAATACATATTTTTTTTATTATTATTATTTACTATCGATTTATTGATAAGCTGTCAATCAAAAAATTGTAACAATATTTCAAGGTAAAAATTGTTTTTTTTTTTTTTTATTTCTTCTGCACAACAGTTATATTATATTAAAATCTTAGTTGTTTTTTTTTTCTTTTCTTTTAATTTAGTTTTTTTTTTTTTTTTTAGTTAAAATTTAATTTAATTTCATTTTTGTTTTTGTTTTTTTTCTTTATTGCTTTATAGTACATGATTTGAACTGAAACTGTTCTACTATTGTTAAAAAAAAAAAAAAACTACTCAATAAGTAATCGATTTAATTTTAATTTAATCGATTTCGTATTTTTTCGTGTATGAAATTTTTTTATTGTTGTCATCCTTTTTAAACTATTATAGAAAAAGTAATTTAAAGAAAAACTAGGTTAAAAAATAAAATTTAGCATCTGACAGTGTCACCTTGAAATTATTCAATTCTTTTTATATGTATTTTCAAAAATAATTTTTATTTTATAAAAAAAATAAAATGTTAGAAAAATGGTAGTATTAAAAAAGTTGAGCATTTCGACAAAATAAGCTGATAAGCACATACTTATAAGATAGGTAAATTTTTTGATTAAAGAAGTATTCGAAAAGTATAGTATTAGTGTTATTAGTGCAATACCTTCGAAAACATAGATTTTTTTTTTATCGAAAATCTTTTTCAAACGTAATATCTTTACAATCTGATAGAAGTTTTCTATATATTGAATTGTAGGAAGTTGAAAGTTTAGTCATCGATTCATCTTCGTCTCCTTTTATCTGTCTCTGCTGTTATCGAATTCTCACAGCACTAAAAACTAACAAATAATAAAGTTTTCGGTTAAATTAACATAATTTAGTATAAATTTATATAATTAATCATGAATTGAATTAAAAATTTACAGTCAGAATCAATACTAAGTTTTTGTATTCTGTTAATGCACACAGAAATCTGTAATTGTCCAAAATGGTCCAATATCGAGTATCTTTTATTACTATAAGAGCAGTGTTCTTAAAGATTGTTCTACGTATAACAACATAAATCTAAAAAAAAAAAACTTATGAATTATTAAGTAAAATGTAATTAAGTAAAATGAAATTGTAAGTATAACCTAAAAAAAATACGTGTTTAGTAAATATTTTTAAAATCACAAAAATAAAAAATTAATATAAAAAAAACGAAAACCGCTGTAACTAATAAACAATTTGTCATGTACGCACAAAATTCAAAAAAAAAAAAAAAAAAACTGAACAATAGCTAATAAAACTACTAATGAAAAATCAAATTATATTTAGATCTTTAACGCGTTATCTAAAAATCAAAAAATTCCTTTAAATTTTTGTTTTAGCGGGATATTTCCTCAGATTCACTATTTTTATTTTCATTTTCTCAAATTGGTATGAGGGCGACAAAATATTATTTTTTCTTCTTTTATTATTTTCACTTTTAACATAAAAATTTTTCGATTCTATTTACTTATCATTCGATTCTATTTACGGAAAATCGATTATTCCTATTACGTATTGTATACCATAAAAATTTAGAATTTTTTCCCAATTATGGAGAAAAACACAAATTTTTTTTTTTTGTTTTTATTTAAACCTAGGCTACATTGGACATTCTTTAAAAATATTATTAGTCTGCTAAATTTTTTTGTTTTTTATTTCTTCGGAAAAAGTCGAAGTCATCTATAGAGAAATTGTCAGTCATCCTATATATTATGTTATATTAGAAAATTATTTATAAGAGAAGTTAATTTAAAAGATTTTTGTTGATGATTGATTAGATTTTCACTATACGTTGAATTTATTTTGTGAAAGGTCAAAAGAAACTTCCGAAATCTTTAGAAAGTTATTGTAACAACTTAACAAAAAATAACTTAAAAAAAAAAAATAACAATTTTAGTACAACTATTTAGTACAATAGCCCACAGGCGGTATTTAATTAGTTTTTTTTTTTTTTTTTTGGTTTTAAAATTTCTAGTCACAAAATTTAAAAACCTTCTTTCTCTTAACGGAAATGAACTGCTGAACATCTGAGCGGAGAAGTAGTCAAGATAATTTGTAACATTTAAAGTATATTGACGTCGATTAGATGTTTGTTTACTTTTTCAATTATTTAAGACAGCATAACAATTTTTTTTTTTTTTTTTTTGTTTTATCAAGGAAATTTTGAGGTCATTGTAATAATAACATTTAATATCTTTCACTAAATAAAAAAAAAATTGTTTTTAAATTAAACATGGAAAAAAAAGGTAACTTTAAATTTGAATTTATTGTAATTGTTGTTTTGGAATAATTCATTTTTATCAACAAATTGATTTTATTTGAAAAAACAAAGAAGAGTGAAGTAGCGTAGACTGTGTCAACTCTGGAATACCCATATGAACATAATATATCATATTTTCATAAAATTTGATAATCTTTTACAAAATTTCAGATGGTGCAGTGACAGAACGCCCGAGGAAATAAAGTCCGCTGGCGTTAATTCCTTTCTGAATTGGAATTTTGGATCGGCACTATTTTTTGTTATAAAAAGAAGAGATTAATAAAATATGTAGAGCAAACTCATTAGGAGGGCGTTTTAGAGTTTTGGATAAAAATTGAGGTACCCCCTTCTTTCAGAATTTTTACTTATATGTATATGTGCGAGATTCTGAACTGGGAGGGATTTTAGAGTTGGTTACAAAATCAGAGTTATATGCTTATTCCAAAATATGTATATAAATAATACTCCTATTGTCAGGGATTTGGGGAGGGATTTTAGAATTGAATTCAAAATTAGGATTATACACCTTTTACAAAATATTTAGATATATGCACATGCGAGTTTTGAATTAGGAGGATTATATACATATTCTAGAAAAAGTGTATAACCGTGATTTTGTAACCAACTGTAAAATCTCTCCTAATTCAAACTCACGCATACATACTCATTATAGTAACCTTTGTGTTGTTTAGTGGGCTTTGATTCTTTTTCGAAATGGACTTAAAGCATACTATCTATTGGAATTAAGACCCGTGGGTAATTTAATCGTTTTTTGAAAACGATTTAAAGCCCACGGGCATTAATTCCAAAAGTTTTGTAGCTTTAGCCCGCGGGCTTTATTTTCTCGGGCATTCTGTCACTGCACCATTTCAGATATTTTACTTAAATACCGAGATATATTTATCTAATTTTGGAGTATGATAGCTACTTGAATTTATTGCCCCGAACCAACCACATTTTACAGAAGTTAATGCCACAAGATTTCATTTAGGATTAGGAAAGGATAAGAAAAGGTAAAATTAATTGAATCAAAAGTCGATAACGCCTCGTTTCAAAACCACTGGTTCCTGATTCTCTTCCAAATTTTTCTTCTCCCATTGATTCTATTTTAAAAATGTTTTATGAGGAGGATTATACTATTAAACTTCATATTTATGCTTTTTATTTAAAATGTGCTCTTTGGATGTTGGTTAGTCGTCGGGTACGCTTAAAAAAGTTTCAATTAAAATTCAAAAGTAATTGCCATTATTTAATTGGCTTGTGCTTGAAATCGTATCAACATAAATTTGTGCACTCCCATTTTCTTTTAATTTTGTACGATTAACGTTTAAAAAAGAGGGTACAAATTTGGTAGTATTTATATATTTATATATTTATTTATATTCATATTACATAATTAAATGTAATGCAATATTATTGAACCATCGGCTACCAAGCCCATTAAAGGTTTTTATACTATTATTAAATTATATACTAATATTATTTATTTTGTTTATATTATATACTATATATTAACAATATATTTGGTCGTAAGGGGGGTATGTAAAGAAAAAAACACTTACAACCTCTGCAGAGATCAAACCCATACTCCTACGATCAATACGCCACACGCCTACCCACTAGACTTTTTGAAAACTGTAGCTACAACAATTGAATCTAATACAAATATTTTGAAATAAAAATTTCCATTTATGCTTTTACTCTTCGGTTTATCTATAAGACCGTCGGGCACACAGATATTTGTTTGAATGGAGACAATCGGCATATTTTGGAATTAAAATTCTAAATGAAACATTTAGAAATTATCTTTAAACAAGCTGTCGTTATCATATTACAATAATTATTTTACTAAAAATATTTATTTTAATACTATTTCATATTATGATTTATAAGATGTCGATTAAAATTAATTGCTTATGATATCTAAGAATTGTATATCGATATGTGTTTATATTTTTTTTCATAAATGATAAATAAATATGAATTTATTATTTGTCTTCAATTTGAATCTGATCTCATCTCATCCGTACTCATCCCTACCCACCTAATAAAAGTTCGAAACATAATCGATAATTAAGAGAAGTTGGTATTTTCGGGTACGCGGCGGCGGCGGCGGCGGCGAAATTTTCGTTAATTTCCTTCTTTTAATTTTTCACAAGATTTAACTGAAGATCAGAATTTCTTTAGTATACAGCAAAATAAATTGTAAATGGCATTTTTAAAAACTTTTCTGAAAAGTCTATAAAAAATATTGACAAACAGACAAACATTGAAAAAAAAAAATACATAAACTTTATATTTTCTTTTTTAATTTAATAAATTTATATGAAATGATTAGAGAAATCTACACCAAATTTTTTAACATCATGCTTTAACTTTTAATTTTTAAAAAAGTTTTTGTTTGCTTATTGAAGTGTTTATCTTCAATTAATCTCAATTTTTTGTTCATTTGATTTAACATTGTTATAAACAAATTAGAAATGAAATTGATGATATAATAATTAAACTATGTATACTCGTATAATATAATTCCTAAGGCTAAAAACTTTTACTTCTACTGATTTTCACGGATTTTCTTATAAAACCAATATTATATAGCAACTCTACTACCTATCTATAGATATAATATAAGTTCTTTGATTGTTTTTTTTTTTTCCTTGTTTTTTGAAAAAGCGCAAATTTAAAATTGAGAAGATTTTAATCAAAATTCAAAAATGGCAAAAAAAAAAAAAAAAAATGAAATTTGCTAAAATTTATAGAATTTAGAGATTTTTTATATTTTTCATTTTATTAACTTTTCCTTTTAAATGACTTGTGTTATTTCTTTTAAAAAAATATGTAAATATTATATTTTCAAATTACTAATCTACTAATAATAATTGAATTTATATTTCGAATCGTTGATGTCAATTTTTAAAAAAAATTTCGGATTATTAAAGTTGAAGTGAAACAGTACGCAACAGCAAAAACTCAATCATTTTTTCCTAATGAATGTGGGAATCTTTTAAAAGGCACCAAAACTATTCTCTTCGTTGTGTTAAATTCAACTTCTCTTCTAGTCAATGCAATGTCATGAAAATTCTATAACTGCAAAAGCAATATATTGACTATAAAGTAAGAATAGGAAAAGATAAGATAGCGATGCGAAAACATTGAATTGGGTGGGACTGTAAGAGATCAATCAATTTTCTTCAATTCCTATATAAAATTATTACTTATTTTTTTATATAATCTGACCGGGGTTTGAACCAAAAAGACTGACGACTTAACTACTATTCCATGAGTCAGATGACACTATTGACATAAAGTCTTAAATTGAGACTTAAAGTCATTTTAACAAAGCATTTTTACACCTTTGAACTATAATAATAAATTAGTAATTTTTTGAATTTCAACTTCTATTACAAATTATAAAAAACATTGTTTTTTTTTTTTAATGCTTTTAGATATAATAAATATTGATAAAAAAAAAAATTAAAACATTTTAAATATTCATTCAAACAATTCCATTCAATATTTTGACACTTTTAAATAAAAAAAAAAAATTCAAATTTCAAATTTCAAATTTTTGTTAAAAATTTGAAGAGAAAGTTTAAATGCACGAGAAATGCATTAACAGATTAATACAATAAATTAAATAAATAGGTAAAAAAATAATGTCAAAAAGCATCCGAATATATTCAAATAAACATTTTAAAATTTTTTAGCATTAATTTTTTTTATAAAAATTAAATTAGAATCATTTAAAGGTTTTTTTGTTTAATTTGATAAAAGAAATTTAATTGTCTCAAATGATAACTTAAAAATTTGTCACATTTAAAATTACATATGTATCTATAGATATTATTTAAAAAAATGTTTAGGTCACTTTTGTTTACTTTAAGTTAAATGACTTATAATTAACACTCATTTTCTCTCTTACACTTGACATCAAAACCAACGGTATATTCAAAAACTTAATGGAAGAAATTTTATATAAAATATCAATAATAAGTTGACAGTATCAGATCATTTTTAATTTTTCATTTTCAAACTGCTGATGTATGAATTTTCTTAATCTTTTGTTAACAATTTCTTTTTTTTTTTTTTTCTTCTTGCCACTCCAATGAGTAGTATAGGGCATCCACTAAGTCATTTATTATTCATATTTGACTAAGCTTCAATTTCGTGAATCATTAATTTTCACTAAACCGTTGATTACTCGGCTGTAGCTATTATACAAGACTAAGAAGTAAAACGTTTCTTTTATTCTACGCCATCTATTATCTTATACAAGAATTTATGGTTTATTATTATTTTATTATATAGATATTACAATATGATATTAATTATAATTTATAGGACATATGTACTTATTTTTAATTTAATTATATTCTACTAATTATATATTATAAGAAAAATCTATATTATTTTTTATTAATCCAAATAACCCAGCCGGAGTTTGAACCCGAGACCTTTCGTATGAAAGGCTGGTGTCTTCACAACTATACCATTGGCTGGATCTGTTAACATTTAAAATGAATAAATTTATTTTTCACTCATCAATAATGATAAGAACCACTATATTTTGTTGTTTTGAGCACCTAACCAAACTATTGACACTATAGTTAACAATCTTGCAATCAATTTTTATCAAAACCTTAAAAGCGTAACAATATTTTATTTTGCAACATAATCCTAAACAAAACAAAACGTAAACAGTAAAGAAAAATATTAAAACCTGTACACGTTAATCGACTCTACATTATAATTTTTGCTTAAAGAACGAACTAAAACTTAATTTAACTAAAGCATCCCAATATTATTTGGACCTTATGATTGACCTCAAACTACAATTTCTATACAAGGGGAATAAACAAGAAAATTACACAGCCTTTCGTTTTGAGGTGTGAATATAAATGTCGTAAAGAGAAATTATTCTAATGACGTCTGTCAGATTATAATCGACATACCCTCGGTGTTTACAACATATTTTATACTCTTCTTTACCCACTACGCCACCCAAACCCCCAACATTAAATTTTAAAATATTTCTAAAAACATCAATTGTAAAACTGTATTTTTTGTACAGTTTTGTAATTGTATCTTTAAAACATGCTAAGTCGAAACAAGGCAGTATCTAAAGCCATAAGTTCTTAAAGATACACATTTTCAAAAAAATATTTAATTGTGGACTACTTTTCGACTGGAGTAATTGTGGACTACTAAAAAATTAAGACATATTGTCCGCAATTTTAAATCAACTGTACAATTAATAAAAGCCATATTAACACATGTAAAAATATCATATTTTAACTTAATTTTTTGAAATATTAACTTTTAAAAATGTTTACTGATGTGCACGTTTCACTTACCAGGTGACTAAAATTAGCAATAATTATTGACCTCGTATAATAGCTCTCAAAGTGGAGGAAAAACACAACTTATTCCAAATAATACTATATGTTCATTCATTCATAATGATATTTTTCCGCCCAACATTTAAAATTTCCAACGTTTAACAATTAGGGGTTGTGAAAATTTTGGTTTCATATACGAGTGATTAATTTAATATTGAATTGCAAAAAAAAAGTTTAGGCGATTTTCTACATTGTTTAACTTTTTCAGATTGTAAAATGTAGGATATATTCATATATGTATTTAGTTATAGCAATTTAAATATATAGTTTTAAAGTCAGCCTGTAACAGGGGGTTAGAAACAAAAAATAATACAAACATCTTTCCAAAAAAAGTTTTCTATTCTATAAAGGGGCAGCTTGATAAATTAATATTTTAAGTCGCAAATATCATCTCTCATTCTAAAACATTTCAAATAATAATCGCAGTATCGCACTATTCATTTTAAGTAAAAAAAAAAAAAAAACTTAACTTTTTCATAAAATAACACCTGTTCTATTCAAAAGATGGCCTTGTATACAACTTAAAGGTCATTCAACCTATTTATTAAGCAACATGACTTACATAAATAAACAATGCAAAAAAATGTATACAAGAATTTTTATTTGAAAAAGGTACTCATCTGCATCTACAATCAGCACAGTTTTTAAAATGTTTTTTTTTTTCGCTTTCTATAAAGCAAATATTTTATTTTGTTAGCATATTTTCAAATCATTTTAAAAAAATTTGCACTTTTCAACTTTACTTTGTCCAGTCGGCCATCACTTATAAAACTTCTATAATACTTCATTTGAAATAAAGCCATGAAATTGTATCTGTTTAAATTAAAAAATACCTGTGAAGAAAAAATTTTTTTTGAAACCCCACTTTATTATAGATTCAAAATTGAAAAAAAAATTTATATTTATATATAGTTTTAACTTTTGTTTTATTGAATACATTTTAAATCTGTGAAAGTAAAGCATTTAATTATGGTGTCTTATAAACACTTGACTTTGAAAACTTGTATTACCAAATTGAAAAACTTTGTAACATTCCCACTTGAGAGCAAGTATAATTTTGTATCAAAAGCTGCATAATTATTTATATTAGACCACCAATTATTTATATTAGACCTTATTTTTAGACCACCTTTTAAGAGACTCTCATTTTACATACTATCCTGTAATTGTAAAATAAATTTAAAATAAATTTTCAAAGTAAAACGGAAAATAGAAGTAAATTATTGATGTATTGAAAGTATAGGTAGCGTATTAATTTATAACTTGCATATTATAAACAGATGTAAAATCTAATTGAATCACACTCAGAACATTATTGACCTATTGCGCATTATTTCCTTTCACATTATGCCACTAATGTGCTAAGTGATCTTTATATAAAATATATCTACATATATATAATATAATATTTTTTAATAATATTAACCCTCATGTTATAATAATGAGGAAATAAACAGTTTAATTAATGAAAAGGATATAGTGATTAGTGAAATTTATAAAGTCACAAAGACTTGAAATAGACAGACCATCTAATATGAATGACAGAAAGCCTTGTGCAAAAACGAACCTTCAACCAGTACTCGCTGCCAAGTAGAGGAAGAGGAAGACCACACATGAGCTCGATACACAGTATGCATAAGCTAACTTCAGAAAATTTTTTGGACAAAACTACTAAAATATTTCTCAAGACAGAAACGAATGGAGATGAGTCATGAATAAGGCCAAAATCCATAATGAGATGTAGCGCCAAAAGAAGAAGGCACCCTCATCTTATTTTAAAAATAAAATACAGAAAACTTTTTCTGGTGAATTTTTAACATATAAAAAATTTTTTGCGTGAGTTCTGTCTCACACCCATTACGAACTATGAAGTTTTAAAAATGTTTGAATCTTAAAATTTTTTTGTTTTGATTTTATGTCCATAAAATAGAATTCGTATACTATTTTTTGTTTGCCTTACAATTTTTTTCTTGTTTTTACCTCCCCACTCTCTTTTCTGTGCTTCATTATTGCCTTCATTCCATATTATACAGGATGGAATAATATATATCACAGAAAATTGTATATGTCTATCGAATAAATTTAAAAATAAATTTCAGTAAACACAAAAAAAAAATTGCGATGTCAAAAGTTAAAATTGAATGAAAATTACCCCAAGGATAATCTGAGGGTTAAAAAATGTGTTATTAAGAAACAGGTGAGATTAAAATTTTTTATAAAAAAAAAAAAAAACTTTTTTTAATTATATTTTTATTTTCATGATAAGCAGAAAACCTTTTCATAACTTTGATTTCCTTTATGTCTTAATTTACTTTTATAGTTAAATTGCTTTAAAAAAACAAAAAAAAATAATAAAAAAAAAATAAAAATTTTTGATTAATAAAAAAGTAATTAAGTTTTACATGTGTTAACAATCTTCATTAGTTAATTTTTTTTTTATTTTTGAGTTTATCATTATAAGAAAAGATAAAAATAAACTAATTGAAATCAAACTTTATACAGAGATCTTAATAATATTTTTTTTTATGTAAGTAAAGTACATATATAGTAAACTATAATAAAATTTTATTTATTTTCCTGGTATTTCAGAAGTTTACAACTTCTATTAAATGAATAATTCAAAAGGAATAACCCTTTTTTTTTTGATTTACTCACAATTTTTTTTTTTTTTTACAATATCTGTGTGTGACTGATGTAATTCAAAAAATTACTTTATGGTCTGTGAATTCACTTAAACAAATATACATATGTATGTATATGTATATATGTATATATATTTATTATATATATATTTTTTTTTGTTTTGTTTTATAATATCTACTCTAATTTTTTTTACTCTAAAAATTTACTTTTTTACGTTCTTAGATCTCAAAGATAAAGTTAAAAAGTGAATACAGGTTGCCATTATAATCTTAATTTACAGGGCCACTTAGTTGAAGTCGATTTTATTAATTCAATAAGTTGAAAAAAATTTATACTGTGCTGCTTTCTTTCAACTCATGTCTACTAAGTTATTTTAATCCTGCTGTATATATTATTTAACGAGGTAGTTGCAGCTCTACCATTTTTCATCTCAGATTCTTCTATTAACATTAAGTTCTTCAAACTTAACTAAAGTTCGTTAACTTTAAAATTAACATTAGTTCTATTTTTAAAACGTATAGTCAAATATCATCAACTTCTATTGGAGCAAATATTTTCATGCTACCTACAAAGTTATAAATGTATACAGGTGCCTATGTTTTTTTATACGTCATATACGTTTCTAAAGAAATTATTTTTTTTTAAATGATATGAAGTTATTTAGAAGAAAACATGGCTTCTGCTTTCTTAAGCTATATATATCTTGTCAACTTACGTTTGTATCAAAATATTCTACGATCACTATATTCTCTCCTTACAATTCGTATAAAAATTAATAAAAAGAATAATAAACAGATTCAAGAATAAGCATAACATTCCATAAAAAAAAAAAAAAAAAAAGAACATAAAACTCGTGCATTAAATAAAAGAATATAGAGATACATATATTATGTTTATATATTCTGGGTCACGATTTTCAGTAAAATTCATTCAACTTCAACTATTCTGATTCCCATCAATGAATCAAGAGAATCAAAAAAATAAAATATAAAATACAAAAAAAAAAAAAAATCAAAATATTTTTATTAGATATGTTTTTACAAACAAAAAAAAAAAGGGTTTTAAAACAATCTTAACCTTATAAGAAGCCGGTGAATGAAAACGTCAAATCACATTAAAGACATTGAAAAACCAAAAAAAAATAAAAAACAATTAAATTCTTATACAAGGCTCTTTTTTTATACTTTATTTTAATTTTTTTGTTCTTATATACCTATTTATATAAAATCGGATCGGTGTAAATGAAATCCGGTTAAGTGCATAACCCGTTCAGAAGAAAGAACGAAGAATTTTACACCATTAATTAACCACCATTTAACACTATTTTCTAACATTTTTACTCGGATATTTGCAACTCATTTAAATGTAAAAATCTTTTAAAAGCACAAAAATCTCTAATTCATTAGTTATAATAACCCATAGAAAAAAAAACTCTGTTAAATGCACATTCGTTAAAAAAAAATTACATTTAAAAATTTATTTCAGGAACAAACCCTTTGCGTTTTTATGAACCTGTATGAAAATTATATGACATTGACATATTTTTAAATTTTTTTTTTTTCCTAAGGGACAAGACACCAAGAATTTGCCCTTGGTAGTGTCAGATTCTTACTGACTAAACCCACCTCCCCCTTTAGCCAATATAGTGAGATGAAACCCTTACCTGTGAACGCAGTATATTGGCTAGGGAGTAGGGATATGAAAGGATAGGAAAATGGATACGGAAACATTGAATTGGGAGTGTGACTGTAAGGAAAACAATGAATCTGCCTATTATTATTTTGCTAACAGTGACTAAAGCCGTCACAACAGTTACAACATGTAGTAGTAGTATATATATTACTACATGAGGTAATTACTGAAGGCAACCCCCACTGTCACTGTAGCGGCTGTTATTATTGTTATTATTATTGTTATTACTATTATTATTATTTTACCACAGAGTTAGCGCCATCAGTGGATTACAACGTGCAGCAGTATATTAAACCTTACTTGCATGATATAACCAAAGATGGCTCCACTATAGTAGCTATTATTATTATTACTATTATTATTATTATAATTATTGTTATTATTATTATTATTACTACGATTAATTATACGATATACATTATTACGATATAAAAGTATTACATATTTTTTATTTATGACCTGACCGGGGTTTGAACCAAAGACCCTTCGATTGAAAGGTTGGCGATTTAACCACTGCGCCATGAGTCAGATAATACATATACATATAGAATACATATACATATGTTTATACATATACATATGTAACATTAGTTTTTAAAATATAAGTAACAAACTGTTAATACGTTTGCATTATTAAAATCACAAGAAATCAATTTTAAAAACATAGATATTTCTACATATTTATACTTTTATCAATGGTTTTTCTAAATGCACAAATTTATGTAATTATCCGGGCCTCGGATTAATGCAAAACCCGGATATAAGCATCAAATGGCTGTGTTTTTAGTGTGTGCAATTAAACGGCTCCGACTGTAATAAGATTTTTAAATCAAAATCATAAAATCATTATCGAATAAATTTCATTATTATTTCCTCTCCTCCTGATTTTTTAGAATTTTATATTCCTTTGTTAAAGAATTAATTCTTATATTTGAAAATTTTTCAGATTAAGAATTTAAATTTTTTCTCCCCCCCTTCAACTATAAGATTATCATATATAGTTAAAGATCACTTAAAATATGCGTTCACTCATTTGTATAGAAAGGTGAATTAAATTGTGTGAAATTTAATTTTTTTTTTATTTTTTTTTTATTTTTTTTTTCATATATTAAATTCCTAGGAGCCAGTATTTTTTTTAAAATGCATTTATTATCTGTAGTTATAATTAATTATCCATGGTTATTTTTATTTATATATTTTTTTTTTGTTTTAAATTCAAGTTAAAAAAAAGTTTTCCCACAAAAATTAAAAAAAAAAAAATAAAAATTTTAAAATAATTAAAATAAAAAAGTGCATATTAAAAATTTTAATACAATTACGGGAAATTAATTGAACAAGGGAACTTAAATTAATAAGATCGTCAAAACTGATTTTCTTATAGATACATATTATATATATTTTTTGTATAATAAAATATTTATATGTATTGCATTTTCCGGATGCAATTTTTACAATATAATTAACTAATATATGTATGTATGTATGTATGTATATAAATATTAAATATAATAAAGGGAAATTCTCAACACATTGTTTAAAAAACGCAATGAAAAAGGTCATTGAAATTTTAAATAACTACATACATATATACACTTATAGGTACTTACACTTATAAAAACGAAATACAAAATAATTTATAAGGGCGAGGTTAAATAAGTTTAATGATAAATATTTCTATTGATTTTTTTTTTTTTTTTTTTGCAAAATCTCAAAGAAATCTTGCACTTATATATTATAGTACTAAAATTGGTAACTACGTATTAAGTATTAACCCTTCGATAAATTTTTATTATATGAAAACGAGTTTTCATAATTCCATACAAAAAATTAATATTAATAATATGTTCATGTTGCAAGGTACTTCCCGCAAAATTTTAATTTAAATCAATATTAATTTCGATTCGATAAGTCAGAGAAAAATATGTAATGCAAAAAAAAACTGCATTAAACAAAACACCTTTCACATTTATTATGTCCATATTATCATATTATGCTAAAATTTTCCTAAAAATAATATATAAACATAAAACGTATATTGTACATTCAATGTAAAGAAGCACTGGTGATCTTTCAATTAGGTTTAAAATCGGGCGCTGAATTTATAGGGTTATTTTTTGTTTACTATAGTTTTGATTTAAATTTCAAATATTGTGAAAATGTGGATGTATTCATGTGCTTCTTTCGTTACGAAAAAAAACTTTGATAGAGTTCAGTTTATTTATTTTTTTTTTGTTAAGCTCTATATCACCCCTAAGCTTCACTAAGTAATTTATTATTCATATTTGACTAAGCGTCAGTTTCGTGAATCATTCATTTCACTAAGCCATTGATTACTCGGCTGTAACTATTATACAAGACTTTGAAACGTTTCTTTTATTTCTACGCCATCTATTATCTTATACAAGAATTATGTTTTATTATATGTTTTATTATAATTTTATTACACTATGCTTATGCTATTTATTAATTATAATATGCTATTTATTAATTATAATTTATAAGACATACATATATACATATTTTAAATTTTTTTATATTATAAGAAAAAACTTTATTATTTTTATTATCTGTATGATCCAGCTGGGGTTTGAACCCGAGACCTTTCGTATGAAATGCCGGTTTGAACGTATGAAAGGTTGGTGTCTTAATCACTACACCATTGATTGGCTGGTCTGATAGAGTTCAGTAAATTGTTAGAAATATTAAGTATATTGGGTTTTGACGATATTTCTTATTGATTAGGAAACATAAACTATCAACAGTTAGACATACATATTGAATAACTGAAAAAATTTATTAGTATCTATATTTTGTTTTTTATTTATATATTCTACTTTTACCTCATATGTTTTTGATTTTTTAATTTATACCACATTAACAGATCTTAAAAATTGACAGAAACATTCATAATCCTATATGTACATAGAAATTTAAGCCATATAAATTTTTTAGGTTTCATTCGTTTCTAACTTAAACCTTAAAACGTATATAATGGTTTTTTGACAATGAAATAATCGATGAATGTGAAATAATGAAATAATGAGATACATAAACATTGATGAAAACATTGATGTGATAATTAAAAAATGAATACGAAATTTTAAAAATGTTCTATAATTTTTAAAAGTTATTCGTGATTTTAAAACCTTTTTTTTAAGTTTAAAAAGACATATTAAAAGGCTTAGGTTTAACAATTTACATGAAGTACTTATTTTATAATAAGGAAATTTTCTAATATTATTTATTGGATTAGATCAAATCAAGGGACTTTATGATCAAGACGACTTGGATATTAAGGAAATGATAAATAACAATTTGATTGACTTATCACTTAATAAAACCGAAAGGTACTTTAGAGTTTTTTAGTGAATGATGATAAATATTCAGATGAGGATAATATTCCTTTAAAAGAACTAATGAAACCAAATTCTGTAGTGAACTGGCAATACTGTCCAATTTAATTTTATTTTTTATTTTATTCAACTTGCTAACCATACAGTATTAAATGGGGCTCGGGAGAATGATAATTTTTATATTTTTAATTCTTTTAAATTTAATTTTTATTTTTATTATAATAAATTTTTTTATATTTTGATGTTTTTTTTATAATAATCAAACAAAAATTCGAATACAACCATAAAACGATAAAATTCTTTAATAAATTTCATTTAAAATAAAAATTATTTATATTAAAATTATTTTTAAAGCAATTTGAAGCAATTATGAGTATTAAATTAAAAATTTCAATATCAGTTGGTTATAAAATTCATTCGAACAAAACAATAATCAAACTTTAAATCAAACAAACCAATCATACAATTTTCTCTCAACAATTATATTTCTCTTGTTTTTCGATTTTATATGCTTATCAAAAAGGTGAATAAAATAAAAATTAAATTACACTATATAATATACTACTAACGAGTCTACAACTACACTACTGTACTGTATTGAGTAAGTCACAATAATGAGTACTGAACTATTGACTAGTTAGTTACTTACTACAATACAACCTATGGCAGTATACCAATACAATATACCAAAATATATTTTCCATTTGAAAAACTTCAAAAATTAATAAATTCTCATTCCAATTTTACTCTTTGTACAATAAATTTTATGAATCCGATTCAGAGAAATTTAAATCTTATATAGGAATTTTTTCCTATTCATTACACAGGTTCAAGTCAGTTTCAACCGAACATTCGAAGCGCGTTGATCGTTATATTGTGAAAATTTTTATAAAATTTTAATTTTAATTTTTTTTTTTTTGTTCATTCTCTTTGTTAGTATTTTATCTGTTGTACCGTTTTTCCAACAAATAAAAAATTATATATACATATATAAAACAAAAAAAAACACCGACAAATTTAATAATATTTAAAAAAAAAAAAAAATTGAAAGTAAAAATTTCAAAAAAAAAGATAAAAGAAATCTGTTAGTTCTATTTATTGTAACTTGTGAAAAATAAAAAAAAAATTTAAATACCCATTTTTTTTTTCAAAATAAAATAAAAATAAAATAAAATAATAAGAAAAAGAAATAAAGTTGTAAAAGATTTAAAAGTAAATAAGTAAAAAGATAACGGTAAGTGTTAAAATGCGTTTTACTAACCAAAAAAAAAAAAAAAAACGAGGGAAATATATCAATATTATGGAAGTGATATTTTATTTAAGTGTTTTTAAAGAATCACATAAATAAATCTGTATTGCGAAAAAAATTAATTTTAAAAAAATAAAATTAAATATTTTTTTTTTATAAAATATGTCGTCATACCTGCTATTAGTTTTGAAAAAATAAATTCTGGAAGTGAAATTATTAGCAAAGTTTAAAACCCAGAAAATTAAATTTTTTTTTTTTTTTTGTTTTTGCTGCATTAAATAAAAACAGGAATATGTACATACAAATGTTTGAATAAATCATATTGTATATATTGCTACAAGATATATATATACATACATAATTAAATTTATATGCTTATATATATATATATAAATTCATAATATATTTTTAATAAAAGTTCATTATATATATATATATATATATATAATATATACATACTACACTTATTTATTAAAGAATTTTTTTTTTTTTTTTCAAGTTTAACACTTGAGGGTACGGAAAATCAATACTAAGTGTACTTAATATTTAATAACAAGTGTATAGTGATTGAAAAAAAAAAAAAACAAAATGCTATTTGAAACAAAATTATATTAAAGACTTTTAAAAATTAAATAAAAAGAAAAAGAAAAATTGAAAAAATAAAATGTTTGGAATTTTCTTTATACCTACTTATAAAAACAAAAAAATATACAAAAAAAAAACAACAATTCTTTAGATTTGTTTATTTATTATTTATTTTTTGTTTGTTTGTATACACATTATTGCAAACTTTCATTATAGAGAAAAATTTGGACAAAAAAAAAAAAAAAAATGCATTTTTAAATTAAAAGTGGAAATTCAAAAAAAAAAAATATTTGAAAAACGAATTTAAAAAATTAATTAAGTATAAATTGGCAAATAAAAATAAATATAAAGATTTTAATTTAAAGTTTAAATAAACCCCTGATGGATGATCTATCGAATAATTGAAATATATAAAATATATTTTAAATATAAAATGAATAATTTTAATTAAGGAAATTATTTTTAATTAGAATTTCTTATTTTAGTGTTTAATTAAACTTAAAAAATAATTAAACTTAAAAAACATCCATTAAAATATGTTTACTGAAACAATTTGTTTTTTTTTTTTTTTACTTGGTTAAATATAAAAAAAAAAAACCAAACAACAGTTATCAAAATAAATTACATTAAAAATAAAAATTAAAGTACCAAATACTTACTTAATTTTTTTTTTTTTGATAATTAAAAAATTTTAATTTACATTCGAATTTTAATATTTTTTTACAACATTTTTGTTTAAATTTTTTTTTGTTTTTTATTTGGTTAATTATTACTTTTTATAATAAAAAAAATTTTGTAAGTTTTTTAATATGCATTACAATGGCATTGTGATAAATTTATTTACTTATTATTCCACTCACAAAAACAAAATTTCAATAAAACTAATAATACTTATTATTATTATTATTATGTATTATGAAATAAATTTTAAAATTGAATGCAGATTTTTCCAAAAGTTTTTCAAAAGTTTTCACTTGTTTCCCTTTATAAATAATAAATAAATAAATAATATATACATACATATATCTATTTAAATATTCGTATACACGTTCATTATAATAAAATAATGTATTAAATTAATTTTAATTAAAAATGCAGTTTTTTTTTTTCAAAATTTTAAATATAGGTACCTACCTACAAAGAAAAAAAATTTTTTAATTAAAATCAATATTAAATTTTAAGTTAAAAGAAAAATTTAATAAAAAAAAAAAAATGAATATACCTACATATTACAAAAGTGTTTTAATTTAAAAAAAAAAAAATTTAAAAAAACACTTTTTAAATATTTTAAAAGTAACCATAACCAAAACAAAATTTAAAACTGTAGTTATCAAAAAACAGATGACTAAACCACAATATGAAAATTAAAATAACCAAAAGAAGTTAAAAATTTTTTTTAAATTTAGCATTTTTTTATTAAGTATAATAATATTCTGTATAGGTACATACATATACCTATATATAATAAAATTTATAATGTTCTTCGATTGCGATTTTTTTTTTTTTTTTTAATATTATTATGTATTTATTTAAAAATTTTAAGGTTAAAATTATAGTGATTCATAAATTGCACAATAGGTATGCATTTTTTTTTTTAATCGACCGATCAATCGAATATTGAGAGAAAAAAAACTTAGTTCAGTATAAAATAATTTTCATTCATTTCGAACAATTATCACTTAAGCGTCAACTGTTCAGTAAAATTATAAAATTAATTTTCTATATTAAATAAAATGTTAAAATTTTGAATAAAATTTTTCTTTTTTTTTTTTGTTAGAACATTTTTAACTTATTTTTAACCAATAAAATCTATTTTTATACGTTGAACAATCAGCAGAATTACCACTAAATTTTAATAGTGAAAATTATTAAATACGTTATAAGTGATGAGAAAAGTTCTTTGAAGAAAAATATTTTTTTTTTTTTTTGCCTATCCGCTGCCGAAAAATTAAAAACAATAAATTAACATAATTTATGCAATTTATGTATCACTGTCTAACTTTAGTTTAATTTTTATTTATAATATTAAATCAAAAAAAAAACAAAAAATTTATTTCGATTTTATTAATAGGTGCTAATAAGTTTAAAAAGAAATTTTTAATTATTTGTGAAAAAATAAAAATAAAAGTGTAACTTTTAAATAAATAAAGTAAAAAGTGTAAAAAAGTGTAATTAAATTAAATAAACGCACCTAAATCTTCTAAAAGCTATCTCTGATGTTCAGAATGTTTTAAAACTCTCTAAGTATACAGTTTTATATGTATATTATTACTCTAAATTTAATAATAATTAAATAATTACTTTTTTACTTTAATTTATCTTTGTTTTTTTTTTTTTTTGTTTTTCAGAATACATTAACAAATTTGAAAAAAAAAAAAAAAACAAAACAAAACAATTACCATAAAATTTTGATAAAACTTTTTTACAACTTTTTTTTAAACTTCATGTTTGGGAATTAAAAATTTCAAAAAATTATTGATTTATTTTTTTCTAAACAAAAATATTTTTGTGTCAAAATAATTTTTTTTTTTTCTCTTCTTCTAAAAAACAAAAAAAATCGTGGTTTCGTTGATAATTATAACACCAAAAACAGTGCTAAAATTTTGTTTATTTATATTATATTCTTAATATTAAAAATTAATACAACATTACAAACAAACTAAAAAAAAAAAAAAAAAAACGAAAAAAAAAACCAAAACAAGAAAAAAAAGAAAAACAAAACAAAAAAAAAAAAAAAAAAACAAATAAAATTACCGAGTACAAAAAATTAAAATCTATCTACAAAATATAATTTAAATATTTTCATACGGAAAAAATGTAACAAAAAATTTATTTTTTTTTTGCAAATATTTAAGTACTTACTACGTACATACATATATATATATATATATACCATACATATACATACTTATATAAAATTTAAAACAAATGTTTGCTATTAAATGTTTTTAATATATAAAGAAAACAAAAGAAAATTTATTGTGTTTATTGATGTATTGTTATAAATAATGAATAAATCAAATTCAAAAACATCCATTAGAGATGATGGAGGAAATAATTTCGAAAATAATGATATCAGTATTAATGTTAATAATGAAGAATTATCAAATCAAATTCAAACATCATCATCATCATCATCATCAAATATTGTTAATGTTATTAATAAAAAAAAACGTAAATCATTAATTTTATGTGACATTAAAAATTCAAGTGATAATAGTAATAATGATGATAATAATATAATATTTCATGATAACAATGATAATGATGATGATGATATTGATAATGATGCCAATGATATTGATGATGTTGATGATGATGTCGATGATATTGATAATGATGATGACGAATTAATATGTAATAGTTTAATTCTTGAAGATAATAATTCTATTAGTTGTGATACAATTAAAATTTTAAATAGCACAACATGTTATGATTCTACTTCAAAAAATATATGCAATAATATTACAAAAAATAAAAGTAATAATTGTAGTAATAATATTATATTAAATAATAGTAATAGTAATAATAAAAGTTATCATTTAAATAATCGTCATTTATTAAATCAACATCAAATTGAATATGACAGTCAAGGTGAAGAAGAAGGTTTTATTGATTCAAGTATGGAATCAGCAATTGAAATAAAAGAATGTTGTACACAACAAAAACAACATCAACAACAACAACAACATCAACAACAACAACAAAAACAACAAAATAAAAATTTAATAAGTAAAAAATTAATAAGAAATAAAAATTTAAATAAATTACATAAAAATCAAGATATGATTAAAATAAATATTGATAATAATGATATTAGTGATGATAATATTGATCTTGAAATTGATCATGATAATATTGATGTAAATAATATTGAAAATTGTAAATTAAATGTACGTAAACAAATAAAAAAAATTAATAATTGTAATAGTAATAATAGTAATAAACTAAAAAATAATTTAAATTTAAGTAATAATATAATGTTAAATCAAAATATTATTACAAATAGTAATAGCAATAATATTAATAATAGTAATAATTGTAATAATATAAATAATAGTGATGATAATGGTGATAATATTAAAAGTGCAAATGATTTAATATGCAATTGTTGTAATCGTGATGGTTGTGTATCATTAAAAGATATATTAAGTTCATTTAATGCACCAATATCTGAAGAACAAGCATGGGCATTAATATTTCAAACAGTTAAATTATATCGTGATTCAATTGTTAAAGCAATTAAAAATGGATTACGTTGTTGTAAAGTTAATGTACCAAATAATTTGGATAATTTAAATATACATTTGGATGGTAGTGTTCATATTAATTATAAAAAGAATCATGGTAAGTTTTTTTTAAAAAAAAAAAAAAAGAAAAAAAAAAATTTATATTTTAAAAATTTTAATTTTTAAGGCGAGGAGTTGTTGTTGTTTTTTAGAGAATTGTTTTTAAATTGAGATGTAAAAAATTTTTATTGTTCATTCCTTAAATTGTAACAATTACTTAAATTGTTAATATTTTATTAATTAAAAATGTTCAGGTATTTAAATTAGATAATGTTTCAGCGTGAATACTACCACTTTAGGAATTTCTTTCTATATTGATTAAGGTTATTATGCAGTTATAAAGGAAAAACAATACGCATGTATTAGATAATAAATCCATATAACATAATTTGAACTATCATTCTTGTAAGTATATAATGTCGAAAGTATTATGGCTTTTCATAAAAAAGATAGCTGTATATTTGAATCTATTTTTTAAATAGCTCTTTTACTTATACAAAATTATTTTTAAATCATTGCCCTTTGCATTGTCTGTAACAGTCTTAAGTAATTAAACACATCTTTAAAATTTAAATATATATTTATCTAAATATATATTCACATAAGTGTATGCATATATATATACTTTCAAGAATTTAAATCAATAATTTAAATCAATCAATTGTTATTTTAATCAAATTTAGTCAATTTATTTAAGCTTTTGTTGTTAAATTAAAACATTAATATTAAATTAATTTTATAACAATGAGAATTAATAATAATAAAAAATAATTAATAAAGATTAAATTTGGATTAATTTACAATCGATTAGATTAAATTTTATATTTTGATAAGATATCAATGAATTTTAATAACTTTTCATAATAATTCATTTTAAAAAAAATTATGTTTTTTAATAGATTTTACAACCTTTTGTGTTTTTTTAAACCATTGAGTTTTTACTTTCTATTAGGAATAGATTTGACTTTAAAACATTTATGTTTTAAGTTTTTAAGCGCCTGCAAATAATATTTCTGGCAACATATTTGTATGTTGTGAATGTAGATATGTATATGTGATGTTTTTTAAAATACGTTTACATTACTAAGAAATACTTTAATATAAAATGAATAGAATTTTATTGTTTTTGAAAAACTTTGTCTCTATAAAATTTGATTAATGATAGAAAGTTGCAATAAAATTGTGATAGACAAAAAATGGTAGGTACTTGTTAAAATTGAAAATACTTAAGAATATAAAAATGTTTAAGTAAGAAAAATTTTTCGAAAAAAGGACATAAGAATCTGATACTACAAAGAGGAATTCTTGGTGAAGGGGAAATTCTTGGTGTCTTGGGGGAATTCTTAGTGAAGGGGGAATTCTTGTTGTCTTGGGGGAATTCTTGGTGAAGGGGGAATTCTTGGTATCTTGGTTACCTTATGAAAAAAAAAAAATAACTACTTACATATTAAAAATTTTAAACTTTTTCCGTTTAAGGAAATTCCATTCAGTACACCAGAAATTTTAATAAAAATAAAACTGTTGTTATTATTATAATATAGATATATAAACACATGTGATTTTATATTTAAGAATTTTTATTTATAAATTCGAGAATATAAATATTTTAATCACAAAAAATCCCAATTTCTCACTTAAATATAATACGGATACGAAAAAGTCAAGGGGAAAACGTTTCCGGTTACAGTTTTTTTTTTATAATTTATCATTTTGCAAATTACATTTATGTTTTTTTTTTTTTTTTTGCAATCATGAAACTAAATTTACAAATCTCACGAAATCATATTACATTCATAATACATATATATATGTATATATATATTTTATCTTTTTGTTTCGTACTTTAAATATAATTTTTAAAATTACTTTCAATTTTCAAGAACCCCATAATTGTATCCAAGTGTAATTAATATGAGTAGCACCTTAAAATAATATCTACTGTTATATGGTATTCCAGAAACCTAAATAAATCAACCCAATTTTTTTTTTTTATTTTTACTTTTAACTTAATTTGTTAAAAGCGTTAAAATGTGAAAAAGTGTTATAAGTATATTGCGTAAAAAAGGAAGAAATTTATGGAATGTGAGACAAGAATTTTGCATGTTTCTCAGAATTTTACTTTTTAATATTCTTTATTGTGAACTGAAGATATAAATATAGAATGAAAATGTTATAAGTATATGCATACGTTATAATTGTATTGTATAGAAATAAATACATATAGTATTATAATATGAAGTTATATACTTATATTACTTATATATCCATCAATGTTTTGTAAAAGCAAAATAAAAGATTTAACTTAATAAAGAAAGAGCTTCCTTTAAAAGTATAATTTATTGCAAAAGTATGAAATAAATATTAATATGAGTACATATTTGATGTTTAGGAAATATGAATTATATAACTATATACTTATATTAATTTCTACAATTTAAAATATGGGTTTTAAATTAATAGTTTTTAAGCAGTCTAAACCTAATTATCCGCCTTTTGAATTTTATGGTTAGTTTCATAATTAATTATACTCAATTAATCTGATTTCAAATATTTTTTGTATTTAAGAAAAATTATTATTATTTTAATTTTTAGTACTAATTAAACATTTTAGAAGCATTTCTTTTGTAAAAATAAAAAATAAAATAAAAATCCTTTACATATATTAAAGATTTATTAATTATATATCCATCTTTAAAGTTTTATACTTAAAACCTTTTACTTTGTAACAATATAAAATAATTCGACAATTGAATAATGTTACTATGGACAATTGTCTGATCGGTAAACGTGCTAGAAGATTACGTAAACGCATGCGGATCTTAATTGTAGATTTTGACGCTATAGAGAGCATGAAGTATTTTCTCTGCCCCTGTCCCATTATGTCAAGAAAAAAGCATCTTTTAAGATTTAGGTGAACTTTGTGACATCAATCTAGTAATCTTTCAAAACTTCTTCAGTCAGAGCAATATCGTCCTTAAATAAATTTAAGGAAACTTAACATTAACTCATAAGTTATTCTACATTTTAAAAGTGTACTACGAACCAAGAGTCTAGTAATTTCTAACGCATATTTTCTAATAAAAAAAAAATAAATAAAACAATTCAAAATTAAATAGCGATATCCAACTATTCTGTTCTATAATATTCCAACTGTTAGAATAACAATATCGAACTGTTAAAAAGATCACAAAGAAAGAAATAGAAGAGGTTCTCTTTACAATAAGTAAATTAAGAATTTTAGTTGTTAGATACTTACTTAGTTATAACTATCAACTTTCGTATAATTAGTGATTATAATTATCTCTATAATAAATATTTTTTTTTTATCGATCGCAATATAACTCATAATAAAAATGTAATATATTAACAGGTATTTTCTCTTTTTTTTTTTACTCTTAAAACCCATTTTAAACAAAAGTACAAAAAGAAAACAACTTTTACAAATTTACAAAAGAAAAATATTGTTTTTTTTTTTTGCGGTTTTCTAATAATAAACAAATTACAAAATTATTAAATGACTCTTCAAACAAACTCTCTATACCAAAGAAAAAAATAATGACAAGTACCTTAACGAAACGCATCAAACATTTAAACGATCAATCAAATTCTTATTTCCATATTATTCCATAATTTTTTTTACGCTCTTATTATGACCAATCAATCAGTCAATTCAAAAACCAATCGATTCCCTCTGTAAAAATAAAGGAAAAAACAAAATACGGTCATTTTTACAAATTTTAGTGCACCTTCAATATTTTTTTTTTTTTTTGAAGCAATTTGAACCTGTAATAATGATATAATATTAATAGTAAAGAGAAATTAATTGAACGCGGAACTAATAAAACACAGGTAGTAAAATTACAGGTATTGTTAATCATGAAAAAGGATAGATGCATATACATAACTGTCTTGATATGAGACTGAAAGTACAATTTAATTACAGAAGCTATTATTTATAAATGATAATAAAATTTATGTATATAGTAATGATGTATTTTTGATTCTTAACCCGATTCCAACCACTACTTATACGATATTTTGAGTAGGGTAAACATTTCATAATAAGTAGTAACATAATTTTTTTATATGCTTTAATTGATTGATATTATGTGTATATTATAGTTTACTTTGTTAGATAAAAAAAAAAAATTAATATAATTTTTACTTTCACATATTGTTTACTTCAAAAAATATTTTTTCATTTAATTTTTATTTTCCCTTCATCCATATTTGTTTTGTTTTTACTTTACATTTTTTCTCAAAATCGATTGATTGCAAAAAATACAAAATTAAAAATTTTTTTTTTTTTGGCAAACAACTTCCTATTCCAAAAAATAAATAAAAATATCTTCAGATATTGACGAGTGAAAATTTATTTTGGCATAAACTAAGTATAAAAAAAAAAAAACAAATGCAAGATAATTATTTAATATTGATTGAAAGTGGAACATAATTTCGTTACCCCAATTACTTAATATAATTTAATTTATAAAAATTTATTTTAATTACATTGTTTTTGTTTGATTATGGTATGAATGTAATTTATGGTGTTGACTCAAAAGTTGTAAAACTATAGTATTGCTTATATTCTTATCCAACTGTTAGGCAATAAGACTGTTTGTATCAGAAGAACTTTGGTGTAGTAAGTAGGCCTAAGTTATCGTTTTTTTTTTTAGAACGAATATTTGCTCATTGCTAGAGGATTGGGAGCAATAAAATAATTTCTATGTTATTCTATGTGATCCTATGTGATCCTATGATCCAACAATTTTTTTTCTCAACCGATGTATAAATTATTTTATAACAGAAAAACGGATGGACAGACAAAATGAATAAAATAATCAAATAGTTAAGTCACATATTTATTATAATAAAAACAATCAAAATCAGACAATCTAAAATTTTAAAATTAAAATAAAACACTTTATAGGAGAATATATTAATTAAATTTGAAGAAAAACAAATCCTCCTTATAAGTAATTGCTTTAATTTATCTAAAAGCAATCATCATGAAGAAAATTCACTGACAACATCATTACAATCCATTTCCTTCAAATATAATTCTAACATATTTTTTTTTTCTTCAGATTAAAAGTTTAAACATCGAATTCCATCTTCGTTTTTTTTCTTCCATAAAAAGTGAAATTAATTTAAAACTTTTAACAAAAATTTTTTAAAGTATGTGATTCGTTTCCATGCAAACAAAAATGCAAACAAATATAATATTGATGGAATTACATTCTGGGACCAATCTTTTCAAACTAATACTGTTACTGTTAAGTATTAAATTTAAAGCACAAAAACATTTTGATAAATTCTATTAAGAATAAAAATGTAAATTTATATACGATTATCATATAAACTCCCACAAACTTAAAAAATTTTTTTAATTTTTAATTTAAAATGTATTGAAAATTTGAATTGAATTGAAACACGTAACAAGTTTATTTCAATAACTATGTAGGTTGTTAATTATTTATCAGTTCCACAAAATATGTTAACTTAAAATTTTATTATAAGTAATTTTTTACATGTTATAACACAATACCGCACAGGTTTCTATTAAACATTTTTTTTTTTTTTTTTTTGGAAATAAAAGCGGAAAATTTTTTTAAAACTTTTAAAAAGAAAATAATTTCTGCCCATTTTTCTTTTTCGCTTTTCAAATCGATAAGATCTTTGATATTTGATATTTGAATCTTGTAAAACCACTTTCCCTCTTATAATGTTAAGTTTAAACAAACAAATTTTGTATATATATACCTATATATATACATTCACTTTTATTCGTTGATTTTTAATAATTTTATTTAAACAAAAACAGCAATACACAAAAAAAAAAAAAAAAAACTCAATAGCATTCTTCAAACCAATAAACAACTTAAACATTTGCTTTTTCATTTAAAAAAATAAAATGAAAAAAAAAAAACTTGAATTTGAATCTCTGCGTTTACAAAATATTTTATTTACCAACAGTAGCTATAGATTAAAAATAAAAGTAAAAGAAAAAAAAAAAATGGTTTTGGTGCCCTATTGTATTTATGACTATATGTGTGGGTCTAATGAAATTATGACTATTTCATGCAAATTAAATTAGTGCGTTATATGGAATTTAGTTTTTCGAAATTTTTCATTGTATCGAAAAAATTAATATGCTTATTTTTTTTTTTTTTTCTTTTTTATCAATTTATATTTTCATGAAGATAATAATATTGAATTCCTATGCATTTTAAGATGCGTATATCAAAAGCCTAAAAAAAATTTCAATTCAATTATTAAAAAAAAAAAAAAAAAAAAAATTAATGTTAAAAAATTTTTTATTTAGTTTAAAAAGAAATTTTTATGTGAAATATTTTGAATCATCAAAAAACCGAAAATTGTCGTAATTATAATGCAATAATATAATAAATGTCTAAATATAGGAATTGATATTTCTTCATTTTCTATTTATTACGATTTTACTTAATCCGGTATATTTGAAACCTGTAGCGTTCCAGATACAATTATCTTTTATTTATTCAAACATGAGGGAAACAAAGTAAATTTTAAACAAGAAGTTGCCTAGACAATACAACATTAAAATGCCTACTCAAGAGTTCAAATAATGTTGTAGAACGAAACACTCCTCAAAAATTGATGAAGGAAACTGTTTAAAATTTTTTATTAAATGTCCAAAATGTTGATTGTTCCTTAACATGCACTTTTAAAAATCTGCATAACTAATTAAAATAACAAATCTTTTCAATTATTTCTATGAGTTACAAAACTCAAAACAAAAACAAAACATTATCAAAAGTTATTATAACTAGGTAATAAATATTTTAGCAATAACAACTAAAATAAATTTATTATACAACTTAGTTTTAAAAAGACATTTATCAAATTTCAAGAATTTCAAAAGATTTTCATAACTTGTATATACATATATGCATACATACATACATATATGCTCAAAAATAAAATGAAAATGTTAAGTATATCTCAAAATAAATATTTACGTATATATAGAAACTTATATGTATATATATATTAATTTCCATATTGCCAAACTTTTATGCAATATAATTATTATTTTCTTTTCTTCATTTTTTTAAATTACAAAAAAAAAAAAAATTTAAAAAGATAAAAATATTAAAATCAACCAATTAAAGCTAATTTACAGTACATATACTCATCAATATTATATACATATATACCTCACCTATATATATATACACAACAATATTAGAAATATTTTATGATTAAAATCAAAAAAAAAAAAATGTGTAAAACCAAAACTAATCAAAAACAAAAATAAAAAACCAAACTTGTTGCATTAATTTGATGCACAACAAAATACCACAACTTTCATTTTCACCTTTTTAAGTTGAAATATTAAAAACAAAAAACAAAATATTTGTTAACTATAACTGTATAATATAATTATCTTCATGGGTAACAAATATCTTCATAATCATATATATATATATATATATATATATTATATATGTATATATGTATGTATATATGTATACCTTTTCAAATTATTCTACTTATATTAAATGTTTTATAGAATTCTTCTCTTTGTTACTTCCGACATTCTATTAGACATTCAGCTATTTGATTTTCGACATTCCGATCCTTAACAATTTAAACGCTATTCAAAAAAACAATTTTTTTTCGAAAAATCTAAAATCTAAAATCTAACGATGCTAAAAGTATTTTAATTATAAATTTGTTAATAAGTCTGTTTAATATATTATGTCTTAATGGCTAAAGGTGTAATCCTAAATGGACGATAAAGACATTTGAAAACATCCTTGTTATTTTTATGTTTTTGTATATAAACCGTTATGCAGTACACATGGGAAGTAACTATTAGAATTTTTTTTTATCTAGTAAAATAACAGTTTAAAAAATATTGGTATTTCCATTATGGAGGTATGTTGGTATGTTTCAATGTTTAAAATTAAAAAAACAAATCTTTCATACTTAAGTCATTAAGAGCAAAATATCTCACGATTTTGCCAAAAACAAAACTCCCAAAATCATTGTGCATCGTTGGAGAGCTAAATTTTTCTCTACTATAATTCGTACATACATACTTATTTGTTGTCTATCACTTAGATTTTAGAAGATAAGTATGTATAACCATTTATTCTTAAAAAACTTTAGTTTTGTATTGTGTTTTGTATTTTATTTTATTTTTATAATGTGAGTTATAAAATATGAATTAAAATTGTTTATTTTCATTTAATATAAATTAGTCTTTCTTCATCCGTTTCTATCCTCTAAATTAATTCTTATATAATTTAAAAATTATAATTTCTAACGCATATCTAAAAACTTATATTTTATTAGTGATCTAGAAAAAATGTAGTCTCAATACAATAAATAAATTCTGGAATAGATTAAGTTCGATTAAGCAGTGATTACATCAGATCTTAAAATCAAAGTGTGATAGGTTCGATAAAAGTTCAATAAGTATATAGTTAATATTTCGAAGTTAGTAACAACTTGATATAAATTTATATATTAGATAATTGGATTTGAATAAATAGGTATAGATAGTAATATAAGAGGTTTGTAACTATCTCAAAAAAATTAATACACAATGAGTTCCAAAAAAAAAAATCACAAATTATGAAATTCATTTTTGATATTAACTATTGATGTCATAAATTAAATTACAATCTTATAAAATATATAATTTTACTCTTATTATCTTTTTGTATTTTAAACTTTGATCTTTCGTAGTAAAATTTAAAAAAAAAAAAAAAAAATTCCATTCTTTTTCAAATTTCAAATTTAAATTTATTGTCTGTAGTAAAAACAAAATCTGCGTATTTGACAATAAATTAACTTTGAACTATTTGTCATTGTTTTTATTTAGGTTAGGTAGTCACTTACAAAATTTTATTTTAATCAATTTTTGATAAGATTTTATAAATTAATTTGAAACAATAAAAAATTAATGAATTAAAAAATGATGATAATATAATTATTTGATTGTCTTGAGACAGCTTCAAAATTATTTATCATTAAAAATACTAAATATCAAAATTAAAAATATTGAAATGATATTGTCGTGGTTTTTTTTTTCATATTACAAAAAACTTCTAAAAATAGAAATAAATTGAACTTTAAATCTTAATAATTTTGATAATAAATGATTCAACAAAATTTATCAATTTTATCTTTTTGATTCGTTATCAAAACCAAAATATCTATTTGAAAATATAACATAAAATATGTAGTTACATACATATTATTTTGTTCTTGTTCTATTCAATTTTTAAACTAATATTTTCAGATATCGATATAGGTAGATAATATTTGAAAGTGCCACGTCTTCCAGAAGCGATTTATGTATAGATTTTCATTAATGTTAAAGCTTTTGATTAGTTTTAATATATTTTTAGCGATCATCCACGTTCAAGTAATTAAAAATTTAAATTTGTCTATAGAACCACTATCTATACCCCCACATCAATTTCGACCTTTATCTGTAGCTCTAACAATATAAATAACGCATGTTACTTATATATACTACTGCATGTTACTGCATAAAAAATGTTATTAATTTTTCATTCTCACATGTAAGAGACCAATCCATTAAATTTTTCAAACTTTCCCACCCTTTATAGCATTCATTAGATCAAAAGTTCAATTTTTTTTTCCTTACAATTATGTTTCGAACGTTTTTAATTTTTTCGAAAACTATAAAAAGTAGTATGTTTCAAGGTAAAACATACCTGAATTAAATACGTTTTATACTTTTAAATAATATATGTACTTAATAGAATTTAATGGGATTTTTTAATTTTTTTGGATTAAATTTATATCTAATTTATAAATAACAAATATTGATGCTATACTTAATTAATTTTTAAAGTTCCTTTAAGATAATTTAAATTTTCAAACTGAAGATATAGGTAATATCTAGATAAAAAAAAATCTTCGTAAGTATAATCTTTTTTTTCACCCTTTCACCCAAAAAAACATCTTTTCTTATATAATTTAAAAAAAAGTTTTTCGAAATACATACATATATGTATTTAATTCTTTTTGTCCCAGGTATATCAGAAAGTTTTATAAATTTTAACTTTTTACCAAAAACTTTTATAATTTTTACCAAAAACTCAATTTATAATTTTTTATGTTTAACTACAAAAAAAAACAAGACATAAAAAATTTTTATACAAAATTTTAACGTGTCATTTGGGGCTTTTATTAATACTCGTAATTATTTTAGGATACAGAAAATGACATCATAATAAACACATTTTTTCTTTTGTTGGAACAAACCAATTCTAAATAAATCCTTATGATTTTTTTTTATAAAATTTTTATACCTTCAAAAAATATATACAGTATTACGAGTATATGTATGTATAACATTTCTTAAAACATCTGTAAATATTTTCATCAACAAAAATTGATCACATCATTTTTTTTTATACCATATTTTAATCACAAAGAATAGTTACAAAAAAAAAAAAAAAATAACGTACCCTTAGAGAGATTTAAATAAAAATGCTAATGATAACTGTTGCCTCCAGCAAAAAAAAACAAATAAATAAGTAAATGAAAAGAAAAAATTGGACTAAATATATGTGAAACATACATTTTTTAACTTATGTCATGGTCCAAAAATGAACATTAAAAACAGAATGATTTAAAGTTTGGGGAAAGAATAAAAAACAAAACGGTCAGATGTTCCCAAATAAAACTGATGACAAATCAATCGGATCATTATTGTTTTCGTTCCTTTTTCAAAATTTAGTGTTGGCGGTTAAAATTTAAAAATTTTACTAAAGAATTATGGCGCAAAATTTTAAACATTTACTTGTAAAGTGACAACATGTTTAATTTCAATTTTGAAGCTAAAGTATAAAATCAAAGTTATACTTATTAAGTATTTTTTAGAAATGTTATCTCGCATAAAGTTGGAATTAACCGTTATGTACTTTAAATATCTTTATGCTTAAATTTCTTCTTAAATGAAAAGTTACTAAAAGTTAACTGTATATTCTAAAAAGTAGGATTATTTTTAAGTAGAATTTAACTTTTAATTTTATTTTCTGTCGTCCTAATAAAATTATGAATTATTTATTTAAATTTGGAATAAAAACATTTGAGGCCCTACTTCACTATAGTCTTTTTCAAAAGTCCTAATGACTTTATTCTAGAAGAAGTAATGAAACTTAAAAATTATATGCATTTTCCTACACTGTATAAATTTTACATGCTATCTCTTTTCATTTTAGCTAGAAAAAAGTCGTTATAACTTTTAAAAAGACGATTGGGCCTTAACAATAATTTAAAATTTTTAGATTGAACAAGTTTAATTATAAATTTTAAATCAAACATGTTTGATCAAACGATTTTTTTTTTTTTTTGTTTTTGAAATTCATTCAAAAATTTTAAATCAAAAATTGACTAAAAAGAAACAAAAAAAATTAAATTCAGAATAAATATTTACATTCAAAGCTAAATAATCAAAATCAGTTTTTCCTCCAGTTTCACAGTTTTACAATAACACAACAAAAAAAAATTTTTCATTACGTGTGTGCTGTGCTGTGCATAAAAACAACAACAAAAACATTGTTTCAAGGTTAGTTTTAGAACTTGCGCAAATAATAAAAACAAAATCATACCAAATACAACAGCTGTCCTCCGTTTGTTATTTTTTATGTATAACTATTATAATGTGTCCTGTTTTTGCCGCAATAATAAAAACATTGCCTGGTACTTTACAATCAGCTGTTTTTAAAATAAAAACAATTGCTAACAAAACAACATGGTAAACATAATTTTTATTTTTAATACTGAAGATTTTGTTCTTAATGGAAATGTATGTTGTACAGTAATCAAATAAAATTAAAAAGTTTGAAGGTTATTTTTCGAAAATTTTAATTTTGGGATTATGTACTTGTTGTACTTGTAATTAGATTAAATTGTTTTTGAAAACAACAACATAAAAATCTTATAAGTATGTATAATTCAAATTAACACATACTAAAATTTAAAAAAGCTGGAATAGTTCGTATAGTGAAAATTAGTTTCTAACAATTAAAAATTTTCAAGGCACTTATTTAACTATAATTACTACCTATCTAAGAATAATTTAATATAATAATCTTCTTAGCTAAAATATGTTAAAAATGTTATCTATTTAATTCTGTAACATTTTCAAGACTGTGTAAATGTAACAATTTCAATAATTTTAAATATCATATTGTTAGAATTGCACAAAAAATGACCGCACATGTTTTTAAAATTAAATAAACTGTCGTGATAATTAATTTAACATAAGCTTTTATCTAAGTATGTACAAAATTATTATCTTTCTATTTTCTAATCGTAGTTCTAGTTTTCTATACAAAAACAAAAAAAGATCAGAAAAATAAAAATAAGGCAGAATGTAAACCAACGGTTTTTAAAAGCGCACATTTCCAAAAGATAATACTGTTTAGAATTGTAACTTGTAATAAAATTTGCAAATCTTATATAAGAAAAAATATGAAAATAGGACTTTTTTGCAAATTGGGGTAAATCTGGAACCGTATATAACTAAAAAAAAACCGTTAATACACGTAGAAATATATTACTGGAGTTTTAATTTGTATGTCTTGCCGAAGAAAAATGTGTATAGGTGCCTAAGTTGCAGGTGTTTAAAAATAGCAAATTTTCTATTTTGAGCTCTGATACTTAGCCAATAAACAGGGGGTGATCCAAAAAAATGTTCTGAGGAAACTTATACTAATTCTAAAAGTTCTTTCTTGCCTCAAAATTTGACGCCCCTATCTAAAAAACGTGCCGGAGTTATGAAGGTAAAAAAATCATGTAAAATTTGGTTTCACATAACGGTAAAACCGTTTCACATAAATCGTAAATTTAAAAAATATATATTAATTTTGATATTGACTTGCAAAGGCGTTTGGCAAATGGCGTTTTCAGATTGAAAAAATTTTTAGCGGAACATGAAATATACGCATTTAAAAATAAGTTTTTTTCAAAGTTTGAGGCGTTGTAGTTCCCTGATGGATGGGGTTACATGAAAAAATTGTTCCACAAAATTAATTTGGTTAAATAGTGTTTTCTCTATCTTACACGGTGTAGAAGTTTTGTAAACGGATGGACGGATGGAAGGACAGAGTGAAAGTAACAAGCACATTTTTTTAAAATTTTTTGGAAATGTTTTTTCTACAATTAAATTTCAAATTATAAGGAACAAAAAATTTTCAACGACACTAAACCAAACATTATAATTAAGTATAAAAATTATGGTATTGTAAAATGCATTAAAATTCAGAACAATAAAAAAATGGCCATAATAAATGAAAATTTAAGCTTAACCGTTATAATTGCAACTCTCACATTCTTTAACCAAACTTAATCTTGTTTATTCTACCTTATACTTTAAATTTAACCTTCAGATTTTATTGCAATCAAAAACATTATAGACATTAAACAAAAACATTACATATGTTCTCCAATTATTTCATCAATTATTCCAAAAGGAATTTAATCTTTTTAAAAGGATTTTGGATTACAGCAATTTTATCATTTAATTTATATATTTTTTTTTTAATTTAATTTAATTTATTTGATTAATTAATTATCTACAATAAGCTTGTATTAAAATTTTCTCTGAATATGAAGGTCCCCTTCAGCTAAACAGCTAGTACTGGGGAGGATGTTGTCATCTTGTTGATATTTTCTGCTTAATGTTGTCAAAAATATGCGTGTTGAGTTGTCGTTTGACGTTGACCAAGATGTAAATCATTTAATAGGAGTGTTGTCGTATTTTGATGGACTACGTGTAGTTATATGAATTCGTTCCAATTATTGCAAATATACTGCTTTGCTTCTTTTTTGAATTTTGTGAGACTCTGTAAGATACGTATTATGGCTATAGGTAGTTTGTTGAAGAGCCGTATCGCAGTCGGGATTAGGCTTGTCAAATGTTTTTGAGTTCTGCTATTTGGTACATTTAAAGTATTAGCTGATCTTGTTGTTCTGTTTGTGAGATAGGTTGGTTTATGATGTTGATAAAAGAGTAAGATTTTTAATTTCAGAACAGATTCTTAAAATTATAATAAAATAATATTTTGATTCCACTAAAAAAAAAAATTCAAATATAATTAAATATATATATATAGAAAATATATTAATTTGTAAGCATCACATAATTAAGTTTCTAAAACACTTAATTTTAATTAAATATAAATTTAAATTTATTTTTAAATCTATATCCGATATCCGAGGTCAAAAACTTGACTTTCCTGACAAAATAACCAATATAATATTTAATTCAATAACATTATGGCCATCACATTTGATTCTAAAAACAAAAAGCAACGTACATATATCAAAAAATCTTTCTTTGTTCTATAAAGATCACGTTTAAAATACAATTAAAGTTAAGACCTTTTTAAATTAATTTAGATTTTTTTTTTGTTTTTTTTTTTTTTAAATCTAATTGAACTTTAATTAAATCGAATTGATAATTAAAAGAGAAAAATGAATTAAAATTTAGTTATACATATACAATATACACATTAAAATTTTCTAAATTAACGAATTAGATCAAACGTGATTTTAAAATTAAACATTTACCATTAATTTTTGGTTGTCTTTTGTAATTCATGATAATTAATGCCAATTCTTTCAAAAATACAGTAAGTACTTACTTAATAACAAGGTCTAATATTTTAATATGTTATATTGTTATGAAATAATAATAATGATTGTTTTATAGGAAAGTTTCCCCATTTTTTTTTTTTTTTAAGAAAAAAAAACCAACAAGTTTATTTTTTTTTTTTATTTAAGTAAAATTAATTAGAAGATACATACATTACTTAATTCCATTGCATTTAACTTTTAGAATTAAGTTATTAAAAAATTCTTGAGAACTTAAATTTAAAATTAAATCTTCTTAAATAAAGTGTTCATTTATTAAATGTTATTAAAATCTCTAAGAAACCCCCAATATTATAACTGAAATAAGAACTTTTGTAATTTTTTATACACTTTGTTTTTAAGTCTCTCCAAATTTGCTTTGTTTATGTTTTTTGAATGGAAACCTTTAAGTTGGATTTTAATTTGGAACCATTAGTTGATTTGGAACAATGAGTTTGATGTTTCTAAAAAGACGTTGCAAATTAATCATTTAAGTATAAAAAGTGTAGATTTGTTTATATTTTGAAATATAGTGAAATGTATCTTCAAAACAACCAGAAGAAAATTAAAATTGATTTCACCAGGAAAAATTCGATTAAATTTACAAAAAAAAAAAGGGTTTTGGATATGTAAACGCAACATCTACCAAAACAGAACTCATACATATACCCATATAATTTGACGTTTTATCATATTACGAAGTGTTACCATCTAAAAAGTGAAAGAACATAAGAATTCGCAGTTTAGTCTAAATCTTTTGTCAAATAATTACTTCTGCTGATTGGTTAAAACTGTCCGTCTTATAAGACGAAAGTGAAAATCAATCTTAAGTTTAAATTCAAATAAGTACTTATTAATATATAATTACTTATAACAAACAGAAGTTATTATTGACTTTTAATTTTCATAAATAACTAAAGAAGTAAATTTTCTGTAACATAATAAATAGACTTAGTAACTGAAAATTCTTTTTTATTTTCAATATTTGTTTAATTAAAGCAAATGATCTCATATTTTATATTATAAATTGGCGAAGACAATTTTTTGACCTTTAAATTATAAATTCATTCAGAATAACAATTTATAATAAAATCTTTAAAACTATCCTTATCATATTATGTTGTTTGTGACAAGTATTAATAATTTTAATTTGTGTAATAATAATGCATCAGTGTTCTTCAACCTGTATTCTATGGTACCCTATTACCCGTTCAATGATTTTAAACATTGATTAATGATTACCTATCATCAATAATTATTTATGAGTGATTTTCAAATGTTGCCAGTTATCAGAATATTATAAAACATATTCTCATGGTGAAAATTATACTTACTGAATTTAAATTTGTTGACATCGCATCACATAAAAACAAGTTAGTACTAAAAAAAGTTAATAACATAAAAACAAGCTATTAAAAAGGTTTATAAGTATAATAGAATAAGTAATACTTACAATAATATACAGCCATTCAGCCAACGGTGTAGTTGTTAAGACACCGGCCTTTCACATGAAAGGTCTCGGGTTCAAACCCCGGCTGGGTCATAATATAGATTAATTATAAAAAATAATATAGATGTTTAAATGCTTGTATAAGATAATAGATGGCGTAAAAGAAACGTCTTAGTCTTGTACAATAGCTACAGCCGAGTAATCAACGGCTTAGTGAAATTAATGATTCACGAAACTGAAGCTTAGTCAAATATGAATAATAAATGACTTAGTGGATGCCCTACAATACTCCCCATTGGAGTGGCAAGGAAAAAAAAAAAAACAATAATATACACATCGATTTCATATATTACAAAAAAAAGTTTTCACATGCAAATATTACGATTTCGAATACTTTAAAATTGTTATTTACATTTAGTGACATTTCTTTTTCTCTAAAATACAAATGAAAATATTTATCACAATTACACAATTCTAAAATTTTGGTTGTAAGTTATAAAAAGTTGACAGCCACTGTGACAACAACTTTTTTATTCTATTCTTTCGTATTATATTATTATTCTTATCAGAATTTAATAAAAAGAATGTAGACTTTAATAAAAATAATGTAGAAGAAAATATTAAAAAACAATGGTTTATTTACATAAACTATAAGCAAAGAATTTAATATATATAAAAATAATTCGATGTAGGTTCATATGGTACGATGTTGGTATAGGTACATTTATTAATTTTTTTTTTTTTATTTTACGTACAAATTTCTTTAATTGACAACAACAACATTACAATTAATAATAAATACACCATAATTAATGATTTTTGCTACCAAATTTCAGACTACAAAAAAAATTTTTAATTGTAGACACAGACGAGTTGACTATTAAATTAGAATGTTTATAAACTCGTTACGTAACATGTATTGATTTTTTTTTTAAATATCAAAATTTTCTTATCTTTAAATAACTTTTGACTACAGTTTTTGGTAATTATTTATTATAAGTATGGTTTTTTTTTTAAACTTGATTTTTAAAATAAAAATTTCAATTATACAATGCAGCAGATTTTACCCTTTTTAATTCATCATATTTCATATACAGGGCGTCCCGCGTTAACTTACACATAGAGTAGGAGGTGATGGGGACAACATCATTATTATGGAGATATGAGGGTTTAAAATTGTTTTAGCGACTTTTCGTTAAAAAATCTATAACTTTTGAACGGCTTGCTATAGAGAGATAAAAAAAATACATTTTGTAGAGTAGGTTGTCAGCCTTAATTTGTTTTGTCAGCCTTAATTGTTTGCTTTATTAATGATCCCCATATACCCAACAGTTACAAAGTTATGAAGATTCAAAATAATTTAAAATGAAAAAATTATGTTTCAAACTCAATTTTCTTTTGTAAGTATTCTCAAAAGTATGTTTCAACACCCTGTATTTGGGGTACTTTTTATGGCATATTTCTAAACACCTTTTCAAGCCCTGTAATTAGTATCTAATAACTTTTTCTCTATCTCTAACCGTTTTTGAGGTATAACTAAAGAATAGAAAAGTGTTTTATTTTATCTTTCTACCGCAAGCCGTTCAAAAGTTCAGATTGTTTTATGAAAAGTCGGTAAAACATCTTTAGCACCTCATATCTTGAAAATGGTCCAGAATAAATCTAGCGAACTTTTTAAAAAATTTGCTAAAAAGTAAGTTGTTCATTAAATATTTTGCTGTAAATTTTAGATATAGGCATTAGTTATACATTTTATTGCCAGTGCCTATAGTATATTTTCTTAGTTTAACATTGAAATTTTATTAGAGATTGCTGTTTGTTTTCATATGGAGAAGAATAATTAACTGTGTTTACAACACTTTATTATTTTTTTTGTTTTAATAATTAAAATTTACTTAAAAAATGAACGTAATTAAGTAGTATTTAATATAGATATGATTATTCTTCACTTTTTGTTCTAACTACTTAAAAATACATTTTGCAACAATTATTCCTTTGTTATAAAACAAATTTCTTTGTTTTTACAGTATTTTTCCATTTAAGAGAATTTTTATCATTTAATTTTGTAATTTTTGATACGTAATAATATGGACAACAACAATTATATTTGAATAATAATTATTTACATAGATGTTTCATGTTTTACATCATAATATTGTTAAAAAAAACAAAAAAAAACCTTAAAAACAAAATTTTTTTTATTATAAAAATTTATTGACAAACAACAAAATTGAGTACACAACAAAAAAAAACTAGATCATATAATTCCACTTGATTGTCACTTTCTTGTCACCTTTTAAACTTTTTTTTTTTTGTAACTATGAATATATATATGTAACATATTTCTTTATATTTTGTTTTTTAAATTTCTATAATGTCGGGGAGGTTTTTATTTTTGTACACCAAAATATTGAAAGAAACGTAAGAATCATGTAACCGTGACCCGACATTAACCTACCTGTCGTATCTTTTATAATTTAATTGAAAAGCATAAAGAAAAAAAAAACACAAAACAATATATATGAGGAATTATTAGATTACCACATTACATAATTTACGTAATGCATATAACATATATATACAATATATATATATATATGCATGTATAAAGAAAAATATCAGAGCATTAGAATTTAAAAAAAAATAACTACTTAATAGGCAAAAGAAAATTCTGTAAATAATTATAATTATAATAACATGTAAAAAATATAAAAGTAAAAAAACATATATAATTTTAAATATACCAAAACAAAAAAATACAGTGGTGTTTTCGGGACCTAAAATATGCTTCTACTCATAATCTAAAAAACCACGGTGAGTTTTATTTCTAATCTACAATTACTAATGTACATAGAGACCTTCTACTTAAACGGATTTAATAGAATTCAAATAAATTCCCAAATTTTTCAATTAGTGCCCTGTCAATCCTAGTTCGCAAATGTCTCATTTACGTAGATAAATACTTAAATTTCACCTCCAAAAAGGTCTGATCTTAATAATTGATCTGAAATAGATATTTATTCACATCTAAATATATAAATATGAAAAAGCATTTTCTAAAAACATTTCACTATTTCTCTAATTGTTACGTTTATGATATCACATAATGTCACAAATCACAAATCACATAATGTCACAAAAGATACAAATTCTATATCAATTTTTCATATTATATGGGAATGTTAAAAGTTTTATTCAATTAATGCAAATGAACATTATTAAAAGCATTGCTTCCTATATTTTTGTGGATTATACGCCTCTAATAATGCATGTCTATACTTAAAAAAATAAAATGCAACATATTAGAACGTACATGGACTTTCAATATTTTTTATTGTATAATATAATATTAATACCCGATTTTTAGTTTCTAAATTATATGAAAAATTGATTTTTGCATGAAAACCATTACATGCTTTTGGTCAGTTTTCTTTTCTTTGCAAATTACGTGCAAATATGGATCACATGCGCACTCAAATACTAATTTATTCATTTATTTTTCTGTTATAAATTTTTCTTTACAACATTGCCATAAAAATTTTTTAATATGCATAATATAGGGTTTTTTTTTTATTTCATGTTTAACTTAACTGTTTTCTTATTTCTATTTATATATACGTTTTTAATTGCATTTTATATTTTTAGCACATTTCCAAAAAAAAATTTGAAAAAATGTGTCTTATTAGTTTCATTCTGTCCGTCTATCCGTCCGTCTGTTTACAAAACTTCTACACCGTTAAAGATAGAAAACAAAATTTTTTAACCATGGGTAGGTCTCATAATAAAATTAATGTTGTAGAACAACTTTTTCATATAGTCCCCTCCATTACAGAGCTACAGCCCCTCAAACTTTGAATGATCCCTATTTTTCAATGCGTATATCTCATATTCTGTTTAACACTTTCAATCTGAAAACGCAATTCGACAGGAACTTTTTTTATTTTTCTAAATCAATATCAAAGTTGTAGAATTCTTTTAAATTTAGTATTTAAATTAACCGTTATGTGAAAACCAAATTTTGCATGATATTTCTTTTTTATAACTCCGGCAGGAGTATGGAAACTTAAGATTTTGAGACAATAAAACTTAAGGAACTTAAGATTTTGAGACAACAAAGAACTTCTAGAATTAGTATCAGTCAGAAAATTTTTTTGTAGCGCCCTCTGTTTAAGAGCATCAGGGCTCAAGAATTGAAAATATGCTATTTTTAGACACCTTTAACTTAGGCACCTGTACAAAATTTTCTTCGAGAAGATATAAAAATTAATCTTTAGTATATATATTTTTACGTGTGCTAACGATTTTTCTTAGTTATGTAGAGTTCCTGACTTAAAGCCGCTCAAAATTTCAAAAAAGTCCTATTTTCATAATTTTTCTTATATGAAATTTTCAAAGTGCAAGTCACAATTCTAAACAGTTTTATTATCTTTTACAAATGTGCGTTTTTAAAAACCGTTGGTTTACATTCTGCCTTGTTTTTTTATAGCTATACCCCGCAAAATGAATGTGAAAACACGCAGATTTCCTAATATTTTTATTTAATCCTAGTTTTCTTAATAATGCACAAGAATTTTAACTTAAAAAGGAAATCATGACATATTTTAATTGATAATAAGCTTATTTTATATTTTGCTTCTTTGTTTACACGGTATATACGATTGTAACTAAAACCTATAGAAACCGTTCTGGCATCTAGAACGCATTATACATTTCCCGTATACTAATAATGATACTATAATTCGGCGCATTTTCGTTTTTTTTGGCATGACATCCCATTTAAGACCAATATTCCTAAATCTGAATAAGATTACTTTATTAAGCTGAAGATTGCTCGGCTTATCTTCAGCTTTTTTCTATTAATTGTATTTTATAGCTGCTTTATCACTTTAATTATGTAAATAAAATTGAAATTTTTATTTACATCCTTTAATTATTTACGAAAACGGGACATGTTTCCCTGTTTGTCAATCAATTAATTTTTGGAATATTGTTGTCCTATTTTAGTAATTCACTTAGTAAACTAATGATATTCTACTATCAAACTATCTACTTATTGTTTAAAGGTATCCGCGAGTAAATATTTTTAAAAACTAAAACCTGTAGTTATCTGTCTTAATAGACTTGGTATTAATTTTGTATAGCAGTTCGTAAAAATTTATTGATGCAATTTTTGAATTGAATTAAAAATTTACCTTTTTTTTTAAACCAAATTCCAAAAATAATTTTTTATTATATTGGTTATATTTTTTATTATAATGTGTTAAAGGAATTTTAATTTAATTGAATAACAATAAAAAGTAATTTTCGTACAATGACTTTTATAATTAGTCATAGTTAAATCAGCTCAACTAACTAATAACGATAATGATAAGAATGTAATTTAATTGAACTCTTTCTGCTACTCGTATAAGTATAATAGAAGATAAGAAACAAAAATTAAAACCAAGTATAATACTTCTTATAAAATTGATTTTAAAATGTTTTTTTGTTTTTTTTTTTCGAAATCAAACAATCAATACTTAATTTTTTGCGTAATAGTAAATAATTGTTTTAAAAATTTTATCTATAATTCTTTTGTTTATAAAATTTAAGGTACTTATGTTCTTTTTAAAAGTGTTTTAAGTGAAACCTAAAAATTGTAACATAAAATAACAAGTACATAACATAATAATTTGCTGCCTTAGAATTTTTCTGAGTAATTTAATAACCCCCCCCCCCCCCCTACTTATTCATAACTATTTAAGTAAAAATTAATATTCTTTTATTTTCTATACTTATTTTGCTTTTAAGACAAAGGTCGTTTAAAAAGAATTGAAGTGGAAAAGAATTATATAAATAAGAAATCAATTAAGATCGAAACGATTGAAAGCTTGAGATAAAAATAACAAAATGTTTTTTAATTGTTGTTGATCGCAATAAAAGGGCAAAAACCATTCTATATAAACGAATAAATAAAGAATATTAAAGATGCCACAAAAAAAAAAAAAAAAACATATTTGATTGATTTTTCTTTTAAGTAATTTAATTGAATTTAATTATTCTATACTCAATTTGTATATACATATATATATATATTTATTTAGGTTAATTTAATTTTTAAAATTTTAACTGTAAAATTAAAAAAAAAAAAAAACAATTTTTAATTATTTCAATTGATTACAAATACGAAAACATTTTTAGATAAAAATTTAAATGCATTTTGAAAATTTATGATCTAGATAGGTACATTTTAAAAATAAACTTTAATTATAAATAAAGGGTTAACTATAAGATACCATTATACGAGTAGATAATAAAAAAAAACTATACTTTTTTGAATCACAATAATAGTTTTTTTTTTAAATATATCTCATTATAAGAAGGTACATTGATGTAAGTTTTGATCTATTAATTATGTATCTATTAATACTTTTATGTAAATCATTACAAATATTTATCGAAGTTTTATTTAAATCACCAAAAATTTATATACTTACTGATATTTGCAAAGAGCAAAAAAAGAAAGTATCAAAGTTTTTAAACCTATAGGCGAACCTATAAGAATTTTAGATTATTAAATCCTTTCTAGATTCATGGCAACCTTATATATAAAATATGCAATTTTGGTCGATCTTTAAATAAAATTATATAACTATACTTAGTCAATATTAAAATATTTAATCTTCTCTTAATAATTTTCAATTCCATCAATTACCTTTTATAAATTCGATTTAAAGGGCTTAATTCAACTAACTTTGAAGACCGTAATAATAACCCGTTGTTTGAAATAGATTTTTTTTTTTACGATTTTTGGGAGTGGAACTGGCACAAACATTAACTTTTATGGAGATCTTGTCTTTATTAGCGAATACGACATTAAGGGGTTAAAATTTGTTTAAAAAAAAACATTCAAAAACTGTAAACATTTCTAAATATATTGGCTTTGCTTTGTTATTTCTAATACAATTAAGATAGTATAATTGGTTACAAAAATGTTCTAATTTAAGATCTCTCATTTGTCCCAAAGAAGCGTATAGCCCTGTAAAAAAAACGTAACCCTGTAAATGTAAAAAAGTAACAATTCTGATAAAAAGCAATTCCTCAATTTAAGAAAGATGGAGACTGGGAAATTTTTTTTAAAAAACATACCATTATAATTTTTTTTATTAAATTCAACACAGAAAAAACAAATGTTTTTCTTACTTTTATGTATCTTGTACCCAAATAAGACAATCTGTTCCTATGATGTACATATCTTTTGAAAACCAAGGGACTTGGATAGCCCTAATAGTTTTATAAATATTTACAGTTTTTTAAACACGCACCTTTTTCAAACGTTAATTTTATCCCTTTAATGTCGAATACACCAATAGAGGCCGCAACAAAAGTTCATAAAATTTGTTGAAGTGTTATTCTCAAAAATATTCTGATATTACAGAACTAAAGTTACTGTGTAAGTAAATCTTTTTACTAAAACAATAAAATTAAATACTTTTCCCCAAAATTAATATTTTACTCAGTAAAAAACTTAGATTTAAAATGTCAGTCAAGTATTTATAAAAATTTATATGCTTTTAATTTATAATATTTCCGTTTTTAATACTGGAGAATTTTTAATAAAAAAAAAAACCAAAAAAATATTTTTTTTAAGTATTTTTAATTAATTATTTAATTTTTTGTTTTCTTTACAGCTGGTGTTGGTTCAGCAGTAACATCACACAAAAAGGTAAGTAAAATAATTTTTACTTTAGTTGAGAGGGGGCGGGATGGATGAGAATACAATTACTTCACTTAAGACTACCTAATAAGTAGTCCTTTATTGAAATTACTATTTTTGTTATAATTTATGAAAAAAAAAAAAAAATTTCCAAAACTCCTAATTAACTTATGTAATTATATACCTTTAATCTACAAATAATTTACATAAAAAATATTAAACTTTTAGATCCCTAACTTTTTTATGTTAGTTAACCAAACTTAATAATATATATATATATAAGATTTTATTTAAATTTAATCATAGTATTTAGTAAAATTTTTTCTTTGTTGAAATAGAAACTAAAGAAAAAATTCACTTAAATCTTTACAAACTTTTTTTTTTTTTTTTTTTTAAATAAAAGTCATGATGATCACGAATTGTCAGTTTTTATGTTTTCACGAAATTTCCATTTATAAAATTATGTACCTATTTTGAGTATAGGACTTTTACAATTGTTACACAATAAACTCTTAAAAGAGTTTAACTACCTAAAAAAAAAAAAAAAACAAATGATAAAAAAAAAATAGAAAATTTGCATAATTCATATAATTTAGATTTTATAAAAATTACAATAAAAAATCTAGTAAAATTTTTCCTTGTACCAAAAAGTACCAATAAAATAACTGTTTAATGTTACAATGTTATTATAGTTATTCCAAGATTGTAACTCTCCCATCATTTTTTTATTATATATTTGTATGCTCCAATATAAAAAAAAAAATAAGTTAATTTTTAAAAAGTAGTTATGTATTTAAAGGAAAAAAAAACAATTCGAATTACAATGTTTTAAAAGGTTTAAACAATAATTAAAAAATAAAAATAATTTCCTGCTGTGCCTGTGCTTATTATAACTACAATGCTCATCTGCTTGGGGTTATTATAAAATATTTAAAATTTAATCTATTCTGTACAAAGAAATATTATTAAAATATTTATTAATGGCGGCGTGTGTTTCTAAAAAATATGAGTTAAGATTCTGAAGTAAAATTATTTCTATTCTTAAAGATATTATCGCCCTCGCAATTTCAAACTTCTAACATTAGGTTTGTAGAAGGTGGGGAGATCAAATTTTCTGAAAAATTACACAAAATTATAATACTTTTTTTTTTGGTTTAAAAATTTTATAAAATTTCTTGCTTCAAATTTTAAGATTGAAATAATATCCAATAGAACATGAGTTATAATCAATTGAATATAGGGCATTATTCATTTTTGAGGTTTTAGCTTTTTATCGGATGACTAGTACTATCTTATTTTTGGGGTTGTAGCTCTGTATAGGATGGGATGTGGATGATAACCTTCACGATGCTGCGTGAAGGCCTCAATTAGCACTAGATTGAATGGGATGGGTAACATTATTCTATTTTTTGGGGTTGTAGCTGAGTAGGTAGGATTATCCTATTATTGAAATTGTATATATAGCTATGATAAAAAATATTTTTTTCTGAAATCTATTTACGTCTAAAATTTCCTTTCTTTAATCGAAACCGTGTAGAAATTTTATAAACAGACTACGTAAGAACAGAATGAAATTAATTAAATATTTGTTTTAAAAATTTTAACAAAATTCTAATATTATATTCTATAATCAATCAAAACAGTCAGAATGAGGATGAACAAGAATGGGGCTGTAATAGTTAGAAATTTCTTTATTTTTTATTCTCAATTATTTCGCTCATAGTTTGTCGGCTATTATTTTTTAATTGTATAACTTTAAATTAATTTTTTTGCTTTTTTACTTTTTTTCTTACTATTTGAAGAATCTCCAAGTTTCCATGTTGGTACTTCATGTGCTACAATTTATTTTGTTATTGTTTTCCATCAAGTACTTTTCGGTTCTCCTATTCTTTTAAGTTAAAAATTTTAATCTAATTTTTATTTTGTTATTGAAAAAATTCTAGTTAGTCCATTCTTATTGTAAGTCCAATCTAACTGTACTTTCTTTTTCCTATTTACTTTATCTACAAATACAATTCTTTTTAAAATTCGAAGCCTCTGTATTTTACAAAATCAAAATATAAAATCCATTCTGATTATGCAAAAAAAAAATATTTATAATACAAGTACATGCCTTAATTTATATCTGAATAAAATAATATAAATAAAACGAATTCAATAAAAAAAAAACCTCAAATTGTTTTATGTACACATTAAAATGAAAGTTCACTTTTAAGGGGTGAATAGTAAAAGTAAAACAAAAAAAAAACAAAACCAAAAAAAAAAAACAAATTGTTATGGTTCAGTGTTTATTGGTAATGGTTTGCGGTCATTTTAATAAATAAAATTGCATTTTAGATTGATTTAAATTAAAATTTCGCTGAACTGATCATCACTGATCACATATGTATTTGTAGTATATGTATATGTATATATATATATTATGTAAATATATCTTCATGTAATTAATTTAATTGGCTGACTTTTAAAATAAAAATAATATTAGATGGATTAAATTTTATTGACTTTATTGTGTCATTGGATTTTATAAGAATTTATTATATACTTGTATATATTAAGATCGACATAGACAATTTGTAATACTTTAATTTCTTAGGAATTTTTTTTTTTAATTGAAAAAAAATTAACTTTTAATAGTTATTTAATTATTTTGGTATTTTTTTTTTTAAAATTAGTAAAATTAGGAATTAAAAAAAATATATATATAAACAAAACATAAAATTTTTAAGACTTAATTTTTATAGCCTAAAGTTTTATTAACTAGAAATTTAAATTATATGAACGACGATAATACCTATAAATATTTAATTTCAAAAATTTTAAATAGTAATTGTATTTATAGATTAATGAAAATTATAAGTTGAAAATGTTAAATATCTTGTTAATTTTCTTATTATTTCTGCGATCAGTTATATCATCTGGAATCAGGAATAATTTTGGGAACTCCATTCTTTAAAAAACTAAATATATTTCTTAGCTATGAAGTGAAATTGCGTGACAACCAGCGATATTAACCCAACGATGTGTCATGAAGCCCTTAGGTATTATGGGTATTATGGCTCACCAACGGACTAATGCCGAAATATTGTTAAGGGACGTCCAGCAGAGTATGTTCAGAGCGGTGGGACACAATACCCCAAACAAAATTTCGACATTATGGTTCACTTAATATTGTTGAGGAATATATTCCACATGCTACGACATACAACGCCACAAAAAACTTTCAGGTCTTATGATCCACTAAACATAGATTTTTTTTTTTTTATTTAATGTCAGTAAATTTATATTAACTTATGAATATTTGGTATTCTGAATTAGGACTATAAAACGAACTATAAAATCCCTTCTAATTCAGAATATCGCATATACATATATATATGTACATATTGTGTAAAAAAGGTATAACCCTGAATTTGTAACATAGTCTAAAATTACTTGTAATTCAGAATCTTTAATATACATACATAATATAAATATTCTAGAAAAAGAGAATACCCTGATTTTGAATGCAATTCTAAAATCCTTTCTAATTCAGAATCATACATATATAAATACATACATATATTATTATATACATAACTTCCGTCAAAAAATCAATAAATAACCCTGATTTTGAAACCAATTCTAAAATCTCTCCCAATTATTTTTCTTACATAAATATTTTACCTAAAGCTTTTAAAATAGTCTAGGCTTCCTATAAAGGATTTTTACTATTTTATACTATATTTAAATTTTCTTTATTTAGAAATTTTTTCAGGTATGGTTTATATACTATCCTAAATTATTGCATTTTGTCCCTTTTTGATGGGTCAAAACATAAAAAAAAAACATAAAATATTATGGTCTTATGGTCCCACCAATTTACGAGTTAAGGATATTCTAACTCACAGCTAATGAGGCATTATTTCCAAACTAAATTTGGACATAATATCTCACCGCTGATGAGTCATAATACCTAGACGAGGTATAACGATCCGGGGCATCATGACACGTCCATTTACAGCCCATTAACCGATAATCAAACTCATTGCACTTTGTATTTATTTGTAATTTCTTGTTATTTCTAAACTCCTACTTTTATGTTTTATGTTTCAAAATTTGTGTGCTCATAAAATTTGTTACAAAAAAATCTACATTAAATCTTCAGATATTGCGACAATCTTAATATTAAGTCATTCCTTTGTCAATAAAGTATCCTTAAGATGGTAATTAATCTTATAGATAAAAGTTATCAATGAAATACTTATACCATTCATATTTTTTGTATGAGCAATTCTTCTATATGCATTGTTATTCGCAGAAGCACTCCCATATACGCGTTATGAGTTATCAAAAACACTTTATTCTTTTTTTTTTAAAGTACCTAATTTTTAAAAAACAATATTTAAAATTATATTTAAAAATGAAACTTACGAAATCAATACTTAAAAATATATTATTTAATTTTTTCTTTAAATGTTTGAAATAATTAAAAATAAGTTGAATTATTTACAGGGAAAAAAACTCAAATCTAATTGAATTTTATTTATTATGTGATAAGAAAAATGCTGATAAGAAAATTAGCAACGCTGATAGTAAAAGCTTCAATTTGTTATGTGTACTTTTTCTATTACGCGATAAATTTTGTTTTTTTTTTTTTTAAATTAGTTTGAATTTAAAATAATTTATATTGCAATATTTTTGTATTTTAATATTTAAAATATTTAAAATGGTAGAAGTATTTATTTAATTTGTTTACAGTTTTAGTCGAACTAAACAATTTTATAAAATGTTTGTTTTAGCGGTAAAAATTGTTACAAAATAAATTTAAAGGCTTTAAATATAGTTTTACTGATAAATAATATTCTACAGTCTGTTAAAAAAAAAATAAAAACAAAATTAAAATGAGTAAAAGTCTATTTAATGAGGTCCAATTTTTTTTTTTTTTTAAGCAATTTAATATTTTGACATTAAATAACTGGTTCCATTGGAAGTAGTCGTTACTTAACAGGGCTATTTTAAATAGTCAATCGGTGACTAATTAGGTGTGTGTAGGTGGTGACAGATCTAATTGTGGTATTCAGAAAATCATAATTGGCCATCAGAATCTGGTTATTATAATGTCTTTACGTTTGTTTAAAAAAAACCAACTTTATTAACCAATTTTTCAAACATAATTTAAACAGCTCTTAAAAAATTGTTAGAAAATAAATATTTATTGTAAAGATAAAATGTGCATACTGTATAATATGTGCATTACATATATATTTCTCATTAGTTTAAGTTTAAAAGAAGCTCATTATTAATTTAAAAATAAATATTATCATAAGGATCGTTTTTAGACGAATTTTGAAATTTCAGGTCAATTTTAAAGCACTATTTGAATTTTTTTTATACAATTTTTTATTACCATTCTAATCTTAAAAAAAAAAAAAAAAAATTCATTCTAATTCCATTCTTAACGCTTTTATACCGTTAACAATTTTTTTAAAAACTGTAACACAATTTTGCTTTTAACATTTTTAAGATACACAATTATTTTTTTTTCTTTTTTCGATGCAGGAACATTGTTTAAATTGAATGCATCTTGTTCAGCATTTAATTAAGCGAGAAAATCATTAGTAATAAAATTTATTTTTATAGGTTTATCTAATAGCCAATCAACGTTATATTATTTATGATATTAGTTCCCTTAATTAGTTTTATTTCTTAAAAATAAAACTATCAAAAAAACAAAACAGTGTAAACCAGAATCATAAACCAATATTTTTTTTTACAAAACATTGAGGAAAACTTAACCAGATATAAAATTTACGAGTTCAAATTTTCTTTTAGGTTTGTTTTTTTTTTTTTTGGTTTCTTTTTTTTGGAGTCATTTAATTTGAAAAAGATTTGAAATTAAAATTTTTTGAATTTTGACTATATAGTTATGTATTCATTTGTTTACTATAATTTGATAACACACTGTAAAGCTGATTGACTTTTCTTTTTCACTTTAAACAGAACTTTAAACGCTTTTAAAAAAAATCTTTTATTGGAAATTTTATCATTGTTTAAAAATCTTGAATTTTGATTTTAACTACATACTACCAAATGCATTAAGATACAATAGATTGAATAAAAATTTTAATGATAAGAAATTATAAACTGTTATACATTTTAAGTGTTTTGTACACTTAGGTTTTACATTTTACGGTTTTTTATAATCAAGTGAATTTTTAAATCAAGCTCAAGATTTTTTATTTTTTATTTTAAACAGGTAAAGGCTAACTAAAAAAATAAACCAATTTTAAGAATTGAAAATTGAAAAAATTTGTATTTCAAGGGGTTAAAATCTAATGAATAAGTTTTCTATTAAGAAAATATGTTGTTTGATCTTCGTTTGGTTAATTCTTTGCTTTATAAATATTTGACAAATTTCTGTACTTTCTTTAAAATAGTGAATAATAATTAATAGATCTCCGGTAGTTTTTGTGTTTATCTTCAGATGTAAATTTCCTATTGAAATAATACAGATTTGTCCATCATATTTTGCGCTTCAGAATTGCGTATAGAACATAGATTTGGAGGTCAAATTTCAACGTGGTTATCGCATTAAAAAATAACCAAAGTTTAATAAACAAATAAATAATATGAATATATAATACATTAATAATGGATAAATATAAGGAAGATTATCGAAATTTCGCTAATTAAAATGCTTTTATAAATCTTGTTATTTAAAATCTCGCGAATCTCACGTCTCAACATCTCAGGTCTCAAAATTTGGCGTTTTCGCGATATTTTCAAAAAATTTATTTACTTAAATTATCTGTTTATTAAAATTGCGCGAGATTTTGAAACATAAGATTTCCTATAGCTAACCCTAAATATAACATAATAAATAACAATTTTTAATTTATGTTTATAACTCACATATTACATAAAAACTAAACATAAATAAAAAATATAATTTTAGTCATCTTGAAAAATACCAATGACATTAATTTGCGAATTTTTTTGGTAGTATTGGTAGTATGTACTTTTTGATTTGTAGATTTGGAAAATAGAAATAAAGAAAATTGAGAAATATGGAAATAATAACAAAAAAATAGTCTTTTCGAATTACATAAAGTATTAAAATGAACGAGCTATAGAATAATTAAATTATTCTAAACTTATATAATATATACATAATATGTACATTCTACATATATAGTAATATTTATATGTTGTAAAATTTTTATATACGGGAACTTTTATAAAACGGGACTGTATACGGAATGAATACGGGACTTTTATAAAACCTGTGTTGAAAAGCCCAAAAAAAATCTTTTAAATAAATATAAAAATAATATGTATATATATTTTATTAATTATAATTTTTTCTTAAAAGAAAGAATCCTAAACTATAACAATTTTCTTTTAAAAAGCTTAATTTAGGTTTTACCAAATCTAGGAGTTATCCAATTTAGTGACTCGTATATTAATATTAAAGAAAATATGAAAATCCAATAAAAGCAGAAAAAAAATTTATAAAGGAATCTATAGTTTTTTTTAATTAAAATAATAACTAAAATTTTATAGCTATACTCCTCGTACATACTTATATTATCTATATGCAAAAAATAAATAAGAAAATATTATAATTAATTCAGATGAAAATTTAAAATTATCAACAAAAAAAAAAGTTAATTGAAATTGAATTTTATTTTTGTAATCACAAAAAAAAAAAAAAAAGAGAAAAAACATTTACTAAAAAAGCAATATAAAATATTATCACATAATAATTAAAATAATGATTAAAATAAAAGATTAAAATTAAAAAGACAAATTAAGGTGCTTATAAAAGCGCTTTCAATTTTAATTGTATCCGCAATATTAAAATTTATCAATTCAACTTGAATAATATAAATTTTGTTTTCAATACTATAACTATCGCTTAGCGCGCGCGTCTATGTAATATGACTTAGAAATGCCTAATTTAACAAAAATAAATAAACTTTCCTATATTATATTAATATGTCCCAGAGAGAAATAGGAATAAAAATAACAGATAACGTTTTGCATATTATGCTCTCTCTCTATATATACGCCAAATATTATACAAAAACAAAAAAACAAAAATTTATTAGATTTTATATATAAATACTAAATAAGTAGGTATATAATAAATAATATGCATGTATAAATTTTATATATTAGCCTAGTACCGTATAGTATCATTGTAAACTAACCAGTTTATCTGTAAACAAGTTAGTTTAATACTTGCTTATGGCGGCGTTACATTAATTCAAAAGTACTGAAATTAATTTAAATTTCTTGTGTTTTTTATTTTTGGTTTTTTTTTTTTCTTTTTCTCTTTTTTTTTTTTTTGTTTCGCAGTAAATAAATTAACAAAATTGCAAAAATCTTAACAGTAATCCGATGATACAGTGATGATATGACATAAAAAAAAAAAGAAGAAAGTGTACCTATCATCTGGTATCATCAGGTTAAATTATGTGTGCATATATACATTAATATACATATTATAAATTATAATATACATATTATATGTATGTATATATATATAAGTTAAAATATATAAAGTTCTTTCACCAATTACGGAGTATATGCGAATATATATGATTTGTCATGTGCTGTTTTTTTTTTTTCTTTTTTTTTTTATAATTGGCACATCATTCAACATAGAGGGATTTTAATCATTCGTTGTTATATGTTGGTTAATTCTTAAAAATAAGGAAAGTTGTTGAATGAACAATCAAACATATAGGTATACATTTTTTTTTTGTTTTTGTTTTTTGATTCTCTTTTTAATCTGCTTTCACCTAGTATATCTAACTCTTTCTTTCACAAATTCAATTCCTTTCTTTAAAAATAAAAATTATGATGGTGCATTAAAGTACATTGTTGTTTGTTGTAACTTACAACAAGTGCATTACAAAAATTTGCAGTAATAACCTGTTAAAAATTTCTGTATACTTTAGTACGAAAATATAATATACAGTAAGGTGCGAAATTATAGGCAATAAGAAATAATGATAACTTTTAATTTTTCTTTTTAAAAAAAAAAATTTATTATAAAAAATAAAATAATTGAAATTGTTTTTTTTTTTTTTTTTTTTTTCAAACTTTAAAGTATTTTCGCTAAAATTCAAATAAAACCATTAAAATTTTACAATGCACAATGAAAGATAACTGTGAATGGCTTAAAAAAAAAAAAAAATCTTTATAATACAAAATTGCAAGAAAGAAACAAAAATCAAAAATAATAATAAAGTTGCTTAAACTAAGGTAAAAAAAATGTTTAGAAGTCATCGGTTATAATAAGGTGATCTTTTGATTAGATGAATTTATTTATTTATGAATCAATGTTGCGAATTTTATTAAAAGGAAAATATGTTGTTTTTTTTTGAGGTTTAGGTTGCAATCAGCAAAAGATACTATAAAACGAGGAAGAATACAGTTGCCTTTGTCAACTCTTAGATACCCGTACGAACCGTTAGTATCTTCACAGCTAACACAGCTAACAGCTAACTCTGCTTACAATATTATTTTTTTAATATGTGCCTATTTTAAAATAATTTGGGTGAATTTTTTAGAATTTTTTTCTGATCTGATCCATACCTTTGAAGGTATATCTAGCTCGCTTATTTCGAGGTGTTACAAACGGAGGAGTAATTTTATTATAGCCGATCCTATCGTACGGGTATAAAAAGAATGGAATGAACACAAATTATCTATAAGTGTATGGAAGTTTAACCAACTAAACAACATCTCCTTTTTTTTTGACCAAACAATAGATTTAGTTTTGAATTTCAAGAAATAATTGAAATAAAAAATACTAATGCAGTAGTTATAGTTAAAACTATAGAATTATACCACTTTTTAATTGGGAAAAGCTGTATGTTAAAATATAATACTTCAGCTTAAATTTTTAAAAAATAATTACATTAGTTTCCTACAAATTATATCGGTGCTGTGTAAATTTCTAAAGTAATTCTTATATTTATTTCTAAAAATAATGATCGATCAATCTTTATTCAAATGTCAAACTGTCAAAATATTCAAAACAAAGCATTGAAATGAAAATTCGTCAAATCAATGATTTGCTTCATTTCCTTACCTAAACTACATTTTGTACTTAATTAAGTTCTATAAAAGCAAATTACAAAGGAAGTAAAAAAGAGTAAAGTAAATATTGACTCCTCCCTTATATTTAATGCTCTAAAAATTTGATGTACATATCTAAATATAGGGGCCACATTTACGCTGTAAACACCGAGAAAGTGTTGGTTTCGAATCTCACACACATCGTAAGAATTATCCCCTCTTATGATATTTACAACCACCCTGAAAAAGCTGTGTAATTTCCTGTCCACATTTATGTGGCAGAGAAATGCATTTAAAAAAAAAAATCTAAATTTAGACTTTTTATGATATAAAATATACAAAGGGCTCAAAATTCAATAAAACTATATTATATTATACTTTTACCTTCTCATTTATTATAAACACATAAGAAGAATAACATTATTGTTAAGGAACTTTGGACACAAAAGAGAAATCAACATTGTTTAATAATTCTTATTTTTCCGAAACCTTTACTGCACCCGAAACCTTTACTTTAAACCTGGTTTACTGCATATAATAGAAATTGACTATTTTAAGACATCCTAATTTTTTATTGATTATTTGAGGAATTTTAAATAATATTATTAATAAAATGTTCCTTCAATAGCAAAACATAAAATTAAAATAAGTGTTGGGTATATGTTCCTTTGAAATTTTAATATCTATTAGTTAATACTATTTAATGATTGATTGGAATCTAAATATGTATCTACGTAAACTTTTTTTCAATGAAAATATTGTATAATTGTTTTTTTTTTTTGACATAATATGTTTTGAGAGGATTATTTGAAAAACTTTTAATATACGCAATTTCTTTTACATATTTATACCTATAAAAGAAATACGTGTGCAGAGATAAAAAAAACTGCAGTACTACTTCTAATGTCAAAACAGCTAGCAAAAAAAAATAATAACCGAAACATAATCTTTTAGTTTTTTGAATCTTTAGAATAGAATCTTTAGATTTTTGAAGAAAATAATTTTAGATTTAAAACAGGTTATGATGTGATGAGTTACAAATATAAGGTGGAAGCTTTTTAAGAATCTTCCATTTCTAAATTTACTAAATAGCTATGAAACTTTTTATACAAAAAAAAATCTTTTCTGAAAAAAGGTCTTAACCCCCTTATAAACATTAGAAGAGGGCGGTGGATATGTGACCATTGACCAATATATAGATCAAACAAAACCACATTAAAAATAATTTTATAAATCACAAATAATTCAAAAGTAATAAAAAAAAATGAACATTTCAAGTAGATTATAAACAGCAGTCTGTTTCTTTTAAATAATAATAATGATCATAAATTTAATTTTTTTTTTTTATTTAAAAAAATTTATTACTGTCAGTGATTATAATTTATCATAATAATATAAAAATTTATTTAAATATTTAACAGTATTTTTAATATTTTATTATTTAAATTTTTCTAGGTTAGCTTTTTAAATATTACTTAGCTTAGTTTTATAAATTATTACTTATTTTATTCTAATATTATTTTTATTATATTTTTCAATTTAAATTTTAAGCCACTTGGTACCCGGAAATCTTTTACTTAAATTTTTTTTTTTTTTATTTTAAATTTTATTAATAAAAAAGTAAATCTTACAAAAAAAAAAAAAAAATTGCTATAATTATTATTTATTATTAATAATTTGATATATGGCTGTAAAATTGTTTTTTTTTTTTTTTTTTTTTTTTTTTTTTTTTATTTATTATTATTATAACTAAGAAGATTTATTGAAAATACATTACTCAAAGATTAATGAAAATTATTTTTACTTAAAAATGATTTGCAAGAAAAATAAAACATCTACAAATATATGTTGGATTTTTTACAAGGTCTTTAACAAGTCATGTATGTTGTATAAGTATATACAGAAGTATGTGTTGTATCTATACATTAAATAAACAAGAATAGGTTCATGGTTTTCAAAATTATTTTTTAATGAATGAATATTTAATTTTGTTTTCGTTTATAAACAATATTCATATACATAAGTCTAATAACTAGTTTAATAATAAGTACTAGTTTAATATAAGTACAAAAAAAAATAAACACATACCACTACATGCATATTATTAAGCGTAAAATATATTTTGATATAATTTTTTTTGTGGTTTTTTTTTTTTGCGTAATTTAATAAATTTTTAAGTTTAAGCAGCTGACGCATTTTTTCCTTATAAAAAAAATGTATACAAAAATTTTCTGTGAGTTTTAAAATTAAATAAAAAATGTTTGTTCAATAGATAACAATTTTGTAATATAAAAGGATATAAATTAATTTTTTTTTTTTTTTATAGGTATATTAAGTATTTAAATATAGTAAAACTTGAAAATAACTTTCTAATTATAATGAAATTGTTCTTTAGTAACAGTTTTTTCAGAGAATGTATATTTTTTAGTCAAAAATTTGAATGTATTTTACGACTTTTGAACAAGTAAATTAGTAATCGCTGGTTTAAATAAATGATCATAAATTTGTTGGTAGGTTAAAATTATATATTGACAGATTTAAATCGCTCAAACGAACCACTATAACTTTATAGTATTTAGTGAATCTTTATATGAATAACGTTTTTTATTTTTATTTTAGAATAACTGAATTTATATCAAAATCGTAAGACGATTTTACATTAATAAAACATTATTAAAAAGCAAGACAAAAATGCAAGCTAAAGATTTTTAAAAGTGCGCATTTTTCAAAAGACAATAAAAACAGTTTAGAATGGAAATTGCATGAAAATTTCAAGTTTCTTAAAATTTTATATAAGTACATATATAAAAAAAAAATAAAATAAATATATATAAAAATTGATTTTAATTAACTTTTTCAGTTTTGAGGAAGTACACGATAAGTAAGAAAAAGTAAATGTAAAAATACAATGTTGAAGTTTTAAAATTTACGTTTCATTTTACAAAAAAAATGGTACATGCAGGGTGACTAAGTTAACAATGTTTAAAGATAGTAAACTTTAAATTGTTTATCCCGAATAGTTCTTAGAGAGAGGATAGTAACTTATGCTAAATTCAATCTTTTAACATCTTTTTTCTGCAGGATTTTTAAGATTCTATTTCTTTATGATTCTATATTAAAACGTTCCGAAGATATAAAGGAAGCAAAATCCTGCAAAATTTCTTTTCACATAACTGTAAATTTATAAATAATAACATATTGTAAAATTTTTATATTGATTTATAAAGCTTTTTTAAACTCTGAAGTAGTTCCGTAATGGGTGGCAGGAGCATACATAAAAAAATTCTTCTACAATATTACGAGACCTAGTCATGGTTAAAATTCCATTACTCTACCTTTGACGGTGCAGATATTTTATGCACAAACAGACGGACGGACAGACAAAACTAATAAGCATATTTTTCAAATTTTATGTTCGAAAATATGCTAAAAAATCAATATATAACACATTGATTATGTGAAAATTTAATTAAAAATAAAACTAGGCTTTTTAAAATTTAAATTAATTGAATTCAATATTTTGAGAATACATAGGGTATATATTTTGAGAGGAAATTTTCGAACCTCTAAATTCCGGCTTACGTTATTATTGTGAAATTGAAGAAAACAAACCTTAAACTTAATCAAAATTAATATTATTTTCCTATAAAACCTTTAAAATAATTTGTATATTAATTCCAAAATAAAACGAAATGTAGAACAATTTATTAGTTACTGCAAGAACTGCAACTACAAATACCTTTCAAATTAAAAAAAAATCAAATTTTAAGCATTTTTATTACAATTTTTTTTTTGTATTATTATTTTAATTGCTAACTATTTACACAATACCTTTCATATTTAATCCAAAGTTAATTTATAATGCTCCAAATTTTTTTAATATATATATATTATATTATTATAATAATTTTTTTTTTTTATTTTTAGGTTATTTTTAAATTTGTTTTCTTTCATTTTAAAATTAAATATCAGGTATTCGTGACTATAATTTAAAAAATAAAAAAACTAAAAAATTTTATACAAAGATGATTGAACTAGGTTTTAAAAAAAAAAAAAAGCAAATGAATAAAGCAATATAGCTGTGCTCATCCAAAACCTAGGCATCCATCTATTTAGTCAAGACAATAAAAGTTAAATTTTTATGATAAATTAAAGAAATTTTTCTCATAACTTTTTTTTATTTTTTAAATTAAAAAAAAAAAAAAAACTCTTCATACAGTTCTTATGGGAAAAAAAAAAAATTGTTTTGACAATCTAAAGTAATCGTGTTTCAAAAGTTCACAATATTATTTGCAGAATTGAAGCGCGATTTTATTTAAAAAAGAAGAAGACTAGATTATCATAATAATTGTAGATTCATTTTACAATTTTTCCGTTATTCTGTTGTTACAATTTAAAAGTTTTATTTTTTGTTTTTTTTTTCTTTTTATCTTCTTCAGGTTAATTTACACAATAGAGTATTATTTTTTTTTTTTTTTTGTTATATTATAAATTAATATCTTTATCTTAAAATTTCCTAATTAAAAATGCTTTTGAAATACTTTTTTAAAAGTTATTTTCTTGTTTTTATTTAAAAATGACAGATAGAAGTTTCTTTAATATTAATAAAAAAAAAAAAGAAAAACAAAATGGAGTTTGATATACAAAATATTTTGTGAATGAAATTTAACTATGTACGAAAATTGAATTAATTTTTGAAAATTTAATAAGATTATGAAAATTTATTTATCCGGGGAAAAAAAAACGCTACAACGACTACACATTTGTTTTAATCAAAATACCAATCAAAATAATAAATTGTAATATTAATTGGTCTAATGGAATTTTAAAATTTACGGGTCTTATATTAAATATTTTATGGATTTTATAAAACAGCTTCTCGACATTATATTTGGCTTAATGTTCTTTATAAAATCTACCATACTTTCTTTCTGTATTCTGTATATTAAATTTTTATCTCTAAATGAAAATTATATGTTTTGTTTTGAACAAAAGTAAGTAGTTTAAATATACATAAATATTCTGCATAATTATATCTTTATATATGGGAAACCTACATATATTTACCTCTATATAGCTACCTTTAATTAATGCTTCAAAATTTACAATAAAAGAACCAAAATATGGTTATTTAAATGTTTGTTTAAGTAAAACTAGGAAAAACGTATTATATTAAAAGAAACGAAAAGTAAACGGCTTCCAAATATTAAAGACGAATATAACAATAATAGAAGAAATGGCATAAATCATAAGTAATTAATCGAAGAGAGTATATGTATATCTACATATGTGTAAGATATCAATTTTCGAGGGATTTTAAAGTTGAATTTAAGATCAGACTTTCAATCATTTGTTTAGCAAGGAGTTTTGAAGGCGGCAACCCACCCAATACTATAAAGACTTTGATATTACAATATGTATGAAAAAAAAAAAAATTAGGAGGGATTTTAGAGTTTGAATATTTGACCTCTGATATCCACATTTTTTTTTTTTTTGAAAAATATACTAAAATAAAAATAGAAAAAATCAAAAAAAAACTAGATTTATTAATAAAACGTAATTTTTGAAGGGAGCAATTCGTATCCAATCTACCATAATTACTACCATCATGAAACAAATATAGTAAAAAATTACTAATATCTAAAATTGTATTAGGAAAAATAATAAAAAGAAATTTTTGATAAATAACACATGTACTTATATAAAAACAAAAATTTTCGACAACTTTAAAATAAAATACTAATTTTAGACTTTAATCTTAACAATATAATATGAAATTTTCTACTTTTATACGTAACCCCAATTATCTCTTGTACTTCACAGTTCACAGTATTACTGCAGTGATACATAATATTACATATATATGTATATACATAAGTATCCGTTAAGAATAAACTTGTCAAATCTCAATGTTCTAAAATAACATCTGTCAAAACTTGTGTTTTTATCACAATAATTTATTTTACATTGTTCTATAAGATAGATTGTTCTTAAGATATATGTATATATATTACTTCTAAAATACTCGAAACACTCAGGAATAAGAGTTAAATAATTCACAATAGAAAGAAATTCTCATTATTTTGTTATTTATAAAATTTTTTACTTAATAACAAAAATTTTTACTTAATTCACCATAAAACAAGGAAAGAAAATTCATTTTTGTTTTTTTTCTGTTTTTTTTTTTTTTTTTTGTATGTTTTAATTTTAAATACAATTAACTTGTAACTCGTATTGTTTAAAGATTCACGTTTTTTTTTTATGTTTTTCCATTTTTTGTAAATATGATACCAAAAAATTAGATTAAACTAATATTGTAAAAGTATATATACGGTAATTAAGTTAGTTTAACATTTTTCTAACTTATGTATAGGTAAATCTGAAAATTTATACAGTGAAAAGAGTTTTTCATTGTAATTTTATTGTATAATTTTTTTTTTTCTGGTTATTACTTTGGATAGAAGCAAATTAAAGCACTATTAAGGTACAATCATTTAGAAAACTTTCAGATTTCCATTTTTTGATTATTTTTAAAATTTTTTTTTTTTTTTTTTTAAATATTAGTTCTTTTTTTCTTTTATTAGGTTTTATATTAGATTTTCCCTAATTTGTATTTATTTAACTATATAATATGTACATAAGCATTTAAATACATTTTAAATTTAGTTTTTGCGCATTTTTAAAATTCAGCGCAGAAAAAAAAATAAAAAATAAGAGTGAAATAAATGACTTGAACTACTTTTTTGCTTGTTACTTTTTTTTTTACATTTTTTCTTACTTTATATTTTCGTCTTTGCTTACACTTAAATTAGAAATTTTTTTTTTTTTTTTTAATATTGAAATTTTTCTAAAGTTTTTAGGTTAAAATTGTTAAAGCGTTCAAAATTAGAAAAGTATCAATCATAATTAAGAAATTTAATTGAAACATTTGTTTTTTTTTTTGTTTTATTTTCTAAATTTAATAAGTGAAATTGTTTTAACTTTAATTTTATTTAATTTTTTTATTTTTTTTTTTTGTAAACTCTGGATAAACTATATAATATGAGGGTCCATTACCAAAAGGTGGAGTCTTCGATATAAAATAAAAACTAAATAATAAAATTATTTAAGAAATTTAAGGCTGGATTTTTTTTTTTTATTGTGCAATTATTAAAGTATGCATATAACAACCCCAAAAAGATAGTACTTTTTTTTTTTTAATTTTTTTAAGTGAAATTTTTAAACTTTTCAAAATTATTATAAATATTATGTATATATCTAACATAGTAGAGAGGGTATACCTTAAGGAAGCATATATGTACATATATGTATACATATATGTATAAAATTTTTAAAATAACGTATAAATTGGAAGTGATTCTTCTTACAACAACTATATAAAAGGGAATAAATTGGACAAATTTTTATATAGGCATTCTAAAGATATTCAGATATATATTAAAAATCAATTTGAAAACAAAGCGGAAATACTGTTTTAATCAACAGAAAAAGCATCCTTTCTGGATGGAAAGTTGGAAATATTATTTTTTATAGTTTACTTTAGTTTAGTTAAATTTTCGAATATAAATAACTTATATTAAAATTTAAATAAGTAAATATATAAGAAAGACATAACATATCACTTACAACAATTTTCATTCATCATCATATACAAAAAAGGAATAAAAAGTTCAATATTAAAACAAAACCTAAGTGTTGACATCAGAAATGCTAATTTGTTAATACCTTTATATTGAACACTCTAGGCATTTTGTTTTTTTTTTTTTTTTTTTTTTACTTTTTTACATTGCAACAGGGAAAATTTACATACATACATGTATATGTACTTGATAAATTTAAAAACTTTAATTTATACAATTGATATTTTGCCTGTAGGATTTAATGGCACGTGATACAAGGTTATACACAAAAAATCTATAGATATAATAATAAAACTTAAGATTATAGACAACAAAATATTACTGACCGCAATTTTTTTTATTGCAACAAAAAGCTAAAAGGAATAATTGAGTTGTTGTCAATTCCATAATTTGATAATAAACGATAAGAAACCAAATTATTTTTTTTGTGTTTCTTTATACGTGCCTACACATAAAAAGAAAAGTTGAATTCATAAATTTTTTAATATTTTTTTTTCTTTTTTTTTTTTTTAAATATAATAGTATGTAGTAAAATGGAAGGTCATAAATTTTAGAAAATTATATGTATGATATTAAGTGAATATATGCAAATTAAGTAAATTTTTTAATCATCCACTTAATGTTAAAATTCATTTTTATTTTAAAATGTTTTTAAAGATAAAATAAATTTATTATATATATTAGCCGGCATATTAGATAATATGACAATGTACTCATCAGGGACAAAAATGCTTCTTAATATTTCTTAATAATATCTTGCTTTTATAGAAATATACACAGAATTACGACTAATATGTAAGAATTGCGGCCACGTAAAAGGGGAATTTTAAAAAAAAACAAGAAATTTACTTGTAAGAAAAATCTATTTCTATAGCTAATTTCGAAATACTTTGTTTATGTTTTTGAAAGCAAATCAAAGTTGCGAAACCGTCAAATTTTGGGTTCGTATTCGAGTTCAGGTTCATAGGGAAATAAAATATTGATTCGGATTGGATTCGGTTATTTTGGTTTAAGATTGTTAGAAAAGGAGGAGTAACGAAAATAAAATTTAATTATCAAATTTCAAAAGAAAAGGAATTTAGTAAAATTAGATCGATATAATCTGAAAAGTGTTCAAACAGTTGGTAGAAATTGCAAATTTATTCACGCTTCTTTAAAAAATATACACGGAAACTTCTAATTTTAAAATTTTACGTTATATTAAATCGATATTTTAACTTTAATTCTTTAATTCAGCTTTTATTCGGATTCAGCTTTGGCAATAAATTTGAACTGAAATGGTATAATGTTTAGGTTTGGTTTGCAGCTATGCTAAAATATTGAAACTGTAGTTTCAAAAAGGCTTATTAGACATTCGATACATAACAAAGATTATCAGCCATAGTTGTTTGTTAAGATTTTTTATGACAAGTTTAAATATTCTACTTTTATTTTCAGAAATAGATTAATAGTTTAAAATTGCGCCATATATATGTTTTTGGATAATTCTATTTAGATTTATTTACTATTTATTCTCCTCGAACTATCTAGATCTATTCTCTAAATCTATTCTGCACCTATAATAGGTAGATATCTATTTACTACCTATAATAGGTAGATATCTATTTACTAGTTGTTAGGTAATTATATTTACATCAAACAGCAAACAAAAGCAAAATTTAAAAAAAAAGTGGAAAATAAAATTAAGTATGAAATTTTGAATGAAGATTAAAAATTTTGATTGCTAGCCTAACAGGGCGTTGATCAGAGGAATAAGCATGAATATTCGAAGGTGAATTCCTTTTATTAAATATTTTGTCTGTAGAATTTGTCTGTTGCAATTTTATAAAAAACAAAAAATCATCATTAAAGTACTAAATTTCGAGTTAATTTATTTCCGTAACTTTGAAAATGTTTAATTTAGCGTAAAAATTGATGCAAGAATCTAACAATAGGCAAAAGAGTCTGTATAGTAATCTAAATATAGAATTCTTTGTTATTTCTAAAAAAAAATTATCTTCGAATAGTACTTTAATTACTCAAACTAAAAACACAGATTCAAAATTCGTAGCTAAATCATATTACCAAGAAGTTTATAAGTCAACGATTATAAATTTAAATTTCATTATTGAACCATTTCGAGTACTATACCCTTTCACATCATATTCAATGATAAACTAATGAATTAAAAATCGTCTCTGGATCAATCAAAAGTATATATGTAGTATGCCACCTTAAAAAACAATTCAACTAAAAAAAATATATGTAATAAAAGTTATTAAATGTTAAATTATATAAAAATCAATCATTTAACCAAATTCCTGTATATATACGTCTGTATAAATATACTTACATATACAATATACTTACATGTACAATTTATATATTATGTATATGAAAAAAAAAATATTAAATTTTGTGTTAAAATCTATTAAATGATGGCAATTCAAATGAAAGTAAAAGTAGTTAAAATGTTTTCTTTTGTTCATGACTTTTGATTGAATGAACAGAAATTGAACACAAATAAGTGAAAAGATTGAAATTTTTCCAGTAGATGAAAGAAAGTAAAAAATAAAAGAAAAAAAAAAGGTAAAATAAGATGAATTAAGGAAATCAAAATAAATAAACGCTTCTTTTCAAGTAGCTTTTTTTGTTTTTTATTTGATTGACTGGAAGATTACCCCTTTCACTTTCATTCAATCACTATTTTTGTGATCTATGACAAATATTTCATTTTTTTTTTTTTTTTTTTCATTTGATATTAAAGTATCTTTTTTAACCACGGTATTATCAAATTAATGGGAAGTATTTTTATTATTATTAATAAAAAACAAATATATATATATTAAATTTTACGTTAGTCTAGTCAACTTTAAGGTTTTTGAAAGTATATTTAACTGCGCATAGTCTTGTATATTAGAAACTGAATTGCCAAATCGATTCTAATTTCGCGTATATATTATAATTTATAAGCAAATAGTATGTCTCTTTTACTGATGGATAACAGATGGCAGAACAAACAATATATAAGGTTCAGTGTTCCATTCCATTTTAGAAAAGATATACAATTAACTAATCAAATATAACTCAGCGATTAAATTTTAATTAAATATTGAAGCCAGTTAGATGTAGAAACTATGGAAGGTGAATATCTTTATGAGAAGTACAAAAATTTTAATTTAGATGCTTTACAAATTAGATATCAAATTTATTAACTTTAAATATGTAATAATACAAGAAATAAGTTGTCCTAACAAGCTTATATTACTATAGAGTAAAAAAAAAAATTTATAAACACTTATACTTGTATAAGAGAGATTATTACTTATGAGAGTGATCTTCGAAACGAAATAAGAATAAAATAACAATATTTTTTTTATTTAATATGAAATAAATTTAATTAAAATGTGGTTATACTTTCAATGAATTTTCATTTAAAAAATAATTATATATAATTAATCTTTTTTTAAATTTTTTTTTTTTATTTTTTCTTTAAGATTTTGCACAAAATTGGCCATGTTATATTTTTGGCTTTGGATTATAATTTACAAGCTGATGAAGACTGCATTATGTCATCACAATTGGAACATTTAATATCACAAATGACCGCTATTGAAGGTGGGTAAAATTTATTTTTTAGTATATATATATACTATAGTATATATATTTTATTTTTTGATCTATATTCATCATCATACAGTAAACCAATTTGATGTTTACAATATGTAATCTTAATTTAAATCTATGTTTTAGAGTCTTATAAAATACTTCAGTAAATGAACTTTGTAATAAATCTTTTATATTTAATATATAGAATAAATTTGTATAATATATATTAAAGAAACCTTTTAAGCTTTTACACATAATTTTGAGTATAATGTTATATTATAATTTAGGCTAAAAATAAAAATGATGTATTAAAAAGCTTAAAACACATTAAAAAACACATAATGTGTTTATAATAGAAACCCTTAATTTTTCTGTAATTAAACTTTTTTAGATTAATATTTTATTTTTCGTAAATTTTGGAAAAACTTGACAATTAATTGTAAAACCAATTTATAATTTGCATGCGGTTAAATTCGAACAATTATATAACAAATATTTACCATAAAGAATAGGAAATATAAAGTTTTAATTTCTCCAATCCTATGAAGTAAATAAGTAATTCTTTATTAAATATAAATCCGATTTGAAGAAAGAGTTGATGATAATGAATAGGTATGATTGCTATAAATTAATATTAATAATCGATAACTATTATATTATTAATATTTGATTTCAAAAGTTATTTTAATTGAAAATTACATTTTTCAGTGATTTGTTTTACTATTACAAATGCTTTTAATTTTTGCATAACTTAAACCAGTAACCTCTTCGCTATTATACTAATAACGGCAATAATTAAAATGACTAGGTTTCATTTGGAATATTAAAAGAACTATTAGGTATTTAATCTTTTTCATGTAACCAAGTAATGTTAATTCGTAATAGCTAAATTTAAGCAATACTTGCCATTTAAGTACTATACTAGAATTAAGTTCTGTTTAAGGATTAAGTGCTCTCAACTCACACAGTAAATTAAATGTGCGCAATTACTGAGATCAACTAATTGATTATTTTCCCAACTATCCCAATATATTTCTTTCTCCTAACATTATCCATTATATCTCATTTTTTTTTTGTAAACCGTCCCATCTCTCATGTATAATATTCTCTCAATATCCCCTTTTTGTGTTTCAATCAATGTTCATATGCTACAAATAGGTCTACCTAAGTTAACAGGCTACAGATAGGCCTACCTAAGGTCTCACGAGGGTCTAACGGTTATAGGACGGTCTAACGGTTATAGGACAGACTAACGATGTTGGCAGGCTTACAAGATAATTAATCAATTAATAAGCTATGCGTATAATAAATATTTTTGTATTTTAATTTTATTATTAAACGTTTTTTAAACAAAGGCTTTTTAAAATATTTGTAAAAAATAATTACAGAAAAAAGAAATTTAAGTATTGTATATATAGAATATAATTATTGCAAAAATAAAAAATTACAATATTTATAAGTTAATCTTTTTTTTAATTTAAAATTGCATTCCATTTAAATTCCACAAACGTACTGTGCGGAATTTAAATGGAAAAAATATGCAAACAAAAATATGCGATAATTTGTTATATTTATTAGCTAATAACGTACGTTCATATTCATAAAACTAAAAAAAAAAATAAAGAAAAAAAAATGTCTGTGATTATTTAACAATAAATAATTCACATAATTGCTTTTTGACATTTTTTATTACTTTTTTTTTATTATAATGGTGTGTGTATTGAAATCTATCAATCAAAATTCAAAAACTCAAAAATTCAAAACGTTTTGGCACATACGAAAAAAGTAATTTTTTTTTGTTTTTTGTTTTATTTTTGTTTTTATTTTATTTCTTTTTAAAACTTATGAGTACATATTTGAAAAGAGTAAAAGAAATAAAGAATAAAACAGCCTTAAGGCAAGGCGCCCCAAAAAATGTATACCCAATGAATGTAAAAAAAAAATATATAAAAGAATAAAAATGAAGATATTACTTTTGTATTTTAAATTAAGTTTTCCTTTTCACTTTTTTAAATGATTACTTCATCATTTTGTAAATGTTATTTAAAGCATTTTTAATATAACTATTAAATTTGATTTTATTATAATGGGTACATAATTTTTTTTATTTTTTACACAATATTTATAGATGTCACTTAAGATAAAAATACAAACAAACATATAAACAAAGAAGTAAGCAAACAACAAAGTAAAGTTGGTGAAATTAACTATTATGCTATTATCGTACAAATGATCTAACTCACATAATTATTTTATATTATACGATCAATCTTTAGATTAATTAAAAAAATTCACAATTCACGGCAAAAACAAAACTTCCCATCTTTATTTAAACACTAAGAGTGTAGTCTGTATAGTGTAGGTACTTTAGCAAAATATCTGAGAAATTTTATCAATATCAAATGACGTAAATATTATTGTAGGATTTTCTATATGTGTATACCGCGTATATTATATAATATTATATTATAATTAATATCACTGATTAATATATAATATCACTGATTAATATATATATAAAAATATACATTTTAATCTCATTTTCAATTTGATTTTGTCACTATTTGTCATTTCAAAAAATTTCAAGTAGGTACATATAAACAAAATAAAAAATGAGAAAAAAACGAAAAAGAATAAATTAATAAAAAAGACACAGTTATAATTTATTTAGAGAAACATAAAGCTTCTTGAGAAAGATTGTGGATGAAATAAAAATTTTCAAAGTAGATGTCGAAGCTACCTACACTTCCCAACTTTTGGTGTAGTATTCGAGTTGGGTTGAGATACACTATTAAGTTTAATTTCATAAAAAAAAGTTTTTTCATCACTATGATCTGATATCACTACTATTGATAACATAATTGTCAAAATATTAATTTTCATAAATCACTTCCAAACTTCGAAAATAAATCTTAATATGCATTTTCCCACCACTACAGAAACACTATTAAGTTTAATTTATATAAAAATCGGTATCTTATAACATTGATGGATTATAATATTGATGGATAACATTGATTGCAATATTTCGCATCCGATTTATTTATTTTTTTTTATTTAATTCAGTAATTAATTTCAAAATAAAAATTTATTTTTAAATATCGAGTGAAATTTTCCAAAATGTAAAATAATTTTGTTTTATAATTTTACAAAATTGCCCCTTGCTCCGTATTCTAATATCTAATAATAATTTGGTTTTTTTACTTAGCTTTACAACGTAGTGCTGCTTATTATAACAGGAATTATAATTAAAAAAAAATTTTTTTTCCTTTTTATTATATTTTAAAAACTTATTGTAATGGTTCTATACCAAACTTTATTAAAACAATCTGATAATATTTGAAATTTATAAAAAAAACTTTCAAACTTTCATTTTCATTTTATTTTTTCACATATATTTTCTTGGCAATAAAATAATTTGTAGTCACAAAGTATCAATGAAAATTTACAAAAACAAAGGGTTAGAGAGGAACGGTAACATTTTAATTTTTATAGATCGTAGTACGGTTTACTTAAATGTTAGTACTATTGTAGTACTAGGTACTCTACTATATACTTAAATATTTTATATCAAAAAATATCTAAACATTAGAAATATTTCATTTATATTAAAATTTATGTATTAAAAATTATAAAATATTATCCTATTTATTTGTTAATTATCACAAAAGTCATATACTCTACGTCTAGATAAAATTAAAGGTATTAAATGTAACCTTTAGTCAAAACAAAATTATTTTTTACCTTGAATTGATATCCCTTTGAAAAATTACCACATCCTAAAATAATTAAACAATAATTATGAGTAATACAACAAACAAAAAAATGAACCTAACTATAGTTTTTTTTTTTATTAAAAAAAAAATGTTTAAAGTTAATAATTTTAACAATTATATTAAAAAATTAAAAAAAAATACCAAAAAGTATAACTAAATTGCATATCAAATTGCTAGAAAATAACCTTGTAGTTTTGTGTTTTTTTTTTTTTTTTATTAATTTTAACTCTAAACTTCCAAAGTCATCATTTAAAAAAGTAAATATAAACAAAATTATGGCAATTTTTCAAATTTATCATAATTTTTCCAAATTTCAGTATACATATTTAATATTTTATATTACTATACATATACTCAAAAAAAAAAAATTTAATTTTTTAATTAAAGAAAAATGATCAGCGGGGGTGTAAAGTTAAAAAGATTTTTTCATCCACATCTCAATTAAAATATTTATAATTAAACAATTAAAATGACAAATTAATGGTATATATTTTGTTTCAGTCTATTTAACTGAACTATTTTTATTTCTAATTTTTTCTTTTCGAAGAAGTGCTATATTATGCACATAGTAAAAAAATTCTAAATATTCATTATTTGAAAAAAACATAGACGTATAATACTTAATATATAGGGTGGTGGTCAACATAAAATTGTAAATATTTCCGGAGCTAATTCCATTTCCAGAAAGTAAGTGCCCAACCTAAATCAACGCGTACGGCGTATAATTTCTGTCAAAATATTTTTAAATACGTCATGCATTTATATGAGAGAATCCGAAATACGCGGCGTACTGTACGTCCAACATTTAAAATTTAAAAACTGGCAAACCGGAGACAATTTTTTTGTTGTTTTTTGTTATGTTATCAAGGCGATGTTTTTAAAAATAAAAAAAAAATTACAAAATTTAGAAATGCGAGTACAAATAAAAACTGTACCGGCGTATCGACGTACTGGCATATAAAAATTGTACGTCGTACGCTTTTATTTAGGTTGATCCCTTAAACTAGAAAAAAATTGTATAAAAGTCTCAATATCTTGAAAAAGACTAATAATATATGCCCCGTCTCCCCCACACGTCCATTTTTATCATACCATTTTTTTCTAGTTTTAGTTTTAGAAATCACCTCCAGTAGGAACACCCTGTATATATAACAAAAATTTTCCTTTTTTTAAATTTTCTCTGTTTTTACTGGAAATTAATTTAAATATTAAAATTATAAACACAAATTACGAAGCAAAATTATTATTAAAAAATTAATTAAAATTAATGTAAATATGATAAAAATATTGTAATTATGCTTTAATCAAAAAAAAAAACATATTTTTATAAACTATTTAAATCAAAAACCATCAAATTAAACTTTAATAATATAAAATTATATACATGATAATATCTAAATTAAGCTCAGTGTCATGCTTAAGTTGACAATCTTTCAGTTGAAAGGTGTCGGATTGAAATACTGGTCAGGTTATATCGAAATAAATATAAAATAATAAACCATTTTATAATATAATATAAAATTAATAGACCATATCCTATACAGATAAAGAAATCGGCTACCGGAAATAACGCCATAAGAAATAATCCCTCAAAAAAAATGAATTAAAACTGTAAAATTTTGTATGGAAAATAACGCCCAAAAACAACAGATTTTACAAATGAAATAACCGCCGAAAACAACTATATTTTTTTTAGGGTATTTTTAATTTTCAATTTGGGAATAATTTTTTGCGAGACAATTTTCGGTTTACAAGCTACATAAAATATTTAATAATAATTTTAATTCAAATCATAATCAAAATATATTATAATATTCATGCAAAATAGGAAGAGTTTCAATTTGAACAAAATACCAAATAAATAAGAAAAGCTGTTACTACACAAAATACAATATTGAAACTTTAATATTTGCGTTTTACTTTGAAAAAATTTGTACATGTAACTTAGACAACTAGTGTCTAAAAAAAAGCTAATTTTCAATTTTTGACCCTTATTAATATTATAGCTCTTAAACAGAGAAAGATACAAAAAAAAAATGTTTTTTGGAGGTAACTTATGCTAATTCTAAAAGATCTTTCGCCTCTAAAAAGTTCAAGGTTATATCAAAAAGCGTGTCCAAGCTATAAAGCAAGCAAAATTTTGTTTCCACGTAATGGCAATTTTAAATAACAAAAAAATTGTATAATTTTTATATTGATTTATAATGCTTAAAATATATCCTATCGTTTAGAATTTATAGATTAAAAAATTGTTAATCAGAACCTCAGATACATATATTTGAAGATAAGGTTTTTTCAAACTTTGAAACTTTTTTCTATATTTTACGCTGAAGAAGTTTTGTAAATAGACGGACAGACGAACAAAATTGAACTAATAAACAAATTTTTGAAATTTCCAAAAATAATGTGTTAAAAATACGCCATTTTATATTATAGTGTTCTTTTAATATTATAACTTTAACAATATACAATTTATTTTGTTATTATTGTTTTTTAACATTATTGTAGCAATGTGACACAATGTGCGTAAAAAAACTTTTATCAAAGCTAATAGCTTTGTAGCTAATAATAACATATTAAATTTTTTATAGTTTAATAAACCAAAATATATGTTCCAGATTAGGCATGCAACGCGTGAAAAATTTTCTTATAACACATACGAGATTATATACATACATTATACTACAATTATATAAATTTCTGTAATGTATATATGAAAAAATGCAAGTAGTTGTAAGATCAAAATAATTTGTACAGTATTAGTGTACAGTTTACAGTTTAGAATAAATTAATAATTAAAATATTAATACAAATTATTTTATTGAAATAAATAAAATTATTAATTAAAAAAATTAAATTGTACTATAAAATCATCTTGAAAAAGAAAACTGTAATGTACCATTATTTTTTTTTTTATTGACAAATAATTATGCCAATGCTTGTTTTATTTGCAGCTTGCGTTCAAATTTTCCTGCAATCATCACTATGAATTATATGCACATGTAATTGGACTGTCAAATTATTACTTAGAACTTAATATATATTTTATAATGAAAAAAAAAAAGCATTTATTATCACTTTGACTTCCAAATTGTTAAAACAAGTTTCTCAATTATTTTAAGTACCAAAAAGAGTACATACTTTGTGTGGTGAAATAATACAAACAATAAGGCCAAATCGACTTTATTTTCCTTTCGACAGTTAATAAAGCTAATTTTGCAATGTTTTCAAATTCAACCTTAAGTAGGTTTTGTTTCTGAAATAATACCAGAATCTGAAAAGACATAAAATCGAACTATATTTTTATTTAAAAAAAAAGTTAATTATCTCTTAGCGAAATATATGCTTATACAAACATTCATATCCAACCCGAAGGCGGACTTGTATTTTTAACAACTTCCGAAAAACGACAAAAGAAACATTCTGGAATTGGGGTAATAAACAACATGTTCTGAACATAAATCGGAAAAAAGGTAAAAAATAAAGTATTTGAGAATAAAAATTAATTTTATTCGACTTCGAATTTGGCTTTATTGCTACTATAAAAATGGGGAATAAAATCGATTTGGTTCTTGGGGCATTATTGGAGGAAATCGTTTATTTCTTTATTTACAAACAGTGTAAGATTTTTATTGTCTATTAGTGTAGAAACTTGAAGTAAATAAAAAATTTAATTTGATGCTTATAGACTTATTAGTACAGTCTTATAGACATAACCAATTCATTCTAAAATAAATTAAGAACAATTTAGAAATTCTAAAATCAGGAGAACAATTTAAAAATATGTTATATAGTTTAGTTAAATAAATTTAACGGTTATGTGCTTCCATGTATACTAAAATATTTATAAGTAATTAGGATATAATATATATAATAATAACAATTCACAAAACACTCCCATTCATTGAAATAACAATTTTATTATTACAATAAGTTAAATAAATTGAATAAAAATTTTTGCTTTGGCAAACCCAGTCAATTGCTACTAAAATTTACTCTTAAATAAATTGCATTCTGTAATTTAATTCAATTTTCAATAATTTTTTTTATGTCACGATGAAACTCTTATATAAATGTTTTTCTTTAAAAAAAAAAAAAAAATTAATTCTATTAAATGCATAATTTTTTTAAGATTCTATAATAAAATGCATATTATATACGAAATTAAATTTTGAAATACCATCATAAACTTTTTAAATTATTAAAATTATAGGAAAACATGACAGTTGGCTGTGTCTACTCTTGGAAACCAGTACGAACATAAGTTTATACTGTTACCATAAAATATAAACATCTTTTACAAAATTTCAGATATCTAACTTAATTAACGGCCGAGATATATTTATGTGAATTTTAATGATGTATGACAGCTACTCAAACCTGTTGCTCTATATAGGCTAAATAAATTTTATAGAAGTTTCCAGCTTAAAATTTAACTTCTTTTATCAAAGTTTTTAATATCTAGCTTATTCAGACACTGAGTTATGTTCATATAAAAACAATAATTTGTAAGGCCGCTACTCGAATTTGCTGCTTTAGACAAATAAAATTTTGTAGAAGTCGTTACCGTTAGACATAACATTTTTTCACAAAATTTCGGATATCTAGATACAATAGACTGTCCGAGTTTTTCTCATGTAAAGCAGCCACCTGAATTACCTATTGCACTAGAACAACCAAATTCACAGGAGTTATTAGCATAAAACTTGGCAAAATTTCGGATACTAACTTTCAATAGACACTGGGTTATTTTCATATAAAGTAATAAGTTGTATGACAGCTACTCCAATCCTTCAGTCGAACTTGCCGCATATCAATAGCGAAATTATAACAATTTTACAGAGATGAAATGGTAAAAATTTTAAAACCCTAAGCTCTTTCAAGAACGGATATAAGTACATGGCTTAATCAAATTCAATCCTGAGCAAGAATATATATGCTTGCCCATATATATCTCGTTTTCTTCTAGGTGTTATAAACGTAATGGCAAATTTATTATACTCTGAGAACTATATTTGTACGGGTATAATAAGTATATCATTTATTAATTTAAAATTGGCTAGTGGTGATACCACTTGCATCATAGCAAAATCCGATAGAAATATGATGATATTATGTTTCTAAAAAGAACGGTTTAACCAATCCTTTGATATAATTTGGCCTCCTAGACTCCTAATTCTTCTATTAACTTAGTTAGTTTAGGAAAATGTTGATGTATTTAGGGTTAGGTTTAGCTTTACTCACATTTTAATTACTTTCAATTAAAATATGTTTAAAGTTTCGTTATAAAATTTTAATAGAAACTTTTTGATACAAATATTTCAATTATTATAACTACATTTTACATATAATATAATATACCTAAGTAAGTTTGTAAATGTCGTTATAGATTATATAAAAACTCCCAAATCCTTTATAATAAAACAAATTTTAATAAATGTTGTGAAAATGTTATACGCAATAATGTATAAAAAAAAACCAAAATTAAATTCTCCGCCTAATATGTCTAAATTAAATAAGAAGAAAAAAAAATTATGAAATCACAAAAAAAAAAAACATAAATGCCCTGAATTCCTTTAAAATCATTTATGTATTTTGTAACATACCTATTAAGATTTTTTTCCATTTGACTCCACTAAACTTAACATCATTAATACAATCAGACTGTAAAACAATTTTTTTCTTTAAAAATTGCACCTAAACGTTTTTTAATAAACGCTAATACCAGATTGAATTAACTTTTTCAAAAAAAAAAAAAAAAAAACACTTTATACACCAGTTTTCCCACATACTTACTATTAACAATCTTAAAAAAAATTCTTAGCTATTTTTTAAGTGTTCTCATCTTTTTCTTATACTTATACTTCAATCATTGTTTTAGTGCTACTTTTAATATAAAAAATACTTACAGTTAAATAAACAGATTAAAGCCGGTTAAAACAAAAACAAAATATAAAAGTGAAAATACCTCACCTTATACCAGGTGAGTCAATCACCTGGAACAAAATGCCGACTTCATATTATATATATACATAACATACATATATACCTATAATAAAACAATAAAAAAAAATCATAAAAAAATTAAATAAAAATTTATTTAAGAGCAGTTAAGAATTTTAAATAGAAATAAGTTTAAGTAGAGTGGAAACTTTTTTACTTGGGTTATACTTAAAAAACAACAAAATAGAAAAACGTTAATTTATAAATACATAAATATATATAAGTATGTAGGTATGTAAATTTTTTTTTTACCGGCAAACCTTTAAAGCAGGGTTACATTTTAAATAAAAAGAAAAATTGTAAATATAACAGTACTTATTATTCATTCGCGCAATATTACTGTATTTTTATTCAATCTAATAAATTCTAAATTAAACAATTTTTTATTATTTTTTTTTTTTAAGTTTTTTAAACAATAATCATTTATTTCACTGATTATGCAACATCATAAAAAAAAAAGCATAAAAAATTATGTTATTTTTTTTTTTTTTTGTAATGCTGTGTTTATGCTCTTAAACATTGTAGCATTGTAGGTAAACGGTGATCAAAATAAAATGTGAATTTTTGTTACATTAAAACTATTTTAAATGGGTGGGTTGCTGCTGATCGTTTGTTCTAATTTTATGTTTGCGACAATTGCGACGTGGACAAATTATTTTTGTATATACCCCGATTTATGTCAAATGTACTTTTATAAATACATTTCTATACAAAAATTTATATTGTATAATATTTCATTCCAGAATAAAATAAATATGAAATAAAACAAAAAAATAGAAATAGAAATTTAGTGCAGTGGTATGGTTAAAGACATGGTGAAGTAACATATGGTTTGGAGTTCGAACCCCAAAGTAGACTTAATTTTTCTTTATTTTCTTTAGTATCATCAAAAACTAATAAGAATAAGTATTATTTTTAGTACACTAAATTTTTGAATAGAGAGTATTACACTAGTGTAGATATAAGACAAGATATAAATCGGTTTTGATGATATTTACTATGAAAGTTGTATATAAAAACTGAGTTCCTAGGTATATGGAGTTCCTAGGTATAACTTATAGGTATAAAAAGTAATTGTATGAAAATTTAATAATTTTTGACAGAGAAAAGTTACAATAATACCAATTATGACTTAAATTACAACAAGTAAATATAACAACTGTCGATGCAACCGACTTATTAATACCCTACACCTAAGAAATTCAAATTAAATTAGAAATGTCTAAGTACTTTTAGTTAGGTATTTAATATAGGCTAAAAACATAAAGTTTTTTACAAACCTTGTACAAAATTTCAAGTTTCTATTTTTATAAAATTCGAAGACATGCTTGTTAGACCTTATCAGACGTATGCTATCTATCCGAAAAGCCACTCCAATTCATCTCAAATTTCAGGGACATAAAGAAAATATTACAGAACAGCCTTGTACCAATTTTAAAGGAGCAAACAATCATAGTTCCAAAACCAATTTCTATCTTTATTGATTTTGTGGCTATGCTTGTTTGCTCTTTGGGTAGTTCGGAAGCTTCCAAAATCTGAACCAATGGTCCAAATAATCTCAAATATCAGTTACAATTTTATAGGAAAAGAAACATGACAGAACATCAAAATGTAAAGGTTGTATCTTTATTGGTTTTGGAGATCTGCTCGTTCGGAAATTTCCGCCATTTAATGTCTCTTAAAAGTAAATTTGTATTTTATTTATATTTATTTAAATATTTTTTAATTTCTGCCGTTTTTAAAATCATACATTTAAATATTAGTTAAAAATTGATTTTTATTGTAAAATAAATTGACCACGTCTTTCTATTTTATTCGCAAATTAAATTTAAAAGCTTCAAGGGCAAATATCCGAAAAATAATTCATTAAATCAAGAATGAATGATTTGGAGGAGCGTCGTGAACGTCTATTGTTCTAAAAACATAACTTTTAAAAAGACATGATTTTTAAAAAATTTAACATCGTTAATAATTATTTTGACGTTAAAAATTAGAAACAAAAAAAAAAAAATTGCAAAATTCAAAAAAAAAAAACAAAACATTAAAAATAAAAATGTAACATTAAGGTCGTAACTTCTTACAGATATACTTATGTACTTACATTTAATTGATGAATGATCAAATATCATTTTGCCAAAAACTTTATTTATTTTATAGATTGTATTTATATTAGGTACACACTTTGTTCATTCATAATTTAAATAATATTTAATTTTTTATATTTTTGATAGTTTTAAGAAATGTTTATACACATTAATAACCTTATAATGGAAAAAAATGTTAATTTTCCAACAGTTCCAACCAAAATTTCTTAAAATTTAAATGTAATTTGTAACATAACGCTAACATCGAAATTTTATCAGTTCGCAAATTTTTTTTGATATTTACGACTTACAAATTCTTTGTATATTATTTTATTCTTTAAAATTCGTTTTATTTAACGGATCGTTATTGTTTCTGAGTTTAACTTGTCAAATTTTTAAACTACGATTTTAGAACGAAAATTGATGTCACCACCCACTTCCTAAAACAGTTTTAACGCATTCCAATAAATTTGTAAGTTTAAACATTGTGTATGACTACCGCAAAAAATTTAAAATATATCGCAGCAGATGTTAAGAAAAGTTAAAACATCCAAAAAAAAAAATTTTTGACAAGAGGTGTCCTATTTCGAACGGTTCTCGGAGATAATTAATTAATTCTATGTATAACAGTTTGTAATATTTCATTCTAATGAGAAAATAGATATTTAGAGAATATAAAAAGATTTTTCAGTAAACTTTGATTTTAAAAAATCCATTTCTGAAAAGAACGAATTCTAACATTTATTATTTGAAAATTCCACTGAATAATGGTTATAAATTTTATAATATACCTATCAGAAATTGTGTATACGGAACTTGTATATTTAATGGAACTTATATTGTATACAATGAAATCATGCTCCTTCATAACAGTATATTGTTAAATTCATATCACAAAATACTTTCAATAACATGCAACAGTAACGTGCATGCAACTTCCTTCACATGTTCACATGTAGAATGTTTAAATTATTTTTTTCGTGTTGTATATATTATTTTTTTGTTGCATATTGTAATTAAGTGTTATTTTTTTTACTTATTTTTATATAAAATAGATTCAAACATGTGTTTTATTATACTTTTTTAAAAGTATTCTTTTTTTTTGTTTGCATTAAAATTCATCCATACAATATTATTCGGTATACATTAATTTTTACACAGCACTGTTGTACATCTAAATCAATAAACCTAAAAAAAAAAAAGAAAAAAGGAAAAAAAAGCAATTCATCTCTTTGTAAGACATGACAACCAAAATCATTCTTCGTGTAAATTCGACATGGTGGTGTTGTTAAAAAAGTTTTTTTTTTTTTTTTCAAGTTTACTTCAAAAATACCTTTTGCTATTTTTATTTAATTTTTTTTTTTTTTTGTAAATTAAAAAACTTTAAAAAAAATAATTAATTTTCATGCACCAATAAGTGTAGATTTGAAAAAAAAAAGCACAAAAATTAGGCGCGCTTTAAACAATTCATAAAACAAAATTTATTATATTTATAACCTTGACATTATTACAATATTTCTTTCTTTTATTATTCTAGTACTCTATACTCAGTTAAATGAAATGTAATCTCTTAAATTATAAAACAAAATATGAAACAAAACAAAAATAAGTTTTAGAACTAAATATAAATAATTTTGAAAGTTAATGTGTCCCTTTTTTTGAGAATAACGCATTATAATATTATGAGAACATTATCATTTCCATCATATTGATCTTTTAGTTTTACTCTAGTATATATGTATGTCATCAATCATCATAATTATTCTTAATATCAGTTTTCTTTAATGACTAATGATAGATTATGTCTCTGGCATACAGATATATTTTCACAGTTATTATATATTTGATGATTTTAACTTACCTCTGTTTTATATTACATGTAAACTTAAAATAATAAATCTGAAACTTAGTAATTAACTGATACAAAATTCAAATAAGAGAGCGGGAAAAATTAAAGATAATAATTTGTTTTAAAAAAATAACATTAGAACTATATTTAATTGATTTTCTGACTAAAATTGTAAAATAATTTTAATTATAATAACTAAAAAAATAAATAAGTTAAAACTATCGGAAAGTCTATTAAAATATATCTTTCGATCGGATCTCATTTCAATTTTTTTTCCTTTCAAATTGAAAATAAATTAATAGATAATACAAAATTGTTTTCTTAAAATTCTTAATTCGATCAAAAAGACCGGAGGTGTTCAGTGGTTTAAAATGTTAAAGACTTGAAAACGATTTTTGTTTGCTTTACACCTTTCATATTGTATTTCATTTGATTTCCATTCACCTGCCTATTTACCCTATTAAAACAATACTGCACATATATTTTTTTTTCATATTTCACATTTATATTACATAAGTTTTAATATTATAATACAATAAAATTTAAAACATTAAACAACAAGTGATCACTTAAATCCTATTATGTCAAGTCACACGAGTATTTATGAGGAACGTTTTACTGTTCGTTTTATACCCTCCTCCCTTAAGTTTGCAGTTTAAGGAATGAAATGAAGAGTAAAAAGTTCCTCATAAATACTTGTGTGCCCAAGCTTTTATTCGACATTCAATAATTATATATGTACATACCATACTATATACAATCTTTATATTCAATAAATGTTTTTAGCATCTTTATTTTAAAAAAAAAGCTTTTTAGTTTATAAACAATGAATCCAAAGTTACCAAAGTTTAAAAAGCAACTAAAATACTTATTAAAATTAAAAAATTTCAATTAGAACTTTAAAAGATTTAAAAAAATTAATTAAACTAATTAAATTTATTCATTAAAATGTTTATCCTTTTTAGTTTCAAACTAAATTATTAGAAAATAATTTTTAATTATTTTATATATATTAATACATTTATGATCTAATAAATTATACATATATATATATATACATATACATTTTCTTTTTTGTTTTAGATATTGACGACGAAGGTATTGAGAGAGATTCTGAAGATTGTGAAGATTTAGATTTTATTATTGAGGTGAGTAAATTACAATTTAATAAATCTTTTAAAAATATATAAATATATGTATAGATGATGATGATGTATAAAAGCTATATGGTAAATTAACATTCTTCAGATACAAAATTAATCTTCAGATACAAAAACCCTGAAGTAAAATTAACTAATAACGAATTTATATGTATTTCATTTGAAAAGCAGATGAAGTTTCAAAGTGAACTAAATTATCTAAAATGCAGAATTTTCTAATAAATGATTTTTATATAAATTTCAAGTATTATATAAAGAATTCATACATATATCCTCCTAGTGCAATATCTATGTTTATTCCAATATTTTATCATACATACATTTAGTGTCAGAATAACGAAAAAATAAAATCGTAAATTTAGAAATAAATATAATTAATTTAAATATTTTTTAAGTTGATTCGCAAATTCTCTGATTCATTTAATTTGAAAATTAATTGAAACATTTTATCATGATTGGATTAGCTTTTATTCTAAGAGTGTAGGTTTGGAAAAATAAAAAGTAAAAGTACTTTTCCTACAGATACATATTTCCAAACTCTGATTCGATTTACGAAAAATATTTTTAAATAATTTTTATCTAATAAAATTGATTTAGATACATTTTCCTATAATAAAATACAAAATATAATAATTTTTGGTTTAAAAATATTTAAAATTCTGAAAAAAAATTTTCCATTTTCCACGAAGATAACACACCTATTTTATAAGCCTTAATTGCACTTCACGTCACACCTATCCGTTCTTTTATAATAATAAAGAAAAATTCCAATGAACCTAACAAATTTATTTCAATAAAAGTTTTACAATGTACCTACCATACATATATGTGTATGTAATATGACTGATACAACAATCAACAAAAAAAAAAAAACAAATTATGTATAAAAAAATAAAATAAAATAAATTCATTTGAAAAATTACAATTTATTTACATATTGTGCAATAGAATATACAAAAATCAGTTAAAATATTTTTTTTTTGCACAACGATACAATTATTGAACCATAGTGTAAAAATAAAATTTCAGAATAAATTTGAAAAAGAATTGACAAGTTTATACGCATGATTAAACAAATAAATACACACAAAATAAACATTTAATAAATATGGCGAATTTTTTGTTTTTTTTTATATGTCTAAATTTTGTTGAGGGTTTATAGAGTGATTTGTTACGAATTAAAAAACAATTATACAAAATAATCACCTAGCATTTTTTTAATAAATTTAAAAAAAAAAAAACATTTGTCTGTTTTAAACATTTTGTATATATTAAATAAAAAATAAAATACTTATTTCCTTTTTCCTGTAATTGTGTTTTTTTTTTTATCATAAAAATTTAACATTAAAAAGTTCTTTATAATATTGTTTCCTTCCTTTTAAAAATAAGATCCTGCTAAGAACTTTAAACTAAACAAGTAAAACATTAATACAATACAATTAAAATGTAACTTATTTTGTAACTTCCATTTAATGAAAAAATTTAAATTAATCTTGTTTGCGTTGAAATTATAGCGAATCGTAGATTGTATACAGATTTGGTTTCCTAAAAGAACGAACAGAAAAAGACAGTAATTTGAATTTATTATAAAAACAAATACCACAAAAAATTAAATTCGTAAAATAATAAAATTGATTTTTTGGCAGGGGGAAATAAAGCATAGAGCAATAAGACCTAATAGGCCTTATTTCACATTTGAGTTGAGAAATAAGGTCTAATTCATAAAATTTCGCGGTAGGTTTTATTTCTCATTTCAAAGAGAATTAAAGAAAAAGAGAATTATTATTTCAAAGAGAATTATTATTATATTATTCCAATTACAAATTTGTAGCCGACTGTAAAATCCGAATATTTTTAACAGGTTTCAAACAATTTTCTATATTCTGGTCAGCTCTATAACCTTCGCGCCCTCCCTTTCGAGCCACTCTTCGCCTCTCTCTTAGCTGATCCCTTTACAATTTTCTTCACACTTCCCTTGAACGAATTGGAACTGCTGCCTCTGCTATCGCGCCCGCTCACAACAACGGCGTCGGGACCGCGGGCGCGGGCGAACCGACGCGGGGGTAGCAGCCCTTATTCCTTCAAAACAATTTTTTTTTTGTTTTTCATAAAAATGTCTAAATTTTCACAAAATTATTATTATATTTTACAAAGAACCGTCAAAATTTAATACTTTTGTATGGAAAGCTGAAACATTAATTTTTTCCCCCATGATTTTAAATTCTTTGTAATTAGGAGAGATTTTAGAGTTGGCTTCAAAATCAGAGTTATTAAGGTTTTTCCAAATTACTAAGTTCGACAAAATTATTACCTATACATTAAAAAGTGAAATAAGTTTGAATGTTGAATTTAAACGAAATTTTTTAATTTTTAACTTGTCGAACTTATTTTATTATGAAGAAACACCGACTGACGAACTTACGGAGTGAAATGTGCCGAAAAAAAACAGAAAACATTTTATTACTTAAATAACCTGAAATATGGGAATTAAATTATGAAAGAAAAATATTAAAAAATGTTATTATTAGAATAATAAATTACAATAGGCTTTAATTCCATTATTTTGAAAAAATAATAAGCTTTATTTCACTTTGGAATAAGAAATAAAGCCTAATACGCGTAATTTTTCTATTTATGCGTTATTTCTCATTCCAAAGTGAAATAAGGCCTATTAGGCTTTATTGCTCTAGGCTTTATTTCCCCCCGCCAATATTTTACTAAAAATTAAAATTTAAGATAAATTTAAAATTACTGGCAAACTAAAACTGTTAAACTAAATTTATTAATTTTAAGTTTTTCTATAATTTCTATGTATCATCATTTAGTAACTTACTAATATACTAACATACTAACCCTTGTAAATGATGGCCTTTTCAGTTAATTGTGATAGTTCTCTAAATGAAAAATATAATTAATGCTTGGTTTAAGCAAATGTCTGATACAAAAAAAAAAAAAATTATTTTGCTTTTGCCGAAAATTTTACTTCTAGTCTATGCAACAAAAAATATTTTTTTATTAATAGCCAAAAAATATTAAAACACGTTTTAATTTTGAATTTATCGTTAAAATCTTATATTTTTACGATAATTATTACTTTTCAAAGTAACAAAATAATATTTTTTTTCAATGCACTATGTAAAGGTTCGAGTTCTCTAGGTATAAAAGTTAAACTTCCTTCCTTCCTAGGTATAGAAGTTAAACCTTCAAATAAAAGGTAGCTGCTACCTACAATGACACCGTTAAAAATTTCGCCAAAATAAAAATATGATCTTCATTTTAAAATATTTGTTGTTCCTTATAAAATTATTGTAAATTACTGGTCTTGAAGGTCAAAAAATCTACTTAAAAAATCTGGTATTAATATAAAATTTTAATATTTCTCAATAAATAATAATCTAATAGTTGCATTTCTTTTATAGCGTAAACTATACTTTTCTACTCCCAACTACACTAACCTTTGAGAAGGAGTATATATATAGCAGAAAATACGGTTATGTTAAATTAGCATTTCACTTACCAATTAGTCCCAATTACTCTTAACTACTCTTTTTGTATAAAAGGAGTGGAAACAATAGTGTGTGTTCTTTTTTTATTGAAAATATAATTTCAAATTAGCTTTGATAATTGATATCCAATATTTTCTTAATATATACCTGTTATCTATATATGATTCATATTATGCCCTCACCCTATTTAATTTATTTAAATTTGAAATTGCTAAAAATACTTTTTGTAATTTCCCCCTTTATTTACAGTATGTATTTATTTAAGGCGTCATATTTAATCTAAGGAGTCATATACATATTTAAAGTACAAATTGAAAATAAATAAAAAGATGGTATATTTGATTAAATTAATTGTACTTGATAAGTTTGAATTAGTCATTTTTTTTTTTATATTTCTTAGCCTTTTTTTTTGCACTTTAGTAAAAACAAATACTGCCACCTCCTTAAGGAATCTTCTTAATTCGAAAGTGTTTATCATTAATGATTCATCGACCCAGTTATTTATAATGTCACTAACTTAGGCCTGAATAGAAGTCCGCAATTACTTAGATTCCTAATAAGAAATTTCTAACGATAACGTATTAAAATCTTTGCTAATTATTCGTTTCATGGAATTTTACAATAATCAATATTTTCAGAATTAAAATTATTTGTGTAATCGTTCAATGTCTAAATCGCCAGCCTTTAAATCAAACCCAACTCAAATCATATTCAAATAAATAAGACAATTACTTAATATAAAACCTTTCCTGTTCAGGCGTGGCTGTAAATGTCGTAAGGGTTATAACTCTTACGACGTGTGTGGGATTCGAACCCACACTCCCTCGGTCTTTACAGCGTATTTTATACGCTCTTACCCCTAGGCCACCGAGGCCCCCTTACATAAAAATTATAATAGTATCTTATGTTCATAACCGACAAATTGTTATACAAATACATATATCGAATTTGTATTGATACCAGATGGGTAAAAAGTAAATAAATAATTAAATACATAGAATTAATTAAACAGTATCTAATTCAAAATAATGATTATTTAAATTTTAAATTTCATAAAATTTTATATAAAATACAAAAGCAATTTAAATTTTTTCTCAATCGTTTATAATTACCCCCACCTTATATATTTTATCTAAAATAGTTTAATTTAAAAAATTTTTTCGTCTTTACTTATATTTTATAGACAAGTAACACGCAAATCTATAGTTGGAAAAATTACAATCGCTAGATTTTATTAACACAATAATCGATTTTAAAATTTTTCATCGATTGTTAAAACTATAAAATGATGATGACTATTAGTTTAAAAAGAAAATAACATAAATAAAACTATTCGTGTTTTATAATCATTTTAAATTCAAGTAATATTTTATTAATATGAAATAGAAAACAATTTACAATATGTATTCTTTATTAAGTGATAGTTATTTATTGATTGTTCCAAATAAAGTAGTGCAGGTTAAAATAATATTTTTAACATATACTACATATATAGTTAATCATTTATTTTTATTACTATAGAATAGTAACAATGGTGTTCACTTGATACTATTTAACAAAAAAATTGAAAATCAGTTGATTATTATACAGAATACCGGTTAATAAATAATATTCTTATAATATAATATTTTTTTAAATGATTTTCTATACTGAACCATTTAACCACATTTTTTAATTATCTATATGTGATACATTTTTTTCTACATTGAAGTAATAATTTTTTTTTGATGAAAAACATACATTATTACATTCATATATGACAAAGAAAACGATTATTTACTAATACCACTTTTACCACTTTTACAACTTGTACAGAATTCTAACAACTATTATGCAAAACAACTTATTAAAATTTTTAGATAATTGGTACACATGTCGCCTATATATAAAGCGTTGATTAGCCAGTTGTAATTATTTTGCAAGATTAAATTTGTATATATTTTTCGAGCGCCATCTGTTATCACATATGTTATTTATTATTTGTTGTATAAAATTTATTTATTAAATATTACATTTATTTTTGGGAAATAACAAAGGAAATTGCTGGTATTTTAATCTCATAGATTTTTGGAATATAAAAACAATTACCCTTCATCTACTATCTTCTTACTATATGGACATTTATGAAATAACTCTCAATCATTTCAACAGTAGGTATAATAATTTTCTTTGTATGAGGGTCGGTGGAAAACTTCAAAAGTCACCTAAAGGGGCATTGGATGTGGTTCTTCCAAATAGTGTTGAACTTTAACCAACCACAACATTCAACTTTAAAGTCAGATTTTACAATACGATCTTTAATACAAATGTGCAATTTGGTTTTAAGCATAAAGGTGTGAAAAGGATTCTTGAGGAAATTGAATTTAGAAAATTTATAAATATAGAAGATGGGTAGGAAAATTTGGATGAGTAATTTGGGAGAAAAATGTTATTATTAAAGTTTATTATACATCATACACATAGCAGTTACCAACTTTACATGGCATATATTGGCATAGCGAGCTGCGTAACGCCATCTTTGAAATTCTTCATTGTAGGAATATGTTTCTATGGCACTACTTGTTTTCTGGCGTGAAAATATTAAGGGAAGGCATTAACCGTTTTATTTCTTTAGAAGAGGTGTTTATTCATTATCTATAAAATAAGGCCAATGACAAAGCTGTACGGCGATATCTGAATGAAGTGGGCAATTTGGTAACACTGCCCAAGTAACATTAGCCAAGAGTAAAACTCTAGAAAATTGGGAAAAGTTCTCATAAGACTCTCATAACACACTTGAAGACTCTCATAACATAATTCTAATTATAACAAATTAATTTACTCTTATAAAGCTCTTCTTATGAGATAGCAATACTTATATTGTTAAAAATACTTTTACTCTTTTTATAAGAATTAAATTAACTCTTATAGAGTACTTATTATAAGATATCAACACTTCCATTAAGCGCAAGAAAATTTATATTCGCATAAAGTCTTTTTTATGAGATTACAATTCTTATAGAATCGTGTTCTTAAAAGGATTCCTTTATGAGAATTAAACTTTAATAACTACTTGTAATAAAATTGTAGTTAGAGTTCAAGAATAAAAATAAGGTCTGGAAATAGAAGTCAACAAAACAAAATAGAAGTAAATATTGAAAGATGTCCTAACTAAGGTAGTTTCAGGTATTTAAATCGAAAGAAAAATAGGTCTTTGAATAATTCAAGTATATTTGTTAGCATTATCATAAAATAGATTGGCCGGCGCATTGGAAAGCTTTGGAATACCTTACATTTCTATATTATATAGCAGTTGTATTATTGAAAGATCGTTTACCTCAGGAGATATACAAGCATTTTTATTCCCTTACTTTATACTATTAAGTAAATAATCATATTTTAAAATTATGGCAAAAGATAAACTTGTTTTTGAAGTCAATTATTCAAAATAAAACAAAAAATAATAAGAAAAATTCATTAAAAAAAATGAACAGTCTTTTTTTCGACTAATACAATTCAATGTTTAAAATCTAAAAAAAGTTAGCAGCCTTTTTTCGACTAAAACAATTTGACGTTTAAAATCTAAAACACTTGGAAAAATAATTTAAATCTTATTATAAGAGTTATGGCTTTATAATAAAACTTAAACTCTCATTATAATGAAATTAATCTCATAAGAAGACCAATACTCTTGTAATAAGATCAATATTTTGATATAAGAGTAAAAAAACTTGATTTAGTTCATCAAACATAATTGTTTTTAAAAAATATGTAACACTAAAAAAAAGCAGTTGCCCTTGTCAACACTAAATATTTAAAACAATTTATACTATAACTTTGCTTAAGTGAGGAAATGATTGAGGGTGTCAAAACAAGCAAAAAATTGAGATATAGGTTTTAAAGACATTTGTTTCTTCTACCCAATGTGACCACAATACACATTATTACAAATGGGCTAAAATTTTTTTTATTTCAATTTTTTGTATTATTCATAATTTTATGTAGGTAATTTATATATGTATGTATATTTATATGGGGCGTTTTTCTTTTTGTCATCAGATCAATGCTCAGAGCAGATGTCGAGCGCTCAGAGCAAACTTTTATCTGAGCTCTGACCACTCTGAGTTAAAAAAGAAACGTTCAGAGCACAAATTGTCAATTTTTATCCAAATTATTTTCTAACGTCAGTATTTTTTTTTATTTTATTTCATTATTTTAAATGTAATAATATTTTAGTTTTAAAAGGAATTTATTTAAGAAATAAAATAAAACAAAGTTATTTTACGTAAAATTTCATTTAATAAAATTTAAAAAAAAAACTTAAAAAAAAATGTTTATCTATGCACGAAATTTTATTTTGTTGATATTTTTATTATTTTATTCTTAATTTGACGTTATATTTATTGAAAACTCTGTGAAATCTGATAAATTTTTACGAGCTCACAGATCGCGCTCTGATCACAGTCCGAGTTAAAAGAGAAACACAAAATGGATAATCTGGATAATCTGAGCATAAAAAGAAACACAATTTTTTTTGCTTGACAGCTCTGAATCTGCTCTGATGAGAAAAAGAAAAACGCCCATGTATAGGACATGTACTCTGACTTTTATATCAAATATTTTTATAATTCAGAGTTTATATTCGAGAGTTATCAATATTAACATAATAAATTCTATTTGTTACAAACGGAGGATACATTTTTATATACCTGTGGCTATTGTTCGTACAGGTATTAAGAATACAATAATAATTTTCTGATAAAAAGAAATATGTTGTACACTGAAAAAACATTTTTCTACAATACGTTATATCGAAAAATTTAAAAATTAGTAAAAATAAAAATTTAGCAATATTAGTGTTTTTTTTTTTGTACCCGACATTGGTATTAATCCAAGCATCAGTTAAATTGTTAATTTAGTGAACTATTACAAACAATTAATTATTATTATTAGCGATGTGAATAATAATATTCTAACTAATCGGAAGTAATATAAAAATCTTAAAAGCATCAAAAAGAATCTAGCATTGCAAAAACTTTAGATAAAATTGTCATGCTGTCGTAAGAATTTATATAAAAATTAAGTTTTAATATAATAATATATAAACTAATATTTATAAATTATGTTTTTAAAGAGATTTAATAATTAAAAACATGAAAAATGTACATCGAAGTCTTTACAAATTTTGTTCTTTAATTCCGTTTAATAAATAATTACTTTTTACAGCATTGTACGAGTTTAAAATAATTTTTTTTATTTAATTCGTAAATTTCATAATTTCATAAACTAATTCTATGAACAAAATCATAATAATATTATTTATAACAAAATCATAAATTTTGTGAACCTCGTTTTGTATTAAACTTATTTATAATTTTATTCAATTATGACATTTTTATGAACAGGACGGCAGTCAAAAATGTGAAAAGTTTCATAAATTATTTCATATTGTGTACCTACATTTTTTTCAGTGTACTTATTCTCACATGAAGAGTTTTGTTCTTATAAGAAAACTTATCAATCAGCGGCCATATTATTGATCTTCTTTATTTTTCTCAATCTTAACCCTTATGTTATTAAGTAATTTTATTAAATAAAAAAATATGAAAAAATATTTATTGTAAAAATGATTAAATTTAAATTATTAAAACGCAAAATTATAGCTTAAGTTCAATATAACTTAGCTTTAATTGAAATTTATATGTACTATTACATTAGTTTTACTCAAATTATCAGATATATGGTTAAAAGTAGAATAATAAGACTCTAAAGGGTTAAAAAAGAATTATTTAAATTTTTTAAATTTAGATTATTTTTAGTGCGCTTTACTTTTTTTCGACCTAAAATGGTTACTTTTATTAATAAAATTTCAATGGCAGTATAATTTTGGCTTATATTCTTGACGAAAAAGTTATTTTAGTTTCCTATAATTTTATGTTCATATTAAATTCTTACATATGTACTTATTTATGATATTAAACACACACATATAATTAATCATACATATTATACTTTGTTTAATCGCTACAATAATTCTAAAAAGTAAAACGGATACATTTATATTATAATATGTTGGTTTCTCTTTCTAACAACACTCATAAGGCGAAACCAGCACTCATAACAAGAATAAGCTACTATTATAACACCCTTTTGAGTATCTTATGAGAGTTTTTCAATACTCTCATAGTAGTTTTCTTATGAGAGTGATATACTTTTAAAACTCTTAAAATGAGAGCTAAAGACTTGTTATGAGTGTTAATTTACTCTCATAACTGCGCCCTTTAACTCTTATAAAGATCTCATAAGACACTTATAGAATTCTTCAAGAGTAAATTATGAGAGTAATACTCCCATAATTAACTCTCATAGCACTCTACTAGAGTCTTATGAGATAAATTTTGTTACTTGGGTGGGATCATTAATAAGACAAATAATTCAGTCTGTTTTACATGATCGCAAGCATTTCGTATCATATGTATGCATTTATTACAATGAAGTTTCATTTAAGAGGTTATGTATCTTTTTTGATTATTCTACAATATCGATTAGTCATATCGATCCATCGTCAAGATCAATTAATCATACCTTGCTTTTACCATTTAATTTTTGAATATCTTTTAATTTAGTGGTTCATCATTAAAACTTAATTTCAAATTTTTCAATAAGTAATTCAATTATATTACATTTTCAATACAGTATTTATCATACAGTACTACAATTGTACAATTACAAATCATACAGTATTTATCCAAATAGCTGCGGGGGTGGTAATGAATTTAAATTAAATTAAATCAATCAACATCATTAATACATAACTATACATAAATTTTTGTTTACCGGTTGTTATTTTCTACAGTAACTCTCCAGATGACATTTTATTAAGCACTATATTGAACTTTTTCTAAAAAGAAAATCAAATAATATCAAATCAAAAAATTTTTATTTTCATTATTTATTTCTTATTTTATTTAAATTAAATTTATATACTTTATATTTGATAGAATTAAATATTTAATTACTAATGTTGTGTAAACTTAAGTTAATATTAACTTTATTATCTAACTTTGAAAATGATTGTAAAATAACCATTAAATTTGATTATTAATAATGGGGTAATTAAAAGAATTTAAGAAATTCAATGAATTTCCTTTTAAAATTACATATAATTTTTCTTTTTTTTTCATATTATATTTACTCTATAGTCTATAGTATAAAATCGGCCGCATTCTATGCTCAAAACGGAATTAAAAAAAATAAATAAATAAATAAACTATAATATAATAAATTAACTCTGCAATATCATTATGATTCGTCGTATATTATTTTTTAACATCTATGTTATTAGTGTCAATATCACTGAAAACTAACACTTGAAATATTTCTTCTATTTTTTTTTTTTTTAATTCAAAACTTAACAATTACAATTTTACATCCGTTACTACTTTTTAAAAACATGAAATGATTTCAAAGAGTAGATATTGAAATAAGAGTGAATCAATTGCACTGAATTTAAACATAAATAACAACTTTTTACTTAAATTATAATATAACTGATATATTGATTATGATGATGATAAATAAATGATATTGATGATGACATTATGATCATCAGCATATGTTGATTAATGATATTGACAGATAATAATAATGTTGTAGAGTAATTTTCCGATTTAATGCTTTCATTTTGTATTTAATATGGTTAAGTGAGTTTTTAAACTTTGATTGTTGTTTGTTATTAAAGCATCTGAACTGTTACTTATAGTTTTGATGATAAATTCAAGTAATGAAAAAAAAACCATGGGTTTCAAAAACGCACATTATCAAAATTAAATAATATACCATAATTACTGTATGTATGTAAATCGTATCATGTATGTATGCAAATTGGACAAAATTAAGTCAAATTTTCGTCAATTTTAAGGTATTCCTATATATTATTAAGAAAAGTTATTAACACAAACAAAAATACTCGTACAATGTTGCAACTTTAATTTTTATATACTACTTCAAAAAAATGTGAACGCAGGTATTCAAATTATAGGTGTTCACCTCCATAACGGGGAGCGACACAAAAATATTTTGAAATAATTATGCTCTAAAGATCTAATTCCTCTCAAAATTCGTTTGAAAGATGGAAAGGAATGAAACATTTAACAAAAATTGAGTTTCACATAACGTTAACTTACAATACCGTATATTGCAATACATTTAATATTTATTAACGAAGCTTATAAAAGCAGCTATCGTTTGTCGTTTCAAACATTGAAGTATACCTTATAGAACTTGTGTTATAACAATTTAGATATAGGACTTTTTCGAACTTTTGGGGAGCTGTAGCTCTGTAACGGGTGGAACTACAGAAAAAAGATAATTTTTTTTTCGATGCCTATCCGTAGTTAAAATTTCATTGCTCCATTTCAAACGGTGTAGAAGCTTTGTAAACACTCTGATAGACAAACAGATAGATGGATAAACGGACAAAGTGAAACAAATAGGCACAGTTTTTTAAATTTTATTTGAAAATGTTCTAAAAAATGAATTATACATATTAAAGAATAAAAAAAATATTAGTAACTTTACTTCTAGTATATAGCTTTGCATATAATACATAATGCTTATATGAATTTACACACAAACAAAATATATAATAAATAACATTTATATGCATTTAAAAAAAATTTTTATTTTCTGTTTTTTAAGGCTTGTATACCAAGAGTTCAACAATCTGTACCTGAAGACCATTATAAGGCTGTTTGTCGAGCTTTCGCAACTGAAGGCCAAGACTTAAGGACATTTTTACAAAAAGTTTTTCATGGAGGTAATGAATTTTGTTTTTTTTTTAATTTATTTAATTATAACTGTATATAAAAGTGGTTTTCTAAGTAGATAAGTAGATAAAACAATAAACTTAATTTATATTTAACCAATATCAAGTTCAATAAATTGATAGTGCAATAAAAAGTCAACAATGACGTGCTAAGAAATATCTATTTTCTTTTTTTTCTTCAATACATATTAGCCTATCTTTGATTATATATTCAATTAAGTATATTGAAAAATATAGTAATACATAATAACTAACACGTGATATTGTGTTTAAAATGTAGTAATATTTTTTTCCAAACTAAAAAGGTAAGGTGCAACAGACCAGGACAACAAAAACAACTTTTATGTACATTAAAGTTGTCGTAATGTCCTAATAGGTTATGGAAACAAAATGTATTATTATGTTCAAGACTAATTAACAAGACTAATTAAAATTAAAGAAAATCAGATTGTCAGATTTAAAGCTACATAACTATATTTGATTGTCAAAAAATAGTTGACATTTTTCAATTAAACTACTGATTTATAAAAGTTGGTAACATATTGGAGTGTACTGATTGACATTTCAATTTTTATATTAAAATATCTCTTGATGCGAGCTTAATTAGATTTTATAATTTTTGCTTGTTGCAACTTTCGCATCACTTCGTGAACACTCTGTTTTTAAGTGCAATATTGAAAATAAGTTTTCTACCAAGTACATATTTTTACTTTTTATTTGTATTAATTTTTAATAATTTTTTTTTCTTTTTAATTATAGATACGCAGGCACTTCGAATCAAAGCTGACGCTGTTGATTCAAATCAAGAATTAGATAAATTAGGTTTTAATGATTGGGTAAGTTATTAATTTATAATATGTAGTAGATATGATAGAATGTATAGTTTGTTATCAACTTTTCTGTTTTTTTTTTTTTATTTATCTATTACCTGCGATCTCTGTTATCATAATATATATGTAGGTATATATGTTTTTTGTAATTTAAATAATTAATTTGAGTGATGAACATTTAGGTCAACAAAATACAGCTATTAAAAATGTTTATCAACAATTTATTTATTTTTTTATCAATAACTAAATTTGTTTTTATTTTATCAAGTTTTTGACAGCTCATATAAGTCAATATTGTTATTTTCATTTTATATTTTAATGAAAATAAAAAATGATTTCATTGTTTTTGTGTGTTTTTTTTTTTCTCTTTTATTTTATGATTTTCAATTTTTTTTTTATTTAATATATGACAGGTCTTATAATATTATAATTTATTATTTTTTCCACAAATAAAAATTAAATTTCACTTTAGTTAGAAAAACTTTTGCTTGTTCTAACGATATAATTTATGTTAAAATAACAAAATTAATAGCCTTGACAAGGTAAAATGATTTTTTTATTAGTGCATAGTTTGAAATTTATATCTACTTTAATGTATATCTATATGTATATATGTGTTATATCAATGTTGTTTATATATTATGTATGTACATATCAGTTCATTCTATTAAATTTTTTGTTGAATATAGATAAAAAAAATCGGAAATTTTAAAAGCAAAAATTATTATCTTGTATGTTCTATAATACAAAAATTTTATGAAAATAAGGCAATAATTTTTAATATTTTATTAGATGAAAATTGTTACAATTTGTTTAACCTATACGTTAAACTATATTGAAGTTTAAAATTAAGATGTGTATGTTACATATATTTAGGATAAAATGTAAAGTATTTTAAATTCCTTGTACCATCGGATTAACATAAAGAAGAAAATCTCCACATATTGTATCAAGGACTAATAAACACACATCAGTTCGTATCTCTTATTTTATAGCCAAGACAACAACCTTTTGGACATAAATTTATATATTGTCTTTATAATACACGTTATGTAACAATAAACACAATACATTTATTACATTTACACTTTGTGTTAATTTAAATTTGATAACTATATATATAACTATAACTATAACTAACTATTTGATAATAGTTTAAAATAAATTATCATTACTAATATATTCATTATCGGTCACCGACGTGTTAATAATGCTAAACGTTTGCGATATTATAAAACTTGTATCTAATATTTTTAAAGTAATATTATTTTATTAAACAAAAACTTTTTATTGCTTTTTCTTTTTATAAACCATTTTAATAATTTTTTTTTATCATATTTTACGTATATTAGAACACTTTACATAATATATTGGTACATACATATTTTTAACTTTCAAATACTTTTTTTTTATCAATTTGGTAAGTTTTTTTACAACCTTATCATTCAAATTTATTGAATTTTATCATGCTTTTGTAGTTTTTATTACAATTTTTGTTATAATTTTTAAATGTTACCGACAGGTTCATTCAAAGTATTGTCAATCAGATTTAATTTATGTTAGGAGGAATCATAAAATTATTTTAAAGTTTTTTAATTATATTTTTTATAATAAGTTAATATAATTTATTTTTCAATAATTGTTTATTTAAGTCCAATAACGAGTTCATTTAAAATATTTTTAAAACTTTTTAACATTAAAAATCAGAACGAACCAAAAATGCTTTTCATATTAATTTTTTTATAAAATTAATTGAATATGATAGATTTTATAATAGTTATTAGTGTTTCCGTTCCTTTTAGATGAAAGCAGTGCTTGAGAAGAATAGTTGTGAGTAGGTGGTAAATTGAAACGCTAATTTATTGTTTTTGCAAAATAATTTTTTCCTCTATTTACTCCTATCATCTATACTCTTTCTCAAAATCTGACACATCTTTTGACACATTTTCAAAAAAAAACGTTGAAAAAAATGTATACTTATTAGATTCAATCTGACCGTCGATCTGTTTACAAAACTTCTCCCCATTTGAAATAAAGATGCGTTAATTTTAAAATAAATAGAGTTCATAAAAAAGATATTTTATTAATTTTAGGTAACCATATTCTTTATGGATTTTTTTTTTTCAAAAGATTCTGTTGAATATTTTTAATCTGAAAACGCTAAACAACATTTAATTTCATCAATTTTATAAATTCATATAAAGAAATTATATTTGTCAATTGAGTATTTAAAATTTCCAGTATGACAAACTTAAATTAAGCTAAATATGAGAAAAAACTAAAATTTATTAATTTTGAACAACTGTAACTTGGACACCTGTACAATTTTTTTTTTTTTTTAAATGATGATGAAATCAAAGCTTAAAAAATATATTTTTACATGGCATAAAATTAGTTATAAAATTCTGGAATTCTTTTCAATATAATCTTGAATCGACTTTAAAAACCCGTTTTTTTTTACATTCAAATGCAAATTGTTGTTTCCTCTTGCAACAACTGTTACACTCAGTTAAATATACATCTTACAATATATTTTAAAAACTAACATACTCTACTCCCTTTAATTCTATTATTATAATATGTCATTATTTTTTTCTAATTTACACAATTGTTATTTACATCATATTCCGTGTAAAAAAAAAAAATAAATAAAAAAAAATTACGATATCAAAAGCATTTATTAACTATTTATTTTTAACAATAATGTCATAACAATAATTTCAAATTAAAATATAATGCATATAATCATGCACGTCTGGCATATTTTTAAAATGTGCCATTTCTAAATAGGATCTCATTGTATATTGTTTTATATTTCAAATTTTTATATATATAATTTTTTTTTTTATAATGTGAAAAATTGCAAAAATGTGTTAGCAAATAAATTTTACAAATTTGTTTTTTCGAAAAAAAAAAAACAAAAAAACTCCAGATAAAAATTTCTCATGAACAAAAAAAGAGGATATTAAAAAATTATTTTCTATTGTTAAATAAAAAGACTGTCATATATGAAAAATAATTAATATAAGACATAAATACATAATATTATTTTCATCATTTTTTAAAAATTTGAAATACATAATTAATAATTACTATGTATATGTAACATTTTTTATGCTGTAATTAAAAAAATATGTATTATAATAGACAGTGATTACTGTATAATGTCACAATAAAAAATTTTCCAAACTTTTTTTTTTTTTAATAATTTTAAACTTCACAACATATGTTTTTAAAACTTAGATAATTTTCTGTTATGTAGTTACAATGCCAACCCTTTAACTTCAACTCAAAAAATATATATAATATGATAAAATGTAAAATGATAAGATGTAAATGGTATACATATGTTTGTATATATACGTAATAGCTTGAACCGAAATTTTGATATAATAATGACATATTAAACATTTTTAGAAGATTTGTACCGACCTGAAAATAAAATATAGATCTTACATTAAAATTAAATTTTTGAAATCATAATTTTTAGTAGAAAATAAAATATAATCTAATTGCTTTTATTTTGAAGCTTTCGCCTTATAGTTGTCTGGTTTAATAGTTTTTAGCACATTTCCAAAAAAAATTTGAAAAAGGTGTGCCTATTAGTTTCACTCTGTCCGTTCGTTCGTTCAACCGTCTGTCCATCTGTTTACAAAACTGTTCTACACCGTTAAAAATAGAGAAAAAAAACTTTTAACCATTCTCATAAAAAAATTAATGTTGTAGAATAACTTTTTTATACAGTCCTATTTTTAAATGCGTATATCTCATGTTTTACTTAGCATTTTTTCAATATGAAAACACCATTCGATAGGATTTTTTTTTACCTTTGATGCAATATTTTGTAATTTAGTATATAAATTTACTGTTATGTGAAAACTAAATTTTACATGATTTTTCTACCTTCATAACTCCGACACGCTTTTATATAGGGACTTGCAATTTTGAGACAAGAAAGAACTTTTAGAATTAATATAAGTTTCCTCAGAACAGTTTTTTGTAACAACTCCTGTTTAAAAGCTATTGGAACTCAAAAGCTGAAAATTTACTTTATTTAGACACCTATAACAGGTGCAAACTGTACAAATTTTTTTTCGGCAATGCATAAAAATTAAAGCTTCTGTAATATATTTTTACATGAGTTAACAGTTTTTTTAGTTATATAGGGTTCCAAACTTACAGCCAAAAAACCCTATTTTCACATTATTTCCTATATGAAATTTTCAAATTTTGAAGCAAGTCAGAATTCTAAACAGTTTGTATTATCTTTTGAATATGTACACTTTTAAAAACCGTTGGTTTACATTATTTCTTGTTTTTTATATTTCTATGCTTTTAATATAGACATATTACAAAAATAGATGGGAAGGAAGATGTATAGTTATTTCTTTTCTTCTTATATATGTGTTTGTCTATATTTTAAGTACATATTTAATCAAAAAATACATATATGCACTTTATTATATGTATACATTGCGATGCACTCAGCTGTTTATATTTATGAAAATAATGTAAAACAGTTTCTCATAAACAGTTCCATTTACGAGATTTTAAGCTGTTATATAACTAAATAATAATTCAAATATTAAAATTAAAATTTAGTATTTCTTTTTTTGTTTTTTCTTTAGTTTAAATGTAACAAGAAAATTACACAGCCTTTCATTCACACAAAAAATTACCCAGATGTTTTCACCCACACTCTCTTCGATGTTTACAGCATATTTTAAACGCTCTTATCCACTAGGCTACCGAGGCCTCTCACATAAAATTTAGTTAAAAAGTTTAATTTAAAAATTTAATAAACATTTTAAATTTTTTTAGAAAAATTAGAAATGAAACTATACTATCCGTGACATCCAAATTGTATAAAAAAAGCGTTTGGATGCGATACAAATACACATAAAGTTTTTTAATACATTGTAAAACCGATGTTTCGCATCTAAATGCAATGTAAATGTAATACAATTTAGAAAAACTTTATCGCCGGTTAAATAACAATTCAAATTCACTATCAAATTGTCAAAGATAAATTAAAAGTGTCCAGAAAATTTTAGATGCAAAAATTTTAAACAAACGCACATCGTAGGCGGTGTACAAACTGTCATAATGCAATTTGGATCATGATACTTTGTAAAAAGCTTTTGTTTTACAATTTGGATCATAATACTTTACATCGGACGCTTTTTTTATTCAATTTGGATGTCACGGTATATTTCAATATTTAGGAAAGCAATATAAGAAACATAAGAATTGACTGAAAATATTTTCATAATTGTAATTATCTATAGATAAATATATATTATGACTGATATGATATATAATTGATCTATGATTTTTACTAAATGAAAAGCAATAAAATCTTAAACTTAGAACAATGTTTGATTATATATATATATATATGTAGATTCCATCTGACAATGATCTAATTATCAGATTGCCATTTGTTCTCAATCAATCGTCAGACATCTGATCTCTTTCTTTTACACATTCAGTGCTATGGCAACGATCTATGGCAACGATACTATATTTAATTATACAATGCTAAACTATATAATATATATTCGTATTATGTAAAATTAAAATAAATAAAAAATATAAACAATAAAACATAACATAACCCACATACATATATGTAGTTGATAACGCCTTATATATACTTAAAAAACTCCTTTGTATAAAAAAGTTTAATTAAATTTTGCATAAAACGTAAAAAGAAAAACAAAACTTTTGTCAAATATTTTTGTCAAGTTGTCTATTGACTTATATATAATAAAATTTAATCCATTAATTTCGTAATATAATGATAATAAATCTAATTTTCGACAAAAACATTGGAGTCAACATTCTTTAACTTAAAAATAAACAAAAAATAATGGCATATCACAATATGAAGATCTAAATTTTATTTGTAATTGTAAAAATTTCAGTTTTTTTTTTTTTCGAATTATATACTAAAATTTTAATTATCATGATAATAAATATGTTATTTTTTTTTTACTCCTCTTTACTCCTCGAATACATAACAACGGAAAATTTCAAACAAAATTATAATTAAAATTAAAGAAAACTTTAAAAAAAACTTAATTTAATTAATTAAAACTTTTGTTCAATTTAGCAAAAATTGTATTATCAAAAACTGTAGATTACATTAAATCCAAAATTATATAAGAATTACTTGATTAAAATAAAAAATATTGAAACCTTAAAAAGTTAATTATTTTATAATAAAACCAATTCTAATTAAAATGCTGATAGAAAGATATAAAAAAGAAGCATTTTACAGAACCAAACAAACATCAAAAATTAATTAAATAAATAACATAAAACATACCTAATATACCTATAGCTTCCTTGTTTTTCAATTTTTGTTAAAATCGTAATATACTGGTAAAAATACACATAAACCATTTTGGTATATAAAATTGAACAATTTTAAATTGATTTAGACTCAATTATTTTACAAAAATTAAAAATTTTGATGAAGGAAAAAATAAAATAAAAACCTTTTTTATAGTTTATAGTTTGTTTTTTTTTTTTTTTTTTTTGTTTAAATCATAATACACAATTTTATTTTAAATTTTTAAAATTATACCTACAAATTTTATTTTTCTATTTTCTATCACATTTTTAAAAACAAAAATTAACTTGCTTGCTTTTTTGGTCAGTTTGCCTGTCCGTCTGTTTACAAAACTTCTAAAACATTTGAGGATAAATTTGAAAATTTCACCCACAAATAAAACTCATTAGGTAGGAATATAAAAAAGTAATTTTCTAGAATAACGTTTTGTTGAAACCATTATGCAGCTTTAGTACTTTCAAACACTGAACAAATCTTTTTCGAACTTAAACTTTTAAAAATTTTCTTGTTCCCGTATCTTCAGTTCAAATGCATAAGTAGTAAGAGAAGTCTTTACATATAACAAAACTTTGAGAAGTTAAAACTTGAAAATTTACTATTGAATATACATCTGCAATTTTAAGATATAAAAATTAATCATTTCCAAAACCAAAATTTAAGATATTTTATACTTCCCTGTATCTTCAATTGCATAAAAGCATAGACTTGCATATTTTAGAAAAATATAATAAATATATAATATTAAAGATCTATTAAAAGCAAGGAAAATTTTTTTATTTGTATACCAACATAATGATTTTTCCTTCCCCAATTAAAGAATACCCCTTTTAGTAGCATCAGATTTTTCCTCATTAAAGTCACCTCTCCCTTTAGACAATATAATGGAATGAAAATCTCTTAACTGTCAATGCTATTTATAAACCAAAGAGTAAAGATGGAAAAGGATAGCACAGGGTATGCAGAATCTTTGAATTAGACAGTGGGACTGTAAGAGTACCCTAAACTGAATAAATTCGCCTATTATTATTTTAAACATTAAAACATTGTTACATTTTAAAGATATAAAAGTAGATGTGGATTTTCTTAAAATTGGAAAAATAAGTTTAATAAGCTTTCATATTTGTTTAAGAAAAATAAAAAAAAATTCTAAGACTTAAAACAAATTTTAAAATTGTGCATTTTTTAAAAATCTTTATTATATACCTATAATAGGTACAATGTTTTGTTTCCACTACTCCACTTAGTAAAAATATTAAAAAAAAGAAATATCTGATTTAAATTTTTGCATTAAAAAAGACCTTGAATTTTCTTTTAAACACAATAATAAAAGAATCATGCAAATCTTTTTTGTTTTTTTTTTTTTCTATTTTTTTTTTCGTATTTTTTGTTTTTTTTTAACATCGTTAACATTTTAAAAAATTTCATTTGTATGCCATTTCAATAATGTTGTAAAAATAGTTTAAAACAACTCACAACAACAATAACAACAAAATGCAAAAAAAAAAAAAAATAATTCTTTTAACAAAACTCAACTTCTGTAATTTTCAATTTAATATAATTAACATTAAATTTAAAATGACACTTGAAAAATTTTATTCTTAGCCTTTTCTTTAGTAGACTACTTTATATATTAGTATATTTACATTATTTACATTATGTATATACATACATATAAGATCTACTAACATATATATGTACATATGTAAACAATTTCGTGAATCAATTCAAAAACTTTCTTTGAAAATTTTAATGATTACCTTTTAACAACATACCTATATATATATATATATATATATATATATATATATATATGTACCTCATTTATAAGTATAAATGATCTTAAATATACAGAAAATAGAAGTTATATTTTTATTTATTACATATGCATGCATACATACATATGTATATGTATTCTTTTAAGATGAAAATTCGTAACAAGCATCAGTACATCTCTAAATATTTTACAAACATGCCATCTAGTTCTTTTTTTCATTTTCTTTCAAATTAATGACATATTAAAGTTGTTTTTTTTTTTTTTTTTTGTTTTGTGTCTGTTGCTAGTTAGAATTCCTAGTAACTTAAAAGAATAAAAAAAAAAAAATCTTTAATCTATCCTCGCCTGGTTTGTTGCAGGTTGCTGTCACTTTTTGTTTTTTGTTGTTTTTTTTTTAAGGCATTCAACTAACAATTTTTTACAAAGAATAAATTCAAAAGAGAAATAAAATAAATATGTGTTTTTATTTTTTGTTTTTTATGTTATCCAAGATCAAGTTACTTTTACCTGTCTTAAGAAAATGTCTGTATGTACATTCAATTAATGCTTTTTTTTTTTTGCAAATAAAGTAAATATCAACAATCAATTCCAAGAGTTTATACAGTTTAATGGTTATTGTATGTATTTATTTCAAACTCATTAATGGCATTTTTATGCAATACACAAATTTATGCGCTTTGATGAATTTCGATTAGTATAAAGAGATATATTATATTTATTATTTGCACATAGATTACATATATACATACTTATATACAAGTGCATTTAGTAAAAAAATATATCTATATAAATTGTGATATAAGCTATAGATATCATAGATTTTAAATACTGCATTATTAGTATATATGTAAACTTTAATAAAATAATGCACTATTAGTTAAAGAAAAACAATTTTTAATTAATGTAATTGTTAATTATTAGACAATTTAAAATAATAATTATTCTATAATTTGCATCAAATATTAAAATTTTGGTTTGAATAATAGGCTATAAGACCTTGTTTAAATGTTGAAAAAATAGTTAGAAAACAAAATTAATTTATAAAATTACTGTATTTTAAAGATTTTTTTCTACCTATTACTAAAAAAAAAACTTCAGTTCTATCAATTCAGGAATTTCAATATATTTTCTTTTTACCTTCCTTTCTTTATTTTTACCTTCTACGCCTAAATCCGAACAGTTACTTCTTACGCCTAAATTCGAAAATAAAAGTGCCCTTCACTTAACTGTATTTTAATAAAATGCAGTCGAGTAAACAAACAAAAAAACAAATTCTCATCGATTCTAAAAAAAATGCTATACATAGTTTATTTAGATAACTAAACTAAAGTATAAGTGAGAAAGTATAAATTTAAAACCCTGCTATTTACAAAAAGTAAAAATAAAATTACTTAGCCAACGTTTTATTGCAATTTTAATAAAAAATTAATCTATAAATATGCTTTCCATAACTTAAATTTGCGCATATTATATTTTTGACTTTGAAAATGAAAAAACTGGTGGTTAAAAAAGAACTAATGCAAAACTAGGGTAACTAGGTAGGGTAATTGAAGAAGAATAAGATAATTATACGTATTACCAAGGATAACAATATTAAAATTTTGAAAATAATGAAAGAAAACCTCAATAGTATAAGACGTAAAATTGGGAAAATAATTTTGAAATTTTACACGTATAGTCTATATGGGGTAGGCAAATTTTAAATCCTTTCATAATTTTTTTTTTACCCAAAGGTAGCTTAAAAATTCCATTTTTTCTACGTCATCTATGATATTAAGATTTTTAAAAAAATATTAATTTAAAAATATCAATTTAAAAATAAATCCTCCTCCATTATTCTTCTTTTAATTTTTTTACAAAATGTCAAAACGCATACTCTACAAAAATACACCCTTTAAAATTTTGATTTGACAGCTGAATTTTTACACATAAATTTCGACACATTTTGTTAAATATTTCATATACGGAACTTATTACGAAAATTAATTAAAAGGTGCTCTTTCTAAAAAGTGAAAAAACAAAATAAAGACCATTTTTCAACCTTTTACTTTTGTGGCCGATGGCGTCATATTTTACAATATTATAATTAAGTTTAGTTTTACCTACACATACATAGTTCTGATAATAGATATACATCCCATATCATGTTAGACTGGTATAACATATCACCAAAGTTTGTCATTGGACTGAAGTTCGAACCATGGATCTTTTATTTTTGTTTGGATGGAAAAAGTTTAACAACTAAATAACTTACTGTGCCAAAATAGAATTAAAAATTCTATAGTTCGAGCTTTAATTTGGTGGCAAATATTGGTGATAGCGTATGACGTATTAAAAATTCTAACATAATATGAGTAATAATTTAATAATAATATTTTTTCTCAAAATCCATATCAAAACGTTTTTTTTTCGTATTCGGGATATTTGGAGATAAATCCAGAAATTTTAATACAAAAAGCCCGTTTTGAAACTAGGTATTCCTTATATAGTCGTTACAGTTACATATTGCAAATTTCGAGTTATTTTTTTGTTTGTAGCTGTTTTGTAATAATTAGTTGCTGTTTAAGTGTATAGTGTGTGATATCTTCTTTTTTACTCCCAAGTTTTATTGAAATTTTCAACTAAGCTGACTTTTTCCACACTTTCTATTCTGTTATTGATCTTAAAGGCTATAGATCGAAGCAATTTTAATATTTCAATTATTTGTTTGAATATAGAAATCAATTTTCTTTTCAGAATTTTAACTATTCTTCAAACACTTTTAAAAATTACCTATACTATAAATTAAATTTTTTTAAACATTTTAAAAATTAATTAAAATTCTTTGTGCAAAATTTTATATATATATTTTTTTTTTTTTTGGTTTCTTTTAAATTAAATTATGATAGCAATAAAATACATATCAATCTAATAATATAAACTGACAAGAACCACCACGAATAAAATAAAAAAAAAAAGCTTATTGGTAAAAAAAAATATATATATAAATATATATACATATACGTATAAAATATCTAGTTAAAATATTTCAAATACCAATTTAATTCACTGGAGTTTTTTTTATACCATAAATCAAAACAAAAAAAAAAAAACTTTAATATGTACAATCGACAACTTTTTAAAACAATTATTTGAACATACATATATTAGACTGCTGCAACCATTAAAATATCTAATCTAATCAATTTCAATGTACTTTATTATTTATTTTGATCGGCGCCATTTAAAATTTATCTTATTATCGCAAGTGAATTGTGCTGCGTTCATTAATAAATTATTGCTAACAAATGATGCGTAAACTAACAATTTTTATAATATTAATGTTATACATAGGCATATAATGTATACATAATATATACATTAAGTCATTATATACATATACATTTTATAAGCTTAAATCATTGATATTCTGTTATTAAAAATTAACTTTAACGGATATTTTATAATTAAAAACAAAAAAAAAAAAAATTAATTAATTATGTACATTTTTGTTTTTTGTTTTTGTTTTTTTTTTTTTATTTTCATCTTAAGTTGATTATAGTTCATTTAGTTTATACGACATTAAAATTATTTATGTGTTTTAAAGATATTGATTATTATTAAAAAATTCAGATCATTGAACTTGAATTAGAGAGGATTTGAAAAGAAATTACATTTTCTTTTTCTGTATATATGATTAAAAAAAAAAGCTAAAAATTTTTCATTACATACATTTTTCCCTATACAAGAATACAAAAGGAACTAATTTAAAGTTTTTTGCAAGTGTCGGTATTTTTAGTCACCCATTTTTATCAAAAAAAGAATTTTCATACTGCTTCCATAATATCTATGGATAATATCTATTATTAAAAATTTGATTTGCGTTAATTTACAGTCCAATTTCCAAAAGACTATGTATACATCATAGTCTGGAAGAACATTGGTCAATTGGCTTACCTATCTTTTTTTTTTTGCACTCAATTTTAACGGTTAACATATCATATGAGCCTTTTTATATGCAATGATAAATGTTTGTATTAAATATTTGTAAATTTTTTATTTGAATAACACACTGACGATATTTGAGCCCATAGTAAGTGTACGATTTTGGTATATATCATGTGATATTACCATAATTTATTTAATAAATGCTTTGTTATAAGAACCATGTTACATTAATCGTCGGCTGGCTGTTTTTATTAAAATTGATATGTAATTAATATAAAAAGATCAATGAAATTAAATTTTTTGATTTATTTCTTTCAATCGGGGGACTAACTATAATATATTATGTAAACTGTACTTAAGTTTTACTTAGAATAATTAATTTTTGATTACTTTGTTTAGTTATAAAAATTACTTTAGTTATAAAAGTTATGTTTGATTTAAGAGAAAAAAAAAGGATATAGGATAGAATGTCATCTGAAGGAAATACGCGTTTTTTTTGATTTGATTGACTATAGCTATACGGGTTTATTGATTATAGCTATAGTTCAGAATTTTAGCAGTTAAATGAATACGGCTAATTATTTTCCTTATTATTTTAGAAACGTAAAAGCCTAAAAAGACTAAAAAATTGACCAGATGAAAAATTCAGTACTGTAGTAACGAATACTTTTCTGTTCAGGTATTTACATTAGAATTGTTAAAAAGAAAGCATCATTAATTTTATTTTAACTGCAGAATATATACATTACATGCAGAGTACTGCAGACTAAATGTAATTACTTATAAAATATCTACAAATTGAAAAAACAAAAAAAATTGTAATCATTATTTTATAGTTCATTGCTATCTAAGTATTGAAAGAACAAATTGCATTAATTCTTTTTAGACATCTTGTATGAAGTTTGATTATGCGATATTAATTAACAATATTTGAATTGTTTTATCTAACACAATTTTTTTTTTTTTAGGTTTTTCAATAATTAATTTATAATTTATTAGTTTTTCTTACATTTTATTAGTTTCTTAATTATACTTTTACAATCATATTGTAAAAAAAAAGATATGTATTATTAATTTATTAAGAATCATATTTTAATATTCTTGCTATTCAATTGTGTATTGTAAATAGGAAACAGAAGAACAAAGAGTGTGGAAACATGTGCAAGTATGCTACAATTTCCTTTTCAAATTTTTTTTTTCTTTAATTTTTTTCTTTTTTTTTTTTTGTATTAATGTCTAGCCATTTACAATTTCTATTCTTATTTCATTACTTTCTATTTTAAATTCTTTTTTTCTAAATACTTACATACATATTTTTTTTTTCTGGGAGCAGAACATTTGTTAAAACTCATATTGCAAAGAATTTTTCGCCTAAACTCACATCTAAATCTAACCAAAAAACTTAAAATATACAATAAAAAAAAATTATTAGCAAAATTTTGCCTTGAAATTTTTACTTGACAAAAAGTCAATTCACTAATATCCATTTGCCAAAAAAATTAAATAAAATGTCACTGTTTTATTGTTTTAATATATTCATATGTGTTACATAAATGAATACATATAAGAGACATTCTCAATTTAGAGAGATTTTATAGTTGGTTGCAAAAGAAGAGATTTTAATAATTAATATAACGCGGTTTGGCGGACTAATATCTCCATACTCTTTTTAGTGCTTTGTAGGTGAAATAAATAATAAGTAAAGTTTAAAAAAATAGTTGGTGACGAAATTAAAGTTTCCATAATTGATTTTGGGATGGTTTATACAAATATTATTGTAAACTTGGATTTTGTAACCAACTCAAAAGCTCACACTGTCTTACAAGGGCAGATTATAAATTGCAGATTGATATTTATCTACAAAAAACTACAAATGTCGAAATTTTCCAAATGTTTTGCAAAATGAAATTTTGACATTTAGACTTTTGTGGAAATGACTTTGTGTGGAAAGAACTTTTTATCAAATAATGGCAATTAGGCAAAGTGGATTTTTGTAATATGAATTTCGGTCAAGTGTAATTATATACCCATTTTTACTTCTATATAATCTATAATCTCTACTGCACTTTTTAATTTACTGATTTCCATTTTAAATTAATTTCATACTTGATTAAATTTAAAAATTTTTTAGCTTAGTTTTATTTGATTCTTTTGGGAATTTAAAACAAATTTCAGGAATCAAATCATCAATCATTTTCATCAATTGTTTTAATTGATACACATAGAAATTTTAATAAATTTTTTTTTTCTGAATTCTAAAATTTGATTTTTGTTTTTTTTTTTTAAATTCAACACTTGTATAACATGATATCAGCAATAATTATTTTCGGTACATTGAAAAAGTATAAATTCAAAACCATCATAAGCCATTGAAATAACAATTTGTAAAAAAAAAAAAAACATTTTTTTTCAGCGTGCATGAAAAAAAAGCTTCAATTTTAATCAATTTTTTTCCATTTTTTTTTTGTTTTTAATTTTTATTAAATTTATTTCAAAATAATTATCATTTTTACTAAAATTTAATTTAATTTAAATATTAAAATATTTATTGAATTCCCACAGGCAAGATTTTGGATGCAAGTTGTTGATGAATTGCGACAAGGTGTTAGACTGAAACGAAGAGATTTTCGTGATGTATCAAGAACACCAGTTGAATTTGAATTAACACCATATGAAATTTTAATGGAAGATATTAGAGCTAAGTAAGTATTATAATAAATATATATTTATATTACCCATATTGAGTATCTAGAATATTTATAGATGTAAGTAAGTTAAAGTAAAGTTTAAACTCTTGAACATTTTCGAATGCACCAATTTATTTTCGGTTCAAAAATTGTAAAATTTTTTTTCTAAAGTCGTGTGTACTAATCGATTACTTTTACTGTAAAAATTTAGTTAGGCGACGAAAATGTGTCAAATTAAAAAAATTTTTAAATTTTGACATTTCAAATTTTTGAAACAATTATTCAAATTTGTCAACAATTTAGACTAATCGTTTTCAAATGAACAGATATTAAAAATGTATTTTTCATTGCTGGTGGAAATTTTAATAGAAATTGAAAGCAATATAACCTTTTATATAAAACTGAAGGAAAAAGTCGTAAGGCAGAAATATTTAAGGTAGCCAATGGTTATGTAAAATTTTGACATTAATATTCACCACACTTTACGTTAAAATTTTATTTCGGTACGTCAAAATTTCACTTTTCTGAATAAAATCGACTAAAAAACGAGGAAGAGTGCAGTAGAGTAGACTATGTCAACTCTGGGATACCCGTATGAACGTAATATATCCTGTTTCTATAAAACTTGATCATCTTTTAAAAACATTCAGATGTTTTAGTACCGAACTACAGAGATATATTTATGTAAATTGTGGAGTTGTATGACAGCTACCTGAATCTATTGCGCCTAGCTTCATTAAGTTCCAAGAGGTACAAGTCGTAGAGTAATATAAACTCTATATAATATTTAATATTTATCAAATATTATTTTTATTCCAAGATTCCAAGATTATTAATATTAATTATAAATATATATAAAAAGTTCATTAAAAGTACAATCTTCCTAGATAATTTGAATTCAATTTAATTAACGATTTCAATTTTTCTATTATAATTTTAACTGCTTTATATACAAAAAAAAAAAAGAAAAATTAAATGGTTTAAAATATTTTTTTTTTTTTAGATAGTTTTTCATTTTTATTTAAAGACTTTTTAAAATATAGGTATATATATGTATATAAAAAAAATTATTCATTCATTAAATTTTCATTGAATTAAAAATAAGAACGTGCTTCCCCAACTCCGTTATTTTTATTTTTTTTCAAATTTAAAAACAAAAAAACATTTTTTTTTTACACTCATTATCTTTAGATACTAGATTAAGATCTATATTTTTAAATAAAAATTAAGACAACAGAATAAGCCCAATGTTACAAAAAAAAAAAAAAACATTTTGTATTAAAAATGACAGCAGGTATTTAAATGAAGTTTCCATTCATTTAAAAACAATACAGTGATCATAAAGTGAATCTCCTCTGTATAAATAAGTAGGAAACAAGATGCATTAAACCGAATAAATTTATACTTGTTATTTTTTTTTTTTTTTAATATTTTATGTATATTTATTTTATTTTTTTTTTTCAATTTTTGCAAATGATTTTAAATTAAATAATTTAATTTTCTTTAACAGGAAATATAATCTTAGGAAAGTGATGGTAAATGGCGATATTCCACCCAGAGTAAAAAAAGATGCTCATGCTGTTATATTAGAATTTATAAGATCGAGGCCGCCATTGAAAAAGGTATATTATAATTTAATTACCCTTATATTAAATGAATTTTATTAAAATATTATTTTGAAATTAAATATCAGTTATATGACAAACAAAATATAAGGAAAAAAAAAAATGTTTGAAATTAAATAATTTGATTGATAAATTGTTGTTGTATAAAGTAAAAGAGATTAATTAATAATTGTAGTAATGTCATGGGTTTCACCTACATACATACCTACATTACAAACATTCTGTTATACACAAAAAAAAAAAAACAATTTTTATCAAGTATCCTCTTGTAAAAGTTAAGATTTGTCATAAAATTCATCCTAAGTCCAGAAATTTTAGTTGATTCGTTTCAAAAAGATCAATGATAAACCATCATTAGTGTTTTTACAAAAATTTTTTTTTTAATTTATACCGACTTTGTATGATCAATGCAACATCAATTTTTTTGCAAGTGGTTTTTCATTGTAACATTTTAATTGAAACTGATTACTTTAGATTGATTTAAAATTACTAGTTAGTAATTACTAATAGTAATCATACTATTTGTGATATTGTTTGCTAGTATTAATCAGATTCAAATCAGATTTTGTTTCTATCCATTGACTCTTTTATTACTGGTATTTTTATAATATACATGCAAATCAAATCTAAATTAAATTTTTTATTAAAAAACTTGAAAAACTTTGAAATTTAATTTCTTATACTCTTATAGTTGTTTTCGTAAATAAAATATTACACACTATCAATCAAATACATAGTTAAAAAAAACTTTAAAAATCGATTACTAAATATGTATTATGAATAAATAAAATTCATCTTAAAAAAATAAAAAAATAAAATATTTTTTTTTTAATTCTATATTAATAGGCATCTGAAAGAAAACTCCCACCACCAGTGAAACGAAATCCATCACCAAGAGAACAACTAATGGATTCAATAAGAAAAGGGCGATCATTAAAACCAATACCACAACCAACACTCAAAAATCGATGTAAGTAAAAACAAAATTTTTTTTTCTTAATGTAGATTTATGAGTATTTTTACACTTTACAAAAGTCTAGAAAATTAAAAAAAAAAAAATAAATGGGATTTTAAATAAAAACGAAATAGATAAAAAAAAAAGAAAAAGATATATTTGTCTATCATTCATTTTTTTTTTTGTTTTTTATCAAAAATCTTAAGTAATAAAAAATTTGAAAAATTGATTTTTTTTTTTTTTTTTAAGAACGGAAATCATAATTTATCTTAAAAAATTCTAACAATCTTAAAATTTAATTTTTTTTTAATCATATAATCAACATTCAGTAATAATCTATCCCAGTTATCTCGTCAGGTGGTTGATAATATTATTATGTAACAGTCACTATATTTTCTAAATAAATTTTAAAATTTTACTGATTCTTAATTTTAATATTTTTATAATTATATAATCGATATTATCAATATTAGAATGTAGAAGTGTTTCTTTTTTCTAATCCATTTGAATTGATTACAATGCATTAATCGTCATCTCGGGTGGTTTAATGAAGGAAATATGTAACTAAACTCAAACCTAAAAATCATGATATTAAAAATTAATATTTTGTTTTCTTCTACTAATCTTTTAAATGATATACACGATTTTTATTTATCTAAAGATACATTTATTATAAATATAGAGATAGGTTTTCTTTTTCTTATTTTGATTTATGCCTTCTTTTTTTATCATAGATTGCAGCATATTCTTTTACAGCTATTTTTTTTAATAAAAATAAAAACAAAAAAAAACATTTGAATAATAATCTTATATAGATTGTAATCAGAATGTAATAAAAAAAAATATTTTACAATTTTTGTTGATTAATTAAAGCTAAAAATTACAAAATCCAATTAATCATAACGGTATTTTGTTTTAATCGGAAATACAAAAAAAAAAAAAAAGAGTTTTGTCACAATCAATAATATTTCGTTTTGTATATACATAAATAGGTGTAAAAGATGAAATTTAAATAAAAATAAACGTCATTAGCTATGTTTAAACTGGTGATATTGTTGTAATCTTTATTTAATGATTTGACGTTTCTAGTTATGGTATTATTAATTTCAAATAATACAAAATGATACAAAGTTAGAAGACAAAATATTATTTTTTTAAGAAAATTATTACGAAAAATCTGTGCATTTTCATTGTTGTCCTTTTTAATATATTTTTTTTTGCGAAATTATTTTTATTTTAATTAAAATAATTAAATTTTAATTTTATTACTTTCGAGATTTTTTATTATACTTTTTTGACATTTGATATGATAACTGTTGTTTCTGATAAGAACGCAACTCAACTTTTATCAAAGTAGTTTTTGACAATATAGTAAAGAATTTATACTTTAACTCAGAACCGATTTTTTGATTTATTAATTGATGATTTACATATGTCAAGATTCAGTGCATAAAACTACGTAACTAAAAGAAATAATTTTATTGAAATTATTTTTTTAGAAAAACGAGGAAGAATACAGTTGCCTTTGTCAACTCTTAGATACCCGTACGAACCGTTAGTATGTTCACAGCTAACACAGCTAACAGCTAACTCTGCTTACAATATTATTTTTTTAATATTTTAGTATTTTAAAATAATTTGGGTGAATTTTATAATTTCTAAAACTATGGGTTGTACATATATTCAAACTATATGTTTATATGTACATTCTTCAAAAGCAGATTCTAACCTTCCACATAACGATTATCAATCCAAAACTTTTTCAAATATTCTATAGTACCATTTAATACTAAGCGGTAAATGTATATTAAATTTACTTAGTACAAAATAGTAAATATAATTTTAAATATTATATTATATTATATTTAAATATTCCATTGACAGAATAATTTCTTATAAGTACAATAAAATACATATATGTATGTATGTAAATACGGCGCTATATAATATACATCTATACTCTTATCATTCATTCACTAGTGACATATACGATATGTAAATAAACATGATATTATATAACAATGTATATATATCAATATCATATAAATAAAAATTCTTCAAGCAACCGTTATGTTGTTTATTTATTTACATTTTTTTGTACTACGCATTATATCCTCAACAATTTCAAATTATCGAGTAAAACAAATGCAAAAAATTTGTTGAAGAAATTTGTTAGAAAATTTGAAAAAATCAAGTAACACTTTCGTCAATTATAAAGTAACCCTATATTATTAAAAAACTTGTTAACAAAAATAAGAGTATAATGTTGAAGCTTTAATTTTTGTGTATTACTTCAAAAAAATTTTAACAGGTGTTTAAAAATAGGAAATTTTCAGTTTTTGACCCCTTAGTGATACAAAAAAAATTTCTGAAATGACTTATTTTCAAAGATCTAACTTCTGTCAAAATTTCAAGTTTCCAACTTAAAGCGTTTAGAAGATAGAAGGGTTAAAGGATTTTGCAAAATTTGAGTTTCGCATAACGGTAAATTAAGACACCGTATGCCAAATATATATTTATTGTATATATACTTTTAAAGCTAATAATAAAAGTAGTAATCGTTTGGCGTTTTCAAAATGAAGATGTACCTTATACAACTTGTGCTATAACAATTTAAATATAGAGCTTTTTTGAACCTTTGAGGAGCTGTAGCTCCGTAACGGGTGGGGCTACAAAAAAAAGTTATTAAATATAAAATTAATATTTTTGTGAGATCTATCAGCAGTTAAAATTTCATAGCTCTATTTCAAAAAAAATGTGGGGATCTAAAGTTAGGTGTTCGAGAGCTACCCTAAGTTTTGGTCCAAACTCAACCAAAAAAAAATAGAGAACCTACAAATTACTCCCAGAATATTTTGTGTAAATTTCAAGATTCTAGCTTTCTTAGTTTTTGAGTTAGCGTGCTGACGGACGAACGGACGGACGGACATGGCTCAAACGTCTTAGAATTTTTTTCTGATCCGATCCATACCTTTGAAGGTATATCTAGCTCGCTTATTTCGAGGTGTTACAAACGGAGGAGTAATTTTATTATACCCGATCCTATCGTACGGGTATAAGATTGTTTTAAAATTAAAGTTAAAATTGGTTTCTTAAATAGTTCAAAAATAAGGTCAAAAGAATTAAAGAAATTATGGAATTCGAGAAATCAGTCTAAGGTTTAATTTTTAGTGTTCAAATTTAAATATTCAACCATATAAATTCAAGGCCTTAATCTAGAATCTAGTATCTCTCTTTTTGCATTTAATCATTAAACTTATAGATTAATGCTTAAACTTTACTAAACAAAAGTTTTGTTTAAATTACAAACGTAATTTTATAAAATTCAATTAATTTTGTTACTTGAACTGCCAAATTTATCGTTTTTATTTTGGAATCTAAAAATTGGTGAATTTCGAAAATTTAAATACCGAAATGAGCGAAAGAATTTTAATGTTTACGAACAGATTTTTGTGATGTTGTCTGTTTTATATTATTTCGTACTTTCTACTTTCTTCCTTCTTCTTCAGATTTTTTATAAGATATACAATGTATTCTCCATTTATTTTATCTAACAACATCCCCTTAATATTTAATTATACTATTCCTAAAATGTTTTCTTATAATAACTGTATTAAATATTATATTGCATTCTACTTTTCACTTTTCAACTTATAGATAGATATACATATGTTAGATTTACACCTTAAGAAAATTTAACAAATTTAATTTCTAAACGAAAACTTACCTTTTTGTTTTTGTTTTCAATTTATAACTTTGTAATTAGATCATCTATAAATCCATGATTTCATTGAAATATTATAGAATATAATATTTTAGGTCATCGTAGAATCGTGACATCCTAGTATAAAAATTATTAGAAAAAAAACAAAAAATGTGTATAATTCAAACAGGTGAGAAACTTTAGCCATCATGAAATTTGAGATAAGAAAAAAATCTTCAAATTTCTATTATTTTATTCTCTCAAAAAAAAAAAAAAAAAAATAACAATTTAATAAATTACCTTAGGCTATGTTCCATTAAAACTAATGTTTTTTTTTTTCTTTATAAAACATGAAAAGAAAAAAATATTTTATAATTCAAAGTTCCTTACCTTAATAATGTTCAGTGCATCGCGTTATCGTTTATATTAAAATTTAATAAATTTCGTGATTATGTGGTTGGTTGGTTAAGTTTTGATTACAAAAACACAAAAATAAAACTTCCTTTCTAAAATTAAATCCACGAAATTTAATATTTTCTTTTTAATAATTTACTTTTTTTTTTATATGACTAAAAATTTATCAAAGTGCAAAAATGTTGCCTTAAGAATATAGGTAAGGTATATAGATAGATTAGTATTTGGGTGGCATAGTCACAAAAACATTTTGCTTTCATTACATTTTGAATTTGTTAATAGTCACACTTAAATAACCCCAAACATTCATAATGGTATTTAAGTTTTCACTATATATATAGGATTTTGCATTGCAAAAAAAAAACTACTTCTAAACGTTTACTACTTACTACATGATATAATTCTAAACCAATTACCGCAAGAATCAAAGTGTAAAAATATTTAATGTGTATTATTTTGATTTGATATTTCACTTAAGAAAAAACTTTTTTTTTTTATAAAATTTTCGAATAACTCCAATATTTTGAAGCTGTCAATAATAATAATAGACAGTTTTCAAAATATTTATGATGTTATCACATTACAAGTGATTTAAATTTTGTTTTTTTGAACTGAAAATAATTAGAAATTCTTGAAATTTAGATTAAATCAATTTAAATAAATGAGTAACTTAAAAATAATAAGTAGTTTAAATAAATTATTTCATTAAAATACCAAAAACACAGCCATATTTTTGTTTTTCCTTAAGAGGGTGGGAATCTTTACAAGACACCAACAATAAAGTCTTGATAGCGTTAGATTCTTACTAACTAAATCCGCTCACATTTTCATCTTTAACCAATATAATAGTATGGAACCCCTAACTACTAGCGCAAAATATATTGCCTAGGCTAGGAATTAGGGATAGAAGAGGATAGGATTAGAATCCGGAAACATTGAATTGAGGAGTGGAACTGAAAAGAAACAATGAATTCGAACGTGTAGTATCTAGTATATATTATAACACCTTCCTGCTAGAGATAACAAATTGAAGACGGTGGTAGCTATTATTATTAGTATTAGTATTAATTATTATTATAAGGTAAGGTATATTATACTATTTGCTACAGAATTAAGGCCATTAGTGGATTGCAGTATAATATAGCACCATCTTACATGAGATTACCAAAGGTAATTCCACTGTTGTAGTTGTTCTTCTTGTTTTAAAGTTAATAAATAGTTAGATTTATATTTTATTACGCTACTACGACGACTCTGTTAAAATAATTATTTTAAACTATTAACACAATAAAAAAAAAAAAAAAACATAATCAAATACAAAAAAAAAATAAATAGTTAATCAAGAAATCTTAAAGAAATTTTTTATACAAAAAAATATTATTGCAAAGAAAACTGCCCTCAAGTGTACAATTTTCTACATAATTTTTTGCACTTTTATTGACTACAGATGCACTGCGGGAAATTAAATATCTGAATTTATCACGTCACATCCCATGCAATTTTCTTTTCATTTTTAAATAATAAAAAAATTTTTCCTTTTAAAATTTTCACCTGCAATGCGTTATATATATGTTTGCATTCTAATGAAATTATGATTTATTTGAAACAAAAGATTTCGATAATTAAAAGTTTGAAAAAAACGTTTATACAATAAAGAAAATTTTTAATATTTTAACAAAAATCTTTGATTTGTTAAAAACTAAATAGTGAAGATTTAAAAAAGGTTTAACTTAAAAATGTAAGAAGTTTTCTTTCCTTTTAATTGAGTGATTTAAGAAAAGATTAGTACAGGATAACACATATCATGCCACATATTATTTACTGCGAATGTTGTATATACACAGGTATGAGTGCGGGTGAATTATTCAATTTGAAAGTTTAATATTTGCATTCGTTTTGTCACTAACAGGAAATAATAATATGATAGTATAAGCGATGTATCCAAAACTGTTCTTTTTAAAAACTTCCTAAAGAGTATAGATACATTTGCTTCATGAAAAAAATTATTAATAAAATATTTCCTTCATATATCTGTAGTCAAATTACATGTTGGAAGGTCACTAACATGTTTGAATCTTTTAATTTTTTGTCATAGAATGTCTCGTCTCAGACATTTATTGGTTTTTTTTTTTGTTAAAATATCTGCTCTTTGGAATTCTTTACCGAATATTTCCGCCTAACATTTAATTACAAAAGCTTAACTGAGATCTACCGAGAATACTACAAGGAACAGTCTTAAATAAGTTATCACTTAAACTTGTACTATTTTGTTACATACTTAAAGACTAGTCGTCTTAAGTGTAATAATGTAATCATTAAATAAATTAATAAATAAAAATCAATACTACAGCCGATTTATAAACTTGAGATAATCATTTGAGTTATATGTATAATGTGTGTTAATGTATATTATTAATGTATATGTGTGTTTTAAGAAATAATAAAGGACAGATGAAATGTTTTATTATCATAAAATTCTCTCCCAGCTTTGATTCATGGACTGCAGTGTTATATGGTAATAAAACAAAATTTAATTATTTAAAAATAATCAATGAAAAATTAATTTAAAAATTATTTATTCCTTAATCCGGTCAATTCAATTTAATCCGGTAAAGATAATTTAAATCCAATACTTATATGCTTTTTCCCACAACGTATGCAATCAATTTTAAAATTACTTAAATTTATAATTTCCTGTTTTTAAAATGTTTGTTTGTATACACATATATTTTTTTATTTTAATTCCTTTTATATCCTGTATATCTTTTATCTTCATGAATAGGAGTACGTTTATATGTAAATTTCTTCTTACCAAAATATTTCAATTAATTTCTCTTATTCACACTTCAGTTTATTATTATTAGGCTTGGAACAATGAATTGTTTGATGGGTTATACAAATAAAATAATTTACTGACCAACCCAAAAAAAAATCTAAGTAAAATCATTAAATCATTTTTTTTAACTAATTATCTTTTATTACAATTTACTGAAATAATTTCATTAAAATTTAATTTATTAAATATAAATAAGTAAAAATGGGCCTGTTCATTTACAGTTTATTGTTGCTCCCAAAAATTTTCTTCATTATCTAAAGAAATTGACGTTTTTCTAGATTTCTGTCTCTCTGTTTTTTCTCCATCATAATTTAGAAGAGAACTCTTAAAGAGATCCAAATATTCAAACAAAACATTTGGCTTAAATTTAAAATAAAAAATTCTTTTCGATTGTATAGAAAAGAATTTTTTATTTTAAATTAAGGTTAAGATTAAGGCATAAGGTGCAAATTTTCAAAAAGACAATAAAAAGCATTCTAAGATTTTTGACTATTTTTGTCATTTCCAATTTTTTTTTTATATTTTTTTAATATAAGAAGAAAGAAAACCTTTTTTCAGCTTTAAGGTAATCGTATAAAATTAGAAAAATTCCGTTAACACATAAAAAAGTCTAATATTCGAGCTTTAAATTTTAGATGAAAAGTAGGAGGAAGTACAAACAAATTTTTCCAAAGATAAATTTTATCTACTTCTAAAATTTCAATATTCTGAATCTGCTTCCGGAGATAGATAGAAACTAAAATTTTGCAAAATATTATATAGGTAAATAGATAGATATCATATAACGGTAAATTTACATATTTAATTTCAAAAAATTATATAATTTGATAAAAGCTTAAAAAATTTTCAGTCGTTTTTAACATTTTTCGAATTAAAAAATGTTTAGCAGAATTTAAGACATAATTTATTTTCCAATAAGATTTTTTCCAACTTTTAGGGATTGTAGTTCTAGTGGGACTACATAACATATATATATATATACTAGCGTAACTAGTGGGACTACATAAAAATGTTGTTACACAACATCAATTTTTAAAGAGATTTTTCACTATGTTTAGAATTTTATTACTCCATCTTAAACGATGTAAAAGTTTTTTTAAAACAGACGAACAGACGGATTAAATCTAATAACTTAATTTTTCAAAATTTTTTTTTTTTGAAAAAGTATATAAAGAGGTACACTCTAATATGTTAGCTTTTAAAAAAATATAGTAGGTATGTAAGTAAAATATATTTTTCCATTTTTTAAAAATGAGCCCATTTCCGATAACCCAATTTACTTCTGGTATGTGTTCCTAAAAATAAATTAGCATTTTATATACATACTTAATATGTTATATATATATAACATATTATGTATGTATGTATATATATATACAATAAACTTATATAAAAATATTTTATATATTTTTTTTTTTTTATCCTTTTTATTTTGCTCCATTTCTAAGAGCACTTTCTACACACTCCAAAGTAAATAAAAGTCAGGAAAAGAAAAGAACAGAAACAAAAAAACTTTCAGAAAAAAAAAATAGTATGTCAATTATTGAGTGAAATGTTAAAATTTTAGAGAAAAGTTGTAACTTAAAGTATAACGTACAATATAATAAAATTTGATTTAAAATGTTTTAAAATTTTAAGGTTAAAAGTTTAATCCTCTTCTTCCAGTTCAATTACTTGAGTTTTCAAAAATCAAAAACTAAATTGGTTTTCTCAGTATTTTGATACTTCATTAGCTTTTCATTGATTATTAAAGATCGACTATCAGAACGAAAGTTAAAGTAAAGAAGAAATTTCTTAAAATATGCGCCGCCTCTTCATCATAAAAAAAAAAAAATAATTTGTTTGTATATTTAAAGAAAAAACTGAAACGTCACACAAAAATATTTATTTTTTAATAAAGAATTTAAAAACAAAATTAAACCTGTGAAAAATCATATTTTTTTTGTACAGATTTTTAACTTTTTAACCATTCTTTAACAGCAATTTAGCTGTTGTACATAACATTTGGTTTGTGTCTTTGTTTAGATATAGCACAATCCCGCCATCTTTTGTATTTTCAAACAAAAACACCAGTTATAAAATTCAAATTTTATATATTTTTTATTTATGGCTGTTGAAAGCTTTCAAAAGCTTACATTTTACAACTTTAACTATTGATAAAAAATTTTCTTCATTATTGTTGTTTATTTTTATTTATTTTGTTTTTTTTTTATCGTAACTGCCTTTTCCGTTTTTCTTTTCGCTGATGGAAAATTGTTTATGAGAATTAAATTTTATTTATTATAAAAAAAATAAATTATTATTTTTGTTTTGACATAATTTTTATTTGTTTTTTTTTTACTTTTTACGTTTTTGCGTTTATAGTAATTGTTAGTACGTAACGGTATATTGTGTGAAAAGGACGAACCAAAAAAAATTTTTTATAGTAAAAAGGACTAATTAGAATTTTATTCTTAAAAATTTTTATTTTTTTTACAGATTTATTTGATGATTTGGTTCAATTTATTTTAAATTTAAGACTTGGTGAAATTTGAAAAATGTTTTAAATTAAAAAAAAAAATATATTAAAAATAAAAAATTTAATTAAATGGGTAAGAGTGAGTTTTGGTGTGTTACAAACAAAATATAAATTATAAATTGTATTGCTAGAATTATTTTGCCAATAATTGTAGATTTTAAAATTTATTAGATTAAAGTAATGATTTTTAATTTATTAAAAATAAAAATATTAATATTTTATAAATTAAAAAAAAAATCTGTTGGGTGATCATACCAGAATATGATTTATTAACCGAGGGAGTTTGGAATTTCGAATTTCACACAAGTTGGAAGTATTATATCTTTATGATTTTTCAAGATTTCCTTATATGCTATAGACTTGCATCAAAAAAGTCTTATAAAGTCTTCCAAATCTCTAATTATAGGCTCAAAATCTTTATCATCCTTAAAATTCAAATTTATTAATTATAGTCTTAATATCTGAATCAAACAGGCTTAAAATCTGAATCACTATATATTTTTCAAGCAAGAATGTCAATATTAAAACCATGGCTTTGATTTTTCTAAAACAACATTTCAACAACATTTCAACAATTTTCAAATGATTCAAAATAAATTCAACCCAATCATATTATATATATGTATGTATATAGTAAATATGTTATAAAAATATTTATTTATTTTCTATGTAAATAATCACATTTCGATTCATCAATAAATTAAATAAACAAAAAAAATATTGATCAAAAAGTTGTTAAAATATAATAACAAACATTTTCGTTTTGATTATTGATGGGGTGTAGGGGTGGTATCTTTCAATCTTATTTTTCTATACAATTTTTCTTTACACAAATAAATATAAATTTAATAATTTATCACTTTTAATGGAGAAAAAAGTCAAAATTAATTTATATTTTTATAAAATGTATAATGAATAAAAATTGAGTTCTTATACTGTTAAGAAATTTGTCACTACACTATTAATCTGTTCATAGTTTCAATTAATATCCGTAAATATTTTAAAATAAAATTTTCCTAGTTACTTAAATTATATTTTTTTGTTTACGAAAAACCTCAACCAAACACTGTCAAAATAAAAATGAAACTCATAAAAAAATGAATTCATAATTAAAAATAAAAGTTTAAAAAAATGTAAAATAAAATTTTTATTAAAATATCGACTACTGTTATTTATTGACTACTAGACTAGACTACTAACTAACTACTAATTGAATACTAACTACATAAACAATCGTTTTAAACGTCATTAAACGCAATTTACCTTAACGAGTATTGAATATTTTTAACAATAGGTAAATTTACTGATCAAAAAATAGTAAAGGTTAGGAAAATTTTTTTAAGTAAAATTATAACTAAAATTTCATCTTTACGAATAAATTTTCACCTGGTCAACAAAATAATGAAATTCCGCTATAACAATTTTTCAATTAAAATCCGCTACTTTCGCCGAATTCCGTTAATAATGACAACACTACATGTATGTATCTCATATATATATATACATCTACTTATGAATATATACACACGAACAGTAGTTTAAAATTTGATGTGAAAAATGTTGGCATGCAAAAGTTAATGGTTCAAGAGTTCCTTTAGAAAATTCATAACTTGAAATTTTTCAATGACGCAAAAAAAAAAAACCCCTCCTTACATAATTTCTGACATTGTGTTTTTAACCATTTGTTTTATTTTAAAACGATTCAAATCGAAATAATTTTTTACATTTTTTTCCAATTTTTGAGACAAGAAACTTTACCTGAAAAATAAAATAAACAATTTCGTAAAACCACTCAAACTGATAATATATAAATAATGTAACATTAGTGTTTAAGTATATACTACTTAGATTTTAATGCAGAAATTTTTTTCAAACAAAAAAAAACTACTCTCATATAAAAAGTTTGTAAACCACTGTAGTAAAAATTGCTTCCTGTTCATGTAAAACTAATTTAAAAACAAAAATTAAACTTCAATACAAAAAAAAAAAAAAATAGAAATTGTTATTACAAACATCATTTCGTAACTTTTCTTTCTGTAAAAAGAGAAAAAAGACATTAAAAAAAGAAAAATTTATGTTTTCAAAGGACAACGGTTTCTGTTTTTCAAAAGTTCTGGAAGTTTTTAATCGAATTTCAAATTATTAAATATTTAGACATTAATCGATTCAATCAATTATTTGCGAATATAAAACACATATAAAATTTTTTTCTGTTATGATTTGCGTGTATCAAAATATCTATGCAAAACTTCCGTACGGATCACCACCTATAACCTAACATAACATCTGCTAATTATGTATTTGTAGGATCAATTAAACTGTATTAAATAAGTAAAGAAAAGCAAAACTTATGTCAATTTTCCCAGATTATAGAGAGTAATAAACCATTATTGTTTATTATGCTTATAAAAGCTAATAAATTTTTTTTTTTTTTTTTTGCCAAAGTAAAAATAAAATAATCCAGTACGTAATAAAAAAATGATTTTTAACCTCAAACATGATTTTAAATTATACAAAGTGTCCTTCAAAATTAGACTATTAATTATAAGTAAAATTAATGTAAAGTTGAACAAATTCATTTGAAATTTCAATAAAGGATTTTGAAATATAAAAATTTTAAGCTCAATTAAGGCTGTTTGGAGAAAATTACACTACAAATGCAAATGTACTTTTAAAATGAAAAGTCATAAATAATTGTGTAGAGAGGGGAATGAGGAAGGAGAATTTAATAATTTTTAGACCCTTTTATTCAAACCCTTAACAAGTTCATACTTAATTAAATTTCTTATTATTGTTATTCTACCAATTATAAAAGAGTTATGAATTTTCATTGAAGAGTCACCCTGTAAATATGTAACCTATAATAATATAAAAACATTTCCTTATTGGTTTGTATGTAAATTTAAATAAAAATTTTTATTAATATTGTCATAGATCACGTAAAATTCAAATCTAAATACGAATATGAACAAATCAAAAAAAAAAAAAATAATAAAATTATGATTATTTTCAATTCTTAGAGTGTTATCAAATTTCTTATATACACAATATTTAATAATATTAAAATATCACGTTTTTAGGCATAATAATATAGAAAAAATTATTTCCTAAAAAATTAATAATAATAGTCAACAATTTATTTCTTTATATTTTGCTATTACTTATTAGATTTAACACTCATTTTCTGTTAATATAATTGTTAATTCATACTCGTTCTCTAAAAATATCCTTGCCTCAAATAGCCTTAATAATATTTAACTTTTTCCAACACAATTTGGTCAAAACAGGAAAGCAAACGGGGGGCGTTTCGTGCATGACTTTTTAAGTGATTTTTTTTTTTAAATTTAAAATAAAATTTAGATTTTTAAATCTTATTTATTTTATTTTTAAGATTAATTTTAATTTTTTGAACGCCCCCTTTCCTTCCCCTATTTTCTATTTCTACTCAGATTTTTATGAATTTTTTTGTAGGCAGAAATGCTTTTTCTCTGAAATGCTGTATGAATACAAATGGGTTGGCTGCAAGATATCACGTTTCAAATTCTGATGTCTATAAATCTCACGTTTTAAAATCTCGAATATCAAAATTTCATGTCGCAAAATCCAATAAAGCCAAATTTTTAAATATTGGTCGATCGAAATATAGAATTTGAAATTGAAATAAAATTAAATTATCTTTTGATATTTCATTTTCTTAATTTTTTTTTTATGTGCAAATATTTGAAATGTCTTTTTCCAAATATTTTGTGAAAAGTAACTTTGTTATAGAAAAATTTCCAGTTATATATATGTATATAGGTATGTACATATATGTACATTTCGGGAAAAGGAACAACCCTGATTTTATAACCAACTCTAAAATGCCTTCTAATTACTTTTTTTTTTACATAGATATTTCAACAACAAGACATTTAAAGTAGTTTGGCTACCGCCCCCAAATCTCCGCTGAACAAATTACTGAAACCCTGATTTTGTAACCAACATTCTAACATTCCTCCTAATTAATTTTTTTTTTACATATTACATATTTCAACAAAAATTCATTTGAAATGGCTGCATTTTTATACATATTTGGTTATTGATAAAAGCTGATTTTAGAACCAACACTAAATTATTGTTTAAAATTTTAATTTCGACAAAGGGACTGGCTGCCAACGATTCTTGTATTTTTTCTATTTCAACTTTTTCAGGAGATTTTTAAAAATATATTGCGTAAGCACGAGATTTTGACATTAATTAACATGATATTTAAAAACATGAGATTTTAAAAAATTCAAATTTATAAAAGCACTAGATTTTAAAAATACGAGATTTTATTTTCCGTGATTTCAATACGCTCCCATTCAAATATATAAATTTTCTTATAGGTACATAAGTATATTGTTATTTACATACATATAGGTTAAAATTTTACCCGAGAATTTTTTTTTAACAAAATAATTGAGAGTTATAAGAAAAAGTTTTTTTTTTTTATAAGAAAATTTAAAAACTAAAATTTAAACAAAAAAAAATCAAAATTTAAAAAAAAACAAAAATATTCATAACAACTCGTTTTTACTATATTAAACTTGTCTCTACGTACATAGAAAAACTATAAATACCTTTACAAACACTTTATGGAAAATTTTTTATAATCAAAAAATTCTTATATTAGAATACATTTGTTTTTATCATATGAATGGTGTTAACTGTTAATATAAAGTCAAACAAAAAAGGAAAAAAAAAACTTAAGAATATCCTTTAAGAATATCCTTTGAATTTGATTATTTCAATAAACCAATTATACAAAATAATCTTTGAATCTATTTTACACAAACGTGTTAAATTAATTACATTTTCTGTTATCTGTTATCTGTAGAATTTACTTTAAGATTGCAACTTGCCAATTTTACCCAAATTTTTTATTCAATTCCAATTATTATTAATAACTTCAAAAAAAAAAAAAATTAGTGGGAACTTCATTCAAATTTTATGAGATTTTTGTCCAGAATGTATAAGTAATCATAAAATACTATGTGGGAAAATGTGGGGTGGGGCAAAACAAACAGCAAATTTTATTTAATCGGTTAAAAATTTAAGAAAAAGTGATTTTTTGAGTGATTTTTCTTTAATCGGGAATTTCATACAAATTACAAGAAAAACCTTAAATTTTGTTATGTAATTTTCTCTTGAAATGTCATGGGAAAATAAATAAATAATCCTAAAACGAAAATACATTTGTTCAAAAAAATATTCATAGCCATATTTTTGTTTATAGATATACTAGCGAAGCGCGCTAATAATAATTGTTGATAATTAAATAATATGCCTAAAAGTTAAAATTACATTTTAGATTTTATACTGATAAAAAGTGAAACCAGCATTTTATAAAATATGTTATGGTAAATTTGGAAAGGAATCAGTTATCTCCAAAAAAAAAAAAAAAAAAACAGAATTTCAGAATTGAAGGTGTCCAATTATCTCGAAAAGCAAAAGAGAATATTTGAATTATTTCAACAATTTTTCCTATCTACTTTTGGGATACTTTTTGTATAAAAATACATTATCATTAAATCAAAATCAAATCATTCTTTAATTTTTATTTTTGAAATAAGGTATTCGAGAATTCGTTGTAAAAATAGAAAAAGAAATTATTTTTGATTAAAGTCTAATAATAACAAATTATATTATTTTTTCCGATAAGCCCCAATAAAAAAAATTTCATTATCTCTTTTTTTTTTTTTTTTTTTTTATTTTTACTTTAACCTTAAATATCTTTTACATCAAAAATCAGAAAAAAAAAAACTAATGATATGGTTTAACTTAAAAAGGATATCCATGGATGATTCTATATAAAAGTTCATTTTAATATGTGTTTAGCAAAAATCAAATTTTTTGTTAACAGGATAATAAATCTGTCTCAGAAAATCACTCGTCTCTCTCTTTTGAACAGTATTAAATCCGTACTTACACTTTATATTATGAATGAATAAAAGGAATGATGATAAGTAGGTTGGGGTTCTAATATTATGAATAATATAAAAAATTTAAATCGTTTTTTAGGATATGTTTTAGTTAATTAAATCAGTATTTCAAGTTTTAAGATTTTTAGATTTAATACATATAGCTTTAAAGTTAAATAAACAGTTATTTTAAAGTTAAATACAAATTTATAAAAAAAAAAAATATAATCTTTTTATTTTAATAAACAACTAAATAAATTAAGACAGAGGGGGGCGTCGAATGCATAAAACTGAACTTGAACTCAAATGTCACTTTTTCAAACAAAAATTACTACTCTTGAACTCTTGAGATTTGAGTTCAAGCTCAGTTTTATGAATTTGACCCAGGATTTAAAAAACTGTGCCATGTTTGAGTGTAAGGAAAATTTTTTTTAGTGTGTCAAAATGTTTAGTGTTTTAATTTTTATTTATTTTAATAATTCAACTAAGCCTTTACTATTTTTTTTTTGATATGCTTGACTTTTTTTTTTTTTTAACAAGTTCTGAAAGATGAATACTTTAATTTAAAAAAAAATATTTAGAAACTCTTTAATTTTCTCTGTTGTTTAGTATACTCTTAATATTTATTCCATTTTTTTTTAAATTCATCATATTTATTTTTAATTTTTTTTTATTTTGAACTTAAACTTTATTTTTTATTATATTTGTTTCCATTTTTGTATTAATCATACATAAATTAATAGCTAGAATATATTATAAATAATTACGACATATTTTTAATATTAAAATTTTCATTTATCATTCAAAGTTTCGTTTAAACTTTTTTTCATATTTTTTTCAAAATAAACTTAAAGTATGCTCTCTAGACATCTTGTATTAAATTATTACTATATTTTTGTTTTAAATTAAATATTATATTTTACTAAATATTTTTTTTTTTTTTTTATTTTTCTTTTTAGGTAAGTAAATCAAATAATATAATATAAATTTAAATTATTGGTAAGTAAAAAACAAAAATTTTATAATTTTCCTATACTATAAACTTGTAAAATTTAAAGATGCGAACATAAAAAACGTTATGTCTATGTGTCTACACGTGCATATAATAACAAAAGCAAAAAAAAAATTTAGTACGCATGTTTTGAAATGTCAAAAATGTGTTTTTTTTTTTTTATTGTATATTTAAAAAAAACATATACAAAGACACAATAATATCATATACCTTTAAAAAAATTAAATGTGTTGTCATAAAATTTATTTTGACACAAACATGAAAAAATATTCTAAATAGAATTTTAGTTCTTCTTAGATGGAAAGTTCCTGCGTTGAGTTTTTTTTTTTTTTTGTTTTTTATTGTTATGTTTTTACTTCAGGGCAAGGACATGCGCTTTAGGTGAAAGCTTTTCATTCTTGTCATATGGTTGTTTTTTCTTTTTTTTTTTTTTTTGTTGATTGAATATAGGAAGAATAACAAAAGACATGAAAAGTACACAAAAGAAAGAAACTAAAGGTATAGAGGAATACAATTTCAAAACAAAGGGAAACAAAAAAAAAGGTGATTTTTCCTTTTTTTCTTTTTTGTAACTTAAAACAAAAAGTGAGATATATATTGAAAGCGGGGAGCATCATTTCAAAAAAAAATTTAAGACGTGGTAGTATTTAAAATTTACATATACATATATAATTGATGTAACCATTGTAAATTTGCATAAGTCCTTAGACGGATTAATAATTCCACTCCTTTACCCCCTCCCATCAAGCTTACAATGCAATGTACAAAATTTAATTGAAATTGATTAGTAATAATTGTTTATTTTACTCTTGATTATCTGTAGGTACCATATATATATACATAATTATATATATATATATTTATTTTTTATTAAATATAGTAGACTGTACTCCAATGATTATTTATTATTCTATAAGTCTCTTATAACAATTATTAAGAATATATTATTTTTTATTATTAACTATTTTATTGAGGCTTGTACCTACACTCTCCAAACCAACCATCATACGACTAACAATTTAAATAACCATATTAACCATTTTAGCAGTTCCAGATAAGATTCCTATCATTATTTTACATACGAAGATAAATTAATAACGTTTCCTTTTCTGAAAAAAAAAATGTTGGGCTGAAAAAGAGCAAAAATAGGAAAAAGTCAAAATTATTTTTTCGAGTTTTATTTTTTTTTTAGTTTTGACCGGAAAGAGAGTAACATTTTTATTTTCAGTTTGTCACATGGTTTTTTTTTTTTTTGTTTAGTGGGAACTGACAGATAACAAATTTTATAAAACTAGTTTCTTAATACAAATTTAAAAGGTCTGACTGTGTAGCTATTTTTATTTTTTAGTCAATTTCATACTATGAATTATTTCTCTTCCTTTGACTTTTCAAGATATTTTAATATTATTATTTTCATTATTGTGTGTTTATTACTATTTGACTGGCCTGATAGTTATTTATATACAAATATTTTTAAATGTTAGCATTTTCTGTACTCTCTACAATATTTTTTTCTCCCGACAATTATTTTCAGATTTTCAGACCCCTGTGGGAATTTTGTCCTAAATTTCAGAAAAGAACATGAAAAAAATTTTTCAAGGTTGCATTTTTTTTTTTCCGGAAAAGAATGAAAAAAATGTAAACCTAAGAAAAAAGTCAACTTTTTTTTTCAATAAAGAAAACACTAAAATTTATTCATTTTGATTGATTTTCCCATTTTCTATCTCAAATAGACGCATCTCAATCAACGCATATACAATTTAAACAAAAAAAAACAATAATAATAATGGTCTCCAAACGACATAAATCTAAATAATTTTTCTAAAGTATAATGTATAGAGAAAAAAACGAAACATGTTATTTTTTAATGACACCAATAAATTGACAAACAAACAAACAGACAATTTTTCTTATTAAATTCCATTCTAATTTTCATCAATTAAATTCTATTTAAAACAGTTTTTCATTATTTCCCATTATTTATTTTATAATTTTTCTTTTAACACCCTTACATTTATCCTTTTACACATTTTACATATATATACATACATATTATATATTAAATTGTATTTGTATTATTATTTTGTGTTTGTATTTATTTAGTTCTGTCAACATCGACGCAGACTTGTTATTTTAGTCACTCCTGATTCGTGTTCAAAATAACGTCGAATAAATTATTTTGTTTTGTGTTAAAATTCGTATCAAAAAAAAAAAATAAAAAAAATAAAATCCCGTTATATTTTTTTTGACATTTTTAAGTTTTTAATACCGTTTTTGTTTTGATGCAAATGAATAATTAAAATAGTAAAGAAAAAAATTTTATTTTATTAAAATATTATTTATAAAGTGTAAATATTAAAAGTGGCTGCCGTAAAGAATTTTTTTTTCCCATTTTTTTTTTTTTTATAATTAAAAATTTTAATTTTTTGTTGTTTTTGTGGTTTTAAATAAAAGTAAAATTAATATGTATATAGATAGTATGTTAAAATTGCGAGTGTAATGATCAAATAATAAAACTAATAACAAGTAACATAAACAAAAATAAATAAAAGTTAAATAAAAAAAAAAAATTTTTTTTTTTTAAATTGAATTTTAAAAATAATGAAAAATCAATTTTCTTTTTTTTTGGATTATTTTTAATATAATAAGATGTGGGTCATTTGTATGTAAACTTTGGTTCATGGTTTTGTCAAGGATTTTTTTTTTTTTTTTTCGTTTTATTCTAAAGATATATTTTCAGTTTATTAAAATCAAAATTAAATTAATTAACGTATATATGTGTAAATACATATATATTAGTACAAATTTCAGATACATTATGATTATATTTACAAATAATAATAATGATATTTAGTTTTAGAGTATTTTTGAACTTACACAAAAAAAAAAAAAAAAAAAATTGTGTAAAACCTATAAGATTTTAAAAAACCTAAACTTTCATGTAAAATGAACATGCTTTTTATCGTCTTCCTTTTTTTTTTTTTTTGATTCACTAAAATATAAATATTATCTTAATTGCTAATTTTTATCATCTTCCCCTTGCGGACTTATTATATTTTTGTTTTACTTACATATATATTAAGTATATAGCTACTATTTAGTTTTTTTTTTTCGTTTCTTTTTTTGTTATATTTTGTATTCCCGTTAAGATTCAAATCTGTATCAAGGAATATTTCCATTATAAACATCGTTAAAACGTTAAATGAAAAAAAGTTCGAAAAAAAAATGCTTTTAATAAAAGTTGTAAAGTTGAATATAACAACAAAAACCATCATAAAAAAAAATTAAGTGTTGTTTTTTACTGATTGTTTTTTATTATTAAATGTCAACAATTTTGTTATCTGGGTTTTACTAAAAAATTCTATTTAATTTTATGATATTCATATTATTTTTACATCTGGGCATATATTTTTTTGATTCTACAGATTATAGAACATCAAACAATAACAGTTATACAATTTAATTACAATTTTTACGAAAAAAAAAAAAAACAAAAACAAATTTCCCGATAAAATAATAATTCTTATTTTAATTAAATTTTAATATAAAAGAAAACAAAAAAAAAAACTTTTTTTTTCTAATTAAAGCCTACACAACTGAAGTTTATTTAAGAATTAATGTATTATATCGATTATATTCTTGCAAAAAATTTATTAAAACAAAAAGTTAGACATAAACACCTATATAAATATATATGTATACATATATATTGAAAAGAAAATAAATCTAAATATAAATTTTCGAATGATAAATGATTAAAACAAAAAAAAAAAAAACAAACAACCCGAAATAAGATAAGAATTTATCAAATATTTATACAAACACAATATTTTAGACGTGGATGAATGTAAATTTTCTTAATCCAGTATATAATGTGTATACCTCTGTATATAATATATATATATATATATATGTATATTATGATATATAACTCATTCTTATCCTAATTTACGTGGAAAAGTTAAAAAAAAAATTTTAATTTTTTGAAAACTTTCCATTTAAAAAAAAAAAAAAAATATTTACAATTCATTTTTCATGCATATATGTAATATTAAATTATATATGAGTTTTAAGTTTGAATGAATATATTACACGTGTATGAATATATATATATAGATGTATATAAAGTTTTTTTTTAAGATTAGCCCGATTTTATATATACACATACATGAAATGATTTAACAGCTCAAAACAAACAAAAAATTTTAATGAATGGGGAGAAGTCTGGGGAGGTGGGATTCATTTTCTCAACCATTTGGGAAATATGAGATGTTACAGATTTTTAATTTTAAAAATAAGTTGCGATTTAATTTTATGTTTTTTAAATGTTAATCATTTATAAAATGGGATAAAACAAAGAATAAAAGAATAGATAATCTTAAAGCTTATATTAAATTTACCTTCTAAAGTAGTAAACCAGATTTTATTGGTTTCTTAAAACGAACGTTATTTGCAGCTTAAAATTAAAAATAATCATGCAAGTTGAAATGAAATAAAATATCAATTATAGCTTTTTTATTAAAAGACTAAAATAACGGTATTAACTTTTAATTTGTTTATACTAAATTTTTTGAGCCATAATACCGCATATATTGTATATATCTTAAAAAATATGTTACTATGTATTTCATTTCTTTTTTTTTTTTGTGCATTCCCCTGCCACATAAATGTGAAAAGGAAATTACACAGCCTTTCCTTTTCAGGCGTGGCTGTAAATGTTGTAAGTGGGAATTATACTTACAACGTGTGTGGGATTCGAACCCACACTCTCTCGATGTTTACAGCGTAACTTATACACTCTTACCCACTAGGCCACCGAGACCCCATTACATATTTCATTAAATACATTATTTATTATATATTGATATTTTTGAATAAAAAATGTAAAAATCTTTAAAGTTGGAGAACTTGTGAAATTTAAAAATGGTTTGTTAATAACAGTTATTTTTATGAATAATGAACAAGAGCTTTTTGTTAAACTTCACTGATAAAAAATTATTCTCAGTATGTTCTCAGTAATAATAGAACTTCTTATGCTCTTTGTACACTAACAGAAAATACATATTTATCTCTTGCTACATCGCATGCAGTATAAACTTTATATACATATGGTTGTACACAAGTACACAAACAGTAATAAATAAAACAGAATTAGATGGCTCAGCATCTCGCCGAAAAAATTATTATTTGTAACATCTCAAATTATAACATCGGTTATTTATAACAAGGCAATACTAATGGTTTAGATTTTAATAAAGAATATTACTGTTTTCATTTATTCTAAAATTTTAATTTTGAATTAGAATAATAGAAAGAATTATTTGATATTATTTTTTTTTATTATATTGATAAAAGTGTTAGAGCGGAGTAATCAAAGGCTTAGTAAAACAAATTATTTCAGAAACTAAAGTTTTGTGTATGAAAAATGCGATTGCGATTTTAAGAGGAAACTGTTAAAAGATTTGAGAATTTAAATATTTTAGACATGCAACTAAATGAAAAATGTGGTGAAATTAGTATATTTTTGATGCAGTGAAAAAAGCTGCTGAATGTTTGTGTTCTATATTCTATAAAACATATATTCGACCTAAGATGTATTACAACTGCAACATATGGGCTACCGCCTACCAATCTACATTAAGTTACCTGAATAAAATTCAAAATCGTTCCTTACGCCTAATTGGCGATTCATTCTTCAATACTCTTAATATATGTTGAAATATTGAAGCATTGTCTTTCTTTTATAAATATCTTGTATAGGTAATGAAACTGACATTGATACATTGAAGTAAAAACAATACCCTTTAAAAAATTCCAACGCAACACTAGGGAGGCTACAAGTGCTCATTTCTAAACTGCGGAAATTACTAGGTGGTTTAAAACTGGTTATGGAAAGTCATTTATATGTGAGAACCACTAAAATATAAAACATGCTTTAATCCAATGTGTTCTCGTCTGATATATTTGGCCCATTATATATTTTGCAGTTTTTCAAAAAGAATCTGTACAGGTTCGCTTCTAATTCACCTTCTAACTCTCATTTCTTATCCTATTTCTCCTCTAATTCCGCACCCCATTACCTAATCCTATTATAACTTTATATAAAGGAATTTTTTCTTAGTAGAGTTGGGTAGCGCGTAAAAAAAAACTTTCAGTAAATGCTCTATGCTTCTTAATGGGAGTGGAAAGGAGGAAAAAAAGATAAATAAATTACATTCAATCATCGTTGTTTCTTGCTTTTTCACTGAAATTTTAAGGGGCATGTATTTTATTCAGTTCATTAATATATTATTATTACTAAAATATATAATATCAAGATATGAAAATGATAATAGTATAATTATTTATTAGCTGTTATTTAAAAAGTGCTCAAGTTTCAATTTAAATAAATATTTAATTTTATATGAATTTAAAACTACATTTATATTCTTCTAGAAGTTTTATAAATTTATTCTTTGAAATATAAAATATAAAAAATATTTTTATTAACTAATTAAAAATTACATTATTTATTTAAATTAATTTGACCCTTTTTTCTTTAGTTTTTTTATTTTAAATCTTATCTTTTCATAAAACATTTAAAATATGTATTAGTTTTCAAGGATGTAAAAATAAATATTTAACCCAGAATATTCTGAAAAAAAAAACCACTTACAACATTATAAAACTCTTTAACATTAAACAGAAAAGAATTTTATTTTTGTTCCTGAACTTTGATTTTAAAAGTTTATTATTTTTTTCTACTATTTACATTTTAAATCAGAATAAACGAAAAAATTCATTTAGATACAACAAATATACAACAATATACAATAGTATATAATATATGAAATGAATTGCATATTTTTAGGAAAATTATATTCTTGTAACTTAATTTTTATACCAATTATTTTTTTACCAATATAGATAGATAGGTACTCATTATTAAATTTCAATTTTAGCTTTACGTTTCAGTTAATAAAGAGTTTATTTTAGAAAAGTTAAATTTTCTTTATACATATATATATATTTTATGAATTAATATATACATACATATAATATATAAAAATAAAAGAAAATTATATTTAAAATAAAGTATTTTTAGTTTTTCTTTATATAATGAAAGTGAGCGGGGGAGGGGTAATATGGATATAGGTATTCCTATTAAATTAGATTTGTGTAGGACATTTTTTTTCTAAATAAAATTTTACAAATCATTTTAAGGATTTTATATTTTTAGAAAGGTGTACCATAAATGTATGTCATTTATGGGCTTATTATTATTTTTAGTTTTTCATAGAACAAAACAAAAAAAAAAATATTAATTAATTTTAAAATTTTGAAAAGAAATTCTAAAGTCTATAAATATAATATTTTTATGCCATTTCGCTATGAATGAGACCTTTTTTGTTTTATTTTAATCTTTAAATAATATTAAAAAAATATTTATTGAAACTATACAGTGGACTGCTTTATAACTCGAGGAATACATTTTAAGTTTACCAAAATTTTTTTAAATACAATAACAACAAGAAAAAAAGAAGTTATGAAATTTTTTATAAGGATTATTAGAATTATGTTTTCTTAAGGGTAAAAAATTGAATGATTAATTTTTTTGAAAGCTTTAATTACCTCCTTTCTTCTAATTTTTGCTGTGAGTTGATTGGATAAGAACTATCCAGCTTTCAAAACCTTCAACATAAAATGACGCCATTTTCTTTTATGTGTAATGCGGCACTGAAAGGGTATATAGTTGCTGGAGGGGGACGGATTCCACTGTAATTTATTTAATAAAAATATGAAATTTAATCTTTCTTATTCAATATAATTTCTTGTTGGATTCCTTTTAATGCCAGATATTTTAAATTCAGATACATTTACATATATGTGTTTACAAATCCATTAATAATATCTGCCAGATAAAAATTATATTGTCATTTTATTTATTTTAATATGTCAATTATTTCAAAATTTTGTGTTTATTTTGTTTTGTTTGTTTTTATTTTATTTTTTTTGTTTTTTTATTTTTTTTTATATTTCTTAGAAATACAAAAGAAATAAAAAAAAAAAAAATTCTTTTCTTTATTTAATTTTAACATAGACTATGTCAAGGATAAAATTATGTATATTTGTGCAAAACCATATCTACGAGTATGTTAAAATAATACAAAATAGAAATCATACAAATAATGATAATATTATTATTATACTTATACTTTTATTTTACTTATACACATTTTTTTTTTTTTAAATAAAATAAATATTGTTATTGCAGTTACTATCAATCATATAAAAACTATTAATTAGTGTTTATTAGTACAAGCAATCATATATATATATATGTAGTTAAAAAAAAATATTAAGGTTATATTACTAAAATATAACCTTTCAAGAAATGTACTTCACTTTACAGTAGTTTAATTTAATTAAAAATATATTTAAATAATATGTATATAGCATATAGCATATAAGTGTTTTGTATCCTGCATAATGCATGAAAATATTATCTAAATAAACTCGGAGTAGATCACAGCAGTAGTAAAATAACTACTAGAAAATAATACTTTTACATACATGAAAGATGTTAGAAGATTTTATACAATATTTCAATGAAAAAAATTGGGAATTCCATGTTATTGATTGGGGGACACTTAAAAAATATTTAGAAACTTTCTTTTATCAATTTAGCCTAAGTATCATTAACTCTATTCTGCAAATAATTGCATAAAACCCTTTTATAGAGCGCAATATTTCACTAATATTTCGGTGTTCCAATAACAAAACTTAAACAAGAAAAGTAACTTATATTTTCACAAAATGCTGTTAGTCATCGGGATCGTACACTTTTCTTAGTTCTATAATTTTCAATATTATATCATTTTCTGCGAATTTTTTTACAGAAGTAAAAAAAAAAAATCTTACATTTACATTGCATATATGAAAAAACATGGAGTAAAATTTAATTATAGGCTTTTTATTACAACTTGTAAAAATTACACGAAAGTAGAATGCGTTGGTCATTAGGACAATCGGGCATTTTAATAAAAAAATTTCCGCCTCAATAATGCATTTGAATCAATTTTAAAAAAAAAATTTAAAAAGGAAAGCCAGTTGAAGAACTAATACTCACGTTATCTAATATTAGAACCTTAGATTTTTAATTTTTTGGTTTTTGGCTCATATGTCATGAAATTCACCAAATTCAGAATACAGTTCCCCTTTCCCAAGATTTCATTCCCAAGATTTTTTCTTAAGTTTTATTCTCAGTGCTTCAATTTTTGATACTGATCGGATCCATTACCTAAATTCTATATCTATTACACCTAATTCACGAAACAAAAGTTGAGAACTTCCATTCACAACATATAGAAAACTCGACTATCTTTTGGCAGAATAACAGAACAAAAGAAAGAGAAAAACTATTTTTCTGGTTCCTAAATGAAATTTTAATTCCTTAACCTAATTTTCTCTTATCGAAACAGTGCTCTACTATCAAAAGTCTTTTGATATATTGTTTGTTTAAAAAATGCAATGAATGTTTATTATGTTGAAGTCTAACATGTTCATATAGAGAAATCTTGGTCGTTTCATTATAGTCTATATACTATATTTTAGTTTTATGATTTCCATGTTACTCGTCAAAAATCCAAAAGAGATACAAAAGCAATTCCTTAAAAGTATTAATAATAATTAATAAGAAAACAAATTTAAATAAAATTTAAAACATTTAATTCTATATTCATTCAATCTTGTTATATGGTTCAGTTTTTTACCTTTGAAAAAATTATGTTTTTGACTTCATATAATGCCGTTGATTGCTTTTTCTCAAGCATGTATTGTTTGTTCTCTTTCGAAAATTTAAAAGCAATTTTTCCTCATGTTATAAACATGTAAAAATAAATTTTTATTGTGTCTCTAGAATTTTACTCATAAATCAATTAGGTTGGTTGCGTTCTAGAAAGAATTTCTGTATCATATAAAAATTGGTTTAAAATAGCTTAAAAATATTAAAAGTTCAGTTTATTTATAATTAAATGTCGGTATACAATTTATAAATGAATACTATACATACTATAATTTAGGTCAACTACTTTTAAATAAATATAATCCATGAATAAACGTAAAAAAAAAAAAAATACTTGTTTTCTTTTTATATTTTATCACCTTTCCATTTCATGCAGCATTTTAATTGCATTTTAAAATTTACCTATTTATAGTCCTTGAAATCAGCATTTTTTTTTTTATCATATTCACTTTTAAATGTCCTTCTTTATGAATCATTCCATTTATAATCATTATACTGTCAACTATTTAAATTATTATATCTCAGATTTATATTGCATATTTCAAGGCGTTAAAAAGTTAATTATCTATGCAAATTGATGTTTTTTTTATCCGGTTATCTGAAAAATTAAAAAATCTTTAATACTTTTTCTATTCATTCATCTTTTAAAAGAACACGATGGGTAGTTAAATTTATTTTTAAACAAAAATATAAAAATGAAAAAAAATTATAAAGAAAATTAATTTATATTAATGGATAATAATTCGAAAAAATAATATGTATGTATAACATTTTGAAGCTACATATATTAATCCATACATATTGAGGTTATGTTATATTTTAATTTAATTTTTAATTTTTGATTTTTTTGCTGTAGCAGCACGTTTAGCTAAAATTTATTCCAAAAAAAAAAAAAAAAGGCAATCCTTGCAAAACGAAAAAACAAAATATCCAAATATCAGCGTATTTTTGGCACAAAAATTTAAAAAAATAATAACAAACAATTTTAAAATGTTTACATTTTTCTCAATTTTTTTTTTTTTTTATTATAAACATTTTTGTTTTTCTTTTTTATTTTCTAGTTTCACAATTTATTTAGAATTTTATGTACAAAAAAAAATAAATATCAATTTCTTGTATTTTATTTAACAAAAATTTGCATTTTAACCGCAGAAGTAATCCTTGAACTAAATTTAAAAAATAACGAAAAGAATGTTGTTCATTTCATATTTAATGCATACAGGCATAATTTTGTTTTTTTTTTTTAACTTTGATATAATATGCTCTAATATAAAAATTTCTTTTAAAAATTTACTTGTCTTCTTATTTTTTCTTTTATGATAAAATCTTAAAGTTTATTTGAATTATTATAAAAAAATTTACATTTGTTAGAAGTACGCATTCATTTAAAATTCGACATAAATGCGTTTAACTAGAATGATCTTCCTCAAAACTTTTGTTTTCTCTAAATTGTGTTAAGCAATACGGGTTGGGTATGATATCCCAAATCACAAAATCCCAATCACAAAATCACAAACACAAAATCCCAATTTACAAAATCCCAAAAAAATTTTCAACTTATTACAAAATCCTAAATTACAAAATTCCAAATTGCGAAATCTTATTCGGGTTGGTTACAAAATTCCAAAAAATAATTCCAGAAACAAAAAATTCAAAAAAAACAGGTGGACTCACTAAACACGGTGAAAACAAATATCTTTCTTTATTTTCTATCGGTGGTCGTTCTATCAAAGGTGGAAAGACTTATCCTCATAGGTTCTCCTATAAAATCCAAATTTCAAAATCCAAATATTTAAATCAAAATTTTCAAAATCCAAATGCATCCAAATCCAAACTTTTCAAATCCAAACATGTACAATCAAAATAATAGACAATATGATGTAAAAATCCGGATACATATAAATACTCCGGAAAAGGGGCCAACCCTTGATTTTGTAATCAACACTAAAAACTCGCTTAATTCAATCTCGTATATACATGTACATGTATAAAAACTCCGCAAAAGGGCACAACCCTGATTTTTTAACCAACTCTAAAATCCCTCCTAAGTCAGAACCTGGCATACACTAAAATATAAATCCTCTGGAAAAAGCGGCAACTTTCTCATTTTAAAACCAACTCTAAAATCCTTCCTAATTCAGAATCTTGTGTACACGAGTTTTTAAATACTCCGTAAAACGGGGCAAGCCTGATATTGAATCCTACTTTAAAATCAATACTTATATATGTCCATATGTGTAACAATTTCACAAAAAATTAAATTGTCCCAATTTTTATATATGAAATATAATAAATTTAGAAGGAATGGCGGCTGCCGCCCTCACCCCCCACTAATAAAATAATTGAAAGCTTGATCAATACTTACAGCCTTTCTTACAAAAGTATTAAATTTTGATCTCTATGAAAAATAATAAATTTTGTAAAAATTTCGATATTTTTATATGAAAAAAATTAATTTTGAATGAATGGGGGCGGGCGACTCCAAACTCCCGTTAATAAAATAATTGGAATCCTGATTTTGAATCCTACTCTAAATACTAAACTAAACTACTCAATACTAAAGTATGCCAATGCATTCAGGTTTTCATTCAAAAATATTAAATTTTAACATTTCTCTAGGAAAAATAGTAAATTTTTTAAAAATTTTGACGTTTGTATATGAAGAAAATCAATTTTGAAAATTAACGTGGAAAATTTCTAATTTGGCATTTTGGGATTTTGAAATTTGGGATTTTGAAATTTGGGATTATGTGATTTGGGATTTTGTAACATTGGAACTTTGAAATTTTGTGATTTTATTACTTTGAGATTTTGTGATTTGGGATTTTGAGACATTCCCTTCCCAAGCAATACAATGTGTTGATTAATTCGTGTTGAAAAGATTCTTTATCTATGATTATAATTCTTGATCCCATAATCTTAATATATGATCCCATGGTCAAAAACCATCAATTCTTCAACTTTTTTAAAGTGTACACAAGGCTTGTCACTATTTTTGTTGTGCTACGAGGGAGGATGCTATCACTATAATAAAAAAAGATTTAAATATAAATTTAATCATAAATAAGAAAAAAATTACAAATGAAAAGAGAAATTAAAAGTTTTATTTTTTCTAATTGTTCATTTACTTAACAAAAAATAATTTTTAACTTTCATAAATCGTCAAACAATTTAGTTGGGTTTGTTCCTCTTAAATCTAATACAGTTGTTTGTTGAGTTTTCTTGTACTATTTTAATATTGTTTAGCAAGCTTTTAGATTAAAACAAAGTGTCTCTTTTTTATTAAACAATAAATTTAACCATAATTATTAGCTTTTTAATAACTATATGACAACTAATTGATTGTTGTTCAAACACTCTCAAACTTTCTGCTTTATATTTGATGATTTAGTGACTACAGGTATGCTAGTTCGAGACTATCGACTACCGCTTACCATTTTGAACACCGACTATTGAGGTCTCTAAATTATTTTCGGCATCGACTAATTAAGGTCTCTAAATAAAATAGCAACAATAGAATAAACAAAGCTTTAGAATATTTTAAAGAAATTTAACAAAAACAAAAATATATAATAACAATTAAAGTTTTCGAAATGCAGATAGTTTGTATGATTTAAATTTTTGCTATACTAATAAAATTTATTAAAGGATATTACATTATTATTTAAAATGAAACACTTAAATTTATGAGTTAAATTTCTAAATTTTTGGCAATAGAAGAATTAGAAAATTGTTTAACAAGAAAAACATTTTCATTTTTCTTAAACTATAGTTAGATACATTTTCTTTTTTATTTTCATTGATTGCGCTATAAGTATACATGTCTAGTATATATATGTCTCTAATAGATATTTCCGTAAAAACATACACATAAAATCTGATTTTTCTAAAAGGAAACGATTTAATAATAAAAAGAAAATAAAATAATATAACAAAAAGGAAAAGAAAATGAAATGAAAATAAAAAAGGACATTAAGACAATAAATGAATAAAAGGTCTGTTTTTTTTTTGTTTTTTCCTTTTATTTCTTTTAATTTTTCACCTATACTTTGCAGTTTGGTATATTATGTTTTATGACACATTTTTAATGTTTACCAATTATGTAATTTTTCTTCTTAATTTTTTTTTTTTCTTAGTTTTCGTTTTCAAAGGGACAATTTAACGAATTCACACACAAAAAATACCTTCATATTCCGTTATGCTACAAAAAAAAAAACTGAATAAAATCAACATTCTTTTGTATTTTTTGAAATTGCTACCTACTTTCTTTTATCGTTATGAAATTTTCCCAAAAAACGAAAAAAAAATACAGAATTAAAATTACATTGCATATATATTATATATGTGATAGAGGTTCAATTATATATATATATATATTCATGTCCTTTTAGAATTTAGATTCCTATATATATATATATAAATATAAATATATACAAATACTTTCAAAATATTTTGATATGAAATTAAATCCTAACAATAAAATAAAAACGGAACACAAATTGGAATACTCAATTTCATTATTATGGTCCGATTACTTTAAGTATATATTATTTTTATACTGTAGATATATAATATGAACACATACATATGTTACATTTGTGAAAAGAATAACTTAAATACACTTATAGAAATAGGATTGAATAATTTTTTAAATTCTAGTATTATTATTATCATTTTTAAAGCTTTCCAGTTAAGCGAACATATATAATATGTATTATTCCTCCGTACAATTAAATTTAATAGCTGGTTCTATCTTGAAAATAGCAATGTCAATGAAAAAGTTAATTGACAAAATATTTTTTCTTCTAATTAGCATGTCTTTTAAAATCGTTTAAAAAAAGGAAATTCAATGCCTCCCTAGGAATTTCTACATATAATATCTGAATAATGCTTGAATTAATTTTTTTTTTTTTTGGATAAGTCTTTAGCCTTTACTGATTCTTTACCGATGAAAGAAAAATCTCGTATCACCTTTCTTTACTGAGAGCACAAATTAAGTACCATGCACTTAAAATTTAAATTATAACTCTAGAACTAATATTTTATATTAATTACTTAATTCTCCATTTTCTTTTTAATTTCCAAGTGAAGGTGAACAAAAAGATTTTATTTGTTAATTGAATCTTTTGAATAAAACTTTATAATCAATTATATTTTCATACTTATACATAAAATATTTTGGTATAAATAATTAAAATTACTTTGAACCACAAAAACTACAAAAAAACAATAAAATCCTTAAATATTTAACTAATTATCATTAAAAATTATCTTTTAGATATATAAAAACCAAAAAATAAAATATTAAATTAAAAAAAAAATATGTAAAGCATAAATATATATGTAAGCATAAAAAATTTATATATATATATAATATATATTCCAAAGATAACAATGGTGCATAAAAGAATTATTATATCATATAAATTTAGATAGTTTATTTTTAAATTAAATTTAAAAAAAAAAAACGAAAACATAAAAGGCTGGAAAAAAATATCTTAAAAAAATATTTAAACTAATGTTAATGACAACTGCTTCAAATGGAGGTGATTTAGCATCACCAGATAGTCAAAATGGTAGTATTGCTGTTGATGCTGCACGTGATTTACATTATTGTCCTCCAGAACCATCTCCTTCACAAATTCGTCAACATCAACAACAATTACAATATCAACAGCAGCAGCAGCAACAACAACAACAGCAACAACAACAATATCATAAAAATCATATTTCATCAAAACCACCACCAAAAGCAGCACCACGAGGATCTACAACAACATCATATAAAACTAATAAATATGGATCAAGTGGTGGTGGACAATCATCAATATCCTATCATATAAGTAACACTCCAACACCTAAACCACGTTCAGGTAAAATAATTAAATGTGCGTACATTTTTCAATTGATGCTGAAATAACTTATCTGTATTTAATAATTTAAAAAAATAAAACATGATTACAGCTATTTTTAAAGGCTCTGAGGCCTTTTTTCAAGTATTCATTTTTACGTCTTCATCTTTCTCTATATTCTTTTGTCCATCGTACTAAACCACCACCCTTAGTATTAGGGACTTTTTTGTTGAAGTTGCAATAACCATTATTTAAACCTTTTCTCCTTTATCCCGCTAATAAAATTTTCCTTGAAAACAGTTTTAATGGTTTTTAGCTCTGTCGGCATTCCTATAATATGATCTAAATTGTATGAATTTCTTACAACACAAACCAATTAGTTCAACAAACCTAAGCTAAAATAAAGAACAAGATTTGATTAGAGGGTTGTATACTTTTATAAATGTTGTAAAAATAATCATAATAAAATTATTTAAAATGTCTGGAGTCACACCTTTTTGCATTATTATATTAAACTTATGTTTAGATTTTAGTTTATAACTTCAAATTAAGGTTAACATCCAGACAACTTCTTTGTTTATAATCGGCCATACAAGAATTTTTATTTCATTTTTAGACTCATTTTTATGGCGTCTATACACGTTTTTTTTGTTTTGTTTTTGTTTATTTTTTTTTATCCTTATTGATGATTCATTTTATAATCCAAAATTTTCGTGTCGAGCTTAAAATAAAATTAAAAAAATGAATGAAAATTGTTTAAAGAATGAAAATGATGACATCATTTTACTCCTCAAAGAATACTAAAATACTACAGTATAATCGTAATAATTCACAATATAAAATTTTTTTCTATAGTTTTTTTATATTTTCGTTATGTTTTTAATTTTATTTTTGTTATAATACTCTATATAGGTACATTTGAAATTCTAATTTTTTGCTTCCCCCCTTAAAGCATTTACATATTAACGTATTTGTTTTTTTAAAAACTGAAAATATAAAATTATTATAGAGAGAAAATTCTTGAATGTTTTAAAAATGTTGTCTCCGTAATATATGAATCTTTAAATCACAAGATGAATTCTAAATGCAAAATTTTATTAAAAAGGAAAAATTCCTAATATAAGACATTTTAATTTGTTGGAATACAGCAAGTTGATTTTAAATTTTTTCGTAAAACACCGTAAAAGATATGATAAAATTGTGGTAATATAAATGGAAACTGATAACATGGGAAATTTTAAAATAAAATAAAAATTTATAGATTTATAACGGTTTTTTATGAAAAACTCATTGTTACTCGAAAAAAAGGCATACAATTATTGAAATCTTTGAATTTAAAAAAAAATATAATTTTACAACTAAGACAATAAAAAGATTTTATAAAAGCTGGTAATCTTAATCGACTTCTATAGTATAAACGGAAAATTATATGATTTTCTTTAAAAAAAAAACTCATGTAAGAAAAATTTTGATTACCGTTATTTTAAAAACTGTTAAAAATAGACCAAAACTCTCTGCCGCCTTCGTCTGGAGCAATATTTTGTTAGTCTCGATATCACCTATAACTCATTACTTAGTTCAAGGAAAACTATTGAGAGTTCCATATCTAAGATATAAAAAATATCATAATTAAAAAACACTTGATCTCTTCCGCCCTTCCGTCCGTCATTTTTTTAATGAAATCAAAAATATTATGCCAAAGCTTCAATCATTGTAGCGTTATATTTTTGTAACGGACAAGTTGAATATCGTAAATATCTAGTACAGTATGAATTCTAAACTAAAAGACAGTACTATATATGTTTCCAGTTACGTATAGCGTATAGTTTGGAAAAATTTTTAGAAAAATCAAACCTTTTCCCACTACTAATTTTCTTTGGTTTTATTGCATCTTTTTTGTTTACCTTATAAACCTTCTTTTGATTACCTGCAACCATTATATTTCTTAAACACTAAATACTGTGTTCCCAAAATTATTTTTACTAGCTGGCGACCTGAAAAACTAAGACGTTACTAATATTATTTACTAATATTATGTTTTATAACAACAACAACAAAAATACTTCAGTCATTGCGAAAATATACACATAGTATTTCCATAAAAGTGTTGAATTTAAATCCTGTACAGATCACAAAGATTTTTAATATAGAAAGGAAAATTTTCTGAAAAATTAATTTTCAATTATAAATCCTCTTTTATCTTCTCATATAAATGTAATTCATACATACATATAAATTAATAAAAATAATAATTAATCCATAATGGATTTAGGAATTTTAATAATATTGCTTAATATCCTTTTTGATATGTAAATATATTTGTTATTCTTTCTCTTATTATATATACAATAAAAACCCATAAAAGTTATAACACATTTCAATTTAACCTACACAGTTTTATTTAAAAAAAATAAATTATAATAATAATAGTAAATTCCCACGAAAAAATTAAAAAATAAAAAAAAACATATGTATTTTTGCAGATACTTTTTGATCTGGTTACAATTATTTTCTTTAAAAAAAATATATATATATTTATTTTTCTTTTCACTTTTCATTTTTTTTTTTTTTTTTTTGCGTATAAATTTCAAGCCCACCTACGTTTTAAACTCATTTTTAACAAATATTGTTGTAAAGGTGTAAATAAAAATATTTAAAAAATTTTGGGATTTTTATTTTTTATATAATATATATTTTATATATATATACTTGTAAAAACTTATAACTGTTTATTTTTATTATTTTTTCTATAGAATATTGTTTTGAATTAAAAAAAAAAAAAAAACAAAAAAAAAAGATAAAAATATAAACCATAAAAAATTCATAATATATTTTTTATTTTTATCACGGTAACGCTTTTCATAAATAACCGTTAACTACTATACATATAATATTACATTCAAAAAAAAAAAAAAACAAAAATAAAAAAAAAATTAAATAACTTTGACATTTAACTCAGCAAATAATTTCAAATCCTTTATATTTAACATTAACTTTCTTATTTATGAGCATTACAATAACAAAAACACAATATCAAATACATTATGTACATAAAAATAAAATAACTGTCTTAATCTAATTCAATAACTGTATATATATAGTTGTACATGTATATATAGTTAAAATGGATAACTGCATAATATATTTATATATGTATGTATATACATATTATACTAATGGTAATGATGGTAAGCAAAACGTGATCTAAATTTTTGTTATGAATAATTTAACAACATCATATCAATATTGTGAAAATTATCGTAACGAAGTGTGAACCTTAACAAGGACGATACATAATTCTTAACGGTATCTAAACATTAGCAAAAAAAAAAATAGAACTTGTAACGGAAAAAATAAAAAAAAAATAAAATAGAATAAACTTTAGTCCAACAAAATATTGTGTAAAATAATCAGTAAAATTGTTTTTTTTTTTTTCCTTTAAAAAAAAATATCATGATATTGCGTGCTTTTAACACCTTGACTTCCTTAGTAACCTTTTTTTTTTTATTTTTTTTTAACTATTTTTTGTTACATTAAAAATTTAAAATTAAATTTTTTTCTTTGTTTATTTATTTTTTTTTTTTTATTATTGTCAATTTAACCAAATATAATTTGATAACGGTCTACTAGATTATGTTATATTTCAAATCTCATAACTTATGTTATGCTAATTGACAAAGTTATTGTATCTTTCCAAGAACCAAAATTCTTTTCTTCGATCAACCCGTAAAGAATTTGTCTTAATTACAATTCCGTTAAATAATTATTTAATTTGATTATTTATGGGCAGTCTTTAAAGCTCTAACACAACTTCTTGAAAATAACCCTCCATATGAAAAAATTTATAAAAAAAAAATTTTAGGTTTTACTTAAGCTGAAATTACTATTCCTTCAATTACAGGCAAACAATACTTATTTAAATTTATTATATTTAAGGATTTTTTATACTGCGGCAATTATTTTTTGTAAAACGAATCTACCGTATAAAGAGTACATACAAGAGAGGATGTACGGAAAGAGGGAGGGAAGTGTTTGTACTGAAATAAAATAACTATATAAAGAAATAATTTAGTTTGAAATATCATAATTTGAAAAAATATACTATAAACGGAACGTACTTACTATATGTCAAGTATTTGAAGGCAATACTTCAACTTCTCTTCAATTCAATAAAAAAAAAAAAATATCTAAACAAAAAAAAAACATATTTAATCCCATATGGTTGTTTAACCCTATAGATTTTCATATATGTATATATTACAAATTTTATTATTTTTTAACTATTACTATTTGAAATGAATCATCATTATTTTCCTTTATGACATAAAAAAAAAACTACTATTACTCATTCATGCACAAATACTATTACAAAATGCTACAGTGTGTTACACTCATTTTCAACATAGAATTTTCAAAATTTTTTTCGTTATATAGATAAATATAAAATTATAGTAAAATAATTTAAGAAAATAAATTTAATTTCGAATCTTAGTTAATTCGAAAATCATTTAATTTCATAAAATATGTTTTACTCTTCTTTTGACATCTGATCTCCTCCAATCTATCACAACTAAAATACTTTCCATTTCAATCGCCAATATTTTTTTTTTCAATATTTTTTATTTGAAATTTTCTTTTACATTAAAAGAAATTTTCATTTTCTATGAAATAAAAACCACATAATCAATTTTTGAATGAAATATTTTCCAAAAACTTTTCATTAATTGTGAAAATAAATGAAATTTTATACTATAAAAATCCTACAACCGTACAATATAATTTTTTAATTACTTACTTATAACTCACATATGAAAATATAATTAAATAAAATTGTATATTGACGATTGTAGTATATAGGCAAGAATTTTTAAAATCAATTCTTTTCGATATTAATTGGTTATTTTCGAACACATGTACAAGAGATTAGATAGATTTATGTATAGTGTAACCGTTGGGATTAGTAAAAGAAAAACATATACTGAGCTGTCATAATCTGCTAATTATTTCTTTACATTCTTCTTAATTTTGATACATAGGTTTATTATTTGTTTTTGTTTTTTTTTTTTTAAACAAAAAATCTTCATAAGACTTAAAGATTTTTTTTTGTTTTTATCAATAACGATATAATAAAAGTTTTAAACTTTAATTTTATGCTATAGATATATATTTCAATATTTATCTGTCAAAAAAATTTTTATAATAAAGTTTAATAATATCCTTGAAAGTTAAATGATGAATCAGTGGCGTGACAATAATATTAACATTTTAATTATTTTTTCTGTTTGTTTTTATATTTTTCAAATAAAATTTATTTATATAAAAATATTTGCAAAAAAAAAACAAAAACAGGATAATTTAATTTATTTTTTTTTCCACAAAATATCTTAAAAGAAAAAAAAATTTTAATAGAAATTTGTATAACTGAACTGCCTGTTTTATCAATTTTTTTTATTACTTTATTAATTTTTTTTTAATTTTCAAATAGCGTGATTATAAATTATAATGTCATAACTCGTCAATAACAAGTTGGATTTTATAAAAGTTAAAAAAAAATAATAAATTTATTTTAAAAAAATATTTGATGATACCAAATGATATTTGTAATTAAATAAAGCAAAAATAATTTGTTATGTGTTATACTTTTCAGATTTAAAAATTTTTGAAAGTGGATTAAAGTGTTAATTTTTTCAAGTGAATTAAAAAAAGTCGGCTTCCGTTCAAGCCTAAAGTTCTCATATTTTTTTTTTGTTTTGTTTAGGAGTATCGGTGGTAATCTTCGAAAATCATCGAGAATAATTGCACGTGATTCTTCCGCATAGTGTTGGACTTTAACCAATTAAAACCATACCCTTTTTAAACCAAACTTTAGATCGAGACCTTTGATACAAATATACAGTTTGATTTACGAGATAGAGATGTAAGATAGATTCTTGGGAAAAACTTTAGGTTGGGACCTTTGGCATAAATGTACAGTTTGGTTTATGGGGATGTAAGGGGGATATTTGAGAAAAGGGGATTTAGGAGAAACAAATTTAGAATTAGGTATGAGAGATGGGTATGAACATTTGGAGGAACATTTAGAAGAGGATATATATTTATAGAAGATAAACTTCAGCCAAAAATAAACCGCTAAATTTTTTTGGTTGTTAATCTTTTTGAAATAAAAGACTTAATTGCGGTATTTTTGGTTCTGCAAATATTTTATAAATACCATGGTCTATTTTATAATTTGAAAAGTATTTAAACATTTTCATCAAATGTTAAATACTGGTAAGTGCCGAAATAAGCTAAAAAAAGGATCTATTTAAAATTGAATTTTAAATAATTAAATCTTAAGATTCCATAATAAGTTTTATAAAATACACGTGGTTGATCTCTATATTTCTATATTACATAAAAAGTGTGCACGAAAAACATTTTTTTGAATGCGTGTTATATACATTTTATATACATTTTTTTTAGAAATAAGAATAGGTAATTTAAAAAAACAAAAAAGTCATATTAAAGATTTATTATATCACTATAAATAATTCAATAACAGTCTTCGTCCTCCCATAACGTTTTTAAGAACGTCATAAAATTTAATTTTTTCTTTTGTTGCTTATAAAATCGTATAGGATCCAATAGCATTAGCACAGGTTTATAAAATTCGTTTTTTTTTTACTTTTCTCACTGGTTAAGAAAAAGTAAAAAACACGAAGGAAATAAATTGTTAAAGGAAATAAATTGTTTGAATCAAAATTTACTTAATTTTAGAATATGTATTTGAAATGGGCGGTACTAAATCTTGTTTTTAATCATGTTCTTTAAAATCTTATTTTTTCAAAATCCTGCTTTTTCTACAAATCCTGTTATTTTTATGGGTCAGATACTCAGATCCAATGAGAGTAGCGCATTGTTGTGGTGCCACAAAGTTTTTCAGTATATATATGTATATGTATATACATGATTCTAGATTAGGAAGAATTTTTATAGTTGGTTACAAAATCAGAGTTATACGGTTTTTCCATTATATGTACATTATAAACTCGAAATAAGAAGGGATTTTAATGGTTGGTTACAAAATTAGGATTATACTTGCACAATATGTATATATTTGTATGTGCAAGATTAGAAGTACTTTTTATAGTTACAAAATTACAAAATCAGGGTTATACGCTTACTTCACTCTAAGAATCTTCTTTAATAAAAGTTATACTCTATAAAAGTTATTTTAAAATTAATTATTTTTGAATTTTCAATTTATTTAACGTATTTTTTAGGTTATTTGTTGTCCATACAAAAAAAGAATAAAATGAAAGCAAAAAAAAAAACAATTTATTATAAAAAAAAAAAGAAATTTAAACTTTAAATAAAAATTTTAAAAATAACAAGGTTAATAAATTTTTTTGGTGAGAATTATTTTATCCTATAAATTAAATTTTTATCCTATATACTTATATATCCAACATAACAAAAACTTTTAATTTGAGGGCGTTTTTATTATTATAATTTTGCAGCAGTATATTATATTAAAATAAAATTTCTGTTTTATCAAACACGCTATCCTTTATATTTAAAAAAAATTGAATAATAGTATGAGAAAAGGCCATGTAATTTCGGAATAAATTAGTTAAAAAAAAAAAACCCCCATCAGAATTATTTCATTAATAAAAAGTCAGTTTTTAAAATAAATTTTAAATTTTTTTCTTTTTATTTTCTTTTTTTAAAAAAACATAATGGATTTATTTTAATGTAGGTATACATTTTCCAACATAAAAATAATTTTCAATAGGTATTCTCAAACAAAAGAAAAATAAAAATTAAATAAGGTCATCAGGTTAAAAAGAAAATTTTTAAATATATTAAGCCTTAATTATTTGTTACAAAAAAAGGAAAAAAACGCAACAAAAAAAATCACATTATCAGAAACTTCAAAATAAAAACGTTTTCGTAATAAATATAAAAAGGAAAAACTTTGGATTTAACAAAGAAAATTATACATATAGATATAATATGTATATAATATAAAATCGCTTAAGGTGGAATTTCAAATTTTTAGGTTGAAATCTTTTATAAAACTAAACATTTACTGGAAAAACTTTTAAAATATTTAAAAACAAAAAAAAATAAAAACTAAATAAAATAAAAGTATTTAAAAATCTTATATTTTAAAAAAGAGAGCAAACAAAAACATTTTTATAATTTTTTTTTTTTTTTTCTTTTATTTATTTTTTTATATATACATTTATACATTTTTTATTTTTACACTGAAGATTTAAATTATTTCTTTAAAATACTGAACATAAATAAAAGCATTTTTCACCTGATTTTAAAAAACATCATGAAAAATAGAAAAATAGAAAAAAAAAAACAAAAAGTAAAATACATACACATTTTTACTTAAACATTACAAGTAATATCCTTCTATACATTTTTTTTTTTAAATCATTTCTTTTGCTTCTCCTTGAAAAAAAATAAAATAAAATAAAAAATAAATGGAACAAAAACTATTCATTTTAATGCGATATAAATGAATTTCTTTTTTTTTTTATTTTTCTTGTTTTTGAATAAAAAATGAATAGTTTTATCTTTAATAACTTACGTTTAATATACAATTTAAAACTACTGAAAAATATTCTATATATTTATTTTAGTTTTAACGTTTATATAGACTTAGTTAGACAATTACTGAAATTATCTAAACATATACATATATATATAAAAAAAAAAAAATTTTTTTTTGAGGCTTTATTCCAAAAAAAAAAAATTAAAATTTTGTTTATTTAATGTACTAGGTAGTAATTAACTATTTAGATTAGATTAGATTATAAGGAAGGGTATATAGGTAACATTCCGAACTTTTAATGTAGATATGTTGTGTTCCCTTCCCCCTATTACTCTAGGTGTTGAGGATTTTATCTAAACTTATAACATTTCTATTACCTTTACTGCCGCTAAAAAATAAAGTTTGATTGCTGGCAGTTTTTAAGTATGTGTCCTAAAGATTCATTTTCTTAGTACTTTGCTTAAAGTAGTCAAAATTTAAGAATATCTAAAAGATTTAAGATTAAGATTGCTTTTCTCATTTTGGCTCACTCATATATTTTATTCATATTTTTCAATTTCAAATTTTCAAAAAAATGAAGAAAAAAAAAATACTATGTTTGAAATTAGCACAAAATTCATTAACTTTCAAGAGTTTTGTAATTCATTCATTTCTAAATCTTTGAGTAGAATTTAAAAAACAATTCTCTATAACAGTTCTTCATAAAAAGTACTTTCAGTGCAAAGTTCATCCTTTATGATGTAGTCCTTGAAAAAAAAACTTTTGTAACATATATGGAAATCGGACTAAACTATGAAAATATATCTGTATAAAAATTATGAATACCTACTAAAAATTATTTAAGAAATTCGGGGTGTATATATATTCAATCATTCGGGGTGTATAAAGGACAAAGCTGTGGTTAAGGTGGTCACATCGTTAATCGGCAAAACAAATATATGTATATTGGTAGCGAGAAAAATTTAATAACATAAAACCTAAATTACATACTATAAAATATATGAGAAGAAAGTCTATTTGCCTAAAACCAATTCTCAAAAAGACATTTAACGAAAAAAAAATGTATAGCAAAATATTATTTCACAAAAAGACACTTTTAAGAAAACGGACACTTTGCAAAAGGACTTTTAACAAAATTTTATTTAAAAAACCAAATACATTCTTTAATAGGTATCTTATAATTCAATGTCTGATAATACAAGTATGATATTTAATTTTTTAATATAATAATAATGTTCCTGACTGGACCCAGGGAGTCACCATTCTCTTATTATTATATTTTTGCATATAACAGATCGTTATACCAAAGTCCGTCCTTAAAACATGACAATTTACATGAACAATCGAAAAAAAGAGCAAAAACAAACACACAACCAGATAATTACCATTTTCGGAGGAAATTTAATTAATGGGTAGTTATAAGTAGTTATAACTCCATCTTAAATTACCACCTAATTTATATTGTTAAATAAATGTGAATTTTAACATAATAAATAAAATTAAAAAATTTAATATACTGGGTGTCTCGCGTTAACTTGGACATAGAACGGAAGGTGAAAGGGACATCATAACGAACAAAAAATTATATGGGATGGGGAGGGGGTCTATTCTGCACTCTTTTCGAGATAAGAGGGGATAAAGATGTTTTAGCGACTTTTCATAAAAAAATCTATAACTTTTGAACAGCTTGCATAGAAAGATAAAAAAAATACATTTTGTAGAGTAGGTTGTCAGCTTTAATTTGTGTGTATATCCCCATATACCCAACAGTTACAAACTTATGAAGGTTCAAAATAATTTAAACCTCCTGCTCTATGTGCAAGTCAACGCGGAACACCCTGCATTTAAAAAAATTATTTAATTTGAAATATTAAACACACGTATTTTTATTTATTCGAAATACTAAAAAATATTCCATTCACAAAAAATATTTAAATTTTTTTTTTTTATTTCATTAATTTTAATTATTTTTAAAATATATGTAAAAAAATAATATATGTATTAAATATATACGGAAAAAGTTTACATAGACATATAATTTATGTCTTTATTAAAATTTATGGTACAATTAAAAAAAAAAAAGAAAAACCAATGATTATTCAAATCATTTCATTTCCTTCTCTAAAACAAATATTAAAAAATAGATATTAGAATTACAAATCTTTTTAATATAAAGGCAAAAAAAAAAAAAAATTTTCGAATCATTTTTGATCTATATTAAAATTTTCAGAAGAAAAATAAACAAGTACCCTATGTTACATACACTTATACATGTTTTTATATACGAATGAATTGTAAATGCCAAGTTATTAAAGTTGACTAAAAAACACTTACCACATATATATATACATATATTTATATATATATTTTATTAAGAAGAAAAAAATATTTGGTACTCTATTATATTTATAAAAGATTTAAAAATATTTATTTAGAAATTTGAATGCATTTGAACTCGTTTGACACATACTTATATTTTTTTTTTTTTCGTTTATATAACATTTATGAATTTTTAATCTAAGAGCTAAAAAAAGAGATGATAAATTATAATAACATATTATATAGTCAGTTTTCACTATTTCAATTCATAGGAAATTTTAAGAAACTTTTCTTTCATAAATTCGCATTTGAAACTTTAGAGCAAAATCCAAAAAAAAAAAAAAACTTTCGTTTATAAATAATATTTCAATATTATATTCTTTAAATTTGTGAAGACAACACAAATACTCATTTAAATGAGATTCTGACTCTGATCGCCTTAAAAATCTTAAATAAAATTAAAAGAGAGAATCTTTAAAATTGTAATGTCCATTGTACATAATATATGTTTGTGCAATATTGACTTTGATTTTCGCCTAACATTTGTTTTTTATTTATTTATTTATTTATATATTAATATTACAAATTACATAAAGAATACTGCAATGTTACAAAAAGTTTATAATGTGTTGTTATAAGAATTTAAAACGTTATTTGCGCATGCATGAAAAGTCATAAACGCAAGTGTCTTATTTTTCTGCTATGTTCTTTTTCTATAAATCAAGATCACTTACTTTTTATTCCAATTCACTATATTGTTTACAATCCTTCTCCACATTTTTTACTTTGTGACTGATACAGTTTTCTTGCTTGCATAGTTTTAGGGGCGGCAAATGATACATATTACCAAATCAACTCAATCAATTATTTGCTTATTTTAACATTAGATACATGTTATAAATTATCACATAACATAATTACATAATTTTTTTTTTATTCTTACACTATATATATTAAACTTTTTTGTAGTTTTATACATCTCTTTACAGAAGTTTAGAACTTTTAAAAAAATTTTTAATCTCTACTTCCCTCAAATACTAGAAACTGAAAATAAGCATAATAAGCATAATTTATCTTGGGGAAAAAAATTACACTCCTCTCTTTAAGAAATTAAAATTAATGCAATTGTATCATGATTTTCAAAATTATTCTTACAAAAAAATTCAAAGAAAATTTCAAAATTAAAAATAATCGGAAATTTTTAAATCCTATTATTTTTTATTTTTGGTGCATTTTTAATATACATCAGTGATTTTATATAGACACTTTTACACTTTTTTATCTTTTGTTATTTTTACTTTTATAGAATTTAATGAATTGTAATTGCATTAATATGTTAATAACAGGATATTCTGTTTATTATAACGGTATTATATCCACTTTAATGTGATTAAAAGCCATTTTTTTCAACTTCAACCAGAAAAGAATTATTGTGGCTTACAAAAGGAGGTCCTTTGAATGACATGAAATTTAATTAACGTATTATTTTACACTATATTTGGTAGCTAGGCTGATTCGTTTTCAATTAATAAAACTTGGTACCTGCTTGGTACCTGTTCACTCCTTCGGTTAATAAACCACGTGTTTAAACACTACCCACCGAGACCCTCTCCTTCGTTTTTTTTTTGTTTATTTTGTTTATATAATCTTTAATTAACTCGAATTTTTCTTAATCTACTTTAACCTATAAAAAGTTTACAGAAAATTAATCTTAATAATTTAAAAATTAATATAAAATATTTTATATTTTTTTTGTTCATGTTTATTTTTTTTTTTTTTTTAATGCATTTCTCTACCACATAAATGTGGACAGGAAATTACACAGCCTTTCCTGTTCAGGCGTGGCTGTAAATGTAGTAAGGGGGAATAACTCTTACGAGGTGCGTGGGACTCGAACCCACACTCCCTCGGTGTTTACAGCGTATTTTATACGCTCTTACCCACTAGGCCACCGAAGCCCCTTGTTAATGTTTATTATCCTCTCCTTCGGTTAATACTTACTATACTAATACAAGTGCTTATATGATTAGGATCAATGTAATTGCATAATTTTTGGGATAGCAGAGACATCATAATTATGTTATTTATCTAATATTTCTACAACATGTCATCATTTAATTATATGATTTATAATATTTAGTAGAACCCACATGATTAAGAGCAATTTTTAATTAAACGATTATACACAAAAATCAGTTAAAATAAATCGTTATTTTATTAAATATTTAAATATTTAAAAAATATTTAAGTATAATTTATTAGTTTAATAAATTTAAAAAAAAAAACTTTAAGTTTAACTAAAAAATTAATAATTCGAAAAAAACAAAATTCTTCATTCTTAAATTTTTTTATTATATTTACATAAACACATATATATACTTATATATAAACTTATATATAATATTTAAACATAATTAATTATTTAATTTATTTTTTTTGTAATTTTTTCTTTTTTTATTTTATTTTCTTAAAGTGCTTCCATCAACAAGCCAACAACATGAATCTCTTAGACGTGATGAAAAATTAATATCAGCATCAACTTCATCTTCAATAGCAACAAATAATATGTCATCTTCATCATCAATAAATCCAACAACTGCTGGCAGTAGTAATAGATCAGTCACAAAAAATATACAAAAAAATAATAATAAAATTGATTTTCCTTTCACTATGATAAATGTAAGTGTTAATATTTAATATATGTATTAAATATTAAATAAAATAATTTTATTTTTAATTTGTTTTAAATAATGACTGTAATTATTAATAATATGTAAATGTCATATAATATGAAAATTAAATTATAATAATTTAATAATATATTTTAAGGATCCTTATATGGATGAAATAGATTGTAGTGGATCAAATATAATTCAACAACAACAACAACAACAACAATATAATCAAACTAATCATTTTTCACAACCAAAAATGCCAGCTTATCCAATAACTGGTTATGCAACAAGTAAAGATACATCAACAAATTCATCAAATAAAACAGTTATAAGACGAACAAGTATGTTAAATAATAATTCATTATTTTCAACTGTAAATAAAATTACAAAAAATGTATTAATTTATCCTTTTTATTTTATATTTTTTTATTTTTTTATTTTACGTTATATGGTTGTAAAGGTGTTTAAAAAATAATAACTTTTTTATTTTTTGTTGTTGTATTGATTTTTTTTTATATAAAAAACAAAAAAAAAAAACACTAATCACTATTATTTTTTTTTTTTTTTTTAATTAAATAGTATTTAATTTGTTTTATATTTGTTTAGTAAAAAAAAAAAAAAACATTTATGTACACACAAAATAAAAATTTTTTTTTTGATTTTTGAGGTGGTGTTTGAAAACATTTAAATAAAATCACTTAAATTACACTTTCAAATTATATATGTATATTAGAAACAACAACAGTTATTTAAAAACATTTTAAATATTTATACCTATACTGGTTGTTTTTTTTTTTTTATTTTATGTTTTATTTTTTACTTTAATGAACTTCTATATATAAATATGTATTTTATTAATTTTTTTTTAGTTATAAGTTTTATGTTACTTTTATTCTATTAAAAGAAAAAAAAACAAAAACAAAAAAGGCTTAAACAAATAAAAATAATTGATTATAAGAATATAATATTTAAAAAAAAAATATATTTAAAAAACATTGAACGCAGTAAAATTGCATATGCAATCAAATTAATGATCATCTTTAGATTAATAAAAAAATTTTACTATTTCAAATACATGCAATTATAATTGCTTTTCGTTATCTAACCGAATAAAATTTCGAGCCGGATCGTAATAATATAGAATTTAGGTTCAATATCAGGTCGGCGTTATGATACATTAAAAACAAAAAAAAAACAATACTCAAATTAAAAATATAATAATAAATTTTATTAAAAAAATAAAATATTAATATATAAATTACAAAGAAATTTTTATTTTACAATTATAACTCACATCAATAACTGTAAAATTTATCAATTCTTCTTCTAGCACAATTGATATAAAATATAAATTTATGAGAGTTTGTTTGTTTTTTTACCAATTTGTATTACAGTACTACTACAAACTTGTATAACTATTAATATAAGTTGAAAAAGGTTTTATGATGTCATAATCTTAAATCAAAAAAATAAAAGTAAATTTAGATATGATGCTTGCTCAAATGAAATTAAAACATTCTTGCCTCCTTCTCTCAAAACAATTTCAATCTGTCACTAAAGAGGTTGCATTTGCTCATTCCTACTACATGGAACTACCTAAATGGTACTCTACTAGTTATAGCAATTCATTGTGAACAAAAAATTTGGAACCTATATTACCATCCAATGTGTTCTCAAAAGCTGATGATTTTTTGATTTACAATTTATAAAAATTCAAGATGAATCTAAACAGTTTCATAATTTACTTACCTCCAAACTTTATTTTACTCACCTTTACCCGCATTTTTCCCATCCCTATACCATGCCATATAGTCACAACTACTTTTTGTATAAACGGACATATGTTATTCCCCAAAATTGAGAATGATTACATTTTTAATTTACATAGCTTTAAGCAGAACGTCAACATCTACTTTCATAACATTCCTGCAAACCTTAAACCTATTTTTACTCCTTAGCAGAATCTACTTTTGCACAAATAGTACAATAGTACTAAAAGTTCCATAACCTATTCATGGTGGTGTTTAGTAATTTAAACTCCCACACGTTGAGCACGATTCCTCTGCTCGTACTGCTTCTCTTCATCGTCTTTTGATGATTCCCATCTACCTCCGTTAAACAAAAAAAAAAAAACATTATTTTCTCGAAAAAATTAATCTTAGAAAAATATAATCAAATTGAATAGATTTAAGATTTTAACGGATTTTTAACGGATATAAAATAAAACAAAAATTTAATTATAGTTTAAGCCTTTTAAAACTGCATATATTAAATATTTTTAGAAATTAAGATTTAAATTTACTTTAAAAATTAAATTATTTTATATTAATATTTTCATTTTATATTATATTTTTGGTATTTTTTTTTCTTTTTTTGCTTTAAAAAATATTTATTTATCAATAACAATGTGTGTGTTACACAATTTTTTGAACTTTTTTAAAGATATTTTTGAAAAAAAAAAAAAAAACAAATGGCACTATATTTATATCACAAACACTTTTAAACAAGTTTTATTTAAAATTATATATAAAAAAAAAAATAATATTTTTAAAATAAATTAAAAAAAAAAAAATTTTTTACAGAGGATACCGTAACACAAGATGAATACCATAGATTTTTCGACAACGCTCTCGAATGTAATTTGCAATTTTAAAATTTTAAATAATTTGTCAGAAAAAAAAAAAAAAATTTTTTTGTTTTAAAAGTGTTATCAATTTTATTTTTTAATAATTTTTTTTTTTTTGCTACGGTTCTGTTTTTTTTTTTTTAATATTATGTAATTTTAGCTTTTTTTTTTAGAAGTTATTACACTCACTTATATTTTTACTATTTTTTTAATTTACACCATAATAGAAGAATTAAATTTTTTTGTTTAATTTATCGGTAATTTTTGCATTTTAAAATCAGCTTTTAAATTTGGTTTCCAAAATTCTGCTATGCATAATTCCTTCCTTTTTTTTTTTGTTTTTTTTTTTGTATATGTTATTTTATTATTATGTTTTGTATGGTTATAAATTTTTTTATTTCTATTTAAATATATTATAAATTTAAATATGCAAACACTTCCTATTATTATCCTTTCAAAACGGATAAATGAAAATAATGAATAAAAAAAAAAAAAAACAAACAGAATTTACCATAATTTTAATAAAACAAAAATAATTTAATAATCATCAATTATTATTAATATTTAACAAAAATTACAGTAAAACTCGGATAGCTTGGCTGGCCTTTATTACATGTATTTTATTGTTATTTAACATAACAGTATACAAAAATTCCATAAATACATATTTCCATTTTAACTGTTACGATTTAACAGTTAACTTTTAAATCGTAATTGATTCCAAGTTTTGATTCTAAATTTTTTACCATTTATCAAAATTAATTTTATAATAGTTTTAAAAACATTTATTACAACTATATGGTAACTCTTAAAAATTATTAAGGTATACTCGAAAGTAATATACTAAAATATTTTCATTTTATAGATAAATTTTTGGCTCAATAACTGATATTTTTTTTTTGCTTACACGCAACTGTAAATCACTGTAATGTAATTCAATCCTGTTATATTCAAACTAAATATACACCCCTATACTTATTTCTTCTATACTATAGAAACCATCTTTTCAACCATTTAGTTTACTAACGTATTGAAAAAATTCCATTTTTTTTTTTGAATTTAAAACCGTTATTTTTATTTACAAAAAACAAAGTATAGAAAAGATCTTTTAATAAAACCAAAAATACAAAAGAACTGAAAGTCTCAAAAATCTTTCTTATAATATAATATAAAAATTTTCTATTGCAATATATTTTGGGCATCTAAACTTAAGCTCTGAATTAAAATAATGTATACCTATACCAAATTTTTTCTAAGACAGTTATCCGAGATTTACTTGTATTCGAATACTTTATATTTTTTTAACCTTAAAATTTATTTGTTTTACTTATTTTTCGAAAAATCTTAAATAAATAATAAACAATTAAATTTATTTTCTTATTCACATTTACTTAAACCTTTAAATTGCCATACGCAGATGTGTCAATCTATACCGAAATAAGACGTATTGATGTTTGTCAATTTTATATCTTTTCAGAGAAAAATAAATTCAAAAAAAATTTTTTTTTATTCAAAATTTAATTATTTTAAATTGACATACAAATGAAAACTTTGAAATTGACATACAAATGAAAACTTTAAAAAAGTAAACAAAAAACAAAATAAATTCTCTGAGAGTCGTGAAAATAAGTCGTCATGTCAAAATTGAAAATTCAATATTCTCTATACGCTAAATAATCGAATGTTCTCTAAACCTCTATACGTCGCGTATTTCGGTAATCTTCATATAAAATGTATGTGCATAAACACATTTTGACAGACGTTATATACGTCGTACGTTCTTATTTAGGTCAGGCAGTTAAAAACATACAAAAATTCATCGTAGTCGTCGTCGTCGTCATCGTCGTCGTTTATTAACAGGCAATACTATATATAATTATTTTTGAATAAATAGAACACAAAAAAAAAATAAAATTTTTTTTTATATAATTAACACTTTGTTTAATTTTTAATTATATTTTGCATTATTTTTGTTTGATTTATTACAAAAATCAAAATTTATTAATTTAATAAAAAAAAAAATATAAATATATATATATATATTATTATATATGTATCAAATTGTGAAAATTGAAAATTTTGTTGAAATATTAAAATATAAATTTGAAAAAAAAGAAAATCGATAAAAACGATAAAAAATTTTTATGTCGAAATGATATTTTAAACATAGCATAGATTTTTTTTTTTTTATGTTGTAATGTTGTAATAAATACATGATTATAAAAATTTTAATAAAAAGTAAATATGTAAAAAAAAAAAAATTTAAAACTAACATTTTCTTTTAATATTTATTTATTTAATTTTAATTTTTAATATTATATGTGTGTTTGTGTGTAGTATACAAATATGTATAGTAGAAATTCATTTATCCTGTAGATACTTTTCATTTTTCATTTTTCATTTTCATCTATCATATAATATATTTTCTTTTATTACTAACTAATAATCATCCTAATGTATATTATATTGAATTCCACATAAATTTTTCAAGCTAAGGTATATAATTTTTTTTTGGCTTAACAATATGTTCTGTGAATAGCTGAATAGTGCGATTTATTGAAATGGTTTGTACAACAGTCTAAAAAGCCTATATATATATATAGATAGATATATAAGGGTGGGATGACTATTCTAGTATACTATCACGTATGAACAAGCAAATAAAATTTTCATATTTTGTGTTTTTTTTTGCAAATTTACTTGTGTTAAGACTCCCCCCCCGCCCCAATATTAATTTTTTTAATTAATCTTACATTACATCAAACTTATCATTGAAGATGTATGAGATTTCAAAAATATTATTCCGACGGAATTCAATTTAATAATATTGTAATTCTATAATTTTCCACACTTACTGTTAATATTTTTTCATTTCCCCTTCTTTGCTACTTTTTATTGCAATTTATTCTATTAAGTTAAAAAAAAAAAAAATATATTGAAACAATTCTTGTTTTTATGATATTTTTTTTATGAAAATTTTTGTAGAAATCTTTTTGTTTTTTTTTTTTTTTGAAATTTTGTCAAACATATTTTAGTAGTTACTAAATTTTTTTTTTTTATATAGTAAAATACTAAAATATTTTAGTTACTGTGTAGTAGTTTTTGTATATTTTATTTAAAAATTTTTTTTTTTCTTGAATAAAATTATTCTTTAATAATTTTTATTTGTGTAGTAAAAAAAAGTATATTTTATAATAACTATATTAAAATTAACTTTAATTACACATTTATTAATATATGATTAAAAAAAAATTAAAACAAATCTAAAAAAAAAAAAAAAATCATTAAATTTTTTTTTCCGTTTCTAACATCATAATCTTTCTTTCTTTTTCCCCCTTTCTTTTTTTTGTTTTTTTTTTGCTTATCATACAAAAAAAATTAATTAAACATGAAAAAACCAAACAACATAAATTAAAAAAACAAAAAAAAAAAAAAAACCAAAAAAAATTAAAATAAAATAAAAACAAACTAAAAAATAACACCATCTAGCATACGATTTAGCTACACAATGTGAATCTCGACGAGCTTCTATGCGTCGTCATACTATAGTTGGTTGCCAAAGTGTAATACATAATGAGACTCAATCAGTCCCACCATCGCGGCCAGATTCAAGACAATCAAGCTGCTATCAACATCAACAACAACAACAACAATCAAATAATAAATATCCAAATCAACAAATTATAATGTCATCAATAACAGGACCAACATCATCATCTGGTACAATAAGATATCAAAGTAAAGCAAATCAGTCATGTGAACCAACTCCAACAATTAGTACAACAAATCTGTCTAGTACAGAAATATATACCAAAAATAGTAATTATTCGGATGAAACAAATTCACAATGGACAGATAAAAATACAACAGATCGTTTATCATTAACTTTAGAGGAAATTGTTCATATTAGATCTGTTATGACAAAAGCTGAATTAGAAGGTCTTCCAGTTGGAATACGTGTTAAAGAAGAAGTTGAAAAAAGAAAAATATGTTTTTTATGTTTACGAACACGTTTTACAATATTTGTATGGGGTATACAATGTAAATTATGTCAAAGGACTGTTTGTTCAAAATGTTATTCAAAAATGCGAATACCAACTGAACATTTTCGTAATGTACCAGTTGTATTATTATCACCATCATTAATTGGTAGTCCGGCTAGTTCAAGTGCAGCATCACCATGTCATCATAATTCAATATCACATCCGAATGGTTCAATTGATGAAACATTTCCAAAAACATTAATGGAACGTTTAATGCGTTCAGAATCTGATCGTAAAGTAATATATATTTTTATTTAATAGACAAAATATTACGATAATTTTATTTATCTTGTTTTTTTTTTTTTTTTTGCATATTTTATTTTATAGGCTCGAAATTCAGTTGGTAGTGCTCCATCATCACCTAAAAACCAAAGATCAAATATGAGTACACCAGGTGTTATTGCTGGTCATCATTCAAATGACCTAATGACTAAATCATCTGATTCTCATACACTTTTAAGCAATGGCTATAATAAAGAAAATAATAGTACAACAATAATAAATGGTGGAATAGCAACTAATCGTCAGGTAGCTGGTGTTATGTCAAGAAGTATGGAAGGACCAAGAAGTTTACCAATGCAAAGCCCAGGCAGAGCACATTCAACTTGCAGTACATTAGATAGAAAGTATGATAAGTAAATAAAAATTATTTTTTATGTATATATTATGTATAATATAATTAAAATTTTTAATCTTTAATTTAAATACATACATAATATTATTTATTATTTTTTTTTTTATTGTTTTTTTTTTTTTATTTTAAGAAATCGTTTCGCTCGTGCCCTTACATTATCATCTTCATCATCACATGGTGCAGTTGATTTAAAGGAAAATTTACGTGGTGAAATGATGGCTGTTTGTAATGATTGTCGAGATTTAGTATTAGAAATAATACGATCATCAAGACAACATCGTTCATCAGCTCGTAATCAAGCATTAAAAAATTTAACACTTGATATATCCCCAGTTTATAAATAAAATTTTATTAAAACATTTGCATTACAATATAATATTATAAATGTGATTATTAAAATTATATAATCCAAGAGATGCAAAACAAAAATATATACTTTGCACTAAAAATAAATTCATCAGAAAAAAAAAAAAAAAAAAAATTAAATATAGTGAGAGGATTTTTTTTTTTTTTTTTTTTATTATTTATTTTAATCAATTTTACATGTTACATATTAAAATATTATTACAAATTAAATCCAAAAAAAAAAAAACAAAAAAACAAAAAATTATTCTATAAAACTTTATAAATATGTAAAAACAAAAATTAATTGAAAAAATATAAATAAAAAAAAAATATAGATATATATCTTATAAAAAAAAAAAAATAATGACTTCCGTATATAATTAACATTAACAAAAAAAAAAACAAAATTACCTAAAAATTATATTCTATATACAATTAATTAAAAATAAATGTAAATTAATTTATGTATTTATATGTAGAAAAAACAAAAACCCAATGTTTAAAAAAAAAAAACAAAAAAAAACAGTTTAAGATAAACAATTTTTTTTTTTTAAATATAGTTATTTAATTTAAAGAATTTAAAAAATTTAATTTAATACAATTTATTATTTAATTTATAAATGTTTCGTTTCTGTAATTATTTTTTCCTTCTGTACGTATCTACTTTTTGTTTTATTTTATTGTAATTGAAAATAATAATTAAATGTTTTGATTTGTTTTTATATATTTTTTTATATTTTTCTTTTAATTTTTTTTTTTTTTTTTTTTATTTATATTATAAAATATTTTCATTTAATTTATTTTGTTTTTATTAAATTATTTTGAATTTTATATTGTTTTAGTCCCAATATATATTTTAAATAAAAATGGTGTTAACATTGTCGTACCATATACAGATAATTCTTCATATAACATGGATGCTAAAATGCTTCATATATTTGTAACTGTTATACTATAATAAAGTTTATAAAAAAAAAAAAAAATGGATGTTGCTTGACGGTGGCGGCGGCGACGACGGCTTATTGATTTTTATTTAAAAAAAAAAAAAAAAAATCGAAATATTTTGTCTTTTCATGTTTTTTCTATTATTATTTTGAATAGTTACTTTTCTTATTTGTTTTTATTTTCTTTATTAAAATTTCTATAAACTTTTTCCATATAAAAAAAAATGACGAACGGTAAAATTGAATGTTTATTTTCTTATTCGATGATGACAGATTAACATTAAACACATTCAAAATATTTAAATTTTCCTTTATTAAAATATTTTTTTTTTTTTTTTTTTAATATTATAACCCTATAATATTGACGTTAACGGTGTACTTACACACAAACGTTCAATTGACAATTTGTCAATTAATATGTATGGTGTAAACAAACGTTAATTGTGTTGTCATAAAATGTTTTAGAAAGATAAAAAAAAAATAAAAATTAAAAAAAAAACCAAAATTTGCACAATTCTACTTTTAAAAGATAAAAATTAATATTAAAGATTGATTCTTTAAAGTCTTTTATTGATTGTCATAAAAAAAAAAACATTTAGCATAAATATTACAAGAAAAAAATTACCAAAACCGAGTTATAGGAAGATTTATCTGTAAAATAAAAAGCTAGAACTTTATTATCATGTACATTAGGTATTTATTTTGTTCTCTTCTATTAAATATTAAACGTTGTGTGTTATTAAGCAAAAAAAAAAAAACATAAAATTAAATAGAGAAAACAATTAAAAATATCAAAAATCAAAATATTTAAAATGAAAAATAAACCAAACAATAACGGTAAGTTGTGTTTTAACATTATACATTTAAGATAAGTGTTAACACCTTTATTATTTATTTTTCAAATATTTTTTAAAGATATTAATTAATAGAATATTATATAAAAACTTGTATTAAAAAAAAAAAAAAAAAAAATTAAAATTTTTTTTCATTTAAATATTTTTTTTAAAGTTTTTTTTTGTATTATCTTTTTCTGCTATAATTTTCTTTTTTTTTTTTCCATTTATTTTGTTCGACACAAAATGTAATTTTTGAAGAACTTTTTGAAATTTCTTTTTATCTTAAAATTTAAATTGTATAACAAAAAAAAAAAAAATATTTTTAGCAACAAAACCTTTACATACCCACTACAATATTTATATATATATACATCCCCATATATTTATATAAAATTTTCTAATTTAATTTAGTTTTTATTTATTATATTTGTAATTAAATTGAGTAGAAAAAGAAAATTTATGTCTTTTTTGTTTTCTAAGATTTAAAAATGCATTTTTTTTTTTTAATATTTTAAAAATAAATAGTATTTTACTTTAAAAAAAAATAATTAATTATATTAATAAAAAAAAAACAATAATAATAATAATAATGAAAAGAATAAAATTAAATCTAATAGATTGTAAAAAATAGTTAAACATTATCTCAAATTACTTATTAATTATTATTTTTCAAACCTTTATAGACAAAAAATATTTTTAGTTGTTTTAATATTAACAGAACTATTTTTGTAAAAAAAAAAAAAAAAAAAAAAAAAAAAAAAATAAACAATGAAAAAAAAAATTTATCAAATTTAATTTAAAACAAACTACAATAATTAAGTTTTTTTTTTTTTTTTGTAAAATTATTTTTATTTAAAAACAAATTATTATTACGTATATTTTAAGAAAATTTATTATTTAACAATTAAATGTAAAAAAAAATATGTAGAAATAGAAAGAGAAAAAAGAAAAAAAACAAAAAAAAAAAAAATATGTATAAAACAAAGAAACCTATTTAAATTTAATAAAAAACAAAAACAAAAAATATTTCAAAATTAAATTTTTTTTGTTTTAATTTTTAATAATTGTTTTTCTTGGTTGATTTTAGGAAATATGTGAAACCCTTTACGCGATACGTTTACGTACATACACGTAAGCATATATAAGAATATGGGATATATGCTTTTTACCAACCGCATACAATTATGTATAAGGGTAGGTATTGTTTTCATACTAAAAATTTGTACCCGAGATTTTGGCAAAAATGCAAATTACTACGGTACGTAGAAGCTAAAAATATTTTTTTTAGCGTGGTGTGTGTGTGTCTGTAGGCACGTGTACAGCCTAAACGACTGAGCGGAATTTTATGAAATTTCATATTTAAGGTTTTCACGTAAATATCTCGGATTGATAAGCTTTTGGAGCAAATCGGATAACCGGAAGTAGTAGTTTACTAGGGTCATTTTTAATTTTTTTACAAATAATATGAGAAAAATTATTAAGAAAAAATTATTACACAAGTAAAGAGCAACAACTTTGCCATAGAACATTTTTTGATCCGACCAACTTTAACTTTTATTTAATTCTTTTTCTAAGTCCAAATTTCAAACATATCATTATAACACGCCATATGAATTTATATGAACAATTTTTTTATTTTGTTTTTTTTATTTTATAAGTACCCATCTCTAAAAATTTATACATACTTATGTATTTGCATATTATTCTTTTGTTGATGACGTAAAATTTAAACGGTAAAATTTTTGTTAGATTCAATATTAATCTTATGCTTGTTTTGTATTTGTTTACAGTTTTTATTATTTTTTACTTCTAGTATTTTTGAATGAAAAAAAATCATGTACATTACATAATAATGTATTTAAATGGATGTATGAATGAATGCAGATACATACATATGTATATTTTTACGATTTCATTGCTCGTTATTGTTATTGCATAAAACAAAATGTTGTTAAACTATTAAAAGTGATTTTGCTTTGATATAAATTATTATGTAAAAAATCTATAAATTTTGGCATTGTACTTTTCGTGTAGTGTCGGTCCTGTGGTGGAGATAGCTGATTTTTTGCCTGAAAGAGAATGCCTTGAGAAACGCTACCTAGAATAAAACTTTATATATGATCTAGTAAAACAAAACCTAATTTTATTTTATCACCATAAAAATTTACTTATTTATGGTTGGGTTATAATGTGATAGCTATGATTTTTTATTGATCAATAAAATACAACTAATAGGGAAATAATTTTTGCAAAACTAAAAAACAAAATATATTATATTTGTAAAATTATTTTATTGTAAATTTATTTTTATAAAAACCTTCAAATTTAGTTTTTATTTGTTAATTTGGTAATGGACTGTCAAATAACACTTTGAAAGCTGTCAAATTTTTTTTTTTTAAATGTAACAGATCAGTATAGAGATTTTAGGTGTTTTTTTTTAATCAGATCGATGTGAGCATCAGTGTTTTAACCGGAGAATTTCTATGAATCCGGCAGGCCGTTTTTTTAGCCGTATTTGATTTAACCGGCCGTTTTTTCAGCCACATTTGATTATAATATGTACTTTACTTCTAACACGTTTTTAATAAAAAAAAATATTATACGAGTATATGTATTCACAAATGTGTTAATATTTTTTTCACATTGATACCAATTCTCAAAAAAAAAATTTGCGTTCAGAAATAAAAAAAAAACAAAAAATGAATAGCACATTGAATTGCCTAAAAATTGCCTATAAAATTATTTTTATTTGGTCAAACAAGGGTCAAACAAAACGGACAAATTACCTATGTATTTCACAACACAACACAATTTCAAATTTTCTCTTTAGCAGTTGTGTTCTCATTTTGTAAATCGAATTCAAATATCAATAGGTTCCTACTATATATAAATAAAATAACTTTCAAAATATGGATAAGTAAAGTAATAAAATAAGAGTTTTCAAATAGAAAATTTGAAATGCAAATTATAATAAATTACATAAATTAAACAATTGTTTTACTCTTTTGTTTAATATACAAAAAATCATATGACAGGAAATTTAACTGGAAATCATTGCTGTTAAAAATTTAGCCGCATTTGTATCGTTTCTTCACGGTATAATTTATCTATCCAGCCAAATTTGGCCGAACCGGAAATGAAATTGTTTATTTGGCAACACTACTGAGCATGATCTGATTAAAATGCACACAAAAAGTATGCTTCGATTCCTCAGATTTATTTATGTCCTTGAAGACTTATCATACGAAAAGTATCAGTGACGCTATGCTTTGTTATTCTGCAAGACGCTAGAATTATGTTTTTAATTTGACGCGATATTAAATGTCAAGAGCATGGTGTGCGGTCGCGGTGCTTCTGGAAGTCTTTTCCTACGAAGCAATACTATTTTTCTATCACGACAAAATAATTCAATGATAGGTTATCACCTTTGAAAATTCGTAGTTATTTAATTATAGTTTCTAAGTTATTTTTTGAAATACTTTTTTTTCTTGTTACCAACTATTAAAAATAAAGAATGGGTAAAGTAGAAATAAAAAAGTAAGTAAACATTAAAAAAATCAAGTTTGGTTTTTAAAAATTTTGAGTTTTTTATATTTGTTTTATAATTTTAGTATAAAAAACACAAATGTGAAGCAGTTTCATCTGTTTGTAAAGTGAATGGAGGGTAATTATTTTCTTTAATTTTTTAATCAATAATGTTTGTTCAACTGCTTTTTAGTGTATTCACGATTAGGTATAGAAGTGTAGTCATGGGCGCTTTTACTAATAGGCAAACCTAGGCAACTGCCTACGGGCGCCAACCGAAAAAGGGCGCTTGCAATATGATTTTCTTTATAATTTTTTTTTTCAAAATTTTTATATATTTATTGATAATTATAATTAAATTATGTAATAGAAAATAAGAATTAAACAAGATAATACTATTAATATACATTAACATTATTTATAAGTAGTACTTTGCAGAAGTAGTTTGAGCGATGTGCGGGCGTACGACAGTCAACAAAATTCTACAAGTATAATTTTATTGTGTTTTTGTTTTACTGACGGGTTTTACTGATGGGTTTTCAAATGTGTTGTATATAAAATAAAAAGATTATAGAAGTTAAAATTTTGAAAATTTGAATTGCAGTAGGCTAAGTTATTGCAAAATATTGGATTTCATGTTTGAAAAATTGAAATTATTTCAGTTGGTTGTTCAGCTTTCAGAATATATGTGTATAATTATTTTATAATTATCTTCTTAAACTTGAATTTGGTATAATTTTTTAGTACAGAATATTTTATAGTGCTATTTGGTGATTTATATAAAATTTTCTCTAATTTATAATTTTATGGTAAGCGATTTTTACATATTTAGTAATTTATTTGTTTTATAGAGGTATTGTTTTAAATATTAGGTAATAAAAATTAAATGGAAGGGCGTAAAAAAAATAGTGGTTACCAAAATAGAAAATTAGCAAAAGAAAAACAAAGAAAGTTCGATAAAATCATTGAAAAAACAACTAAACTAGATGGATTTTTAATTAAAAAACCCGAAACCGCAGTTCAAGAACGGGTAAGCAATTTTTTTCCATTGTGGAAATACATAACGAAACTACCACAGATGTCTCATCACTTGATATTCAGACATTTAATGATTTAGAACAAAATAAAAACTCTGACACAAATAATTTAGAACAAAACAGTGACACATCTGCTAATTGTTCGAGAATGGTTAATCTGTCCGAAAATCACACAAACATTCAAATAAACCTTGATCCTGCTACATGGAAACGGTGTGATAACTCTACTATTACATATTTATGTAGTAGAAATAATTTCATTAGTCAAAACATCCCTACAGATTTCTCGTTAACAAAGAAGGTTTATACCGACAAAATAGCAAGATATCTAAATGAAAGTGTTTTTAGAAGAAAATTGCAAAATGGGGAATTTATACGTCGACATTATCTAGTATATTCAGAGAGTAACAAATCAATTTATTGTGCTCCTTGTCGATTGTTAGGAGGTAGTAGTTCAGCACTGGCAACAACAGGTTATTCTGATTGGAAAAATGTAACGGAATGTTTATCTCAGCACGAAAATACATCACAACACAGACAGTTAGATACAGTTTTAAAGCAGCGATTATTAGGAGACTCTGCGTCAAATGTGAATGAACTATTAAATTCCGAAACTCTAAAGGAAAAAAATTATTGGATTCAGGTACTCAAACGGGTTGTGTGTATTATACGAAAACTTGCTAGCCGAACATTGCCTTTAAGAGGAAAAACTCAAATAATTGGAAGCATCAATAATGGCAATTTTTTAATGGCCGTAGAATTAGTTGCCGAATTTGACCCGTTTTTAGCTGCGCATATTGAAAAATATGGAAATCCAGGAAAAGGAGGTACATCATATTTATCGTCAATAGTTTTCGAAGAAATTGTAATATTGATGGCCGAAAAAGTAAAACAACAAATATTTAAGGAATTAAGAGAAGCAAAATATTATTCAATTAGTGTAGACTCCACTCCTGATATATCACATACTGATCAACTTGCTTTTATTATTCGATATGTAAAAAACGGAGTCCCCGAGGAACATTTTTTGAAGTTTTTGGAAAATGTAGGGCATAAAGCTGAAGATATGGAGAAAGAAATTATACAATTTTTAATTGAAAATAAAATTGAAATAAAAAATTTGAGAGGACAATCATATGATAACGCTAGAAACATGTCTGGAATTTATTCAGGACTTCAAGCACGAATTAAGAAAATCAATGAATTGGCACATTTTATACCTTGTGCAGCACACTCAATGAACTTGGTTGGAAAATTTGCGGCAGATTGTTGCCGAGAAGCAGCATCCTTTTTCAATTTTTTACAAGAATTATTTAATTTCTTTTCTTCTTCAACAAGTCGTTGGTTAGTGTTAACTACTACTTTAAACGGGCGAACCATAAAAAATCTTTCCGAAACAAGATGGTCTTGTCGGTATGATGCATGCAAAGCTCTGTATGAAAACTGGGCGGGAATATCTAAAGCTTTAAAAAAAATATCACAAGATGAAACAGTATCTTCTCAAGTTAGAAGCCAAGCTCAAAATATTAACAAACAAATGAATCGTTTCGAATGTGCTTTTATGATGACATTTTGGAAATCTATCTTAGAACGTTTTAATGCTACTAGTTTAAAGTTACAATCAATTGAAAATGATTTATCTATTGTTGTTGAGCAATACAAATCATTGATTGAATTCGTAAATTCAATGTCAATTTTATATGAAAACTATGAATCTAAAGCCAAAGAAATATCTTTTGTTAAAGAATTTGAAAGAAAACGAGGGAGAAAACGGAAACTGTTTCATGATGAAACAATTGAAGAATCGGAATTACATAGCAATCAGAATTTTAAAACCAAAACATTTAATGTTATAATTTCATGTCTTAGTGAAGAACTGAAAAAGAGGCTTGAAGCATATGAATTAATTTATAAAAATTTTGAATTTTTAAACAATTTAACGAAATACGAACCTAAATTAATATTAGAAAATGCAGAAAATTTATACCAGATATACAAGAAAGATTTAGATGAATGTTTTATTGAAGAATGTGTGCACTTGGGTTCATATTTGCAAGCTAATAAAATTCCTGAAAATTCGATATTAGAGCTCAGTAAATTGATATATAGCAAACAATTAGAAACTGTTTTTCCAAATATAAATACAATCTTAAGAATATTTTTGTGCACGCATGTAAGTAACTGTTCTGCGGAACGCAGTTTTTCGTTATTGAAAAGATTGAAAACCTATTTAAGATCTACTATAAAGGAACAACGCTTAAACGCATTAGCTATATTATCAATAGAAACAGATTTTACATCAAATATAGATTATTCTGATATAATTCATGATTTTGCTGACAAAAAATCAAGGCGAAAACTTTAATGCGTTAAAAGGAAGTAAGAAAGGCAAAATTTTACTTAATTAGTGCGTACTCCACTGACTTTTTTAGTTCTTATTAAATCAATAAATTAACAAACAAAAACAACAGATAATTAGTTTTAATTGTATATTTGTACTTTTTAATTTTTAATACGAATAATGGGGCGCGTTAATATATATTACCTAAGGGCGCCAAAGATACAAATGCGGCAATGAGTGTAGTTCAATTAATTCGTGAACGCACCCCTATACTTTTAGTCTTGTACTAGGTATAGTTTCTTTTGACATTTGTCAAATATATTTTTTTTATTTTCTGACACGTATTCTGACATTTTTGATACAAATTTAATTTTTTAAAAGTTTTGATACAAGTTTTAATTTATACAATATGAGAAAAAGCGAAAAGCTACTTTTAATAGAATTTTTAATTAAAAATTTTTATTAAAGGTGGAAGAGTAAAATAAAGTTATGTTAAATTACGAAAAATTAGGTAAGTAGAATTTGTAAAATTTGCGAAAAAAGGAAATCGGAAAACTTTTAAGTGTACAATATGAAAAAAATTGAAAAAGCTAAAGATGATTTATTGGAAAATTTGTTGATAGTTTTGTCATTTCGTTGAGGCATCCAGTATGATGTTCTGAAAACAAATATATGGTGTAACGAAATTCTGTAATGACCCATTCCGAACAATGCTGCGAGTCAATCGACCAGAATTTTTCAAAATTGTAGAGGAAATTAAAAATGATGAAGAATTCACAAAACCTCATTCTTGTCTACAATTCTCAGTTGAATTTCAATTAATGGTTGTACTGCATCGGCTTGGAAGTTCAGGTGAAAGTGCATTTATAAAAAAATTGCTTCTACTTTTGGAATCGGTGATGGTGGAACAATACTAAATATAACTAATAGAATATTTAAAGCTATTTTAAAATTGAAACCTAAATATATTTATTGGCCGAACAAAAAAGAAAAGTCGTCTATAGTTAGAGAAACTTTTCATGAGCTTCCTAATTGCATAGGTTATGTAGACGGCACAGAGATAAAATTAGCGAGCAAACCAATATGTAATCATGTAGCTTATTTTTCCAGAAAGCATGTTTATTCTTTAAAAGCGCAGTTTGTTTGCGACTACAAATAAGGCATGCTGTAATTGGACCTCCAAGTAGAGTTCATAACACGCGAATCTTTTCATTATGTTCGCTTTCAAAAGAAACAGACAAATATTTTTAATCACCACAGTAGATTGCCGGCGATTCAGCATACAAGCTAACGGAAACAGTTATCACTCCATTTAAAGCTAATTCCACAGCATTAACACCAGAAAAACGTAAAGGTTTTAATTTAAAGCATAGCCAATACAGAGTTAGAGTTGAATATTGCATTGAATTGTTGAAAGAAAAAATTTTGCAGTTTAAAGGAACTTAGAATTAGAATTGATAATATTCAAAGTAATAGATTGTGTAATCAATGGATTTTAGTATGCTGCATACTGCATAACATTTTAATTGAAAATAATTTTGAAATGAATATTTATTTGAAGGCGATGAATTAAATTAAATGATGATGAAGACGAAGTCGGGTTAGCTGCAAATATAAATAAGCAATCTGATATAAAAGTTTAAAAATAATATAAATAAAGATTTAAAAAAGAAAATCTATTTTTTATTTAAGCTCAATCTGTTGTCTTTTAGTTCCATGTCTTTTTTAAATTTCTCCTTCTCAAATTCTAATATTTTTTGCTGGTAATTAATTCTGCTCTCTAGCATTTGCACCAGCTGTGATATCGCTGTCCTACCTATGACTTCGTTCATCGTCGTATTTTCTTTTGACCCAAATATATTTCACAGTCTCAAATTTAATGTATTTTGCAAATTGCAAGTCTTACATTCTAATTAAAAATTTCGAAACTTTTCTGCTTTTATAAAAACATTTCGCATATTTCGCACCTTCCATCGTATCAAATCCCACGATATTTCCATTTTGTACTTCTCCAATAATTTTCTGTAGAAATATTGTGCTGTTGGTTTCTATAAAAGCAAATTTCGAAAAATATCAAACAATTTTTATTTTTATTTAGCAAAAATATTATTTATTAATTTTTTTTTTAAAAGCTAATACATATGTATGTATGTATTTCGAATTCTTTTTTTTCTTCCAAAAATTCGATGATATCTTTCTCACTCCATTTCTTTTGGAGTTTTTGAAGTTTCCTCTTTTTTGTCAGCGGTTGTACATCCTTATAAATTATATTATTTAATTTTTTATAAGTTTATATAAAAATATTTTTTTGTGACATACAGATTTATATTTCCAAAAATTACTTAAAAAATTTTTAAAAACTTTTTATATAGCGTTAAATCAAAATAGAAATATTTATATTTTTATATGCATAAAAATTTTTGCATTACATTTACAAGCTCAAAAATATTTAACTGTGAATTTGTATTATGGTCCTCTATTTTCAAATTAAAATTTGTTAGTATAAACAGAATGATGTCGATTTTCCGTGGCGGAATGTCAAAATTCAAATTGCCATTGTTTATTTAAATTTAAGAGCCCACAATGATGTCGGAATTTGCATGTCGGAAAATCGTTGGCGGCAAAATAATTCTAATTTTTATTTTTGCCGCCGACGGAAAAAAGTGACAATAGATTTTTATTCGATGGACGATGACAACTCTTTTTTGTTGTGACATAATGACATTTAGAAATTAAATTACAATTTATAAATTTATCGTTTAACAAGATGGAAGAGATTAGAGAAGCTAATAGAGGAAGTAAAATTGTGTGAAATTATTTATAATTTAAAACACCCACAATACAAAAATGTAATAAAAAATACGCGGAAAATTGACATCATTCTGTTTATACCTTTAATGTTAGCCCGAGGTATTATAAAATATAAAAAATGTAAAATGTACACATCTACTACAAGACTATAGCGTCAAAGTACACCTAATAGTGAACATTCTTATTTTAAGCTCTTTTCAAATTTAATTTTAATTTCCAAATTCAATTTTTCAAATTTAAGACTCATCACTAATTAATTGCTTTCCTTTTGGGTAGAGTCGCTTTTAGGTGGATCAACTTCTAATGCCTGTAAAATGCTTTGTAATGGTGTGATTGTTAAAATTTTTTTTTTATTTTTTTTATTTTATATTTGCCATTTTTTAAGTTTAAAATTTTCGACATTTCATGCAATATTTTAATATTAATACTATTAAATTGGGGGCCAAGTGACCCAGATCCCCCAAAATAGACTGCAAACCGATAGTCTTTTACCATTAGAATATAAATTTGCCGCAAAAATTAACTTTTTTGCATTATTTATGACGAAAAAATTTTTCATACATCGATATTTTTGTTATGAAAAACATCGCGCAAATATAAAATAAAAAAATTACACATCATAATTACACAAAGAATTATTTAAAAAAAAAAATTTTAACAATCATACCATTACAGAGCATTTTAAAGGCATTAGAAGTTGACCCACCTAAAAGCGACTCTACCCTTCCTTTTATTTTATAACCCACACAAAAATATAATTAACAGAAGTTATTTAAACAAAAATAGAAAAACTGCCTTCTAAAAATAATTTTACCTATACATAAATTCATTAAATTTGCAAGTTCTTTAAAACCACGGTAGGCAAACTTAAACCATTTTTTTTTCCTTTATATGAGATTCCACTTCTGTCATTTTTGAAATTTGACACTTGAATTTTTCATTTGACGCGCCAACTTCTGTCTTTAAAGTTTAGTTGGAAATGGTTGGAAAGGTTTCACGCAAAATTTTTTAAGTTAAAGCCGAAGGAAAGTTAGTTTTAATACATAAATATTGAGTTAATTAATTATAAATTAAATTAATGCATGATATTTTTTAAATTAGTTTATTTTATTTTAAAATTTAGGATTAAAAACATGAAAAAGTTATAAATCAAAAAAGGTTTTGCAACAACAATTAAAAAAACAGTTAAAAGTCAGAGTCCTTTGAATGATTTACACGATGATATACATATATACAATCATATTAGGCAGTGGTATTTTAGTAAGAACCATTAAAAAAGCAAATAATAGTAAAAACAATTCAAATTATTTAAATAAAAATATATTCAATAGTATACAATTTTACTAGTTTTTCTATTTTGAAAATATAAAAATAAAACAAAAACAATATTAGGTGACATCTAGTGGTCTTAAAGTAAAACACTAGTTCCGATTCCAGTTTCGATAGGTCGGGGCGCCACCGATAAAATAACGTAAGTTGGTTATTTGTTAATGACATCTTATCCGGTTTTGAAACCACAAGTGCATGATCGTAATACCGCTGCAGTTTTATTTTCTAATGACATTGACATATCTAAAAATTGACATTTAAGTTTGAAAATAAAAAAAAATTCTAAATAAAATTTAATTTTTTTATTGTATATGAATTCGTTTGTATATAAATTAAAAAATGTAGTACATACATTATATATAATTTTTTAAATTTATAAACTACATTAGTTATAAATTTAAAAAATTAACTAATAAATATAATTTTTTCACCTAATTATATTCTTTATTAGTACCATTTTCCATCAATAATGAATAAATAAATTAAAATAATAAAACTTTATTCTCCGAACATCGAAATAACGTTGACAACAATTATTACTTTTATTTTTTTTTTTTGGCTTCAGTATTGTCATTTGCCATTTGACATATAATTTTACTAACGGTTTTCTCTTATTGCTATAATCTCCTATACGGAAATTAAATGTAAGTTTTCAATGAAAAATTTTTCCGTATGCATTTCAATTAAAGCCATAACTGGCACCTAACACTGACTTTCATTCATTAAATAGTAATTGTTTCGTTTCGTTTATTTTGGTTACCACTTAAATTTTAACGAACTGAACAAACGTGTATTATGATTTATGCATAAAATATGTTTAAATACTAACGTTTGTATGAAACCAATACTTCATTTGGTTTCATTCCGTTTATTTTTATTCCCACTTGAACCACAATAAGGCCAGTGTCATGCAAAAGCCACCTTTATAGTAACAAGTCTAATATTCACGTTTTTAAATAGTCGCCGTATTGGTTATGCCAAATGTAAACTAAAAATAGTTTTAAATGAACTTTTCAGTCAGTATATAGGAGGTTTTGGTCATACTCGTAACAACTAACAAGTGCATTATCAAAATATAATTAATCAGCTTATGTATTTCAAAATAATCACGTTTATACTAAATTACTTCAAAAAACAAAAAGTAACGAGACAGTACACTTTCAAAACAATTCTTTTGCAGAAATTCAAATTGTAGAACACTCACACCACAGCACAAATTGACATTTTCAGTTGCCACTAACTCGGTACTTTATTTGTTCAAACTCGTTACTTTATATCCCTTACTTTTATTCGTTACTTGTGTACCTTTCCGCTATTACATACTCGTTGATCGTTACCTACCATATTCGTTAAATAATAAATCTGTAAAACAATAATTATTAATGAATATATATATTATATTTTCTTTTTTTAAGATAAAGAAAAAAACATTAATTTATATACTTAAAAGCAAAACAAAAACTAAAAAAAATAAAAACATAAAATTTATAAAAAATTAATGATAATAGAATTTTTCAAAACTCTGTTATGTAAGTAACGAATAACGATTTAAAATTTACACCATTGAATTCTTATTAGATATTTTTTTATTTCATTTGAATGTTGATTCTGCTGACTGACATATGTTAATTGCTAAAATAATATGATCCATATGCCCAAATATAATAGAAAAAGAATCAAATTGGATATATGTATACATAATGCATAGCATATACATATCACAAACACAGCAAGAATGTAATAATGTACAATAAAGTTATAAAAATCCCATACAAATTTTTTTTTTAAATATGTATTTATTGTGTATGCCCTGCACAGGTAATGTTTGCATTATGTTTGACGTTTGCGTCTTTTAGATGGATGTATTTTGATTTTTTCTATCAAGCTTCTATTTTGAATTTTGATTTTTTTCTATCAAAATGCATGCATACAAGATCAAAACCTTCGATAGTGTGTGTATCCACACTATATTATTTTATTATAGTTTAGCTAACATACCATGGCTAACAATAATTTATGTAGGTTATTAATGTAGGTTATGTAACATACCGATACCACTATTGACTATATTGACTATACTATACAACTATCATAATGTAGTGATTACTGATTATTTAAGTACGATTAAGTAAGATTATATGTATTGATATGAATGAATTTGAAAATATGTGAAATAAATGAAAACCTCATTTTTTCGAATTTCGTTAAATAGTTGTTTAGAGTACCGAGTAACGAAGTAATAATACAACGTTGTATTCGTTACTTCGAATCTTATCAAGTAACGAATACTAAAGTAACGAATAATTACTATCCCCACATCACTCATTTGGACAGTTTGATTAAATTGAACTGCGTGGGGTTATTCTTGTTACTTGTTACTTATAAATAAAGCAGAAAACAAATTACAAAATTAAAAATTTTTAAAATTAAAATTTTGTTAAAATTCTAGCAAATAACAAAGAAAATATATTAACGCTTACTAATTTATTTTTGAAATAAAAAACCACTTCAAAGGTAAAATATTAAAAAATACCGCGTGTTGGCGCATCGGCATTTTTATGTACATTAAAAGGTGATCTTAACCTAACACTTATTGTTTTTTTTTTTTTTTTTTTTTTTTGTAGATTCAAAATGACTGAAGTAGAACAAAAATCGAATGAAGAAGTTACACAAAAAGAAGATGAATCAAAAGAAAATGGGCAATCTAAAAATATTTCTAAACTGGAGGGAGATATAATACGTCAAATGGAATATTATTTTGGTGACGCGAATTTACAACGTGATAAATATTTGCTGGAACAAATTGGTGTAGATAAAGGATGGGTACCATTTTCAATATTATTAACATTTAAACGTTTAGCGACTTTATCGACAGATGTTGAAGAAATCGCTAATGCAATTTTGAAATCCGAAGAAGGCTTAATAGAATTAAATGAAGATAAAACCAAAGTTAGACGTCATCCAGATCGTCCTATTCCAGAATTTAATGAAGAAAAAAGAAAAGAAATAAGTTCTCGTACAGCTTATGTTAAAGGTTTTCCCTTAGATATTGAAATGTCAGATTTAATTGAATATTTTGATGATTATGATAAAGTTCTTCATATAACAATGAGAAAGTATTTAGATAAACCCAACAAAACTTATAAATTTAAAGGAAGTGTTTTTATTACATTTGCTACAAAAGAACAATGTGAAGAATTTCTTAAAAATGAAAAGGTATTACCGTTATTATTATATAGTTATTTGAAAAAGTTATTCAACTTTCTAATAAATTATTTAAATAATAAATTTCAGATTGAATACAAAGAACGTGAATTGATATGTAAATGGCAAGAAAAATACATTGAAGAAAAGCGTGAAGAATATAAAACAAGTAAAAAATCCAAGAAAGGACACAAAAAAGATGAAGAAGAACATAAAATTGATTTACCGAAGGGAGCTTTAATACATTTTGATGGGGTAACAGATGAAACATTAAAACGAGAAATAATTAAAGAACATATGGAAAAATTGGGTGCTCAAGTTGCTTTTATTGAATATAGTAAAGGTGACAAAAGTGGTTATATTCGTTTAGCAGTAGAAGATAGTGCAAAAACAGTTCTTGAAAAAGTTGAAAATAATAAACTTAAATTAAAGGATACAGACATTGAATTAACATTAAAATTAGTTGAAGGCGATGAAGAAAAAGAAATGTTACAAAAAGCTGTTGAATCGATGCAAAATCGTAGAAACAATAGTAAACAGCGATCTGGAGGTGGTGGTTATCAAAAGAAAAGTTACGGAAATCGTAAACGTAAACCAAATCGAAATGAACAACAAAATGACGACATTGACGATGCTGAGAGTGAGCCGCCAGCAAAACAAGAGAAAGAAGAAAAAGAAGATGAATAAATATTCCATCTATTTTATCTTTTCATTTTGATTGTTAAGATATGTAAGTGCTATAAGTTAATTCTATTTTTATATATTCCTATATATGAAATCTTATAAGTTTTTAATGTTTTAATTACATTAAATTTTTGAAAAAAATTTTTATGTTTAAGAGTTTCAATAAAATAATTGAATTTATGAAAAAAAAATTATACCAGCATTTTTTTTATTACGAATGAAGTGATTAAATATTAGCTTATAAAATAAACTTATAATTTCTTAAAGTAAAGAAAACTCAAATTTAAACTAAATATGCATATATATATATCTGAATTAGATTTTTAATGTCTTATTTGTTAAAAAACAGACTAGAGTAGAATCTTGTGCCTGTTAAATGTGAATTTAATTTTGTATAAAATCAAATTTAACTATTCGGTACGTACTAACATACAGACTTTAGCATGTACCAAGATATTTTTTAAATATGTACATATTTAAAGTTTTTAAATTAAAGCCAAAACACTATACCCCAAAAAAAAAAGTCGTATACTCAATTGTATCTTACATTTCAAACTAGGAATTTTTGATCAGATGATCAGATTTTTGTAATTTTGGAAAACTATTTTGTAAATAAATAAATGACTTCCACATAATCTAAATTCTGCTTCTTTAGTTCTAATACATTTTTCACATTAATATGTACATATATATATATTAAATAAATTAATTTTTAATTAGGCAAATAGTAATTTTATTTTTTGTTAAGGTTTCCAAACTGAAAATATGGAATCCAGTGCAAATATGCTATGGCGTAATTGGCTTTGAATTGGATAAATAATCGAAAACAAAACTAAAACTGAAATAAATCTAAAATGCAATTGAAACAAATATAAGGATTGTTCGGATTCTTTTATTGTAAAATGGGCAGAGAATAATCGAAATTTGAGAATTGAAAAAATTACTTATTAACTAAGTTTTTTTTTTGAAAAATTTGCATAAATTGTAGGTCTAATATAAATTATTTTCATTGAAATTAAAGCACCAAAAAAAACATATCCGATTTGTTCTAAGTGACAAGTTTTTATAAACTTTGGATTCATATATGTAATAATTCTAATATATATATATTTGCGAACTTGTTGATCAAGGACAAAAGCTATTCATGCACATACGTCTCTAATAGCTTGGAATAATTCTATTAGAGAGTAAGTTCATGAATGAAATCAGTTTCTCAAATATAGATTTAATTTTATACACATTAATGTGCACACTAATTTGTAATAAAACCATTACTCGTATAAATTTACATAGATGTTAGATATTCTGTAAAGGGTAGCCCTTAAGACAAGTTACAAATAACAATTTATCATGTTATCAATGATACTTTGTTCAGCTTTGTATATTGGAGAAAAGTAAATAATTTAAAAATGATATGGTTAAAATTATTGTTTTTTTTTTAAATAAAATCAAAAACTGTTTTTAAAATTGATTTTCATAAGCTAATTATTTTCATTTAAAAAATTCCGAATAAAATTCATTATTTCTTCATGACGTTTCTGGGCGTTTTCTTCTTTTCTTTTCCAATACTCTATTTTTTCTTTTACGACAATTTTTTCTAGTTTCAATTTTTCTTTAAAATACATTTTTTTCGAAAATTTCGTCCTTTTTTTTTTTGTCCTACATTTTGATGATGAACTTGATTCTGCAGTTAGTTTTGATTTTGATTGTACCAGTTTTTTGCCTGTATATTTTTTTAATGGAATTGTATCTTCTTCATTCTCTATCTTGTCGTACAGTGCTTCTGTTGGTGCGCCACTTAAATTTAACGAATGAACGTTAGAAATTATTAAATCTTTATCCTCTTTAATTGAATATTTATTTAATGAAATTTCTTCTTCTTCATTCTCTTCATTTTCGTGGGAATCTATTGATGGTGTTTCACATAAATTTAATGAATAAATATTCGAGATCATTGGTTTATTACCAAAAATTTCTTCGATTTGATTTATATATGGGAAAAAACTTGAATTAAAGCCTGTTTCTTCTTCATTTTTTTTTGCAATTTTATAAGCTCTTAATAAACTTTTAATTTTATTAGCTATCGTAAGATATGTTGTTTCACTTTTCTGTAATAAAATTATAATATTATTTGAAATCTTTATTATATAAATAATTAAGACTTACTAGCACTCCTCTAGAAATTAAATCTTTTAAAATATTTTGGTAAGCAAATTTTTTTCTTCTAGAAAGCTGAAACTCATTTTTACGTTCATTGCAACATTGTAATAGAGCCAATATTTCAGAGTGTTTCCAAGTTCTTCTAGAACTAATAATAAATTTTAATTTAGTTTTTTCAAATAAAAAATTTCTAGCCAAAAGAAATTATTTTTAGATTTATAGGTACATAATTAAGTAACGATTAAGCTTGCTGAACCGCTGTATTCATAAAACATTTATATGTGTATATAAAACCAAATAAAACCATAAAGAAACTATATACTATGTATATAGTTTCTTTATGATAAAACTTAGATTCAGTCAAATTTAACTAAATAAACAATCATAAAAAAGAAATTTAGAAATAAAAGGATCAGTCGAAAATTGTTTTCTGTAATCAAATTATTATTTGACAGTTTCATGTTTTTCGAAGATACTCCATTTGAAAGTAGCCCTAATTGGCAATATAAAACATAGAATAGATTTGAGAGGTAATTGAAAGTTTACATTTTTATAAATTGGATTTTTTTTGAACTTTTTAGAATCGATTTTTGTTTTCTATTACGATCATAGCTTTTCTTCCGTTTTATTTATTTATCATGAAAATTAAGTTTCAATAATTATTTAAACGCTAGATACTTTCAAAATTTAAAAATTAAATTTTGTAAACCAACGATTGCAAACAAAATTATAACAATGGAATCCGATAAATAGTTAAATTCAGGAAAATGCACATATGTACATATGTATTACAATTGCTACTATGTACTAACTTTTTTAATTATTCAATTTTTAAATATAATAAAAAGATTTCATGGTACCTTCAAAACTGCATTTAAGATTTATATTTAATATTCTAATCAACCAGATTCAACAAATACATAGATTCACAATTGCAAACATAGAATGAGTGTAAGGTTTACTTGGTGCAATCACAATGTTTAGCATATCGTTAAAATATTTATAATGATATTTGTCACTGAATTAACTAGCCTTATTTCAACCGTAAAATGATAAAAATTAAAATAAAAGATACTTACTTATCATCAATTTCATCCATAATTTCCTTTTCTTTTATTAACAGCTTTTATTTCTCTTTTAATGTCAACAACACAATCGTCAAATAAAACAACATTTATGGATTTGTTTCTGATAATTGATATACATATGTATTGATTTGTTAACTCAATAAAACTTGAACTCCTGGCCTATAAGTCATTAAAATGACATCGAGAACATATTTGTTTCGAATAAATAACTAAAATGTTTACCACTATATGACGCTATGATAGTTTATTTTTGTTTTATTCAGCAGTACTACAAAATATTTTTTTTTTTGAAAATGTGAAAAGTTTTTAAAACTTTAAAAAGTCCAAGTTGTACAAAATCGTTTTAATTTTTGTCAGTTGGTTAAAGAGAGGAAAGTGTGACGTCATGATGACATATGAACTTTACCTTATTTTGAAGTTTCACAAAATTATTTTGCAATAGAATTGAAATTGGAAAAAAATTAAAGTACACGAACACAAAACTAGGCCGAAAATACCAATGTCAAGCAGCACATAGCTTTAGTAGCTATTTCTCTTGAGAAAAGAAAAAATCAAAAAAATTTATTTACAGTAGTGTACTTTATTGTGCGTATTTTAGTATTTCGTTATTGTTTTGTAGAACACATTTGTTTTCACATATTTTTGAGATTATTTACTGAAAACATAACAATTTTATTTTCGAAATAAATAATTACAATAATTATTAAATTATCATCATACGGAATACGTTTGTTTTCTTTTTTTTTTATATAATGTTGGTATTTAAGATCTAGTTTTGAGTTTGATATTGTATATATGTGTAATTTAATTTTTTCCCAATTTCATTTTTAATGCAGAATAATACAGTACTAAATGCAAAATACAATAAAAATAAACTATCGTAACGCCATGTAGTGGTAAGTATTTTATTTATTTATCCGAACAAAAAGAGGCTCGAATGCATAAAACTGAGCTTAAATTCAAACCTCACCTTTTCAAATAAAAATTACGCTTAAACTCATATTTTTGTTTAAAGTATTGAGGTTTGAGTTCAGTTTTATGCATTCGACCCAGTATCCCGATGTCAATTTATGACTTATATGGGAACATCATGTCAGTAACAAACAAGTAGCTGATAATTAAATTTTTCTTTAATATTTTTTTACATCAAAAATAAGGATATAAATCAAAAACAATAGGTTAAAAATTTTAAGGGACTATCATAACAGAGCTCATACTAATCTTATGTTGGTATTTAAAGATAAAAGTAATATAAAGTTAAAAATTATTACAAATATTTTGAAATGTGTCACACATAACATGTATTAATTAAAACACTGTACCATTTATTACCTACTTTACTTTCTAAAACTAGCCAAAAATTATACCGACATGCACGCACTATGCAGTTTAGTCAGTAGTCACGCACGTGTTTAAATGTCAAATTATATTTAGTAACTACTACATGTGGATATTGAAAGTAAACAAAAACAAATTAATTTGAAAATTAAAATAGTTTTCTTTCATTAAAAATAAAACCCTTTTATAATGGAAAAAGAAAAATTTAAACTCCCAGCTCCAGTATTTAGTACAGTAAAAAATAAATTACCATCTCCTCATTTTGCTTCAGCTCAGGGTATGCTGTTACCAAAAGAAAAGCAACCTCCACCAATGTTTGGTCCAAATGGTATTTTATTTGTTAATAATATAGTTTGTCTAATAATTATTTTGTGCCATTTTAGGAGCTACAATACCAGCAAAATATCTAGAAAAATACAAACCATATCTTGAAAAATATCAAAAAAAATTTGAAGAAAAAACAGCTGTAATTATTAAAACTTTTTAATTAGTTTATATTGTGATAATTATTTAATACATATTTTAGGCTAACAATAAGTTATCCCAACAGAAACTTTGGTGTGAAAATTGTGATTTTTTATTTAAAAATAAATTACAATTGGATAAACATTTATTAGAATATTCAAATTGTACTATTGGAGATTGTTCATTTGTTGGTTGTTCTAGATCAGTAGCCAAACATATACAGCAATTACATACAACAGGTTTATATGACAAAATTAAAAATCTGAACACACCAGAAGAAATTGAAAAATGGAGAGAAGAAAGGAAAAAACGTTATCCTACAATGGCAAATGTCCAGTTACGACAAAAAGTTAATGAAGAGAGAAAAAAAAGAGGAGAACGAATAGAAAATAATAAAAATAGATTTGGTCCTAAACATGATACAAAAAAATCTAACAGGTAATATTTTTAAAAAAATTTAATATTAAAATACTTTTCAATATCATTTAAATTACAATCTTAATTTTAGTAACACTAACGATAATCAAATGTTAAAGAGAAAAGGTCAAACAAAATTTGAACAATTTAAAAAACGAAAAATTGATGAAAGGAGAAGTAATACAGGTATCATAAATAATAAGAGAAAACATGAATGTGTAAAAAATAATGCACAAGAAAATGTTTTATGTAGTGAAGAAGAACTAGAAGATGAAGATTCAAATAGTGTTATTCCAAAATTTCAAGGAACTTCATCAATTTCTGATTATATTATCAATAGACCAAATGAAAAAAAGATTAAAAAGAATATATTAGCAGGATTAGTTGGAATGTACGGAGATTCATCTGATTCGGATGAAAGTGAGTCAAACGATGAATTAGATACAAAATTGAATAAAACTCATGAAAATTTATGTGTTGAAAGTAGTTGCGATGTAAAAAATTTAGTAAATCAAAGAATCGAAGAAAATGTTCACGAAAAAGAAAATTATATGCACGAAAGTTCACTGAACGAGTTAGATGTAACAGTATGCCAAAATGATGAAAATTTAGACAATGACATCAAAAATAGTATATCTCAAAAAGAGGAAGATGTAGAAAGGTGTGATATTGAAAATCAAGACATACCTGACGAACAACCAATTTTGAGGCAATTGGCAGATAATCTTAAACCTAAACCTTTAAATTTACCTAATAAATCAGAAGTTATCACAATTGTTGAAAGTGAAAAGACTTATAGGAATGAAAGATTCAAGAGTGAAATTAAAAATGGCAATAGTCGTAAATCTAAAATTAACAGCAAAATTAGAAAACCTGGATTTTTACTTGATTATTCTAAATTAAGAAAAGCACCACAAAATACACTTTTAGAGAAATTACTTGAACCTCAAATTAGACACGAAAGAAATGTTTTGCTACAATGTGTTAGATATGTTGTAAATAACAGTTTTTTTGGAATTGGGCAAACAGAAGAAAAAGCTACAAATAAATAATTTTATAAAATAAACAATATCAAATTAATAAAAATTGCTTTAATAGTATATTTCAAAAACCAATCTATATATCTTATTAGTTTGTATTTATCTTATTGCTGATTATAGAATTCTCCAGGTCGTTGTTGTCTTGCTGCGGCAACTTGAGTATATTTGGTTTTACAATCTTCTAGTTCACGAATTCTTGATCTTGCATGATGTATTCTATGCCATGCCATTTGTAAAACTTTTGTAGAAGCATATCCAGATCCTTCATGAGGTTGTCCAGTTGATACTTGTGTTAAATAATTAATTTGTTCACTAAGTTTACTTTCCACAGATTGCAATGACTTTATAAATAATTGTGTATGATTTTCCCCAGCTTTTAGAGATGATTTTTCTTTGCCAAGTTCTTGAAGAGCCTGACCTAAAAAATTTGAATGTACTAAGCAAAATGTAAACAAAAATTTATTTCTTATAAATGTACCGGCGCTTTGTAGGCACAAAATTATGTCCTTTTCAATAGCATCTAGAGCATTTATTTTGTCCAAGGGATTATGTGTCATTTCAGAGTTTATAAATTGATTAAATTTAAAATAAATTTTTTATTTGTATATAAATAAATCAGTAAACTTTGTCACAAAACAATTAAAATATTAAATAAATTTTGACTTTCCATAAATTTTAATTATTGTTTAGTGTCTTGTCTATATGTAGTCATCAATTTTTGACGGTAATCTCACTCTGCCGGATTTTTTTAAAAGTCACATTTCAAAACAATATCAAAAAATTCATTTCCAAAAAATAAATTTAAAGTCAATTAGCTTTTATTTAAAAATTAAAATAATTTTAAAATAAATTAAAAAAATAAATAAAATTATTAATAAAATTTTAAGAAAAAAATTTGAAAGTTGAAATTGAAAATATAAAAAGGAAATTTTTTTTTGTAGAAATTCGCAAGTGACATTTTAGACATTACTTTATGTTTGTGTTTATATTGTGTGTGTAAATTAATCAATGTCAAATTATACAAGAAACTGGTATAAAAATATAAGACCATTGAATTGGTCTATTAAATAGTCCTACTTTTTGTTTTTTTTTAGTATTTTTGACAATTTTGACATTGAAGCATGTACTTCGGGTGTTGGTAGAGACTGCGTTATATTTTGCTATATTTTATATGGAGAATTGCGTACACACTGTTTTTTGTTAAATATTAATACCAAAAAGTATTTGTTAAATATAAATTGAATTTTTAAAACTAAAAATAATTTTATATTCAAAAATTTTATTGGTAAGTTATTAAAAATTTTTTTTTGTTAATAATTAATCGAATACTTTACTTGACTTTCAAACTTAACATACGAGACAACAGAACATTGAAAATCGAAGTGATTGGTGCTCATATTAGTGTATATACATTGATATATATCCATAGACTTTAGTATATGAATTTTGTGCTTCCTTATTTTCGTGTGTTTAAAGGACGAATTAAGTCAAATTGAAAAGAAAAAGCGGTTTTTTTATATTTCAATAATATTCGTTAATTACAGTGTTTTTTTTTTTTCATTTTAAATAAATTTAATTAATATAAAAATTACGTTAATTTTCTTTACCGTAAATATATTAATTTTTATGATTTTTTGCTTTTTTTTTTTTTTTTTTTTTTCAAATAATGGTATGAGAAACGTTCAATCAAACACGCAAACATATAGTTTAATTGTAAAATGTACGTAATTACTTTAACTAATAAATGGTTTTTAAATAAAATTATTCATTTCAATTAAATAAATGAATTTGGTAACATAATTAATTACTATAACTTGACGTTTAAATTATTTTCCAATATGAAAAATGTGATTACACATAGGTAACTCTTTTAAACAGATTTTTTTTTTTTTTTTTTTTTTTTTCAATTCATTTTTTCAATTTAAATATTTTATGTTTGTGTGCGTGCGTATGAAAACATAATTTTTCTTAATATAAATATAAGTCTTGCCAGCTTCATTTAGTAACAATAAGAAAAAAATAAAAAACGAAAAAAAAAATAAAGAAAAATAATAAAAAACAAAAAAAATTCTTTGACGTTTTATCTATACATTACATACACATGACATTGACATTTCGTTTTAGTTTTCGAAAATTATTTGAGTGTTGGTTTGGTTGAGTATTAAAAAAATTTCCGAAGTAATTTCATGAAGTTTTTTAACCAAATTCTTTAATTTTAGTTTTATAAAGGATTTTGACTCGTTTGTTATATATTTTATTAATTTCAATATTGTTTTTCAAACAATATATTTTATATATTGTGTTTAGTGTTTTAAAAATAAAGTGCCTTTAGTAAAATAATATTGTTGCTTTATCTGTTCCAATTATTTCAATTTTTTTTTTTTTTGTTTCATTTTAAAAGAATAAAATTCCACAAAGAACAAAACCAATTTTTTTCTAAAAATACTTTTCGATGTCGCAAAGAATGAGAAAATAAAAAGCATTTTTGTCATTAGTGATTTCACAGAAAAATTAAAAAAGAAAAATACATAAATATATATATACATAATACATACATATATGTATGTATATACATATATTGAAATAAATATATAAAAGAAAAAATATTAAAAAAGAAATATTTCATATTTTAAAAAAATACAAAAAAAAAAAATAAAATAAAAATAAATAAGAAAGAAAAAAATTTTAATTTACCTTGTAGTGATTTCAATATATTTTTTTTTTTTAATTTTGTTTTTGTTATGCGTATTATCCATTAATAATAAATAAAAATACAAAATAATACAAAAATAAGAAAAGAAAAAAATTAGTGTGATATAACAATATACGAATTAGTTAAATAAAAAAAAATATATATAAGTATATAATATATATATATACATAATAGAATAATTTTTGTGAAAAGAAATAAAAGAGATTTATTTCTCTTTATTTTCTAGTTCATCGAAATAGCGGGCGGGGCAAAGAATCCACCTGCATCGCATCTCAATTATTAATTTGGATAAAACTTTTTTTTTTTTTTTTGAAAAAGTGGTATCTACTATCTTCATATTTCACTATTTAAAAAAAAAAAAAAAAAATACATAAACGCACACTACTTACACGGTATGTTTTTTTTTTGTTTTCTAATTTATTTTTGTTTTTATGTTATTTTAAATTTAAATAAAAAAAAAATAATAGTGATAGAATCTTTTTTCCAAAATATATATATATATATAAATTCATACATACATATATATATATATATATATACATGTACATATGTATATTCAATTTTAATTGAAAAAGTACTTGTAGATTGTTAAGTAATTTGCTGATGTAATCAATATTTCATTAATTTACTTAGATTTTTTTTTTTTTTTTTTGTATACATAATATTCAGGTATTTAAATCTTATTACATGAACAATTTAGTTATATTATAAATATATTAACTAATTAATATTTTGTATTCTTAATTTTTTGATTGAAATCAAAATACCTATAATAATGCATTTTTATTTATTATTCAATTTTATTTTAATTAGATTTTGTTGAAAGAAATAAAATTATTCAGCTTTAAAAATTTATTAATTTAATATCTTATAATACATATATAACAATTATTGGTTGAATATTTTTCCGTATACTTAGTTAATTTAATATAATAAAAATATATAAATCATAATTCATAAATAAGTATATTGTTGATTTTATACTGTTATATTTTTCTAATAAAATATGAATTAATTAATTTTATTGTTAAACTCTTATCTTAATATTATGCATTCCTTTTGTTTCATATAAGTTTTTGATTAAGTACTTATAACATTAGTGTTTGGAGCTACATAAATACATAAATACATACCATAATTATTGCCCATCTCTTTTTTGAATATGTATATAATTTTGAAATATAAATTAAAATGTCAAATATGTAATTCGATTGTTATATAATTAAAAAAATAAAAAAAAAAAATTAATAAGTTATACGTATATTTTATTATAAGTAGATAGATAAAAATAATCGTTTTTTATTGTATGTACACAATAATTCTTTTTTTTTTTTTTGTTTTTTTTTTTTATATGTAAGATAAAATATCTTAGTTTGACTGGATTTCTTACTTTTTAGGTTATATTTTCTTATTTAATACTTAAATTTGAACCATGAAATATTTCAAATAGCATAAAAAGAAATTTAATTTTATTAAAATAATAAACAAAAAAAAAAAAAAATAATGATAATTATAAATAATTTAAAGTAAAATGCTTTGCATTTTATTTTAAAGAAAGCTGTATGTTATGAATTTTTTGAAATGAAAAAGTACTTTTTATAATACCAATTGACATTTGACATTTTTTGAATTATAATAACTTATGTATGTAAATTGAAATAAAATTCACACTCAATTTTAGATTCTTTTTTATTTTCACAAATTTTTTTATAATACGTATGTTTTTTTTTCCGTAAAATATGTCATTTACTTAATAATAAATATTAGATATTAACTGTTAGATACTTATTTTTTATTAAATGGTTAATACAAACACAGGAGAATTTCTGTTTTTAATTCCAAAATGATATTTACATGCCTACCATAAAACAAATTATCGTTTTATTTTAGATAAAATTTTTTTTTTTTTTTATCTATTTCATCTTTGTATACATTTTCCTACTATTATAAATAAGTATTTACTTTTCCAAAAAAATTAAAACGTTCCTGAATTTTAATACCTACTTAGTATTTTACTTTGAATGAATTTAAATTAAAATATTTTGCCCAATTAATTAAGTTAATTAATTAAAATAATTTAAAATACACCTAGGCTATTCATATATATATGCTTAATATATTTTAATAAATAAATTTATTAAAATATAACTAATTACTTAACTATTTAATTTAACAATTTAAAGAATAGTTAAATCAAGAGCAATTGATACTAATTATATATACATAAGTAAGCTTGTTCAGAAAATTAATTAAATACGTATAAATTAAATGTTTTTAAAGTTTATGTTTGATATATTGTATATAACAATGAATTAAATGTAGTTTTTTTTTTTTTTTTTTCCAATTTGTTTTGTTATTTTTCAATTTACATTTATTTCATTCGTGTGTGTGTGTGTTTGTATGATATTTTCTTCAAATAAACATTATAATCTCTAATAAAAAATAAAAAAAAAAAAAAAAAAATTTATTCATACATAATTCATTTTCAATTAGTTAGTATCTAAACTTTGGTCAAAAACAAGCAATATCAAAACCAAATTCATTTCCAAAAAAATTCCATTTACTTATTGTTTTTTATTTTTTTTTTTTAGTAAATCCACTCTTTTACTTTCACATGTGCTAGCTAGCCTTGTTCTACAATTTTCTCATTTCTCTTTTTCAGTTTCTCCAATTAACCTGTTACCAAAAGAACGATTTGTTGAAGTGTGAAATAATCTCTCTCAACAGTTGGACATAAAGTATAAAAAAAAAAAAAATTGGCCAAAAAAAGGATTTTTAATACGAATAAGTATTATAAAATATAGAAAAAAAAAAAAAAAAAAAAACTTAAACACTTCAAATAGTTTTATAGAAAAATTGTCGGTGAGTTGTTCTAATACTTCACTGTTGAAAAGTTGTTAACAATTTAGTTGTTTTTTTTTTTTTTTTTTCTTTTTTTTTTTTAATTTTAACTGCGATTCAGTCAAAAAAATTAATTATTTTAAAAGTTATATTTATTTATGAGTGAGGAAAAATTCTTATATACATATAAGTAATATAAAATTTCATCAGTAATCTCATTTTACACATATAAGAATTTGTTGCAATGCAAGGCTTTTTTAGTAACAATAATCTATAAAAGAAAATAATAATTTTTGATAAGTATTAATTTATTTACTTATCTTAAAAATATAAATAATTTTTTTTTTAAAGTTAAATATTAATTTTACTACAACTTAAAATAATTATCATTTTTATTTTAAGAATTTGAAATATGATATAACCTTATGTTGATATTAGAGCTAATTAAATAGGTATCTATAGTATTTTTTATGACAATTTCTATGTAAATTGGAATTAAACAACATTTAAGATTTAAAATAAAATAATATATTTTAAGTAGTAGTTTTATTTTTTATATTTTATATACTTAAGTATAACTTTTCTTTTTTTTTTTTTTTTTTTTTGTTTGTTATTTGTAAGATACTTAAAGTGACGATAATCTTTATTAATTTCGAAGAATAAGAATTTTTTTTTTTTTAAATATCATTTTATTAATTTTTATTATTACTTTAGAATCTGATAAGTAAAGGTGATTTTAAAGTTAAAGCTTATTTAATTTAAAATCAGTATTAATATAATTATTTAAAAACTCTTATGTAAGTTTTATGTTTAATTATTATATTGCTTTTTATTTTATTTTTTTTTTTTCAACTAAATTAATAACGGTGGAATATTTGTAAACGTACATATAAGTACTAATTTTTTTTTTTATCTGAAATATTTCTTATAGTTAATATTTAACATCTGTAATAAAATAATTATACCCCTTGTTAAAAATATTGCATTGCAAAAAATAGGGGTTTATTTAACAAAAAAAAAAGAATACCTACTATAAAAATATACATATATATTATATTATATTATTTTCTGTGCTATCACAAAAAAAAACAAAAAAGAAATAACAAAAAACAATAAAAGCAATAAAATATAAATAAATAAACAAATTATAAAAGTATATTGCTGGAATATAACTGTAATAAAAGCTTAAAACCGCTAATTCTTTTTAGTTTTTCGAGAGACGTACTATACACAAATTATACGGATATTTCTATATATATATTTTTTTTTTTTTTTATTTAATAATATTTGACTGAAAAACTCTAGTGACATTTCATTTTAATTATAAATAACACCAAAATATTAACAAAATAATTTTAAATATAATATTGATTTTATTTTATTTTATTTTTTTGATTTAAGCATTTTTTATATTTAAAAACGTTATTTTACACGTTTAAAATTAAATATTAAAAAAAAAAACAAAAACATTAAAAGAACTTTTGAAAACCATAAAAGATATAAATTACAAAAAAAAAAAAAAAAAATTCAAAAATTTAAACATCACAGAAGTATAAAAGTATAAATAATAAACAGAAATGGCAAAAAATCAAGATATAACCACAAATTGTGACAGTTCTAAAAAATCAGTAGCTGATGTCGCAAATATATCCCCGAAAGTTATTGAAAACTGTAAAGAATTACGGTATACCGATGAACAAATTAAAAAATTAGGTGTTAGTATTCTAAATGAAATAAATCGTGGTTTATCAAAAAAGACAAATGCACAGGCTGACATTAAATGTTTTGTTACATATGTTCAAGATTTACCAAATGGTACTGAACGTGGCAAATTTCTGGCATTGGATTTAGGTGGTACAAATTTCCGTGTACTTTTAATTCATTTGAAAGGTGATAATGAATTTGAAATGCAATCAAGAATTTATGCGATACCACAGCATATAATGTTGGGTACTGGTACCCATTTATTTGATCATATTGCTGAATGTTTGGCTAATTTTATAAAAGAACAAGGTTTACAACATGAACGTTTACCATTGGGTTTTACATTTTCATTTCCATTAGTTCAATTAGGTTTGACTAAGGGTTTATTGGTTAGATGGACAAAAGGTTTTAATTGTGAAGGTGTTGTGGGTGAAGATGTTGTACAATTATTAAAAGAGGCTATACAAAAACGTGGTGATGTTGAAATTACAATATGTGCAATATTAAATGATACTACCGGTACATTAATGTCATGTGCATGGAAAAATCATAATTGTAAAGTTGGTTTAATTGTTGGTACTGGTAGTAATGCATGTTATGTTGAACGTGTAGAGAATGCTGAATTATTTGATTCATCAAATAATAAAAAACCTCATGTATTAATTAATACTGAATGGGGTGCATTTGGTGATAATGGTGCATTAGATTTTGCACGTACTGAATATGATCGTGAAGTTGATATACATAGTATAAATCCAGGTAAACAATTACATGAAAAAATGATATCAGGAATGTATATGGGTGAATTAGTACGTTTGGTTATTGAAAAATGCGTAAACGATAAGGTTTTGTTTAAAGGAGAAGGTACAGAAGCATTATTTACAAGGGGACAATTTTTTACAAAATATGTATCTGAAATTGAAACAGATGAACTTGGTACATATGCAAATTGTCGTATGGTATTAGATGAATTAGGTATCAATGAAGTTACTGATGAAGATTGTGCTGCTGTAAGATATATATGCGAATGTGTATCAACACGTGCTGCACATTTATCATCATGTGGTATTGCAGCATTATTAAATAAAATGGATGATCCAAGTGTTACTGTTGGTGTTGATGGTTCAGTATATCGTTTTCATCCAAAATTTCATGATTTAATGGTAGCTAAAATGCGTGAATTAGTAAAACCACATATCAAATTTGATTTAATGTTATCTGAAGATGGTTCTGGTAGGGGAGCTGCTTTAGTTGCTGCTGTTGCATCACGAGACCATAAATAAAAATTATAAATTAATCATTTTTGTTTTATTTTTTTTTTTTTTTTTTTTTAGAAAATAAAAATTTAAATAAATTATATATGAATAAGAGTTAAGAATAAAATGTATATGAAAGCTTTTCAACAAAAAAAAAAAATTTAACCGATAAAATAAAAAAAATAATAAATAAAATTTATATTGAAATTTAACATAATATTTTTAAAAAATTACTTATCAATGCACCAATATTATATTATATGAAAGTGAATAAAAACGAAAGTTCCAAGAAATTTCTGATTTTAATTTAAAACAAAAAAAAAAAATATTTTTTGTTTTTTGGTGTATGTAAGATCATTTTTTAAATAAAACGTTGTTGTTAAAAAAAAAAAAAAACAATAAAAATGAAATAATAAAAACAAATAATTAAATACCGTAAATTAAAAATGTAATATAAAAATAAATTGTATAAAAATTAAAATAAGAAAACTATACGTAGTATATAATTATCATGTACTTCAAGTAAAGATTGCGTATTAAACTTCAAAAAAAAAAAAAAAAAAAACAATAACAACAACAACAACAAATTAATAAAAATATAGATATTTCATTGAATTATACATATAAAATATATTATTATTATGATAATTTTAAGTTTTATTTAAAAAAAAAAAAAAAAAAAAAAAAAACAATATTATTATTATATTATATTATATTTATATAAGCATATTTAAAATAAAAGAAAACAAAAAAAAAAAATCATCATCCCTGCTTTTCTTGGCAGAATATAGTTGAATTATTAATTATTATAATATACTTATTTATCTTTAGTAAACTAAAATTAAAAAATTAATTAGAAATTAAAAAAAAAAAAAAAAAAAAATAACTAATATTAATTATTATAAATTGGTGGTATTTTACAATCAAAATCCTTAAAAAAGATGTTTTTTTGTGTATTAAAAATAAAGTTGACAAGTATTTATTTCTTTAAAGAAAGTAAGATGCAAACCTTTAAAAAAGAAAAAGAAAAAAAACAAAAACAAAAAACAAAGTAAGTTTAAAATAAGTATGTAAAATAAGTAAGTTAAAATTTGAAAAATATTTCAAGATTTTAGACAAAAAAAAAAAAAAAAAAACAAAAATAAATAAATGAGAAAAAGCGTGAAGGAAAAAAAAATATGTACTCCTTAAAACGATTGAAAATATTAAAAACAAAAAAAAAAAAAATTTAAAGAAAAGTAAAATAGTCATCATTTTTTTTTTATTTTGATTATAGAAATCTAGTGAAACTTTAAAAAACATTTTTTTCCCAAAAATAAACATTCTAATTAAAACTGAAAACATTATTTTGTAATTAATTAATCGTAACCATCGAAAAGTTTTTAACCATATATATATATACTTATGGTTTAACAGTTAAACTGAACTTCTTCTTAAGTTCCAATTTTTTTTTTTTTTTTTCTTTTAATTAAAGCTTATTTAATTTCTCATCCGACGTCTAATAAATTTTTATTAACTATTTATGAAATCTAATTAAAATATATTTAATATATTTATTTCAAAAAAAATTAATAAAATAAAATTACAATGTGTGTGTGTTGTGTACTTACTTATGTAGATAAGTACAATCTCTATTATTATTGTCATATTTTGTTTGACAATTCCATATATATATGTTAGTTGTAATCATTTTTTAGATTACAAAAAAAAAAATTGTAATACATACTTGACATTTTTTTGTTTAAATTCAGTTAATACTTAATTACTTTTAAAAATAATCTTTTTAAGTAACTGTATAATATATTCTATTTCCAGTTATTGGAATCCAGTATGATCTGGTTTTTAAAGTAAGTAAAGTAAAATCCTTAATACTTAAATACTTATTTCAATTAAAAAGTATTTTTTTTTTGTAATTTGGGAATAATGTAATTAAAGTAATTTATTTTTCTCTATAGGTTTTATTAAAATTGCCTAAATTAGTTGTTAATATTTAACTTTTATTATTATATACATATATATATACTTATATATATATATATATATTTTTTGTTTTTGGTGATTAAACTTTTATTTTATTTTATTTTATTTTTTTTATTGAAATACTTTATTTGGGTTTATAAATATGTAAGTGTTAAAACTATATAGGTACATATATACTTATTTCAAGTACATTATGTATGGTATATTTATGTATTGTTTTAAATATTAAGTAAATATCGATTAAGGTTTTTTTTTTTAATTAAATTGAAAATCCTTAAGAAATATTTATTTTTTCTTTTTTATTTTCTTTTTTTTTCTTTTATTCTTTTATTTAAATATTTTCTATACGTACGTATATACATACATATATATATATATATGTACTTATTCATCGAATAAAGATATTTTTTATTTTTTTTTTAGAAATTATGAGTAGATTTTGTTGTTAACTTAAGTTTAAAAAAAAAAACAAAAAAAAAAGAAAAATTAACTAATTGCAAAATTTTAATTTTTATTAATTAATTATAACTATAAGTAAAAGTTATTTATCCGTGATTTTTAAAGTGATAAATTTAAAAATTAAAATATTTTCATAAAAATTTTGAATTTGCTTTAAAATAAAATTTATAAAATTTCACCAAAATTATGAATTTAAGAATCGGCGTTAATATTTTATTTAAATATAGTTATAATTAGTTATGATGAATTTACGTATATTTATTAATATTTTAAGTTATACTATACCCATATATATATATATATATATATATAAAAAAAAGAGAAAATTTTTCTTAAGGATTTCAATTTGAAACAATAATAATGCCTCAGAAAATGTTTCCTTCTCTATTTTAATATTGTTTTTTTTAATTAAACTGTAAAGACACTCTTTAAGCTTTTTTTTTTGGTAATAAATCTCAAAAAAAAAAAAACAAAAAAAAAATGTTTGTATTATATAATAATATATATATATAAAACTAACCTATATATATTCGTAAAATATGTGATGATTTTCAGTATATTATAAAAAAAGAAAAAAAAAACTGTTTTAAAATTAGTTATTATATTTAATTTACTTTATTTTTCTTTTTTTTTTTTTTTTTATTAAGATTAAATTTATTTTACAAAATTTAATTATATTAATTTTTTTTTTTTTTAAATTGTAAATGTTATCGGTTTCCTCAAAGTTATACGATTTTATTTTAATACAAATTAAGTAAAAATATATTTTTTTTTTTTATTTTTTGAAATAAAATTTACGTTAATTTTAACAAACTTTAATATAAAAAACATATATATATAGTATAAAATAAAAAAAAAAAACACACAAAATATACAAATTATAAAATACAAATGAGAAAACAAAAAAAAAAAATATAAAATTATTAGAAAATTTAGAAAATAGTTAAAATTTTTATTAATCTTTATTTACTACAAATAAGTCTTTTTATATTAATTACCTAAACCTGATTCTGTTTTTAGTATTTTACAAGTTTTAAGTGAACTTTTTTGTTTTTTTTTAGATTATTTTCAAAAATTAAAAAAGTAAGTAAATACAAATTTCTATTCGATTTAAACTCTTTCATTTTGAATTCTCTTCATCTTAAGAACTAAAGACGATTAAGAAAAAACTCATAAATCCTTTTCTTCAAGGATCTACTTATTTAAAAAAGAAAATGTTATCTACTTAGTTGTAACCAATATATTATTTTGATATTACTTAGATCTATTTTAATTAAATGGCCGACAAATACAAAATAAGTATAAATATAAATAAGTATATATATGTACATATATAACATATACGATATTATTTTTTTTAACAACATTAAATTAAAAAAAAAGAGTCCTTTATTACCCATCATTCTATTGATATTATTTTTTTAATGGCATAATCATGGTACATCATATAATTAGTATAATAACAATAATCTAAGAGACTTATTTTTAGTATTTAATCATTAATAAAAAAAAAAAAAAAAAAATAGTAATTTTAAAATCATTATTAGGTTTTAAAATTTTTTAATTAAACATATTACGTTTATAGAGAATAGGCATTTTCTTTTCAAAATGCTTTTTTTTTCTCACACAAAAAAAAAAAATATTAAAATATGTAAAATATATATATATATGTATATATAAATCATCTATGTATATATATATATATAAAAAAAATTTTTGATAAAAAAAATTAAATAAAAAAAAAAAAACTGGTTAAAATTTTTGTTATGCGTTTATTTTTCATAAGCATAATAGAAAAAACATAACATAAAATAACAAATTAAAATAAAAATAAAATACATGAACATAAAAATAATAAAATAATATAAAAAGAAATTGTTTAAATTTAATATGTTTTTAATTTTAGTTAAAGCCATAAGGAAATAGTTAAAAAAGTTAAATATAAATAGTATACAAAATATAATATATATATAAATGTAAAAAAAAAAAAAAAAAAAAAACAAAAATGTTGAATATCGAGAACAAAATATTAAATAAAAATTATTTTATTTAAAATGTATACTACGAAAAATTACTTATTAGAGAAAAAAAAAAAAAAAAAAAACAAAAATTGTTTATAATATTACAAAATTATCAACAAAAATATTAATTAATTTTTAGTATTGTATTTTCATTATAAACATTAATATATAAAAATTGATTGCTACTTTTGTTGTAAATATTAAAAAGAAAAAAAAAAAACAAAAAAGAAATAAAAAAAAAAATAATTTGTTTTTCTTTTTTATTTAACATAATTTTATTAATAAATATAATTAAGTATACATATAATAAATAAAATACATTATAGAGTGTTGCGAAAATAAATTACAAAATTTTTTTTTTTTTTCTGTCCAAAAATTTAGGTTTAGGCAACTTTTAAATGATGCTTTATATATGTATTATACTTTAAATAGGTACTTCTTTTTTGTACAATAATTGGCCAAACTTATTACACTTAATTTTTTTTATTTATATATTTTTTTTTATGCATTTCTCTGCCACATAAATGACAGGAATGACAGGACAGAAAATTACACAACCTTTCCTGTTCAGGCGTGGCTGTAAATGTCGTAAGGGGGAATAATTTTTACGACGTGTGTGGGATTCGAACCGTATTATACGCTCTTACTCACTAGGCCACCGATGCTCCTTACACTTAAATTTAATTGAAAAAAATTTTAATTCATTAAAGTTTATTACAAAAAAAAAAAATCAGTTAAAATCACGAAAAGTCTATTTCTGAATCTTATAATTTATTTTACAAATACTTAATCCCATTCTAATATGAAAAATGTTTAATTTTAAAAACATAAGATTATAAATTTTTATAAGTAAGTATATTTCAATTGCAACATCTGACTCCTGGTTAAGAATTAAGTATTCCTAATAATAATAAAATATAAATAAAACTTAGTTGGCTACAATGTAGCTATTTAGTGGATTAATTGGTTACTTAATGCAGGAAGGTGCTATACATATACTACTGCAAGATGTAATTGCTGATGGCATTGTTTCTGGTAATAATAATACTAATTAATACTAATAATAATACTTAGCTGCTACAGTGAAGCTATACCTTTAATTATTATATCATGCATCAGGAAGGTGTTAAATATGGTAACTGTTGGGTAACTGTTGATGACGTCACTAGTAACAATTTTGCTAATAATATACTAATAGCCAGATTCATTGTCTCATCTCCCAATTTTCTCCTAATTCCATTCTCCCAATTCAATATTTTTGTATACCCGCCCTATCTTTCCTAACCATATATACTTACGTAATAGTTATATTACTATATAATACGTAGATAGTTAATTTACTGCTTTAGTAGTTAGGAATTAAATACTAGGAATTTTATTGGCTAAAGGGCGAGATGGGTTTAGCCAGTAAGAATGGGTCTCATTAAAAATATCAAAAAATTATATTTGATTTCGTCAAAAATCGAAAGAATTTAGTTAAATTATCAATTTAAATTGCCGATACAATGCAACAATAAACACACACACAATGTTTTATTTTACGTTTTCAATCATAAATTATGTGATGCCCGCCATTTATGTAATTTATTAGAGTTGAAGTTTATAACAAATTAAAAATAAATAAAAAAAATTTTTATTTTTTTATTTTCATCAAAAAAAACAACAAAGAATCAAAAAGCGTGAACACAGAAATTTTGAATGCTTAATTTGACTGACATTTCAGTGTTTCCAACAGCGCAAAAACATTGTCAAACATTTTTCGATCAATAAATTTTTTTTTTGTCATTTCAAATCATGAGAATATGTGTTGAACACATCGCAAATACATTTCCGATGAGACGGAATTTAATACTACCAAGTACTAAATTTTCTCTTATACCAGCTCCATTGCTGTTTGGGAAACTTTTGAGTAATTTAACTATTTTATATATGTGAATACTATGTAAATTATGAAAATTTTTTTCTGATAAGTAGGTACATATAATATAAATATAATATACATATAATATAAATAATAAAAAAAAAATGTGCTACATCCTTACTAAAACTTTTTTAAAAAAATGATTAATATTCGCTCTAAATTTAAAAAAAAAAAATACTTGTAAATTTTCGGAAACTGAATCTTTTAATGACTTCAAACTATGTAACTGTTAATTAAAAAAACCAAAAATTAATTTTTGTTAAAATCTTATATAAAATTAAAATCTCTGTAAAATTTTATAATAAATATAATAATATTATAAGTGGTACTTAATTATGGTCTATTTTATTGTTTTCCAAGGAACTTTTTGTAGTCAATATTCTACAATTATGTTTTGATAATACATATTTTAATTAAAGATACTTCTTGTAAAAATTATTATTTTTATCAAATTTCTATAATTAGAAAAGGGATATTTCAAGTATAATTAATAATCCTTTTATCCTTAATATATTTTTGTTATAAGAACTATAACTAATAATTTGTAATTCAGTACTAAATTTTTACAGTACATACTTCAGATCCTATTTAAAATTTAAAAAAAAAAATTAATATTTGATACCATTTATATGTTTGATGTTTTATTACAGTTAAATATTAAATCATCCTTTATTTTTTTCACCAAAATAATATACGTATAGACAAAAAGCGTCTTTTTTCTTTAAACAAAAAAGACGCTAAAAAAATGTAATTACTTAACACAAATACAAATTTATATTAAACCCTATCCCTAAAATATAAAAGCTCTTCAAACCTCCTATAAGTATCATTTGGTATCATATAATATACAAAAAAAAAAAAAAAACTCATGAGTCATCATAAAAAAAATCAACAAAAATAAAAATAAGGATAAAAGAAAAAGTAAAGAAAGAAAATTTTAATGGAAATTGATGTAAAGGTTAACAAACTATACATTTTCAAAGTTTTTTAAAGATACATAAAATAAAACGTCAATAAAAAGTAAAGTGCTGCAAAATAATATTAAAAAAATTGAAAAAGAATATCGTTTTTATCTATAGTAACTAATATTAGAATATATGACAATACAATACATATTTCCTTCCTTATTATTATTTTTGAAATGAAATATTAATTGTAGTTATATAACATCAAAAATTAGGTAAACATTAAAATATTATCTCTCAGAATTTGGTTAAGTATCATATTTTTGCTAATCGAGTTAAATATGTAAAATTAAATTGATTTTCAATATTAAAACATTTTAACACATTGACTGCCCACCCAATTTCGATGATGTTTACCACGAGGCCCACATATTTTTTTCTGTAATTTGTCTTATTTTCAACATTTAAACGACATATTTTCAAATTGGGTTAAATTGTGAAGGGTCATAATGAAGTTAGATCCGGCTATTAAAAATGGTACTTAGGAATTTCCAAAACATTTGAGTAAATTTCGAAAGTACATATGTATGTATCTTTAAATTTCTTAATCCTAAAGTAAAATAAATTTTTGTACTAAATTAAATACTTACTGTGCTATAAATAAACCTAATAAACTTAAATTTAATACCTTAAATTAAATAAAAAAAAAAAACCCGTAAAATTTCTTTATTACTTATATTTTATAAATTTTACTTTTCTTTTGTTTTTTTATTTGTCATTTTTCATTTACTTTAAAACAATGCCGATAACAGTTAAAAAATTTTCCAAACCAAGTACACGTAACACATCGTAGGTCACTGAACATTTAAACTCCTTCATATTTTGTATACCCAAAATATGAACAGAAACATTATACTGGCTATCATATAATATGATAGCATTGGGAGTCAATGTGTTAAGCTATTAATATGTTATTTTAGAAAGTAATATTTATTTTCTGAATTGATGTAACAGTTATATATATAGGCTTGTTAGCATAATATTAATTAAAATGAATATGTATATGACAAGGTATAATTTATTACAATTAATATAAGTATGTACGTTCTTTACGAAATTCAATTAGCTGCATTTCATACTATATACGGATATTTTAATTTCTTTTTTTTCTTTCAACGCCTATATAAAAAGCATAGAGTATCCACTAAGTTAAGCTTCAGTTTCTGGAATCTTTAGTTTCACTAATCTACTAATTACTCAGCTGCATTGCATTAATTTAATTGCCGAAAATAAAATTGTAGTAGAAAAACAACCATAATTTCAATACATACTTACCTAATTACTTATGTAATTATTTTCTTTTAATAACAAATGATTTCTATATATATTATGCCGACTGTTATGTTAAGACCTTGTCAATGATTCTAATCTAAATTAATTTAACCGTTTTTCTTAAATTAATATTTAAATATTCCATAAATTCTTTTATAAGTCATACCTTTTTTTTTTCAATTTTTCGTTTAAATTTTATTTATAGTAAATAAAATGCCTTTTTTTGTTTGATATATTTATAACAATGGGATTATGTTATGTTAAATATGCAATTAGTCAAATTGTCAAATAACAGAAAAATACAAAAGGAAAATAGAAACATCCGGAAATAAATTTATTTTAAAAGCATTTTTTTTATGTTTTTTTTTTTTATTTTTAAAAATGTTTTAAAAATTTCTTATTTTATTTATAATTTTTCTTGTATGCACAAAGAAATTAACAAAATTGACAAAAGATATGAAAAGATCATTTTTTACTACTAAATACTAAGATGAATCTAAACCTTAATTTGTGTTTAAATGATTCCGAATTAAGAATAAAAAAAAAAAAATCGCCGTCCGAGTCAACTTCGTCTATTAATAGTTATAATGTTTCGAAAATGAAGCAGTGTAGTTATCTTAAAAGAACGATTCCGTTAACAATTACTTTTTGCATTACTTTAAAAGGAAAATATTGTATTATTATGTACTTATGAGTATTTATTAAAGCTAATAAATTTTATTGGAACTTAAATTGGGTATTATAAATACCTACTTAGTTATTTTTTTTTTCAATAATATTTCCCTTTTAAAAGCCTATATAAGCTGTAATTACATACTTGTATATTGTAAGTATGCAGTTAAAAAAGAAGAACTATTATTTTCAAATTTAGTTAAGAATATACCAAAAAATATTAGAACGGATGATATTAGTAGTGAACTTCGATTTAACTATTTTCATTCTAATAAAATGTAAACGGTTACGCGAAAAAAGTCCACAAATTAAACTAAAACGAAAAATTCCACAATTTTTAGTACATACTTTTAGGACATAATTTTAGGAATTTTTTTCGTCTTTGATTTTGGGCAAAATTTTATAAGTAATAAAAATGCTTAACTTTCTCTTTTTCTATCTAATTTATTATTTTCCATAGTAGAATGTCAAAATTTCATACTTTTGTAGGGAAGCCTTTAATCATTGACATACAAGTACTATTTGATACTATTACTTATTTATTGATTTTACATATGTATGTACATATAGGTACATATGTATGTGAATTTCCTTTTGCGGAATATTTAAGTACTTATATTATATAAGTATATATATTATACTTATGTGAAAAGGAATTTTTTTTTTTTTTTTTGGAATTTCGTACGCAACCCAAGAAAAATAGTTTTTATTAGAAACTTTTTAATAATATTCTTATGAAAAAAGTCCCCAAAATAAACGAAAATAATCTCCAATTTTGGAGTTTCATATAAATTTTGGTGATTTTTTTCGTTTTTTGTTTTGGGACTTTTTTCATGAAGCCAATTTAAACAATGAATTAAATTTTTTTTTTTTTTTCACTCTTAAAACCAGTTTAGTTTTTTGTTTTTTTAAATAAATTCCAAGAATTTTAAATATCAGTACCTATTATAATTAATTTATTTTAATCTAATTTTATATATACATCCATACATACATGCATATATATATATACTGAATATATAAGTACATACATATATACGTGGGTATTATTGAAATCCTATTAAAATTATTTAAAAATTTATGGTAGAATGGAAGTTTTTTTTTTCTTGTACCTATAATTCTGATAATGATAAACTATTGTCATTTAAGAAATAATAAAAAAAAGAAAAAAACCCCTATAATTTTATTATATAAATTTAAGTCACGTGACCACTATTGAAAAGAAGATTATAATTAATTCAAGAACAAAAAAAAAAAAATAAAAATTATATTTTAATTTTAGGGCCTAATAAAATTAGACAGATACAAAAAAAAAAAAAAACATAAAATGTCAACTAATAAATTTTGTTTAACAAAAACAAAAAAAAAAACTAAAGTAAAACTAGACATATATACGAATGTGCCTAAAAGATGAATCTTTTTTTCTAAATACCTTTGAAATTTGTATTGTAAATAAAATCAAATTCATTCATTTTTCAGATTTTTTTAAGTTAAATTTTGAAATAAAGTAAATCGTTCTGTTAACTATACATGTATAGATTGGTATATATATACTGGTGTATGATATATACAAATATAGAATTTTAGAATACAGTTCACTTTCTGTATTCATACATATAGATAAATATATAGGTATATGTACATAAAATGAGATATTCTAGCCGGCACTTTATTCATATGAAAATTTTCTATTTTCACTTTTGTGAAAGTGAACAGCAACTTACATCAATACGTTTGTACACATTAACATATATACATGTAATCATTTCGTAGTTTTTTTTGTTTCGATGTTAATTTAAGTCATTCAAAATTAATGCATTTATAAGTCTTAGATGTTTATATAATATTTAAAAGTTCTGGGGTCATGGTAAAGATTTATTTATTAGGAAATGAACATTTTTGTTTTTTGTTTTTAATTTTTTTTGTTGTTGTTTTGGAAGAAAGTAAAGTTTAAATAGTTAATTCTATTTTTATCACCGATCCGAACGATAAACTACATTATTTTATAATAAGAAATATTTTAAAATTAATTATGTATTTTTCTTGAATTTTGCAATACCTACCTAATACCTATGTATGTTAAAATTATAAATTTAAATTTTACTTAATTGAATCTAAATTTTGTATAAAATCGAAATTATGATAAATCGAATAGGTATCTACCGTTAATTTTATTTTTATGAAATGAAACTAACTATAAGTAAGTAGGTACCTATATAATATGTACTATGTAGGTATATATTTTTTTTAGTAAAAACAAAAATATTTATGCCAGTTACTATTATGTACCTACCCTATGCACCTACTAACCTAACTAACAACTTAAAACTTAAAAATACTTGAAAAAAAATCTAGATACAAAAGCTTTAAGAATGAGAAATAGTAGGGCCAACAGCTTACATTATTGTACTAACGTCATTCTTTAACCCTAACCCTAATGGTTCATTTTTTCCCAAACGATCTTAAAGATATTTAATGATCTTATCGTTTCAATAATAATGTTAGTTAGCTATTGGAAATTGTAATCCCAATATATATTATATGTACATATATAAATATATTTATATTTAATGTATGTACACTAAACTTACGTGAAAAATGTTGTTAACAAGAAAAAAAAAAAAAAAAATTTATTAGATATCACAAATATTATAATATGCATATATATTTATATATAATCGTATCTAATCCCCTAAACAGTATAAAGGTGTATTAGTACAGGGTATTAGTATAAATATTTCATATTAAGAAATATTTACACTAATACATACACAAATCCAAAAAAGTTGCAACAGTTAAATGCAACACTGTCTAATAAATATTATAGTAAGCCGATGTATAGAGTTGACAATGACTGTTGACATCGTGTAATAATGCCCATTAAATGTAATCGACTGATAATATTTTGTAGTTGTAGTTTTTGTTGACATATACGTATATGTAGTTAGCTAGTATTTTTATATTTTTCGTTTTTTTTTAAGATCATAGTTTAAACCATAATTCATTTACAAAACAAATCAAAGTTAAATTCTCATAAACTAATCTGCTGGAGTACGTTTCGTTTCTTCTCTTTGGTGTTTGTTTAGCTAACACTATGATGACAGATAATAATCGTTTCGAAATGCCGAAGTAGAGTAAAGGAAATATGTGACGTTATATAACTCAATATCGTTTCGAAACACCAAAATCGAGTTAACAACTCAAAACAGAGTTAATTTTTTTTAATCCTACTTGTTAGGAGAATTAAGGAGTGTTACAAATGTCAAAGTCTTATGAAGTGTCATTATTGTTTTTTTATTTCTAATTTTAATATTATAAACTTAAGTAGCTACCTATAAGTATATTAAAATTGAACGAAATTTCATATAGCGTTTTTTAGAATTGTAGTTTGGGCAAATTTTGCAAGATAACTGTTATGACTACAAAACTAACTACTTAATAGTTGATGGTAACCACATTTATTCTGTCATTCAAAAATTAGTTACTTAAGTACGAAAAAAAGTTAAAAAAAGAATCTACATTTAAGTAAGTATTTGACAATAGAATCTTAAAATTTATTTTAAATAAAATACACATCTTATATGAAGTAGAATATTGAATTTTAGCTACATACTTAGGTATGTAATTTTTTAATTTATGTAAGTTCTGGTTCCATCTCTTACGTATATACATACATATACATATGTATAACTATAATACATATTTTTATTTTGTACTATTTTGTCATACATAATTATAATATTTTCTGTTTTGCTTTATATTTTTAATATAGGTAATATCTGGTAATATGTATTTATTTATTCATACATACCAGTATTTTTTTATTTGTATTTAACTAAAAAAAAAAACAAAAACATTCTTATTCATAAATTTCTTATAAATTCCCTTGAGTTCTGGGTTCTAATTTCTACTTCTGAAAAAATATCGAAAAAAAATATTCGAATTTCGATAAGAAAACAACAAAACGAGAAAATGATAAAAAATTTTTTTTTTTGGCGGAATGTGTATACTTATTTATTAGTAATAAAAAACAGTTGATTAAAAATATATAAGGAAAAAAGAAAAAAAAAATGAATGCTTGGCTACCGGCAATGTGACTTTCAACATTGAACGTCAGTCAACATTTTTTTTGTTGTCATTTCATATATTTTTTTTTAGTATTTTTTTTTTTTTTTGTTACTATATCAGAATATCCGAATAATGAGTACGAAAGCTGCTGACACACCCTTTTTTTTGTTTCTAAGCATTCTCTTTTCTATCCTAAAAAAAAGAAAAAAACAACTTTATATAGAACTTATGTATGTAAATATAGTATATACTATATAATATACGTCTGATTTTGATATTAAACCATACTTATAAGTAAATATACCTATATAGTATGAATAAGCGTGTTAAATATTTTATATGATTATATCTATAGATAAATACTTACGCATATACATTTTATTTTAATATAACAGTATTGGTATTGCATTAATAAGTAATAAATGTTAGAAAATAGGTAAAATAGAAAATGTGTACACATTGTACATACATATGTATGTACATATAGCTAGACATTTTCTTTACGGATATCGTGCTTTTTATTTTAAAAAATATAACAGTACACATATGGATATGAACATACTTACTTATGTACCTACATAGTATATGTTGTTATAGTTATCTATATTACGTATATATGTACCTATATGTTAATAAGTATGTTATTATTTATTAACAAGGATATTTCAGTTGATTGTTTAGATTCTTTATGAATATATACATAAGAAACATATTACATACTTATATAATATCATCTTTCTATTTACTATGTTTAAGCTCTTAACATCAGCTTTCTCCCATATCTATTTTTAGTTTAATAATCAGAAAATGTGAATAGTTGCCAGTTGAAATATAAGTTGTGTATAGTATAAGTGATTATTATTAGAAATATTAAATAGGTATACATATATTATGTATTAATTAGAAGTGAATAAAATGTTGTTAAATAATTACATAGGTATATACTTAATAAATAATAGGTTACATTATGTATAATATGTTACAATACATATGTAATTCTAAATTAAAAAATTCTGGATTTTATATATTTCGAATTAAGTAAATATTACATTAGTTACAACTTACAATTCAGATTTTTTCTAAAATTTATGGAAAATCGAAAAACACATATACATACCTACTTACATATATATGCATGTATGTTTTAATAAGAATACTAAAATGATGTGAAATACTCAGTTAGCCAATTTAGCGTTAATTCGACAATATAGAACGTGTGGGGACACTTTAAACTACCTATTCTGGAAAAAACATAATATATTGCAAGAACTTATCTGTAGTGACAATGCTCCTCCACGAAAGAATTATACGATTCATGAAGGGTATAGATTTACTCGACAAGAGACTGTAAGTGACACGGCGACCATCGAGACGACGAGTACAACGGGTCACAGTGGCTAAGGTTAAGGACAGTTAAAAAGAAGTTCGAATTTTAAAATATTGAATTAAACATGAAGTTTCACAAAGGATGCATTTTTCTTAACTTCATGGTTAGCATAAAAATGCTTTTACCTAAAACTAAAATTTCTTCCATCACTAAATGAATGATGTATAGAATCAAAAATCCATTGTTGTAGATACCATATAATTATGTAATATTTGCTAACTGATAAATATATATACATAATATACATATGTATATAAGTATGCATATGTCGTTATAAACATGTGTCATTCCCAATCCCAATTTAAATTTGATGTATAAATTATTATTTTTTTTAATTCAATTTCATTCTGAATAATTTTGGTCTAATCTAATTTTATTATGTAATCAAAATAAAATCGATTACAGTTGAGCAAAAAAACACGATTATTAAGTACAATTAGTATATTATGATTATTTAAATTACAAATCTTATATTTTATGAGCTGAGTAGGTACTTAAAAATTAATTATTCTGATTAAAATATTTGATATTAGTGATAAAATCAAACTACATATGTACAAAAAATACGCAATAACAAAAAAAAACATTCTTGTAAACCTACATATATACAAATTATTGAACCCATATAGGTACTTAGAATCCAAAATAAGTGAATTGACATTGCACTTCGAAGAATCTTCAAATTTATTAAAAATGATATACTTATGTATAGGTATATTATATATAAGTACTTATGTATAATGTAATAGCCTCTGAAATCTAAGTACTGGCTACTATTTTAACTTTACTTTAGTTACTTTATTTTTCTACTAACAAAGTAAAACTTATATTATCTTAGTATTAAAACTAATAATTTTTTTTTATCTGTTACAGCTAAAACCTTATTTGGACAAAAAATACATCGGATTTTTCCGATTATTTAAATGTACCCTAACTATAAGTATTTTTAATATTTGAAACAAAATTGCGTGAAATATGTAATCCGATTATTTTACTATATATACATATGTATATATGTATGTATGTATACTGTATCTTGGTTATATTACACTTAATTAATGTTTTGAATGTATTCGTGTTTGACGCCTAAAATTTTTTTTTTGTGTCATTTATGACACGTGTTTTATATTTTAATCATGCTAGGATAAAATGTAATCTTAAATAATAAATAAATAAGTAAACTTATATTTATACTTTTTTTTATAGCATTTTCTTTTAAACAGATATAAAATATTTAGAAAATTACCTATCGACAATTACTTATGTGTACCTTAAAAAAGCGAGTTTTTATAACCTAATAGGAAAATAAGGATTTGTATTAAAATAATATACCCAATATAATAAATTTTATTTTTTGAAGTTTTGAAATTTGAATTTAAAAATCCAAAAGTAATTTTTAATTTAAAAAATTTATTGTCTATTCGGAAATTGATAATCCTATTAATTAAACTAATTTTTAAAATTTGTGTAAATAATGTTATTAAAATAAATAAATTTTTTACTAAAATATTTATTGGTATAAAATATATTTTTAGCACATTTCTCAATTTGATTATTAATTTCATTTTATCCGTTCGTCCATTTGTTTACAAAACTTAAGATATAGAACCGTTTAAGATATAGAACACTGAAGTTTTAGTTTATGACTTTTAATTGCTATATTTTTCCACCTTTTAGGGGTTTACTTGTTAATTTTGGTTTGAATAAAATAAACAAAATTTTAGTTAAAATAAGTGTTTTTTTTTTTGTTTTCTTTATTCAAATTATTTATCTGGATGCATTTCGGTATTTTAATATACCATCTTCAGCATTTAAAATAGTCGCAAGTAAAATCCTAAAAAGTCATAAATCGAAATTGGTGTTACGGTTCAAAAAACAGAATTATAATACTGAAATTTTAACCATAAATAGGTCTCTTTATCATCATTCATTACGTTGCTAACAGCTCTTCAAAACTATAGGAAAAGTTCTATGAAAGAAGTTCTTGAAAGAAGAAAAATATTTCAGATTAAGTTAAATACCTATAAGTTATCTCAGAAATTTTTTTTTGGACATCGCCTGTTAAGTGCTTTTAAAAATCAAAAATTGAAAATTTTCTATTTTGAGACACCTGTAACGATATGGTATTAGTTACTTAACTAACTAAGTACAAATTTTTTCAAAGTAAAACTCAATAATTAAAGCTTCAAAAATTATTATGTTTTTAAGTGTAGGCTATGTACTTAAAATTGAAGAAAATTCCTTTGAATTTTTAACAATTTATTTTTTATAAGTACATAAAATTCTAAGAAAAATTAAAAATTTTTAGTGCAAGTTCCAGTATTTTTAACTGTTTTTATAAAAATATTTTTTCGATAATGTGCGCCTTTGGTTTTTCCTTTTGCTTTGTTTATAATTAAAAATTTATACAGATACTAATAATACTAAGTCTATATTTTATTATAGCTTATAATTTTATTTATGTGAGAATTATTATTAAAAAAAAAAAATGTACAGCACATTTCAAAAATTCAAAAACCAGACGAAAAAAAAATCATCAATGATTCAAAAATAAGCATGAAACAAGAGAAAAGTAAAATTAAATCATTTTAAATGGAAGAAAAAAAAAATTTTGTTTGTTTGTGCCTTGCACGTTCGTTTAAAAAGAATTTCATCACAATTACCATATCTTGCTTAAAAATTTTCCAAATTTCCAAAAAAAAAGAAAACTTAAATTATGTACATATGAATTAAATCTCACGTATCGTAATTATATCATTTGTAATATTCTGTGAAAATAAGTAAGTCATTGTTTTTATTTTTTAAATTTATCTTTAGTTTTTTTGGACGTATATATAATAATAAATGTAAACAACCAATTAAAATATGTTTGTGTGAATAATGAATTTTAAATTTAAAAAAAAAAAAAAATTAAATTGGCAATATTCCAAAAATGATTTTGTTGCCATTTTTTTTTTGCTTTTTTTTTTCTGGCTAGAGTAATTTTAAAATTTTGAATAGAACAGAAAAAATCGACTTTGTAGTAGAAAATATGAATACTACTACTATGAGTGATTGTGTCAACGTTTTTTTTAAATAAAGTATACATAGTAAGTACTTATGTATTATTATGTATGTATGTATGTATGTATGTAGGTATATAAATTCATTATTCAATATGAATGTATTAGAAAAATTTTAACAACATTTTAATGATAGTAATTATTTTCAAATCAAAAAATTCTTTTAAATTTACAATTTGACATTTTTCGAACTTGGAATTTTTTTTTTTTTTTTTTGTTGGCAAAGTCCTATTTCGTTTTTTAATGTTTTGTTATTTCTTTCATTTATTTTGACTTTTTTTCTACTTACATATTATTATATTGCTTATATATAAAATATTCTTATTTATTTATTTAGTATCTATTTATGTATTTAGTTTTTTAATTGATTTTGTTATTGAAAAATATGTATGTAAGTATTTTATACAATGTTTGCGTTTTCTACTTCCAACTACACCAATCTTTTCGATGGAGTATTAGATAGAAGTGAATACGATTATATAATATATAAATATATGGGTACGAATAATTATAATACATAAATACGAAATAATATACCTATAACACGTAAATACGAATTAACGTTCCATTTACCAACTTACTCTCAATCACAATTACTCTCAAATACTTTTTTCGTGTGAAAAGAACGCAAATAAAAAAGTGGTTAATCGCCTGTTTAAGCCATCACAAAAAAAATATTAAAAACTAAAAGTAAACATAGCTTCGTACACTATAGTTTCCATGAAAATGTCTAATGGAGTGAAGTTCTCATATACTCAAGAGGTGCAAGTGCAAGAAAAAAATTTTAAATAAATTTATTAAGTACTTTTATGTTTAATTTATTTGGGTGTATGTTAATATTATTTTATAGTTTTCTTTCTTTAAAAAAAATATATATGTAATTGGATTAGAGTAATAAATAGATAATTAATCTGACTAAATAAAAATTTTGTTATAGGTACAAATGTACTTAAGTTTGTGTAATTTAAAAAAAAAATTATTCAGTTTTACAAGAGAATATATAGGTACGTATATGTATGTACAAATATAGTAAATTATGTACCTTGGTACTAAGTAATTACTTAATATTTTATCTTAACTGTTTTAAGAAAAGTTTGTTATAAGTATAATTGGACGTCAGTTAAATACGTTTACCTTCTTTTTCTTATTAAAATTTTCTTATTTCAATTTTTTATATTAGGTTTAATTTATTAACAATAAAAATACAAATTATGTACCTTCTTACATACTTAACACGTTTGTACTTCTATAAATATGTATACATATATTAATAATAATAATTAATAACAAATATAATAAATTTCAGTAGATATAAGCATGTACTTAAGAACAAATAAAATATATTTGCTGTAATATATAAATAAAAATAATCTATAATATTTAAATTAAACTTTATAACTCACAGTAAACATTAGTAAAATATAAATATAAATAAATAAAGAGGATTATATAAGTACCTAATATGTAGTAATTTGTTTTTTAATTATACGCAACTTATGCAAAATAAGTTTAACTCGAAGGTTCCGAAATAATCAATATTTTCGGTAACTCCTTTCCTACAAATTTAATTTTTCTTCAACTCTCAAATAAGATACAATTTATCTCTTCTCTTGTAATGAGATATTTTTAGACACATTTTACTATTTCTATAGCTTAGAAATCGGGGTACCCTATAGTGGGTAAGAGAGTATAAAATACATTGTAAACACCGATGGAGTGTGAATTCTAATCCCACAGACGTCGTAAGAATAATTCTCCTTTACGATATTTACAGCCACACTTGGAAAGAAAAGACTGTATAAATTTTCCTGTCACATTTATGTGCGAAGGGGAATAAACTACAAAAAATAAAATACTTAAAAATTTTCTAATACGGAAAAATATTTCGATCCTTATAGAAACTTCCGAATAACCTCCGAACAAAATTAATATTACAAAACTTAATTTTAAGGAAATTGTACATTTGTCTTGCTAAAAGAATGTTTTACAAAATTTAATAAAATTTCCTATACGTTGAGTCCAACGCTCACTAGTGAACATAAAAAAATACTTGCGTTAAGTCCCACGTGTATCACCGGTAAACATCACTCAAATGTTACAAAATTCCTCGCTCACCGGTGAACATAAAAACAAACTTGCGTTAAGTCTCAATGTATCACCGGTGAACATTTTTAAAAACAGAAACATTTATAAAAACAGAACATTAAATTGATTCGAATGTTAATTTGAGAATATCCAGTAATGATCACCGGTGACGCACGCCGAGCCTAACACAAGTTTATTTTTATGTTTACGGGTGAGCATGAGATTTTGTAACATTTAAATGATGTTCACCGGTGATACACGTGTTATTCAACGTGTTAAAAATTGTGTAAATTAGTTTTAGGTGATTCAAATGGTGATGATTGGTGATTAGGTGATAAATTGGATTAGGTGGTTTAGGTGGATTAGGTTTTAGGTGATTGTTAATTTTGAAATGTTAATTTTGAACTGGTAATAAATTTTATTTTTTCGAAAAGTTTAAAAGAAAAAAAATTAAATGTTGCAAATTGAAATGATGATGATTTACAAATATTTGGTTATTTTTTTTATCAATAATTTTCAATAAATTGGTCGAACATTCATTAAAAAAAATATATAAATTTTTATATTATTATGTACGAGTATTTATGTATTTTTTTGTTTTAAAAATTAAAAAATTTTTAATATTTTAAGATTAAAATAAAACAAGCTAAAAATATGAAAACAATGATCGAATTTGAATATTTTCACATTTTGTTAAAATTAAAATAATTTTTTTTTATAATTGTCTTCAGTCTAAAATTAATTTTTTTTTTTATGGTTTTTTTTTTTTTGTGTATTATATTATTATGTTTATATGTATAAGTATGAATATCTGTAGTTATTTGGAGCAAAATGTTTTTTTTTCGATATTATCAATAAATGCGATTCTTAGATATTTATTTTACATCACATTCTTAAATTTAATATTTGTAATGCGTAATGTTGTTATTTTGTTAATAATTCTCTTAAATAATGTTCAATTTTAGTATTTACGTGAGTTGTGCTATATAGTTACGCTATAAATGTAGTTGAGTGACGTGAGTTGTAGTTACATACGAGCTACATTATAAATTTAATAATATAAATAAAGCAAAATTTCAATGATTGTCATTACCCCATATTATGGTATCTATATATGTATCGTAAAAAAATACACTTAATATACTTAAGGTTAATTATTTGTTTAATTTCAACTTTAAGATTCTTACATCTAATTTACTATAGATATATTAACTAATAGATACGCAGTCAAGAAAATATTTTCAGCCAATTTTGAGAAACAGTTGAGTGAACCGTGCGTATGTTTGCTTTAGTTTCCCCAGAAATAGGTTCCTAAAAAATGAAATAATTTCATTTTTAATTTTTAAAAGAATGTTATCACTTATTTTGTTATTTTAGAAGTATAGTTAAAATTTTGAATAACCTTAATTAAATTTTAATTTTAAAAACAAAATATATCATTTATTAAGTTAAAAACTTAAAATCTCTGAATAAAACTGGTTATGAAAAACTGTTTTACATTATTTTAATAAATATAAACAGCTGAGTGAACGAAATGTATACCTAATACCTATACATTTTATAAAATACATATGACTGAATACCTTAAGATAGGAAAACACATAAGAATAAAAGAAACGACTATACCTAACTTCCCATATATTAGTTAATATTTTCTATGTAATTTACACATTGTTCAAAATTATTTTATAGGTCTCGAATTATTATACCCTACAGTTTACACTTTAAGTATAGGGTATATTAACTTTGGTATGGTGTTTGTAACCACCAAAAGGAAGCGAGTTAGGTATAGACATGTATATATATTCTGAATCAGGATCACCTCCTGATTTAGCTATGTCCGTCCGTCCGTCTGTCCGTACGTACGATAACTCAAAAAATAATGATGCTATCTTGATGAAAGTTATAATGTAGGTTAACAATGACTAAGGTAAGGCGGGGATTGTAAATGGGCGAAATCGGACCATGCGTTCGCGTACCTCCCATACAACTCCCAAAACCGAATACGCATATCTTCGAAATTAATAAATATAAAAACTTGAAATTTGATATAAGAGTATTCTACCCTGTTCTGATGATGTCTCTAACATTTGAGATGAATTGGGGTGGTAGTTCGGGTGCCTTCACACACTTCCCAAGACCTAACAAGCATATCTTCGAATTCAATAAAGATAGAAACCTGAAATTTTGTACAAAGGTTGTAAAAGCATTTATTTTTTTTAGCTTATATTAAATACCTAACTAAAATAACATGGATTTTTAATTTAATTTGAATTTTTTAGGTGTAGGGTATAAATAAGTCGGTTGCATCGATTTACTGTTACATTTACTTGTTTTTTTATGACATCGTTATATTTAAGTATAATATGTATATTTTATCAGTATTTTTTTTTTGTTTTATAATTTTAAAAACTTATTATTGCACTGAATTGCTTTATTTTTTTTTGTATTACTTTTTACCTCAAATTAAAAAAAAAAACACATGCTACCAATTGTCAGATCAAATAAACTTTCTGGAAATATTTGTATTTTGGACCGAACTTTCGTAATGTAAAAATATGTTTTCCTTATTTTATACTTTTTTTTTTGTTTTTTTTTTTTCTTAGTACTAATTGAAATATGAGTTCAATAACAATTTTTATTATTTTTTTAAGCGTTGGATTTAATTTAAATTATTATTGTGTGTATATACATACGTACATATATATGTATTTTTAATATTCGTGATTCATTTAACCTTAATTTGTTGATTTTGACCCAACATTTGGTAGCACAATAATTGATACGTCACAATTTATACAATTAATGATTAAAATTTAAATTAAAAAATGTTTGGATTGTTGTTTATTTTTTGTGCCATATACATATGTATGTACATACATATACATATATATATATCAATTTATAATAAAGTTTTTTTTATTTAGCAAAATTGCAAAATAAAATTAATTTTTAATAATTTGAAGAACAAAAATCATTGTATTATTTACTATGTATGTATTATAACAGATACTTTTTTTAAAGTGTTCCAAATTGTTTTTCTTAGTTAAAAGATTTCTAAAAATTTGTGGAAAATTTAGGAAAAATATTTCAATTTGTCTCATTTCGAGACAAAGTGTAGTAATTAGTTTCTAAATAATACTTAACAAAAATCTTGGTTTATGTAATAATGGCTAAATATGTAATAAGTATAAGGAATTTTTTAGTACTTTATAGGAACATATACTTACTTATTCATTTAACTAATACATATAAGTTGCTTAGTTACTTATGTGTTTAACATTAACCGTTCCTATCATAACTTATTTTATATAACATTAGACGCAAAATGACACAATTCAACTAATGTTATGTTTCTAAATATTTTTAATTTTTATCATTAAACATTATCCTATAACCTTGTAGAGAGCCTTGTGGCCAGAGTTGAGTTTAAAAAGATCCAAATGCATACTTTCTCTGAAATACAATTGGTTGATATTATTACGGGCCATTATCTTATCGATTAGGTATGCCAGACATGCTAGACGATTAGGTATGTATGTTAATCTTAGTTTTTTCAAAGGAATTGATTCGATAGGAAAGCGTGTAGCACTTTTTTTCATCAAGGAAAAGGTGGAAATATTTTGATAGCTTTTTTCCGAAGAGGTGAACTCTCCAACATGGAGTTGATAAGTTTTAAAAGCTTCTTTCGTCAGAGTGGTATCATCGTCGCATGCTTAAATCTAGAGAAACTTAACATTTTGAAAGTGCATTACGAACGGAGTTTAGTGATTACTGACGCGTTAGCTCAGTCTTTGTCAAGAAAAAACAAAAAAGGATTATCTTGAATCTTGTAACCAATTTTTTTTTTATAAAAAAAAGTATATATTTATAATATACCTACTTACAACAGAAAAGAGGTTAATAAAAATTTTAAACATTTTGAGGGTGTCATATAACCCTCGTAAATGAACTACAATACAAATTTTCAAAAGAAAAAATGTTCAAGGACGTCCCAAAATAATTTTTTAAATAAACTCAACTATTTGTTTTAAAATTTTTGAACACGAAATATTTTATTTGCACGAAAATTTTTAATGGTTATTTAACCTTTTTTTGTTTTTTTTTAATATTCGCCCAAAAAGTTATTGATAGTACAAAGTTATTAATTTACTGCCTACATCAATTTTTCATTGTTTTTTTTTTTTTAATCTTTTCAACATTTTATTTATTCTACTTCCATGTGTTGTTGAGATCTTCAAACCTTTTTTTTCTAAAATAGATTTCATGATTCACATTATAACTTTCACTATTATAACTAGCAGTTCATTGAATTTTTGCATTGAATTAATGAAACATTTCTAATAAACCATAACATTACCTAACATTTTTAAATCAAAAGAAAATGACTTGTATGAAAAATTTTTAAAAATTTAAATTTCAAATTAACTTAAGGTTGTAAATGATATTACACTAAAATTTCTTTAATTACTTACATTTTAAATAATCAGATAATATAAAAATAATATTAGGTATACCTATATAGTCTAGTCTAATTAAGTAGGTAATTTATCTATACTTACGACCATTTTAAAGTGACTACTTTAAAATTTTTAAATGCTTGAGGACTAATTAAATAACTTTAAGAATAAGTTCTTCAAACATATAGAAACACTTGCTGAAAGTCTTGTTATTTCAAATGTATAAGCCGTATACATATGTATGTATGTATATAAGTATAAGTAATAGTTAGTCATTTCGTTCTAAAACTTCCCTTTAAACATTCTAAGTAGAACTGTGTCAATTGAAAAAATCAGCTGTTTCCACCACAGGACCGACCGCCACTACACGGAAAGTACAATGCCAAAATTTATAGATTTTTTACATAATAATTTATATCAAAGCAAAATAACTTCTAATAGTTTAAAAACATTTTGTTTTATTCAATAACAATAACGAACAATGAAATCGTAAAAATATACATACATATGTGTGTATGTACATTCATTCATACATCCATTTACATACATTATTATGTAAATACAAATACAAAACAAACATAAGATTAGTATTGAATCTGCTAACAAAAATTGTACCGTTTTAATTTTATGTCATCAACAAAAAAATAATTTGCATAGATATAAATACATACATATGTATATAAATTTTTAGAGACAAAAAAAAAAAAACAAAAAAATTGTTCATATAAACTCATATGGAGTGTTTGTATGAAATTTGGACTAAGAAAAAAAAATTAAATAAAAGTTAAAGTTAGTCGGATAAAAATGTTCTATGGCAAATTTGTTCCTCTTTACGGGTGTAACAACTTTTTCTTAATAATTTTTCTCATAAAATTTTTCTGTTACGAAATATTCGTAAAAAACTTAAAAAGTACATTAGTAAACTACCACTTGCGGTTGTCCGATTTGCTCCAAAAGCTTATCAATCCGAGATATTTAGGTCAAATCTTAAATATGAAATTGCAAAAAATTACGCTCAGTCGTTTAAGCTGTACACGTGCCCACACACACACACACACACAGACGGACATCATGCTAAAAAAATTTTTACAGCCTTCTCCACACCGGAGTAGTGCATATTTGCCAAAATCTCCGGTACAAATTTTTAGTATGAAAACAGTTAAAATTTTTATTTCAAATGTTTTATATTCAAAATGTTCACCATTCCATTCAATCTTCTCATTATATGTACTTATATTAGTAAATTATTTGATTGTTTATTATAAATCTAAAAAAAAAAAGCTTTCGAACAAAATTCCGAAATAAATGTTTTATTTATTTTTTTTAACTTAGGCCTTAGGCGGTTGTTACAGCGTTCAATGCTTACGGAAAATGTTTATTTTCCATTTTTTTGCAGCAAAGACATATAAAATTTAATAGAAATGTTGATTTTATTACTAAATAATTTTTAAAAAATAAATTCAACTACGAATTTTTAAATTTTAATTTAAATATTTAAAAAAACATCAATTTTATGATTTTCCGGATTGGTAATTATTTTCCTGAACATTTGTCATTGAAAAAAATTCTGATGTAATTGTTGACATATTTATTATATTCATTATGATTTGGTAGTTATTTCAAAAGAATTTGATTAACAAATTTCTTTTTAAATGTAATTGTTGACATATTAGATGTAATTGTTGACATATTTATTATATCCATTATGATTTGGTAGTTATTTCAAAAGAATTTGATTAACAAATTTCTTTTTAAAACTTTTTTTTAATTATTTTGTGTATTAAATAAAATAATCTTTTTTAATTCTTTATTAGTACCATTTTCTATCAATAATGAATGAATTAATATAAGTAATAAAACTTTATTTTCCAAACATCGAAATAACGTTGACAACAATTTAAATTACTTTTATTTTTCTTTTGGTTTCAGTATTGTCAGTTGCCATATGACAGATAATATTCCTGACAGTTTTCTCTCATTGCTATAATTGCCTAATGTCTATACGGAAAAAAATATAAGTTTTCAATGAAACGATTTTTCTGTGTGCATTTCAATGAAAGCTATAACTGACGCCTTAGTATAGTAAGTAAATAAAATATTGTAAAAAAGCATTCATTTTTTTTTTTTGATTACCTAAATATGTGTAGTAATAGTATAGTATTTCTAATATTTATAGTTGTAATTCTTTTTTTATTTATTTAAAAGCTATAATTTTTTCTACAAAATTAATAATTAATTACTATTTTTTTTTATTGTCTTTATAAATAAATATTTCTTAATTAATTATAGAGTGTAAATTAAATATGAAATTCATTGTAAAATAAGCTTTAAAATATTGAATTCAATTAAACAGACTTTATAAAATTAATTTAAGAAATAATTTAAATTAATATAAGAATGTTTTTAGTCTTTTTTTTATATAATACATATAACAAATATTAAAGCAAGTGTTAAATTTGAAAAGAAATTCAAATCGTTGAAGCAAGCTCGACGGCGTCTATACGTACAGCATTTATTCTGTGAACTGTCAAAAATAATTTAAAGAATATGAAAATAATATATAAGTCGACAAAGTCGACGTCGTTCTACAGCTTTTTTTCCCTTGAAATAAATAAAATTGCATCAAGTTTAACTTTTTGGTGTTAAATACATTTTTGTTTGTCAAATTTTAAATGTAATTGTGTTTTGGAAAATTGATCTGAAAAAATTTAAAGTACTTAGTAATTTTAATTTATTTGATGAATATTTAATAATATTGTTAATTAGTAAACATTTATTTATTGAGAAAAAATATCACAAGTGCATAGTGATTGACACTGAGCAATTAATTGAAGCAGTCAGATCTTTTAATATTGTGTATGAAAATATTTTGTATAAAAATCATCAAAAACATAGGTATAAAAATATCAAAGCAAAAGTTGAAGTGTGGAGAAAAATTGCGGAACCTTTGGGAATGAGCGCTATAGAATTTCCGGAATTTGCGGAACCCGGAATCTTTTGCGGAATTTGCGGAATCCGAAATTGAAAAATTGCGGAACCTTTTTGTGAAGCCACAAAAATTTTAAATACTAAATTTTTTTTACAAAACTGGAATGTACAACTATAGATTAAAGAGTTTGGGAGATAAATTTTTATGCAAGCATGATATTCTGACATAATGTAAAACACACTCAGTCAGGAAGCAAGACTGAAAAAAAAAAACAATAATTTTAAAAACAAAACCCAAAATAATTTAAATAAGTACATAAATTCAAACTTTTTTTTAGTTAGCACCCGAAAACGTTTTCAATAAATTAAAAAAACTACGATTGGCATAATAAAAAATAAAATTATGACTTTACAAACTTCATTTAACCGAGTACACAGTTTTGCTACCTAAATTATTTTTTGACGTTTGAACGTCGTACAGTTTTCTACCGAATCGTGTTTGCCTGAGACTAAAAGTTTACAAACAAAAATGAATTTTTATTTAAGTACATATAAGTATGTACCTATTAAAAACAAAAACGCCAAAAATTTTTGTAGTTTGGAAAATATGATATTCATAAATAATTTTCAGTTAGCTTTGAGATAAGTGAGTACGAGTGTAAGTAACTATATGTAGTTATTACATTATTAAGTATATTAAAGAATTTTGCAAAAAAATTGCTGATATTTGAAAAATGAGAGAAAAATTTAAAGATCATAATTCATATAGGATTTCGCTACTTTTAATAGCGAATTTAAAAAATAAAATAAAAATTAAAAAAAATTGCAGTAAAGTCATAATTCATAAGAATGAAAAAAAAAAAATCTCACTGAAAAATTGATGAGTGCTGTATTATAATAATGCAGGAATGCCTCGTTACTCTAGTTTACAATAAAAAACTTTAAATAAATTATTCATTCGAAATTCGAATAAGTAGGTATATTCAATCATTTGATGCCGATCCCTGTTCTCATAAGTCTTTTGAACTTAAAAACGCTTGAAAATCTTCTAAAAGTTTAAGTTGTGTTATTGTTATTTTATTTTCTTGGTTAACGAATTATTGATAAAAAAAAATTCAATTTACTTATGGGGAATTTCTGCATAGTAATTTCTAAAAGATAAGGTTTCTTTTTTATTACTTTAGGTAATTTTTATTTAAAAATTTGATTATATTAATAGATAATTTGATTTATTAATAGTTTAAATACTTATAGAGGCATTAACGATTTTATTTCAGAATTTGTAATATATTTTACTTATAATTTTTATGACTGTTTTCTTTTTATGATTTTCATGACTAATCACCTGTTTTGTATATTTCAGAACTGCAATTAAAATTTAAAACATTGCAAAAATATTGAAATATTTTTCAGATGTCATTTAAATATCTTAATATAAATTAGTTATATGAATTATTATCTACTAAACTTAAATTATTATTGTGTACTAAATTTGAATTATTAGTTATAAGTATGTACTAAATTTGAATTATTTTGTTATTAATTTACATTAAATTGTATTGGTTGGTGACGAAATCCACAAACAAAAATTCTTAAATAAAAATCCAAAAGTCAAAATTCACAAAAAAAAAAAAATTAACAAACTAGAATCCCTAAAAATGGAAAAAGCAAAAAACTCTGATTTTTGTTTAACCAACTCTAAAGTACTTTCTAAATAATTTTTTGCTTTTTGGAAAAATATTTGTGAATTTTTTTTTTGTGACAAAAATTATTATAGATTTTGTTTTTGTTTTTTTTGTAGATTTTTGCCTCTAAGACCCAGTTTGTACTAAGCAAAAACTGTAACCTTTCAATTAATAATGAATATAAAGTTTAAATGTTTCTTTTTTATCTCTATTATAAAATTATAGTTATATTATGTATGGAAACCGGCCAGTTGGCTACTTTCACCTGACAGCTAGACATTTGATCAGGGGATATTTCGCAAACAAGACACTTAACAAAAAGACATACAGTTGAAAAGTCACTAACAAAAAAGCTGAACGCCTACATAAATAAAATAATGTTCAAATGTTAAGTATCTATTTTACCAAATGTCTTTTTGTTTCCATTTTGCTAAATATCTTTTTGTTAAGCACCTGTTTTGTTAAATGTTTTGCTAAATCTTTTTTTGTTAAGTGTCTTTTTTGTGAAATGTCCCCTGATAAAATATCCAATTGCTAAATAAAAGTTCTCAAATGTACCATACTCATTATACTTTTATACCATAGTTTTTGACATCTACTTACTTAAATGAATTTTAGATAGAAATTTTTGGCATTATAAATGGGAAATGTAAAACCGATTAAAACTTTAAATATAATATTATAATTAGAAAACGTTTAATTTTTAAATGTTACTTGGGGCCTGGGTAGCCTTTTGAGTAAGAGCATATGAAATACGTTATAAACACCGAAGGAGTGTGGGTTCGAATACCACATCCGTCGTAAGAATAATTCCCCCTCAGGACAGTTGCAGTCATGCCTGAAATGGACAGACTGTGTCACATTTATGTGGCCAATACATTAAAAAGAAAAAAAAAATTTCACTCACTGTCAAAAATATAGTACATATTTTAAATTTCGATTATCATGTAAGTACCTATTATCATTTCGGTTAGCACCGGTTTAAAAGTTTTTCCTTACTTAAACTAAAAAATCATTAAGAGTTCTTTTGTCAAAATTAAAACAAAATATGTAGTTACTAATATATGTCAGCCAAAATTTATAAAAAAATTTCCATATGTACGTTATGAACAATTACGATAATCTTATAACGACCTTTTGCATCTAGTCACAATTTGACTATTTTGAGACTATTGCCAAACTGTTATGACAAAACTTTTTTATAATATCATAAAAAAATTTCAAATCTGTGACTATATGAATTATGGCTACTTATAATGTTTTCTGGAATAAGTTAGTAAAATTTCTAAACTAATCTAATAAATTTTATTAATTGTTTCAAAAAACAAAACGAAAAGAAAAAAAAATTGTTATTATTTGCATTTTAATTGTTCATTAAATTTGTTTTAAAAAATTTAATTACTTATACTAAATAAGTTATTTTTTGAAATTTATTTTTGTTAAATCACGTTTTAATTGTAGATTCAAATGTAAATAGAATTTTTCAATAATGTAATACTGTGACATAAGACATTTGTTTTGTTTTTATTTTTGGTTTGTAATTATATCATATTATATACATACATACATATATGATATATTTACGTACATAAAATCGTACAAAGGAAATTGTCTAACGTTATAGCGATACATACGATTTTTTGTTTTCAATTTTTGTTTTTTTTTTAGAAAGAACAAAAAACAAATTTTGAGAATAAAAAGTTTTTTTTTTTTGTACGAAAAACATCGAAAACCACTGAAAGAAACTACACAAAGTTGTTCTGGGTAGTCTTAACAAACTCTTTAACCACCTCCTTTAAAACCAAACTTTAGCATGGGTTCTTTAATACAAATTTAAGTGACATAATGCACAGTGTAGTTTTTGGAGATAAGAAATTTGGTAAAGATGCTTGAAAAATCGAACTTTAACAAACCGTTTAATCACCTCTCTTAAAACCAAACTTTAGAATGGATCCTTTAATATATACATATAGTGACATAATGTACAGTTAAGGTTTGGGGATAAGAATATGGAAAGAATGTTTGGTAAATTAGATTTGGGATAATTAGGATTATGAAGGATTATGCAGATATTAGGAAGAGTTATTTTGCTAGATGCTATAGATCAAAATTAATTATTTTGATGAAAGATCAACTATAGATGGTCACAAGTGTTCCTATCAAATAAATTCTGTTTTAAATTATATCATTTTAATAAAATAAAAAATTAATTTTATAAGTATCTGGATCGGTATTCATTTTTCTAAACAGTTGAGTGGTAATTTTTCAAATGAAATAAATTTGTTCTACTCAAATCAAAATATACACATATTTTTTTTTTTATTGCATTTCTCTGACACATAAATGTGGACAGGAAATTACACAGCCTTTCCTGTTCAGGTGTGGCTATGGAAATGTCGTAAGGGGGAATAACTCTTAGAACGTGTGTGGTATTCGAACCCACACTCCTTCCGTGTTTACAGTGTATTTGATACGATCTTACCCACTAGGCTACCGAGGCCCCCAATATGTTTTGTTTTATCCTTCCCATTCTAAATAAAAACCTAAAAGAATAAATTTTTGTTTATATTTTTTTTTTGTCTCAAAATCCAAACTTGCCTATTTTCAAAATATTTTTATTTAGATGTTTATATATAATATGTATGTTCTATGTATGTATGTTAGGTGCTTATTTGTTTTTTTATCGAATGAATTGCACAATCAAAAATTTATTGCAATCACTGCAACTATAATAAAAAAAATTGGACAAATAATTTTTAAATGTTTTTTTTTTTTTTTTTTTTTTTAAAGAAAAAACGAAAAAACAAAAACATTTAATTGAAATCGGCGTTTGATTTTGAATAGTTTATAAATAAAACTATATAGTAAATATTATTAAAAGTTTAATGTAATTGGCAATACAAAGTTAAAAATACAATAACATAAAGAGAAACAATCAAAATGTCAAAGATTTATTTTAAATAATATTAAAAATAAACATAGTAAGTATAAAAATAGAATGATTTTTATATGTATGTAAATATGTATGAAATATAATCATTGCAAGAAGGTTATAGACTATAGAGTATAAAGTATAGATAGTTATATTATGTATATACATATTATGTAGTTGAAATATCACCATATAATTGAAAAACATTTAACTATGGAATAAAAATAATTTAAAAAATAATCTACAAATCAGATTTATTAGTAATACTTTGAAGATTATCTTATCACTATTATTAAATTGTTTCTAAAACTTAAAAAACAAAGATTTTTATTTTTTTATTTTTTTAAAATAAATAATCATTTTTGATAATCCTTTGTAGGTTAAGTGGCAACAATACATCATATCAGGTATGGAATTTTTCAGAAATCACACAGTATTTCCTACTTATTTTTAATAAAAAAAAATTATTGTTTGTGATTTTAAGAAGCATTAATTGGTTTTACAGGTAAGGTATTAAGTACATATATATATCTTTTTTTATTTTAACTGAAGACATTTTTACTTTAAGTAAACACATTTTTATTTTGAGTGAAAATTTTTTTACTTATTTTGACTTTAAGTGATTTTTGACTTTAAGTGAAAACATTTGTAATAAAAGTTAAAGTACAAAAATACATATATATGTCAATAAGTTCTTATAAATACTTATGCAAATACATAAATATTAGGTACATAAATATATAAGTAATTATGTATTAAATAAATTAAATATATGTATATTAAATATTTATGTAACATAAATTAATATAAATAAAGATTCTTCATTTAAAATAAAAATGTCTTCACTTAAAATAAAAAATTTCTTCACTTAAAGTAAAAATATCTTCATTTAAAGTAAAAAAAAAACATATTGTTATAAACGAGTACATATTTATGGATAAAGTTAAACTCATATTATTTTTGGTTCTATATTGCAAATTTTTCTATTGCAAGTTGAATTATAATCGAATCTGAAATAATTTATTTATATGGGTACATAGTTTGTAACATTGTTTAACTACATACTTATTATAAAAAGTAATAAAGATATTTGATTAGTACTTATATAATACGGGAAATTATTTTAATATTTTTTTTTAATTCAAATCAATTTATCAATTCTTAAATCAATGGCGTTTGGAAAAAACTAAATTAAAATAAAATATAAATATTAAATAAGTTAATTTTTAATTAAATATAGTTAATAAATAAATGATTATTTATCAACTTTTTCAATCTTTAGACTTTAGAGAGGGTATAAAGAAGAATTTATTAAATATTGAAAAGAAAGCTATAAATATATTGAAATCAATTAATATTTATCCTAACCTTAGTAAGTAAAAATCCTGAAATTCTGGGAAAAACGTTTAAGGAAGAATAGTATTGAAAATTGAAATAGAAACAACAGAAATATTTAAAGCTCATTTTATAAATACATATACATACTTAATTATAATTAGAGTAGATTATATTGTCCCATATTTGCAAAAGACAACAAATTGAACTAAAAATAATATATATATAAATTCCATTTCATAGGTCTGTTAAAGCGCTTTTGAATAGAAAATTAAAATTTAACAAAATCATAGATAATCTAATTTAAAATTTACTTTTGTAAAATAGGATACATTTTTAAATAGTTTTTTGTCGGGTCTAATTATTAAAATCGCGTTTTTTTCTTCTACATATTACTTATACAGGTTGTCCGGTTAGCATTTTGCCAAAACAAAGTAGGTGATTGACTGGCTTAAAACAAGAAAATTCATTCATTTTAAAATATGTATTTTATTTGTACGTTTTTGGTTATATCGCATTTAAAAGCTTATGGTAAACTCTGAAAAATGGGTATAAATGAGATTTTATAATCAACTCTAATTATTGCTCCTAATTATTATTCATACGTATATATACTTACTTATATATTTCAAAAACCAAGTGTGGTAATTTTTTTTAAATGTAATAACTTGAGATTTTGAAATTTGTGATTCTTTTTTTTTTTTTTGATTTTTATCATTTTGATTTCTTTTCTTCATGATTTCGTTCAGCTTCCTTTTTCGTTGTTTACAAACAAATGTTTATAAGTTATTTGGCACCTTTTGCAAATGGGCGACAGATATATAAACTTTATTAACTATTTAAAAATTCATATTAATATGTAACATTATCTTTAATGTTTTTAACTTCCAAATCTGCTACTGATTATTCAATTTTTAACAAAAAAAAAAAAACAATAAAAGAGTACTTAATTCATTGTATACTAACCAATAAATTTAAAGAATTGATTAATTAATAAAAGTTACTATATTTTATTTATTATAAAATTATTGCGGTTAATAAACTTTGTCGTAAGTATTATTTATTGAAAAAAAAAGCTTTTTTTCTTTTGTTTTAATCCTATGGCACAAAAAATAATATTGTAAATAATAGTAATAAAATAATAATAAAAAAAAGATTTGTAGGTAGGTATATGAAACATTTTAAATTATTATAAATCATTTTTTTTTTCAAATGTTTGAATTATTTTTAAGTTTTAAACCTTTTATTTTTTTTATTTAAATTCCATTTTTATTTTTTTATTTAGAATTCCAAAAATAATATTTAATATTCGATTTTATTCATTTTAAAAGAATTTCAAGAAAAAAAAACTGAGAAATAAAATAATCTATTAAAAATAAACTCTTAAATTTTTTTTTTTTTCTTAAAGAACTTTTACTTTACTTTATTTATTTCTTAACTTATTTCTTTTTTTTTTTTTTTCATTAAAAACTCATAAAAAACTAATTCCTAACCTAAAATAATAAATATTGACTAAAATATACCTTTAAATTGTTTATTTAATGTAATAAAAAGAAAGTAAAACAAAAAGAAAAATGAAGAATCTAAAAACAACAAAATTAAATAAAGATATTTTAACTTTAAAAACCAATTCAATAAAATCGTAAAAAAAAAAAAAAATGATAGAAAACTAAACATTTAACTTACCTATAAAAAAAAAAAAAAATAAAAAATGATTAAGAAGAAAGAAAATAAAAATATATAATGTCAAAATATACTTCCGATATCACTACATGACAAAAAAGACAAGTTCAAAAACTTACGACATGGTCATTTACAGTTTACGGTCTCAAATATCTACATACATTTTTTTCTTATACTTATGTATGTATGTATACCTATAAAAAGAAATAACAATTCACTTTATGAGGATATAAGAAAGTAGAAGTAATTCTAAAATATAACTATCGATTTTCAAAAAGCTTTAATACAGTCAATAACTAACAATATCCAGTGGTTAGTTATAATTTTATAAATATTTTATACTTTCTTTTATCGTATATTTAAGAACCACTTGTGTTTGTGTCTAGAAATATGTCAACATTCGATTCGAATGTACAATTTAAAATAAACATACGTATATTTTATATATATTCGTATATTTTATAGAGTATAAAATATACATATATACATACTTATATAATATATGCCTGTAATCTTTGTAAATGAATATATACATTTCTCTTATTTTTTTTGAACAGATCTTTTGTATATATACATACATATATCTACAATATTTGAATTTTATCTTCCAATATATTTGTATATTTATATATTATTATACTATATGTATATATTTTCACAGAGTGCTTTGCAAGTGAATTTCTGAAAAGGAAAAAGTTTGTAGTAAAGAAAAATATTAAATAAAATCAAATTAAACATAATATACTTGTAGTTTTAATATGTACCATCAGTATCAGATATTTAAATTAAGGCTTTAAGAGTTAGGGCTTTAAGAGTTCAAAAATATAAATGTTTAAAGATTTTGGAAGTTTCTGTTTTCTGCTCAAAACGAATTTTTCTATATAAAATTTCATTGAATCTTGACTTCTAAAGATGTAGTTAGGTTTTTAAATAAATATATGTACTTAATTATGGTTTTATTTGAAAAGTACCGAATTTAGAAAAAACGATGAAGAGTGCAGTATAGAGTAGAATGTGTCAACTCTGGGATACTTGTATATATTATAATATATATGGTGTTTCCATAAAACTTGATCATCTTTTACAAAATTTCAGATGCCTCGCTTAATTATGTTCCAATATAAGCCAGATACCTGAACCTGCTGCTCTAGTACTACCAATTCCACAGTAGTTGCTGTCATCCAACTTTACGTTTTCCCACAAAATTTCATATACTTATCTAGCTTTAATATAGGCACAGGTTTATTTCCATATTAAGAAAGAAGTTGTGTGGCAGATATTCGAATCCACAATCCGAATTTGCTGGATTTAAATTGCAAAATTAACAATTTTACAAAAGTGACGTAGTAAAAATTTAATTTCAGAATCCTAGTTCCTTTATTTTTAGAGTTACCGTGCGAGAGGACAGACATACGTACATACATGGCTTAATTGGCATAAACACTTGAGTCTATATCTAGCTCGACTCTTTTAAGGTATAACAAACAATGGCAAAGTTATTATACATCCTTGAACATGCGTCCATGCGGGTATAATGATGATAACATGTACATAATGCAAATAAATATGTTTATTTTATTTAATTTGATGAATAATAATGAAAAGAGATTTCAAAATTTATTAGCACAGTAATCTCTCGTTTTATTGCGAACATCTCTATAATGCCAGAATTATTTTTGCAATACAAATTTAAAAAATCGAATTTTTAATAACTTTTATACCTTAAATACTTCTTTCTTCTAAGCATTCTTTTAAGCATTTTAAAATATTTCGATTTATAAAATGTACCATAGTTTTTTTTATTCTACTTGGAAAATACTTTATATGTTAAAAGATTTAATAATGGACAATAAAACATATAATAAATATGTAAGTAATTTTAGTAGTTTTTTCAATAAACAATTAAAAACATAAATGCGTTTTGTATACAAGTATATAATATGCATTTTTTGTATTTTGTAGTATAGGTATAGGTACCGCGATAAACCTTTTTTTTTAAATAGTTTTCGATATTTCTTGTTCCAAAAATGTGAGATTACTGTATTTAAATAAATTGTGTGTATGATTGTTATAGATTATCACTAACCAGACCATTGAGTAACTTAATAATTTTATATGCTACCATTAATTCAATCTATTGTACTTTAATCATCTTTAATTATTTTAGTCATATCAAAATCATTTATATCATTTATATAATATAATCATTTTGTAGTGTAAAATTGAAAGATCTCAATTGAAAAATTGCATACACTTAATTGAACATCGCTGTACATGACTGATGACAGTCGCTATGCTTTGAAGAATTTTAAAAGAGATATTATACAAATTATATTATTATTATGTATATAAATTTAAAATTCATTTAGTAGTAAAAGATTTTTTTTTATCATAGGTACAGAATAAATAGATATTCACTTTTTTAATAAGATTTTTTTAGCAGTGATTTTTATTTTTATTTTTACTCATAATTTTATTTTTTCTGGGCAAGAGTAAAATATATTTAAAAAGAAATTTAATATATGACGCGTATAATTAAATTGTTATATCGTTTAGAATTTATTAGTTTTGGAAATATTTTTTCATTTTTAAATTTTTTTTTTGGCATATTATTTATATAATCATTATACCCGCATGGCATATATTTACATCTACTTTTTCTTTTGTCTATTACAATAATTACAGATATCACTTTTTTATGATCTACTAACAGATTGTGATAGAGACAAAATAGAGTAATTTTTATTAGTTATATTTAATTTCGCTTTGACACGAGTTGTTATTCAACTAGAATAAATTAGTTATATTTAACATTTAGTAATAAAATACATACTACTGAAAAACTTAATTAATAGAACGACTAAATATTTATTTGTTTTTTATTTAGTTACGTATTTCCTTAATGTTATTAAAGGTAAGTATTTGTATATGTACATATATGCATATTAATGCAAATATGGTATTAACTAACATATATATATAAGTCTGGCTGCGTTCTTTTCTGACTAATTTTCTCTGATTATGTTTTTTTTGAGAGAAAAGAGTAAAATTTCACGTTTTTTTCATTTTATGGTCATTTGTAAGGAAAAGTACGCAGACAGAAAACTGACTAAAAATGTTATAGTTGACACTTCCCACTTGCAATTGACATGTAATATTTAGTTGAAATTACAATTTACAATAATAAGGTACAAGTGTTTTTATCAGATTTTTTTTTAAATTCAATTGTGTTAAATAAATTATTTATTATTAAAAATGGAAAAAAAATTAATTTTAATGGATATGCTTGATAGTTATTCAGAAAAGGAAGAGTCAGAAAGTAGTAGTAGCGAGACCGAAATAAGTTAAAAATTAAACATCTAAAGTTTCGTTCCTTACTCGTTTCAAAATGGCTGAAATAGAGTTTCACTTCGAGAACAAAGCTAACTTATATATTACAAAATTATAAAGGTGAAACTGTCAAAGTCTTATGGAAGTGTTATTATTATATCATTATTTTAAATTGTTATATTATAAATTTACATATTGAAATAATTATAAACGAAATCGTTCAAATTGAACTATACTTCTTAAAATTAAAAATGTTTTTTAAGACTCTATTATTTGTTTGTAATAAATAAATGTTATAAACGAAAACGCATAAATTTTACTCAGCGTAAGAATGAAACTCACTCTGTTAAAATTTTTTGACATTTAAAAACTTTATAAATTTATAAGGTTTTTGCCCGATAAAATTTTCCTGGCTAAAACTTTATAGGGGAAGTGTGTCACGTGATCAAAAATTTAGTCAGAGAAATAGTCACTCTCAGTACGCAGACAGTTTTCGGGCTAAAAATTTATAAAGTTTTACATTTTTTGTAAAGTTTTTGAGTACACAGACAGACCTTATATTTATTATTAATTATGGACTATGATTAAAGTTACCAGATTTTTTTAGTACAAAATCAGTACATTTCTTGATAGGTGTTATTATCAAATTAAAATACTAAATTGAATTATATATTCTACATATAACATATATGATACATATATTATATCAATTAAAGGAACTAATAACAAACTAAATAATGTATACATTTTGAGTTCAAATTTTTGAGTTAGAAGTGTGTATATATGTTATCGGCTAATTCCAGTGAATGGTTGTATAGCTAAGAAGGTATAAATAAAATGCGATTAACAGTTGCAGGGTAAAGATAATTCGATTTACTAATTAAAAAAAAAAAAATAATAATTATTATGTTTATTGGAAGATAATAATTACCTATAGTTTTTTATATTGATTCCTTATTTTAATTTTCTTTAACAAAGTAATAAGAAAAGTTAATATGTCTTTCAAAGTTTTTTTAGTTATCCAAATATTCATTGTAGAAAAACTCTTTCTTCAAACACACCTAAGTAGTTAGTAATTAATAAAAATTTCTTCAAATTATCATAAACTACTCCCGCACTTCGAATTTAAATTTATTTAAAAATACTTTTTAACACGTTTTCAAAATTTGAGACAATATTTTTGATTTAAGAAGATCTCATTTATTTTTCAAATAACATAACAGATCCTTTAAATAAAAAAAATTATAACAGTAAAAATTTGGAAATTTTCAGAATTGAATGCTAGATATAGTACATATTGTTATTATGCTCATATGTATTTAGAATTAATTTTAAAACCAGTACAATTATTCAGTACAAATTTAAAATCAGTACAAAACCATCAAAATTAGTATTGTATCTACTGAATAAATTAGTACGTATAGTCATTTTAACTATGGATACATAAGAAATTTCTTTTAATACAAATAATTTATTCTTACACTGTACAAAAAAAAAAAATTGTAATAATAAAAAATAGTTACATACCATAGGTACATAGGTACGTACATGTGGTTATTTTATAAAAATAAATTAATATAAGATTCTAATTATATTAATTTATTTTTATAAAATAACAACATATCCGTAATCCGATTGACGAAATTTGGGAAATTTTTACTTTTACGTCAATTTAAATGACATTTACGTGTTACAATATTATGGAAATATGGTGCTCTCACTTTTTGACACTTTTTTTTTTTTTTTTATAATGTTTATAGGAGACTGCTGAAAGTGGCTAAAAGTATAAACTTAACATGATAATTTTATAAAAAAAAAAAAAAAATTAACAAATATTATTATTGAAATTTTTTCTTTATTAATTTTCATTTTATTTTCTTAAATACCTACTATATGAAATATAAAAAAAATATGAAGAAAAAAAAGAGCACAATTTCTACTTAATTTTTTCTCTATTCGAATCTTTACATATATATTTATTTTTTTGTTTCATTCTGTATTTTTATTACCATTGAAATTTATTTTTAAACTTGAAACTCTTGGCGAGAAATTGAGGATTTGTCGTATAATATTTGTTAATTTGGCCCTGGTTAAAGTAGGTAGCATCGAATATTTTTCTTCTTTTTTTTTTCTTTTGTATTTAAAATGAAGAAAAATATGTAAAAATTATTTATTTCCTATATACAACACAAAAAAAAAACCAAAAAATAAATAAATAAATAAAAATTATATTACTTATAAAATAAAAATATAATATTAATTATAAAAATCGTGTTTTAATTTCATATAAATGAGTGCATAATAAGACCTCGTCTAAACTTTTTAATTAAAATTTAAAAACAAATAAAAAAAAAAAAAAAAATAATGCATATATATACAATTTATTCAAATATATTTTAAGAAAAAATGTGATTAATCTTTTTCACAAAAATTTTCAAATTTAAATTTTGTTCCAGTTATTATAATTTTTTTTTTTTCCATTTTATTTTTACAAAGAAAATTATTAAAAATATTATGAAAATTTCAAAAAATATTTAATTGTGTCAACTTGAATTCATATATGTACTATATAAATATTTTTTTTTTTTAAATGGTGTTATTAAAAACAAATTTAAAATACAAAAATATATACATATACGTATAATTAAAGTTTAGCATGTGTCAAAATTAAAATAAAAAAAATAATTAATATTATTTAAAGTGTGAATTAATAATTTTAAGTTTTAAATTTTGTTTTTGAAAATTAAATTTGATTACAACAAAATAATAACTATAGAAGAAAATTTATTTTTCAAAATTTTTAAAATTAAATATAAAATTTCACATTATTATTTTATTTAATAAAAATTGTTCTAAATTAAGTATTTAATTAAGAAAAAAAAAAAAAAAGAAAAAGAAAAAAAATAACCTAGATTCTATTTATATTTGTACGTGAACATGTTTACAAAATATACAAAAGTCAATTTAAAAGTATACATATACAAATATATTAAAATATAGATATAATATAATAGTATATGGATGTATTTAAAATTTGTTCAAATTTTGTTTGACTTTTTATTTTAATTAAACAGAGATTTTTAAACAGTTGAATCATCATATGTTGCTACAAATGTGTAAGTAAATTAATTTGTGAGGTTATGTTGACATCTAATTTTGATATTTTTGATTTTTGTTTTGTTTTTTTTTTCTTCATCTTTAATTTAAAAATTTTTTTTTTTTTTAAATTATTATTACCTATTACTTATTTTATTATTGACTCGAAGATTTTAAAATTTTTCATTTTTTTAGAATATTAAATTGAAAAATTTGATACCTAACTGGTTTTTTTGTTTTTTTTAGTGATTGTGTTGTGTCGATCTATTATTCGTAAGAGTCCAGATTCGTGCACCTTTAAAGGTTTTTTTTTTTTTTTTTTTTTGACCCAATTCAGATACATTTTTTTATTCATTTTGCCACTGAATATTCAACAATAAATTAATAATCTTTAATTTTTCAATAATGGGAAAATATAATTCTTGGTAGGTACCTATAATAAGTGCAAACAAAAATTTTAATTTTATAGACACTTTGAAATACATACTAATAATAATATTATAGAATTAAATTATTATATGTATGTATTTGTACGGTTTTGTTGTAATAAGTATAGTAATTTCATTTCAAAGTCTTAATGCTATAGATAGATAAAACGCCAACATACTCTCGAACATACATAAGTAAGTACATAGTATATATTATTATATCCCAATATTTCCAGTATAACTTGGTGGAATTTGAAATACCTATGATGAAGAAGACAGGTTTATCAGTTTAACCATTGCTTAAAGAAATTGAAATGTTTATTTTTAATTTTATTGTTTAATAAAATTTTATAGCGGCGTTTTTGTTTGCAAAATCAAAATCTAAATTAAACGAATTTGTAATGATCTCACAGTAAAGAAGTATTAAAAATAAAATAAATTATTTGAATTAATGTGTAATTAATTATACACAAATGAATTTCATGAATTTCAATAAAAAAATTTGAAAAAGTTTAAAATCACATTAATTGCATTATAATCACTTCTTGTTAAAAAGATTTCAATAAAAAAGTAAAGTGTATGAATAAATAATTTATTGGTGTATTGGTGAATATACAGTGCCTATTTTATTATAAATATTTCTTTTTTTAAAGTTTGAATGAAATTTTATAAAAATACATAATAGTAAAATGTAACTAACTATCTAATTACATTTATAGAAAATATAATTTTTATTTTATGGAACATACCCATACCTAATAATATATGTTGTTTCTTAACTTAATTATTTACGTATAAATTTCGGAGTTGTATCACATGGAGTAGCTCTATCGCCAAACAAAAATCAAATTTTATAGAAGTTATTGCCATGAACAAAATTAATACATAACATAAATCAAAATGTTTAACTTTTTTATGTATACTACGATATATCTACTTAAGCATATTATAAATTTTGCAATTTGTTAGACTAATCAAATTTTCTAGAAGTCGTTAGCTTAATTAAGCATTGAATTACGCTCATATAAAAAAAAAGAAGTTTTGCTTGCAGCTTCTCGAAACCATTAGTAGAACGACATTTACTTAAAAATTAAACCGTAAAAATTTCAGAATCCTTAGCTTCATTATTTTATCAGTTAGTTATCGTTTGGGCGAATTAACGGTTATGTCAAAACAAAATTCAGAATTATTGAAACTAACAAATATTATTTATTTATAATAATTAAATTAGTTTTATGTATTTCATAGAACATAATATCCTTCTAAATTATTAATTGATATCAATATGTATATTTTACAAAATTATTATTATTAGCTTTTATTTACCGTTAAAAATAATTAAATAACAAAACATAACGCCCCTCAGTTATTGTTCAAATATAAAATTCTATGAAACAATTTTATTTCACCTACTACATCTTAAAATCTATAAATCTACAAATTATAAATAAAAAAAAAATTAAAATAATTAAAAAAAATATATATAAAAAGAAAAACTATAAAAATTACATTCAAAAATCCTTCACTGCCTTCATATTTATAAAAAAAAAAAAATTTGCATTGAATTTTGCATGTTTTGCAATGAATAAAAGCTCAAAAACAAAATTTTTACCTTTTATATATTCTGTAAATATTTTTTTTTTTTTTTTGTAAATAACATACATATCTGACAGTAAAAGGGGCCTGTCATGTCAATAACCCTGCAAACATAATATTATAATAACACACGCATACAAATAAACACATAAAAATAAAAATATTTAGTTAATGCTTGAACAGTTTTTACTTTTTCTTATTATTAAATGACACAGGTAAATAAAAAAAAAATAACTCTTATTCACAAAATACATTTATAAAAAATATCTGTATGTACGTATGTATGTATGTATGTATATAATATGTAAGTATAATTTTTATTAACACCTATCAATCATTAATTTGTTTTTTTTATCTATATTTATTTTATATTAGGTATAATTTGTAATTACATATGTATGTAAGTATGTATGTAGATATTTACGTTTTGTGGTTATCATTACTTAATTCAAATTCAACCTACCTTCGAGCATTAAAACACCTTCAGTAATGTTTTATGTTTGAATATAAAAATTAGTTCCCAATCAAAATAATATAAAAAAAAATTAAATAAAATAAAAATCAACTTTTTAAAAATCAAAATATCTACCTAGTTTTCCTCTTTACAACCCTGCGGCTTTCAAGGTCCCATCATTTTTTAATGTATGTATGCATGTATTTCTTTTTTTTTTGTATACAGTACTTTGTATGTATATACTATTTTTATAATTTTTATTTATAACTGGTTTTACATTATTTTTCATGCCTTTATTATAATTATAACTGTCAATATCTTATTTTTTATTATTTTAAATTTCTTGTTTTTGTGGGTTCATATTATGTTTATTAAATAATTTTTAGATTAAGAAGAGAAAAGTATTTTGTATTATAAAAATTTAAGCTCTCATCTATAAACTTATTGTGATTACTGATTACTTTTGATCAATTGAATATTTCACAATAAGTGAAAAGAAAATAAAATGTATATAATAAAAGGAATGCATAATGAATGGGTATATTGCGGTTTAATATTTAAGTAGACTGTTATTCAAATTTTAATTTATAAGATACTTTTAAAAAGAAATATGTACCTATCTATGTAATTAAAAACGTAAGTAAGTACAAAACGAAAAATGGAAGAAAGAAAATGAAAAGTGTGAAAATGGAGTCTATAGAATTAATTATGTGTGTATACCTACTAAAATTCAAACAAAGAAATATCTTGTGAAAATGTCGTATAGAATGTGCCGCTGTAAGTTAAAAATATCATTCTTAGACTTTTTAATGCTCATTTTATTAATCTATCATATTATGAATTGTATAAATTGTAGTTACTAGAAATAACTCATATTTTTCATAAAATATATACACACATAAAACAATATTGTTTATGCCTAAATAACACTCCAATAAAAAAAAAAAAAACGAACTAGCCCCAATTAATTTTTTTTCTTAACTTTTAAAGATTTATAACTTCGTATCTATAGTTTTAGTTATTACTTGTAAAGTATTGCGCATAAGAGCTCTATCCGTTCTGGAACATGTAGGAGGAGATGAAAACTATTAAAAAATTGTATTGTAAAAAGGGTGGGATCTATTTTGCACTATTTTCAAGATATGGGGTTTTTAAAGATTTTTGATGATTTTTCATAAAAATATCTATGACTCTGGTATGGCTTGCTTTAGAAAGATGCAACAAAATTTATTTTAATGAGTAAATTTCAAACTTTAATAAAAAACGTTCTTTTCAAATTTGCTATAAAGAAATACCCTATAACCACGTCTTTCAAAAGAAAATTGAGTTTGAAAAAATTGTTTTTCAAAAATTCACTTCAAAGCTTATTATAACTTTGTAATGGCATTACAAAAATTAAAGCTCGTATTTTACGCCATAAAATTATTTTTGTTACATTTACATAGGTACCTACATATTTAGCTTTATGATTAATTTTTTTACGGGATATAATCAATTAGAAACGCTATTTTATTTATGGAGATGTTTGAATAATGATTAGGTAGGTACTATTTCAAATATATTTTGCTAAGCTTTAAAAAATTTCGTTTCATCATTTTATTTTAAAATTTTAAAATCGTTTTTAAATAATTAAATAAAATACCTAATTTCATTGTGTCAATTTCAATTTTTTTTTTTAATATGCATACATAATATTGACATTATTCATGACGAAATTTTCTTAATGTATTTCCAAAAAAAAAAAAAAAAAATTGCACGAATTTCATCATGCGTTAAAAAAACGAATCATTTTGAAGTAAAACCTGTTTTTTTTTTCTTTATCTTGTATTTTTAGATATTGATAAATATTCTGTTTGTATCTATCTATACGTACATAGGTATGTATGTATATACATTTTTATATCCATGTATAGGTATATAAGTAAATGGGAAAAAAAAGTCAAAATGATTTACAAATGACCTTGATAATGTGCTTTTCCCATTAAGGAAGTAAGAATGGAATTTCTATAAAGTTTGTAGCCAGGTATAACGTTTTATGTATACATACTATATATAAAAAAGTTATAAAAAAAAAAACAAAATAAAGTTATCATATTTGACTTTGATAAATTTACAATTTTATGTTTATTTAATTTAAAATGTAAAATAATTTAAACACATTTAACATTTTAATTTTGCAAAAATAAATTTAGTTTATTTTAAAGCTTTTAAAGAATAGTTCACGTGTCTAGTGAATAATTTTAGAAATAATTTTAAATAACACAAATTCTTAATAACGTGTTGAAATATCGAATTGAAAAAAAATTACATATGTATATAAGTTTTAATTTATTTAACTTTATCTATAATTATGTATTTAATATAAATATATACATATGTAAGTATATGTAAAATCGAACTGAAAGCTTATTTTTTAAAATTAATTTTCTTTAACCAAGTATTCATTCATTTAAACATACATACACACATTCCTATAGGTAGATATTTTAATAAAAAAAAAAAAAACACCGGCATAGATACAACAGTAAATTGAATGCAAAATTGATAGAGAATTTATTAATAAATTATTAATAATTGTAATAATTTATTAATTAATACAATATAAACGGCATTTTAAGCTACATACATATGTATTTGTATATTTATTTTATAAGATATGTACCTACGTAGGTATATCAGTATATGAATCATTGTTTAAACATTCAAGTAGGTAGGTATGTTTAAAAATTCAAATTTAAAATACATATTGTTATATACAGTTATACAGAGTGTCTCGTAATTAACTACACTGTTAAGTACCGCTATATATATGTAGGCCGTTATGAAAAGATAATTTTTTTTTTTGGTATGGGGGCTAAGTTGAAGATCTTACTTTTTCTAAAATATGAGGACTTAAATGAAATTTTTATATTTTTTTTTAGTTTTAATAAATTGGTATCTAACTCCATTTCTAGACCTCGTGTGAGAAATCTTCTTTTAATTTTGTATATAACGTTTGCTAGTACATTCGCTCAAATCTTTCCGTATTTTCGAAAATTGTTTCATGTTACGTCATCACGTAAATCTATATCTCGTAAACGATATTAGCTAATGTGATAAAAAGTATTGCAAATTAAAGCTGAAGATTCAAATATTAAAAATATTGTAAAATTTTGTAACTTTATTTATGTTACGTCATCACAAAATGTGCTTTTTTTCCAAAAAAAAAAATTTAAATTATTTGCATTTTATAACTTTAGAAGTCCGCAGTTTTGAAACGGAGAAAGGTAGAATAAAAAATAGATACTTTTAATTAGAAGTTTAAAAATTTAATAGCCTTTAAAAAAAAATTCTCGAACGAGGTCTAGAAATGGAGTTAGATACAAATTGATTAAAACTAAAAATAAATATGAAAATTTCATTTAAGTACTTTGGAAACAAGAAGATCTTCAGCTTAGCCCCCATAACAAAAAATTTACCTTCTCATAACGATACAGTGGTGCATAGTATTATAGTCTAGTTAATTACAGGACACTCTGTATATATCTTAAACTTTTATGAGAATTATAATAAATATAAAGCAAAATTTTTAATTTGTTAGTGTTATTTTTTAAATTTACAGGTTTTGTTGATTTAAAGTCCAAATTTATACCGTAGATACGTGATATTAAAAATACATAATAGTGTATCGTATAAAATAACACGAAATATATTGTACAGATATAAAAAAAAAAAGGACTAAAACATTAAAATTAAAATATTTATAGAAACCCATGTAAAAAATGAGGGATGAGCGTAGTATAAATAAATTAGTATAAGGTAGATATTTTTATACATTTCAAAAACTGGAATTTATTGTTTATATTTTTCTTCAAAAGAATTTTAATAAATATTAAAAAAGAATTTACAAAATCTGATGTTATTAATGACAAAACAAAGAAAATATCAGGAAATACTATTTAATGCATACATACATACATACGATTAGCTAAAAAATCCATTCACAAAAATAGTAATCTTGTTTTCTTTGATTTTGTTGTTTAAGTTTTTAATTGAAATGAAAATATGTATGTAATATGTATGTATGTACATACTACATATGCATACATATAAAAAAAACTCAATCAATTTTCAATTAATCTATAACTTATTTAGTTTTGGAAAACGTTTTACTAAATAATAAATGCGAGGGGTTTCGGTTTACATCTGGGGTTTGGCAATCGTTGGTGGTTATAAAATTCAATATACATATATACATAAATTAAACTTATCTAGGATACTTGTGGCAGATGAACTTGTTTTGTAAATTATGAATTTTGTTTAATTGATTAACTGGAACTGGAACTCAATTTTAAAACTTAAATAAATCAAAATGAATCAAAACTTTTTTAAAACTAGCAAAATACATATACATACATATGTATGTAAATTGAGTACAGCGGGTGGATGTTTTCATAAATTAACTTGGATCATACACTTGTGACTTGACACTTCCAACACTGTCACATACTTACATCACATCATATACAGATTACAGACACAATCTGTTCAGATAGAGTATATTCACAGCACTCTGATTAAATGAAAAACACTGAAGTCAAAAGTACTCAGAACTGTCATTTGTCATAAAAGCTAAGAATATCTCATTTAAATGCTTATAAGATAATTATTTAAATTATCATCTGTTTATTGAGCCCTCATAATTTAAATAAATTTTAAAATATTTTTTTCAATTTTAAAAAACCGACTTTTATTCTTTTTAAATTTTGACCCTGAGCGTAATAAAAGAGTTTTACTTTGAAGACTTTGACAGTTTTACATTTGAATATTTTTACAATTTAACGTAAAAAGTTTAGGTATTATTTTGAAATTTTAAAAATGTTTGAAAAAAAATTAATTAGTGAAAATAACTAATTTTTGTTTATTTTTCGAAACCCAATAAAAAATATTTGTTTACTTTTCAAAAAAAAAATACATGAGAAATTTCAAAGTGACCCTTCAAAGTAGGCATTAGGCCAGTACATACATATATACTTTGATTACTTTGATTTTCTTGAATACTTTGTTAAAGCAAACTAGGTAAAGGAAGAAAAGTAAGCATCACTCTAAATCTTGTTTAAACTAAATATGTACATATGTAAAAATGTAAATATATATGTATATGTAAATTGTACCAAAATTGAAATTAAAATATGTATACCTATAATAATATGTAACCTTGAACTTGCCTTTACACATAATGTGTTTAAAATTTAAAAACCAAAAAAATTATAAAGTTTTTAAAAATAAAGAAAAAAAGAACTAAAAAAATTTTGTCGCTAAACAATAAAAATAAAGACCATTTAATTTTTTTTTTTTTTATTGTACCTAGATATTTTTTTTGAATTTGATTTTAAATCAAAATGCATGACTTGAAAGTTGAATTTAAATTTTAACTGGTTTTTTTTTTTTTTTTTTTGTCCTTTCTCAGAAATCGGTTTCATTTGTAGTAGGTATATGTATATAAAAATTTCTTGTTGGTATGATGAAATTATTAAGAAAATATGTGCCTTTTATTTATTGTTTTTAATTTTCTTTTTCATTTTATATTATTTAAAAACTCAGTTCTGTATTTATTTTTATAGTTCATTTCACAATTTTTTTTCTTGCTAAAAAAGCTCCATTTAATTAGCATTTTTTTTATTTTTAAGTTGAAATTTCGAAGAAAATATACATAGTACATACCTATACATTGGTTTTATGACACCTGCCAAATCTCAATCCTCACATTTTTATCAATAACAAGTTTTTTTTTTTGAATAATTAGATAATATAAATGTATCTATACGTACATACATATATATATGTATATGTCTGTATTTATATAAAAATAGTGAATAGTAGAGTGCAAAAGCTTATATTTCATATAGTACGTTCTACGTTATTAGATATGCACCTATATGGAATTAAAATGAAAGAAAAAGAAAACAAACGAAGAAACTTTACTTTCAATAATTATGATTTTTGCTTTTTACGATATACGATATTTAATATTTTAATATTATGGGTATAGGTATTTTTGTTTTCGCCGGGCAAATATTTTTATTAAATTTATGCAATATTAAATTTAATTATAATTTATAATACCTATACCTAATATAAAAATTTCAATATCATATTTAAACATCTAGTTAATCTCTGAATACATGTAGGTGCTAGGTAGGTACCTAGGTATGAAAATATTTTTAAAATAGAAATTCTCAAATTAATACAACATCAAAATTAAAAAAATTAAAATAATCAGAATATAAAATTTCTTGTTTTAGAAATTTTAAATTATTCTTACACATTTTAAAGCTTTGGAATTTCAAAATCTTTGGGTTTTTTTTTTTTTTTTATAGTTATTTAAGTGGAATTTTGCAAAAATAAATATAAATTCGCTAGTTGTCATCAACGTTAAAAATAAAACAACAAAAAATAAAGAATCAATAAAATATGAAATTTTATGCATTAATTTCGCGATTGAAATTTGCACAATCTTTAGTATTTTGCTGTTGTTTTACTTATAAAAAAAAATTTAAAATATTTCAATCAAAAAAATTAAGTAAAATGGCTAAATGACTATTTATAATAATTTGTACTAACAGTTATTTTTAAATTTTTTACTTATTTTATCCAATTCTTTATTATATTTGTATTTTTTATAAAAATTACATTCAATTGCCATAATTAACAATTTAATTAGTGAATAAGAATAAAAATATTAGATATGAAATTATTATTTATGCTGCCAACCATTGGAGCATATTGTCGCTATGTTTTGAACTCATAAGTTAATCCACATATAAATACATATGGTTGTATAGCTCAGTTGATAGGTAGTATTATCCCAGATTGTTATTCCGAATACAACTTCAATTAGGAATTCTTTATTAGAAATTTTAATATGTAACTTATAATGTATGTTACATATGTATCTTACGAATGGCGTATTAGTTAAATTGTCAGCCAATCGAAAATTATTAGATTTAAATTCTATTCAAGTCAATCAATTTATTATAGAATATATCGTAATAGTGTACATCTTACATCGCATTAGATAACAGATCGCAAGTGTTTGTGTTTAGAATATAGCACAAATAATGATAGTTAATCGGTTGAAAAAAGCTTAGTCTAATTTTTGTGACTTTGTTAATGCCCTAGCACTAAATTACCAGTTAAATAAATAATGTGAAATTTGCTTAGAAATTCTTAGATAGATTCTTATTTATAGGAAAGAGGGTATGAAACGAAGAGTATAACGTTTCTCATAAATACTCGTTTGGTTTGGGGTTTGGGCTGAATGTCAAAAAAAAAATTTTTCTATGCATTTTAAATTCAACAAATGATTACATATGAAGTGTTCTCAAATGATTACATATATATACATTATAATCACTTTAATAATTACTTACATACATAATACATAATGTAGGTACATATTTACAATATAAATGATAAAACGGATAAAACTTTAATGAATCAATTTAGTTTTTTGTTATTTGCATTTATAAATATGATCCCCAGTTACAAGTGTACAGCAATTCTTAACTGGTTGTTTAGTGTCGTATTCTGATTTTTGAAGATGTATATATATATATATACATACATATATACCTTTTTTACTTTAACTGAAGACTTTTTTACTTTAATTGAAGACTTTTTTATTTCAAATGAAGACTTTTTTTTGTTTAATTAAGATATTTTCAATGAAGACTTTTTTCTTCAATTAAGACATTTGTTTTTTTTCAATGAAAAAATTCTTTACTTTAAGTGAAGACATTTTTTTTTAATGAAGTTTCTTTATTTCAGTAATTTAATTAATATATACATACATATATGTGTAATATATATGTGTTTACATATAAATGAATAAATAATTATCTTATATGTTAATGATATACCTATTACATATATTAATATATAATATTACATGTATTTATACGTATGCACGCATATTATATAAATGTATTAACTAAATTACTGAAATAAGAATCTGCATTGGAAAAAAATGTCTTCACTTAAAGTAAAAAGTCTTCATTGAAAAAAAATGTCATCTGTTAATGTAAAAAGTCTTCATTTGAAATAAAAATGTGTTCACTTAAAAAAAAATGTCTTCAGTTAAAGTAATAATGGTATATGAATGTATGTATACATTACACTTTGTTTTAATTTGTGAAATTTAATTTAGCGATTTTTGAGTACAGATTTTTAAATTAGTTATCTAAGTACCTATAGGAAAAAGTTTGAAAAGAAAAACTCGCTGTAATTAGGTATAACAAAAATTAATATTATTTAAAAATATTTTTATAAATTTTGTTTTTAAAAATTTCTTCAAAATGTTATACATGACGCTTCAGTATGTTATCCATTAGAAAATAATTAATTAATTTTGAAATGTCATAAGACTTTTTTGTTTTGATAAAAATGAAAAAGAAAAAAATTCTACATTAATATGTACTTATTTCGAAAATAATTGATAAATATATTATGTACATTTTATGTACATGATTGTATACCTAAATACATATAAAATTATGTACATTTTGTACTTAATGAAATAATGAATGTATCTAAATATGAATGTGAGTCAATTTTGATTTTATTGTTCATTGTTGATGATGTCAGTAACATAGACATTGAAAAATTTTCGTTGAAAATTTTCGAAAATAGTATTTCCAGAAACAAATTTTTTCGTAATAAGAATTTGCCAATTTTTTTTTTTTTGTTTTTGCCATAAATATGAAATCTAGCGAATAATTTTATCACCCATTATTCTTTGGATAAATGAAAATAAAAATAAAATAAAAAATAAAGTATAATTAAAAAAAAAAAGCATTTTCGAAAGTTATCCAACTTTAAAGGAAAAATTCTTTATTTAACCTATATAATACAATATAAAAATAAATGTGAATAAAATCTGTATAAAATATGTACATACATATGATGTGATCGTATGTTTCTATAAACATTTGTATCTTATGAAATAAAAATAATAATCAATTTTGTTTTTGCAATTTTGTTTGTGTTTAAAAATGTTTGTTTGTTTTTTTTTTTACAATATGGAATAAACCAAAAAAAGAATTATGATTTTTAAGTATTAGCACACAATTAAAATATATTACCAATTAAATTTAAACGTTTGTTTAAAGTTTTAAGTTAAGGAGCAAAATAGTTGCTTCAAAACTTAACATTAAAATAGAATCTACGTGTATTTGTATATTTATTAAGAATTATGTAATTTTTGCATTTGTGTACTATATATTTTTTAATTTTTTGTTTTTGAAAAATTTGCCTACTAGTTTCACTTTATCTGTCCGTGCGTCTGTGTACAAAACTTCTACACCGCTAAAAATAGAGCAATAAAATTTTAACCATGTGTAGGTCTTATAAAAAAATTAATGTTCTAAAATAATTTTTTAAGGAACCCTAACCATTACGGAGCTACAGTCTCTTCAACTTTGAAAAAATCTGACATAGAAAAGACATACGACATGACTTTTTTTTTACCTTTTTAAATTAAATTCTGCAAGATTTTACTTTCTTCATAACTCCCGCACACTTTTAAACAGACACTTGAAATTTTGTGAGAAGAAAAAACTTTAGAATTAATTAGTTTCCTCAGATTTTTTTTTTTGTACCACCCCCTTTTTAAAAGTTATTAGGACTCAACAATTGAAAATTTGCAATTTTTAGACAGTTATACAAACCTTTCGTTGGTAAGACATAAAAATTAAAGCTCCAGTAATATGGTTTTGCGTACGTTAACGGCTAAACGTTTTCATAGTTATATAGGGTTACGGAGTACGGACAGACCCTCAAAATTGCAAAACAAACCTATTTTCATATGCATATATGTATATTTCAGATTCTACGTAGTAACTTTTTAATCTAAAAACACTAGAAGACGGGAACTTCTCTTATCTTTATAAAACAATATCAAAATTATGCAATGTTTTGCAATTTACTATTTAAATTTACCGTTATGTGAATACAAAATTTTGCAGGATTCATATCTCACGCTCTTAGTTAGAACCTTAAAATTTTAATTAAAGAAAAAAAAAATCTTTTAGATTTAGTGTATAAGTTGCCTCAGAAATATTTTTTGTATTATCACCTGTTGAAGGGTTATTTGGATATAAAAATTGAAATTTTACTATTTTTAAACACCTTTAACTTAGGCACCTTTAATGGCGTTTCTTAATTATGTAGAGTTTCCTTAAAATTGAAGGAAGTGTTTCTTTATTTCTCATTTTTTTTCTTATATGTATAAAATATGAAATTCTAAGAAAAAAAACTACAAATTTTGCTGCAAGTCACAATTCTAAACAGTTTGTATTGTATTTTGAAAAATGTGCTCCTTTAAAACCCGTTGGTTTACATTCTACCTTGTTTTTTTTTTTGTTTTTTGCATTTAAATATTTATGTTATAAAAATTTTATTAGGAATTTAAATATTTTGCGATTTTGCGGAATATATATTACATATATATATTATCATATATTATATATTTTTAATTATAGTGTTACATAATAAGGAAATGTTTATAATGAAAGTATTTTATGACAGATAGAAAAGAAAATTTGTAGGATATCAAAATAATTCTAAGAATAGATGATCGTAAACAAATATGTAATAGGTATAAATATGGACTTTAAAAAATCTTTTGATACGACTATTAAAATTATATAATATAATAGAATACTTTAAGTCATATAACGAATTAACCACCGGCTTCTTTAACTGTAAAAAAACATATTATTATAAAATAAACATGCACACTTATTATTATACATATAAAAGCCGGATTTGCACAAAAATTTAACAGTTTCACAAAAGCTATTAAATAACATTTCGAAATTCTAAAAGTTATTAAATTTGTTGAATGGAAAGAACGTGTTAAATAGTGTTGATTTCTAAAATTGTAGCCTACAGCTTAAAAATAAATTGGTTCTTATTTTAACTGGCAATATAAGATGGCAATTTTTTTGATGGCATGTTTGGTTTTGATTTTGCAAAATTTTTGACAACATTTTTGATTCAGTTCAGATGTTATATTTAAAAAAAGTTTTTTTTTTTTATGCAACTAGTTATATAAATCAATATTTGTATTAAAAAAATGTTATAAATAGGGTTATTTTATTTGATATGAGAATTTCCTGCTAGAAAAAAAAAATTTAAACGAAGATATATTTTACCCCAGTAAAAATTTGACAGTTTCAAGAAAAATATTTGACATTTATGTAACATCATAAAATATGAAAAGTGTGTTTATTTTATTTACTACAAAATCAAGGAGTAGGTATAAATTTAAATTATGGCTCAACTTTTTAAAGATAAATATTTTTCTTTTAGTTCTGAAGAAGAAAAATTAGAAATTTTCCTGGTTCTCGCTGGATATTATTAAGCTTTACTGAATAATTAGTTAGAAAAAATAATAAAGTAAAGTAATAAAGTACTTTATATTATTAACATTAACTATACTTAATATAAATTTTATTTGAATATCAAAATTTTCAAAATTTTAATTGTCCTTCTATTAAAAATTTATTTTGATCTTTAAAAACGGAAAAGATTAAAAATTATTTTTGTTTTTTTCTTTCAAGAGGAAATGTTCAAAAAAAAATAAAAATTAGAAATAAAAATTTGTTTTTAGAAAAAATCTGTTTTACATTCTGAATAGCATGAAATATTTCTTCCATTACAGTCAAATTTGTAATGAACAGTCAAACTTGTACAGTCAATGTAAAACAATAATTTTGATTTCATAATTTTATTTTCTTTTTAAAAGTTATTCAATTATTTTGTTTTATTTTTATTTATGTATTTAGTAAAATAAAAATAGAAAAATAGAGTAAAAAAAAAATTAGAAAACAACTGACAAGTAATTAGAAAGAAAATGAAAATAATTTAGTTTGTCAATATTATTTAGGCATAGTTTTGATTTTTGATGAAGAATTTTAAAAACTAATTTAATTTTAAATTATAATAATATTACAGTCATTATACCTATCTAAATATTTTATTATATATCTTAATAAATATTTGATAAACCGATGTGATTAGAAATTATATATATATACTAAATCACAACCCTAATTATAATAGTCATAACTCAAAAATAACACATATCATTTGAAAAACGTCAAATTGCATATATGTTTTTATATGATGTGTATGCGTCTCTAATTCACTTGATATTTTTTTTTTTGCGAGGATACGTGGGAATCATCAACTGTAGAGTATAGAGGAATAAAACTAGCGCGAGTCCTCTATAAGTGGTTTTGACTTTAACCCACTAAACACCACCTCACTTTTCTGACCAAACAATAGGTTATACCAAAGAACACATGTGTTACGACCTTTAGTAGTCATGTACTGCCTGGTTAAAGGAAGTTGAGTTAAGAAATTAAAATTGATTTCAAATTGGCAGGCATATTGTGAACAAAGTTGCTGAACAATGTTCAACTTGAATCTTGCCACGTTGTATATGTAATCATTGCCAATTTTGAGGATCACTTGAGGTGGGAGATGGTTTGCGATGTTCGTTACGATGTTCGAACGATGTTCGTTCACAAATAAATTACTATAAGTCGAATTATACTATTTGGGAATTTGAACTACATGGTTGAGCAGCAGAAGCTCTCCTTGTTCTTCTTTCAAATGCTTTGAGAAGAGACATCAAACTTTTTTGAAACATCAAATTTCTTTATAACAGAATCCACTCCTAGGAGCTATATATAAAACAGGGTAAGTGTTCCTGTTAGGCGGTGAAGACCATGTGGAGATAGCGTTGAGATGACATAGGAATCGTTTATTAGATGAATTACTTTATTTTGCGCACTTTAGCGAGAAATTCCAATGCTGTTTTGGAGACTCTCGCCTAAATATGTGCTTGTACTCTATCTTTGACCTTATACATATATATTTTATAGATGCTTAGAAGATCAGATCATGAAAAAAGGCTTTACAACGATGCAAGACCCCCAGCTGCATCTTTAGTTACACCAAATATTTTTAAATGGTAACGAATAATTGTTATGTCTATTATAGTTAGCTAAGTATATATGAATCATATGATATCATATTATGATAACTAACCACTCTTAGTGATAATAACTTGTACATACTTTGAATATTCTATTTTCCCGAAATTTCGTTTCTAAAACTTAAATTGTGTTGTTCATTGAAATATATTAATTGAAATTCATTATTATTCATTGAATACAAATACATAATTTCCAAAAATGGTACCTTACAAGAAAATTAAATAATTCCCAACATAAATTAATTGAATAAATTAAAAAAAATATTAATTTAAATATAAATAAAAAAATTTTTTTTTATCTTCAATAACTTTTATGACTAAATTTGATAAAAAAGAAAAAGAAAAATGGTAACACTAATATTGAAAACGATACGTGATTTTCTGAACGATGTCAATTCATACATTTTTTGGTAATAAGTTATTCTTCGTAATGAGTAATAAAATATTTGATTATTTACGATTAATTAAATTTCAATACCTAAAAGGTGTTTTAATTGTAATAAATTATAAGAAATTAAATTATAAGATTAAATTAAAGAAAATAAAAAAATAGGTGTGTGTAATTACAGTTTTAATAAAAATTATGGTATTTTATTTTAATCATAAAAATATAAAATTGTTTAAAAATTGATAATGACATAAAAATGAATTAAATTACAATGTCATATTTAATTTAAATTTTTATTTGATAACTGTTAATAATAGAAAATTTTTATGATTTAAAAGAAAATTTATAAGAATTTGTTTGTTCTTTTTAGTGGTCCCGGTCCCTTGAACAACTATTCTGGATATACTTAATTGCAAGGAACGTTCAAGGGTGGTTTTTTTTTTAAATATATAAACGAGATTGGTTTAGTTTGTGAGGGTAGATGGTAAATTATCAATATAAAAACTTTTGGAAGAGTTGATTTTTCATTTTTTCTTTTTGGTTCCATTTAATACAAATTTAATGATAACTGTTTTGCATTAAAGGAGATTAAAATAATTGTGTTGGGCAGATTTTAAATTACAGAAGTCAGAGGAAGAAGAGGATTTAAAAAGGAATATACAAGAAAATATTTTATTATCATTTTTTTTTGTTCTTTTATTACAATTTATGTTTTATTGTAGAATAAAGAGGTTACGAGTTATTAAGATGACGTCATCACATAACGGTATTTTATATCTCCAAGTTTTCGTATTACTCGAATCCTCTACAAAATTATTTCCCGTATACCGCCGTAAAGGCAAAATATAACGGTTTAAGTAAAATACTACCAAAAAAAAATTTTGTAAGGTATTTTTCGGCCACTAGATGCATATAAATTCGGAAACTTGGAGATACAAAGTACCGTTATTTGATGACGTTATTTTAATAGCTCGTAACACCTTTGCGGCAGTAGTTATGGTCTTATTTTATTTTGCTGTAAATCGTAAAATTTAATATAGTTCTCCTTCTTAATAAGCATTTTTATTGAATTTAAATCACAGTGTGTTTTCAAAAAATCTTGTCACTGCATTTTTTTCGCTGTCGTATGATCAATAATATTAGTGTATACATATATCCATTCTCGCAAATCTAATACCCTTTCATTATAAAACATACATACAAACATTATTTGTGATAAAGCCCACTTTCTTATCTTCTATTTAATTTATGATTGCATTTTATTTGTTTTCTGAACAGGTAACTTTATGAATAAAAAAATATTTATGGATATAATATACTTATCCCTTAGAGATTTAAAAAAAAAAAACCCCGCTTTAATATGCATATTATTTGCATAAAAAATCTGCATAATATATTGCTTTGTTTTTTTTTTTTTTTTGTAAGTTATTATTTAGCAAAAATGTGATAATTTATGATATCCATTTTAATGTTTAACAAATATTATAAAAAGTTTTTGTACAACTTATACAATTACTAAACAGTAAAGTGAAATAAATAAATTATAAATAATATCTAGGTACATATAACATATTAGATATATAATAATACAAGGGTTATTTAAAAAAAAAAAAAAAAATTTAAATTTATCTAAAACTGCAGATTTTCCGCCTTGTTATATATATCTATATATATAGTACATATTATATGCATTATGTAAAATGACTAGATTTATTGCGCTTTTAAAATTATAACAGTGAAATTAAAAGAAAAAAATATAATAATAATTGTAGTAAATTATTTTGATTTTCAGTTTTGTTTATTTTTGGTATGTGTAAATTTTCTGTAATAAATCTTATAAATTCTATTTGAATATTATTATAGATATTATTTCAATTGTTTCGTTATCATTAATTGATTTTTTTACTGTAAAATATTAACAGATATTATACTATTAATTAAAAATTTAAAAGAAATGTAAAAGAAAAATGCATCAAAAGAAAAAAGAATGCATCAAAAATAAAGTCTGAAATATCGAATAGAGATTATAATTATGGCTTTATTATAAGTACATATAATACAATAACACATGTACTTTTATGTATATAAGTTTAAGTACAGTGATGGCTGAATTCAAAATTTTAAAATTAATTTAGTAAAGTTACAATAGAAGTTGATTTAAGTTACATAAGACTTTCATATTTCAACATACATAGCTGTCAAGCTGAATACAATAGTAAATTAACAAATGAACATTTTCAAGACCACCTATATACTGACAGGCCTGTTTATTATGGGATTTTTTTTAAATAGCCGCCAATTCTATTTGCCATAGTAGTTACAAACAAAGAGAATTTTCTTATAAGAAAAGTTTTTTCCGCGCGGATTCTAAAAATAAACTTTTAAAAATATCTAATGCGAATTTAATATATAGAATTTAATATTCGAAATAAATTAAAAATAAGGTAGTATTAAGTTATATTTTAAATAAAAGAAATTTTACCTCCTGATTGAATTGAGTTTTACCTCCTGAAGAATTTTTAATTTCTTAATATTTATACAGTCTTGAGTCTTGAATATATTCAAATTATACAGTATAATTTAAAAAAAATAAAAAAATGTTCAAAAATTTAAATTTAAAACCTAAAACCATTTTGAATGTAATAAGCAGATCTGTCAGTATATAGGTGGTCTTGACATTTTGTACTAGATGTCATTTTATATGAATTGTACTAGATGTCGTTTATATGAATTGAATTATGTGTTATGCCCCATAAAATTTTATAACACATTTAATCACAAAGACCCTCTAGTTAACTACTTATATCTTATTCATAACAATAACTTATTCTGACAATAGAAGTGATTTTTGTCTTTCAGAATGAAAAACTTTCTAAAGTTTAAAACCCAAGAAACTATAATGTATAATAATGTTAAAAATTGGTTAAAAAATTCATTATTCACTGAAGACAAGTTTTTATTGACTTTAAATTTCTATATCTACTAGTAAAAAATAGTATTCTAGTAATATCTTCCTTTTTTCGTTTTTTTTCAATTAAATAAAGACCTTCTAACATTTTATAAATTATTATAAAACACCTAATCACATAATAAAAAACTATTTTCTCCTTAAATCAATTTGAAACGTCAATTAAAATGTTGCTGTCAGTGCCAATATTCAAAACACTTTTGTATACTAAACTTAAGTCTACATAACCACAATACTATAATTATATACAAAGAAAAACAAGTGTAAGTTTTTGATGTTATTACATAAAATGACACCTTTAAAACAGTGTAAGTATATCAAAAATAACATATTATCTATACACTTCAAATAAATAAAAATTTTTGTTGGTAACAATTTTAGCAGGAAATTTAGAAAATATATACCTATGTTACTATAAAAAATGTAATCTAAGGCGAAATATATAAATTGAAAGATAAGATTTTTGTTTGTTCTCTTTCACGTTCGATATTTATATAATATTTTTTAACCCTCTTTTTTAAAGGCATGATAACTTTATTATCTTCTTTCTTGTATTGTTTAATCAAGTAATTGAATAGATTGCAAATTAATTTCAATATCAATGTATTTATGATGTGACGATTCAAATATGTACACTATAAATAAAATTGGGGATGAATGAAAAATAAATTCGATAGGTTCGGGAAGGCTCTAAATACCTTGTACCTGACTATAAATATTGAATTATCCAGAAAAAAAAATAAAAGTAAATAAAAACAAGGTAGGATGTAAACCAACGGTTTTTAAAAGCGCACATTTCCAAAAGACAATACAAACTGTTTAGAATTCTGACTTGCACAAAAATTTGAAAATTTAAGAAATAAAATTTAAGAAATTTTTTGTAATAAGAAAATATATTAAAATAGGACTATTCTAGAATTTTGAGCAGCTGTAAGTCGATAACCCTAAATAACTAAGAAAAACCGTTAACACACATAAAAATATATTACTGGAGCTTTAATTTGTATGTCTTGCCGAAGAAAAATTTGTACAGGTGCTTAATTTACGAGTGCCTAAAAATAGTAAATTTTCAATTTTTTAGCTCTAATAGCTCTCATCCCCTGTGATGCAAAAAAATTTTCTGAGCAAACTTATACTAATTCTAAAAGTTTTTTCTGCTCTCAAAATTTCAAGTCGCTATTTAAAAGCGTTCCGGAGTTATGAAGGTAGAAAAATCATGCAAAATTTGGTTTTCATATAACGGTAAATTTAAATACTACATTTAAAAAAATTGTATAATTTTGATATTAATTTACAAAGTTAATACCTGTCGAATGACGTTTTCAGATTGAAAAAATCGAATCGAATCGAAGTAGAACATAAGATATATGCATTTTAAAATAGGGCTTTTTCAAAGTTTGAGTGGCTGTAGTTCCGTAATGAATAGGGCTACATGAAAAAGTTGTTCCACAAAATTATTTTTTTATGAGACCTACTCATGGTTAAATTTTTTTTTCTCTATCTATAACGGTGTCGAAATTTATAAACAGACGGACGAAAGGACAAAGTGAAATTAATAAGCACATTTTTTCAAATTTTTTTTTGGAAATGTGCTAAAAAAGAACAAGTTGAAACGAAATATGTATGTATTCAACTTTGATTCAAATAATCATAACCATATAATTCAATTAGTTATACAAATGTTTTCCGTTATTCTACATTTATATAATCTTATACTTATATATACATAATTTTCATTTACTATGTGTATAATGTATCCAACCAAAGGTTTAGTCTTTAGTGGTTTAAGACGCCGGTCTTTTATTCGAAAGGTCTGGGATTCAAACCCCGGCTGAGTCATATACTTAGTTAAATTAATAATTAAAAAATAAAAATATACATTTTTCTTATATATGTGGTATAATATAATTAAATAAATATAGATATATATATATATATAAGTGTCATAAAGCTATACATTTGAGTAATCAACAGCTTAGTTAAACTAATGATTTCAAAAACTGAAATTTAGTCAAGATCTAGTGAATGTCCCTAATACTCATTATAGGAGTTGAAGATTGAACAAAAACATAAAATTTGGAAGCGTGTCATATTACTGCATTTCATTTTCCTGCAGTGTCATTTAACAGTATGTTTTCAAAGTTACCTGAATTATCATTTGATTGTTTAACTAGGGTATTTTAGAGTTCGGTATAAAATCTGAGTTTAAATAATTTGTTTAGCAGGGTTTTGAGGCATCCCCCACTTTTTTTTAAATATTTTGAGGTTAAAATATGTATTTTAAACATTTAATTATGGCGGCTTGTAGAGTTGGTTAAAAATAAAAGATGCAATCAAATGAAATACAGACAAATGATAATACTGATAAATGAAAATAGAGGTAAATGACATAGTCTCAAATGAAATACAGTCTTGAAAGTGACATAGACTCAAATGAAATACCCAAAAAATATGCATAATGTAATGTTCAAAAAAAATTATGTCTTTCAACAATAATATTATGTCTTTTTTACATAATATTAATCATCATTTTTTTTTTATAATAAAATTATATTAATGTTGAAGCATTATATTAATTATTTAAATATTTTGTATTATTAGCTATTACCAGTTGATTCAGTAACTTTTATCAAATTAAACAAATAAATCTTATCAAATAGGTATGTAAATTTTTGATATACAAAGTCTAAAAAAAAAAATTCTGACTCAAAAAATGAGTGTTTTTGTCTGGCCGAAAGTGAACAGTAGTGATCTCATATGATAATTAATATTAACGTTAATCTTTTTTTTTTTAATTATTTTGTATATATTTACTTAGTTACTCTTTGTACTTTGATACTTCGACGTCAGCTAAAATACAAAATTTAATTTTGAAAGTTTTATTTATTTTTTACGTAATATAAGTACATATATAGAAGTATTTTAGAATGTAAATTATGATTCATTCATAACGAAAAATTCATAGTATAAATTCAAATTAATAATGAATTTTTTTATATCAGTTTTTTGTTAAACGTCACGTACACTTATATTTTATACAAATAATTACAATTATTTAATTGTTTTGATATTTTATAAAATAATATCTTTTTATTATTCTATTCGAATATTTTATTAAATAATTTTTGGATAATAATTGTTCTTAATATTTGTATTTATAACTATATATACAATGTATGTATGTACATATTATATTTTATATATTTATTAGTCAAAAATCTCTTTAGTTAACATAAACCTTTGTTTAAATTTATGAAGCGCCTTGGTTTTTTCTATAGGTAGCGCGAACCTTGTTTTATTACCTCATTTCAAAATAATATATAGGAGATTTATGCTTGAACTATGTTTATGTCTAAGGCTGTGTTTTTGATTTGCGCTTGTAGCGTGTACAAACTTTTGAACTTTTTTGCGCTTGTAGATTGTAGCTTCTGATGTGTTTTAAGTTCAAGCTTTTTCTTAATTGTATTTTATAGTATTCGCATAATAATTTCAAAATTCATGTGATATTATGGTTTTTAAATATCGTCATAAAAATGGAAAATTTTATAAATTACACCAGCAACTTTTAAATGATGAAGAAAGTTTTTATATAGTAATTATTATAGAATAACTTCTGCTAGATTTAATTATATTTTAAATGGCATAAAAGGAAAGTTAGAGAATATTTATAATAGTCCTGATCAAATAACTGATCATAACAAATTTACACGCGCTTGTAAATCAATTCAATTTGATTCATAAGCTACAATCTCTTACATGTTTGTACAAGCGCGTGTAATACCTTGTTAATTATAAACACAACATAGCAATTGCATATAACTTAATACAAGCTCAAAAAAGGCGCTACAAGGGCATACAAGCGCAAATCAAAAACACAGCCTAAGGCCATAATTATTCTTGATATCGAAAATTATTATTTGATATCGAATTTTCAATACTTTCACTAAATTTTTGAAAGTTAAGAAAACAAGCAAAAAAAAATTAAGAAAAAGAATTGCCAATGCATTATTCATTATTTATAGGTTTTAAAATATGCGGCCGTATTTTTTGACAATTGAAAATTCAAAACTTCCCATAGAAATTTTTCATTAAAAAACTTTCTTAAGGATAAGGATAAGGATTTGAAGGATAAATTTCATATTAAAAATATATATAGTTACGTATTAAAATATTCAAATTTATTTTTATATAGTCAAGAATTAAATTTATTTTGAAAGAATGAATTTTTTTAAAAAAAAAAAGAAAAGAAATTAATTCAAAAATCTAGTTTTTAATTAAAACAGGAATTTCCTTTTTTAAAAGCTTCTTTTATTTTCACAATATATAAAAGTTATAAATAATCGTAATCGCGTGAATCAAGGTGTTAATCAAATTATGGTATAAAACATTTTTAAATTCAAGGTTGTTCATATATTCACTTTATAATAAATAATTAAAAAACGGGGATTTTTGTTTTTTATATAGCTATAAAAATTTTAAATTTAGTATGAAATTTAACGAATAATATAAAATTTAACATTAAAATTACCTGTTCCTATAAGAATTAAAACTTCCTTGTCTAATGGTTTTTCTTTATTCTTAATGAACATTTTTGATTTTCAATCATCGTATAAGCAAAAATTTAAATTATAGGTTTTTTAATTTTAATGCTTCAAAATCTTTTATCTTTTCTATCCTTTTATTTATTTTAAATCCTTTTAAAATTTATCTAATAACCATCTTGTGGTTACCACAGTTCATTCTTACTTTTCAGGTATAGCTACTTTCTTTTTTTTTTTCACCGATTGCATACATGTAATGTATGCCAATCAGGAAGGTATTGTTGTGATGGCATCAAAATTTCGAATTTCAGACTTTTGCATATCATGTAGGTAATTTCTCCGTACGTAAAAATAATTAAAAATTTATTTTAGTTATTAAATGTTTTTTGATTGGTGTCTGGCTGTATGTCTGTTTGTCTGTGGTCACTTGTATAGCCCATATATGTCTGAACGGAATTTGTTAAAATTTCATATTTAAGATTTTGACGTAAATATCTCGAATTAAATAGTTTTTGGTACAAATCCGTCAGCTCCAAGTTCCACTTTACTATAGGGTAATTTTTACATTTTTTTTTACGAATATTTTGAAACAGAGAAAAGTTATCAAGTAAAGAGCAATAATTTTTTCATAGAACATTTTTTATACGATAAAATTTTAGGTTTGTCCACATTTTCACACGATGGAATTCTTTTTATTAATACGAATCTCTTATATAATCTCTCCTATAAAGCTCTTATATAATGCGAATAACCCTATTAAAAAAACACATCAAGTTTCTGAAACAGTATCCTGTTTCTGCGATCGTGGACACCTGTTCCTGTGACGGACACAGCTGTTTTTTTCATTTAGCTTGTCCTTTTATATCCGTTTGAATCTAATAATTGAGAATCAATTTTTTTGAAATTATTTCAAAAAATTCTTCGATTGCATATGAATCACAACAAAACATTTGAAAATTGTGATTTCTTTGTAAATAGTTCAATTTTTGTATAAAATAAACCCAAACATAAAATTTAATATTTTTTATTGTGCTTACTTCCAAACCATTGCATTCTTAAATTTCGGTTCAATTTTTCCAAGTCATATCAAGAAACACTGTACATGGCATTCAGAAGGATGGCATTCAGCAGAAGGATCAAAAAAAAAAATAATTTAATTTAATTGAGTTTTTTTAAAAAAAAGAAAAGAAAAAACAATCATATAAAATATTATAAAATATAAATTTTGTAAAATATACATAAATTCCTTTTTGCCGCCAAATTACACATGTACCTAATAAAAAATTTTAAAAATAAATTTATTCAAAATTATTTCTATTTCTAACAATAAAAATCAATGAAAATTCGAAGTGTTACTGACTACTCCATAATAATTTCAATTTGAAATTTTTTAGTTAATATTTATTTACTTAGTATATATCTATATATTATTTACATACATATAGATACTATAAAAAAAAAATTAAATGAAAGAATTAGGTCAATTTTATGTAAATTAAATTAGTCTTGATTTTAAATTAAGAGGTTCGATTTTTTTTTCTATTTTTTTTTCAATTTTTCTTCATTATATTCTTAAATAATATTTGTATTAGAATTTGAGCTTAATATTGATTGAATTGATTAAAGTGTTTTTGAACTTTAATTTTTTTTTTATTCTTATTTTATTTTATTTTATTTGTTTTTTAAAGTCCATGTTTCAAAGACAATCGGATATTATTACATAAAAAAAGCTAAGAAAATAAAAAAAATGTTTATTAAGTTTTTTTAATTAGAATTCAAATAAATTAAATTAAAAAAAAAAAAAAAAGTCTTATTTAATTATGATAATTTGTAAAGAAATGACGTTCTATAAAGAATTTAAATATTTACTTATACATGCATATGTACATATATAAAATATTTTATGTGTTCTGACATCATAATTTCTACTAGGTATTATTTTAATCATTTTCCACGTGGAAGGAAGTAAGTAAGTAACAAATCTAAATAAAATAATACAAACCTATTGTTTTTCTTCTATATATACTAAAATTTTTCTTGTTCTTAAAATAAAAATTGTATTAAAAATTTAAAGTTAATACAAAAATAGAAATTTTGTGTATTTTATATGTCTATTAATCATGATGTCAAAAATAAGCTGCGGCAAATATTTAAAACAAAATAAAAAATAAAAAAAAAAAATAAACATTGAAAGAAGGACATTTTCTGTGAGGTGAATCTCAATATTCTTATATTATTTTATTTATATTAAGTTTTTATATTATATGTGTTATATATTTTATTTAATTGTTATATTTTTATTTTCTTATTGTTATAATATTGTGTTTGTTTTTATATTTTACGTCAATGTTATTAATAAAAATTATAAGTAAATCATAAAGACACAAATATAAATTTAATATTTTTCAAAAAAAAAAAAAAAAAAAAAAGAATAGATTAAATATATAAGAAAGAGGAGAGTACTTAAGTCTAATTTCTTGATATTAGCAGATTATCTTGTAAAGTTGTAATACATCAGTGAAGATGATAAATTGTTTTTAAATCAAATTTACTGAAATTACTAAAACCCTTGCGTTTTATTACTATTTTTCTTTATTATTCGAAAAATACATAACTCTAATGTTATATTAGTATATATAATTTAAATTATGTAATTAAAATTATATGCTCTCAATTTTAATTAATTTTAAATTGAATAAATTCATCCTTAACTAAAGATATTCGTACATGCCGTTCTAGCAGTGTTGTTATAGAAACTTTTTTTAATCGTTTCAAAATAGTATTTATCCTATTTTGTATTTTGCAATGGCTACTAGTGTTGCCAGTTCAAAATTTTCAATCCGGTCAAATTTGATCGTTTGACTGCAAAAATTTTTAAAAAATCTGGTCAAAAAATTCAGTCAACTAGGTTTTAGTGTAAAATCCTGTCAAAAAACCGGTCAAAATAAAAACTTTATTAAGAAAACGGGCTAACTTTTTGTTGCTGTATTTATAAAGTGGTAAAATACTTAAATAAAAGAAAAAATAATTTTAAAAATGTATTTTATAAAATAAACAAAAAAAATTACTTCATAAATTCAACAAAAACCTTATTTCATAAATATAATTACACTTTGGGCATTACAAAAAATAATTTAACTTGAGCTTGGTAACTTAACTATATAATATACATATATCATTAAATATAGGAACATAATAAACAAAAAAATTATTTCATAAATAGAACAACGTACCTTATTTGCGAGAAGGTACGTTCTACATTTGCAGAAGAATGGGACAAGAATAATAAATGAAAACATTTTAACATCAATGGAAATGAAAACTGCCATTCATTCATTCATCATTTCTCTTAATTTTAGAAATTTGCTTCCAAAATTCTTCAACTCAATTTTTTCGAGAGATTCGCCAAATATATTAACAAAACTAAAATTTTTAATTTCCAGAAATTCTGAATCAATAGTTTGATGGCGAGACTAGATTTGGAAATAAAAATAGACTCGTACCAACCCTTATTAAAATTTAGAAAATAAACTTTCTTTGACATATTAAAATATTGAATTATTGAATATTGATGAAACTTGTATATTATATAGTTGTAATTTGTAACAATATTATTCTAACTACAGATATATACATATTTTTTTTTGTTTTGGGTGAAAATCATATTTTTCCTTGTTTTGGGTCAAAATCGTATTTTTTTGTCAAAATAAGACTAAAAATCGTACATCGTATTTTCCCTTTGAAATTCGTACAAAATACGATAAATACGACGCTATAACATCACTGCGCTCTAGAGTCTAGCGAACAATTAAAGACTGCTTCAATTTAAAAACGAATTAAGAAACGAATTAAAAAAAAAAAAAAATTATTTTCATATAAGTAATGATACATTTCATTACCTAACAACTTCTGACAAATCTTTTTTTTTTTTTTTGGAATTCTTATAGTGTATTTGATTTTTGACGCAAATTATAATTTATACATAATTATCTACATATGTAAACATACATAGATATGTAACAATTAACAATGTATGTTATGGATTTTAGAAAATTATTTATTTTTAACTATATTTACGTTTTAAAAAAATATGACAAAATAATATGAAGAAAAAAAAAAAATTGTAACATAAAAATTTTATAGTGACAATCGAGTCCCCCTTTTCCTAAGAAACCCACAAAAATCAATATGACTTTTCCTAAATTTTAAGGAATCCGTATTTATTAGTAGTTTTTTACAATGCTTTTTAAAGGCGCAACTTTGTTACTGTGTTACATGTATTGTTATAATACAAAGTATAGGGATATTTGAAATTGAATCACAATGTATTTTTAAAGGCGCAACTTTGTTTAATTTTATACATAGTGTACATAGTGGCAAAATATAATAATCGAAAGTATTTTAAATTGTTAATTGAAAGTTTTTGAAATTAAATAAACAATTTAAAACATCGTAAGTGTTATAAATTCTTTATTGAAATTTGAATATGAAAAATGTATTTTAATCTAATGTATTTTAATTGAAAATTTTATGTAAATATTATTTAGATAGTTTAGAAAATAAATTTATAAATATTTTAGTAAAATTAGTACACAAAAAGATTTAGAATATAAATTATATAACGTTTAAAAAATGATTTTAATTATAACTGTTGTAATAAATGTAACAAATCTTATTTTATAAAACTATATACGTTACGTACATATATATGTATATACTTTTCACTTCAAATTTGCCCTTTTAAACATTATATTTGTCTTTTTTCAAAATCAAATTCGTCCAAACTTTCAAAATCTGTATAGTGAAATTTCATATGCTAAATTGTTTCATATAAGTTTTTTGTCTTCTTTTTGCATGATAAAATCTTATTACTATCTATTTCTTTCAATTTTGTTGTTTTTTTTTGTTTTTGTTTTTCGTGTAGCATAGCAATTTTTGGTCACGTGATGAGAGGAGCCCATCTTATTGTAATAGATAATCTATGGTTATAACCATTTAAATACAGCCATATAAATATAGTTCTGGAACGAGTCGGACTATACATATTGTTCTTTCACACAAATATATCTTGCCAGTTCTATCTGTCGTTAAAATGGTTTTTCATTGTATAATTGTCTTATAAATTGAGGGTCGAATAATGGATTGGTACACACCTTAACTAATAATTAAATTTTTTCCACATATTTTAAAAATGTGCTAAAAATTAAATTAACTGTCATCATGCATTTGAAGTCAATCGACAATTTGGTTTAAGTAAATCGTAATCTATTATACAATATCTGTCGCCAATTAACTGTAGTAATAAGTTTTTACGGTAACTCCAGGAATAATGGCGTCTTTTCAAAAAGAAAAATATTCTTTTTCTAAGAGAAAAATTGTTTTTACATTCAATACATAACATATGTATGTACATACCTATTAAAAAAATTTCAAAATCCATTCTACCACGAAACAATTCTGTTTCCAGTTTAAGTTTTTTTTTCTTTTCAACAATAAAATTTAAAAAACTCAAATGTCAAAAATTTTAACTAATTTGACCAAAATATAAAAATGCATATGTATGTATAGCAAAAAAAAAAAAATTATTTATAATATGTACTAAGTATATTAAAAAAAATTTGGTTGTTAAAATTTCTTTGTTGTCTGTTGAAAAATAAAATTGTTTTTAAAGTACTGTATATTATAAAAAAAAAATAAAAATAGAAGAAAAAAAATTTTTTTTTTTTTTAAAACAAAAATAAAAATAGGTACGCAAACGAAATTTTTTTTTTCGAATTTCGAATTTATGAATGAGTCTAAGAAAAAAAAAATTTTTTTTTTGGAGAAGTGACAAAAAAAAAAATAAAAACAGATTTTTTTTTTTAAATGTTAATGTGTTAAATTTATTTGATTTAATTATTATTTTTAAGTTATTTTATAATTTGATAATTTTATTAGAACATTATATTTTATTAGGTACCTATTTATATATTAAACATACTCGTAAACTATTTTAATAGAAATATAATTCTCAAAATATTTATTACTTTTATTATAAATTTGTATTTATTTATTTTAATAATTTTATTTAAATTAATATAATAAATACATATATTAAACTTAATCAAAATCAAATATAAGTAAGTAGCAGTAAAATTAATATATCATGGTATTTAAAAAAAAGTTTAGTCAACTGTGAATTTATTATTTATTTTTTCATGAAAATATTTGAATTTCTTTTTGTTGAATAAATTATTAAAATAAGTTAAATCAATTTGTGAAAATTATTTTATAGGGCATAATACTATTTAAAAAAAAAATCACTCAGCTAACCTTCACCTTTAATATGATTGCGCTACCATCACAATCACGGCTACGACTACCAACTACCTTGTAACAGTACTAGGTTTAATTCTGCCAAACCAACGTACACGTGTGATCTTGTAGTGGCTCAAATGTCACTTTAAATTGTATAAATAATTTTATTGACAATTGTGCAAATGTCAAGAAAATTTATTTTTAAAATATCGGTAATTGATAAAATTATTTAGCGTTTAAAGCATATAAAAAATTAAAATTAATAAAAAATGCGATTTGAAAGAAAATGAAACGCCGTAGATATGGAGTTGGACCGTTAAAAATAAATAAAAAATTAAAATATTTTTACATGCTTAGAAACTTAACATCCAATGTTCAAAACTTTTGCAATTTCCCTCCAAGGTTTTTTTTTAAAATATATTTTTATACCCTGGATTATCATACAGAAATAGTTTCTTCCTATAATCATTTCTATTAATTTTTCAATTTTTTTTTTTTAATTTTTGTTTACAAAATATAGATTGTTTGGCAATCAACTGTTGGTAAATTAAAAATGTATTAAATTTTATTCATTCTCTATTACAGGTTTAAAATTTTTAAAAATCCAACTGCCGCGGCCACTACCTACTCGCAATTGTAACTCAATACATATATCTACATTGATTTACAATGGTTTGAAGTTGCCAGCTGTAGCCGTAGTTCTGGTGGTATCGCAATTATAACTAGGACATAACTTGAAAATTCACTAAATCCATAAATGTATAAAAATAAAAATCTCTGAACGTAAATGATCGAAAAATACTTGCATACGTATGTATGTACATAGTTCTGTCAAATTGAAACAAAATCACTTCTTTTGGTGGTTTATTTTTATATGTTATTTGTTTCCTTTTACCCTTTATGACTATTATTTTACTTTATTATCGTAAAAATATAACATAAGTGATAAACCGTTACCATTATTAGTTGACTTTTATTATATATTAACCGGATTTATTTCCATGAGTTTCCATGTTATTGTATTTAGCCTCTCAAGTCAAAAAATCAACATCAACAATCAAATTGGTTGAACATATTATGTTTAAAGCAGATAAGATGAGGTAACGTGAACCAAAATATAAAAACAGCTGTTATTTAATCTATGTATGTAAATACATATATTGTTTTGTTACATGTCAATTTGGCATTTTTTTTTTCAATTAATTTTTACCTATAATAAATTATTATTGATCGTTACCTTGATATTAACATATTAATAATAACGGTTATTTATTTTTACGGTATTTTATATTATGATAACGGTATATATTTGACATTATGATAACAGTTACATACATACATATATTAAAATAATTTCATATTAACTCAATAAAATAAAATATAAAAACAAAAAATTGACAATCAGATTTATTCACAATAGCAAAAATTTACAAAATAAATACAAAAACAATTCATTTAAAATGTGTCTCGTGATATAAAATAAATTTTGATTATATTATGCGTCAATATCACGTTCAATTTAATATCGTGTTTTTTTTTTTTTTTTTATCCATACTTATTAAAACCGCTTTAGATGTTTTTATTATTTTTTTTTTTTGTTTTAGCGCAATAAGCGAAGAAATAACAAAAAAAAAAAAAACTAAAAAAGTAAAATTCATTATTTCCAGTTTTGTTTTTCGAATTTAAATTTTTTTTGTTTTAATAAATCCTTAAAGAAAAACAAAGACAAAATGTATTACATATATGTATGTACATATGTATGGATATGTATGTATAACATATGTATATTTACTAAAATTTAATTTCTATGAATGGCGTATTTTTTTTTTTTTTTGATTAATTTTAATTTAAGTATCTATTGAATATTTTATCAACAAAATATATTTTTTATAAGCAACAAAAGCAACTTATTAAATCATTTTTTACTTATAAAATTAGAAAAAAAAATTAAACAATTGAAAAACAAAAAAATACAAAAACAAAAACAAATTAATTATTAAAAAACAAAATTTAATTTAATTCATAAAGTCAGGAATTTATACAATATCTCGCCAATTGAACTTTAAGTACATATGTATATGTACTTAAATATACCTCTTTTTTCTATATTTATGTACCTATGCATATCTAGAACTTTGTTTTAAAGGTGAAAATAATTTTAAGTGATTAATTAATAGGTATATGTGTAAATATATTTTATATAAATAAATATACCTACGATAATGTTATCTAATAAATGAATGTGTTAATTTACTTGTACATAAGAAAAGGGGTGTGTCAAAATTTTTATTTACAATCGAAGTCGTCTACTCATATGTTTTGGAGAATTTTTTTTTTTTTTGCTTTTTTTGTTTTTCAAGTTTTAGTATTTAGTAATTTATAAATACTTATGATGATTGATAATTATCTTAAGTGTTTATTTTTTTTTTTTTTTGTTTTTGTAATCGGTAGATATGTACATATACATATATTTTAAGTGTTATATATAGTTATATATATGTGTAGTTATATGAATACACATATAATTTATAATGATAATCAACTGTGTGGGAAATTGGTAAAATATTTCGTTATTTAAATCAAATTGTTGTTGTTTTCTTTTTGTCAGTTTGTCATTTCTTATATTTTTTTTAATAATTTAATTTGGTAGCGTGACTTTGTAAATATTTAAAACTAATAATTAATTATACTTACAGGTGGAATCTTTTGATCGTATTTTATAATAATTACCGATATTTTTGTTATTTGTTTTTTAATTGAATTATGTACCTATTGTTATTTAAAATTAATTTATTATTAATAGTTAGTATTATATACTCGTAGTTAGTTAATTATCTCGAAAAATACTAAGTTGTTCATACATATTATAATAAATAATTATTTATCTAAGAATTTTTTTTATCTCCAAAATTTTCCGGATCTTATTTTAATTTTAGTTGATACTTGAAAATTAAATGAAAATCTAACGACACCGACAATGAACAAAAATATATACCTACATATACCTACATATATATATAGATAAAAATACCTACATATGCATGTATATTTAATATTTATGTTTATATATATAAATATGACAATCCGGCCCTCCTTTAGCGAACCAACAAACACTTAAAGGTTTTCGCGCTCGATTATAAAATAATGTTATCATAAATATTTATATTTACAATGTGGTCAAACCCCTTTGAAATTTAAATTCAATCAAATGATCATGCATTTGATTCACTTTTATGCACTAATAATTTTTAAATAAAAAAAAAAAAAAAAAAAATAGGTATATTAATGACATCACATAATGTATTTATTTATGAATTATTTATTTATAGCTCAATATATAATATATGTACATATATATAATAATATATAGGTATACGAATATGTATATGTATATAAAAAATAGGAAACTAAAAATAAACACGAAGGGGTAAAGATTAGAAAATATTTTTAATTTTTAATCTATGTATATTGTATATATACCGTTACATAATATTTAAGTTCAAATAAATCATTTAAAAAAATTATAAAGAAACAATTTTTTGCATTTTAAAAATTCCTTTTCTCATTATTATGGTTTCTTCTAATTTTTAAATGTTGCTACTAGCATTGGAAACTAAATTAAATGTTCTGCACTTTAAAAAAAAATTTAGTTATCAATTTATTTTTAAATTAAATTTATGACCTTTCAATGACATTACATCACAATATTTTTTTATTAATTGATTTAACAACAAAAAAAAAACAAAAAACACTTCCCGTTCATTATAAGATTCAATGTAAAACTTTTACCAATAAAAATAACTAACTGCTACATACATATATAATTAAACTCCAAATATAATAATTATAAAATTACATTTTTTATTATTTTTTCTTTTATTAAATTGTAATTCACAGTTATTATATTTTGTTGACTAGTTTAGATTTCTGAAATATGTATGCGTATATAATGTAAGTTCTATTCTGATCTAATTGATCTGATTTTAGTTTTTAAATTACATATTTATATACATATGTACCTACAATTATTACGATATTTGGTATGTAAAAAATGGGGTGCTAATAAAATCTCATTTTTATTAATCTTCATTTGTAAAATATTCTGTTTTTTTCTTTACTTTTGAAAAAATTCACTTTTGTTTTTGAAAAGAAATGGGTTTCAATAATTCTTTTTAGTGGAGTTATGAAGGCATCAGTCGTCATTATTTTCAATTTTTTGTTTTGTTTTAATATATGAAAATTTTTACTCTGTTTTTGATAAAAAATGGGAGGATTTTAGTATTAGTTACAAAATCCGGGTTTCAATAATTTTTTTAGTGGGGTTGTGAAGGCTGCAGTAGTCATTATTTTCAATTCTTTGTTTTGTTTTAAGATATGTATGTACCTATATATGTATATGTAAATACAAAATGTGATTTTTAAAAAAGAATATTTTTTTAAAGAGACATTACGTAGGAGTCCAGTCAGTCTCGGTGGAATTTTTTTAATTTTCCCATTAAAACATCCAAAATTTAATGTAATGTTATAGTTTGGTATTAAACTAAATGAAATAACTAATTGGAATAAAAGTTAGAATCGTATTTTTTAATGCCTAAATGACGAGAATATATTGCAAGAATTATTTAATAAATTCTATTTTAGAAAATTAATTTAAATGTAAAAGTTAATTAAATATTATCGAATAATAAAACATATATTTCATTTTGTATATGTATATACTACATACATATATATCATAGGTATTTATAACGTTTTGCCTTTTTTTTGGTAGAACTATAACCTATTGTTATAATTATAGTTTTTCGTATAAAAAAATTCAAAACAAAACACACCCATTTTGTGTTTTTGTTTCAATAAATTAAAAAAAAAAATTCGATTTGCATTAAGTTATAATTTTAAAACCAAAATGCATAATTATTATAATTTTTAATTATATATTAACATTTCAAAGTATTTATTAGACAATGTTTACATGTATATATATGTAAACGTAGATAAGTTTAAGTTTTGCACTGAAATAAATTTGAAAATTTTTAATTAACCACTAAAAGTTAAAGTAAAATTTAAATTACAGTTTTTTAAAATTGACGGATTTTTAAGAAAAATAAATAAGTTTTTTAAACGCTTTAAGTTTTTTTTTTTAAAAGATAAATCAGGTTTTTAAAAGAGTGTCTAACTTTACTTAAAAATAACCACCCTAAAGTTAAATGAATTGCAATTATGTAGATATTTTTACAACGTCATTAGAAGATAAATGTCAAAAACGATCATCAGCGAAAAAAATTAGAAACATCTATCGACGACGACGACAATTTTTTAGCTGTCATAATTGTGAATTTTTCATCGATGCTCGGAATTATGTTTTTTTACTGAAACTATAGTTAGTCACTAAAAAATTTGACCGTTAATTATGCGCGATTAGTTAGTGTAGGTCCTTAATTTTAATAAATTTTCTTTTAATATTTCACAAAAGTTTTTATTATTTGGTTTTTTTTTTTTTAAATTTTTTATTTGAAGTAATTTAAAATCTTTTCCGAAACATAATTTCTTTAAAAACGTTTCTTTTTTTTTTTTTTTATTTTTTAAAGAAAAAAAAAAAAAACATTTTTTGTGTGTTTCTTTATTTAGATAGAACTGGCTGTGTTCCAGATTATTTGAAATTATTAAAAAAAAAAAAAAAAACTTAATAAAATTTGACATTTATGTGTCTTTTATTATACTCATATCTGTTTTATATAATAAAAAATATATAATTAATAATTTATTTATTTTATAAAAAAAAAGTAAAAATGAAAAATAGAAAAAATATAAATATTTATTAAAATTTTTTGAGATAGTTGTGATTTTTTTAATTGATAAATAAAAATAAAAAGCATTTTCGAAAGGTAATAAGTTTAAAAGTTTAAAAACTTAAGGTAAAAATGTCAAAATATTTAAAATTATTTTATAAAATAATATATGTATGTACATATACAAATATTCATATGTACATATAGGTACATAATATACTGTTTTTTTTTTCACTTCAGATTTTTTCTCTTTTATATTTTAGTTACATAAAAAGTTATTTTGAATACGAGTGCTTCTGTTTTTGCAAATTATCATAAAATACAAATTATGAATAATGCAATAAATATCTGAATTTTTGTGTATATATACTCGTACATATGTATATAGATGTATATAGATTCCATATGTAATTGGTTAAACACTTACTTAAAGAAAAAAATGCCCCGCACATAATTTAGGTGAGAAATAATCTGATATAAGAGGTTGAACTATTTTTAAAGATTTTCGAAAACAATGCATACTTTTTATATACTTTTTATATTATGAGTTTAATTGAGTGATAATTCAATATAGATTTTTTTGTACTCCCGTAAATTGTTTATGCCTTTCAATTGTCATGTCAAAATATCATATAAAACATATAATGTTAACAAAATAAAATAAAAAGGAAAAGTTTTATTTATTTCCTCATCTAATAAATAAATTTACGCAATTTAGTTTTGCTGCTGAAAATGACAATGCAGGATAATTCTGAGTACCTAACGTTCGTAAATAGTTTCTAAAGTGTTTAAAAGAGGCCTCGGTGGACTAGTTAGTAAGAACGTATAACATACGCTGTAATCACGGAATGAGTGTGGGTTCGAGTCCCATACAAGTAATTCCCCCTTACAACATGTACAGCCACACGTGAAAAGGAAAGGCTATGTAATCTCCTTGTTACATTTATATGGCATATGTTTAAAATTTATAATTTTAATGTATTGCGTAATGGTATTACTTATCGATTCTAATTTTATATATATGTATATACATATATACAATATTTTTTTTCAAAAACAAATTAAAATAAAAAATAAATTTCATAAAAATTCGATAAGATTGTTTCACTGGAAAAATGATTTTATCAATTTATATTTTGATAATTTCGATAATAATAATTTCGAATCAATTCTAGGAAAAGAAGAGAAAAACTTGAAAAGAAGTTTTATCGAAATTTGGGTTTTTTTTTTTTGTAAAAAATAATATAACATATACATATTAACATATATACCTACTTAGTATGGGAAAAAAATATTTCATTGGTAAGTACTTAACTTAACAAAAAAATTATTGTATGATTAGGTATATGATTTTTTTTTTATTTCGTATTTTTAACAAATAAAAATACTAAAAAATGTCTATAAAAAAACAATTAAAAATATCCAAAAGATTTTTATAAAAAAAACCATGTAAAGAAATTTTAACTAAAAAATATATAAATTAAATCTTCACTTAATTATTTTACAATATTTTAAAAATTTGTATCTTAAAACCGTTCTAAATAAAATTGTGGTTTGAAACAAAATATTATTTGCTAACAAATTCTAGAAAGTAAGTAAAGGCACTTTTTACCCTTTATATTTTAATTTTGAACAGCAATTTTAATTTTATAGTAAAATCGATATAATAAAAATTATCACCAAACCAAATGAGTTGGTGCAAAAAAAAAAAAATTATCATAATTTTTAAGAAACAATTTGAAATTTTCGTATTTCATTAGGTACACGTATATATGTACGTGAATTCCTTGATTTACATATTAATGTTAAACAGTTTGTACAAATTTCTTATAATTGCTTCTTTTGCTTTTAAAATTAAAGTACATAATAATTATATAAATTTTATATATTTTTATTTTCATATTATATGTATATGTATTCAAAATCAGACATTGATCGCTTCGCTTGATTGATATTATAAGGCGACTTGTAGAAAATTGGGTATATGTATGTGGGATCTAAAATTTAAATTTTACTGAGGAATTGATGTCATAGCACGGAACTGTTACTTTATAACCGTTTACATAATATATCCCAATCTATCTAAAAAAAAAAAAAAAAAAAAAAAAAACGATAACCTTTCGTCAGTTTTTTTTTTGTTTTTCAAGAACAGTGAACTCTCGAACTTGAACTTAAAAACTTCTTAAAACTTCAAACTTTTTTTTTTTTTTTTTGTCACAATTTCTGTTACGTTTCAGTTGAACCTTTTATCAATAAAAAAAAAAAAAAAAAAACTTTACTTTTTTATTAAATGTATTGTATTGTAAAAAAAAAAATGTAACAAAAACAGCTGGCTATCATTCAAATTGAACTTATCAGAAAACTATGCAAACATTTACGTGAACTATATTTTTTTTAACTACTCTATGTTAACATATTTACCTCAATTGCCCCAAATTAATTAATTAATTAATATGTTGGGTTTTTTAATTATTATGAATGTGATTTACCCTTTTTTTTTTTTTCAGATATTGATTAAAAACAAAAAAAAAACAAAAAAAACAATTTAAAACTATCTATAGATTTATTAAATGTTGATAAAGTATAAGTACAAAAGGGTATATATACCTAGTTAATTAATTTTAATTGCAATGGTCGTGATATCATTTAATACAATATTATTGTTAAAGATTATATGAAATTTATATATTATAAATGAAATCAAATATTTGTCAACAATAAAAAAAAAAAATGTATAATTAAATAAATATATATAATCAGATATAATATATATACAAATATTCTGTTAAATATTTTTTTTTTATGAAGACATAACACCGTAAATTAATACCTAATGTTGATATTTTTTTATTATATTTGATTTGTATTTATTTTTACTACTGTTGGGATCATATTTTGTTATTTTTGATGATATTAAAATAATTACATATTTGTGATACTGATTAATTATATATTTATAATACATCCTGGGTGAGATAAGAAATGTTTTTTTTTTTTTTTTTGTTTTTTTTAATTATATTTGCAATTATACTAATTAATTTTAATTCACTTTATCAGATTTTCTAGAAATTAAGAATTTTATGATCATTAATATTTGTATGTAATAAATATTATAAAATATACCTACATTTTATAAAGTTTTACGTAAGTAGAAAATATATTTTTTAAATAAACATACTTATACATAATAAGTATATATGTATGTTTTGATTAAAATGTAATCTTGAATGAAATATTTTTGATCGTTAGTTTTCATATTACGAAAGCGGATGTTAAAAAAAAATGTTTTTTTTTTTAATTTCATAACAGTTTTTTGTTTGAACGTCATGTATATATATATGTTTATAGTATATACATATAATGTACCTATAAACATACATATAATGTACCTATAAATATTTAAATGTTGCAGAATTAGGATTTAAGAATATTTTAAATATAGATTATAGATGATAAAATTACTATGATAAGAAATTTAATTGAAAATACAAAAAAAAAAAAAAAACATATTGTTATGAAATTAAAACCAAAAAATTTTTAATTTACTACTTATATATGATATTTTACCACAACCATATATATCTCATTGTATCTATAATTGCGTCAAGCCACACCGAGTATTTATGAGAAACATTTTACTCTTCGTTTCATATAATTTTTTTCTTAAACCATGAAATTAGTGTATTTGAATGAGGTAGGGAAGGTATCAAACGTTGCGTAAAACGTTCCTTATAAATATTCGTGTAGTTTGGCGCATTTCGTGGGTCCGGTTCGAAAGGTTTCCTTTCAAAATCTCGCCAAGACAAAACCACACTTTTTTAATTGTCTTTTTTTTTTTTTATTTATTAAAAACTATACAAAAAGCTGCACATTAATCCTGATTTTGTAACAAACTTTAAAATTCCCCCGATTTAATTTTGTTTGCATAAATATTTCAAAAATATAAAAACATTTATTTGTTAAAATAATAATAATAATTTTCCATATGTAGCTATTAATAAAACAAAATATTTGCGGTTTACTTATCATCTTTCCCTATGTAATAAAAAATAAAAAACAAATCAAATTACAAAAAAGGGGTATTTTTAACAATAGTCGGATTTTGTCTTGCCGTGATTTTGGAAAGCGTGATTAAGTCCCGCTCGCCATTTTCTCTTGTTCTGTTCTATGCACGCTATTATAATTAATTTTATAATTTATTGTGTGATCCATTTGTTTATTGATTGATCACAACTTACAAAGTAATAAAAAAAAAATATATTTTTTTTTAAGATAATAATTAATAATAATATAGATCATTTTGTACCTATTAATAGATAACAGATTTTTTTCTCCAAAATAAAGGTTAACAGACAACTAGTTAGCATTGATTAGAAAAATAGGCAAGGAAATGATTTTTTTTATAATATACCAAACCAATTATGCAATTTTTTATTATTATATATACTAAATAGGTATCTATATACATTCTATTATTTCTAATTTTAGGTGAAATTAATATATTAACATATCAATTTGCAAAAATCTTAAATACATAAAATTACATACATTTATACCTAGTTAGTTAAAAAAAAAAATTATATATAAAATTTACATATTTAATACCGGTAACGGTAAAGTTTGATCTTGTCTTGAATTTACGTTTAATAATAAAATAAAATTTATACAAATTAAAAATTTTTAATTGGTTTTTGTGTTTAAAAATAGAATAAAAACGTGAGTTCATATTAGTTTTTAAAAATGGTATTATGTACATGCATATATACATACATGGTACATATTTAAAAGGTATATCAGTTATTCATAAAAACAATAAGGTATTAACTTAATAATTAAAAGGAATAAATAAAAAATTAAAAATAAAATTCAATAGAATAAAAGTAAATCTGTTAAAAATTCTTTTAATATTGTGTTTAATTAAAACGTCCTTAAAAGAAACCCGCATTCTATATTTTGTTTATATCTTATTTAGGGCCTTTCCGAAACATATAACACACTAGCACTTGACACAACACTTCGCACTTGCACTTTTCAGAAATACTAGATTATTGCATTGAATTTCGATCCGGATTAGAAATTTATGATAGTTAAAAATTTTTTTGGAGTAGATTACTTATCTTATCTTAATACATATTTTTATAGCATTTTTATGTCAAATTAATTTTGACAGGTACAAAAAAGCATTTTATTCTAGCATTATTTAACTATATTTAGAATTATTTATGATCACTATGGCAATATTCAGTAAATTTTGAATGCACATACGTATCATTAATATTGTCAGTTGTTATTTTAATTTTTAAATTTTTTGTGAAAAGAAGAAAATAATATGGAAGCTGCATTAAACATAAGTATTTATAAATTTTCTACATTAGTTAAGTCATTAGAATAACCAAAAATTAACTTACAGTCAAGTGTTAAGTGCGATAAATTCCAGACAGCACTTGATACTGTTCGGAGTTTTCGGATAAAAAATAGTGGCACAAGTGGTATAAAATATTATTTAGTGCGAAGTGCGATGTTTAGTGTGATGGTTCGGAAAGGCTCTTAGTTTACGTGTATTACACCTCATAAAGTATAAGTACAAATCAGGACAAGTGCTTAATTTTATAAAATATTTAGTACTAAAAAGAAAGTTGGACTTTTTTAATATTTTAATTGAATTTTTGTAGTATTTATTTTTACAACATTTATTGTTTTCTTAAAGCGTAATTTTCTTTATTATTGCATATAATATGATATTAGAAACGTTATTCACCTTTACGAATAATTTTTTTTTAATATTTTAATTGAATTTTTGTAGTATTTATTTTTACAACATTTATTGTTTTCTTAAAGAGTAATTTTCTCTATTATTGCATATAATATGATATTAGAAACGTTATTCACCTTTATGAATAATTTTTTATTTTAATTTTTATTATTTCAATTAAATGTAAATTCAAAAATTAACATAAATATATTTTAAAACAGTAACATATTAATATTATAATAAATAAAAAATTAACATATTTTGGAATAAATTTATGATTTTCTGAAAGTTATTTTAGTTTTTTTTTTCTTGCTACAAAAAACATATTAAATTGATTTTAAAATTCATTTTGATCACCATTTAAACATTATCTATATTGATGATAAGCCTATTTTTAGCGCTGCCCCTATAATTACTATGTGTTGTGGATTTTAGGTATTTTCTTTTTAATCTTTTACATTGTTTGATTATGTGTAGATAAATAAGACCAGATAATCGAATATAAATAAATTTGTTTTGTTTTGTTTGTTTTTATTTTTTTTTGCACATACAATGTAGTTATAGATAATCTTTAACATCATTGACAACAAAAGTAAACTAATTAAATAGTGTCAGATATCAAATTTATTTAACATGTTTTTTATTACATTTTTTTACCCTTTCATATCGTATGTGTTTAACTTTTTTTTTTACAATACATTATAAAAACTTTATTATTTTTGTTAATCACTTTTTTAATATGAGGTGTTCAGCTAGGATTAATCAGCATTATATATGGTATATTGAAGATTAATTTTTATTGTACAGAAACAATTCAATTTATTAAAATCTATTGAATATTATTTACTTAATTCGTTTCAATTCCTTTTTGAAAATTTATTTCAAATTTTCAAATGTATCATTGACATTAGAAAAGATAAAAACATATAGGGACTTATAAATTTTTTAATCTTAATAAAGTTTTAAAATTTATGGCTTTATATTGGTCAATATATTCATAAGTTACATAATCTTTTATTATATATAAAGTAGAAAGTATGTTTGTTTGTGTGTTTGTTTCTTATTTATGCATTCCTAGTCCTACATGGTGTATTCGATTCTAACCAAGTTTTGTATAAAAGTTCCTGAGCACCCGAAAGTTTGGCTCCGTGTCATAAGTTCGAAAAAAAAACGTCATAAGTTCAATGTATTAAAAATTTTCTGTTGAAGTTATGACGCGTCATAAGTTCGAAAAAATTATTAATATTAAAAACGACATAAGTTCGAAAGAAAATATGTATGACGCGTCATAAGTTCGAAAAAATTATTAATATTAAAAATGACATAAGTTCGAAAAAAAAAAAATAAAAGACAAATTTAGAGATAAGTTTATGTATAATATTTTTATTTTTGTCATTTGAACACTTGAATAACATCTTCAACAGGTGCTCTGCAATATGGGTAAAGATAGTTGTTTTTATTTTTTGCAATTGCTTTAGCTTGTAAAGACAACTGAAATGTGTGGCAGATCTTAAAGTGCCGGCACGGCAATAAAACAACGTTTGACGGATTTACGAAACAAATACAACATGCATTTTTAACCTGCAATTGGGTTGGAGACTCGGTTTCATTTATAGATTCGGTTGATAATGAATCGGATTCATTGCCTATTTCATCGTCATCAACATCATTGTCCTCAAAATTGTTAGAAGTGTTTATTATTTTGTTTTTATTTGGTTGCTGGAAATTCTTTGATTTTTTCACTTTTGTCAGTATGTTATAATGATGGAAGAATGAAACTTTTGCTTTTTTTATTCGTAAAACTCTATGAAACTGATAACGGAAAATTTACCACCAGATTATCGCAAATATTTAATAGATGGAACATTTTCAATGGTGTCGAAAAACTGTTTTATGCAGCTTTTAATTGTGCAGATAGAATATTTTGAACGGGTATATTATTTACTTAATATTTTTGATTTTGTATATATTTTGTGTGTGAAAAAATACATAAAAGCGAGAGTGAGGGACACAAAACGAGGGAAAATACTTCGCGCGTTAGCGGAAGCGGCTGCCTCGCCCGGAAGGGCCGCGCCTAGTGATCTATTTATTATTAGCTGCTACAGCAAAAGCTGATAGAGTTTAAAAATTTAGACAAAATTATTTTATTTCATTTATTAAAATTAAAAACTACATAGGTTCGACAAAAATTTTCGTTTTTAATATTAACGCGTCATAAGTTCGAAAAATTATTAATATTAAAAACTTTTTTTTTTCGAACTTATGACGCGGAGCCTTGCTGTGAACTATTTTTCGTTTTTAGTTCATTTACTCGTTTCGACCTCACCTATAGTTTGTTAAACGTTTTTTGTTTTTTCGTTGTCATATATATATAGTGGAATTATTAAATTCAAAATTTTGTAACAACGTATAATTTACCGAAACAGTTTGCTACAGATTAAATTCGTTGTGAACTGTTAATCCGTTCCGGCACAATGATTTTTTGTTATAGATATGTTTTCATTTGTATTTCATTTTTTAACAACTGAAAAATCATAAATACGTATTTTATTTAACTAAAAATCGATTGTTTTATGGATCAATTGATAAAGAAAGAGGTTAAACTAAACTTGTGTATAAGTATAATTATTAAAACGATAAGAATTTTAATAAATTTTTGTATTGTAAAAATATTAAGGGTATTCACGAGTTGGTGCTAAGTGGTCTTGCACAAGTGCAAAATTTTGCACCGTAGCATATTTCAATTTTTTGACAGTTAAAGTGCACAATTTGTTGTTGTTTTCATGTATAAAAAAGTGCAAAATTTTGTAAGACTATGCAAGACCTAAACCCTATTGCATATTTGTGCAAGACCATTACAAAGTTTGTTTATATATTGTAAGCGCTATACTAGATAAAAATTTAAAAAATGCCTAAAAAAAGTGGAAAAAAAATTATTTCTGATTATTTATTAAGTCAAGCATATAAAGATGTACAAATATCTGAAATTTTTGGTAAGCATATTAAATTTTTATGTAAACAAAACAAGCATATAAACAATATTTGACAGTTCAATAAAAATTCATGCTAGGGTTGTTCACGAGTTGGTGCAAATATATATGCTACGGTGAAAAAAAAATTTGCACTTTTACACCAACTCGTGAATACCCTTATATTAATTGTATCTAATAATAATTCAAAATTTATTGCTAAATAAATATTTTTACAAAAAGTAGGTATCATGTTTATAAGTTTATTTACAATTTATTATATATGTAATTTATAATATAATTCTAATTAATTATATTAAAGAAATACAATTTAATTAAGAATAAGTTCAAAAGATTATCAGACAAATTTTGTATATAACGATTAAAAAATATATTACTTGTATAGTATAATATATTTTATTTGAAAATATTATTTATAGGATTAATGTTACACATATTTAAATATAATTAACTAAATAAATTAAATATAGTCAAATTAAAAAAAAAACCTAAAAAAAAAAAAACATTTGAACTTAATAAAAAATTAGTCAACAAATTAATTAAAGTTGAAAAATAGTATTATAAAAAGATTTAATGAGAGTAGAAAAAGTCAAATAAGTTTATCAGTCATTTTTTTGTTTTTATATTACTTTATATGTTGTTTTTTTTTTTTCTATTTATTTATTTTATTGCGTAACATACAATATAATAATGTATATATATACATATTATAATTTTAATAATAATTTGTTTTTAAGTTTTTTTTTAAAAGAAAAATGAAAATAAAAATAATTCCAAAACATATTTAAAATATTTTGTTTATTTAAATTAAAAACAATTAATTAAATATTTAAAAAATAATTTTTATTTTTCTAATAATTTAATAATAAGTGATTAAAAAACAAAAAAAAAAAAACAAAACAATTTTAACAATAATATAATTAAGTTTGATTTGAACAATTGTTACTATCTCGTAATTTTTTTTTTCGAAATTTAAAAAAATTGACGACGGTTTTTTTTTTTTTGACTGGTTATGTTTGTTTTTTTGGTGGCTGTTTGGTGGTTATTTTTTTTTTGTTTTTGCTTCATATTTTAAGACCGTTGAAATTACAAATATGGGCACCCCTTTTACTTTCTATGTGCATATTTAAGATTTCTAATAAAGTCATTCCATTTTAATTTCTTAAAAAGACATTAAGCTTTAGAATATTGTTCAGAAAAAAAAAAAAAAAAACAAACTGTTTTTAAAATTTCCTATACTAATTAAAATGTATATAAAAATCATTATTACAAATTTGCATCATCTGCATTAAAATTAAAAATTATGAATCTTTTTAAATTACATATTTATATATTAGATTGGATTACATATATTTATATATTAGATTAGAATTTTTTAATGTACATCTATAATTGTCCTCCCTCACATTACTATATACATGCTATGAGTTTTGTTTTAATTTATAACATTTTTGTCAGGTCTACTGCCTCTTAAAAAACTGAAGAATTATATATAGTAGGTTTATTGCTGGCAGTTCATCTTTGTTAAAGTAATATTCTCCTAACTGCACGTGTACATATTTTGTTCGGAGTAAAGCTTCACAGTTTTTGCGTAGTTAATGTTCTGAAGATTATTTTTTTTATTTTACAAGACTATTATATACAGATAATAAATATTTATATCTATTATATATATACTATTGTAATAGTATAGGTATATATAGTAATAATAATAACATACTATTATGTTAAGCTATAAAGCTATTAAATTTATTGTCAAAAATACTCCTGGTGAAATTAATCCGTCCGCAAATCCGAATTAAAAATAAATAAAAAAAAAATCAAAGTGTTGCTATCTTTGCATATACAATCCAAAATAAAAATGCAAATTAATCATTACTAATGTCATTTAGACAAAAATAAATATGTAAATTAAATTTATTTAACAATTTCTAAAAATTTCCAAGGACATTTAGACCGGTTTATCCTCAGGCAATTCGTGATAATTTTATCAAATTGACTTTTAAAATTTTTTTTTTTTTTTTCTGGTTATACATACATAGGTATATTATTTATATTTTTATATTAAATATTTAATTAATTTTATTTGTTCAAATTAAAATGCGGCAAAATTCTTTTTAATATACATACATACATACTTTCAAAAATTAATTGTAAAGCTGGAAATTTCGCTCATTAAAAAGCAAATAAAAAAAAAAAAAAAAATAAAAATATTTTTAAAAGTTTTGTTATATATATGTTATAGAAAAAAGAATAAAATGAAAGTCGTTGAATAAGAATCATTTCGAAATTATAAATAAAATTAATTATTTTTTTTGTATTTATTTGTCTGTATATTAGTTTGTTCGTTTGTATAATACTTATATATTTTAAACTGCAATTATACAATATATTATTTCTTTTCTTGCCGTGTTGCCTATTCACTACTTACTGCTTACACTTATAATTACATTGATAATATCAAATAAATTTTTTATCTCGATATTGTTGATAAAATTTGTGTTTTCATTATACGATGGAAGTTGTATAAATCAAATTTTCAATATTGTTCTTCAACTGTAGTTTAATTTTTGTTAAATTTTTGATATTCCTATCAACATTTAATTTTAACTTTCCGTTTCACATTAGTTTACTGATGGAAATCGCATTCATCTTCAATTCTATATTCGAGTATAGTAACACATTATATTAATTCCCGGGGGGCATATAATCTTTTTACGACATAATATTTTCATATTATAAAATGCCTGCATTCTTAAAGTAGCCACAATCAATAGATTTATTAAAAAAAAATTACATTACATATTAGAATATATAGGTATATGTACATTTATATAAAACATTTAAAATTTATCTTTGCTACTACCTTAAGTCTCCTTTTGACCCCTTTGGTGGAATGATTTTTCATATCTCTCCTTAAAAGTATAACAATTAATTTTCTTTTAAAATTTTCAAAAATAGGAAACAATCGTGTTTTATCTTCTCCATTTTAAAGAGTTTATAAAGTAATTACCAGCTCAACAAAAGTTTTAATAAAAATATTTAAACTTATTTTATTGAGAACTATATTGTAGTCTAGATAAAGTATAATATCACAAAGGGATGATATAAAGTCAGAAAAAAAAAAAAAAAGTTTTCTCGTGCAGTAAATTGTACAAACTGATAATTGAATGCAATATGTGTATCGTAAAGCATCTTTTTCTTTAAAAAATACTGGTTTTTTTTTTTTTTTATTTCGTATAATACATATATGCAAATTATTTGAATAGTTGATAGTTTTTTTAGTTTTATAACAATCTTATAACATTATTGTATTATATAGTTTAAAATTTTATTCTAATTTATTTTATATTTTAAAGAAATATAAATTATAAAACTATACAGGAAATATTTTAGCAACAAAACTTTTTATTTGAATGTTTATAAGTATATAATTTTGAATACATCTTTTTTTTTCTTATAATTTTATTAAAAACAAGATTTTTCTAAATTAAAAATTATAAAGGATATCATATATTCATTTACTATGTATAAATATCACAATAAATTCTGAAATTTCGAAAATAAAAAAAAAAAAAAAAAAAAACAGGAAAAAGCTTATAAAAGTTATTAAAACTGAAATTTTGCAGTTCTCTTACAAATCCTATTTATTTGAATATTAAATATTTAATTAGTCTTATTTATTAAGAATATGGTATTTCAGTTAAAAATTTTTATTACATAATATATATATATATATATATATATATATATATATATATATACATTATACATATATAATTATCATTTAATAACTTTTATCGGATTACAATAGATTATAAGACAATATTATTTATAATATTTATTTAAAAAAAAAAAAAATTTATTGAATAGCTTTTCCTGAGAATCTTAATATTGTTTTAAAAATATGGTTTAATAAATATTTAGTTGCGCAGTTGCTTAATAAAATTAATTTTGTTAACATTTTGTTTAGCTCTATTATTTATTTATAGTGGATTAAACGCCTGCTTTTAAATTGAAAGATCGCAGGTTGAAACCCAAACTGTGTCATATATAAATTAATAAAAAAAATGATATAGATTTTTCTTATAATATAATCTATAATTATAATTTAGTAGTTTTCAGCCACACACTACGTATAATGACATTCCGCTAAGGTTTGAATACAAGTGTTTATTTGGATACGATTTTTCTATTACAAAATCTACATTAACATACATTATGTATGTTATATGTTTAGAATCATGATTTTTTTTGTTTTCTTTTGGAATCAAGAAATTTTGTATACCATGCGAATTTTTTGTAATTTAGATGTCACGGTTAAATATACTTACACACCAGTTATAGCCACAGAGCCCCTAGTATTTAGTATAATATAATAAAAAAATTAAAAAGTATAGGTATAAAATAATTTTTGTATAAGGTGGCACACAAATAAAAATATTTCAACAATAACTATGTACAGTCGAGTAATCGACGGTTTAGTGAAATTAATGATTCCCTTAACTCAACCTTAATCAAATATGATATATGAATAATAAATGACTTAGTGGATGCTCCATTTTCCTTGTAGCAGTAGAAAGTAGAGAACAATAATTTTTTTTAAAATTATAATTATTTAGCTGTAAATTGAATTAATTGATTATAATAATGTAACATAAACGCAAGATTTTTAAAAAAACTGAAATTTGAAAAGAATATTACGGTTTATAATGATATGATAGTACATATGTACATAAATGTACTTTTTCAAACAAAATTCTTAATATTTTCTTTTAAAAAAAACAGTTTATTTTCATAATAGATACCTTATAGAATTTTTTGAAAGCATAAATTATTGAAACTTTTTTTCTAATAATTTTCTTCCATTTAAATTGAACGGAATTGTTTAAAATTATGTCCGTCAAATATGACAGAATGTCAAATTATTTTCATTATTGTCAATTGTCATTGAAATATTATTACATTAATGTATGTGCATATGTGTTTTTTTTTTTAACTAATCATTAAATTTTAAAATTTATTAGATTTGCATTTCTAAATATAATCCTAACACAAAACTGAATAGAAATTTGAAAAGTGTTTTGTGTTGTGACTTGCTGACCGATTGATAGAAAAAACCCTTTTCTGTCTCAAAAAAAAAAAATCGGAAAGAAAATGTTATCTGATTGGGACCGGATTGTTATCTGATTGGGGCATATAGTATAGTGAACTAAACTGCAATTAATTTAATTCAGATTTTTAATATTTCTTTAATTTAGTTTAAATTCTTTAACATGTCATTGTCATAATAACAAATTCAGCTTCAAAAAAAGAATATTGCAAAACACTAAAAACACTCGGCTAAAACAAAATCAAATAAAAAATTTGCTTCATAAATTACAAAACATAAAAAAGCATACAATAATTAAAAATGAATTTATATTTTTATTTTAAATTAATTTTTTATATTAAATTCCGTTAAAAAAAATTTGAATAATATTAAAATTAAAAAAAAAAAAGAAAAAATAGAAAAGTTCAAAAAACTTAAAATTTATTTTTGAATATTCATGTTAAATATTTATGAAAATTTAAAATATTTTAATGAAAAATCAATCGTATGATTAAATTTTAAAATGAATAAATTTTAAAAGAAAAAAACATTTTTTTTTTAATATTATGTTTATATGCATAATATACAATATTATGTTTAAATGCATTTTTTACAGCATTTTTTAAAACATATTTTTTATTATGTGATTGTTATAAGGTTGTTTAATATCTACCTATTCGCTATTAATAATCGCGAATTCTCTGTTATAATAATGGTCTTTCGCAAAAAAATTATACACTTACTAAAATTATACCCTTTAGTAAATTTTCTATTATTTCATTCTTTGGCTCCCGAAATATTTGAACCTAAAATTTTTTCACAGTTATTTTCATAAAATAGGTATCCTTAAAAATTTCAAATGTTTATTAAATATTTGTTACATCTACTTATATTATATATAAATGAAATTAACATATTATGTACCTAGAAATAGAAAATAATAAAAAAAAAAAAAAATTTATATATATTTAAAGTTATTTTAATTGATTAAAAATATGCATTAGTTTTCATTCAAATTCATTAGATTCATTAAATTGATAAATGTGCATTCAGGCACAGCAGATTGAAAAAAAAACGAGGAAGAATACAGTTGACTTTGTCAACTCTTAGATACCCGTACGAACCGTTAGTATGTTCACAGCCTGTCACTCTGCTTACAATATTATTTTTTTAATATTTTAGTATTTTAAAATAATTTGGATGAATTTTATAATTTCTAGAACTATGGGTTGTACATATATTCAAACTACATGTTTATATGTACATTCTTCAAAAGCAGATTCTAACCTTCCACATAACGATTATCAATCCAAAACTTTTTCAAATATTCTATAGTACCATTTAATACTAAGCGGTAAATGTATATTAAATTTACTAAGTACAAAACAGTGAATATAATTTTAAATATTATATTATATTATATTTAAATATTCCATTGACAGAATAATTTCTTATAAGTACAATAAAATACATATATGTATGTAAATACGGCGCTATATAATATACATCTATACTCTTATCATTCATGCACTAGTGACATATACGATATGTAAATAAACATGATATTATATAAGTATGTATATATATCAATATCATATAAATAAAAATTCTTCAAGCAACCGTTATGTTGTTTATTTAATTACATTTTTTTGTACTACGCATTATATCCTCAACAATTTCAAATTATCGAGTAAAACAATATGCAAAAAAAATTCGTTAAAGAAATTTGTTAGAAAATTTGAAAAAATCAAGTAACACTTTCGTCAATTATAAAGTAACCCTATATTATTAAAAAAAGTTGTTAACAGAAATAAAAGTATAATGTTGGAGCTTTAATTTTTGTGTATTACTTCAAAAAAATTGTAACAGGTGTTCAAGTTACAGGTGTTTAAAAATAGGAAATTTTCAGTTTTTGACCCCTTACAGCTCCTAAACGGGGGGTGATACAAAAAAAATTTCTGAAATGACTCATATTAATTTTCAAAGATCTAACTTCTGTCAAAATTTCAAGTTTCCAACTTTAACCGTTTAGAAGATGGAAGGGTTAAAGAATTTTGCAAAATTTGAGTTTCGCATAACGGTAAATTAAGACACCGTATGCCAAAAATATATATTTATTGTATATATACTTTTAAAGCTAATAAAAGTAGTAATCGTTTGGCATTTTCAAAATGAAGATATACCTTATACAACTTGTGCTATAACAATTTAAATATAGAGCTTTTTTGAACCTTTGGGGAGCTGTAGCTCCGTAACGGGTGGGGCTACAAAAAAAAGTTATAAAAAATAAAATTAATATTTTTGTGAGATCTATCAGCAGTTAAAATTTCATAGCTCTATTGCAAAAAAAATGTGGGGATCTAAAAGTTAGGTGTTCGAGAGCTACCCTAAGGCTTGGTCCAAACCCAACCAAAAAAAATAGGGAACCTACAAATTACTCCCAAAATATTTTGTGTAAATTTCAAGATTCGAGCTTTCTTAGTTTTTGAGTTAGCGTGCTGACGGACGGACATGGCTCAAAAGTCTTAGAATTTTTTTCTGATCCGATCCATACCTTTGAAGGTATATCTAGCTCGCTTATTTCGAGGTGTTACAAACGGAGGAGTAATTTTATTATACCCGATCCTATCGTACGGGTATAAAAATAAAATGAAATATAATCATCCTCTTTGACACAATATGATAACTCTTCTTATGCTATATTTGACTTTACAATGCGCAGTTTCACTTTCAGTGATTTCTTGCTATGTACTCGTATATTCCTTCCTTCCTTTCAATTTGGAACCCTTATACCTGTACTTATTTATATTTTTTGTAATATTTCAATGCATCTAACCCTTTAACATATCTATGTATTTAACTTTTTGTTTTCGGATTTTAATCTTTAGGCTTCTAGCTTCACAATCATACAATAATCCTAGATTAAAGTTTATTTAACTGATTTAAATATCATTATTTAGACACCTATGGTGTCTAATTTATGATTTGAAGTTTACGAATTAAATAATTAATATACCCACCTATTCAATTTTCGAAATGCCTATGTAAACAAATGTTGCTTTATAGAATTGACCGCAGTATTTTTTTTGTTTTTCTTTTTAAATATTTGACTTCTATTTTAATTATTGAAAAAACATGTGCATTCATGTTTTAATATTTAAGAAAAAAGCTTTTAAAAGTAAAAAAAAAAAAAAAAAATTAGAACAGAAAACAAAAAAAAAAAAAAATTATAATTAATGACGATTTTATTCAAACTTGACAATGACATTTGTAATTTTTTTTAATTAACATAACACTTTTGTAACTATAAATTCCTCCTATTAAGTTTTTAAAATTATTTCCCGTATGTAAATTGTGCAATTAAATCACATTTATTTTTTTTTTGTTTTTTTTATACATAATAATATGTAGAATTTCTATATTTACAGATTTTATTGTGGTTTTAACGTGTATTTTTTTTGTTTCAATTTAATTTTTAAAAATATTACGTTTTATTTATTATGTTACATTAGTTTAGCTCTAACTTCTAATATATGTACCAGTTGATCATATAAACTTAAGTACTTGTAATTTTTTAATCTTCTGTTCATAACGATTAAATTGTTTCCACTAATATTTGATATTTAATATAGTTGACGATATTTAATATACTTTTCGATATAGTTACTTGAACCTTATAGATTAAGAGACATTCCAGATAACTTAATAAAATTTTACCAACCGTCTTTGAACAATTTTTTATAAGTTATTCATTAGGTACGCCTGTATTTCATTAGGCTTAAAAAATCTTTAATTATATATATATACATATAAATAAATATATATTATAACTATAATTCCTTTACATTAATGTATAGATTTACCTAAATAGGAGAGGGAAAATTAGAGGAAAATAGTATATTAAGAGATATGTATAGGATATTAAGAGACAAATTGAGTTTTCAAGCTATTGAACTCAACTCTGTTTGCTTTACCCGAATCAGTTATTTCAGTTAAATCGTGGTTAAACAAGCTAACCATAACATTTCTTTTTAAGCTAACTGCGATAGGGGTGAGATTTAATTTTCTTAGAATATATAGTATGCCAGCAGAGCAGTTCTGTTGTCAGCTGAGAGTAGAAGAGAGCCGGTCGTTAAAGAAGATCAAAAAAAGAGTTGCTGAAAGGTCTAAGTCTAATTGTGGAATGCTAGATATTAATTTCAAAATTGTTTATTTTTATCTTTCTTTATTTTATGATTTATGTATCTTTTTACTTATGTTCTTTTTTCGTAAAATGTTTTCTGTTTCTTTTTATAAAATATAATGATGGTAAAGTTCTAAAAAGCATAGGGAAATTTTTTGTTTCAAAGTTTCTTAAAAAATACACAAAATTTGTAAAATGTTTTTTTATTTTCATCAATCTACGCACAGGTTCAAAACCTCACTTATAATAATATAACTTACTCCATACATATACATAAATACATATGTATATATGTATATATATCTTATAAATACATTTAAATCATATAAAAAAAGTGATAACTTGATTATTTTTTATTTGATGTCGTAACGAAAATTATTTTGCTAATTTGGTTTTTTTTTTTTCAGATTTACTCTTCCATTACCCGAAATAAGATACCTAAGCATAAATGTTAAATAGAAGAACTGATGTAAAACCAGCCGATATAATTAAGGCATATAATTGCTAGTCATAATAAAAAAGAAAAAAAAAAACTTAAAAATATAACTACACCATTATACGAGTATATAAATATTTTGCAACGAAATTAAAATGGAGCAACCTTTAATAGTTCAGGCAGAATTTTCTTTTCGTGGTGGTAATAATGATGAGTTATGCTTTAAAAAAGGTGATATAATTACAGTAACACAACGTGAAGAGGGTGGATGGTGGGAGGGAACACTAAATGATAAGACTGGCTGGTTTCCCAGCAATTATGTTAAAGAATATAAAGCAGCATTGCCAATATCAGAAACAATAAGACCACCAGAAGAAATTCAAGAATATCGTTCAGTAGTACTTAAAGACTTATTAGAAAGTGAAAAAGCACATGTTGCTGAAATAACAGGTTTATTGGAAAATTTTTTAGAGCCATTACAAACAAGTCAAATGTAAGTATAAATATGTATACAATAATATTTCTTAATAATTATTGCTGATTTTTTCCAAAGCTTAGTTTACATTTGTATAGGTACGTTTTTTTCTTTCTTTATTCAGAATTTAATCTATTTAGATGTTCCAAATTAAAATTGACTTTTAGAATAATATTATCAATTTTTCGATTTTAAACTGTTCAATCAATTGGAAAAATGAATAATCAATTTGTAAATTTATATCTGATCTTTGCATTTACGCAATATTTTTTCGCGAGATGACCGAGTAATGATTTTTAAAATTTAATTATAAAATGTGTAATTTAAACGCCTGCAGTTGTATTTTGTTTTGTTCATACTAAAGTATAAAAAATATTTTTTCTTTCAAAACTTGAGCAATTGCAATAAACAATATTTATATGTTACATAATAATTGAAATTTTCAATTATTTCAAATAATTTTCACTCGATAATATATTTTCGATTTGTTATCTTTTTATGTCTATAGTTTAAACAACGATGAATACGCTCAATTAATGTGCAATTTTATAGAAGTTGTTGAAACTCACGATAATTTATATCGTTGCCTTGAAGAATGCAATGATCGTGTTGGAAAATTATTTTTAAATAAAGCTCCAGTTATGAAGAGTGTACATCAAGCATATTGTGCTGCTCATCCCAGAGCAATTGTAATATTAGATAAGTATAAGTACGTTTTGATTCTTTATTAAATTGTCAAGTATCAAATATTTTTTCTGTATTTATTCTTCTTCTTTTCAATTTTAGAGATGAATTAGAAAAGTTTATGGAAAAACAAGGTGCTGCATCGCCGGGTCTTCTTGTTTTAACAACTGGTTTATCAAAACCGTTTCGTCGCTTAGATAAATATTCAGCAATGTTACAAGAATTAGAAAGGCATATGGAAAGTAGTCATCCGGATCGTGGTGATACACAGAGAAGTGTTGCAGTATATAAAGAAATAGCGGCAACATGCTCAGCAACACGACGTCAAAAAGAATTAGAATTACAAGTATTAACCGGGCCAGTAAGAGGATGGCAAGGTCAAGAATTAAGCACTTTAGGTAAATTGATAAAATTTAGATAAAAATTATAAAATCAAATTGTTTTAATTTATTTTAATTTTAGGTGATATTATTCATATGGGAAGTGTTGCAGTTGGACCAGATCATCGTGATAGATACTTTGTTTTATTTCCACAAACTTTATTAATATTAAGCGTAAGCCAACGTATGAGCGCTTTTATATATGAAGTAATTATAAAATTTTTTCTAAATCAATTGATATGAAAAAAGGATTGTTTTTTTAGGGAAAATTACCTTTGACTGGTATAGAAGTTAGACGTTTAGAGGATACCGATGCAATTAAAAATGCTTTTGAAGTTAGTGGGCCTTTGATTGAAAAAATTGTTGCGGTTTGTCAAGGTCCGAATGAGGCTAATAAATGGGTAGAATTATTAACATCAGCTAATCCTCAAACAATGCCAATCAATATTAAAAGAAATGTTAGCAGCAGTGCTATTAGTAGTGCATCTTCTATTGTTCCATCACATGTATGTATAATTTTAATTTTGTAGTAAAAAAACAATATATTTTATTGCAATTAAATTTTTTTATGATTTTTTTTCCAAAATGTTTTTCTTTTCCACAAACTCATATTGCGATTTTGCATAAAAACTTCATTTTTCTCCGAAAATGTAATATCCTAATTAAAAAAAAAAACAGAAAAATCCAGCCTTTATTCTAGATAAGAGAGGCTACTGTGCAAGATCTTCTTTTTATGCATACAGTTTACAAACTTCAAAATTTTCAGTTACTTTACCTCCAAAAACATATCCACCGGCAGCTCCTTATGCCGCATTAAATTTCCATTTCCGCCAGCTAGTAAAAAAAGGGTTACTAAAACAAGAAATTGTTAAAGCTCTTCTGTATTCAGCGGTATTAAACAGGAAATATGATACAAATAAGGTTAAAAGACGTAAGCATAAAACTGCAACAAGATTAAAAAAAAAGGATTTACCTTGTGAAGATAATCCTGATGAAAAAATTGAAGATGATGATCTCACTGAAGATAGTGAAGTGTCGCTGTTAGATTTGCCAACAGACTCAGAATGTTATAGTGAAGTTGGATCTTGTGAAAGTAATCCTTTTGAATGTATAAAGTTTTTTACAGGCAAGAAACGCTCGGAAGAAATTGACAGCAGAGAAACACATTACGAAACATTCATTGATCATGGTGTATCTTCTAATGATGAAAAAACTCTACCGAAGAAGGATAGAACTAAATCAGTGCAATGTGAAATTCAAATACAATTAGAAGAAAATAAATTAAATAAAAACAATGTTAATGATAGTGTAGATGACAATGATCAAAGAATAGAGTCATTGGTGTTTGGATCAAAAGCTGTACGTGTCCTAAATCGTAAGTCATCTGCGCAAAGTATTATTTTAACTTCAACAGCTCGTCTTAATATTGGTTGCCCAGTTTCACACTTAAAACCTCAAATTTCTGATTTATCACATATTTCTTCATTTGATGCTAGAATGTCAGGTAAAATGTTAGGTTGTGAAAATTTAACAGATCTCAGTGATGAAACACAAATTAAGAGTAAATTTTCAAATACAAAACCTGGATCATTTGATAGTGATGGAGAAAGAAGTCGAAGTATGCCAAATTATTTAGTTGGAAACCGTTTTAATCATTCCGATTCGACAGCTGTATATATTCCGACTTGGAAGGACTGTGAAACTCAAAATCAAAGTGTTGACCACGATGATAAAGTTATGTTAAATTTTCAGAGTAGTATTCAAGAAACTGATGAAGAATACGATAATAATGAATATTATAAATTGTATGGAAAACAAGACAAAAAAGAAGAAATACATTCCAGTTCAATTGATTTACCAGCAATAATTCCAGCACCCGACAAAATTAGTGCAGAGCTTTTATACAATTTAGATGGAAGTATTACAAATTTACATAGAAGTTCGTCACATTTATTTATTGAAGAACCTGTAAATAAAATATGTCAAAAAACACAAAGTCAACAATTAAGTTTGTCAAGGGAGGCTTCACCTTTTAAAAATCATTCACTTAATTCTGATAAGAAAATTAAATCTGTACAAAATTTAAATGATTCAAATAGTTTTTACTCAGGTAGATGGAAAGAATTGGAAGAAATCGATTTTGAAAAATTAGAAAAAGACTGTGAGGCTTTAGAAAATTATTTACTCTTAGATAAAAAATTTCCTTCTCCCAGAATATCCAGCCATAAAATATTTTTAGATAATTGTAACTATGGTAATTTTCCTCAAAGTAGCAAAAAACCCAGCAATCTTCCAAGTCATATTACAGAAGAATCTGACATATCGAAATCAGATCCTGAAACTTTACCTAGAAAACATTCACTTCCTGTTGCAGTCACAAACCAACCAATATTGAACTTACAAAATCAGCATTTTGCATCGGTTAATAATTTGTCTACACATGAATTTTCTGATAACAACTCAAAAACAACTACTTCTACAATAAAAGATTCTGAATCTTCGGATAATGATCGAAATAAGACAGTATTAAAAAATAATAATAATGAAAATAAAGACTCTCATTTTGATCGTGATTTTAAAGAAGACAAACAAGAAAAAAAATTAGAACAAAGCTTTGAACGTCCACTTAAACCTATACCAAGTACCTCTAGTAGAGTAAATCCTATTAGAAGATGCATTAGTTATCAGTACGTTCCAATGGGTGTTAATGCACAAAATGATTCATCATTAATTGAACGTAATGATGGAGAGGGACCTTCAGGAATTTGCAATCGCAATGGCAAAAATATTGACAAATGTGATAATTTTCATAAGAAATTTACAAAAAATCAACCTGGACCAAAATGTAAATGTTGCGAAAGTTCACAATGTCCAAGCCCGCGTTCTAGTGATTCAGGAATGGCTGGAAGTTGTACAATAACGTCCCCGGAAAATCTTAAGTACCCAGAAGGATATTATTATCCTTTTAATACAGAAATTGTAGATGATATTCTTGAACTTAATCCTAGTGAATTGCAGCATTCTCAATCCGTTTCTGAGTTTCCTACAAGATTTGATGTCTGTGGAATGTTTAGAAATAAATTTTTAACTCAAAGTCAGGAACAAGCTTTAGCTGAACGTCATCAAGTAACGTCAAATAATAATTTAGAACGAAAATCCCGCGATATTGTTAGATCTAATAAAACTCATCAAATGGCAAGAGGTAGAAGCGCTGAATCAGTTACTATGACGGGGCCATTAAAAATACACACTAAAAGTATTCATGTAAAAGAACCACGTGTACGTGCAACAGAACAGAGTGAAGCTGAACAAATTGGAGTTTTTAAGACTGGTCTGTATGCTCATTGGTGGAAAAAAGAAAACTTGCCAGTAGCTGTTGTTCGTGGTATAATAGGTTACCAAGAATTTACACATAAAGCTCCTGCACCTAAAACTGATAAGGCAGATAATAATACAAATGTAACTAATAGACAAAATTTAAATCAACAACCAACAACAGAGATAACATCAGAGTGTAAAAAAAGTGAAACTATGGCTAATGTGACGTTAGATCATTCGTCTACAAGAGGAGGTGTTTCAGGCTCAGGCAAGCGAAAATTACGAGTTTGAAATTAAAAATCTATTTTTGTGCTTGAGTTTATTTCTCTAAATGAAGTTTGGATTTATTTTTATGTCGAATTTCGCTTTTATTTACAAAAACAAAATGCATTTAATATCTAAAACAGATCACTTTTATAATAAATTTTACAAATTTGTTTACACTTAATAAGAATTATTGGTTACTGTTAAGATTAAAGTGATATAAAAGTGATCTCCTTTTAGAATTGCATTGCTTACATTATTTTTGTCTATGTTAGAAATTCTGTTTTTTTTTTGTTTCCTATAAATAAATATTTTTATTTTATTTACTTATTTATTTCAATATGTATTTGTTATTTTTTATAACATTAAAATATTAATTGTGAAAATCAATCAGCATCAATCATCGCATTGCCTGAGACCTTTACTCTCCTAAAAACAAAAACTATTTGAAAAAAAAAAAAAAATTAAAAAATAAAACACAAAGTTTTGACTTTTGTAAATATCTAAATGAAGAAATTACAAACTTGCTTTTTCAGATAAAATGTTTTCTAACATATTTTATAACATTAGCTTCTAACTAACAAGACATCACCATCATTTTGCTAGTATCATCTTATTAAAATTTTTTCTTATTTTATTTTTACTATTTTTTTTTTTTTTCTAATTTAATTTTTACTATCAAATTTTTTTTTTAATACTTAATGCTAATTTATTTTATTAATTTTTAAATGTTTTTTTTATTTTTTTTTTAATTTAAAATATTACAATTATTTATTTTAATATTTATTTATTTATATATTCTTTTTTTATATTTTAGATGTCACCACCAGCCAATCTAGGAATGATAAGTCAACAACAACAACAACAACAATCAACCCTAAGAAATCAACAACAATCGTTAATAAATCAAACGTCACAACACAAACGGAGCCTATCATTCAATCATCACCTAAGTTACAATCAATACTCCACACTCAACAATCAACAACATCAACAGCATCTTCAACCGCTTCATCAACAACAACAACAAATTCATCAAGGGGTAGGGGTGGGGCAGGCTGTAGTGGCAGCAACACAAGTAACAACAGCAATACCAGTACCAGGTCAAAACCTCAAATCAAATTTAGCCCAGACATCGAAGAATATTTCAAAGATGGAAAATCTAATACAACAACATCATCAACAAGTGGGAACCGGAATAACAAAGACAACTCCAATAGCAGTGGGACAAAGCGGAAGAATAGGAAACACAAAAGGTAAATTAAAAAGAGAAAAAAAAAAAATTAAATAAATAAAATAAAATGGAATTAATTCTTTTTGTTTTTTTTTTTCAAATTTTAAGCTAATTGGAGTATTACAAATTTACAACCAGCACCACCATTAAGGCCAAATTTATTAAATCCGCCAGCACAAAATACATCAAGTGGCGGCGCTAGCAGTTTAAATACATTGGCCAATTATTGTAATAGTCGTAAAGTGCAACCGACTTATGAAGAAGATGCACTTGTTTTACGTGTTATTGAAGCTTATTGTGCTGCTTATCAAAGTAATTCTAGAAATACAATACATTCAGGTAGGTCCTTTTATTATTAAAATTGTATTTTATATTTTTATTATTTAAATATCAAATTGTGTTATTTTTTTAATTTTTTTTTTTTTTATTTAATTTAATAATTATATCATTTGTCTTTGTCGTTTTGTCTCCCCCACCCACCCATTTTAGTTTTGTATTATTAACATTTTATTTACATATGTTTAAAATTCAATTTATTTTTCATTTGCACTACTACCAAATATCTTTATTGATATAAATTAAGGTGTGTAATAAAATTATTTAATTAAGATATAATTTTGTACTTGGAAAGTACATTAATTTTGTTATTGTCATATTAATTTAAAAAAAAAAAAATCTTTTTATGGATTCTTAGTTGGTTCCTTTTTAATATAATAACGTAAAATTTACTTTAAAATAAAGCTTTACTGAAAATTTATTCACGCAAATATTACAGTACATAACCAACCACTTTAATATGATAAAAAAAAATATATATATATAAAATAAAAATTATTAATAATTCTAATAATTAATAATGGAAAAAAGTATATAAATAAAATTTTTGAAATTCAAATAAATATTGACCAGCCATTCATAATAAAACATTTTAATTTTTTTTTGTTTTTTTTTTATGATTTTTAATTAATTTTTGGAAAAGGAAAAATTAGTTATTTATCAATATATTATTTAAATTATTATATTAAATTTAAGTTTATTTATATTATTATTATTTTTTTTTGTTTAATTAATTAATTACATTTTGTACATTACATTTAATTTTTAGTTTTAATATTAAATTTTATATATATATATATATATATATATATATATATATACATATTTTTTTTAATTTATTGTAATAACATTTCATTTAATTATTGTTTTATCCATTTATACAAAAAGTATACACATTATTTATATTTATTATAAAATGTTAATGTTATAAAAAACTAATATTAAAAAGAAATTTTTTATAATTATTTAAATAAAAAATAATAATAAAAAAAAAAAAAAAAATAGATCAAAAATTTGTATTTTTAAAACCATGTAAAACTTGAACCATTGTAATATATAAATTATTTTATTTAAATGTTAACATTAAAGTAACTTTATTTAAATATGAATTTACATTGTAAAAAAAAGAAAGGCAATTTTGTTTGCTTTGTATAAATTGAGCTAAAGCTTAACAATCTACATATAAATATAAATATAAATTCGATTTATTTTTAAATCAGAAACATTATTAAATGTGAGAAAATTTTGACGATAACGATAAAAATTTTAACGAACATTAAATTTAGAAAGAGTTATAGAGTGAATTTAAGGATAAGAGTTTTTTTTTCCCAATATTTTTATTATTAAATAAAATTCCGTTTCAAATTAAAATCTTAATTTTTTTTTTTTTATTAACAAATTTCTGTTAATTTAAACTTTATCATAACAATTACCATACCAGTTCTCCTGAGCCCTTACCGTGCGTTACTGTTACTTTCGTTTTCGCATCCGAAAATCGCATTCAAAAGTGCGGATTGCAAATGAAAAATTAAAATTTTAATGCTAAATAATGTTTACACAGTTACCAGGCACCAGTATCAAAATTTAAAATTAGCCATTCGCAACCTACGATTTTCGATTTTCAAAGTTCCAAATTTTCGAATGCGATTTTCTTTTAGCAAAAGTATCATTATTTTGAAATTTAATTTTTTTTTTTTGCCTTGTAATTATTTAAGATTTATATGATCTTTGATACGATTTTAAATGGTAAATGGTTCTGTCTAAGAAAAAGAAAAATTACATTCTATTAATAAAGTTTAGATTACGCAATATGGTAACCGAATATATTTTTCATATATCGTACATATCTGTATGTATAGTGATGTCACTTTGAAACTTATTGTTGACCATATTCTATCAAAGTTGCTGAAATTAAAGATTTTATCCTATTCCTCCAACAGTCTTTTCCTTCAGTTTAAAATTTACTTTTAAATCTTTTAAAGTTTACATGCAGTTTACATAATGTGAACATTTAATCTTTAAGGGTAGGCATAAAGATTTTTTTTTTTTTTTGAAATCTTACTGTCTGGTTATCAGACTTATTGATTTGATCCTTGTCTGTTGACATTTCGAGAACATAGTTTAATTTAATTTTTTTTTTTTAACAATAAAATAAAGTTTATAAGATTATTTTAAGTAATATATAAGTCTGGATTTTCTTTTAGTTTTTACTATGGATTGTGCTGAGAACACCTTATGAAACTCAAGTTATTGATCTAAACAATTCAATTACAATAAAATCTATGCAGTTTAAAGTTTTTAATTATTTTTTTTTTTCAAATGCGGTCAGAAGTAGTCCTGAGAAGTTAATCGTTAATTATTTATTATGGTTTTCATAGAGATTATTGATTATATTTAATAAATTAGTAACCAGCTGGTAACGATTAAAAATAATAATACATATTAGGAAGAAGGGTTTTTTAAAAATAAGATATTCATTACTTACACTTTTAAACAGCTCAATCATTTTCATATAAACTAACGCTTATAATAAATACATACATACATACATTTATAATTCATTCAACATTTTATCATTTAATTAGAAAATTGAAAGCACACAATAATTTTTAACATAAAATGCTGCACTTCTTTTTTATCCATTTTTTTATGTTATTTTTTTTTTTTTTCAAATTTATGCTGTTATTTTAATTTAACTTTAATTTTTTTTTTGTTTTTGTGTTTTCATTTTCATTTTTTTTTTTTTTATTGTTTGTTCCCTGAATTTTTCTGTAGTATTTTTATTTTTTTTTTTATTTTTCAAAAAAAAAATATTTTACCATTTTTTCTCTAATCTTGTTTATTTTTTTTATATAAAAATCTCTCTTTTTTCTTAAAAAAAAAAAAACACAAAAAAAAAAATGTATTTTGAATGCTTTCATCAAAAAAAAAAAAAAAAAACATATCATTCATCTTAATCTGTGTAAACTGTACTATACAAAACGATGTGAATGCAAAATCAAAAATTACATAAAAAAAAAAACAAATGCATTCATATAAAATATACTTTTTAAATAATAAGCTCTACAACCATGGACTCCCTGTCTCCCAATACGTGGAGGTAAATTACAAACAACTAGAGCTTTTTCAACTTCTAATCCACAGTTGCCATTTTTATGTTCTGGACCTGGTTATGATCAACCATTATCAAATAATAGCTTAAATTCTTCATATATTTGGAGAGAAGCTAGTCCGAATAATTTTAATATGTATAGTGCATCAGTTTCATCATTAAACACAGCCTATCGTTATTCTTTAGGAGGTGTAAATGCAGCCGGAAATACTGGAAGTGGTGGTAGTGGTGCAATTATATGTACTGGTAATAGTTCAACAAGTCATAATCGTCGTATATCAGATTTTAATCGTTCAGCATCTGAAGAAAGACATCCGCAAGCAAATCAATATCATTTACAATATTTACAACCACAGGCACATCAACAAAGAAAAAATTTCATGAATGCATATCGATTTAAAACAGGTTCTGGATATGATAATATTTTTATGACACCATTATTACCTCGTAAAAATAAACAAGCTAAAGGTGTTAAAACTAGTTATCAAACACATCAAAGAACACCACCACCACCTACCCCACCGTTATCTTTAAGCAGAAAAAATTCATTAGAAAATCGTTTTCCAACTGTTGCTAGTACTAGTTCAATTGGAGCTGTACCAGCACCTGGTTTACATCCAGGTTTATATGATCGTCGTTTAAATAGATCCTTTGAAGCACCACAAGGTTATTTAAAAACATCAACTTTAAGAAGAAGTACACCACATTTACCAGGTGAAGATGAATGTATGCCAACATCAATTGTTGGTAATAATAGTAATAATCATCATCTTCATCATCCGCATCATGATCAACATGATCGTGATAGTCGACATTCAGCAATTCAATGTTGTGGTAATTTTGTTATGAAACAATGGCGAAAAATTAATCATCATTATTAAAAAAAAAAAAAAAAAAAATGTATGAAATTATGAATTTGCTCAAAATTTGTAACAAAAACAAAAATGTAAAAATAATATGAACTTTGTTTTTTTTTTTTTTTTTTTTTTGTAATTATATTATACTTTTTGATGTGGTCTATTTACAAATGTATTTATTGCATTTTATAAACTTTATATTTATAAAATTATACAAATTAATTTAAAATTATACGTAAATTTTCAAAATTTAATTTTTAATATACTCAAATTAACTGATAATTCTTGTGCCATTTCTTTTACAAAAAAAAAAAAAAATTAAAAAGTGAATAAAATTCACATTAAATTTTATTAAAAATATTTAATATTTAATTTTTTAAATATTTAATGGGGTTTTTTTTTTGAAATTTAAGAAAAAAGAAAAAATAAGATTTAAATTTCTTAAAAAAATTATCTTTAAAATGAAAAAAAAAAAAAAAAAAAAGGATTAAAATTAATTTTATACATCCTTTAAAGTTTATTTTTTTATCTTTAGATCATAAAGTTATGTTCTATTGTTCTATATATTTAAAAAGTAGATTCAATTATTCAAATGGGGAAGCTATAGAGTATATTTAGGATATGATTAGCAATTTATGATAAAAAAAAAGATCTAGTCAATTATGAGATGTTTATTTGTTTGTTTTCTTCTTATCTGATTTTTTTTTTATCAAAGAAATTTTGGGCCTTATGATTGAAAATGTACGGAAAACGTAAATGCTACCGAAATGTCAAATTAATTATTATCGCATGATTGAAAACGCGCGGAAAACGTTTTTCTCGAAGTAGTTTATTTGTATGATTGAAAATATATACTGCGTTAGTTGTGTATAAATTATTGTGCGTTGATATGTTGGCGTTTTAAAAAAACTAAAAAAACATAATGTAAGTTCTTCATTTATTTTAAATCTTCTAAGAAACCAAAATGAAAAATTTAAGTTTTTTAATTTAACTTTTCTAATGTTTTATTTTGTGATTTGGAGAAAAATGATAAAACAGGACAATAATGCTGAATTTGGTACGAAGGGTAAAAGAAAATAATTTGGTAGGAAATTTTACTTCTAATCATTCAAGTGAAACTTCGTTTTCGGAAGAAATTATTCAAGTTTTAAAATTAAATTCAATTTGTTTATTATAAATTTTTTACCTTAAAGCATAGTATTCAGGTTATATCTCAGCTCAAAGAAAAAAAGAGGAAAACTATGAAAATTTTTCGGGTATATAAAATTTTGACAGTTTGAAGAAAAACTTTTCAGATAAAAATTTTTTTTTTGTTATAATTGTTTAATATTAAAATATTAAATTTTGTAAACAATTGTTTGTTTTGAAATAAAATTTAATTCCAAAAATGTAAATAAATAATTTTATTTAAAAAAAAAAAACGAATTTCAAAATATTTTTTGACAGATATGAGAAAAATTAAAATTTTTCTACCTAAAATCATATTGTTCTCGGTTTGTGTCTTAGATTATATATTTTACTTGGCGTACTACTTGAGAAAAAATTGAAAAAATTTATTAAAAATTTTGACATAAAATCCTATATAAAATTACATTTTTTTGAGATATATGTAAACCTGAATACATACTATGCTTAAAATAAACAAAATATACATTTTTTTTACAAAATACAAATACAAAAAAACTTTGTTTTTATTTTAATTCTAAAATTTTAAATTTTATAAAAAAAATATTTTTATTTACTTACCTAGTGTCCTAGTTAAAAACTTGACGTTTATATTATACTAAAAATTGTTTTTGACAACTGTCATTGAATTTAAAAAAATTTCAAATTAAAATTTAATCACGTGTTTTCAATCATACCAACATAGATTGAGTGTGAATAATCTTTTAACGAACGGCGCAATTTAGGTAAATTTTCAATCATAAGCCCCAGTTTGTTTATACTTCAGTAATAAAATTAAAATTGCTAAAGCATATTTCCACAAAAAAAAAAAAAGAAAACTTTTGAAAATTGATATGTACTTAACATTTTTTCACCAATTTTCTTTTTTAGTTTTTCATTTGGTTTTTTTTTTTTTTCTAATTTCATTTGAATAATTGAAATATATTTTTACTGTTTCTAAATTATAACAACTAAACTTAAGAGATTAATCCATTAAAAAATAAGGATAAAGGCTAAAAAAAAAAGGCTTCAAAAAAAATTTTAATCGAGCCAAATAAAAAGTCAGTACATATTTTTTAAATAATTTTTTTTTTTTTAATTTTTATTAAATGTTTAATAAGATAAAGGAACAAAAAAAGAAAAATAAAACCTATATATATCTATATATATATATATATATAAAGATTTAATATATTTGTATCAAATAAAAATATTTAAAAATTAATACACATATAGTTTAATAAAAACAAACAGCGTAAACTCTTATTTTGTGTTGCGCTTGCCGCTTCATTTAAAACTTTTTTCCGTATCTTGGATGACGTAAAATTAGAGAAAATTTTTTTTTTTTTTTACAATCAACTACAACCATTTTTTATTCAAATTAAAATACTTTGATATAAACCTTTTTTTTTTTTTTTGAAATCAAATTTTATATGTAACAATTATTCTTAATTTTTTAACAAAAATAAAATGTTTACATTGAATGAAAATAGATTTAATTTATTTAAAAAAATAAGTAACTTTAAAAAAAAAAGTTTAATTTGAATGAAAAATGGTATAAGATTGTAAAAAAAAAAAATATGTAGAAAAAAAACTTTATTAAGAAAATTATTGACGCAAATCTAGATCAGGATTCAATTTATAGCTTAGACAACATAACACAGCTTGATTTTTATCATTTTTCTTGATATAAATTAAATTGCGTTCTAAAAACTAAAAATAAAAAGTTTAAATGGTGTTCACCGGATATGGATGCAGTTTAATACATAAAAAGAGGATAAGATCAATTTAATCTTAATCGAATTGAATCAAAGCTAAGAATAGTAATTTTATAATCTTGTACACTTTTAAATTAAAAAAAAAAAAGACAAAATACAGCTTTTTAAAAAAATGTTTTTTTTTTTTTATCATTAAATAGAGCTTTAAAATTTATTACGAAAATATTGTTGAACTATACACTAAAAAAAAAAAAAGAAAAAAAATTTTTTTTATAGCACAAAATTCTTTTTATTACATATTTTTTCAAGTACATACATACAAAAATACATACTTGAAATATATACATAATATATATTTGCACTAAATAATATAATTCTATACACTAAATACAATTTTTTGCAAAAACATATATACATAATATATTTTTGAACACTTTTTTAAAACTAAAAATAACGAATAAAATAAAATTTTAAAATTACAATGAAATAAAATTTAAAATATTATAATATTATAATACAATATTAATAGCTTTTTTTAATTATTAAAAAAAAAAACAAAATAAATAAATAAAAACGACTTTAAAAATATGAAAGGCATTTTGTTTTTTTTCTTAATTTTTATTAAATATTTTTTGCAAAATACAAAAAAAAAATAATCAATTTTTATTAATTAGAACAATTTTTTTTTTTATTAATAAAAATTTGAAATGTAATATTATTAATAAAAAAAATAATATTAAAAAAAAAAAAACTAATATAATTTTGTAAGAATATTTAGGTGCTATATATTTTTTAAGTCAATATACAAAATAATCTATATAAATAATTAGTATATATTAATATCTTTTGAAATTTATTAATTTTTTTTAGTAAATGGTATAGGTATTTAATAAAAAAAAAAAAAAAAAAAAAAAAATGATAAAAAATAAATCGTAAAACAATAATTTATTTATATTAAAAAGCATATTAAAAACCTCAATGTGTATCAGTGAATTTTACGTATATAATATAAAACTATTAATTTAAATTCATTTTTCTTTTAATTTTTTTTTGTAAATTCCGAAATGTATACAATTTTTTATTTTCTTCAATTATAAATAAATTGAACAAAATTAAGGGAGACTAACACTTTAGTGTAAGACTAGTCTACATTCCACAATAGACGTAACGAAATGAGTAAAAACTCTATTAACACATTTATGTATAAGTTTGAACAATGAACATAGCCAAAAATAGATGATAAAAATGTCAAAAAAAAAAACTGCACAAAAAATTATATGTCATATAAACGGAAGAAATGTCAAAGTAAAAAGTCTCTTAAAAGATTCCAATACATTTAACCTAAAAATTTATTTAGCGTAAAAACTTGTTTGAGAAGTCGGAAATTTTAAAATAATTTATTAATATTATTATATAAATATTATAAATATATTTTAGTTTTTAATAATATTTTTTTTTTTTTTTACAGATATATAATCAGATATAATATTAATTATGAAATATCCATCTTTATATCTTTATTTATAGTATTAATTACACTGTTTTTTTTTATTTCAATTTTTACCTTCAATTTTTTTTAATCACTTTTAAACATTTCAATGTAACTAAAGTTACGGTGCACATATTCTTTATATTCAAATTCTTTTTTATCCATTCTGAAAATAATTAAAAATAGATAAATTTTAAAATTAGATTTGTACTAACTCCGCACAGAAGTTGTAAACAAAAGTATATTATTTTATCATCATTAATCATTATGTTTTCAGTTACCCGTTTACACTTCATGAAAAAAATCATATGAAATTTCTAACGTTTAAAACTAATTTCATTGTTAAGTTTTAAAATAATAGACAAATGAAAATAAGTGATTTAATTTTATTAAAAATTAGTAAATATTTAATGTACAGAAAAATTCTATATAGGTTTCAGTTGTTTTTGATGATAATTCTCATCTTCCTTTTTTTTTTGTTTTTTAAATTAAATGTGTTGTTCCCACCGAATATCTAATATACTCAAAAAAAAATTTTTATCTATAATTCTTACATTTTTATCATCAATAAGATTAAAAGTTTACAGGACAGTTTTCTATTATTTTAAACATATTTTTAAGTAATACACCCTTACTCTGAATATTCCGAAATAAATTTTCTCCAAAGGATTAGCTACGACGTTACGAACAAAAATTTATAGGTATTATAATGTCTGTGGTGAAGAATTGAAAATCTGTACTGGCAACTCTTTCTCGAAAATTCAAAACCAAATGTTCTGCCTTTTTTTTTTTTTTTTAAAAAAGTCGTATTGAAGTTTATTGAAGCAGACAGTTTTAAACTTTAAAAATAAAAAAAATATGAATTTTGTTGCTTCCTTGAGCTATATTTTTATTAGCATTCTCCATCTCCATTTTCCATGTTTATTGATTAGTTATTTTTGTTTTTAAAAAATTTTTGAAAACAATTAAAATTATTTTAAAATTTTTTATTTATAAACAATTAAACTTTTTTTGCATCGAAAAAAAGAACTATTTACTAATTCCTATAAAAAATTAAATGAATATTTCTTTTGTAGATTTTTGACGTTTTTTTACATTACACAAGAAATTTAGAATAAATTGCTATAATTACGAAACTGCAGATTGTAGGCAATTGGAAGTATTTGAGCGTAAAATACTTCGAAGAATATATGGACAAACGAAGATGGTTCATACAGGTCAATATATAATTTCGAGTTTGAACAATTGACTAGAGATAGAACCGTAGTTGTAGTAAGATTCATAAAAGCGCAAAGGTTAAGATGGATAGGACATGTTATAAGAATACCGGATCACAGAGTAACAAAAAGAGTATTTCTCTATCAAATGCAATGTGTTAGAGGTAGAGGGTGACCAAAAGAAATATGGCAAGACACTGTTGAAGATGATCTAAGACAATTAGGAATAAGAAATTGAAAGAGAGTTGCACAAGATCGAGTAGTATGGAAGAGAATTATAGCGGAAGCTCAGGTCCATCAAGGTATAAAAGAAGAAAAAGAATTACGAAACTTCGAAAAAAAATTTAGTACATTGAAATTGAGAATTAAATTTTTGCTTACTATAATTGAAAGAACCAAATAGACAAACTCTATAAATGTAACGAAAATCGCTAACTAAATAATCAAAATCAATATCAAATAGAAACTGATAGTCTCTGTTGGGGAGCGTGCCATATGTCTGTATTTCTTTTGCCGTAGTATCATTATCTGTATTTCTTGCAATTCGCCTGTATTACATTTGCCTGCGTGTTCATTACCTGTATTTCATTTGACTGAAATTTATTTAACTGGAAATATTTCAATAATAAGTATTTAAAATAGTATGTAAAAAAGATATGTAATTAGTAGGAGAAATTTTAGAGTTGGATTTAAAAACAGGGTATTCCCCTGAAAAAGAGTAGAATATTTATGTATATCTATATACAAGATTCTGAATTAGGAGATATTTTAAAGTTAAATTCAAGGCAGGGCTATACGCTTTTTCCAGAATATTTATATATATGTATGTGTATGTTAGAGTTACTATTACAAGCCTGTATTTTTTTATCTAATTCAGACTCTAATTCATTGGCAAAAATATTTTTATGCTCTATAAGAAATTTCCTTTTTAGTATGCAAAGGATATACAAATTTAGTATACAAAATATAGATTAGAATTTAGATTAAATTCACTTGTTTACATTTTTTTTTATTTAATTATCTTAACATTTTTTCAAAATGTATGAATAAAAAACGATAAAAAGAATAAAAAAAAAAAAAAGTTGATATCATTTTAAATAATTGAATTTAATAATTAAAAGTTTTATATATACATACGTAATTGAAGCGAAATTAAATTTTATAATTTTCTATTTTCTCTTTTTTTGTATCGCATTAATTTAAAATAAATATAATATAGGTACGTACGCGTAAAATATGCAATTAATTAATATAAGGACTAGACAATTAATATACACTTCTAATAAATTATTTAAATTAATAAATTTTTGGAATTTATTTGAAATGAAAATATATGGAAACAAAGTAAAAATTATTTTTTTTTTATTTTATAAATTTTATTAGGACTTTCTATTCTATTCCTATTTAAATTGTTGAATGTCCTTTTCAGAATTATGTCCATTATTATTTTTAAAATTCGTGTTAAAATAAATTTGAACGTAAAAAAAAGAACTTATCTTATACTATACTTACTTAAAAATAAAAAATTCGATCCGATTGAGAACAATAATTTTTTTTTAATATTAAGTATGCTTGTAATACACACATCCATATGTATATACATGTAGGATGATTATATGTATGTTACAATTAAAAAATCTTATTTAAAAAACAAAAAAATATTTATTTAATAATAATAATAATAATAATAATATAATTAACTACGAATTTATTTATATTTTAAAAATATATTAGAAATTAAAAAAAAAAAAATTCTTTTGTTTTTCTTAGAATTTAACTTTAGATTTAAAAAAAAAAAAAAATACTAAAATTATTTTTTAATTGTGATTCCTATTAAAACAAATTTTACAAGAAAAAAAAAAATTAAAAATAGAAAGAAAACAAAAAATACATGAAAGAAAAAAAAAAAGAAGATTATTAAACTAAAACAAAAATTAATAATTAGTCCCTTGGTCGAGTTTCTATTTAAATTTAAGAATTAATGTGTTTTATAATTTAAATAAAATATATATAAACTGGTTTTTTTTTTTTTTCTAAAATATATTCTATTGTAGGCATATTTAAAAATTTTACATAAATATTTTAATAATAATAACAACAACAACAACAACAAACTCTTTCCAATTAGATATTGGAGAATTAAGCTACTTTTTCTCACTAAGGGCCCCCCGTATTTTCATATATAAGTATAATTAGATTTGATTAGTATCAATTTTATGTTGACAAATTGACATTAAAATTTAAAAAAAAAAAAAATTTTTTCTCCTTCCAGTATTGATCACTACATAGTAGGTCTGTTCGCGTACTTTTTTTTTTTTCAAAAATTTAGAAATGAGAGGACAATTAAAATTTCAGAGAATAATCGTAAAAAAATACTCATTTTAAACAAATCCTCTCATTTTAAAAAAAAAAAGAACACGAACGCTTTTTTTTGCAAAAAATTACAAAATTTTTAAAAATGCCATAAATTGTCTTTGTGTTATGTTTACCTAACAGATTAATCAGATTTCAAAAGCAGATTAAACAAAAGAAATTAGAAAAACTTTTTAATTCAAAAATGTAAAAAAAAGTATTAAATATACCTATATGGTACAAAAATTTAATGTTATTAAATGATGTTGTCTTTCTTTGTTTAACTTTTTTTGTTCAATTACCTTTGTTTACTTTTTTTTCTTTGTTTATTTTTTTGACAAATGACAGTAAAAAAAGCAACAACAACAAAAAATAAACATCAGTAAATTTTTACAAATTTTCGCAAATAAAAATTTTATTTACAAAAATTTTAAAAAGAGAGCCGTCTTGTTTTTACTCATTTTTCTTTTTTTTTGAGTTTTTTTTAAAAAAAAACTCAAATTCTCTCTGTACACGAACGCTTTACATAAATTTTCGAAAATTTATTGTACGCGAACAGACCTATTATGTAGTAATACAGTTATAGTTTCATTCATAATATAAATGACATTTAAATTGTGAAAGTTCACATTTTGTTTAAAAACTAATATAAATAAGGAAAAAAATTTAAAATGATGAAAATTTAATAACTTTTGGTATAATAAAAAATTGCATATTTTATTTTGATTTTTTATATCGTTTCATTTTAATTTTTTTTTTTTTACGTTTACCAGATGTAAGCTGGAAGGAAAAAAACTTACTCAGAAAACTTGAAATGCAAGAGTATTCAGAAAGATAAATTTGATCTTAATGTCAATGTATAATTTCAAATTTAAAACAGATCAAGTCTTTAAATATTATTTTGCTACCAAATGTGGTATTATTTTTGGAATAGTACATACGTATATATGAACATACAGTCTTAAGTGGTAGATTATCAATTATACTTATTGTCAATTTAGATATGTATAAAGGTCAATTTATTTATTAAATGTCATATTAATTGAAATTATTTCTCAATTGACAATATAATTGAAAAAAATGTCACTTGAGATGAACGAAAGAAATTTTAGCTGAAATAAATGTATGTTTACGGATGACAATTTTTGATTAATACAAATAAAATTGACAAAATAATTAAAAGATTACCTATATAACTCAGTAGTGTTTTAAAATTGTTAATTTAGTGTCATAAAATTGTTAAAATTAACATTCCTTTTTAATGGATTACTTGCTCTCTTCTTTATTTGAAATTTGAATTAAGTCAGTTTAATATTAACTGATTATTTATAAAGTTCGGATTTTGATATTTATATAATATGAACTACATCTTATATGACTAAAAAGTAAGACATTTTGTGTGAATGATAAATAAAAAAATACATATTAAATTTTTAAATTATATGTACTTTATAATTTATATTAGAACTGTTATAAACGATAAAAGCAAGTAATTTTTTTCACAGCTGTAATATAAAGCCATACAATTAAATTGTTTGTATATGTATGTTGTAGTTGGTACCTAAATCAAAATCAATTTAAAAATGTCATACAAACGTACCAAAATTGAGATAAGACGCTCTTAATGTTTTCAGCTATAAAACGCTCTTAATATTTTGAGCTACATATAAGTTAAACTTAAAAGTCAGATGATCAGATGAAAAGTCATCAAAACTCAGATTTTAAATTTATAAATGGTAAAAAATAAAACGTTTAGACAATTTATTTATGTTATATATGACTGTTGATAAAACAAAGGATTTTGAAAAAATAAATATTGAGACAAATTAAAGCTAATTTTAACTTGTATTAATGAAAAGTTTTCCGTAAACACACAAAATAATCTGCTTAAGCTATGGATAATGAATATAGTATAGATTTACATAGTATATATTTACATCTGTAATATTTGAGAATAATTATTATTATATACATACATACTGTTTATTTACATGTCATTACTTTAGTTGTTTTGTTACATATTTTCGTTATTCTTTAAATCATTTAATAGTATAAACAATAAATAAAACTTTACTGATTTTTTCATTGAAACAATTTCATTTTTTTTTTTGTTATGAAAACATTTTTAGAATGGCTTTAAATTTCAAATAATTAACTTAAAATATATACATAAATATACATATACTTAATTTAATGCTGTGTCTTAGAAAATTTAAAAAATTTTATTTAATAAATTTTTTTTATCGTAAAATAAATATATAAATAAATATGTGGCATATAATATATATAATGTAAAAGAAATAAATATATAAATAATATTAACAGAAAATTTGTACTCAGAATGATGATAAAAATCAATAAAATTTAGTATTATGAAATTGATTTTGTTTTGTCGTTTTCTTTTTCATAACTGCTAATATAGAAACTATTAAATCTTCTTTTTCTTTTTTTGATTAAGTTACCAATAATATTAATACATAGTTATATAAATTTAATTAACACTTCAGTGACCGATACTCTTGGCTAGCACCACCATTTTAGTCATTACCATATAATTTTATAGTTCTCATTACTGATCACTGATCATTGATCAACAAAGTGTTAATTAATTATAATTTTTAAATGGGTGCGGAAAATGTACTAAATAAGAGCATGAGATTAAATTATTTTTATTTGTTAAATCATAATAGTTTTTGTTGAATCCTAAAGTAGGTTATGTTCAAAATTACCCATAAAATAGAAAATTTTTCAATTAGCTCTAATGATTCTGGGCTTAGGCTAATTTCTTTTAATTAAATTTTTGACTATAGCTGAAATAATCCATACAACTATTTTGGGATACAACAAATTAGTTCGATGCACAATTTGCTTTAATAGCATTATTAATTTCTTTTAATTAAATTTTTGACTATAGCTGAAATAATCCATACAACTATTTTGGGATACAACAAATTAGTTCGATGCACAATTTGCTTTAATAGCATGGTTGCGTTATATTTCTTTTTTTATTGATAAAGGTTCGAAAATCACTAGACCGTAGGTCCCTAGTGGATCTTCAAAACGTATTAAAATTTATTCTACCGAAGTTAGTGTTAAGTTTCCCTATATTTATGCCAGGAAGATCTACCTCTGACAAAAAAAGTTTTGAAAGTTTCGCAAATCTATGTCAAAAGCTCATCCAAATATTGGAAATAAAACTATCTATAGATATTTCCGCCTTTTCTTGACGACAGGCACAGAGAAAGTGGTCCATGGTCTCTATAGCGTCAATTCCTCTGCAAAATCTTAAGTTAAAATCCACATGCATACCAAATCTTCTATAGCATGCCTCCTTCAAAGATTATACATATACATATTAACCCATACTGTTACAGAAACATATATACATTAACCACTATTCATTAAGTTCATAATTTTATTTTGTTATCAATCATTTTATGTCATTTTTGATCAGCTTAACCGCTAAAACCGCATCCCCTTCAATATGTTCTTGTGCTAAACTTTATTTACAATTTCAAAATTTTTCAAATCTGTATACGGAGTTAATTTTTTGAAACACATTCTTCTTTATAAATATTATTATATAATATGCATACTGATTTAATAAAGAACTAAAAAATACGATAAAGCTCCCGCAGGCTGTAACCACTATTTTATATATTGAATTTAACAGAACAAAAACATAACTGTGACAAAACGGCTATAAAATTATTTTTTCTGAGTTCTGGGCATTGGACTTTTTTTTTTTCAAATATTATGTATAAAATAAATAAATAAATGTTCTGCTTTTTATACTATTATAGATAAATGAAATTTTTTAAATGTTTTAGCAGTTATTATTATATATTTTTTTTAATTATGTTTTAATTATCTTTTAAATAAATAATTACAGGTTTAGAAAATGAAGAAATGACACCTACTTTAAGACAACTTTGGACTTATATTAAAGAAATACAAAAGGATGTCGCACAAATTAAAACACAAATAAGTGAAGAACGTGCATTACGTGTTAATTTACAACAAGCTTTAATGAGTCATTTAGAAACTGTTGGATCATCAAATACCACATGTTAACAGTAATTCTATTTTGATTTTTTTTTGTCTTATTAAAAAAATTAAAAGTTATGCTTAATTAATATATATATATATATTTTTTATTTAACTTAAATTATAGTTAAGATATAATTTGTGTCGAAAATTGTTAGAATTATTTGTTAATTTCGAAATACGAGTATATAAAAATTTTTCACAATTAAAAACAAAATATTGTGAATTTTATAAATAATTAAAAGTGTTATATAAAAAATAGTTTTTAATTTTATTAAAATTCAAATTCTATTTCAAAATTACACTTTAATATTTCAAATATGTAATCCAAAAAAAATTTTTTTTTTATTAATATATTATGGGCGTTTTTCTTTTTCTCATCAGAGCAGAGTCAGAACTGTCGAACAAAAAAATTGTATTTCTTTTTATGCTCAGATTATGCAGATTATCCATTTTCTTTTTTAACTCGGAGTGTGATCAGAGCGCGATCTGTGAGCTCGTAAAAATTTCTCAGATTTCTCAGATTTCACAGAGTTAAATATAACGTCAAATTAAGAACAAAATAATAAAAATGTCATCAAATAAAATTTCGTGCATAGATAAATATTTTTTTTAGTTTTTTTTTTTAAATTTTATTAAATGAAATTTTACGTAAAATAACTTGGTTTTATTTTATTTCTTAAATAAATTCCTTTTAAAACTATATTGTTACATTTAAAATAATGAAATAAAATAAAGAAAATACTGACGTTAGAAAATAATTTGGATAAAAATTGACAATTTGTGCTCCGAACGTTTCGTTTTTAACTCAGAGCGGTCACAGTTCAGATAAAAGTTTGCGCTGAGCATTATTTGCTCTGAGCGCTCGACATCTGCTCTGAGCATTGATCTGATGAGAAAAAGAAAAACGCCCTATATTTCTTCTTTTTGTATATTTTTAATTTTAAATATTTTAATTTTTTTGGATTATGAATTTAATAATTTAAGAAGAATCAAATTTTTTTTAAACATTTTATTGAGTATTGTAGTCCTTTAATTTACACAATACATACGTAGAAAACAGCTCACAGAACGAAATACCCATATCATAAATCTTTCTTTGTGTAAAATTATTACTAGATTTAGGTTCCAGTTATTAGAAGAAAAATCCCATTTTGAAATTAAAAAAGCAAGATCTTTACCGAATAGCTTATAATTAAAATGAATATAAACATAAAAATACCTTAAATAGAAATAGACCATAAGAAATGTCAAATCTAATAAAAATTTTAACTTCATCTATAGTTATTCATATGCATCATGTGTTATTCCTAACAATGCTTGTTTAATTAAATTTAACCAAGCATTATATCAGCAGCTTATTGTTTCGCTCTAAACAAATTGAAGATTTGTCTGAGAGTTTTCTTTAAATCTGTGCGAAACTGAATAATAAAAAATTGCAAAGATTAAAGGACTTTACTGTGCAACATTGGAGAAAATATCAAATCTTAATAAATAACAAATCTTAGTTATTAAGAAAAAAATATATCTCCCTTTTAAGGGCCTCTTCTTAAAGTACTAAATTTGGTTAAACACTCTAAATATGAAATAAATATTATAATAATTCTTCTAGTAGTTTTTAATATTTGGTTCGCTAAAATAAAAAAAAAAAAAAGAGTTTAATTGGTAAAAGAGACAATGTATACGACATATAAACATGTAATCCAAGCATTTAAATCCAAATTACTGCTCTAATCTTTTTGATTTTTCCCAAATGACTCTTTTAGGTAATTTCAGTTAATAAATATACTTTTTTTGTTTTAAAGCATATTTTTTTATTTATTTTTGATTTTCAATTTTTGTAATTCTCTATATAAACGAAATACTATTTATTTAAATGGCCGCATTATTTTCCAATACTAAGGCATTTTTGACAGTTTGACAGCTGCCATAGTGCAATTTTTTAAAATAATTGACAAAATTTTCTTTAAAATGATAATTCAAAAGTGTTGTACAAGAAATTTGCATGAAACGTCAAAATGTCAATCGACCATTATTTTCATAACAAAAATATTGATTTCTGTATGAAAAACACATTAAAAATTTTTTTTCGCGAAAAATAATGCAAAAAAATTTATTTTTTCGGTGAACTTAGATTCTAACGGTAAAAGAATATTGATTTTTGGGGGGTTCCGGACACGTGGTATTTTTTTCCGCTGAGTTACACGTCATATACATGCCCCGGTAAAAGTTTTACTTTTTAAAATTTACTTTTTTATTTCGCCGCTTAACGGCTCAAGTCTCAACATTTAAGTGAATCTGATCTGATATTAAAAAAAAAAGTTTTGAACACTTAAATTTGAAGTTTTATTTTGCTAAAAGAGAGCTAAAATTAAATTTACTATGGTTGAAAATCCAGTAAAACATTTTCATTAAAAAATTGTTTTTTGTTTTTTAATGCATTTCTCTGCCACATAAATGTGGACAGGAAATTACACAGCCTTTCCTGTTCAGATGTAGCTGTAAATGTCGTAAGGGGGAATAACTCTTACGACGTGTATAGAATTCGAACCCACACTTCCTACTACTGAGGCCCCTACATTTTCTTAAAAATTAAAATTTCAGCAAGTTTTCATAAATTTAAGCATATAAGTAATCAACTTTTATTTCAGTTTTGTTAGAATCAGGTACTACATTACTTAATATCGTAATATAAATTAAATAAATGTTATTATATTTATTTCTACATTCTAATATGGTATATAACATTTTACTCGTATTTTTTTTTTTTTTATTAATTTTGACAGATATTTGACATCTGTACTTTATTTTTATTAAATTTGATATTTGGTTTGTACTTCATAAATTTTTCATTAAAAACAAAAAAAATTTGAAAGTAATTTATTAGATTATTATATTATAAGTGAAATGTCATTTCTGCTAGAATACGAAGATACCGTTGCAATACTATTTATATTCTATTTTATTCCTACGAAAAACTTTCTTTTACAATATAAAATTATAAAATTATTTACTTACTATACAGTTTCAAACTGTAAAATTAACAGTAACATTTTTTTACGTTATTGTTCATATCATTGAATACAAAATGATAAATAAATATAATTTTGTTTTCAATATTTTATCCAACAGTGTATATATTTACAAATGTTTTTTTTTTTAGTATTAATAAAGTTTTATCGATTTTAAATATAATATTTTTAATTATATCATATTTTTTAATAAAAAAAAAAAAAAAAAAACAATTGTATTAAGCCTTAAAGTGAACAAATTTTAGAATTAAGTTTTTAATAAAAATGTTGTATTTAAATTTAATATTATTTAGATATATAGTTTAAAATTACAGGAACTTTCTTTAATTGTAATAAAAGAAAAATAACCAAAAAAAAAAAAAAAAAACTGTTTTAATTTTATTTTAAAAACAATTTTATTTTTAAACCACATATTTTATTAACTATACAATATTTTAAGAATACTAAATATGAAATATTTTTTTTTTTTTAAAACGACATTCATGAAATTTATTAGCAGATTTAATTTTCAATTTAATTTTGACAATAATTATTTCAAAAATCGTGATTTCGATGACAATTTCCATTATTACATGATGTCGCATGATTAGACTGTGAAGGATTTTGATTTAAATAATTATAAAAATTACCAGAATTATGATTATATTTTTGTTTTAATTCTCCATTACCATTAGTATAAATATTTTTAGGATTTGATTGTAATGCACTTAAAATATCATCATTAATAAATTTTTCTCTTGAAAAACGTTGATGTTCTTTTAAATTCTTCAAAATGGATTCTTCATTTTTATTATTATTTAACATAGATTGTAAAAAATCATCATTATCAAAATCAGAATTATTAGAAATATATTCAGCTTTTGGATGATTAAATTTTTTTCGATCAACATTAACAAAAATCGGTTGAATTCTTAAGGCAGGTGATGGTTTTTCACGTCTTGGATTATGAACAATAATTGGTCGTATTGGTTGAGCAGCTCGATGAAATATAACTGGTGCCGGATTAACAATAATTGGATCATGTTTTATAAATAATTTTGTTGGTTTTCGATTAACAATAATTGGTGATGGACGATGTACTATTAATTCCTCTTTAATATGCTTTGGAAAATGATGTTTAAATTCGGAATGATGTTGTCCCTCTAAATTTGTTTTTTGATTTTGTTTATGAATCTTTTCAATTTCATTTAATAATTGTTGATTCTGATGATGATGATGATGATGATAATGTTGATGGTTTGACTCAATATTTTGAAAATCATTTGATGATTTTGAAGTATCTAATTTTTCATCATCATTAAAATAATTTTGAAAATTTCTATTCATATTTCCATTTGAATTTAACCAAATATCTTTATGATAATTTTGTTGAGGATCAGGTGCTGGTTTTGGTGCAGCAAATGTATATTTTCTCTACAAAATTAATGATAAGAAAGAAAAATAATTAAAAATAAAATTTAATATTTTGTATTACCATTAATAATATGATTATAGTAAAATAATATATTTGTTTCATCTTGAATGATTTACTGAATTCAAGATACTAATTTTTTTTATTAAATGGTACTGGTATTTAAATCAGAAAAATTATTGTCTTCTCTAATTACTTTTGAACGTGATTTGAATTTTTTTTTTTATTTTCTTTTTAATTGTAATTACCTTTAAATTAATTGAAGGTTATAAACAAAATCTAAATTTAAAATAATTAAGATGAAATTTGATATATGGAAATTTTTAGCTGACAATTCTAGGTCAGTGTTATTCTAATTTTCTGAATAATGAAAAAAAGAAAATATTATGTTTATGATATTTTAATTAGATGGAAATACTTTTTTTCTAGTTGAATATGGTTTTTATTTTTTAAATTGATTATGGAAGCAAAAATCTAAATTAGATTTTTAGTTACAGGTAACAGATTAATTTGGGAAGTAAAATTTTAAATAAAATAATAAAATTTAGATTTTAGTTCTTCTTTACTCTGAAAGTTAAATTGAAGCATATGTTATACTTTAATTGTTGAGCTTCAAGTGAGAATTTTAATTTAACTAGCATTCTGGGTCACTTCCATCATGATTTCCTTTTCTTTTAAATTGGAATTCTTTTTTTCATAAATTATATGAGTGAGTTTTTTCGTTGATTTGCAAATGCTCTTAAGATATACAAAAATTTTTAATCACAAAAAGACTTTAAGGAAATGGGTTAGATTTAACAAATAAACAGTATAAAGAAAAGCAAGGTAGAATCCACCATTAATTAATGTGTTTCATATATGGATTATAATATCGTTTCAAATATAGTTCATAATACTAATTTGAACGCTCCGTGAATGTTTTTTGGTATACCCTTGCATCAACGATCACTTTTCCTTTTGGTCTACTTTATGTAAAGAAAGATTGTTGGAATGTTCTTTCTCAACATATTTTAAGCACTGACTGCTATCAGCTCTGATTATGTTTATAAATTAGAATGAAAGAATATTTAAGCATCTATTATATATAATATAAACTGTAGAGACTATTGATTATATTTATAAATGTTAGACTGTGTCAACTCTAAGAGACTCTTGACTGCGTCAACTCTAGGAACGAACATATATTTAATCATCATAAAATTTTCATAAAATTTAATCATCTTTTAGAAAATTTCATATGTCTACCTTCTTTAAGTAATTAGAAATACGCATATAAATTTCGCAGCTAACCAAACCTGTTGGGTTAGACTAATCAAGTTTTGGAAGTCGTTGGCATAAAACTTAACTTCTTTTTACTAAATTTTAAAGATCTAGGTCCTCAGTGCTTATATAGTTTTATGTTTATATGTATAAAAAAAAGAACTTGTATGACAATTATCCGAATCTGTTCTGTTAGACTAATCAAGTTTTGAAGAAGTTTTCGACATAAAACTTAACATCTTTTGACAAGATTTGAGATATCTAGCTAAACGATCCAGTGAATTATTTTTAGTTATTCTCTCGCATTTATATAAAAAAAATGAAATGGTAAAAATTTCAGATTACTATGTAGCACCATTATTTTTTGAATTATCATTGGTCTGTTCATAGAGCTAAATCGATTCAGAATTCAATCTTAAGTAGGAATATATAGATATATTTTTATCTATCTTTTCTTCGTTAGGGTGTCAGAAACGTAATAGAAAGTTTTTTATAGCCTTGAAATATGTTCGCACGAGTATAAATAAAAAAAAGTATTATGAGTGTTTTTGAGAATAAAAAGCGTCCCTCCTCTAGCCCTAAATACAGAATATTTTTTCATTTTTTCCGAGTAGAAAAGAAATTATTATTTGCTAATTTGAGAAATTAGTTTAGAAAGCGCATTTTTGGTTCTTACGCTTTTCCTGTTACAAAGAATGTTACAACAATCAAACGTGATCGTAATTGGTACAGAATGCTTAATAATTTTTTTTGAATTTTTAATGTAGACATTTTTTTTTCAAAATATTTTTGAACTTTAAAATACCGTAATTATTTTTTTTTAAATCAGGAATTGAAGACATATCGGTTATTTATCAGGAAAATTTAAAAAATAAAATAAAAAGCGGAAATATGCACATTAAAAATAGGTTATGGTTAATCATTAATTAATAGAATTCTGAATTTACAAGATAATTTTTTTAAAAAATTCAAATGATTTACACAAACGGTATGAATTTTTTTTTTTACTTATTGCATGCATAGATTTTATTACTTTTAAAAGGAACAAATTTGTACGAATCATAATATAATACACATATAAAAAATTTCAAAACCCTAATTATTTGGTATTTGGTAAATTAATTAATAAATCGGAATAATAAAAAAAATTGTTTTCAAAAGTGAACATAATTTATTTGAAAAATTATTTCTGGTTAAATGATTTAGTTACATATACTCGTTGTAAAAGATAAAATTTAAAGTCTATTGCAATTTATTGTCATTTATGGTTTATTAATTACTTTTTTAAGACTTCGTAGTTTTAAAGCACTTTGGTAACATTTTATTTTGTCAGAATTTAATTTTTCATTTAAAATATTAATTACGATTAAAATGTTGATTTTTTTGATATAAAGTTAGTAATATTTTTAACTTTGACGTTCGAATAGTCTGCTTAGGGCCTGTTTTTTCATTGGATTTTCTTTAAAATTTTTAGTGCAAATGTATTTCGAATTTATATTGAGATGCTTTTGATTTTTATATATATATTCAATTTAAGTTTTTTAACTCAAATTATATTTTAACTAAAAAAAACAAGGAAAAGTATCAAACTGGCTACGTCAATTTTAAAATACCCCCACAAAGATAATATATGATTATATGCTATTCCAATAAAATTTATAACCATTTATTAGAAAACTTAAGATATTTGACTTAATTACTTTAACTGAACACTTTTTTACTTTAATTGAAGCCTTTTTTTCAATGAAGACATTTTTTTTTTTCAAATGTCTTCACTTAAAGTAAAAAATCTTCATTTAAAAAAAAAATTACTTCAGTTAAAGTAAAACGTTTTCATTTGAAATAAAAATGTCTTCACTTAAAATAAAATGTCTTCACTTAAAAAAAAAATGTCTTCAGAAAATTAATTTTTTCAAAGTTGATAAAACTTGAGATACCTATAGTTAGCCACTTATGTTCCTTTAAAAAACAAAGGAAGGTGTATGGCAATTACATGAACGCGGAGACCAAACTTGTTCAATTTCAATAGCTCAACTGTAATGAAGATGAAATGGTAAAAAATTTTCAATTCTAGCTTCATTACATTTTTTGACTCAGGCGAGCTCAGAATTCAACCGTATGCAATAATATATGTATTCTTTTCTATATATTCATCTTCTCTTCCTTACGGTACACTACAAACGTAATGGAAAAATGATTATAACCTTGAACTAGGTTCGTACGGGTCGAATGAATTAAAATTGAATTTAGTATAAATATAAACTATTTAGTTTTCCTTTGTGCGTAAACTGCTGCAATTTTCTTTTGTTTTCTTAGCTTTAAACTTTTGTTTGAAACCTTAATCTTAAATTGTTTGCCTTAAAAATGTTTAAAAGATGCGAGGAAAATAAAAGAAGTTAAACGTACCTACTTACCCGCGTTCACGAATTAAATATTTAATTAATTATTTCTTTTTTGAAAATATGATTTACGTTTTTTTAAATTTTGTATTTACGTTTTTAGATTATTTAATACAATTCTTAACAAATAACAACAAAAATTAATTAAATATAAAATAAAAACATTAAATAAATTTACTATATTTACAGTTTAAACACCTTAAATACAGTGTATTTTATGGATTTATTACATTATACCACATTAAATATTTAATATTATTTGTTTTCAGTTTCACCCGTCACAACAATTCAAACAATTTTCCATTTGGTTGAAATTGAACTCATGCAGCTAAAATTTAATTTTTATGTTCTTTCCATTTAAAAAAATAAAAAATAAAGTGTAGCATGAATGGACTGTTAATGACATCATCTAAAAGGTTAATATCATTTTTTTTTATTTTGTTTTGTTTTTATATTCTTGTATATCACGTAGTATAAGGAAAGTATTGAAATCGATAAAAAATTGGATCCTGAATTTTGATTTAATACATGTCTATGTTTTGAACCTTAATAAGTTCGAAAACACTGTAAAATATAAATCTATACTTAAGAAAATAAAAATCATCTTTGTATAAAGTTTTCTTGAAAATTTTGGGCAAGTCGAGAAGTGAAAAATGGAAATTTTTGTATAATTAAAAATGTAAGTAAACGAGCGATATTTTTTTTATCGTCCAAACAATGACTCTTATAGGATTTGATGTGATGTTATTTGAAATTGATTTTACTTTAATTTATACCGATAATCGAAGAAGTGATAGTTTTCACATTGAAAGTTAACTTATCTTATTTATGCAAGTTATCTCATAAGTACTTGTAAAATTTTAAAAACTTTTTGGGAGCACCGCGAAATCCCATGTTCCAAAATCCTAAATTCCAAAATCCCAATTTTCAAAATCCCAAAATATCAAAATCCCAATATACCAAAAAAGCGCCCATCAGGAATATTAAACAAAAAATTATTTTAGTAAATATTTAAGAAAAAAATTGATTTAGTGGGTTGTTTGGTGTCGTTTATTTGTATATATGTAAATGTGAGATTCTGAATTTGAAGAGATATTTGGTTGGTTATGAAATCAAATGTTATATAAGCTTTTTCCAAAATATTTAGAAAAAGAAATATAAATATGTAGGTATATATTTTTTTCCAACATTTTTCGCATTCAATATTTTTGTTTTCAATAAATCGACCCACATCGGAAATAAAAAAAAATTCAAAAGAAATTATGCTAAGAAAACTGCTTTAGGATTTTAGTATTTTGGGATTTTGAAGTTTTGGGATTTTGAATTTTGGAATTTTGTATTTGGGATTTTGTATTTGAGATTTTGTATTTGGGATTTCTTGGCCAACCCAATTTTTTTTCAACATTTTTTTTTTTAAATCAGGAGATCTACTTAAATCTGTCAGAGAATCGAATGATATACTTTACATATTCTAAACTTAATAGCTTGCCACAAAAAGTTTTCACAGTGATTTTTTAAAGTGATTCATTTTTATATACATTTTTTTTTTCAATCCTCTTCCACATAATGTGGACAGGAAATTACCTGTTCAGACGTGGTTGTAAATGTTGTAAGGGGGACTGACTCTTACGACGTGTGTGGGATTCGATACGCTCTTACCCACTAGGCCACCGAGACTCCATTTTTATATACATGCATACATCAAACAAAAATACACAATATTGTATTTACTCATTTGGACTTACATTTTTGACGTTATATACCTATGAGAAAGTCAATGGGACAATTTTCCCGATTAATTTTTCATTGTTATTAATTATTTAATATTAGATATTCGTAATTATAAAAACGATTCATATTTTAGTATATTATTCACCCATCTTTAAAAACGCAAATACCGGCCGACTAACATTCAAAATCATTAACCAAAAAATCGTTTGATTATAAAAAAAAATATATAATATGTACCTACATACAATGCAATTTAAAATATTTTTTTTATTTACAATTGTATTTATTTTCACTTTATAAAATTTTTTTTTTTTTAATTGTTTTTATGCAATTTACAATTTTACACTGCAGAATACCTGAGTTAATGACAGGTTTAAAATTAAGTGTTATTGTTCTTTATTAATTTTTGTTTTCAATATTATGTTTGTTATATGAACATGCAAAATTACGAACAATCAAACAAACAAATTTATATTCATACATAAAATTGAAAATCTATCCATATTTATAGATACATACATACATCCATATATACACATGGCCACTGACAGTGTTTAAAAATTTTTTTTTTTTTTTTAAGATCGAAATGCGTTAAAAATTGAAAACGAAAGTAATAAAATAAAAAATCGAAACAAAAAGAAAAGAAAATAGAAAAAAAAAAGCATTTCTTTTTTTACAAAATCAAAAGCATTTGAATAAAAAAACATATACCGTTAAATAGAAGAATTGGATTTCGTTGAAAGCATAATAAGAAAAGAAGAATATCGTAAAAAAAAAATTTTAACGGCGTAGTAAAAGTAAAAAAATTTTAGAAAATTTTACAAGAGAATTAATCGGTAAACTGATTATAATTTATAAGAGAGCGGTAAATTAAAAATTTAACAAAAATAAAAAATGTTTAGCAACATTTTTTTGTAGTTTTGTAGATTTTTGTTCTATTTTGTGAACTTTATCTATTTAATTAATGTGTACCTATGTGATTTGTTTTGTTATTATTAGATTTTTGAAAAAATGCACTTAAAATTTAATAGGATAGATGAGAAAAAGGGGGTTAGTCTGGAATTTAGTAAGGGAAGTTGTCAAAAGACAAGTATAAATATTCCAATTTAAGGGAAGCATTTTTACAAACTGTTTTTTAAGAAAAATATTTCTTATTTCACATACAAATCAAAATAAAATATTGTATATATAAAATTGTATTAATTTAGAATACATATTACGTCATAATAATATGTATTTATAGTTAGAAAATTATAAATATCTAATTTAAAAAATATGACACCTTAACACGTTTTATTTAATCTAAATGTATAATCGTGATTGACACGTTTATTATCTATACGTGTTATTAACGATTTAATCTAAATGTAATTTTTTGCTTAGCATAGTTTTTAAGGGTGATACCAGCGAAAACTTTTTGAAAACAGTTAACAAGTGAATACTGGACTGTTAAAAAAATTTTTTTATTCTTCACCACTCACCAGTAATACATGAACTATGGAACTATGCTTTGATTTGTCCCTTACCATACATATCTATTTATTAACATATAAATTTAAATTTATCGATAACACTAATTTTATATGTCAATTCTTTCCTTTTAAATTTTAATATAACTAACAGTTTTGAAATGAAATTGAAAAAACTGAATCCCCTAAATTGAATAAAAATTAGATTATGTACACAAAAAATTGTGTATAGACTATTAGAGGTAAGAATGTGTTTTTTGAAATGAGTGTTATCAAAACCATCCTCAAAACTTTTTAAAGAAATTATTGAATTGAAATCCTGATTTTGTACTATAGAACACTAAAATAATCACTAAATTTTATCTATGATTAAAAACTCCATAAAAATTTAATAAAAAAAAAAAAATATGTAAAATATGACTATAATTAATGCTCAAGAAAGCTTTTTGAAAAAAATACATGGTAAATATGTCGAAACTTCTATATATGTAGTATAAAATGTTTATAATGTTGAAGACACCTTGTACTAAACATTTATACTTTAACATATGAATTTGTAATCGTATTAAAAAACATATTAACAAAAAGAATCTCAAAAATGGGTATAAAAATCTACAAAAAAACTTCCAAGATGTCTAAAAAATTAAAAATACATTAAAATACTTCTAAAATGTCAAAAATAGTAAAAATTACGAATTACGGTGGATGCTCCCTCCCTAACCTCAGCAATATCTAAAAAAAAAACAAAAAATAAAATGGATCAAAAAGAAAAAAAATCTACAGAAACTATAAAAGTAGTGTAAGTTCTGAAATAAATGTTAGTTTTGTAAGCTTTTTTACTAACCCAATGTAGCCAAAAATGATTAAAAAGAAAAATAAAAAAGTATATAAAAAACTGTAAAAGTACAGGGGCTGCCCCAATTTAATAAAATAAAAAACTTGATCAAAATAAGAAGTTTCAATTACAAAAATTATTGATCAAATTTTAATTGCGCACACTGTACTTTTTTTTGAAAATTTATGTTATATGGGGAGTGGATTGTTTTTTTAAAATACTATGTATAATGACTGAATTCTGAGGATAATCCTTCAATTTTGCGTCCATCAGTTACAATAAGTCGTCTCGCAAAATATAGAGCTAATAAATAATTACTGTCCTGTGACTGAAGTAGTAGTTTAGTTAGTATAGTAGAATCAAGTACATAATAATATATAATATACAAATACAACAGCCAACATAAATAAATGTTTGGCAACATAAATAAACGTTTAAAACAAACTTTAGCAACATTTTTTTACTTTATTACTTTGGTAAGTTTTTTTTTTTTTTTAAACCATCTGCAAATTGCAATAGAGCGAAGATCACCCCAAAAATATCGTAAAAGTAAAGAAAAAAAAAAAAAAGAAATAAAAAAAATTTACGATAAAACAAATTGTAAACAAAAAACAAAAATAATTTTTTAAAGAGATTTTTATTTTATTTTTTCAAGCTCAAGGTTTTTTATTTGGATTTTGTAAGAAAAGTTTTAAATCAGTCTTTTGAAGATCGTGGATTTAAATGGTTTGGTTTCTTTTTTCGTTGAAAAAGATTAAAAAAAACTTCTGTAAAACTTAACAAATCGTGTATTGTTTTTTTTTTTTTTCAATTTTTAACACGGTATCATTTACTATATTCCCATGTTGCAAAAAAAATAATAGAGTAAATTTGTTAGAATAAAAAGTTTAAAACGCGTGAAAATATTCATTTTTGTTTTTTTTTTTTACAATGCAATAAAAATAAAATTTCATAATTAGTAAATTAATAAAAATATTTATAAAAAAAAAAAAAATCAACTATAATAAAATTTTATTAATTGATTAAAAAATTGTAAATAAAAAATATTTATATTAATTAAAATAGAAAATTGAATTTGAAAAAAAAATATTTATTTTCTGCTTCTTCAAAAAAAAAAAAAATAAAAGAGAAAAAAAAAATGAAATTTCAAACTCTTATAATTTATTTTTTAAGTTTAGCTTTAATTTTACTAAATGGAGTTATTTGTAAAACTAATAATGAATTAGGTAAGTTGTGAATTATTTTTTTCTTTTATTTAAATTTCTTCGAATTTAAAAGTCTAAAAGCTAATGAAAAAAAAAGACTAACTAGATTTGTAAATTTTTTTTCTTTAATTCTGTTTTTTTGTCATGACTTACCACCTTTATTTTAAATAAAATGTCACCTTATGCTATAGAAGTTGACAAAAACTAAACCTATAACAGACAGATAAGAAGACAGTCCAGTTTCGAAAGCCAAAGTGTTTTAAGTTGTAATTAAAATTAATAAAAGTTAAAACTATATTTTTATTAATTAGTAATAGTAAAATAAAATCTAACAGTGTTAGAGATATTGGGCCGAACTGGGGCAAAACTGAGTTTGAACTCATATCTGATTTTTTTAAACAAAATCTACACTTGAACTCGAAGTTTTGTTTGAAAGAGCGAGATTTGAGTTCAAACTCTATTTTAGTCATTCAGACCCTTTGGTCGAATGCATAAAACTGAGCTTGAACTCAAACTTCACTTTTTCAAACAAAAATACTAGTTCAAGAATAGTTTTTGTGAGTGAGTTTTGAGACTTTAGGGAATTACTATATTAATCAAGAACTGAGAAAAACTTTAAACTTATTTAAAAATTACAAAAATAATAAAAAACAAAAAGCAAAAAAAAAAAAAAAAAATACTTAAAAGAAATTATAAATATTTTTAATACCATATACCTTATTTTGTATTTGTGGTATATAAAAACATTTAGTATACCGTTTAAAAAAGATATAAAATTGATTAATAGGTATTTCAAAGAAATTTTTTATAATTAAATTAGAACATAACGTAATATTATTGTTAAGAACGTTTAAGAAAGATTTATGTGCAAATTATTTTCAATAAAATATTAGTTTCAGGAAAAAGAAATACATATACTTATATATGTATATAAACTATGGACATTAATTTTATAGGTTAAAGATTTTAATATAAATTTATTATTTTGTAATATAAGATGTTTAATAAAAAAACAAAAATTATGACTGAGAAATTAAATTTAAAACATTATATTGAATGATTATCTTTTTACTATGATTAGAAGGGAGAAAAAAACTGTTTTTTATTTAATTTAATTTCTTTAAATATAATATTAAAATAAAACTTGTGGTGCAAATGGAAAAAAAAATTGTATAATATCAGCACGTGTATTGAAAATTTTTTTACTAAATATTTCATACATTACATTGAAAAAATTATTCGTAAAATATTAAAAACAAATTAACTTTTAAAGAGTAATACAGTCAAGCCACACGAACTATTTATGAGGAACGTTTTACTCTTCGTTTCGTACCCTCTTTCCAATAAGCTAATTTTATGATTTAAGAGGGTGAGAAACGAAAAGAGCGTATGAAACGAAGAGTAAAATCTTCCTCATAAAATACTCGTGTGGTTTGGCGCAATCAATTATACAAATAATATGATTTAAAATTTTTTTAAAATATTCCTTTTACTACTTTAAATTTTCTGTCCCCTTAAAATATGCAATTTATTGTATCCGTGGATGATCACTTATTTTTATCCTAGAAAATAAAATTTAAGGCGGTATCTATGGTTAAGTGATTAAAAACATGTCTTATTAACTACAGGAATGTGTATTTAATTTTGCATAGGTACTATAGCTTTTTTTTCTTAATTCAAAGGAAAATTATGTACTGGAAAAAGTAATTTTTCATAATAAAATGCAATTGACTTTAAGTAGAGAGCATAGACATAATATAAATAAATAAAATAATTCAGAAATATGATAATAATAATATTTAATCTATAATGGTTTTAGGGCGTTTCCGAACCGATAGTATTTCACACTAAATAAAATACCAACAAATTGCATTTAATTAATTCCGAAAAATTCCAGAAAATGTTTAGTGCCTCCGCGAAATATCGCATTAAATTGATATTCCATCCATAATCAAATTGCTGATCCCATTTGATTATCAGTTTAGTGTACTCTCGACTACACTAAATGTTCGCACTAAAAGAATAATACATGTAAGACAGAAAGTGTAAAGTGCTATGTGTGATAGGTTCGGAAATGCCTCAGAAGCAAATGGTTTAGTGTTATTGCCTTATTCTATGTGCTATACAATTTGAAATTTTGAAAAATTTAAAAAGAAAATTGAAAAAATAATTTGTAATTTTATTTTTAAATACTTTTTTTTTTTTTTAATTATCTTAATTCAATACTCAATTCTGATTTTGTTCAATCACTGTCCATTTTCAAACATAAATAAATATACATACGATATACATATATATATTATGTATAGAAATGAATATAAATGTAAATTTTTTTTTTAAATAATGAAATACAATAGGATTCCTTGAATATAACTTTTAAATTGTCATGATAATTAAATACTTTCAAATCAATTAAACAAAATTTTTGAACATTTACATATAACTGAAATTAATTACAACAAGTTTATTTTTTTTTTAAATTCTTTTAATATTAAAATGAATAAAATTATTTACATGACAAAAATAAAAATGTTTTTTTTGTATAATTTTTCTTAATGAAAAGGGAGATACTTAAATTTTTAATATTAGACCTTTTAATATTAGCAAAGTTATTTTATTTATTGAATATTATTAATTGTTTTTATTTTTGTTTTGTTATTATTAGAATCATTTTTGACATGCTAATTATAGCTATATATGTTTCCTTATGTTTATCTTTTGTTTTATCAAAACTATTCATTTTAATTTCAATAGAAGTACAGACTGTTTCGAAATTAAATACATACTTAGTAAAAGGTTTAATAAAAAATCAATTTGATTTTTCTAAGTTTCATTATTTGGAACTTTTTGAATGAACTAATCACAATTTTAAAATTAATTAAGAATTTTTATTACAATTAAATAAGATTTCTTTAATTTCCAGTCATCAATTGAATATTATTATCATTAATATTTTTTTATTTATTGAGTTAAATAAATATAAAAAAATTATTTTTTATCCTTAAAAAAATCACATATCTTTTTGTTTGACATTACATATTTAGATTTAGTAATGTGTGACTTATTCACCTGCATTTTCTTGTCGGATCTCGATATCAAACATTCTGTAACTAATTTTGTGTCATTCTGTTAATTTTAAATCTTGTCCCCGCCAACTTATGTTCGAATGCAACACAGACTATGACGAATTTATCTATTTAATGACTTTATAACTCACATTTTACCGACAAACAAAAGTTTACAACGTCTTTTATTTTTTTTTAATTAACTAATTATCGGAGGGATGACTTAACTTCCTTAACTTCCTGACTTAACTTGTGTCGTCTTAAATGGACTTAAATTCCATGAAAGTAAAGTCCATATTTAAATGAACTTAAGCTCAATTAATATGGAAACAAAAATTCCCATTGAACTTACGATCAATTTGCTATGAAACATAAGTTCTATTGAAATTATGACCATTTTGTTTGAATCAAAGTTCTATTGAACGAAATAAAGTCAAATTTAAATTTTGTAAAATTTGTGAAAATATTAAAATTATATATATATTATATGTACGTCAGTTGGGTGTACGAAACTTTACCGAAAAAAATCCCAAATTTAAATTTTACTGAAAATAAGACCAAATGTTATAAAATCAGGATTACTCATTTTCCCAGAGTATTAATATAATACATATGCATATACAAAATTCTGAATTAGGACGAATTTTAAAGTTATATTCAAAATCAGGGAATTTCATTTATAGAATATTTATATAATCATATATGGGAAATTCTGAATTAGGAAGGATTTTAAATTCTGGAATAGGGTATAACCCTGATTTTACAATCAATTCTAAAATCCTACCTAAATATTTTATTTATATACAAGAAGAGAAGAGAATTATTAGAAAAGTTGAACTTATCACACATTTTATTTTAGACTTAACTTCCAACAAAAAGTGGTCAACAAAAAGATGGTCATTTCCATGGAACTTAAGTTCATTTAAGAAGACATTGATCCCTTGGATCGTATGTCCATGGAAGTTAAGTCATTTCTCCTAATTATCAACTAAAATTTTACTTATCATTTATGATTTAATTTAGAATCAAATTTTTTAACAATCTGTAATTCGTCAAAAAGTCAAGAATACTTTAAATTAATCACATTTTAATATTAACAAATATACTTCCTATATATGTGTGACGTTAAGTTTATATTTAATTAAAGAGTGGTAATAAAAATATATTTATAAAATATTTTTAGTTAATTTTTTAACTTCCTAAAGTAATCAACATAACTCATTAAAATATAATAAGAACATTTAAGTACTTTAAAGCAAAAAAAAAAAAAAAAAAAAAAATGTTCCGGTACGCGAATTTACATTTTTCTTTGTTAATTTTCAATATTATGATTAAACCGATAGTAAATTTTAAAACAGTATATGAAAAATTTTCCAAACCATCAAATTTAATACAAATAAATTATACATTAATATATGAAAAAATTCAAATACAACAGAATGAATATAATTTCGAAAATTTTATAATTTATTATCAATCTGAAAATAAAGAATTTTTAAATAAAGATTTGGATCAATTTATTGCAAATATACAAATAAATTTAAATCGTCCTGTGAAAATTTTTAAAGGAATTAGTCCTATAAAATTTGTTGATGATAATATGAATAATCATTTTCTTGTTATTATCATTTTAAATGGAAATTTTACAAATAATTCATATGAAAATTTTTTTAATTTTCTAAAATTTATTGCAGAAACTTTAAATCAAATTCGAATTTCAAAAATTCTTTTAATACTTGATTGTAATTCTTGTCAAAATCTTAATTCATTAAAATATCTAATATTAAAATTATTTAATTGGGCTTGGAATTATCAATTTATTAATTTTTTAATATTACATGTGAATACATTTAATTTAAATAAAAATAATATTAAATTATATGATTATAATCCTTTTCCAAATGATTTGACAATATTTGAAACTAATATTGAAAAAATTTGGTATAAAAAAAAATTAGATAATTTAAAAGGTTTTAATTTTTATACACCAACAACTAATAAACCACCAATGGTATTTATTTATAAAGATAATAAAGGTGAAAAACATTGGTCCGGTTTTTATTATTTATTTATAAATTTTATACGTTATATTAATGCAACACTTATTGAAATCAATAAAACAACAAATACAAAAAATGATATAAAATATAAAAATGCTGTAGATTTTAATATAAAAACATATAGAATTTCAGTACAATCAAATGGAAATTTTACATATCCACATATGATGAATGATTGGTGTTTTATGTTACCATTAAAAAATGAAATTTCAGCATCATTTTATTTTTTATTACCATTTCCATATCAAGTATGGTTAATAATAATTTTTTCTTTATTAATTGATGTTTTTTTTGATTTTATAATAGAAAAATATATTTTTGATAAAGTTGATTTAAGTCTTTCAATTATTTTATCATTTTCAACATTATTATCACATTCAACAAATTATAAAAAATCAAAAATTTCAAATATTAATTGTAAAAGAATATTTTATGTTATATGGGGATTTTTTATAACAAATTATTATTTAGCTTTATTATTTAAAATAATTGCTGCACCAAAATATCCACCACAAATAAATACATGGGATGATTTATTAAATTCAAATTTAAAAATAATGATGAATTATGCACATGAAGCTGAAACAAAAGAATCTGATATACCAAAAAATGCTCATACAATTATTTATGCAACAGATGATTCAATATATAATGAACATCGAAATAAAATGAATATAACATTTGGTTATTTGGCAATACCATTTATGGCTGAATTTGTTCTTAAAACATCACAAGATCCAAAAAAACCAATATTTCGTCTTTCAGATATTTGTTATTCGACTAGACATTATGCATTTGTTTTAAAAACTGGTTCAATATTTCGTGAATTATATAAACAATATATAATGTATTGTCAAGCAACTGGTTTACAACAATATTGGACAAAAACTAGAACAGCTATAGATGTTAAAAATGCTGGTTATAATAATTATAAACGTGAATATAATGATGAAGATAAAGTTTTAATGAAATTTAAACATTTTATATTTCCATTATTAATGTTAGGTATTGGATCATTAATAAGTTTATTAATTTTTATCATTGAATTGAAATTAAAAAAACAGAAATAATCAAAATATTTTAATTTAATAAAATTTTATTTCAAAAATACAAAAAAAAAAAAAAAAGCGGACCCTCGTTCGCCTAATGGGTAAGAATGCGTATAAAATATACGTTGTAAACACCGAGGGAGTATGGGTTCGAATCGCATACATCTCGTAAGAGTTATTCTCCCTTACAACATTTACAGCCACACCTGAACAAAAAAGGCTGTGTAATTTCCTGTTCCACATTTATGTGGCAAAGAAATGGATTTAAACAAAAAAAAAAACCTTGCACTTTTAAAAGGCTCACAAAAAAACATTATAGTACCTAAAAATGTTTACAAGAATCATGTATTTTTTAAAATCATGTATTAGTTTTAATTGTTATTATATTTAATTATTTTTTAATTAATTTTGTATACACTTGACTAATGTATCCAGTCATTTATATACGACTATGGATTCCCAATGGAATTTAAGAATTAATCTATCAAAAATTTACCAATAATAAATAGAACATTTAAATATTTAAAAAAAAAAAAAAAGAAAAGGGAATTCTTGTAAAATCAATTTTTTAACATTTAAATAAACCCAATGGACTTTAAATAAACATATTAACAAAAAATTTCAAATTCATACATTTAGAAATGTTACCTTTATCTTAATTGAATTTTTTGACTAGTAAACGAAGGTCGTAAAATTATAATTTTGTTATCATTAATTGAATTGAATTTTTCAAATTAAATTAAAATGAGAAAAATATGTCTACTTTTATTAATTTTTATAATAGATTTCATCTATTGTAAAAAAAACATTATAAAATTACATGATTATAATAATAGAAAATTTAATAGTATGAGTTTAGAAATTAATAAATTATTAATATCACAATATAATCCTTTAAATATTGAAACAATATTAATTTTTTATAATAAAACAATTCAATTAGATCAATTTAATATATTAATAAAGAAATTAAATATTAAAACACCAATAATTGTAATGGATACAGATGAAAGTGATTTTTTTAAAAATAATGAAATTAATATAAATAGAAATATTTTAGTTATTATAATTGTTAAGAGTTTACAGGATATCATCTTTAAAAATATTAAAATTCCATTAACAGATTTTTGTAATGCAAATTTTATTGTTATACAATTATGGAATGAACAATTAAATATTAAATCTGATCAGGATAATAAACGAATAAATGATTTTTTTCATCAAATTTGGTATAATTGGTATATTAATTTAATACTTATACATATTAATTCAAATGATTATACATTTAATATAATTGAATATACACCATTTCCTAAAATTAAATATAATATTATAAAGGATAAAAAAAAATTTTTTCCCAATAAATTAAAAAATATGCAAGGATTTTTATTTAAAACTGATATTATTAATTATAAACCACCACTTGTATTTACATTTTATGATCCAATAATTAAAAAAAAAATATTATCTGGTTATTATTTAATTTTTACAAATTTTTTATCATTTTATAATGGAACATATTGTGAAATTCAAAAAACTAATCAAAAATATAATAAAAATAATAAAAAAATATATAATGAATTTAATTTAGAATTATATCGTGTTTATAATCCAAGAGATTATACATATCCACATTTAATAAATGATATGTGTTTTTTATTACCACTTAAACATGAAATTAATGGTTCTTTATATTTTTTAATACCATTTCGTTATGAAATTTGGTGTCTTATTATATTTGCATTTATTTTAACAATTATAATTGAAATAATAATAAATAAATTAATATATAATAAAATTGATTTTGGTTATTCATTTATTATAACATTATCAACATTTTTATTTCTTTCAACACCATTTAAAATAACAAAACATTTTCAAATACATTTTAAACGAATATTAATGATTATTTGGGGTTTTATTATAACAAATTATTATTTAGCATTATTATTTAATGTTGTAACAATACCAAAATATCCAAAACAAATTAATACATGGAATGAATTAGCTGAATCAAAAATAAAAATAATTATGACATATGAACATGTTGAATTAATAAAAAATTCTGATGTACCAAAAAATATTAAATCATATATTATACCAGTAACAAATAATGAATTTGAATCAAGTCGTAATAATTTAAATATTAGTTATGGTTATTTATCAATACCAATAACTGGTAAATTTATTTTATTAATTAAACAAGATCCAAAAAAACCAATATTTCATTTATCAAATATTTGTTTTACAACAAGATTATATGCATTTAATTTACGTAGAGGTTCAATATTTCGTAATATATATAATTTATTTGTTATACAAAGTCGTGATTATGGTTTATTACAATATTGGGAAAGAAAAAGTATTTTAGATGCAAGACATGCTGGTTATAAAAAATTTATAAATAATGAAAAAAATGATAAAACTTTAATGAAATTTAAACATTTTATATTTTCATTATATGTTTTGTTATTTGGTTTTATATTTAGTTTTTTAATTTTTTTATATGAATTATGGGTTTATTTTAAAAAAAAAAAAAAACAAAAATTTTAATTAATAAATAATTAATATAATATTAATTGTATTAATGTTACATTATAAACGAATTTTATAAAATTAAATTAATAATATTGTAAAAAAAAAAAAAAAAAAAAAACTGTTATATAATATTGATTATCAAATTGTTTAAAATTGCAACTGTTATACTTATATAAATAAAAAAAACTAAAATGAATTTTTTGTTTAATATTTTCTAATTCTTAAGTAAATTATTACTATAGAAGATGTTTATTAATACTACATTATTTTTGCAGTATTCTTAAGATAAATGGGAGTTGCATAGATTATATTACAACGTCATCATGCAATTTTTTTTTTTTCCTAAGGGAGGTGGGAATCTTCCAAAAACACCAAGAATTTCCTCCTTGGTAGTGTCACTCATTCTTACTGACCAAACTCACCGCCCCTTTAGCCAATACAATGGGATGAAACCCTTACCTGTATATTGACTAGGGAGTAGGGATAGGAAATGGATACGGAAACATTGAATTGGAAGTGGGACTGTAAGGAAACAATGAACCCGCCTATTATTATTACTATTTTGCTAACAGTGACTATATATAGTCGTTACAACAGTTACAACATGTAGTAGTATATAACACCTTACTACATGAGGTAATTATTGAAGGTAACCCCCACTGTCACTGTAGCGGCTGTTATTATTGGTATTAGTATTCTTATTAATATTATTATTACTTCACTACAGAGTCAGGGCCATCAGTCAATTACAACGTGCAGCAGTATAATTTTATCTGAATTGTTATGTTGGAACAAGTACTTATGACAAAATACAAATAAATCTTTAAATATTTGTAACTCATTGTAATTTCTATACAAAACATATTTGTTACACCTATAATATATGTTCGTTATACTCTAAAGGATCACATGTACTCTTAGCGTTGAGGTCATGTTTAGATAATTGTTTTAAATAAACCAACGTTGTTTTAGGTTCTCTTCGATTTAAAATATTTTAAGAACATCTAAAAAAGAATATGAATCACAATATTATATATATTGGAAAGTTGAAAGATATATATTTTTCTTTAATTTTAATATTGCCGATTTTTTTTACATTATATACAGCTGTTCGTTATTCTGTATGAAACAAAAAGAATTAAATACAAATTATTGATTTTAATTTAAAAAAAATAAATAAAAATAAATTAGAAAAGTGTAAAATTATTTAAAAAAAAAACAAGGCAAAATGTAAAACCAACATTTTCCCAAAGACTTGGTTTTTAAAACATTTTCTACAATACAAACAGTTTTTACTGTGACTTGTACTAAAATTTATATTTTTTTTTTTAGAATTTTATATACATAAGAAAAAAATTGTGGAAAATTAAGAGACATTTTCTTCAATTTTAAGGAAGGCCTATATAAGTAAGAAAAGCTGTTTTAAATAGATAAAAATATAACGTTAAAGTTCTTTTTTTTCTTGTCTTTTACTTTGTGAAAAATTATTGAGTTGAGTTGAAAAAAAAAACTGTAATTTCATTTTTCTCTCAAAATTTCAAACTTCTAACTAAAAGTGTGCCGGAGTTATAAAACAAGTAGAATCTTAAAAAAGTAAATTTATATATGAAATTCCAAAAAAAATTGTATTCATTTATTAAGGTTTAAAAAAAGCCATTTGCCCATTTCATATTGAACCAAAATGTTAAGCAGAATCTGAGATATATGGAAATAGGGCTTTTTTGAAAAGTTAAAGTCGAAATCCGAAAGAGAAAGTGGGACGGTGGATCGTACATACCTTGAGAAAACCAAACAACAGCATTGCAAAACAATGCTTTGAATGCAATGCACAAAGTATAGTCGGCGAGTTTGTAGACCAAGAAACATGGTTACAATTAAAAAGAATTGCTGTAAATTGTACAATGTGAAAGGAATTTGTAAACGCCCTATGCTCCAAATAGAGAATTAAAGAATCTATAAAAGACAGAAGAAGAGCATTTCATTTTTCGATTTTAAACGGTGCAGAAGTTTAAACAGTCGATATAAATAAACTGACAAACGAAGACAGTGAAACTAATTAACAACTTTTCCAAAATTTGTTTTTTGAAATATTTTAATTCTGCAAAAGAATTAAATTAGAATGAGCCTACAATCCTTTCATATCACTTAAAAACCTATAGTATTATAGTTAAATTCTAGCAGGTGGATTTTCTAAGATTTTCTACTACAGTTACTTTCAGTTTATTAAGCCATATTATATTCAAAAAGTTGGGTGACAAACTGAAACAAACAATTAATTTTTAATTTTTAAAATTATCCTTCATAATATTGCATAAAATATAAATTTTAATAACACATTAAGTTAAAAAATAGATAATCGCTAAAATAAAAGAATTTAACGTAAAATAACAAATATCCATTACCACGTAGTGTTCACACTGAAATCTATATGTAGGGAATTTTTAATTTGATTATCTTTATTTTATGATGACGAAAATAGATGTTATAGTTATTTTACCGTGTTGTTAAAAATATTTTAGTTAACATTACAGATTGTCAGATTGTAGTTTTTGTTCATTATAGGTATATTTATTTACATTTATATATGCATTATTGAATTAAAATATGCATTTGCATTTCTAATTAAATTGGAAAATTAATGATAATTTTAAAGGTATAGATATATATAATAGGACTAAATCTATATATGCTAATATCATCAAAATAATTTTAATTAAAATGAGGAAGAATACAGTTGCCTTTGTCAATTCTTAGATACCCGTATGAACCGTTAGTATGTTCATAGTCCGTCACTGTGCTTATAATATTATTTTTTTAATTGTTTAGTATTTTAAAATAATTTGGGTGAATTTTATAATTTCTAGAACTATGGGTTGTACATATGTATATTCAAACTATATGTTATACATTCTTCAAAAGCAGATTCTAACCTTCCACTTATAGTTAACTTTTACAAATAATATAAGTAGTGCTATTTAATACTAAGGGGCAAATGTATAATAATTTATACCAAGCATATGTATTATATATCATTCATTCATAAGTGATATATACGATGTAAATTGTAAATAAACATGAGTTATATAAGTATGTATACTAATATCATATAAATATAAATTCTTCAAACAACCGTTATATTTATTATTTAATAATTTTATTTACAAATAAATAAAAAAAAATTTGAAAATAGGACTTTTCTGGAATTTTTAGGGGCTGTAAGTCCAGAACATGAACATGTAAAAATATATTACTGGAGCTTCAATTTTTATGTCTTGCCGAAGAAAAATTTGTACAGGTGTTTAAATTACACATGCCTAAATATAGCAAATTTTCAATTTTTCACCCCTAATAGCTCTTAAACATGGGGTGGTACAAAAAAAATTTCCTAAGAGAACTTATACTAATTCTAAAAGTTCTTTCTTGTCTCAAAATTTCAGGTTCCTATCTAAAGACGTGCCGGAGTTATGAAAAAAGAAATTTCATGCAAAATGTGGTTTTGACATAACGGTAAATTTAATAATAAATTACAAACTATTGCATAATTTTGATAGTGTTTTATGGAGATAACAAAATTTGCTGTCTTCTAGTGTTTTTAGATTGTAAAACTACTACGCAGAGCCTGAAATATATACATCTGAAAATATGGCTTTTTTGCAATTTTGGAGGACTGTAACTTTGGAACCCTATAGAATTAAAAGAAACCTTCAAGACACGTAAAAATATGTTACTGGAGCTTTAATTTTTATATCTGGCCGAAGTAAAATGTGTACAGATGCCTAAGTTACAAGTGTTTAAAAATGAAGAATTTTTCAGTTTTGACCCCATACAGCTCCGAAACGGGGGGCTATACAAAAATATTTTCTGAAATGACTCATACTTATTTTCAAAGGCCTAACTTCTCTGAAAATTTCAAGTTTCTAACTTAAACCGTTTGGAAGATAAAAGGAGTCAAGAATTTTGCAAAATTTAAGTTTCGCATAACAGTAAATTAAGACACCGTATGCCACAAGTATATATTTATTGTATACATATTTTTAAAGCTAATAAAAGCAGTAATCGTATGGTGTTTTCAAATTGAAGATATCCCTTATATAACTTGTGTTATAACAATTTAAATATAGAGCTTTTTAGAATTTTTAGGGGGCTGCAGCCCCGTAACGGGTGGGGTTAGAGAAAAAAGTTGTTAAAAATAAAATTAATATTTTTATGATATCTATCAGCATTTAAAATTGCATGGCTCTATTTCAAAAAAAATATGGTGATCTAAAAGTTAGGTGTTCGAGAGCTAGCCGAAGTTTTGGTCGGATCTCAACCAAAACAAATAGGAAACCTACAAATATTTTGTTTAATTTCAAGACTCTAGCTTTCCTAGTTTTTGAGTTATCTTGCTGACGGACAGACGGACGGACAAAGCTTAATCGACTTAGAATTTTTTTCTGATCCGATCCATACCTTTAAAGGTATATCTAGCTGGCTTATTTCGAGGTTGTTACAAACCGAGGAGCAATTTTAATATACCCGATCCTTATCGTACGGGTATAATAAATATAGATAATATACACTGTTTTAATGTCACAGTTTAACAACACACGTGAGTTCAATTTTAATTTCGAATAAGGTAGTATAAAAAACCAAGGATATTTAAAGGTACATACATACATTTTATAAAACTTTAATGTAATAGCAAGTTTTTAGATGTATATAAAAAAACATGTTTAATAGGTTTGCAATGAAAAAAATGTACCTATATCTACGATCAGATTTGCGTTAATTTTATAAAAGCTCATTTTTTTAATTTTGAGAAAAACGTAGCAAATTTTAAAGTTTTCATATGACCATTATTCTTACCCTAACGACAATTAAACTTGTAAAAAGGTTAAACTTAAAGTTTTGATAGATACAATGAGACCCGTATATTGAAAAATGTTAGTTTCGCATATAACTTTAAAAATACCAAATAACCTATATATAAAATTACAAACAAAAACCTTTAATATTTATTTTTATTTGGAATCTTTGAAAATATATCCATAGTAGAATCAACGAACCATAGTAGAATTGAACCAAAGTGTAAGTATTTAAGTTATCGGGCTTTCAGGTAATTCGGGGAGATGAATAGAGTGTAGTTTTTTAACGGATGGTACTATTTATAAAAGTTCTTCAAAAAAAATAATATTTTTAAAAAAGAAATTTTTGTCCATTCACCAACAATTTGAACATTTTGTTAACAAACGGAACGACTGTCTATACAAAGTGAAACAAATAAGGACATTTTTTTTTTGTTTTTTAGAGTTCTACAATAGAACGGAAATAATCCGACGATGATTAAATTATTGCATGTTAAAAAAAAAAAGCTTTTATTTATAAAAAAAAAAAAAAAGAAAAATTTATATACAAAAAAGGAAATATATGTAATAAAAAATAATTATTATACTAAAAAGAAGCAGGAAGAATACAGTAGTCCTTGTCAACTCTTAAATACACGTACGAACGGACCCCTTTATAGTTATAAAATACAATATACTATCACTTTACTTATAACTAATATAAATTTTTTTTTGTTTTTTATTATTTTTAAAAAAAATTATTATTTTTTTTATTAAAAAAAAATGCATGGTAGCTATACCTCAAGCCTTGATTTCATAATTTCAAGATTTTGTTTTATTTAATCGTATAAGTTGTAAAGATTTAGTTATGTAAAAAGCCTTATCTATATCAAATGTCTTAATTTTTTTTCAATTTAAATTTCTATATATTTAATTTAATTTTGATAAGTAAATGTTTCGTTCATCGCTTCGGTATATTTTTTCTGAGCTATTTTAAAAATAAAAATGGAAGTTTCTCAAAAACGATTCGCCTGCTTCAGAACAACAATTTTTCTGCAGATGAAAAAAATTTTGACAGCTAAAATTTGAAAATGACATTTTATTTCGAGGTATTATAAACGAAGGAGCAATTTTAATATGTCCGAGACAATCGTACGGTTATAAAAATTATTGACTATATCACAATTCACAATATTACCCCATATATAAATCGAAATTTTCTGTACATACAATATGTAATTAATTAATAAGTAATAAAAATGTTGTAAAAGAAATCCTTTTACTTAGTTAAATATTTGTATAAATATTTTTATTTCTTATTTTAAAAAGAATTTTTTTTCTTTTTTTTATTTTCCATTATTTAATATTATTAAAACCTAATAATAATAATAATAATAATAATAATAAAAAATGTATTGTAAAATAATATTAATATTTAATTAAATTTATTTACCTTGTATTTTAAAAACAATATTCAAAAAAAATTAATATGAAAAATTTCGATATATATATAAATTGATTTAAAATTTTAGTTATTAATTGTATATTAGAATTAATGAATTAAAGAACTGAAATAATATTTAGAAAATTTTAAATGTTTTGGAAAAAAATAATTTTTTTTAATTTAATTATAATTTATTCTTTTATTGGAAATGTTGAAAATTTAAAAACAATTTTCGAAATAATTAAAATACAACAAAATTTTTATAAATTTGATTCAATATTAATAATTTTATCTGAAGTTACATTAAATAACACAAAATATCCAATAAAAGAATTTAATGATTTTATGAAATTTTTATATGATAATTGTAGTGAAATACCAAAAATAATAAAAAAAACTGATAATAATGAAAATTTAAATATATTAAATAAATTTAATAATAATATTTTAATAATTTTTCTATTTGAAAATAATTTTCATATATCAAAATTAAATTATTTAGAAAAAATTTTAATTAATCATAAATATATAAAAATTATTATATTTGAAATTAATAATAAAAATTTATATAAAGAAAATGATATAAAAAATTTATTTGAATATATATGGAATTTTACTTTTATTAATACAATTTTAATTACATATAATTTAAATAATAATAAAATAAAATTATATAATTATAATCCATTTCCGATTTTAAATATATATAAAATTAATAAAAATGAATATAAAAATATATTATTTTATAATAAATTAAAAAATCTTCATGGTTATAATATTTATACACCAATAAAACAAAAAATTCCAATGTTTTATTATTATAAAGATTTAAAATTAAATAAAATAAAATGGTGCGGTTATTATTCATTATTTGATACATTTATTAAATATATTAATGCAACAATAAAAATTATTAATTATAATGAAAGTTTAAATATAATAGAAAAAAATAATTTTGAATTTGATATATCAAAATATCGTATAAATCCAAATTCAATAATTAATTATACATATCCATGGGCAATGTCTAAATGGTGTATTTTATTACCAATAAAACCAATAACAGCATCACATTATTTTTTATCACCATTTAAATATGAAACATGGTTATTAATATTTTTAACATTTTATTTTCGTATTTTATTTGATATGTTATTTGAAAAATTTTTAACAGGAAATTCAAATTGTTCATATTCATTTTTAACAATATTAATATCAACACTTTATTTACCAATAATATTTAAAAAATATTCAAAAATTTTATATTATTTTAATTTACAATTTAATTATATAATTGGTTTTATTTTAACAAATTATTATTTAGCAATATTTATTAATAAATTAACAATACCAGTATATGATACAAGTATACAAACATGGAAAAATTTAATGGAATATAATTTAAGTATATTGTCATCATATCAATTAGCTGAAGATATGAAAGAATTTGATGTACCAAAAAATATTGATCGTTATTTAAAAATTGTATCTGATACAGATTTTGAATATGAACGTATGAAATTAAATGAAAAATATGGTTATTTAGGTTCAACAATAATGTCTGATTTTATATTAGAAATGCGTCAAAATCCAAAAAAACCAAAATTTTATTTTTCAAATATATGTTATACAACAAGAATATATGGTTTTTATTTAAAAAAAGGTTCAATATTTCGTGAATTATTTCAACAATTTACAATAAAAATGCGACAAGTTGGTCTTATTGATTGTTGGGAAAGAAGTAAAACATTTTATATTTATAATGTACAAAATAATGAAAAAAATTTTAATTATAAAAATGAAATTAATGTATTTTTAAGTTTTAAATATTTTTGTTTTGCATTATATTTATTATGTTTTGGTTTTATATTTAGTACATTATTATTTTGTATAGAATTATTTTATTAAATAAATAAAAAATAATTGTTTAATTTAAATATATACATGTATGTATTAATTTATTTGTTTTTTTTTTTAGTGTATAGACTAGAGTGAGTATATATAGGAAACCTATATTATGTGGCCCAAATCTATTAAAACCTTTCAAAAATATAATTTTATTTACAATTATATTGTTTTATCGATATGTTCCATTTTTTGCATGAACTTTTCTTAAACAAAAAACGAGGAAGAATACAGTTTTGCCCTTGTCAACTCTTAAATACTCGTATGAACCCGTTATTTATATTCATAGTTTAATCACTCTGCTTATAATATTATTTTTTTAATTTTTCATTATTTTAAAATAATTTCGGTAAGTTTTATAATTTGTCAATCTATGGTTTATATATGATTCTTCTAACGGAGATTCTAACCTACCATAATGATAATCATTAGTATCAATCCAAAACTTTTTCAACTATGTACCTGAACTATTATACAGCACCATATAATACTAAGCAACAAATGTATATTTTATACTTAGGTACTAAAATTTACAAAGCAGTATATATGTATGTATGTATAATGCATGCAAATATAAGCACAGAGGAGCCTAGGTGGCCTGGTGGGTAAGAGCGTATAAAATAAGCTGTAAACACCGAGGGAGTGTGGGTTCGAATCTCACACACATCGTTAGAATTATTGCCCCTTACGACATTTACAGTCACGCCTGAACAGGAAAGACTTTATAACTTCCTGTCCACATGTATGTGGCAGAGAAATGCATAAAAAAAAAAAACAAAAAAAATTTAAGCGCAGAAACAACAAAAAAAAAACACATAGATATTCTGGTTATACAGAAGTTTTGTATGAAAAACTAAAATTTGTATAAAAAATGTATAGATGAAAAAGTTAATTATTCGACAGTTACCCGAAGTTTTAGTCGGATCTCATACAAAAAAAAGGAGAAAACCTTAATTAATCCAAAAATATTTTCAATGAATTTCAAGACTGTAGCTTTTTTAGTTTTTGAGTTATCGTGCTGACGGACGAACGAACGTACAAAGCTTAATCGAATAATTTTTCGATTCTGATCCAATCCATACACACATTTTTCGAGGTCAACAAACGGGGAAGCACCTGAGACTATCGTACAGGTATAATAATATACATGTGGATTAAATTTAAAAATCATTATTATTATACCAAAATTATAACTGCCCCACTTTTTCATGCATAATAACAGGCTGATAGGTAGTAATTTCAATGGGATCAAAAAAATTATAATAGTGGAGAATTTTCTTTTGTTGTTTTTTTTTTCAACTCTTCTTACCTGAATTAACTGACTTATACGATGCACCTGCAGTAAAAGAATATAAATATACTCTGGAGTTATTTTCTAAAAGGGAAAGAACCAAAACGCATAAAATATTTTGTTGTTAATACTTACTTCATATGTCATTCAAAATTATAATTCATATTTCATTCAAAATCGTAAGCGAGATTATATAATTATGTAATACTACAATTAAATTGAACTCTATAATTTCTTTAGATTTACGTCATATTCTTTAGCACTTCTAAATCTTAATGGAGTATTCAGAGCCATTTGTCTAAAATTTTCTTTTGTCTAGAAAACTGGAAAACATACATTTTGGGAAATCAGTAGAAGTTAGTCGATTTAATTTAAGTTTTAGAATAAATAAATTCTTATAGCTAAAAATCCTTACTTAACATTAAACAATTAATAAAAATAATTTTAAAAAGAATTGAGAAGTCGTTCCAGTGTAATTTAAAACTATTTCTGAAAGTTAAATTAAATATAGCATAAATATTACAAAATTTACAAAGAAAATTTTATTTTATTATTGGCCATATTATAAATTATCGAAAGTGTTCATGTTCTAAAAAGATGTAAAAATCAATTGAAATTAAATTTAACAATTTTCAATATTTAAAACACTATTTCTTCTATTATATTGTATATATTTATAATTTTCCAAATAATTGAATAATAATGCTTAATTCAATATAGATGAAAAATCTCCATTATTTTCTGTGGAAAAATTTATTTCAAAACTTTTATTGTTTCCTTTTTTTTATAGAATGAATAGAATTCAATTGACATTGTCTATAAGAATCAAAGAGGAATAAGTTCTATTTATATTTTGTAAATATCTTCATTTTATAGATTTAAAATAGAAAATTTGTTAAAACCATCTCAATAATCAATTTTATTTGATGAACAATAATATTAACAATTTAAAGCTTCACCACAAATCAATGATAAAATTGTAAATTATAAACAGTTTAATTGTAAAATTTACACAGGTAAATTTAAAAAAAATGTGGTTATTTGTGACAAAACTGTCAACTAACAAAGTTAAATTTATGTAAGTGACCAAATTTTATACCATATGGAATAAAAAATTTGATAGAGGACTATTTTTTCATGTAGATAAAAAAATTTTAGGCCGTACCAAAAATAATCAAGAAAGTAAACATAAGAAAGTGTCAAGAAAGTAAACATAATTTTTTGACATTTTGGATGACACGTTCTAATCTCTTTTAAATTTATGTCTATAGATGCAAAATAGCCTTTACTAAATTACATTTGAAATCGATCGTCAAAGATCAATTTTTTTTTATCCTCTTGTTAGAAAACAAAATTACAATTAAAAATAATCAGTTTATTTGATATAACATATTTAAGGCATCTATATACAGTTATTAAAAACCTCTCCGGAATATGAATAGTATTTTATTATCTCGAAATTCAAAATACTTACCTAAAAACTTTTTAAGAATATATAAGCAGAATTTTATAAGAATAAAACAATTTGTGTTCCTTTTACAGAAAAAAAGTATAGTTGGAAGTATAGATGGTAAATGGAACGCTTATTTAACATAATCGTATATAGGAGTAGTCCTATATCTACTCTTGCTTAAAGGTTGGAGTCGTTGAGAGTAGAAAATAGTAGTTTAAACTGTAAAAGGAACACGACTATTGTACAGAGTGCACGGCATAGGCGTGCAAATAATTCATGAGGTGATTCCTGAGACTAAAACTAGAAAATAAGAAAAAAATTGCATGAGAAGGGGCGGGGAGGGGGGTCTATTATTAGTCATTTTTTTAGTCGTTAATTTGATCTTGTTTGAAAGATTGTTCTTTAAGCTTTCATCTACCGAAGGATTTATTGTCTTGGGGTAATTACTTTTTATTAAAGCTAAGAACATATACATTTTTATATTTTTTTTACATATTTTTTTTTAAGGTAACGTTTTAACTTTCAAAAATTCTCTATTAAGTTACCGATTATTATATAAAATTTGGAATCCTTAATAAGCTACCATAATTTTTTCCTAAGTAACCTTTTATGCTTACTTGAAATGCGTTTTTCCAACAAAAAATTTGTTTGAGTAAAAATTAGTACCTATTTTTAAAATTTTATTTAATAAAAAATAATTACCCCAAGACAATAAATTCCTCAGCAGATGAAAGTTTAATGAATAAGCTATCAAGCAAGACTAATTTATAACTTCTGTGGTGAATGTGAGTGAAGAGCTATTCCGCATAATTAATAATGTAAAACATAAAAGTCCCAATATCTGGAAAAGGATTAATAATAAACTCGCTCCACCCATACAATGTTTTTCTAGTTTTAGTCTCTGGAATCATTTTCTGAAATAATTACACTTTCATGTGGAACACCCTGTATATTATTTAAAAAAGCAAAAACAGGAAATTTTGAATATTTTAATGAAAAACTGATCTATTTTTAAAAATTTCAAAATTTAAACAACAAAATTTTAATTAAAATTATTTTTATTTATATACATATAATTTGTTAATTAATTCTTTTTAAAAATAATTCTAATAAAAATATTATAAAACTTAAAAAATAACCAATAAATAAAATAAATAATATAAAATAAAAATGATGTAATTGTAATAAAACTTGAACATTTTCATGGCATTTATTTTTAAATTTTAATTTTGAATTTTCTACTAAATATGAAAAATAATTAGCATTACGTTCCCATGAATCCATTAAACCATATTCTCGTACAATTGTTACAAATTTTTGAAATTTATCACGAAATATTGAACCTTTTTTTAAATAAAAACCATATATTCTTGTTGCATAACAAATATTTGTAAAATAAAATTTTGGTTTTTTTGGATTTTGTCGATGTATTTTAAAAATATATTTTGACATAAAATTTGAACCTAAATAACAATATTCTTCATTTAAATTTAAACGTTCCTGTTCAAAAATATTATTTGGAACAGATTTAATTTTATTTAAAACAATTAATGGAACATCTAAACTTTTTAAATCTTCTTTTAATTGATATGATGATAAAATTGTTATATTTAATTTAATTAATTTTTCCCATGTATTAATACTTTTATCATAATATTGAATTGTTAAATTTTTAATAAAAAATGATAAATATAAATTAGATATAATAAAACCTAAAATACAATTAAATATTAATTTAATAATTATTTGATAATAATTTAATTTTTTTTTATTAATTATTGTTATTGGTAAATAAAGTGTTGTTGTAAATACAATTAAAAATGATTTACCTAAATCATAATATTTACCATTTGAATATTTATCAATAAAAAAATCTATAATTATTCTTAATTTAATTGAAATTATAATTAAAATCCATGTATTAAATTTAAATGGTGATAAAAAATAATGTGATGAAGAAATATTTTGTACTTGTAATATAATACACCAATTATCCATAAATAATGGATATGTAAAATTTAATGTTGAAAATGGACTAATTCGATATTGTGTTAAATCAAATTCAAGATATTTTCTTATTTCTGTTAAATTAAAATTATTATTATTATCATGTGATATTATTTCAATTGATCCATTTAAATAATTAAGAAATTCATTAATAACTGCATAATGACCATACCATTTTTGATGATTATATTTTTTATCAAAATATGTATAAAACATTGGTGGTTTATTATATATTGGTGTTTTTATTATTAAACCATTAATATTTTTTAATTTATCTGGAAATAATAATTTTGTATTATTTATATTTTGAATTTGAAGATTTGGATATGTTGAATATCCATATATACATTCTTGATATTTATTATTATTTAATTTAGAATTAATTATTAATATTGAATTAATTAATTCAAAATTCCATAAATTATAAAATAATTTTTTAATAATATTATTTATATTATTATTATTATTATTATTACAATATTTAATATTTGTATTAAATATAATAATTTTTGAATTTTTCTTATAATTAAAAATCGATATAAATTCTTTAATTTCTATTAATTCTAAACTTATATTATTATTTGTAATAAAAATTGTTAAAATATTACTATTAAATGTATTTAATATATTTGATATATTTATAAAATTTTTATAAAAAATTATTTTTGGTATTAATGTTAATTGTTCATAAATATAATTTATTTCTTTAGAATTATTAAAATTCATTTCATTAATTGTTTCTGATATTAATAATAATATTGAATTAAAATTATATATTTTTTGTTGTATATTAATTAAATTTATTAAATTAAAATTATTATTATTTAATTTTTCATTTGAATTTTCTTTAAAATATATTTTATTACAGTTAACACAAAATATAATTATTATAATATTATATACAATTAATTGAAAATTCATTTTTTTTTAATTTATTTTAAATCCGTTAAATTTGTAATTTTTTATCACCATTAATTACCGTTAAGTTTTCATTTCAATGGCAGTACTAACACTTATGACAAAAAAAAAATTTCCATTCTATTTCAAATATTATATTTTTTACTCAGATATACTCGTATATATATAAGTAGGTACACAAGTATGTATATGTATATAAAGGTGAATTGGGTGGTATATATTTTAATCGGGTCTATGACAGTTGGCCTAAAGTCCATTTTGCAAAAAGACATTTCGCCTTATTTCATTCGACAAAAAAAACTTATTGCAAAATGACCTTTTACAAAAAAGATATTTAACAAAAGGGACACTTCGCAAAAAGACATTTAACAAACTAATATTTTAATAAACAAACTTTTTTTTTAATATAAGTATACGAGTATTTATTAAAGAAAGTATAGTATTTTAATTTCTGTACATATATGTATAGGGACATATATATATACATATATATATGTTAAATGAAAAACCAAAATATATATAATATGCGTTAAAAACAAGTTTATATATTGTATATTTATATAAATATGATTAGTTTTTATATGATGTTTATACACATATTATTGCATAATGTACAATTAGGGTCTTCAAAGAAAATATGAACAAAGTGAAAAATTTTGGTCGAAAATTATTGCAATTTGGCTATAAGTTTTTTACTACAAAATTTCATTCTGGAATAACAAATATATATTAGAAGAAATGGATGATAATGGAAAAAGAGTGATAAATTTGGTACAACATATATTTTTTGAAAAACAATTTTGTAAAAAATAAAAATTAATCACTACTGAATTCTAAAGTCAAAAATTAATTACAAAAATTTGGTAGCCTCGTTGGCCTAGTCGGTAAGAGCGTATAAAATACGTTGTAAACACCTGAAAAAAAAAATCTGTTTAATTTTCTTGTCACATTTATGTATTATAAATTTTATTATTTAATTGCATACAATGTACACCTTTCTATTTATTGATCAGAAATTATTAAAAAAAGCAAATTCTAAGTGAGACATAGAATTTAGTCATAAACTTCATATCCCTCATATTTCAGAATCTGTCATATACATATATAAATATTCTGGAAAAAGCGAATATCCTGATTTTGTAACCAACTCAAAACTCGCTCTTAATTTTATTTTCTATATATATATTTTAACTACACAACTTTTAAAATGGGTTAAATAAATGCCGCCCCCAATTTATTAAATCTCTGTGTTTGAAAACAACTACATTGTTTTTTTATATTCATATATATATTTATATCTTTTTAATAAATATATATTTATTACAAAAATATTTGTTAAAAGTATTTTTGTGAAGTGTCCATTTTGTTAAATGGCATTAGGCAAAATGTCTTTTTCGAACTGGATTCAGGCAAACTGGAATGCTCCCATTTTAATCTGCATAATTATTAGTTTCAGACAAATTGTTGTTTAAATATAAAAGTATTAAAAAAAAACATATAATGTATAGAATAGAAATTAACGGTAAATGTATAAATTAAACCTGTATAGACTATTATAGTGTTGTAATATGACAATTTAAGTAAATATCTGTTTGTGCAATAATTATTTCCATTCATGGTAAATAATTTTTGATATAAAAATATTTAAAAATTTAATATGTACATCCTTTGATTGGTTTATTGTTGAAAAAAAGAAGAAAATAATGAATAAATATTATGTTATTATAATATTTGATAAATTTATGGTATAAATTGAAACTTTTATTTTTGGATTTAATTTTTTTTTATATTTAGTATATAAATAAAATCGGAGGTGGATAAACTCTTTATGTAGAAGAATATTTGCAATTGTATTTAATTAAATATCTTATTTATTACTTGTATGTACAGGGTGTTTGCTAATTAAGTGCACTACTATATAACACTGCATATATACTTATACATTTTTTGTATGAGAGTTCAGCTAGGGCAATTTTGAAACTCTTTCATGTTGTGTCATGACGTAAATATGCGTTTTTCAAAAAAAAATTATTAAAATATTTCTACATTTTATAAGTTTAGAAGCTTGCAATTGTAAAAGCTAGAAAATTGAATAGGTACTTGTTTTTCTTAAGTCTTCGCATATATTTTACAAAATGTTCATAAGTAGTCCACAAAGAGAATTTATTAACGCAAACTAAAAAAAAATATTGAAATTTCATTTAAGTCTCCATTTACTTGGAAACTAGAAGAGTCCTAGCTTAGCTCCCACACAAAAAATGTATCTACTTATTAGTATCTATATGCAGTGATATATAGCAATGAACTTAATTAGGAAACATTCTGTATAATAAAATTAGAACAATATAGGCAGAAAAGATTAGAATGATCCTTACGAAAAGATAACACGTAAAAGATTGAAGCACATATTTTTAAATAATTCTTCTATAAGATAACAGATGGCGTAGCAATAAAAAATATTTGTTTTTCATATTGTTGTAAGATAGCTACAGTCAAGTAATCAACGATTTAATGAAATTAATGATTTTAGAAACTGAAACTTTTTTCAAGATCTGGTGAATGACCTATGCTCCTTATATATATAAGAGTGAAAAGGTGGCAAAATATGGTTGATGTTTAATTTAATATCAAAGTTAAATCTTTAAATTTTTAATCGTAAATCTTAACGAAATCATTAAAAGTTTTCGTGATTTAATTTTGTTTGTATATATAGTATTTTTTGGCCAAATTCAGGTATTTACTAAATATTCTCAGGTATTTACTAAATATATTCAGGTTTTTGCTAAATATATTCAGGTATTTACTAAATAAATTCAGATTTTGTTTTGTAATTCAGAGTTTTACTAAATTAATTCAGATTTTTACTAAATAATTACAGATTGTTTTTTTGTAATTCCGATTTTTACTAAATAAATTCAGATAATTTTTTTGATTCATTGATAAACATATAAAAATTTCTATTCATAAAGAAAGAATATTTATCTCAAGAATATTTATCTAACTTGTCTAACTTTGACCAGGTAACATTGATATTGATTGAAAAAATGAAATTGTTTTCTCATAATTGATTAAAACCACTTATTCACTGATTCACTTATTCAAATTTAAACTTTGACCAACGGTTTTCTCATAGTTGATTAAAACCATTAACGTTGTGTGGGTTCTTATTTAGTTATTCTAAATTTGACCAACACCTTTTCTTAACATTTTTATACTGGCCAAAGTTAGTCTTCACCACCTTGTTTTTATCATAAAAATGGCCTTAAAATGCATATTTTCACTTTTGTTTTTATTTTAGAATATAAGAACTCATGGAGCCGTTAATTTCGCAAAAATTTCTATTTTCTAACTAAAATAGTTACTTTAATTTTTATTACACTTTTAATGTTAAAAAGTGGTCAAAGTTAGACAAGTCGACAGTAAATATTTTTCATAATTTTTGCATGTTTATCAATAGAAAAAATTATCTAAATTTATTTAGAAAATATCGGAATTCTAAAAACAAACCTGAAACTATTTAGTAAAAATCTGAATTCATTTAGTAAAACTCTGAATTCCAAAAAGAAAAATCTGAATTTATTTAGTAAATACCTGAATATATTTAGCAAAAACCTGAATATATTTAGTAAATACCTGAGAATATTTAATAAATACCTCAATTTGTCCAGAAAATGCTATATATACTGTTTAAAATTAATTTACCACAATGTGTTATAAGTATATTTTTTCTGAAATTTAACCGATTTTTCTTCTATTAGAAAATGTTAATCCATTTTATGTATAATAATCCAAACAATATAATAATATAATATGTTTACAGCCTTTAATTTTTTTTGGTTTAGTTAGAATATAATGGAATATTTAATGTGTGTTCGAAAAGTAATAAATAGTAAAGAATATAAAAAAACTACACATATTTTATATATGTATTTTTTTTTAATATACCTATATAATATGTGTATATTATATATTTATTCTGATAAGTGATAGCATTATATATACACAATTTAATAGCAATTATTGCATTCTTTTATGCTGTATATAGACTAACAATTTTAAACTTTCATTTTCAAACTTTAAAAAGTATGCATTTTTTTTACATATATGCGAACAATTAAATTTTTTGCAATTACATTTGTTTTATAAGCCCATTATTTACAGTTTTGTTTTTAATCACTTCTAATATAATGAGCGCCACCTGGCTTATAACTTATAAGTTTTTTTTTATAAAATTAAAAATAATAAATTTTTAAAAATAAACATTTTTTTTTCCTAATATTTTTATGAATAAGATACTTATAAAACGACTTTCATTTTCATTCATTTCATTTTTGTATTATATTGTGGTAAACGGTATTATTCTTTATACAGTGAAACTTCTATAACTCGAACTTTGTAAATGTTCGGAAATTGGTTCGAGTTAAAGAGAATTCGAATAATAAGACTTAAAAAAAAAAATTTCACAAAGCATAATTAAATTAAGTTTTTCTTTTAAAGATAAAGATTTTATTTTCTATTTCTATTTTAATTTTCTACCGCTTATTTTAATTTGTCAAATTCACAACGAACACAAAAAATATGTTATTTACCTGAACTGAATGTTTATAAATGTCAAATATGTAAACATGAATAAGTATATGTACAAGCACACCATCTTAACATATAATGATGAAAACTAAAACAGAACGGAGAGGATGACAACAAAAAAAAAAAAAAAGAGCAAAAAAAGTTATATTTTCTTTTCAATTTAATTCAACAAAAGGTTCGAGTTAAGGAAACTTTTTTACTCAAAATGACATTAAATAGTTCGAGTTAAAGAGATTTTTGAATAAGAGAAAGAAATTTATATAAAAAATTTTTTTTTTTTTATTGCATTTCTCTGCCACATAAATGTGAACAGAAAATTACACAGCCTTTCCTTTTCAGGCGTGGCTGTAAATGTCGTAAGGGAGAATAACTTTTACGACGTGTGTGGGATTCGAACCCACATTCTCTCGGTGTTTACAGCGTATTTTATACGCTCTTACTCACTAGGCCACCGAGGCCCCTTATATAAACAAATGAAACAAAATTTTAAATGCATCAAAATAGTTCGAGTTTAGGAAGATACGAGTTAGGGAATTTGCACTGTATAAAGAATAAAGTAAACAATTGAATTATTGAACTTCCATAAAACGAACTAGAATAGTTCAATCATTAAAAAGTATTTATTAAAAATTATTATTATATGTATATAGTTTATAAAGATTATAAAGTTCATATTTTTATTATCTATAATATATATAATATATAAATATTATTATATATACATAGGGAATTATTTATACATTAATATAATTAGTTATAGTAAAAATTTATTATTTTACATTAATAAAAAATATGATAAAATAAATTATTTTTTTATTTTTATGCATAATTTTATTATAAAAATAAGTAATTATTGTAAAATATTATAGATTTTAGGTAAAAAGAATCAAAAAAAAAAACAAAAAAAAATTATTATTGTTTACGTTGCCTTTAAGCGATTTTTAATATATTATTCTGATATTTTTTTCCTTAAATTAATTGCTTTTCTTTCAGAACCATTCATTTTAAATATTAAAAATTTTATACAGTACTTATTAAAAGTTATTGTATTAGGTCGTAATAAAATTATTTTAAAAATGAAGAAATTCTAAAATTATATACTCTTTAATACTTACAAAGTTATTAAAAGGTTCAATAAAAATTTTTTTTCTTTTTACTACCAATACTAAAAACTAATAAAATTATATTTGAGCTTTGTTTAATAGCTTTTAATTAATATGTCAGGACACTGAACAATTTCAATTATTTCATTTTAAGAGAAGGATTTTATTGAATTAAATTTTTTGAAATTGACGAAAATTTTGTCATACTGAAACAAAACGCTAAAATAACAATTAAATTAATATTATCGAAAAATATTTTTGTTAATTATAGGAAAAAATTTCGTAAAATCTTCCGAACTAACTTTCTTGATTAATATTGAGTAAAATAATTTATTTATTTTACCATTTTACATATAGGGCTAAAATTTACAAAATAACTGTTAATATTGTGATTTATTATTTAATATTATTAAGTTCGATTCCCACTACAACGACACGTGAGTATACCGTGACGATGACGTGACGTTATTTTTATTTATAGGAATTATGAATTTCTTTTGAATTTATTTTCACACTGAACGATAACGATAACAGCACAGTACCATGATTTAATATATCATTCTCAAGATTCTCAAATTTCTTTTGTCGACTAAAAATCGCTATACATTTTCATTGCCAGTTTATTGTGAATATATTTATAAGAAAAATCATATCGTCATCGTTATGTCTGAATTGGGAAACGTGACGACAATCTGCATTTAATATTATTTGTATAAAGATTTCTATGAATAAAAAATATATTGAAATCACTTTCAACATCATTACTTTTAGTGTTAATGGAAATACATTGACGTTACAATACGTTGTCGCCACGGTAGTCCGTTATAACTTATAGTAATCAAACCGTTATAACTTATAGTAATCAATCTTGATTAAAATCATTAACGACACAAAAACTGTGAGTAGTTTGCCAATAAATATGCAATATATAATCTTATTAATTCCTAAAAAAAGATTAATTTTTACACCTAGATTTTGTGATTAAATTTAATTTTAACACATTATTAAATATGAAATTATTTATTGTATAATTATATACATTAATTTTAAATTAGATGAAACAAAAATATAATTTTATATGTATTTTAATATCAGCATTATTATATACTTTGGTTAATACATATTATTATTTTAATAAATAATTTATTTTATAATATTTCTATATAATTAACTTATTATTTAAGTTGAAATCTTTTTATAGTCTATCTAATATAGAAACAACTAAATGTAAGAGTAAGTCGATGCAACCGACTTATTTATACCCTACACCTAAAAAATTCAAATTAAATTAAAAATCCATAAGTTATTTTAGTTAGGCATTTAATATAAGCTAAAAAAAATAAATGCTTTTACAACCTTTGTACAAAAATTCAGGTTTCTATCTTTATTAAATTCGAAGATATGCTTGTTAGGTCTTGGAAAGTGTGTCAAGGCACCCGGACCACCTTCAAATTTTTATATTTATTAATTTCGAAGATATGCTTGTTCGGTCTTGGAAGTTGTGTGGGAGATACCCGAACAACCATTCCAATTCATCTGAAATTTTAGGCAAATGAGGGATTCAGGAAACAACACCCTAGTATCAAATTTGCAGTTTTTATCTTTATTAATTTCGAAGATATGCTTGTTCGGTTTTAGGAGCTGTATGCGAGGTACTTGACCAACCACTCCAATTCATCTCAAATTTTAGGCAAATCAGGGATTCAGGAAACAGCACCCTCGTATCAAATTTGAAGCTTTTATCTTCATTAATTTCGAAGATATGTTTGTTCGGTTTTGGGAGTTGTGTGGGAGATAACCGAACAGCTCCTCCAATTCATCTCAAATTTTGGACAAATCAGGGATTCAGAAACAACACTCTAGTATCAAATTTGAAGTTTCTATCTTTATTAATTTCGAATATATGCTTGTTCGATTTTGGGAGTTGTGTGGGAGGTACACGAACAACCACTCCAATTCATTTCAAATTTTAGGGATATCAGGGATTCAGGAAAACACATCCTCGTAACAAATTTTAAGTTTCTATCTTTATTAATTTCGAAGATATGCGTATTCAGTTTGAGAGTTGTATGGGAGGTACCAGAACCCATGGACTGATTTTGTCCAGATTCGAACTTAGCCTTCCTTTCGTAATTAATAACCTACTATATAAATTTCATCAAGATAGCTTCACTAGTTTTTGAGTTATCGGACGAACGGACGGACGGACGGACATCGCTAAATCGACTCAGGAGGTGAACCTCATTCAGAATATATATATATGTGAATATCTAACTAGCTTCCTTTTGGTGGTTACAAACACCATACCAAAGTTAATATACCCTATACTTAATGTGTAGGGTATAATAACTATAATTGAACTGATTTTTTTTCTACTATAGTAAAAATTGATTGCGTAGTAAAAATTTGGAAACAAACACATTTATATGATAACAGTTAATAATTTTATGATTTTTATATAAAAAAAAAAATATTTTTCATAATTATATACATTTTTATTGATTATGGTTTTTATATTATTCTTTAACTATTACTGGTTCTTGATTGTAATAATTTTCTAAATATTTTCTTTTTGTTAAGTATACAATTACGTATTTATTATAAAAAGTATAAATATAACTATATATAGGTAAACTTTGTAGAGCTGGTAATCTTTGTCGGAGGTTAGATTTTAGAAATATTCAATATTATAAAACCTGATATATAGCCTTATATACATGAACCTGCTATATAGCCTTATATACATGAATGTGGTAGCCTTATATACATGAACCTGATATATAACCTTATATTATATATAATGCTATATATTAGGTTCATCTATCATAAAAAGAATTCATAAAATTGAAAGAACTGTTATTTAGTTAAATTATATAAACATCAAATTGAATATAATATACATTCTAAAATTAAAGGGATTGACGTTCTTCCAAAAATAGTTGCCAACATTTGAAAATTCTTTAACATCTTTTGCATATATCTCGAGCAATTTATGCATTTTTTTTACCAAAATATATTGCAAACCTACATATCAAATACTAAATTTAAATATCATAAGCATAACCATGTTCTAAAAGAACCGTATAGGGATCACAATATTATGTTGCAAAAAAAAAAAAAACTCTTAACTTTGTTATTTTTAAAATCTTTTCGTAAATCTTACAAAAAAAAATCTTGAATGAAAAATTTCTAGAATTTTATCTTGAAATCAAATACTTATTTTATGATTTACGAAAAAATTGATGCAATGCGTTTTATATTTAAATTATAAAATGGTTAAGGTAAAATTATATTTAGTATTTAAAAAAATAATTAGAAGAGATTTCAGAGTTATAGGTAAGAAATCAAGATTTCAATCATTTGTTTAGCGAGAGGTTTGGGGGCGGCAGCCTCTACTATTTTAAATGTTTTTATTGGTGGTATGTATATGTAATTTAAAAAAAAATAATTAGGAGGGATTTTAGAGTTAGTTATACAAAATTTACAAAGTCAAGATCTTCACTGGACTGAAGCACTGAATGAAAAAAGAATTTTTGTTTAACTGAATTTTTATATGCTTTATTTGCTTTAATAAAAATAAATTAATAAAATCAGATACAAATTTTAATATGTATAACAAACCAACGTTTTTTTATTAAAAGAAGTAAATAACAGTTATTTAATTTTAACAACTATTTTTTTCAAGAAAAATTTTACTACATCTTTTTTTTCAATCAATAGATTTTTAATTTTTCTACAGCACATTTTGATTGTTCTTTTATTCAAATATTTATTTAGTATTTAATGTTAGGATGTTGTTGCAAAAATATCATATTGATATGTTGCTTCTAAATTATCTGTTTTCAACATTTATTATATATTTGCCTTTTGGGTATACGCAAGCAGTACAATATGTCAAAGAACGTTAACTATTCCCTTAATTGTACTTTAATACTTTATTGTAATTTAATTTTTTACTATATAACAAATATATATAATATTATATGTTTTCGAATATTTTTTTTCTAGTGGAATACACAATTTGTTTTATATTTGATAAAATTTCATATAAAAATATTAAACAACTAAAAAATATTCCTATACACCAGACAATCATAACAAATTCAAAATTTGAAAATTGCAATAAAATTTTTAGATCAACTTCACTTCTACTAACTTTTTGATTTCTTCCAGCAAAATTTTCACTACCTGCATAATTTTCCCAGTGATCTATTAGGCCAACATCACGAACTTTAAAAAGAAAATATTTATATTCTGTATTAAAAATATCACCACTTTTTATTTCAAAACTGAATACTTTGGTGGCAAAACAAATATTAGTTAGTCGATGAGTCGGTTTTTTTGGATTTTGTCGATAACGTAATAGTGTTATTGCAAGAAATCTGGTACTTAAATATCCAAAACTTGTATTCATTCTAAAACGTGTCTCTTCAAAAATATCTTGAGTAACTGGTATTACAATTTTATCATATTGTTCTAGAGGTAACAAATTAAAATTAATAGTTTCCAAATATAATGATTTCGGCATCATAATTTTTATATTAAATTTATATATATCATCCCAGTTTTTGACTTCTGTTTCATATGGCATTGCTAACATTTGAAATAAAACTGTTGTATAAAAATTTGATATAAAAAATCCAAAAATTATCATTGTAATACGATAAATTCTATTAAGGAATTTTTCATTATTATTAAAAGGAATTTGTGGACTCAAAATTACTGACGAAAATGATATTAAAAATGCAGAACTTAATTTAATTTTTGAGTCAATTAAAAATTTATGTATTATTGTTGTAAATATTAAAGTTGATATAATCAAAATCCATGCTTCTAATTTATATGGCAAAAGAAAATACCAATAATTATGTTTATCTTTCTTAGCGGGTATCATTAAACACCAATCACTTATTAAATAAGGATATAAAAATTTTTGATTATTGGATTTATTTATTCTAATTGAGGATAAATCAAAATCTACATTATTTTCCTGTTCCTGAGTAATATTTTGAGGTGCTTCAATGAAGGTTCCATTCAAATATTTTACAAAATTTGTCATAATTCTAACATATCCGGCCCAAACTTTGCGTCCCGTTTTTTTATCAGTATAATAATAATATAGTGGAAATTTATTTGCAGGTTGTGTTTTCATTTTGATTGGATAATTTTTTAAATTTTTCAATTTATTTTGAAAAAAACGTTGAGTTTCGTTCAATTTAATAATATTAAATTTACCAAATGGCATGTACATAAATATTTCAATTCTGTTAGGCAAAATATTTGGTAATAATAATACCAGATTAAGAAGTCTTGATTTCCAAATTAATTCAAAAAAATGTGTAACATCCGTTGATTTATTTTTACGAATTTTAAGATTATTGTAATCCTTAACATGACTAAATGTTGACTCCAAATCAATAGCCATAATTTTAATATCTGGATAAAATTTCAATGAATATGAAATATTTAATATTGTTTCATTTATTTTGTCATTATTATTATTATTAAAAAATATTATTGTTAAAATATTTTCTGAAATATTATTTATTTTTTGTAAATTTTTTCCATTTTCACTAAATTCATTTACATAAAAACAAATATTATCTAAATTTAATTCCAATTCTTTTATAAATTCATTACAACGAAATTGAATTGAATTACAATTAGGTAAAAATATTAAAATTGTATCAAAATTATAAAAATGATGTTGTAATTGAATTAATGAACTTAAATTTTTAATAACGTACGAATTATTTATACTAAAATTTAAAAAATTTAAAAGAAATTCAAAATAATAATCGCTCTTCATTCTACTGTTAAGTTAATGAAAACATTCTGAAAATACCATATTTTTGATTGAAATTTTACTGTGACTGAATTACAATTTAATAAATTGTAATATAATTATTTAAAATAATGGTATGTTATGACTTATGATAAATTTCTATATTCAAATAATATACATTAATCAAACAATATATTATAGATTTATATGTAGATACTATAGGATTGCAATAAAATCAGAAAATTCATCAAACAATATACAGAGTGACGGACTAAACGATAAAATAGCCAAATAAATGCCTGACTTATAAAAACATTTCAGTATATATGATTATATATATAAACGACAAATGAGAAATAAAAATCTTCCATGCATCTATGAATTGTTTTCTGAGATGTCAAAACGTCCTTTTAGTTATCCACATGGTTTGGCTACGAAATTTCAAAAAAAAAATCCATTTCCAAAATACCATTCACATAATTCCACAAAAAAAAAACATTCCAAAACGAAAAATTTCACTTAAAATAAACTATAAATTTAATGAGAAGCACTTTATATAGTGCTAAACACCCGCTAAACAAATTATATGGTGGGACTCTGATTTTGTAACTAACTATAAAATCGCTCTTAATATTTTATTACATACATATTTCAACAACAAAGCATTTAAAATAATGAAGGCTACCATCCCCAAATCAACGCTAAACAAATTATTGGAACCCTGATTTTGACTACTATAATTATAAAATCTCAACTATAAAACTATAAAATCTCTCCTAATTCAGAATCTCACATATACATTATATATATACATATACTATAAAAGACATGTAATCCTGAATTTGTAACCAACTTTAAAATACTTCCTACATAATTGTGCTAACATATTTTAATATCAAAGTTTCGTTATTATTGACTGCCGCTCCCACTAATCAAATTTTTAAAGTTTGAAGCTTGAAAGCTAAAAAATATTGCTTGCTTGCTAAAAAATATTTATCATCAATCCCAAAGAATATAAGTATTTCATTTTGTGGACTTTTTTCTAATATTTTGGAATTTTTTTTTTTAGTGATCTAACCCAAACACTTAATTATTTTATAACTATAATTGTAACGCCGTAATAACTATTTCTCAACTAGTCTACAACCTTCGCCTAACCTCTCCATAACTTTACTATGCAACCCACCAATAACCATACAGTAACTCTTTTATAATATAAATATTTAAAACTATTAACAATTATTTGGAGATATTTATTATACTTGTTTCCAACCTTAATAACTTATTAATTGGAAGTTGTTTTGATTGAAATGAGGAATAAGTGGGGACTTGGACTATGCCGATCTGAAATTAAACTTAACGTATCTACAAAAAAAAAAAATGTTTTCAAATATTTTTAATGTAACTTCAACTACTTTTAATGTAACCGTTCTTTTATTATACACATACTTTATAACAATATTAACTTTAATAATATATTATTCTGCTATATGTTTTCGTTTCTGGGATTGACTTTTCTTTCTCTTTGCTGGAAAAAAATAAATAAATGTAATATAGATATAAGCATAATAAAGTTAAACATAATAATTACATATATATATATTAACGTCAGTATGTATGATGAAGTGTCATTCCGGTTTCGCAATAAACATTTTGGTTATAAAAAATGATGAAAAGGTTATAAAATTTCCCCCAGTTAAACTTTAAACGTGTTTAAACCGTTCTAAAAATGTTCTCTTAAGTCTTTGGTTACATTCACCTCAATAGTAACGTGACCATCACTAACCATTGCTAGAATGTTTAGATAACTTTATATGAAATATACTGAACAGATCTCAACCGTTTTATAACCATGTCATAACTTTAAATTGCATATAGCTGCTTTAAATTGCATAATTAAATATAGTTGGAATTGATAATTACGTATCTTATATTTATGTATACATATATAAATATATTATGTGCATTATATATGTATTTTTTTTTACTTTAAGAAGCTTTAACTTTTATTACAAATGTCCTAAATTAAAGTAAAAAATCGTTATTTAAAGTAAAATTTTCTTCACTTATAGTATGTTCACAAACTCCGAAATCGAGTTGATTATCATGTACAAAAACAAGTAAAATGTCAAGCGTTTCACAAACCGTTTTGAAAATCAAAAACGTAATTTGACATATTTTTGTTTATATCATTGTTTCAAGTAAATAAAAAGTTAAAATATAAATAAAAAGTTAAAAGTTATTGTTAAAGTTAAGTTATTATTAAAAGTAAATAAATAAAATAATATTTGAAAAAATTTAAAATAGATTTGGAAATTAACAATTTAATGGAATTCTCATTCCAATGAAATTTTTTTTTATATCTTTTTTACATTTTTATTTTTCCGTCCACACAATAGAAAATATTTCCTTTTTGAATCTGCTGCTATCAACAAAATTTTTGTTTTGATTTTTGACAACAAATTCAAAAAAAACAAGGGTTATGAAAAATTTTTTAAAATAATCTAAAATCGAAAATTCATGGAGGAACAACGTGATTTTGAGGTGATTTTCAGAAAATCAAGTAACGAGCTGATTTTCTTTGACAGATAAATTTTTAAAAAATGTATGGGAAATCAAGAAAAAAAAAAGAACGAAATCAACTTAATTTTCGAAATCATCTCGATTTCTCAAAATCAAGTGTTTGTGAACGTACTATTAAAGTCAAAATATCTTCAGTTAAAGTAAAAAAAAGGGGAAAATAAGTGATAAAATTAAGGACACTGAAATATAGTTTTCTGTTGAAGGTACAATATTAAGTTAGTCCGATCCTGGATACACAATAAATATAGAAATTAAATTAATTAATTTTTATTATTTATTATATTATTTATTTACTTATTAATCTACAAATTTCAATTAATGAATAATAATTATTTTGTTTGTTAGACTTCTTTACTTTTTTATTGTTGTGAACCATATAAATATTTTTACATTTATGTATTTTGGTTGCAAGGATAATTTATAATTCAAAAAATATTTTTCTATATGTTTTCCTTCCCGTTAAATATTCTTTTTTGTGTTGATTCAGGAAATGTATAAAACATTTAATAACCATAATCATATATTGATTTTTAAAGTTTTTTTGAATTTTCATAAAGGATTTTAATTCAGCGATCTTCAACGTTCATCTCAAAAATAATCCTTTATTAGATTATTATGCTTCTAGTTTTGATATTCTTTAAAATATTTTAGTTTTAGCAAATATTTTTTTTTTTTGTTTTTATTTATAGTAATTAAAATAAAAGATTTGGTAATTAAGATGAAATAAACTTTTAAAATTTAATATTAATTACAATGATTAACATCACATATAATGGATTTACATTATTTTTTTTGCCGGAAAACTAAAAATTCGTTTTACTGATAAATTAACTGATAAAATCTCATATAAGAAAATCAAACAACTAAAAGCTATTCCTAGAGCACAAATAATTAAAGCAAATTCGAAATGTGAAAATTTTAATAATTTTTTTGAAATAATTATAGTATCATTAATTTTTGTTAATCCTGCAGCAAAACCTTCATTAGCTGAAATACTTTCCCAGTATTTTAACAAACCAAAATCACGAGTTTTGATAAAAAATATTTTATATTCTTCTTTAAATATGTTACCATTTTTTATTTCAAAACAATACATTTTATTCGCAAAACAAATATTAGTTAATTGATGAGTCGGTTTTTTTGTTTTTTGTCTAACACGTAATAATATTAATGCAAGATATTTATTACTTAAATATCCAAAACTTGTATTTAATCTAGAACGTGTCTCCACAAAAACATTTTGTGTAACAGAGACTACAGTTTTATTAAATTGTTTTGGAGGTAACAAATTTAAAGGTATTGTTTCTATAAACATTGAATCCTGTATCATAATTTTTATATTAAATTTATATACATCTTGCCAGGTTTTCACTACTGTTTCATGTGGCACTGCTAACATTTGAAATAAAACTGTTGTATAAAAATTTGATATAAAAAATCCAAAAATTATTACTATAATACGATAACTTTTTTGTAAAAATTTTTCATTTTTATGAAATGGAATTTGTGAACCAAAAATTAATGCCGAAAACGATATTAAAATTGCAGTACTTAATTTAATTTTTGTATCAATTAAAAATTTATGTATTATTGTTGTAAATATTAAAGTTGATATAATGAAAATCCATGTTTCCATTTTATATGGTAAAACAAAATACCAATAATTATGTATATCCTTTTGAACAGGAATTATTAAACACCAATCACTTGTTAAAAAAGGATACAAAAATGATTGTATTGCAGAATTAATTATTCTTGTTGAGGATACATCAAAATCAAGATCATTTTCCTGTTCCTTAGTAATATTTTTAGGTGCCTCAATAAAACTTCCATTTAAATATTTAACAAAATTTGTCATAATTCTAATATATCCGGACCAAATTTTAGTTCCAGTTTTCTTATCCATATAATGAAAATACAGTGGAAATTTATCTATTAAATGAGTTTTAATTTTTATTGGATAATTATTTAAATTTTTCAATTTATTTTCAAAAAAACGTTGAGTTTCGTTCAATTTAATAATATTAAATTTACCAAATGGCATGTATGTAAATATTTCAATTCTGTTAGGCAAAATATTTGGTAATAATAATACCAGATTAAGAAGTCTTGATTTCCAAATTAATTCAAAAAAATGTGTAACATCCGTTGATTTATTTTTATGAATTTTAAGATTATTGTAATCCTTAACATGACTAAATGTTGACTCCAAATCAATAGCCATAATTTTAATATCTGGATAAAATTTCAATGAATATGAAATATTTAATATTGTTTCATTTATTTTGTCATTATTATTATTATTAAAAAATATTAATGTTAAGATATTTTCTGAAATATTATTTATTTTTTGTAAATTTTTTCCATTTTCACTAAATTCATTTACATAAAAACAAATATTATCTAAATTTAATTCCAATTCTTTTATAAATTCATTACAACGAAATTGAATTGAATTACAATTAGGTAAAAATATTAAAATTGTATCAAAATTATAAAAATGATGTTGTAATTGAATTATTGTACTTAAATTTTTAATAAAATATGTATTATTAATATGAAAATATAAAAAAGTAAAAAATATTTTCAAAAAATAATCGTTTTTCATTATCTTCTGAATTACACAAAAATTTAAAATTGAATGTTAAATAAAATGTTGCTGATCAATTTCGTATTTTGATTTTGGATTGAATATTTACATGGCATTTACAATAATAATTATTTTCCGGCAACTTATATATGAAAACAAAGCTAAGTTGACATTATTTTTATCGATTTTATGCAACCCTTTAATAATTTAAAAGGAAATATAAAATGCAAAATTCTCTAGAGAAACTTGGTAAACTTCACTAGTTACAAATTAATAAAATTTGTTTAATATACAATAGAAAATACTGAATGAAAAATAGCTGTTGGAGACGGAACTGCAAATTTTTTTTTGAAAGAACGATTGAAGTAGGGCAAAATGACAGACTGTAAATGTTTCTTTTAGTATATAACTTTAAAAAATTGAAGGAAAATTTAATAAAGGAAGTGGGACGTCGGTGGGTAAGAGGGTATAAAATACGTTGTAAACACCGAGGGAGTGTGGGTTCGAGTCCCACACACGTCGTAAGAGTTATTCCCCGTTACGCCATTTACAGTCACGCCTGAACAGGAAAGGCTGTGTAATTTCCTGTTCACATTTATGTGGCAGAGAAATGCAATAAAAAAAAATTAATAAATAAAGGAAGTTTTTTTGAACATGGCCATAAAAGTTATTGCATGTGGTGACGACTTTACCTTTATTGTTTGCCTAAAGAATTCAAATTAATATAGGAATATTGTATACATGATGATAGGCTTGAAAATAAATTCTAAAACTTAAATTTTGGCAATGTCGAAGTCGAATTATTTAAGTTCTTTAGTACACAAAAAAAACAATGCCTCAATAACAATATGCATTCATGAACAAACAAAAAAGGATAATCGATCTCCTTGTACGAGCTTATAAATGCTGCTGATGTGAAAAGTAAAAATCATTATATAAAACTTTAAGTAGAACAGTATTTCTCGGAATGTCAAAGTAATGGATTAGAAAACAATAGAAAGGCTACAAGTGTTTGATTTCCACAAGGTTATAAAGTACTGTTCCTTATAGTTATTTGTGAAGATTCATTTAAGAAGGTTTTATCTTAGAGTATCTGACTGACTGAGAAAAAAATGTTTAGATAGTGTGATGACAATGTTCTGAAACTAAGGAACTGAATACAAAAAAAATTTTGTTTTTTTTGATTAAATTTTTATTATGTTTAAATTATAGTCAAATATTAATACCATTTAATTTTATTCCTATAAATACATAAATAATGGTATTTAATAATAATTTTGAGTTTTCTACGAGGACAATTAAGAATTATGTAAAAATTTCCTATAAAATAAACATTATGTAATATGTGACCTATTGTTTGATCAAAAAAGGGAAGTGGATTTTATTGGATTAAAGTCCCATACACTCATAGAGAAGTCGTGCTCGTTCCAGTCTTATACATATAATGTTTATAATGACTCCCACCTACCTTTGCAAAAAAAAAATAAAAATTATTAGTAAATAATAGTTATTTAGTTTTTAATTGTTTAACTGTGACTTTTTTGGAATGGTAATTTTTATTGATTTATTATATTACACTTCATTGCTTATTGTTAAAGAAAATTTGATTTTACTATTATTTATTTTTACCATTACCGTTTTTAATTTTTCTATAGGGCAGACTTCATTGATAAAATTTGACAAAATATTATTTTTCCTATTAATTTTTTTTTTTAGTTAGAAATACATCTTGTTACAAATTTATAAAATTGTATCTATTTCTGTTTAGATTTCACAAAACATTATTTTGAATATTTTTGCCAAGAATGTGACTTTTTATACAACTATTTATTTATTTATTTTTTTTTAATGCCACATAAATGTGGACAGCATTTCCTGTTCAGGCATGGCTGTAAATATCGTAAGGGGGAATAGTCCTTACGACGTGTGTGAGATTCGAACCCATACTTCCTCGGTGTTTACAACGTATTTTATACGCTCTTAATACCCACTAGATCACCGAGGCCCCTCTTATTTATATTTTTTTTTTCAGTTTATAAATGTTAGTATAATTAGTATTTTTGTATAAAAATGTAATTTTTCTCATTGAATATATATAGATGTTTGTACGGAGTGTTTGTATGGATTATTTAGTAAAATTTCTCACATAATAAATTTGAGTAAAAAAATTGTAACTGCAAATTTAGTAAAGTCTAAGAAAAACATTAACATCTCTCTTCAAAATGTTCTTCCAAATTTTCTTATTCATTCTACAGAACGCCATATTTTCCTAAATCCGTTTTTCCAAGATTCTTTCCCACATCTTTATATCACATAAACCAAACTCTGGATTTGTATTAAAGAAGTCAATCTAAAGTTTATTTTAAAAGGGGATGATTTTGGTTGGTTAAAGTTCAACACTATCTAAAAAAATCCTGTGCAATTCATTTGTGTACATGGAAGATAGATGTTACTTGAAAATTTGACAAACGTATGTTTTGAGTAATATAAAATTTTGATGTCTGGATTTATTGCGTAATGATATTTTGTAAAATGAGTTTTTTGCCAAATGATATCCTATATCACCTAATAGGTAAAATAGATTTTTGTAATGTCCATTTACGTCAACTGCTCTATAACCTTTTATGTCTGTATGAGGAAAATTAAGTTCTAATTATTGTTATACTTTTCTGGCGTTTAGCATTTATTAGATTTACGTTTTATGGGGCCGTACAATTTCTGAACCTATATACACACAGACGAAAGTTGATGACTTTTATAATTATTATGCTTTAATGCCTAATTGTAATTTTACTATAAAACTACTGTTTTTTTTTTTGTTTAAGGAATACATAATTTTCCTTAAAATAATTTATAGAAGAAAATTCAATTGAAATGTATCTTATATTTATTTTTAAAATATTTATTATTTATCTGTACAATAAAATTAATATAAATTAAAATTTTAAAAAATTAGCTGTTTTAAATGTAGATTTCTTGCACACGGTTCAACATTAAGTTAATTCGGTCCTGAATATAAAATAAATAGAAAATTATATTATTTTTTTTTAAATTTATTATATTATTTATTTATTTATTTATTAATTTACAAATGTTTCCAAATTAATGAATAATAAATATTTTATTTGTTAGACTCTTTTTTCTTTTTTATTTTTGTAAACCATTTTAATATTTTTTTTATACATAAGATCGCAAGGGATGCTCTAATTAAATATACATTTTTACAGATATTTTCCTTCCTATTAAAATTGCTTGTTGTTCCCGTCTAGGATCGGATTTGAATCCGAACTTCTCGTTTGTTTCGCAAATTCTTAGTCATAACTATTTAATCAAACGAAATTCCTGTATTTTGTATTTTTTTTTTTATATTATATCGTCCACATATAAATATCTGCCGATATTTTTAGAACCCTTTTGTCTTTAGCATGTGGGGCATCTCGGTACAAGTATTCAATTATAATTATATTTAATATTTTGTTTACATTATTTCATTATATTTTATATATTTTTTTTTTTTTTACCTGATCGGGATTTGAACCCAAGACTTTTCGCTTGAAAGACCGGTGACTTATGCACTGCACCATTCGTAAGATAAATTCCTTTATTATATTATTATCTTATTGAAAGAAAATGAAATTTTATTTTCCAAATAATAAATCACAACTCCTATTAACTTGTATATTCTTAATTTTGTATTCATTTTACAACTCACCCTTTATATTTTCTAATATTCTATTTAATCTTTAATTATTTGAATTTGTTTGTCTGAATTTGTTTTTGAAGATTTTTAAGTTTTCAAAAAAGATTCATCTCAAAAATTAACAGCTATTATATAGTTTCGATAGTCTTTAACAAATTTTAGCTTTCAATATTTAACATTTATATATGGTTTTTTTTTTTTATTAAGTAATTGAGAAAAAACTCATTCTTAAATTTAACATTTATTATGTTGATTTATAATTTTTTTAATGGAAAACTAAAATCTGCTTTAAATTAACTCATAAAATCTCAAATAAAAAAATCGAGCAACTAAAAAATATTCCTATAACCCAGATAATCAAAGCAAATTTGAAATGCGAAAATTTCAATAAAATTTTTGAATTAGTTGTACTTTCATTGATTTTTAATTTATATAATGCAGCAAAACCTTCATTAATCGCTATATTTTCCCAATGATTTACCAAACCAAAATCACGAGCTTTGATAAAATAATTTTTATATTCTTTTTTAAATATATTACCATTTCTTATTTCAAAAGTGTATACTTTAGTCGCAAAACAAATATTAGTTAATTGATGAGTCGGTTTTTTCGTTTTTTGTCCAGCACGTAATAATATTGATGCAAGATATTTATTACATAAATATCCAAAATTTGTATTCAATCTAGAACGTTTCTCCATAAAAATTTCTTGAGTAACAGAAACTATAATTTTATCATACTTTTCTCGAGGTAACAAATTAAAATTGATAGTTTCGAAATATATTTTTTCCGACATCATAATTTTTATATTAAATTTGTATATATCATCCCAGTTTTTGATTTCTGTTTCATATGGCATTGCTAACATTTGAAATAAAACTGTTGTATAAAAATTTGATATAAAAAATCCAAAAATTATCATTGTAATACGATAAATTCTATTAAGGAATTTTTCATTTTTATTAAAAGGAATTTGTGGACTAAAAATGATTGCCGAAATCGATATTAAAAATGCTGAACTTAATTTAATTTTTGTATCAATTAAAAATTTATGTATTATTGTTGTAAATATTAAAGTTGATATAATGAAAATCCATGTTTCCATTTTATATGGTAAAACAAAATACCAATAATTATGTATATCCTTTTGAACAGGAATTATTAAACACCAATCACTTGTTAAATATGGATATAAAAATTTTTTAATACCATCAAAATTGTTTATTCTTGTTGAGGATAAATCAAAATCAAGATCATTTTTCTGTTCCTCAGTAATATTTTTAGGTGCCTCACTAAAAGTTCCATTTAAATAATTAATAAAATTTGTTATAATTCGGACAAATCCTGACCAAACTATACGTCCAGTTTTCTTGTCTATATAATGAAAATACAATGGAAATCTATCTATTAATTCCGTTTTAACTTTAATTGGATAATTATTTAAATTTTTCAATTTATTTTGAAAACAACGTTGAGTTTCGTTCAATTTAATAATATTAAATTTACCAAATGGCATGTATGTAAATATTTCAATTCTGTTAGGCAAAATATTTGGTAATAATAATACCAGATTAAGAAGTCTTAATTTCCAAATTAATTCAAAAAAATGTGTAACATCCGTTGTTTTATTTTTAATAAGCTGAAGATTATTGTAGTCCTTCACATCATGACTAAATGTTGACTCCAAATCAATAGCCATAATTTTAATATCTGGATAAAATTTCAATGAATATGAAATATTTAATATTGTTTCATTTATTTTGTCATTATTATTATTATTAAAAAATATTAATGTTAAAATATTTTCTGAAATATTATTTATTTTTTGTAAATTTTTTCCATTTTCACTAAATTCATTTACATAAAAACAAATATTATCTAAATTTAATTCCAATTCTTTTATAAATTCATTACAACGAAATTGAATTGAATTACAATTAGGTAAAAATATTAAAATTGTATCAAAATTATAAAAATGATGTTGTAATTGAATTATTGTACTTAAATTTTTAATAAAATATGTATTATTAATATGAAAATATAAAAAAGTAAAAAATATTTTCAAATAATAATCGCTTTTCATTATCTTCTAAATTACACAGTAATGAAACTCTTTAATACTAAATATAAAGTAACTTCAAAAAAAAAAATCTTTAAAAAAACACGATTTTTTTAACGAAATTTCATTATATACAATCTTTTAATTTAATATAAAATTATATACTATATTAATGTTATTAATAATAAATTTGGAACTTTTGAAGAATTTCATTACCATAAATTCAATTTATTTATTAAAAAGCTGTACTAAAAAATAAAGTAAAGACTATTAATTATAATACTTCAAAAATTATAGTCATTCCTACATTTAATATAGGTTTTTAGGGGAAATTTGTTAATTGATTGATTCTTAAAAAAGAAATAAATAAATTTAATGAACGAAAAAATAGAAATGTTTATTAGGAAATTAATAGTTCAAAATAAGTAGACTATAACTATGATTTTTTTTTTCCTAAGAAAGGTGGGAATATTCCAAAGATTCTAAGAATTTCCCCTTGGTAGTGTCAAATTCTTACTGACTAAACCCACATCCCCCTTTAGCCAGTATAATTATTATTACCATTTTGCTAATAGTGACTATAGTCGTTACAACAGTTACAACATGCAGTAGTATATAACATCTTACTGCATGAGATAACTATTGAAGACAACTCCCACTGTCACTGTAGCGGCTGTTATTATTGGTATTGGTATTAGTATTCTTATTAATATTATTATTATTTTACTACAGAGATAACGTGCAGTAGTATATAACATATAACATCGTGGTATATAACATCTCAAATTTGAAACTATTTTTTATTTTTCAAATGTATTAGAGTGTATTTGTTTCAGTTTTGAGATTTATAGGAATTTAATATATTTTAAATTTAAATATATTTGCGTTAAAAATAACTGATATGAAAGATTTAAAAAAAAAGTTCTGCTTAAATCATACTTTTAATTTTGATCTTCAGAGACTTTTAGAGACTCTCCAGAGACAGTCTTTTTAGCACATTTTCAAAAAATTCTTGAAAAAATGGTCCTATTAGTTTCATTCAACAGCACTTTTTTTTACCTTTATAAATCAATATCAAAATTATGCATTTTTTAAAATTTATTTATTTATTTAATACGAGCTTAAATCAAGGAAGTTACAATAAAAATACTTAATCTATAGTTTAAAGCTAAAATTAAACAAAAATTCAAATAACAACAATAAAAATAACTAATTAATAATAATTAAATGAAAAAAAAAATGAAATTACAATTTATAATTAATTAAATTACATCAAAATAAATTCAATTAAGAATTCACAGGTCAAGGTTTATCCAATAACTTTATTCACACAAATATAGATTACTTTTAAGTGACTGTTTTGTTAGTAGGAGATTAATATGTGATTTATTGGTATATACAAAGAGACATCATCCTATTAATAGGTTTACATTTCTCATAATTAGTTCTATATGAAAATGGAAGTTAAACATATTTACAGATCTTAATCTAGAATATGAAGAAAAATTGAGTTTAGCAAATAATTGAGAAGATAAAATATATTACCTTTAATTAATTCGGTTAATAACAGTATATCTGCTATTTTACAAAATTTCTCAAAGGTATGATGGTGTAATAAATTTAGTCTATGTTCATGTGGCAGTAGTCTTAAAGGATTTTCCCATGGAAGAAACCGTAAAGCAAATCTAGGAAATGTTTTTTAAACTGATCCGATTCTATTTGTATGAATATTATAAAATGGGAAGCATAATCTAACCAAACAAATGAAAAGAGATTTTAATACATAGGAATCATCAAATTCTCTTGCCCGACATTTAATAAAACCTAGCATAGAGTGTGGCTTTATTTAGTACATCAGTATAATGAAGGTGAAATGAAAGCTTACTATTAAAAAGTACCACCTAGATCTTTTATAGAGACAACTTTAGGAATAGTTTGGTTATTGAAAGAATAGGAATACAAGATCGGGCATGAACGACGTGTAAAAGTAATTTAATGCACATTTATTAACGTTAAGTTGAAAATTAATATTGCAATACCAATCATAAAATCGATTAAGAGTATTTAAATTTATTCTTATATGAAAACCAAATTTTGCATGATTTTTCTTCTTTCATAACTCCGGCATGCAGCACACTTTTAGTTAAAGACTTGTAATTTTAAAATAAGAAGGAACTTTTAGAATTAGTATAAGTTTTCTCAGAATTTTTTTATACCACTCCCAGTTTAAGAACTATTAGGGCACAAAAATTGAAAATTTGTTATTTTTAGACACCTGTAACTTAGGCACATGTAAAATTTTTTTCAAAATAAAAGGCAAAAATTGAAGTTGTAACTTTATAATTTTACATGTGAAAATAATAATTTACATTATTTTGTTAATTACGTAGAGTTCCTTTAAAATTGATGAAAGTGTCTCTTTATCTTTCACATTTTTCTTTTTATATGAAATTCTAAGAAAATTTTCAAATTTTGGTATAAGTCACAATTCTAAACAAGTTTTATTGTCTTTTGGAAATGTGCACCTTTAAAAACCATTGGTTTACAATCTGTCTTGTTAAATATTTGTTTTAAAGCACAAAATCAAAAATTCTTAGAAATATGTGCTTAATATTTTCATTTTACGCGTTTATTTGATCGTCTGTTTTCGAGGACAACAATGCTAAAATTCAGTTAAAAACTGAAAACTAGGCAAAATGTATGCATAAACTGAAATTTTATTGTATATTCCATTTGATTAAAAACTACAGAACCAGAAGAATTATTTATATTATTCAAATGGCTTCATATATTAATCGCCCAAAAACCATATCATCTATTTTTAAATCAAGTGTTTTTTTTTTAGTTTTTGAGGAAATTTTTATTATGAAAACTTATTACATGCTTCTTTTTTTTGTATTATAAAAATTAATATTATGAATGGTTGTTCACTTGTGCTTTTTGGGCGATTATGCATGTATAGGTTATAAGTACAAATAAAAATCAGTACAGGAAAACTGAAGGATAAAACAAAATCTATTGACAATTTTTTTTTTTTGTTTTAAGATTAATAACTATAGGTGTTGTGATTATGCCGCCGGTTCGTAAGTTCAAAAGAATGACCTTGAATTTATAACTCAGTCAGGTCATATACAATATTAGTAATTTATATTGCAATATAGTTTATATAGTAATAATACTTAATATCATAATATATAAAGTAAATTAATAATTTTTGTATAAGATAATAGATGGCACATAATCTTGATGATAGTTTCATAATCCTTTACAATAGTTTCGATTCGATTACGAAACGGCGTTGTGAAAATAATAATTTACGAAACTGAAAATTTACTAATATGAAAAATATTCGATTAGAAGATTGACTTATACTGCTTAAAGGAATGAGAATATGAATATCAAGCGACTTAATGGATCTTCTACACATCGAAAGGAACAAAAACAAAAACTAGGAACAAAAAAACTAATTAACAGACTATTTCTTTTTTTTAAATTTTAAAATTCATACATAGTTTGAATTAAAATAATTAATTTGGATTAAAATGATTTTCTAAAATTCGATTTTATTATTAATATGAATTATTAAAACAGTTCAGTAATCTTCAGTAAAAGTAAAAGTCAGTAACAGTAACAGTATTCCTCTGAAAAACTAGAAAAATTCCTTCAATTTTATCTATACATAATTATTGTCGTTTTGGAAGTATATACGATTTTAAAAATCTATTGGTTTTCCATACAAATATTGAAAGCTAAATTTATTTTAAAGAAAATTAAGGATATAGGTATATATAATATTTTCTTCTATTATATATAAATAATCAAAATAGTTATGCTTTAATTTAACTATTGACATTTTATAAAAGAAAAATATTACTTTCCATCAATAAAACAAAATTAAATAACATAAATTTTTATAATATATAGGTTTTTAAAGTACAAATAATAAAAATCGACCTAAAAATTCGAATTTATTAATATCCTTTTTGTTTTTAAACTACATCTATTAATACGATAAGAATTACATACTTATATTGAATAAATATAGAAATTGTATAAGTAAACTTTGGATTTTCGTAGGAACATGTGTCCATTTAATATTATGTCTATAACTATGTATTATATAGGATTATATCAGGAAATTAATCGGTTTTAACTAAATAGATAATTTTAATACTTTTAAAAAATAAGTTGTTTAAGGAACATTTGACATGTGTAAGGGTTTAAGCACGTGAAATTTTGAATAAATATGTGAGATGTGAGTTATATTGAATAAATAGTACACTTATTTACCTTGCGCAAAAATAATATTTATAAGTTATACATATATAAGTTATACATAATAATACTTACAAGTTATACACTTGCCAAAATATCACTGCGTATCTATAATTATAAAAAATATTTTTATATATTTACTCCCACTTAATTTTCATGAGATTTTATTGGAACATTTTAACAAAAATGCAAAATTTAGTTTTATAATTCATTTATATTAAGTTATTTTAAATAAAAAGTTAACGCATTTCTAAAATAAAGCCTTTTTTTTAACTTATTTTAATATTTTCTTAGATGTTTTTCACAATAATAAAAATAAGTTTAACTTTTTCAAGTGTTACCTGTATAATAGATTATACAAAATTAATTGAAATTATAAAAAATCAAAATGATATTTTTAATTTTCCAAGTACAGCAATTTATTTTGGATCTAATTTTATTGATTTTTCTGAACAAAATCAATTTATAAAAGAATTAGAAAATAAAATTAATATGCCAATCATTTTAAATACAGAAAATCTTAATAATAAAATGAAAATATCTCAAATATGGAATAAAAAACTTTTAGTTTTAGTATTTGCTAAACATATACAAGATTTAATATTTAAAAAATTATATGAAACATTGCAGCGAATTTTTTATGTTAAAACTTTAATAATTTATAATAAAAATGTATTCAATTCTGAAAATTCAAGCAATGAAAATTATATTGAAAATGTATTTAATTGGTGTTGGAAAAATTCATTTATTAATGCTATAATTTTAGAAAGCATCTACAATCAAAATTCTTCATCCTCAACTTTTATAATTCATAAATATAATCCATTTTCGAATTTTAAAATTTCGCAACGTAATTATACAAAAAATATAAATTTATTTCAAAGAAAAATAAAAAATTTAAATGGTTATAAATTTAAATCATCGATAATTAGTAAAAAACCACCAATATATTATAAATATATTGAACCTACAACAGGAAAAACCGTTTATATGGGATTTTATTCACTTTTTATGGAATTTGTTAAACATTATAATGGAACGTTCGAAGAACTGCCTGATGAATACTCCGAAGATTATACACAAGTAGAATTTAATTTAAAAAACCATCAAATTAATCTTTGATCCGCCCTTAATTATACATATCCATATATAAATTCAAAATGGTGTTTAATGTTACCTGTACAAAGAGAACTGGATCCAATTTTTTATTTTCTTAAACCATTCGAATATGAAACTTGGATTTTAATTATAATTTTCGAAATAATTTTAACTATTTTTAATATAATTTTTTATAAATTAGCTGAAAATAAATTTGATTTTGGATATTCATTTTTAACTACTCTATCTTTAACAATTAACATATCACCACCATTAAGAGATACAAAAAATAAACAAATTCATATTAAACGTTTTCTTAATATGATTCTTGGATTTATATTATCAAATATGTATTTAGCGATATTGTATAAATCTATAACTAGTACATTGCCTCCTGTTAAAATAAATAGTTGGAAAGAATTAAACAAAAGCGATATTAAAATTTTATTATCATATGATTATGCATCCGAATTAAAACAAATCGATTTACCAATTAATTTAAAATTAAAATCTATTGAAACTAATACTGATGAATTTGAAACGATGCGAAGTAATTTGAATATAAGTTATGGTTATTTAGGAGCAAAACATCAATGTGAATTTGCAATGATGATGGGTCAAGATGCCAGAAAACCAAAATTTTATTATACAGATTTATGTTTTACAAATCGTTTTCATGCAATTTATTTAAGAGCTGGATCAATATTTCAAAGTTTATACAATTCATTTTTATGGCGATGCTTAGATACTGGTTTATTTAAGATTTGGGAACAAAGAGGTTGGGATAATGCTAATAAATTAGGATTTAAAAGACATCCAAAGTCTACAAAAGATTATAAAATTTTATTAAAATTTAAACATTATAAATTTTCTTTTTTGATTTTACTAATAGGATTTTCTATCAGTTTTCTTTGTTTTTTATATGAAATAATTTTTGGAAATAAAAATGTACAAAAAATTTTAAAAAACACAATAAAAAATTGAATATCATATCTTTGCAATATTTAACTAAATGTATCTTATTAAATTAATAATATACTATTAATTTTTAAATTTTTAAATTAAATTTTAATGATCAAATAAATTCAAATAATATAAAATGTTTAATTTTTGCCACACAATAGTACCTATAGTTATGTTAATTACGATCAGTGTTAAATTTGTTAAATTTGTAAAGTATTGTTATCGAAATAAACCGAGACAATTTGTTTTTTTGAATGCATTAAACTTAGCTGGAACTTAAACCTTACTTTTTCAAATAAAACTACAAGTTCATGCTCAATTTTATGCATTCAATCCAATGTGCCAAATTCATAAAATGGAGCTTGAACTCAAATCTCACTTTTCCTCACAAAATTTACATCTGAAGTCGTAATTTTTCTTTGAAATTTTGAGAATTGAGTTCTATCTCAGTTTTATGCATTTGACCCAATAGATCGAATGCATAATACGAAGCTTTAACTCAAATTAAATTTTTTCGAACCAAATCTGCACCCATACTTATAGTATTTGTTTCAAAAAGTCAGATTTGAGTTCAAGCTCAGTTTTATGCATAACAGCCTAATGGGAGAACTCTTTTCAACGGCAGAAGGAAATAAAGCCTAGAGTAATAAAGCCAAGTAGCCCTTATTTCACTTTGGAATGAGAAATAAAATAATAATTTCGCGGATTAGGCTTTATTTCTTATTCCAAAGTGAAATAAAGCTTAATTATTTTTTCAAAATAATGGAATTAAATCCTAATTGTAATTTATTTAATATTTTTCTTTCATAATTTATTTGCCATTTTTGAGCTTATTTAAGTAATAAAATGTGTTCTTTTTTTTTGCCACATTTCACTCCGTACGTCCGTCAGTTAGGTTTTTTTCATTTCATAATGAAAGAAGTTCAACAAGTTAAAAATGAAAGAATTTCGTTTAAATTCAACATTCAAACTTATTTCACTTTTTAATGTAATAATTTTGTCGAACTTAGTTCAGTTATTAGAGTTGGTTACAAAATTTGGATTGCCTCATTTTCCTAAATATAAATATACATACATGAGTATGCGGGACTCTAAAAGAAAAGGGATTTCATAGTTGGTTACAAAATCAGGATTGCCGCTTTTTCCAGAATATTTATAAATAATCTTATATAAACTCTGATTTTGAAGCCAACTCTAAAATCTCTCCTAATTACAAAGAATTTGAAATCATGGGAAAAAAATATAATGTTGCTGTAACATTTTTACTTTTCATATAAAAGTATTAAATTTTGAATGTTCTCTATAAAAAATAATAATAAATTTTGTGAAAATTTAGACATTTTTATGAAAAACAAAAAAAATTGTTTTGTTCACCGCTCCTTTAACCCCGCCCTTCACAACCCGGTTAACCCGAATTATGAAGAGCGGGGCTAAAGGAGCGTTGAACAGTGGCTTGAAAGAGAGGGCGCGAAGACCTTGAGGCTGACCAGAATATAGAAAATTATTTGAAACCTGTTGAAAATATTCGGATTTTATAGTCGGGTGCAAATTTGGAATTGGAATAATATAATAATAATATAATAATTCTAAATTGAAATATAGCCTATATAGGCTTTAATTTTCTTTGAAATGAAAAATTGTAAGAATTAGGTCTTATTTCTCAACTCAATTGTGAAATATTTTTCTTTAGCTTTATTTCCCCCTGCCATTTTCCACAAGCTATAATTTGTGAATTTATATATTGTTCTACTTGTCAACTTATAATATAGATTCTACTAAAACAAATACACTAATCATGCACTAAAACATAATTCTACTAGAACACTATAGGTATAATTTGACAAGAGCATTGAGAATTCGACTGGAGCAATTCAACTTTTTAAAATTTCACTTTGTAAATAATTAATTTTAAATTTATGAAATTTTAAATTAAATATTTTGATCCCTGTCACTTTTTAACTCCTAAATAAATATTAATCATTATGAAAAGAAGCTATATTCGTTCACCGAATATATTTTTGAATAAAGTGGTAAAGATATAAAAGGGTGAAAATATTGGAGACACGAAATTGAAATTAATTAATTTTTTTTTAAAATTAAAGACCCATATTTAGTTTTTTCTTTAATGAATATTATCTGCATCAATTCCTCTTTTTATTTGTCTAAAGCATATCTCAATTTTCTGAATTGCTTTAGTCGAATTGTTCCCTCATTAAATTATATCTATATAATGAAATTTTAACTAATGAAATTAGTCTAGTGGAATCGGTCTAAAATCTGTTTTAAATCAGAAAAAAAAAAGTAATATATTTTATTATTTTTTTTATTATAATGCAATTAATTAATATTATTAAAACCAACTTCCATATGGTATTAATTGACTTATTTACACTCTATACAAAAGACAAAAAACTTTAATTTCTACAAAAAGAAAATTAGGGAAACTTCGCCTATAAAAAAAAAAAAAAAACAAAATAACGACATAATAATTATTGTTATTTTGCTTTACTATTATAATAATATTAATTTAACTTCATTGTTCACTGTTCACTTAAGTGTTGTTACATATTATTAAATTATTTGTTAGGTACTAAACAAATAAATAAAATCAGACATTTTAGTAATTTATTACAATTGCGAAATTCAGTTCGGTGATTCTCTTTTAACAAATATAACTGACTTAAGTTTATTAAGTTAAAAGAAAATATCTAAACGTTTTATATTAATTTTAATATTTTGTTAAATGATTGCTACAATAATAAAGATAAGTTTAATTTGTTCGTCTGTTAAATGTATCATGAATTATACAAAATTAATTGAAATTATAAAAAATCAAAATGATATTTTTAATTTTCCAAGTACAGCAATTTATTTTGGATCTAATTTTATTGATTTTTCTGAACAAAATCAATTTATAAAAGAATTAGAAAATAAAATTAATATGCCAATCATTTTAAATACAGAAAATTTTAATAATAAAATGAAAATATCTGAAATATGGAATAAAAAACTTTTAGTTTTAGTATTTGCTAAACATATACAAGATTTAATATTTAAAAAATTATATGAAACATTGCAGCGAATTTTTTACGTTAAAACTTTAATAATTTATAATAAAAATGTATTCAATTCTGAAAATTCAAGCAATGAAAATTATATTGAAAATGTATTTAATTGGTGTTGGAAAAATTCATTTATTAATGCTATAATTTTAGAAAGCATCTACAATCAAAATTCTTCATCCTCAACTTTTATAATTCATAAATATAATCCATTTTCGAATTTTAAAATTTCGCAACGTAATTATACAAAAAATATAAATTTATTTCAAAGAAAAATAAAAAATTTAAATGGTTATAAATTTAAATCATCGATAATTAGTAAAAAACCACCAATATATTATAAATATATTGAACCTACAACAGGAAAAACCGTTTATATGGGATTTTATTCACTTTTTATGGAATTTGTTAAACATTATAATGGAACGTTCGAAGAACTGCCTGATGAATACTCCGAAGATTATACACAAGTAGAATTTAATTTAAAAAAACCTTTAATAAATCTTTGATCTGCAATTAATTATACATATCCATATATTAATTCAAAATGGTGTCTAATGCTACCTTTACAAAGGGAACTGGATCCAATTTTTTATTTTCTTAAACCATTCGAATATGAAACTTGGATTTTAATTATAATTTTCGAAATAATTCTAACTATTTTTAATATAATTTTTTATAAATTAGCTGAAAATAAATTTGATTTTGGATATTCATTTTTAACTACTCTATCTTTAACAATTAACATATCACCACCATTAAGAGATACAAAAAATAAACAAATTCATATTAAACGTTTTCTTAATATGATTCTTGGATTTATATTATCAAATATGTATTTAGCAATATTGTATAAATCTATAACTAGTACATTGCCTCTAGTTAAAATAAATAACTGGAAAGAATTTAATGAAAGTTATATTAAAATTTTATTATCATATAATTTCGCATCCGAATTAAAACAAATCGATTTACCAATTAATTTGAAACTAAAATCTATAGAAACTAATTCTGATGATTTTGAAAAGATGCGAATTACTTTAAACACTAGTTTTGGTTATATAGCAACAAAACATCAATGTGAATTTTCAATGATGGTGAATCAAGATGCCAGAAAACCAAAATTTTATTCTACAGATTTATGTTTTACAAATCGTTTTCATGCAATTTATTTAAGAGCTGGATCAATATTTCAAAGTTTATACAATTCATTTTTATGGCGATGTATAGATACTGGTTTATTTAAGATTTGGGAACAAAAAGGTTGGGATAATGCTAATAAATTAGGATTTAAAAGACATCCAAAGTCTACAAAAGATTATAAAATTTTATTAAAATTTAAACATTATAAATTTTCTTTTTTGATTTTACTAATAGGATTTTCTATCAGTTTTCTTTGTTTTTTATATGAAATAATTGTTGGAAATAAAAGAAAATTTCAAAACATGTTAGAAATAAATTAAACTTGAAATACTTTTTCATAATTAAAATAAAATTTTAAATTAAAATGAATAAATTATTTTTATATAATTTTTAATTTATAAAATAAATTTAAATAAAATTTGTAATTATTATGAAATATGCGCATTAATGTATCATCATATTATAATGAAAAATATAATTTAATTATAAATAAAATATATTAATTTACTGCTGAAAATTAACAGTTAACAATAAAAAATTAAAAAATTCCGCTAAATTATAAAATATGCAGATCTAATTACATATTTCTTAAGACCATTCGATAAAATTTTTAATTATTAAAATACCATATTAATACTGGTATAATATGGCAACAACTAAAACAATTTCCTTCTAACATGGTAATTTTCAATAAAAAGTCAGAAAATTTAATTAAAATGCTGTTTAATTCTATATAATATATAATTCGGGAAATATTAACATTCAATAAGATTAACGGATAGAAAACATTTTAAATTTTGTAGATGATCTAGATTTTTTTAGCGAAAGAAGAGGTTGGCGAAATGAATGTAATGGATATGACAACACCATTGTTAAAAATGTGTAAAATTGTTTTTCATCTAGTCAAGAAATTGATTCAAAAAGTTATGATATTACAGATCACTGAACCTATACATCACTCTTGTGATACTGATCGCTGAGCAGAGATTGGAAAGAAATTTTTTAAAATAAGTTTTAATTAATTTTAAAAAGTTTCTCTTTATTTTAACAAATTGCTATTTAGTTACATACAACACGGTTGCTATTTTCACCGTGTTATAGGAAAATTACTGTATATATATATATTATATTTTTTAAAAGAATTGTTCAATAAACATATAGTTTTGTTTTTTATTATTTATTACATCATGTACCAAAATAAATACATGAAATGTATAAATTATTTTCCAGGAATATTCTCCAGGAGTGCGTCTCGTTTCTTAGTCTCAGGTCAGGGTGTTATAGTTATTCTTATGACAGATAAAATCGTTTGAACCAGAGTTCAGTTTAATTAACTCTATGATGTTACAATTCGCATTCGAAATTCACATTTGAGTTAGCAAAGTTAAAATTTTTACTCGGAAGCAAAGTTAATCAGTGTTACAAATGTCAAAATTTTATGAAATGTCATTATTGTTTTTTATTTCAGGTTTTAATATTATAAACTTACATATTTAAATAATTGTAGACGAAATCGTTCAATTGAATTTATAATACTTAAATTATAATTTTTTTTTGAAAACTTTATTATTTGATTGAAATTGCTCCCATAGTCCCATCTAATTTTGACAGGTCAAATTCATATGATGTAATTTTTAGTCATTTCCAAATGGCAGTATAAAGTTAACTCTGCAGGTCTCATAAAAAAATTAGTGTTGTGAAATAACTTTTTCATATAGCCCCCATTACGGAGCTACAGCCCTCATTTGAAAAAGTCCTATTTTTAAATGCGTATATCTCATGTTCTGTTTAACATTTTTATTCGACAGAAATTGTTTTTATATTAGTAAATCAATATCAAAATTGTAGAATTCTTTTAAATTTATCATTTAAATTTACCGTTATGTGAAAAGCAACATTTTTCTTCGGCAAGACAAAAAATTTAAAGCTCCAGTAATAAATTTTTACATGTGTTAACGGTTCTTTTAGTTATATGGGGTTACGAATTTACAGTTCTTCAAATTTACAGCTTTGCAAAAAAGCGCTATAAAATAATATCAAAATTATGCAATATTTTCTAATTCATTATTTAAATTTACCATTATGTAAAAATCAAATTGTGCATGATATTTCTTTTTTCATAATTCCGGCAGTCTTTTAGATTGGAACTTGAAATTTTGAGAAAAGAAAGAACTTCTATTAATTAGAGAATTAGTATAAGTTTTCTCAAAATATTTTTTTGTACAGCCCCATGTTTAAGTGCTATTACGGCTCAAAAATTTAAAATTTGCTATTCTTAGACACCTGTAACTTAGTCACCTGTACAAATTTTTCTTCGGCAAGACATAAAAATTAAAGCGTGTGATAACGATTTTTCTTAGTTTTATAGGGTTCCGGACTTACAACCCTTCAAAATTGAAAAAAAAAATTCTATTTTCACATAATTTGTTATTATATTAAATTTTAAAATTTTGATGCAAGTCACGTATTATCTTTTAGAAATGTGCGCTTTTAAAAATCGTTGATTTACATTCTGCCTTATTTAAAGTTAGTATGAGGTATTTATTCTAGGGTAAAGCTAACCTATATTATATAACACTATTTTATTTTTTAAATTTAATTTTAATTTTTAACTTTTTTAAATCATTTATACATATAGCTGTTAATAGTATAGTATATGGTATAAAATTCTAATCAATAATCTTGTATATTTTTTATATTGTATCTTAAGTACTATATTATAATGTTGTAACGCATAAAAATTCAAAACAAAAGAAAAAAAACTTTCTTTAGAATTTTTTTGTTTAATTTGGGAAAATTTTATATTATATTATTGTTTTAAATACATATTGTCTAGATTAATTATAATTTTCTTTCTTTTTCCATTAATTTTCATTTTACTAAACAATTAATTACATACATACATACAAATATGTATAAATTTTATAATATTTTTTTCTTATAAGAAGGTTTCTTTAATCTTCACATAATTCACAATTATTATTTGAACAGTTTTACGATTTTCTAGAGCAATAATAATTTAACTAAAAGATAATATGTATGTATGTATACATATACCTATATGTAATTAAATTTTTATATAAATTCAAATCATGAACATTGACAACGGTACTATTTTACGTGTAATACAACTATAGAACATTAAAGTTTCATTTTTGAAGTTTCTAAGATATTATTTTTTTAATTAAGAATTAGAAATCATCTAAACAAAAAAAAATCAATTATACTTGTTTTTTTTTTTGTCTTCTTTTTGTTTTGTTAAGGTATAAAAAAATTTTTAAAAATAATAGTGAAAAAGATCTGATTTATCTTTTATTAAATATTTAGTTTTTTTAATTTTTGATTTATATGTTATATAACGAATATCACGATTTTAACGAATACAACATAACGTGATTTTTTTTTAATTGTGACAAAAAATACTAAATATTGTCGTCAGACATAATTCCCAAGCATGACTTATAATTTTGTATTTTATAATATTATTTGTCTTTGTTTATATTTTTTTAATTCTCTTTTTGCAAGACGTTGTAAAATTATTAATTAATTTATTTTTTTATAAAATTTTCGTTATATGTAATATTATATCTGTTTTGAGTTCTAAATGTAAAACAATTTATTCTATTAAAAGTGCTGCCATTTTCTATAATTTTATAATATTTATTTTTGAAATCGTGATGAAATTGATTGGAATCACAAATCAGTGCGATTTTGAGATTAGCAGACAGAATGCACATTTTTTTCACCTCCACATTTCAACACAATTTTTTTTAAATTCACGAGTAAAATCTTGAGTAAAAGTTAAATGTGTATTAAATGAAATGATAGTTTAAAAAGCATCTTTGATTTTAAAATAAATAATCTTACTGAAATTTTTTTTTACGGTTAAATGATTTTTTTTTTTTTTAATTTTATATTGCACTTGGCATATTATTAACATGAAAATTTGGCACTTTGGCACAATTGTTAAAATTTTTATTGAACGCGAATAACAATTTTTGTAGCTGTTGTAGTGAAAAGCTTATTCTTTAGCTTTAATATACTAACCATAAGCTCTCATAAATCTCATATCTTTGATATTTTAACCATAAGCTGTCATAGATCTAAGCATTTAGCTCTCATATTCTAACCATTAATATTCTAAGTGAAATACTTAGCATATTTGTGTTGAAACAGTATATAATTTTTTGTAGGTTTAATGTACTAAGCAACCACTTAGCATATTAGTGTTGAAATAGTAAACACTTTTTTAGTAAGTACTTAGAATAAAATGAACACCAAAGTTTTCACTTAACCTAATTGAACACTCTACATTTCGGAAAATACTTGTTGAATGCCTTTGATATTTACACTAAAAAAAAAGACACTTTTAAAATAGCATATGTGGCATAATCAAAATTTTGGGGATCTTACACTTTGCATGAGTGTGCTCTATAAAATAAGTTATTACGTCATTTATCACGTGAAACGTCAAATGCACGTGAAACATGCATTTTAAGCATTCAATATAAAACAGCTTAAAAAATATTTATTTCAAAAATGCATTAAAGAGGCAAAGATAAATAGCATATAGCATTTTTATTTTTCTGTAAATTTTTATGTGTCACATATAAGAATTGAGAGAGTTACTAATAAAAGCAAACCTTCAGAAAATTAAGAGAACCGATGAACCGAGAAAAAAGGTTTAAAATTCCATTTTTTGTAGCTTTTTAAACTACTCATATAAGATAATGATGTATAAAATACAATTAAAATAAAGAGGATATTTTTAATTAAAAAAAAAAAACTCAATAATATATTATATAATATATACATATATACATATTATGCTACTCGTATATAACTATATATATTAATCATTTTTGTTTTAAAATGTAAATCTTTTAAAATGTTCAATAAAAAATAAATTTTTATCAATAAAAATGAATTACAAGTTTTATTTTTATCTAAAACTATTTTTTTTTTTTTATTTGTAAAGTCTATTGAAATTAAATTAAAGTGTGAAATTAAATTGTGAAAATTAAATGATTTTAAAATTAAAGAATTTTAATTAAAATGAAATTATATTTATTTTATGTGACCTATAAATAACAAAATACACATTCAATAATAATAAAAGTAATTTTAAATCAAATTCAAATCAACATAAAAAAAATATAATAAAAAATTTATTTACAAAGGATTAGATTAATATTATTTTTATTTATTTCATTTAATTTACGATATATATATATATATTATATATAGTTAGTTGATTGTAAATTTTACATAATATACATAAAATATATTCATTTTGATTAACCTCAAATTCTATAGTAACGGCAGGTAACAGATTTAAATTTAAATTTCAAAATAATCTAATTTTATTTTTATTTTTTACTTTTTTTTTTCTTATTTAATCATAACATTACAATTTTCTAATTAAAATCACTTAAACTTAAACTAAAAAAACAAAAATTTCATATACAGAGTTTTAGTTAAAAATTTAAATCGGTTCAAATTAACATAAAATTTATGTTAATTTCAAATCATTATGTTATTTTTTCATATTTATAAAATTCCAGTATTATAATAATTAACAATAAGGTGATTAGTAATCAAATTTGTAAATTTCTTTACAATTTATGCTTCATTTTAAATCTCACATCGTTAAACTAAATTTCAAATTTTAAATAATATTTTTATACAATTCTAAAAATATGTTTTTACACATATTATGAAGAAAACACAAAAAAAAAAAAAAAAAAAAAAAAAACAAAAAAACAACTTTCCCCACCTACGAGTATTTATTTTAAAACTTCTGAATACATTGATGAACACATATATCATATTTCCAAATTGTCTATTTTAACTTCTTTTCAAATGCCATAAATGTCATTATGCGCAGTCTAGTATCTTACTACATATTTGATTATCAGTTCATAAAAAAAAAAAAAATATAATAAAAAAGACAAATATATGTATAGTTTTTCCAATCTAGTTTTTCCAGCTTTATTCATTCTATCCATGGTACATAATTTTCTTGGACTTGAACTAATTCAAATTGGTTTATAATTTCAATGCATCGACAATATAATCACATTTATGTTGCGTTACAATTGAAATATTTTTCGCTATAATATGTTATACGCTTTCGTTATATTTAATGTAAATACAGTCATTTCAATATGTTGCATGTTATATATAATAAGAAAGTCAACATCAAAAAAAAAAAAAAAAAAAACAAAAAAAAAGTAAAAAAAAAAACCTTTTTTTTTCTTGAATAAATTTAAACAAAAAAGAAAAACAAAAAAAAACTGAAATAATTTAAAAAAGGAAATTGAAATCGTATTCTAAAACAAGAAAAAAACAAAACAAAAAAAAAAATTACATTAAGGAAAATAAAAGCAAATCTAAGTAAAAGCAATTTGTTAAAAAAAAAAGAAAAAAAAGAAAAAAAAGAGAAATCTTTCAAACACCACAAGTCTAAAAGAGTCAAAATAGAAGATTTTTTTTTTTTTTTTTGTTTTGTTTTATTTTTTGTTATATATGACCCGTGATGCCACTTTAACATTATCGTAGTAGTTCTACTACCATGAGACACTTCATACTACTCTACTATCTCTCAAGTTAATCTACTACTTTTCCTTTCTATCATTCCAATCATAGGAATTTATCATATCATCATTTACCCTATCTATACCCTATTTACCCTAATCGAAAATATTCAAAACTGTAAATTTTGTAGGTTATGTTTAGTTATGTTTAGATTATTTTAGAATGTTTTTATATTTTATAAAGATTAATATTGTTTTGTTTAAATTTTTTTCATAAATTTTGTTAAAGAATTAAATTTTATGTTATGTTTCGTTATTATTTTAATAAAAAAAGAAAAAAATTCAAAAAATTTATTTGTTTTAAATTTTAATGATGTACGGATATATTTTAGAAATTTACTACCCTTTTTCTAAATTTACTATCTTTTTTTTTTCTTGGTTCACTACCTTTTGTAAATCTGGAAGTGGCATCACTGTATATGACACAATATGTTATATCTATATAGATATTAGATATTAGAATTATTATATATATATATAGACAAGTTCTGGTGTACACCACACTATTAATAAAGATGTCTCAAGAAAACTATAATAGGAAATGAACAATTTAATTCAATATTGAAAATCAAGTTTTTTTTTTTATATTTTTTTCTTTTTTTTTTTTTTTGTTATTTAATGATACTATAATTTATTATTATTTATAGAATTTTATATTAACTGAAAATAATATCTATAAGTATTGTAATAATAAAAAAAAAAATTAATTAGCATATAAAAAAAACATAAATAAAAACGTATGCATGTATAGTTAAAAAAATATATAAATAGAAATAAAAATTTTAATATAGAAAGAGAAATTAGGTTTTTCTATATTTAAATACATTTATAACTATATATACATACATATAGTAATTGTTTAATCGTATATATAATCGAATCGAATATTATCGTATATATATGATATGGTTATTCAAATCAAACTAATAAATTTTCAAATAAAATTCATTTGTTTGTCAAAGGAAAAAAAAAATTATTTTAAACAAGACAAGTAATACATATTTAATATATAGATGTAAAATTACGACTTATGATCGATAAAAATTTTAATTGTATATTTTTTTTAAATTTTTTTACAAATTATTTTTAATTCTGATAAAATATATCTATATAAAAAATATATGTACATCATTTTTAATTCAATCTTTTGAAATACATATAATATGTACTTAAACTTATGATTTTCGAGATGGCGCGATAATTAATTAAAATTTTTTTTTTTTTCAATTTTATTTCCATTACACATCAGATAATTATTAGGAATTTTATTAAAAGAGTTCCTATTTATTTCTAGATCATATTTTTGTCCGTGTTACATCATGTGGTTTGTTTTTTTTTCCCCCAATTTATCTCTAACATGCCAAATCTTTTTAAATTATAATTTTTCTCAATAGTGAATACAAGTGAATCACAATCATTACCTTTTCCTTTTTTTACCTATATACTTAATTTGTCCATCTATATATAATATTCCTATTTTGTATTAAAATTAATCTATATAGGTTTTGCTTAAAGTTCTTAAATAATTTTGGTAATTTAGCATAAATACATTATGTATTGTATTTTACGATAATTTCATTGTTACAAAACTAACTTTATTCGAAATTTGCAGTCTGTAAACTATAAACCGTTGAAATAAAGGTTTTTTATACCCGTATGTTAAAGGATATGATAAATTTTCTTTAAGTTTTTGACACCTTAAAAGAGCTGAGCTAGATATAGATCGGATCAGAATCGAATTCTAAGTAGATTAAGTCATGTTCATGTGCTTCCGTTTATACATCCGCACGATAACTCAAAAAATAAAGGAGCTCTAATTCTGAACTTTTTACTATACATCACTTTTTAAAAAGCGAAAAATTGTTAGTTTCGCTATTTAAATCCAGAATTTTCGGGCGGCGGTTTCAAGTAACTGCCATACAACTTTTTTTCATAAATGAAAATAACTCAGTGTCTATTGGAGCTAGTTATCTGAATTTTTTGAAAAGATTTTGAGTTGCATGCTAATAACTTCTGTAAAATTTGGTTGTTCCAGAACAGTAGGTTTAGATAGTTTGCCTTGGAATTGGAAATCTGAAATATTGTAAAACATGATCACGATCAAAAAGTTCTGTAAAATGTGGCTAGTTCGAGAAAATAGCTTCGTGTAGGTGTCATACAACTTCAAAATTTACTAAAATATCTATCGATATTTAATTAAGTAAAACAACTGAAATTTTGTAAAAGATGATTAAGTTTTATGGAAACAGCATATAATAATATATTCATACGGGTATCCAATACTTGACACAGTCTACTATACTGCACTCTTCCTCGTTTTAAATCAGATTTCAGAAAATTCCGTAATTAACTTAAAATGTGGAATTTTATTCCTATCCGGATGACTATTTATTAATCCTATTCAAAATTCTTTTATTATATAAATTGTATATATAACCTGATATAACTTTAAAGTAATAATCGAAAAATTATTTAAAAAACAATGTTAGTTAAAAAATATCAAAATAAAAAATGGTTGTTAATAAATTTCTGTAGGAAAAGGATGAAAACAATAAATAGCACTTAAGCAAAATTTCAACAGATTAATTATTTTTATTTATATAATCCTAACAGTTGTACTTTTTTTTAGTGCATTTCTCTGCCACATAAATGTGAACAGGAAATTACACATCCTTACCTTTTCAGGCGTGGCTGTAAATGTCGTAAGGAGGAATAACCTTACGAAGTGTGTGGGATTCGAACCCACACTTCTTCGCTTTCAGCGTTCGTTTACAGCGTATTTTATACGCTCTTACCCACTAGGCCACCGAGGCCCCAACACCTGTACTTATTTCATAATATTATGATTATACAAATACGATATAACCTAATTATTTTTGAAAAAAGTTTTTTTTTAAATAAAATTTTCTTAGTGGATCGAATTTTTTTATTTTAAACTAATTGTGTGTAAATAAATTATTTAATATAATTTAATTGTTTTCGTTAAATATATATTATCATCTTCTTTATATTATAGGTATATATTTTTCTTTTAATTTTGAAAATTTCATTTTCATTTGAAAAAATCAATTAAAAAAAAAAAATAAAATCTAAAAAATTAGGTCTTAAACTTAATAAAATTCTATATTTAAAATTAGAATGAGCAGATAAAAAAGATACGTGAGTGACTGTCCTAATACCGGTAAATCTCTTTTTTATTCATTTTTTTTTTTTTTTTTTTGTTTCTTCTTTTATCAACAAGTTTTCATTTTTCAATTAAGGTAAACCTGTAATTTTGAATTGTAATCATAGTAATTTAATAACGTTTTCATGGTTTTTTAATCAAACTTATCTATTCTATATATATATAAGAATACTACTCAAGTACGTAAGTACATAAATAGTATCTTAAAGGCCTAATTTTCACACAATGTTTTTTTTTTTTTTTTGTTATTTTTTTTTAACCGTGATTCAACAAAATATTGTAATAGTAGGACTTGTGGTAAAAAAGCGTGACCAAAAAAAATAATAAAAAAATAAAATTTATTTTCATCATCTTATCGTATTAAATTTTTTTTTTTTTTTGTTTTTATTTAAATAAACTTCTTGTTTTTTAATTTAAAATCTATTTTTTATTTATAATACTATAAATTTATCTTTAAAGTAATGTACATTTTTTTTTTTTTTTGTAACTTCCGAATATACAAAGTAAATTTTAGTGATCGTAGACACATTGTTAGCAAAAATGAACGAAAAATTTGAAGTAAAAGCTAATGAAATTTTTTTTTTGTAAACTAATATAAAATTTAATTAAAGAAAGTTTTTAGTTAAATTGTTTATATGAGTTTTTTTTTTTAGAACTTTTTATGTATTTTTAAGGTTTATGCTTACAAATTTTTTTTTAAGACACGTACAAAATTTATAAACTTAATTTATAGTATATTAGCACAAATGCATGGATTAATACATAATATGACAGTTAAATTATACTTACTATAATTACCGTTAACAAAATTTCATTTATACCGTAGTATTTTACAAATGAATTCAGTAATTTTTAAATAATTGAATTAAAATAAAATTAAAGAAGACCTTAGTGGAAGACTCTTAATGGGTAAGAGTCGAGGTTGTAAGGCTTCGAATCTTACACACTTTGTAAGAATAATTAATGTAAAATAAGGGGGTTACGACATTTACGGCTATGTAAATGTAAATGTGTATAATTTTTTTGTCAGATTTATGTGGCAGACGAATAAAGTAAAAAACAAATTTTTATATATGTTTTCTTTATTCGTCTGAAAAGTAACAATTTGTCTAAATTTGCACCAAATTCATTCGAAAATCCGCAAAAGCTATATTAAAATGTAACTATATAGGTACTTCCTCATAAATTTCAGATGTTAAAAAATTTTAAAAATATACATAATATCAATAATACATAATACCATTCAAAAAATTTTATTTTCTAATTCTAAAAGTTTTGAAAAAGCTTACGTACACATATACATAAAAAAAATCAATTTAAATTTTTATAGTAAGTAATATCTGGTAATACTATATATACCAAAAGTGTAGTTAAGAGTAGTTGGCAGTGGTTGGTAAATGGAACGTTAATTTTAACTAACCATATTTACTTTAAAAGTTGGTGTAGTTGGATAAGTTTACTCTGTAAAAGGAACGTAAACAATAACACCTTCAAAACTTAATTATTGTCAAAATTCAATTTTTATTTTAAGAAATTACAGAGACTTACTTTTAACGCTCTATTTTTGGAAATTTTGTGAAATTTAGTTGTTAAAAATTAATTTGTATACCAGGTCAAAAACGTCATTATCCAGAAGAATAAAATAAAAAATTAAAAGAAAAATTATTTCTGTGTTTTTTTTATTTTTATTTTTAATATTCCTTTCTCTACTATATTAATAGACCGTGTGGCGCTTTTTTAATTACTTAATAATTTATGTTCTACGTACGGTGACAAAAAAAAAAAAACAAAAATTCTAAAATGGAGTAACTAAAACTTTATAAAAAATAAAAAAAAAAAAAAAACTTTTGTTGGCGGTTACAGTCTTATAATCACTGCACATTGTTTTTAAAATGTTATGGCTATGTTATGGTATTAAATTCTGCTAATAAAGAATAAGTATCCACTTTTTATGGCTTTTTTTTATTTTTTTGTTTGTTCCCAAATTGTACATTTTTTAGGTCAGTCTTTCGTTTTTTTTTTTTTGTTGTTTGTTGAAACAAAAATTAATTTAAAAAAAAAGTAAAAAAAAAAAAATATTAACAATAAAGAAATTTTAATTTAATTAAACACTGAACACAATATACATGAGTTAAATTTTTTACACTCAGATCTTACTGTTTTTTCTTTTTTTTTTTTTATGTATATTGAAATTTCAACAGATTTTAATAAAAGTTATAAATTAACCAAAATTAACTTTCTTCTGATCTTAAGAAATCTGACAAGAAAACATATTTATTGCTTTTAAAGACAAAAAAAAAAAAAGAATCCAGATCAAGTAGTGCTTATTTTAATTAATACCTAATGAAATGTTTTTATTAGTATCTAAGGGGTTTATATACTATTTAATAATAATTACATTAAAATTTTTTATAGCAAAAATTCATGTGTTTAGCGTTTTTTTTTTTTTAATAGAACATTACATACTATTAATTAATTAATTAAGTGTTCCAGAAAAATAAAATATAGATAATGTATAATAAAAGCACTCAATATGACTTTTACACAAAAAAAAAAAAAATTATAGTGTATATTATAACAAAATTTAAAAACGATTTCTAGTAATATAATAATGGGTTTTCCAAGGGGAATGATGCAATTTAAAATGGTTATAATGGCAACACTGTGTATTATTTTTTGACATTTCTTATGTCATTTGTGTGTAAGCTATGCCATTTAATCATGGAAAGATATACGCTTCAACAACGTTTAGAAATTGTTAAATTGTTTTATCAAAATCAGTGCTCATTTGATGAACATTTTTATCGAAAAATTTTATTTAGTGATGAAGCTCATTTTTAGTTAAATGGTTATATAAACAAACAGAATTGCAAAATTTGGAGTGATGAAAATCGACACGAAACTATTTAAACGCCATTACATCCAGATAAAGTCACTGTGTGGTGTGCAATTTATTCTGGTGGAGTGATTGGTCCATATTTCTTGGAAGAAAATGGTTGAACAGTAACAGTGGAGAGCGATACAGAACAATGTTAAATGGTTTTTTTTTTCCTGCTGTTGTTGAGAATAATCTGGAAGATATGTGGTTTCAACAAGACGGTGCCACCTGCCACACAGCCACCTTAACAATCGATTTATTGAAAACAAATTTTGGTGATGAAATTATCTCAAGAAATGTTCCAGTTAATTATCCTTCCATGTCGTGTGATTAAACACCTTGTGATTTTTTTCTTTGGGGATATGTTAACTCACAAGTTTATGCTGATAATCCAACAATAATTGAACAATTAAAAATCAACATTGAACATTCTATTGATGAAATACAGCCAAATTTATGTGAAAAAGTGATGAAATATTGGACTGACAGAATGCAGTACTTACGGAAAAGTCGTGTTGGTCATTTGAATGATGTTATTTTCCATACATAATGACATAATGTAACCTTTCAAATAAAAATAAAATTTTGCTCTCACTGAATAATTTATGTTTTTTTTTTATTTTTAAATTGTATCATCCCTAAGGGAAAACCCTATATTTATACCAGTTTGTTTCTTTTTAATTATGAAACTGTTTAAAAATACAGCTATATATATAATATAATAGCTTAATTTATTAAAACTTTTAATAGCAAGATATTATGATTTATAGTTCTGTACGTAGATATCCAGGAAGCATGAAATAACTTATAAAGAAATAACTCCGCATCAAAGAAATGAAATAATTCACCATCAAATCCGCAAAATCACTCCGCAATTCTTCTGAAATAACTTTTCTTATTAATTTAAATTTTTGAGGAGTTATCAAAAATGAAATACCTTCGCAATTTCAAGAAGGAAATAACGACTTATTTGGAATTAGATTTATAGCTACAAATATGTATCTAAAAAAAATAATGAAATGTATACAAAAACAATAGAATCTCAAATATATATCAATTAATGTTATATATACAATATGTAAGAAAAAAATAAATAGGAAGAATTTTAGAGTTAGTTACAAATTCAGCGTTTCAATAATTTGTTTAGTGAAGATTTAAAGAGAATAGCTACCACTATTTTAAAGATTTTGATGTTGAAATATATAGAAAAGAAAAAAATAATTAGGAAAGACTGTGAAGTTGGTTACAAAATCAGAATTAAAAAAAAAAAATGAAATAAAACTACAAAAGGTAAATTTATGAGGATTTATTTCATCTTTTGATTTGAGGACTTATTTTATAATGAAAAAATAAAATAAATCCGCAAAATAAAAATGAAATAAATTCGCAAAAAAATTAAATAACTCCGAATCAAAAAAACAAAAAAAAAAAATTTTTTTTAATTAATTCATTTTTGGGTATATCGAAGTTATTTGTTGAAAAGTTTTTTTAGGGTGCTGATATCCATTGCATTATATGATATTTTGAATATTAAATTAAGTTAATAGTATATTTTTATAGTTATTAGTAGATAATATTTGATATTTTAATTAATATCAACTTATATTGAAATGTGAGTGTTTGAAATTATATGTGTTTAAATATTAATTTAACAAGTGTTATACTATACTAAAGATAATAATAACAGAAGGCATTGTAAGAACTGCATTGTTATCAGTCAGATAATCAAAATCATTTTTTTATTGTGAGTGGAAATTAAGAGTGAAGAGAACTAAAACAAAATAAATTCGAAGCATTTCAACTATAATTACAATTAAACCTTTATCTTAAGTCATAAAGTAAAATTTCATAATCCATAAAGATTCCTAAGGTATACGTTCATTTTTTAACTTGCTCTTATACCTAATTGTTCTGGTATCTTGCTTTAATTGATAACTTCATCTAGTTTCCGAAAAAAAAGATGATCTTTAAATTAACAGATTTTTAGATTTGATTTTATTAACACGCTTCTAATTCTCTAGATAATAATATCTTAGTTATTTAATGTGATTTATTTAAAATAAATTGTGATTCATATTTTCAAAAAAATGAGGCTTTTGAATAAATAAAAATATAACTTAAGAAAATGTATTTAGAAATTTATGCAAACTTTTTCTTTTTCGAATTAGTTTATGGATTCTTAAAAAATAAAAAAAAACACTTTTGTATTTTTTTTTTCTTATTTTCTTGTTTTGTTTTTCAGTTCATTGTCTAAAAACGGTGAAATTTTCATATTTTTCTATTCAAAAATTTTATTTTAATTTATTGAATAACGTTTTTTTAAATAGTTTTCATTAAAAATAATATTAAAAATTAGAATTTAGGCTAAAGATCTTTTTAAAAATAAAATTTAATAGAAATGTCAATAAAGAAGAACTTTAGAAACTTTTATTATAAAGACTTTCTTTAACCGTTCATTAGAAATTTTTCAAATTTATTTTTTATTATATACCGTTATAATTATTATTTAAAAAATAACAGTCATTTTATTAAAATCTAAAGATTTTTTTTTTTTTATGAATAAAAACAAAAAAAAAATAAATTTTATGTTAGAACTAATGTAAATAATTTTATTTTTTGCAAAAAAAAATCTTTTAATCAAAAATGTTTTTTTAAAATTTTCTCATAAATATCTATACAATGTAATTTAAAATAATAAAAAGAAAAATAAATGAATGTTAACTAGTATATTAACCTTTTTATGTTAATTTATATTGTTTTTTTTTTTTTTAATATTTTCTATTGTGCTTTTATTCTCTCAAAAACCCAAATCTAAAATTCCCATTATGCGGTTAAAATTTACCGAAAAAAAAAAATAATAATAACAGCCCAAAAATAGAAATTGTCTTAATTAGAACCATCCTTAAAAAAAGAAAAATAAAAAAAAAAAAAGAAAAGAGATACAAAATCTGTAAAAAAGAAATAGATAAAAAAATTAAGATAACCGGAAGTTTACTATTTATTTTTACCTTTATCATAAAAATCATATAATAATGAGAAAAATTGCTCTAAATCAGTTTAATTTAAAAAAAAAAAAAAAAAAAAGTAATATGTATCTATATAATATGAATTTTTTGGTTTGCATATATACATACTAACTACCTACTAAGTACATTTTCTATATTTTCTTTTTGTTTTATATTTTTGATTTACGATTCTGTGTTTATTTTTAAATATGCTAAATAACATGCTAATTCTTTATTATTAAATTGTAAAACAAAAAAATTAAATGAAAAAAAAAAAAAAACATAAATTGGTTAAAATACATTAAAAATTATACATTCAAAAAACTTATTGTATTTTAACATAGTCATTTAGAATTAATCGTAGTTACTTAGTTTTTTTACAACTATATAGTATATATACTTACATACTTTATAGTTAATTAACTTTTTTTATATAGAAAACTACAGTTTTCTTTAAAAATAATTATTTTGTTTTGGTTTTTCTTCTTTTTTATTATATAGATTTAAGTTAACTGATATTTAAAAAATAAAAATTACCTACTTAATTTATTATTATTTTTTTATCTCTATTTTATTTAATTTTTCTAAATTTAGAAAAAAATAATTATAAAGTTTTTGTTATACGACTTCCATTTTTAATGTAGTTCTCCCCCACAAGTTATCATATACCCGTATAACCATAATAACTTAGTGATATTATTGAATGTATTTATTAAAGCCTGTAGGAGTGCAACATTAATTTACTTTACTAATTTGTAACTTTTCATCTTTAAAGTGTATTTTTAGATAAATAAACCTGATTAAGAAAAAAATACTGTACAAGAACTTTTTATGTAGCCGCAAAGTTGGAAAAAGTCCAATATTCAAATGTTTATAACTCACGTTCTATTGTTTATTATTAATATGAAAACGTGTAATAGGAGAGATTTTAAGGTATATACAAAAATTTCATATTAATTTTAATGTTATAAATCAGAATTTAAAAAAAATTTTAGAATCCCACTATCACCGAAAGGATGAAATTTATAATTTAAATTAAAATTAAAACCTTAATGCATTTTATAAAAGGAGTTAGAAAATAAGTATAATACATTCCCTCAGAGGCATAATTTTTGTACTACCCTTTCTTGTTTAAAAACTATAAAGGATAATATATTGCAAAATTTACTACTTTTAGTTACCTGAAATTTTTGACACGTGTGAAAAATTTTTCGAATCCAAATAACCTTCATAATTTAAATTTATATGTGCGTTAACGGTTTTTTCTTAAAATTGAATAGTGTTTTCTTAAAATTAAAGAAAATATCCTTTGATTTTTCACAAATTCCCTCAGAAAAAAATTACAAATAAACGCAATTTTAAAATTTTGAAAATTCAATAAATATAACCCGTAGTCAATTAATATACTGTTTTTTAATATTTTTAATATTTTCTGGATCATATAATGTTTATATTTATCTTAAATTCACAAAAAATTTCAAAAAATATTTAGTAGTAGGTATGTATTTGAAAAAAAAAATTTCAATTAATTGGATAAATCATAGAAAATATTTTCAATAGATATTTCATCCCTACAAAAGGATCAAGCAGTTTAAAAAATCTGCCCGTCAAAAGTTGTCACTTAAACCTAATTTAATTTATTTCAAAAATCTGAACATCAAAAATATTAGAACAGCTAAATTGAACTGAACTCCGAAATTTTAAAATAGCTTATGTGATGAGTTTTATAGGAAGGCTTCTGAATGAATGTTTTTTTAATCTTAATCATTAAAAATCCTTAATAACTGTTTAATTAAAACTAGTATTACACTACAGTAATTACTATTAGAATACCCAATTTTCTCATGGTTTTTTACCATTGTTTGTTTACCATTGGAAAAAACTTATTCCATTTGCCATTGAAAAATAGTCTAGTCTAGTTATAGTAACATCGTATATAATACGCTGTAAACACAGTAATTTACAGTCATATTTGGAAAGGAAAAGCTGTTAAATTTAATTTTCAGATTTATGTGACATGAGAACTAAAACAAAAATTACTTCCAACTGTAATTTTATTCCATAAAAAAATTGTCCAATAATATTATATACTACTTGTATATACCATACATATTTACAAAAAAAAAATATATTTTTGGTTTTCTTAAATTAAATATTTATTTTATCTTCATAATATGTTTAAAAATTTGTTATATATACTAACTCTAATATATATAATTAAATTCACAATATATATTTTAATTTTTAAGTGAAGCCTTAATCACACAAGTAAAGTATAGGATCTTTAAGTCAAGTTAAGTGTGGTTAAGTCAAAGTTCAAATAATTTCTTTTTATTTTTAAATTAAACTTAAATGGTTCTTTTATTTTTTTTATTTTTTTTTTATTTTTTTTCTATATTTGTTTACTATATTAGTATATAAAAATTCAATTTCAATAAAATAGTAATGTTCCCATCATGATTTGGCTAATTTGTTTTTAAGTTATTCTCTGTTTTAAAATTTCATAATTACTTTTACCGTTTTACTAAATAAATTTTAAAATTTTTGAAAAAAATAGGCAAAAAAAAAAAAATAAAAACAAAAAAAAAAGCAATATTACGTGAGCGTATGCTGGTCATATAATGGTCATCAGATAATATTAATTTTACTTATATTACCTGTATAAATTATTCAAGCCCACCAAAAATATTTTCTTTAATTTTTTTTTTCAATTTTTGATTCATAAATATTTTTAATTTGGTTTTAAACGCACTACTGATGATGATCGTTGTTACTGATGTTAATATATTAGCATCTCATCGCAATAATGGAAAACTTAATAAATAATAAAAAATAAAAAAAATTTAAAATAGTTATTTTCACTAAAACAAGCTGTTTTTGTTTTTCTTTTAAAGATTTTTATCTTTATATATAGATACTCTAATACTTACTTTAGTGTTGAGGTAGGTTTTATTATTATATATTATTTTCTAAAATAAGCTTTTTTTCTATGAAGATATTTTTAAAGTGGGTAATTTAATTTTTTTTTTTTTTGTAAATTTTTTTCTTTAATTCTTTTCTTATACTTTCTTTCATTTTACTGGCGGATCATGTAGTATTTCTTAATTCAAAAATGGAATGAGGAATAGAACATAGAAAATATGTAGAAAGAAAATAGGAAAAAAAAAAATAATGCGGTTTTCTATAATCAAAATATAGAAAATTATATATTATATGACTACTAATGGATTTTTTTTAACCTACTTTTAATTTAAAAAAAAAAAAAAACTTTTTGATTTTATTTTTTATTTAATTTTTTTTTTTTTTAAGATTTTATTTGCGAAATTAAAATCCGAATGTTAAAGTTAATATTTATTTACAATATGGTATATATGTAGTAAAAATTAAAAATCAAAATATGAATTTAAAATAATAATCAAAGATAAAATCGATAAATCTTAATTATTTAAAAGTGATTTTACATATAGTAAATCAAATCATATAATAAAAAAAATAATTGATATTCAATATTGAATAATTTTTCTTTTGTATACATAATTGTTATATTGAAAATTTACATTATAATTGTATTAAAAATCAATTGATATGATTTGTACAGCTAATTTTTGATTGAAAAACTAAATTTAAAATATCTATAGTCATAAACGGTTAAAATAACATTAAAATTGTTTTTTTTTTTTTTTTTTTTATTGATTGAATAAGAAATATACCGGTAAATATTTTTTTTTTTATTTGTAAAGGTATAATGATATAATGGTGAATGTTTAAAGTAGTTTAGGATATATTTACTTTTCTAAAACTGTTATATTGTTATTAAAATGAGTTAAATATATTTTTATCTTAACATTTATTAAAAAATTTATATATAATTAGAAAAATATTTAAAATTAAAATTTTCTCATTTAATACGACAGCTGTCGGAACATATGGCACATCTTGAGAATTCAACCGTCAAATCCGCACCGTAATTTTCTATACAAAATTTTTTATGTTGTCTATTTGCAAAATGTTTCAATTTATCGTTTGGAATTTTTGAATATAACTCGATCCCGCTATTAAACGAAACATGTTATAATTACCCAGGAAAATTATTGTAGTTTACGATTACGATTTTTTGTGTAGTAGGTACTAGGCGAAATCATTCAAAAAAATTTCATCATAAAATTAAAGAAAGCGCATATAAACAAAGAAAGTTATTTAATAAGTTCTAATGTTAAATATTGTTCCGGTCTATTACTTTTCAAAATATCAATTTAAATAATATTTAAAAGAATATACTCACATTGATTAATCACAAAAAGTAAAATACATGTAAACTTTTCTTACCGTAAATTTAAATAATATTGGAAATTATCATAGAAAAAATCTAAGTAAACTTCGAAATATGAAAAAATTATTAAGATTCATAAAAACAAGTAAGTTTGAAATTTTATTAAAAATAAAATTTAAGGACTGGCGAAAAAAAATTTCTAGTATGTTTTTAACTTTGCCACATATTTCAATTAATACATAAATAGGCCTCTTATTCAACGGTTATTTTCAAGCACTTCTATTTTCAGAAATCAGATTTTTAATATTTAATAGATTTTTAGGAAAAAAAATATTTGATTTGAATGAAAAAAGTGCAATATTATGCATATGCTTGCATAACGTTGCATACATAATATATGTATATAAATCATAATATTCATTTTGATGCAAATTTTAACAAATAATTTTGTGAATGGCATGAAATAAATTTTTAAAAATCTACCCTTAAATTTTATTCTTAAAAAAATTTCAAAAATTCTTACATATGTACCTACTTGTTTTCTGGTTTACAATTTCAATTCAATTTTTAAAATAAAAATACAAATCATTTTTCATATTATATAACATATATTACATAGAATAATCACAAATACAATATATGTACTCATTCTAATAATAGCAAACTTTTATATAGAATGCGCACATTTTTTAGCTTAATTTATTTTTACAAAATGTACTTTCATACACAATATAATTGTCTGTAACAAATCAAAAAATGTCATACAAGTATCAATGTTACAATTTGTACATCACCGACATACATATATGTATACTCTCTAGAGTCTAGACAATATCGTATAATTTATTTCTGTTCTATGTACATACATACATAATATGTATATGATTTATATTATATGTATGGTAAGATTAGCTCTACAAGCAGCGATGTGACTTTACTACAATTGTAGCATTTCTGCTACATTTTATTTGTTCAAAAAATTATGTACGTACTTTTTAGAAATTGTTGGAATTTAGTACATTTTTTTAGAAACTATATGTAACTTTTTTATTTCAATAATATGCATATCATTTATACTTTTACTCTTTATAAATTATACTTAAATAAAAAAAAGTTCGAGCAAAATGGATTGTTTTTTTTTTTAACTTTTATGACAATTGAAAAAAATAATCGAACGTTGCTATTTATGACCCTAATTAAAAATAAAAAAAACGATACAATTACATAATATGATGCTTTGTGAAACACTTCCAAGAAAATGAAAAATGAAATGAAAAAAAATGTAAAAGAAAATGAAATACATACTCCAAGGGAAGAACTTCTTTAATATTCTGCCAAATATTAATTTCAGATGGTTAATTTCCATTAATTTAAGATATTTTTATGTTGATATTATATTTCTGCCATAAATTATTGATTTAGTTATATAATGTGCAAAGTCAAAGAATTGTTCCTTTGTTTATTTCCTCTTTTATAATATTTTATGTGTTTTAACCAAAGGGCTGTTTTGCTTTTTTTTTATTCAGTTATTATTATTATATACAAACCTAGTTTTAAACAGAATTAAATGTTTTTGTTTCATATAGTGTTGTATTTTGTTTATTTTACTTACTTTGTTAATGTTTTTACTATAAAATGCCTCTGTAAACTTCTGTCTCTATTAATTTAAAAAATCTACTAATTAGTACATTTTGCTCACGAAAAAGTAGCAGATTTACTACAACTTATATACGAAGAAGTCACATTGCTGTCTACAAGTATATCATTCATATTCAAAATTATATTCTTTTGTAATGATATAATTTGGGTTTGATTTTTTTTTAAATCTGTATAAGTGTTAGAGTAGCATAATTTTAGGGGTTGCAAATACATATATTCATATTCCAACATTTTTATTTTCGTTAACTATTTGTCATAGTTAATAAATACCAAAATTCAAATATTTATTATAGAATTAATTTTTTTTATGTATTTAAATAATGTGTTTGATTGTTTTTAAATTTATATATTTAATAAAAAATTTAAATATTCCAAAAATATACATATGTAAATGTGCAATTCATAAATAAATTGATTTTATGTTTTTCTTTTAAATCAAAATAAAAGAGAATACATATTTAAATATACAAATCAAAAAAAATATTAAAAAAAGAATAAAATTATCTTATATTCAACTTTTTATTTCATCATAGCCAAGTAACAATTAGTGCAAGTAGCTCCAATTTAACCCATAATTTTAAAATTTTGTTTTAGAAATTAAAAAAAAATTTTTTTTTTTAAAAAAACCTATATATTCAAACCTATATGCATAATATGTTTTTCAAAAGCCTAAAAAAAAACTCTTAATTCATTTTATAAATTAAAAAACTTTTAATTTGAGTTTTTTATGAGATTTGATTATTAGAATGTTAATTTTGAAAAAAATGGGTCGATAAGCACAATCTTGTACATTAGTTGAAAGTTGGGTTAAATAACAAAGTGCAAAAATTTCGAAATATGTATTAGAAATCAAACTGGGGTAATTTTATGTTTTAAGAACCATCATATATATGTATATATATTTTGCTATTAGATAATTATTTAATTTACTTTAGGCTTTTGATGAACTGAAAAATTTTACAATATCCATTCATTTCTAAATTGTATTCCAGTTTTACATAAAAACTTTTAAGAACAAAGTTTTATACGATAAAATAATTTTTTTTGTTTCAATTTATCTCACACATATCTCAAATTTCAAATATCTTCATGTGAAAATTTTTTATTTTTAACTTGCCATAAATATTACTTTTATTATAATGTATACAAATATTAAAATTTTATTTCCCATTCAAAAGAAAAAACTCAAGGAACCAGTTGACATTACATTCTTTTTTTCAAAAACCCAAAAAAAAAACAAAAAACACTATAAGTATACGATATGTAATTCAAAAAATCAAAACTATTTTTTCATTACTGAAATAATCAGTACTGTATTAAAAATTTTGTATTAAAATTAAAAACTTTTAAATATAGACGTTCAAATCCAAACAGCTTTCGCAAACTGATAATACATAATATAATAATTAAACCTGGGTTAAACCAAGAAATTCTATAATTTGTAAGAAGAAAAATTTTTTTTTTTTTGATTTCTATAAGACGGGTCCGTATCGAAATCCTGATTTTCAAAATTCCGTATATCAAAATCCCGCCATATTAAAATCCCGTATATCAAAATCCCGCCATATCAAAATCCCGCCAATCGAAATCCCGCCATATCAAGATCCCGACAATTAAAATCCCGCCACTGAAAAATCCCGACTTTTAAAAAATCCCAACAATTCAAATTCATCTTTAATTGATATTCTAAAATTCCATTTTTTACCACATTTTATGTCTTAAATATTTTACTATTTCCCAGATGTTTTTTTTTAATTAGGTACTGAAAATTGTAAGTTACCTAATAAAATAATATGTAATCTTAATTTTTTAATAATAAAAATAAATAGTTTTATTCTAACAGCATTTTAGAAAAAATATAAAACAAAAAAAACAAAATAGGTATGTATATATGTTTAACAAAAATAACAATGCAAGAAAGTATATCCATTCAATAAAAATTACAAAAATCGATGGCACAATTAACTCAAATGTAATATTTAGCCAATTTTTTTATACGTAGCCACTGTTAGATACAAAAAGGAGAATATGTGCCTTTTCCAGAATTTTTAAATAAATCTTGAAAACAAATATCTCGTTTTCACCATTAATTTAAAAATTCTGGAAAAGGCAAACATTCTTCTTGTTTGCCTAAAAAAATGAATGAAAAAATTCTAGAAAAAGTCTAGAAATTTCTAGAAATTTTAATTTAAAAAATAAACGGGATTTTGAATGGCGAGATTTTGACTGGCGGGATTTTGATATGGCGGGATTTTGATATACGGGATTATGAAAATCGGGATTTCGATACGGACCTCTATAAGACAAATATTACAATAAAGGTATAGAGATAGATTTTATTTTTGTTATATGAATCTTTAAAAGATTTGTAACCATTATTACTTTTTTTTTTTTTTGGAAAATCTTATAATCACTCTATAATTTATATATGTATATATATCTTAGATATAATTTACAAATATATAATTCATTGCTCCTTTTCTTGCATATTTCCATTATTTTTCTTCTTTTTTTTTTTTTTTGGATTGCATTGCAAATCTTTGAAAGTAATACTCTTTCAATATATACTTGAGAAAGTACATATCTTAAAGCACTCTTCAACACTAAGCTGTTTGAATACCCAAAGATTATTGTTAATATAACCATTATTATAAAAATGCAATCATGCGTGGTCATTGGATAATCGTAATAACAAGTTAAACGTATAAGAAAAAAAAAACTAAAGAAAGAAGAAGAATAAACAAAGTAAAATAAAAGAAATACCATAGACAGGTGTACAATTGCACAATTCGATGATGTTATAATCGTAATAGTTGTCAGAAGAAAAGAAAAAAAAATAATTTTTTATTTTATTACTTTTTATTTATTTTTATTATTTTTTATTTTTTTTTTTTGTTTTGCTAATGTTTTACATTTTTTAAATGTTTTATTGAAAATAGTGTTGTGTTTGGTATCATGTAAACATTTAACATTGGAATTTTTAATATGACTTTTATGTACTGATTGTTGTATGGTTTGTTACTTACCAATGTTTCGTTTTTGCTTATTAAAGGACAATTTTTTACAATAAATAAAATATAAAATATACACTCGTATGTATATACAAATTATATAATACATTAAAATACAAATCTTTTATCATGCATGACATTCACTTACTGGAAAAAGAGAATGAATAAAGGTATATATTGTAAAAATTAATGGTTCTTAAATTCGATACTATAGAATTTAATTTTTTTTGATAATTTGGTTTGTTTTTTTTTTATTTTTTTAATTTTTTTTTTTTTTAATGTTAGGTTCAATGAAATTGAAACTTTAGAAATAAAATAAATAATAAAAAAAAAATTAATTCAATAATTTTGTGTAGTTTCTATTTTATAGGTATATTTATGTATATAATACTTTTGGGATACTTTTGGAATTATATGGAAAACAAAAGTTTAATATTTAAAAAGTTTTGAACCCATCCGTTAAATTATTTTAAATAAATAAAAAGGAACTTTAATTTTTTTCACAATGGGACTATAACTTTTACGATTTCTTACTATATTATTTCTTTCCAACTTCCAAGACAAGATCTTTATATATTTTATTATTTTTTGTAAAAGTATTGAGTTCTTTTAAACCTTGTTTTACATTATATATATATATTTCATTTGTATATCTTTTAAAAATCGATAATATTCATTGTTGCATTTCTTTTAATATATATATCATTTTGGCCCAGTAATTTTACTTATAATTTTTCGCTCAAAAATTTGAACCCTTTTTTAGCACTTTTTCTAAAAGCTGAAAAATTTTTATTTACGAAAAAGGATGAGGAAGAGTATTAGTATTAGAGAATTACCATAAGTTACCTCAGATAAATTTCTACTTCTTCCTGTTTAGGAAGTTTGCGGCAAAAATGGTCACAATTCCAAAATACTCTTGTGCGCTCTTAAAAATTGTTATAATTTAAAACATCTGTCAAACAACAGAAAATTAAATTTTTTAAGCTTTATAAATAAATATCTAAAGATTCTATAATATTTTTAATTTCGTCTTTCAATTTTAAACGGTAACAAAAAATTTTTTGTTTTCTCCATATTTCCGGAATACTTTTGGAGTGCTTTCAAATTTTGAAAGGCAAAAAATCTTTCAGAATTAGAATAAGTAAGTTCAGAAAAAAATTGGTTTTTATCCCCATTTAAGAACTATTATGGAGTGTCTATTGATTTCTCATAATTTTTTCTTATATTAAAAATTTTATCAAAAATTAAAAATTTTGATGTAAGACTCGAACCATCACTGTCAATTCTTGATCCTATTTTTCGAAGCCTTTTTTAAAATAAATCACGGCCATTTCACTATTGTTTTTTTATTTTTGTTGTTTGTTATATGTTTAGTTTTCAAATTAGTCCTTTTGGCACTTTCTTTTGACTCTATATATAAACAATATTCTTCAGTTCTTTCACTATACTCATAGATGCTCTTCCAATTATATATGTGGATTCTACGTCATCAGCTACAATATAACTTCTAAGATACTACGAATAAATTTTTATTTATTATAGTATACATATATTTTAGTTATTTTTGGAAGTACCTATTTGTTATTGTTAAATAAATTTATTTTTGAGTTTAAATATAAAATATTTTCTACCCAATTTTTCACTAATCGTTTTTTTTTTCTAACGTCTTCTGAGACTTGCACATCTTTTATTTATTTTTATTAAATTTTGTATTTGTAAGAAGTAAATATATGCATGCATATATTTTTCCTAAGCTGTTAAATTTTTTATTTACATAATTTTAACATTTTACCCTTATAACTCTTAGTTTAAAAAAAAAAAGAAATCACTATAAAGTAAAAAAGTGAAAAACATAATTATATCACTTTTCATATACTATACAGGTGTGAAAGATAATTTGCCAAAGAAACAAATTTATAAGCAGACATTTGGTGAACAAAATAATAAAAAAAATTAAAAATGTACATTAATGTTAATTAAATACTTTATACTTTAATTAAATTTTTTTTTATGTACTCTACTTTATTTTTTAATTCATGACTTTTGCAATTATAACTAAGATATATGAATTAATGTGAAATAAAAAATTTAAATTAAATTAAATAATATTGTAAACATAAAACTTAATAAATAATGTATATATAAAATAAAATATAGTTAATAACGTAAACATAATTCAAATGTAAACAGATAGTTCTGACCATTAGCATAGTTAGTTGCTTAATAAATCAAATAATTTCAATTGTAATTAATAAAAATGATATTGTAAAATAATAATAACAATTTTTAAATTATTTTAATCATATATATGTATATATAAATTAAAAAAAATAATTTTAATCATTAGGCTATAGTAATAAAAATTATTTTATTTCTTTTTATTTCTCATTTTTAAAATTTCGCGTTTGTATTTTTATATAATAAAAAAAAAATTAGCTAGGTAATCGTTTTTAAAATTCAGCTTTTATTATCCAGATTCATAAGAATTGGTTATACAGTAAAACTTCCCTAATTCAAACATTATATAATGTATTTCGAATTTTCTTTAATTCGAACAAATTATTTTAGTCCCTTGCGTTTCTTCTAATTTTCATACAAAACGAAAACTTTATAATTTAAATTTCGAAAAATAGAAAACATTTCCTTGGTATATTTGATAATTGAATTTCCATAAATCGATTTTTTATTCGAAAAAAAAATATAGAAAAGTATACTTTTATTGCGAAAATTGATTTGCTGCGGTCAATAATATCGAATATATTTATGGTTATGGTTTTTGTTTTACTGTTGTTCTAACACATACCTTATATGATTACATTGGGGTAAATGTGAGGATCTTATATGATTACATTGAGGTAGATATCGTGTAGATATCAGTATGATTATCGTGAATAGAAATTCGTTATTTAGCACGAATTTCTATTCACGATAAGAAATAATTTCTAGTGAAGGCGAAGATAAGATGAAATAATTATTGAGAATTTGTGAAAAACAACGCATTAACAAATGTTAAAAAAAAATGAAGTTTTGGAAAATCATATAGAAACTAAGGAAAATGTTGCAAGAACTATTTTGAATCGCAATATGCATATATACATAATATTATCTATTATCTTGTATAAACGAATTACTTTTTTGTTTTATCCCTAATTTTCAAAATTTATGTAATTGAAAATTGTGTTTTGATACATTCGAGATTTTAATCAGAGAAGGTGAATTTTGTAAAAAAAAATCAAAAAATATATGACAAGAAACTAAAATTAAACATAAATAATAAATATTTAATAAAAAATTAAAATAATGGTTAATTATACCAAATAAAGAATTAAACTTAAATTTGCTTATGAATTTTACTATGTCTGTCCGTCCGTTCGTTCATCCGCTCATCTGTCTGTTTCCAATACTTCTACATGTTTTAAAATATAGAACAATGCAATTCTAGCCATAAATATATAGGTTTTAAAAAAAAATAAATAATTTCATGTAGAACAACCTTTTATATCTAGCTTCAGCTATTACGGTGCTACAGCTCCTTATAGCTTGAAAAAGCCCTATTTAGAAATTTTGTATATCTCAGGTTCTGCTTAAAATTTTTACTATTATTTTTTTTTAGAAACGTTAAATAACAGAACATTTTTTAGCTTCATAAATGAATGCCAAAAATTTAGTATTTAAATTTACCGTTATGTGAAAAGAAAATTTCACTTCCTTCATATCTCCTGATAGACTTCGGTTAGAACCTTGAAATTTTCAGAGAAGAAAAATAATTTAAAATTAGCATAAGTTGCAACGAATTTTTTTTTTTGTACCATCCCCTGTTTAAAAGTTATTAGGAATCAAAAATTAACTTGCAACTTAATTACCTATACAAATTCTTTTATACTAAAAAGTAAATATTAAAACTTTAACATGGTATTTTTACATATGGTAGCAGCTTTCCTTAATTATAAAAAGTTTCTTTAAAACTGAAGAAAGTGTCTCTTAATTTTTCACAAATTTTTCTAACAAATCACTTTTGAAAAATTCTTTGGTGCAAGTCACAGAATTCTAAACTGTATTTATTGTCTTTTCGAAAATTTGTGCTTTTAAAAAAATTTTCTTTTACTTCTACCCTTTTTCTCTAACCGTTTTTACCAAAAAAACCTATGATTAAAAGATTTGCAAAATTAAAACATTATTTAAAGAAATTTTAACATCTTTTTAATCCTGATATACCTAAAATATATTTAAGTATCATTTTCTTTTTATTCCTTTATTTGCTGTTTGTTTGATTGAAGACAATATTGGACTATATAGTTAATAAATTAAAAAAGAAGTGGTCTAAAAAATGATTAAATTAATTCTTTAACTTTTTTTTAGCTATATATGTATAACGTTGTTGAAGCACATACATTACATATATATACATAATTTTTTATATATAAGATCAAATCTAATAAAATAAAATAAATAATAAAATAAAAACTAATAAATCATAACACAATTAAAATTTTTGAAATTCCTTAAGCTATTTATAAAAAATTCAAACTTTGAACGCAAAAAAAATTGATATCATAGCATTTTTGTATTAATACTTTACAAAAAAAAAAAAAAAAATAGCATGAATATCTTATATTTTTCTTTTGAAAAATCTATATCAATTATTTTTCTTTTCTTTTTTTAATAAAATTCATTTTTTATTGTTATTAAAATTTTATGTCGATTTAAAAAAGACAATAAATCAATTTTAAAAAAAACATAAGAAATAATAAAAATTAAAAGTAAGAAATAAAAATTTCTCTCAAGTATTCTCCAGCAAAATAAAAAATAAAATTATATAAACAAGATTATCAAAATCTGAATTATTTATTTTATTTGCCTAAAGAAATTAAAGTCTATTATTATATTTTTTTTTAATTTAATAATATCATATTCAAAAATGCAATAAAATTTCAAATTTCACAATTTTATCTGAAATTTTCTATATTTTCTTTTTTATGTCAACAAAAAATAAAGTAAAAATTATTATTTTTTTTTTTAAAAGTGCAATGTATGAGCTATATGGCATACTCAATTAGATTTTATCAATACTCGTAAGTATATCATTTGTACAACTTCTAACAATTAAAAATAATTACTTTTTTTTATAAAATCAATTACTTATAAATATGCAATTACTATTTGACATTAATAACATCCACCATATTAATTACCTTACCACTAAACTAAATTAAAAATTTATTTTTAATTTTGTATAGAAAACTTATAATTAAAGAAATTTTTTCAAAAATCTTAAGAAGTATATTAGCTTATTGAAGCCTTGTTAACAAAAAGGCTAGGCACATTGCTGATTAACCGTAACAATGTGAGTACAAATTCAGATCAAAAGAGTTTTTTCTAGAAAAAATTAATTTTCAATTACAAAATCCCTCTTTACGAACCCATAAATAAAATAAATTATATTGTAATATGAATTAATAAAATGTATTTAATGGCATGAAAACAGCAACTTTTATTTGCGTTATATGTGCTCTGTAAAAATTGAACAGCCAAGCCAACAACCAAACAAACCAATCATTAACTTATTACAGATTAAATCGTTCTAATATTTAAACATTAAGTTAAACATTTTATACAAATAAATAATATCAATACAATCAATAACTTATCACGATTTTAAAACTGTCAGGTTCTCCCATAAGTTCCATTTCTTTATATTTTAATGAAATTGACAGCTTTCTTTTAACTTCAGAAATTTAAAAATCTTCTGCCATTTTGAATAAAAATTAAGTTAATACTATAGAGAATAGATAGATACTTTCATAGATAATTTTTATTTAAAAATTTTAAATAGAATTTTTATTTTCAACTCTGTATTTTTATAACAAAATCACAAAATTTTATTTGGCTAACTAAAGTTCTATTACTTCTACTTAAGTACTTATATTATTAAGGTATACTCTACTGTATAAGAACGAATTACTTGTGTAAATTATTTTTATACTGTTCTATCTATTGAACATAAAACTTTTGAAACAAAATTGGTCGATTAGTCACTTACTCTTACCTATATGATTTTATGATATCGTAAAAAGTATATTGCAAATTAAAACTTGATGATTGTTTAGTTTTATTAGATTAGAAATTGACCTTGTTGGAACCTTTCTTAATCCTAAAATGGTCTCAATATTAGAAACTTCATTTTGTAAGTAAATGTTATTTAGAACTTGAAATTTATTTTAGAAAGTAAATTTTCGAAATTAGTTTGTTGAAATTCAATTATTTTTTTATTCATTCGGCTTTTCAATTATTGTACAAGACATATGTTAGACATGGTAAAATATCAACTATATGTGTAAAAAAATTCTATAAAAAAAAATGTAATTATTGACTTCAGTACTTGTTATACGACAGTACGGCAATGAAATATTCTAGTATTGTATCACTTAATTTAATTGTTATAAAAGATAAAACTTTAGTATCTCATATTTGTTTTAAAAAAACTAATATTGTACTATAGTTACTAATGTTTCCTAATACGTTTATTTACAATTTATATTATATAGCTATATCCAACCATTGGTGCAGTGGTTGGCGCACCGCTTCTCATTCATAAGGGAATGAGAGGTCTCGGGTTCGATTCCCGGCTGGGTACAATAATTATAATATAAAAAAAAAAAATATTCATATATCTCAATATATAAATATTTTATATATCATAATATCTCGTCCACCCCACATTCCTACCAGGAAACAGGGGTATAGCTACCTGGCACATTTATGTACCACGGTACCTGGATATAAATAAATAAATGTAGCTATTGTAAAACAAAATATCAAATGACCCAGTAAAAAATGTAATAAATAAATTAGGTAAGTCGTGTGTCAATATATTTAATATAGAAGAAAATAATCTATCTTTCTATAATCAAAAAGATTTCTTGTCAAAACTTATATATTTTTGTCTTATTTAAATTAAATATACAAAATATTAAATTAAATATAGAATAATAATGATGATGCGCAGTATTACGTATATAGCATAAAGTTGTGTCGGTAATTTTATGAAGTTCGAGAACCTTCACATTAATTAAATAATAATATTTATTTAAATTTAAAAAAAAAATAAAAACTAATAAATAGCAAAATAATTTTATTACATATTTACTTTATGTTTTCATTGTTTGTTTTTCTTAACAAAAAAATGCATTTGTTAATTATTTTTCAATTATCAAAGCTCAACAATTAACCCTTTCACGTAAATTAAAATCCATGAAGAAAAAATATTATTATTTTCATTTTATTTATTTTAATTTTTAAAATAATATTTATTTAAATTTTATATTAAAGATATTTTTTAATTACTTCTTGAAAACAAATTATCTTTGTAACAGTTTCCGTTCATCACATTGCAAATCATAATCAAACATTATGTAAAAACCATATAAAACATTTACAATTTTTTTTGAAAATTAAAATTTCAAATTCAAAAAATTGTCTCATTTTTGATAGAAACCTGGATTTATCTATATTTTTATTCCTAAGGCAGATGGGAATCTTTGAAAGACACCAAAAATTTCAGCTTGGTATAGTGTCAGATTCTTACTGACTAAACCCACCTCCTCCTTTAGTCAATATAATGTGATGAAACCCCTACCTGCTAACGCAGTATATTGGGCAGGGAGTGGGGATAGGAAAGGACAGGGCAATAGGAAGCGGTAATATTGAATTGGGAGTGGGGACAATAAGGGAACAATAAATCCGCTTATTTATTTTGCGAACAGTGACAATATCCAACAGTTACAACATGCAGTAGTATATTTAAACCTTCCTGCATAAGGTAACAATTGAATGCAACCCCAAAGTCGCTGTAACAGCTAATATTATTGGTATTAGTATTAATTATTAATATTATTATTATTTACCATAAAGTCAGGGCCATCAGTATATTACAACGTGCAGTAGTATATAATGCACCTTCCTGCATGATATAACCAAAAATAGCTGCACTGTAACCGTAACAGCTATAACCGACTTTAAAATCCATTTTTAAGGTTTCTCACCACATTGAATTTTCGTTCACCATTTAATTTCATCATGAACTATTCAAAATTTTTTGGATTCAGTACTAAAAATTTATCAAAGAAAAGCCACAAAAAATTACGATATTACGTGGCTTTTAAAATTTTACTGAATAAAAAAAAAACTCTTTTATATACATAACAAAAGTCACTAATTTTGGGTTTTTTTTTTTTTTTTTGAGAAGTAAAAATATAATAATTAAAAATTTAATTTCTGCAACCCACAATAGTCGGAAAAAAAAAACCAAAATAAGATAGGCGTGAAAGTATTAACGGAAACGTGATTCTTATGGCTTTATAGTAAACATTTATTTTTTAAATGCTAATAAAGTATGTAAAAATACTTAAAAAAAAAAAAAAAAAAAACCAAACCTAAAGTTATAGAACTTTTTTTATTTAATTATTTTTACTTTTAATACTTGAACAAAAATAATCGAACAGTTCTTAATTTAGTAAAAGCTTTCATTTTAATTGGAAATTCTAAAATGTTTTTTTTTTTTTTGAATTAACTTAGAAATTTTTCTTAGTTTAAAACAAAAAATTTTTTATTTTACTAAAAAAAATTCTAAATATTATTTTAACACTCAGTTTAATTTCAATTTTTAAAACAATATAACAATATTTGATATTATTCCTAATTTTTTAAATATAGAAATTTATTTAAAATGTTGCAATTTCTTTTAATATTTTTTTACATAGTCGGTATTAAAACCGTTTTAAATTATATTTATGATAATTTTAAATCAATTGCAGCCATTATTATTTCATTGTTTAAAGAAAATGTTTACCCAAGAAAAAAACTTAATTTAATTGAACTTTATGGAAACTGGGCTGGTAAGTATAAAATATAAAAAGTATAAACACATAATTTTTATAAATTCTGTATATATTGTTTAAGTTATAACCGGTTCAACAGATGGAATTGGTAAAGCTTACGCAAAAGAATTAGCAAGTAAAGGATTAAATATTATACTTATATCAAGATCAATAGAAAAATTAATTGATACTTCAAAAAGAATAGGTTTTATTTTATTTATTTTTTTTTTTTTTTTAGTAAATTAATTTCACAAAAAAAAATGCTTAAATTTTATAAAAATTTTAGAAAGTAAATTTAATGTACAATGTAAATATATAGTAGCTGATTTTAGTCAAGGAAAACAAATCTATGAACATATTCGAAAAGAATTAAATAATTTTGAAATTGGAATTTTAATAAATAATGTTGGTCAAGCTTATGAATATCCGGAACAATTTTTTAATGTTACAGAAGATAAAATATGGAATATGTTGCTTTTAAATATTGGTGCAACAGCTATGATGACTCGTTTAATAATAAATCAAATGAAAGATAGAAAACGTGGTTTAATTGTTAATATTGGTTCAATATGTCAAAATCTTCCGGGTCCATATTTTAATATGTATGCAGCTGGAAAGGTTATTTTAAAAATAATTAATATATATATACATACATATAAAAGTCTTAAGTCTTAAAAATAACTATAGTTACCTTTTTTAAGGCATTTGTTAAATCATTCACATTAGCTTTACAATGGGAATTAAAAGAATATAATATTGATGTGCAATTACTTAATCCTGCATTCATTAGAACAAATATGACAAAATTTTCAAAAGATTTAAGAAAAACTGGTTTTTTTGTAGCTGATGTTAAAAAATTTACAAAATCAGCTGTTTGGACTTTAGGTAGAACAAATGAAACAACTGGATTTATTTATCATGGAATTCAGGTGATCTGAAATAATTTTATTTGAAATTTATCAAAATAACATTTAATTATTCATATAAAAAAAAATTCTTTTCAGTTTGCCATTGGAAAACTATTTCCGATTACACTTCAAATTTTTGTAGGTCAATATATTGCCAAAATGTGGCATAAAGAAAATTTAAAGAAAAATTGAAAATTATAAATTATTACAAAACTTTTTTTTTTATTATGTAATAATAAATTTAACTAAAATTTAACAAATAAACTGTTATAGATGTACAAAAATAAGTTTTTAGTATATATTTCTAAAGTATTACTGCGTTATTACTATTTTATATTCGTTATTATTTTATTATTTTCATATTAATAATTAATATAATCAATCATAGCTGATATTTACTATACTATACCGACATTGATCATTGATACCATTTCTTACTTCTTAACAAAATTAATTAATTCAAGGGGAAGTTAATCAAAGTGTGCCGCCATCACCTTAAAACTACTTTAACACCTTTAAATATTTTTCTATATAAATAACTGAAAAAAAAAAAAGAAAACATCAAATAAACTTTAAAATTTGATGAACAAATGAACAAGAATTTAATTTTTTTTCTTGTAACTTTAAAGGTGTCATTAATTTAAAAATTGTTCTGTATAATGATCATTATTTACACCTTCACTTTTATCCATATACATATATATATTTTTCTTTTTTGTTATATATTTTGCTTATAATCTATTTTATTACTCGTATATATATTATGTATATGTATATAAAAAATATTTTTATTTTATTATTCTTTTTCTAATTTTATTTTCCATTTTTGAAGTAAATTTTGAATTTGAAAAAAAAAAGAAAAATAAGCTAATTAATAAAGTACGAATTTTCAGTGGTGAATTTATTTTCTGTAGTATAAAATATGACGTGTACTATTTGTGAAAGTACTAAATCAAATTTAAATCTTCAGACAGTTATAAAACTTTAAATATTGACTAAAATAGTCACAAAAATGTTAGGGAACTTTCACAGAAAAGTTCGGGAAATTATAGACATTTTCTTTTTTAAAATGCAATATTACCACCTCTTATCGTTGGTCGTTATAGTTTAAAAAATGAATTGAATTCAAAATAAGACGTAATTGAATGCAAGTTGTAGAAATTATATTCACGACCTAAAGAAACCAAACTGACCAACCAACCATATGGCAAATTACAAAGAACTGTCAAAGCACAGAAAAGACAGAAAAAATGAATTTAAATGAGTGAAAATAAAACAGATTTCTTATGAATTATTTTGGTATAATATTAAAAATCGAATTTAACTATATATTTATAAATTATCAGTTCAACTCTTTTAAACAATTATTAGTTAATACTATCTAAGATATTATTCAATTGGCCAAAAATTAGCTTCATAATTCTATCAAAGACAAGGTTTTATTTCACAAATATTTAAGGCCAAATTATAATGACGCGTCAATTCTATGCTTGTTTCATAGCTACACGTGCGGCGCTACATGAAATTTTCTTCAAGTTATAATCACGCGACACTACACGCTTGAAATTTAATAAAACATAAACAATTCATGAACTGAAAGATTTAAATTTTGTAAAGTTAAAAAAACAAATTCAGTTTTTTTTTCTAACTTTAAAAAAATTCAATCAAAATGATAAATTTTCCCTCGAAATTATCCATTTTATTTTAATTTATTTTTTTTTTTTTACTAATTTTTATATTGTATTGTATTTTAGAAAAGTGTTGCGCGTTGCTACAATGGTGCTACATCATTATAACTTGAGCCATTTAAATTTATGTATTCTAAAGAGTTAGGTGTCAAAATTGTTAATTAGTTTATTTAAATCCAGCATTTTCGGCCCCACCTCTTGAAACTTTATAAGCTAAGCGTCTGAAAACTTACACAAGATGATCATACAACTCAACAATTTCCATAAATACATCTCAGTAGTTAACGTCGGTACTAAAACATCTGAAATTTTTTAAAAGATGATCAAGTTTTATAAAAACAGGATATATTACGTTCATACAGGTATCCCAGAGTTGACACTCTCTATTCTACTGCACTCTTCCTCGTTAATTAATAAGTCGTTTATTATTGATAATATACCTTCTTTGACTTTAACATCTGTTAATTTTTTAAGATCTTTAATCCAAACCCAAATTTTAAGGCATATATACAATAATTTACAAAATATGGTTTTATTTTATTTTTTTTTATTTGTTTTTAAGATTCTATATTCTATATTGAGAATTCTTATTAAACTTTGACCCAATTGACTTCTTATATTTATATTTTATTAACAAATTGTTAAAAATATGAACTGTCAATTCATCACTGATAGAAAATTTATCGTTAGTCATAAATCGAACCAAAATTTTTTAATTTTACAAAAAAAAAGCAAAAAAATAAAATATATAAAGTCACGAATTCCTCGTTAAAAAAATTTCTTTTCAAAAAATAAATATAGGTAAAAAAAACATTTCAGTTACCTTAAAAAGAAGTTCAAAAAAATAATAACACTTTTTTTGTTTTCGACATGAAATATTTTGGCACATTGTAAATTGGTAAAATAAAAAAAAAAAAAATTTTTCTATTTGTAATTTAAGAACAAATTGTACTTTTACCATTATGATTAACCTTCATTAAACCGTAAATTAATGTTGACTTGTTTTTTTAAGGAAAAATGTATATAGGTATTAGGTACATATATATATATATATATATATATATATATATATACTGAAAGATCATTAGAGCACGAGTTATTTTTTTTTTTTCTACTGTTTTTCTATATTAATATTTTTTGTTTACAATTTTAATATTGTGGGTGAAAATTCTCTGAAGCGAATTGGACAAAAATTTAAATTAATTTCAACACAAAAAAATGCTGTCAATTAGATTAAAGATGAATTTTTCAAAAAAAAAAATAATTATCTTTGAATTGTTTAATACATTATATTATGAGCATATAAAAAAATTTATAGAATATATTTTATAGAATATATATTTTTTTAAGTATATTTTAGTTATAAAAATCCTAAAAATCAATAACAAATCGTAAAATCATAACTAAGTATATAGAAGTTCAAAAGATATATACACTTAACATTTACTATAAAATATATAAAATACACTTAACATTTTACTATAAATACAAACTCACTAAAAGGAGTTAATAATTAAGATCAATTAGAATTCATTGCTTTTTTTTTTTAAACAATATTTTTAGACAGGGGCCTCTGTGGCCTAGTGAGTAAGAGAGTATAAAATGCGCTGTAAACACCGAGGGAGTGTAGGTTTGAATCCTAATCACACACCGTAAGAGTTATTTCCCCTTACGACTTTTACAGCCACGTCTGAAAAGGAAAGGCTGTGTAATTTCCTATTCACATTTATGTCGCAGAGGAATGTACTAAAAAACTAAAAAGAATAAAAATATTTTTATAAGTTTTATAAGTTTAAAAAAAGCGCCAAAAATTGTTAATACAAAACTTTAATTCTTCGAGTGATATCTATATTACCTTCTATTGTTGTGAAGAAGCCTGCAGTCTAAAAACTAAAAATGAAGTAAAGCTTGATCATTTTGAGAGAAAAATTATAAAGAAATAATTATTTGGTCAAAAATATTGAAAATTGTTATAGTATATGCATTAAAAAATAACAATGAATGTTAACGATTTTTAGAAATTATGATATATCAATTATAAGTAGTCATGCAGAACTACAAAATCTAAAGTGAGTTGATCATGTATAACTGGTCAAAAACTGAAGTTACTGCGAAGTAAAAAGGATCGTAGACAGGCTAAGAGTTAGATACAACTGGAAATTTTCAAAATTTATAAAGAGATATATGAGTTTCAAATTGAAAAAGTTAAAAAAAAAAGTATATTAAAAATATATTACTTTGAAGTTTTTTTTTTTTTACTTTTATGAAATAATCGACTAAATGAGTGTGACTAAATTTATAGCAGTTTTCTTTAGATTTAAAGGAAAGTTGTTTTTCTAATGCGTTATATACAACAAGTTGTCCTGTTAAATTATGAAATCCTATATTATTATATAATTTAACTAATTTTATTTTTCTTTTTTTTTTGATAATTATTCTAAGAAAACCAAAACATAATCTTTAACTACTCAAACTACTCATAATCCTAAACATAATCAAAACTACTAGTGTAGTGATTAAAATATATACACATAAGTACTATAAAAAGTAATAATAAATTAAGTAATTAATCACAATAAAGTGATAATTATTTCAGATTAAAAACAAATTTTTAGAAAATGAATTTTTTTTTTAAAGTTATTTATTTATTTATTTTTAAATTTCATTTTACATTTTTTCTTATTTTTTAAGTATTTTTTATTATATGGATAAGGGAAAAAGCTGAGTAGAATGCTCCTTATATAATCCAATTTCGTTCGTTACATCTTGATTCATCTTCCCACATGTCAAGACGAATAAAGCTGTATTAATAACTAAGTTTTTATTTACACCTTCATAAATCTTCCAACATGACAAGATGTATGAAGAGCTTTCAATAAGTTTGTAATATTTAAGCAAATCGCGCCCAACACGTAAGCAATTCATTCTGCATAAAAACCATTCTTTGTTTTTCAATTTTACAAGTTATACATCAGGGCATAAATTAATTGATATCCATCAAGTGAAACTACCAGCATTCTCAGCGGCATGAAGATTCACATGAAGAAGTCTACGCTCTGCAACTTGAGGATGTTCACTTTTCAAATTACTATTCATTTTCAGAGTCCTTCCCTTTTTTTATTTCCTGCAAAATACAAATAATGTTAGTACTGTTGTTTTAATTAATTAATAATGGACCACTGTAAAAGATGATGAAAAAGAAAGAAAAAAAAATAAAAAGCTTTATTACTACATATATGTTAATAGAACTTAAGGACTAAAGTTTATAAAAAACCAAATGTTATATTTTGAAAAAATAAATAAACTTACTGTTATCATAGCGCAAAAAGTATTATTTTAAAACATAAAAATTATTATAGGATTTGAACTAAAATTAATCTAAGTTGATTAAATCAAATAAAAACTTCAATGTTCATTAAATTAAAATATTGCAAAAAAAAAAATTTAATAATACCTGATTAATTTTATACTACATTTTTTTATTGAAATAAGTTACTTTAATATTACTATGATTACTTCTATAATTACCATAATGATTGCTTTAAATTCTGCGTAATTTTTAAAAGTAAAAAGTAATTAAAATCAAACCAGTGTTTACCTTTTCAAAACAGATAATTTCTAAATTTAATTTCATTTCATATTTTCATTTTTAGAACATTCATTTTTAAACTAAAAAAATATACAATAAATAAAATACACATATGTATGTACGTGCACATTATTATACTTGGTTCTACTATATACAATGGAATTAACAATGATTTTAAATTTGCTGTAAATTTCATTTTTTTTTTTTTGTAATTTTTTTTTAACATAATAATAATTCCTGTCAAACATATATGAAAAACTCTTTTAGACAAAAAAAAAAATTTTTTTTTCTCAAGCTAATTTCCTAATATTATTTTTTATTATAAAATTTAAAAAAATTACAGTTATAATTTTGATACCTTCCTGCAATTTTTTAATAACACCTTTATTATTAAAAAAAAATTATGCTCAGTTTAAAAAAAAAAATGTTTAAAATTTGTAATTAAATCAATCCTTTAGTTATAACAAACTCATCATTTAAATCATATTATTCTTAGTGATAGTAATTAATTTGCAAAACAATAGATTTATAGGTATACTAGGTAAATGTATACATATGTATATACATAATACATACATAGTACATACCTACCTTTTTGTTTTTTTTTTCTTTGTTGAAAATTGTCTTCTTAAGTGATTTTATTGTTTTATTATCGTTTCGTTTTTTTTTTTCTTAACTTTATTTTTAAATAATTCCTCGTGAAGAGATCTAGGTGATTAAAATAAACAAAGACCGGAACTTGGAACTAAAAAAAAATTCAAAATAGATATAAAAAGAAAAAAGAAAAACTTTTCTTTTGTAAAAAAAAAAAAAAATCACCAAAGAAATCCCTTACCACAGAAAATTAAAAGGAACTAAGAAGAGTTATCACCTTTATCACCTTCACTATTAAAATATTTAAGTACAATAGAACAGTTACGGTACTATGGTTACCCAATATATGAGTTTAATATATGTATGTGTATGTATGTGCAAAAAAAAAAAAAACAAATGCATTTTAAATTCAACATTATCTCGTGAAATACTTTTTACCACGATTTTAATATTTCGTTTTCTATTTAGTTTTATTTTTTTTTTTTTTTTTTTACAGCAGTAAATGGAGTCTTCTACTAAACAAAGTCAAATATAAAAAAAATATAAACAGTTTTAGATTTCATTTCATTTACAAATTTCTAGTCATGAAATATCAAAATTTACAAATCTAACAAAGTATAGCTTTACGTTTTTTAAGCTCTCCACTCTTCTTTACTGCTAGTTCGTTTGTTTTCTTTTTGTTAAATAAATATAAGTATATGTAAAACAATTTTTAAACCTTAATACATAATATATACATAAGTAATCATAAAACTATTGTATTGTAGGAAAAAATATAATATGTACTACATACATACATATATATCTATATTAGATATTATTTTATCTGCAAATTGCATGGTATAGAATTAAAGATCAATTTTCACCCACCACACAGTTATCAGGGATGTGACTTATAAAAAATTATATTTTTGTTGAATTTGCTCCAATAGGGTAAAGGTAATTTTTTAACTCAAAAAGGGTAATTTTTAGTCCCAATTCTCACACAACACATAGATGTGACTACTGCCTTATATAAAATCATATTTTTAAATTTAATATTTCCGCTAATGGGAGATTTTTTCATTTTCATAGTGCAATATCATATTCCAAATATCCTATATGGAAGATAAAAATAAAATTACAAGCATTTAAAACATATCTAATTATTTTTAATAAAAATCTCACTAAAGACTTTAAATTATATTTCAAATTTATAATCAACTTGTTAATAAATCAATTTGGGGAATTGGACAATATTTTTTTAATAAATTAATGTTTTTATACTATAACCTCAATCCTTTCAGTGGATTATATTAATTACAAACTAAATCATTTCTATAATAACTAGATTCCATTCAAAATAGAACTCTGAAGACGAAGTTGATCAAAGCATGAATCTCTAAATTATATGCAAGCAGGAAAACTAAGTGGCTTAAAGGCTTACTCAAACCTTAATAAAATATCATTTTCATTTATAATGTGTTGCACAAAAAAAAAACGTAGAAATAATTCTTTAAATTTATTTCTACCTTTTATATCATCATACTCACATATGACCAAATTAAAATATTTAATAAATTTTTATGTATAAAAATTGTAACGTCCCTGATAATACCGATAATAAATTTGATGATAATGATTATTCCATGGATTCTTATTTCCTTTGAAAAGAAAAGAAAAAAATATTGTTAAAAAGTTTTGTCTCAGTTCTATTTTTAAATTGTTATAGATGTAAAAGGTATTTTGATGAATATTTTTTGATTGCGCCTCAAAATGATGACCTGGATGACTTCTATCTGAGCTACTGGAATAACAAAAAAAAAAAGATTAAAAGAAACAAAAACTCGTAGTTCATACAAGTAACTAACCACTAAATCTATTATTGCATCTCAAGTTTACTATTTTTAGCACATTTCCAAAAAAGTTTTTAAATGTGTCTGTTAGTTTCACTCTGTCCGTTCATCCGTCTGTTTACAAAATTTCTACACCGTTAAAGATAGAGAAAAAAAATTTTAACCATCTGTAGGTTTCATAAAAAAATTAATGTTGTAGTACAACTTTTTCATGTAGACCCATCCATTAGGGAGCTGCAACCTCTCATACTTTGAAAATGCCCTATTTTTAAATGCATTAATATCTCATGTTCTGATTATAAGATTTTTTCAATCTGGAAACTACCTACGACAGGCTCATCAGAACATTTTTTAGATCATCCTCTGTTTATGAGCTATTAGGGCTTAAAAATTGAAAATTTGCTATTTTTAAACATCTGTAACTTAGTCACCGCTACACCGTTTTCTTCGGCAAGACATAAAAATTAAAGCTCCAGTAATATATTTTTACGTGTGTTAACGGTTTTTCTTAGTTATATAGAGTTCCGCACTTACAGCCTAACAAATTTGCAAAATAGTCATATTTTCACATTTTTTCTTATATGAAATTTTCAAATTTTGGTGGAGAGTCACAATTCTAAACAGTTTGTATTATTATTTGGAAATGTGCGCTTTTAAAAACCGTTGGTTTACATTCTGCCTTGTTTTTTTTTCAATATACATACACTTATAATATATGATTGAAATTTTAAATGCAATATACCTATAAATATACAAATTTTTTTTTTTTTTATTATTTACTATAGTTATAAAATATAATAGTTCATGCAACAGAAATGGGCAGTTATCTGGCAAAGGTATAACAATTTCTTGCAAAGCAGATTGTTTTTTTTTTTTGTTTTTTATAAAGTTTTGATCATATTTACGATTAATATTTAAAGTCTAAAATAAAAATCTGAGAAAGAAAGGTGTTATATATTTTTCTTTTATTTTTTTTTTATTTACGATTTTATTAAGAATTTTTTTTTTTAGGGTAAAGTTAATGATGAAAGTAAAGATTATAGAGCAGAACACTATCATATATATTTAAAAAAAATTCTAATATTGGTCAGATGTAGACAAATAAAAAAAAAATATAAAAATAAATGGAAAAAGTAAAAAGTAAAAATGAAAATAAATTTGGCATGAATTCGTTTTAGTGCATGATAATTGGAATAACTGTGATATATGGAAAATATGTTAAGGGAAATCTAACTTATTTATAGTAAAACAAATTGAGGAAAAAAAAGTATTATTTTATAATTTTTTTTTTTTTTTGTTTTGTTTTTTTATCATATAACTATAAAAAAAATTATTAGTTGTATTTATACATCACCTTAAGTTATTTAAAAATTAAATAAATTTAAAATATTTTTGTAGTTCTATTAAATAGGAAGAAATATTATTTCAGAATTTACAAAATATAAATTACTTTAATGAATCAAAGGTGCCATTAAAAAATGGCAGAAATCCCATTGCAAATAAATTCAAAAGTCTTGATTTAACCATATGAGACATTTATCCTGCACGAAAAAAGAATATTTTTAAATAAGGTGATGGCCCACATTCGAAAGGAAAAGGGTACAATCTTTGTGGGTGTATTGATTGTTTCTAGTAAAGATTAATAAAAAAAACAGTTTTAGGTACAAGAATTTCATATTTTACTTATTGAAAGCCCTAATAGATAGACCTAATATCTATTATATAAAAGCCGTAAACGTTTGCAACAACAACATTTTTCATAGCAAAAACTAATACTGAACATAACAGAAAAAAAATAATAAAAATTTAAAATTTATAGAGTTGGGTACGTAATTCCGAAAATTAAAATCCCTAATTCTAAATCCTGAAAGCAAAATCCCGAAAATCAAAATACCGAAAATTTAAATCCCCAAATAACAAAATTCCGAAAAACAAAATTCCGAAATTTCAAAATTTCGCATATTCGCATAAATAAATAAATACAAAAAAAAAAAAATAAATAAATAATTCATACATATATGGATATAAATATGCCGGAAAAAGGGAATACTCTGATTTTGAATCCAACTATACTTAATACTTACAGTATGCCAATTTCATTAAAAAAAAAATTAAATTTACACATTTGCATATGAAAAATAATTAATTTTGAAAATCCCGCATACAAAAGTATTCATTGACATTTCACTTAAAAAATGGTGAATTTTATACGAATTTAAACATTTTTATGAAACAAAGATTATTGTTGAAGGAACGGGGGGGGGGCGGGGCATCTCACCAAAACCCCCACTACAAAATTTTTCTTTAGTTTTCTTAGTGTTGTTATTATGTTTTTATGTTTATTTAAATTTATTCGTATTTTTATTCTATATAGTTAATTCTTACTGATGTTCAAAAAACGTTTTTAAGATAAATAAAAACTATATTAGAACAGAAAGATATTTCTTTTTATTTCATTAAAAAGTTAAGTGACAAAAAACCAATATTATTACTAGATTACCAGACTGGCTTATGCTACGCCGGATTTATCTAGTTAGCTATATTATACATATATACAAACTCTGTCTGTAAATTGCTATTTTATTTCTATTCCAAGTGTTTTCTCATAGTATAGTGGGATGTTGAAGTTTACACAAAGATATAAAGTGATTGATACAATGAATATATGCGTCAAACTATAGGAAATTACTTATTTTTTTTTTTTTACAATAATGTTGTAATAATCAAAAAAAAAGTCTATTTTATTTAATTTATATGTCATCATCATTTTCTTCCAATTAACAAAAAACAATATCATCATGATTTTAAATAATTTAAGTACCAAAAAACTTTCGTAATAAAAACTAAAAATGAAAAAAAAAGAACAACATAATAAACAACGGAAAAAGAATTTTCTTTAATTATAAACATTTTATAATTATTTTAAAAGTACTATTTAATTTTTCACAATTTTGTTATCATATCTTAAGATAATCTTTTATATATAGTAGTATGTATAGAATAAAATCAAATAAATTTCAATTTTTATAACTACCGAACAAAGAACAATAAAAGTAATAATAACATTAATTTTTTATTAGGAACTGATTTTTTTTTTCTGATATTAATTTTTATTATTACGTTTTTTTGCTTTTTTCATTTACCTTTATTTTACCTTTAAAAGATGAAATAAATACCGGTAATAATAATATTTTTAACCAATAATATCGGTATTTTCTTTCTTATTTTCTTATACTTATCTTTAGATATTGTAATTCCTCTTTTTTTTTTTTTTTAAATTATTAATATACATCTAAAAAGAAGGTATAAAAAACTAAAAGAAATTATTAAAAGTTTAAAGAATTTAAAAAAAAAAAAAAAGTTGCAGAAGTTGAATGACTTTTTTTAACATCACGGAAACCGAAATTTTGTTTATTTTCATTTTTTCTTTTGTTTCTTTTTTTTTTTTTTTTATTATTTTTCTTAAAAATACCTACTTATAATAATGTATATGTATAACTGTTAATAGCGCGAAAAAGAGTCGCTAAATTATGTTTTAATTTGATGATAACATGATATAAGTATCTTTGTCTTAAAAGTATGACGGCAATTCACAAAAAAAAAAAAACAAAGAAAATAAAAAATAATCGAGAACTGAGACTTTGAGAATAAAACCTTATTTAACAACACCATCATACTATATACTTTACTTACTAAATAATACTTACTATTTTCTTTTTTTTTTTGTTTATAATTTTTAGTCATTTTAAAAATTCTGAAAAATCTGAGAACACAAAAAAATTTAAAATCACTAAAATTCTTTCACGATATTCTTTTAAAAGAATAATTTAAAAAAAATAAAGCTGTTAAAATTTGTAAATATTTCTTGAAAAAAAAAAACAGAAAGATTCTAAAGACAAATAGAAAATGGAACAAAAATTTTTTGAAGGAAAGTAAAGAATAAAAGTCTAGAGAGTGAAGAGATAGTGAACTTGCATGTTTTGTTTTTTAAATATATCTATACTTATATATGTACTTATTTAAATTTTATTTTATTCATATCGAGTCTTCTTCTTAAGAATCAAAAAAAAAAATAAACAGATAGATTGGAAAGATATCTCAGCCCAAACTAAAGTACATATATCAGCTATAAAAATCAACTGATACTCAAAAGGAATTTTAAATTAGAATATAGTGGTAAATTGTCATTTTAGAATACAATAATATAAAAAAAAAAAAAAAAGTTACTCAACTGTGTATTTTTATATTATTTGTACATTACATTATTATTCAATACTACATAAAAAATTATATATTATCTGATATTATGTAAGTATTACCCTCTTTTTCTGTTTTCTCAAATTATTCTTTTGTAAATTAAAATGTGCGATTGGACTGATTGTAAATATATATACATATGTATATGCAATATGCACTTTAAAATTACTCAAATACTGACATTAAAAATACAGTGGCACTTTACAGAAGTTTTTTTTTATTTTTAATTTTGCTAAATTGAAATATATTCTAAAATGTTATTTTAATTGAAAACAACAATTTGTGTAACGCTTTAATGTATACACCTTTTCACACTTCTTCTTAATATTGAAATAAACGTTTAATATGACCTTTTTATTTAAATTAACTACAATTTTTCTATAATCTTCTAGTTTTACTTTTTCATTTAAATATACATATAAAAATACTTTACATTAAATTTTACAATTGAACATTCAATATGTCCATTATATAATTATGTTATTCTGCAAAAAGATTAATATTTTTTTTTTTTGGTCATTTCTATTATGGTGTGCTATATATTATTACGGTTTTTCAAGCGAAATGTCGCGGGTTCAAAATCCGGTCAGGATACGGCAAAATATTATATAAAATATTATAAATATAATTAAAATTTAACACTTTTATCATAACTAAACCTTAAAAGGAAATATTGATGTATTTCCTTATCACATTGTATATGGTAAGGGAACGAAAATAAATAAATAAATAAATTTTATTACAAAAAGTTAAGTATTTTATTTTATTAAATTTAATAATTTTATTAAAATAAATTTGCTTTGTTTTCTTTTTAAATATATTGATTAAAAGAAAAATTTGTTGGTCACTGTATACAAACAAACAAAAATATTTTAAATTGTATCTTAATAAAAATTCTCTGTAATGAGCCGCTTTACATGAGCACACCTTTGCACCATTTACGCATACATAATCAGTAATTATTACAATTTAAGTATTTATTTCAATTCAATCAAAAAGGTAAAATAACGGTATCAGTGAAAATTTATTAAAAAATCAAATTTATTTTTTAATTATTACAGTATTAATAAAATTATAAATAACAAAAAAAAAATTAATTAAAATCTATAAATTGTAATTTACAATATTTCCTGGATTTATAAAATTTCAATTAATATACTTAATTACATATTAAGGCCGTGTCCGAAACTAAATATGTATTAGTTAATCGCATTAAATTAATTCCTAAAAACTCCGAACATTTTTTAGTGCATTCGAAAATAGTGCACTAAATTGTCTGATCGCACTTGATTATCTATCAATCTTTTAGTGTACTCTCGACTACACTAAATGTGCGCCCTAAAAGAGATGTATTTACTCTAAGAAAAGATTATGAAATGTCTAGTGTCAAGTGCTAGTGCGATAAATTCGGAAACAGCCTAAATGTCATGGCAGTTTAAGTATATTAGTCTAACCATGTCTAACTGTACAACAAAATGGCGGAAAAAAATTTCAATTATTTTTGCAGAATCAATTTTTATAAACAAAACAAAATATTTATGTGAAAAATTATGTGGTTGATGTATTGTAAAACATTAATAAAAATTAAAAAAAAGGTTTAAAATTTATAAAACGAAACAAAAAAATTTGGCCCAATATTGGTCTGAGTGAAAAATATTTTTATATTGCCAAAAAAAAAAAAATAACTTTTATTTTATTTTATAAATCAAAAATTTTATACTGCTGACATGCTAAATTGATTCATAACATAGATTTTATAGTATAATATACATATAATGTATGTAGGAATTAGCATAGCAGCAGTGATATATAAGTAAATTAATCCTATATATTTACTTCTTTGTGTATTTCTAGGATTAAAAATAAAATGTAAATTAATTTTTGCAGAGCAATGTTCAATATACATATATTTTTTACTATCTATTCGTGATTTATTTGATCAATCTATCTAGAATTAGAATTCAATAAATCTTTTTCTTTTTGTACAGCCGTAAAATTGCTATTACAAAGACATCGATCACTTTAATCATTCACTAGTATCTTGAAATTTGATTAATAATAGGATGTATATACATATATATGTACATCAAAAGTTAAGATTATAAAATTTATAAATATTTGTATGTATGAAGTATAAAAAAAAACCTTTTTAAATAAATAATCACACAAAAATAAAGAAAATATCTATAGTTCTTTATTTTAACAATGTCCAAAAATTAAAGAAAAAAAAAAAAAATTTTATATTCTTAACATGTACGATATAACTTAGATATAAATCTTTCCAAAATTTCATTAAAACATTAATAAATCATTTATAATAAAGAAAAAAAAATTATTTTTATAAGATTTTTTTTTTCGGTTTAATCAACCAATTAAGCACAAAAATTTTCATATTATCATCATCAAGAATTTTTGATAATTAGAACTTGTAATGCATCATATTATGAAAGATTATCATATACATATTTCTTAAAAGTATCTTAAGTTATATCTATCTTTTTGTAACTAAAAAACATAACCGAAATGAATTAAAATAATATAAAACTATAGATTAGCGCCACCTATTTGTTTTAAGCGTTTTTTGTTTTTTTTTTTATGCGGTATATACTTTCGAATTTTTTTTTTTTTTTACTTGAGTGCGTATTAATTTTTAGAAGATCTTTAAGTTTACCAAATCCCTCGTGTAATCATTCTTTATATACATATTATTCATATAACATATAAAAAAAAAATATGTTAAATTGAATATTAAATATAATTTATTGCGGAACATTAAAATGGCGCATAGAAACAAACCTAGTTTGTTTATTCAAAAATTAAACCTTTCAAAAACGTATAGACGTTAGCGATCTGGGGTTGAAGGATATAGGGTCGAATGCATAAAACTGACCGTGAACTCAAAGGTGACTTTTTCAAACAAAAACTGCAATTGAACTAATTTAGGTTTTATTTGAAAAAGTTATATATGAGTTCAAGCTCTGTTTTATGCATTCGACACATAAAGTTATATAAAACTGAGTTTAAACTCAAATCTTATTTTTGCAAACAAAACGGTGCGAGGTCAAATGTAATTTAAGTGAGATTGAAGTTCAAGCTCCATTTCATGCATTCCATCCAATGCTAAAAATGTGAGATTAGATTTCAAGCTCAGTTTTATGCATTCGGCCAAGTGTTATAACATTTAATTGTTTATAAAAATAAAGTAGCATCACTAAAACTTACAAAACTAAAAAATCTAATTCAAAAGTATACTCTGAATGTCTGAAAAAAAATATGCTAAAAAACTGAATACATATGAAGAATTTACAAGTTTATTTAAACCTATTATATGTATATTATTCGGAATTTAAAATGTAAAATATTGTGAGTTCTCAAAATTTACCAATTCACAAATTTTTCAAGAATACCAAATTCAAATGATATTAAAAATATATTAAATTAAATTCGGTTACAAATTGTTATTTTTTTCCATTGTGAAAAATACAATAGAACAACTTTTCAAATAACTTCGTTTCATTTTGAAGTTTTGGTGTATTAATTTAATAAATTAAATTTAAAGATTTGTCTGAATGACATTAATTAACTTAATAATTGACGTAAAAAGCATACAATTAATATACCATAATGCTACTTTTTAAAAAAAAAAAAATTCTTTTATCAACTGATAGAATAAAAAAGCTACTGAATTTAAAGTAATTTATTGTATTCAAAATTACTTAATTATATTTTTTTATTTATTTTTTTTTTTTAAATTATAATTTCATAATTATAGACAAATCAGCCTACATATACGCATCTATACTAAATATTGTGAGGTCAGATTGAAGATAATTTGAAAAGATTTTATACCTTTTAAAAATATATATATTAATGTTTTTATTTTAAATAACTGCATTATACATACTTTTTACACACCTTCATTTAATATTCAAACAAATTAGAAATCTTTAAAAAATTAGCATTTTAAATTAAAAAATATTGTTAAAATTATCATAAAAATTTTTAACTATTCTAAATATTTATATTCGAAATTTTTAATTTTATATCGTATAATAAATTAACATTTAAAAAAAAATATTTGAATTTTTTATTTTTAAATTTCACTTTTATTTCTTAAATTTACCATTGTTTTCTTTTTTTTTTAGTTATACTTTAACCAGCTTTAACAATCATTTCTTTTATTTGTAAAATAATGATTAAGTCTATATAATATAATCTTTATAAATAAATTATAATTATGTTTATTTAAATTTAAACAACTTTCAACTTCAGCCATAAAAAATATTAAAAACTTTGTCAAATACTCAGACAAATAAAAGATTTAAAAAATTTTTTAAGTTTTAATATCATTATCTAAGATTAAAATCGTTCTAATTAAAAATAAGGCAGCATATAAAATCAAAGTTTTTTAAAGGCTCTAATTTTCAAAAAAAAAAAACTATTTTAGATTATTTTTTCTAAACTGAACTTAAATTTGTGACGACTTTTACATCAAAAGTTGTAATTTCCTTTAAAATTTTTTATGTAAAAAAACATTATGAAAAATCAAGAGATATGTTCTTAAATTGTAAAGAAAACTTACATTGCATACAAAGCCATTAACACATTAAAAATATATGGGAACCTTAATTTTTATATATTACTTACGGCAAATTTGCACAGGTATCAAAATTACAGCTGATCCCCTAATTTTTGACTTGATTGGAATATCTCATAAACTGGGAGAAGTACAAATATTTTTTCTCAAGTAAAGCTTATGCTATAATTCTATATATAAAAGGTTTTCAACCTCTTTCACTATAAAAGCGTTCCCTACGATACGAAAGAATTAAAATTGCGAAAATAACGGTAAATTTTTATACTAATTTATTACAACTTATATAATTTATAAATTTATTTATAAAGATTAAAAGATTTCCTGTGGTTTAACGTTTTTACATTTAAAAAAGTATTAATCAATATAGTTGAAATAAAAGCATAACTACAATTGAAAACTTTTTCCAACTTTGAAAGGCTGTAGATCCTCAATGGATGGGCCTACAATAAATAAGTTGTTACACAACATTAATTTTTTTTGTAAAACATATTCATGGTTAACATTTCATTGCTGCATATTAAACAGTGTAAACATTTTTTAACTGACAGACAGGCAGATGAAAATACGGACATAGTAAAACTAAAAAACAAATTTTTCTTTAAATTTTTAATTTTACTATTTTTAAAAATAAGTTCACTACAAATCTCATTTTTTCCAATGATTAAATTTCCAGTGTTCATCTACTTAGTGTTCACCCTTTAAAAAATTCGTCATCTTAAAATTTTCAGGAAGCTTCATAAATAAAATTTTTCGGAAAAATCTACAAAACTAGTGACTTTTTGTATACTGGACTAATAAGAGGCTAAAAATAAAATAATAATTCATTGAAATTTCGAAATTAAAATCCAATTATTCTCTTATAGATACTATTATGTACCTAAGAAGAAAATTTAATAAAAATGAAAGAGATAAATTTGAATTATCATTTCCAAATGCTCGCTAATTCAGTCATTAAAATCCTATTTATAACTTTCTACTATTATTAAAACTTTTCTTAAAGAACAGGTAACCTATCACATATTATATTATACTTGTAAAGATTTACTTTTATTTTCGAATTTTTGAATGAGTAATTAATAATCCAATAATAATCTTTTTCTCTATTCAAATCATATTTATATATATATACATTTTTAACTATGTAATAAAAATTTGAATTTTTTATTATCAATATAACACTTAATTTGTCAAATAGTCTTAAAATAAATTTAAAAAATTTATGTTATAGGTTCATGCAAAAGCATAAATTTATCATTTTATTGTCAGATCAAAAAACTTGAAAAAAAAAGTGTTAAAAAAAATATCAAATATAAAAGTAATTTTTTAACCTAATATAAATGTTTTTTTTTTATTAAAATGAAAATAAATTATATCTAGATGTATAGCTTTAACATAATATTAAGTATGTCAAATATTATTTTTTACTATAATCATCTTACGAAAAATTTTAAGATTATATTAAGAGATCATCAGTCACTAGACAAAGTTAAAAAAAAACAACATAAAATTTAAATCATCTTCAAAAATCTTCTCCTTGAATCTAATTAGAAATTAAATTGTAATCGTAATTTAAACTAATTGATATATATGTTACGGTAAATATAATAAATCCGGATATTATTAATAATAAACGGTCATTATTAATAATATCCTAGTATTTTGGTAAATATGAATAATAAGTAGAAATTATTATATTTACCGGTAAGTATTAATAATTACCTGTATGGATTGGTAAATGTAATAAATACTATTTCTTTTCTTGGTATACTTTGTCTGTGCTATGTGACTAAAGCGGGAATTTCTTTTTGTTCATATGAATTATTTTTTTAATTCTTCAATAATATGTTTAATTTAGGAAAGAAAAATATTTTCTTAATTAAATATTTTTATTTAGATATATTAAAATATTACATTTACCTAAGATGGGTGGGAATTATTAATAATTACCGGCTTATGTGATAAATTTAATAAATTCTGTCCAAATTAATCACTTTGACCTTTCTATATTGGTTATTATTAATAATGTCCGGTTATTATTAATAATAACCAATTCATTACTTAAACCGTAACATATATATATATATATATATATATATACATACATATATATATATATTCAATTATAATAGTATTCTAAACCAAACTTTTTTAATCATTAAAGATAAATTTCAAATAAATAAAAAAAATTAAAATAAAAATTAATTAGAACAGTCAAAATACAGTCTTTTTAAATTTTATAAACATTTTATTTACATTCAAATAAAACAAAAACGAAAAATTCTTATGATTTTTTTTAGAGTTAATTTCTTATTCCATTTTATATTATTTATAGTCTATATAGCTAGAATGTAAATGTAATTTTAAAAGTATTCTTAGTTTTGTGATCGCTATTCGAAATATTTCAATTTTTACAACAAAAATAAAATCTCTATGTTAGGGCTCTCATTAATTTATTTAAAGTAAATCTTTAGTTTCAAAAAATAAATTGTAGTAAATAGTAAAGAAAAAAAATGGACGATAAATATTGTACAAGAACATTTTTTATGGAATTTCTTAAAGGTGAAGGCCCAATGTACGCTTTACTTGCTTCGCTTGCTTTACACGCAAGTTTGACAGTTGAAATAAATTACATTGTATCTTATGTAGCAACGCCCAATGAGAAAGCAATCAAAGCGAAACAAAGTAAGAAAAGTTCAAAATTGACCAATTTTCAATTAGACGCTTTTCTTTATTACTTTGACGTTTAAAATAATATTTAAACGTCAAAGAGAATTTTGTTTTTAAATAAATATTTGAATTATTGAATTCGAAAATATTTGGTCTCTCACAAAGCCCATGTATTTTGCGATCCAAATATATGTCCCGAACCCAAAATTGTCGCTGATTCTTTATTTTTTGAAAGATTTTGTAGTTTTCGTACAATAAAAATATGATGTACAAAATATCACAAATACCTTGCAAATCTTCCATTTTAAACAACGAAATAAACAATAATAAAAAAATGAAAATGTGACATTTGGTCAAGCATTGAGATTTAAAATTACTTTGATTACTTTGCTTCGTTTATTCGCTTTTCAAAGCAAAACAAACCAAGCAAGCAAAACGTACATTGGCCCTTCACCTTATAAGAGTAAATCACTTATTTGATTTTTTGATCTAATTATAGTAACGCAAATACAAATCAATAAGGACATTACTCAAAGTCATCAAAAAATTTATAAGGACAATTACTTTCTCATATAAAATTTTGCGAAAAATCGAAAAATATCTTTCTAGAGACTATATAGCCATTTATTTTGTTAGACCTAAAATTAAATTAAGATTTATATACTTAATTAATTGAAAATAAATTTTTATCACATATTTCATACATAGCTTTAAAACTTTAATTAAGTGAGCCACAAGATAAGAGTTAAAAAAATCTTTAATATATTTACATATACATACTGAAATTATTTCGAAAAATTATGCTGAAAATTAAAAATTTAATTCAATTTTATATTGTCTTTTTTTCTTTTCATTGTAATTTTATTCAAAGATGAACTAAATAATCAACAATCTTAAGATACATATAATAATATGTCGGTTGGTTAAATAGAATTGTTTTTAAAACTGAAGAACTGAACTGAAGATTTTTTTTTTCTTTTAATTTTCATTTTTATTTACCAGATGTTACAAGTAATACTTTACATACATATATGTATATATATTAAATGCATGATATATATATATATATATATATATACTAGCTGTATACATATTTATATATGTATATCAGTATAAATATAATCTATAAAAATGTAATGCAAATATAATTTGCTTTAAAGTCATGAAATTAAGAAAAGAATTAATCAGTCATCAAATTGCATCTTGACATAAAATCTTGACTTAAACAACAATAATGGTTTTATCAGATTTTAAAATAAAATTAAGTTTATTTCTATTTTATTTTCTTCTCTTCTATTTTTCAATGTTTTATGCGCTACATTTAATTTAACGTGGTTTTCTATTTTTCTAGTTTGTTTCATTCATTTGATCATTTGATCATTATTTGTTGAAATAAGAGTTCTTTATTTTAATTTTTATTTCAATAAAATTTGTGTTTTTTTTTTTTTTCAGAGAAAAGTTAATTTTTATTTAAATTTTAAGCTGCGATACAAATTTTTCTTAACAATATTACAATTACAATTTTTATTTCCCATTTGAAACAATAAATTTTATTGAGGAATGTTTTCTTTAAATTTTTCAATGCATTGAAATAAAAAATTTTTATCATGAGAAAAACTTAAATAAATTATATTATATAGTAATTTGGCTTTTTAATCTGAACTAAGATAAGCAAATTAATTTATATGTTTAAAACTTAGATTTAAAAAAATAAAATTGTAAAATTCAATATAATATATATATATTTTTTTTTTATTTGTTACAAGTTTTCTCTAATTAAAATTTAACATATTATAACAAAGAATGTTATTTATGTTCTGATACAAGTTAAACATTAAAAAAGTCAAAGAATTTGATTAAATGTCGTGTTATCAAATATTTATTAAAGATTGACCTTAGCAGAGATAACAATGAGCCACAGATCAAATGAATGTCTAATTATTACTCAGTGGTATAGAAAACAAATTAAATGTATACGTTTCCATATATGTACACTCTTTTTAAGATCTAAGAGTTAATGGTATACTGTCGCCAATCAGACAATATAGAGGAAACCGTTTATCACTTCACTTAAGGGGGCCTCGGTGGCCTAGTGGGTAAAAGCGTATGAAATACGTGTAAACATCGAGGGAGTATGGGTTCGAATCCCACACACGTCGTAAGAATAATTCCTCCTTACGACATTTACACATTTTTATAACTAGACACTTTTTAAAAATTTAATTTTACTTGAAAATTGTCAGTTTAGATAGTCATTGAGCAGGAGGAATTTAACAGAAATCGGGAAGGCGTATTATAGCATATACAGCATAATATTTTCAATGTAAACTTTTTTTCTATTATTAAGTTAGTCGTTCTATTAGTCCTTCGTTTTGTTTTTTTTGTTGTTCCTTTTCAACAATGTTTTAAGGGCACAAAATATTCACAGAGATTCAGAGATAATTCAAATTAGACGAAATATCATTCTATTTAAAATCAGATTATGACATACAAATATTTTGTTCTCTATTTGATCACCATCTAATTATCTGGTTCAAAAATTTTATATTATAAAATTTTTTTTTTTTCCATTGAATAGTTGTCTTTTACTTATACTTAAATAATTGATTTTAATTGTATTACGGAATACATATATTTTATTTTTATTTATCGAACGAAATACATGATCCTTGAATTGCATATATCGATAACAGAGCAAAGTATTAATTGATACACCATATAATGAACGGATGGATAGTTAATCTAACATTTTTTACTTTTATGTCTTATATATAAGAAGATCAAATTAAATATTAAGATTTCCATTTTTTCTTAAATCTTTTAAAAATAATAAAGTTAACATTGATTAGATGATTAAGTATTCCAGAATCTGTTTGAATTTTGCTTCTTTGGCATATTTTTATATTTATTTTTTGCATTTATAATTCGCAGTGGCGTTTCTAACTAAAAATCAATATATTCTAACAAAATATTTTCATATATAGCTTTTGTTATATAATTACTTTATTAAACATATATACATTGTATAACAATAAACTTTGAATATAATAAAAAACATCTTATAAATATTAAATTTTATTACTTTTAATATCTTTATTTTATTTACAACTTTACAATTTAATATACTATACTTCATACTTTGTTTTTTTTTTTTTTAATGCATAATAAATTAAACAGAAATTAAGGAAATTTTAAATCAAGATATTAAGTAAATTAAATGCCAAACGGTTGTCTAAAGAAAAATTTTTTTTTATTTTTTTTTATAACTTTTTATACTTATAACACAATATAATATCATTACAATATTATCTTGATTAAGGCACAAAGTATTGAAATGTTATGTTTTAACACTTCCGTTTCATATTTTATGCATTTAAAATTTATAAATATATTTTGTAAGAATTCTGTTGATTTTCATTGGAAACTCTATAAATTTACAATCTTAAACTTCAAAGAATAAAATATAAAAAAAAAAACAAAAAAAGTTTTCTTTAATAATTTTAACCGCTTATAAAAAAATATCGTATATATGCAAATCTCAAACTTAAAATTAAAAGTATTAACAACTGGTACTATAATACACGATTTACGATACGATATTATAGAAAAATTCATATATTTTTGTACATACAAATAATAAATATGTAAGTATTTTAATGATAATAATCTAAAATAATTGCAGAATAAATAACAATTTAAATAACGTAGTTAAAACATTACATCATGATCTTTAACCTCAATATAATTTACATCTTTTAACACTATTATTATAAGTAAGTGCTAAATAAAAAGTTTCAAAATCATTAATACAGTATTTACTATATAATAAAGTCCGAACATAATACAAAAATTCGAACTATTATAATAAACATTTATAACAATTTAGTAATTATAATATAATAGGATTAAAATTTCCTTATTTTTGTTTTGTTTTTTTTTGTTTTTCTGATAAGATGTAAAGTCATTCAAAAACTGGAACAGTTAAAATTGTTCATACCTTTTAAACACAACTAAAATTAAAATTTTTTACCCGTTAAAATTACCAATCTTATATAAGACGATCTTACTTAAGTAATGAGTATAAAAACAATAATTAGGAATAATTAAAAACCGTGGTAGGTACCTTTTGGCCTTTTTAACCTATACAGAAAATAGAATTTAAACTATACCCTATACTAAAAAATTTTAATATTTTGTAGAATATTTTTAAAATTTGCATGCTTTCATGAATGGACTTTTTTACAAGATTAATCTAAATAATGAAGAATTATATTATTTTAATACATATGTAAATTAATAGGTGCTAGTTGAAGCCAACATTCAAAGCATTATTGCCAAAATACAAACTGATTTACTGTGAAGAGTGTGTGAAAATGGAACCTCTAGATTACGCCATGTACGCGCTAGACACTGTAACCAGATGCCTGGAATAATATTCAAAAATTAATGTCATGAAATTATCTGTCAAATAAAACCAATTAAATCGATATTAATAAAAACATTTTTCTTTGTTTTATTTCAACTTAAAATTCCCCGCCTCTAAAAAAAAGAAAAACAGATTATATCTAGAGAATTTATGAAAAAATATATAACTTTATATATGTAGGTATTTAAGGCATTAATTCATGAAGTTTGTTCATTTTAAGTTAACAAGAGATGTTGTTGATTTTAAATTCTAAAATCCAGTACCACCAGTATTTTTTTTTTTTTTTTATCTTAAAAATTGAAAAACACTGGAATAAAATGTTTACAATAAAATGCGAAATTCTCATTGCAAAAAAAAAAAAAAAATTAAATTTTTTCTTTAATCTTTTTTTTTAAATCTAAAGTTTTACAACTGTTTATTGTACACATCTTTATTCTTTCTTGGATATTCTATTTATTCCCCCTTTTATCTGCGTAACCAAATTTTTTTTTTTTTTTTGTATTTATATCTTTTACATAGTTTTTTTTTTTTTTTTTTTGCACAATTAAGCCCAACAAATTACCGCTACTGCAGTATTTCTTACTGTTTATATTATTATATATACAATATACGAAACCAACTAGGTATAATTTGAAATCTGATTCTTAACTAAATGAAAAAATTGCATTTTAGCAATAAAAATGTTTTACTTTATGAAAAAAAGTACAATTATGAAAATTTAATGGATATTTCTTTCATTTTTTTTTTCACAAGTCTACTATAAAAATTTTTATTTTTAAATCTTCTTCTTTACTTTCTTCTTCAAATTGTGTACAACATACATAAGTCAGAATTTTTGCAAAATTTACAAAAATCGGACCTAAGGCTTTTTTTTTTTTTTTTATTTTTGACTTTGATTCTTTTTTGTAAAATATGGAAATTTTTTTTTTTATTTTCTTTCATACAAAAATAATGTTGTTGAGCCATTCATTTTATATCTATTCTAAAGATAAAATTTTATTGGTATTTTTGTTATTGTTGTTTTTGTTGTTGTTAATATTGTTACTGGTATTTTTCAAAAAAAAAAAAAAAATGGTTAAGTTTATGTAGGTACTTCTTTTGATTTGAATATGACTTTTACTTGACTTTAACAATTTTTACATGGTTTTTCAGTTGTCAGGCTTTATTGAATATTACTGCATACAATATTATATGTACATATATGTATTTGCAAGTTATATATTATATTACATATTGAAAGATTTAAAAAAGATGAGAACCCTGGATAAAAATCTTAAAATCAGTAGTAACAGAACAGAATAGAACAATTTTCAGAATAATAATCGTGTTTATAAAGTGAAAGGCGCGAATGTATATACATATATACATATACATAGATTTCTTTGTTTATTTTGAAAATATTGTTTTTAATTTTTTTTTTTCTTTTTTTTTTTTTTTTTGTAAAGAATTAAACATGCATTGTGATGATAGACCAACCATGAAGTCATGCGTTATACTAGAATGAAAGAAAATCTTTTTATTATTTAATAAATGTTTTTTTTTTTTTTTTTTTTTTTTTTTTTTTTTTTTTTTTTTTTTTTTATACAGATATAAATAATATTTTTACTGAAAAAATTTTACAAATCATAAAACTTACCTTTCAAATATATTCAAATATAAGGTCATTGAAACACATATAATTTTTATATATGTATATGTATTTTAAAAAAGGTCACAGTTTAAATAAAATTTTTTTTTTAACTAATAGAAAATATTTTACCTTATTATTGGTTAAATAAATGATTTGTTACTTTAAGTAAATCTAAACTTTTTTATAATCCAAATAAGATCATCCTTCTATTTAGGTATGTCTGTCTTTAATTTCACACTTCTTAATGATTTTATTTTATTTTATTATAACTTTCATCCTTTTACTGCATATAATTTTTTTTTAAAAGGACTTCATTTTGAAGGATTGGTATAATTTCTTAAATTTACCGTTATGTGAAATTAAAAAAAATCTAACAAAATTTACAACTTTAAAAACGCCTTAATTTTTTTTTTTTTTTAATACATTTCTCTGCCACATAAATATGGACAGGAAATTACACAGCATGTTCAGGCGTGACTGTAAATGTCGTAAGGGGGAATAACTCTTACGACATGTGTGGGATTCGAACCCACACTCCCTCGGTGTTTACAGCTCTTTTCTTTATACACTCTTACCCACTAGGCCACCGAGACCCCAACGTCTTAATTTTATATATACTGTTTTGTTTTAAAAACTTTTATTTTTTATAAACAATCATTATTAATTTAACGATTAGTAAAATTGAATTTTTTGAACTTCCGACTTGAAAATTGGTTTTTTCAAAAAAAAAAAAAACAGTAGGTATTTAAACAAAACAATATAAAAATGCAATTTGATTCTTTTAATGCAATAAAAGTATAGATCAATTTAAAATTAAGTCAATAAAGAAATTGTAAATCGATAAATGTATACCTTCTACTATTATTTTTATTCAAGTTAACTAAAAAATAATAATAATAAAAAAAAAAATATTATCTTGAATCCAATATTAGACAGTCACGTTCACGTATTTCCTATTTATTTTAATTATAATCATAGTTATCTTATTTTAATTTACTTATTTACAATAAATAAATTGATGGTTGGACTAGATCACCCACAGTAATCACCCATTCTATACCTTATAATTCAAATATAACAATTGCATAAAACAAACTATACATATATACACATATAATAATAATTCTATTGTTTATAATAAAAATGGTGTCAGGAGTAAAAGTAAACTTTTTTAAAAGAAAATTCTTAAGAAATCAAACGTAATACACATAATATATAATATTATATATAAAATATAAAAAAAAAAATCCTATTTAATTTTAACTAATACCTAATCTTAGAACATAATAAAATATAGAAACTTGAAAACGCCTTCAATATATTTTAATTGCATTCCTATCCTATATCCTACATATGGACAAGTATATGAAACCTATGTGCAAACTAAAAATTTAAAAACTATTCTCTTGTGTATTAATTTTATTGTTTAATTAAAACATAAAATATTACCAAGTAGCTGTAACATAAAAATCAAATTAAATTATGATAAATCTTTTGCAAGTTTATTATATGTATTTAATGTCAAAAATAAAGAAAATTTTGTAAGAGATCATCTTTAATTTCTAAGTAAAAAAAAAAAAATAAAAAAAAAAAAAAAACAAAAGTCTATTAACCTAAGCTCCTTGTAGATTTTATTATTTAAGTATTAAGGAAAATTAAATTTTTTGTTCATTAATATAGGAATTAGGATAGCTATATAATGTGAACTCTATGATGCATTACACAGTTAAATAAATTTTTTTTTTTTAATTTTCCATATAAACAATAAAAAAGTTTAATTAACTGTTTTTATATTTTCCAAATAATCATTTATTTGATGAACATAAAATATCAGAATTAATTTTAAAAAATTTTCGTGCGAGTTTTCTTTTAGACCTAATAACCTATTAACGAAACAAGACATTTATAAAATTTAGAAACTTTGATGGAGAAACATCCAAAAGTAGATTAATTAAAAAGAAAAAGAAAATTTTTTTATGAAATATAGAGAGTGTTATTTTTTAAATAATTTATTATCTGATATCGCCCCAATATCGCTACAGTAATAGGGATTTTAACGAAACACTGTTCAATTAGCTAATATTCCCAGAAGGTTAGCATAAGAACTTCCATTATATGAATTTAACAGAAGATTCAAATATGAAGAACAAGAGAAATTAATATTTCATCTTTTTTATAAATGTCCAGCTCTTCATTTAAAAATAAAAAACTGATCAGAATATGAAAATTACAGTTATTTTTCAATTTTTTAATTCCTAAAATAAAATATTAAAAATGAAAAAATGTCCGTCCCACATTTAATATGGTTTAATATTGTTTACAACACTATTTGTATATTTTTACATATTCATAATATACAAGTTTACATAATATTTTTATTACTTAGCCATTCAATTCACTTTTGAATTTTAACACTTTTAATTACAACTACAAGGTGAGAAAAGCACCGTTTTACATTACTATTTTAACGATTATTTGCACTAAGCATATTCCGTTATGATTAACCTTAGTAATAGTTTTTTTTTAATATGGTAATTGTAGATATATGGTTTATATATAAATGTCATAAAATTATGTCAAATAAAATATTCTACAATTTAATAAATAAATATTCTACAATAATATTTATATTAGTTTAGCTAAATGCAACCCAATTTTATTATAACTACAAGTAACTGCAGTGTATATACATTAGTTCTTATAAAAAAATCTTAAATATATACGACATGTATGTAATTTTTTATTATCAATCCTAAAACAATTTGTGTTTTATATGCAAAAACAAAAAAAAAGGATCACAAAAAAAAAAAATTAATGTAATTAAAATACAAAACTAATTATCAGTACCATACATATTATACATATATTCAAAATTTCTACCATAATTAGGTCTTTTGTCAGTTCTTCAGACACCTTAATAAAAAGAATAATAAAAACAAATTTCTCTTACATCTCTGATACTATCGTATATGACAATAAAAATAAATTTTTTTTTTTTTTAAAAACAAACCACCTCCTCAATAATTTAGCGCAAAAATGTCAGTAATGATAAAATATCAAAAAATGATTACTTATATTATAATATAATGAAATGACGAACCTGATTGACTAATTGTATATATACAAACACAATATAATAGATGGTTTAGAAACCTACATTTGAACAACACACTATTTTATGTTTATAGTTTTATAATAGAAGAAAAAAAAATTAAATATATTATATATATATGTATATATATATACAATCATTTATACTTAAAATTATTATGCATATTTTTACAACTCATACAACATTTACATTCCATGTAAATTTTTTTATATCATTATATTATGTATATATGTAAATATAAATACAATATGTATACAAGACGTATTTACAAACAACCATAATTATCCATTCATTATAGACATTTATAACGATCATAACACATAATATCATAAAAACTTCTTATGATATTATCTTCATATCAATAATATGAAAAGAAAACAAAAATTTTCTTGAATCCTTTAAAGCAGCGGTTCCCAACTGATTCTGCATTGTATATATTCAATAGTTTAAATGAAAATTATTTTTACGTAGTTTAGTAAGTATATATAATTGATTGAATCAATGTAATTTTTTTACTGATATTGAAATAAAAATGCTATTAAAGCAAAATCATTGAAGCTGTGTGTCAAGAAAATGATGTTTGTCAAGAAATGTGTCAAGAAAAAATTGTTATTTTGTTAAGTCGCAAAGATATACATTGGATACTGTGTTCCTTTAATGTTAACTGTTTTTGTTGCATTGTTTTGTTCAAATTTTCTATAACAGACTTTATATTTCAAAGTGATAATGTGAAATGTGTTGATGAAGAAATCCACAAACAAAAATCCATAAATAAAAATCCAAAAAGCAAAATTGCAAAAAAAAAAACAAAAAATTTGTGGATTTTTTTTTTGTGGCAAAAATCATTACGGAATTTTGTCCCTACTCTGTTCAACACTATTATTATGTAGAATTAAATATATATACATATATATATATATATATAAAATTGTGCTTGACTGGTATAAAATAATATTGTACTTGCTATATATACAGTGAATATCGATTAGGAGCTCCACGCTTAACAGCTTTTCCCGTTTTGCAGTCCAAAACTATTTAGCATCGTTTCGCTTTTTTTATTAATCATTATTAAAAAAATACACAATATAGACATGAATTTTCCGCAGTAAATTATTAATTGAAACTGTAAAAATTCTTTTTGAATTTTTTCCTAAAATTTACTTGACACGGAATCTATTCGTTATTCTAATAAATAAATGCAATTATTTATTATTAGAAAAGATTGATAGCTAACTTTTACATACAAACATAACCTTTAAAAAATATTTAAAAAAAGAAAATGATTGAACATACACTTATTACCAAAATATTATCAGTATGGATCATTAAACAATTTGATCTATTGTTGATATAACATTGAATTACACGTTTAATTCACATATCACATGGTATTACTAAATTTTAAAATCATTAATTTATTCATAAAACATATTCCCGGTAATTCCTAGTTCAATAAGTTTAAAAATGATTTACCTTTAAAGTTACAAGTTAAAAGTGAATAATTTAATATGGAAAATGACAGACATTATTGAATGTATTTAAACGACCGAAAGATTTCAGAAATATAATGGGTTAATTTCAGTCAAAGATAAAAAAAAAAATGATTCACTTTAACTTTCAAAATAATGTTAGTGAGTGTTCAGATTAAACAAAAATTCAAAAGTCGATGTAAGAAAAAGGTTGAGAACCCCTATTTTAAATAAAAATGAAAATGTTTTGTTTAGACATAATATGTATTATATCCATCATCAAAAATTCAATAGCTTTTCATTTTTTTTTTTTGTTTTTTTGCATATTACACGCATTATAAAAATGTTGTTGCCTGCCAGCTTGACTATTTTCTTATATTGAAAGTAATTTTACATAGGTTTGAAGATTAATTACAAAATGACCTATGTGCCAAAAAGTAAGAAATAAAAAAAAATCTTACTAGAAAAATGACCAGATGTAATAGAAAAAGAACCAAAACTATACAGTATAAAGTTATACGCTATAGATAAAGCATATATATGTATATGTATATTATTTTATTACTTAGTGAGAAGTTAAATTATAATTATTACTTGGCAGCAGAATTTTTCAGACAAAAACAATATATGCATAAATTATTTGAATTTTTGCGGTTAAGCACAAAATTCAAAACAATGATGATGAATTTTTAATATTAAAAGTTCATGTGATGTGATGACCTCTTCAAAGAATGATGCGCTATATGAAAAGATAAATAAATAAAAAAGAAAATAAGTCTTGCGCAGTCTTAAGAAGTTAATCAAAAAATTACCGATATAGAAAGGTGTAGTAAAATAATTTGCTGTAAAATGTTATGTTATTGATTACCAATTTGTTTGTTTTTTTTTTTTTTTTAAATTTAAATAAGAAAAATCTTATAAGTTGAAAAAAAAAAAATGAAAAAACTTAATTAAAAAAAAAAAGCAATAGATTATAGTTAATTAAGATGAGATTAGTATTTGTTTGATGAATATATTACATTTTTAAAAACCAAGAATAATAATAAAATATAAGATAAGAAATAAAAATAAAAACCAGAAGTAAGATTTTAACTTAAAAAAGTTCGAGTTGGAGAATTTCCACTGTATTTTTTTTTTTTTCTCAGTTTTTTACACTGTATCCAAAGGCATTCCTTTATACAAAGTTATTGCAGGTTTAGTTAATAAGGAATAGAAGATTTGGAGAAAAATATCTGTTACATGTTCTTTTTGAAAAGTAGCAAATTATATAAAGTACCATTTTTATATATTATTTCAAATATTATTATTTTTTTCTTTTTATATTATATCGTCAAGATATAAATATATGCCGATATTTTTAGGGCTCTTTTGCCTTAAAGCATGTGGGTATTTAATATTTTGTTTACATTATTTTAGTATATTTTATACATTATTTTTGATCTGCCCGAGGTTTGAACCCGAGACCTTTCGTCTGAAAAAATAATTTTAACTTATAAAAACTTTGCTGCATATGTTTGTAACCGCAAAACTCCAGAACGACTGGACCGATATGACACCATATTTTGGAAGATAGTACTCTAAAAAAATTTTACTATTATATAATAGTAGGAAACTGTTTGCCTACAACTTTTTAGTGAAATATCATTAAAGTGTAATGCAAGAAAAATTAGGTTTTTTTTTGCTTACAAAAATTAGTGTTTTTAAAACACAAAGAATGCGAACTATCTCCAAAGAAATGTGCATTTCCTCTAAAAAAAAGTGTAAATTATTTGAACAAAAGTGGATTATCTCAAAAAATGGGTGAATTATCTAAGAAAAATGTGAGAGTTATTTCTAAAAATGTGTGATTTTCCTTCTATTAAGATAGTTTTATACAAACAAAAGAGGAATTGTAATTCATTAAAAAGATAAAATACTACCAAAAAATGTTCTTTCGCTATATAAATTGTGGGAAAATAACACTTCAAAACGTGTTTATTCTAATTTTCTGAGGGAATATAAAAAAAACTTCAGAGTACCTATTTAAATATTGAATTGAAATATTTAAAAATACAATATAAAAAAAATTCCAAAACAACTATCCCAATTGTCCCATATTTATATTTCATTATATTTTAATTAAGTAGGAACAATTAGTATTGCTAACAATTAGTTAATTTTTATTTTGTAATACTTCATTTCAATTTAAAAAAATATAATATAAAAAAAAAATGAATGCTTTCCCGCAGCTAATACTTTAAGAACTGAAGTCTGAACTCTGAAAGTCTGAAATAAGTAAGTAAACAACAATTTCATTTTGCTACAAAATATGTATCGCGCGACGCGATATTACTATTACTATACACAAATAAATGTTTTTTCGCACGTTTTGGTGAGTAAATTACAATTAAGCGTGTTTTAACTAGTTTGAATGAGTTATTTTAGAATTTTTGTTTAAAAACGTTCTAGTTTTTCGTATATTCACTATATATGGATAGATGTTTTCTCATACATTTTTGAGCAAATTTAAAAATAAAGCTACATATTATATAGATGTTTATTTTTACTTTGGGCTTATCAAAATAACTCAAATTTATGTGCTAAGTAACTTCTATTATTATGGAAGTAAATTCTAAGAGATCTTTTAGAGTGTATAGTTTTCTCTGTAAGCAGATTTTTAGTTATGTTTCGTTCCGATCGATGGTGCTGAGGTTGCACGAAAAATTATATTGCTAATATGGGAATGAACATTCGCTTTTATAAATATTCCAACTTAGCTATATAGATTTTAAGGCGGAACAACGTGTGCCGGGGCAGTTTTAGTTTTTAAATTAACTAAATCTCACAATTAATAAATTTTACTTCATTGTGATTTAAATCAACTGGTAGGCACATAAATGTCACTTGATCTGAATATAATTAATTAATTTAAACTAGCTCTAACTAAATTTTTGTCGTGTAATAATAGTACAAAATACATAGTAGTTACAAATGTTAAATTATTTAGCTTAAACTAATTTAGAATAAGCTTTTTAGAATAAAAACAATATATTTTATGTTAAATTCAAAATTGCTTTTCGTAAAATTTTACCACCCATTTAGTAACAACTTTTATTTTTTTTATTATTAAATTTTTTTTTTCTTTTATTTTGTGTTTTGGCATTTCAATTCAACATGTTACAAGCTATAAAAAATTTTTTTTTCTTTAAAATCAAATTTAAATCTTTACAAGTATACCTAAATAGCATATTGTCAACATATTATTTTATCTAACATTACCATTTAACCTATAGTTGATTTTGGCAAACTCTGTATGTAGTATAAAATAAAAAATAAAACAACAAAACAAAATATTTGTACCTATTTATTTACATACAGCATTTTTTTGTTTTTAAGTTTTATTAAGTAATAAATAATTGCATAAATATTTAAAAAAGAAAAAAAAATCTGGTAATGTTTACATTCTAAACGTGATGTTACAATTTATACAAGAAAAAGAATTTGCCAAAAACAAAAGAAAAAAATTATGTATAATATTATTTTACTTTATAGTAAGTACCAGTACCCCGTACGGACTTTTCATTAAAAAAAAAAACTTTTGTATTTTTTATAATATACATATAGTCCTTATATATTTTATTATGTAAGTACATATTTCATTTAGATATAAAGCAAAATGTTTGTTTAAATTTCGTTATAACATAAGGAATTAATTTCCAAAAAAATTTTTAATTAAGAATAAAATTCCGTTGTATGAAAAATTTTAAAAATTTTATTTTCACCATTTTATTGTGCAATTTAAATTACTTATAACTTTCATCCTTGTTTCTGTCTGTTTGTTTGCAAGACTATATATACATCAATTTAAATAAATTTAATTTTTAGAATACATCTCATAAAAAATTAATTTTATAGAAGAACTATTTTATGTAATGCTAATTTATTGTTACAGAAAGGCCATAAATTTGTCTAACCGCTATATACTCTTTATATATATAACCGCTATACCCTATGTATTAGAGTTAAAATTATAACTCAAGTTCTGCAAATTTTTTCTACTAAAAACTTCAATCGGTATTAAGATTTTAAATATAGCTTCATATAAATCAAAACAAAGTAACATAAATTTTGAATTTGCTACTTGAATTTACCGTTATGTAAAACTAAAATTTTACAAAATTTTTAAATTCTAATTAGTAATTAATTACATATGCATGCAAAAATTAAAACTCAAAAATTATATTAGATTTATTGAGTAAAAACTGTTTTTTATTTATACTTTTGTCCACAAAATAATTTTATTAATTATTTTATAATTGTTAAAATATTATATTTATTTTTGGCCTATATATTATATTTTATTTATTTATTTATTATAAAGCCTATATACAGGGTTTTCCAATTAAAAAAAAACACACTAATTGTTAAGGAAATTCAAATGTTTTTTATTTAATGTGAAGTACAATGGATACAATTAAGCTCTGAATAAAACGTCATCGTCATGTTCGTTCAAAATTGATTTATTTTGTTTTATAGCTTTTTTAATTTCTAGTGATTCCAATAAATACAACTTTTTACCTTTTTTATCAATATGTAAGATTTTAAGGTTATTTATATTGTTAGAATGGTTTTTTTTGTGTTTCATTAAGTGTTTGGGAAAATTGGACTTGGAATCGACTTTATTAAGTTCTCTAATGTGTTCCGAATAACGAATTGCGAAATTTCTACCTGTTTGTCCTATATATAGACAATGTCACATAAATCACATTTAATTTCGTATACACCTGAATTTTTTAATTTATCTAATTTTTTCTTTATTATTTGTTATAATTTTACCTATCTTATTATTGCTATAGAAAGCTACTTTTAAATCCGTTTCTTTTTCTATTATATTAGCGATCTCATTAGAAATAGAACCTATATATTTTATTTTTACATACTTTTTATCGTTAGTTTTAATGTAATTTCCAGGGTATATTTCATTGTTTATTAGTTTTTTGGTTTTATTGTCAAGTAATTTATATATAATTTTTTCTTTATACCCATTTTCTAAAGCTATATGTTTATTATTGTGTGAAGTTCTTTTTTATAAGCTAATTTATCTATCTAATGGAATATTAATTAATCCATTAATCATGGAACTGATCATTTTAAATTTGTTGGATGCTTAGAATTTTTTGGTACGATTATATCTAAATAAGTATTTTCCATATATATTTCGAAACTTAATCTACTATTCTTACGAATTATTTTTAAATCTAAAAAGTTTATTTTACTATTTGATTCCATTTCTGATGTGAATTGTATATTTTTATTAATACTTAATAAGCCATATTAAAAAGCTGTTGAGGTTTTCTTCATCTTCTTTCCACAAGCATAAAATATCATCCACATAACGTCAACGATAGTAAAAGCCTATGTATTCTTTATATGGGCTGCTTCTTCTAAATATTTTCTCCTTTAAATGATCCATAAATATGTCCGCCCTGATGATGGCAGTGATGCTGTGATGAATATATATATAGGCTTTATAAAAAATAAATAAATAATTAAATAAATAAAATATAATACATAGACCAAAAATAAATATAATATTTTAACAATTATAAAATAAAATATTAATAAAAATTATTTTTGTGGACAAAAAGTATACATAAAAAATAATTTTTTACTCAATAAATCTAATAAAAATGTTCCACAAACTTACGGTTGAAAAAATTCAAGGATATCAAAAAGTATGGTTTTACATGACGTGTAAGCCATTTTTCTTATACGAGTTTCCTTAAAATTAATTTTTACAATTTTTCTTACAAAAAAAAATTCAAAAATAACCGCCATTCTAGAATCCTTTAAATATTAGAAATTTGAGAAAATGTATAACTTTTAAAAATCTAAAATATAAATAAAGTCTTATTTAAATCATTTATAAGGTTAAGATAATTAAAAATTTTTATTTTTAAACACAAGTTTTATGATTGAAAATTTTGTTTTCAACTAGAAATGTATATTTCTTTTTTTTATTTTAAATACATATAGGTATGTATTTGTATGTATGTAATTTAGACTGAGATGGAAAACTCCTCTTTAATAAATAGAGTATTATATTTTTCTTATTGTTTTACACGCTACCCAACCACTATAAAAAAGGATTTCTTTATACAAACTTATTGTAGGATTGGTTATTGGTGGAAGGGATTGGAGGGAAATAGGATAATAAAAGAGAGTTGGAAGGTTAGTATAACGAACCTATTCAAAATTCTTTTTAAAAAGTTGCAAATTATATAATGGATTAAATATATGGAATTTATGATAGATAAAACAGACGAGAATTTATACATTAGATAGAACCACCTAGGAATTTCCACATATACCTACTTTTAAATATGAAAAAATGTATAAAAAATATTAAATCAAAGCATAAATTCATAATATAAAAATATTATCGTTTTATTTTGTTTTATTACAAACTTTATGGTTAACCAGGTTAAACATTTTGCTATATTACATTTTTGTTACATCAATTATTATTAGATACATATAAATACATACATATATATAATTTATTTTATTTTCTGTACTTTTACGCTACTTAAAAATACAATTTTATTGAATTCATCCATAAATATAGCATTTTATTAATCTTTTGAAGTCATAAAAAGAAAAAAAAATTAAATAAAATTAATTATATTTGCATCTATAGTAATTTTTAAATATAATATTTCATAAAAAAATATATGTGTATTTCAAAATGAAATTAATATAAAGTTACATCCCTATCTATTAGAATCCAATTAAAAAAAAAAAACAAAAATAGAAAAATAATATTTTAAATAATATTACTTATAAATTTCGCCTCAAACGCTATTTAGTTGAACCATTATGTAATTAAACGATTTGTTCTGAAATACAGAATCTAACACCCGTTTTCTAACAGAGTTTATGAAAATTTCTTAAGGCGAAAAAATTAACACACATGTTATTATCTATATATATGTATGTATGTAGGTACATACATATGTATATAAAAATAATTTAATTCATGTGTATAAAATCTAATAAATTTTGTTCGAAAATAAAAAATTAATAGGCAATATAAAATCGTTTTTTAATAATTTAAAAATAATAATAATAAAAACAAAAAAAAAAACTTGAACGATTTTTTTACATGTACAGAAAGACGTATAAAAACGTAATGACTAATGTAAATGTATGACAGTAGAAATTTTCTAATGGCTATTTGAAACGCATCTTTTTTTTACCTTCTTTTCTGATGCAAATCTGATTTTGTTTCTAACATAAAATAATTATAAAATAAATGTGCGTAAATTCTTTAACAGTGATTTACAGAAGTTTTATAATTTAACAAAAAATTTGTTTTTTATAAAAAATCATTTATTCTGTTTTAATGTTAATGTATTATAAATTTCTGTAATATTAATCATATAGTAGTAGGCCAAGAATGCTTTATTCAATAATGATTCTTTCATATAGATGGCTTCTTCCAACATTTAATATATTTTTTATTGTTTGCATTCATTTAGTAAACTACTCTTCTACACCCAACTGCATCAGTCTTTCAGAAATAGTATAGATAGGAGTAAATATGCGGTATTGTTAAATTTGCGTTCCATTTATCAGCTAGACCCAACTATTATCAAATACACTTTTCGTGTAAAAGGAACACAAACATTAAAAATTGTTTTGATTCCTCATAATTATGAAAATGTAAATAAACCATTAATTTATGATTTGTAACCATTAATTTATATACAATATGTATTGACATCAACACGTTAATTAATCATGACCATTAATTTATATACAATATGTACTATGGCATCAAACGTTCTTAATGGAAAAACGACGGAGAAGACAATAATAATAGCTTGTGTTTTTTATCTTTTCGACTATTTCGATTATTATAAAGATATAGAAGATATAGGAGATCGACTAAATCATTTATTATTCAGCTTCAGATTCTAACAATTGTTCAAGCATATGAAAAAATAATTTTATTTGTGCGCAAACTACTATATTATGCAAGAATTAAAATATAGCGTATATAAAGAAGTACAAAAGGCTATTTTAAAACTAAAAAAGTTCTAGAAACTATACATAATAACACAAATTTGAAAATAAAAAAAATTATAATTAAAATTTCTAATTTATTAATACAAAAATATAGTATAAAACTTTAATACGTAACTGTATATTTACATATACATATAAAAAAACGTAAGCGTATATTAAATATTATGCTATAAATCTTATTTTTGTAACAGGACATTTTTAAGAATGGTATATAAAAATATAGTGATTACAATAATAAACTTTAACTAGGTAATCTAAGTTCAACCTTTTTAATAAACCTACCTTGAATATTCTCAAAAAACCTGTCGCAATAAAATATCTTCCAACTACAAAAAAAAAAAATGTAATCTAAAAAAATCCCATCTCCAATCATATTGCAATCTGTTAATCTTAAAAAAAAAAAAAAACCACCGGTTTTGTACCTACATAAGTACATACATATGTTTATATATGTATACAGAATCACCTTCATTAAATCTAAAACATATCAGTATGAAAAGTAACAAATTAAAAATAATAAATTGCACACGCATTGCATATTATACATAATATATAATATTTAAACATTATATTATGTACTACATGTAAATCTAGTTAAATAATAAAATTTAACACATTTTTTTTTAACATACATACATACATATTAGTGTTATTTAGTGCATTTATTATGTGTATTTTGAAAAGTACAGGCTAAAACACAGTACAAAAATTACCATTATCATCTTATACTAAAACTTTATCGCTTGCAATAGCTAACAAATATAGATCTTTAGGTGATAGATAACTATAGTGAGGAAACAGCATTTGGTTACGGCACATGCTTGGTAAAGATCCGTACAAAATAGGAAGAATTACACTAGAAGCTTTAGGTAGCTTTATAGAACATGTTTTCTAATTAACTACGTACATCTCATGAAGAACAATTTTTCTGGAGTTAAAACAATAACAAAATGTTTATGTCTAATAATTTGATATTTATCACATTTATCCCACCTATCATCCAACCGTTGTAATTAATATGTACTTTATATTTTTATTATTTTTTTTTTAAAACAAAAAATCTCAATGTTAAAATGACATTTAAGTTCTACAACCTGCCCATACATGATACAACTCAAAGACAAACCAAAGACTCCGCCCGCAAAAATCAAAATTTTTTAATATTCATTCAACCAACTTTCCAACTATCAAAATCGTTTTACAACTTGCCCATACACAATACATATAACTAATCAAGTCCGTGGTCCTGTTTTAAAATCTGATCCGCCGTGTATGGGCAGCATAATATATATGTATGTTTATGTCTAATAATAAATGTCATGGTTTATTTGTAATATAAAAGAAAAAATTAAAAATACTCAATCCAATATAAATTGCAACTTGATGAAAACTTATTCGTTCCCTCATGTTCTAATAGCACTTTTAATAGATAATTTAGTAATCTCGATATATCTCGTATATCCGATAAGAATCCTTGGTTACTTTAATTTTCTCTAAATTTTTATAATGATTAAATTAGTCAACTAATATTTTTTGTCCGATACTGTATGACAATACATATATGTATACACAAATTTCTTTTCTTCACGCAACACGTATAGAATTCTTACGAATATATTTACAACGTCATAAATAAATAAAAATTTGAATAACATATACGATTTTTTAAAATGAAAATGGTTCATTTAAATTTAAATGATTTAGTTTAATATCAGGAATTTGCAAAGTTATTTTTTAAAATTCAGATTTTTTAAAGGAAATAGGTAACAATAATATAACTTTCAAGCAATATGGACAATAAAAATATCTAAAAAATTTTATATTTGGACAAAAGAATCATCCCTGTAATATATTTAATTTGATTTAATCGATATTCAAACCAACTGATTGTTAAAAAAAATATTTTATAAAATCAACTGTTTAACTTTAGCTTCCAAATTTAAGTTTTATTTTTGATTTTCCGCCTCTCTCTCTCAATAATATATGTATGTAAATATGAATATGTATATACATAAACACACAATAAAATTTTTTTTTTTTTATAATTTACATACCTATACATACCTAACTGTAAGGCTAGCTTTAGGAAAATTTCAAATGTTTCTTAAGATCCTATAATTTTCTTTTAATAAATTAACTTCATACATACATATACATACTTACATATATTTTTCCTTCATGCTCTGGCTATATACCATGATCTTCGTGTACATTTATTCTTAAATTTAATTAAAAATTATCAAATTGGCTAGACGAAAATTACAATACTGCTGAAAACTAAATACGTAGTTCTTAATAATAATATCATAGTTTAGAACTATTTTTAATAATCTGGGTAAGAAAAGGTAATTACTGTGAAAATACTTCAAGTCTCAGTATTTCTAGACTTATTCCAGTTGTAGAAGTAGTATACAAAACATAACTTTATATATGAACCATTTGTTAATTTAGTATCTCAATATTAGATATATAATATATGTATATGTACATATATATTATGTACATTATATATTAGTATATAAAATAGATTATAAACATACATATAATATACATATGTATGTTATGTCCTCTTTACATGCAACTTTACTCTGTACTTAAATTATAATATAATATCAGATAATATTATTATTATGTGCACATAGGAGTGGCGTGTTAATTAATTTAATTATATGATTGCAACTAAGTCATAAATTTTTTATATGTAGGTATAACCTTGAACGAAAAAAAAAAAAAAAAACATTTTTTAACCGTTTTCATGGATTATTGAATTTTTAATTTTTAACCAAATGTTCTGCTACTTACTTACATAAATTTGATAATGTTCTAAATGTTAAAATTTAATAGATTTTAAATGGTATGGGATTCATTATGAAAAATTAGTTATGTATATACATATGTAGTTTTAAGCATTGTATGAAAAAAAATTTTTTTTAAGTAATAAATAAGTACTAAAATAATCATAATAGCTGATAATAGACTTTGTAGAAAAATATATTAAATATTTTTATAAATTAAGTTTTATTATTTATCACAAATTTTTAATTAATTATTTATTTTTATTATATTATGTATGTATGTATTTCAGTAATTCGCACATTGACGGGTGAACCAAATTACAGATCAGTAAATTTAACATGGGAAGTAGAAATACCACAATTAAATCTAACTGATGAACAACAAAATTCAATAGTTCCATTTCCTAAAATATTTCAAATTTATTTTTGTGAACTTCAATCATTTGTTCCACATAGATGTAGATCTAAAGTCATCCAATATAATGAAACAGATGAAAATAATGAGTTCGACAGGTAATCATATTTATTTATTATTTTATATACATACAAACATACATATGTATATTGGTACATAGTTATGTATATACAGGGTGTTTCTTAATTATAACTACATTAATATGTATGTAGTGCACCACTGCATATACTCTTATGAGCAGGTGAGTTTTTGTATATAGGGATTAAGTTCAAGCTCTTCTAGTTTTCAATATAAAAGAACTAAAATTAAATTTTTATATGTAAGTATATACAAATCTTTTCAATCTAAATGAAATACTTTACTAAAAATGCTTTAAATTGTGATTCTCTGCATCAAAAAATTGTACGTACAAGTAAATATAATAACTTCTTCGAAATGAAAAATCAGTATTTTCTGACAAAATAAAAAATTTTTAAACCAATTTTTACATATTTTCAAAAGTAATCTTTTTTCTTCGCAAAAACATTAAAACTAAAATATAAATAGCGGTATTCAACTAAAATAAATAACAAAACGATAATAAAGAAATTCTGCGTAAATCAAAAAATTACGCGTACATTAATATAATATTAAAAAACAAAAAAGAATTAATAACGGGTATGACGACCGTTTGCATTGACAACTTCTTTGAGCCTAGTTTTTATCGAGTGGACTAAGTTTTTGGTTCATTCTTCTATTAATTTTAGTTTTAGTTCAGTTTTACTTGTTATTTTATGGGTTCGAATCCGTTTTTCTAAAACATCCCACAAATGCTCAATTGGATTGAGATCAGGGGATTGTGAAGGATGTGGCAATACTTTTCCTACGTTATATAATAGCCATTCTTTCACTAAAAGGGATACAGGTTTCGGATCGTTATCTTGAACCAACAGACATTTTTCAGGTAAACCAATTTTGGTAGCACTATTTTTAAGATTATTTCTCAAAATTTCTAATTACATATTTTTGTCCATGGTTGTATCGATAAAAACTAAATCTCCAACTTCTCCCGCTCCCATAGCACCCCACACCATTACACTTCCTCCTCCATGTGCTTGACAGTAGAGGAGCCACATTTTTTTCATGTAAACTTGTATTTTTTTTCTCTATACAAATTTCCGGCCATCAGAACCAAAAATATTAAATTTTTATTCGTCTATAAACAAAACTTTTTCGCAAAATGATTCTGGTTCTGAAATATACTTTTGGGCATAGTTCCGTTTCAATCAATTTTCAACTTTTGTTTCGATATAAAACACGCGAAACACGTCCTTTATAACCTTTTTGGTGAAGAAAGTTTCTAACTGTTTGTGGACATACAGCATACTGATATATTTAATGTTGTTTTCAAGCAATCTGCTATTTTTGATACACTTGTTTTTGGTTCAGCTTCTACCATTCTTATTATTTTCCTTTTCGTTTGTTGCGAAAGAAGCGTTTTACATCCTTTACTTTATGCAATTTCAAAACATTTTTTTTTTTTTTTATAATTTTCTATAACCCTTTGTATGTTGAACGTGCTCTTTTGACTAAACCTGCTATTTCAGAATAACTTTTCTCTTCCTCTTTAAGCTGTACAATTCATTTTTTAGTTTCCATTGGAACCTTGCTATTGGTTTTAGCCATTTTTCTATTAATAAGTTAGTAAGTAAAACAAATTTTTGAAACTTGATATTTTCATAAATATTCCATGTACATATCTAAACCTTCTTAAAGCTTTTTACAAAGTGCGGACAGTTCATATTATTTTTTATTAAATTAATTGATGAATTGGAAGTTTATTGTAAACGGGTTTTCTCCTTTTTGTACGAAGAGTATTGATTGTACCCATAATTTTTCGATTTACGCACAATTTTTTTATCGTTTTGTTATTTATTTTAGTTGAATACCGTTATTTATTTTTTAGTAAATACATATATAAAAAATTGGATTAAAAAATTTTTATTTTGTCAGAAAAAAGTGCTTTTTTATTTTGAAGACGCTATTATTTTTACTTGTACGCCCAATTTTTTGATGCAGCATACATACATACATACATACATTTAGTTTTAATAAATTCGCATTTTAATTCCGTTTATAGACCATGTAAGAAAATTCTGTAAAATGTAAAAAACAAACCTCAAGAAATCTTCTTACAAACAAATACATATGTATGTATTTATTCCGTTTTTTATGTTTTACCGTTGTAAAGCACATTATTTAACACCCTGTATATATTAATTAAATTAAATTTTGATAAGTAATTTTTTCTTTAGGTCAACTAAATACTATACAGCTACTATAGAAAACTTAAGAATGGCTACTAAATATAGTTTTCATATAAAACCTCAAATTAAAAGAAAAATAGCCAAAATTACTGGTCGTATGGGAAATATGCAGTTAAATGAAGTTGAACCTGAATCATTATTTGGTGGACAAACAATTGTAATTCCAACAAAAGGATGTAATTATTATACTCTTTTAATTTTAATTTATAACTGAAATAAAAATGAAATTTTTTGCGTGTGTGTATCGTTTTTTTTTAATTTTAAAGTTTCTGCTGAAGCAACAAAATGTTTACCACATGCGTCAGAAATAAAAGTTGAAACTGGACCATATTTTGGTGGAAAAATTGTAGTTGATGGAAGTCATTGTGGAATAAAAGGTGATCCAAAATCTTCAGTAGATACATATATCATGAGAATTGATCATGCAAAATGTGGTAGTCTTGTAAAGCCCGAAACAAATACTGTAGAAACATTTATTACCGTTCAAGAAAATCTTGGAATCTTTACGCATAGTACAAGAAGGTACTAAATAAAAACTATATTTTTGTCGTGTAATTTATATTCATTAATAAATTACTTACTTCTTTTTAGATTTGTTGTAGTTTGCACATTTCAATCGGGACAACAAACTGTTAGAGCAAGTTTCACAGTACCCGGCAAAGGTGGTGTAGTAACATCTGTTAATGAAGAAAATGATCCATTTGAACCAGACACAAGAAATGGGCGAAATAGAAAATTTAAATATGTTGACAAAACTCATTTAATTTTAAAAGAAAATTCAGAAACTAATAATAATGAAACAGAAATTCAAACTGATCAAAATGAAACTCACATAGTTGATAAAGATGCTGAAAATGTTGTTGCTATACTTGAAAATATTGTACCAGATACAAATGAAAGTGATTTAAAATCTTTAATGATGGATTCTGAAGATATGTTAGGAATTGAAAGCCAAAAAATTGAAAATATTTATGAAGCAGAAAATAAAGCAATAAACCGTCAAGCTAAATTTGCTAGATTAATTAATGAAAATATTCCTAAAAATGTAAATAATACAAGTGAGTAAAGGTTGAAATTTTTTTTTATTTCAAATTTTAAATTTTTTTTTTAATTTTTCAAATTTTAAATAATTTATTTTTTTTTTTTAGGGAATTCTTCAACTAATTATACAACAGGTATATTAATAGCTGCTTCATTGTCTGTGATTATGATAGGAGTTTTTATATTTGTTGTAAAGCGTGAAATTAAAAGACAATCACAAACATGTAAAAGAAGAATTAATACAAATTTAAGAACAAATAAAAAACCTGTAATTGTTGTGAAAAATCCATAATTATTTTAAAAAATATAAACCAAACAATTTAAAAAGCGCTATAATTTAACTTTCATACAATTCTAAGAATTCTTTATAATATAGTTAATTATGTTCACTTGTCTTATCGAATTTTGTAAATTTATTGGCAATTAACTTATTTTTTTTCGATTGAAGGCAATTAAACATAAAACCTAGAACAGAATCTTCTTTAATATAAATTTCTTAAAATGCATCATACTAAAATATTGTATGATAGAAAGAGGAAACAGGAAAACAAATTAAACAATTAAAAATGAGTTGTTTTATAAATGAAAATTTATTTATAAATTATTTAAATTCTTATTAATAAATTTATAATAACAAGATTTGTTTTTCATTATCTTTTTAAAAAATAATTTCATAATTTATTTATTAATTAATTATGTTTACTTTAAAGTATAAAAATATTTAGCACATTTTTATAATTTTATTAGAACAAAATTTTTATAAATATTATATATAAATCATATAAAAAAAAAGTTTTAATTTAAGGCTGCAATGTGAAAATTAACAAAATTATAATACTATTAATGCAATAAGTTTAATTATAGGTATTTACTTTAAGAAAATAAACTATTGAGAAAAATAAATTAATATTTAACTAATAAATTATTTTTTTTGTTTTTGTTCCTTAAAAATTACAAATGTGTATTTTTACAAATTACAAAATGGTAACTAATTTAACTCAAGTATAAAATCAGATTTTTTCTTCTTATTTTCATCTTTTATACCAAATATTTTAATATCCTTTTGAAGATTTTGCTCTGTTGAAAATAATTTTTTACATTTTTCACCTAAAATACTTAGTCCATTATTAGCATGGGTTAACATAACAGAATCTATATCGTTTGCAACAATATATTTTAAAATTCTATAAATTGGTAATAAGTATTCTTGAAAATCCAATAAATTATCCATGCCAGTCAACAATTGGGTTAAAACTAAAATTACAGCTCTTTTTGCTGGTAAATATTTATCCGTCTGAAGAATTGATTCAATCATATGTAAAAGCTTAAAAGAAAATGCAATATCATTAATAAATTAAAATAATTAAATTAAATCAAAATAATTAAATTTAATTTTAAATACGTTTAAATTCATAAACAAATTTACCTCTTGAAAAAAGTTATGAACTTGATATGTTAGTAATTTACAAATTGTTGCTAAATTTGAAATACTTGATAATCGAAATTCATCTAACGGATGCCTGCATCCACTCAAAAAACAGTTGATTAAAATACTTTTGTACTTGTAAGAAATCGGACCTAAAAAGTAATAAAAAAATTATATCTTAGTCATTATTTATAATATATATATATATATAATAAACATTTTTTATGTATTCAGTATTTACCTAAATCTTCTGCTACTTTTAACATTGCTTCACCTATTTTTAATCTATAATCTGTTTCGTTATTATCACTTAAATATTCATCAGATAGTACCGATAAAATTTCAACCTCCAAACTATTAATAAGTGTTACAAAAAGTTTAATACAGTTTAAGAATGTGTAAGATTCTTCATCTTTTAATGTATTTAAAGCAATAGCTAGAATAGCATGCTTATTACTTATTGCTTCGTCATTTTTCTTTAAAATTAATTTTATCATTAAATTAATACCATATACCTTTAAATATGGTTGAGATTCTTCAATTAGATTTCTAGCAATTTCATAGTCAGATTTTTCAAAAATACTTGAAGTTTTCTTATTATTTGAACTATTTTGCTGTAGCAGACTTAAAATATATTCTAGTTGGTGTTTTAAAACTAGTGTATTTTCATTTTTTAGTAAATTTTTTATTAAAGGCAAAAATGAGTTGAATTTTTCAATATTATTTGAATTTTCAATAACTTCCTGCAATATTGCTATTATAATTGATAACTTTTCTTCAGAAATGCTATTACTTTCTGAATATCCATTAAGTACTGATTGTAGAAAATTTAAAATTTCATCAGGGTTATCTCTAAATTGTGAATGTAATGGTTTATATTCAACTATATCAATTAAAAACGAAATAATTGCATATTTTGATTTAAATTTCCTTTCTACAACATCATGAAGTTCTTCTTCATTTTGTAATAATAAATCAGAATCATTATTTTTGCAAATTCCAAAATTTTCATCAACGAACGTATATAAAACTGATATAAAAGAATTGTATAATAATATATTGTTATTTGAAGTTTTTAAAATTCTCGAAAGACTTATAAATATTTCTTGTTTATTATTTATTTCAGCTGGAGAAATTTGTAAATTAAGAACATTTGATTTTTCATCAATATTAAATAAAATTCTAGGATGAAGAACTTTATATTCTTTTCCAAAATTTTCTAAAATTAAAATTTTTAGCAATAATTTCAATTCTTCTTTTTTACGATTACTTAAACATTGAATAATTATAGATTTTATTAAATTCATATGTGGAAAATCTTCTGTAATTTGATAATAACATTGAACTAAAAGTGGCATGTATTGTATTAAAATTTCACTAGGAAGTGATTGAAATGATGATCCACAAAATAAGAAATTTAACCATTTCAAAAATTGTAGGAATTCATTATTCTCAAAAATAATTACTCCGGTAATTAAATCATCAGGATCATAAAGTTTTTTAAAAATTTCATCAATATTTTGCAAAATCTTTTCTTTTGTATGGCCATTTACTAGATAAAGTTTTCTTAAACTTAAAACTCCTCCTGGTATATAACCATGTTGTTGTTCAATTTTAACTGCATTTTGCAAAAATTCAAAAATTTGCTTAATTAAATTATAATAAAATAAATCAGAGTGTCCTTTATGACCAACAATATTTGCTACAATTTCAAAACATTTCCAATTAGGTATTTTATTGTTAGCTGCCGGTATTATGGCTTCTAATAAAATTTTAAAGCCAACCTCTGTCTGTAATTTTTCTAATAAATCTTCATGTAATATATTTTGAACATAAGGGGATAATTTTGGAATACTTTTCAATATCAATAAATTTTTAAAGTAATTTATTTTACATGAATGTTGCCAAATATATCCAAGAAATTCTCGAATGAAATTTGATTCTTGCTGCTTAATACTATGAATAGATAAGATAGTAATAGATGCAGCCATTGATAATAATATAACATGATCAATTCTATTTCCTGTCATTAAAAAATTCACTTGGTACATTTTTTCTAAAAAATTTAAACATATTTGCAATCGAGATGTATTTAAATTTTTTTTTGGTAAATTTAAATTAAAAATTTTATAACTTTGCATTTCTGTTAGTAAATTGGGAGATAATCCAAACTGAGCGACTTCGGTGACAAAATGCGCATAATAATCTTGTTGTTGCATACTAATTAATTCATTTTTGTCATCAGAATTTAAATCAATTTCTTGTTTAATTGTTAATATAATATGAAATAAATATGTAACATAATTCCAAGTAATATCTTCTGAATATCCTTCCTCCAAAATATAATTTATACTTTGTAAAGTCGACTTATTTAAAAGAGATTGAATATCATCTTTAATATATTTTTGAATTTCACTTAAGTTGTTTTTCAAATATTCTAATACATCTAGAAATAGAAATTAAATAGAAACATAATTAAAATAATTTTTTTATTTGAAAATTTGTACAGACCTTTATTTTTAGCAGAGTTTTTATATAAATTTTCAATAATTGCAAAATATTTCTGCGGATTTTCCATTTTTTAAATTGAATAGAAGAACCACAAACATAAAATAACAAATTGTAAATAAATAAAAATATAACCTAAGTTTTTAATATATCAATTGCCAATTGAGTGGTTGACAATTGACATTCAGTCATATCAACATTATAAATGTTTATAATTTATATTTAGTACAATTGTATAAATCAATCCATTAAAAAATTGTGATCTTAAATATTTAAAAGTTTCGGGTTTTTGATATTAATTCATTTTAAAATGGGTGCATTTTAATATTTATATTTGAAAATTAATCTTTAGAACTGCAAAATAATGTTAAAGGTTAAAATGAATTATGAAATGGCATTAATATTCCAAACATAACTTTTTACATCTTTTTTTTAGTTCATCAGTTTTAAATAAAAATTAAAAGTGTACACAATGAATTAAATAGGCACCTAGTAGCTTCCATAAACTATTAAAGATTTTTAAAATTTGGTTTAGCAAGTGGTTTAATGTTTGTTCTCACCGTCTCACATAATTGAACTTTCAATTAAACAATTTTATAAACTTCAGTATTTTTGTAAATACTTAATTAATGCAGGAACGGTCATAAAACGGAAATAAAATTTAAAAAACAAAGAAAGTGGATAAAAGAGTGGTTAAAAATAAAAATAAATATTCTAATCAAAAATCTTATAAAAAATAATTAAAAAACAGACCCAGATGACGATAAAAATTACATGAGAATGGAAGTGATATGTGTAATGTGATTGCGCCTGGAGTTATACTTTCTATAAATGAAAATGAAACTATAATTTCTTTCACCATCTTTTGTTTTTAAAAAAAAATTAAAAAGTACATCAGCTAATATTTTTTACCATTTTCTTACATAGGTTTATAAACTTCCTCACACACAAAATGTTGTTATAGTGAACTAAGTTTTAAAAAAATTAAATAATATACATGATAAATTGTATACTAAAAAAAAAAATGAATTAAAAACGGCTTTTTTATGTAGGTATTTTTGTTTATTAAAACAAAACATTACGTTTGTATGGATGTTTTTATATATTTAACAAGTAAAAAATTAAAAAAAAAAACTAAAATAAATGCATAAAGTTTTTTTATCTTAAGTAGCTTATTTTATAAAAAAATATTGTAGATTACAAAATTCAATTATCGGTTTCATTTTTCATAAATTCATAAACAACAGAAAAGTCTTTATTTCCCAAACCTTTTGATTTTAATGTTCTGTATATTTGGTGTGCAAGAGCACCCATTGGAATTGGTGTATTTGATACTGTAGCTACACCAGCTGCAAGCCCTAAATCTTTTGTAATTAAATCAGTTGAAAATCCACCAGAATATCCAAAGTTAGCTGGAGCTGTTTTTACAATACCGGGTACTGGATTATACATTTCTGAACTCCAACAACGTCCAGTTGATGAATTAATAATATCCGCAAACGTTTGAGCATCTAATCCTAAACGAATTGCTAAATTCATAGCTTCTGAAACACCAATCATTGATATGGCTAACATCATGTTATTAGCTAATTTTGCAGCTTGACCCATACCATAATCTCCACAATGTGTAATACGTTTACCCATACCTTCTAAGATAGGTTTAGCTGTATTATATTCATCATTTGTACCACCAACCATAAATGTTAATGTAGCTTGTTCTGCTCCAGGAACTCCACCAGATACTGGTGCATCAATAAAGCGACCTCCTTTTGATTTTACTTTTTTTTGAATAGATTTTACAACATTTGGATCAATAGTACTTGAATCTATAAATACAGCATTTTTATTGATATCATTTTTCATTAATTCTTCAAATGTATTAAAAACGATATCATTATTTGGTAACATTGTAATAACAAAATCCATTTTTGCAATTTCAGAATAATTTGAAATGCTTGCACCTTTAGCTTTCATTGCATCACATGCTGGCTTTGAAACATCATAAACATGAAGTTTATGGCCCTAAAACAAAATAAACAATTAATAAAAAAAAATTATGATAATAACAATAAAAATAAATATGTATATATAAAAAGCATTACATAAAATGCGGAGTACTGAGTAGTGTAATATTAATTTTCTAATAAATTATTAACACATTTTATTATCAAGATTTATTAAACTTACGTTGCAAAGGACGTATTATATGTTGTCATTCAGTACAGATTACAACAAAACAAAAAAAATAATGATAAAAATATATAAATACAATCTGATATTATGTAGTAAGGAGGAGTATGGTATTACGATTTACAATAATTTTGATGTAAACTCGGTAAAACCAATTTTTCTCTATTTATATAATATATGATTTACAAAAATTTTGTTGCTTAGTGGAGTTTGATTTTATATGGTATTACTGGTACTATTTACTATTACATACATATATAAATAAATAAAATTAAAAAATTATATTATTAAGATGCTGAGAATGACCAATTAAAAAACTCGAAATAATTATTAAAGATTGTGTTATAAAACCGGAGAAAGGGAAAATCAAATCACGATTCACATCAGTAAACGATTTACCAGTTAATTTAATTAGGAATTCGAAGTTTTTGAGGAATAATTTTATTGTCAAACATAAATTTGATAAAAATAGTAAGATCTCTGTCAAATCCACATCCGTATCGTATCTAATGACTATCTCCCTTCGTATTGTTATAAATTTCAATTTGTCGATTATCAGAATTAAAAATTAAAATTAATAAAAAATTATGTATAAATTCAAATTATAAACAGAATATTATTGTAAAGCATTAAAACCACAAATTATATTACTTATACATATTACTTTATAGTCCATTTAACATTTTTGCATATCTGTAATTAACATTTTTGCATATTTATAAATTTATATTAGTTTTTTATTCATTTTCGTTATTAGAAACTTATAAGGTTGAAACAAAAATAATTTATTTTATAAAATTATCAACTTGTTTTTATTTGTTTAAAATTTTATTTAAGTAAACACAATATTGCTTGGTATTATAAATTGTATGTTTTAAAGTGATAAAATTTTTATACTCCATGAAATTTTTATAAGTTCATGCTTTGTTCTGGAAAACAAAATCTACATAATATCTATTTTGTTATTTTTTCCATCGAAATTTTTTAATAGAAAAACTTTAAAAACTTAAAATATTTAAAATCATATTTCGCATCATTATATGTTTATTATTTTATAGACCTTCTAAATATAAGATATTTTTGGTCAATAAATCCATCTCGATCCAGAATCAAAACAATGTGTTATTATAATATTACGCGATATATTTTTTTTAGATGGGAAGATGGATTTTTGCCTTGAGAAAGTGAAAATGGAAAAGGCAACATAATATAGGGTAATGAAGTCTCAGGACTGGATCTTAGAGCAAAATTCCTACTTTTACTTTTTTTTTTTTTTTTTCTTTATTTATAAACAAAATAATAATAATTATAATTCATTTTTAAACAATTTCATATAAGTATCTGATTTTCATAAAGACCCTAGCCTTAGCTGTTTGGTCACATAATTTATTACAAATCTTTTGAAGTTGTCAAATTTTATTTATACAAATTTGATTTATTTAAAACTAATTTTCTAGTTTATTTCATTGTTTAATTTTAATTTTAATTTTAATTTTAATTTTAATTTTTAATTTTAATCTTAATTTTAATTTTAATCTACTTTTAATTCAATTCAACTTTTGATATTAATTCAATTCAATTTTCGGTTTACATTTGCGTAACACTTAATTACCAAACCTATGTTTCAGTTGTAATATATTCCTTTATTTTCTTTTTAATTGGCAAATATTACTAATTATTTTAATTTCATTCGGTAGTTCATTATATAATTTTAAACAGTTGTAGAGACAGTTTCTTTTTTGATTTTCTGTTTTGAAAAACGTTAGGTAAAAGTTGGACTTGTTTCTGGTATTGTAATTATGAATATCAACCATTCTGTTCAATATAAAGTTATGCCTTATTTCATTATTTATAATTTTAAAAGCAATAATATACAACTCTCTTTTGCAAATATTTTCGAAACTTAAGTATTGGTCTGAATATAACAAACTGGTTGGAAATCTCCTTGTGTCTCCGTGAATTACTTTAATTGCTTTAATTGCTTTTTTATGTGCAATAACTATTCTATTTATCGTACCGTTCCTTTATAAATACAAAATTAAATTCATAATAAATATTAATGAATTTCCGGATTCAAAATAAGAGTTACATGCATATATTAATGCTTTACAAGAATGAAATTGAAAGATGAAGCTCTATCCGATCTCTAATTGTTCGAATGTTTTGTATACCTCATGATGTTGATGATGATATAGCAATTGATATCATATTACGGCAAGCAAGCACTTTGTACATTTATTAAAGTGGATTAAATTTGATAAAAGCAGCTTCAACAATAATGAATTGGTTTTGATAATTTTGCGAATAAATCTATTTTTCATTACATCAATAAACAACGAACTTATCAAAAACTATCTGAGAAATGTCAAATATTTCCAAATTATTTAAAAGGCTACTAATTAATATAATCGAATTCATCTCTGATATTTTAAATACTATGGAAACTGAAAAATATGTACATAGATGTTGTATTTACTGATATAAGTAAGGTCTACGATCTAGTTCCTTATAAAATTATCCTTGAAACGTACAAGGTTAATATAGATTTTTCAATTTATAACCTAAATAGTTACCGTATTAGCTGTCATATACATCTTATCAAAGTCCTTTTTAGATCTCCCATTTCTGCGACTTATGACCTTCCACTTATGTGATTATTATCCAGAAGTCACACATATAAGCATTCTAGGTCCTTTATTTTTCGTAGTGTCAAACTATAATAGTTCCCTATGTTTATTCCATTCACATTGTTTTAGTTTTGCTGATAATACCAAAATCTGCAAAACTATTACTTTCTAGTAGAGCTACGAGCTATGATTATGTTCTCAGCAAACTTGTTAAAAGAACTGAACCGAACTTGACTGGCGAATGATAGTTAGGTTAGATTTAAAGAGTTATTACAATTCCATTATAAATAACACTAACTCAAATCTTGGATTTATTATGCATTAGTCAAAAGAGTTCTCTGATACTTATATCACGAAGCAACTTTTTATTACTTATATGCTTAACGTAATATGATATCAATTGCTATATCATCATCAACATCATGAGGTATACAAAATATTCGAACAATTAGAGATCGGATAGAGCTTCATCTGTGAATTTCATTCTTGTAAAGCATTAATATATGCATGTAACTCTTATTTTGAATCCGGAAATTCATTAATATTTATTATGAATTTAATTTTGTATTTATAAAGGAACGGTACGATAATCCGTAGAAAACTAATCTAAAAACAAAACTTCATTTTGTATTCGTATTGATCGTATATTGATCGAATATCATATTAAAAATATGTAGCTACAATATGTACATGTACATTGCAACATTGTACATACAAAATTGTCATCAGACTATATGACATTATAAAATAACAAAAGCATGTACATAGTAATATTCATTTTGATATGTACATAATGTACCATGTATGTTTGTATTATAAAATTGAAGCACATCTTATCAAATTATATTTTTTTATTTTTTATTATTTATTACATTATGATGAACATCTTAACATAATAATATGGTACATACCTATATTATTATCTATATGTTTGTATTTTTGTAATAATGATTTATTCCAGTATATACGCACGAATGCATCTATCTTTAAATTATGTACCTACCTATTTGAAAAGAATAATGATCTTTCTAAATTGTTTTGTTTTTTTTTTTATAAATTAAAAGGTAATAAAGTAAATTAAAAAAATTGTAAAAAATTATACGTAAATGAATTTGACCTTGAAAATATTTTATCATTTTTATTTTCCTTTTTTTTTTTTTAAATATAAATATGTATGTATGTATTCATATTAAAATAGAAAGTTTGACGTCACAACAAAAATTTTAAAAAAATTTTGTTGGCCTCCCTTTTTGCAAATACATAATATATACATACATATATATGTTTTATCTATTATCAGTCACAGTAACAAAATTGGCTTACAGATCATATGAACGAAATGCACAAAAAATTAAATAAATATTATGCAAATAATAATTTTAATTGGACCATCATTCAAAATCAATTATTAATATGGTATCAAAATATTTGTATCTAAAGATTAAATATGATTAAATCTACTTAAATATTTCTTTTTAAATTTTTTTAATTAATCTTTGGTAGAGACAGCAAAATTTTTTTTTAAGATTATGTAATAATTATGTAAAATAAATAATGACAATATTATTTAACTATAATCTGCGTTTTTTTTTTAATTTTAAACACAGGGTAAAGAAAAAAAATCACTTATCAAATAATATTTTTTATTCTAAATATTTTTATTTTATTTTTTTATTATTGTATAAATATTATTTTAATTAAAGTTTAACTTTTAGGTCGCACTTATATTATATTATTTTATTATACATATATGTATGTACATATGTACATATATATTATAATCAAGGTATTAAAGTAAATTATATATAAATAAATATTAATATTTACCTTTTAGACAAGAAAAAAATTAATAGAAATAGGAGGCAAATATCCAACAAAACAACAAAATTTTTATTTTTAATAATATGGTACCATAATACCACTATGTGTGAGTGACTACGTGTGCAAAATTAAGAATCAATTTTTAAAAGAAATCAATTTTTGTATGTTTTAAATTTAATTTTTGTATTTACATTAATATTTTTTAATATGTACGTAGGTATACATACATATATTTTTTGATTCCTAAAAAAAAATTAAAATGCTATGGATATCTGGTGACAATGCTTACTTTTTTCATTAAATTACTAGCCATATGTCCTCCCATATTGCCAAGGCCAATAAAACCAATATTTTTATTTTGTGCGGCTGTTGCTAAACATCTTACAAAATTACTCTCTAAAGTTTTTGTAATATTTTTTAAATTATTAGAAAGGCAAATAATTCTTAAAGCCATATTTCTTCTTATTTTTTTTCTTTCTAAAATTTATAAATTAATTAAATTTAATTAAATCAAAAAATAAAATGAAAATAATTTTATTTAGAACACTAAAACACGATAACCGCACAAAAGAAGAGCAACACTTCCTGATGGAGTTTTCAAAGAGAACTGAGAAAATTTTAAAGCTTTTCGCACATAATGAAAATTGATGAATGATGAATCTGTGTTTGTGCTTGCTAACTGCTTCAAAATATAAATAAAAGGTGCCTGTCGGTAAATAAAATGTGTTCATTTCATACTCTCAAATGCTCAGTCTCATAGGGCCTTTCCACACGAGTAGTGTCCTCTTTCGTCATTTTTTACTTTTACCTTCGTTTCATACCCTCTTGCCTATAAACTAAATTTGTGGTGGGGATTTTTAGGAGTAATTTTTTAAACCAAAATTTTAGAGTTTAAAAATTTAGTCCACTAACACAAACAAAAACTCAAATAAAAATTTTTATGAGGGTCAAAAAAATTTTATGTGTACATACGTTTCATTCTCGTTTGGGAAATTAAAGAAAAAAGTTTTTGAAACGGTCGCAGCAAATTTTTAAAAAAGTAAAGTGATTTTTGATCTTTCACTTGATAAAATTATTAAAATATATTCTATTGACAAACAGAAATTATGTGCACAGTACAGAGCTTATTCTATTTCTAGGTACATACATATATAATATATATTATTTAAAAATTACAGGCAAAAAAATCTTATGTTACTTAAATACAAAAAAAAATTTATTTGTTTTATGCGTGCTTTTTTTTTATATTTATTATCTACCTCTCGCAACAAATTTTGTTTTAAAATGAAATATTTACACACACATATAAAAGTAACGACTATCGAGAGGAACAGTGTGGAAATAAAAAAAAAGAGGAAAGTAGTCACGAAACGAAAGAGGACACTACTCGTGTAGAAAGGCCCATATGGTTTGGTTTAAACAAAAATGTACTACATTTAATCATATATAAATTTATATTATTTATGGATATATGTATACATATGTATGTTATGTATGTACATACATACTATAAGAAAGCGATGAAATATGAATACAATAATTAGTAAATATATCTGCTTGCTTATAATCTTTATTAATTGGGAGTCTGGGAATACATATGTAATGTATGTATTTCTTAAACTATAAGTACAGGAAGAGCAATAAAATTTTTATCGAAAAGAAACAAAATTCAAAAGAAAAGAAATAAGTGTTAATTTTAGGTATAAAAACGCTTCAATATTAAAACAAATACTAGGTATGTATGTCGATTGTTGTATATCTAAAAAAGAGAATTTAAAACAATCCAAGATATTAATTTGGAAAAATTAAAGAATAATTTGAAATATGAAATACAAAAATTTTATTAAAAATAGGGCTTTAAATGAAATGCAGAATAAATGAAATATAGAAGTTTTAAGATTATTTTGTACAGTACAATTCAGTACGTATGTATGTAGTTAAAAATATTTTTATTATTAACTTCTTATGAAGCTATTATTAATCCATTGCTAATCCAAAAAAATAATAATTCGAGTAGAATTTTCGAATAGATAGCTCTTATTTTAAATTCTTTTACACTTGGTGTACCGATCATGCATGTTTATTACAAATATCTAATATCGTATATCAAATATCGTTTAAATCTATCGTCTATCATTTTTCATGGCATTACCATAAAGTAACAATATACATGTATATAGTTACTTTATGGTATTACCTGGTATTACGAAGTATTACAAAACGATATACGATAAACTAAAAGCTAACGAAAAAGCTTTTTTAAGTATGTATGACATAAAATACATGAAAAACATTCGGAAATTTCAAAAGTTAATTTTATTTCAAATTTATTTGAAAGTTTTAGACAGTTTTGTTTTTAAAAAAAATTATAAAATTTTCAAATAATTTCACGTTTCTTTACTTTTTTTTTAAATACTTACATTTTTCTAATAAAAAAATTTTTAAATCGTTACCTATCGTAAGTAAATTCGTAATTGATAAAAAAAACATAAAGAAAACGATACCTTTTGACATCTGTAATAGTAAATTTTAAAATACTCATACAAACTTAAAAACTTTTTTGATAAACGCTAAAGCTTCCTTTTTAAATACGTTAAACGATAAGTAATGACATACGTAATAGATATAGAGAATTTTTATTGTTAAATATCGGATTTAATCGGAAAATTTTTGACAATTGTAATAAACATGATGGTTTCTTTTCTTTAAACTTTAATGACTACTACTTTGCTAGCATGTAGTACAATGCATCACCCAAGTTTACTTATGTGTACATGTACATATGCTATATGCACATTCATATGTATGTAAATAAATTAAGATATTTTCTATTTATATTTCTATTTAATAATACATAATTAAATTACATATGTACATACAGTATGCATGTAAAAGTCGAAACAGGTTTTTTATAGAAAATTTTTAAGATACGCTTTTGTGGGATCGGCCGTCTTCGCAAAACCTATATACCTACATATTTATATGCCAAACTCCCATTTAGTCTAATTTCTTATTTCACAAATTGCACTTTAGGATAATGACCATATTTATAAATAGATTGCATATATCAAATAAGACACTTCACAACTAATAAATGATAACAAAAAATAGTTTAAAAAGAAACAAAACATACTTTTTTGTTGAAATATCTATAATTAGAAAAAATTTTAGATTTGGTTACAAAAATCAAGATTTCATTAATTGTTTTAGCGGTGGTTTGGGGGCGGTAGACACCACTATTTCAAATCAAAATGGTATCAAATGGAAAGTTGCGAGATGGCGTTTTTGCAAAAGATAATAGGCAAAATGACTTCTTGCAATTTATAATTCGGCTAACAGTACACAAACCGACTTTTCTTTAGCTAATTTTACTGCTTTTAACTTTGTCTAGTTAGTTAATTGAAACAAGATTATTAATAAATAATACAGTCAATACAGATACGAAAAAGTCATTCATACATAAAATGTAATATGTAGATCATCCCTAGTAACAAAGCCTCATCACTTTTCAAACTTTTTTAGCAAGGGTTTAGCAAGGGTACAATTCCAATTTTAAATTAAAAATAAATATGTATTGTACATATCTGTGTATATCTCCAACAAAACTATAAAACTAATGAACTCATTAATGAGTTTTCAATTTACTAATGCAACGGCTCATTGGCAAATTTTATTTTTATGTTTATTAAAAGTTTTTCTGAAGCACGTTTTAAGCAGATTAGAGAACTAATGACTAATAAGTCACTTCATGAGCATTTTATTAAACTAATGCAATAACTCATCAGTCATTCTTATTTCTACTGAGTAGTGACTGCTACTGAGCTGAGCTGAGTGAACACTGACTGATTATTGGAATCGGTTGAATTATTTGACCTGTTATATCTTTCGTAATAATTTTGTATGCACCGCTATTTATTATGTTTGGGGAAAAATATTTTAACTTTTTTAAAACTTTTTTTAAAACTTTTATTGCATTTCAATTACGAGTTATTTGATAAAATAAGTATAACATTTAATTTATCTTCACAACTTGTTAAACGCATTTTATTTATTTAATTTTTACTTTAAAAGGTACTTAATAATTTAAAACTAAACCTTAGATGGAAATTATTTAAGAAAAAGTAGATTTTTATTTTTCCATATTTTATATTTGTTATTTATTATGTCCAGCCAGTGTAGTTGTTAGGACACCGTCCTTTCATACGAAAGGTTTCGGGTTCAAACCCCAGCTGGGTCAAATAAATTAATACAAAATAATAGACATTTTTCTTATAATATATAATTAATTAGAAGAATATAATTAAATTAAAAATAAGTATATATGTATGTATGTCCTATAAATTATAATTAATATCATATATCTTTGTTACCTACATAAAGTAATACCTAGCTGGCGAAGAAATGAAAGAGACGTCAAATAACTTATACAATAACAATAGCTATAGCTGGCTATAGCTGAGTAAATGGCTTAAGTGAAATTAATGATTCACCTATGCTGCTTATAGCCTATAGCGGTAACGCAAAAACAACAAAAAAAAAAAATTATAATTATGAATTCTAAAAATCAGTACATATGTATGTTACGTTTTTTATTATTTCTTTAATATATAAATTATTTAACTTAAATTAATTGTTTTGATTCAAAAAAAAATTACACCTATTTTATTTTTAATTTTTATTTAGAAACAGAAAAAAATTTGTGATGATTTTAGTGTACACAATTATTGATGACTGTAGTCTGTAGTGCATAAGATCTATATTCACACATCGTTTAGTTCATTAATTTCCTCATCAATACATTACTGATGTTTTCAGTCAGTACACAGCTCATTAATGAGCGTAGTATATATAATCGGCAATCGTTCATACTATCGCTCATTATAAACAACAGAAGTATATAAATGAGTTTAGTCCCGTCGCTAGAATAAAATTCATTACAATTTTCATCGCTCATATGAACTCATGACGTTTATGATGAGCTCATATGAACTCATGATGAGTTTGCTAGTAGGGATGGTACCAGAGACAAATACACAAAACTGCTTAAAACGGAAAGGTATGTAGTAAAGCAAAGTAATCAAGCATTAAAAATACTGATATGAAGATTGACTGTCAAAAGTTATTGGTTGTATTGTAACAATTAAACAAACTTTTGCAAAATGTAATAATATTAAAGGTTTTTTTTATTAACAAATAAGTATAAAAAAATAATTTGAATTTTTTTTACATGACTATTGTGAATATGTTATTTTTTTTATTTTATAAACAATTAAACGAAACGGTGCGATGCTTGTGCACTCTAAAAGTTACAAAAAACTTAAGTAAGGAGTATTTTGTAAGCGCAATAACATTAACCTTAATAAAAAAAAGTTTAAAAGAAATTTTTGTATTAACTGCATATTTCAGTTAAGAATCAATTTAGATTTTAGCTTAGCAAATCTAATTAGTTTTATTTCTATTATTTTGAAAAATTTTAATTTATTACTTATTCACAATATTTTGAAATAAATTAAACCAATTTTGTAAAAAGTATACCATTGTCAAAATAAAGGTATTAAGGTAAATTGCACTGATTTTGTATGTAAAACTTATTAATTATTTTTTGCAGATATTTTTATATTTTTGGTAAAAGCATAAATTTAAAATTCGAGTCAATTTTCCTTTTAATTTTATATATGTGCATTTATTTTATTATTTATCTTTACTACTAAGTCATAAGCTCTGAGCAAGAGAATAAGTATATATATTTCAAAAAAAATTCAAAAAAAAAAAACGAAATAAAGAAATATTGAAAATAAAGGAATAGTTTAGATTTTAATTTAAATTTTACACTATTTAAGAAATCTAAAATTAATAGATTTTTTTTTAATTATGTTTAGTTTGATTAATGCATTTTGTTAAACAAAAAATAAATTAATAAAATTCCTTAAATTTACGTAAAATAAAAAAAAGGGATCAAATTCACAACATCCTTTATTTCAAAATACAAATTTATTGACCACCTCTTAAAGCCAGAACTAGATGAAGTACAGAGCCACCTTGAACCTTATAATCAGCCGCTGTTTTGTCATCATTCCTAAAATGTAAAAGGTAGATGTAAGATAATTACCAAAAAATATTAGATTTATAAAACACTTTTATTTTAAATATGTGAAATTTTTACGATGTTTTTGAGTAAAGTAATGTTTCTATTCACTGCAAATTAAAATAATTTGCAAAAATTCAAAATTCTTTAGTTTGCAACTAAGCAAATGTTTTTTCTAATTGATCCATTTTAAAAAAATATAAAAATGACACCTTATTTATATATGTACATATGTATATTTATGTACATATAAAAATAAGCTGTCCAATTTCATAATTTAATTTTTTTTAATATGTATTAATATAATACATTGAATGAATCATTTTAATTTTCTATTTCCTTGAAATTGCTTACATTTGTTTTCCCGAAAATATTAAACGTTGCTGTTGTGGTGGAATGCCTTCTTTTTCCTCGACTCTTTCTTTAATTCTGTCAACTTTATCTGTAGGTTCAATATCGATTTCAATTTCTTTTCCAGTTAAAGTCTAAAAAAAAATAATTAAAATTAGATAAAATTTCTAAATTTTTTAAAAACACCTTAATAATTATCACATTTTAAGAATTAATATATTTACAAAATATGTTTAATAGAAAAAGCGGTACCTTAACTTTAATAAGCATTTTCAAAAAATTAACTTTAATTACTAACTAATGTATAAAATTTAAAATTTTTTAAGCTGGCTTTTATTGAATTCAGAAATGCCGCTTTTACTTCAAAATCGAATTTATTCCTCTAAAACAGCTGAGTGAGTATGACTACAAATTTTTATCTTTCAATTTTTTATCCGGGTTTTTGAAAAATATATTTGACATTTCTTTTGCCTTTGGCTTTAATATTCGTTGAGTGAAAGTGTTGAAGAGTATACAATATGTTTACATGAGTTTTAAAAGTTAATTCTTAATTTTATACCATATTCATGTTGTGTTTACACATATTCATACAATTATAAATAAAGTAAAATAACATTCAAAAATCATTTTTTAAATTATTTATATGAATTATAAAATCACGTTCGTCAAATATTTCGTTATTCGTTGAAATTCTTATGTCAACCCAATTTTTTTTTACTTATTTATATTTTTCTGATGTCAAAACAGATAACTGTCATAATATTGTCAGACTCAAAACTCAAAAGACATCAAGGAAAGGAACGTAAACTTCCACATGGAGTCAACATTTTAAAAACAAAATTCAATTAAAAAATATTAGTTTTGAATTAAAATTATTACAATAAAATATAGTTATTATGTCAAACAATAATAATACCAGTTCAATAACGCTTAATAAAAATGCAGTATCATCTACAAACGCCACAAACGGAAGACTTTCATCATTTGGAGTACCCCGAGATTTAACATTAGGTAAAAACATTTATAATAGATAAAGACATTAATAGTTAAAAATGAATATTTTAGGTGGGTTACCCAGTCTTAGAGGTGCTCGAGGTGGTGCAAATAAAAAAGTATACGCTCCCAATTTAAACGTAACACGAAATAAAAATGTTAATGTTAAAACTTCAAAAGATACTACTCGTAGCAATGTTAGACGTGGTGACCAAAAGACAAATAGAGGTGGCCGCAACAAAAAAGATAACAATTTAATGCAAACATCTAGTATTTTTTCGGAAGGAATTGCAGTTACTGCTGTTAAACGTAGTTCTGAATCTTATTCGCGAAGAGCTGATGATGTGCCACTTCAACGACCTACAGTTTCAAAAAATCATGCCAAAGTAGATTTAAAAGCAGAATCATTAAATTTAAAAGCTCTTTTAGGTGAATCCGATGAAGGTGACGATGCTGAAGAATCATTTAATAAAATTGATATAAAATATAAGCCTGTCGTATTTAGTAAAGAAAGTGATATATTAGCTAAAAATATTGATGATGTTCATTTAAATGATATTTCATCAGATAAAATTAATAACCTGTTTCAATCGGCAAATGATAAAAGTATGTTCCTCGTTCAGTTTCCAGATGTACTACCATGTGAAATTGGTGACAATATTACTACAGTCAATGACGAAAAAGCCAATGAATCAAAAATTAATGACATAAAAAGTGGAAATATTGCTGAAAATTTAGATGAAGGTCGAATTGGTAGATTAGTACGATATAAATCTGGTCATTGCAAATTGATATTAGGTAAAACTCATTACAATGTAAATTTAGGACTTGAGACTGGTTTTTTGCAAGAATTGACTTCTATAAGCACGAATACAAAAGAACGTAGTGGTAATATTGTTAATTTAGGTTTAATTAATTCAAAAATGATTGTATCTCCTGACTGGAATTTATTATTAAAAGAAGATTCATAGCGAATATAAAATTATAATTTAAAATTTTTGTTTTAACTTAATTATATGTAATAAAATAATTATTGAAAGAATATATAAGCTTTATATTAAAATAAAAAAATGAAAAAAAATGGACATCCTATTTTGATTTAAATTTTTTGGGCCGTGGTGGGTAATTTTATTATAAATCATTTGCCCAAAGTTATGCAACTGTTTTGAAACGTTTCCCTTAACAACTTTCTGCCTACTACAGCGCTATCTTTTGAGTATTACGTCAAATTCAATGTGAAACAAATATGCATCTACGTATTTATGTGTAGAATTACAACGGTTTGAAAATTTCGAAATTCTATTTTTTTTTTAAGAGATAATTTAACGGCGTATTTTTAGATTATTTTTAAATAAGAGATCATTTAAATTTTAAATTATCTTACCAATCAATTATTGTGCCCTTGTGTTTTTATATACCACTTTTTTTTTCAATAGTTAAAAATTAATATACATATCAAGCATAAATGTCGTTATTTAGAAATGAAAAATTAAAATAAAATTAAAATCAAAAATAAAAATCAATAAATCAAAGAAAAAAAAAAAATAACAAAAATATGTATATATATAATATATTTCTTGAATGATACAATATTTTGTCTTTCCAATAAATATGTATAAGAATATTTCCTATTATAAAGTTACAATAAAAAAAATATTTAAATTGTGAAAAATATACAACTATAATGCAATATTATTAATTTTAATTTAACCATGTAAATTTTATGTAAATATATATATTTTATTTTATATTTAAATTTAATTACTTTCTTTTCTTTCTAAAATAAAATAACAATTTCTAATAAAAAATCTAAATTAAATTTGTAATATACATTATACATATATATATATATAAAATGGAAATAAAATATAAATTTGTATATTAATTAATTATTATTAAATATTTTATGAATATTATATATATTAAAAGAAGTTGTTTCATATTAAATTAGAAAAAATATAAAAAAACAAATTGTTTTTGTTTTTTTTTTAATCAATCCGAGTTTTGTTAAGAAAGTAATCAAGGGATATGTTTATTTTTAAAATGTTCAATTATGAATTTATTTTTATAATAACATTGAATGAAATTAATTTCATTAAATATATATTGAGTTTAAATTACTTTGATCAAAGACTTATAATATGTGTATAATATTTATATAAAGTCTCGGTTTCTATTCTTAAAATTTTTAACAATTTTTTATGAAACAACTAAAATATGTATTTGATTAATAAAATCTAGCAACTAAAAAAAATGTTTATTTTTATTTAGTTACACAAATATTATTACTAAGAATTAAAATAAATTTAAGACTGTGTTTACCACAAAAAATTTCTGTTATATATAAATAAAATTTGATAGTGTGCATTAAAATATAGATGTATCCATTGTTTAACTGCTTATTATTTTGAATGCTCAACAAAATGTATATATATATTTTCTTCATTTTGTTATCAAAATATGAATAAAATTTAGAATACATTAATAAATTTTTGAAAAAAAAAAAAAAAAAAAAAAAAAATACTCAATACTCAAAATGATTATTAAAAATAAATAAAATATTTGATAATATAATAATTTATGTATATATATAATAATATGCTGATTTAAAAACTATTGTACAAAAAGAAAAAAAGAAAATGTTGAACACAAGAAAAAAAAATTTTTTTTTTTTTTTTCGATTATAATATTATCTACATAATTTTTTTTTTTCTTTATATTCTACTTTTTAGTTAAAGATATATTTAATATTTTCTAGGTTTTTTTTTTTTTTTTAGGAATGCTTTTTATATACATAATTTTTTTCTTCTAATAAATAAAAAAAATATTATCAAATATCGAATATAATAAATAATATATACCTATTATGTATGTATATATATTTAATTATCTTAAATTGGTACTTTATACTTTCATATCAACTTTACTACAATAAAATCAAAATAAAAAAAAATATATATATACGAAAAAAGTAAACTTAAAATATTTGTTTTTAATGTTTGCAAAAGTTTTTCAGCAAAAATAATTTTTTTTAATAAAAAAAAAAAATAAAAATGTAATCTTATTATATTCAATTTAAAATAAAATAATATTTTTCGAAAAATTTTTAATAATTTAATACATAAGTTAAAATAAAATTGATGAAATATGAAGTTATTGTTTACTACTTAACTGATTTTAAATGTTTTTTTTTTTAAACTAAATATATTGAATATATAATGGAAAAAAAAATAAATAAATAACATTTTTGTTATAATAGAATACAATTTTATAATTGTTATTTTCATATTTTCAGTATTTTTTTTTATTTTGATTTTATACAAACAATATAATATGGTTTTTTAAAAATATTTTTTGTTTTTTTAAACATCTACATATAAAAAAATATCCATATGTTTTTCAACTTTATTTACTTTTCTATTATTATTAACCATTTAAATTCAATCTAATCAGCAATAATATTTTTATTAAACTTTAAATTTAAAATTAATTACATTCATTTAAAAAAAAAAGAAAAATCAAAAAAAAGTATATATATATATATATAGTTATGTAATTATGAAGTATAATATTTCTTAAATGGTTGCCATTTATAACAATATTTTAAGTCTTTATACATTATTAAAAAGTTTTTTTTTTTTATGCTTTATGTTTTATTATAATTATTATTGTATTTTAATGAGGTTAGATATTTTTCTTGCATTAAGATAATTCTACATTTTAATTTTATTTTTATATATATTCTTTTTAATATAGAGTTAAAATGCCTAATGTCAGGTTATGTTGTAAGCTTTCTTTATTTAATAATACTTAGAATGTCTATTAACATCTTCAAATTCTTTTAAATATTTTAAAGAGATTTTTATAAAAAAAAAAAAAATTTTTCTTATTTTGTTTACAGATTTTACAAATCATTATCAGTCTAAAAAGCCACAACATATACTCATGTTTTATTCTTAAATTTCCATATAAAATAATTGATATTAATATAAATTTTTTTTTTTATTACTTTTATTTTCTTTCAACAAAAATTAATATTTAATAATATATATTGTATTATTAAAATGGTGATAAAAACAAATATTATAAATTTATAATTTCAAAGTAAAACATTTTGGAAACGACCAAATAAATAATACCAATTAGCGATCAGATCAATCCATGATAAATCTTGATTTATACTGTTTGTTTTATTTTTGGAAGCAATTAATGTAAAAATTATAGAAAAAAAATATTTCGATTTGCATCGTTTAAAGACAGCACTTAGATTTTCTTCCAATTTCAATTCAAGATAAAAAGTGAAATTTTAATTACCTTATTACAATGTAATTTTTCTTTATTTTTGTATTATTTCTTTGACTATAAATTTGATCGTAACCAAAAAGATCATAAACAAAATAAATGTGATCAAAATAAAAATATTTTATAAAACAATTTTAATTAATAATTGTCAAAAAAAAAAAAAAAAAATCTATAATTTATAAAGGTTAGATATTATTTGTAATACCATAAAAATAATTACAAAAATTATTGAGCTTTAATTTTATCATTTTTTTTTTTTTTTTATTTCTAATGATAAATGCATTCCCGATTCGACAATTTTGAGTTTATAGAAGCCAAAAAAAACTATTTTTTATAAATTTTGAGTTTTTTTCACATCACATATTTATTATTTAAATTTTAACTGAGATTAAAGAGAGAAAATTTTTTAAAAAACTTTCAATTTAAAAAAAAATTTTTTTTTTAATTTAGTCTTATAATGAGCAATTTCAGATTAATTTAAATCAGTTGAATTAAAACTTTTTTTTCTTAATTTCTTTTTCGATACATAATTTTAGATTAATCATTAGAAATAAAATTAAAAAAATCAATATTTTTCTTTCTTTTTGAAAGTGTTATATACTTTTAAATTAATTACTTTACTTAAATTATTTATTTTCTATGAAAATAAATTTGTTCTTCTTTTTAATGAGCCAAACTTACGTTCAGCTTCTAATAACATTTTTTCATTTCTTACCACCTCAAACGGTATTGTTTTAGACATACGATCAATTTCTTCTTGATCTGAAGGAAAATCTTCAAAACTCATATTACTAAAACCAGATTTTGAATTTTGTATTGTATTTGACTGAAAGTAACCACTAATTCCAATATTACTGTTATCAGTTTTATTATAACTATTTCCTGTGCTTGAATCATCTTCTACTAGATATGAATGTTTATTTTTTACCTTTGAACTACTACTAATTATATTAGAAGGTTTTTCAGAACCTACTTTTTTGTAATGATTTGATTTGACTTTTTGACTTAATTTTGATGGTAATGTTCTTACACTTGATTTTTCTTTATCCTTTTTATGATGATGTTTACTTGTTGATATTTGTATTGATGTTAATGAAGAAGATTGTGATGTTGGAGTTGGTGATTTAATAACAACTGGTTCTTCTTCATCATTTGGATTAAAATCTGAAATTGTGTCATGCGATATTGTTAACAATTCATTGTCAGGTATTGGTAAAAATTCTAATTGATTTTTCAATGCAATATTAGAGTAATTTATATAAGATGTGCTTGCTGCAGATTGTGACAGTGGTGCCAATGATGTATTCGTCAATAAAGAAGATTTAGCTGTGTTTATATTTTTTATATTAGTAGAAAAAGAAGAATTTGAATTATTAGACATAATGATTGATGTATTTGCAGATAAAGGTTGAATTTGTTGTAAAGGTGGTAGAATTGGTATTGTTGTGAGTGTGGCCTGTAATGGTTGTTGGGGATCTGGTGTTTTATTAATTATTATTGAATGATTTACTGTAACCAGTTGTATCGGCTCTGCTGTATGAATATCAAGAATTTTATTACCATGTCTCAAAGCTTTTATATTTTGAAAATTATTATTTTCAATTTTAATTGGGTTGTTTTGGTAAGTTGATGTAGAGCTTGATGATATTGATGGATTGACAGCTTTTGCTGCAGCCGCAGCTGCTAAAACTTGAGGAAATGGCTCTGATCCAAATAAATCGCATTCTGTATTTGCTATTTCAGAATTATTTCGTTCACGAATCGTTATGGGTTTAGAAGTTACTTTTAAATTTCGATGTAATGGTTGATTAAAATTTGACACAACAGTAACCACCCCAAAATCTGAACGACTTTGAATTTGATTTGATATAATTTTGGATGGTAATTGTTGTAATGGATTTGAATTTGAATAACTTTTATTATAATTTTCCTTTTTTATCGGTGTTATTCCTTCTAAAATGGGTTGAGGTAAGTTATTAAACTTAGAGCTTATTTTTGTTCCTACATTGATTTCTATATTTGATTCAAAAGGATTAAAAATTGGTTCATTAAATTCATCTAACTCAGGTGTTTGAAGTGCAACAGCAAAAGATGGTTCCTGTTTCTGAAATTGATCTTGTCTGTTTGAAGCTAAATATGTCAAGCAAACATTTTTTTCATTTTGAATTTTTTCTTCAGCTTTTTTTGGTGTTGATGACCAAATTACGTCTTCCTCAATTTCAGTTTTCTTAATTTGATTTTCATTTATCTTCGGTTTTTTTGAGCGCTTTTTTGGTTGTCCAATAGGCATTTTAAATGGCGCCATTGCAAATACATCAAATTCTTCTGATTTTGTAATATTGTTAACTTGTGATTGTAAAACTGGATCTGACGGAGGACTATCTTCTGATTTGTTTCCCTTAGAATCACTGTCTCCAGAGCCATAATCTAATTCATCGTCTAATAATAATGGTTTATCACCAAATTTATGCAAAAAATCATTTGACGAAGGACTCAACTGATTTTCATCAAGCAATTCGTTTTTAGTCAATTCATTCATACGATCACGTTTTTTCATACGTACTTTGACAACAACACGACTAACATCATCCTCATGTGTTGTAACACTCTCACATTCGGCATGATATGCTGATGAGTTGCAAGTTTTAACACTTTCACTAATACCATCATCTGCTATTGTTTGCTTAGGAAAACGGTTTGCAGAATTCATATTATTTTCATCAAAGAAATCATCATCTTCAGCACGTAAATCACTTGCAGACCCAATTGAATCATCATCTTCATCAACATCTTCAGTTGTTTCTTTCTCTCCACCTGATTTTCTGGAAGTAGATGACTTTTTTTGAGTACTAGTTTTAGTACAATTTGTTGTTTCTGCTGTTGAAGCTTTTGAGATCTTTGTTGATCTTTTTTCGTTACCGAACTTTATTTCTTTCCTTGTTGATTTTAATTTCCTTACAATGGGTACCTTAATATGAGTTTTATCTACTTTATGATAAGCAGCTTGTTGAATTTTATGAATTTTGTCAGGAATATTATTTGTAACAATATGTTTTAAATAAGCCGCTTTACTACTATAATCCTCATTAAAAAATTCTGAATCGGAATCGTCTGATGTTGGATTATCATTACTTCTTAATTTTTCATATTTGTTTCGATCTTCCACTGGTATCTTTATAAAATTACCACCAACTGTTGTGCCAACAATTGTACTATTGCTTTCAGTTTCTTGATCTGATTTTAGATTCATTATTAATGATGTTTTATCTTCAGTATTTTCACTAGTCATTATTGATTCTAAAGTTGGTGATATAATCCATTTATTAGCATTATTGGAAGATGAAGTTAAACTGGAAATTGATAAAGGTAACGGTGTTATTATTGCAGATCCAGTTGATAAATTTCCACCCAAAGGTAATAATAAATTGCTTCCATCTGTTAAATTTACTGAAGTAGAACCCGATGTTGATGATCGTGAATTGTGATGATGAGCGTGTATTGGTTGATGATAGATGGGATGAGCTGAAATAAGACGTAGGGCTTTTATGCAGTATATAATATATTTGTTTTGAAAGTATTTAATTAATTTCTTAAATTACAATTACTACGTATTTTTGTATATGTTTAAATAAATATTATTTTTTTATTTAAAATTTTAAGTAATTGATTCTCAAAATCAAAGAAAAAATTAATATTTAACTTTTTTTTTTTTAAATTAAGCAAACAGGTAAGCGAAATGTTGCTATATGATCATGTTTAAAACGTGTGCAAAAGATTGATTTTAGATAAAAAAAAAATATTGTATTAGATAATTAAGAGAATTTTTCTATTATATCGTTTCTAATTGAGTACTTTTAAGTGCAGTTTAATCATAAATATTATGAAAAATTACAATTTTAAAATCATAAAAGAATATTTTGTTAATAAAGCTTAATATTATAAAAATCAATATATATATATTATGTAAATATGTTTTAATCTGAAAAAAAAATTTTTTTGTTAGGTATGTATTTAAATCGAAGTATAAAATGTTTTTTTTATAAAAATCAAAAAAAAAAAAATTGTTATCAAAAAATATTGTTCAGAATAATCAAAATTTAAATAAAAAAAAAACTTAAGAGCTAAATTATAAAAACTTACAAAATGTGAGAATATGCCCATCTAAAAGTTAACCTCCCAAATAATAATACACATATTATAATGACCTAACATTAATGTCCTTTTTTGAATTTTTTTTTTTTTTTTTTATTCCTATTTTATAAAAATTTTGTATGTTTAATGGTATTAGTAAAATATTCTACAATTTACATTGATAAACAAGTAATCCCAGCTAATCCTAGTACAGGAATAACTTACATTCAACTATAAAATATGATAATCAAGAATGATTAAACTTAGTTAAACATGCTTTTAAATTTTATTAGTATTTTATCACTAATATATTACTATTTTATCATTTTTAAAATTAAATGATAAATCTAATAACTACCTTCCTAATCCAGTCTTATTAAACAATTATTTTTAATTAATTCAATAAAATGTAAAACAAAGCAAAAACATAAAATAAATTACTTAACAATAACATTAAACAAAAGCTAATATCACAATCATACATTGATTTGAAATTCATACGTTCTTTTATAATTAGACCCTTCAATATAAATGATTTTTGGATCTTCAAAAAAAAAAAAATATTCGACAAAACCTTAGATAATCATCTCATAATTCACTGTAATACGAGGTATTAGATATGTAATAAATAAAAAATTAAACTACTTACAAAAAAATTTTTAGTTATAAATATTATGTAAAATAATAAACAATCCAAATAAACATAAAGTACAAAAAAAAAATTAAAATAAGTTTTAAAAAATCATAAATGTTGGGTAATTTCTTGTTTTAAATATAGAAATATAGATAGAATCAATAATAAATTCAGATGATATTTAAATTTAATCATTTAATATTTATTGCATTTTTTTTTATTTTTTCAAAATATATTTTTAATTTATTTAATTTTTATTTATTATTTGGAAATATATACTTGTTCTATTTTATATTAACTAATATTTCAAAATTATATTATTGGTTGTTTTTATTATTTTTTTTTTTTTTTTTGTTCTTTTAAATATAATATATTTTTATAAGTAAAGAATTACATTATTAAATAACATGATGTTCGTTTAATTTATTGTACAAGATTGTATTTGTTTTTATTAATTTTTTATTTTATAAATTTCTTGTATTTGGAAGGAAAAGGAATGATGAATTTTATAAGGGTAATTTATTTTTTCAACTCTTTAACCAAGTTTAAAATATTTAAAGATTTTAGATATTCTTTGTTTTAATTAAGTTTATTTTTTTTTTTTTTTTTTTCAATTATTAGCAAAAACTCAAATAGTTCAAAAATAGCCTTGAGTAAGTTTAAAATGAATTTTAAGGAATTAAAAAATATTTTAAATAAAGTTTTATATACCATATCATGTCATATATTTAAATTTTATAAATAAATATTTTTAACAAGTTTTAATTTACTTAATTATTTTATCCTTCGTTCTTTGTTTAATTTCGATTTTTTCTTTTTGTTTTTTTAATCAATTTGTACACTCATTTTATTTTAATTTGTTTTTAGAAAGGATATATATATTAGATAACATAGGTGCTAAACACACATAGCACTAATTTTATAATATTTTATTTAATTGGGATAAAAATATATATTTTAATATTGTCTTTTTTTATTTGATTGTTTAAATTTTTTTTTTTTTTTGTTTAAGTTTGTTCGAATTAGTTTTTAAAATTTATTCAATTTATTTAAAAAAAAAAAAAAAATCATATCTTTCAAAATAAAGAAAAAATAATAAAATTCAATTGTGAAAAAAATTGTAATCCTATTGTTTGTTAATTCTTTAAATGATTATCAATGTATTATTAGAATAATAATTTATATAATATGAAATTGTAATTATAATAATATTTAACCTTGCGATTTTTTATAAAACATTTTAACTTTAGTTAATTAATTAAAGAGATAATAAAACTTGAAAAAAGTTATAAAAAATTTTAATATTTGCAATTAGTAGAAAAATATTAATTTTATTAGAACTTGAAATTGTTATCATTATACAAGTTATAGTTTTCGAAATGATACTATAAAAATGGTAGTTTTTTAATTAATCGCTTCAATTAATTTAATAAACAAATTAATAATAATAAAACTTGATTAGATATATTAAAATCATATGTTATATTATTTATTTTGATTTTTTTTTTATTAAATCATTCTATATATTATAATAGTCAAATATTCTACAATAATCCAAATAAAAAACTTCAATTAAATTAAATATTCAATCCTAAGTTATTATAAAAAAAAAAAATAAGGTAAGTAGGAGTTTAATAATTATTTAATTTGATTTAATATTAATTTCTAAACTTGTAAAATAATGTTCGTTTTTAAATTAATAAAAAAAAAAAAAAATATAGTAATAGAAAAATTGAATACTTTAAATTTTTTTTTTAAATATTTCTAGCTATACTAAGATTCATTTCGGTTATTTAAAAATCAATACAATTTCAACAATTTTTTTATACATAATGGGAATACTTTGTTAGTTTGACTAAAAGAAATTTTTACAAAAAGAAATGTTACATTAAATTTTTTTTTTACATACATAAAATATGCATATACATTATATGAAAAAATTCATATTATGTATGATTTGTTTTATTTTTTTGATTCCAAATAATTTTATATATTTGTTTCTTTTTTTTTGTTTTTAATTGATTTCATATAAATACTTGATTAAAAATAATATTAGTACCTCTTTAAATATAAGCAGTTCATAATTTCCAATTTGTTATCTTGTTATGTTTTATATATTAATGATTTTTTATATTGTTAATAAGTAAATTGTTGTTTAATTTAATTATGATAATTATGATGACATAAAACCAGACAAAACAAATGAACAAAAAAGAAATGATACAAAATGGGTTATTTTTTTTTTTTTTTTACATAAAATTATTATAAATATTATTGAATTTTGATATTTCAACAAATAAAACTACAAACTTTTACTAACGAAAATGTCATAATGTACATATGTAACATATAAGAACTTTAGAATACATATATTTTTTTACAGAAATAATAAAATAAAAAAACAAAAAAAATAAAAAAATAATAAATAAATAAAGAAAAAAACTAAAAAAATATAATTTCAGAAAATAAAATATATTTAAATGAAAAATCATACATTACTTTAATATGTTTTTATAATAGAAAACTAAATAACATTAATAAATTCTACAAACTGTACTAAAAAAATATTTATATATTAAAAAGATAAAATATAAAATAAAATAAAATGTTTAAAAGTATTATCAGGAGATAAAATTATACGAATAATTTTAATTATTCATCATTTTTAAGTTTTTTTTTTTTCATTTTCATTGTTAAGAGTTTTTGTATTTTTAATAAATAACATTGATTTTTGATTTTATTTACTCTTTCTAAGAAAATTTTTTTTTGAAAAATATAAGCAAATATTTTGAATACATATAAAAACAAAGGGTTAAAAATTAAAAAAAAAATTTTTTTAGTTAATTCTTATGTTTTGATCATCCTTTAAATTTTTTTTAACATTATAATAAAAACTATATATCATATTTTATATAAATTTAAAATTTGAAATAAACGAAAAATGTAACGAAAACTATAGTTCCTAAAAATGATGAAGAATATGGGATAAATTCAAATTTATGTAAATTTTTTAAAAGATATAATTAATAAGTTACTATAATATGTAATGTAATTATCATAAATTATTTGATTATTAAAAACAATGCAATAAAAAAAGTATAATCAAAAAAAATTTCTAGTTTAAGAAAGAAAATATTTTCAAAACTAAAATAAAAATAAAATATGATAATTTTAATTAATTTCTTAAATGTCCGCTTTGTTCGATATTAATCTATAGTACCTATCATTTCAACTTTTTAACAAATACGTAAAAAAAAAAAAACTCATATACATATTTTCTGATTTGGTTAAAGTGGAATTTTATACAATACTGTGCATCATAACTAAATTTTTGAATTTATCCTTTATTTTATTTGAAAAAATTACAATGTATTTAGTTTTAAAACATAAATACAATATAATTTATACACATTTTGTTTCAACTTACACAAAATTTTATCTTATTTAATATATATATTTATTTAATTATATATAATACAATCATTTAATTATAAATTTTAGATGTACAATCATATTCTACACACAAATTTTACAATACAATATTATAAGTGTTTAGTTCATCAGTATAACAAAAATTTAACTTTAATTTAAAAATAAAAAAGCAAAAACTATACAATTTTCGTTAATTTATCATAAATTATTATAAAAATTTTAAATAACATTTTCCTTTTCATAAGATTTGCTTGGTTAATATTTCGACGTATCATTTTCTTTTTAACTATTTTCTGTCTGGTTTTTTTTTCTACTTTGATTTTAAATTTTAATTGCCTAATTTAAGAAGTTAAATTTTTAGGTATTTAAACAATGTGAAGAGACCAAAATTTTTATAAAACATCACCAATAAATATAAAATATATAGTATAATAGAGATGAATTAGAAAATAATTTTTCTCATCCTTTGTAATTCAGATCATTTTAAATTTTCTATATAAATAAAGTCCTAATCATTCTACATATCATACATCCGCCAGACGACAAGTTATCGTATGTTAACCGTACCGTTGTTGTATTAGTAGTTCACATTGTTCCATTAAATTTTCAAAAAAAAAATTTTTTAATTGATTTTAAAAAAATACAATCCATTTAAAAATAATATATTTATCTAATAAAATTTAAACTAAAAAATAGGAATATATTGCTGTATTATATGTAATGGAACACTGATTCGTACTATGAATCAGATTATATCACAGACAGCCAACTTTCTGAAAAACCATTTGTGATGTAATGTAATAATATGCATCACCCTCTTTAAAATCTAAAGAAAAATATTTGTCGCACGGCTGATGGGCAACAGTTTGTCATAGACCTGATGTATAATATGAATAGGGCTTTAACTGTATAAAAAAGTAGTAAATTTACAAATATAGATACACGTTAATTCAAAATACATATACATCAGCTTAACGGATATGTATCCAAAAAAAATTGTTGAACTAATTAATTAAATGTATTCCACACTCATTCCAGAAATTTAAACTTTACGACAAATAAAAGTTTAATTAATGTATGTATTATTATAATAATCTTATGAGCCAAATTACAAATAAATGGGAAGAAAAAGATTAAAAAGGTATAGAATGTTTATTAGATTAAATAATAGCTAGTAATTTATGTATTCTTTTTTTTCATATAATATTAAAACGCGATTTTAAGAAAAAAAAATGAGTATGTTAAATTCTTAATAAAGTACTTTTACATTATTATACTTTTGACATAATGCGCGACTAAATTGCACTCATTTATATACTTTTAATTTGTTCATTTAATTATTCTACTAATCGTGCTTATTTTATAATTTATTTAATATTTTTAACTATGTATATGGGTTATATACTTTGTGATTTAATAATTATTTTTGTTTTTAGTTTTTGTTTACTTTTAACATAAGAATATAAATCTATGCTTTACCTCCAGTTTTTCTTAGGGCAGCAGCTTTTTCCCTTAACCCAGGCGGTAAACTAAATGGTGCTGAACCAAAAGGATCTTCTGGTATTTGGGGTTGATTATTATGTTGTTGTTGTAGTTGTAGTACTTGTTGTTGATTTGATGAATGAGGGATAGCTGCTGCCGAAGCATTCCCTGTATGCGATTGTTGATTAATAATTTGGTGATGTTGTTGGCTTTGTGATAAAATACTTGATGTCGGTTGTTGCTGTTGCAATACACTTGGACAAATACTATTTTCTGTTGGAGTCAACGTGGAAGTTGTTGATGTTGACTTTGTAGTAATACCTGCAATATTCACATTATACAAATTTATTAAGCAATTTTGCTTTTAGTCTAACTAAAACAACATTGTATAATATAAAAATGTTTAATCAAACTTACTTCCTTGACTACCACGTTGGCGTATTTTATCAAATTCAACATCAAATATGTGTTCTTCAGTCATTTGGTCAAAAGGTTGGTCTTCGAACGGATTCCATGCATCAACACGTCCCTCTAATGATCCTGATCCAGCAGAATCAGCAGTACCATCACGATTATTTACATTTTTAATAACATTTACAGTATTTTGTATTGCATTAATTCCAGAAATAAGAGCGCCAGATACAGCTTGAGTTATGCTGGCTGTATATGGATTTTCACTTGGGTTTTGAGGAAAATTGGACAATTCTGTATTTGATACAGAGGATGGCATTGATTGGGTTTGTAATAATGAATTTTGAAGTTGTTGATCTTGACTAAATATTGAGTTATTAGATGTAGTATTGCTATTACCACCTAGAGGACTTGTTGGTGACTCAGTATTCGCCATACGAGATTTTACAGATTGATCATATGGAGCAAGAAATTGTGATGTCTCATTTGCAAATGTTCTACAAAAATTATTATGAAAACATCTAAAATGATTTTTTTTTGATTTACTTACTTATTAAATGCTGAAGTATCACTAACATTTCGTCTATGACCTCCTTTTGAAGTGTTTAACAAAGTTTTAGTAGGTGTACCTGCTAAGACTCCTCCTAAAGGCATAACAACATCATGTTGTGGCGGAAGCGATTGTGGTTGTTGATCTTGATGTAATAGCTCAGATGATTCAATTTGTTTGTTTGCTGTTTCCCTAAATGGATCTGGATAAGTTGTTTGAAATAAATTATCCAAATTTGATTTTGAGGAATTTTTTAATTGTTGCTGTGGAGGCTGAGAAATATTACCACTACCAGAAACTATATTTGTTGGTTGATGTGGATTAACGGCTATTTGTGACTGAGGTGTCGTTGCAGATGGCCCAGCAGGTACTGTTGGTTGAACAGCTTGTGGAGCAGTTATATTTGGAAACGTTGCTTGAAACTGTTCAACAACTGGTTGTGGTGAAGCTATTGTACTGCGTGGTGATGGCGATGGTGGAAGTCCTAGTGACAATGGATGTTGACCGACAATAGTTGATGATCCTTTTGGTCGTTGGCGTGGGGCTACACTTGTTCCAGATTCAACTAAAGGTGTGTTTTGTGATTTCGGTTTAGCAGCAGAAGCCGTAGCCCTTTTTAATTCGGACTCAAACGGCGGTACAGGTAATTGCTCTAAAATCGGCGATGGAGATTTCTAAAATTGTAACAACTTGGTAAGTAATTTTTATTCTGAAGTTAAAACTTATTTGATCTTAAATTAACTTTGCTTAAACTTTTTCAATAAAATAGACTAAAATAATCCTAAAACTATTTGGTTTATTTAATTATTTCGTACATTAAAAGATGCTGAAAAGCCTTTACATTAAATTAGGATGAAAATAAAAAAATAAAATCAAGTTAATTTTAGATAAGACAAAAATTTCCGATATGTTTCGTTGAAAATGTTTCAAAAGGTGTAAATTAAATAGGATCAATATCTAAAGCTACTTACGTGCAAATTCTGTACAGGATTATCTTTTCCATTTAATTTAAATGCTATTTCACAAACTTGAAAAACATTTGGTCTTTTTTCCATATCTGGTTCCAACATATATTTAATAAGCTGATGCATTCCTTTTGAATATTTTGAATTATCTGGTATTGAAAATGTACCATTTTGTATAGCTAAAGTGCTTTCACCAAATGGTAATGAAAAGAAGCACAATTTATATAACATACAACCCAAAGCCCAGATATCACCTTTAATAGTTATATTTTTTGCATTATATAAATCTATCATTTCTGGAGCTCTATATGATAATGTTGTATATTTTTTAATTTCTTCTTCTACGGCTGTTACACCATGGGTGTTTGGATTTAATATTTTACCAGTCGCTGAACCAAAATCACACAATACAAAATTACCAACATCATTTTGTAAAATATTCTCTATTTTCAAATCACGATGTATAATGGGTGTTTGACAATAATGCAGTCGTGAAACAGCCTCGGCAATATCACAGAATATTGTTAGAACTTCTTGTTCAGTAAAACCAGTAGAAAGTCTTAAAATAAGTATAATTTTTATTATGTCAATTATATTTTAATTCAATTTCAAATAAAAATTTAAATCAGTTTTAATAATAGAAAAAGTAATGAATTTTTTTTTTTTAATAGTTTATTTCTGCATTTAAATATAATTTTTTTTTCTTATCTTATTCTAAACAAAACTAAATGAATAACCTCTACAAAACTAAATGAGTAATGAATATCTCATAAAAGTATCCCTAATTAATAATTAAAATAAATTGCATATTTATAGGGGCGCGTTTTATTTTTTCCCTTTGTAAGTACCTACTTTTTCGGTTAATTTACGTTTTGATTAAGATTAAAAAATATTGATATTTCCAATTTCATTTTTATTCTGTTTAATTATTTCAATTTCATACAGAACAAAAATTTAATAATTCTTTTATTAGTTATTTATTATTAAAATATAAAAATTTATAAAATCACAAAAAAAAAAAAAAATTAACAATTTATGTAAGTATTAATTAATTTATTTTACCTTGCATTCATCATGGCCAGCATGTGATTTTTACAATACGGCATTAATAATAAAACTTCATAAACGCCATTACCAGTATGGGTTATAATTGAATCAATATAACCAATAATATTTTTGTGACCACTTAAATTACTCTGTAAATAAAATCATATAAAAATTAATAATATAATTATTGTTAAGGTTAATAAATTTAATTTATAATGTGTGTATGTATGTACATAGGTACATTTAAATCTTAATATACCAAATTAAACTAAAATAAGTAGGTACGTAGTATATGAATTTAGGGATTTTGTTTTCAATTTGTTTTTTTTTTCCCATATTTTGCTTAATTCACTGGGGAGACCTTAACGAACGTTTAACGAGTTAAACTGTTCTAATATTTTTTAATTTAATACTTGTTTTTTATATTATTAAATATTTAATATATATAATGTGATATAAATCTAGATCATCTTAGACGTATTATACGTATCAACAAAAATTATCGTATCACAAAAAAGTGATATGTATTATCTTAGGCTAAGGATGCGACAATTAATTTGAAATTCTAATTAATTTTTTTACTTGCATAAAAAAATTCAATGTTTTATGAAATAGTACTTTTGTTTATGATACTTATGTATCACAAGTCTAGCTTTTATGCTAATAAGTACTTGTATAGCATTTATCATGCCACTATTGTTTTTTTTTGTCATAATTATTGTAACCCAATTAAGTCAAAACGAAAATATCTTATGTACTTATGTTATAATACAGTGTGATTCTTAAACGTTATATATCATGTATATATATAAAAAAAAATTATACGTATGTATATACTTACAGCTATTTGAATTTCTCTTTTGGCAACATTCAAATCATGTTCATTATTAACATACATTCGTTTTAAAGCGTAACGAGCATTACCAGAATTTGCCTTTACTAAAAATACCATAGCAAATCCACCTGAAATAAAAACCAATAATAATTATTATACGAACAAAATAAGTATTTATTAATTATAAGAAATATTTTTATTTTTGAGCTTTTATACACATATGTACATAGATACATATATTATATTATGTAGGTATGAAAATAAACTGAAAAAAAACATTTAAATTTAAAGTTTTAAGTAAAAAATCAATAGTTTGTTTATGTGTCACTGCATTGTACTTAAAATTACTGATTTAAAAACTCATGGTTTATGTTACCTATATTTATAATTAAAGTTTATATTAAAAGTTTAATAGACCTCCTTTTTTTGAATGTGAAAATAGAACATTAGTTTTCTATGCAAATAATATAACGTATGCAGCATTAAAGAAATATAGAAAAGTTCAAATTTTAAACCTTTTAAATATAAAATAAAAAACTCATTTATCCTTTTAAGTGATTTTTCCTAATACAAAATTTATATTAATTAGTATTATACATAATTGATTGTACTATCGATACTGATGTGTTTATCGTAAGTTTACATAAGTAAGTACACACCTTTTTTAACCTTAAGGTAATATGTTATGGTAAAAATATTGTATTGATTTGTTGTGGTATTTTAAGCACACATTGAGAAAACAAAAATGAAAATCAAAAACTATTTTAATAAACACTACTGAAAGGTTAAACGTGTACCAATGTAATATTATTATTATCCTATCATCTCAATAATTTATATATAACTAAGTAAGTATAAGTAAGTATTTACTTTTAAGTCTATGTATGTATGTACAATATACATTTTTAAAATTGTAAATATTTTTATTGTTAAATGGTTATGTATATACGGACATCTTAACTACATATCGTAAATTTCTGCCTAAAATTTATACTGATAAAGTTAAATATTATTGATTTATAGTAAAAGTATTAGACTTATATATAAGAAAGAAATTGTTAAAAACTTTAACTAAAAAAAGAAAAAATTTCGCTACTTAATTTAATTATAAAAAAAAATTGCACAAAATTGTACAATTAACAGGAAATTTTTATTGAATAAAAAATTAAGAGCTTTTCCAAATCAATCACGATTGATTTTCATGGAAAGAAAATTTCGAAATATATCAAGAGATCACAGATACCATTGTATGTTATAAGTAATACCTATTCTGTCGGCATGGATAGATAGTACCGTATTCCATAGTAATTAAAAGCGAAATTATTGTTATCTTGTTGTTATCGTTATATTAAGAATATTGTCACAATTTTATCCATTATCTCCTTATTTTTCTAGCATATGATGTAAACAGGCGTATAAATTGAACCGTTAAATAATTAGCAAATAAAAATAAAAAATAAAACAAAACAAAGAAAATTGACATGGTTTGCACCTTCTAGTCTGGAGTTTTAAAATTATGTACATATGTATGTAGATTTTTTTTTGTATGGTCGTGAATCTTTTGTGCCTATTGTGTAAAATTTATTTAAATTTTTAATAAATTATCATTATTTAGTGTGTAAACAAAATTTTTATAATTAACAGTTATTCAAATTGACAAAACAATTATTTTTGTTAACATAAAAAAAATATATATAGGTACATACCTACAATATTTTTGATAATAATGCGCAAATGAATGTAAAAATTCAAATTATTTCGCTAAAATACTTAAATAATATCAGGTAATTTGTTTTCAGTTTTCAACAGTTTAAAATACTTTTATAAAAAAAAAAATAACATTTTGAGTACATACATATATTTATTGTCAGTTATTTATTTATAATATATGTATTTATATAATGTGCCTATTTATTATTTACAAAGTCATACTAAATATTTAAATATTAATCCCTCTGTTCACATTTAGGTGCATTCTGCAGTTGTAACTTCTTCATTTTCTTTCCCACTTCCTCGTTTCTTCTAAAAAAAGCTTTAAATGAATTTATGCGAAAAAAATGACGAAAAAGTAGTTGCAACATTTTCAAGCAAAATTTAGCGGTTGAACCAATTGCAAGTCACCATAACATGTAACAGCAATAAAAAATTGTATCAGGTCAAAAAATTTTTATGCTATACACAAAATCATTCTTATATTGATAATGCTTACCCTTCAAGAAAAAAAATTTAAGTTATAATATTAACGCGCACATATAACTAAAGTTACAACTGACAACATAGTGTGAACGCGGAGAGCTTTTGCAATTACATCTTACAATTGCAATTGCACTATAGTGTGCACATAGGCAATAAGTATGTAATATTTCTTTTAACTGTTGGTCGTATTTATGCATACATTTTTATTTTTACAAAAATGAAGGACTATTATGACCAATGCTGCCATTACTCTGAAATCAAATTATTGTCAGTTTCTCTACAAAATTATGTCAAGTGGCATATTTCTCCTTAAACTCAAAAAGAAACAAAAAAAGTAAAACAGAAATAAATTTTGAATATTTCATAATATATTAAATTAAATAACAAAAGTACACCAAATTAAACTTCAAAATAAAAATAATTAAACAAATAACGAAATAATACATAGATGAAAAGTAATTCGTTTCATCTGAACTTTACATTTTGCTTTTATTGAGCCCAGCTACAAAATAGTTTTATTTATGCAATACTTAGTTAATACCAAATACAATTCTTAAAACTAAACAGGTTATTTAATTTAGTTTAGTTAGTTAAAATTCTACCTAATTCAGCGTATTAAATGTTAACGCGATGAGACATCTAGTTCTAGTACCAAAAAAATTATTTTTAACATTATGGTGTTGTTGTTGTTAAAATCGTCAATTCGAAAAATGATATACCTACACCAAATCGGTACGTTAGTGTCATTATACTTTTGCAAATTTTATTAACTACTATAATTTAGAAAATATTTGAAAAAATAAAATAAAAATTTTTTTTTTAATTTTTTTTAAATTGTTTTTGGAAAATAATGTCAACAATTTAAAATTATGTCACTTTCATGTCAGCATAATTTCATTTTAAAATTATGTCAGCACTACTAAAATTATTTCACTCAGACATAAATTATGTCACGGTGGCAACACTGATTATGACTAACTTACCTAACATATGTACATACCATAGATATATTACTAATAGCACTAATAGATAGACAGTGAAGAAAATATTTTCAGCCAATTTTGAGAAACAGCTGAGTGAACCGCGCGTATGTATTGCTTTAGTTTCCTCAAAAATAGGTCCTAAAAGGTGAAATAAATTAATTTTTTATTTTTTTAAGGATTTTATCACTAATTTTGTTAATTTACAAGTAGCTAAAATTTTAAATAACCTAAATTAAATTAAATTTTAATTTTAAAAACAAAATATGTCAATTATTAAGTAATATAAAAACTTAAAATCTCTGAATGAAACTGGTTATGAAAAACTGCTTTACATTATTTTAATAAATATAAACAGCTGAGTGAACGAAATGTATACATATTATAAAATGCATATGTATTTTTTTAGCTGACTACCTTAAGATAGGAAAACACATAAGAAGAAAAGAAACGACTATACCTAACTTCCCATTAATTAGTTAATATATCTATGGTACATACATACATATGTAATTAATTACCTTTTTTTTTAATTTAAATTTTATTTGATAAAAGCAATATTTAAGTATTTAGGTGTTGCCAACTTTCAATTGGTTTTAAATTAAAGTCATCAAATATGTAGTAGAGTTCTTCAACAATCATCAGCTAAGTTTTTTTCGTTGACATTTCATTTTAATATTGAATTGAGGTTAGATTTTTTTTCAATACAATTTGAAAGTTGTTTGTGAGAATTTATTATTGTTTTTAAAATATTTTTGAAAAGAAAAATCAATAGTTGAATTAATTGAACTAAAAATTTTTCATCAGTAAGTAAGTAAATACCATAGATATATTAACTAATAGATGGGAAGTTAAGTATAGTCATTTCTTTTCTTCTTATGTGTTTTCCTATCTTAAGGTATTCAGTCCAAAAAATACATATGCATTTTATAATGTGTATACATTTCGTTCACTCAGCTGTTTATATTTATTAAAATAATGTAAAGCAGTTTTTCATAACCAGTTTCATTCAGAGATTTTAAGTTTTTATATTTCTTAATAATTGATATATTTTGTTTTTAAAATAAAAATTTAATATAATTAAGGTTATTCAAAATTTTAAGTACTTGTAAAGTAACAAAATAAATGATAAAATCCTTATAAAAATTAGAAATGAATTTTTTTCACTTTTTAGGAACCTATTTCTGAGGAAACTAAAGCAATACATCGCAAGGTTCACTCAGCTGTTTCTCAAAATTGGCTGAAAATATTTTCTTCACTGCCTATCTATTAGTAATATATCTATGGTAAATACATATTAGAAAAAAAGGAGAAAAAATATATTTTTTGTTAATTATTTTTATTGATTTCAGAATATGAAAGAAACTTTCAAGTTCAAAAGCAAATCGTAAGTAGCATTGTATTAAAGATCGTCTTATGCTAAAGTTTTGTTTTTTAATTGTTTTTTAATGGTTAAAGTTCAACACTACCAAAAGAACCTCGTACAATTCTTGTAATTTAAAAACTAAATTATTTTTTTAATTTGGAATCGGGTGAATGGTAGAATATTGAGCAGTAGATTTAAGTTTGAGTAAATCAAATAAATATCATATAAGGTATTCATATTTTATACAGAATAGAAAATTAAATTAATTTAAATACTCTTAATACTATAATAATTAATAATAAAGCTATGAAGCATATTTAAATATATGTTTCTTATTAAGAATAATAAAAATTTACTAATAACTACATATTTAAATTACAATTTCAATGGGCGTTTTTTTATTAAAAAATGTTATCAAAATTGTTATTGACGCGTTCAATTTTATCAGAAAATGATAAATTTTCAAAACGTCATGACATTTACATTCAATGTTAGTTACATATAACCAAATTTGCTTTGTTATTACGATAAATTTAATGAAATATACTTATCACTATTTAAGATTTCATACCTTATTCAAGCCTATTAAAAAAATTGTAATTTTTCCCAATTTTTTTCTACTAAGTATTATTTTAATTATAATATAAAATTATATTTTTTCGCTTAAAATTTTTTTTTTGCAATACTTAAAACTAAAAATAAACAAGGCATAATGTAAACCAACGATTATTAAAAGCGCTTATTACCAAAAGATAATACAAACTGTTTAGAATTGTTACTTGCACCAAAATTTAAAAATTTCATCTTAATAAGGAAAAATATGAAAATAGGACTTTTTTTGAAATTTTGAGGGGCTGTAAGTCCGGTACACTATAAATAAAAAACCGTTAATACACATAAAAATATATTACTGAAGCTTTAATTTTTATATCTTGCCGAGGAAAAATTTGTACAGGTGCCTAAGTTAAAGGTGTCTAAAAATAGCAAATTTTAAATTTTCAAGCCCTAATAGCTCCTAAAGAGGGGGTGCTACAAAAAGAATTTCTGAGAAAACTTATAAGTAGTAATTCTAAAAGTTCTTTCCTACCTTAAAATTTCAAGTCTCTATCTAAAAGCGTTCCGGAGTTATGAAAAAAGAAATATCATAGAAAATTTGGTTTTCACATAACGGTAAATTTACATAGTAAATTACAAAATTGTGCATAATTTTTGATATTGTTTTATAGGCAAAAAAAATTCCGGTCTTTTGTCATTTTTAGATTGTAAAAATAATACACAAAGCCTGAGATATATACATCTGCTTTCTTGCAATTTTGAAGCCCTCTAACTCTGGAACGCTACAAGACTAAAAGAAACCGTTAACACACGTAAATCTACATTATTAGAGCCTTAATTTTTATGTCTATGAAAATGAAATGAAACACATTATACACACTGTACACATTATGAAAATGTGTACAGGTGTTTAAAAAAATAGCAAATTTTCAATTTTTGAGCCCTAATAGCTCATAAACAAGGGATGATCCAAAAAAAAATTTCTGAGAAAACTTATAATAAATCTAAAAATTCTTTTTTTACCTCAAAATTTCCAGCCCATATCTAAAAGCGTGCCGGAGTTATGAAGGTAGAAAAATTATGCAAAATTTGACTTTCACATAACGATAAATACAAATACTAAATTTAAAAAATTGTGTAATTTTATTTACAAAGATAAAAAAAATTCCTGTCGAATGGCGTTTTCAGATTGAAAAAATATTAAGCAAAACATGAGATATATACGCATTTAGAAATAGGGCCTTTTTCAAAGTTTGAGGGGCTGTAGCTTCGTAATGGATGAGGCAACATGAAAATGTTGTTCTACAACATTAATTTTTTTATGAGACCTTCCCATGGTTAAAATTTTTTTTCTCTATCTATCTAACGGTGTAGAAGTTTTGTAAACAGACAGAAAGACAGACAGAGTGAAACTAATAAGCAAATTTTTTCAAAAAATTTTTGGAATTGCGCTAAAAACGGTAAGTATAAGTTAAAAGTTAGTTAAAAGTTAAATAAAAGTTAAATAAATTGCGCTAAGTATAAGTCTTAATAAAAATGACATAAAAATTACGACATATTCATTATTGTGTGTACTGTGTATATTGCAATTAGAAATATTTTAAGTAATTTTAATGTAAGTACATTATATCTTTTGTTATATTTTGGAATAATATAATGTATTCCATATTTTTTGATTAATTTTAATTATTTTGATTAATTCACAGAACTTTAATTTACAAACAAAAAGTTAATTCTACTTCCTCAAATGTGCATTTCGAAACTCTAATTGTATGAAGTGGATCTAACGTTGTGGAGTTAGTTAATTAAACTCTACTCCGGTCATTTCGGAACTATTTTATCTGTCATACAGTGAATGTTGATTCTCACTACACCGAAACGTGACGACGCCGTGCCGCGATTTTTATTCATACTATGCATTTCTTATGAAAATATATTCACATTAAACAGCAACGACATCAACGACGCTGTACCGGTACCGAAACATTATGTAAAATGTCGCCCTCGACGATATTTTTATTTTGTTATATTTATTTAACAAAAGCACGCGATGTTATCAATTAAAAACAACTAATGGAAAAAAAACCAAGGTGTTTCAAAAAAGCACATATACAAAATTAAAAAATATTCCAGAATAAGCTCAGTAAAGAGTAGTTAAAAAATAAATTTTGATAATAAATTGATCTTTGTTTGATTTTTTTTTGGTAAGAAATTGAGAAAAATCAAATCACTTTTTTGTCAATAAAGTATAATTATTATTAAGAAAAAACCCTATTAAGAAAAATTATTAACACAAACAAAAATTTAATGTTGGAGCTTTAATTTTTATATATTATTACTTCAAAAAAAAATTATTCTCAAAGATATAACTCCTCTCAAATTTTCAAGTTTCTAAGTTAAGCCGTGTCAAAGATACAAGGGGCCCAAATTTTTACAAAAATTGAGTTACACATAATGGTATATTAAATTACCGCATGGTAAAGCCACATATTTATTTTATATTGTGTATTTGTAAAGTTTATAAAACCAGTTATCGTTTTGCGTTTTGGATTGATAATATGCCTTATATAATCAGTGTTATTTAAACAATTTAAAGATAGGGCTTTTTCGAACTTTGTAGGGCTGTAGCTCCGTAACGTGGTACTACAGAAAAAAGTTCAACAAAATTAGTTTTTTGGCTATGCCTATTCCTAGTTAAAATTTCATTGCTATTTCAAACAGTGTAGAAGTTTTGTAAACACCTAGACAGACGGACAGAGTGAAGCTAATAAGCACATTTTTTCAAAATTGTATTTATATAAAAAAAATGTGCTAAAAAATTATAAAATAAAAATTACGGATGAAAAAAAAATCACTTCCGACGTTATGTCTGAATTGGTTATGTCACGTCGACGTTATGTCCAACGTCATCACGTTATAATATTATATGATAATATGTATTATTGATAAAAAAAATACGCTGCCGTTATGCCCGAAGTCGGTATAATATATGAATATAAATACGTTGTTGTCACAGTGTCGTCACGTGCCTGCGTGGGGAATCAATCTTAACTGTAACACCATGAGAGTAAGAAACGAAACGCCCTCTGGCTAAACTATGACTAAACATAATGAATTGATTAGTACATTTTGACGTTTTTATAAAAAAGAAATATTAAAATGATTGTTTTTGTTATACTTAGGTATTTTATTACATAAGAATTAAAAAAACTCAAGATTTATGTATTTAAAAATGCGAGTCCAAACATTATCCAAATATTTTCTTCACACAACTTGTTTGACATCATTTTTTCTATTATTTTTTCACCACCATTATTTTCAGAAAAGTATATAAAGTATTATAAATAATAAAATGTTTACATATTAAAAACGTGTTTTTTTTTTATATTTTGAGCGATGTAGCACGCTTTGTGCATGTTCTGCTCAGTGCGTATTAAAAAAACTATTAAGTATGTATTCTAAAAATCACCTTATCTTTTTATATAAACCTACTAAATGTGAGTGTATCAAAAACATTAAACTAAAAAAATCACCTTATTTATTATATAAAACTAAGTACTAAATGTGAGTGTATCAAATATTTTTATTGATGAAGACTTAGCTAACGTGTTAGTAATCACTGGTCTCTAAGTTCGAAGTAGAGGACCTCCAAAACGTAGGAGAATCTATTCAACCAAATTTGGTGTTAGGTTCTCCTAGATTTATGCCACGATAAAACAACTCTGACAGAAGAAGTTTAAAACTTCTAGGTCCAAGTCAAAAACTTTACCTAAAGACAGACTGATCAAAAACATTAACTAAATTGAAATTGACCAAATTTAAATTATCCTAATTACTAACTAATGTACTAAAAAAATCATCTTTCAAATGTAGAACAACTTATTCACTTTTTACCTTCTTTTTCTTTTTTATCTTTGACATTGATAATTTTAAAAAATTTGAATGCTTATAAAATAAACCTAAAATGTGTACTCTGATTTTCTGCTCATATAAAAAAATATAACCACAAATATTTTTTAAACCCAAAATATATTTTCAATGGTAAAGTGTTAAATATCGTGTACCTAAGCTACGAAAATATTTTAAATATTTTTTATTTAGCTTATTTTTTATTTGCGCTCATTTTTTAAGTTGCTTAAAATTGCAACGACCACGGAAACATCCTAATTTTTCCTCGACTGTAATAAGTATAACATTATATAGTCTACCTTATAAGTTTCTTTGAAATCGGAATTTTTAATATTCGTTAATATTAAAATTACAAAAACTAGTTAAGTACGAAAAAATTGGTTAATTTCTTACATTACTAATGTAGATGTAAAATACCCAAACGTTTTTGTTGGTGAACTTTTTGAATAATTCTGTCAACAAAATCCAACTTAAAATTGAACAGAATTAAAGTAAACTACCTTGATATATGAAATAAAATTAGACACATGATGTGAGGTTCAATGCAGACATTTTTTATACATATTTTTTCATTTTGTTTTTAAAAAAATTTAATTTGGATGGATTACACCCATAATTAGTAATGAAGAGTTAAGCAAAATAGTCCAAATTAGTTAACCATTACATTTTATATTTATCTTTTAGTGCTGAATAAGTTAAATTTAGGTCAACATCAACCATTTTCGCTACTTTGTTGCAAAATCTCGAATCTGAAGTCTCTCAATGTAACATAATCCAGTTCTTTCTTAATTAATTTCTAGTTTTGACCAAAAACATGGCCATTGGTTTATTTCATTATATATATTATTTTGTTTAAATTTATAAACTAACACTACGATACGTGATTAGTAATAATCATATCAACATCACCTAAATAAATTTAGCGCTAAGGCGAACAATTTCTTACTCACACTTTAAGACAGATGTTATTAAATACTATGTACATCCTAAACGAAAAAACGCACATTACAAACTGAAGCATAATTTCCATATCCCTTTACGAATAGTAGGTTTTTTTAATTTATATAACTAAATGTAAATAATATGTTCTCATATTACTTAAGTACTAACCCACTACCACATGGAAATTATAATTGAATCATTTTATGATATTTAACTAAATTAATAATATAACTGATGCTTGTATTAAGCAGATGTCTGATACAAATAATTTCGTTGAAATATTTATCAAAAGCTTTTATGAATACTTAAAAGCAAAGATAACAAACGATAACAAGAGACAACAACCTAATTTAAAAAATAATATTTTAAATAAATAAATAAATTCTTACTGGATTCCTTCATTGTCTCAAATTTTTAAACTATAAGTAATAAAAACGTACAAAAATAAATGTAATAAAACCTTCCAATCCAATTTTTCAAAATCAAATGAGTATAACACAGCTATAACTCGAGTTTTATTCTTTGTACTATTTTCTCTATGTTACTCAATTTCTTGTAAGATTAAACTTATTTTAAGATGAGTAAGTAAAATAACTATTTTATAATAATAGTAACTTAAAATTTTTTGAATTCTCCTTTGTTTAAAGGTTATTGTAGAAAAAATTTATATATAAATTTTATATACTATAAACGTGAAAAATTTTATATATTTACTTACAGAATATTTAACTTCTAAGTTTTGACGCTAAAATATTTGACATTCTAGAATGCTTTGTACTACAGTTTTGGAAATGTGCATTAAGGGTTATATGAAGTTTACATGAGATGTTTTTAAAACTTAAAGTTTTTATTTGATAATACATATAGGATTGTAAAATTAGTTTCATTCGCTTAAAGAAAAAGGTATTTTTTAAAAATATGAAAATAAAAATAATTGCAAATTTATTGTAAAAATATAACTAGTTATTTATAATTCTTAAAAAAAATTTATAAAGTATTACATACATAGTTATAACTAGCTATGTATGTATATTGAAATATAAACGCGAACTAAGTATTATAATTTTAAAAGAAGATTTAAAGATAGTTAAATAAAAAGAGACCAACTGATCACTAAAATCACTTTAAATTTTAATTTGTGTGAACCTTTTTCCTTATATTTTTGAAAAAAAGAACCAATTCTCATCTAAGAGTATACAATAAAGTGATTCAAATTACAAGATTAAACATTATTGATGTTATATATATGTAGTAGTTATATAGTTATATATTATACACATTTTTAATATTAAATATTAACTTACCTTCAGCCAAAATATCCTCTACTGTGACGGACACACGTCCCACAACAAATACTTTTCCGACATAACTATTTGTTTCTTTGGTTGATCCCCCTAATCCACTGTTATCTAATTTTTCATTTTTTTCTAATTTTGAAAATAGTTTCTTCATTATTCCGATTTTTAATGAAATAATATATTAATCCGTCTAACTTTTAATATATTGTTTTCAAATTAAATGAAAACATTTAAAAAGCTTTAATAACTTTTCATTAAAATAAGTTTCTGGCTAAGAAAAAAAAAAAAAAATTAACTATAAAAATGAAAAACTTAAATTCCCATATCAAATATTTATTTAAGGATAAAAAAAAATAAAAACTATTGTAATGACTTGAATTTGTTGAAAGTACATAAATAGCTAGATACCCACTTATAATTTAAGGAGATTTTCTTAAAGTGTAAACATTACCAAAAATAAGATATCTTTAAATACAAAATTTGTGCTGTATACCTATACATACATATTCGTATAAAATAGTAAATGACATTTTTTTTTTACAATTTCAAGGATAATTTATTCAACAGCAATAAGAAAAAACAATATACATTTTCTAAAAAAAAAAAAAAAACTTGTACAAATATAAAAATTTAATTGCAGGAAAGAATTTTGATTATATGAAATGGATTTTTAAAACAACAAAAAATATCAATTATAACTAAAATTGAGGAAAATCGATAATGGAAAAAGTACTTTTTAGATGCCAAAGATATATTTATATACACATTTCTAAAACTTTACAGTAATAGTTCTTTATTAAATATATTGAAAACTGGTATAATTTAAAAACCTATTTTTTCTTAAGCTCTATTTAAGATATTATTTAAATAAGTTATTATCAAGGATAAAAATATATAAAATATTAACGATGTAGCTACAGTACAGCTAAAACCAAAACTTTTCTTACTACAATATTATAAACTAAATGGAAACTTAAGAAATTTTTTACAAATTTGTTAGAGTGAAAATTGTTTCAACTTTTTATCTCAGAATTTATTTAATTGCCCGAATATTGAATATTAGTTTATGAAGTTTGTAAAAATATAATTTTTTTTTCTTTAGTTTCAATTAAAATTAAATATTAAATTCCATTATTTCTGCAAAGATTTTTAATCTTTTTTTTCAAACAATTTTTTTTAAAAAAATTTTATTACATTAATTGCTTACTTTTCACAACTTAAGTAATATTTTGCGACTTACGTGTTCGCAAATAAAACCTGCGAAAACACTTTTTTATTAATAATTTTTGAAACTAAATAAATTGAAAACTTCGAAAAATTACACTTATACTGAATAGGTTTTAAATTACATTATATTTTGTTTAACTTTATATGAATAAATATTATTTTACATTATCTAAAATTAAAAAAAAAATTATTAGTTTTTTTTTAACTAGAGAAGAGAAATTTTTATAACTTTGCACAGGAACGAAAGTTAACTAGAACGTAAGTACAAATATTAAAAGTCAAATTAGTAAATGTCAAACGAAAAAGAACAATTGTCATATTGACTTTTAAAATATTAAACGAATTTACTATTTTCAAATATAGATGGATTTTAGTATTTATATAAATTTATTAATTTAATTATAAATCATGACTTTGAATTTTAAAAATAAACACCTTTCAAAAGACCATCTAAAAACTAAATACCGATACATAATGAACTTTGTTATAAGAATTTTCTTGTATTTTAATAAAAAATATATACTGTTTAATATATAACGAATAAGGGATAACAAAAATTAATCTTTCACATACCACACTGTCATTCTTTGCATAATAATTGTTAAAGGTAATTTTTAAGAACTTTGGCATAATATTAATAAAAAGAATTAATAATAATAAAAATATTAGGAATCTATTAAGAAAACTTTTATAATACATTTAAAATGCGAATATGTAGTTCCTGTGGTGGGTTTAAGAAATATATGATTTTAATTAGCTGTCAAATGTCAAAAGCGTGGATTAAGCAATAAAAATTGAATGACATATTGACATCGCGTGTAATTTCCGTTTCTTTCTTTTTCTTTCCGATTGTAATCGTGAGAAGACGTGAAATAAGGCAATAAAATGTCGTAAGTATTTTTATTTTGCATACATATCTATTTAATTATTATTTCAAGTAACTTAAATATTTTTATAAAGCAATTTCAAACCAGCAGTGTGTTATGATTATGTTGCATTATTGCATGGAAAAAATTGCTAAATTATCTCTAAGAACATAATTCAATTTAAGCAAAAGTTTTTTTTTTTAAATTTAGCTCGAGAATACAGCTCTTACAAAACTATTCTACATTGTATTTATAAAAATTGAATTTAATAAATATTTTCTTTTTTTAGGTCGAAAGTTTCTCGTGACACATTATATGAAGCAGTTAATGCTGTTTTAGAAAACTCTATCAAAAAGAAGCGTGGATTTTTAGAAACTGTTGAGTTACAAATTGGTTTGAAGAATTATGATCCACAAAAGGATAAACGTTTCTCTGGTACCGTAAAGTACGTAGATAATTGTAAATCTAAATATTTTACCTATATATGCTACTAAAATAGTCTCAATAAGTATTAAGATATTATGAGCATATATAGGAAGCTAATTTTCATTAGCGGACCTTCACTCAGGGTCTTAAAATCAAATTGAGTAGGAAATTTCATAAAGTATTATGAACATTTCCGTTTAGGTTAGGTTACTAGAAAGTTAAGAATAATCAGCTCACCGCACTTGAGAAAATACGCAAGTGTTGGTAAGTTACTTTAAAATTGGTTACTAGAATTTTTGTAAAATGATGAACAAAGTAATATTGCATGCCATTAGCTGAAAATGAATGTGGATAAGTGTTTTCTGATTTATTTGAAGATTAAAAACTTGGGAATACTTAATATTTTAACAAAATTATTTTTTCTTTTCATTTTAGACTGAAGCATATTCCAAGACCAAAAATGAAAGTTTGCGTTTTGGGAGACCAACAACATTGTGATGAAGCTAAAGCTCAAGATGTTCCTTGTATGGATGCAGAAGCTTTAAAGAAATTAAACAAAAACAAAAAATTGGTTAAGAAATTGGCTAAATCGTATGATGCATTTTTAGCTTCTGAATCTTTGATTAAACAAATTCCAAGATTATTGGGTCCAGGTTTAAACAAAGCTGGTAAATTCCCTGGTCTTTTATCTCACCAAGAATCAATGGTTGCAAAGATTGATGAAGTTAAAGCTACCATAAAATTTCAAATGAAAAAAGTCTTATGCTTATCAGTAGCTGTTGGTCATATTACAATGAAACCCGACGAATTGGTTCAAAATATTCATTTATCAATTAATTTCTTAGTTTCATTGTTGAAAAAACATTGGCAAAATGTACGTTCATTACACATTAAATCAACAATGGGACCACCACAACGACTCTATTAAATTGTGGCATTAATTTGTATTTATGAAATAAATTAAAACTAATAAAACTAAAATTATGTTGTACTTATTTATTAAATTGGTAGTAGCGTTTGATTTCAAAGCGATAAATAATTATGTTTGAGTGGTCGATCACGGGATTAAAAAATATGAAAATTAAAAAGAAAATAGTTTACAAATTGTAAGTAGGCAATTTATAAAAGAAAAAAATTTTTCCGGGATTAGATGAGTTTTTTTTTTAAATATAAAAATTTGCAAAATCAGGGTTTCAATAATTTGCTTAGCGCGGGTTTGGAACGGCAGTCTGCACTATTCTGTTATTTGTATGTGCAAAATATAATTAGATAAAATTTTGGAAATGGTTGCAAAATCCAAATTCATGAAAAGAACGTTTTAATTATTTACGCATTTAAAAAAAATTGGGAAAAAGAAATAAAGTCGGTCACTTGCTTTTACTTATCATTCCAGCGTTTTGACCTTAACCCAGTGTATTAATTTGGCTCAAATGTTCATTTAACAATAAAATGCCTTAAACATTAAATTATACTGATTAAATCTGAATCAATTTTATAAAGAATTGTATTGGATTTAAAAATAAAGATAACTACAATTGTGAAAATAATTATTTTATGTACATAATATGTATGTATATATAAATATTTCGGTATATAGAGTATAATAAATAATGAATAGAATTAATTTTTAGTTCAGCCAATGCGCTGCTATATCTCATGGATCTTATGGATGAACCAAGGCAAACTCAAGTGGTAAACAAGGGATAATAAGGGTGAAAGCATCTCTCCAGCAAAGGCCGTACTTTGATTTGGAGACAATTAATTTCGCATTTGTTAAGTGATGGCAGTAGCAAAATTTTAAAGTTTTGCTGTCTTAACATAGATGTTTTTGAAATTCTACTTTTCAAGGTATACCTACATACATAATTATATATGGCTATTAATTCAAGATTATGTATTTTGACCAAGGTAAAGTTTGCCACTAACGACACAAGTTCATACACAACTTTCGGGTAGGCCCGGAAGCTGCTGATATGATTGCGGGAGATCTTAGATTAGACGGTAACTTCAGGACGGAAACAGTCCACCCGAGGCACAACAGCGCTCCTAACCAAATTGGAATTAAAATGTACACAGACAGACACTGCCAAAAGGATGGTAACTGTGGCAAAGTATCATATATGATGAATTGCACATGCGAATTGCGAACACAGTGGCATCACACGCGACTGTACGTCAATGCGAAACAATCGCAATAGAATTTGCAGCCAAAGAACTACTTCGGAAAAGAATCCGGAGTAAAATCATAAACATAAAACTTTTATAAAGTATATGTATAAGGGAAAAAAAACAACATTGATATTACCATCTGATTCTTACATTACATAAATTACATTGAATTACATTACATAAGCAAAGTATATAAAAGTTTAATTTATCTGTTAATAAAAAATATTAGATTTTTAATTGAATTTCAAGTTGAAATTGAAAGTTTACTTAATATTATTTAATTTTATAATTCAATTTAATTATTCAAATTAATTGCAGTTACTGATGTTCGAGTTTAATTTTAACTTGAGCTTATGTAGCACTAATTAACTTATGTTTTACTATTTTATTTTTAGTTAATTAATAATTTGTTTATTTTAGATTTAATTATTCACTTGTTTAAATTATCTACTACATATTTATACTTAACTAGTTACTATTACTAAGGTATGTTTGGTATAAACCTAGTAGTAATGTAAAAAATGTGTAAAAACTTTAAAGAGAACAACGTGACGTCAAGCGAAAAAGGAATATTAAAAACTGTTATTTCCTCTCTTCAAAATAAAATATACCAAACGCGAAAACGGCAAATACTTTTCAAGCAAACATTTTTTAATATTTTTATTATTTTGATTTTTGACAGATTATATTCAATAAGCAAAAAAAAAACAAAGATATATTTTTTACATTAATCAGAACATATTTTTTTTAAATTAAATTTAAATTAACATTAAAATAAACTATGTCATATTCCCAAAAATAAAGACTCAAAATTTTTTTATTGTTATTCTAATTTCTAACCTCAAAACTATTCAAATTTTTTGACAATTAACCACAACTTTTGACACTTCATTCTTTTCACAAGTAGAAAATACTTTTTTAATAAGGGGAAGTTCATACGTCATTGTAAGTTATGAGCATTTTTCTCTCTAGTCAAAAAGCAAAAAGTTTTTGGATAACAAACAGAAAACTAATATTTTAAAGTTTTAAAAACTTTTCAGATACTAATTATATTTATTTTTTAAGTGAACTATATTTGTTTGTTAAATTAAAATTTCAAACTAATAGGTAAATAAATCTACATTTTTGAATTTTTGCTTAAATAATTAAATAAATATCGACTAATATTATAAAATCTTAATTTCTTCTGTGTAGAATTTTAATTTTTATTTTAAAAAACTACAGCGCAACGATATATTGTGTTATCAAAAACTTTTCGAGGAACAACGCAAAGCAACGCAAATTTAAATTTATTTATTTATATACAGTTACCGTGGTACATAAATGTGCCAGGTATCTATAACTCCTATTTCCTAGTAGGAAGGTGGCGTGTACGAGATATTATGTGATATATTAAGTATTTATATATTGCGATATATGAACTTTTTTTTTATATATTATAATATTGTACCCAGCCGGGAATCGAACCCGAGACCTTTCATTTCCTTATGAATGAGAAGCGGTGCGTCAACCACTGCACCAACGGCTGGATGCAAATTTAAATATTTTTGCAAACATTTTTTCATGGGCACGTTTTAGATTAAAAGCTGATAATGAACTTTACTGTAATTAAGTGTCAATTGTCAAATACTTTTTGACAATTCCTTTTACATGTGAACTTCAACTCGAACAGAACGTGCACATGTTTATAAATAATTTTGTGTTTATTTTTTGATTATTTTTAATAATTAATCTGAAACAAAAGAAAAATGTCAGATTTGTAAGTATATATAAATTAAAATAACGAAAACCTTGAAAACTAATTTAAATTTATTTTTATAGATACGCAGTTCCAAATAAATTGCCTGGTAAAAAGGTTTCGGTGCTAGCACATCGAAGAAAAAGAATTCTACATGAAAAGGGTGCGATTAATCAAAGACGTCTTAACAGAATACGTGCTTTTAAGAAGAAAAAACGTTCTTTTCAACGTGCCGAAGCTTTTATTATGTCTCAAATAAAAGCTGATAAAACGGCTAAAAGAATAAGACAGGTTATAGTCAGACAAAATGTCTTAAAAAAGGAACAAACAAATGAAAAATTATTACTTGTAACAAGGCATGCAGGAAAACATATACATGATGAAACGACAGTAAAAGTATTAAAATCTTTAAGACTGTCAAGACGTCATCATACAGTTTTGTTAAAAAACACAGAAGAAAATCAGGTACTGTTAAAAGTTGTTGAACCTTTTGTAATATTTGGCTATCCTACTATTACTACAGTTCGTGATTTAATTTTCAAAAAAGGATTTGCTATGATAAATAGAAGAAAAACACCCATTCAATCGAACGCTGTAATTGAAGAGCATTTAGGAAAACACGGAATTATTTGTTTAGAAGATATTATTCATGAAATATTTTCAACAGGAGAAAATTTTGATATAGTAAATAACTTTTTATGTCCTTTTGAGGTAAAAATACAATTTTAAAAAGTTGTGTGACAATTTTTAATATAAATACATACATAATTTTGTTTTAGCTTGGTTCACCTAGAGATGGTTTTAAAAATAAGACAACAGTAAGTTTTAATCGAGGCGGAGAGTATGGAAATCGTAAAGAATTAGTGAACGCTTTTATAACAAGATGTTTGTAAATGTATATTTATATGATTTGATTAAATTACTTCCATTTAAAATAACGACTTTATTTTAAAAAAAATTTAAATATTCAATTTCTGAACGTTTCCCTAATGTAACACCTGTTTTATTGTAAGAGCGTCATACCAGGTCATACGTAATAAATAAAATATAAATATTAAAAAAGTTTACGTAAGTTAATTTTCCTTTTTTTTTGTAATTTGTAAAAGAAATTTTATTGGTATAAAACAAAAAGTGATAAACATAAAATATGTACGGATTAATTTAAATCAAATACATTATTATATGTTTTAATTTACCACAATATATCAATGTGTTTTATTGATTAGCGTTTAATCAGTGAAAAATAAATAATACCCCTTTTTGTTTTAAAAATAAAATCGTTAATAACAATACAAAGCTATCTACTAAATACTCTAAATAAATAAAAAGTACAGCATGAAATTGAATGCAAATGTTTTTCATTAAATTGATTAATATTACTATTTTTTAAACAAAAGTTTAAATGGATTTGATTGAATATAGTTTCTTCCTAAAATTCATTTTCATTTTGTTGTTTGTCAATATATTGATGAGGTTCATTGTGTATAGATGAGAGTTTCGGATTTGCAAACTGTGGGCTGAATTCAACATTTTGTTGCCATAGTAAAAAAAATTAATAAATTAATGATTTGTTATTTCCCTTACCAATTACCATTTTCAAGATAAGTTAATAGACATTATCAAATTATTGCATTAATAAATTAAATTTATTGAAGAAAAATTAAATAATATTTGTATTTTTAAAATAAAACAAAAAAAAAAAAAATTGGTCAATCAATATTTTATCTTAATTTTTTTAATTTCTTTATAATAAATTACAAGTAACAGTTATGACTTTACATCGTTGGGTTATAGGTTTATTGTTTATAACCATTACAACAAGAACCATTCGATAATGGATTTTAATGAGAAAATTAATAACTAGTTTATAATATTTGAATAAACATTATAATCATTATAGACAAAAATAAAACCGGTCGAATAATAATTATAATGATTGGATATTTTTACTTCAAGTTCAATAATAAGTAAATTCAGGTCAAGGTTTCTTGTCTGCGACTACAAAATAAAAAAAAAATCAAATAGAAAAGTTGTACTGTGTATAATCGGAAATTTTGGAACAAAAAACATTTTAATTATTAAAAAAAAATAATCCAAGTATCTCTCTCCTTAAATGTTTTATATGAAGTTTTTTTATGAATGGGCAATCATTTAGACCTTATTTGGTAAGTGATAAGCCAGATAGATATCTAAAAAGAAAAAAACTAAAATATTTTAACCATTGAAACATGCTCTATGTACAACCGAAATTTTATTTTTTTTTAGATTTATTAGTATAATTCTTTAATCTGTTCTTCTCGAAATCGAAGTTACTTAATGAAAATTTATACTAATTTATATAAAAATATGTAATATATTTAATAATATTACTTTCTCTTATTATTACAATTGAATAATAAAGAAAATTAAATTACAATACAATTAAACTTTCGTTTTTTATTTCTAAATTCTAATTAATACATTAAAAAAATATGTATAATAAAAACAAAAACAGCAATGTAAATATTTTTTGAAAGATTAAAAACTAGACGGATTTATTGTTCATAAAAATATTAAAGATATTGTATAATATACATATATATCAATTAAAAAAAAAATTATCAATTTATAAAGTTCAATTAATTGTAAGGCGTTATCAATAATATTTTTGTTGTCTGTTTTTATTAATATTTTTTTTTTTTGCCTGTTAAACCCAAACAATTTTTTTCTCTTAAAGTATTTATGCACTATGTTTAGAATTTTTGTATTTATTAAATAGTTTTACACTTTAGTCTTCAGTTACTAAATTGAATTCTTCTTTGATACATCAAAATATTGAAAATTATACAAAGAAAAAAGAAAAAAATAGGAAAATTTATTAAAATGTTAAAAAATAAGATTTTATGTAAAGATGGTGGTTTTGCTACTCAATTATCAGTACATGTAAGTGAAAAAATTGATGGTAATCCATTATGGAGTGCCCGTTTTAATTCTTCAAATCCAGATGCAGTAATAAAAACTCATTTAGATTTTTTAAAAGGTAATTTGTGGTTTATAAATATTAAAATATTATTTGAATTATATTGAATCTAATTTTTGAATTAAAAATCTTTATACAATATTTTAAAAACAGCTGGAGCTGATATAATTTTAACAAATACATATCAGGCTAGTGTTGAAGGTTATATGGAACATTTAGGTTTAAATAAGGACGAAAGTATTAATCTTATTAAATCAACGGTTAAATTGGCTCATGCAGCAAAAGAAATTTATAAAAAAGAAAATGTTGATAACGATAAAAATAATGGTAAATAATAATTTTTATATTTAAATACACATAGTATGGAAATTTTTTAAATGACTAATACAATATCTTGTATATGTGTAGTATAGTTACTTTATGATAGTATGTATGTATATAGAAGTATGTATTAAACATTTTGTAAATGATTGTTTTTTATTCCAAGTAGTGAATCCCTTAATAGTTGCATCTATTGGACCGTTTGGTGCACATTTACATGATGGATCAGAATATACTGGTAGTTATGCAGATCATATTAAACCTGAAGAAATTATTAATTGGCATCGTACACGAATTTCTTGTGTTATTGAAGCAGGAGTAGATGCTTTAGCAATTGAAACAATACCATGCCAGGTAAATTCATTTTCTATTGTACTACAGTACTACATTATTCAAATTTATATTATATTATATGTATGTACATATTTTATATTTTTGGTTTTAGATGGAAGCTGAGGCAATCATTACCTTACTTTGTAATGAATTTCCTAATGTAAAATTTTGGATTAGTTTGCAATGCAAGGTGGTATGATGTATTAAATATTATCACGTTTTAACAAAAACATAAATTACATTTAGAAATTCTTAAAGAATTTCATTTATATTACTAATTTGGGTAATATTTAATTGAACATTTAAAATTATAGTAATATAAGTAAATATTAATAAAATCAATTGTATATTTACTTTAATTTACTAAAAAAAACAAACACTTTTAGTAAAAATATTAAAAAAAAAATACTCACATTAAATAAATGAAACGAAAAATCACAAAGAAAAATATTAAAACAGATATATTCGAGTACTTAAATCTAATCATTATCAAACGAAAGATTAAATTGATTACCTTTTGTTATAATTTTATTATTTAATAAAAAGCTATTATATTCAATTAGTGGCTTGAAAAAGCAAATGTTATAATTATCTTTTGATTATTATTGTTTGTAATAATTTATATTTTTATTTTATTATGGTTTTTTGATTTGATTGGTTTTTAAAGCAAAAAATTTTAAATTTTTTACTTGGATAAAGTAATTGTAATTTGCATATGCAGTTTATAAAAACAAAATTTGACGGTCTTAAACCATAAAAATGTTATTAAATTTTTTTTTTTATGTTTTGCTTATTTTAAAATGTATGTTTCATTTTAAATTAACATCCGGTTTGCTAAAATAGCATATTAAATTTAGATTATATATGGATTGAATCATTTAAATGAACTACATATATTATGTATATTGTTTGCATGTGAATGTTTTGTGACTTCATAAAAGCAGCACCTGCGTATTTTTTATTAATTAGGAAGTTTTGGTTGAATGAACTGTACATATTTTGTTATTATTGTTTTATTAAAATTCTATAATAATATTTTGTGTTCGTCCGATAACAATCTTACGATTATAAATGAAAGTGAAAAAAGAAAATAAAGAAAAAATGTAAATTGTTCTGCATGCCCTTGCAATGTTTGTTTCCATTTTGCTTTTATCTTTTAATTAGCAATTTCTTATTATTATTTATGGTATCTAATTGTTTTTATATATGTATTTTAGGATGGGACTAGCATAGCTCATGGAGAATCCTTTAGAGATGTGTGTTTAGGACTTTGGAATAAGTTAGAATCAAAAAAGGCAACTTCAAATTGTCTTGCAATTGGTGTCAATTGCCTACATCCACAAGTAAAAATATTTTGTGATTTATTTTTATTAGCTTTTCTGTATTTATTACAATTTTTTAGTTTGTAACACCTCTTTTGCAGTCATTAAATGATAATTTAGATGATGAACATAAATATCCAATAGTTGTATATCCGAATAGTGGTGAAATTTATGATGTTAAAACTGGTTGGTATGGTAAAGAGGACTGTATACCATTAGAAAATTATGTTCAAACTTGGGTTAATTTAGGAGCAAGAATAATTGGAGGATGTTGCCGTACATATGCAAGAGATGTGTATAAAATTAAAGATTGTATAAAGAAGTTGTAAATTTTATAGGATATAAAATTTAATTATTTTGTTTTTTTTTTTTAATTTTTTACCATTTTTTTAGTTTTAACATTTTATAAAAATTTTTAAATTTTGTTAAACAATAAATGCAAATTATAAATATAGAATTTAAAGTTGAAAACAAAAATAAACCAATCTTTGAAAATATAAATAATAAAATATATATGTATGTATAAATTAACGCATATTCTGATAATTTACGATAAGATAATTTTCTTCAAATTCTCATACGTATAAAGCAAGTATAAGTCATGTTTTGTATTATATGTACATTTTGCCTGTATTTTGGTACATTTCATTGCCGTTGCAAAACTACGAATTTAAATAAGTGAAAACGTGATAAATAAAAAATTTTGTAAAATTTTTACATATTGAAACACAATTTTTAAATAAAAATTTTTAATACATTTTTATATTTTATTTTAAATTCGCCGCAATTTTTGTTTATTTAAAATTTTTGCAGATGTAAAATTATACTCAATCTTTCCGTTTACATTGGTCTTATCTTAAGTCTACTCTTTTCATTAGGTTGGATTCACATGGTTTCACCCTTCTTTCCGATAGTACATTCAAAGGATCTACTCATACTCAAGGGTTAGAAAAATTTTATGTAACTATAATACATTCATTTTTTGACAATTAAATACGCACACATAAAAAATAATGAAAAAGAATCTACTTTTTGAAGTCAAATGTAGACGTGTCACGTGACTCCGTGAGTGTTCTTCGTTGGCCTTCGTGAAGCGAATTCAGCAGCATGAAAAGTGTTAACTAATAAATTAATAGTCATTACGTTTCACCATCACCCTTCTTTCCGATAAACTAATTTAAAACTACAAAAGCACAAAATTAGTTTATGGGAAAGTTAATCCTTTTTAATGTAATGAAAAACGTCGATGCGAGAAGACCAAAATAAACGGACGCAGAGTAGAGCCAATTCAGCTGAATTTAAAATTTGAGTGTTTTGTAAATGTTAATGTTTTTATTTTTTTTAACAGAGAGAGCTGCAAAATTTTCTAATTAGGTATTTTGTTTTTGACATTAGTTTTCGAATTTTACTTTTTAGTTCAATCAAATGTTTTAATTAACTACATAGGGGAAAAAGAAAGTCATTTTTAAATTGGATTTAATAAATGCTTTGACAATATTTATTCTTATATAAAGTAGTGAAAAATTAACAAACCTCATATGGATTGTAAAATATATGAAATATATATTTTAAACTGTCCATTATTAAATTTTTAAGAGAATAAATAAACATAGTTTTCGAAATTTGATGACATATATTATTGTAGTGACAGCTGATATTGTGACAGCTATTTAGCACAAATTATTACTGCCAGTGCTTCTGCGTAACAAAACCAAGGTAATAAAAATATCAATTTTGTGTATTTTATTAGAACTGTCGTGAATGTTAAAAGAACAATTGATAGATTAAATTTATTAAAAATTTTCTTTTTTTTTGCGTTTGTAATTTTAAGAATAATAATATTCAAGTTGGAGAGAATTATTGAAATGTCCAGCAACATGGCGTCAATGTTAAATGAAGAGGAGGAAAGTCTGCGAGAGTGTGAATCTTACATTGCATCGCATAGTATTCAAAGATTATTAAAAGATTCAATTGTTGCATTATGTGTCAGTCGTCCAGAAAATCCAATTTCCTTTTTAAGACAATATTATCAAAAACTTGAAAAAGATCAAGTTAAATCAGATTCAATAAAACAAATAACTAGCCCAGATGATTATGATGATTTAAGTCCAATGCCTCAGCAAACTGCACCGTCAGTACGTCGAAGAGGTGGAATCTCAGCAGAACCTGTTACAGAGGAGGATGCCACTAGCTATGTTAAAAAAGTTGTACCGAAAGATTATAAAACAATGGCAGCGTTACAAAAAGCAATAGCAAAAAATGTTTTGTTTTCACATTTGGATGAAAGCGAACATTCTGATATATTTGATGCAATGTTTCCAGTCAATTGTTTAAGTGGAGAATTTATAATACAACAAGGTGACGAGGGAGATAATTTTTATGTAATAGATCAAGGCGAAGTTGAAGTGTTTGTTAATTCAGAACTAGTAACAACAATTGGAGAAGCTGGAAGTTTTGGTGAGTTAGCATTAATATATGGTACACCCAGAGCGGCAACAGTTAAAGCTAAAACAGATGTAAAGTTGTGGGGTATAGATCGCGATTCTTATAGGCGTATTCTTATGGGATCAACAATTAGAAAACGTAAACTATATGAAGAATTCTTATCACGTGTTTCAATACTAGATAGTCTCGATAGATGGGAAAGATTAACAATTGCTGATGCTTTGGAACCTTGTAGTTTCGATGATGGAGAAACTATTGTTAAGCAAGGTGAACCTGGTGATGACTTCTATATAATTGTCGAAGGATGTGCTGTTGTTTTGCAAAGAATAGGTGATCATGAAAATGAACCAGCTGACGAAGTTGGACGTCTTGGGCCTGGGGATTATTTCGGAGAAATCGCATTGTTATTATATAGACCAAGAGCAGCCACAGTAGTTGCAAGAGGACCATTAAAATGTGTTAAATTGGATCGATCGAGATTCGAACGTGTTCTTGGGCCATGTGCAGATATTCTAAAACGCAACATAACACAGTACAACAGTTTTGTATCTTTGTCCGTTTAGAAGTAATTTAAAAAAAAAATAATTGTATTTTTTATTATATTATTGTTTAATTTTCATTTATTTATTTAGTTCTTAGAAAGTTATTCTAATATATAAAAATATGTGTATAAAATAAATGTAAAAAGTGAAAATATATGTTTTAATCTCAATTTTGATTTTTTGTAATACATATTTTAATTTCCTTGTACATATATGTAGGTAATATAGTTTTTTAAACGTGTTTTTGGAGTGAATATTTGTAGGTGGCAATTCCAGTAGTAAAGAATGGTTGATGTACTTTAATAAAAATGTAAATTTTTTTTCAATGTGGTTTTGAGTAAATTACTGTGGGTTGTAATTTAGCATTTGCTTATTATTCTAATTATTAAATTATCCAAATCATTATGTAAATTATATTAGTTTTAAAAATTAGTACCATATTTGTATTAGGTACTGCTCAAAAATTTATTTTGAAACTTGAAAAAAAAAGATAAAAATTTACAAGTAGTAATCTTAATATAACAATTATTTATTTGATAATTTTTAACTCTGACAGTCAAATATAAATCGTATGCTGTATAAACTGCTAAAAATGCATATCTCTTTAAAACATTAAACTTGAATTTATTAGAGAATTTGTTAACTTAATAATATATAATAGGAAAGTAAATGGATAGAGCAATAATAAATTATTAAAATTTAACTATATTTTAAATTTAAATATTCTTCAATATGCTTTTGAAAGTACTTGAGACTCATACGTTTTTTAAACCGTTGTCCCATAAATGTCCGAAATAGCATTTTTGCCATAAGGACCTAATTTTTGTTATAAAAAAATTATCTGCATTTAATTCAAAATCAGTAGAATTCAAAATTAATCAATTATCAGCGAATAAAATTCCTATTTTTAAGTGCGAATCAAAATTTATTATAATGTTTGCGTTCCTTTTACACGAAAAGAGTAGTTGAGAGTAGTTGGTAAATTATTTCTCCGTATCACAAAAATCAAAATCATTTATATTTATTTATATATTCAATGATATTATTATTATCGTTATATTACATATTTTTTTATGCGTGTACATAGTTATTTCAAAAAATACGGACTTATTTCATGGAGCCATTTAATAATTTCTGAAGAAATACAGAATTCATTATTTTGTCACCATCAAAAATAGTTTTTATTAAAAATGAATTTTGTCCACGAGAACAAAAAAAAATTTTACCTATGCGATCGTAATTCGTATGGACAAAATTCACACAGCCAATTACACAATAATTTAGTTTTTATAATTTAACTTGATAAGTTATAAATTTATAATTCAATTGCACTGGAATATTGGAGCTACATTAAAATAAATTTTTATTTTTTTTTTTCAAATATCCTGTAGGATTTTTTACTGTTCCTTAAAAATTTACCGTTATTAATATGAAAGAAAGCTTGACAGTACATCTATTTAAAAAAAATTAAATTGAATTGACAAAATTATATGCTCAATATGATATGATGAATGATTTAATATTCACTAATCACTATATGAATTATGAATACACTATTTCCTAGAACAATTGGATGGTTGTTCAAATATTTTTCCCTATACTTACATATATATTTTTAACAGTTTTAATCACTTTTGGTAAATGGTAATTATTTTTTTTAATAGATTAAATAATAATCTATCTAGTTAATAAAAAATATTTCTAAGAAAATTTTTAAAATTCAAAAGAATTAAGTCAAATTTTATTTAAATCATTTTTATTTATCGTATAAAATTATTTTTTTTTAATTCTGAATACATACAGTGTTATGTTACTCTTTTTTTTTATCATTAGTATAATATTCCATAAATTCTAAATTTTTGGTTTTTTTCAAAGCGTCTGGTGTTGAAGGTCTTTCTATATTAGTAGCATCGACAACATCTAAATGTTCCCAAACTGGAATATGTGGTAAAGATGAATCCAAAACAGGCATTTGTAATAATCTTCCAGTTGTTTCTTGCTTGAAATGTTTACCCAATATCGGTTCACTTAATGGCTTTCCAAAATTACTATACAATATATTTTTGCTTCGTCTTGATGTTTGAGTTTCCATTTCACCAACTGAATCTCTTTTAATATATTCGTGTAATCGATCAACGTATTTTCCAGTTAAAACTTTTAATGTTGTTGAACTAGCAACTTTATTTATATCAGGTGGAATACGAAAATCAGCTTCTTCATCAATTGTTTGTGTTGGTGATATATCTTTCCACGGTACTAAACCACCTAATGTACCTAAATATCTACCTCCTAATGTCCACAAACGACAAGAATAATCGTGACTTCCACTGTTATTTAAATATTATAAAAAAAAAAAAAAATTTACAAAATTTAAAAGAAATTTATAAATTCTTGTTTTCTGCTTGAGAACTAAAACAAATTTGAAATTTTTAAATACAACTAGAAATGAAGAAAACTTACGTTATTAATATTTTGGCCCTTTGAATGTATTCAATTGTTGTAATTGAACGTATATGCGCTTTGTAAGAATTTAGTAGAATAGGTTCTGGCTGATGTCGTATAACTCTTTTTGCTCTTCCAAGAATTCGATCTCTTCTCATAAATATGAATTGTAAACGTAACAGGGGCATACAAATATGTATTTGATCGTGTTTAGGAACACTAAAAAAAAACGTGAATTTATTAAGAATTTTAATAATAATAACTATAGCTAAATCTGAATCTGTTTAAAATTTAAAAATTTTTTTTTCTTTAAAAAGAAGTTGATATATTTAACATTATCAAAACGAACCTACTCCTCTATATGTAATTCAGTTAACGAGAAATCTAAATTTGATACATATTTAAAAAAAATTGTACAGAATAAAGCTGTAAAAGTTAATGTGGGCCGAACGGATGGAAGTAATCGTAATCGTTGATGCGAGATTGGTTTTTTGGGAAACAGTAATTACTACTTTAACAAGATTACAAAGAGAGCATACGATGTAACTTGCTATATACCTATATACATACATATGTATTTATTATTGTGTACAGTAAAATAAAACTCAGCGTATTTGGTATTATTTCATCCGAAATTTCTAAAAAAAAGAAATTTAATAAAAGAACTGGGATCATTTCCATTCTTAACAATTAAGTTTTAAAGAACAAAAAATTATTACGTATGAAAGCTTATAATTTAATTGACTATTTTTTTTATAATCGATTTAATTGTTTTAGACAATTTTTTTTTCCTCCCTTTGCTAGGTACATCCGTAAGGAAACGGCCGAATTTTACTTCTCTAGTATTGGATAGGATCAATGAATATTTTCAATTTGATATTTCAAATTAATAATAAAAATAACTCTCTTGAACTTCTCAATTTCTCGAAAAAATTTGAATTAATCTCCCCAGCTTTCAAAAATATCATTTCTAATTTATAGGTTTCCGTTATTTTTCGAAAGTTTTTGACTAAAGTTTGATTTTGAATATATATACCATTTATACATACATATTTTGTATGTAAGTATGTATGTATATCATTTTAAGGAAATAAACTTTTAATGGTACTTGTTAACTTTGTTTACTTGTTACTTATCCATAAACTAATTTTAATTTCGTTTTAAATTTCAATTGAAAAATATTATCCATGTTTAATCAAAAGTAAAACTAAAGTTTTGATTATGCCTGACAAAAAATTATTAAAGTCTTATGATTTAAAAAAAAAAAAAAAAATTAAAAAACTAGAACTTTGTTTTTGTTTTTTTCTTTTTTGTAAAGTAATACAAAACCAAAATTTGTCTCCTTTATCTTTTGTTAATATATATAAAAAAACAAAATTAAAATCGATAAATTGTCGTGACTTTAATTTACTTTTTTTTTTTCCATATCTTATTATTTTGATTATTCTAAAATGCAAATGAATGTAATCTAATTTTTATATTAAAAAAAAAAAAAATCTGTATTTTCCATAATTTTACCTTTAATTCATATTTCATTTTTATCATGCTATTTAAAATAAATTTACTTTAAAAAGATTTTCTGGTTCTATAATAAGGGAAGACATTTACAATATATGGTTAAAATAATAATAATAATAATAATAATAAAAAAAAAAAAAAATCTAAGTAATATTTATCAAAGAAAGGACATATAAACTCGTTATGTTCGCATTATGATTTAAAATAACATGGATACAATGTATTTTTATTTTTATTATTTATATATTATATGTATGTATTACATTTTGTATTTATGTATGTAGGTGTATTTACAGTATATAAACATGTAATTGCTTTTTTTTTTTTTAAATTCTTCGGTTATTTTCTATATGTATCTAAAAATATATGTATTTATATGTATCTAACAGAAAAAAAAACAAAAAAGGATTCAATCATCTTTAAAATTTAATCAATTTTACACTTTTACGCATTTTTGAATATTAAATTAATTTTGAAAAAATAGAATTCTATAAAAAGAACTGATATTCAATGTTATATATTTTTACATTAAAAAAATACTTTTACCATTTTCACAATAGTATAGAAAATAATTAATTTAAAAATTTTTATTGCTCTTCCTGATGTTCTTAATATTAAGGACTTTTTCCATGATAATAATAAAAGTATTGTATTGAATATTTTTATGGTTTCTTTAAAAGTATATTTTTATATTATATTAATATACAGGGTGTTGTTTCTCAGTGAAATATCTAATGAATACGAAAATTTCAAGACAATATAGATTTTATTAGCTTTTAAAAATTATATCAATAACATTACAAAAATATACATTTTGATGGACAATTATTTCTTATTTATCAAAATGAACGATTTTAATTATTCTTTTATTTTCAAATATTAATTTAAAAAAATAATTCTTCATATTTCTCAAACCTTACCAAGAAGATTCTTATATATGTTACATGGAATAAAAGTTTGATTAACAGTGATGCCATATATCTGATAAAAATAGAAAAAGCTGCAATGTTTTACGTAATTTGAAAAATTAAAATTTTTCAAAAATAAAAATGTAAAAATTTTAAATTTTTTTTTAAACTTTGGAGTAATATAATTCCAAAATCAGAAAGGATTGAATATAATCTAAATATCGGTCCATCAAATAAAGCTATGGCGCTAGGCTTTCCATTCCACCTGCTTTAAAACAATTTTTTTTATCTTATCTATAAACAAAGTTACGCTTAAAATTATAAAAATAAAAAATTGAGCCTCCATATCTTAATGGAAACTGTTGAATCCTGAATATTTCATCCATACGAAAATTTTATCTACTTATTAAGGGGTATGTATATATATATCAGTACAATTACCTGCAGACATCCTGTAGATATATATATATATATATATATATATATATATATATCTATATAAATAATGTACATTATGACTGAAGTGAAAACTAAATAAATTAACAAAGTTTTTAATACAAATACAAAGTTACCAAGAGTTAATTTACATTACCGTTAGTTTTTTATATCGTGATTTAAAGTATAGTCAGTTAAAAAAAAAAAAAACTAAATTAAAAATGTGTAGTTCAAATAGCTAAATGAAAGTTACTACTCTCTGATAAACTTTTTAAGTAAATTTCTTTTTTGTTGTGCTTTATTTTAAATGGAAAAACAATTTATAATTTTAGAACATAGACACAAAAGTATGTACGTTATGTATACTATAATAGTGTTCACTACCTTAGCTGTTATTAGTTCTTGCTTTACTCTGTTTCTTCTTTAGTAAAGAATTAAGGTTGTTTATGTTTAAAGAATTATTGTCTTTTGACCGTGTAACAGTATATATAATGGATTAGATTTTCACTTTACTGAGGAATTAACCGAAATTCATATACAATCAAATTCAGCATCCTCGAAAAATATCAGAAACACAAGAGTCAAAGAATTTATCACAAAAAAAAAATGGTTTAAATTTAAATTTAACTAAAAACAAAAATCTATGATATTAGTAAAAGCAGAAAATGATATATTGTCTTAGCTGTTATTTAATAATCGAAAATTAGGTTAAGGAATTTTGTTAATTAAATAAAAATCAAATGACCGATAATTCAAATAATTATAATAACGAAGAATAATATGTATTTCTTTAGAAGAAAAGAATTAATTTTATATTATATAAGACTTCATGTTCAACAGAATACAAAAATTATATCAGTATAACCATTGTATAACTTAGAAAATATTCGTTTTTATGAATACAAAGTGAATATTTTGAATTAGCCATTTTATATTGTATAGAAGAATGAAATAACTCATCTTATACAAAAAGAAAAAATTTATAATATTAAAGTAATAACAAAATTTATCAAAATATTTGTGATTATACCAGATTTTACTTTAGTGAAGTTTAGATTTATTAAGTATTCTAAATATGTATAAAACAAATAGCATAAAGTTGAAAGTGTATAGGCTTCACGTTATAAATAATCTTATATGAAAGCTACCAAATTTGTTTTTAGGTCAGAAAACGAAGATTATATTAATTTTTTGATTGACACGAACATTAATTTTATTAATTTCAATAATCGATATAATGATTTAAATAAAGTAAGGCTTAAGTTAAGATCTATTGTTTTTTTGTTATAATGTTCTGTTATTCTAATGTACTGTTAAAGTATTATAATTTATACTTTATTTAATAATTTCTTTCTTATTAAATTTTTTTTTTTTTTAGTTTGTTCCCCTGCCATATAAATATTTCCCTTGCCAAGGAAACTACACAGCCGTTCCTTTTCAAGTGTGGCTGTAAATGTGGTAAGAGGGAATTATTCTTACGATCTGTTTAAGATTCGAACCCACATTCCCATATTTATTGTAATGTAATGTACGATATTTACTCTTTTATCTTAAGAAGTTGAAAAAGTTTATGATAGAAAAATAAAAGGCAGATAGTTTTTCAAATGCATAAATTTATAAATGAAAAAATTATATTTCAAAATTTTTTCTTTTACTAAATAATGTAAAATAAACTCTATACATCGTTTACCCTATACAAATTTTTAACCCTTATACAAACAATATACAAAACATTCTTATAAATCCTATATAAGAAGCAGTAGTAGGGCTGACAGAAGTATTATAACTTATAAGTGGTTGCTCTTATGTTTTGGTGTAATTTTAAAACTTGAAGGTTGGCCATCTATTTTCCTACATTTAATTTTTTAAAAGCTGACCTACTACATATTAAGCTCTTACACTCTACAGTATATGGCCTGAGTTTCAATTCAAAGAAAAAAAAAATAAATTTTTTTTTCTTTTATTTTTTAATTGGTCTCTGTAGGATTAAGTTTTGTATACATAGGTATTTTTTTTATATTTCTTTTTCTTATATTATAACATTTTGAAGTTTACAGATTGTTAAAATCATAAATTAAAAGGCAAAAACTTTACTACCATTAAAAGCTAGAATGTACTTTAAAATTCATACTCAACAAAAACGAGAAGATCTTGATATTTTAATCCTGATATGAAGCATTCGTATCTTATTATATAGTTTCAGAGAAATTAACAACCACCGTACAGATTAAGGGACTACTGTAATTCGTGTAGTATTTCAAAAAAATAAATTGTTTAACTGTCATGTTTACAAGAATTCTTTAAATAACAAGGTTTTAAATTAAAACTAAATTTAGTTTTCGATTAATATAACAATGTTTGTTTTTAACAAATTTTTGTTATAAATAAATAAATAAAAAAAAAAAAGATTGATTATATAGTTTTGAACAATAATTGGTATGTATGTGAAATTTTCAAAAAGTTTTTTTTTGTAATTAATGAGTGTTTACAATAATAGTTTATAATTAATTAATTTAAAGTGTTTAATATGGTGTGAAACACGAACAAATTGAATTTTTCTAGTATATATTTTTTTCTTTAATCCTTTTTATACATATATACATACTTATGTATATGTACATTGTCTAAATACGAAATCTACTTGAAGAAAATATAGTTTAATTTCTCATTCATGTAAATAATATAAGAAACAAGTACTTTTTTTTTTTTTTAAATTTAAATTTATACCCACCAATAATTTTTAACAAGCCATACTTTAACATATCCGAATGCAGTTCCAGTAAATAAATAACGATTTTTTCTATCAGATGTCATGCATATTACACAGTCTCCAGTTTTATGAACAACATTAAATTCTGTAATATAACCACCTAATTGATGACTTGAATATACTTGCATAATACCACTTTCCAATGCAACAAAAATATTTCCTATATTAAAAATAAAAACACACATTTAAATAAATTAAAAAACTTAAAAATATAATCATAAATATTACCATACTCTTTACTTTGAGGTCTTGTGCATAATATTATAATAGATTGAACAGACAATCTTAATTGTACAACTTCTTCTTCATTATATAAATTATTAATTGAAGCTCCAGTTAAACGTCTTTGTATGCCGGGTCTAGCTGCCATTTGCCTTAATTGTGCATAATTTTTTTGCTTGAATTTTTCTGATCTTCTTCTACTCATATTTGAAGCACTTTGAAACATAAGATTACTGTAACTGTTTTCTATTGAATTAGGCTCTTCAGATTCATCATTATCAAAATCAATAGATTGATTAGCAGACATCACAGACATTCGCACTTCACTTGCCGATTTATCAAATGTTGTATTTTCTTCATCAGATTCTTCAACATTTTCAGGTGTTCTATTTTCTTCACGAAATTTTTCAAAAAGTTTGTGTGATATAGATTTGCGCATAAGACGGGATGCTTGTATAGTTCTTTTTGGTTTAACTGGTCTGTTAATTTTCATTGTAGATCCATCACCAAGAACAAGCTTTTTTGTTTTTTTTTTTAAATATTTAAATTTAATTTTATATTATTATTAAAATAAATTAATTATCTATATATTTTCATACTTTGACAAACTGTGTTGGTTTTTCAACTAAATATTTGCGATATGGTTGTCCTGTTCCTATTCTCCATAATATTATTTCACCAGAATATGTTCCAGTAACTAAAGTTTCACCTGGTTTATATGCCGCTGCCGTAATATCTTCATCATGTAATTTAACCCAATTTTTTGCATCGATTAAAAATTCTTGCCCTTCTAGATCAGCAAATTCTGTTACTTGATGATTCCAACCACAAACTAAAATTCTTTAAAATAAATCTTTATGTTAAATTAATTTAAGGGTAAGAAAAAAGTAATTAACTTCAATTATTAATTTTATATTCGTATCAAATTACCTATCTGGGACCCAAAATACTGCAGTTACTTCACAGTCATTATCAATATGCATATTTCTTATACAAACACCAATATTATAATTCCAAACTTTTAAGGATCCATCCCTAGCTCCAGTTAAAAGAAGTTGTTCTAATGGACAGCCAAAGCATGCTGCCGTTATTGGCATATCAATTGTATCACCATATTGTTTTACAGTATGACATTTTTTTAAAATTAAACTTCTTTTACCTGTCCATGGATTCCAAATAATTATATAACTATCAAATCCACATGTTACAATATTCTTAAATAATTTATTATATAGAACAACTGAAACAGAACCAGCATGTGTATTTCCATCAGTTAAATCTAATTTCATTTTTGGGCAACATTTTAGAGCAAGAAATTTTCGACCTCCAACAAGTAATTCACGCTCAGCTCTGTTATACATATAACTTAATGATGGTTCAGATACGGCCATATATATTAGATCAGTAAAAGTTTGTATTAAATTTTGTTCAGTTAAATGCCAAACTTTAATAATTTTTGCTACATCAACAGTATAAATTTTCTTTTCGTCTGGTTGCATGAACACATAACAAATTCCAGCATGATGTCCAGATAAAATTGCTGAAGCTTTTGCCGAAAGAAAAGCATCCCAAAAACGTAAAAAAGCATCTGGACCACCTGTAGCTAAAGCTCGACTTTTATCATCTAATGCGAATGCTGTAACACCCTAAAATTTTAATTTCAATTATAATTTTTAAATATATGTATTTACATACTATCATAAAGTAACTATATATATATTTTTTTTGTAACTGATGTATGGATATACAAATTGAGAAGTTTGTTCAATATTGGTATTATAATACGGGAAATTACTTCTGACTAAACTTAAGCCAAAGGTTTTTCGTTGCTAGAAATAACACCTGATAAACTATTTTGTAATTATAATAATAAAACATTTTTTGCTTATTCGATTTATCCCATCTAATTAAATCTCTTGGAAATACATTAATGGATTCCGATTTAAAAACCTCAGATGGTATTACAAGCTTTAAAATTCTTATAGAATTATGGGAAGTTCAAATAAATTGAAAAACTAAGATGTGTACCAAATTAACTAAATAGATTTAAGATATTAATCCGAATACTTTTGAAAAAATGAGGGTTAAATTAGCAACACAAATATTTAGTAGAACAATGGTTGCCGCTATTAGAACAATAATTGAAACGTTTGGTTTTAAAAGTGTTACTAAAGAAGTTGGAAAAATTTTCTACATATGTATTAGTGTTTGATAATATTTTGATTGTATCAACAGCTGATCATTATATTCTGATAATAAATATCGATCTCATATTAAACTAAATAGCTTGTAGTTTGAATTTTTTAAATATTGTAAGATTGACTAAAGAAAAAAAAAATATTTTTATAAAGGGGAATGAAAATGATAACTTTAAATTTATATTATATACACATTTTTTCATATTTTATACTTTTACAATAATAATTCTTATACCTATGATTAGGTTATGAAAACACTTAAAATTGATTGATAAAAAATTGAGGTTTTTTCTATTTTTAAGAAGTCGAAAAAGTTATATGAAGAAATATGTATATATGTACAAATGTACATACAACAACTGACATACAAACAAAAAAAAACAAAAACTAAAATATGATCAAGTTGATTTTACGAAATTAAAAAAACTGTCTAATTTTTTTCTTCCATGTGAATACTCTATGTATATAGTTACTTTATGATATTATTATAGCCAATTAAATTTTATCAGATACAAAAAACATAAAATTGGTATTTTGATACCTGTGGTATATTAAACAACATTTTTATATTTCTATTGTCGATTGCGATTATTCCACCATGAGCTGATGAAAAACCACTACTGTGATTTTCTGCAGCAATATAATATGTATCAAATCTTTGAGAATAATGTACTTGTTGAATACATTCGGTAAATACCTTTTTGAACTCTTTAGCTTTCAGTACAGAAAATCTACCCTAGTAAGATTATCACAATTTATATATGTAATTAAAATATGTAAATTTTAAGAATAAATTTAAAATATATTTATGTGTAAATTTACTTTTAAAACTTCAGTCCATGTAAGTTCAATAACGGGAGCTCCAGCTTTACTTTGAAAGGGTCCTCTAAGCTCCGGTGAATACATTAAAACTCTTACATTACCACCTAAATCACCTAAAACTAATCTTGAATCATGTTCACCATTTGGATAGAAGCTATAATATATTGAACAAATGGCATATGGTACACTTCGAATAACTAAGCGCAAACTAAAATTTGTTGCTGTAACATCATAAAAACGAAGCTCTCGCTCAGTTGAACTGACACAAATTATTCGTACATCAGATAATGCTGCAATTGCAAGTACCCATGTTGGAGTAATTTTGAGATATTCTAAAATTAAATTTAAATATATGTAATTTGTCTAAAATTAAAAATTATTTACATTATGTACGTACAAAATATGAATATTATTAATTAAAACTGTAGAAGTGGTAGAATGGTTTACATTGGATAAATTTAAATTTATGATATAAAGTTGTAAATTAACAATTGAGCTGTAGACTTCGGATAATTATTTAAGAAAAGATATTAAAAATCTAATAAATAAAATCAGTTTAAAATTATTACAATATGTAATAAATAATTGAAACCTTCAAAAGGTGTTGGCTTAGAAAAATAGAGTAAACAACATCTAAGTAGAATGAAATGAATGAATTTATAATTAATTAATATATATGTACAGGAAATTTGAGGATTTTAGTCCTTTTATTTGAAAATTAATGTACATATTTATAAAATAAAATTTAGCTGAGTAATATGTATTGGAAGTTCTATATATGCATCTATTATATTTCCTGAATAAATAAATTATATGAAACATTTTAATGTTTAACAATTTTTAATTCTGTACAATTAAGCAAACGACCATTTAAAGCAAATTATTATTAATTTTGAAACTGAAGAATTATCATGAGAAAGATTTTAATAATAATTTAAAGTAGTTTTAAAGTTTTAACCGAAATACGATATTTTGCAGTGTATTCACATAAACAATTTATCTATGCAATAAAAAAAATTTTTGTTAATATGGTACATACGGCTTTTTGAAATTCCCTTTTTATTAACTTCAAAATCACTAGACCAAAAATTTATCTGACCATCTTTACTTGCTGTTAAATATGTTCCTTTAATTTCTTCATCAGAGTCCTATTTATACGTACAATAATATTAAAATTTTAATTAAATATATATATATATATTTTTTTTTTAAAATTTTTTATTACTTCAGTTGAGAGACTTTCTAGTATAGCAATATTTATAATTGGAGTTTTATGTTTTGATGCTTTAACAATAGGATCACCAGCTATTGGTAATGATAGAGCTTCTTTTTGACTAAATGGATCATCTTGTTGAAATAAATAAATTATAAAATCACAAATTTCATTCCATGATATTTTGTCACATCTTGACTGATTAATTTTTAAAAAAATTGTTTTATATTCATCTCGGGTTAATAAAATTCCCATTTTTTCAAATAAATTAAAAAATTCGTCATAATTAACAATTTTACCAGGTTGATCTTCAACATATGTTTTTATTTCTTCAATTTGTTCATATGATAACCATTCATGTATTCTTAATTCTCGTTCTTCTTCACGAGAATCAAATTCAGATACTACAGATTGACGACGAACTTTTTCTGTTTGTTCATTAGTACTTGTAGATAGATTTTTGTATCTATGTAAAATTTTTGACATTTTAAAAATAAATTAGCATTAAACAAAAATAAAATTCGACAGTATTTATATAAAGTATTATTTGATTTAAAATTTCAACAAAAACAAAATTATTTATGGTAGCTTAAAATGTTTTGAAAATTTAAAAATAACGTATTATAGTTTAGGTTATGTTATGTTAGGTAGCGACTATGTAAAGATTTGCAGAGACAGATACATAAGGATAACATTTTATGACTTTTGAGTAGTTATTGGGAAATTAATATATTCCAAGTATTTTTAAAATTCTTGTGTAATTGAGCAGATCTTTTATGATGAAATGAATGCTACTACTTTTAGACTGTTTAGCTTTTTTGTTTCAACGTTTTTAAATTTGGTTTTGAATATTGATTGGAAAACTCATTTAACGTCGTCTTGGGTGTCTACTTGGAGCCCCAGTATTTTTATAGGTATTATTTTCTATTTTTTCTCTAATAATGTGTTTTTCATTCATCTTGTCGAATTCTTATGTATTTCTGTGCTTGTAAAATAGTCTTTCCTTAGAATTAAAACTTTATGCGAAATACATACTAGTTTCTATATTAGGTCTTGGTTTTGCGAGAATATCTTTCGATTTTTTTTTTCGAATTATGGTCAAGTTAATAATAATTATTTTTTGCTCTTATAATTATTATTTTGCTATTTATAAAAATCAACTTTTAAAATTAGCATCTAAACAAATCATTCACTCTTTCGGACATAAAAAAATCTTTATTAACTTTTTATAAAAAATTCTCAAAAATTACACTTATATTGCTTAATAGTTATTTATTTAAAACAAAAAAAAAGTAAAAATCAAATTTTAAAAATAATTTATTTGCTTGCAACTTTAAATATAAATATAATTTTTCAACAAGTGCATATAAATACAGTAAAACTTAAAATAAAATTTTTATTAAACGTTTTAGATCTCAATTAATTTATAAACAGAAATATAAATTTAACATATTATCTTTTTCTTTTTGATTATTTAGAATTCGCCATTATTGTGTTGAGTAAGGAACAAGCGTCATATAATTGCCCAGCAATATGAACACACTTTGATTCTTTTGTTGATAAACATTCAAATGTTCGAGCTGCTAGGCTGGTCATATATTTTAAATCGATTTCGTCAGGACTTTCTTGTGTTATTTGAACGCCAGATGTTTTTGTTTTCTGTTAAAAAGACAAAAGATAATTATGTAATTAATTACAAATAATATTTTATTCGCTTTATAAAAAAAAATTACCAATTTAATACTTAATTAAGTTTATTAATCATATAAGTAATAAACTCTTCCAACACTTACTAAATTATCTAAGTAGTTTAATAATTGAGGTCCAATTGATGCTACTTGACAGAATATTGAAGATGAAGTTGATGAATACAAACTTAAACGCCTTCCAGCTATTTCTAATAATAATGGTCCAATAGATTCTTTATCTGATACGTATTGCAATAATTCTTCAGCATATGTATCCCAACCATGTGCATAAGTTTCAACAACCTTAAAAAAAAAACTCATTAATGAATATTTTTATATTTATTTATATTTTTTTACTTGATGTTTTTTTATTGTGCTTTTATCCAAGTCCCACATGTCAGCTAATTCTTCAATTTTTTTCATAAATTCTGAATGTTCCAGTATATATAACCGTTCTAAGTCTTCTCTAATTAAATCCATGGAAGCTGAAACAACTTGACATAAAAAGATATCCCTTTGTTTTTGTAAAACAAAATCTGCTTTTGTTAATTTATAATTTAATTCACGATTAATTTCAACAAAAAATGTTTGATTAGCAATTGGATCAAATAAAAATGTAATAGGCTTTTGAACTTTTAATGAAAAAAATGAAATAAAGTGTAATACTTTGCATAATTCAACATGTAACAGTAAAATTTCGGGAATAGCGTGATTTTGTTGCAAAGCTAAAAATGTCAAAGGAATTTGATCATCTTGTAGAATTTCCTCAAATTTTAATTCACGTTTTTCGTGTTCTAAAGAAGTTTTAAAATGATTCAAAAATTCGAGACAATAATCAAGAAATTCTGTAACTGATTGCATTGACATTCCTATATCTTGTTGACAAAGCTTTTCTTTCGGCAGTTTTCCTACTTTATGAATTAATTTTTTGGTTGCTTCTAGAGGAATTTTTAAATGTGCATTCCATATCATACAACATAAACCATGTTTTAAAGCAAAGTCTTCTTTTTGAAAAACACTTAAGCAATCTAGTCCAGCTTTTAAATATTCTAATTCCGGAAGATTTTTACTCCAATAGGACATAAAATCCCATGTCATGTGACACAAAAGAATACCTGATTCTAAAGTAAATGGAAAATGTTGTCTCAATGTGTTTAAATTGATAAGAATTAAATCTTTTTCATGTTGGATATCTATTTGGGATTCCTCAGTTAAATTTTCATTCGGTTCTAATTCTTTTGTACTATTTGATATGAAGTCTTTCGATTCTAAAATATGTTTTGGATTGATACCGGAATGTGTTAACCATTTTGCTGTTAGTTCAGAAACAATACCCTTTCCACTACATAAAATTGATTTAAGACTACAGTCTGGTTTATCATATTGAATTGTTGGCATTGTTGGATTTGTGCTTGTAAGCGGTGTACTAAAATAAATCATATTTTATAAAAGTATTTTAAAAATTATTTAGCAAGTTTACCTTAATATAGCACCTAAAACTGAAATGTCATCTAGTTTACCAATCAATAATGACCATTGTGCTGCTTCTTGTGATACTTGCTCCCAAACTTCTTCCCCTTCTTCATCATAGCCACCCTTAAAAGTAAAATTTTAACAATTATATAAAATTTTATAAAAGTTTGCAGATTTTACTTCTTCAGCAATTTTTTCATTTCTTTGTAGTGCAAAGGATATGTTTCTACAAACCATAGCTGCTAAAAGACCTCTAGCTGCACAAGGACTTTCTAATAATATTTCCCGAACATTTTGCCACCATGGATTAACTGAATTATAATCATGTTTAATGACAGATCCTGCTTTATCACAGATAATTTGAATTGCTATTCCTAGTCGAGTCATATCTTCAATGATTTCTTCGCTATAAATTTAGATGGAGATAGAAATTGGAAATTAATAAAAACTAATGTAATTACCTTTTTAAATAATTAAACACCCTTTCTAACCAATAATAGAGTAATAACGATAATAAATCTTCATTTGGTATCAGTGTATCTTCAATACTTTGTATGAAGCAATTTAAATCTTGGCCATGATCAAGAAATCTAGAAAATAAACTAGCACCTATAAATCCATAAAGGTCTCTTTTTTTACGATTTAAATGAATGTGTGTAGTATCTATTACGAATACGTTTAAGAATTCAATAAAATCTCCAACATGCTGTTGTTTATCTTCAAATTTTACTTTCGATGTATTTGAAATTTTGTGTTTTTGGCCTAAATCAAGTAAAGTTTGAATAGTTTCCAAATCATTTTCGCTTAATACTAATTTCGCGTAATTAGTCTTAATACTTTCTTCATCATTATTTGGATAAAAACTTTTTATTTTTAAATAAAATTCAGTTAAATGCTCATAATTTTTTAAAAGTAAAGGCAATGACCTGTTATGAAAACTATAACTTTGATTAGTCAATTTAAAATCTTCGTTATCAAAAGACATATCTTCATCATTAAATTCCGTTTGAGAAATACAATTTTCTAATGTTTTAACGGCTACAAGTAATATTTCTGGTTTTAATTTTTTATTTTTGGTTAAAATATCCAAACATTGGAAACGAAGCTCATCGGTTTGTAAATTACTGCACAGAACTTCAACTTCAGAAATAATGTCATCTTCTTTACTGGCACCTCTTAAAAACACTTTTAACCTTCGTAATAAATGTATATCTTTGGCAGTTTTTGAATTACCTTCACTTAACGCATAGTGAAATGGCACTGAAATGTCTTTAAGAGTTTTATCAGATGGGTCAATAAACACGCACTGGCATGTTGTATATTTTGGTTTAGCACCGCTTGATATGGCCATTAAACTGTGTGTGTTATAAGATAGCTGTCCATTTTTACTAACTGTGAATGCAGCAACTTTAGGGCCATTTTGTAGAGCCCATATTTCTAAGCAAGACATTCGTGGAGCAAATATTACTAAAAAAAGAGATTTTCTTTTTCCAGATTTTTCAGTATTTTTTAGTGATTTTTCTTTAACACGTAAAAAACCACATTGTGCATCTCTATACCCTTTCCAAATTCTTAAAGCAACACCTCGATTCAAATCAATTAGTATAACTCTGTGTAAATTATCTGCGACTACAGCAAGTTCATTACCAGGAGCAATCCAAACATTAAATCCCTGTCTTTGAATATCGCAAATACCAAATCTACAATTCATTGGTTCACTGATTTGCGTAGGTGAATCATTTTCATTATTTTGTGGTTGACTGTTTTGATTAGTGCTTTTAAAAAGCCATCCTGGTAGAGCAGAAATAACTTTACTAGCTACGGCTTTTGCTACGTCACCAAAATCTGGTGTTACATAACCTTCTTTGGCGTAATAAAATCCAATATAGGGTTTAACACCAACTCCAACCACAAGAGAATTTTGGGGAGGAGCTGCTCTACATTTTGCATAAAAACCTTTTTCTAAACTTTGCTCTAAATAATGATCAAATGTACAAGATTCTTGTGTGCCAACAATAACAGCATCATTAATTGATCCACTAGTTTTTGATTTATATTCCCATTTTCGACAAGCAACAGTTTCAGGAACTTGTAAATTACTAGATCTTGAAGTTTTCATTATAATTTGCTTCATACCTTTCAAAACTGGGAATAAATGAACACCTTGTAATACACAAATACATGATATGTAACCAATATGAACTTCATCTACTAATCTATTACTTGATTGAGCTTTTAAAAATATAACATTTTCTGGATGCCATCTTTGCGAAAATATTTGTATTCCAGAATCTGTATAAAATTGAACTAATCCTGATGATAAACCAATTGCAATGCACGTCCAATCAGCTCCATTATTAATATTATTACCAAAAATTGGTAAACAAATAACCGAAGTTATTATTTCGTTTTCATTTTCTAATTCACCTTTAAAATTTATACTATATGTTGGCAATTTGTCATTTGATTCAAGCCAATGAGATGTCATAAAAACTAATTTACTTCCATGTGCAAATGCAACAGTTTCTAATGTTGGTGAAATAGAATACATTATTGCATTTAACCAATTGTCATCTTAAAAAAAATATAAAAAAGTTAATAAAAAAATATATACAATAATATAAATATATAGTAGAAACCATGGCTAAATCCAAATAGTTCTTGCACTTTTTTCAATTCATCAATATTAGCAAACGCTTTTACTTCACAAGACATTGCAACTTATTTTAAAAATTATGATTTTATATGATAAGAAATACAACATTAAATTGGATGACAAGATAAATTGCAAACAAAAATTATTGTAAAAAAATTTCTTTTTAGTAAATTGTTATTAACTAGTTTTTTCTAATAAGTAATTGAATAATTGGCATATATCAGCTGATAAGTGATAATTTAAAACTTCGAATTTTTTCTAAATTGCGGTTAGCGACATCTGTGAAAAAATTGCTAGTTAAGGAAAGTTTATGTATGCTCAACAATAAATTAAAGACAAAACAATGCGGTGTTTTAGAATAGAAAATGATAAAAAAAATAATTATGGATTCCAAGATATTTTATTAAACCATTTTATTTTATGTGTTCAACCATGGTTCAACCAGGTTCAACAGGAGTTTTTTTTAGCAGGGATTCGATATTTTTAGTTCTTAAAACATTTCCTAACACTTACGCTAATACTGCATATTTATAAATAATATTAGAAACTGATGTATTTAAAATGTTTTAACTTATATTTAGGCTTTATTATGCTTCTTTTCGATGAATTTTGGTTATTATTAGATTTTTTCAAAATCAAACTCTAGTGACTACATTGTTTGCTATAATCGTTTTTCACTGTATGTGTAATTTCTACTGAATTTTATACTAAATATATAAGTATTTATGTCAGCAAAATAATAAAAAAAAAATTAAAGTATCAAGATCATGATCAATTGTTTTACAATTTAAATTTTGAAAAAATTTATAATTTTGTTTATGTTAGCAAACTGTTGCTGTAATTTTTTATATATAGATTTAAGGTAAAATGAATTAAATATTTAGTTTTAATTTTAAATCCAAAAATGAAGCATAATAACATCACAATATTAACTTTAGGAATATTAATTTTTATAAATTTAACTGTTACAGAAAACTGTTGTAACTGTCATAATAAATGTGAAGAACTTTCAGAATCAACTCAACGTAACGATAACGATAATGACAGTTATAACGGTAATGATAAAGGCAAAGAAGAAACAAAAGAAAACAATACTGAAGATAATGATTATGATGATGAAGATGAGAATGATAATGAAGATACAACAAATAATAACGAAGATATTGATAATAATAATGAATTTATTGATTCAAATGATATTAAAAGAAAACGTCAAATTAATGGAAAACGTAAAGAAAAACATATTATGAATATGATACCATTTCATCGTGTACCGGTTATTATGTATAATGCTGTTAGTCAAACATTAGAACCAAGCCGAAAAGTTAGACAAGCACAAGGTGCTGAAATAACACAATTAGCTAAAGGTATATCAAAAGCTATTAGAACTCGTCATTTAAGTGGTTTTGTAGGTGGTTTAGGATTACATGCTGCTGATTTTGCTGATTATTTAATTGAAATCTCTAAAGATGTTATTCATGAACATCAAAGAAAAACTAGATCAAATGAAGAATTAAAAATTTGGGGAAAATTAGCAGATAGAATAAAAGCACGAAGTGCCGGATTATTAAGTATTCAAGATGATGATGAAAATTATGATAAAAATATACAATTACCATTTCAACATATAGGATCAACTGTACGTGAATTAATAGATTTAATACCAGCTAAAAAAACAAAACGTTATTATTATAAACATTATAAACCATTAGCTAATGTAAGTATTATTAAAATATTCAATATACTTACATATATTTACAATATACATAATACCTATTTATTTTAAAATAATTATTGTAATTTTAAATTTTCATTAATTAATTATTTATATTATATTATTAGGAAATCATAAAGGGTATTAATTCAACACAGTTCAGATCATTTTTGAAAAATACCTTTTCATCTGATATATTTTTAATAAGTGAAGATCCAATACAGAGATTAACAAATGTTAGATTTCAGAGACTTAGGACAAAACGAAATAAAGACAAGGTAAATGAAGAACAGAATTAAATATACGCATAGGTACACTACATACTTATTTTAGTATGTATCTAAATTATTAAAGGCTGAAACTATATTATGTTAATGTAATTGATAAGAAATTCGTTTTAATAAAAATTTATTTTTATATTTATTTGGTAATAAAATGATTATGTGTTCTTTTTTTTTTTTTTAATATTAATTTAATTTTAAATTAATAAATTTCAAAAAAAAAAAAAAACCTAAATTTAAAACAAAAAAAATCAAAATAATGTCATTGACAATTCGTTGAATACTTTTTCATTAGCACAATAGCTAATCATTCTTTCTTTTAAATAAGCTCCATACATCAAAAATGTTTTTAATTTTCATTTAACATAAAATCACGCACGTATCTACATTCTACATACTTACATATAACATTTTCATATATAATGCATAAGTTAAAATGGTTCATAAATTACATGTATATTACTTATGTGATACACATACATATTATGTATATTATATTATATTATATATTCATTAATATCATAAATACATACCTATGCTGATCGTAATTCGTATGTCTACAAAAATTTGTGTTAATCTGATCAATTAGTAAACTATTATTCTTTTTTTAAGATACAGATTCAGTTTTAACACTGTCTTACCATCTGTTCAATTTTCAAGTTTTTAAAAAGAAATAAAAAACAAAAATGGAAATGAAAAAAAAAATGACCTTGACCTGGTAATGCCAACAAAAAAACAAAAAAAAAAAAACTATTTTTATGAAAGTTATTTAATTTTTCTTTTTTATATTTTCTATATAATATGCAACATTTTATTAGTTGTATTTTTTTTTTGTTGATATCCGGCGGAATCTATTATAAAAAATTGTATTTATGTATGGTTTCTATGTATGTATATATGTATCTTCTTTTTTTAGTTGAGATCAATTTAATTCAACCAAAATTAAATCTTAATTTCATTTTAATTTTAGCAATTTTTATACATACACAATGTACATATGTATGTACTTATTGCATACCTACCTTAGCTATGTACATATTATTTCATCATCATTTTTTTTATTTTTTTTTATTGAATTTTTTATTCAATTTATTGAAAGTTCATTATTTTTGATTTTCTTTCTAACTTTTGATTTTTCTATCTATAAAAAGAATTTTTACACAAAAAAAGTAGTTGATATTGGTTGGGGGTAGTTGGTAAATCGAACGCTAATTTAATATACATAATCGTATTTACTTCTACCTACTATTTCTCAAAGGCTGTTGTAGTTGGAACTTGGGACTGAGAGTAGAAAAAATTAGTTAACTTTATAAAAACATTATAAATTGTATGTAATAGGATCAATTAAAATATGTTGAACAATTTATATAATTTTTCCTTTATAATATTATCAGAAGCTTACATTTCAGTCTTACATATGGTATTTGGTAATAATTGAAAAACGTTCTAAGAGGACTTAGATTCTATCTACATTAAAGAGAGACATTAAAGAGTTTTGTTTTTAAAAGTTAACTAAGATTTCAATAAGTATAACTGTGAATTGGTTGTATAATGAAAATATTAATGGAAATAAAAAATTTACCATTATTATTGCATCATGAGATGTTTTTAACATTTTTTTCCATTTGTTTTCATTCAAACTTTATCTTAGAAATATTATCAATTAATCTTATTGTAATATCAGTCAATATCAATTCATTGGATGTCAGAACAGAAGTTTCAAATTCTTAATTATAAAATGTTTAATTTCAAATTCTGATAAGATTCTAATTTTCCTTATAATAAATTAAAGTCAACAGTAATAGAAATTCCCAACTCACTTACCTTATACATCCCATAATCTTTACCATAATCGGTGTATAAGGTACCGATTTTACCATAATCGGTACCTTATACATTACCTTATTAAATATTATATACATGTTTTATATGTACAAACAGGAGAGCCTTATCACCGTAACCGATTATAAATAATTTGCAAGCTAAGGTAAAAAGAAAACAATTTTTTTTTTTTCAGTTATAATTATTTTATTTATAACCAAATATTTTTTGATAAAATTCAATTAAAAAATTTCCAATAGGGAATGTGATTGCACAATACACCACAATTATTATCTTTAATTAAAAATATAATGTTTTGTATTTAAATATTATTAAATAACACATAAAAATATAAATATCTTAAAAAAAAAAAATAAAAACAAAAACACAAAAAAAAAAAGGAAAAAATTTATATTAAAAAAAAAATTATTTTTACGAAAGATCTGATTCAACACCACTACCAATAAAATCTTTTAAAACTAAACTACATTTAAATGGAAGAGTACGACAGAAATTTGAAAAAGGAAATAATCCACTTGGTATTGTTACTATTGTCTTATATGTACGTTGAGAATATATCACAGCACTTGCAACTTCTTTTGGTTCCAATAAACCCAAAATTGATGGAAATTTAACTTTTGGTTTTTTACATAAACCAGTATTCGCCATATATGGACAAACAGTCGTTGTATGAATCTATATATAAAGTAAAAAAAAAGAAAACAAATAAAAAAAAAAAACATTAATATTTTTTTACAAATTTTAAATTTTTTTTTATAATACTTTTCCATTTAGGGGACCATCTCTAATTTCTTCACCTAATGCTTCCATCATACCACGCACTGCAAATTTTGATGCACAGTATGGTACTAAATTTGATAATCCAACTAAACCAGCTATTGATGACATACTAACAATATGTCCTTGACCGGCTTCCAAAAAATGTGGAAAAAATGCTTCTACAGTCCAAAAATGTGATAGAATATTAACATCAAAAACTGCTCTTATTTCTTTTTCTGTATGTTGATTAAATGAATGACTTGGCATTATACCAGCATTATTAATTAATATTGTTACACAGCCTACATCATTTTTTATTTTATTAGATAATTCCAATACTGAATTTCGATTTGAAACATCACAGCTAAATATATTTAAAAAAAAAAAAATTTGCATTTTTGCATATTTAAATTTTAATGAATTTTAATTAAATTTTTTAATTAAAAAAAAAATTATGCTTTTACATATAATGGTAACCAGATCCTTTACGAATTGAATTCAATTCTTCGACAGTTTGTTTATTTAAATTTTCATTTATATCAACACAAATAACTTTACTTCCAAGTTCAGCATATTGTAAAGCTAATTCACGTCCAATTCCATGACCAGTTCCTGTAATCTAAATTTAAATTTACAAAAAAAAAAAATAATTAAAAAAATTAAAACTATTGAAGAAAATCATAATGATAATATGTTTGTATGTATATAAATACTAACTAAAACAATATCCTGGCTAACATCTTTGAGATCGTAGGGTAAAAATAATTGAATTATCCAAATTATTAATTCATGAATAAATTTTATAAATAATAATGCAAAATCCAATGTATTTTTTAGTATTTGCTGTAGTTTTGTAGTTATATTATCGGATTGAAGGCTGAAATGAAAAAATTACGATTTGTTAATGTATAAGATTGTTAATAATGCTACAAGAGCTATGGGTTTTTATTATTACATTTAATAGAGTTGTAAAATTCATCGTTATAGCTTTTATTTTTTCTCATTTTTTACCATGGTTAAAAAAGAAGTTAATAACCTAAATAATGCGCACCCAGATTTAAGACAATCACTAAAAATTCTAAGAAGATATATTATATGACCAATGTCCTGATATCAGTACATATCTTATAAATATTGAATTAGGACACTTCCAGGAACTACCTGATACTTCCAGCAAGATGAAAATGCTTTTAACCTCCATAAAAATTCCGAAGCATTGATCTTAAATTATGATTATGATCGTAGCTTGATTGGTTTATTAAAATAAAAGATACATATGTACATATATATATATATATATATATATATATATATTGTATTCTTATGAATATATATACATAAGAATACAAATATTTCATTAGAATTAAAACTAAAAAAAATGGCTCTATTAAGATTAAAACTAGAAAACAATGTCTCTATATTTAGTGGTTTCCGAAATATTGAAACTTTTACGTTTTTAGATTTTTTTTCTCTAGCTTTAGATTCAGGAATCACCCGCTGAAATAATTACACTCTTATGCGAATCACCATATATATTATAATGTCATTGTTTGTTTAAAAAAATGTTTATGAGGTAAATGTTAATTAGGTCAATAATTTAATAGTCGAACAATATAGTCGCATGCAAAATAATGAATTAAGTCAGTTCAATGTCGCAAGTGGTCAGTTTGTCAAGGCTGCAAAAGCATTAAAAAAAATCTATCTTTAATTAAGGAAATATTTTGTATCGACTCCTCCCCTCTTTTTATTATTGTATTTTTATTATCAATAAAAATATTATGAATTTTATTAATAAATTTTATTTGTACATATACATATGTATGTATGTAACAATAATTTTTATACCTATAGTAGGTAATTATTACCATTACAATAATTTTTATACCTATAGTATATGTAATTATTACCATTTTGTGTAAAAATGCATATTTAGAAGCTTTAAAATACATGTAAATTTTTCACAATAATTTGTTAAGTGCTTTAAATATTCGGTTTTGGCAAATATAGAATTTGCGTAATCGGTAAGTTGATTTTTAAATAAAAGGAATTATAATGTAAAAGTTTAGTTTGCTTATTTAAAATTGTTTAATGTATAGTGTTTCTTACGTTATGTACATAAGGTATAGGAATCGAGGACATATTTTTAAGTATTATATGGAATTTCATAATTTCATATAAAAAAAACAGGATATTATAAAGACTTAAAACACAAGTAAATTTTACTATTGAAAAAATATTAAATATAATCTATAATTATAATTTAGTATATAGTTTTCAGCCACACACTACGTATTATGATATTCCGCTAAGTTTTGAATACAAGTGCATATTTGGATACGATTTTTCTATTTAATATACATATGTATGTATGTTTAGATTGAATCATGATTTTTTTTTGTTTTCTTTTGGAATCAAGAAATTTTGTATCCCATACAAATCTTTTGTAATTTAAATGTCGCGGCAAAATATATACTTACACACCAGCTACAGCCACAGGGCCCCTACTCCCTAGTATTAGTATATTATTTAAGAAAAAATTAACTTTCTGTTAAAATGACAGATTTAAAATGACAGATTCTTTAAAGGTATTAGGGCCAATTATTACCTCATGCAGGAAGGTGATATATACTATTGCATATTATAACTTTTGATGGCTATGGTCACTGATAGTAAAATATAAGCAGATTCATTATTCTCTTAGAGTCCCACTCCCAATTCAAAGTTTCCGCGTCATTATCTTATCCTCTCCTATTCCTACTCCTTAGCCAATATATTGTGTTAGCACTTTAGCAGTTACCGGCTTCATCCCATTATATTGGCTTAAGGAGGTGGTGGATTTAGTTAGTAAGAATCTGGCACTACCAATGAAGGAATTCAAAAAAAAAACATTTAATTTTGAACAAATTAAGTAATTTTGTTGAAAACAAAATCTTAACAACAGCTATACTTTGTTATTTTAAGTAACAAACAAATACAATGTTATCTTATAACTTTAACGACAACTACTCTACAAAAAGTGTTTCAAATATTAAACGTTCACAAAAGTAGAATATATGGAAAGGTACAAATTATATACATATGTATGCATAAAAATATACAAAATTCCATTAAAGATGTTTTTAATTATATGTACCTAACATGATAAATTAATAAAAAATCTAAAATTATTGTTCACACATAGTTTTACAAATGAACTGATAAGACACATAAGACAAAATAACAAGTGATATCACACATGTTAATCAGTTCATTTTTAACACTGAATGTAATTCAAAATTTTCAAATATTTAAAATAACCGAAAAAATATTAATTAATAAAATGCAACATTTATTTCTTCTGTTTTTATGTATAGGTATAGTTAGTTTTAGATTATTTTAGGTTTTTAATAAGTAAATTAAACAGAATTGTTTTTAAATAAACCTAAACATAGGTATTTGTATTACATATAGGGAAGACTTTTTTCTCCTTTCTACAAAAATAAATAAACTGACCTAAGGGTTCAGTTCATTACTAACAATTACTATTGTATATTTGTATATAAAGAGATTTTCGAGAGATTTTCGTATATAAAGAGAAATTAATTATAATATAATATAATAATGATAATTTACATTATATAAAATGTCTTTTTTTTTTTTTCTTTGTTATTAAGTTCTATTCATATTAAACTAAATTTTTTTTTAAATTAATTTTTTTTTTTAAATAAGTACCTATACACACATAAAGCAAAACAGAACTCTTATTAATGACCGTGAATTTCGCATATTATTCTAACAATATAATATATACTATATACATTTATATAATTATGTACATATATGTACATACAAAACATTTTAAATGTTAACATTTTAAACAAATTTACTTTTTTTTAACCACAATATAAACTATGTATGTATGTACGATCGTAAACGTTTTTTTTTTGTTTTTACATAATTTCTATTATAAATGTTTGTTTTGTGTGAATGTGCATAGTTATACCGGTAAAAATAAAGCTTTAAAAGATAACTTAAAAAATGTTCCATTGAAAAAAAATAAATCAATATAATAAAAATATGCACTCGAAGAACACATCACAGATATACAAATTTCACTTCATATATGCATATATATTTATGTAGGTACATCTTCATACATATATACATACATATTCTGTAAACATTTAAAAATAATTATATAATTATATTATCACTTGAATCATGAACTTAAAAATTTAAGCATATAGATATAATCAATGGTAATGCGAAAAATTGTTTATTAAATTGGCTTTTTGTTGTTTTTGGCTCGACATATGTATGTATGTATTCTTTCAGAAATAAGATTTTATATTCTAAAAATCTATAGAAAACTAATAACCTTTTATCATCTTTTACTTATCTTTTACTTTAAATTTTTGATTTTCAAGAAGCCGATGATTCCTTGTATACAGATACGTATATTGTAAATTATTTGGTTAATTATTGGATAATATGATTGAAAGTGACCTCGATGGTCGAATATGTAAGAGCGTATGAAATACGCAATAAACACCGAGGGAATGTGGGTTCGAATCCAACACACGTAGTAAGAATAATACCCCTTTACGACATTTACAGTTACACCTGAAAAGAAAAGGTTGTGTAAAATTTCCTTGCATATGGCAGGGGAAACGAAAAAAAAAAAAATGATTGAAGAAACCCTTTACTTTAGATTTACTTTAGATATTAATTAAAAATCATACGTATAACGGTATAAACTTCAAGTATAGTTTAAAAATTTTAGAAAATAAAGTTTCCAGATTCTTAACTATAATACATTTAAACTTTATAACAAATAAATTTTTCATCTGGAAGAATAAAGTTTTAAAAGAAAATCAAATTATACTTTTTTATGAAATTAAATAAATTTATAGACTGTATGAATTTAACGTAGAAGGTAGAAAACAACGTAACGTAACGTATTAACGTAGAAAACACCTAAAAGAACTAAAGTCGAAAAAATTATCGGTTTGTATAATAGACTCTTTTTCTATTGTATTAGAAATTTTAAAAAATTCTACAGTGTTATATTATTATTTTTTAATTTACTTTTAATATTTGATTATAATAAGAGTATTTACAATTGTATATAGGTAAAGTATAATTAAATAATAAGACGCGCGTGAATATTTTATATGCAAGAATTTGAATTAGGAGGAAACTTTAAGTTGATTACAAAATCAGGGTTATCCGCCGTATACAGAATATTTCTATAGGTATAATATGTATACAATATATGAGATTCTATTTTAAAATGAATTTTAGAGTTGGTTATAAAATCAGGATTATACGCATTTTCCAGAATATGTAAGTATATAATCCTGAAGTCTAAAATTCCTCGTAATTCAAATTCTCGCATATGCATACATTATCTATTCCCATTCTAGAAAAACATTCGCATTTTTCTAGAAATTTAAGAAAACATTTAATTTTATAAATGTTTTATGGGCTTTAGTTTATTTTTAATATTTTCGGTTTTAATTCATATATGAACTAAAGTAAAAATTTTTTCGACTTTAGTTAATTTACAGGTGTTTTCTATGTTATTTCCATCTACGTTAAATTCATACAGTCAAATTTATATTGCAATATTTTAAAGATGTTATTTTAAATAAATAAAAATATTTACTTTTTCTTGAATAAATATTTACTTTTTCTTTAATATGTGCATGTTATATAATAAATGTATAGTTTTGTAGCTATGGTTGTATTTTATAAAGTCATGCATGATAAATTTTCAAATTTCTTATAGGTATATATTAGAAAAATTAATAAATAATAAAATATGAACTTTGTTTTGTAATACGAACTTTAATTTAAATATTTTTAAAGAGAACCTGTTAATTATATATATATATATATGTACATATATGTAGTAGCAAATATTTAACAATTTACTGTTCTTTAATTGTTAGTTTACACTTTAAATATTTACTTTTTAATCAAATTATTCGGAATTTTCTATAAGAATTTCTCACTTTATTTAATCATCTTTATTTTTATATACATAGGTACTATGTATTTTTTTATTTGTATATTTAAATTAATATTATTATGTAATTATAGTTTTTTATTTTGAAATTTGATAACAAAAAAATATATTAAATTTATATTATTAGCAAATTATTTAAAAAGAGTTTTAGCAGATTTTTAAAAAACTAAGTTAAATTTACTTAATACCAAAAAGAATTGTTTAAGTTTTAAAATTACTCTATCTTTTTTTGAAAAATAATTTTGTTTTGAAGTGTTTCGTCCTTCAACACTATTGAACTCTTCAGCAGTGTTGAAGGACGAAAAGCAAAAAGCAGTTCACATTAAAATCAAAAATAGTTACTCATCAAAAAATTGTTTACAGGGAGTGTATCCCAACAATTGATAAAGAGTCGTTAAAAGTATATGTGTTACGGTTTAAGTAATGAATTGGTTATTATTAATAATAACCGGACATTATTAATAATAAACAATATAGAAAGGTCAAAGTGATTAATTTGGACAGATAAGCCGGTAATTATTAATAATTCCCACCCATCTTAGGTAAATGTAATATTTTAATATATCTAAATAAAAATATTTAATTAAGAAAATATTTTTCTTTCCTAAATTAAACATATTATTGAATTTATTATTAAAAAAATAATTCATATAAACAAATGGAAATTCCCGCTTTAATCATTGCACAGACAAAGTATACCAAGAAAAGAAATAGTATTTATTACATTTACCAATCCATACAGGTAATTATTAATACTTAGCGGTAAATATAATAATTTCTACTTATTATTCATATTCACCAAAATACTAGGATATTATTAATAATGACCGGTTATTATTAATAATATTCGGATTTATTATATTTACCGTAACATATGCATATCTATGTACATACGTATATGCATTTATATATGGTTTTCTAGCGTTTAAAAGTAACACAAGATTAAAAATAACATTAAAGATACATATAAAAAGAAATATTGAACATATTGTTTTTTTTTTATTTAAATTTGATTGATTTGTATAAAATTTTCTTGTATAATAATATGATCATTGAAATATGAGAAAACTATATAACATCATAAAGTATTGTTAAATTTAATATTTTAAAAATTTCTAAGAAAATTGAAATTTAATAACAGTTTCTTTTTTTTTTTTCTAAAGGGTAGGAGAAGAGGATTTAAAGGATCACAACTTAACTCGCAAGTTATCTAATTAGTATGGAATTTTAATCTACTAAACACCATCTTCCTTTTATAACCATACAATGTAGTTTTATTATGCTCTGCTGGTAATAAAAGTTTACGCTATGCTTTATACATGTACATATTAGATATTTTATTTTAACTTACATAATATATAATATATTCTTTGTAAAAATTTTATTTTTAAAACTAGCTAGCTTACATTATAGATATTTTCACTATTGTTAAAAATATGTATAAATAATACTTGTAACTATAAGAAATGAGCTAATTATGACCTATGGGACACCCAATATTATAATATGTACATATGTATATAATAAAACTAAAATTGAAAATTAAAAAAAAACGTTGCCTATTATACATATATACATTTATCGAAATATATTCAATTTTTAATACTAAAAATTTTAAATATATATATGTATGTAATGTACTATGATAAGGTCTAGGTCACTGTTATTTTTTTATTTTTATTTGTTAACTATTTAGGTAAATATTTTTTAAGGAAATACCAAACGCCAAAAATTTAAATACATATGTATGTATGTAGATATTTTAAGAAGATTGATTATATTTATATGTATAAAAAATTCATACGTGATGTATGTATCTACACTGGTTTGGTTGGATAGGTACTTTAGTTTTATGTTAATAAAAAAATAAACCTACATTTATTTTGAAAAATTTTTTAAAAAAAAGTTATAAAAAGTTTATTAAAAATTAAAATAAGATGAGAATTTTTTTTTATATATTTTTTTTTAAATATTTAGTGGGTTTGTATTATTTATTATAACTACAAAATACACATACCTACAAACATAGATATTAAATTTCTTAATATAATTTCCATTGCACAACATTATTTAAGTTGCGCAATTAAAAAGAAAATAAAAAAATAAAAAACCAAATCAAAAATTAGTGGAAATAAAAGAAAATTAGAAATATCGGTCAATTTTATTCATTAATAATATTTGATATGTATGTATATAATGAATATAATAAATAATTCAGCAAATATGTTATAAATAACCTTCAAAACGCAGTCAAAGTTTTAAGAAGTTCGTTATTTTTTTTTTTTTACAATATACCTAATAGTTTTAGAGGTTTTAGATTTAATAATATATTTATATATGTATGTATGTATGTACATATGTATGTAGATTGAAAATCTGTTTAAATAAATACAAAAAAAAACTGTTTTAATTTACTACATAATATATTAAAGTAATAACGTAAAAAAAATTAAGCAATTAGCGAATTAGACAATTTCTGGAAAACATATAATTTCTTATTGATTATGTAATTTTGTAAGTAATTTGATCAATTATTGAAATCCCATTAACTAATTAGTTGTAATCTAATATTAATAATAATAAATATGTTTACAGAGAAACAGGTTTGTTTGGCGTATAATTTCATGTATAATTATTTTGAAATCAAATGTAGCGAAATTCTAAAGTATTTTCATTTTATATTAATTGTTAATTTTTCAAACTTTTGTTTAATTTAATTTTGATTCAGAATAATTCAGAAACTTTTTCGTCTTGAGTACTTAAATGGTGTAGTTTAACACTTGTTTAACATTACAATAGTATGTCATTATTTTTTAATTTAAATATTATATTTCTTTATTTATTTCTTATATCTTTTTATAAGTATAGTTTTATTTAACTTTTTCTTTAACACGTTATAATAATTAAATAAACATGAATATGTCAGTTTAAATGAAAAATTTAAAGAAATTTGTTTATGAACGGAAAACGTTAAAATCTGAATAGTGGAAATATGTCACGTGATTTATATATTTTATTACAATTCTCAGTAGGCAAAGGGTTTTCGGGTTAAAAAACATGTCTTTCATTTTTTGTAAAGCTTTTTTGTATCCTACAGGCAGAACTCTATCACCTAACATGTGTTGTGGCAGTTATTAATAAATCAGACATTAGACATATACAAACTAAAAATCGTGTATCCGCTATATTATAATATAATATATATTCCAATTATTTCCTTAATTTTTCTTAATATTTTTCAAGATGAAATAAAAGTCATTTTGCAAATTGTACAAAAGCTTAAAAAATTACACATAAGCTGCATGAAATTTATTTTAAATTTTTTATGTACATAAGTATGTACATACATATGTACGTACATTAATTACATACAGTTTATATTAAAAAATTTTTTTTTACCTTTTTTTTTTATTTTTATTAAAAAAATAATGTTTTTTGTAAAGTCACGCATTTTAATAATACATACATATTTATATAATTATATTATATTTATATTTATAAATCAATATTAATATTGAATATAAATATTAATTATATTAGACAAAATTATACAATTAATACCTATAATAATAATTTATAAATACAGAGCACTATTAATTTAAATAACCCATCAATTAAAAGAAACTTTTAATTAGTTTAATTTGTTAATAAATATTTATTTTTTGTATAAAAATAATTTGTTTTTTTTTTTTTTAATTTATTTTAAATTTATATATTCTTACCTTTGATTCATGTTGTTATCTTGAGTTGGTATCATGTAATTTAATAAAAATTTGCACTCTCTTAATAATTGTTTATGATTAAATTGCACTAAATTATAAAAGAAACGTTATTTCTTTAGTTACTAAAAGTTGATTTATCTACGTACAAATCATAAATCTAAAGGAAAAAAATTTAAATATTTTATTCCGACTATTATATTTTTTACTTCACTTTAATAAAGTTTACTATTAAATAATACCACATAAGTAAAAACAAAAATAATAAATAAAAATTAGAAAACCGGAAAATATGTAATAATATTCCTGCAATAACCTATAAACAATCGAATGTAGTTAGTTAGTTTGTCTTCCACTAATCGCGATATACTAACATTTACAAAAAAAAATATATATTTTCTTATTTGTTTTTTTTTTTTTTTTACATAGGTTGATAAACATGTATTTGCAACAGTCAATGAAAATAAATTTTCACTTTCTATTTCATTTTCCGGATGGCATACAAAGAAAATTGCACTCTGTTCACTTGAATAAATTTACAATTTTGCGCAAAACAGCACTTCTTATATTCAAGTTATATCAATTAAGTCATGCTAGAAAGTAAAATTTTTCCTAAAATCGTAGAAAAAAAAGTTACGAAAGAAAGAAAATTATAATTTCTTCTTTTAAAAAAACAAAAAAAAAAAAGCAGCCGCAATACTTTAAATAATTCAACGGGCAAGTATTTATGTATTTGTACATATATTTATGGATGACTTTTATATGACTTTTTTTCATATTTTTTAATTAAATTAGTATTTAAAAAAATCAAAACTAGATGTTTAAATAACTGAAAGAAAAAATAAGGAAACCAAATCTTCTAGACTGTTATATAATTAGAACATAAATAGGTAGATAAATGAAATTTAAAACTTTTTCACACAATAAATTACTTTATTTTATTATAGATTTAATTAGAGGCAATATTTGTTTTCTAGATGCTTTAATATTATTTTGTTTAAAAAATACTCCATTTAAAAATTTACAATCGGTATATTCTTCTAATTCCAAATCTGGTTCTTTACACAATTTTACACCATTTAAGATTTTATCAAATATTTCTTTATCTTTAATATCAATAATTCCTAAATCTCTTTGTACATCGTTACCGTTAACTTTCATTCCCATTAAAACTATTATAGAACAATCTTGAGATTTAGCAAATTCTTCAATGTAATTTTCTGCATTTTCCATTTTAACAAATTCTTGAGTGAGAATTGGATATCCTGGTATAGCAATTTTTAAAGTTTTGGCTTGATTTGTTACCAATTTCATATCTTTAAATAAAATTTGATAAGCATTTAAACCTTCAATTGCTGCTCGGGCTTTAACTAAATTGTTAAACATAATTTCTTTAAAATCCTTGCTTATACATAACGTTTCCTCGATTTGTTTACAAACATCAAAATCTAAAGGTCTAGCTTTGTCAGCTTCTTTTGAAAAATTAACAGTATCTAAAACAATTGGACCATATAAAAATTTTAGTACATCTTTGTAAGACTTGTTATCTTCTAATTTTAAAAATAAATCTGCTATTAAAGATGAACATGAACCTACTAAATCAATTTTTGTATCACAATCATTTCTTAAATTTGCATTTGGATCAAATTGATGATGATCTATTACTTGTATAACTGATTTTTTATATGGTGAAAAGTGATGATCTACTAATATAATATCATTGGATTCAAGTGATGATCCATTTATTTCATCAATAAAACAAATGTTATCAATATTAATTTCATTTTCTTTGAAATAGTATGACACTTCTGTTTTAATTGGATAATTACTTCGAGTTACATTAAGTATAGGTATGAATGCTTCATAATTCTTTTTATTATAAAGTTTATCTTTATTATTTTCATAAAAATAAGCTAACGACAAAGCACATACTGCTGAATCTAAATCACAACTTTCATTACCAAGAACATAACAAATATTTACAAGATTTTTTAATTTAAAGCAATCCTTTAGATAATTATTCATTATGCAACTTTTTCACTTAAATTGTATAAAATTCTTCGAATAAAATTTCTTTTTAAATTAACTAGATTTGTTTCCTTTAGTTTGTATGTTTTATGTACATATATATTTGTTATTTGTTCTGATTTTGAACTCCTTCTTTTTTTTAATGAAATCTTTGTTTTGTATGATTTGTTTTGTAAATTTAACATATGCAAGTAGTAAAGTACAATAATAAAATAAAATCATAACCTATTTTTCATTGAATGTCAAATTCTAAGAATAATACAAAAAGCTACCCTTGGAATCTAATTTAATGTGAATTTTGTATGTATATTAGTGGAAATGATTTGGATTTTTAAAATAGTTATTTTTTACTACACTATTATCTAAAGTATTTTATTAGAATTATAATAATTAATCTTCTTCTGAATATATCTAAAATTTTATATTTCAATAATTACATCTATTTTTCTTTAAACTGACAGTCATTATTTTATTAATTTAGAAAAAGAAAACGACTTATTAAAACAGAAACACTACTGTCAAAGTAAGAATTAAGAAAACTGTGTAAAACTGCCTTAAAAAATTCCGTTATGAAAAAATAGTTTTCGTTTTTGAAAACAAAAAAAAATTAATGGTAAATTTTAAATTCTGAACGAGAAAAGTTCAATCATTTTTCTTTTCTTTTTTTTTTTTGTTATTTAATTGTGTTAAACCGTCCTTGATAACTTTTTTTTTTTAAAACGATTGAAAAACAAAAAACAAAGGCAAATAAAATTATTGATAGGTACCTACTTAAAAGTATTTCGAAAGTTAACGATTTAAATAAAAAAAATTATAGTAAACACATGCAGGACTTGTTAATATATTTTTATTTTAAAAAATTTTTATATTTTTTTTTAATAATATTTTTAGAGTAGGTATTTGTCAAAAAAAAAAATACTAAATATTTTTTTTTGATTTATCTTGAAAATAATTTAAAATAGAAACTGCTAAATACAAATATATAACTTAAGTACCGTTATTGAAATTATTTAAAAAAAAATTTTTTTAAAACTTTTATTTTAAAAATCTCTCCGATTCTGAATCCGATCTATGTCAAGTTTTAATTATAACTGTTTCTTTTAAAAAAATTTTGAATATCGTTTTCGTATAATTAAAAGCTTAGTCTGATAAAAAATTATTATTTTTTTTTTTTTATATTTTGGTGTGACTACGTAGTAGATTGTACTTGTTAACTTGTAGAAGTAATTTCGAAATATTTATTTAATATTTTTATATTTTTATTAGGTAGTTTTATTTTTATTTTTTTATTTTAAGGTTTTGTTTATAAAATTGTATGAATATAGTATGTATATAGCGTATGCTTAAATTTTTTGCTCTTAAAACATAATATATCACCATATATTTAAATATTTATGTATGTATGTATATAAATGAACATGTACATACATTTTTAACGTTATTTTAATTTTATTTTTGTTTCTTGTAAAACTCCAAAAATTATTTTTTAAATATATAACCTGGTATATCTTTTCTTCTTTTTTTATTAATTTTAATAATCTGGTCACAATCACAAGTCTTATGGTTTTGAAAATGGAGTAAACCAATTATTAAATGTATTAAATAAACATTCAATTAATCATTAAACCAGAATAACAGAATGCATTTCAAATTTTCATTAAATTTTTGAGATTGTTTAACATGATATATATATATATATATACTTGTATTTGTTTATACATTATATATATATATCAATGTATGTCATGTTAAATTGAACCTATATATTCGTTTATTGTAATACATATGTATGTACATATTTATCTTTTGTGGAATATTTTTTATGGTTATATCGATCATCACCTGAATTAATTGTTATTGTTGTAAATCATTAATTTTGTTTTTTTTTTTGTTTTTTTGAAACATTTACCGGCTTACGGTATTTAACTTTTATTTTTATTTTTGTAAATGATGCAATCGAAATCATTTCAATAAAAATAATAAAAGAATGTATAAAGTATTAACTAATTTAAAAAAAATTGGTTACTGTTTTAACGGAAAAATTATTGAGCAGGTTATGTTTTTATTTATTTATTTATTTTTTTTTTCGAAAAGGACAAAAGAGCAAATATTAAGTAAGTTAACCTTCTAAAGTGCAATTTGTGAAAGGAGGTATAAATAATTAAATAAAAGTTGACTATAACAGGAAGTAATTTTTGTTTAACAGGAAGAAAATTTTAAATTCTTAAATTTTAATAAAATAAAAACAATAAAAGTGTTCTTTTAAATTATAAAATATTTATGTACAAATATATAAATCAAATGAAAGGAACGTTTAAAATAAATAAATAAATAAAGTTTTTTATTTTAATTACAAACATTTTTTATGTATATTTTGTTTGTTAATGGAAAGAATTTTTAGTGGCAAACTGGGAACCGCAGTATATTTAATTAATATGCTTTATTTTTTTTTTTTTATAAATTTTCAACATTGAGGGGCCCCGGGTAAGACCGTATAAAATACGCTGTAAACACCGAAGGAGTGTGGGTTCAAATCCAACACACGTCGTAAGAGTTATTCCCCTTTAAGACATTTACAGCTACGCTCGAACAGGAAAGGCTGTGTAATTTCGTGTTCACATTTATGTGGCAGAGAAATGCATTAAAAAAATAAATTTTCAACATTGAAAAAATTTGTCCAGAATTAAAAAAAAATTAACTTTAGGATTTTTGTTAAAGCAATTATAGTCTAAAGTTAAAACTAATTTTTCATGAACTTTGTAACAGTTAATTACTAAAAAAAAAATTGTCGGTGCTTAAAAAGTAATTTCATTAGTGTTAATTCCTTATAAAAAAAGGAATACATATACGTACATATATTATAAATAAAACTATAAAACTATATATTTTCATATGCATAAGTATTTTATAGAATCAAAAATCTATTTTTATATGTTTGCATATGTTATATATATGTATGTACTATCTGGTACTATGTATATGTATATTATTACATAAAAAAATGTAATTGGGTATAAATATTTAAACTTTTAATTTAATAATTCAAGTAAATAGCAAAATCTTGTTAATTACAAGTTCATACATATATATTTGTATTTTAAATATTTATAATAAATAAGACAGAAATATTAATTAGCAAACATGAATACAAAAATGATGAGATCAACTTAATAAATTTTAATTAAAAATTATTTGTATAAAAAAGTACCCTTTAAATTTTTTACAAATTTAGTGAATAATAATAACAAACTACTAAATGATTTTTTAGAACATATGTAAATAATGCCAAATATCTTTTAGGTAGGCCCCTATTCCACATCAATTTTTTCATCAATTTAATGAACCATTAATGGACAATTAAATTGATGAGCTACCACGCCTGTTGAAAAATTCAATTTCGTAACATATTATTTAAGTGTTCTGAACATATTAATAATTTCAAAAGATACATAAATGTATTTATATCACATTGAAAATATAATTTATGAACAATGAAAGATAAAATAAAACCTTTATAAACCATAATAAAACAACTAATTTTTGTACCTTTTTATAATAATTAGTTTACAATTATTTTATTAATACTTTACTAATACTTAAACATATGTACATAAACGTACGTGCATAATATAAAAAAAATAATTAAAAAAAAAAAAACACATGCGAATTATATCAAATTGCATACGTACTTGAATTTCAGCAGGTTCGCAGATGGATGTTAGAAAATATTTTCACGGTTAACAAATTAGATTTAAAATTTTATAATGCGAAATAAATGAATATCTAAAATAATTTGTAAAATAATATTACATATATCACAAAATTATTAGGTACATCTTATTTACTTCAGCTTCTGAGATGTGATAGAACAGGTAAAATTAAAAAAAAGAGCCAAATCAAGCCAAATATACTTTTTTATTTTTTATTTTATACTTTTTTAAATATAATTTTAGATTTTATTTATAATAATGAATTCTGTAATAAAATTCTGAAGTATATAAGATAACTATTGTAAAAATATTCAAAACATTTTAACGCTATACCTATTATGTATATTTCATTTAATTTTATATTAAGCAATATTATTTCTTTTAACTTTTAATGAATTAAATTTTAAACTCATTCATTTAAAATTATTACTTAATTATTATAATATGTTTTTCACAAATAAACGAAATTAAAAATATTGTAACATGTAATTTTTGCATTGGAACTTTGTAATTTCCACTATAATAAGGTTAAAATGACTTTAAACAGCCTGTCACCACCATTCACTTTTTTTTATTCTTATTTATTATTTATTTATTGTTATTCAATAATAAGAACATACTTTTTGCATTCATATTTCTTTGTATTCCTTACTTTATTTTTTTTTTTTAAATATAAACTGAATTTTTTTTTGTCACATGACTTAATAAACTTCGAAAAATTGTCTGAACATTCCCAAAAATTTAAAAACAAAGAAGCTATTTTTCTTGCTCAGATGATTTTGACACTAGATTGATGAGAAAATGGATGAGAACTGGATGAGAATAGAATTATCATCAATTTCTCATCTAGTTCTAATCAATTAATGGTTCATTATTGGACCCAGTATGGAATTGATGAAAACATTAATGTGTAATATAGGCTTGTTAGTAGTATCAAACATATATCAGTCATACATTATGTTATATTATCATACCTACATACATACATAATTTATCATATCAATCATAAAATATCATTAATAAACTAATACCAGAGACTACATAGAGATGTCCAAATGGCAACAAAAAAGTTTAGATGTCGCTACAATATCGATTTTGAAATTTAGTCTCATTTTTCAACTTTTTTTTTTAAAGTTTCTTAAAGCAAGTTTTGGTCTCGGATATTTTTTTTTTCATATATGTACATAAATGAACTTTCGTATGATTGGTATGGATGATAGAAATAACAAGTAACATACATATATGAATATGATCATATGATATCAGATGACATATTATGATATACATGATCTGATCAGTATCTAATATAATTTTTATATTATATATGCATTATGCCATATTATGCATTTATATTACTTGACCAGCTTGCCTACATGCTTATTAAATTGTGAAAGTGTGTGTGAATCAAAATTAAATATAAATTGAAATACACATAAATACTATCGGCACTTTTTATATATGTATTTCAATATGATTCAAAAATCAATACATATTTATATTTATATTTTGTTTTGTGTAAATGTAATTATGTTCCAATTTGATATGATTTGATAATTTTTATGAATATGTACAGTATCCAGCAAATGTCATGCCACTTTTCTAATTGGAATAATTTTTAATTAAAAAAATGTTTAGAAGAATTTTAAAGCATTATTTTTATTTCAGTTATTTTTATTTGATAGGTATATTATATTATCTTCAAAAAATACCCACATATATATGTAGGTATACTGTTACCAATATAACAATATGAGTCATGAGATCAAAAAATAAAATAAAATCATAATACAAAAAATTTTGTTACTTTGTTTGTTTGTTTTTCCCTGAAGTTATAAAGTTAAAAATATTATTAGAAAAAATTCGAACGCCTATATTATTTTATTGCTTTTCTATATATATTTTTTTAAATTACCATTACTTTTGCTGGATACTGTATATTAAAATCAGTTAAATTTAGTTAAATAAATAATGCAGTTAAATCAAATGATTTTCATAAAATAGATAACATTCATACCATCTGATACCATATAATATACGATATACCATTTCATACATTCAAAAAATTCTGTTTGTAGTAGTGAAATACTGAATGCATATGAATGATAACCTTGAAATGTTTTTTCTTGTTGTTTTTAGAAAAGTCAACATTATAAAATAATCTATTTTTATTTAATTTTTTTCTATATGAAATATTTAGCTAAATGTTCCATATTTTTTGTAAAGTGATATTTAGAATGTCTTCTTTATCATATTGAAAATTTACGTTTCTACTCGACATATTAAATATATATTTTCTCAAATATATTTTCCCATTTTTGCCTTATTTTTCTATTTTAAAAGTTATTTTGTCATCGCTTTGCTTTAAAAAGTTTAATAATCACAAGGATAAAAAAATTTTGTAAATGCATAAAATATATGAATGATCATTTTACACCAGATTTTACAGAAGATTCTAGTTTTCGCTAAATTCTTTTAGCTATGACACAAACTAAATATTTCTGTGCTTTAAGATTTTTAAAACTAGCCAGTTTTAGCTGGCCCGTTTGAAAAAAAATTAGTACAAATTTTTGTATGAATTTGTACATCTCTATGTAGTCTCTGCTAATACCAGTAATACATAACTGTATTTTTATTTTGCAAACAAGAAAAGCTTTTTATCAGCGATAGTTTTCGATTGCTAAAAAACAAAACACAATTTTGCAAAACATAATGGCAGTAATGGTATAATCAAGTTTGTGGCAATGGTGGTAAGTTTTTTCGGATTCTTACAAAAAAGCTCAAAAAGCAGTAAATTACGATATTAGGCTATTCTGTTTATTCCGTTTATTCTCAAATTTTTTGTCTGGTTATTTAATAATAGATTGTAACACTTTGAGGAGTACTGGTAATTTATGTTTTTTTTAAGTTTAGGTCTTTGATAACAATTTGTTTTATTCCTATACAATTTCGAATATTTTATTAAAACATTGAAAAAAAAAACTACAATTAACTGAATTTCGAAATTTTTTAAAAAGCACTGTTATAGAATTTTGAATTGAAAGTATAAAATATATGTATAAGATGATATGTGATGATATCTGAATCTGACGAATGACGATATTCATTTGAAAGAAACCTCAAAACAGATACAGAAGTAAACAATCGTATTCATAAATAAACATAATTTGAAAATATGTAACTAAAAATATGTTATAAGATAACAACTCACTTATGACTTTTAACTCTTTGCGCGATTGTGAAATAATGGTAAAATAATTGAATGAATAAAATAGTTTTAGAATATGGTCTAGATTTTAGAATTTCTAAAAAAAAAAAATTATTTTGAACGTTGTTTTAAAAGTGTCATTAAAATGAAATCGTGCAATATTTAAACAATGTTTTTTTGCTAAAAATTATTTTCATAATTTCCATAATTTAATTTTATAAATTTAAAGATAATAAGAAAAAATTGTTTATCAATACTTTCTTCCAAAATGACAAGCGTTTACCGTGTTTCCTTTTCAGTTTTTTATAAATTCTAATGTTTGTCAATTATTTACAGTTGATTTTTTAATTTCTAATAATAACAATGGAATAAAACGAATCGATACCCATACTTTGAAAAAACTGTCATCTAAATTTAAAATTAGCACGGCTCGTGTGAAACTATTTATTGAAAAAAAAAGGTAAAAAAATCGAAAGAAATATAATAAATACTAAATAGTTAAGTAAATTTTTTTTATTTATAAAAATTTGGATTTGTGTTTATTTTTTTTTTTTTTTTTTGACTAATTAAAAATTAAAAAAATATTTTGAGAAGAGAAACATAATTATGAGTGAAATTTCTAGTTTGAATATTTATGAAATTGATAGAAAAAGTAAACATTATGGTAAAGATAACTATTTAGTTACAACACCTGAAAGATATTCAATTCGAATTGAATCAATAAATCAATTAAATAAATCTGATAAAAATTTATTAAATACTGAAGCAATTGTAAATGATAACAAAAATAGTTCGAGTACAATTTCTAGTCAAAATTCTAGTTTAAATTATAAAAATTCCGATGTTGAATCTTCACCATACAAAAAAGTAAATATTAAAACGTCATCAAATAAATCATATGATTGCAATAATACAAGTTCCAGTAGCTGTAAAGATGATTTTGACGAACGTTGTCATAATCACGAAGAATTAAATTTAAATTGGTCAAAAACACCATCAGGTAGTGTTTCTACTCGGACACATACAATTTCACCAAATGAAAATTATTCGTCAGAAAGAATGAATTATGATGAAATGAAAAAGGATCGAGAAACAAATACAGATTCTGTTGAATCAAAACCAGAAACAATATCACCAACAACAATTAGTGATGTATTTGTATCACAATTTACTGGTAACACAGAACTAAATTACTTAGGATCTGGCGCAGTTGAAATTGCTCCAGAAATATTTGTTCAAAGTGATTATTATCTAATGATTTATATACCAACATTAGATACAAAATTGCCTAGAATGTATACAAGATATGAGGATGATAAAGATAACATTTTAAAAAAAGCAGTATGTCGAATACAAGAATTAAGCGCAAGATCTCGCCATAGTCTAAATGAAACATACCGCAATGAAAAACCTACTAATGTAAAATCAACATCAACATCCACATCTGAAAATGAAAAGGAATTAAATTTTTTTAATGAAAATCAACCATCTCCAAATTGCGGCTTTGTTCAACAAATGGATATATTTCCAATTCCGGAAATATCTGAAAAATCAGAAGATTCAACGACATCAAAAAGCGATCAAAATAATAAAATAGAACGTGAATTGATACAAAATGCAAATAATGAAGAAACAGCATTTAAAACTTCTAACAGTCCTAAAAGGTGTTGGTTTCATAATAAGAAAATGGATATTGAAGAATTTGTAACAACTACTGTTTTAGAAGATTACGTCAAATGGAAAAATTCTGTATCAGATTGTCCAGATTGTAAAGCTGTTATCGAAACTGGAGATTCAAAATATAATTTAGCAACTGATACATTTTCAAAGCCATCAAATATGAAAAATAATTTACCAATTCAAAGTCAAAAACAAAACTTCATGCCAACAGATAATTATTTACCGAATGAAGTTATACATTCAAATGAAGATCAATCAAAAAAAGTTGATTTAAGGGAAGCTATTCGTTTAAAGCATAAACAAATTTTAGTTTCATTAGAAAAAAATCCAGAATATAAATTTTCTCCTAATGAAACTTTATTAAAATGTGCTTTAAATGAACAAGGAATAATGTCATTCCCTTATGAAAGTAAAATTTGTGATCTAAAACAGGAAGGTATGAATTTAATTAAAGAAAAAAAATTAGAATTAAATAAAGATGAAAAAGGTGAATCTTCAGCTTCTGAAAAAAATGAAAATGGTAGTATTAAATTAGATTCAAACGATAAATTTGAATGTGGTGAAAGTGTACAAAGCGGTTTAATGTTACCAGCTTTATTTAATAGACATAAAATGAAATCAACTAAAATATGCAATTTTCAACCTAGTGCCATGTTTAGAGTTCAACATAATATTGAGCCAACAAATAGTCGTTCAACATCATCTATAAATTCATCAACTTCATCCGATTCTTATAAAAATTCATGTTTTCCATTTTTATGTTGGTTTAAAAAATTATTTTGTAAACGTCGTAAAGTTAAAAAGGATTCTTTTGTAGGTTCAAAAAATAGTTTTTATTTTAGTGCTCCGAGACGACGACCTAGATATGGTACAACAAATTATAAAAACAGATATCCATTGTTTAAATGCAATTCAGATGTAACATAATTTTTTTTTGTAATATATATGATATTAAAAACTTATATATTATATCCTAAAGAAAAGATAAATATAAATATTTTTTTTTGTTTTTTAATTTTATGAAAACTGTAATTAATATTTACTTTATTTTAATGTATAGTGATTACTATTGCAAAACACTAATTATAAATTCAACTAATATACAGACTAAATTATTTGTTAATTTAACAATTGATTAGTGTTATAGATTTAAATTTTGTTATGTAATTTGCCAAGGAAAATAATAAAATTTAAAATTTTAATGGAATTAAATTTTGTTTAAATAAGTAATAATATGTCAAAAATAAAATTTTCTTTTTTAATTTGCAAAAAAAAAACTGATTCTGAAACTGCTACAACTAAGCAATGTCTCCTGTTGTCGTATATTTACAACAATATAAGAACTTATTTCTAGAAAAAAAATGTGGTTTTGTACTGTTTCTATATATATAAAACTTATATAAAATATGAAATAAAAATTAAAGGTCAATAAAATGAAAAAGTCAAAAATATTTTTTAATAGGTATACTTTTTTAAAAGAATTTAAATTCTAATTCTCTTTTTTTCAACTCTAAAATCCTTATTAGTTCTTTATTTTTTTTACATAATATATTCAACAACAAGATATTAAAAATATGGGGGGTTGCCGACATGAAACCCCTTCTGAACAAATAATTAAATCCCGATTTTGTAACTATATAACTATAAAATGTCTCCTAATTATACATACATATTTCAACAACAATACATTAACATATAATGTATAATAAATTGTCGTGTTGTATATAGAAACAGTACAAAACAAAATTTTTTTCTATAGAAATATCTTCATATATCTTCTAAAATATAATAGATAGGTTTCAAGTGTGTATGGATCATTTTTAAATTGGAAAGAAGTCTTTCTAATAAGCTAAAATTAATTAAATTAATTAGAATTAAAATAATTGTTAGATTATTATCCTATACTTAATTATTAAAAAAAAATATATATGTATACAAACTTAAATATATAACGGTTTATATAAAAAAATTGAAATGGGAAAGCATTTTCTTAAATGTTCATTTCGTCCTTAAAGAACAAGATACGGGTATAGTGATATATTTTTTTGAAAAGGTGGCGTTACGAAATACCGTTGATATACATTGATTTTACCTTCCGAAGTGTCCCGTTATCTTAAGAAAATCCTTAAGTTTAATATATTATTTAATATTTTATTGCTAATTTAAGTTGCTAAGTTATTCACATATAGTTATTTTCATTATACAAATGACATTTGTTATTTATTTTACCACAGCAGTAAATTACTTGTTTACGATCTTTTCTTAAAGAAATTTGTAGAATTAATTAATTTAATTGATCTTAACGAAGATGCCGGATTAAAAATGCTATAAAGGTTAAAATTTTTAAATTTAGTTTTAAACAATTTAAAATTAAATTTAATTTTCTTCAAAAAATAAACATTAAGCAAAAAGAAGAAACGGATGTACTTCATGCCACATGAGGATTAATACAAACTAAATTAAACAATAGCTATTGCTCATCATTATGCAAAGATCATCTACGGTGTAATTTTATGACCGACAGCTTTTAAACTTGAATAGAACAATAGAAAAACAAGAAGAAAACAAATAATATAGTACAAAATTGTGTAATTTTTTCTTTAGACTTTATTTTATATAGCTTAAAGGTTGCTTACAAAATATAAAAGAGTTATTTAAGAACTCTCATTTTTAAACATTTTAAAATTAATTTTTATAAGGCAATTTTTAAGGCTACTTGTCTTTAAATTTTGTATTACTTTTTACAATAAATCTTAAAACTAAAAACAAGGTATATTATAATTATTATAATTATTTTAATTGTTAATTATTATATAAAATCGGAACCCATTTGAATTTAAAGAAGTAAATCTAAGAATACATCACTAATAATTATATTAAATTTAAAAATGTAATTGAATTCTAATAATGCTTTTTTTTAGAAACAAATTTTTTTCTATTATATATACAATTTGGTAAACTTCATTTTGTTTTTGTAATTTATATTGACTAAACTAAAAAATATTTTTAGATTGAATACCTGATTTAAAGAACATTATATTAAAATGTTTTAGTATCTATAAAAAGACTGTGCCATTCCAAAATTAACAGGCCATGTACCGAAACCTTGATGCATGAAAGAACCAGAGTGAGCAGAATTAGCTGGATGATGAAATTGTAAATGATGAGGATGTGTTTGTGGATGTAAATCTAATCCATTTCCTTGATAACTATCTGGTGGAGTTATTGATGAAATTGGTCTTGACGATAAACCAATTGAATTTGATAAAGTAGAATTCCATGTTGAGTAATTATTATTGTGTGTAGTTGAGTTATTGTTATTTGGATTATTTGAATCTGGTTGTAATTGATATTTTGTTTCTTGTTGCTGTTGTTGTGTTTGTTGATTTTCAGACACTGATTGTCCATCGGAATGCATACGATCAACATTTGTTGGTTTAACATCTTCATTACTATTGCTATTTCCTGAATTAGGTCCCATTATTGTAATTAAACTATTTGGAGTTGGTGGTAATTGCAAACTTGTACTATAATTTACATTAGTGTTAACAGGACTTTCACTGTTATTACGTAACAATGCCTGTTGATGATGATGAGAAAGTTGTTGTTGATGATGTTGTTGTTGTTGTTCTATAGAATTTGTAGCATTTGTTGTTCCTTGTGAAGTGAAACTTGAGTTAATAGATGTTGTTAAACTTGACATTGGCCCTGGTGAATTATTTAAATGATGTGAAGTTGCTCCATGATGTCCAGAAACAGCAGCATGTGCATGTACAGCTGCTGCAGCTGCTGCTGTAGACGCTGAATGCATATGTGCATAACTAGGTGTTGGATTATGAATTTGATGGGGTGGAGTTGCTGGCATATGTAATGGTGAAGTGTTATGTAAATGATGACTCGATGAATAGAAGTCGTGCAGTTGATGAGATTGGGCTGGTGCAAATGCTGAAGTATCAGTTAAACCTTGACTCATTAAACTTGGGTAAGGTGTAACACCAGTACTAGTTGAATAGGATGATAAACTTTGGTGAGATAAACCAGTTGTCATTGTTGTTGGATAGTTTGAGGCTGTAGAACCTGAACCTATTTGTTTTCGAAGTCGTGCTCGACGATTACTAAACCATACTTGAATTCGTGCTTCAGTTAATTTTGTACGCTGAGCCAACTCTTCTCTGGTATATATATCCGGATATTGAGTACGTTCAAACGCTCTTTCAAGTTCGTCTAATTGCAGTGCTGTAAATGAAGTTCTTGATCGACGTTGTTTACGTTTCAATGGTATACCTGGTTCGGTATCACAATCAGATATATCGCCGTCAGAATGTTTCGAATCAGAACCTGTTAAATAAAATAAAGTTTCATAATTTAATATTGTATTTTATTTTTTGTTTATTCGTAAAAGTAAAAAAAAATTCCCAAAAGTAAAAATATAAAAACATTATTTATAGAGAGCATATAATTTTTTTTAATGAACACCCTATATTTATAATGTGAATTAATTTAAAATTTTTGTGAGTTTTTATTAACTGAAATTAATTAAAAAGAACTTATATGAATAAGTTTGTCTGCTTATTTTATCTTAAGCTCATATTCAATTAAAAAGTCTATCCAAATAACTTTTTTTTCTTTTTAAATTTTTAATAGACTGATTTTCTATTTGATAATTTTATTAATCACTAAACTGAGTCAATATTTAAAATAATTAGTTCAGTAAATTTTATTCAATAATATTATGCTAAGTCATTTTGACTTCTAAATATATGATTAGACCTACTATTGTGATGTTTAATAATTTTTTGATTTATCATTTATATCTCATTAATTTTAATAATTTTTCTAACAGCATTCCTATATACATATTTAATTTCAATTATATTTAAAAACACTCTTGGGATTGAAAATATTTTTCAAAAAATTGTTAAAAAAAAAAAAAATTAATAAAAGGGTGCTTAGAAGAAATGTATTACTTAATAGTAAACATAAAATAATTCTATGTCTACAATTGAAAATTGAAAATTAACAATTAAATAAAAAAAAAAATAAAGTTATTTTTCAGACTCACCATTTCTTTTATTGGGGTCATCATCAGGACCATCACGTCCACGTAATAAACGTGAAATAGCACTAACTGATGGTGCTGTAGATCGATCACATAAACCCTCTTTTATTAAACGATCTCGTATCTCCCATGAAAATATACCGGGATTTTCACGTTTATATTCTTCTATACGATTTTCAACTTCTGGTGTTGCAACTCGAGGTTTTGAACCACCAATAACACCAGGTCGAATTGAACCTGTTTCTTGATATCTATTTAAAATTTTTGATACACAACCATGACTAACACGTAATTGACGTGATATTACACATGGTCTTATACCTGATGCTGCCATTTCAACTATTTTTAAACGAATATTATTTGGTAAAGGTCTACCATTGATAAAAACACCACCTAATTGATTAATTCGACCTTGACCAGCAGACATATCACCTGTAAATTGAACATTTAAGTTTAATATGTATATATAATATATATATATATATATATATATTTTGTATAGGCAAAACAATTTATGTTCTAATGTTGAAAATTGCTAAAATTTTAAAGTAAAGTTTCTTTTTTTTTTTGTTTTTATTTAAATTTTTATCAACAAAAATTATTTTAAAAATAACTAATAAAAAAAAAATGAAAAATCTAATCTAAGATTAACAAAATGGTATTTTATAGTTTATTTTTATGATTGCATATATAAAGTTGAACCTTTTTTGTTATCAACGTAAATGATTTAATAAATATACTGAGTAACATATTAAAAATTTTAGTTCAGATTTATGATGTTAAGTAATAATTGGTCTAGCGTAAAGTTTTTGTTTTTTAATTATTAAAATGCACTTAAATAAAAATAAAAATGTTTTTTTTTTTTAATTGAAATTATATCTTAAAAAAAATTGTATTCAATGCAAAAATTATATATAAATCAATATGTAAGAATTCAATGTAAATGCGATGTATATAGTTATTTTAAATTTTATTGCAATTTTATTTTTTAAATATCATGTATTTAAAATGTACGATATTTACGATAATACATATATTTAAAAAAAATAAATAAAAATATTCGTAAATTAGATATTTTCAAACATTGAAAAAAAAATTATAGAAAATAATAATAAAAAGCCATTACGAGTTCGACATATGAAAATTCTAAAGTTTTAAGTCATATAACTTATAAGTTAAAACAATAAAAAAAAAAATTAATTTAAATAAATTTAAGATATTTCCACTATATTGTTTTTACTTATTTATCAAATGAGTGTTCATTTGAAATGTTTGGGTACATATACAATATACGTATCAACAGTATCCATAATTTTGCCTGGAAAGACTATCTTATATTTTAAAAATATAAAATATAGGAAGTGTTTCGTTCTACAATACTACCGAAACTCTTCAGTAAGCAAGTAGTATTGAAATGCTTAAACAATAGTATTGCAAGTACTAAGTAGCAATAGTAGTATTGATATGCTTATATACAATTCCTAATTTTAATTTTCAACAAGTCTTATACTACTTATAAAAAAATTTCAGAAAATCTTCTGCGAGGTAAATAAGTCTTGTTGAAAATTAAAATTAGTAATTGTATAAGCATATCAATACTACTTGCTTACTGAAGAGTTTCAGTATAGTATTGTAGAACAAAACATTTCCTAAATTTTATATTTTTAAAATCATAATTTATTTCCGTTTATTTTTAAGAGATTTATACATAATATATAATATATCTATTGATCCTTAATAAAAAATTATTTTTATAAAATTTGTTAACAGTTGGAGATATTCTAAATAAGTACAAATAAGTATATATATATATATATTTACATATATATATATATATATACAACTAAAAATATACAAAAATTGACTATATATATTTTATGATAGTTTTTAAGTATTAGATCATTCACCCTCATAAAACTATCATAAACCGTACAAAAATTTATAAGAAAAAAAGCTTGTCATTACTTTTTATTTTAATATTTCTGTTTATTTTGACATGGTCATGAGCTATACATATTGTAAAGATCTTTTACAACAATATAACAAACAAATACACTTTCAAAAGCTACCTGAAATATTGTCCTTTTTCCATTCATTGATCGGTACCTACATTCAAAATAATTACAGAATTCATATTGTTAAACTTGTCGACAATTTTATTTAAAAAATAAATATGATTCCGGTAACTACTCGTAAAATTTCACAAAAAAAAAAAGGGACGAAAACCGAAAATAAAGATCAATATACTATATATGTATAAGGGTATAAGTAATAAAATGATTCCTACATTTAAAAAAAAGTTAATTGTCTGTTTACAAAGTGAAAACGTTTTAACGTAGGAATTTTTTGTTTTGAAAAAAGAAAGGATAATAATATTATACATTAAATAATGGGAAATATTTACTCATAGGTAATCGATTAAATAAAATAAATAGGCATTCACCTTTTATAAGTTTGTTAAAATTCAAAATTAAAAAAAGAATAAGAAGCGAAATAGAGTTAGGATATTAGGATTATTAAGATAAAGATCACGAAAATGTAAAATTAAGATAATAATTAAATTCATTATTATTATAGTGAATATATGGAGAAGAAATCAATTAAACTGTCAAAAAATTTGTAAAAACTATTTTAATAATTAAAAAGATCATTATAGGGATATAAGCTTATAAGAAATATTGCTCAATGGGTCAATGTTACTTTGAGTAGTTTAACTAAAAGATTGAAAGATTTTTTTTTTTTTTTAGTTTATTCCGCTGCCACATAAATGTGACAAGGAAATTGCACAACCTTTCCATGGTTGTTAACATTGTAAGGGAGAGTTTTTCTAACCACATATGTGGTACCAAACCACACTTTGTTTTATCCTCTAGGGCACCGAGGCCTCAGATTTTATTTAAAGATGTATTTTAATTATTCACAGTATTATTATAAATAGTTAAAAATATATTTAAATTTAATCAATTTACTTTAGTATATTATAATATATTTTATTTTAAATTATTTGCATTTAAAAACATATTATACACCTTGAAACAAACTAAAAATCTCTATAAATATATTTTTATTTAAAATAATAAAATTTTTAGAAAAATGACTAATTTGGAGTAAAACTATATGTACAAAATAAAATTATATCACTAAAAAATTTTCCAGCTTTTAATTTGTTTTTTTTTTTGCCTATAAAAAACTATTAGTTACATATAAAAATTTACTCATGTTAATACAATAATACTTAGGTAGGTATATTTGAAAAAAAAAAAAAAACATTTACAATATTAATTACCTTGAAAGGGATATCCATTAAAACAGGGTCTATGATGCATTGCTCCAAAACTGGTAACTGTCATTTTTTGATATAAAATCCTTAAAGGGCGTTTTATTTTTTATTTAATATTGTCCTTTAATATTTTTTATTATGAAATGTAAATATTATATCCTTTCAAAAATCATATATTTATTAAAATTTCAGCAAAATATATAATTTATTAAAATTATATAAATTAATTAAACATTTTAACGTTTTTTTTATATACCTATATTAAAGTTGATCTTAATAATAAAAAAAAAAAAAAATTCAATATTATTTGTCTCTTAAATATTGACACGTCATTAACAACTTTCAATTACATTTAATTATAATATTTCTTATTTAAGTATTTAACAAATTTATTTTTTTCTTTTTTCTGTACTGAAAAATCAGTTAATAATTTTTAACATACAACCGATCACGTCAAAATAATCCTCAATACTAAATTATATTCGGATCTTTACTTTAAGATCATAACTAAATTTCAATCTATAATACTATACACACATGGACACATAATATTTTACATACAGTGTGAAACTAAATGACATTTTTAGCGTTCAATAAACTTCGAACAAAAATTAGAGAAACTTTAAGAAATACATCAAGTTCCATATAATTACAGGTAAATATTTGAGAATTTTCTTAAAAACATAAATAAAAAAAAAAAAAAAAGGGAAAATACAATTAAAACTTTAGAAAAAGAAAATAGAAAAAAATTAAGAAAGGATCATTGTATTAGTGATTAAAGTAAAATTGCACAATTTATAGTTGTATGACTGGTTGTGCAGTAAGAAAAGATTAAATGAATAACATATAATAATATATTATGTTGAATTCATGTAAATGTAGTTGTAAATTCGAAATTTTTTTTTCTAAGCTGAATATAATACAATAAAAAAAAATACCAACCCATATTCGAAATTACTTATTTATAAATAAAATTCTTTTTTTTTTTTAATATTGTACCACTATACACTATACCAAAATTGTTACTTTTTGTTTCTCTTTTTAATAAATTTCATGTCTTTTGTTTCTTTCTTTTCCACCTATATGTAATTATCGATCTCTTTTTTTTTTTTGGTTTTTTTTTTTTTAAACTAGTTTTTTTAATTTTTCGTATAAAAAGAGAAACGCCTCTATAGAATTTTATAGGCTATACAAATTTAGAGTAGTAAAACTATTTGATTGTACTTTTTGTATGTATATATTATATATAGTTTATTCTTTCTGGCTTAAGGTTAATATGATAAGATCGGTCGCCATAGTATTTTTTTTTTCTAGGTTTTTGTTTTTTCATATATAAAACAATAAAATTGTATTTTTTAGAAAATGGCAGTTTATTATTATAAAATTTGATTAATTAACTTATTATAGTTATTATTAAAGTTTTTTTTTTTTTTTTTCAGATTAAAATTAAAACGAAAATAATGGAATTTTGTTTTTTATTTAAATAATTTTATTCGTCAAATTAGAAAAAAAAATTTCATTAATGGAATTTTAAAAGCAGAAGGTGTTATGGTTTTTAATAAAACTCAACTAATAAATTTATAAATGGAATTAAATCTTAAGTTATATATATACTTATATTCCTTCATATATAATTAATTTTAAATATAGTATTACACTATACAGTACACTATAGGTCTTATATTATCATAGGTATTATAAAAAAAATAAAAAATTTAAAATTTAATTATGAAAATTTTTAAGAAATCATTTTAAATTTATTAAGACATATTAAATTAATGTATATTTATTATATATATATATATTTATGATTTATTTTTCAGATACTATGTATTTTTATTTATTTGTATAAGATTCAATATTTGTAACACACATTTTACATATTATGTATATATATGTATATAAACATATAGGTTTACAATCTTAATTTAACCCTGATTAAATCATCATTTGTCATTAAATTAATATTAGAATGATTTCAAAAAATTAATGATTTAAATAAAAAATAATATAATATAAATAAAATATTTTAATATTCTAATATTAAAAAAATAATATTTAATATTTATAACAAATATTTGTATTAAAATTAATTAATTTAAAAATTAAGGTAAAATTTGTGTGAAATTTATAAAGTATACAAAAAGGAGTTGTAGAGGTGAGTTATTTAGAAGAAAATATTGGTTTGTTAGGAATATAGGGAAAACTATTATGATATAACTAAAATATGAAAATAAGAATTATTTTATTTAAATTTAAAAGATAAATGTTAATTATGTTTTGTTAAACTGTTCTTAGCTGATAGTTATGTAAAATTTTATCTTCATTTATATATATATATATATATATATACACCTAAAGCTATACGATTCCCTATATCCTATATGATTATATTTAACACGAGAGTTCTTAATAATTTTGAATGTATTTTTGAATTTTTACTATATACGAAGAAAAATTAATATTCTATAAATAAATAAATAATATTTAACAATTTAACTACCTTATTATAAACAATATAGAACAGTACTTACAATAGGTTTAGTAGTTTTTAACATAGTCTTACGAAAAATCAAATTAAAACCCTATTTTAATCAAGAAGTACTCAAAGCTATATTTATCTATAACCATAATTATTTTATTTTCTGATTTCTGATTAAATACCTGCTTTATAAAATATGTTTTAAACTAAATCTATTCATATATAAATCAAAATTTTGATTATTTATTAATACGGTATTTATTAATAGTGTTAAAATTTTTCTATATTTATTCTACATGTTGAGCTAGAACATAAAATCGTATGAAAAAGTAACAATTTATACCTAAAATATAATATAAACTATATATCACCTTAAAAATGTGTTTTAATTTTTATTAAAATCTAAATTTAAATCTTGAAACTGGTATAATACCTACTTTTATTTTTCCTTTTCTACTCCATTTGGAAGCATGAGGCTTCCACAAAACCTTTCCATCTGTTTCTATTTTGCACTATTACTTATGTTTATGACCAGGTCTTGTGCATTTGTGTTATTTTTCGTTCTACTGTTCTACGCGATGTATTATTAAATTTACAAAAATTCCCTTTCTTGCGGGTTCCATTACAGGGCTGTCTAGCTATGCAATTAAGAGATCTTCTAAAAACGTAACCAATCCATCTATATTTTCGTTTCTTAACCTCTATTTTGATTTGGCCGGTTGTTTCCCAAAATTTTTCCTTGCGTTTTCTTTTTGACCAGTGTATTTATACATATGATTAGGAGGTACTTGTTAACGAATATTTTGTAGTTTGTGTGTTTCTTTCTATAGTTAACCAGTCAAGTTTCACTACCGTATAATAGAACAGGTTTTATACATGTTTCCTTTGCGATTCGGGGTGATCTTCATATTTTCCACATTCTTCCAAATGTTACTGTATAGCTTTCGTCAATTTATTTTCGATGTATGTTTTATACTACTTTCTGTAGTAATGACCCTTCCTACAGGTAATTGAATTTATCTATATCTTCGATTGATGTGTTATCAACAGTTATTGGTCTTGTGTTGTTGATGTTCCCTCTCATATAATCTTGTTTTTTTTCCTTAGGGAGGTGAAAATCTTCCAAAGACACCAAGAATTTCATCTTGGTAGTGCCAGATTCTTACTGACTAAACTCATACCTTCTTCTTTAGCCATTATAATGGGATGAAACCCTTACTTGCTAACGCAGTATATTGGCGAGGGAGTATGGATAGGAAAGGATAGGAATTGGATGGGGAAACATTAAATTGGGAGTGGGACTGTAAGTAAACAATGAATTCACCTATTATTATTATTATTTTGCTAACAGTAACTATAGCCATTATAGCATACAGTAGTATACAACACCTTACTGCATGAGGTAATTATTAAAGGCAACCTCCACTGTCAACAGCTATTACAGGATTATTGGTATTAGTATTCTTATTAATATTATTATTATTAATAGTATTATGTTTATTTCTAGATCGACTTTAGCTAAATATTTCGCTAATTTTTTGATTCTCATTTGCAGATCTTCATATGCGTTTGTGTAAGTAGACTAATGTCATCGACGTAATCGAAATCTTCTAGCATCTATGTGAGGTGCCAGTTTATACCTCTGGATGAGTTATTGTTAGTTTTTTTCATTATTTCGTCAATTGTTATGTTGAACAGTAGGGGAAATAATGGGTAACCTGGTCTTACTCCATTTTTGATTGTTATATGGGTCATTTAGAATACCTTTATGGAAAATTTGGGCTTCTGTATTGGTGAACATTACTTTAATTATCCTAATATAATTAAACATATACATATAATGTACTTATGTAATCATTTTTATATTTTTCAGATAAGAATTTTCATAGAATAGATATAGATAGATAGATTTTATATAAAACTTTTATAATTTTTTTTAATTTAATAGTTTTAATTTAATTAATTTATTATTCTTTTTAAAAATACAATAATATTTAATAATATTTTACATAATAATTAAAAAATAAAAAAGAAAAAGTTTCGAGTTCACTTTTTAATATTTTTTTAATTTTTGTATTAAAAATAATTCAATTGCAATTCAATTTAGAATTGTATAACACTTCAAAAACTTAAAACCCTTTAAAATTCTTTGTAATTTTTTATAATAAAAAAAATTGAAGCTTTATATATTACATAATATAATATATTAATTAGATTTATATAAGATTAATAATTTGAATTTAATCAAATTTTTTAGATATTTTTTAAAATTTTATTTTTATTTTATTGAAGAATGAATGCCTATTGCATTCTTATATTAAAGATAAAATTTTTTTTATTGCAATTCGATAATAAATATATTAATTTGAAAAAAATACCTATAATAAAAATTATAAAAATACAAATAGGTATATAATTTATATAAAAAAAAAAAACTATACCTATACATATAAAAATATTATTTAATTTAATTCTCAATTAAATTCGTTTCTCAATATAGATTAAACGTCAATTAAAATTTTGTATACGAGTATGTGTACTTAAGTTTATTATATCTTTTTAAAAACCTCAAATTAAACTTTATTTTAAATCAACTATATACATATATTTATTGTTACTATATAATATGGTATAAAAATTTTAATTTTCTAGTCAAATTTAAAAAAAAGTACATTGTGATCATGTATATGTTTGATTGATATCAAATTGCGGAATATCTATCGGTTTCGCTTTATTAAAGCGAATAAGCCGCGAAGTTAAATTCAATTTAATTGTTATACCCATTTGACTTTTATTTTATATTCTTTTTTAAAAAAAAAAAGAAAAAATTAAAGGAAAAAAAAAACAACAAAAAAAATTAAATAATAGGTACGCTTTTTTCCAACTTTTCAGTATAAAAAATCAAATTTTTAAAATTAATTTTTTTTTTTGTTTTTTAGTTTTTACGTAGGTATATGTGTTTCTTGTTTTATATTTACTTACCTGGTCTAAATGTGCGTTTATAATTATTTTGCAGTTTTTCGGCTTATTTTATCAGCCTGTCATAAGATATATATATGTACCTATATAATATACACATATTATGTTATATATACTCTGCTATGAAATGTCTATATTTTATATAAAAATATGTAACGAATATAATTTAAACATTTAAAAATTTTTAATGAAATGAAAAACTATTTCAATATTTTAAATGTGTATGTACCTACATGTAAATATATATGTTTATGTATTTTACTATTTATGTATATAATATATAGGTGTTTGTATTATAATAATAATAATAATAATGGTTGCAGATTACATTCGGATACGCTAGATGATCGCTAAAAATTGATTTTTATTGCCTAGTTATAAAAAGATTACTTGCTTAAAGGTGCAAACTATAATATATGTAATATGTATTTAATTATTTATATACTATATATAATAAAATAATAAAATAAATAAAAAAACAAAAAATGATTTTTATTTAATTTATTTTGATTATAAATCAAATTAAGTGTGAAATTTTGTATCATAAAAATTGAATTTAAGCAAACCAACCAAATAAATTTTAATTGAAATTTGTTTAAAATTTAAAATATAGAGTAATAAACTTATATAATGGTTAATTGATAATTAATAGAATATTGACTATAATATTATTTATAATGATATATTAATTATTTATTAATTTTTTCAATTAATAACTATATATATATATGTATTTAAAAATTTAGGCACCTTTACTACAACTTGACTATGGTTTATTCTGGGATATTTTATGACTATATATTTTTTTTTTTTTTTAATTGCAATCACATAATTTATATACATTTTATTTAAAAAAAATGTTTTTTTTTTTTTTTTCATTTTTATTTTAAAGATTTTCAAGTCTTTTAACTAAAAAATTTTATTACCGAAACAGGACAAATTAAAATTTTATACAGATTGTTTTGTGGAAAATAATTTTCAGGAAATTCTTAAATAACCTTTACAAATTATGTATATATAAAAAATATAAAAATAAAATAAAATTTTATATGAATTTTTTTATGAATAAATGATTTTAACCTGTGATAAAAGTCTGGGACTGCTTTAATTGTTTGAATTTTATCAAAAATCATACATGGAAGTTGTATAAATTAAAAGTATATACGTAATTTATTTATTTCTTATACTTATTTTGTCTATACATATTTAAAATATTTAAAATAAAATTTGTGTATATACTTGTAGCTAAAAAAAAAAATTAAAAAATTTTTTTTAAATTTTAATTCCAAAGTCACCTTGACTTAAAAGTTTATAAGAAAATCACATAGTAGGTATATGTTTCTCAGTTGATAAATCTATTTTTCTGCAAAATTTTCCACTTCAGCTGTATCAGCTTCTTTATTTATCATTTTTAATAAATATGCCATTTATCTCTATTATATTTATTTATTTATTTATTCAAAATTTTTAAAAATATTGCTAATTTACAGAAAAAAGTGCCGATTACATTTAAATTAAAAGTTTAGTTTCATAAATCATACAATGTTTTTTTTCACCTCCTCTGCTTTAATGTATATATATACATTAAAGATTTAGGCTTATTATTTCTTTAAATCTACTATATATATGAATGATTTTAATTAGGTAACTATAAAGGTATATTGGTCATATATTTTAATTTTAAAGAAGGTGGCCTCGGTGGCCTAGTGGGTAAGAGCGTATAAAACACCGATGCAGTGTGGGTTCAAATCCCACACACATCGTAAGAGTAATTCCCCCTTACGACATGTACAGCCACGCCTGAAAAGGAAAGATTGTGTCATTTCCTTGTTACATTTATGTGACAGGGAAATGCACTAAAAAAAAAAAAAAATTTAAATATATCTTAAAAATTAGCTTTGGTTTTTATAGATATTTGATTAAAAATTACATCGAATCTCCTATACACACAATTTTTTCAAAGATCTCAAAAGTCTATATATAGGAAAGAATTATTGGAAATGCTTTTACAAAGTGAAATCTATAAACAAATAAAAAAAAAATAGAAGCAAATTAATAATAATAGTAATAATATTAATACTAATAACAAAAGCCTATATACGAGTATAACTTTAGTTGATACTTCATGTAGTAAACTGTTATATACTATACATATTGTAAATGGTTTCGTCACTGCAGTTAGCAGAATAATAATAGGTATGGCGGATTCATTGTTCAGAAACAGTACCATTCCCGAATTAAAAGTTTTTATATCCCTATCCTATCTTTTCCTATTCCTGCTTCCTATCTATATTCTATATGAACAGTTAAGGGTTAACCATCTCATTATATTGACTGAAGAGGGAGTTTATGGTTTATGGTTTATGGTCAGTAAAAATTTGACACTATTTGGTATTCTTGGTGTTTTTTCAAAACTGCTACCTCCGTTAGAAAAAAAACTTCTATATTTGTAGAAAAATTTAATATTCAAATTTTTAAAGTCACAAAATATGAAGATATTTTTTTTTTTTAGTTTTATTTATAAAAATATTCTTATTGCTATCACCTTATTAAAATATTTTTATTATAAGTACATATAATATCGTCGGTGTATTTATACTTTTCTTAATTAAAATTTAAGTTTGGAGTTTAGATTTTCATTAGATTTTGTTGTCTAAATAAAATAATTTATTTAAAAATTGCCCTGTTCATTTTTACTTATAGATAAGGTATACTTTTTCTATACTGTTTGAATACACAGGAGTTTTTTTTTTTTTAAATATACCAGATTAAGTGATATGTATGGATAATATATAAACGAACATAAAAAGAACAATTTGTTTTTTAAAAATTTAATTTAATAACAAAGAGTTTATCTATCAAAACATCTTGTTAAGTAATGATGATATGAAAAAAAAAAAGTTTTCATAAATCTCAGTAGCAATTAGAAGTTGTTTAAACATTTTGTCCGTGAAGGAATTTCGAAATTATTTTATTGAAAATTTTTTTAATATATATATACAAACTAATTTCAGTATTTTCAATTTTTCTTTTTTTAATACATAATATATACTATACATATAAATTCAAAAAGAAAAAAATGAATTTTTGGTTCCCTGAAATAAAGCCAAAAAGTGAATTTTTAAATTTTGGTCTTATTTCAATATGAAAAATTGAAATAAAGCTAATTTGATTTTATTCAAATTGTTAATTTTTTTTTAATGTGCAAACAATTGAATTGTTATCCCATATAAAATATATAAATATTTTGTAAAAGGCGAAAAAACTATCTCCTAATTTATAATCTCACAAATACATAATAACGGGTTTTCCAATTTGAGTGATATGATTTCTTTTCATAGAAAAACATACTAATTGTTAAGGAAATTCAAATGATTTTTATTTAATGTGAAGTACAATCGCTACAATTAATTTCTGAATAAAACGTCATTCAAATGGCCTCCACGACTTCTTTTGCAGGAACGAATTCGATGAACCCAATTTTCGAGCACTTTTTCCACTAAATCAAGAAGAAATCATATCACTCAAATTGGATAAATCACCCTATATATATAAATATAAGAAAGTTAAAAAATATTTTTGATTTTATTTAATTTTAATTTTGGCATTATTTCGTTTTTGAAAAATAAAGTCAAAATAAAAATTTCATGATTTTTGGCTTTATTTCAAATATGAAATTGAAATAAACCCAAAAACGTGCATTTTGACTTTATTTCATTTGGATTTATTTCAGGGAATCGAATGTTTTATTAATACATATATAAATTGTATTCTTTTTCTCTTGATATGAAATTTTTAATTTTTTTTTTTTTTAAATTTCCATTGTTTTGAATAACAAAAAATTTGTTTAATTTTATATTCCTATATTAATAAAATGATAATACGTATATATTTATATATATTTATATGTTATGTACATTATTGTGGTATTGCATGAATGTGTATTTAATACGGATGTTAAATAACCATTAGGATGGTTATAGTATTAACAAAAGATTTGAATGTTTTCCTATTAATTAGAGATAAAAATTTGCCTTTAGGTGTTGAGGTTATGTTATATTATGTTATAGATTGATAGACAAATTTAATGTTTATTGTTTTGTTTTTTTTTTTTTTTTGGTATTTTTTTTAAATGTTATATCCACATATGTTCTATTATGGATATGGATTTATTGATATAGATATTTAATTTAAAAAAGTGAACAATTTATGTTTAATACAAACCTATACAAACAAGTATAATATTATATATATGTATGTTTAAATATTTTCAAAGGATTCCAATTAAAATGAATATTTTTTGATTTTGAAAAAAAAAAAAGATATATTTAATTGAATGTTTAAAAAAATTTCAGTAGCTGAATTTAGAGATTTACTGCTGTGTTTGATTTGATTTTAAATATATAATATATATTTTTATTTAAACACGTTTAGTTTAAAACATTCATTGGTGATAAAGGTTGCCAACTACTATAAAACAATGCATTATTGGTGTTGTTATATAATATTATATTGTGTATTAGAATAATTTTCAACTATAACATTCATTCCAGCCTCTCAATAAATTGATTTTTTATATAGTTATTTTAAGGTTGTTTTATACATAGAATGCACGAATTCAATTATTATATTTTTTTATTATGTTACTATTATAAATATTACATTAAAATTTATTATTTTCGAATGGATGATGAAAATGTCCCAGTACACATTTTAAAATTCATCATTAAATGGGAAATGTGAATGGTGATTGGTGGCTATAACATTTGTCAATATGATACAAATCTTCCATTACAATCGAAACTTTCAATTGCTGACATATCACTTGAATCCAATTCAAAACCAAAAACATCTAAATTCGATGTCATTCTATTTTTATCAATAGATTTTGGTATGATAATATTACCACGTTGAATTTGATAACGAATTAAAACTTGAGCTGTGCATTTTTTATACTTTTCGGTTATTGCAACAAGCTTTGGATTTTCCATTAAAACTGGATCACATTTTTGAGCCCATGAATGATCTGGACTTCCTAACGGACTGCAAGCTGTTACAGATATCTTTTTTGTTTTGCAGAATTTCATTAATTTTGATTGTATTGAAATATGGATGAAATTTTACTTGATTTGTTGGAAGTTAAATTCTAGCAATTTCTGCAACTCTTTTAATTTATCGTTTGTTAATGTTTGAGATACCAATTGATTTACAAAGACCATTATCGACTAAGTTTTCCATTTCTTTCCTATGTATCAACATAATCAACATCAGATAATAATACATTACCTTTATCATCTGTTGGAAAAAGACTATCACATTTATAATCCATCGACCAATGAATTAAATATATACATATCAACGTATGGTGTATCCAATTTGTTACACTTTAATGATATAAAATGTATATATAGAGAGATAATATAACAAAGTTTAAACATTTAAAAAATTTAAGGAATTTAAATATTTTTAATTTAAATTTAGGAATTTAAATATTTTTAATTTACTAAGTTAAATATAACATTTCAATTTTTTTACGTATTACATTTAATCTTTAAAATCATGTTACATTATTTAAAATTTTTTTTGTATATAATATAATAAGACAAATTAACAGAAAAACTCCAAAACAAAATTTTCTTTTTAAACATCGCTTGTTGTACTTTTGTTATATCTTTTAGTATTAGTGATATAATGAGTATTTTTGTTTTTATTAAGTTAAAAAATGTTTTATTAATTGTGACCAAAAAATTGTAAATTGATGAATATTTTTATAACCAACTTACTTTATGTCCGAAAGAATTTACACAAAGTAAAAAGAATGGTATGATATTTTACACATTATTTAAAAAAAAAATCAAATTTTTTCTATATCTAAGATAGTTTTTGTTTAAAGATTTTTATCGCCGTATTTACTTTTAAGATTTTTAAATGAAAATTTCAAAATAAATGTTTATTTAAAGTTAAAAATTAGAAAATGATCACAACTTTTTTGTTCGATCTTGACCTGAAGTTATATTTTGTTCAACTAATATATATGAACATATATATATATAAATAGTTAAGTATAGCATTAGATAAGAGACTAAATAAAAAAATGTTCAACAAATTAAGCATTTATATTAATAACTTAATGTTGATATATAGAGATGACTTATAGGTTTAACTTTGATGTATGTATATAAGTAATTTTTAAGTGAAATATATAAAACTTTACTATATATATACTGTCTACAGCTCATATACATTAGTAATTTGAAGGAGAATATACATTTTATTTTCGTTAATTGTTTAGTCCTTATGATAAATTAGAAATTTAACCATTAACAATATATTAATTGAAATATTCAAGTGTTATAATGCATACTAATTTTTATAATTTTTTTGGCTGAAGAAAACAGCAGCAGTGATTTCATTTTTAAAAAACTTTTTTGTATTTTATATGCATTTAATTAAAAACAAGTTCTTTATTTCAAAAAAAAGAAAAAACTTAAAGTCAATCTTTTATAGCATTTAAATATATTTAAAACAATGTATTTTCACTTTTGATTATGTACTTTTAACTATACAGGGTGTTTCCGACTCGATGATCTTCCTTGAAATGGGTGATGGGGCATACCGAGGGAAACAAAAAAAATGTATTGGAAGGCGGAGTCTATTCTGGACCTTTTTCAAGATATGAGGGGTTAAAGATTTTTTAGAGACTTTTCATAAAAAAAATCTACAATTTTTGAACAGTTTATTATAGAGAGATAAAAAAAAAATGTATAGAGTAAGTTGTTAGCTTTAATTTTAATGCTCTAATGATTCTATAACCCCAACATTTACAAAGTTATGGAAGTTTAAAATGATTTAAAATGAAAAAATTATGTTTCATACTTAATTTTCTTTTGAAACACCCGGTATTTTTTATGGTATATTTCGAAACAGATTTTCAAGCCCTATAATTAGTACCAAATATCTTTTCCTCTATCTCTAACCGTTTTTGAGATATAAAGAATAGAAAAGTGTGTTATAACACACAAAATGTGTTAAAACACTTTTGAAAATAACACACTTTTCTATTGTGATTGAAAAAAACACAGCGATTGAAAATAACACATTTTTTTTTTATCTCTCTATAGTAAGCCGTTCAGAAGTTGTAGATTTTTTTATGAAAAGTCTCTAAAAAATCTTTAACCCCACATATCTCGAAAAGGGTCCAGAATAGACCCCTCACCTCCAGTACAATTTTTTGTTCCCCTCGATATCACCCATTTCAAGGAAGACCATCGATTCGGAAACACCCTGTATATATATATATTTCTATTAAATTTTTTGTAGTTCAAAGAAAAATGTTTCCAATCATGAGAGAATATAATAATATAAAAAATAAATTTATGTACTATAAAAAATTGATTAAAATAAAATTAAATAAAACAAAATTTTATTTTTACATTAAAACAATTGTATTCAATGTGTTTTTGGTGTACCCCATATTGTTATTATATTGTATTGTATTGTATTTTTTTTTTTTGTTTATTTTAAAACTTAAATAAAAACTTGAACAAATTTTCAATATATATAAAATGTCTATTTTTTGCATTTATGTTTAACATGTATATAAATTTTATTATAATTTTAACCAGAAAAAATTTTAAATTTTTTTTTTAAAAAGCAAAAAAAAAAAAAAATACAGAAACTAAAAAAATTTACTTCTTCATCTTAAAAATTTATATTTCATTACCTGAAGAAGTCTTAAATTTTTAAGGTTAATTTTATACAGATATAAAATAAAAATATTAGAATAGATCATATCAAACATAACAAATCAATTTTCAATATTTAAAAGCATTTATACAGAATATTTTTACATAAATACAAAGCGATTATATCTCATAAGTCCTTGAATTATCATTTAATTTCTTTACTTGAAAGATTTGTGGCTCCTTATGGTGCAAATATTGCTCCTAATTACCTCTAAGTAGCAATAATTTGTCATTTTAGTATGTCTTTAGTGCATTTTATAACAATCCTCCACACCACAGGAAGACATCAATATTTCTCTTTGTTGTTTTTGCTTTTTTTTTTTTTTGATCTTTGAAAATAAATTTATTTTAAAAACCCATTTTCGCTTGTTATGTTTTGTATGCAAAGAAGGTTAATTTTTCATATTCTTATTATTTGAAATTCTTAGCTTGTGACTTTTATTTTAAAATATTGTTACTTATTTTTCTGTTTATTAAAATTTGCATCCTGGTGGGAAAGGTTCTCCTTTTCTCTTTTTCTGTATTACTTCTTTTTCCTTTTCTGCTTATATGTGACCTTTGTTTAACAATATAATATTGAGAAAAATCACTTTTTTTTTTTTTGTTTTTTAATTTTCTGCAAAAAGATATGTTTATATTTTTATGTCAATTTATGATTTTATGAGCATCACTCATCATTCCCTTACAATACATATATAACGAGGTCCTTATTTGTAAAGTTATCATCTTAAGAATTGAAATTTTATAAATTGATTTGTTCAAAAGAATTTGAAAGCATATTATTGTAACAAAAAAGTAGTAGTATATATAGGTAGTATATATATATATTGAAAAATGATATTTGTTCAACATATTTTGATCTGTTGTTCAGTAAAATGAAAAATAAAAATGTAAGAAAGAGAGAGAAAATCTGTATATATAAACCTATACTTAATTTTTTTATTCTTTGAAGAAAATTTAGTGTAAAATCTATACCTATGTATAGAATATATATAATATGTGTAGTATATATATATATACATATTGAATTATTTATAATGTTGTATTTTTAAAATACGTGTTAAAATTTAAAGGACTCTTATATTCTATTCGAATATTTTCACAAAGAAAAAAAAAGGAAAAATACATACTCTACATGAAATTGTAAAAACATTTTGACAAGGAAATGTCTGTATTGTATCAACATGTCATGCATAAATATGTACAATATTGGAATATAATACATTTCTGTATTCAAATACATATATATATATATATGAAAAATACAAAAATGCTTATTTATAAACATTTTTCTATTAACTTGAAGAAAATTCTTTTGCTATTTTCTGCTGTTATTATTCTTTATTAGATGCATTGAATTATTATACTGTATATGTATAGATTTTTGATATCCTTTAGGAGTATTGATATCCTTGCGGTTTTCAAGAATTGAAATAGAATACGTTTTAGTTTGGTGTACGACAAGATTTTTAAAATTGGGTCCGTGATGATAGACATTTGATATTCTTGAACTTTTTCCGATTCAATATACATATTATTATGTATACTATATAATAATATAACATATATGTACATACTACATATATATATGAAAAATGGTTTTTGTCTTGTTTTGTATTTTAAGAAATTGATGGGGATAAATTTCTCTGAGCATTGATTTTCTTAAAAGTGAAAAAAAAAGGAAATATACCATATATTATATGACATAAATGAATGAAATAAAGAGAATAAGTGGAATATAGAAATTTTTAAAATGAATATAAATGGAATGCAAGTAATGAATATATAGAAAGATAAAATGATATGACATTACATTTAGAGCGAAATTGAGATTTGATGGACCTTTAAATATTAGAAATTGGAATAAAATTCAATTAAGGTTTCTTTTTTAAAATTAAGTTCCCATCAAATAAATCAGTTTCTTTAAGCATATAATATAATAAATGAATTTTTGTTTTTATTTAATTTATAGCTTGAATTTTGATATAAACAATTGAAAATTTGTAAGTATTAGTAAAATTAAACTTTGACATAACCGTTTTTCAAATAGACTTGAGTTTTTTTCAATATATATACCTATATCAAAAAAAAAATATATATATATACATATATAAACCAACTTTTGAAGCAAGAGAGCGTATATATATACAAAAGCTGACGTGAAATTATACTATAAGGAAGATATTAAGTAAAGCTAATAGGTTTAAAGATGCTCATCAAATAATTATAGCTTCTATACCATATAAGTTTGTATTTTTTTTTTTTTTTTTTAATAAAATAAAAGTCAAATAAATAAAAGTTATGATAGTAATTTTTTTTCTTTATTTAGATTTAAAAATGTATATATATGTAGGATCGAAAGATCAACGTCAAGCCAGGAGTGGCAGAATGTACTAAAATATATAGTTAACACCACTGTCCGCAATTTATCTAATATAATCTATTTCTCTATTTCCCTCTAATGTAATTTGTCTCCTTCTAATATAAAAAGCACAAGAAACAAAAAACGTGTTAAAACAAAAAATGTGTTTCATAATTAAAAAGGTAGCCATCAAGCTCAGTCCATAAAATAGAGTTTCGTAAAATCAATAAAAGTAGAAATAAGTTAAATGTAAATTCATATTTCATTTTTAAGATTAAACAATTATACAACAATAACAATAATTTCTTTTAATTGTTATGTATTATACATAGTATATGGTTAATAGTTTTAGATATTCAAGCTGATTTTGATTCAGTATCCCCTTTTGTACGCGGGACTTTTAAATTGCACGATTATTATAGTATTCTTAGTATTCATATAATTTTTTTTTTATAAAATATCCGCATCTGATATTCTAATAAGAAACATCTGGTTTCGCTGATCACAACATCTTACCTACTAAAAGTAAATTCAAACAACACTATGTTAAATGTCAAACTATAAACATAACACATAAAAACTGTGCTGACTTTTAGAATCAACGCAGACAAAAAGCTAATTTTTCAAAATCATGTTAGGAAAACTATATAGAAAAAGTTAACAGACCTATAAAAAATTAATTGTATCCATTTATAAATCGTTATGTATATTAATAAAAAAAATTATTCCAATAATAACATATACTGTGACAATGTGAAGAAACTATACAACAATCCATGTATAGATAAACTATAAATAAAACAAAGTAATTGTTTAACTTAAATTATCTTTCAATTATTAGATGGTTGTTTTAGTTAAGAATAAGTATAGGTATAGTAGTAAGTTTTAGTATAAAATTTAAAACATTTCAAATAAAGTTTTTCTCATTTTCCCTAAAAATTGTTCATATACATAAGGTACACGACTCCTAAAGAAAAAAAAAATTGTTGTAAATAATTTAATTATATAAAATGAGTTGCAACACATATCTAAAATACGTAAATAGAAACAATATAATTATACAGAGAAATAAATAAATAAATAAATAAATAAATAAAATAATTGAATATAAATTAAAATAATTATCGTTTTTTTAAAAAAAAATAACAATTTATTTTAAAATTAGAATACGTGCAGTTTCTATATGCACATTTGTAATAAGTTGTACAATTTTTATTAAACAATTTAAAGTAATGTCACAAAATTAGAAAAAAAATTATGCTTATCTGTTAATCTGTCTGATTGTCTGTTGTTTGTACAATAAAAGCTAATTTTTGCCTATACACAACCCAATAAGGATATAATCTTTCTTAAGTAAGAAAACCCCTTAGATCCAGTTGATTTATAAGATTTTTATTTTCTCACAAGTCACAAGCGTATATAGTACTAATAATATAATGATAAATGTTCAACTCATATAGGAATTAGCATATAAATGTATACTTTGTTAAATAAATTTTCTAACAACTGACAGAAATGTCAAATTAATCCTTTTCCAGATCAAAAAAAATTTTACCTTCTGGTCAAAACATACAAATTATTCTAAATAACAAAATTTTTGTGTTTTTAATGTAAATGCTCAGAAATAAATGGAAAATATTTTTAATATTTTATTAGTAGAGAAAATTAAAAAATTAAATTATGCAATTAACAGAGTCACAATTTATATTCTTTATAGTTTAAAATAAATGTAAATGTATAAATCAATAAGAGCTCAGTATAGTTTGGTGCTTTTCTTATATTTTATATCTTTTAAAAATGTTTTGGAGAAATTCTTAATTTTGATGTCGCACATTTGTGTTATTATTAAAATTTATAGAATTATAGAATTTTTAATCTGAATCATAACGAAAACTGAATAAATATACGCAAAATTAAAAAAGTTTATCATAAAATAGTTTTTTTTATTCTCGTTTAATATATATAGTATAATGATCGTATAGCATTAACTTTTCTAGAATAATTAAGGATTTTAAAAAACAATTTTATATAATTTTTTTTCTTAAACCAATATAGTAACAAGGTAGGATGTAAACCAACGGTTTTTAAAAGCGCACATTTCCAAAACTCAATATAAACTGTTTAGAAGTGTGACTTGCACAAAAATTTGAAAATTTCATGTAATAAGAAAAAACGTGAAAATAGGACATTTTTGAAATTTTGAGGGGCCGTAAGTCCGGAATCCTACATAACTAAGAAAAGCCGTTAACGCACGTAAAAATATAATATTGAACCTTTAATTTTCATGTCTTGCCAAAGAAAAATTTTTACAGGTGCCTAAGTTATAGGTGTCTAAAAATAGCAAATTTTCGTTTTTTGAGGCGTAATAACTCTTAAAACAGGGGTGCTACCAACAAATTTTCTGAGAAAACTTATAGTAATTCTAAAAGTTCTTCCTTGTCTCAAAATTTCAGGTTCAGGCGTGCCGGAGTTATGAAAAAAGAAATTTCATGCAATATGTGATTTTCACATAACGGTAAATTTAAATAGTAAATTTTAAAATATTACATAATTTTGATACTGTTTTATATAGATAATAAAATATTCGATCTTCTGGCGGTTTTAGATTGCAAAACTATTACGCAGAGCCTGAGATATATACATCTGAAAATGGGGCTTTTTCGCAATTTTGAAGAGCTGCAACTTTGGAACCCTCTATAAATAAAATAAACCTTTAACACACGTAAAAATATATTACTGTAGCTTTAATTTTTATATCTTGCAGAAGTAAAATGTGTACAGGTGTCTAAGTTACAGGTGTTTAAAAATAGCAAATTTTCAATTTTTAAGCCCTAATAGCTCATAAACAAGGGGTGGTCCAAAAAAAATTTCTGAGCAAACTTATACTAATTCTAAAAGTTCTTTCTTGCCTCAAAATTTCAAGGCTCTATCTAGAAGCGTGCCGGAGTTATGAAAGTAGAAAAATCATGCAAAATTTGGTTTTCACATAACGGTAAATTTAAATACTAAATTTAAAAAAATTGTATAATTTTGATATTAATTTACAAAGCTAAAAAAATACCTGTCGAATGGCGTTTAGGGTATATTATATTAAGGTATAGGGTATATTAACTTTGGTATGGTGTTTGTAACCACCAAAAGGAAGCGAGTTAGATATGGGCATGTATATATATTTTGAATCAGGATCACCTCCTGAGTCGATTTAACGATGTTCGTCAGTTCGTCCGTCCGTTCGCACGATAACTCAAAAACTAGTAAAGCTATCTTGATGAAATTTATATAGTAGGTTACTAATTACGATAGGAAGGCTAAGTTCGAATCTGGACAAAATTAGTCCATGGGTTCGGATTCTGTAACCTACCGAATGATTCTGGAGCAAAAGAGGTCCAAAACCAACAAAGATAGAACCTTTAAATTTTTTACAATGATGTTCCTTCCCGTTTGATTTATGTCTCTGAAATTTAAGAGGATTTGGTCCATGGGTTTGGATTTTGGAAGCTTCCGAACGAGCCCAACAGCAAATGAGGTTATCTCCAAAATCAACAAAGATATAACCTTTAAATTTGGCAGAATGGTGTTCTTTCATGTTTGATTTAAGTCTCTGAAATTTGAGAGGATTTGGTTCATGAGTTTGAATCTTGGAAGCTTCTGAACGAGCCCCTGAGCAAACGAGTGTATCTCCACAACCAACAAAGATAGAACCTTTATTTTTAGTACAAGGGTGTTCTGTTATGTTTCCTTTTCCGTAAAATTGGAAACTGACATTTGAAAGAATTTGAACCTTGGGGCCGTATTTTGGAAACTTCCGGACGAGCACAAGAGCAAACGAGTATATCTCCAAAACCAACAAAAGTAGAACCTTTAAATTTAGTACAATGGTGTTCTAACATGTTTTCTTTATGTCCGTGAGATGGATTTGATGAATTGGAGTGGCAATTCGAGTACCTGACACACGCCTCCCAAGGACTAACAAGCATCTCTTCGAAATTAATAAAGATAGAAACTTGAAAATTTTTTACAAGGGTGTCAAGCATATCCCAAGAGGATGCCTCTTTTACGTTCCTGAAATTCTAGTTGAATAAGACAGAAAACGGAAAAAGTTCAAGCAGCTACCAAAAAACTTATCGATTTTTAATTTAATTCGAATTATTCAAGTATAGGGTATTAATAAGTCGGTTGCATCGACTTTCTGGTACATTTACTTGTTCTATTCTAATTATGCCTATGCAAAAAGAAAAAATCAATTTAAAACAGTTTTGTTTTGCTGTTAATATTTCGGCAACTTAAGTTTTCTTTCTTTTATTATTTGTGTCGAATGCTGAAAACTCAGCTGAAATCTTACTATTTTAAACAAAATCTTGTTCTGGTTTTCAATTCAATTAAATTTAGTTGTTTGAAAAATTTAGGCAAAAATGAGTTTTTACTTAAAAAGAAAAGATTTTAAGTTCAAGTTCAGTTTTATGTATTCGATAAATTGGTCAAATTCTTTTTCACAAATAGAAAATGTGTCTTTAATCCCAATATCATAGATACATACAATATTACAGACTAACTTTTTAAACTTATGTTTCCTTGAGTAAGATATAGAAACTGCAAGTTTCTTTTATACTGTAGATACCCTCTATAGAAAAATGTTATAACTTATGATTCATCTCAAAGACCTTAATACTTAAAATATCAAGTTTAAGATTACTTTAGCGATTTCGGGCAGATATACGGGAACTTTAAAATTTTTGTAAAATATTAGCTTTTCATAACGGTTAATTCATTTGTTCTTTTTATTTTTTTGCGATTTTCAGTTTGAAAATGTATCCAGCAAATACAATATGAGTTTTAATCGCTTAAATAATTAGCTCTTTCGAATTTCAGGGGCTGTAGAGCTGCATATCTATGATTAAAATTACATTTCTTTATGTAATACGGTGTATAGAAACGTTTATTTAAATTTTTTTTGAAAAGTGTTAAAAATAATAATCTTTAGTCTTTTACTAAACTAACTAAAAAACGAGCTGGGCTAAAGTTTACCGAACTGAGTCAAAACTTAAAGAAGAAACAACTTAAAAAAAGTAAACAACGACTTCAAGTTTATGTGGTAAAATTATAAGGGTTTGTTAGCAGAAATATATTTTGACCTTTGGTCGACTGTTTCTTTTTAATTTATATCTAACAAAATATACATATATATATATATATATAATATTGTGAACAAATTAAACATTGTTTCTATTATATTCAAATACATTGTATATATAATATAAGTACATATAAGAAAATTTTTAATTATTATCATGATCATTAAGGGAGTTGTTTAAAAATTATAAAAGTGGTTATTATTATTATTATTAACCATAGATGGGAATTAGGGGAAAGAAAAAAAAAGAAAAAGAGAAAACCAATCTTTTTCTAAATAAAAATTTTTATTTTTAAGAGAAAAAAAAAAAAAATATATATAAAAAAAAGAGTGAAACTAATTAATTGCCATAACGGCGTATCAGTTATAAAATATACACCAGTTGTTCTATAAAATTTATATCAAAATCATTAATCACTTTTTTATATAAATTTTTTTTTTTTAAATATTATAACACAAAAAGTCACATTCTTTTTGAAAACTCGCTAACTCTATTTTTTTAAACTTCATTTGTTTTATTGTCGCTTTAAGAATATTGTTTTTTTGTTTTTTTATTTATTTCTGTTTCTGTTATTTTTAAAAAGTGAAAGTATGATAATACATTTTATTATTTAAATATAATTTATGAGAATATTGGCTCGAATGCATTTTTATGATTATTCTGAGCTTGATTTCAAATCTTAATTTTCATACAAAAACTGCTGGTTCAAGCGTAGTTTTATATATTCGGCCCATTTTTTTTTTATATATAAGTAATCTATATATATATATATAAATAATTTTTAAATAAAAGACATTCGGCCGAATGCATAAAACTGAGCTAGAACTCAAATCCCACTTTTTGAAACAAAAATAAGAGTTCAACAGTAGTTTTTGTTTGAAAAAGCGAGATTTGAGTTCATGCTCAGTTTTATGCATTCCGCCCGATGTCTCCCAACGGATTTTAAATAAAAATTTCAAGAGAAAAATGTCAGCAAAATACTTTCATGCTAAAAAAATTCAATCACAGCAAACGACTATTCGTTTCAATAAGCAAATTTATTTGCTGTTATTAAAGTATTATGAATAACTATAGCATTTAATGGAACGAATGAACCCATTTAAAATAGTTAACAAGTCTTGGGTAAATGAGGGCAGGCTTCAAACACAAATCAAAAATTAATATGTGGAAAATAATTAGGTAGGTATATATATATATTTGTATGCAAAATCCGAATAGACGTTGATATGGACATATACATTAATTATATAGATTGGTATCTATGTATATATGAAATAAGATTTCCATTGTTTCTTAGGAAATTGTTCAATAGTTATATTGCGCATTTTTTTTTTTGGAACAATTACAAACACGCGACAATGCTATAATTTGTTTTCTTTTATTTTTTAGTTCTTTCAATTTATCAGTAAGTTTTAAAAGTTCTATTTATCACGTCCATCCTTCTAATTTTATATTATTCAATTTTGATGTGTTAGTTTTTTTTTCTCTTGTTTTCATTTTATTTTCATTTTAGTTAAATAAAAATTTTATAAATTGTTTCATTATTTTAAAGTGTTTTATATTTTTAAATAAAATTATAGGAGGATCAGTTTAAGGATATTAGAGTTTTTTGATCAATTTTATAATTATTATAATTTTATTCGATACCTGTACAGTTATTATTAAAGACATAATAAATGTTCATTTTACTTTAATAAAACTTTAAGATATTTTTGATAGATATTGAATTCATAAGATTTAGTTTAAAGGCGGGAAAATATCACTTTTAACTAAATTATGATAGAATTCATTATTTTGTAAAACTTAGATTTATATATAGAATAAACAACGTATAACGTTTATTTTAGATTGATTTCAAGAAAAATAGATAAAAAAAAAATATTAAAAGTTTAAAAACGAAAAACAAAAAGAAAATTCGAAGATGATAAAGAAAAAAAAAAAAATGTAGCAAATAAGATTTTGTTTTGTTTTTTTTTTTTTTTGAATTTTATAAAATGTTATGTCAACTTAAACTTTGTTTGTTTGTTTTTTTTTTTTTTACGTAAGTCCTTATAAAAATTATTTTTATATCTGTTAATATTTTATATAATATTATAACAGTAAAACCTCGATGCTTTTTTTAATATAATTTTTGAAATCACAAACAAGGTTGTAAAAGGTCGAATATCTTTCGACTTTGTTATATTTTTCATTTCATTTTTATTTTCTAATGGTGCTACAATTAATTAAAAGTTTGCATTATACTTTTTTTTAGTAACTTCAACCTTATTGTTGTAACAATATCCTATTAGTTAAATTCAGCTTTACGCAATTTTTCTATATGTTTATGTAATTTAAAAGATCTTGGTTATTTTGAAATCTTGTTTCATATTTTTTTGAAATAAAAATTTTTCTTAAAGTCCATATTTTAAACATTTTGATATTACCAAAAATGATATTTTTTCTATTCATAAATTGGAATGGATTTGATTTAGCTCATGAATATATGTGTTAATCTTTTTCATAATTCATATTGTAGAATTAAAATAATATATCGATTCATTAAAATATTTATTTTCTGTTCTTTATTCAGAATTCACTTTATTTATATTTTGAAAATAAAACTAATAAAGTTTAAAAATAATAAATTAATGTGATCTTACAATACCCATCAGGTGTACAAGAGCATATCGCTCAACTAAAGATCAATGGAAGACAAAACTGTGTAAGATATGTTTATAAATTGGAATACGTAGCAATCTTTACAACATATTATGTTGGAACTTGGCCCACATCTGTGAGGAAAAGAGCACATCAATTTGTAAGGGCATTGGATGTCTTTGTGAATTAAAATTAAATAAATAAATATTATGTTGGAATATGAAATCCTGATATATCAAATAAATATAAAAGTTATTTCGGTCCGTCTAAATTACTTTTTAACTAGTAATTCAACAAATCGAATGCTCAAATTGCAGAAAAATTTAAATTTTATATTATTATCATTGAAATTTTCCATCTAAGCAATGGTGTTATAGTGGTCAAAATACCGTCTTTTTATTCTTAAGGTCTCGGGTTTAAGATTATTTTTAATAATTCTTATATATGATAATATAAATGGCACAGAAATAAAAAAAAATATTGCGTTTCTTATATAAAATGTACACCTGAGTAATAAACGGCTCTGTGAAATTAATGATTCCAGAAACTGAAGCTTAGTCAAATATGGATAATAAATAAATGTATGACTTATGCTCTTTATAGGAGTCGAAAGAAAGAAATTAAAATTGAAATTTGCCAAAATACTGTACACGAATAATTAATTAAAAATATTTAAAATGAATAAAAATATAAAATATAAAAGTTAAATTACTTTTCAAATTAAAATTGGGGCAAAATATAATATAAAATAATAAAAACCTTCTAGTGAATGTTAAAAACTCAGTCCTTTACTATATTAGTACTTTAATTATAGCTGTTGAAATTGAAATTATCTATCTAGTGTTCTGTTAATTTTAAACGAGATGGTACTGTATACAAATATATATGTATTTATGTCTATATATCTAATATATGCATGACTTTTATAATTTATACGTTTACGTATAAATTTGACATAACAAAAACTTTGTAAAAGTCCTTTTAAAGTTAAAATATAATAATTTCTATCCATTTCGGATGTCTTTTTTGAAAAAATAAATCTCCTGCTAGGCGTTAATGCTTCGGAAATTTTCTGCAAAATATTTGAAAACAATTTGGTTATACATATTGATACTTACATTATTGTATTGTATATATATACATATAATAAGATATAACATTTACTAGAAAGAAGTTTAGAAATTGTGTGTGTTTTTTTTTTTTTTGTAATATTTGTACAGTTTTACTTTTCTTTGTAAATGGGATGACAATGTAATGATAAGAAGGATCAGAAAGGGTATTTTTTGTCTTTGTCTAACGCTAAGCTAACAAAATTTGTCGTATTTTTTTTTTTGTTTTAATGATTTTAATTCGGAGATAAGAAAAATTTTGTATATTTTGGATAAAGGAATAAAAACAAAAGGCAGATTGTTGTTTATTTTTTTATAGTTTTATAATTTTCTTTTTATTTTTCATGTCAAAATTTGATTTGCTTGGTGTGATTTCTCATTTCATTGTTTTTGTAGTTTTCTTTTCATTGCTGTATAAGAAGTCAATAAGCAGCTTTTTTGTTTCCGTTTTTTTTTTTCTTTCTTTCTTTTTTAATCATTGAGAAGTACTAAAATTCTGGAAGTATATAGTATAGACCAATGTAAAAAATGAATACTGAAAAGATGAACTAAATAGTGATCCTTTTTAAGTGAGAAGGAAATTCAAACATCAAGTTTAATTAATTATATCATGGATATATATATGAAAACAGTAACAGTTATTTTTTTAGACAAAATGGGTATGCCTTTTTCCAATTGTTTAACAATTGAACAAATTAAGGTTTTTGAAAATAATGAAGTTAAAAAGAAACTAAAACTGTTTTGATAAAATATATTTGTTATTTGTGTTTTTTTTTTTGTTGTTATTTTTTTAAGTGTTTGTAAATTATGGTTTTCCTTTAATAATGATTGCTTTATTGTTACAAAATATATAGAAAACTTTTAAAAGTTAACGATAACTTTTTTGGGTTTATTAATATATAATATTATGTTATAGCAAATATTTAGTTTCATTACACTTAATAATAATGGTTTTAGACAAAGGACGAAACAATGAACTCTAATATTAAATATAAGTTTTTTGAAAAAATAAATGGTTTGTGTCTTAATTTTGCTTAAAGTTTTAAACAGATTACAACAATAAAATAATAAATTAATTAATTGATTGTTAAATTATTAATGAATAAAAATGTTTTTTTTTTTTTTTGCTTAATTAAACTTAAATATAATTACATTTTTGACCCTTTCTTAAATCATCTTTCAAAAAAAATAAATGTTTTCTCAAAAATTCATTGACCTCGAAATTTTCATAAAATATATTTTTATCTTCCACCTTCTTTTTTGAAGTAATTATTAAAAGCGATTGTCATTTTTGTTTTAATCAAGTAAAAAAAAATTTTTTTTTTTCCTTTTATATAATTTTGTAGAAAATTACCCCATTAACAAAAAGAGTGCTGTGAAGAAAAAAAAAGAAATAAAATGCCATTAATTGTTTCATTCGGCCACTTTTAAAAATTCTAAAATCTCATCGTTTTGGCTACTTCGTTTTTTTTTTTTTTTTTTGCTTGCTTGATTCTATACCTTTACTTTGGAGACCGATAAAAAATGGATAATGATTTTTTTCTCATTTAAAATTAACTTTCAGTAGCAATTTTAAATGTTCCGGCGATCCATCATGCACAAGAGGGGGTCTGTTAAACCACAATATTATGAAAATGAAAAAAAAAGTAAAAACAAAAAAAAAAACTTAAGAAACGTTTAAAAGAGAAAATCTATATTAATCTCACTTATTCATTTGTGTTTTTTAGTGCTTCGTTTTTTGGAAATCCTATTTTTTTTTTTATATTTTTTAAATTTATCTACTATCATTATGACCACATTACACATAATAAAAATAATCTTTTACAAATGAATGTTGATTAAATCGTTTTTATATATATACAATATAATATTTATTTTATAGATTTTTGATTATTTAATTTAAATTCATTGTAAAATTTAGTTGCATTTTATTATGAAGAGAATTTTTTGATATTAAAAAGAAGATAAAAATATACTACGATACAATTTTGGGACTCTCTTACGATATCACTTAGAATTTCAATTCATTTCATTTCATGCGATTATTCAAACGATATTTGGTATACAAAGCAAAATACCTTTAAAATTAAAAGTAAATAGCACTTTGAGATTGTGATAATTTGAGGCATATCTGCCACAAAATGTAATTTTTTTGAAAACAAAACTGAAACAATACTTCCTTATGGAATGGAACAGTACAAAACAAACAACAGACAATATAGATTGGAAATTCATTTTTTTTTTAAACAAAGTTACATATCTTACAAGTATTTTTCCTAAAAAATATAAAAATTTAAATAGAGTCTGATTAGTTATTTTATATTTCATAATAAATGTGTAATAATTAAAAATAGTTGAATAACAAATGATGGTTTTAAGCTTAAGTAAATATTCATTCAATCATCAACGTTTCCCCGAAGTAATAAAAATTAAATTGGAAATTGTAACAAAAGAAAAAAAAAAAAAAAAACAAAGGCAACACGAAAAAGTTTTTACAAAAAACAAAAAAAAAAAAAAAATTTAAATAAAAAAAACAACAACAATATAATTCGACAGTTTCCATCACATACATGAGTTTACCTTTCCTTCTCATTGCTTCATTTCATTTCATTGGTATATAGTAGAAGATTAATGAATTTTGTACAATAAGAGCGAAAACAAATTTTATTTTTTTTTTGTTAGGTATTGTAAGTTTTTCTGTCTTTGTTCTTTTTTTTTGTTTCATTTGTTGGTTAAGAAATGAAAGAATAGCAATACTGTTAAAAGATAACAAATTTTCCAACAATTAAGAATTTTATTATTATGAAAATTCATAAAGTATTAAGAAGGATCACTACTTACTTGATTTAACTATAGAAATTTAATAAAATTTTGAATCAATGTTAATTGTTTAAATTAATGTTAATTAGAATTAGGTACTCGCTATAAGTCTCCTTTTTCGTTTTCTTTAATAAATTCAATTTCTCTACTTTAACCTCTCTTTTTAACCAATAGTAGCATACTAGCATCTCTTTTTAAAATAAAAGAACCGTACGTAAGTAATTTAAGAGCACATATGATCAAATTCTCTAATAAAATTCTAAATTTCTGAGATAACTGTAAAGTTTAGCCATTTTATAAAATATATATTATCTAAAAAAAATTGTTTTAATGTCAAATCACATAAAATAGGTATATGTATGATATATGTCTTAATAAATATCGATTTAAGTATAGAGAAATTATTAAATTAAGAGAATACGAGAGAATAAAGAGATTTAAAAGTATAGAACAACTTCACATCATATAAAAAATTGTGTATATAGTCCGAGCTAACATACAAGTTTATTGACATATCTTCGAAAGTCATAATCTAAAAAAAAAAAAATTTAAGATTTTCAACTTGTATGTATTAATTGGGAAAATCAAATACATTCTAAGTTTCTCTATACATGTTTGTTTTGAATGTTTTCTATACATTCTAACATTAGGTCGAATGCATAAAACTGAGCTTGAATTCAAATCTAATTTTTTCAAACAAAGGATGTCAAGCTTAGTTTTTGTTTGAAAAAGTGAGATTTGAGTTGAAACTCAGTTTTATGCATTCGACCCATTGTCTTATATTTTACGATATTATTATATTTCGGAAATAATCAAACGGGTAAATTTGTTTAATTATAATTAGTTTCAATATTTTATTTTAATTTAATATTATTTTTACTATATGTATTTATAATTTTGTTTTTAGTAGTGACCTTTACATAACCTTAAAGTGATGTACAAAACTATAGGAAAATCTAATTTAATCTTTGTACATAACATAAGTACATACGTTTATATGTATGGTATATGCTGCATATTAAAGCATGTTAACTCATCACCTGATTAATTATTTTTTTTTCTCAAATTTTAGAATATATTTTTATCTAAACCAATAAATGTGTATTAAATGCCCAGTTCTAGCTGCTGTGGTTACTGATAATCCCTATATGGAAAATAAGTACATAGAAAAATTATTAAAGTATCTATATGCAATATATATATACTTTAATAAGAGCTGACGTCTATCACTTGAATTCTTTATAAACTTATGATTTACGATACTTTATACATAATATACTTTTGAGGATTAGATCAACGAAATTACTTAAAAGTATAAGTCGCGCTTTATCAATACAATTGAAAACGCATATATCAAAAAAACTTTACGGTGGGTATGTTTAAAATAGTAAAACCATTAGGTTTAGCTTGCAAGTTATAGTATACAAGAACTCATGAAGGAAATGGTTTTTTTATAATGAATTAAATCTGCAGTGGCAGTTATTTTAGATTAAATAAAAAAAAAAATTAAATCTGTATAAATATAAAAGTTTGAAGATCATACATGCATATAAGAAAAATAAGTTTCAGAAGGTTAAACAAAAAAAAAAAAGAAATAAATATGTATTATATACAAGTATATTAAGGTTGATATTGGTAACCTTTGAAAGTTTTATGTAAAATTTATTCATTTCATATTTTTAATACCAAAAAAAAAAAAAAATATTTTCAACTAAATTTTTTTTCGATAAATTAACTTTTTTAACAATTTTTTTTTTTTTTTTTTAAATTAATAAAAAACGAAACTGTTCGTGGTTATTATGTAATTTTTCCGATGTTTTTATTTTGGTCCCTTATTATTCAAACATAATTTACACCATATAAGAAAAAAAAAACACCAAAAATATATACCAAATAATTACAAAAAATAATAGAGAGGATGGTCGTAGCACCAATGGAAGAGTAAAAACAATAAAAATCCAAAATAAAAACCAAAAAACTAAAAGTTGAAATTGGATTTTATTTTTTGGATTCAAATAAATACGGCGCGGTTATATTTAACCAAGTATTTTATATAGGATTTAATGAATTTTCCGAATGTTATTAACTGTTTGTTGCAGTTCTGTTCTATTGTATTATATTTTAATAAAGCAACAACATATATATAAAAGTTGGAGTGTGGTTATATATTGTATTAGTAATAGACGGTTGTTGGATGTATAGATTTTTTAAATATCGTTCAGAATGTAAAAGTATTTTAAAGCGAGTTAGGTTACCTGTATAACTATAAGTTGATTAAAATTTCTCTAACACTTAATATAAAATTGGAAGAAGTTGTTCAAGAACACTTCATTCGAAACAAAATTTAATTCCAATTCCAGACTTCAAAGTAGTATATAATATGGAGAATAAAGCTACGTTTATGCCTATAATAACAAGTTATGGAACCAATAGGAAAAGAAGATTTTGTTCATATATGAAAAGTGAATAAATGATATTTTATCATATATATACATATGTATATCTTATTTAATCATAAATCATGTTTTAAACTAATGCATATATAATAAAAATTGTACAACCCTTATAGCGACAAAATTGTTGACTTTTTATTAGTTGAACTAAACTAACTTTTTGTTGGTGAATGAAAATGCGCCTCTAGCGTATATAAACTTTTTTTTTTTTTTTTTGGTATCTATAATAATGTAATTTATATGTATATATTTTGATAGTTTTTTTTATTTTTGTTTTTTTTACTTCAGTTCAATTCTAGTTTTAGAAAAACATCATATGGTTCGGTATTTTATTCTATCACAAATAATTCTTTATCATCATCATTATCGGTGAGCATTAGTTAAGTAAAAAGGTGTCCGAAGTGTTACAGTTTATTTTTGTGCCACCGTTGAGTTGAGATGATAATTTGAAAACCGCTTTAAGATTGTGGTTTTTTTTTTTTTTTAGCCGACGGTGAAACAGCAGGATTTTATCATTAAATAAAAATAAAAAAAAAAAAAAAACAAATCAAGAAGAAAATAATAAAAATTTGTATGAGGGTGATAAATGATCTTTTTTTGTTTCTTATTTTTATAAGACAAAAAAAAAACCATCCCTTACACTTTTGGGGTGATGATAGTTTACGGATCAATTTTAATTATTATACATATATATATATATGTATATATATATATTGATTGGATTTATTAAATATAATAGTCAGCATGTTTACATTTTTTATAACAAATTTTTCTTTTGTTTGATGTTTCCGTCCTTCGAAACATATTTGTTGTTTATAAAATTAGAAAAAAGTTTTTTTTTTAGTTTTAAATGGTATTGTGGGACACAATATTTAAAGTATATTAATATATGTATATATATTTTTTGAAAAAAATTTTTTAAATTTTAAATTGTGTTCGGATTTAAAAAGAAAATATAAATAACAGTTTATAAACTTGTTGTAAATCTTTTTCCCTCACTTTTTTGTTACTATTACTATACCAATTCTGGAATTATTGGGTAATTTTTGAATAACAAAAAAATATTAGGAAAAATGTTTTTTATTATTGTGACGATTAAGCTTATTTTAGACATCAGTGTCTCGGCTTTGGATCTAGAATCCAAGGAAATACTATAATTCAAGAGCATAGATAATAAGATTTGCTAAGGAAATTTTATCGTGTAACTAATATCTTATCCTTTTCAAAAGGTAGGTAGTTTCAAAATAATATCTTATACCTTTGAAAGGATAATACAAAGTTTTATAGCAAAAAGGATTAATTTAAAGTTTTCATTTAATTTTTTTTAAATGAAAATAAAATAATATATGAATTGAAATTAAATAAGTTTTATTGTTAGATTTTTTTTTCTTAACTCCCAACTTTTTTAACTCCCAAATGATAAAAATGGGATCTCTTTCTATTAATAGGATGTCGGGACACTTTGGTTAAAGGGGTACTTAAAGGAAATTAGAATAGAAAATGACAGTACATGCAGATGCTATCAAGAAGCAGAAGAATTTCCAGGGTATATATTCAAAAAATATATGGAACTATACTCCAAACACCTAGAAACATATATTTCTTTACGGAAGATGAACTACAGTAATATAATAAACCCTATATATAATAACCTTATATCAACAAATCCTTAGGATCTTTAGAGCAGTTGGGCTGACAGAAGTATTATAAGCATCGAAAAATTGACAACAAGTAGTAATAGAGTAGCATAATAGATCTACATCAAAAATAATAACTTTAAACTTTCCTCTTTTGCCTATAATATTTATCTGATTGTATATAACTTTAGTGAGAAAAAATTTACAGATACATCATGCAATTTATTATAATGACATTTTTAATCAACTTGGCTTTCTTAATTATCTTAATATCTTTTTGAAACACCTTCCTTAAGATGAAAAAAAAAAAACATCGACTTACGATTAGAATCCTGTCAAAATTATATCATAATAAATCTGAAACATTAAAAAATATATAATTAACATTTTAACAAAAGATACAACAAATATAAAAATTACCAAAAAAAAAAAAAAAAAAAATTTTCAAATTTTTCATATTTGAATTGAGATTCGTTTTTTAGGATTTACAATCTAAACAGTGGGTGTCAAATATATATGTATATGTATCTTTTATTGTGATACTTGTTTTATTATATTTTGTTTTTTATTTAAGATTGAACAACATATCAAATAAATACCAATGATAAAAATATAACTAAGATTTAATGAGTTTTTTTGATTAATCATGTAATGAAGATAATAATAATAATAAAAACTCTTTATACACATACATATATGTATATATATATATATATATATATATATTTATATCTACTGACAATATTAAATCATTGAAATGTGATTGAGTTTTTATTTGTTAAAATTTTGTTACCGGATAAATTGTTTCGATTCTTTTCAATAGAACTTTTCAATATCGTAAGAGTTTCATATAAAAGAAATTGTAAAGAATAGTAGAAAATTTGTTACTATATAGTATATATTATATAGGTATTAGGTATATATAGGTACCTATATATATATTAAAGGTAAAAAAGAACTGTTTTATATAGGTAGCCACCCAAAAAACAAAAAAAAAAATCTTGTTCTTTATATGTTTAATATTTTTTTGTATATTCATACATACATATAACAAAACAATATTTGAGTAAAAAAATTTTTAATGAGATCTAAAAATTCAATGGTTAAAAATGTAAACATATACCTATATAGTATATATGATATATAATTATCAATTACAAATAAATATTTTATTTTTTTTTTTTTTTTCTTTCTTTTAATTAAATGAGTTCAATTGGATACTTAAGAATTGAAAATATTTTACTTTACTTTTATCAGTTTTTCAGTGTGGTTATTTTAACTTTAACACCCATTCATCTTTTCTATCTATAAATATCATTAGATTTCTTTTTCTATCAAAATAAAAAATTTTCTTTACCATTTTGGTTTTTTTTTTTGTTTTTTTTTTTTGATTTCATGTTGATTTTCACATCGAAAATTATTTGATTGAATTTCAGAAATTTATTGTTGATTTGATCTTGAAAACAAAAAAAAAAAAAAAAAAATATATATACAAACTTTTCATAAATCGATCTATGAATATTTGGGTTATTGCCACCATCATTGACGCATGAATGACTTTAAGTTTTCTAAATAAATTCAATGTATAGATACAGATAGTTTGTTTTATTTTAAGTTTGATTTTTTTTTTCTTTCATTTTAATGTTAAAATTCTATTGAAATTAAATTTTATTGAAACGATCAATTATTTATTAGATTAAGTTTATATATTTTGTAAATTTATAGTTTAAATATAATTTTAATTAAATTTTTTGCATTTCAAATTTTATTCATTTTATAAATTTGGAAAAAATGAAAAAAAAAAAAAAGGAGTTAATTAAGTTTATTTGATTAAGTTCCATTTAAGTTAAATGGAAATTTTTAACAAAGGAATTTGTCTATGTAATTTGAAAAAAAAAAAAAGTGTTAAAATTTCATAGTTTTATGCTAATATATTTTCAAAGTTATATTGGTACTTATGAAATTTTATGTTATTCTTATAAGATTAACAAAACATTTTTTATTTTTAGTAAATTTTGGTGCAGTGAGGGAATGCCCGAGAAAATAAAATCCGCGGACTTTAAAACTTTTGGTTCCGCGGGTGTTATTTCCTTTTTGAATTGAAATTAAAGGTCATAATTATAAAAGGAATTAAAACCGGTGGGCTTTAATTCTCTTTGAATTGGAATTAGGAAGGTCCACACTATTTTTTTGTTATTAAAAGAAGAGAGTAATAGAATATGTAGAGCAAATGCATTAGGAGGGATCTTAGAGTTTTGAATAAAAATTCGGGTATTACCTTTTTCCAAAATATTTACTAATATGTATATGTGCAAGATTCTGAATTGGGAGAAATTTTTGATTTGCTTACAAAATCAGGGTTATTCGCTTTTTCCAAAATATTGTATATAAGTAATACTCCTGTTGTCAGGGATTTTGGGAGAGATTTTAGAATTGAATTCAAAATCAGGAGTATACGCCTTTTACAGAGTATTTAGATACATATACGCGTATGCGAGGTTTGAATTAAGAGAATTATATACATGTTCTGGAAATAGCGTATAACCAACTGTAAAATCTCTTCTAATTCAGAAACTTGCATATGCATATATATAATTATTCTATAAAAGGCATATAATTCTGATTTTGAATTTAATTCTAAAATCCCTGAGGCCGACAAAAGTCACATGGGACTTCCAGTTCATTTAAGTGGATCAAAAGTCTCAATGGGATTTCTGACATGTCACCAAATAAAATCCAGTCAAATGAAATACATACTCATAATACCTAACCTTTGTGTTACACTGTGGGCTTTAATTCTTTTTCGAAATGGATTTAAAGCCCACCATTGGGCTTTAATTCTTTTTTTCTGCGGGCTTTATTTACTCGGGCGTTCTGTCACTGCACCGTAAATTTTATATATATATATATATTGAATAAATTTAAGATTAATGGTTTAACGATATTAGGTTACAAATAATAACAAACTCAGTTAAGGTACTGTGCCGCATTAAAATTCTGATTTTTGGTATATAGTTATAATTTCGTATTTTCGAAGGATCTTTCCCTATAACTTCTTGCCTTCCATAACACATTAACTTCATTATGTCAAAGTTGCAACTATATATTTGTTTTTCTTCTTTTTCGTCCTGATAAAGTAAATATTACATTAATCATTAATTAAATTTTTTTTTTCGATGTATTTAATATGTATTATAGTATAACTAATTTTTTCTCCATTATAATAATGCCTACAATAGGAATTACTATCAGAACACTGTATTTCATTTGACTGTATTTTATTTGACTGAATGTCACTTGGCTGTGTTTCCATTTGCCTGTATTATCAATTGACTGTATTTCATTTGTAGGTATTATCATTTGACTGTATTTCTTTTGACTGGATTTCATTGGTAACTAACTCTAAAATCTCCCATAATTTACATACATATTTCAACAATAAAACATTTAAAAGAGTTGTGATCGGCGACACTACAGGCAAATAAAATTTAGGCATATCACACGCACCCTCACAATAGCTTGTGCTCAATATCTCTTGATTTTAAGGTTCCAAGATTTTTTTAACTTGGTTTATCGTTAACTGTATGTCGTTAAATGTTTCTCTTGTTCTTTAAAACTTTCATTATAACCGTGATGATGTTTTCTGTGGTGCTTTTTAAATACTTTAATACTTAATGCTATGCTAATATTTGCAATATATATAATTTAGCTGTATTCTATTCGAAATTAAATTTTTATAAGTTTTTAGAAAAAAACCACTTCTTTCCTTATTGTGTCTTGTTTTTTTTACATTAATTTATTATGTATTTTAATTCATTAAATTCATGAATTAGGTACTATACCTACTATTTTTATTTAGTTGACTGTCAAAATTCTAACTATTTAGAAATTTTATTCACTTCTCTTTTTAAAACTGATTAGAAAACATTTTGTCAACAAAGCTCTATATACCATGTATCCTTTTTTACCTAATCATTATAAGTCATTCGTTTTTTACTTAAATTATACCCCAATTTTGCGACCATAATCTTATGTGTGGTCTATTTTAAGTATAGCTAATAATAATCAATATTAATTTATCATATCACAGCTTCGGACAACACAAACACAAATTCATTCAAATATTCTAAAGATACAATAAAAAAAAATTAGTTTCCTTTTCATAAAACTTAACAAAACAAAAAAGAAAATAAAATAAAAATTGTAAAATAAATTAAGTTGAAAATCTTATAGAAATTGAATTCTAGTTCTCTAGAACGATATTTTCATTCATTTTCAATTTAACACAATGATACGGCAAAAATTTTATTTTTTTTTTATTTTGTTTTAACATTTTGTTTCCAGCAAAATTAGTTTTTTTTTTTTTTTATTTTCGTTTTTAATGAATCGTCAAAGAATTATCGGCAAATAGAAGTCAGAACAAAAGTAAAGCTTCCTTTTATTACTTGCAATATCTTATTACAAAACAACAAAAAAAAAAAAAAAAATTATTTGACGCCTTTTACGGTACGATTTTGTTTTCATTAAATCATTTGATAATATCAATTCTTATTTTAAATACAAAAATCAAATAAAAATTGTGGCTTAGTTTCTATTAAAAAATCTTAGAATAATTTCAAAAATTAAAAAAAAAAGAAAAACATGTTAAATTACACCTTTACTCACCTGTATACATGGGGAAAATGATGTAAATTCATTCGCTAAGTGTTTACATGTTTTTTTAATTTAAAAGTTTGTAATTTTTTATATTGTTTGTAATTTTTGTTTTCTTTTTTTTTTTTTGTTATTTCATTGTTATCCTTTTGTTAGGTGTTTTTTTTTTTTTTGTTTATTGATCCTTTTCTTATAAACTATATATCTGAATAGAAGAAGACAACAAATAAATGAATCAACAGAAAAATAATAATTAGCGGCGATTTCTTTTTCTACTTGTCGACACCATAATAAAAAAAATAAAATCTTTAATTTTTTCTGTTCCATTCTTATGTTTTTTTTTTCTTTTTTTAAGTTTTTCTTATGCTCGAGGATTTTTAATGAAGAATACAATTCATTTGTATTATATAGATTATAGATTGTTTACAGTAGTGTGATATAGTAGCATTTTATATATAGGTGTTATTCACTTTGTACTGCTTTGTTTATATTTTTCTATAGAAGAGGTGTTAAGTTGTATGGTTGTATATATACATATATACATATTGTTGCAGATACACTATTCAATATAACTATAGGGTCTTTCAAATTGAGTTTCTTTCAAGTGAGTTCGGGGTCTTTCAAGTGAGTTCGGGCAAAAGTAGGCGTCTGTATAACACACTTCAGACATTGAACGCACTCATGTTATATGTCATTTTTACAGTTGAAGGTTTATCATTTATAAAAATGGAGTCGTGTACATTACAACAACGTGTTGAAATTATTGAATTATTTTATGAAAACGGTCGTTCTGTAAGAAAAGTATTTAGTAAATTACGCGATGTTTATGGTCGACATAATCGTCCAACTGAGCAACAAATTGGTAATATTGTGCGGAAATTTCAAGAAACTGGTGCAGTACAAGATCGAGAAAGACATCAGTATGCTCGTGCCGGTCGTTCACAAGAAAATATTGGTGCTGTGAGTGATAGTGTTACAGCTGTCCCCACCATGTGAATTTCCCGACGTTTACAACAATTAGGACTTTCTGAGTCAACTGTATGGCGTATTATGCACAAAGATTTTGAGTTGAAGACTTACAAAGTTCATTTGACACAAGAGTTGCTGCCACAAGATCATTCTATGCATCGGGACTTTACCAATTGAATACTGGAACAAAACGACGATTTAAAAAAAAATCGTCTTTTCGGACGAAGCGCACATTTCGAGATCGTTGGCTACGTTAATAAACAAAACTGCCGTATTTGGGGAGAGGAAAACTATCGTGTGATCCAAAAGAAGTCAACACATCCACAAAGAGTTACTGTTTGGTGTGCATTGTGGTCTACTGGTGTGATTGGTCCGTACATTTTCGAAAATGATGCTGGAAGAGCCATAACCGTTAACGGTACCAAATATCGCGACATGATCACAACTTTTTTAGTAGCAAAACTGGAAAATATTGATACTGGGGACATGTGGTTTCAACAAGATGGGGCTACGTGTTGTACAGCCAGAGAAAGACTGCAATTACTGCATACAAAGTTTCCAGACCGTGTTTTTTCCAGATTCGGTGACGTGAATTGGCCTTCAGGATCCTGCGATTTGACACCGTTAGATTTCTTTCACTGAGGAAAGTACAGGTCGACAAGGATAATCCTGAAAACGTTGAAGCATTGAAAGCAGAAATTATTTGAGTTATTGGTGGGATAGAGCCGCAACTATTCCAGAATGTGACCGAAAATTTTGATAAAATAATCAGGTACTGTAGAGAAGCAAGAGGTGGTCACATGGGAGATATCATTTTCAGAGTATAAATGGCAAACATTGTACTTTAAAAATAAATAAAAACTTTTCCAGTTTCATTTGAAATTCTATGTCTTTTAATTATTTATTTTTGAAAACTCAATTTGAAAGACCCTATATATACAATATCAATGTGATGTATATATACAATTCAATTGTTGTTCTAATATAGAATAAAAAAAAACGATGCTAATAACTTTTTATTGGTATACAATTAGTTTTTATTTAATATAATAATAAAGTGGATAAACGAAGAACAACTCAAGTGTATATATATAAAAGAAAAGTATATGGAAACACTTAGAAATGAAAGTGCAAATCAAGCCAAGTGTGTGATATTTGCAAGCAGATATAGCTAATTTGTTAAGCTGCATTAATAATCTTTAGTCTAACAAATTAAATATGTATATATTTTAATTTAATTTCGCCTCAATAGTAACCAAACAAAAAACAACAGATCAAATTTCTTACATGGAAAACTACTAAAATAAAGATTAAACCAGATTAAACTATAATATTATATTATGAATGTTCTGATTCATATAATATGCAACTATAGATTTTCTTTATATGTAATTTTTTTTTAAATGATTTCAATATATTTTTTTACCAATTAAAATTATTTATTATTGTATTGTTGTATATAGTACAGATATTATTACATTGTTGATTGATTGCATAATTGTGTCTCTGTTTTAGATGACCTGGTGTGATTTTTTTTTTTTTTTTGAAAGATTGTGAATTTCTTTTCAAAGCACTATTATAGTATACCTTATTTTTAGAAGTATTTATATAATATGTACTATTTTCTGTATATGACATCTCACAGCAAGTAAATATTACCAATCAATGATAATGATGATACTAAAGATGTTATATTTTTAATTGATGATGCAATATACTGAATATACAGTGCAAAATTGTTTTTTGTCTTTAACAGAGTTTATATAAAAATTTTCTTTTATAATGATATTTCTGAGTTTTGTAAATTTTCTATTATAAAAGTTTAAATTTTTGTAACTGAAAGAAATTACAATTGAACTAAGGATTTTATTTATAGTAAAAACTTTTTAATTTGTTTTATTTTGTTATTTTTCTTTAAGGGACAATGGTATGATGTAAAAAATCTACTTTAAGAGCAAATTGAAATAGAAATTAAATTTTAATAATTATTGTGTGATCTTTAATAAAAAAAAAAAAAAGAAAACAACGAATGTTAGTTAATTAATAATTAAAATGTTACTTTAAAATTGCTTTTGTAATCTGAATTCAATATTTCGGAAAATTTTTGCTGTCTAAACGTTTTTCATACTTATTTGTTTTTGTTATTTCTCTTATTACATATTTTTTTAATTTTTTTAATGCATTTCTCTGCCACATAAATGTGTAACATAAATTACACAGCCTTTCCTGTTTAGGCGTGGCTGTAAATATCGTAATGGGGTATAACTCTTACGACGTGTGTGGGATTCGAACCCACACTCGCTCGGTGTTTACAGCGTATTTTATACGCTCTTACCCACTAGGCCTCCGAGGCCCCTCTTATTACATATATGTCAAATTGTATATGTTCAACAATAGATGTACTTGTATATAGATAGATGTATTATACTCCAACAATAGATGTATTATTTCATATATAATGATAACGAGAATTTTAAAATACCTTTAAAACTTTTTTTGGAATTAATTTTGATGATTTTTAAATATATATATGCTATTAAGTATATTAAGTATATAAGTATATTAAGTATATGTGAAAAACTGTCCTTTAATCTTTTTTTGATTCTTGTGAGATATTTAACTTAGACTTTTAGGTGGGGGAAAAATAAACTGAGTTTACATTTTAAAATTTTATTTTGCAACCACAGTTCATATATACATTTGTACTCTATACTAAATAGCACCATGTTTTACCAAATTCTTTCAAATTATAATTAATATTTTAGGATTTAGGATATCTTGTATTGCAGATGGCTAAAGATAAATTACATTAAGCTAAGGATTAAGCTCAATTGTAATAAAAACAAAAAGTGTCTTTAGTCTGTTCCCTAAAAGACTAAAGAAATATTTTTATTTCTTAAAAATATTGGAATTTTATTATTTTCTGAGATTTAATTATTTTGAATCACAAAAGATAAGTGTGGTCTATACCTTATATTTTGTAACACATATATGTTTTTGTGTATATTTTCTTTACTTTTTAATAAATATTACTAGTACACTGTAAACATATATATATATATATATATATATATATTATTCTATTTAATTAATTAATTATTATAATGCGACTCAACAATTAATATTTAAAATGGGGTGAATAAAAATGCGGGTGTCTAATTAATTTTCATTTATTTTATATCTATATATTATATTATAACTATTCGTGGTATAATAAAAGGACTGTGATAACAAAAAAGAATCGAAATTGAGATTTGGAGTTTGCTTTTTTGTCTACTTCTTCAGGGGCATAATTCTAAAGGGTATTGGGAAAAAAAAATTTTTTCATTTTTGAAATTCGTTTTTGTTAATTGTCCCTTTTTATGATGAGATTTTAATTGAAGGACCAGAGATAATACTCAGACACTTCCTTTACGAACACACGAACAAACATAGTTTACTTATCTTTTAAAAATAGTTCGTCGTTATATTGGAGCCCATTCTCTTTTTTATAGGTATTTTGAGGGTAATGACACTTGTTCAGATGAGATAAAATCGTTGATGCCACCTCTCTAAACATCCCACCCCACCACTGCTTCAAGTTCTCATGCCTACTATGTAAAACTTCTTAAATGGTATTCTACTGGTTATATAGTAATTCGTTTGTTGTCAGAACTGTAAAAAATGTGGAACCTATTACCACCCATCATTACTTTTTAGTACAAAGAACATATTCCTAGATTGAGATTATTGATTAAAAAAAAAAATGTAATATGTTAATACTGCAAATTTTATTTCAATTAATTGTTATTTTTTTTAATTTAAATTCGCTTCTCGGCCAATACTACAAATATATTTAATTAATATTTTAGTTTAATTTGGTATATAAATACTAGGTATATAACAAGCACTTGCCTACGAGGCCTGTGAGTTATACATCATGTTATTCATTATACGTATACAGCCCAATACGTCAACTGCCCAAAATAAAGCATCAAAAATGTCACAAACTATAATGTGCGGCAAAAATATCGGAAGCGTGTCATATGCCTGTATTTCATTTGCCTGTATTTCATTCTAAATTAGGAGAGATTTTAGAGTTGCATTCAAAAGCAGGGCTTTACACTTTTTCCAGAATATTTATACAAATATGTGAAAATCTGAATTAGGAGGGACTTTAGCGAATTCACGCCTTTTACAGAATATTTATATAATATATTTTTGTATAATATGAAATACAGTCAAAAGTAATATAAGCTTGTGATAGTAACCCAAAAATATCACATATTGCCGGAAAAAATATTGCCGTTCAAAATGTAGCTGACAAAATGTAGCTGACAAAATGTCGCGAGGAGAGATTTTAGAATTAGATTCAAAATCAGAGTTATGTCCTTTTTACAAAATATTTGGGATATTTTAGAGTTGGATCAAAATCAGGGTATTCCCTGAAAAATGTTTAAATATATATACTAATATTATAATTTACATTAACTGTAAATATTTGTAATTTATAAATTAATATATATAAATTCATTATATTAAGTTAAATTTAAATAAAAAACTTTATTTTTATATTTGATCAAAGTAAAATTTAAAGAATAAAAAACAAATTTTATACAAGGATATGTATATATATATATATATATATATATATATATATATATAGCTATAATATATTAAAAATTTAAATAGCTATTCGTGTAAAATTTTCCCTTTTCTTTTAATTTTTTTTACATTTTGTAATGGAAATTGACATTTTATTTCAAAAGAAATACTAAAAAAAAAAAAAAAATTTATCCGACCAGATCTTTATCACGTCGTAATTTACATTTTTTGACTCGTCGAATGCTTTTTTTTAACATTTTCACCATTTTGTATTGTATTTTTTTTTTTTCTTTACATATAGTTCGCCTTTTGAAGGCGTAAATTTTCGAATTAATTCAATATTTTTTTTTTTTTGTGATATCAAAAAGAAATCATCTTGTGAATAAAAATAAAATACAAGTCAGATACGAAAGTGAATGATGTTTCAAAGAAAGTTATAACAAAAATAAAAAACCAAATAAAAAATAAAAACAAAAACATAAATTTTTTATTTAATTTTGTTTTTTTTGCTTTTTTTTTTTTTGGCTAAGATTTATGAGTTTTTTATTTAGTAAAGATGTCCAAGTCCCAAAAAAAAAATAGATGGGGAATTAGATGATTGCTAAGATTAAAAATAAAGAAAATTTAAAAATAATGATTGATGGAGGAAAATAATGGTATAAAAAATAATTGTGCAAAAGATTAGTACTTACAGTTATAGTGGCAAAGAAATAATGAATTTATACAATTCATAAAAAAATATAAAGTATACCTATAGTAAAAAATACTCAAAGATATATTTTTAAATAATTTAGTGATAGTATAGGTATATAATGTTGTAATAATATGGTACTATGTTATTGCAGTTCTACATCAGTAACTTATTACTTATATTAGAGGTTATTTTTGGAGGTTTTGTTATCATGGTTATGTTTTGTTATAATATGTAAGTTTTGATTTTATAAGAACTATATAATTCATTTTTAATTCGTTAATGTTGAGTTTAAAAGTCTGCCAGTTTTGATTACCTATGTATATATATATATATATATATATATATATATATATATATAGGATGGAAAACAATATCTTACATTTTATAATAATAATATGTTTTCAAGAAATGCTATTCTAATTGTGGTATTTTTTTTTTTAAAAATTAGTATGATAAATATATGGCGATACAAAGTAACCAAGTACCTAACCGGAAAAATTTTACGCATTTTTAAAAGAAAAAAATTTTTCTTAATCTAATTTCAAATGAAGAAAGAATAAATATTTTAACCCCGAAAATTCTACCAGAAAAGACGTTTCAATACCTACAAATGCCGAAAAAATGAGGATATTGTCTTATACCCATAAAAGCCGAAAAAATTAGAAATAAAAAACTTAGTACAACTTAACAGTTGTTTTAGGGAATAATTGTAAATTGAGCTAAAACTTTAACTCAGGTTGTAAGGTTAAAAGCAGAAGAAAAATTTATGTTAAAAATTCTCAAAAATCACTTTTGTTCAAAAGTAAATAATCCAATTTTAGATATATGTATGTATATGCAAATTACTGATGTTTAGGATATGTCTTCATACTTCAAATATGTATTTCCAAATAATATATTTTTAATAATAACAATCAAAAGGTCTTTGGACTTATTTCTAATGTTTTACAGTGTTGCACAACAATAATAGAAAACTTGTTGCTAAATAATTTTCAGCTTATTTTTTATTTTTTTTTTTAAGTTTTTGAATTTTTTTAAAATTTTAATATTCTATAAGTGTATTTAACCAATAATTCTTGACAACTATTTTTACGATAATATTTATTTTTTTATTTTATACCAATATTATTATTATTATTTTATTTTATTTTTTATGCGCTAGAATGAAAATTTATCCTACCGTAGAATTGTGCAAAGAGGTTAATTAATTTTAATGTTCAATCCGTTATTAACGGTCATTATGCTAATAGAAAAACTAATTCACTTTTGTTTTGTTTTGGTGACCAAAAGGTAAAAATGTAAAAAAATAAAATTAATATAATATTTATTATTATTTACTTATGTATGTATATATTATATATAGTTATTTATAAATATGGATATCATGTTACCTTTGAAATTTGAGTGTACCTTTATTTGAGTGTAAAGAGTTTAATACCTATTACTGATTATTATTGTTATTGGTTATTATTAGAGGTATCAGAGTATGAACATTTTTGAACTTTAAAGAAATTTTGCAAAAAAATAATTGAAGGATTGTACAAACTAATGACTATCTATATACATATATAAAGAAATCTTACTAATTCATATTCTGTAATTATAATTCTATAACAATTGCATATATATACGTAATATTTAAATTTGATTTTTTTTTTATATTTTATAAGAATTCTAAAATAAAAAGTTGAGTTGACCAAACTAAAAATTATATCAAGTTTAAACTTATTTTGTTAATTATATTTAATATAATAATAAACAGAAATAATGGAGACTTATTACCTTTACATCAGATAGTACTCTGTACACTTTTTTTTTTGTTTTTAAATAAAAATTTCAAATATAACGTAAAGCACTCTTTTTTTTCATTTAATTACATCTGAGATAATATAACGATATTATGTAAATTTTTTATAATATTATTATAAAATTAGTTGTTCGTTTATAATTGAAATTTTGGTCAGTTTTAAATATTAGAAAGTTCAATTTGAATTTTATAAAAATTGATAAAAAAAGTTTGCATATTTGCGAATGAGATCGCCTTTTAAAATGCACATATATAGTTAGAATTAAAAAGGCAAATAGATATAATCAAATAAATATTAGACAGAGACAGAGACAGAGAGAGAAAAGAATTTTCTTTTTTTTTTTAATGCATTTCTCTGCCACATAAATGTTCCTCTTCAGGCGTGGCTGTAAATGTCGTAAGAGGGAATAACTCTTGCGAAGTGTGTGGCATTCGAAACCCACACTTTCTCGATGTTTACAGCATATTTTATACGCTTTTACCAACTAGACCACCGAGGCCCCAGAAAAGAAAAAGTAGATATTAATATCGATTTTTATTTAATTTAAACCGAAGTTTAGAAAATGTAATATAATTTAACTTAAAGGGTATTTTATTACAATTTTCTTCTAAATTTAAAAACTATGTGAAAATTGAAATGATAAAATGATAAAAGCTTATCTGACTCATGGCGCAGTGGTTAAATTGTCAACCTTTCAATTGAAGGGTCTTGGGTGTATACCCCGGTCAGGTCATATAAATAAAAAAAATATGTAGTACTTTTATATCATAATAATGTATATCGTATAATTAATCGTAGTAATAATAATAATAATAACAATAATAATAATAATAATATTAGTAATAATAATAATAGCAATAATAATAGTAGTAATAATAATAATAATAATAATAATAACAATAATAATAATAATAATATTAGTAATAATAATAATAGTAATAATAATAGTAGTAATAATAATAATAATAATAACAATAATAATAATAATAATAATATTAGTAATAATAATAATAATAGTAATAATAATAGTAGTAATAATAATAGTAATAGTAATAATAAATATAATTATAATAATAATAGTAATAAGAATAATAATAGCTGCTACAGTGGAGCTATATTTGGTTATACATGCAAGTAAGGTGTTATATACTACTGCACGTTGCTACTGATGATTCTGACTCTGTAGTAAAATAATAATAATATTAATAAGAATACTAATACCAATAATAACAGCCGCTACAGTGACAGTGGAAGTTGCGTGCAATAATTACCTCATGTAGTAAGGTGTTATATACTACTACATGTTGTAACTGTGTAACGGCTATAGTCACTGTTAGCAAAATAGTAATAATAATAGGTGGATTCATTGTTTCCTTACAGTCCCACTCCCAATTCAATGTTTCCGTATCAATTTCCTATCCCTACTCCCTAGCCAATATACTGCATTCACAGGTAAGGGTTTCATCCCATAATATTGGCTAAAGGGGGAGGTGGGTTTAGGCAGTGAGAATCTGACACTATCAAGGGAGAAATTCTTATTGTCTTTGGAATATTCCCACCTCCCTTAGAAACAAGAAATGTATAACCTTTTTTTTTTTTAGTTTACTCCCTTGAATGGTGTAGTGATTAAGACACTGGCCTTTCATACGAAAGATCTTGGGTTCAAATCCCGGCTATGTCATATAGATTAATAAAATATAATATAAATTATTCTTATAATATATAATTAGAAGATCTTATAATAATACAATTAAAAATAAGTATATATGCCCTACAAATTATAATTAACATCATATTGTAATAACTATAATAATAAAATAATAATAAAACCATAATTCTTGTATAAAATAATAGATGGCGTAGAAATAAAAAAGAAACGTCTTAGTCTTTTACAATAGCTACAGGCGAGTAATCAACGGCTTAGTGAAATTAATGATGCATGAAACTGAAGCTCAGTCAAATATGAGTAATTAATAATTTAGTGGATGCCCTATGCTCCTTATAGGAGTGGCAAGGAGGAAAAAATTACTTTGTCACATAAATGTGACAAGCAAAATGACAATTTTTCTTTTTCCGATGTGGCTGTAAATGTTGTAAGGGAGAATCGTTCTTTCAACGTGTTTACACTCCCCCGGTGTTAACAGCATATTTTATACGCCCTTTTGTACTAAGGCTACCGAAACCACTGGTGGAAAATGTACTTTTAACGAAATAATCAATTTCAATAACTAAAAAATAATCTAACCTAACATTATTAACCTAAGGATGTAAGAAGTAATTTTTTAAATAAATATTTCTACTTTATTTTTATTTTATTTTTATATTAGTTTTTTCATTTTACTTTTTGCCAGTTTAATTGCGCCAACTACTTATTTTTTTTTTTGCATTTATAATAAGTTTGTATTTTTTTGTTTTTATTTTACTTTTATTATTTTTATTTAGTTTTTGTTCTTTTGCAGTAAATTTACGACTTTCAACTGGTGCATAAAATTTGCTCTGGCTATATAAATCCGTAATGGACTATTTAATTTTACATGAGCTCCCGTTTTATTTTTTATGAAAGAAATAAAAAGTTACAACTAGAAAAAAATTAATTTATATATATATATATTTTTGGTATAGCATAAAAATAGTTGGATAATGATTAGACAGGTAAACAAGGTGCTAAAATTTTAACAGGAAGCAATTTGAAAAAAAAAAAAAACAAAATGTTGACAAAAAAAACATTTTTTATTTATGTTTTCTTAATAGTGTTACCATAATATACATATTTTTAAGTATATAAATTTAAAGTAAATTGGTTTTTTTTTTTTTTTAATTATTGTGTAAATATTTTGTTAAAATTGTTGAACTCTAAAATTTTTTATATATATGTAGGTATCAGTAACCAGTCATATTTTAAATAAAAATTAATTTCTTTGGAGTTTTGTCAAATAAATGGATAGAACGAAATGACAAAGTCATTTTTTTCAAAGCTTTTAGAAATGATATGGTTTTCGCTGTAGGTTCATCAAGCATATAGACATTTTTTATTAAAACTTTTTAACGAGTTATATTGATACCTTCTCAATAATGCTCTTATTTTTTATTTTCTAAATTTGTTTCAACATCCAATATTCAGTTTTCTGCGAATATGTAAGTCAAATTTTCATTTTTAAGAAATATTGTGTAGTCAATTTAAGAACTTAATCCAATATACATAATTCAAGAAAAACTGTTAATGGACTAACCTTAAAAAAAATGAAATTTTATGATCAATTCAGTTTTTAGAATCAATCGGCGAGGTTTAGCTGTACTATTTAAATTTATGAAGTAAGAGAAGCTATGTAAAAATAGAATGTTAATTTACCAACTCTATTGTAAACCGATTAAGAAATCTTTTTAAAATTGAATAATGGGTTCAATTTCCGTCAGTGTTTGCTAATCAGAAATATATATAATATTTTACAACATAATAGCCAAATATAATCTAAAAAAGTATTTTATATTATGTATAGGTATAAATAAAATCAATGATTTAAAAAAAACGTACTAGATAATAGATGGCGCACTAAAATACTTAAAATATTTGTGTTCAATAACTTATTGTAAAATATTAGTTACAGTCGAATAATCAACGGTTTATACAAATTAATCAAGAAAGAAACTGAGATTTATTTAACTTTCTAATAAAAGAGATATTCTAAATGTTATATGTTCTATAAAAAGGATCGTTCTCGGTTAAAATAAGTTATTTTTTTTTTCAGTTTATTGAACTATAATTATTTCTGGTAATACTTTTTCATTCAATTTAATATATAAAATAAAGAAAAAGGAAATTTGAAATTCTTGACTATAATATAAAAGAAAAACGTAAATATCCATATTTATAAATTTTACTTTCAGTTCAAATTTAAATGTATGTATATTAAATTGATTTCCTTGTTTCAAATCAATTCTATTTTGCGTATAACTATTTCAAATGACTGTATTACCACCATATATGTATATATATATATATATATATATAAATAAAAAAATAATAAAATTTATAATAAGTAATTATATTACAATATAAATTTTAAGGTTGAGATAAGTAGAAAATTGCAATTTATTATTAAATAAATAATTTTTATTAATAGAATTATATTTTGTAAAAAAAAAGAAAAAAAATAAAAATCTTGTAACTATTTTCATTCATAAGGATATAAATAATTTTTAAAAAAAAGTTAATAATTTTTTAAAATGGTTATGCCAATTTCTTTTAGAATATCCATGACCATGAAAAAATAACGTCGACTATTATTTATTAATTATATAATATTAAGTATATATTTAAGCTTTTTTAAATTTTAAAAGTTCATTACCCGAAGTTAATGAAAATAAAACAAAAACTAATTTGAACCTTCTTCAAAAACGTTTTATATAACTTAACATAAACTATATTCAACATAAAAGTTGTTAGAAGAATGACACTTTAAAATATTAAAAAAATAATAATTTATTAAGTGAATGCGGACATGTTTATACAAAAAACCAAATTTTTTTTTTTTTTGCTTTAATAGTGTTTGGAATAAAATATTCAATTATGTTTACATATACATCCATTTCGTATCCTTTCCTATCCCTACCAATCTCTAGCCAATATACTGCGTTCGCAGGTAAGGGTTTCATCCCATTATATTGGCTAAAGGGGAAGGTGGGTTTAGTCAGTAAGAATATGACACTACCCAGGGGGAAATTCTGGGTGTCTTTGGAAGACTCCCACCTCCCTTAGGAAAAAAAAAATACATGTATTATATACCTTTAGTTATTTTTTTTTCTTACAAAATTAAGATTTATCGAATGAAAGTTAAAAAGAAGCCAGACAAAATGTAAGCTTCTTATGAGTGTGTACGATTTCAACATACTAAATAACTTACTAAATAATAACTTTCTAAAATGATGGTTGGAAAAAGAAAATGAGGATTAGAAAATGCATTGTAAAATTTAATGTTATTAGTGGTTTACCAATTTAACTCTAATCTTTTACATAAAGTTGACAAAGTTTATTAATTTTTTTTGTTTAATTTATTTCTTTAAGGAGCATAGCATGTCTACAAGATTTGTTTTTTTTTTTTTTTGAATGGTATTGAAATTTCATATCTTGTACCATTTAACAAATACATTAAGTTATTTGTTGATAGTTTAGATTTTAGAATTATTTATTTTGTTTAATAAAAAAGGATATCGGTGTTCAATTTTCTATAAACCGCATATATTTTTAAAAAAATATTAAGAAAAAAACGATTATAATATTATATAATTATCTGTTTAAATTATATGAAAATATTGTATAATTGTTTAGTTTAAGAACTTTGTTGGGCATAGTATCTTACTATCTTTCGAATATTCTTGTCATCCTTACCCAAAAAAAAAAAAAAAAATTTTTGGGCATGTTGAATGAAAAATCATTATATTGTAAAAAATTAAAAAAAAAAAACAAGCTAAACTATTTAAAGAATTATTCGAATATAATAATTAATAATTTTCAGCTTTCTGTAATAAAAAGATAGGTATGTTAGTTGCATATTTGAATTTTACACAGTTCCTTTTTAATCTTCCAACAATTTGTAAAACTAAAGCTATTTACTTCTTCCTTATAAGGTCTTCAAATGTAAAATGTGTCTGTATAAATTTACTAACCATATTTATATCAGTCTGTTCAAGATTAAAAGTTTTCCTGCGTATCGTCAAAAATCTTTAAATTATTAATTATATATTAATGATTTACTGCTAATATTCATGGATATCAGATACAAAAATCCCTCCATATACAAACCATACTGTCGTTTATTATGTCATCACTCATCCGGTATAAGTTATAACGATTATTTATTTAATTTAAATATAATTAATATGTATGTACATATGTTTTATAAAATTGCATATATTATGTTTTATAATATTATTATACTGGTATGAACTATGTTCAAGGGTATAATAAATTTACCATTACGTTTGTGACACCTTAAAGGAGTCGAGCGAGATCTCGAATTCTGAGTCGATTAAGTCATGTACATCCGTCCGCCCGCACGATAAATTAAAAAAATAAAGGAGCTAGGAGGCTGAAATATTTTTTATGTCACTTTTGCAAAATTGTTAGTTTTGCTATTTAAATCCAACATTTTCGGTAGGCGGGTTCGAGTAGTTGCCATACACTTTCTTTTTTTATATAGAAATAACTCAGTATCTATTCAAGCTAGGTTTCTGAAATCTTGCAAATGATGATCAAGTTTCATGATAACAACTTCTTCAAAATTTAGTTGTGGTGGTGTGACGGGTTCGGATAGCTGCCATACAACTTCTTTTTTTAAATGAGAATAATTCAGTGTTTATTGAAGCTAGGAATCTGAAATTTTGTGAAGAGGTGTCGAGTTACATTCCAAAAACTTTTGTAAACTTTGGTTGGTCTAGAGCAGCTGGTTCAGGATTCTTGCACCTCTTGGAACTTAATGAAGCTACGGGTCTGCAATCTTACAAATAATGATCAAGTTTTATGGCTACAACTTCTGTAAAATTTGGTTGTACTGGTGCAACATGTTCGGGTAGCTGCCATACAACTTCTTTTTTTAAATGAAAATAACTCAGCGTCTATTGAAGCTAGCTATCTTAAATTTAGTGAAAAAGTGTTGAGTTACATGCCAAAAACTTTTGTAAAATTTGATTGCTCTAAACCAGCCGGTTTAGGCTTCTTGCATTTCTTGGAACTTAATGAAGATAGGCGCAATAGATTCGGGTAGCTGCCATACAACTCTACAATTTACATAAATATATCTCTGTAGTTAACGTCGGTGTACTAAAACATCTGAATGTTTTTGAAAGATGATCAAGTTTTATAGAAACAGGATATATTACGTTCATACGGGTATCCCAGAGTTGACACAGTCTACTCTACTGCACTCTTCCTCGTTTTACTTTTAGTACTTCTTATTAAGTATATTTGTATATACAATAACATATTATTTGTTTATTATATTTATTAAATGTTAAATTTATTGCTACAAATTGATTTATTCAAATTAATTCGTTAAAAATCGCTTAAAATAACACATATCAAATAATTAAAAAAAAAAAAAATAAATAAAAATAAAATTCTTTTGAAAAGTAAACATTTATTTAAAAAAACGTACACATAAATAAATCACAAAATTTAATCATATTAAAAATCATTTTATGAATTAAATCAATTTAAATCAATTTCACCTTTTAACCAATTAATATACTATATACAATTAAAATTATATAACAATTATATCAATTAAATAATATATATATATATATATGTAATTATATGATATACATACCATAATATAATATAAAAATATAAACTCAGACAAATTTCATATTGTTTAATTTTATTTTGTTTAAAAATTGTAACGAATCATAAAATTAATAAAAATATTTCTTGTATTAATTTACCATAACCCTGTCTAAAATGTTGGTTATACTATATATTATATCTATAGATATATTATATATATATTTTTTTTTTCCAATTTTAAATCCTATCTAAATATATATTTTATGGGCACTTGTCGCAGTTTTAAATAATAACACGATCAGATCATTTAATTTTATATTGAATTTTGATCAAAGTTAAAAAAAAAAAAAAAAATAATAAGTATCTTTAAGATACAAAAGTATATGTATGTGTATAAAATAAAATTAAGCTGAACGAACCCTATAAAATTGCTTTTATTAAAGGTAATAACTTTATTATCATCACCTTTTCTTCATTTTTTTAAGAAAAAAAAAAAAAATTAAACTAATTCAGAAATAATTTTTTTTTTTTTTTTTAAAGTGCCAAATCAAATTTAATTTTCAATAGTTTTATTAAATTAAAAAATTGTTCTTGGTTGTCTGAATATTTGGTATTTGTTATTTGGTCATTTTTGTTTTTTATTTTTTTAATTTTTTTTTCAAAATAACACACATCGAAACGTTTAGGTACGGTACTTTAAAGGAATGTCGGTGTTTTGGCAGGTTTCTGATAGGTTTTTAGTACAAAATTGTTTTTTTTTTTTGTTTTTTTGTAGTAGTCAGTCTACAAAATGTTAAAAATCATGTATTTGTAACGTTAATTTTATGGTATTTTTCGCGCTAAATTAAAACACTTAATTCGATTATTACTTGTACATTTTGTAAAATTTTAAAGTATATATATTTGTGGATTCTATCTATTTTCTTTTTCAATTTGTTTTTATTTTTGTTTTGTTTTTTTTTTTTTTTTTTAAATTTTAGAAAATATGATTCAAAGTTTTTCAAAGAAAAACTATATAGAAAAATATTAATATAGGTGCAAAATAGTTTCACTTTAAAACAATTAAAATGAAGGTGTTAAATAATAGCGAAAATTTAAATGACAATTAATAAGTTTTTTTTTTTTTTTAGTGAAACTTTTAATGTTTCCAGTTGAATTCAGAATTCTTAAAAATAAAAAAAAAAATAAAAAAGTGAAAAAAAAAAGTGTCCTTGGCCTAAAGGTTCAAAAGTTATAAATGTTTTTTTTGATTTTCTTTTCGTTTATACATTTTTTTTTTTTCAATGTTCAAAATATTATGAACTTGAAAAATTGATTTGGTGCAAAACGATAAATAAAATATTTCATAATATTATTTTTGATTAAATTTTTTTTAGAAGGTTTTTTAAAGGTTAAATAATTGTTAATAAAAAACAAAAACAAACAAAATAATATTTGTTAACTGAATAATATAGAATGTGAAGTACAGGGGTTTTTTTTTGTTTATTTGCTTGTATAAAAGTTGGACCTATATAGCTACTCAGTGTGTTAAAAATTTAAGTTCAAGTTGTATATGAATTCTCTTAGACTTTTTCAGATGATCATAATGAATATTTAGAATATCTTCATTCAAAACGATGTCTATATTTAAATAAAAAAATTATGGTAGAAAAATGAGGAAAAATTAAATAGGGCTAAGTGATAGACTTACGGCTATATTTTAATTATAAAATTTTAACTTTTGTTTTAGATTGTTATAACTTAAGTTTGAAAAAATAAAAATGAATAAAAAACTCTGTAAAAAAATGTTTCTATACATAAAACTATTTTGTTTTTAAATTTTTCAAATGTACGACCTTTTTTTTTTGTATAATATTATTAATAAAGTTATCTGACCTATGGTGCAGTTCATTTTCTTGTTTTTTTTTTCCCTTTTCTACTGCTTTGGGAGAATAGGGTGGAAGGCATCGTTCCATTTGCTTCTATTTTTTTTATCATGTCTTGTTCATTTACGTTATTTCTCGTTCTACTCTTCTACGGCACCTAATCTTAGTTCTACCAACATTCGTTTTCCCTTGCGGGTTCAATTCCAGCGCCTGTCTATCTATGCAATTATAGAAGATCTTCTAAGAAGCTGACCAATCCATAGATATTTTCGTTTTTTAATTTTTATTTCGATTGGCTCTTGGCCGGTTGTTCCTCTTCTTGACTAGGGTATCCTCTCCACATGATTCGTATAGGCACTTGTTAACAAATACTTGTAGTTTGGGTTTTTCTTTCTTGTTGATTGATGTATCTTCAATTGTAATTGGTCTTGTGTTGTTGGTATTACCTTTTATAATATTGGTATCATTTATGTTTATTTCTAGACCGGCTTCAACTGCTTATTTTACTAATTTATTGACTCTTATTTGCAGGTCTTCATACATGTGTTCAGATAGGAAAACGTCAACAGCGTAATTCAAATTTTCCAGCTTTTTGTATGAGGTGCCAGTTTATACCTCTGGATGAGTTGTTATTAGTTTTTCTCATTACTATTGTTATGTTGAGCAATAGGAGAGATAGTGGGCAACCTTGTTTTACTCTATTTTTGATTTTTATTGGGTCACCTCTATGAAGAATTGTGCTTTTGTATGGGTGTACATTACTCTGATTATCCTAATAATTTGTTCTGGATTATTTTTTCTTCTGAGTGCTTTCTATATTGCATTCATCAAATGCCTTCTTAAAGTCGATTAGGGCTACGTATAGATGGACGCATTGAATTCTTTTGATTTTTTTAGGATATTCTATTATTTTTAATGTGTTTGTATGTTTTATACATTATTATTAAATTCTGGTGCAGTTCATAAATCTTCGGTTTTTCAGGTGAAAGATCTTGAGCTCAAACCCTGGTTAAGTTAAATTTCAGTTTATAGGTTCAATTAAAAAAATTTAACATACTAGATGATATAGAAAATTATCCATCAGTACAATGTAAACCGATTGATTTTATTAAAATAGAAACTTCATAAATTTTCTTTTTTTATGCAATTAATTGATTGAATCTTTCTTGTTTTTATACTACAACTTTGTAGTATATTTTTAGTCCTTTATTAGTTAGAAATTAATTCCAACATATTGGAAATAAATATTTGTATATTTTTTTAAAATACAAAAACCAAATATAAGCGTGTGTTAATAAAAGCCTGATATAAATGAGGTAAATATATGGTTACCTGTAAATGTTATGTTTATTGTAATACTTGCAATATAAATATTCAATTAAATTTTTTTTAATAAACTTTTAATAAATTGTTTCTTCATTGATAAATTCTGAACTATTCGTATTTAATTTGATTTATATTTAATTGGATATCGTTGATAAGTTGATAAATATCTAACAGTGAATTTGAATTTATAGCTATTTTTAAGAGAAAGAAGTGTAGTATTTTATTACACAGCACGTTAAATAAAGCAGGTTGGGTTAACATTTTAGTACCATTAATCCATATAAGAAATATAATAAGAAATGTTCTTTTAAAATTAATTTCTATATAGTTCATATAAAATAAAGTAGAAGAAATTTAAGAACTATTTATTTTTAATTATAATTATTTATCTGACTCGTGGCGTAGAGGTTTTTAAGTCGCCAAACTGTCAATCGGAGGGTCTTGGATTCAAACCCCGGTCAGATCGTATAAATAAAAAATATGTAGTAATTTCATATCGTAATAATGTATATCGTATAATTAATTATAATAATAATAATATAGTAATAATGAGAAAATTTTTGAAAGTTTCTAAAATATGGCTTCTAAGTATAAATTACAACGAAATGGAATCTATCACCTGGAACTTTATTTTTATCTTTTCTGTTAAGTTTATCTTTCATTTAATCTTCTATTTTACTGCAATTGACATAAATGTTAAAAAGAAATAATTTCAAAATCTACTATAGCGTGTACTGGTATACTTTTATACTTGACACCCGTTATTACAATCCAATAAAATTTGAATGTACTTTTTAAAAACCAATTAAATATGTATAGGAATTATTTAAATCATCTGAATATTTAGAATTAAGTTACATTAATTAATTATAAAAATACTAAGCAAAATTTAATATTAAATAATAACCCCACAACTAATAAAAATGTGTAACTATAATAAAACTGTATAACTTTTTAAAAATGTTCTAGCTATACACCACTAATGGTTAAATCCATTGTAGTATAGCGTAATTTTATTTATTAGTCATAAAAAGATTAAAATTGTTATAATATATATACTGTAATTTTAAAAATGTAATAAATAAAATATATATAAAAAAAAAAGAAAAGAATTGTACTAATAATAATAATAATAGCTGCTACACATATCCAGCCATTGGTGCAGTGGTTGACGCACCGCTTCTCATTCATAAGGAAATGAGAGGTCTCGGGTTCGATTACTGGCTGGGTACAATAATTATAATATAAAAACAAAAATATTCATATATCGCAATATATAAATACTTGAATATATCACATAATATCTCGTACACTCCACATCCCTACCAGGAAACAGGAGTTATAGCTACCTGGCACATTTATGTACCACGGTAACTGTATATAAATAAATAAATAAATAGCTGCTACAATAGAGCTATCTTCGGTTATATCATGCAGGAAAGTGTTAAATACTACTGCACGTTGTAATCCACTGATGGCCTTGACTCTGTATATAGTAAAATAATAATCATATTAATAAGAATACTAATAACAATAATAATAGCTGCTACAGTGACAGTGGAGGTTGCCTTCAATAATTACCTCATGCAGTAAGGTATTATATACTACAGCATGTTGTAACTGTTGTAACGACTATAGTCACTGTTAGCAAAATAGTAATAATAATAGGTGGAATTCATTGTTTCTTTATAGTTCCACTCCCAATTCAATGTTTCCGTATCCATTTCCTATCATTTCCTATATATTATAAAAAAAAATACCTTTTATTTCATTTATTTATCTTTAATTTTGTTTGTTTATTTATTACGTTTCTTTTTGTTTTATTGATCTTGAGCTAAAAATGTCAACAAAAAATTCTCTTAAATAATTTTTTTATTTTTTTTTCCTTAATTTAAAACTTAAATTCTAACCTAGGCTTAAGGAACCTAGGCTTATATATGCTATACATGTATGTAAGAACAGTCTTTTGTTCTATTGTAGATTATTTCTTTTAACATTCATTTTACTGGTATAATTTACCAATATATAAATGTATTGGTTTCTTAATGTTTGAAGAGTTTCATAAAATTTATAAATTATCCGAAAATTCTTTAAATCTCTTTAAAAGTCAAATTGCTTAATCTATTTTTTATTTACATTCCATTAATTTTTTTTTTTTTAAATTCCTTAACATTTATTTCTAAATGTTCTAAATATAGATAAATGTATATAATATAATACATATATATATATATATATATATTTATATAAAGATTCATTTCTGACCTTGTGATCACATTTATTTTTTTAAGAAGAATAAAAAGAAAGAAAAATTAACAGCGTAAACGTTGAAACAAAGTTGATGATAGAAAAATCATTAATCAAAAGTCCTGAAATTTTTATTTTTTTTTTAATTTCAATACAAATCGATACATCTTGTAACATTAACTTTAAAATTTAAATTTATCATACGAGTATACGACTTTATATGTAGACACTATAATGTAGAAATGTTAATGTTCATCTTTAATAAGCATTTTGTTATTAAAAACTTATAATAAATACCTTAAATGGGAGCCAATTAAAGAGTAAAGGGTGAAAAAGGAAAAAAAAAAACTAAAATAAATAGGTGGACATGAAAAATTTTGTACGGCCTAGTAGCTTAATAATCTCAATGAATATGACTACTGAAAATATCTTCTCCAGCAGCAACTGTTACATTGTGTTTTTATTTTATTCTATATAGTTCTGATAATAAAGGAGGACACTTTCAAGTTGTATAACAATTTTCTTAATCATTTAAAAATGAAAAGATATTTTTTTTTAAAAATAAAAATACGGTATAGCGTTGCAATACAACTATAAGGAATATTACGGGCAAAAAAAAGGTTTTCTTGTTATTTGCATTTATAGGTAATTTTTATAAGGTATTATTAGAATAAGCTCATGGGGCCTCGGTGGCCTAGTGGGTAAGAGCGTATAAAATACGCTGTAAACACCGAGGGAGTGTGGGTCCGAATCCCACATATGTCGTAAGATTTATTCCCCCTTTACGACATTTACAGCCACGTCTGAACAGGAAAAGCTGTGTAATTTTCTGTCCACATTTATGTGGCAGAGAAATGCATTAAAAAAAAAAAAAAAAATTAGCTCATGCGGGTTGAAAAAATGTTTTAATAAATTTTTAAGAAAAGTTTGTAAGTAAGAATTCTTATAAAATTGACTTTGATTTAAAGTAATGGTAACTTTTTTGAAATAATTTTGAAATTTTGATTTCCTTTCGGAAATTATGTTCTTAGGTTTGAAACTTAATAACATAATTTTAAACGGTTTACTGGTTTAGTTTTTCTTAGATATAAAAAGTGCTAAATGCTATGGTGAGCTTAGCTAAACCAAAAAAAAAAAAAACAAAATTAAATTTTAAAGCTAGGTAAACCTCTAATTTAAATATTCTTTCTACAACGCCTTATAATTTTTAGTGATCTTGTCTTAAATGAAGGTCATTTTTTTATTGTTAAAGTAAGAATCTCATAGTACGAACTTAATTTTTATAATATTAAATAGTGTATAACTCTTTTGTAATAATTTGAAGAGCCCGAAAAAAAACTCTTTGCGTTACCGGGCTTTAAATAAGTATAGTTTAAACTAATTAAATAGTAAACTTCATATATTTTTAAATTCAAAACATTTCTGCGAGTTTTAAGAATTTTAATTTTAAGTTTAAAAACGAAGAAGTAATTTTTTTATTTATAATTACACAATTTATTCTTACATATAATTTTTTTTATTTTCTAATAATTATTGATAAAATAAAATTTTAAAGAAGTTCAATATACGAGTATATACGCCTTCTACAACTTGTTTTGATTTGTAATTCCTCCTATTTAAATATTAAATATATATAATTCTACTTTTAATGATCTTTTTAAATATCCAATTCAATTTTTTAATATCTTTAAGATTTTTTTAAACAGAAGTTGTAATAAAAATAATAAATATTTTTCATTATTTCAGTGTTAGAATATCTTCTTGGAAAAGATAAAACCCTTTTTTTTTGTTTTTTTTTTTTATTCAGAAATTGTTATGATTAATTATGTTCTTCACATTATTATAAAAAATGAATTCGTTAATTGAACCAAGTGTAAATTTTTGTTTTTGTTTTTTTGCTTTTAAATTTCATTCAATTTCTACTTTAAAGTGTTTTAAACAAAAAATCTTTAATGTGCTGTTACAGATCAGTCAAAACAAAACAAAGCAAAAAAAAAAAAAAATAATAATGTGATGAAATGACAGAAGACGGTATTTGGTAATATTTTTTTTATACTTAAGATTTTATTTTGCGAGGTTCTTTGCAATTTCTAAGGACGCGTAAAATAAAATCAGATTTAAATTAGGTTGAACGCATGAAATGATAAAATAAAGGCCACCCGTAAAACATAATTTCATTTGAAAATATAAAATAAAAGAAAAAAATAGAAAATTGTTTTGAAAAAAAATTATTTTGATTGTCTTTTGTTGCAAATCGACCTCTGTGATAAATTGACGGTGAAATGAAAGTGAGAACCAAAAATTTTGTTGATTGATTGCAATATTAAAAAAAAAAAAAAAACCAAAGTGTTAAATGTTGTTGATATTTAACCCTCATTTATTAACATTAAATATTCCGCCACAATATGACATCTGAGTGATTTTTAAATTAATTGCAATGGCTGAACTAATTTTATACTTGGAATAACAAAACAAAAAGAAAATAAAAATCTTAAGATATAATAATATGTTCATGTTTATCATAAATTTAGAATTTTATTGTATGTATATATACTTATAACATAACATAACATAACAATTTATGAAAAGTGTGCTACCTTTTTAAATTTTCAATTAAATAATCAAAAGAATTTATTCGAAATTGCCTTAAAATTAACCAAATTAAAGTGTATCCTTAAATATTCTTTAAAAATTTAAATATAACTATATATATGTATACTGAAATTGTTTATGTACGTGTCAATGACTTTAAATAAACTTATATTATTGGTTAAAAAATAGAAATATTTTTCAAATTTTTTCATGTATTTTAAAATATAAATTTTTAGAAAATTTTCTTTAGTGTTTTTTTTTTACATATGACTAAAGAAAATTCTAAAATGATAAATTAATTATTGAATTTTTTAAAAAAAATTGATAGTTTAACGTATGTATAATGAAAACTAAAAATTTAAATAATTAATTTATGTAAACTTTGATTTTTGAGAATACAAAAATTTGTTGTAAGGTGCAAAATCCTTATTTTTTTTTTTTTTTAAAAATCATACACTATAAAAAATATAAGGTTTTAACTTTAAGTGTAAAATTTCTGCTTAACTTAACAGTAATTTTAATACATAAAAAATTTAATGTCCTTTTCAAATTTAAAAAATATTTATTAAAATTTAAGATATAGTGTTTTGACTTTGGAAGTAGCCCCAAAAAATTGGGTTTACAATAATAAAAATTCTTTCAATATTATTTTTTGGTTTTATTAGAGAGTTGATAAGGACAATGAAAAATGAACGAAAAAAAACATAATGAAAATCTCATCTTAAAATCTGTTTTTTTTTTTTTTTGAATATGTGTTAATAAAGATATTTAATTTTTTATACGTATCCTAAATTTTTAATTTGTAAGAGCTACAAATTATTGCTAAAATTTAGAAAGAAAAATTATGAAAGATTTTTGTTTTATTTTTTGTTAATTTTAAAGGGAAATAGTTAAAAAAAAAAATGATTGAGACGAAAGTTTTTTATTTTTTGATATAGAATCCGAATTTGCATCGATAAGTATACATGTTTTCATTTGAACATTTCGATTTCGGTGAATTACCGGTCTAAAAAACCTATTAACGGTCTTTTATCGAAGTTTAAAATATTACTATCCCATAGAACACCGCCGACTTAGCTAAACATTTTTTTTTTTTAACGACTGCTTTCCTTCTGAAAAAACTGATATGCATCGTCTGGACAACCGTATATAGCACCTTTCTGTATGATGTAACTAATGGTATATGTCCACCGTATATAGCAGCTATTACTATTGTTATTATTATTATTATACGATATACATTAAGAATTCAACACCCTCCGTTTAAAAATCTGGTGACCTAACCACTACATAATGAGTCAGATATAGTTTGAAATGTTCTAAAAAAATACCTTATAATATATAATTTTCTTTTTTTTAACATCTTAATTGTTATAATTTTAATTCAATTATCGTTAATCAATATAAAAATTTATATTTTAATAATGTAAAATACAAAAAATTTTGAAATAAATAACATGTATAGTGGCTAGTAAACTTTAGTATTTCGGTACTTGAAAGACATCTGAACTTAAATTTTTATTAAGAATAAATTATTTACTTTTAATTTTATATAAAATTAATAACGAATATTTTTCAAATTTTTTTTTAATATAAAATAAAAGTCAAAAGTTAATGTTTTCAAAAACTAATCTTATACAAAATTATTATGAAAATAAATTATTTGCGAATGGAAATCTGGTATAAAAATCTTAATAAAAAAAAATTCATGAATTTCAATAAATTTTCTGTAGACTATAAAAGTACAAGCGCATTGTACAAGCATTTTACATAAGTAAATCTATTCTTTTTTTTTAAACATATAAATAAAATAATACTTTAAATTTTAAAGGATATAAATATCCTTCTAAACTTATTATTTTTCATTATTAACCTAGTTTAACAAAAAAAAAAAAAAACAAAATTCATCAAGTCAAAATTTCAAAAAAAAAAAAAAAAATTTGAATCACTACCATTTTGTATTATTTTAAAGTGTTACTGTAATTTTTGGGGAATGCTTTCTCAAAAAGAAACCATTAAAAATGAAAGCTAAAATGTTAAATATAGACCGCATGCTATGAATAACCGTGAAATTTATTTATTTTTGTCTGTTTGTCTGTTTACCCTTCATAAAATTTCTTTGTTTTTTTTTTCACAATCATTTTGCAATTATTTACGACTAATTTTATGACGGTCAAAAAATCAAATATTATATTGATGAAGATTTTAAGAATAGTAAGCAAGAAAAAAAAACAAAAAAAACAAATAAGCGAAGAATAAAATGCTGAAGAGTTTTTAAAGATACATATTCATATACATGCACATACGTATATACTATATGTACAATTACATATTTTCATAATATTTTTGTTTTTAAAGTAAGATGTAAACGAAGGAACTAAATAATTGAGAAAATAGAAGATTTTCCGCTATTCAGCGCGAATTTATCTATGAAAAAAGAACGTTTATGATGGTTATAAAATATTTAATTTCTTTTTAGTTTTTATGAGTTTTTTTTTGTAAATAAAAAAGATTTGTTTTTTTTTTTCAAATAATTTAAATGAAATTTTTAAAATTTAGGATTTTTTGTTTTTTTAAATTAGGATTCTGGAGTTTAAATATTTTATGATTTTTAAGTAAAACTATGAAACCAAGAGAAATTTTTAACAAATTATTACTAAAATTGTAATTGTAATTCACAGTAGGTAAATTTCTTAAAAAAGAAACTAAATTTTGTACTGTATAATATATATACATATACACATATGTATATAGTTTAAAAGTATAATATAATTTTAAATATTTGTATGTTAAAATTTTTTTTCTTAATATAGTAATCATTAAAAAATTATTTTTATTTAATTGAATCATAATGGAAAATTTTCTTAATTTTTTATTTATAGTTATAAAATAAATTTTTTTATATAATACCTTTATACCTTAATACCTTTTATATATGATATGTTGTGATTTTTTTAACCGTATCACACTTTGAACATTATTAATTTTAATTAGAATCTGACCAATTGTGCAGTGCTTAAGTAGCTGGCTTTTCGGCATTCGAAAAGTTTAAAATTCAAATCCCAGTTTTATTATATCTAAATAAATAATACAACTACATGTATAATTAATGATAGTATTATTACCAGAACAGATTTTGGAATTTTCTTTAGTTACATTTATAATTGAGAATAACGAAAATAAAAAAAAATAATAATAATATTTGCTTACATTAAACTGGAAGGTATAATAAAAATCTTCTCGTATAAAAGTGCATAAAAGGAAAATGAAATCTAAAAATGGTATTTTCCGTGAATGCAAAATATAAATTGCAAAATAAAAAATTACAGTTGATAGAAATCTTAATTGATTCAGAAAAATGTTTATTGGTAAGGTATCTATTAAAAAATTTTAATTATATTAACTTTAAAAATATGAAAGAGTAAATATTTAAAATATGCAATAAGAGTTAATGTCTAGGATATGTTAGTCTAGAATAAAATATCGATGTATATTTTTTATACATGAAAAAAAAAAAACATTTTCAGTAAAAAATTTCCTGCAATTCTTCTTATTTATGATGGTATTCTCTTTTTCCAGATATTTAAAGCAGATGATTAAAATAAAAATAATATTTTAGGAAAAAACTTGAATTAAAATTATTTGTTTTTGAAAACATCAAAATTCGGCGGCCGAAGGGAATCCCCTGATTTTGAATCCAACTTTAAAATCCCCCTAATTTAGAATGTCACATATATATATATAAATATATATGTATGTAAATATTCTGGAAAAAGCGTGTAGCCCTGATTTTGAAATCAACTCTAAAATCCCTCCTAAAATCCCATTTAAAAATATATAAATATTTTGTAAAAGGCCAAAAAACTTCCTCCTAATTTATAATCTCACAAATACATAATATATATAAATATTAAAAAGTTAAAAAATATTTTTGATTTTATTTCATTTTAATTTTGGCATTATTTCGTTTTTGAAAAATGAAATAAAGTCAAAATAAAAATTTCATGATTTTTGGCTTTATTTCAAATGTGAAATTGAAATAAAGCTAAAAACGTACATTTTGACTTTATTTCATTTGGCTTTATTTCAGGGAATCCTTAATACATACTTTTATAAGTTTAATTTATATAAAAAGGTTCTTTTTTTTATAAAAACAATGAAGACTTATTTTCGATGAAAAATATATTCCTAGCACATAATTCGAAAACTCAATAAAAATTAAATGTAGGTATATATTCATTTTTCAACATTTGAAAAATCTTCCCATTTGAAAATAAAACATAAGTTTTCGTATTCAATATATGTGTATGTAATTTAGTTTTAAATCTTTCAGACAATCTTTAAATAGAAATTCAAACAAGATTGTCAAGAGGATATAATCGTATACCAGATATTCGGCTAATTAATATAAGTAGAGTAATTGGTTAACGATCTTTTTGAAGATTAAATGCTAATTCTTCAAACATCATCTATACAATTCAAAAAAATAATCTTAAAACTAATTGAATATGATATTAAAATTTTTATTTATTAGTCTAATTTATTCTTTATAAAAACTATACCCAGAAAATTATATATTCAGGATTAATAATTTCGATAACATTTATTATTTTCAAAATAAAAAATTAACATTTAAATTTAACAAAAAATTAAATAAAGATTTGATTTGAAATTTATAATTAACCAGGTTACGCAAATAATAAAATTTGATATGCTTTAAGAACATTTTAATTTAATATTCATAACAATACTCAAATTAAATTTCTTTTCTTTTTTAATTAGATTTAGTTCTAGTTTAATTTATATTTTTGTTGATTGAAAAAAATTAAAATTCTATATATTAATTTTAACCTTAATTGAAATGTTTTGTTATCGAGTAAATTAAATTTTTATACTTTAATACATTTAAATAGCAAAACTAATTAAATTAAATTAATTAAAGCAGTAATACATGTACTTATGTATGTATGTATAGGGTTTTCCAATTTGAGTGATATGATTTCTTTTCCCCAGACCAAAAACCACACCGAACTGTCAATTTAGGTGAATGTAATGGTTGTTCATGAATAATTTGTGGATTTTCTTCGCACCAGAATCGACAGTTTTGTTATGACATACGACTAGATTTAGTGGAAAAAGTGCTTGAAAATTGGGTTCATCCAATTCGTTGCTGCAAAAGAAGTCGTGAAGGCCATTTTAACATGACGTTTTATTCAGAACTTAATTGTATCGATTGTACTTCACATTAAATAAAAAACATTTGAATTTCCTTAACAATTAGTGTGTTTTTTTTTTTAAAAGAAATCATATCACTCAAATTGGAAAACCCTGTATATTAGATTTATATAGAATAGATTTAAAATATTGATATTGTTTTTTATTAAATGGTATGAACTTTCATTTCAATAATATATTTGTATAGGTTAATATTTTCAATTTTTCAATTAGAAATGATGAAATTGAACTTTTTTTTTTATTATCTATTTATGAAATCAATCAAATCCAAGTGATTTAAAAAATAAAATTTCAAATAAAATTAAAAAATTGATATGATTTCTTTAAGAAAATGATAGCACAATCGCTTTCAGTGCATTCACTATATAAAAAAGAAAAAAAACAAAAATAAAAATAAAAGTTAAAAAAATTAATAACCTTAATAAACTGAGAATAATTTTTTTTAACAAAAAAGTTAAATATGTTAGATTAATTTTAATTTTTTATATTTTATTGTAAAAAATTTACATTGCTTACTTAAAAGTAAAAAAAAAAACATGTGTTTTTTGATTTTTAAGAAACACTGAGTCCAAAATACTTAATTTAACATTTCTTAAACATTTGTTTCTATCATAAGACATCCATCCTCTAAGTCGCTTATTATTCAAATTAGACTAAACTAGAAATCCAACTAAGCGAATATTTATTATTCGGCTGTAACTATTGCACAAGAGTAAATATAGCTATTGAAATATAATTGTTACATTTATACGCCATTTATTAAATAAAAAACTATTATAGGATAAGTATATAAACTATTTATTACGCCATTGGTAAGAAATGCTGCGTGTAAACATGCAAAAAAATAATGTTTGAATTTTAATTTTTGCTTTTCAGTTGAGACTTTAAAAAAATTGTACTTTAAAAGTGTTAAAGTTTCTTAATTGATGCTCAAAATGATAATAGTTCACCTTTATCATATTTCTGAGATAAATTAGAAATTTATAGCTTTTAAAATTTCATATAAATACTCGTGGATAGATAGATTTACCGTTATATAATTCATATAACGGTAAATCTAAATAACAAATATTAGAATACAATTGTTTTTTCTTTTTTCCACTTCTATAATAAGAATCTGGGACCGCCACTGAGTTATTTATTATTCATATTTGATTATAAGCTTTAGTTTCTGGAATCCTTATTAGTTCCCTTAAGACATTGATTACTTGGTTGTGCCTATTCTACAAGACTGAAAAGCAAATATTTTACATTCTGCGTCATATGTAACAATTACATTATAATATTAACTAATTATTTATATAATTTAAAATCTTTATTTACAAAGTAAATTTAAAAATTTTTCAAATATGAAATATGCGCGAAAGCGTTGCAGGTGTAACGCGGTGCGGGCGTAAGCAATACGGTCTGATTAAACGGAGTCTTTTCAATATAGATATCAGATTTTGAAAATTTGTTATGTTGTTATGTTTTTGGAAAGAGCAATAAAATAACAAAAAAAATTCTTCAAAATAAAATTAAAAAGAAAAAAACTATGCAGCTGAAATTTGAGATGGGACTTATGGCTCATTATGAATTTCATTAGTGGGTCATAACTCCCAATGGGACTTATGACTTTTCTTTTGTGGGGGTTATGACCAATTAAGTGGGTTATAACTCCCATGGGACTATGTCCCGGCGCCATAATGTTACTTAATTACAATAATCCAAACCATTAATTCATCATTCCAATAAAAAATCCAACAACTTTAATTTATTTACAGTTATTATAAAAGAAATTTGGGAGCTGTACGATTCTTTAAAAACTTGTTTTTTTTTTTATCTTATTTTTCAAAATCTTATTTTTTTTATATCTGGCTTTTCGTATAAATCTTGCTAAATCTTGTTTTTTTTTATAGGTCAGTTCTAATGAGAGCAGCGCGTTTTTGCAGAGTAGCAAAATTATTTTAAATTATTTATATAGTTTATATCCGATTGTATTTAATGAAAGCGGGCATTTTTGCGGCGCCGCAAAGTGTGTATACGCACTTTAAAATTAGGGGAATTTTTTGTATGTATATATATTAGAGAAATTTTGGATCAGCAGGGATTATATATATATAGTTATAGTTACAAAATCAGAGTTATACGCTTTTTCCACAATGTGTATGTGCCAGTTTTTAAATTAGGAGTGATTTAATAATTTAATAATGAATTAATTAATTTATTTTATTAGAAATACTAAAATAATCACAATTCGTGTATTAACATTGTGATAAAACATATGAGATAAAAAATTTGTTTAATGTTTTTTTTCATAATATTAACTTGCCAGTCAGTTTCTATTTTATTTATTTACTCTGTGTAGTTATTAACTTACGTAAATGCATTAGAAATAGTGCATAATATTAATATTATGGAATGTTAATTAAATAAATAAATAAACAATAATATTATGTTTAATTGTTAATGATATAATTGATATTAACTGTTAAATTTTTAAAATCTTCGTCCAAATAAAATAAAAAATTAAATAAAAATTTTGAAAAACAAGATTAAAAAAATCAAGATTTCGTAGGTAACGCAAGAAATTTATTTTATTACAGTACTGTTAAAAGTTATTCGAAGCATATATAGGTGGAAAATAAATTTTCTTGATCTTATATTTTGCTCAAGTCTTTTGATTTATTACCCTATAATTTTGGAATGTGATTGATTTTTTTTTCTAGTTTAACTCTTTCAATTAAAACTTTGCTCTTGCCAATATTCTTTGTAAACCAATTAACAATGTTATATTAAATAAGTTTTATATTAATTTCGACAGATCTATTTATTTAAAATGTAATATATGGCTAAAATTTCTTAACTTTAATAATAATAATTAATAATAATGGTTTTTTTTTTTTTTTTTTTTTATTTAAAATTAATTTTTATTTTATTTAAAAAAATAATAATTTTTTTATTGTTATTTTCGGAGATTATACGGAAAATGACTAACAAGTATTAAAAGATAATATACTAACAGAAAAAAATGATGCTCCGCCTTCTTTCGATATCAAACATGGCAGATCAAGTAAATAAATGCAATTTGAAAGTGTATGCATGTTTGTAAATATAATTTTGTTTTATATGGTCGGTACCTACATATATATATTGTTATTTATTTTGTTTCATATTTTTTTATAGTCTATCTTTTTCTATTACTTTTAGTTTTTTAAGAGTTTCCCTTTTTATTTTTGTTGCGGTTCTCTTCTTTTGATCGTAACGCAAGTTGGGATGATAAGACAAAACGAAGAAAAAAAAAAAACAAAAAACAAAAGAAAAATTAAATTAAAAAAAAAAATTAAACTTAATTTAGTTCTTTAATTTTTCATTCCATTATTTTTTATTTTTTTTTTATTATTTATTCACGCACCTTTTTTTTAAATTATAAAAATAGAGTCTCTTGGGTCTATATGTACATATATTCATTATATATTTAGGGGCTAATATATATAGCATAATATAATAGAATTAATTCTAAAAACGGTATAGTGTATATGGCGGTGTTGTATAGTTAATTTTCGAAATTAAATAAAAAATTTATTTGATTGATGGCAGGTGATGGCAAAAAATGTTGGGAATAGTTTTCACACACAAATACCTAAATAAAAATATTTGAATAGAATTTTATTTATGTATGTATATATGTAATATGTATTACTTTCTTCGATAAAAAAAAACTGTTTTTTTGTTTGTGAAATTGTTGCTACTGGAGTTATTTAAATCCATTCAAACACTGTTGGATACCATTTTTCTTTTTGAAGTACAGACACAAAAAACATAAAAATTAAATATTTTTATTGTACTTTGATCCATCATTGATGATGGTTACAACTGTAATACGCAACAGTAAGTTTTTGTTTTTTTCTGTAGAGATTAAAATTAAATTAATAAATAGTTATTAAATAAATGTACATATATATGTAAGTATTTTGGAACTCTTTGAACTGTTTCGGTATTTTTAGAAAACGTTAGTATAATTACTCTGTTTGATATTTATTAAAGTCATTTAACTCTAGAATTTTTTGTTTTTTTGTTCATATTTTTAGAATTCTTTAATAAAACATTGAATGTTAACAGGAAAATAAAATGGATTTAAGAATACATTGAAGATTAATAGAAATTTAAAATGATGTTCAAAAATAAGAAGTATAAATTATGCAATTCGTGAGGAATCTATCAAAAATTATACGGTCAAGATACGGATTTCTATATTATTAATGAAAACTTTAATTTATACAATTTTTAAATAAAACAAGTAAGTGTTAATTAGTTTTAATGTTTTAATATATGCAATGTATACTATTTTAAATGTATAAGTTTAAAAGGTCACTAACAGTAATCTGTAAGGTTTTAATAAAATTAATTTTTGAAAATTATTTAGGGCAAAAGTATAATATGTAGGAATGAGGATATTATGAAGTTCTTTTTAGTATTATAATATACTTTTAAAAAATATAATTTCTGAAGTTCTATAGTATGATCAGAAGTAAATTGTAGTAACCTTTATTTAACTTAAAATATTACATTTCTTTTTTAGGGCATTTAACTGCCACATAGAAATACCATGTGGAAAGAAAATTACACAACATTTCCTGTTCAGGCGTAGCTGTAAATGCCGTAATGGGGAATGACTCTTACGACGTGTATGGAATTCGAACCAACATTTCCCTCGGTGTTTACAGCGTATTTTATACGCTCTTATCCACTAGGCCACCGAGGCCCCTAAAATACTATATATGTACTTAAAAATAAAGATGTAAATATTTAAAATTTCTCTAAAATAACATAAGCTGCGCGTATTGTATTTAAAAACATTTAATGTAGTTTTAAGTAGCCATCTATTTTCAATTATATCAATAAATATATCCTACTTGATATAAATAGCTTTATTATAAATAATTGTAAAAAAATAAGGATTAATTCTGATTTTATGAAAAACAAGGAATCTTTAATTCGTTTTTAATTGGCTTAATAAGTCTGTTTGCTCCATTCATTTTCATTTTTAAAGGAAATTTGAATTATGTTTTTTTGACCTAAAGAAGTTGCGTTTCAAACAGAATAGGAATATCGCTATGGTAGTGGCCTGACTAAACCTTGTCTTGAATTGGGAATAGTATATACTATATATAGAAACATTGAATCCGCTTATTATTATTGTTTTTTTCTAACAGTGACAAAGTTCATCAGTCAGTTAAAATATGTAATATATATAACATCTTTTTGTATGAAAGCACCTCCACTGTTGCAGTTATTATTTTTTTAATTACTATTAGCTGCAGAGACGACATCAGTCAGTTACAATATACAATAGTTTATGTAGCATCTTCCTGCATTAAGTATAATAACTAAATGTAGCTCTAATATAGCAGCTATTATTATTTATTATTATTGATAATTTTATTGTTTTAAGTATTGTTGTTATTAGGACATTGTTATAATATATTAATATTATTATTGTCTTTACTGTAATTAAAATTTTTTAATTTATAAATAGCGTCAATGTATACATATCGTAACAAAGTTACAAAAATACATTAATTTTATAACTTTAAAAATTAATAATAAAATAGTATAACAAAACTTACAGTGTATATATTAAATCATTTGATATCTGCATTATATGCATATAACCCCACACAATTATATTTAAATAGTTAACAAATTTGCTCATAGTCATTTGTAAATGAGTTAATAAATAAATTATGTATACACTAATTTTTTGATATTTATATATAGGTTATAAGTTATAAGTAATTAATTTAGCATAATTGCAAGGATAATAGGTTTTGTACGAAATTATAAACGACAACGTGATATTTTAACTTTCAATTGGCTTTATTACAGTTTATCGATAAAATTTACTGTGTAACGTTAGGTTTTCAATGATAATTAAACATAATAAATTTCTTAAATGTGCCGTTCAAATCGCAAACATAATAAAATAGATTCATAAAATTTAAAGTACATTATGATCATTTTATGTATATACATATTATATAACTTGAATTTCAGTAGTATTATTATATAACTTTTCCTTTTTTTCTAAATTTAAAATTTACACAATTTTATTTATAATAAAAATTTTAATTTCTATGCTATAAACTAAAATTTCTGTCTTCAGTTTAAAAATGACTTTAAAAAGACAAAAATTTTAATAAATGTTTTTAGATGAATAAAACATTGTTTAATAATAAAAAAAAAAAAAATTGTTTTTTATGTGAATGCAGATTTTTTTTATTATATAGTTTTTTTGGAACATATTTTTGAAACATTTATGTAAGAAAAAGTGCTTACAATTTATTGTGTTGTACTGATTATGTTCAAGTTAAAATATTATGCAATATTTTATGCATATGGTTGAATATATATTATGTATAGATATATAAAAATTGTAACATTTTAATTTTTTTTTTTTTTGTTAAATAAAATTTTGAGAGAATTTTAATTCAAAAAAATAACAAGAATATAAAATTGATAATAAATATATCCGCTTTAGTATTTTGAATAGACATTTTAGCATTCATTATAAATTATGTAGAGATGTTTTATAAACATAAAGGACTTTTAATTGTGTACCGTTAAGTGACAGTAATTTCAAGAACACTATGTACATATGCTAAGTTTTACAGAATCAATTTTTTATTTAGGAATTTAATTATACCTATTCTCCTATACTTCTACAGGGTGCCGGTACAGAAAGTTGCGGAGAAGTAAAAAAATTTAATGACATAAAATAAGTGATTATATATCGATTTTAATAAAATAATTGAATTTAATTATTTACTAAATCGATGACAAAACAATTTTATATACATATATATATATATATAATATTTATATGAGAAAAATTACAAGGTTACAATTTAGAAATAAATATTAATAAAGAAAGTACCAATTATTTTTCAATTACCATTTTAATTAATAACCATTTTTAATTGCCATTTTAGAATTAAAAATTCAATGTCAAACATCTGTCAAACAATAGTTGAAAAACTGTCAAATTAAAAATTGTCAAATTAAGAAAATTAACTTTTCAGAATCATTTAAATCGATTTAAATTTAGTAATATATATACCCATTATCCATATCTTATTAGATTTGTCGTACATATATCACTAAATTTGTCACCCAAATTAAAATTGGAAATGTAGAACTTTTATTTAATATTTTGGTGCAGTAAGAGTTTTAGCATAGTTTATTTAGTTTTTTGTATACAAATAAAACAAAAGAACAAAATTTAAAGTTTTAAAGTTCCAAACCTCAATTCAATGAAAAATTTCGGTGATGTACGTATCACCAGTCAAATATGATATAGGTGAAAATTATTTTCTCTAAAGAATTTTCTTCTGACTCTGCTTTTTTTAGATTTTAAAATTATAAATCCCAAATATTGTAGAATTTAATCATTTGGATGCTTACACTAATAAAAAGATCATATGATTCTATAAATTTCAAGATTATATCATTACTATTTAAGATTTAATGTAATAAAAATTCTTATCAGGACATTGTATGATATATTGGCACATCCTTGGCACATTGAATACATTATTTTTTGAAAATTAAATTAGAAATCTTAAAATAATTTTAGTGGATATTTTACATAATTGTATACATATTAACTATCCAGACATCAACAAAATATTATTTTGAATACTATTGTTACTATACGTTATAGTTAACAATTCTTGTCATTATAATAAAAATCAGTATTCTGATTTGATCACTAAAAATTCATCATTTCCTTCTTAATTAAAAAAAAAAAAAAAAAAAATGCACTTTATGCAATATTTAAGTTGCACTTGCATAATTCTTTTATACTACCATTCTTGTTTTACTTCTGGTAATAAAAATTTTAAACTGTGCAATAATAATTTGAATTTAAAGTTATATTTTAGTGTAACTTAGCATGTGTATAAACTATTAAAATAATAAATGGATTGAAATATAAGTACGAACTTATAAATGAACGTAAAGACTACATTGTTTATGGTCATCGTGTCAATATTATATAAAATCACTATATTGTAAAACATAATAAAACATACATAAAAAGTTCTTTATTTGGACTTTTAACAAGTACAAGAAGTTAATCAGTATGAACATGAATAATTTTGTTAGTAGATCCGCTTACTTAGATTTAGCTATATGCAAGTTTGAAAACTCTATGGATTTGAACTATGTAAGAACATTTAAATTTTTACATTTAATGATAAATTTTATATTTTTTGTTTGGAAAAAAATTAATTGATGAACGTTTTCAGAATGGTATACTAATTCGGCAGTTAGGAAGGTATATCAAAAAACCACATTTTTCTATAAAGAACTTTAATTTGTTTAATTAAAAATTAATACTACAAAGATCCATTATTTATCTCAATATTTACTATTTCGAATAGTTTTGAAAAAATGTTATTAAATTAGTGCCAATTCATCTGTATATCCGTGTTTACAAAGCCTTCACACCATTCGAGCTAAATATTAAATTATGGATAAATTTCAATAAAAAATTAAATTTGAATTTTTCTATGCTCTCCCTTAAATTCAAGTTCTACTGAATACATTCTCGGTATGAGAACATCAAATGACAGAAAATGTTGTTATGTAATTTGGTACATAAATTTACCGTTATGTGAAAACATTTTGATAAATTAATCTCAAAATAGATTGTAGTTTAAAAATAGATGTAAGAAAACAAGCATAAAGCATTAGCAATTTGTTAAAACCAATAATTTACATATTCATTTCCGATAAAAATATGATTTCGATTTTAACAGACTTGGAACCTCCTACTGGACTGGGAACCATAGAAAGATTTTACATAAGGAACTCAAAAATTAAAAGTTCAAAACTATATGTTTTTACATGTGAAAACGGTGTTACTCAAATAAACAGTGTTGTCTTAAAATAGAGAAAATGTGATTTGGGTTTTCATAATGTTCTTAATAGAAATCCCATAGTAAAATTTTATATTTAAATACAAATAAAATTGTAATTTTAAGGCGGTGAAAAAAGCATATTTTACCCATGATTTTCCCATTTAAAACCAATCTTAATGAAACCTACAGTAAAATAAGTTCTTTTAAGATTACAAATCAAAACACCAAAAGATATTAATTTTTAAGATTAAAAAAGATTCAGAGTTGCCGTCTTCCTTAATGAAAAGTATATATGTGAAAAAAATAGTTTGTATTTTATATACAAAAATGTGATTACGAATATTTTGTTTTTTTTTTTTGTCTTAAAAACTTGTATAAAGGCTTAAAAATAAGAATGAAATGAATATTGTTTATATAATTAGTGCTGTATTTATTATAATTGAAATGTGATTGATTTTTATTAAATATATATTTATTTTGAACATTAATATAATATTAATTTTAAAATGCATTAAATGTTGCTTCAACTTAAATCATTGTATAACAAAGTGTAAAAACTTGATATGCTGTTGTTACGATCTAAAAAATAAAAATTAAAAAAAAAAAACAATTTTAATATATTTATAAAATTTTCTCAAATATTTAAGAAACTACTGTTTGAAATGCTTCAAAGTTAATTCTTTTAACTAAACCTCCTTCAAGTGAAATTATTCTTTGTGATCTTAATATAATTAGGAGTAAAGCACGTTTATACTTTATACTACAATTTGTCCACTCTTGATCATAAGCTGCATCACTAACATCTTCACTCTATATAAAAAAAAAATTTCTTTAAAATTATAAATTAAAATACAAAAAACAATTATTTTATGTTACTGCTGTTTCAAGATTATTGCCAAGAAAACATATTAAAAATGTTTGAGTAAAAGCAAATATAGCAAAAACGAATGATCGAATTAATATAAGAATATTAGTTGTTAATAATGTTGTGACAATTACAAACGAAAACCAAAGTATTGCTGCCAAATATGTTGAAAAATTTATAATAGTGAATATTCCATTAAGTATAGGTTGAATTCTTGAAATAACAAAAAAAAAAAAATAAAAGAAAATAGAAATTTTTTTTTTTTTGAATGCATTTCTCTGCCACATAAATGTGGACAGGAAATTACACAGCCTTTCCTGTTCAGGTGTGGCTGTAAGTGTCGTAAGGGGGAATAATTTTTACGACATGTGTGGGATTCGAACCCACACTACCTCGGTGTTTACAGCGTATTTTATACGCTCTTACCCATTAGACCACCGAGGCCCCAATAGAAAATAATGTGAAAATATTACTTCTAAATTCTAAAATTTCTAATTTTTTATAAATCTTACCCGCAAAGTTCTTGATGAGTTTTAATTATTTTACATAATTTTTTATAATTTTTAACATCATTATTAGATATTTCTGCTGATTTCAAATCTTTTACAATTATTTTCAATTTTAAGTAATATGTAAATATTAAAACATAATTAACAGCATCAGTTATAAAACCTATTAATATCAAATAATAAGAACCAAAAAATTGAGATATTGTTAAAAGAATAAACCAAAACCAATGCATAGAATGTATATTTAGCCATGTCGGATATGATACAAATCGTTTTATTTCATTATATCTTGAATAATGATATAAGGTCGATAATGGACCACTAATTACAAAAACTAAACTTCCATAATAAGCTATGCTTAAATACAATTTTAATACAATATAAAAATATTTAAAATGTTTATTAATTTCATAATATTGCTGTTCCTTTAATGTGTTTGGGAATTCTTTACTTAAAATATTTTTAATTTTTGTTAATTTAACTTTTGAATCACAAAGAGTTTTAATTTTTACAAGAGATAAATTAGCAAATAAAAGATTTGTAGTCGTTTCTACTACAATAATTGGACTTTTAAAATTTATGATCATTCCAGGAACTGCTGATGCTGTTACTATTGCACCATTAATTACAAGTAAATAAAATATAATTTTTCGAAAAATTGTTTTTATTTTACTTGTTGATTCAGTTTCGAATAAAGAAATTCCAAGAATACCTGAAATATGCGATATATAATTGATAAGTTTATCTAATCGACAAAATTTAAAATTTTTCCAAAACATTTTAAAAATAATTAATTGAAATTCAAAAAAAATACGCAATAATTAAAACACAAGATACACAATGAAAACCACTAAGCTACTGCGAACTTCTATTTTAATTTTGTACATTTACATTTACTCGTTAAGTATAAAAAATATAAATTGTGGTTCTATTAATTTCGCACATATGGTTTTCCTATACTAATTAAAAAAATATTTTCTATTTCTCGGAGGATTTTTATGACAATACAAAAATTGACATATTTGGAATAATTTATGTATCTTGACCAAATACATAGGCTGACATTTTCTGGTCCGAAAAGGTTTGATCCGATCCGATATGTTGACATTTTCTGGTGCAAAATTAATTTAATGTTTTGAAGTACAAAATATGCTTTTAACTCATCTGCGAATTGTTGTGTTCATTGGAGTCGACATTTCCTTTATTCTTGAATATTCAAAAATAAAACAATTTAAATTTAAAATTTGGGAAATGTCTTGGCAAAAAAATTGAATATGTCTTGGACAATCTTGCAAAATGTCTTCATTTTACAACAGACCATCAGACAAGTAGACGGATTAACATATAAACAAATTTCTTAGATTTGTTATATTATTTTTAATTGTTTGTGAAAGTTGTAGGACTACATATTATACAGAAACTGCACACATTTTAATATTAAATTAATTATTATTTTATTTCAAGAAAACTGTAATTATTGCAATTTATTATTTAAATACTTAATGTTCATTTTAATTTCATTGTAATTTTCTTTTTAACTTACAATAAATAAATAAAAGTTCAAAAAATAAATGTGAATACAAATATAAAAAAGAAGGCAGAATGTAAACCAAAGGTTTTTAAAGAAGCACATTTTCCAAAATACAATAAAAACACTTTTATTTTTTAGAAACCCTTTACGATTAAGCTGTTAACACATGCATAAACACAATACTGGAATTTTAATATGTACATTTTACTTAGAAAAAGTTTGTGTAGGCGCTTAAGTTACAGGTGTCTAAAACAAGTAAATATTCCATTTTTGTCTCTAATAGCTCTAAACAATAAATATATAATTAAAATTTTTGAGGTAACTTATGCTAATTATAAAAGATCTTTCTTTTCTGAAACAAGATTCTAACTAAAAATCTGTCGTAGTTAAACCAAATTTTTATGATTTTTCTTAGAATTCTATAGATAAGAAAAATCAAGAGACGCTTCCTTTAATTTTATATGGCAACCCCAAAACAGTTAATCCAGAAAAACAGTTTAGGCATTTAAATATGCAATATTCAAGCTTTGATATCTGTATATTAATTTACAAAATTTGTACAAGGGTCTAAGTTACACGTGCCTGAAAAAAGTAAATTTTACATTTTTGACTCTTAATATAGCTTTTGAAAAAATGTTCATATTGATTTATTAAGGTAAAAAAAGTTACTATCGTTTAGCGTTTTTATAGATTGAAGAAATACTAAACAGAAGCTGAGATATACAAATTTGAATATAGAACTTCTTTAAAAATAGGCTGTAGCACCGTAATGGGTGCATTTATATAAAAAGGTTGTTAACTTAATGTTTTTTTATATTATACGGACGGAAAAAGTGAAACTAATAAGCTAATTTAGAATTTTTTTTGGAAAATGTGCTAATAAAAATATGTGGAACATGATATTTTTCAAGAAAATACAAGAATTGTAAAAAATAATATGTGAGAAGCATAACAACCTTTATATTGTTCCAGCAGGGGTTACCGGCGTTGTCCGGGAAATTTTGTTGGGGTTTCAAATAACAATCATTAACGTAAAAACAACGTTAATTTAATTTAATTTATGTATTTAACAGATATAGTATCCAATTTTTTTACATTTATTTAATATCAGTTAATTAATTAGGACCACAAACATATACAACAAAGCAATGAAGTGAATGACAAATTAGAATTAAGCTTTAATCAAGCAAAGACATCTTGAAAAAACGCTGGTAATGGTGATCATTTATAAATGTTTTCAAAGAACAACACCATCAAAAATAAGAGGAGTAAAAATACAATAGTTAAATTCTCAATGTCAAGAAAACGAAAATTTAAAAAACCTACACCAATGATATGAATTCAAAAAAAAGGTGAAAGAAACTGCTGAAACTAATCGAAAGCAAATTTATTCAAATCTGGTAGACAGAAATAATCAAATAATGTTGGGTCCAGACAAGAAAAAGCAAGTTTGGGAAGAAAGATAACAGAATTATTTAATGATCTAAATAGAACCAATGTTTAAACTTCACCACAAGCAACGTTATCAGGTTCCCCGATAATAATCATTTTAGAAAGAATTTTAAATAAAATCCATGATATTGGAATATATCCAGCCATAACCATAGAATGACTAAAAATAAGAAAAAATTGAGAAAAATCAAAGGACGGTTTCTTTAATTTTTAGGAACCCGCAAATAAACCGCAAAAACAGTTTAGGAATTTAAATAAGCGGGTGCCTGAAAAAAGTAAGTTTTAAATGTTTGAAAATTGTCGCTTTTAAAAAAATGTGCATATTGGTTTATGGTGTTGTGCTCCATAGCTGGTGAGAAATATTCTCCCTCAACTTTAGGTGAGCGTTAATCTCCTAAATTTGGTTTGAGGTATTGTGTCCCACCGCTGGTATGACATACTTCTCTAACAATATTTGACGCCTATGTACTATACCGTTGTTGTACTTAGATATTTAAATTTTTTTTCATTCAATTAAGTTAATATCAATAGTTTCAATTAATTGAAAAACAATTCTTGTAGATATCTTTATGTATTTCGGCTTCATATTTTAGTCTGTGCTATTTATTCCCTCTTTACTAGTGAAAAGTGTTTTTTCTAAATATAATGAATAAGGTTTTAATTTGTCATCCTTGCCTTATTTTATTTTTACTTGTTATTTCTACTTCCTGTTTTTAGAGTTAGAGTAAATATTATTGCAAAACGATCATACAGTGATTGCCTTTAGTTTATCTTTAACAAAATTCATTTAATAACTTTATATTCACGAAATAAACTTAACTCAATTAATATTAATTCTAATAATAAAAAAAATAATTTTTATAACTTAATGAATTTATGTCAAGTATTTCACTTAAAAAAAATATGTTAATTATATTTTTAATACGCTTCTTCAGAGTTAAGTTTGAGGTTTCGAACTTCGTAATGAAGACATTTTTAAATTTATACCTATTTTATATATTTTTTTCAAACCTTGTAAATTATATGTACAAACATTATATTATTAATTAATAAATTTTCCTAATTCATAGAATGTATAGGAATTTGTCATATGTTGACTTCATTTATAAAAAATTCTTCAGTAACAATTTATTTTTTGTCTTAAAGAAAAATTGTGTAGAAGACTATTCTATATTTTTGTTTAATTTTAGTGGAAGTAAAAATTTCTATGTACTTACATAGGTACTTAACAAGTTTTTTTTTTTTGAACTATTGTCCTTTGGGTTTAGAAACCAAATAAAATATAAAGTAAAATAAAAGTCAGTTTATAATAAAAAAAAAAAAATGGAACTTAAGAGATATTTGATTGCATTAATTCAACTAAACTTTTGAACTTTATATAAACTTTTTTCAGTCAACTTTTTTTTTTAGAAATTTTTTTCTTCTTTACTTTAGTAATTTGTTTAAGTTAAACTATTTTGATCGTTTTCTTTTAAAGTGTTGCAACATATATATATTTTTTTTTGGTTATTTAAAATGTTTAAAAGAAAAAGGCAAAATAGAGTTTTTGAACTGTACATAATTCATATTATTGAAAATCAAAATAATAATATATCTATAGAATGTTTGTAATAATAAGATAAAGATCTTTGTACAAATAATTTTTTTTAATAAATTTAAACCTTGTCTAAAGTTTTAGAATTATGTTAAAGAAATAATTAAAAAAAGAAAATCTATAAGAATAAAAAAATATTCGGTTGAAATTTTTTGTTTTAGAAAGATGCATGGGGCTCTGGGTGGAATAGTGGGTATGAGCGTATAAAATACACTGTATAAATCGTGGAAGCGTGGGTTCCCATACACGTCGTCAATCCCATACACGTCGTAAGAATATTTCCTTCTTGCGACATTTTCAAGCACGCCTGAAAAATAAAGGCTGTGTAATTTCCTTGTCACATTTATATGGCAGGAAAATAAACCAAAAACTAACATTGTACTTTCATAATTCATTGAAAGTTTTCCATATTGTTTGTTGAAATATTATGTTTGAAAAAAGATCGTTTAATATTTGTTGGGAAATGATGTTTGAGTAGTTATGAGATATTGTGTTTATAGTAACTTGAAATCTTGAAATATTTGACAGACAGAGAATTCATGTTCGCTCTTGTTTTTATAGATAAGGATTCCTGTTGGGCTAAAATTGAATTTATAGCTATTAATTACAGTTTAATTTACTCGATTTTTTATAGATTATATTAATACAAGGTGCAGGGACAAAACTCCCGGCACCTGAAGTCCAATTGTAATTTTTGACCCACTTCAATGAGGCAGAAGTTCCATTGGACTTTAGTCTCACTGAAATGGATAGTCTTTAGTCTCACCGATGAAAATTTAATTGGGCTTTTTTAACGGGTCTTTTGGCTCATTAAAGGAGTCAACAGTTTCATTGAAATAAAAATGAATTCCGCCTTTAAAAAAACTGAATAAAGTAATTTTGTTTTATGAATCCAAAAAATATATAAAATTCTAAATTATGAGGGATTTTATAGTCAGTTACAAAATATCTATATGTATTGTATGTATATATGCAAGATTTCAAATCAGAAGGGGTTTGAAGTTGGTTTTGAAATCAGGGTTTCCTCTTTTTGCAAAAAGCGGTAACCCAGATTTCGTAACCCACTATAACATTACTTTAAATTCAGCATCTGACATACACACACATATATATACATATTTCGGAAAAGGAGGAAACCTGATTTTCTAATCAACTAAAAAATCCCTATAAAAAAGAATAATTATATATTACCATTTATGTTTTTTAAATAAAAACATCATTGAAGTGAGTCAAAACTTGCCTGAAACTTTAGACCTTTTTTTTTGTGCGACTTTTGTCTTATAGTGGCCAGGTAACTAGTCACTAGGTCTTATAGTCACACGGGACTTTTGTCATTTTTTAATGAGTCAAATGTCTCATGAAACTTCTGGCGTCGGAAGCTTTGATCCTGCATCTAATACAATTTTTATCATCATACATATATCATATGACTGCGTACAACATGTGTATATTGAGAAGAGAATGAGTTACTAATAAAAAATGTATTTACTTCACAGCTTCACTTCAATTTCGGCAATCATTAGTTTCACAAAGAAAAATATTATGGAAAGTTTACATTTAATAAAAATGTTTCCAAAACGGAACTGAAAAAAATATTAAATCAATTTTGCAAAAAAAGGAAAGAAAAAACTAATTAGAAAATTTAAATAGTTCTGTTCTTGTATTATAAAGTAACCCAATTAAAATGCAATTATAATAATATTTATTTTGATAATTTTTCATTTATTTTTTTACCAATTAAAATTTTGTAAAATAAAATTTCTAAGTAAACAATTTCCTTATTCCTAGAAAATTTCAAAGTTATTTTTTATATACATACTATTCCTTTATTTACGGCAGCAATTTTTTTTTTTTTTTCCGGTATTGACAGAACTGAACGATTTATTTTTATATTGTGAAAGTTTGTTTGAAAATTGTTTTCGTAACAAAAAAAAAAAAAAAAAAAAAAAAAAAATCCCCATTGACTTTTATTGATAAAATTGTATACCTTTAGATTCTTTTCAAAAATGTTTTTTTTTTTTGTTTTGATTCCTATTATCTGATGTGATCAATACTCGTCCATACCCGATTAAAGTGTTAAATTTTTTTTGTTTGTACCTCACAAATTTTTGCGAATTCAGGATAAAAACTTCATTTTATATGAGTTTCTTCACTTAATTTGTGATATCTGTTCAGAACAAAAGTTTTGTTATCTTTTCCTTTTGTATTTTCAACAAAAATACAAAAAAAAAAAAAAAATCAAAAAAAAAAAAACTAAAAGAAAAAGTTTTTTCTAATCCCATAGGATCTAAAAAAAAAAAAAAAAAACTTTTTAATCTTTTGAATTCCTATAATTTTGTGAAAATTTGTCTAAATTAAGAGTGAATAAGTATTGGAATTGAGTGAAAGGTGTGAGTTAAAGGTTTTGGTGTTTTTTTTTTTATTTTTCTTTCTGATAGCTCGGAATTACACAATTGAATTAGAAAATCTTACAAATTGAGTTTTGAAATTGTTTTACTGTTCTTTTTTTTTTTTTTGTTTTTTTTGTAGCTAATTATATCATTATTAACTAATTAAACTATTCTATTGAGTACAGGTGATAACCAGCAATTTAAAAATGTGATAAGTTTTTTGTTTTGATTTTAATTCATAATATACCAGACAAATGTAATTAATTTTTTATTTTATAAAAACTTTAAGGTAAATTTCATTAAAATATGTTTAAATTAGGTCAAAAGGAATTAATTTTAACTTTTCGAAAAAAAAGAGAGACTTTTTAAAAGACTGTAAACATTTTTTATTGAATTGATTTGTAGTATTATGCCTCATTAAAGTTTTCATTTTGCTTAAAAAAAAAAATAAGTTTAAATAAAAACAAAAGAATATAAAAGAAAAAAGAAAAAAAAACAAAGATTAAGCAACAATAAATTTGTTTTTTTTTTTTTTTTTTGGCGAAGAAATAGAAAACTTTTAAGAGGTGAGGTATTTTTCAAGTAAATCATTGTCAATTACTCAAGTTACTTCTTATGTTAAAAATAAATCTAATGGTACTTTACTTTTACTATTCCTTGCTTTTATTTCGGTTGTAAAAAATTGCTATATATTTTTTTTTGTAATATCATTTCAAATAATTTATTTTTTATTTTTATTGTATTGCGAAAGTTCTGGTTAAGTCCTTACCAACCAAACGTCATTTGAAAACAATTTCCTTGCAATAAAATTTTTTCTATTTGTGTTTATTTTTTTTTGTTATTTTCTTTTTTTTTTCTTATTATTCTTTATTTTTTATTATTTTCTAGTTTTGTTATGGAACGAAGTCCATTAATTATACTTCTAAACAATGTCAAAGAGAGGAAAACTAAAACTTATTTCTTAAGAAAATTTTTCTTCTTTCTAAACTTTGATATAAAAATGGTGTTTTGCTCGACAAATTTTTAAATTTTTTTTTTGTTTCTTTCAGGAGTAAAAAAAAAATAGTTTTTGAGATTTTCGATATAAAATTAAGAATGGCAAAAAAAAAGAATTATGCGATCGACAATAGCCGAAAATGCTTTTTATATGTTATTTATTAAAGTTTTTTTTATAAATATAAAAAAATAAATAAAAAAAATCAATAAAAAAAGAAAAGTTATAGTCGACAGGTGCTTTGGTCAGTTGTAAAGCAATACAATGTAATTGAAATAACAAAAATTTAATGCAGTCTGTGTTAAAAATAAAATTTTAAAGATATTTTATGGAAGTATTTTGAATAAGCGTTAGAATTTTATTTAGTATCTATTATTATTTATATTTAACAGTTTTATTGCCGTAAATAATAATATTTTTATATTACACTATTAAAATATTCAAAATTTATTTGATTGCAAATTGTAGTTGTTTAATAGTCTGTTTTTACACTATACTTTAGTACCATCTCATCAGGATCCTTCTTCTATGAGTTGTTGTTTATTGTTGTACCAATAAATTCCTTTAAAGTTGTTTATATATAAATTTTGGTTATCATAAAATTTTGGTAAGAAGTTTTAAAAAATCTGTTATTATATATTTGTTATATAAAGTGTAGCTGTTGACTGCTTCAATATTATTAAAATTTCTTTGACATATTTCGTGAAATATAAACTTCATAATTTGTCCACTAAATAAAAAAAAGAAAATAAAAAAAATTAATAAATTAAAATTTATTATCTTAGGGATAAATTATAGGTCTTATACACTTTTAACATTTCAAACAAAATGAGAAAAAAGGAAAAGACGATTGGTTCTATAGAGAGAATACAATTTTGATATGTGATACTTGTAAATGAAAAATATGTCAGATTTTGTACGAGTTGTCGTTTTATATAAATTGTATTTATACAAACTGTAATTTTTTTTCGAATTGTCGCATTAATTGAATACCACATAAAAAATTTGATAATTCATTAAGTACAGTTAGGAATTTAGTATTATAGTATTTGATGCACCATAGTTCAGTTTAAAGTTTAATGTTTGTTATTAAAACTATTTAATATAATTTCATAAGGTTTAAATATATTTTATATGTCATTAGAATGGCATATCTTGGAATATCAAATATCAAAGATTTCAAGATGAAGAGAATCTAGAAAAAAAAAATAATAATTTTAAAAGATTTATAAATATCAAAAAGGAAATCTTAAATAAATATATAAAATGTTTTATTAAATTATTTGCAAATAAGGATTATGTTAAAAAAATATTAAGAGCAAAGATAAAAGATATTATTTTTAGAGTTCATTACTTTAAATGGGTAAAACAGAATATGTGCAAAACAGAATAATGTTTTTATATTTTAAATATAATATCATGTTGGTGAGTGTTAAACGCAAACTCTAGCTACTATTTGTTATTTAAATTTGACAGTGATTGATTTTTTAGGCAGTGCTTAATAATTAAAGAAAAACAATATTTCTATAAAACGAATACATTATTCGCTATCCTATAATACATTTATATAAAAATATTTACATATTTTAATTAAATTAATTAAAAAAACATTTATTTTATTTTTCGATAATCATCATATCACATGCCTTTAAATTAAAAGTTTAAGAATACATAGTTTATGTGATTTACAACATGAATATGACAATTTATGCAAATCTAAAAATGTATGCATGAGTAGGTACTACGATTGTTCGGAGCCGAAATAAACTTTTTGAAATAATTTTTTGGAACTTTTTAGTCAATTTTATATTTTTTGAGCTCACAAATAAAATTTAGTATAGAAATATTTTGAAAGTTTTTTATTCGAAAACAGATTACAAAATTGATTCATAGAACAATGAAAATATTCTAAATCTGGACCTAATATATATTATATGTGAATCCCCCTGTCATAGTAAAGAATTTTGAAAGAAAATATAAACAGTTTATATGTCAAAGTATGGTTATCTTAATCTAAAATTAAATTTCTTAATCAAATAAAATTTGATATTCAATTTTCAATTACCAAATATATAGATAAATTTCAACTGTATTATTAAAATATATCTACAGATGCAAAATGTAGAATTCTATTCTAATTATAATTCTAATTATTAAAATATATAATTCTATTTGCAAAAGTAGGTACAAATCATTTTTCTTTGTTTCACGTTCACTGTGTATAGGACAAAGGTATAAGAAAAAAAACAGCACTATATACATATTTTTATAATGTTATTTTAAAGGCCACCCAAATGAATTTGTTTATGATTTGGTATAATGCATTAGGTATAGGGATAACTAAAATTGAAATGGTTTTATATATATGTCCATCCAAAGGCCACCCAAAGGCCACCCAAATGAATATACAGTTTAATTGAATTTTAGTATGTTTCAATTTCAAATTGTTTTTTTTTTTTATTTCTTTGTCTTTTTTTTGCATGAAAATTTTTATTACTATCCACTTTTTACTATTTTAGGAAATGTTTGTATATGTATTAATGGACTAGCACTTAACATTTTTTAATCACGTTGTAAGTGAAACTATTCATTATAATATGTATACTTTGTTCAAACAGTTGAATAAGATAAGCAAGATTTTGCTAAATAAAACTGAACTTGATTACTGTGTGTCTTAAGACATTGATGATTGAATTTAATTTTAAAACGAGGAAGAGTGCAGTAGAGTAGACTGTGTCAACTCTGGGATACCCGTATGAACGTAATATATCCTGTTTCTATAAAACTTGATCATCTTTTAAAAACATTCAGATGTTGTAGTACCGAACTACAGAGATATATTTATGTAAATTGTGGAGTTGTATGACAGCTACCCGAATCTATTGCGCGTAGCTTCATTAAGTTCCAAGAAATGCAAGAAACCTGAACCGGCTGCTTTAGACCAATCAAATTTTACAAAGGTTTTTGGCATGCAACTCGACACTTTTGCACTAAATTTCAGTTAGCTAGCAGCTTCAATAGACAGTTCTTTCAATAGTTCTTTTCATTTAAAAACAGAAGTTGTATGGCAACTATCCGAACCTGTCATATCATCACAACCAAATTTTACAGAAGTTGTTGCCATAAAACTGGATCATCATTTGGAAAATTTCAGATACCTAAATTGAATAGACACTGGGTTATTTCCATTTAAAGAAATAAGTTGTATGGCAGCTACTCGAACCCGGGGGCCGAAAATGCTGGAGTTAAATAGCAAAACTAAGAATTTTGTAAAAGTGACGTAAAAAAAATTTCAGCCTCCTAGCTCCTTTATTTTTTGAGTTATCTTGCAGACGGACACTGAGTTATTTTCATTTAAAAAGAGAAGTTGTATGGTATTTTCCCGAACCTGTTGCACCAGCACAACCAAATTTTGCAAAAGTTGTTGCCATAAAACTTGATTATAATTTGCAAGATTTCAGACGCTTAGCTTCATTAAGCTTACATGGCTTAATCGACTCAGAATTCGATTCTGAGCCGATCCATACCTTTGACACTATATCTAGCTCGACTCCTTTAAGGTGTCACAAATGTAATGGCAAATTTATTATACTCTTGAACATAGTTCATACGGGTATAATAAAGTGTTTTATGTTGCATAGAGAGAGAGAGAAATAGGTTTCTATTTATAAACATTGTTCTTGCAACAAATACTGCCACAAAACCATGATAGGTCATAAAGTTTTCTGTATGTTATATATATAAATGATATTTTCTAAAAAAGTTTTTAAAAATTTTATATATCAACTACACTACTATAAGAAAAATAAATACAATTCACATGAATAAGTTATATTTTGGTTTTATACATACATTTGGTTTTTTTTTTTAATTTATATAAATTTAGATTTTCTTTTCTTACAATTTTTATTTAAAATTTTTCCATTGAACTTAAATGTAAAAATCATAGATATGGCAAGTATGATTTGAAAAAAAAAATTTCAAATTTAACTTTTTCAAAAAAGTTCACTACGTATTATATGTATAACTTATTTTTAACTTTTAATTTTCTAATTCTTACGAATTTTTTTTTTAGAATAAATACTTTAAAATATACCAAGTGTACGTAAATCCTGTACAGTTACCGGATCTTATAATATTATAAGTGTAAAAATCTGGCATATAAATAAGAGAAAAATTTAATAGAACTTTTAACAAAATAAGATTCGCTTGACTAAACTTTGACTAAAACTATTTATTTTTTTTTTTTTGTAATAGTAAAACTTTAAAAGGAAGTTAGTTTGCAAACCATATATGTAATAAGATTGTATAAATTAAAAAAGTTTTGATTATAAATTTTAAAATTTAAAATTTATATGATAAATTCATATTATTTTTTTATTTTTTAAATATTTATACATAAGAATAAATATAAAATGTAACATAGTGTTCAATATTGAACTGGTAGTTAGAATGAAAACCTTACGATTGACCACTTCTCGAAGTAGAAGCAAAAATATTTTTTTTATTAATTTTTCGTAATTGGATTGAAAATAATGATAAATTCTAAATTAATATACTTATAACATTAATGAGAAACAAATACAAAAAATATAAATAAACAATTTTAATTTATACCTTATAACTGATAATATAAAAATATAAACAAAAAATAATTTTTTCAATTACAATTTAAACTATTCTAGAATTAATAAGGCTAGTACTGTCACACATAGTAATTTAGTGCAATCATAAATCCCCAAAATATTTCCATTGTCCCAACATGTACTTTTTTCTGGAGGTGATGATGACTTTTTAATGGAGCATTGTAAAGGATAGGTAAGGAAGGCGAAAAAATAGAGAGGGACTTATTTACTGTTTAAACTATAGGATTGGAAGGGGAATTACGAAAAATAAGTTAACTTCTTTTTTAAGTTTTTGCAAATCATTAGAATTAATATAGTGTTAATATGTTTCACAATTTGGATATTTTATTCTGCCTAATCGAATAATCGCACGAACATAATATAAATGCTGTTTTTATAAAATTTAATCATCCTTTACAAAATTTACAATATTTGACTTTATTCAGGACCGACATATGAGCATATCAATTTGGCGGTTATATGACTGCAGTTATATTACTTCAAAAAAATTTGGACATTTGTTCAAGTTACTGGTGTTTAAAAATAGAGAATTTTTAGTTTTTGACCTCTTAAAGCTCCTAAACGGGGAGCGACTCAAAAATATTTTCTGAAATAACTCATTATTTTCAAAGATGTAACTTCCCTAAAAATTTCAATTTTCTAACTTGACCCATTTGGAATATAGAAGGTCTAAAAATTTCGTATAATTAAGTTTCGCATAACGGGAAATTAAAATACCGAATGGTAAAAGTATATATTTATTATAGATATATTTGTAAAGCTAATAAAGCAGCTTTCGTTGGGCGTTTTCAGATTGAAAATATACTTTATAGAACTTGTGTTATATAGCAATTTAAATGTAGGACTTTTACCAATTTTGGGGTGATATAGATTCGTAACGGGTGGGGTTTTAGAAAAAAGTTGCTCCATAAAATTATTTTCTTTTGCTATGTCTATGCGTAGTTAATTCTATTGCTCTTTTTAAAAGGAGCAGAATTTTTGTATACACCCGGACAGACGGATAAAGTGAAACTAATGGGCACATTTTTCTGAAATTAATTTAGTAAAGGTAAAGGATTACCAATATTAGAAATACTAATAAAAAGAGGTAAAACTGACGTTTTCTGGTTGAACATTGTTGAGAGAGAGTTACAAAAATAATATAAGACTGAGATTTCTTTAAAAGCTATGGAATGTGGATAATGCATTTGAAATATGGTTTATTAGATTGTTCGTTGCATATTTTTGTATGCCAAAATGTTCAAAATTTTTTACACATCCTCTGCTTTGTTTGTACATAAGTAGAATTTATTGAATCAATCATATATAATAAAAGTTTCACTTTCGTTGCTTTTAAAATTTGTTAAATATTCCAAATGTAAAAAAATTATCTATCAATTCATTTTTAATTAAAATATTTAATTAGAATCAAATTATGAAATATCACAACTTTAAAATTTTTGTTAATTATATTTTTAAAATTTAATAATTTTTTTCATTTAATTTTCTATTTAATAATTTTTATTTTAATTTTAATTATTAATTTTTAAAGTTTTTTTTAAAAAAAAGGAGAAAACTTAAAGTAATTTAATTCAAAACAGTGTATGTTGGCAGAGACAGTGGTCTTCTAAAGGTTTCCGATACAATTCTAAGAAATAAGAGAAACAAGAGAAGAATATAACAGCAAAAAAAAAAAAAGAAAAAGAAATCTAAAAAATTTTCTTATTCTAAGATACACCTGGGAAATCTCAGTAAGTTTAAAACTTTATTACTGTTAAAAAAAAAAAAAAAAGGCTGAAAAAATACTTTTTAAAGTCTCATTTTTTGATTCTTTTACTTTTTAGTTTATTTTTTCTTTTACATTAATATATATGTATTTTTTTGTATTTAATTTAAAATTAGTCTGTCAATCTGTCAGTAGAATATTTTTTATTTTAGTAAGTATAAATCGTTTTCAAATATTTTAAATTAGATTGGTTACAATATTTTGAACATATTAAATGATGGTACACCGATATTTACTGTGATTAAATGAAAAGTTTTCTGATCAAACGATTGATTTTGTATGTTATTTTTTGTCAAGTTAAGATTCTCTCCAAAAAACCATTTAATTTTTCAATATTAATTGAAAATTTAACATTAGAGAATACAATTTATAACATATGTCTTTTGACAGTTCTCAAAATTTCATTAAAAAAATTTGTTTTCTTATATACGAATAAAAATAAAGGATTGTAAAATAATAAATAATAAAAATAAAGGATTGTATAATAATAATAAAAACAAAGGAAGGAATAAAATAAAGATTTGACTTTCTTTGCAGCATGAAAAGTGAATTATTTTTGAAATACTCAGAGGTATACGAATATGTAAATTTATTTAAGGATATAGGACATATAAAACAAATCTTTATTGAATATTGTGTTCCAAATTTTGCAAGATCTTCATAAAACTGGGACTTCTTTTGAATCATCTATTGTATAATTTGTGAGTATAAAATATTGAATCTTTTGAACACTTTTTTAGATGATTTCCAATTTTTCAATGGCAAAAGCTAATGTTTTTTGATATTAGTATAGTTTAATGGGCTCTCCGTCAGCATTGTCAATGTCAATAATATTTAACATTTATTTGAGAGTTAACATAATCAAACTGACTGATTTCTAATTGACATGAGAAAATAATCTTATTCAATTAAGTTCAGTTAGCCCTTAAAGTTTTGGAAGAATTGATAATTTAAAAAAAAAAAAAATTTTTAAATAATCAAAATCAGAACTAAGTACTGTAAAACAAAAAAAAAAATACTAACAAAGATCGATACAATAAAATATGCACTTACATCTTATATTTGAAATGGAAGTAATCTACTGTAATTGTTACAACGTAGATAATTCTATTTTTGATTTTTTTATTCTTATACTCGTACATGATTATAAAAGAAAGTAAAAAAAAAAATCTGTTCCTTTTATATGCATACATTTCCTTATGATAATTTTTTTTTGTGTTTTTTTTGTGTTTTTTTTTTTTTGGAATAATAAAGTTTTAGTTATACGATAATGAATTTTTTGTTTTATTATTATTTTTTTTTTTTCATTGTAATGTTCATTTTTACTGTTAGAGTCATTATTTTTTTCTACTTTTGGTTTTAACTTTATATGTTTTTTTTTTTGTTTGCTTCATGTTTTATATTTCTTGTTACTTTATTTTTGTATTTCAGAATCTTCAGAATGTCATATTATTCTTTTTTTTTTTTTGTTTTTGGTAAAATCCCTACTTCGTATATTACCTAATACGTAAGTAAGCAAGATATTATTTTCTCTTGCGGTTTTTCTCTTTTTCTTTAGTGGTTTAAAAAATCGCAAAATAAAAGGAAAAGTTAATATAAACTGTAATGGTTAAAAAAAATTAAAAAAAAAAAAAAACGAGAGAAAAGGAAAATAATAAGGAAGAAAACAAAAAAAAAGAAAAAATGCCATTATAATTATTTTTATGATAATGCACTTAGTACTGTCTGAAAATTTTTTGAAATTACTTTGTCAGAAGAATTTTAGCGTTAACATATCAAAAAAAGTAAAAATATATACCTAAGAATTTAAATATATACATATATAAATTTAATTCTATTTATATATATATATATATATATATATATATATATATAGTTAAGTATAGTAATAATAATAATTTTTATATTAAATATATTATATTCTTAAATATATTTTTTTGTTATCTAAAAACTTTTAATCTTTGTTAGATAAAGTATGAAGGTTTATTAAAGAGATGAGTTCATTTGATTTTATAAAAATCCTTTTTCATTTTTTTTTTTATCTTACTTATATACATATATAATATTGGATATATATTATGTTTATATGTATATATAACATATATACTTTGAAAATTTTTGATAATATACCTTTTATTAAATTTTTAAATTGAGAAAAAAATTTTATTTTTTATTAACAGTATTCTAGACATTATTTTTATTAGGTAATATACAGTCTCAGAAAGAGGTGAGTAATAGTTATTCAAAATATGTACATATGTCTATATAATATACGTACATATATGTATACAGGCGCAATATTTTTTTTTTTTTTCTGGTATTATTCTGATATGGGAAACATACGTATAATACATAATATGTACGAGTATATAAAATATAGTAAATATTTAATTATTTTGATATTAATTGAGTTAATATATAAATAATTGAAAGCATTTAATTTTTTACAGACTACAGCGAAAATTTAAAAAGAAACATTTTTAATGTTAAGAACAGATATAAGAATTTAAAAGTTTTTTTTTTTTTTTTTCAATTACAGGAAAATTTAAGAAGAATTTTTTTAAGAATTTTAAGAGGTAAGTAATTTACTTAAGAAAAAATGACTTAAAGTAAATTAATATAATTTCTAAGTGATCTTTTCTTTTTTGAAGGATTAATTTTTAAGAGATTGTAAAGCAATCTGACAATAATGTGTTGATCATTATCTAATATGCTTTCCTTGTAGAATTTAATGTGGGAATCAAAACAAACGAAATGAAATGAAACAAAATGAGATGGAAATGTTCGTCGGTATATAACCATAATAAAAGTTGGTTCGGTTCGTTGTCATTTTTACGTGACGCTAAATTAAGTAACAATATTGAACTTTACGAACTTTTAAACGTTAAATAAAACAAAATGGGGCTTCGGTGGCCTAGTGAGTAAGAGCGTATAAGAATACGCTGTAAACACCGAGGGAGTGTGGGTTCGAATCCCACACACGTCGTAAGATTTATCCTCCCTTACGACATTTACAGCCACGCCTGAACAGGAAAGGTTGTTTAATTTTTTATATTTATATATACATAGATACTTATTTTAATATAAATATTTTTTTTTTTACAAATTTTATATACAGAAGCAGTGAAAACAGCTAGTAATTTGATGAAATTGGTAAAAGATAAAAAAAACTTTGATATGAAAAAAAAACATCTTAAATACATGAATAAAATCGAAAAAAGTAAAGTCTGCTGGGTAAAATTAGTGATAACGTAAAGGTTTTATTTTAAAATAACTGACATATTATTTAGCAGCATTTAGAAAATGTTTCTATTTATTCTTGTATATGTATGAAGAATTGACAAAGTAAAGTAACTCGAAAATAGCCACTGATGCTCTTTTTTATTTATAACTTTATGTTTTTTTTTTTTTTTTAGGTTTGGTTACACTTTTAGTTATATAGCTGTCGCTTACACCTGTCCATTAAAATTAATAAATTTCTTAGCTTTTTTAAAATTTTCCAAAATAAATCTAATATTTTTTATTTAATAAAATTTTTAAATAACTTTTATCTTTTATTAAAATGAAAAATATTAGTTTTAATGTTTTGGTATTTTGAATTGACAGAAAATTTTTACGTTTAATTTAAGTTATATTCTGGTTAAATTGACTCTTTTATGTAACGCTAATTTCATATTCGTTATAAAAAACTAAGTATAAAGTATAACAAACTTTTTTGCTTTACAGGCTTTTTTATCTAGCGTTAGAGGAATATTAAGGTAAAAGCTTGTAAAGGCTTGTAAAAAAACAATTACATTGGATTTATTTTGTTTTCTAATGGTTTGGTTTTTACACATGTGTTACTTTTCTAATTTTCTCTCTTAAATAAATATTCGATTAGCTTTGGCATATTCAAATTAACCAAAATAAAGTTTAACATAATATTTTTTTAAATTTTACTTTAATATTTCTATTTTTCGTTTAATATTTTTCATATACTTTAAATCCAATCAATTAAAAGTTATTGGCCAATTATGTTTATATATATTAAAAATATTTTAATTTATCTTGACCCTGTCTTTTTAGATAATAATTGTTTTAATTCGTTATTCATCGATTAAATATTTACTTTATTGTTATTATTATCAATTTAATCTTTTTTTTTTTTTGTTGAAAACCAATTATTTTTATTCACAAATCAATAATTCAAAAAGTTAACCATTATTTAATTTAATATAAACAAAATTAGTTGCTTTGTATATAATAATAAACCTCTTATAATAGAGAGTCCACCTGAATCCCAAAAAAAAAAAATCCCAATGATACAAAATCCCAAATAAGACAAAATCCAAAAAAAAAAATCCCAAGAAAAATAATCCCAAATTTCAAAATTCCAAATTACAAAATCCCAAAATCCCAAATTTTAAAATTGCAAAATCCCAATTTTTAGTTAGTTATAAAAACAAGGTTATATCTTTCAATTTCGAATTAGGAATCTTGCTTATTTTTTTTATCTTGCATTACAAAAGCCCACTATTAAAAAAATATTTTATTTTTGAAAAATGATTAAAATCTTGTTTTATTAATTGTTTAAAGAGTTGATAGCTATTGTAAAAGATTGTAACTTTTGTTATTTTTTTACATATGAACTATTTGTGCGCCATCTATTTTCAAGTAAAAAAATATTTTTATATATCTGACTAATGACGTAGTAGTTAAGTTGTTGGCTTTTCAATTGAAAAATAAATCTCGGACAGATTATATTATGACTTATATGTATTACAGGTAATAATACAGGTATAATATAAAGCCTTAATTTGAATAATCTATATTCTGAAAAAATTTCTCGAGCACCCATTTTGTATAATGGTGGCCAATTTTACAGCTATTTCACTGTATATATAGTTTTAACCAATATTGATTTAAGTGTGGTATGGTTATTTAAAAATATTTCTGACATTAACAGAACTTGATTAATATATTTAACTGATATAAGTCTATTTAAAATTTTTTTTATTCCTGTCATTTTAAATGTAATTTTTTATGGAAATTTATTATTTTAAACTTTAAAGAAAAATTTTGAAAAATAAATTTTGTGTTTTTTAAGGTTATATTATTTTATTTATGGAAAATCTGACGGAAATTCATATTAAATAAACAAATAAAATCTTTAGACTTTTAATAGTAGGATAAAATTTATTTTTATTATATAAGTTAGTTTTTTTAAGGTTTTGTTTTATAGATTTATTTTATAAATTTCGTCTTATTTAATAATCGTTAACGTTAGTCTGGCCAATGATCGAGATTGGAGGAAAGAAATTGTGAACAACCTATAGGGGTTTAAGAAAGCAGAAGAAGATTTGTTTAAATTTACAATTCCTTGTTCAATTTATAATATTCTTAAGTATATAATGTTCTTTGTTTGTAGTGGAGAATAGAAGTATCTTCATCTTTTTTTTAACTTTAATTGTCTTTTAAAATCATCGCTTTACAAAGTTCACAAGTATAAGTTATGAATTTTCAATAAAAATTTATTTATTCTATATCAACTTTAATTAAATTTTCTTTTATTTTTAGATGAGCTTCTTTTAATAAATTCAATAATGGACCTTGTATAATTAATATTTTAATTTTATTTATATGTTATGAAACGAAAATTGAGATTTAAAAAACATTTCAGAAACAACGACTAAAATATAAAAACAACAACTTTTAGAAAAAATCAATTTAAAATATTTAAAAAAAAAAAAAAAACTCATTAAAATATTTTGAAACTCTTTTAAAAGTTTTATTTTGTATATATGGTGTTATTTACAAGGTAAGAAATTTTTATCTTCAGAGTGACAGTAATTCATGTCTACATTATTTTTTTGGTGTAAAAATTTGCAAAGGTTTGTGATTAAATGTTTTTTAAATTTTTATTTAAAAGGACGGGAACTGTAGATGAAGTTTTTTAATTTTTATGTGTAGTCAAATAAGTTATATTAAAATTTTTTTCTTAAAAATTTTTTTTTTTTATTTTTGTTTTACCTTTAAAGGTTTTGGAACTTTAATAAAAAAATATAAATATACATGTCGTTATCTTAAATACTTAAATAAAGTTTTTTTTTTTTTTTTTTATCTTATATGACAAATACATAAATACGTACCACTAGAAGCTTAAATAAATTTTTTAACAATTTTGAAAAGACATAGGTTTAAATATACTTAAATTTAAAAATTTATTATATTTTTTAACCATTTAAAAAGCACATTTTTATAAATAATATATGTGTAATATGAGGGAGTATTTCGTCATTAAATCGATAATATAAGAAAGTTTTAAGGAAATTTTAAATGTTAAGAAAATGTATCGAAATAAAATGTTAACTCAGATTTTCGAGTTAATTTCTCGAGCTAGCTCTTGAAGATTATTTTTATGGTCAGGTTTTATAAGATTGGTAAGGTGGTAATAATTTGATTTCTTGTACAATTTTCTAATAAATAAATGAATACTAGTATTCGCCCGCCCCTCGAAATTCGAGGTGTTTTAGTTAGCAATTTTGGAAAAATATTGATATTATAAGATGGCTGTACTGAATATTTATCATTTAAAAAAAAAAGGAATTAAAGTTGGTTGGTAAATCATCGAGTAAAAGGGTTTTAAATGTCTATCATTTACAGATTAAATATTATGATCTAATCATAAAATAAATATGCTAAATTTTAATAATTTGAATTAGATTCTAAATAGAGATTAATAATTAGAGATTATAAATGAATCTCTCCTCCAAGAAAATTTTTTGTTGTTGTTTGTTCCGAGACCATTCGACCACTTTTCTTACTTTCTTTTCTATTTATTATTTCCTTACTTTGAGACTTTCAACTTCCATATAATCGTAAAAGAATTTGTTAAATCTTATAGTCCCATACCATCTCTCAATTTCTATATTCTGCACACTAACGCTATAAAATATTTTTAGAATCTAAGAATTTTTTAGATTTTCAAAATTAAAAAATAAATTAGAATTGATTATAATGATAATTAAAATAAATTAAATTTAATTACATATATTTTTTTACACCACTCACATCTTACATTCTTACAAAAAATGAAGTTTTTTTTCATGATTATTAATGTGGTCAATTTTACTTCGTTACCAAAATTTTTATTGCTGTACACAACTTATTCAATATATTCTACATATACATACTAAACAAAAACAATTCTAATTTGTTGCTATATTCAATTGGTTTTAGCGATAAAATTTACTTAAGAAGATTAACAAATTGTTTTCATATGTGTGTGCTCATAAATAAATAAATAAATATACTTATTTAAATACATAAATGTGTATTTCTATATATTATTATATATATATATATTATATTATTATTGTTTTATATGTATTTCTATTTTCTTGTCTCAAAAAAAGGAGAAAATTCACTAAGAACAAAAACAAAACTTTTTTTTTTTCTCTTGTATATTTATAAAAATAAACAGTTTAGAAGAGATTAAGGGAACATTAAAATTTAATTAAGAATTTTTGGTACACTCACACCATACTTACTTATACATCAGTGATAAGGAAATTAGAAATGTATTTAATAGCACAACAACTTAACTGCTGCTATAGCTTGTAAAAGATTGTTTCCACTAAATTTATCAAAGGTTTTTTTTTTTGTTTTTCCTTTAAAAAAAAGGACATAATATAATTTAAATACTTTGTAAGTGGTTTTCAACAGTGTGAAATATTTTAAAGGACTTAATGGAAAATAGTAACCTAACCTAACCTAACCTAAATGTACTAGGATAGAAATTATTTTTTGTTTTCATGAGGTCTAAATAATAAACCAAATAGATAATTAGCTTCCTTTAAAAAATTAATTCTTAACTTATAAACATAAAATAGTTATTTTCAATTTAAATGTCAAGCCGTTAGTCAACTAAAATTTTATTCAAAGATATTCAAATTAAAATTTTTTTTTTCACGCTATCCAAACTCTAGGAAATTTTTCCTTTATACAAAATTATTGTAGGTTTGAGCAAGAAGCAAAGGAGTTCAAGGGAAATAGGAATATCAAGGAGAATTGGCTGGTAAATTGGAGACGAACCTGAATATGTTCGTTTCGAAAAGTGGCAAATTGTATAATGGACCATTTGTATCAGAGCGGAACACGTTAGATGGAAACATATTCCACATTTTAACGGTTCTCACAATAAAAGAGTTTCCATAACCTGTTTTAAACCATCTAGGAATTTCCACGGTGTAGAAATGAGTAATTGAGGCTCCCCTAGTGTTGCATCGGAATTGTTTAAGTGGAGGCATTATTGATTTCAATTCAATAGAACAAGTGTCATTACCTAAAAGATGTCTATAAAAGAGAGATAAAGCTCCAATATTTTGACGTGAGTTAAAAGGAGTAAAGGTTCCCTGAACAGTAGGGTCGCCAATCAGGCGTAAGGCGCGATTTTGGATTTTGTCCAGGTAACCTAATTATGTTTGAGCAGCGCCAACCCATATGTAAGATTTATACTCCATCTTAGGTGGAATATATGCTTTATAGATATTGGGCAGATCACTAGGGGAAAAATAAGCTTTACAGCGAAAAAGAAAACCTAAACATTTGGCAGCTTTTTTGGCTATATCAAAAATATGCTCATTCCACAACATTTTTGATTAAGCTGCATGTCTAACATGTTTAAATTTGCAGACCGCTGTATATTTTCCCCTTGGAACCGTATAATTGGTATGGATTGATCTCTTTTGCAAGAGATCTGACAGCTTTGAGTTTTGGAAGTGTTGAACTCAACTCTATTTTTAACACCCCAATCAGCTATTTTCGCTAGGTCGTGGTTTTTTGATCAATAATTGCAATATGACTTGAATTTTTAATAATTTTTAGAAATATTATCAAATTTTATTTAGATCAGAATATATATTTTAATATTAAAAAATTATAAAAGAAAAATAAATACAATTCCTGGTATGTATATATTCCTGAAGGTTATACAATAACTTTCATAGAAAATTTAATTTATTTTATTTATAGTAATATTACAAATCACATAGGATATTGCAATATTTCAAAACCATCGGCTACTAAGCCCATTATAGGTCGAATACTTATACACTGATTTTATTTATTTTGTTTATAAATATTATATATTATATATTTACGCTATATTCGGTAGCAGATGTAGATTTATTTTCAATTAATAAAACTTGCTACCTGTGTAGGATTTAAACTCGCACTCCCTCAATTAATAAGCATCGTGCTTAACCACTAGGCAACCGAGGCCCCCTCCTTCATAGAAAAATCCAAAATGAAAAATATGTAGAATTTAATAAAAAAAATATTGCATATGTTTAGGCTCAACGATTTTCAGATTTTAATTTATTAATAAACATTGCTTGTAATTCAGTAAGTTTTTATTATTATCATTACGATGAAAATTTGACTTTATATGTACAATCTTAAATAAAGTTTTTTTTTGTGAATAGAAAATTGCCTTTATAAGTAAAACAAAAGCAAAATAAAATAAAAAAAAAAGTTAAAAATAAGGATTTTGTAACCAAAAACATATACAAGAGATAAAAAAAAAATTGTCGTTTAATGTAGAGATAAAAGAAAATTTTGCAAAATAAAAGGAAAGGAAAAATTAGAAGTACAAAAAAGTCTAGTTAATAAAAAAAAATCTTATTGGAATCAAAATTTTATTTTGGACTTACATGTGTATATTAAAGAAATAATGTTAAAAAAATAATTAATGAAATTTTTGGCTTGTTTTTTTTTATACTTGAATAAGATTTTTTGTATATGACGTGGTTTTATAAAACATTTAAGAATCTTATTTTTGGAAAGACGTGCAATGGAGCATGTAGTTTAATGGTTTTTAATTTATATAGTATTATACATATGTTTATATATTTTTCATTTATTAAATTTATTTGTTTTGCATCTGACCATTGGTGCAGTACATAAGTCACCGGTCTTTCAGACGAAAGGTCTCGGGTTCAAACCCTGGTCAGGTCAAAAATAATATATAAATATAATAAAAATAATGTAAACAAAATATTAAATATAATTATAATTTATTACTAGTACCAAGTTGGCCCACATGTCTAATAGGCAAAGGGCCCCAAACATATCGGCTGTCATTTATGCCAGTTCGGTACAAATAATAAATAAATAAATAAATAAATTATTTGTTTTGTTGATTTTTTAATATTTTTTATTAAAAAAATTTCTACAATTACTGTAAATTTGAATTTTGAAATTTATTTTGAATTTTTCTATTTATTTTAATATTACAAATCACAAAGGATTATTGCTACATTGCTAACACTATCGATTACTAAGGTTTAAATGCTAATTTGTATCTATTTATTTATTTATATTAATATTACATACATTAATGTAGTGCAATATTATTGAACCATCGGCTACTAAGGCCATTATAGGTTTTTATACTATTATTAAATTATATACTAATATTATTTATTTTGTTTATATTATATACTATATATTTACATTATATTAGGTCGTAAGGGGGGTATGTAAAGAAAAAAACTTAAGACCTGTGCAGGGATCGAACCCACACTCCTTCGGTTAATACGCCACACGCCTACCCATTAGGCTACCGAAGCCCCGCTAATATGTAGTTAAAATAAATTTTTGTTTATATTCAGCGTTATTGCATAGTTTTAGGGTTATTAAATTTAAAGATCAATAAATTTATTATTTGATTTTCTTTAGTTTTGTTTTCTAAAATAGAGTTAAATATAATTTAACCAAATTTTTTTTCAGAAAAACTTAAAAATTCTTTGTTTTTCGTAATAAAATTTCGTAAAAAATAAAAAGACTTTTTTTATTATCTTTTTAGCTATTCCCTAGCACTTTTATATTAATTAACTTTTACAATTTAATCGTATTTATAATTAGCATAATTAAAAAAATTTATTTATTAAATTAATTAATTGATTTAAAGTTATTATCTACATTTATTTTTATATTATTCGTATAGCAAATGAGCAAAGAAAAAAAGGATAACCATATATGGTTGGAAAAATAAATTTAAAATCTATCCTTTAAATATTGGCTTATACGTGCTTATACATACAAAAAAAAAAAAAAAAATTCATCCCTCAAAACTTCAAAATTCAAATTTGAGGAGAATTGATTTTACCAATATAATATATATATTTCGAATAAATATTTTCAAAAAGTAAATTAGTTGCGAAATCAATTACATATTTAAAGGACATTTATTAACGGATTATTTAAGTTCAGTGTTTCTAATCTTTTACAACTATTTTGATGTAAAAAATATTTTAGCGTTACTTCATTATTAATTCATATTAAATTTTACTTTATTTAATCTGTATTAATTTAAGTAGAATAATAGATTTTAAAAATTTTAAGAGTTTCAATAGTTAAGTATTTGAAATATTAACCCTTCGTTTTACAGTTGGGTCTGGCCAAAACTTTTTTAATTTTAATTGTAATTTAAATTTGTTTCTAATTATTATAGCGCCTTATGATTTCTTGACTTATCTTAACTTTTTATAGTTTTCTACAAAAATCAGGACTTAAAAAGTTATGAAAGAATAATTATAAGGACATTTAAAAATTGATCTTATTGGTAATATATATTTCCAGCCAGATTTTTTTATATATTTCAATATGCATTTCCATGTAAATATTGTTTCTTTGTTTGTGAGGTGTTTCCGCTTCCTATATAGTTGCATGTGCTTTTGTTAAACATGTAGCGGATGTAAAAAAAATGGAAGTCAGAAAGGTGATATGTGATGGAAAACCAATTTTTGTTTTGTTTATTTTCTTATTTTGTTAAAAGATTTTTTTATAGTTTTGAATAAATTTGTACGTAAAAAATTATATTGTTGGATTGTTAACACGACTTGACGCGCAATTGTTAACTTTTTGAGGTTTAATAGTTAAAAAGCTGAATTACACACATTTAGTACATTTAGTAAAAAAAAAGAAAAACGAGCTTTTTTCATGTCTTTTCATTTCCACAAATATTCTACTATCTTTTCGAGTGTATTAGAAATGGCTAGTTGTGGCTGGAATTGTTTCTGGTATAGTCTGAAATGAAAAAAAAAAAAATGATGACAATCTACATTAAAAATAATAGATTCAACAATTTGAATACGTACATTTATCGATCTCCCGAAAGCTGTTTCAATGATCGAACGATGTATGCTTAATAATAACAACTGAAACATCGTGTATAACACTAGGGTTAATTAAAATTGTATTAGTATTATTTATTTTTTATATTTAATATCAATAAGTAAACGGACAAAAATATAAACATATAGTTGAAAATTTAAAATAAAATTATTTAAAAAATCCACAATATTTAATACTTAATTTGCAATAATTCTGCAAAAAGCAAAACAAAAGTTGCTAAATGGTTTAATTAAAATTGGATGACTAAATACATATATTCATTTTCAAAACTACCATAAAAAATGGAATTTTGTAATACATAATCCTTTGAATATAATTTTAAAAAATACTATATATGTATATATGTAATGGTTTTTAAACATATTTTTGTAATAAATAAATATTAATTCCCGATTATTTTTAATAAATATTTGATTCTTTGTTATTTATAATAAAACATAAAATGATAATAAAAATATGTATTGAATTTATGTCAATTGTGATAATATTGAATAAATTTAATTAATTAAAAACCAAAAGAGGTTAAAGTTCAACATAAGCCAAGGTTAAAATTCAAGCGGTTCAGGAATTATATAGGTAAATTTGTTTGCTATAAATTGCGATTTAATGGTTACAAATGTTCAAAAAAAACAGATTCAATTACAAAATTTGAACATTTCAAATTCAATATCTTCAATTAATTTATAATTTGACAGATCGATATTATTTTTTTCATTAAGATGAGTGGAAATTTATTCTTATATCAAATATTTTTCATTTTTTCACTTTTCGTTTTGTAAATGGCATATAGAAAACTCAGGATATCACTACAAACCATTGATATTTTTATATTTTTTCTTTTTTGTTTTTTGTATCTTTAACGGCTATGTAAGATTCAATTTTAATTTTTTTCAGATGCTACTAAATTGTATTATATACTTACAATTTAAGAAGTAAAATTAAGGATTTTTTTTAATTTTTATTAAATTGATTTTAAATTCAGAAATAATTCTCTATATTTGTATGAAATGAAATTTGTATGTATGTATGAAATAATAAGGAGGTGATTAAATAATAAAGAAATGAAAAGTAGTAATTAATTAAATCTAGTTCAATGTGGAATTAATGTGCTAAAAAATAGAAAATGTTACTCATATACATATAGTACTCGTATATACAAAAAGAATATTAGTTCTGTCTGTTATAGTTTTGAATGTATACATATATATGTATCTTACAAATTTTCGACGTGAAGTTTGTCTTCAGTGAATTTTATATGGCTACGAATTTTCGTTTTTAACATGTACTTTTTTAATCCTAATTCAATAATTAGAGGCCTCGATGCCACTAGCCCTAGTAAGAGAGTATAAAATACGTTGTAAATACCGAGAGAATGTGGGTTTTGAATCCCACAAACATCGTGACAAATATTCCCCCTTGCGAAATTTACACAGTCACTCCTAAAAAGGAAAGGACCTTGTCACATTTATATGGCAGGGAAATAAACCAAAAAAACTGAATAATTCGTAAAAAATTTTTTTTTTTTTTTGGAAAATTTTCCGAAAATTTCTTTTCTGGAAATATAAAAAAGTGTTTTCTTTTAAGGATAAAATATAAAAGCAAAATAATATTTAAAGTGGTTATACGATTTCAACAGTAAAATAAGATTTTGTTAGCCGTGATAAAAAATTATTAAAAGTTTCGGTACCCCGACAAGAGATAAGGTCCGCCATCTGTAAATGGCTTAACATATTTGTTGTAGGAAATAATTTACAAAAAAACCATTTTTTCGAACCGGTTAACATTGAAGGAATCCATCAATAACATTACCATAACCAAACTTAATTTTCATTTAATAATACAAATAATTAAAATCAATATTAAATGATATTTCTCTGTCGAAAAGCCTTATTCTACCATTTCTTTTTAGAAATATCTAAACAAATATATTGTTTTTTTTTTTTTTTCATTATTAAATCAAATCCTATATGTGCTGTAACTATTAATATGATAATATCAAAATAAAAAAAAAAAAAAAAATTAATATGAAAATCAGATTATATCAATATCATAACCATATTATTTGTTAATTATAAGTGAAAAAACATAAGTTACCATATAAATTACTAATAATACAAATAATTTTAAAGAATTATATAATAGAATCGTTTTTTCATTTTCCATTATAAGGATTAGATTTTATCAATTTCCCAGTCATTACATAAAAACTGCCTTTTAAGTTCTTAACTTATTGTTATTTTACTTTTGTTTTTTCACTTACTTTGAAGTTTTTTTTTTTTTTTAGTTGTCTATTCCTTTATCCATTTTTAACTATATTTTAATGAATTTTCATTCAAATATGAAAGAAGAAATAGAAAGAAATTATGTACTTTTATATAACAACTTCCATTAACATTATATTACACTTGAAAGCAAAAAAATATTGCCTGTAAACCTTAAAGCCCTTAAATTATTAAGATATTTATAGATTATAGTTAGTAGAATAGAAGTTTTTTTTTTATAAATAATTGAATATAATCATATTGAAGCTATAGGATATAGTGACATAGCGTAGCTAGGTCTTGTTGGGTCATTTATGTTAATTAACTTTCTTAAAGTTAGGTTATATTAACTTTTAAATATTGTCATCGTATAGCTTAATTGTATTTTAATTTTTATTTTCTTTAGAGTATTTTTACTTAAGTATATTCTGTGCAATTTTGTCCCTCCCTCTTAATAAAAATTTCTATTATAAACTTTTTCATCAAAGTCATTGCAGTTTCCATCAAAGTCATTGCAGTTTTCTGTTGTTTTAATTTTTAATATTTTTGGCTTTTGTTTTTTATTCATAAAAATCTCTATTAAACTTTTAATTTTTTTTTTATAGATCTGCAACTCCTTCTATGTCTTTTATTTTCTGATTATTCTTCTTCTATACCTTTTACTCAAAAAGTTGAAATCTGTTTTTTTTTTTTACGAGGTTAGGTTAGTAAATTGTTATTTAGTTCACAAACTATCAGATACTTTATAAGTGAATAATTAAAAAAAATTGTTTGTTTCTGAATATGGTAACTATAAATTACTTTCTTTAGTAGTGGTACAATACTAGATTTTAGAAAATTAAAATAATAGGCTGATTGTATGTACTTTTAAGTTTGACTGTATAAGGATAATTGTATTTTACATTCTAAGATTAAAAAGATGAGTTGTATGTTGCATTTTTCTTTTAATTCTTTGTAAAATTTAAATTCTTTGTAAAATAAATAAATATTTTGTTTTTTTTTTGTTGTAAAAAATTTTTATTTTAAATTTGCAGTTGTAAAGGTATATTAAAATTATATATATTTTAAAAAGGTAATTGCCAAAAAAAAAAAAAATCATTCCGTACAACTCAAAGATATTCAAAAATATAAATTACCTGAATTATAATTGTGAACTATACATTTTGAACAAATTTCAGTAAATCTTTTTTATTTTCTTAATATATTTGTGATGCAAGGAAAATTTTTGAGTCATGGACTATATATAATTAGAAGTTTGAACTATAACACACTATTAATATAAGAGCACGCTAAATCTTTGGTTCAAATTATTAAAACTGACTATTAAATATATTTTTTAATTGTTTTTTTTTTTAACTTAAATTTTATAATTAAGATATTTTAAAATTTTCTGATTAAATCCTTTTAACTCCTATACTAAATCTTATAAATTAAATTAAAAAATGATTAGATAGCTTTGACAAAAGTTAAAAAATTAAAAAATAATCCTTTGAAATTTCAGATATCCTATTTAAGTGTTTAATTAAAAAATTTTTTTTTTCAGAAAATGTTAGCGTTATTGTTGTTGCTCTAACACTTAACATTAATATAAAATAATATTAGAATTTAGAACTATTTTTCTGTTTGTTTAATACAAGTAAAAGTTTTAAAAAGGTTCAATTTCAATAATTTCGCATAAAATGTCCATAATAATGTAAAATCTATTAAATGTACCAAAAATAGAATTGTGTATGATGATCATTGAAATCATGATGCTCTTAAATTTAATTTTAGATAAATCAGCCCTTTATTACTATAATACAAATTAAATTAAAAGATTAACCTAAGGTTATCCTTATGTTTTTAAATTGCATAAACAAATTAAAAAAAAAAAAAAGAAAGAAAGAAATATAAAAGAAAAGAACAATTTATTATGTCTTTTGCAAAAACGATTTTTTCAAAAGAATAAAGCATATTTTTAATTTTCTATTTCACTCTTCAAACTTTACTTTAATGCTAGAATAAGCATAGATAAGCTATTGAGAAAAGAATAATATTATTTCAGTGGTTTTTTTTTTCCCTAAATAAATAATTGTATAATTTAATAACTTATCATATTACTTTTCAAAGAGAGTTGTGAAATTTTATTTTTTTTTAACTTGAAATTAAACCATTACGAAACAATTTATTCAATAGTTTTAAAATGGCACATATTCAAAGTAAATCTTTCAATTTGCTTTTATATGCAAAAGTCAAAAAAAAAAAAAATTTTTGATTTCACCGTATATTCTATCATCTATTGTCTAAATTAAGCCAAACTATTTATTGTAATTGAATTTTAATTTTTGGAAATTACATTTAAAATATTGTAATACAGCTACAGGATACAGGTAAGTGATTCTAAGTAAGTCAATAAAATAGCAAATTTCTTAACTGGAGGACTTAACTGAAGGAATACAAAAACTTTTCCTTATATATACCAGATTATAATTTTAAAAAATCTTAATTCTCTACAAACTTACCAATTTTTAGCCTTCAGTGTTTGAGAGTTATGAGTTTTTTAAATTTTTTAACAATTATGATTATATTTAACGGTAAATTTAAATATTAAAATGCAAAAATATTTTATGTTATCTACAATCAATCTATTAGAGTTTTCTTTTATCTGGGGTTGCAATTTTTTTTTCAGGTCACATTTTTTCATGTTCTTTTCCCAAAAAAACTTTAGGGCAAAAATCACACAGGGCAACTTTTTTGAAAGACTTGAATAATATAACTGTCAGTGTCAGTTAAATAGTAATAATCATTAAGCACATAATAAATAATATTAAAATATCTGAAAATGTTATAATTTTGCATGGTACAAATTTTGTGCAAAATTAATTGTTGCAATCGTCTGCTTTATCTTTCAAGGATGAAAGTGAACTTTTTTTAAGGAAAGAGAAAAAAGGCATAGAATGAAAAACTTAAATGTTAAAAGTTTAAATTTAACGTTATTCAGAAAATGAGGTGATATATTTATTATTTTTTTCTCGTAATAAAAATATACATATTAAATATTTTAATACTTTATGTTGTAATTTGAAAACATACAGTCAGACATTTTAAATTTGTGATGTTTGTAATAACTCATACTCATAAAAAAAATGCAAAACTAAAAATTATTAGTTTGACTTTTTTCAGTTTTGTCCTTTTTCAGGTCAATATTTTTTTTTCAAAAAAGAAAATTAGATGACTGTTTTTTTTTTGTAGTGCATTTCTCTACCACAGGAAATGTGAACAAGAAATTACGCAGCCTTTCGTTTTCAGGCGTGGCTATAAATGCCGTAAACAGGAAATATTCTTACGACATGTGTGGGATTCGAACCCACACTCCCTCGGTGTTTACAACGTATTTCATACGCTCTTACTCACTAGGGCCCAACGTTATATGATAAAAAATTGTCTTTTTTTTTTAAATTTATTGACGGACGTACGACAATGAAATTAATAAGTACCTTTGAGTTAAACATAAAACTATTATTGCCCTAAGGTACGTCACCATTAGAATCATATTCAAAAACTCATTAAAACCTACAATCTTTAGTCTTTATACATTACTAATAATCTAATCACAATAATTTTCTAACGGAAAAAAAAAATTAATGTAGTTTGTTTTTTTGTTATTAGACAAAAAAAAAAATCAGCTGTCTCCGCCACAGGACCGACCGCCACTACACAAAAAGTACAATGCCAAAATTTATAGGATTTTTTACATAATAATTTATATCAAAGCAAAATAACTTCTAATAATTTAATAACATTTTGTTTTATTCAATAAAAATAATTATAAGCAATGAAATCGTAAAAATATATGTACATTCATTGATACATCCATTTATTATTGTTATTATTGTAATATAGATAGGTACATGATTTTTTTTTCATTCAAAAAATAATATTAGAAGTAAAAAATAATAAAAACTGTAAACAAATACAAAACAAACATAAGATTAATATTAAATCTGCTAACAGAAATTTTACCGTTTTAATTTTATGTTATCAACAAATGAATAAATAATATGCATTGGCATAGATATAAGTACATACATATTTATGTATATAAATTTTTAGAGATATAAAAAAAAAACAAAAAAATAATTGTTCATATAAATTCATATGGAGTGTTATGTATGAAATTTGGACTTAGAAAAAAAATTAAATAAAAGTTAAAGTTAGTCGGATCAAAAAATGTTCTATGGCAAAGCTGTTCCTCTTTACTTGTGTAACAACTTTTTCTTAATAATTTTTCTCACAAAACTTTTCTGTTACGAAATATTCGTAAAAAACTTAAAAAGTACACTAGTAAACTACCATTTGCGGTTGTCCGATTTGCTCCAAAAGCTTATCAATCTGAGATATTTACGTCAAAACCTTAAATATGAAATTTCAAAAAAATCCGCTCAGTCGTTTAAGCTGTACACGTGCCCACAGACACACACAGACGGACGTCATGCTGAAAAATTTTTTACAGCCTTCTCCACACCGGAGTAGTGCATTTTTGCCAAAATCTCGGGTACACATTTTTAGTATGAAAACAATACCTACCTTGTACATTAATGTATGCGGTCGGTAAAAAACATTTAGTCACATTAAAAGAATTTTCTTCTGTGGTTTAAAAAATTGTTTGAATATCCTTTATTAAGCCACTAAAAAATATAAAAAAAAGAGTATAAAATTTAACTCTTTTATATAGTATCTATTCTAATAAATTTCGTAGATAATGTTGGGTTTTCCAAACATTTTAAGAACTTATTCTGATCTGATTTTAATCAAATGCAACTATACTCAACTATAAATTTAGTACATCTATCCTACACATTGTTTATTTCTTAATTTCATAAAATACCTTTTTTTATGTTATGCTTTACTTTTAAAATTAACGTATATAGTTTTAACATTACTTTAATTAAATTGTGTGTCTAAAATCTAATAACATTAAAAATAAATTGGATATATGAGTAAGTAATTTAAAATACCGGTATCATAGCAAAAAAAAAAAAAATTTATACAAGTTCATTATAGATTTTAATTACAAATTTTAGAAATAATGAACGATTAGTGGTTTAATTAATAGCAATAATGTTTAGAATTTATACATATATATATATATATATATATATATATATATATATATATATATATATATATATACCTGTTTAAATAATTAAAACTGTTTTAAAACTGTTGTTCACTTAATTAACATTTTATTAAGCGCCATTCAATTTTAAAAATTATTTTTCATCTTGTTAAACATAATTTAATATGTATTTAATGTGTAACATAAACTCTAAAATACAAAAAACAAAAAAATTTTTTTAAATTTCATTGAATTTTCTATCTTTTTTTTACTAAGGGAACATATAATTTTTTCTTTAGAAGGCTATTTTTTTTCTCTCTTGCAAATTATACAGATGAGCATCACCATCATTTAAAAAAACAATTTATAATACAAAAAAAAAAATAAAAAAGAAAAAACAAAAAAAAAAAAACGTTAACCCTCAAAGTTAAAGTGCGAAAACGCAGAAACAAATCCTATTAATTTACATATGATGACATTAATACCAATATTCAAATTTAATGCAAAATAAAAAATAAAAAAAAAATCTATTCCTTTACATTTACATACATAGGTACTTTTTTAACTCAGTTAAATTTAGATTTTAAATAAAAATAATCTTAAATATTTATTTGTAATGGTCCCTCTATTTTTTTTAAGTTTGTCTTTTAAAATTCAAACTCTTGATACAGTGTCTATAAGAAAAACAGAATAAACGGATTAAATTTTGGGGTTTTATATATTTTATTCAAGCAAAGAATTTTATTTGAAAATATGATTAGGGCGAAATGAAAAAGATTTGATTAAAATAACCTTACAACATGTTTTGAAGCTTTCTTTATATTCTTAATCAAATTTTTTTTTTGGTTTATTCCCCTGTCACATAAATGTGACAAGGAAATTACACAACTTTTCCTTTTCAGGCGTAGCTGTAAATGTTTTATGGGGAAATTATTCTTACGACTTGTATGGGGTTCGAACCCATATTCCCTAGGTGTTTACAACGTATTTCATAAGCTCTTACCCACCCAAAAGTCACTATCCCTTTCTTAATATTAAAAATTGAATTTCAAAATTACGATTTTTTTTCTTTCGATCATGACATTATTTTTTAGGTTTCATTTAATTTAAAATGAAAAAATCATTTCCAATTAAAATGAGAAAAATCCAAATCTTAGATTTTTACCAAGTATTATAAGAAATTTTAAATGGTAGGCGTATGTAGTTGTTTTATTTCAGTCAGTTGAATATACTTTAGTATATTAAATATTTGATAATTTATTTAAAAACAATATGGCGATAAATATAAATAATATTAAAATTATATTTAACCAGCCAGAATACTTAAATCTGTTATCGTAGTCCGTAGATTATAAAAATTAAGACGACTGAAACTAAAATAATTTTTTCTTACCCTATTTATTTTAAAGTAAAATTTTTTTCTAAGACCGAATAATTAAATCTAAAAAGCACATCTATAATATGGTTGTGAGTTATAAGGATAAATTAAAATTTTTTGCATATTTTAATATTTTATTTTTAAAATTATTTGTATTAAGTATATTATTATGTATATATGCATGTTATAATTGATATATATTTTAAATATCAATTGAAGCTGTGATAATTTGATTGTTTAAGTTAGTCTGAATCATTTTTGTTGTTGTCGCGAATTGTGTTCTACACATAATATTAAATATTATTTTTATTTTAATTTTACTTAAATTCAACTGGGAGTTAAATCTGAATTTAACTAAATGTTATATCTGTTATTATGTAAACGGATCAAATATAATATTTCAGTATTTTATAATTTTTCATTTTGTTTCCGATGTTATATATATAAATTTATAAATATCTATCCATATAGAAGATAATGTATAATTGCTCATATTCATACAAATGTATACATTTATTTGTACATATTATATTTTGTTTTATCTTCTATTCTAATGTTAATTCATCCGTCAAGATAATTGCTATAAATCATTCAGAAGTTAAAGTTACATACTTATATAATATAAATAAATGATTTAACACTTGTGGGCATATATTAAAAAAATATTTTAATATATTTTTTTTTACTTTATTCCCCTGCCACATAAATGTGATAAGGAAATTACACAGATTTTCTTTTTCAGGAGTGGCTGTAAATGTCGTAAGGGGAAATTATTCTTACGACTTGTGTGGGATTCGAACTCATACTCCCTCGGTGTTTACAGCGTATTTTATACGCTCTTACTCTCTAAGCCACCGAGGCCCCAAAAAATATTTTTATATATATGCTAAGCCTTTAAATATGTTATTTGTAATATTACAGCTTTTCAGTTATTTTAGGCTTTTTATATATTTCTGTACAGGTCCATTATAAATGCTAATCCTTGTCCCATTTTGGGTTCATCATTTTCTAGTTCATCATATAGTTTTTTTTTGTTTTCCTTCCCATTTCTATCCATTAAGTCATTTATTTTTCATATTTGACTTAACTTCAGTTTCTGAAATCATTAATTTAACGAAGCCGTTGATTAACTTGGCTCTAGCCGGCAATAATTAATTTAATTAATCTAAATTTAGTTCTGCAACGCCGCATTGCGTGTAAATTAAACTCTTTTTAAAAGTTTTGTACATCTTAATTTTATTCAAATCGTATTTTACTACTTTACAATTTTTAAATACAAGTAGACTTTGCGTGTGACTGAAAAGCATATTTTACTATACAAGATTCTTTTATACTAGCTTTTTTTTATAGATAGGTAATACCTATATATCTGTTTTAAGCGTAATGTGAAATCAATTTATATTTTTAAGTCATAATATAACTTATACTTAGAACTATTGGTAAATTTGTAAATTAAAAAAAAATTATGTACAGGACAGAGGTCCATATAGTTTCTATATTTAAATGTCCATAACTGTAAATTTTTATTAACAAATTTATATATTAAGTTATGGTTCAAAAAAAAAAAAAAAATCGATGCAGATTTTTACTTTTTTTTTTTTGTTTGCATAAAATTAAAGTAGAGACAGGGCGAATTTATTAAAAATGTATAGAAAAACATAATATAGATACGTAGCGAAAAGAGAAACATGGAGTATTATAGTATAAAGATGAAATGGAATATTTGTAAAAAGAACATACTGTATACCACCTACCTTGTCATCAGCATTAACAACATATGGTAGAAGGGGGACAAAAAATGTTGATAAAAAACAGTTATTTTAATGTAATAATTTAGCGAGCGGATTGCTCTGGGATTGGATGGAAAGAGTAAAAAAAATTATCATTTAGAAATGAAAAAATTTCGAATTTTTTTTTTAAAAACACAAAAAGATTAGTTTTAATGTTTTAATTATAGATTTTTTTTTAATATGGAATAATATGTATTTATGTGTATTTATTAATATACATATATAAATATGTGTGTATATTAATTTTATATTTAAAAAAATAAACACTTAAAATAATTTAATTTTTAGTTTATTCAGAGCTTTGGAACTTGGGTATAGTTAAAAAAAATAATTAATTCCAAATAATCAATTAACGTTTTTTGGCATACATAAAATAATGAAGGTTACTTGGGAGAAAAAGAATTACATCTAAACTTTTTTACAATCCTTTAGAATAAGACTGATGAGTAATCTCGGGTGCACTGTAAGTGGCTGTCTGTTTATAATGTATATCACGATACGATTGTCGGAAAACCTTTGACCTAGAGAAAAAATTTTTTTTAACGTATTAAATTGTGCATTGGTTTTTTCGTCGTGTGCTTCATAAACTTCGGTTAATTTCTGATTAATTTGGAAAAGATTAATTTTATAAGAAAAATTTTGAATTTTTGGTTTTAAAGGTAAGTTTGAAAATTTGTAGTGAATGTTCCCCATAAACAAAGTAATTTAAAAAAAAATCGATAACTCATAAAAGTTTTAATTTTAATGATGATATTTGGAATTTTTTACGTTAAAATTTCAAACTTTTTTTTTGCAATTTTATCATAATAAATATTTTTCAAAAACATAATGAAGGTGACTTTGAAACTAAATAAAATTATAAATAAATAAAAATAAATTTAAAAGGTTATAATATAACAATTAATAATTTAAGTTTACAATAAATCCCTAGATTACTAATTAGTAACAAATTACCCTTGGTCTACTTATGGTGTATAATAGAACATACTACTTATGTTGTATAATAGAACATACATAATATACAATGTAATTTTTATTTTATTTTTAATTTTAATAAAGTTTGATATGTTGTTACAATGATTTATGACTAAATTTAGAAACATTTCAATTTTCATGCTCTTTTAGTACTCCAATTATAGAATTATCTTCTATATTTCCTAAATTATTATAATTGTTCAAAAAATTCTTACGTTTTTAATTAAAACAAGTATTTAGAAAAACCAAGTTTATAACCAAGTGTTCTTCCCCAATAAAAATGTTTACCTAAACAAGTGGATATGAACAGATCAAAGATGAAGACTGAACACAATGAAAATGTGTGTGTGTGTAAACTAAAGGTTTTTAAAAACGCACATTTCCAAAAGATAATACAAACTGTTTATAGTAAGATTTGCAAAATCTCAACGATTAAGGTGGGCTGGTCACATAGCTAGAATGAATGTATAATAACCGGATCCAGAAAAAGATATTTGATGCAAGACCAGATTTTAGAAGAACAAGAGGTAGACCACGAACAAGATGGTTAGATAATATCGAAAACGACGCAAGAAAATTAAACGCGAGAAACTGGAAAACAACTGCGCAAAATCGAGATGAATGGAGGAAAATAGTAAAGACGGCCATAAGAAGCCATAAGAAGAAGAAGAATACAAACTGTTTAGAATTGTGACTTGCATCAAAATTTGAAAATTTCATATAAGAAATAATATGAAAATAGGATTTTTTTGCAATTTTTTGACGGGCTGTAAGTCCAGAACCCTATATAACTCAGAAAATCCGTTAACACACGTAAAAATATATTACTGAAGCTTTAATTTTTATGTCTTGCCGAATCTAAATAAAGCAAATTTTCAACTTTTGAGCGCTAATAGCTCTTAAACAGGGGGTGGTACAACAAAATAATAATAACTTATAAATTATAATAATTCTAAAGGTTCTTTCTTGTCTCAAAATTTCAAGTCCCTATTTAAAAGCGTGCCGAAGTTATGAAGATAAAAAGATCATGCAGATTTGGTTTTCACATAACGGTAAATTTAAATACTCAATTTAAAAAAAAAGGAAAATTTTTATATTGATTTACAAAGGTAAAAAAATCTTTTGTAAATCAATATCCAATCCTGTCGAATGGCGTTTTCAGATTGAAAAAATGTTAAGTAAAATATGAGATATACGCATTTAAAAATAAGGCGTTTTCAAAGTTGGAGGAGCTGCAGCTTCGTAATGGATGGGGCTACATAAAAAAGTTGTTCTACAACATACATTTTTTTAAGAGACCTTCTCATGCTTCAAATTTTTTTCTCTATCTTTAAGGGTGTAGAAGTTTTGTAAACAGACGGCCAGAGGGAAATTAATAGGCACATTTTTTAAAATATTTTTGGAAATCTGCTAAAAAGCTTTTTAAAAATTGAAATTCCCCTGAAATTGATAAAGTCAAATTTTGACAGATGATACTTTCTTATCATTAGATGCTCTTTGAACCAAGATATTATATTCATTCAAGGATTTTTAAAGAAAATATAGTTAAATAAAAAGAATTGATGAAATTTAAATAAAGTGCGGTGGAAAAATATAATTTAATATAAATTTTCCAGAGATGTTTTATTATATTATAATTTATATTATATTAAATATTATAATTTTATTCTTCTTAAAAAGAATTGTATTTTTAAAACTATTAAGCTGATGTTATACATGCTTGATAACAATGTAGGTTGTATGGTTTATGTTTTCTGGATAGTATTTGGATTACGAAAATCCATCGAAACAAGATTATAGGGTTCAAAATTTCTTGTGAGGTTTTAGGATAAAAAAAAAAGTAAAAAATATAATTATTGTATTTATAGTTGCTTGTATTTTAGAATCACTCATTTTGAAAGAAATCTATCAATTATCTATGTTATTTTTTTTTAATATGACGTTTAATATGACGTTTCACGTGACCATGATATAACATTAAAAAAATCATTTTAATAAATTTAATTATTATATGGTTATAATTTTCTTTTTTCATAAGATATGATTACCTATTTTAAATTTTTATCATGTAATTAAATTATTATATAGTTTGGACAGAAACAAGTAAATAAATTAAAACAACTTTAAGACCACATTTTCTCCACAGCATTATAATTTTTTATTGATATTCAAGTATGTAATTTTAATAAAATTTTTTATTTTAAATATAAAAAAAAAAATTTCCCCATTTTTTCATAGATAAATAATTCTTTTAATCCTTATAATTTTTGTCCTAACAGAAGATATTCACGAGCCGACTTTTGACCCAGATTCACATATTATAATATTCTTATTAATGTCAGCTTTTTATATAAATACGAACTTTACCTTATATGTAGGAGGTTATCTAAAGTGTTAAGGGTGTTAAAATCTTTCACTGTAAAAAAAAAAAAAAAAATCCGAAATTTATTCATCTTGGATTTTATGTAAGTCTCTATAAATGTATTTATGTATTTAATTTGTTTATATAACTTTTATTTTGTGCTTTTTTTTTTTTTTTGGCACATAAAATTCATGAATGAAATGAATATTAATCAGATTCTGAATCAGGTGGTAATTCAATTTATAATTAGAGAATAAATATCAAAAGAAAATTCTACTAAAAATAGTAGTTGATGTGTTGATATATGCATTTTGCAAATATTATAGAGCAAGGCCAAGAATTCAGGATAAAATATTTTATGAATTTGAAAAAAGAAAAAAACTTAAAAAGAGGTGTCTTAAATTCAATGAAATTAAATTAGGTTAACAATTTTAAAGAGAAAGAAAATAAAAAAAATTTCTTAAAAATAAAATTAAAGATGAAGTGTTTTTTAATTAAAAAGATGTTGTATTAAAACAATGTTTTATATTATGTTATTTAATTTAAAAAATATTTTATATGTAGGTTGATACTTTGAGATACAAAATTTTGAATTTCATTTTAAATAGTTACTTAATTAAAAATTTACTTCAATAATATTTTTATATATTTAATTAGTATGCTTAATATAACAATTTCTTTAAAAGAACCCTAAATTTTAAAAAGATAATTTATATAAAAAAATTTTAAGTAGAGTTATATAAAATTGACAATAAATATATCAACAAAAGTGGCAAATAAATAAATATATATGTACGTACTTATAAATATATATACATATTTCGTAATAGATATCAATTACAAACTATTTGTTTTTCCTTGCCACTCTTATAAGAAGTATAGGGCATTCAATAAGTTATTTATTATTAATATTTCACTAAGGTTCAGTTTCGTCAATCATTAATTTCACTAAGGCGTTCATTATTCCGCTGTAGCTAATGTTACAAAACTATGAGACGTTTCTTTTATTTCTATTTTATTATATATTATTACACTGCAGTAAAAGAATAATAATATTAATAAGAATACTAATACCAATAATAATAGCTGCTACAGTGACAGTGGAGGGTTACCTTAAATAATTACCTCATGCAGTAAGGTGTTATATACTACTGCATGTTCTAACTGTTATAACAGCTATAATCACTGTTAGCAAAATAGTAATAGTAAATAAGCGGATTCATAGCTCCGGGTGCACCCTTAGAAAAAAGTTTTTCCATAAAATTAATATTTTTATGATATCTATTAGCAGTTAAAATTTCATGGCTCTGTTTCAAAAAAAAATGTTGAGATCTAAAAGTTAGTTGTTCGAGAACTACCCGAAGTTTTGGTCGGATCTCAACCAAAAGCAATAGGGAACCAACAAATTCATGTAAAAATATTTTATGTTAATTTCAAGACTCTAGCTTTTTTAGTTTTTGAGTTATCTTGTTGACGGACGGACGGACAAAGCTTAATCGACTCAGAATTTGATTCTGATTGGATTCATACCTTTGAAGGTATATCTACCTAGCTTAATTCGAGGTGTTACAAATGGAGGATTTTAATATATCCGATCCTTATCGTACGGGTATAAACATTCCTGTCGAATGGCGTTTTCAGATTGAAAAAATATTGAGTAAAGCATGAGGTATAATCATTTAAAAATAGGGCTTTTTCAAAGTATGAGGGGCTGGAGACTTTTATAGTCACAATTGAAGTAAGTTTTTGCAATGCATTCTTTGAAGCCCTCAAACATATTTTCATTAGCACCAATTCTACATTTGCATCAAAGTTGTCTGGAATTTTTAGCACTGAAGAATTTATTTTGTTACTGATTTCTAAAAGCACTACTCAGTTAAAATCTGTAATATCTGCAAATGGAGCGTTCGTACAAACCACTTATCGTTTAAGAAAAATTTGTAGATTATCTGCCTTAATTTGTATAATTAAAAAGTTCACAACAAGTCTTGATTCTAAATAATGTACAACAAAAGTAGAGTACTTCTTCAGCATTTATGTCTCCTTCAAATTATGAATACTTTTTAATTTCTGTCTTTGTAATTGAAAAATATTAATCAAAACGTAGTTTCTAGAGTATAATAATTAAATAATATGACCCATATTTTTACTATAGTTTCAGAAATATATTTAGGATTTTTTCTTTTCTAATGTTTAATCGTAATAAATTAAAATTAGTGGGTGCCGTAAAATCAAAAAAAAAATTTATAATGTATTATTATAACTAAAAGGAATCTGCACCATATTTTGATTAATGATTATATATAGGTAATATTCAATGAATCCATCAAATTGTTAATGCGTTTCGTAACAGATTCATTATATTAGAAAAAAAAAACCCCATTACAAAATAACTATTATTGTTGAAAAACAAATTTGTATTTTAAATTTATTTTAAAGTTACAAGTATACATATAAAGTTAAAGTATTATGTAAAACAATATTTAGCAAGAAAAAAACAAGGTAGATTGTAAACCAACGGTTTTTAAAAGCGCATATTTCCAAAAGTTGATACAAACTGTTTAGAATTGTGACTTGCACACAAAATTTGAAAATTTCATATAAGAAAAAATGTGAAAATAGGATTTTTTTGCAATTTTGAGGGGCTGTAAGTCAGAAACCCTATATAACTAGGAATAATCGTGAACATACAGAAAAATATTTTAGTGGAACTTTAATTTTTATATCTTGCCGAAGAAAAATTTGTACAGGTGCCTAAGTTACAAGTGTCTAAAAAACTCAAAAATTCTACTTTTGACCACTAATAGCTTTTAAATATGGGGTAGCACAAAAAAAAATTTTCAAGTCTCTATCTAAAACGAACGGACAGAGTGAAGCTAATAAGCACATTTTTTGGCAAAATTTGTTTGGAAATGTGCTAAAAAGTCAAATATTAACGAAACAAATAAACCAATCGATTCATTTAGATGTAAAATTCACTTTATTTGCTTCAGTGTCATTAATTTTAAACTTAAACAAAATTATAAGTTTTAATTTCTTTCCACTTAAAAAATAAAATTTATATGCGTATTAATAATACACTTTTTCAACTTTTATTTTAATTTTTAATTAGGTTGAATTTTATATATATATATATGTATAGATTCAAATGTGAATTCTGAAGATACAATTGACAATTTTTAACATAATTAATTTCATTATTCAATTATACTCTTTAATAATATGAGTTGTTAGGTCTTGTTAACAATGGATACTATATTTTTCTTTTACTTAACATTGAACATAAAGTTTTTTATTTTCTTTTTGTATATGATAAAATTATGTTAAAATTGTGCATAATTGATGCAAGTGTACGAATGAATATTGTGTTGATTACCAATTATTATACAATAGTGTATTCAGTTGTGTTCAGTTGATTAAGGGCCAAGAAGAATTGAATTCATTTTTTTTTTTTTTTAATAATTTTATTTTCCTGAAATGGCAATAACTATTGCATTGCTATTGCAATTTTGCGTATTGTACCTATAAGTTAAAATATACAATAAATGCGACATCGCAATAAAAATAAAAAAAAAAATTTTTTTTTTTGTTTATCTACATGAATTTTTGTTATTGTTAAATCGAGGTTTTCCCCAATTGCGTATTCAATACCTGTACCGTGTTAATAATACTATTGTAAAGTGATGGTGTTTTGACAGACAGTTTGACAGGCGTAAGTTATAGCGTTCATTGTCCATTAAAATGCTTCCGGAAAATGTTCTTTTTCAATTTTTTTGCAACAAAGACATATAAAATTTAACAAAAGTGTTGATTTAATGATTAAATAATTTCTAAAGAATAAATTCTGCTACGAATTTTTAAATTTTAAGTTTAATATATAAAAAAATCAATTTTATGATTTTCCGGATTGGTAATTATTATTATCCTGAACTGATCAGTAATTTTGCATAATGAAACAAAATTGTTCCAATGACATGTTTCATTTCTTCCCATTTCAGTTTGTCATTGAAAAAAATTCTGATGCAATTTTTAACATATTTCATTATGATTTTGTATTTCAATCAGGTTACACTTAAATTTTATTTTTATATTATTTTGTTTATTAAATAAAATAATCTTTTTTTTATTCTTTATTAGTACCATTTTCTATCAATAATGAATAAATTAAAATAATAAAACATTATTTTCCAAACATCGAAATAACGTTGACAACAATTTAAATTACTTTTATTTTTTTTTTTTTGACTTCAGTATTGTCATTTGCCATTTCAAAGATAATTTTACTGAGAGTTTTCTCTGATTGCTATAATCGCCTATACGGGAAAAAATGTAAGTTTTCAATGAAACGTTTTTTCTGTATGCATTTCAATGAAAGCTATAACTGTCATCTTAGGATATATTTTCAATCATAGAAAATTCTTTGAAAACTGTTGCAAAAAATATAATAAAATTTGATGAACTATTATATACTCGTATGATGTTTTCTATAATAGCAATGTAATAGTGTAGATTTTTTTGGTTTTGACTTATATGCTACCATAGTTTCGATAGGATTAAAATTTTTTTTAGTTTTTCTTTTAAAATTTTATTATTTAACATATTATATATGTTGCCAGAAGGTAAGAAAAAAAGAAGAACTAATCACAAAAGTAATTGTTGATGGGAAAAAAGTTACAATATAAAAAAAATATAACCCTGGTCCCAAAACGGCGCCAAAATCAACAAATTTCTAATAATTCTAATAATAATTTTATTTTATTTAATTTATAGTTTTTTTCGCTAAAACGCAAATTTTATTGCGAATACTCTTTTGTAGACCGTGTGTAACTATATTGCGTAGAGAGAGCGAAATGATTCAGCATAATAGTACATGAATATCTTATAAATTTGTTGTATATAAAGATTCGTATATGTATATTTAATACATAATACATTTTTAAATTAATTAACTGTAAAACGAAAAATTTCTTTTAATTTTGTTAAAAAAAAACAATAAATTTTTAACCTGTTCTATGATCACTTCATATTTTGCACTTAAAATTTTTGAGTGTCAAAATCTTCCCATTCTACCATATTCGTTTTATATTATGTATTTATGTATTTACAACTTTTATGTATTTTCGAGTGTTTCATGTAACGTAACTTGTTATAAAAAATTAATTTTATAACAAGTTATGAATTACAAGGGGAGTATTTTTTTTTTTTTTTTATAATAAATTGGTTATTTTAATCGGAAATTTAAACTGAATATAAAGGTATCTTTTACATTTACTTCTACATTATAAATTATAAAGTTGTTATTTTAAAATATTGTAATTTAATTGTTAATTAATTAACAAAAAAAAAAAAAAAAAATGTTATGTTATAGATAATTTTCTATTATACAAAATTGATTGAAAAATTTACTTTAAAAAATTTAACAGAATGAGGTTAGGGGAAGTTGATAAAAATTATTTATTTAAAATGAAGTCTTGTAATTTCCGATCTAAAACAACTTTCCAGAACTAATGAAATAATTCATAAATACTGAGCAAAATAATTTTTAATTTATTTTTCTTCCGGGACTCATAATTACATACATGTATGTAAATAAAATCATTCAGAATTATATATATAAAAAATAAAAAAAATTTTTTTTTTCCTTATTTCGTATATACAAATTAAATTGTCTGTCTCTATACAATTTTCAGGACATATATGAAAGATAATTTAGATTGGACATGTAGAATTTAAATTCGTTTCATTGTTTAAAGTTATTTTTTTTTTTTTTTTTTTTTTTTGAAATCTTTTCAAAAATCAAAATATAAAAGCCAATTTTATTATGTTTACATATACATACATATGTAACAATATATTGTATGATAACGAATATTTACTTTTAAAATATACTATACAGTAAAAAAATGATGATGGTGTATAATATATCTGAAATCTGTATACGGCTATAGAAAAGAAGATTTACAAATATTTTTAAAACATTGGAAAAGAAAGTGTTCATAAAAATTTTACACTTCTAAATTTCCACTATCTATATATATATATATATATGTACATATATACAATATATCATAATATATAAAAAAAGATATAAGTATATATTTAGTTGTGCGGAAATATATATATATATAATATTATGCATTTTATACATCCTGACAGCAAGCAGCAATTCAACAAAATGAAGCGAATATAAAACAAAGAAAAATAAAACAAGGAAAAAACTAATTTTCATCAGGAAATGTTAGAATTTTATGTTACGTGAAAAACACGTTTTTACACAAAAACCATGAAATGAGAAAACAAAAAAAAAAAATTGTTTGTTTTTTGTTTTTAAAAGAAAATATTCATAGTCAAACATCATTTTGAACAGAAATTCAATTTAAAAATTTGTATGTAATGGTCCAGTCAATAAAGTTTTCCTCAATATAAGGAAAGTGTCAATTGCTTGTCCCGATTCAATTTTACAAGTATTCCATAACACACAATCTATATTTTTTTATATTTATTTTTTGTCTTTTTTTTACCAAACATGAATTTTTGTGTGCAGTTTTGACTACCATTTTCCTTTGTGTGATGTTTTGATGGTACATGTTTTAAAACAATATCTATACCTTGTTCATTCTCTAAAATTTTATACGAAATTTCTAATAATATTAAAATGATGAATTTAAAATTAAATTTATGTTGATTTTTTTTTTCTGTTTTTATTCGTTGGTTTGTATAAAAATTTAATGTTTTAGAAAATAATTTTTGGATGTCAAGTTATTTTTTTTTTTCAGTTATTTTTAAAACTATAATACCTAGTTAGTTTATATTTTCGTTTAAGAATACGATTGAAATGAAAAATAAAGTCCTAAATCTTTACAATTTTCGTTCTAAATTCTTCCTTCCTTCCTTTTAATTCCTTGATTTTATATTTTTTTTATCACAAAACTAAACTAAATATATAGTTTATTAAGGGCATGCAATTTTTTAAAATATTTTTGTATAAAAACTTGTAAAAATAAAATGAAATTAAAAAATTGTTAAAAATACCTGTAGATAACGGATTTTTTTTTTTTATATATAGAAAAAAATCTAATGAAATCATTTTAACTGTTAATTAAAAAATAAATAAAATATTATATGTATATTTTTGACCTTAGATGTGAAGAGCAACATCGATTGATATTGAAATTGATGAAAGGTTTCATAATGGATATTTGATATGAATGAATGTTGAATTTTCGATGAAGATTGATACTGACTGATACTGGCATATACAATTAATATTGAATTTTCAACAAAATATTTTTAACTGCATATCATATTACACGGAAAGGATTAAAATCATTTCATACAGACAATTTATTTTTTTTTAATTTAGACGAAAATCAAAGATATTTTTTTCAAATAAATAATATATCTATAAAATATCATCGAAAATAACAGTATTTTAACTAAACCAGTTAACAGAAATCATCTTTTTTTAAGGAAAACTTTTTTTGCTGGTATACTAAAAATCTCGAAAATTTCGGAACTAATTTTTTTTTTTTATTAAAAATACTCAAACTAAAGCTTCCAATTCATTTAACACTAATTCCATTAATAAAATCAAAAAAATAAAAAATAAATAAATATTATTTGAAAAAATAATTAGGCGGGATTTTAAAGTTTGTTACAAAATATGAAAAAAAGTTCCAATAATTTAATTTAATAGTCACCATTTTTAAATTTTTACTTTTACATTTTATTGCAGCACTCCAAGTTTCAGCATTTCGAGGTTCCGATATTTCGAGTTTCCTGATTTTATTTCAGCGTTTCGTTCCGAGATTTTGATTCCAATCCATTTTTTTTCACATGACAATAAATTCATGCTGTTTACTCTTGTTTAAGTCTAATATTCTGAAGATTTAAAAAAATTTTTTTTTTTTTAAATTTAATTAAATACAAAAGTTATATTTATACAGAGTCTGGCTATGGTTGTAATTAAATCTATTAACTTTATATTCTTTTCTTTCCACTTTGTAAAATTAACATTGCTGCTGATTGTAAATTTTATTCTTTTCTTTAAAGATTTCGTTTTATAGGATATTTCGTGGGACATAGGACATAGGACACAATATCTGTAGTGTTTTGTGTTGTTTTTTGAAAAAAGAAAAAAAAAATGTAATGCTTTATATTACAAGGCTATTTATAAAATATTAAATTTTTTACTATAATGTATAGGACATGTTTTCTTTAAATACGAATCAATTGCATAAAAGGTAACTGAAAAATAATCCAATATAGTTACACTAAAATATGAAGATCCCCCAATTTTTTCCATTTACTTCTATTCATTTCCTCTTAGCTTTTATATTTTCTATATATATTAATATAGTATTTTTGTTTTAATGATTATATATATGTACATATATATATCTATGTTTTTATTTATATATATTGTATATTGTATATTTGTTAGGTTTAAGCTATTTTTTTTTCTCGTTTAATTACTTTAATTATTTAATTAATATGCTATAGAAAATGTCTTCCTTATTTTTTCTAATGACTATCATGTTTTTGTTTTTGCTTATTTTTCTTTAGTAGATTATAGCGAAAAAAATGAATATTTCTAATTGTAAAGGTCAGATACGTGATTAAAGTGCGAAAATAAAGAAACAAAAGAAAAAAAAAAAATTCATTTGCATAATGAGATTTTAAACGTTTAATCGTTTTGCCTTCATTTAAGAAAGGTTCATTTATACCACAATGATTATATTGTGATTTGTGTTAAACAATTTTTTATTTTTTTTTTTGAATTGAATTAATTATATATGAATTTTGTTAAATGGATTAAAAGAAAATTTGTGGTTTTAATATATTTTTTTTTTTGGTTTTATGATTAAGTTGTTTGTATTAAATTTGTGTTTAATAAAATTTCTAATTATTTGTAATTAAAAAAAAAGAAAATAAATAAAAGTTTTTTGTTTTTTTTAAAAGTCTTTTTAAAAAAAAATTCATTAAATTCACATATAATTGAAATTTTATGATGTAGAATTGATGGTGTTTAAATATATATGTACATATAACTATATATATGTAAAGAATAATTAAAAATATTTGTGCATAGCTTTTGTTACGTGAAGAATGCACAAGGGTTTTTAGTAAATTTTCCAAAAAAAAAAAATTGAAAAATTGGCTTAGTTTTATTTTGTTTGTTCATTCCTTCGTCCATTTGCCTATCTGTTCACAAAACATTTACAATGTTAAATCTAGATCAATGAAATTTGAACAATGAATGGGTCTCATATAAAAATTAATATTGTGGAATAACTTTTTTATGTAGACCCACTCATTACGCAGCTACAGCTTTTTATTGTTTGAAAAATTCTTATTTTAAAATGTTTATATCTTAGCTTTTGACCTTATAGCTTAGTTTTTATCTTAGCTTAGTTTATATTTTCAATCTAAAAACACCAAACGGCAGAACTTTTTTTCAGCAGTTACTGTTAATGCTGTCTTTCGGAAAATGTACGTTTTTAAGATGCTTGGTTTTACATTCAACCTTGTTTCTAATTCCTATATAGTTTAGAATAAATGCATATTATTTTACAAAAAAAAAAAATAAAACTTTTGTTAAAAGTAACCTAAATATATGATTATGATGACGTCTGTTAATAAATAGCATTCTTATTGTTTCATTTGTTCATTAAAAAAAAGAAAAGAAAAGAACAATACATAAGTATATATAAAGTTTATTGAGGTGACATAATTATAATACATATTTCTAGAATGTTTGTCATATAAAAATTAACTATTTTCACTTCTATATTGTTTAACATTTGCACTTCTTTTTTTTTTAACACTGTTTTTCTTTTTTTTTTTGTCCTTTTTCGCACTTTCTTCATAATTTTAACAAAACTTTTGTTGTAAACATCTCAATTACGTCCCATGTGTGATTATTTTTTTTTTTTGTTTTTAATTTAGTTTTTAGTTAAACAACAAAAAGGACATTTCATTTTGAAACCCCTTAAAATAACCTTTTATGCTTTTCTTTTGTAAACTTTTTAAGAATAATTGCTCAAGTAAGTTAATAAAAAGGAAATACATTGAATACAATGATTTCATTATAAAATGGTACATATATATAAGTAATTACATATGTAATGTAATATACATAAGGTGAGTGTCTAAATACATATTCATTATATTAAAAAGTGAATTAAGGTTTATTTTGAAAGGATACATTTTGTCGAAAATTTTAGTTTAGTATTTAAATTTGTATTTCGCGTTTTTTTTTGTTCTTTGTTTTTTTTTAAATTGCATTTTTTTTTTTACTTTAGATTTTTATATGTTGACTGTAAAGTAAATTTGAAAAAATATTGAGTTTAGTTTAAAAGTTCATTGTTATTTAGAAAAACAAAAAAAAATGCAATTTTAATTATTTTCAAATGTTCTCTAAACATTTTGAGTTGCAAATTATACACAATTAAAAGGATTTACAAATAATTTAAAGGATTAACAAATTTTACACCATCAAGTTTACTTTTTCATCAAGTTATCATCAAGTTTACTTCTTGCCTTGGTGATTGTTTTATTGGAAGACATTTCCAATTCTTTATTTATCTTTTACATTAATCCTTTATTGATCTTTAAAGAATTAATAGAAATGTTTAATAATAGAAATTACCAAACAAGTTTAATATTAACTTTATTTTTTAGCACAAATGCGATCAAAAGAATCAAATATTTATTTAAATTTTAATCCTTAAAAAAATCTATGCAGAGCTATTTAACAAAATAAATCTTAATTATTATATAGTCCTTCGAAACTGTGCGATTTATTAACTTTAAAATTTTAGCTTTCGAGGTATTTCTGATGACATGCGATATTATATAGGTAACTAAAATCCAAATTAATTTTAATTTGTTATTTCAGAGGATTTTTTTTTCAGGATTTTGTAATATCGACAAATAAAACATATTCCCAAAAAAGGCTGAATAAATTTTTCTGCTTTATGTTCCAAAGTAGATTTAGTGATTCAAAAAGTTTCTTACCGAAAATAAGAATTTGATTCAAAAACTTTCTTACCTAAAATAAATTTTTTCATTTGTTTAAAGTCAAAGCCAAACTAACCAGGATCTTAAATTTGAATTTTTTAATCAAGAATATGTATGATGTTTTCTATATAAAATTCCGTATTCTCCCTTATTTAACTTTTTCTTGATTTAATTTTTAAACTATATTATTTAACGAGGATATTAGCAACAGAACGAAAATTACATATACCTTCCCTTCGAATATAATTAAATTGAAACTGAAATATGTGACTACAAAATGATTGTAATTCCAACAGACACCTGTTTTATAATCAGGAACTGTTTTAATATGAGACATTATTTTATTCAAGTTATTTATTTTATTATATGTTATATTAAATTGATTATATTTAAATATTATATATGTATAACATTATCTATATATAATATGTATATATGTTTTTCTTGTACTCAAAAGTCACAAAAATATTTCATTATCTCAAGATATTTTCCCGGGAGAACTTAATTATATATACATATATATTCATTAATTACGTGGTATTAACATGAAAAAATTATTTAAAAACAAAAACAACATACACATATACATAATATGGTGCTCTAATAATTATTAAATAATTATAATTACCTCGTATGAGAGATGATGGTATGAAAGATAACCTTTGAAATTACATTTTGTACATATATAAGTGTTACTTTTACTTTCAGTGAAAATTCATTAAAGTGGAAAATATCTTAAAATTTATTTTTTATTTATATACATATAAAATAAATATTAAAGTTTGTTTTTATTGGAAGTAAAAAGTTTATATAAGGGAAAATTTTGGAATATTTGTTTAATTTTGAAATACATACAAAATAAATTATAAGAATTTTTTATCACGAAATTATAGTATTTTTTTTTTCATATTTATATTTTAATGATTTATCAGTAAATAATTTTTTTTTTTTTAATCACTATATTTATAATACATAGATGGATTAAAATTATGAGTAGTTATAGGAACTCATTTGTTATGAGAACTGGTATAATGTGGAATATGTTTCCATCTAATGTTTTTCTCTCCGTCGATTATGTTCCATCCTACAATTGGAAATTATCCAAAAAAAAAAATTTAGGTTAGTTTTCAATTTACTATCAAATTTCCTCGTATTATCGTATTTTCCTGCTCCATTTCCTGTCCCCTTTAGGCAAACCTACACCAACACTGTATAAAAAATTCATCCTTAAATTTAGCTAGCATGTTTAAAGTATTTAAAAAAAAAAAAGAAAAAAATATTTAATTGATCTTCTCAACTGGCTATAGCCATTTAGAATGTTAAAGGAACTTGTTTACGAAAAATGTCAGCAAAATATCATAATATAATGATATCCTGATCGCCTCAATCTGAGGTTACTGACCATTAAAACAACTAGTTTTGATATTTTTCTTCAAATTCACTATGTAGATAATTATCCTTTGTCAAGTAATAAAGTCTATACTAAAATGGCCACTTTATAGAAATACCGAAATTTTTATTGTAAAAAATCTGTTGTTTAATATTTAAATATACCTTTATTAAATTTATAATAAGAAAAACATTTATTTTCAAAAAAAAATTTTTTTTTTTGGTTTTTTGAAATTAAAAACAAAAGCTTCAAATTGCAATATCCTAAATATTAAAATGGTAGTATGTTTAAAAAAGAGCTGATGAACAAAAACGAATAAACAAACAAAAATTACAGGGTATTTTTTTTTTTTTCGCAGGATAGTAATGAAAGATTTATATTCGATTAAATCTCATATTCGATGCCATACAATAAATCAATGCATAGACTTGGGATATGAAACGAATTATTTATGGGATTTTCTTAACTCCTATATATATGTCTATATTTATGGACATAAATAAATCTATATATATATATATGTACATATATATAGATATGTACATATACATTTTGTAATCGACACGGAGAATGTCACTATCATTGCAAATAATTATTTATTCAGGAGAGTTGTGTGTTCTACACATAACATACATAATTATATACATAACTAAATATATATCTTATACCATATGTATATAAGGCAAATATCATTTTTAAATTTCTATAGGTACCGTATTTTTAAAAAAATTGAAGGTTACCATTTTGTTAGTACACAATATTGTATATAATATGCATTATAGGTTCAATTGCAATTTGCTTTCGAAATTTATTCAAGTGTATAATACAAAAAAAAAAAAAAATATTTATTATTTGTTAATGTTTTATATTTTATTTAATGTTTTTATATATCTGTACAAAAAAAATGAAGTTTAAATAAATTGAAAGGGGGAAAAAAAATGATGGAAAAAATTAATGTGAAGTATTAATTATTGTTGGTTGTATATGTAAGCTTTTTTAATATTTTGGCTTATCTGGGAGAAAATTGTCTGGAACGTGAAAATATTTTTAAACCCCTCCCCCATCTATGAACGTTGGCGGACAATTTCTATTGGTAACTTTCAATTAAATTAACTGGACCAGTAACCATTTTTTTTGTTTATTACTTTTACATCTATATTACTTTAAGGAACATACGAACTATACTACTTTAAAGTACTCTAGGAACTACTACTATCTAGTATATAGGAACTACTATTCTAAAGTGTACCAATATTATATTAATAACTGTTAGGATTAGGAAGCGGGCTATTTAACCACTAAAAAGCTAATATCATACTATACAATTATTGTTAAATTTTATCTGCTCTTGCTTTTGTATTTTTTTTCCTTCTTGGTTTTTATTATATTTTTATTCACATACTAATTAATGAATATCGAAAATGAAACTGTCAAAAAAGAAACTATATATTTATATTTACGAGTACTCATTATAATTATATAATTATGCTTAGCGGTTCTTAATTCGCTTTAAATTCTTAAATTCTTATCAAAATAATGATGAAAATACTATAGAAAGTGAAATTATTTTTAATATTTCTTATACAAGGTGTCACACAATAGGTAAAAATTAATGGAACATAATATTCATATGGGAGGTTCAAACAAGGAAAAAAAACATAACAGAAAAGATCAGAGATAAAAAAATATATCAGTTTTTAGTATTAAAAGTAATATTTACAAAATTTTTTACGTTTTAAAATCGTCTAAGTCTCAACTATAAGTTGTCTCTTAAAATAAATTTTATTTCCTTTTACAGAGTAAACTACCATTTTCTACTCCCGAATGCCCCAGTCTTTGAGAAGGAGTATAGATGATAAGAGTAAAATAAAAAATAATGGTTTCATTTACCAACTACTTCCAACTTCTTTCCCTTTTCTCGTGTAAAAGAAACGCAAACCGAAACCGAAAAAAAAATCTCAAGACTATCAGAAAGTTAATTTCTTTCTATGTATTTTACATATATGGAACCATCTCAAGAACCGTTAAGAATAGAACCCGTCCTATTATTTAACACATTTTACTTGTATGAAATCTCGTTTTATAATAAAACTTTTTTCGTGTTTCGACATCCCCATCCACATAATGTGATATTTTTCACCTATTGCGACACAGATTGACTGTATATATAAACATTTGTGTACATATATACATTTTTATGAGTATGTATTTACTATTTAAATATTGTAAATATAAGTTACCAGATATTTTTTGTTATGTTAAAAAAACCATTTATTCAATTGTAAAAAAAAAAAAAATATTTTCTTTGTTTCTGTTTCTATGAATTTAAAACCTAAAGTTTTTAAGTACAAAAACTAATATTCAAATTAACACAAAGTAAATATTCTTTTTTAATTATAAGAAAACAATTTTGTAAAATTAAAAACGGAACCTTTTTTGTTATTAAAAAAAAAAAATATACTATTGTAAAACATTACTATAAAAGTAACTTTTTACGACTAATGTACATACATACATATTATTATATATTTACCTATGTATATTTTTATATATATACGAATATAAAAACTGTTATAAAAAAGGTGTGAGCAAGTGCTTGATTTTATTTCCGACATTTTAATTTCATAAATAGAAAATTTTTTTTTTTTGTTATTCTTTTGTTAAAATAAAAGAGATTTTTATGAATAAGATTGTGATAAAACATTTGAAAATTATAAAATATAGTAATGAAATATTTTATTACGTTACTAGAATATAATAAAATGTTTGGTACAAACTAAAATTAAGATTTTCTCCTTTGAAATAATTTAACTCACAAAAAGTGGGAAAGCACACACAGAAAGACTATAATTTGTCAAAATTTAACCAAGTCGCATCTCCAATGAAGCAAAAAGGATTGAAAGTGCTTCAAAAAGAAAATAAAAATAAAAGTATTATAAAGTCACACAGGAGAACTGTAATCAATCAGAACGGGTTAGTATATTAATCAATCACTAATCAAGCGATGGATAGATAAAATGATGGAATTAACGAGTTTAAAAGCTTTAAATTACCTAAAGATGAATTTTGTTGGCAATTCGTAGTAAAATACCGAAAAACGCAATAATAGTTCGAATAAAATGACAGAAAATGAAGAAAGAAATGAAAGCAATTGTTAAAAAGATGGAGTATTTAAAATTTGATACCCGTATATTCGAGCGCCCATAAATTTGCTCATATGTAGTAGAACGGTTTCATATCCTGCAATTGTGAAGGCAAAAAAAAAAAATCAAAAGAAAAATTTTAAAATTAAAGATCAATCATTCAAAACTTACTAAAATACAAAAATTAAAATAAAAAAAAAAAATTTAAAAGCAATTGAAGTTAATTTTAATTTTTTTTTTTTTTTAAATATAAATACAGATCTCTAAAATCTATAATATCTTCTTATTTTAGAAGTTTATACTAATCATTTATTACAGACATTTTAAATTACCGGTTTAAAATTATTATAGATTTATCCTATATAGATTCATGTAAATTAATTTTTACAAAATTAAAATTTCAAATATGAAAAATTAATTTGTTGAAAAGATGAACGAATAAACTAAAAAAATTTTTTTTTAGCATTATTTAAAAATAGTATTAACGATTTACTTTCGTATACTATTCCTTTTATCTTTTTCAAAACACAAACACATATATATAATATAATATTGCGAAAATTTATAGCCGCGAAGGGATAAAGAATCAAGAAGGTCTCATTATTTTAGTTTTAAGATATACAAATAGAGATTATAAAAACTGTTTATTTGTATGTTATATAACATATACATATACGTATAGTTTTCTTTTATTATATAAATGAAATGTATATATTTAAATAGTGGTAATATCTATAAAAAACCGTAAGAAACGGAAACGGAAAACAAAAGAAGAGAAAAATAGATAAAAAAAAAAAAAAAAGAACCAAAAACCTCTTATATTTTCATATTATTCGTACAATATATACAAAAACTGATGTTTCCTTTGAATATTTTTTAGTTGCGGATGAAAATTTAAATGCTCAGATATCCAAAAATAGTTTTATTTGTATTTAAATCTAAAGTTTAATCCTTTTTGTTTTTTTTTTTTTTTGTTTTTAATTTTTTATAGAATGTTAACAACATATTCTTAAAAGAGTCTACAAGGTATAATGAATGTCAAAAAAGCAAACAGAAAAAAAAAAAAAAAAAAACTAACAAGAAAAATAAAGAAGGAAGAATGGCGGTTTTTATTTAGAAAACTTTTGTCAAAGGGTGTTTAATGAAAGGAAAATAACATTTTTCTCTTTTTTTTTTTTTTTTTTTATTTAAAAGGGTTTTTTGTTTGTTTTATTTGTAACAACTATTGTTTTTAAGCATATCATATATGGGTAATTACATAAAAACGGATTAAAATGGTTTTTTTGGTTTTATATACTCGTACATATTATAAGAAGGGTGTTTTTTTTTTTTGTTTTTAGTATTATAATTAAAATCACACGGTAATTATTAAATATAACATATAATATGTTAAGAGGATAATGATATAATTACATAATTTCATATAAGGAGAAAATCTTTATACAACAAATATTATATTATATTAAATTATTATAAAAATATAAAAAAAATATATATATATTTGTGTGTTTTGTTAGTGAAATTTTATCATTATATTTTATTTAAGAATATAACTAATAAAGTTTATGTAAAAGATTAAGTTCAAAGATAATATTCTAAATTAGGTATAAATGATTTCAAAAAAAAAAAAAAAAACAAAAAAACAACATAAAACCAAAAAAAAAAAAAATTAAAGGATTTAATGGTAAAAATTTATAATTATATGAATAAATCTGGTATTTAATATTCAGAATGTGTTTAGAATATTAATATTAAAAGATTTTATAGAGGTTTTTAAAGATCCTTTTTTTTTGTTTTTTTTTAAAGGAAAAATTTTATATAAACGTAATATTGTTTGTTTTTCTTTTTTTATTATTTTTTGTTTTCAGCACAGTTCGCTAAATTTTATTTTTTAATTTATGCAATATTTTATTTAAATACATATTATATTATATATTATGTATATTATTTTAATTATTAAAATGTTCAAAAACATTTTAAAATTAATTTTTTTTTTTATTTTTTCTTTTTTATGATTTTATGAGCTATAATGAAAAAAAAAAAATTATCTAAAAACTTATATTATAAAATTATTTTAAATGAAAATCATATAAAAACTCATATAAAATCATATAAAAACTGCATTTTTAGATAAAGTTTTGGGAATTTTCATAATTTTCATAATTTTCATAATTTAACGTTTGGTATAATAAATACTAATTAAATAGAATATATTATATATATTGTATATATTCTCTTTTAGAAAAAAAAAAAAAAAAAATATTTTCTGATTTATAATCATATCGCTACTTTTGAATATATATTAGAAATTTATAGAGATTAATTTATTTTTTTTATATAAATAAAGTAGCGAATATTAATCAATTAAGATATTTTTTTTTCAAATTTACTAATATTAATTAATAAATCAAAATATGATAAAGTGATGACAATTTTTTTAAAGAACTAAATTTGCTGCTAGATAGACACCAGCAAAAAATAATCTCCAGCAAAAAAATGAAATAACACCCAAAAAAAATCTGCGGATTATTTCATATTATGAAATAAGACTCCAAATTTCTTTTAAGATGTTATCTACTAAGAAAACTAAAATAACTTATATTAATTAAGGGAATAAGAAAATCCTGAAAAACAGAAGGGATTTTAAAGTTGGCTACGAAATTGCAGGGTATTCTCTTTTTCGAATATGTATATGCGAGATTCTGACTTGTAAGAAATTTTAGAATTGGATTCAAAATTAAGGTATAGATATTTACTTTTTTCATAATATTTATATATATATATATATATATGTATATATATATGTATATGTGAGATTCTGAATTAGGCTCTCTTCATAATTATGAAAATGAAATAATCCCTAAAATAATGAAATAATCATTAAAATAATGAAATAATCCCCAAAATATAGTTGTTGTGGGGGGTTATTTCATTTGCAAAATAATTTTATTTTGGGAGATTATTTCATATAAAATAAGGCCACAAAACGAAAATGAAATAAGACCGCAAAAAAATAAAATATTTTAAATATTTCATTTTGAAATGTTCGGTCTCGAGCACCTTATACCTTTTTTATAATTTAAACCATGGGTAGGTCTAATAAAAAAAAATTAGAACAACTTTTTCATGTAGCCCACTCCATTCCGGAGCTACAGCTCCTCAAATATTGAAATAGCTCCATTTTTAAATTCGTATATATCATGTTCTACTTAACATTTTTTTAATCTGAAAACACCATTCCACTGAAATTTTTTTTACCTTTATAAATCGATATTAAAATTATATATCTTTTTTAAATTTAGTATTTAAATTTACCGTTATGTGAAAACCAAATTTTTCATGAATTTTCTATCTTCATAACTCCGGCACGCATTTAGATGGGAACTTTTGGAAAATTTTGAAACAAGAAAGAACTTTTATAGAATTAGTATAAGTTTCCTCAGAAAATTTTGTTGTACCACCCCCTGTTTAAGGGCTATTACGGTTCAAAAATTGAAAATTTTTTATTTTTAGACACCTGCACCTTAGGCACCTGTAAATTCTTCGGAAAGACATAAAAATCAAAGGTTTAATAATATATTTTACGTGTATTAACGGTTTTTCTTAGTTATATAGGGTTCTGGGCTTACAGCTTTTCAAAATTGCAAAAAAGTCTTATTTTCACATTTTTTCTTTTACGAAATTGTCAAATTTTGATGCAAGTCACAATTCTAAACAGTTTGTACTGTCGTTTGGAAATGTGCGCTTTTAAAAACCGTTGGTTTACATTCTGCCTTGTTTCACTTCATTTTTTACCTTTTTTTCTTTATTAATTAAAATGTTTTTAAATTTTTCCTTTTAAATAATGGTTCAAAACAAAAACAAAATATTTTTCGAGTATTGTTTTTAAATGTTTTGGATTCTAAATTTTTGTATTAAACTTTTAACTGATTTTCGATTCATCTTCGGTTCATTAATTATATCTTCGATAAATTAATTTATATCTGAAATGCATAAAATATCTTAAGAAAGTAAATTTTTTTCTATCTATGAAACCATTAACTAATTCGTATATTCATTAGATTAAATTTGTCTCATTAAACAACTGAAGATGAGAGAAAAATAATACATAAAGGTTAGATCAGAATTGTATCAAATTAATTTAATGATAAAATTTTTGGTTTACCTTTTAACAAAATATCAAATTTTAAATTGTTTTTATTTTCAAAATTTTAAGAATTTTATTTTGAAAAATAAATAATAACACTCTATTGTATCATTATTTTTATAATTTATGCAAATATTTAAATTATGAGCTCCATTAGGTTTTTGTTTAATGGATTTTTCAATTTGATATATTCTGACAAAGTTATATGGACTTTTATTTTATAGTTTTATACAAAAAAAAAAATTTATGATTTGTGACTTATTTTATGTCATAAATTTATATCAAATCTGTTCTTTGTTGTCGCATATATTTTTAATTTAATTTTCTTTTTTTTTGATTACATTATGTGATAACGTTTATAATTCTACATAAAATAAACTATATATGATTGATTTTTTTCAAAATGAAATTTTCATTTTTTATCAGCCCTTTTTTAGATGATTCTAGAACTTCAAAATCTAAAAATAATACAAAACATAGAACATTGTATTTCGCAATTATATGTGATAAAGATAAGAAAAACTTTAATTTACAGCTGTAAGTTTCAAGGTTAGAATCTTTGAATAGGGTTATACAATAAATATAGTATTTTTTACCGATCGCATACATGTTAATGTATGTAAAACGAGGAAGAGTGCAGTAGAGTAGACTATATCAGCCTCCTAGCTCCTTTATTTTTTGAGTTATCGTGAGGACGGATACTGAGTTATTTTCATTTAAAAAGAGAAGTTGTATGACAGCTACCCGAACTTGTTGCACAAGCAGAACCAAATTTTACATAAGTTGTGGCCATAAAACTGGATCATCATTTGTAAGATTTCAGACCCTTAGCTTCATTAAGTTCTAAGAGGTGCAAGAAGCATGAACCGGTTGCTGTAGACCAACCAAATTTTACAAATGTTGTTGGCATGTAACTAGACACCTCTTTGATAAATTTTAGTTTTCTAGCTTCAGTAGATACTGAGTTATTTTCATTTAAAAAGATAAGTTGTATGGCAGCTACGCGAATCTGTCGTACCATCACAACCAAATTTTACAGAAGTTGTTGGCATAAAACTTGATCATCATTTGCAAAATTTCAGATACCTAGCTTCAATAGAAACTGAATTATTTCGATTTAAAGAAAGAAGTTGTATGGCAGTTACTCGAACCCCGCGGCCGAAAATGCTGATTTAAATAGCAAAACTAACAATTTTTCAAAAATGACGTAAAAAAAATTTCAGCATCCTGTCTCTTTTATTTTTTGAGTTATCGTACAGAGGAAGGGACGGACAGACGTAGATAGCTTAATCGACTCAGAATTCGATTCTGAGCCGAATCATACCTTTGACACTATATCTAGGTCGACTCCTTTAAGGTGTCACAAACGTAATGGCAAAATTATTATACCCTTGAACATAGTTCATACTGGTATAAAAAGGTATTGTTATGGCATTTCTCCGGTACATAGAAATCTCAATTAAGTATTTTTGGAGTGGTTCCTGTCTATTTGTGAGTCTGTCTATCTGTGAGCATGTGTGCAGCCCAAATGGCTTAACGGGATTCTATCATTGAAGGAATAAATATCACGAATTGAAAAGCATTTGGTTTAAATATGGCAGAACCAAATGTCACTTTAATAAGGCAACGCTTTAACAATTTTTACGAATATTTTGAAACAGAAAAGTATTATAAAAAATTTGTTACACAAGGAATGATCAGGAACAGCTTTTTCATAGAACAGTTTGTTCCGAAAAATTTTTAGGTTCATCTCATACGATTTTTTTATAAGCCATTTTTACGAATACGAAATTTATTTTAACACTTTTTTTTTTTTAATTTTATAATTTTGTGCATGAAATGTACATATAATTACATAAAATGTACAAATATACAGATAATATAGCTATATACATGATTTATACACATACATACATAATTATATAATATAGCTCTTGTGTAATGTAATTAACCCTATTAAAAAAATATTAAGAGTCCCTTGTTCCTGCGATCGGTTATGTGAACATAGTTGATTTTTTTGGATTAACGCATTCAAACCTAGAGCTATTTGAAAATTTTAGTTTTTTTTTTTAATATTTTGACATTTCGCAACAAATTTCATGGTGACTACTTAACGCTTTAACGGCATCTTAACGTAAAATAGTCAGTTGTAATTTTTTATGAAAAATTAATTAATTAAATTCAATAATTTTTTTTTTAATGCATTTTTCTGTTCAGGCATGGCTGTAAATGTCGTAAGAGGGATTAACTCTTACAACGTGTGTGGGATTCGAACTAACATTTCCTCGGTGTTTACAGCGTATTTTAAATGCTTTTACGCACTTAGGCCACCAAGGCCCCTAATTCATTAATCAAAAAAGAATTTATGCGATTTTTTATACCGAATATATTCTATAAAATTTTTTTGTACTACTATAAATTTTTTTTTTGTTTAAAAACGTTTAACCTAAAATAATTTCATAATAACAAAAGTTGGAAAAATTTTTTTCTGAAAAAGACGAAAATTCTATGAGTAAAATTTTAAATTATTGGTAAAATCTTTTACAAATTGAACTTTTGTACCTTTTGTATACCTACAATGTAAATATTTTCTTTTATTTTTTTATTTTAGTTTGAAAGTTTTAATTAATGGTATACATAAAAGAGACTATAAAATCCTTAGAATCAACTGTAAATTAAAACTTCATTAAATATAAATTATTGTTTTACATTTGCTCTTATCAATGTACAATATCTATACTATATGTATAATATGTTATATATATATATATATATATATATATAATATTTATATTTAACTATGATATACTTATTTGTCTATATGGTAAAAAGATTCTTAAATGAAATTCATTTAAAAGACATTCATGTTCTTCATTTAATGCCTTGAAAAGTTTGTAAATTTTTTTTTTTTTTTTATGAAACTATAGTATAAAATCTAGCAGAAGAACAACTTTAATCTATCAATTTATTTAAAAGTCACCTGTAAAGACCCTTTTCTAGAATAATTCAAAATATGGTGAACTTTTAATGTACTGTTACTGTTGAATTTTCATATAAAACTTTTGTTTTCCTAAAGATAAAATAAATGGAAGAAAGGTTGAAAAGAAATAAGAAAATAAAATAATGTATAGTAGTCCAAAAAAGAGAAGATTCAAATACATAAGAAAACTGTAATGTCCGAAATAATATTCTTAAATTATGATAAAAAATTCAAAATGGTAGCTTTTGAATCCTATAGACACAGAATAAAATATTGTTGATGATAATGTTTACATAATAAAAGATTGTGGTTGATATATGAAGTCTTTTTAAGTATAATATACGTATATATATGTACTTATGTATTGTTGTTTATTCAAAGTACTTATTTATATATTTCTGTAGAGTTTCTTTTATCTTGACTATTAAATTTTGAATAATTGAGAGTTATATCTTTCAATAAAATAAAGATATTGTATATGTTATGTGCATACTTGTAGATACTTTTACAATATGTGTGTGTACAATTTATATGTATATAATATATTCTTAAAGAAAAAGAAGAAATTGCTTTAAAATGATATTTTTATAATACATATATACATGCAAAATATTAGTTTTGTTCTTTTCGGTAAATGCATTTATATAATTATGTATTCTTGTATATTTTAATTGACATACAAATAAATTATTTAAATGTAAGAGAATTAAATTTGAAATTAGTTAAATTTAAAGTAAAAAAAGATAAATTTGCATATGATTCTTATCTAAATGTTACATAATATTGTAATCCTAAAATAATATTTTCTAGAATGGCCGTCTTATACATAGTGTTTTAATTTAATTACATAATTCAAAAAAAACGTTACAATAAATATGTTATATATAGAAATGTTTTGATTTATAGGGTTAAGATTTAATTAAGATAAAATTTAAATTTTGATGACAATTATTAAATTATAGGTTATTGAAGTTTTCATGGAATTAATTTACACATACGTAAAACTTTCTTTTCTTATACTTGAATATATTTCGTTTAGTTTTTTTTTAAAGGTAAATTTCAAAATTGATTACAGAGTACAAGATATCAGCTTTATTTCTTAGTACTTATAAAAACGTACGTTCTAATCTGTCAGATAACATGTAGTTTTGTTAAATCAGTAAAATTTAACTATTTAATAAAAATAAAAATTTAGAAAAACACAATACAAAATAGTTGAAAATTTTACAGAGAAAGCTGTCCTTATGAGACTGTGAAATATTATTCTAGTTGTATTTTGTCCGATACATCGAATTGCAAAATTATTAATATTTCCCTACAAAATTGGCTTTTAATAACATTTCTCATGAATTCTTTTCAATTATCTTTCTCACTTTAGAGACATTATTCTGAGAAACCAGTTAGAATTTTCATTGTCTTATTCTGATAAAGGGGGAAAATAGCTTTTAGTGAAGAAAAATCTGACACGAGATTTGCATTTCTTCATTTCTTTTAAAAAATTAAATTTTCCTTTAGTAAAAACAAATCTATCGTTATCAGTTAAAATTTAGATTCCTTAAACAATCCTTTAAGGATTCTTAATTAAGCTTGAATGTTTCTTTTTAAGTACTAACCTAAATTTTAGAAAAATATACGACATTGCTGTAATGTTGACTAAATGGAACGGGAAAATAGAATGCCAGGAGGGAGTTTGTATGTGAATTAGCAACTACCTTGAAAAGCTTCTTTAACTGGAACATTATCGAAAGTAATATAGATTGAAATATGCTTTACATTTTAGCAGTTCCCACAACAAATAATTTCCATAACCAGTTTTAAATCACCTAGGAATTTTCACGGTATGGAAACGAAAACTTGTAGCCTCTCTTGTGTTACGTTGGAATTATTTGATAGAAAGTATTATTGATTTTCATTCAATAGAACAAATGTCATTAGTTATTATCTATACAAGAAATCTATAAAAAATTATTTTAACGAACATTAAGAAAAATAAGAGTTACATGAACGACAGGATCATCATTAAGTATAATGTATACGATTAACAACTAACCAGACATCTGCCGAAATAAATATTTCTCCTAGGTGACTTTAAGTACAAAGATAAATTAACTTTAAAGTGATTAAAGTAAAATTAAATTTAACTAATTATCCTAAAGAAAAACTGAATTTCTTTAAGTAAAGTTTTTTGATAAAAATTTTACTAGTGCTTTTAAGTATTTGAAAAAAAAAAAAATTAATATAATATACCATGAGTATAATACATATACTATACAATTATAGTGTCATAATTTACTTTAGATTCTGGCCAAAATCCTTTTATTATAATTATAGATAATTATTGTTTTTAAATCTTCAAAATACTTTAAATAACTTCTATTTTATTTATAAGATTAAAATAAATTAATTATTAAAGTTAAGTATTAAGATATTAACATTATTTTAGTATTTTAATTATTTATTTAGAATGTAATTATTTCCATATAAAACTAAAGCTTGTAATTATAATTTAAAAACAATTTCATCTTATATAAATTTTCTTTAATAATTAATTTAAAAATATTTATGTGCATTTCAATGTATTGAGGAGACTTTTAAAAATTTTGTTCCATTTTTTAGACTAGAATTTTATATAAAATTTTTCAATTTTGTTTGAAAAATGGACTTTAATAACTATGAGATTGTATTCTAATTTCTATATGATCATGCAAATTATAGTTTCAAATAACAAACAAATCTGTCCATAAATGTTCTTTTTAGATTAAAATATAAAAATAATTTAGTAAAGAAATCCGTTTTTAATGTTTTTAACAATCACAAAAAGTGATTAAAAAAATTTAGAAAGAAAAAATCAATTAAAACATATTCTTTGATTTAATCTAAAAACTCGTAATTATTTTTTTTAACAAGACTGAAACATTACCAAAGGTTGACATATATGATTTTTGTTTTCATTTTCTCATCTTGCGCCAATTTTATTTTAAATTTTTTTTTACCATTTCTGAAATTAATTACTTTAATTTATGATACAACAAAAATTTTAACAATTTTTAACTCTCAGTTTTTTTTTTTACTCCCACTTTGGTCTTTAAATCATGTTTGTGTCACTAATTTTTTTGTTTTTTTTTTTTTGTTTTGAAAATCTGGTTAACGTTAAATGGTTGTGGAAATTTTAGTGTTAAATTTGAGTGTCACTGACATATTTCAACTATCCTTTTCTTGCCATTTCATTTTTCACCATACAGTACTCAACACTCAACTACAAAGAAATTAATTCAATTAAATGCAATTTCACGAAAAAAAAAAAAAAAAAATTCATAAAAAGATTCCTCCTGACAATTTCTTTGCCATTTTGATTTTTATTTTGACTCAGAATTCGGTTTTTTGGACTTTTTGAATTCTTAGAGCACTTTGATACATTACATTTTTGGTTCTGTTGGTTTTGTTTTTTCTGGGTTGCGTTTACTATTCATGTACAGTAAGTATAGTAAGTACATTTGTATACGGTTTAAAAAAAAAAAGAAGTGCATTTTAAGGAAATATTTAGACAAAAATTGTGACACATTCCAAAAAAAAAAAGGGTTAAAGCATTTTTAATGGGAAATACAGAGTCTTTTATTAATGTTTTACTTTTTATTGTAAATTCTTTTTATGTGTGACATGACTTTTGTGTGACTTTAAAGTTAATAAAATGAATTACAAAATAATTATATTTTCTTTTTAGTTTTGAAACATTTTTAAAAAGAAGTTAAGATTTTGTTTTTTTTTTTTGTAGTTTATTTATAGTTTTGTATAGTTTTGTAGTTTTGATTGTTTTACTTTAAAAATTTTCATTTTAATTAAAATTGAACTTAGTTAAATTTCAGTCATTTTAGTGTTTTAGTGCCAATTATTTATTATTGAAAAGAAAAGGAAAAGAAAATGAATAAAAAAAAAATATATATATAGTACATATATGTATATGTTAGGCGAAGATAGATATAAAAATAATGTGAAAAAAATATTTCCCATATTTTATGTGATATCTCATATATACATATGTAGCAACAAGAAGTAAACATTTTGATATTCTAGAAAATAACTTAACTATGCATTTAAATCCAATTAAAATTGGAAAACATATTAAGTCAGTGTAAGTGTGTGGAAAACGAACAATAATCTCCCAAAAGGCAATAAAAATAATTTGGAATTGTGTCTTTCTAAAATTTATAATTTTTTTTAGAATTTTATATATAAGAAAAAATTGTGAAAAATAAAATAATTTTTTTTTTTAATATTTAGGTAGATTTCTAGGTTGAAAGAACGTAGCGTGAGATATACACATTTGAAAATAGGACTTTTTTTCCAGTTTAAGATGCTATAACTCTGTAATGGATGGCTCTACATCTGATGGGTCTGAAAAAGTTTTTCCACAACATTAATTTTTTTAAGAATTTTATAAACAGATGGACGAACGGACAAAATGATACTATAATAAGTTAATTTTTAAATAAGTAAATCAAAACTTTTTTGAAAATTCAACACATTTTAAGTAGACACCCCTCCCATTATTAAGTTGTCTTCTAATGTATCTATTTATTTATATTAATATTTATAATCACTAGTATAATGCAGTATTATTAAACCATCGGCTAAGACCATTATATATTGAATACTATTATTAATTTATGTAGTAATTATATTTATTTTGTTTAATGAAAGATGTTAAATTTAAAAAAATTTTTTTTTTTCAAAAATTTTCAACTTTGAACCCACACTCCTTCGGTTAATACGCCACACGCCTACCCACTAAGCTACAGAAGCCCCAATATTATTTTGTTTATATTATATTTACGACCTGTGCTGGGATCGAACCCACATTCCTTCGGTTAATACGCCACACGCCTACCCACTAGACTACCGAAGCCCCTTCAACTTTTTTGTTTAACAATATGATAATTATATAGATATAATAATTGCATAGTTTTAGGATAAATCATTAAACTTAAGTGAAAACTTATTATAGAAAAAAACCTTTTTTTTTTAAATTGATTTATTTATTTCAACTTTTAATATTTTACATGTTCCAACAAAACAAAAAAAAAAAAACAAATTATAAACTAGACAATAAATACACGTATTATAGACGGCAAATACACGGCAAATATTTTAGCTCTCAATTATTCATATACTTATATTCATTAATTTAAGGATTTTTTGTTATTATTAGTAAAACACTTAAATCTAAATAAAAAAAATTGAATACTAATAATGGAATAATGTAATCGTTTGCAGAAAATGATCTAATAGTGTTTAAACTAAGTTTTTCAGCAAAACATTTTACACGTTAAAATTAAAACGATATGGTTTCTATTTTGAAAACAAAGAAATCTTAATGATTTCTTTTTATTAGAAAACAATTTATAACTTTTCTTATGATTTTCAAATTCCTTTAATGCTTATTGTTGAAGAGGACATTGAACACGTCAATTTTGTAATTCGTAAAAAAAACCATTTTGAACAAAGAAATTAATAAAATAAAATAGATTACTCATTAAGGAGCAAATATAAGCAAAACGAGGAAGAATACAGTTGCCTTTGTCAACTCTTAGATACCCGTACGAACCGTTAGTATGTTCACAGCCTGTTACTCTACTTACAATATTATTTTTTTAATATTTTAGTATTTTAAAATATATTGGGTGAATTTTATAATTTCTAGTAGTATGGGTTGTACATATATTCAAACTATATGTTTATATGTACATTCTTCAAAAGCAGATTCTAACCTTCCACATAACGATTATCAATCCAAAACTTTTTCAAATATTCGATAGTACCATTTAATACTAAGCGGTAAATGTATATTAAATTTACTTAGTACAAAATAATAAATATAATTTTAAATATTATATTATATTTAAATATTCCATTGACAGAATAATTTCTTATAAGTACAATAAAATACATATATGTATGTAAATACGGCGCTATATAATATACATTTATACTCTTATCATTCATTCACCAGTGACATATACGATATGTAAGTAAACATGATATTATATAAGTATGTATATATATCAATATCATATAAATAAAAATTCTTCAAGCAACCGTTTGTTGTATATTTATTTACATTTTTACGTACTACGAATTATGTCCTCAACAATTTCAAATTATCGAGTAAAACAAAATGGAAAAAATTCGTTAAAGAAATTTGTTAGAAAATTTGAAAAAATCAAGTAACACTTTCGTCAATTATAAAGTAACCCTATATTATTAAAAAAAGTTGTTAACAGAAATAAGAATATAATATTGAAGCTTTAATTTTTATGTATTACTTTAAAAAAATTTTAACAGGTGTTCAAGTTACAGGTGTTTAAAAATATGAAATTTTCAGTTTTTGACCCCTTACAGCTACTCCTAAACGGCGGGTGATACAAAAAAAATTTCTGAAATGACTCATACTTATTTTCAAAGATCTAACTTCTGTCAAAATTTCAAGTTTCCAACTTAAATCGTTTAGAAGATAGAAGGGTTAAAGGATTTTGAAAAATTTGAGTTTTGCATAACGGTAAATTAAGACACCGTATGCCACAAATATATATTTATTGTATATATACTTTGAAAGCTAATAAAAGTAGTAATCGTTTGGCGTTTTCACAATGAAGATATACCTTATACAACTTGTACTATAACAATTTAAATATAGAGCTTTTTTGAACCTTTGAGGAGCTGTAGCTCCATAACGGGTGGGGCTACAAAAAAAAGTTATTAAAAATAAAATTAATATTTTTGTAAGATTTATCAGCTGTTAAAATTTCATAGCTCTATTTCAAAAAAAATGTGGGGATCTAAAAGTTAGGTGTTCGAGAGCCACCCTAATTTTTGGTCCAAACTCAACCAAAAAAAAATAAGGAACCTACAAATTACTCCCCGAATATTTTGTGTAAATTTCAAGATTCTAGCTTTCTTAGTTTTTGAGTTAGCGTGCTGACGGACGGACGGACGGACGGACATGGCTCAAAAGTCTTAGAATTTTTTTCTGATCCGATCCATACCTTTGAAGGTATATCTAGTTCGCTTATTTCGAGGTGTTACAAACGGAGGAGTAATTTTATTATACCTGATCCTATCGTACGGGTATAAAAATAATGAATCACATAAGAAAGTATTATTAATAAAGTAATATAGAAAAATTAGAAGATAAATATAAATAATTTTTACGAAACGGAATGGCAGTGATATATTTTGTAATTTTGTATAAATAAATTTAATTTAATTCAACAGAATACATGCATTATTAGATTCACTCCATATTAATTTTGAAATATAAAAAATGTAAATATCTAAAACAAGAAATGAAAAAATTCCAATATGTATTCATAAACCCTATAAATATACTCCTTCTATCTTTATTAAAATATTTAGCAGTCCTTAAAAATAAAAATAAATATTTAATATCCCAAGAGTTTAGATTATAATGAAACCCTAAATTGCCACATTAAGATAATTTTTCTCAATAAGAGTTTACAATTAAAGAATTCTTTTAAATAAAAAAAAAAAAACCAAAGAAAAGAAAAGGAAAAAAAAAAAGTTGGAAGGTTATACTGCTGATAAATAAAAACTTATATAATATCTATATACTACACAAGTATATAGATTAAAAAAAAAAACAACACCAAAGTTTTTATATTAGAATCAAGAATCTTCTAAATTGTTTCCGACCGTTTCAAATAGTGTTTACTTTTCTTTCATTATCTTTGGTCGGAAATGCCTAAAAGGGATTGAATGTTTGTGACAAAATTATTTCCTTCTCTAGAACACTATTAACACCTATTATTTGAGTAAGAAAAAACTGAATTTCAAAAGAAAAAGAAAATCAATATAGAGGGAAAAAAAAAGAAGAAAAACAAAAACAAACAACCAAACCAATTTGTTTGTGAGAATATGGCAAGAGATATTGACCCTGAAAAAATCTTATATTATATATTGAATTTTAATCCTAATCTGATTTTTCTTTTGAAATAGCCTTTATTGACTTCAATAGGGTGTACATTAACGATAATTTTTTTTTTTTATAGAATTTCCATAAAATGTAATATTCTTCAGCATATATACTTAAAACATGTTTTTTCAATATGTTAAATTATACACTTTTGATTCTTTAAATTGTAGGTTAGGTTATTGGTTTTAGAATTTGTATCCTTTTTTTTTTAATGCAACAAAGAAATAGTATTTTTTTAATTGTTAAATTTTTTGGAATGAGGTAAAAAATTTTTATATACAGAAATAGAGAGATTTTGTAAGAACCCAAGAGACCATCTTAGGGACATTATAAAATATTATATTGTAATATTATAAAAGTGATTAAAATTATATAAATTATGATTATTTAAAATAAAAAATGAAATAAATTTTATTTGCCTAAAATAAAGAAAGTAAGTATGGTAAGTCTAATAAAATTATTATTAAAAAATTAGAAAAAGTATTTAGAATTCAAAATATCATTGGTTTTTCTTAATAAAAAAGTATTTTGAAATACCGCCAAATACCGCCCTGTATTTTCAATTTTTTTTTTTGAAGAAATATACTTAGGAACATTAATGTTCTTCATATTAAGTTCACTAAAACTTGAAAAAGTGTGCTATATTCAAATCATTATTCTTTAAGTTTTACTGCATACTTTTTTTAATTCTGAAAATATCAAACGACACAAATTTTTTTGAGTTCAGACCAAAGTTGAAATCCTTCTTATTTCTTTTTTAAAGTGGTAAGAAAGCCGAAATCGCAATTTTTTAACTTCCGTTTTCTTATTTCCGTTTTCCAAAATATTTTTTTTACCTTTTGTATTGAAAATGTGCTGTTTGTTTGTTTTGTTATTCAAGAAAATTTCTTTTTGTTTTAGGGCTTAAAAAGACATTCTGAATTAGGGCGGATTTTATAGCTAGTTAGAAAATTAGATGTTTTGTAATTTGTTTAGCGGAGGTTTTTGAGCCATTAATAATATCAGATATAGTAAAAAAAAACTTATAAAGTTTTAATAATTTTGTCTATTAAAACAATTGGGCATTCCAATATGTATGGCAAGCAAACATTTTTTTTATAATAAAAATAAAATTCGATATTATTTCGACTTTATTTCGCTGTTGAAACAAAAAATAAAGCCAAACTATTTCTTGGGTCATTATTTCAGGGCACCGAAATTTTTAGTTTTGAAAGGAGTAAACAATAATCATATAACTAATAATAATCATAAAACTTACTAATTCGGAACAAATTTTCGTATACGTTCCCGTTTGAGTGTTATGAAGGCTTTTTCAGATAAATAATATTTATTCGTATGAATCTTTATCAACATTGACTTCCTGTGCAAACTGTTTTAATGGTGAAAAGTACAAATTAATGTTTTAAAAATTTATGAAATTCTTTTTTATTTTTTACAATTTACCCCTTTACAAAATAAATATTTTCATATCTAAATTTAAAATTCTTAAAAATCTTTGAATTTATATACTACCTGAATATACTACTATATACTACTGAATTTATATTTTTGTAATTAATTTCAAAATAAAATGATTTTAACTAAATTTTTGAAGAATATTAGCTATATTTGATTTAATATTTACGAAACAAAAAACTCTTATAAATTGAAAAGTTATGCTAAAAATTGAAAAACTTAACGAGATTTAAAAAAAAAAAATTATAAAAATAATATTAAATTGATAGATTTTTTGAGTTTTTTTTTCCAATTTTTTGTTTTTTTTTTTTTTCTTTAATCAGAAAACCTGTAATAAATTGCAAACGGTATATCATTCAAATAAACTAAATTATAAATCCTGGTTATTTTTAGAACTTTAAGCAATTTATTCTTTTAAAAATTCAAATACTCAAAATGGAAATTCGTGAAATGTGATTATATCAAATCAGAATGAAAAAAAAAAAAAACCAGAACAAACCAATGCAAAAAAAAAAAAAATCCGATTATTAACGCTGTTCTAATATTGATGAAATGTAAAAATTGGAAAACCAAATTCAATTTCATAGATATTTTCTAAAATTGAATTTGCAAATTGGATTCGGTATGCATCAAATCCATATCTATTTTAAATTTAAAAAAAAAAAAAATTGTTTTTATGTTTATTTGTTTTTTTTTTTTTTTTTTTTCATTTTAATTGAAATTGTATAAAAATGGTTACATTTGTTGTTTTTTGTTTTATTAAAAAATGCATTTTGAATCTCAGGGGTATAAAAATAATAATGATATCTTGCGCAAAAATGAAAAGGTGAATTTAACAAGTTAAATTTGGTTTTTGCAATAATATAATAATAAATTTTTGAAATATATAAAAAAAATAAAATGTGGGTTTATTTAAATTCTGTTTTTAGCACATTTCCAAAAAAATTTTGAAAAAATGTGCTGATTAGTTTCACTCTGTCCGTCCGTCTGTTTACAAAACTTCTACACCGTTAAAGATAGAGAAAAAAAATTTTAACCATGGGTAGGTCCCATAAAAAAAATAATTTTGTGGAAGAACTTTTTCATATAGCTCCTCCCATTACGGAGCTACACCCCCTCAAACTTTGAAAAAGCCCTATTTTTAAATGCATATATCTTATGTTCTGCTTAAGATTTAATGCTTAAGAATTAATATCAAAATTATACAATTTTTTTAAATTTAGTATTTAAATTTACCGTTATGTGAAAACCAAATTTTGCATGATTTTTCTACTTTCATAACTCCGGCACGCTTCTAGATAGAGTCTTGAAATTTTGAGGCAAGAAGGAACTATTAGAATTAGTATAAGTGTGCTCAGAAAATTTTTTTGGACCACCCCCTGTTTATGAGCTATTAGGGCTTAAAAATAGAAAATTTGCTATTTTTAAACACCTGTACACATTTTACTTCTGCAAGATATAAAAATTAAAGCTACAGTAATATATTTTTACGTGTGTTAAAGGTTTATTTTATTTGTAGAGGGTTCCAAAGTTGCAGCTCTTCAAAATTGCGAAAAAGCCCCATTTTCAGATGTATATATCTCAGGCTCTGCGTAATAGCTTTGCAATCTAAAACTGCCAGAAGATCGGAAATTTTATTATCTATATAAAACAGTATCAAAATTATATAATATTTTGAAATTTACTATTTAAATTTACCGTTATGTGAAAACCACATTTTGATGAAATTTCTTTTTTCATAACTCCGGCACGCCTTTAGATAGGAACCTAATTTTGAGACTAGCAAGAACTTTTAGAATTAGTATAAGTTTCCTCAGAAAATTTTTTGGTAGCGCCCCCATTTTAAGAGTTATTACGTCTCAAAAATTTGCATTTTTTAGACACCTGTAACTTAGGCACCTGTAAACATTTTTCTTCGGCAAGACATGAAAATTAAAGGTTCAATAATATATTTTTACGTGTGATAACGGCTTTTCTTAGTTATATAGGATTCCGGGCTTACGGCCCCTCAAAATTTCAAAAATGTCCTATTTTCACATTTTTTCTTATTACATGAAATTTTCAAATTTTTGTGCAAGTCACAATTCTTAACAGTTTGTATTGAGTTTTGGAAATGTGCGCTTTTAAAAACCGTTGGTTTACATTCTACCTCGTTTTTTTTTTTTTAAATTAACATAAAAATTAACATAATATAAGATGATAGAAGTTTTCTTTTAAGGATTTAAATATAAAAAAATGAGTACTGATACTATATAAAAAAAAAAAAAAAATATAGCAAAAAATATATTCCTAAAGATATCTCTTTGATACTCTTGAAAATATTTCCAATTTTAACACTTCAACTGAATCTGATATGTATAACATTTTCTATAAAAGATAATAGATACTAGTACAGACTTGCAGTATTCTTGTTTTTCTGTAGTTTTTGATTGTGCTAGTTAACAAAATTCATAAATAATTAAACCGAATCCCTTTTTTCTTTATTTTTCTGTATCATATGGTTTAGTGTTGCCACAAATAATGAAATTTTGATAATAGTTCTTACAATTTTATACTATCAAAGTTAGCTCGTACATTTTTTATACGTTATCATTATTAGTAAGAATGAATTTATTACATAAAATTAAATTTAATTATAATTAAACAAAATTAATAAAATCATAAAAAAAAAACAGAATGTTATTTCATAGTCATTGTAAGGTTAAAAATTATTTTTAACACCTCACTCTCCCTTTTTCTAAAATCTATTATAGTCGTCTATAGTTAAAAAGACTTAAAAAGAAAAATGGATATGTAATAATTTCATAAAACTTTTTTTAAAGTAATGTTGGAATATTTGTTTTATTAGTACATATAAAAATGCTATCCCAAAACTAAATAGGCGCAAGAGAATTAATATAAAAATTATTTTTTAATTTTTCCATATTTTTGCAATTTCATTTTAGATGTCAAATTGTCTTTTATAATTGTATCTTTATATTTTTTATAATTATATAAACAAAATGTATTGCTACAAATAAAGCTTGGTGTAGTCACAATGCAAGTGCTATCAAAAAAAGTTGGAATGTATGTGGAAATTTTATTGATAGCACATATATGTATGTGCGCAATATATGTATAAATAATAAATGTTTACTTCATAAACAAAACAAATCTTAACACAAAAATAAATGTCATTTTTTCGCTTCTAAACATTTTTATTGTGACAGCAATTTTTGTACATGACGTAAAACGGCACAAATGAGCCTAAAAAATTTTTTTATTATAGTTTCACAAAAATCAGAATAATAGCTACAGATTTCCAACTTAATCCAAAAATACAGATTTCCAACTTAATAAGAAGTAATTTTTGATACAAAATATATAAGCTAAAATTTTAATGAAATTTAGATCTGTTGTCAAACTTATTGCAAACCTTGACAACAAACTAGATTTTCACATAAAACATTCATACCTATTTGAAATTAATTAATAGACGTCAAAACATTTTGATGTTATTAGTTTTTAATTTTTGTGAGTTCCACTTCCGATTGTTGGATCTGCGATTAATTTTAATATAGAATATTAAACTGAGCAACATTAGAAAAATTCGAAATATTAATATTTCGGTATCAAATTCGGCTTACAAATTAAAATTTTTTTTAAACGAATATTTTCCTTAAAACATTTGTTAAAAATTTATCCTTAAAACTCTTAGGTAAAATTATCACCTGTAAGTGATTACATTCAATCATAATAATGGTCGCAATGAGAATTGTATTTGAGAATATTTTTTTCTCTTCTTTTTTGAATATACTTTTCCGATTTACGTTTCCCAGTTTACAATAACAGCTAGACTCCCGACTATCCATTTTAAGTTGATAAAAAGTAAATTGTTGTAAGCCCTTTGTAAACTTAATGAAAACTGGATTTAAAAAGAAATTTAATATATAAAATATATAAATCTCAAATAAGTAACTTAAAATATTCGAAAAAAAAAAAAGATTTCCTTCTGTTGAATGAGTTAAAAATGTTATAATGTAGGTATAAATGTCAGTATGTAAATTGTTTTTTTTTTTTTTTTTCAGAGTTATTTAGATATATAATATAAACAGAAATGTACTTATGGATGTATATGAAAAAATCATTTTCCATATTCCACATCGGATTTAATTTTTAATTTTTTGAAACCTTTTTTATATGATAATGTCGAAATGTGATTTTCAATTGATTGATTGAGGTCTCAGATGATTAACAAAATCCAAGATGATGGAATATTTTTATATAATGTATATAGGCATGTGATGACAATTGCAAAGTTTATGTACATATTGTGTTACTGTAAAAACACGAAAAATGGAAATGATAATAATTTCATATTCTTTTTATGTTATGCTAAAGTATGATGATATCTAATCCTTTTTTTTTTTTTAAAAGTTATTTAGAAAGGTTAGACCTATTAGGACTGTGAAACTTTTTCATTAAATTATGTAATAATAAAGGCTTAATCTTAATAATAGGATGACTTGATATAATACATTTTAAAAATACAAATAGACTTTTTTATTATCTTTTACAGTAACACGACAGTATAAAATTATTTTTTTCAAATTGATTGATTATTCTGCTAATATGCCAAAAAATTTTTATGTTTTTTTTTTTTGGTTTAACTGATCTGGTTTAGGTTTAGGTTTTTGGTATTATTATGAGTAATGAAATAAATATCATAATAATAAAATAAAAATTATAATACGAATTTATGTATAGATAACGAATGATAAACTGAAATTTATTATTTTTGTTCATGATTATAATAAATTTTCAGGATCAGAATATTCTTTTCTTTTTTTTTGTTTTTTTTCGTTTAAGAAATTTATCAATTTTATTATACTTTTGTTTGCTTTTTTTATTTTTTATTTTTTGATTTGAATTAATTTTAAGTGTAATGAACTAAATAATTTATGTTAAATAAGTAAAATGATTAATTTCAAAATTATTATGTCAAAATGATTATTTATACATGTCAAAATAATAATTTTGTATAGGCTTGTCAAAATTTTTTTATCATGCATCATAATAAATATCTTATAGAAAATATTTTTATTTGATTTTAGAATTTTTAATTTATTATTTTGTATTTGTCAGAGAATCTAAATATTATAAATTATAATTAAGTAAATAAATAAAAGTTTATATATTTCTTTCTTATTTTTTTAATTTATATAGTGAAAATATGAATGATGAAGTTTTGTTAAGTTTTTAAAGTAAGAAGTGTAGAATTTTTGAAAAAAGTATTTTGATTTTGTTTTCTTATCTGAACTAAAAATTTAATTTTCTAAAATAATTTTAGCAATTTTTGTTTTTAATTTTAAATTGTTAATTGAATTTTATAATAAAAAACTGTTTTTTATTTTTCTTTGGAAGATATATTATATAATAAAAAGGAATAATTGAACTTTAAAAAATTTGATATTGCTTTTAGTTAAAGTAGAGTAAATTATAAATAACTTTATAAAAAACGAAAGAGGTAAGTAAGCAGTAGAACTAAAGCTGATAGTTTTATAAAAGAATAAAAAATGGTTTTGTTGAGTCTGCATAATTTACCATTAAAAGTCTTCAATTTATAAAATCTGGAAATTTATATTTTTGGAAAATGTTTCAAAGAGAGGGGAAGGCTTCTAACTGTTCCTTGTGTTCCCTTGCTCGTCACCCAGTGTTACTAACAAAGTTTCAAAAAGCCAATCTCTTTATGAAATGTATAGTTTTTCCCTGGTTGAGCATTCTCACTTCAGAGAAGTTCTTTTAGTGTCCATCTTCCAAGCTACTTCTTTTTTCAAGTTCCAGAATATGAAGTACCAAGTGCTGAAATACACATCCTCTGTATAGATTCGTCTCTATTCTATGTATATACTATGAGTGCCCTCTTAGCATCAAGTGGCCTTTGTCCATTCCAATCAAAATTTTTCAATCCGTTCTGTTAAGTTATAGGACTCTCTTTATCTTTTTACTGTCTGGTTCACCTTAAAACTTCATTGTGTGTAAGAATCCCGAATATCAAAACCTACTTGGTTTTTTAAATTACTAAATTAATTATTATATAAATTATTTTGAATATAAAGCAATTTATTACTGAACATAATAATTTTTATAAACATTTATTGCAAAATATAACAATACTTTTATTTTATTAATTCCTCTATTAAAACTTTTGTTTTGTGACATTATTATCACAAACAGTCGTTTATGATAATATATTATTATTATAACAAACGAAATTTGAGATACAAATAAATAAATGAGCCTGACAAAAAAGAGATACTAACTTAATCCTTAGCTCTTATTTTATTATTAAAACTTGCTATTTGTGCAAGAGTTAATCGCATACTCGCTTGGTTAATTACCCACATGTTTACTCACTCGTTCATTCAGACCCTTTTTTGAACACTGTATAAGATTTTTTTTAGTTGTTATATTATTTTGCATACTTATAGGATATTTAGATTCTGCACCTTTTTATTATATTTTTCCTTCAGTTTTGAAGTAAAAAATTGTAAAATTTTCAACAAAAATATAAAAAAAGTTGTGTGCAACTTTTATGAACAATTATTAGAATTTTTATAAGTAAAATAACCGTAACCACAAATCAACTTATTTTTAAAATTTTAGTAAATGGATTAGAACTGCAATAACTAAAACCTCATACTTTATAGATGATATTTTAATAAACATTTTTTTATTTATTATTTTAATTTACATATTTTGTTGCACAATATAACATAACATAATTTGATTATTCTATTTGAATTCTTATTTTTTATATAATTCAGCTAACATTATATAAATTAACAGCAACCTAAACCATCATGATCATATTATGACATCAAGTTCATCGCTCTAATATTGCTTCCCAGATGGTTTACTTATTGGGAACTAAAATTGTAATAACTTACTTTTTTGTTTGTATATTGGTGGGAATCTTCAAAAGATATAATTTAAGCAAGATTTTTATTAATTAAACCACATATGTCTTCTATTAAAACTGTTGAATTGACTAACCATTAATTTTTAGCCAACATTCTCTTTTAGTGTATCTTACTTACTTTTCCTAGGGATATCTTTTACTTTGCGCTAAATCTAAAGGTCTCTTTCTTTTGAGCCATCCTGTAGAAATCTTATTTTCTATCAGTAGAACAGTTCTACATTAATATGCTGTTCTAGACGAGTTTTATGATTTATGGCATATCTCTTTATTTTATCTATAATTTTGGCGACTCCTATGAATATCATTTATCACATAATAAATTATTTTATTTAAAAATGCTTTCCACAAAGTAACTGCAATCACTTAATAAATTAAGAATAAATTAAATTTTTTTTTTTTTTGTTTTTTGCGTGGATATGTGAGAATCTCGAAAGGAACAAATGAAATTAACGCGCGAATTCCCTTTGATAGTGCTGAATTTTAACCAAGCAAACGCCACCTTTCTTTTAAACCAAACATTACGTTAAAACGTATAGTACAATGTACTGTTTGGTTTGGGGGTTGGGGAAATAGGTAAAAAGGAATAAGGGATATTGTAAAGTTACTGGATGTTCCGAGTATTGTTTAAAACAAAGATGTTGATGTTCTTTTTGAATTTATCGATGTCATACACATTATGGTTGCCAATTTTAGGGAATACTACCGGTGACAAGCTATTCCATATTCGCGCTGTACGCATAACAACAAACTAATTTTCACTATGCACAGATCTTTAAGGTATAGGCTACTTTGTGCAGCCCTTCTTGTAGATATGTTGAAATTTTTAAGAGGAGGCCTTAATGTTTTTATTTTTTTCTGAACAGGTTCCTACATCACACAAAATATCTATAAAATAGAGTGAGCCCAACAATGATACGTTGATGACCCAGTGGAGCCAGAATTAAGTTAGTAATGGGATTAAACGAATTATTAAACGAATTGCTCTGTTTTGCAATTTGTATCCTAATTGTGTTCGTCGGGTTCCTGCCCAAATGTATGCTTTGTATTTCATTCTAGGTCTGATGAAGGATTTATAGATAGATATTATAGATTGTTTCTTCGTTAAAAATTTAATTAATTAACCATTCAATCGTGAAATTTTAACTAAAAGTAGAAGTATTAACCTAAATCTGTATTGCGAGAACTAAAGATTCTTTCGAAAATTTAACTAAAATATTTTGATTTTAAATTTTAATTTATGTTTTAAATTAAATTAAATAAATATATTTTTAAAGTTCAGTGATTAAATTAATATAGTAGCATATATATGTAAATCATATATTTTTTTTTTATGAATCAAATTTAAATAATTATTATGTTTTGCTTAATATTTCAAAATTTAAAATCAGCTGATCAACATATACAATAAAAAATGAAAATGAATAGTAAAAAAAAAAAATTTAAGCATTCGAAATGTATTCGCATTCGAAGTTATTACAGTGTGTAAAACATTAGTTTCTTATTGTATATGAACTTAACAATACCTTATAACAAAAAGATTCACTATAAATGAAATTTTAGAAAGTTATTTTATGAAATAGATATTATATATTGTTGTTAAAATATGACAGTTAAAATGAAATTTTGAAAAATAATCGTACACTTACACAAAAATACCGAAAACGTAGATTTACATAATATTGCATGCATCTGTGGAAAAAAAGCATTAAAATAATTGTTAACATTCAAATATTGTTTTAGCTTTTTTTTTAACTACAAAATTTAGAAAACAATTCAGTAATTTTTTGAAAAGGATGCCTAAAGTTAAAAGGACATAAATCTATGTTTGTATGTTTATTAATCGCGTTTGATTTAAGATTAAAATTGGAATTAATATGCCGTATAAATAAAAATATATTAAAATTTTTAAAGATATGCTGCACTTGAACTTGAACAGGCTCCACCAGGAATCTCTAGTTTTGTTATTTAGATTTGAAGCTTTCTAGAATATTTCGTAACTCTTATTTTATTTTATTTTGTAGCAAATTTAGATAATAAGCATGGAAAGGTATAGAAAATATGGAAAAGTTTTCGCTTCTGATTTCAATTAAATGTGCAAATTAATGTTTTAAAGTGAATTTAAAATTTCGTATAGATTAACTTAATTAATTGCTACCTTTGAATTGGCTAAAATACTTTTAGGTGTCAGAATTATATTTTACTCTAATAGTTAAGCGACAATCAAATTCTTAGCAGCAAGCGTTATTAAATCTAAGGTAGTTTAGAGGTAGTGCTTTCAGCAAAGAACGCTATTATCTTGATTTGATTTTCAGGTGACGACAGTATTATAAACCGTAATTATAGGCCATTACCTTATCGGTAGATAGGTTAGAAGATTGGATATGATCTGTGGATCTTATCTGAAAATTATTACGGGCTATTGTCTTGTCGGTGTACATGTTAAAAGATTGGGTATGCATTGGATCTTATCTTTAGATATTGCAGAATAGAGGATGTGAAGTGTTTTCTGTGCACTTGTCCCTGTCTGTCATGAAAAAGGCGAAAATATGTGGATCTTATCTTTAGATATTGCAGAATAGAGAATGTGAAGTGTTTTCTGTGCACTTGTCTCTTTCTGTCATGAAAAAGGCGGAAATATTTCGAAAGTTTCCTTTTCCAAAATTTTGATGAACTTTCTGAAATCGATTTTAGAAACTTTCAAAGTCTCTTCCGTTAAAGTAGTATCATCTTGGTATACATCTTAGGCACTTAAAGCCCCATCCTTTGTGGGATAGGAAAAGAAAAAATAATTAGATTGAATAAATTTATAAAATAACTGTAAGTGTAAGTTCTAAGTAATATATTATGCAATTAAATGTTGAAGTTATAATACTTTTGTGCTTATGAGTCTTTATGTTGGTCATTCGTCATATATAAGAATATGACCATAAAAAGAATAACCTTATATAGAGATTCATATGAGTATTATTTTCAATTTGAAGTCATAAAAATGTGGTACGTGAAAACATTAATTTTATGAAAAATAAAAAAAGCAAAAAAAAAAAAATAATATTTTATATACAGAGTAAATAAAAGTGTATTAAAAATTGTAAACAACTGTTATCACATATATGCACAGTTTGAACATATATTTTTTTAAAAGTTATTAAATAAAAATGTGCACAAATTTGAATAAACCAAACCAAACGCATCTTTTTATATTTGAAATGTGATTGTAACATAAAAAAAAAACAAGTTAAATTCAATTTAGTGCTTTTGTAGGAAGCATAATTTATAATAAAAAAAAAAACAATACATAGTTATTTTTTATTAAAAAATTATTTTTTAAGAAGAATATGTTTTGTAAACGTTAGGCTGTTTAGTAAAAAATTATCCTTTCTTATATGAAATACATATGAAATATCTTTTGGAAATTTTATTTAATTTTTTTTGTATTAAAATATTCGTATTACAAATTACATAAGGGATATTCTAATCCCTTTATATCAAGGGGAAGCTGAAGCTAAAATGATTTTATGTCTTTTCATATTAAATTAATAATTGATCGGTAATTTCGTTTGCAGTACAAGTTATTTTAAAAAATATTATAGAATTGATTAACTGAACCTTTGTTTTTTTTTTTAAATACGCATTAATCTTTCCATATTTTAGTTATATGTATTGGTAATCTGCGAAATTAAATCCATCAAATTTCAAATCTGTTATTACAAAATAATAATTACTTTTATTTTTAATGCTAAGCACTGTCAGCACTGATAAAAAATTATGCATTGCTAATCATTGTTTGAATATTTAGCGATTGTTGAATGTGGGACTACAAAGCTAATCAGAATTGTAATCAGAGTGCTATTCAGAATTCTAATCGGAGTTCAAATTAGAATTGTAATCAAAGTTCTAATAATTTACTTAGCAGGAGTAACATAAAAAAGATTATTCTTGAAAATAATAAAAGACTATAATTAAATTAATAATTGTTTAAAAAAAAAAAAATAAAAGTTTAAAATACTTATTTCTATAAAAATTTAACCCCTGTTAAAAATAAAAAATTCGAAACAAATAAAAACATTCTTAAATAATTCTTATAAAAAAATACAGGGTTATAAAAAACTCAAATTTCGACTCAATTCATCACAAAACTCAAATTTTGAGTCCGCTTACATTTGACTTCGCTCATTTTTGTGTCTACCCAACCTGCGAGATGAGCGCATGTGAATGGATCAAATTATAAATAGACTCGAAACTTAAGTTGAGCGATGAGTTCAGTTTGCCAAATTAGTCCTGCTCATTTACAACCCTGAAAATATATATACATATATAAAGTTCATTATTTTAACAGATTTCTTATGGATTTCGTAAGGATTTTTTTATTTACAGATTTTGTATTTTACTGATTTTTTACTTATCAATTTTTTTTTTATTTATGGATTTCAAAGCATTGTATGTATAGGATATTTTGAATGTATACAACTATACATATATATGAACAGATAAACAAAGTAAAATTAATGTTTAGATACTTTTGAAAAAAGTTTATTTTAGAAATATGCTAAAAAAATAAAAAAAAAAAAGATTAAGATAATAAAGCAAAAAAAAAAAATCCTTGAAATCTTTCCACAAAAATTCTGAAATTTATTTAAATGTTGGTTTTAGAATATGGAATCAAAGAATTTTTGCATGTTTGCGGTTAGAACTTATACTTATTTCTTCCACTATTTTTTGTTTTTTTTTTTTTGCTGTTCATAGTTATTTTATAGTATGCAAAGAAATGTTTTAGAAGTAAAAAAATTTATATATATATTTTTTGTTTTTGTTTTGTTTTTGTCTTTTTATGGAAATGAATAAATAAAAAAATAATGTTAGTAAAACACAAAAAAAAAAAAAAATAGAATGAGTTTTTTGTTTTTATGAACATCCTCATGTATTTCAAATTATTTTTACTCAATTGTTTTTGGTTGTTAAGCTTGGTAAAACTATTTGTGAATATTATTTAGAAATAAAAAAAGAGGGGAATTCTATACATATTTAACTATACATATATGTATATAAATAAATGTAACATGAACAGGTATAAGGATTAGGCTAACCACTAGTGTGAATAGTTTGTAATTTTAAAAATAATAAAGATCATGTTTCTTTTATATCAGATTTTTAGATTATAATTTTGAGTGCGTTAAAAAAAAAAGATAGTGCTCAAAGTTTTTATTTAGGAACAAAAAAAAAAAAAAAAAACAACAAAAAAACTGAAAAAAGTTTTTTTTATTAGAAAATTAAAATTAGATTAAAAGAACTAAGCTTTATATTTTTTTATTACATAAAACATAACTAAAAATTAGGAATGAAGTACAAGAAGAAAATTTTTTTTTTTTTGGAATTGTTAAGTTTAAGTATTTAAGTATTTTTAGATAAGAATATAATTTGTTTTATAGATTGTAAAGATTCAAGAAAATATACTATAATGTAAATAAAACAAAATATGAAATTTCCAAAATTTTTGAAAGCGTTTTTTTATGTATTATACAGAAATTGAGCAATATTAATTCAAAAAATCTGTAACGACTCAAGAAAATTTGATGTTCTGGTATAACTGGTATACACCCAAAACCAATTTTCCAGGTAATTCTTTCTTTATATTTTTTTCCCAGAAGCACACTGTAAATTATATTATTATGTATTAAAGGATTCATCGTAGAGTTTGGTTTTAAAGGGGAATGGTTTTGGTTGATTAAAGTCTAACACTACACTGAGGAACTCCGTATAGTTTAATTGAGTGACTTTCGATATTTTCCACCGTCCCTTGTAAAAACAAAAAAAAATAAAATAAAATAAAAAAAGGAAGGAAAGCATGATAGAAATTTGATTAAAAAATTATTGGAAAAAATTGAAATTTTTTCTAGATTCAACATTCCAACAATAGTTTATTTTAATTTTGTATGTGTTTAGAGTCTGAGTTCGAACCTTCAAATTAGCCAAATAAAGTTTCTGGAATTTTTTATGTTGAAGAAAAAAATTTGGATATTTGAAAAATTTATACAATTTTCAACAAAATGTTAAAACAAAATTTTTTTACAAAATATTATTGTTGATTTTATATTTACCTTAATTTTAAAATATTTTTTTGATTATATAGGTAACCTATGCATATATATATAGTATTAATTTATATATATATATATATCACTATATATGTAATTAGCACAAACCTCAAATTAAAATAACATTTTCACCATTACAAAATGGTGTTAGAATTTAAAATTAGCTTTTAATAATAATTTTAAAATGTATTAAATTTATAATAGTGTGATGTAAAATAATAAATTTAAAACTTTTTTTTGTTTTTTTTATTTTGAAACCCTAGTGAGTTTTGGTTCCGCTCCAAAAAAAATTAATAAATAAATTGAATATACATAAATCACTTTGATATCACCTTATAAAATATAAATATATATGTATATATATGTATTTGTATGTATGGATAGATAATGAACATAAATTTAAAACTCATCATTTGAATCCGAATCTAAGGGTTGTTTCAATCCTCATAAGTGTTTAATAATCCTTATTGTTTTCTTTAGAAAAAAATAAGAAAAGATGAAAAAAAAAAAATAAATAAAATAAAATAAACAGCATAAAAAAACAAACTTTCAATTTAACTCAATTCTAATGCCTTTAACAGTAATCGTTGTTAAGATAAAAATGATATAAGAAGAAGAAGAAAAAGAAAAGTTTTTATTTTTTCATTTATTTTTTTTTTTTTTGGTTTTTCAATTTTATGAAAGAAAATTACCCATCTAGAAAGTGTAAAGGGAAAAAAAGAAGAAAAAATCTCAAGAGGTTTTCCATTTTTCAATTTATATTCTCCCTTTTTATTTATTATATATAATATGTTTGTTTATAAGTATTATAAGTAAGTACGTTAATTTATATATATAATATATAAATATATATACTACAATAAAATTACAGTAATCTGCTCTAAAATATTTATGCTTTTCTCAAATGTTTCAAATGTTACTATTGTGACTGTGAGTTTCAATAATTTAAAAAACACATAATTTTTCTTCTCATTTACGATATTGTATTCTAAAAAGCCGTCTGAAATATCCAAAATTACTATAAACTTGAAATAAATTTTTTTAAAGTTATCATTACTAGTCTGGTATACTTTGAAAAAAATCCTTTTTCCTAAATTTTTAGCTAAAAATTAATAATTGTCGATTTACTATATTGGATTTTAAAATTTTCAGCTCCCAAAGTAATCATCGGTTTATTTGCAAGCGTAGGTTGAAATCTCGAAACGCCACCTCCCTTTTAAATCAAACATTAGGGCAGAACCTATGCAACAATGTAATGTTTCGTTTCGGAATTAAGAAAATTGGAATAAAAGGATTGGAATAAAGGAAAATGGAATATATGGGAAGTTACTAAATGTTGGTAGGATTGTATAGAACAAAGATGTTCTTGAAAGCCATAATTAAACATAACTATAACCAGTTTACAATTTTTGTTCATAATGTATCATTTATTTTATTAAATCCTATACTACAGGAATTAATTTACTGCTTTGAAACTATGTTTTTAAATTTTAATTATTCAATGTTTTTGGTTATATTATGCGAAGGACTGAAAACAGGACAGAAAAATGTTAATTTTATCTTTAAGAAAAGTGTAGCTAAAAACCTATTCGAAAGGTTGTATATTTAAGCAGATTAACAGCCCTTCACCATTAAATGACAGACAGCATTCTAAAGTATAAACTAATTAAATTTTTATATTAAAATTAAAGTAGTAGTTCAAAATTTTTGTGACTCACTGTAGAGAGAAATAAATATAAAAAAAAAAAGTGTTATACTTGTTAACAAAATGCTTTAATTCCTGAGATCACTAGAATTTTTTTTGTTTTTTTTTTTTGGTAACCGAAGATAGAAAAAAATGTAAACTTTTTCAAAAATCATGAATTTTAATAAAGTTTTTCCTAAAAATGTCAGCAAATGATACGCAAAACAGGTGAGATTTTTAGTGACTGTACGATTTCATTTACTGAATGATGTATGTACAGAATATCTATGTACCCATCTATTTAGTTTTATTATAAGGTAAAAAAAAGATAAAATAAAAAGAAGATAGATTTCATCGATATTATTATATGTAAATTGTAAGTAACAGGTTTAATTTTTTTTTTGTCTGTTAAAGTTAAACATAATAGGAAAAGTTAAGGATATTTTCCTTGAAGAAAATTATTATCTTTAATATATTTTGTTTTTTTTTTTTTTTTTGTAATATTTAAATGGTTTTACTTATATTTAAATGACAAAAATTTTAGGTTTGCTTAACTTATTAAAGATTTTCTTCACCGTTTTTTTTTTATGTTGAATTTATAATTGACCTTAAAAAACTTTGAGGATTATATTAATATAAATAATTGAGAATATTAATTGAGGTTTAAGTTGTATAACTTTAAGAATGGAATTTTTGTTTTGTAATGATTGAATCCTGATTGAATTTTCTACTTCTGATATTATACTAAATGATTCCCGTTTACTTTCAAACTATTTATTTATTCATAAAACTTTAAGTTAGCGTAAATTTGAAAGATTAAAAATTGATTTTTCTTTTAACACAAAACACATATATATAGAAGACATATCTATAGGAAAATAATATTCTATAAAAAAACATACGAATACATAAATACTCTAAATAAAAATTAAATATTGGCAAAAGTTTTAAAAAAAGGAACTAGAATTTTTTTAATATTTTTCTTTTATCCAAAGAAACATTGCAGTACATACGATTATTCGTTTCGATTATTTTTAAGTATTTTGTTTGTTGATGCTAATAATAAGATAAATACAAGATACAAGAACAAATAAGCAGAACTTTATAAAAATTTATAAGAGTATTTATTATTGGCCATTAAAAAAACTTGCAAAACCAACATTTCTCAATAAGAAATGTATTTCTAAAAACTGAATCTCAATCGATCGATGTTAATTCGCAAAACAACAAACTTTAAATGGGACCGTAACGAATTAACTCGAACTTAAAAAATATGTTCTTTGATATGACATTTCTTAATAATTGAACACAAACTACAAAGATTTTCAATTTTGGAAATTGAAGATATTAATTTTATAACAATTTTTGATACAAATAAAGAATTTTCGGACATTTATTTTCAGATTTATTAATATTTTATAAATAACAATTTTAATTTCCAAAAATTATTAAATACTAATTCCGGGTTTAAGAATTATTCTTCTCGATTTTTAAGCTAATTTCGTGAACATCTTTTGTTTTTTATGAAAATCCAATATTTTTTATTAGAAAATAAATTCTTCGTTAAAAATTAAAATTTTTCGAATAAGAACTTCTTAGAAATTTTAATTTTTCGTATGACAATATTGTATGTATTGTGTTTTGCTAAATGCACAGTGCAATGGATATCGTCATTATACTATTATAGGAGGAGAGATCAAATCAAATATAATATGTGTGTATTGTATGCATGAATAAGAGATACAAATTTAAGTTTTAAATTCATATATACATAATATTATATAATATCCATATATACATATTTCATTTAAAAAATGTTGATGAATAGATAGAAAAATAAAATAATATGTAAAAAAAAATATTTTTTAAAATATGCTTTTATCGAAACCAAATTAGCCCCTTAAAAAGTAGAAAATAAAATTGATTGCAAAACTTTAGTTTTTTTGACTGTAATAATATAAAAGAGAATTGCTAGTGCAAGCATTTTGGACTATTATAATATAAAAGTAAATTGCTGGAATAAGGTTAAATAAAAATCTAGGAAATTTGAGGTTCGTGTTTCTTTTTTATTCCAACTAACATCTAACTTCTAACATTCCATCTAACTTCTGTCAATATATATGATACTTTTCGTACTGGTATAATAAAAATCTGGGGAATTTGAGGTTCGGGTTTCTTTTTATACCCGTACGATAAGTATCGGGTATAATAAAATTACTCCTTCGTTTGTAACACATCGAAATAAGCGAGCTAGATATACCTTCAAATGTATGGATCGGATCAGAATCAGATTCTCAGTCGAGTAAACCATCTTCGTCCGTCCGTCCGTCAGCACGCTAAGTCAAAAACTAAGAAAGCTAGAATCTTGAAATTTATACAAATTATTCTGGGGGCACTTTGTTGGTTCAATATTTTTTTTGGTTGAGTTTCGACCAAAACTTCGGGTAGCTCCCAAACAACTAACTTTTAAATCTCTACAATTTTTTTGAAATAGAAGCATGAAATTTTAACTGCTGATAGATATCATAAAAATATTAATTTTATGTTAATATTAATTTTTCTGTAACCCCACCCGTTAAAAAGCTACAGCCCCCCAAAGTTCGAAAAATCTCTATATTTAAATTGTTATAACACAAGCTCTATAAGGTATATTTTCAATCTGAAAATTCCGAGCGATAGGTGCTATTATGAGCTTTACAAACATGTATATAATAAATATATACTTGTGCTATACGGTGTCTTAATTTACCATTATGCGAAACAGAATTATTGCAAAATTCTTTAACTCTTCTATCTTCTAAACGGTTTAAGTTGGAAACTTGAAATTTTGACAGAAGTTAGATCTTGGAAAATAAGTATGAATCATCTCAGAAATGTTTTTTGTATCACCCCCACCTTTAGCAGCTGTCAGGGGTCAAAAACTGAAAATCTCCTATTTTTAAACACCTGTAACTTGAACATCTGTAAAAATTTTTTTCAAGTAATACATAAAAACTAAAGCTTCAACATCATACTCTTATTTCTGTTAACATTTTTCTTTTATAATATAGGGCTACTTCATAATTGAGGAAAGTGTTACTTGATTTTTTCAAATTTTCTAACAAATTTCTTTAACGAATTTTTTGCATTTTGTAATATTGCAATGTATGGCGATATACTTACAACAATATAAATATACTATGTGCGCATTAATATTATATAACATTTAAATAAACAAATAGTATGAATATATGTACAACCCATATATTCAGCTTTTACTGAAGAAGCAAAAATGATATCAAAATATGCATAAAATCGTGAAAAAACAACGAGAAATGGTAGAAAAATCGATTTAAAGATTCGGTATTTTCAAAATCTATTTTCACGCGATATACCTTAGTTATGAGTTTCGGATTTCGCTTTAATATTTAGAAACATCTTCCCCTACACATAAACTATATTTTTAATAAAATAGGCTTAAAATCGTGAAAAAACAACGGGAAATGGTAGAAAAATCCATTTAAAAATTCGGAATTTTCAAAATTTATTTTCAGGCGATATACATTAGTTATGAGTTTCGGATTTCGTTTTTATATTTAGAAATAACTTCCACTACACAAAAATTATAGTTTTTGGCCAAAGTTTCTATTTTGAAGGAAAATATTCAGCTTTTACTGAAGAAGCAAAAATGATATAAAAATAAGCTTAAAATCGTGAAAAAACAACGGGAAATGGTAGAAAAATCGATTTAAAGATTCGGTATTTTCACTATATTTTTTCAGGCGATATTAATTAGTTATGAGTTTCGGATTTCGTTTTTATATTTAGAAATAACCTCCCCTACGCAAAAATTCTATTTTTTGGTCAAAATTCCTATTTGGAATGAAAATATTCAGTTTCTACTGAAGAAGCAAAAATGATATCAAAATAAGCTTAAAATCGTGAAAAAACAACGGGAAATGGTAGAAAAATCGATTTAAAGATTCGATATTTTCAAAATTTTTTTTCAGGCCATTACATTAGTTATGAGTTTCGGATTTCGTTTTTATATTTAGAAATATCATCCTCTACACAAAAACTCTATTTTTTGGTCAAAATCCTTATTTTGAAGGAAAATTTTCAGCTTTTACTGAAGAAGCAAAAATGATATAAAAATAAGCTTAAAATCGTGAAAAAACAACGGGATATGGTAGAAAAATCGATTTAAAGATTCGATATTTTCAAAATTCATTTTCAGGCTATATACATTAGTTATGAGTTTCGGATTTCGTTTTTATATTTAGAAATATCATCCCCTACACAAAAACTCTATTTTTTGGTCAAAATTCCTATTTTGTATGAAAATATTCAGCTTTTACTGAAGAAGCAAAAATGATATAAAAATAAGCTTAAAATCGTGAGAAAACAACGGGATATGGTAGAAAAATCGATTTAAAGATTCGGTATTTTCAAAATTTATGTTCAGGCGATATACATTAGTTATTAGTTTCGGATTTCGTTTTTATATTTAGAAATATTATCCCCTACACAAAAACTCTATTTTTTGGTCAAAAGTCCTATTTTGAATGAAAATATTCAGCTTTTACTGAAGAAGCAAAAATGGAATAAAAATAAGCTTAAAATGGGAAAAACCAACGGGAAATGGTAGAAAAATCCATTTAAAAATTCGGTATTTTCAAAATTTATTTTCAGGCGATATACATTAGTTATGAGATTCGGATTTCGTTTTTATATTTAGAAATAACTTCCCCTACGCAAAAACTCTATTTTTTGGTCAAAATTCCTATTTTGTATGAAAATATTCAGCTTTTACTGAAGAAGCAAAAATGATATAAAAATAAGCTTAAAATCGTGAAAAAACAACGGGAAATGGTAGATAAATCGATTTAAAGATTCGGTATTTTCAAAATTTATTTTCAGGCGATATACATTAGTTATGAGTTTCGGATTTCGTTTTTATATTTAGAAATATTATCCCCTACACAAAAACTCTATTTCTTGGTCAAAATTCCTATTTTGAATGAAAATATTCAGCTTTTACTGAAGAAGCAAAAATGGTATAAAAATAAGCTTAAAATGGTGAAAAAACAACGGGAAATGGTAGAAAAATCCATTTAAAAATTCGGAATTTCTAAAATTTATTTTCAGGCGATATACATTAGTTATGAGTTTCTGATTTCGTTTTTATATTTAGAAATAACTTCCCCTACGCAAAAATTCTATTTTTTGGTCAAAATTCCTATTTGGAATGAAAATATTCAGTTTCTACTGAAGAAGCAAAAATGATATCAAAATAAGTCTAAAATCGTGAAAAAACAACGGGAAATGGTAGATAAATCGATGTAAAGATTCGGTATTTTCAAAACTTTTTTTCTGGCAATATACATTAGTTATGAGTTTCTGATTTCGTTTTTATATTTAGAAATAACTTCCCCTACGCAAAAATTCTATTTTTTGGTCAAAATTCCTATTTGGAATGAAAATATTCAGTTTCTACTGAAGAAGCAAAAATGATATCAAAATAAGCTTAAAATGGTGAAAAAACAACGGGAAATGGTAGAAAAATCGATTTAAAGATTCGGTATTTTCAAAACTTTTTTTCAGGCAATATACATTAGTTATGAGTTTCTGATTTCGTTTTTATATTTAGAAATAACTTCCCCTACGCAAAAATTCTATTTTTTGGTCAAAATTCCTATTTGGAATGAAAATATTCAGTTTCTACTGAAGAAGCAAAAATGATATCAAAATAAGCTTAAAATCGTAAAAAAACAACGGGAAATGGTTGAAAAATCGATTTAAAGAATCGGTATTTTCAAAATTTTTTTTCAGGCGATATACATTAGTTATGAGTTTCGGATTTCGTTTTTATATTTAGAAATATCATCCCCTACACAAAAACTCTATTTTTTGGTCAAAATTTCTATTTTGAATGAAAATATTCAGCTTTTACTGAAGAAGCAAAAATGATATAAAAATAAGCTTAAAATCGTGAAAAAACAACGGGATATGGTAGAAAAATCGATTTAAAGATTCGATATTTTCAAAATCCATTTTCAGGCTATATACATTAGTTATGAGTTTCGGATTTCGTTTTTATATTTAGAAATATCTTCCCCTACACAAAAACTCTATTTTTTGGTCAAAATTCCTATTTTGAATGAAAATATTCAGCTTTTACTGAAGAAGCAAAAATGATATAAAAATAAGCTTAAAATCGTGAAAAAACAACGGGAAATGGTAAAAAAACCGATTTAAAGATTCGGTATTTTCAAAATTTATTTTCAGGCGATATACATTAGTTATGAGTTTCGGATTTCGTTTTTATATTTAGAAATAACTTCCACTACACAAAAATTATATTTTTTGGCCAAAGTTTCTATTTTGAAGGAAAATATTCAGTTTCTACTGAAGAAGCAAAAATGATATAAAACTAAGCTTAAAATCGTGAAAAAACAACGGGAAATGGTAGAAAAATTGATTTAAAGATTCGGTATTTTCAAAATTTTTTTTCAGGCGATATACATTAGTTATGAGTTTCAGATTTCGTTTTTATATTTAGAAATATCATCCCCTACACAAAAACTCTATTTTTTGGTCAAAATTCCTATTTTGAATGAAAATATTCAGGTTTTACTGAAGAAGCAAAAATGATATAAAAATAAGCTAAAATCGTGAAAAAACAAACAGAAAATGGTAGAAAAACCGATTTAAAGATTCGATATTTTCAAAATCCATTTTCAGGCTATATACATTAGTTATGAGTTTCGGATTTCGGTTTTATATTTAGAAATAACTTCCACTACACAAAAATTATATTTTTTGGCCAAAGTTTCTATTTTGAAGGAAAATATTCAGTTTCTACTGAAGAAGCAAAAATGATATCAAAATAAGCTTAAAATCGTGAAAAAACAACGGGAAATGGTAGATAAATCGATTTAAAGATTCGGTATTTTCAAAACTTTTTTTCAGGCAATATACATTAGTTATGAGTTTCTGATTTCGTTTTTATATTTAGAAATATCATCCCCTACACAAAAACTCTATTTTTTGGTCAAAATTCCTATTTTGAATGAAAATATTCAGCTTTTACTGAAGAAGCAAAAATGATATAAAAATAAGCTTAAAATCGTGAAAAAACAACGGGAAATGGTAAAAAAACCGATTTAAAGATTCGGTATTTTCAAAATTTATTTTCAGGCGATATACATTAGTTATGAGTTTCGGATTTCGTTTTTATATTTAGAAATAACTTCCACTACGCAAAAACTCTATTTTTTGGTCAAAATTCCTATATTGAATGTATATATTCAGCTTTTACTGAAGAAGCAAAAATGATATAAAAATAAGCTTAAAATCGTGAAAAAACAACGGGAAATGGTAGAAAAATTGATTTAAAGATTCGGTATTTTCAAAATTTTTTTTCAGGCGATATACATTAGTTATGAGTTTCGGATTTCGTTTTTATATTTAGAAATAACTTCCACTACACAAAAATTATATTTTTTGGCCAAAGTTTCTATTTTGAATGAAAATATTCAGCTTTTACTGAAGAAATGAAAATGATATAAAAATAAGCTTAAAATCGTGAGAAAACAACGGGATATGGTAGAAAAATCGATTTAAAGATTCGATATTTTCAAAATCCATTTTCAGGCTATATACATTAGTTATGAGTTTCGGATTTCGGTTTTATATTTAGAAATAACTTCCACTACACAAAAATTATATTTTTTGGCCAAAGTTTCTATTTTGAAGGAAAATATTCAGTTTCTACTGAAGAAGCAAAAATGATATCAAAATAAGCTTAAAATCGTGAAAAAACAACGGGAAATGGTAGATAAATCGATTTAAAGATTCGGTATTTTCAAAACTTTTTTTCAGGCAATATACATTAGTTATGAGTTTCTGATTTCGTTTTTATATGTAGAAATAACTTCCCCTACGCAAAAATTCTATTTTTTGGTCAAAATTCCTATTTGGAATGAAAATATTCAGTTTCTACTGAAGAAGCAAAAATAATATCAAAATAAGCTTAAAATCGTAAAAAAACAACGGGAAATGGTTGAAAAATCGATTTAAAGAATCGGTATTTTCAAAATTTTTTTTCAGGCGATATACATTAGTTATGAGTTTCGGATTTCGTTTTTATATTTAGAAATATCATCCCCTACACAAAAACTCTATTTTTTGGTCAAAATTTCTATTTTGAATGAAAATATTCAGCTTTTACTGAAGAAATGAAAATGATATAAAAATAAGCTTAAAATCGTGAGAAAACAACGGGATATGGTAGAAAAATCGATTTAAAGATTCGATATTTTCAAAATCCATTTTCAGGCTATATACATTAGTTATGAGTTTCGGATTTCGGTTTTATATTTAGAAATATCATCCCCTACACAAAAACTCTATTTTTTGGTCAAAATTCCTATTTTGTATGAAAATATTTTTTTCAGGCAATATACATTAGTTATGAGTTTCTGATTTCGTTTTTATATGTAGAAATAACTTCCCCTACGCAAAAATTCTATTTTTTGGTCAAAATTCCTATTTGGAATGAAAATATTCAGTTTCTACTGAAGAAGCAAAAATGATATCAAAATAAGCTTAAAATCGTAAAAAAACAACGGGAAATGGTTGAAAAATCGATTTAAAGAATCGGTATTTTCAAAATTTTTTTTCAGGCGATATACATTAGTTATGAGTTTCGGATTTCGTTTTTATATTTAGAAATATCATCCCCTACACAAAAACTCTATTTTTTGGTCAAAATTCCTATATTGAATGAAAATATTCAGTTTCTACTGAAGAAGCAAAAATGATATCAAAATAAGCTTAAAATCGTAAAAAAACAACGGGAAATGGTAGAAAAATCGATTTAAAGATTCGGTATTTTCAAAATTTTTTTTCAGGCAATATACATTAGCTATGAGTTTCTGATTTCGTTTTTATATTTAGAAATAACTTCCCCTACGCAAAAATTCTATTTTTTGGTCAAAATTTCTATTTTGAATGAAAATATTCAGCTTTTACTGAAGAAGCAAAAATGATATAAAAATAAGCTTAAAATCGTGAAAAAACAACGGGAAATGGTAGAAAAACCGATTTAAAGATTCGGTATTTTCAAAATTTATTTTCAGGCGATATACATTAGTTATGAGTTTCGGATTTCGTTTTTATATTTAGAAATAACTTCCACTACACAAAAATTATATTTTTTGGTCAAAATTTCTATTTTGAATGAAAATATTCAGCTTTTACTGAAGAAGCAAAAATGATATAAAAATAAGCTTAAAATCGTGAAAAAACAACGGGAAATGGTAGAAAAACCGATTTAAAGAATCGGTATTTTCAAAATTTTTTTTCAGGCGATATACATATGAGTTTCGGATTTCGTTTTTATATTTAGAAATATCATCCCCTACACAAAAACTCTATTTTTTGGTCAAAATTTCTATTTTGAATGAAAATATTCAGCTTTTACTGAAGAAGCAAAAATGATATAAAAATAAGCTTAAAATCGTGAAAAAACAACGGGATAGAAAAATCGATTCAAAGATTCGATATTTTCAAAATCCATTTTCAGGCTATATACATTAGTTATGAGTTTCGGATTTCGTTTTTATATTTAGAAATATCATCCCCTACACAAAAACTCTATTTTTTGGTCAAAATTCCTATTTTGAATGAAAATATTCAGCTTTTACTGAAGAAGCAAAAATGGTATAAAAATAAGCTTAAAATGGTGAAAAAACAACGGGAAATGGTAGAAAAATCGATTTAAAGATTCGGTATTTTCAAAATTTTTTTTCAGGCGATATACATTAGTTATGAGTTTCGGATTTCGTTTTTATATTTAGAAATATCATCCCCTACACAAAAACTCTATTTTTTGGCCAAAGTTTCTATTTTGAAGGAAAATATTCAGTTTCTACTGAAGAAGCAAAAATGATATAAAACTAAGCTTAAAATCGTGAAAAAACAACGGGAAATGGTAGAAAAATTGATTTAAAGATTCGGTATTTTCAAAATTTTTTTTCAGGCGATATACATTAGTTATGAGTTTCAGATTTCGTTTTTATATTTAGAAATATCATCCCCTACACAAAAACTCTATTTTTTGGTCAAAATTCCTATTTTGAATGAAAATATTCAGCTTTTACTGAAGAAGCAAAAATGATATAAAAATAAGCTAAAATCGTGAAAAAACAAACAGAAAATGGTAGAAAAACCGATTTAAAGATTCGATATTTTCAAAATCCATTTTCAGGCTATATACATTAGTTATGAGTTTCGGATTTCGTTTTTATATTTAGAAATAACTTCCACTACGCAAAAACTCTATTTTTTGGTCAAAATTCCTATTTTGAATGAAAATATTCAGCTTTTACTGAAGAAGAAAAAATGAAATAAAAATAAGCTTAAAATCGTGAAAAAACAACGGGAAATGGTAGAAAAATCTATTTAAAAATTTGGTATTTTCAAAATTTATTTTCAGCGATATATATTAGTTATGAGATTCGGATTTCGTTTTTATATTTAGAAATATCATCCCCTACACAAAAACTCTATTTTTTGGTCAAAATTTCTATTTTGAATGAAAATATTCAGCTTTTACTGAAGAAATGAAAATGATATAAAAATAAGCTTAAAATCGTGAGAAAACAACGGGATATGGTAGAAAAATCGATTTAAAGATTCGATATTTTCAAAATCCATTTTCAGGCTATATACATTAGTTATGAGTTTCGGATTTCGGTTTTATATTTAGAAATATCATCCCCTACACAAAAACTCTATTTTTTGGTCAAAATTCCTATTTTGTATGAAAATATTCAGCTTTTACTGAAGAAGCAAAAATGATATAAAAATAAGCTTAAAATCGTGAAAAAACAACGGGAAATGGTAGAAAAATCGATTTATAGATTCGGTATTTTCAAAATTTATTTTCAGGCGATATACATTAGTTATGAGTTTCGGATTTCGTTTTTATATTTAGAAATAACTTCCACTACACAAAAATTATATTTTTTGGCCAAAGTTTCTATTTTGAAGGAAAATATTCAGTTTCTACTGAAGAAGCAAAAATGATATCAAAATAAGCCTAAAATCGTGAAAAAACAACGGGAAATGGTAGATAAATCGATTTAAAGATTCGGTATTTTCAAAACTTTTTTTCAGGCAATATACATTAGTTATGAGTTTCTGATTTCGTTTTTATATGTAGAAATAACTTCCCCTACGCAAAAATTCTATTTTTTGGTCAAAATTCCTATTTGGAATGAAAATATTCAGTTTCTACTGAAGAAGCAAAAATGATATAAAAATAAGCTTAAAATCGTGAAAAAACAACGGGAAATGGTAGAAAAATCGATTTAAAGATTCGGTATTTTCACAATATTTTTTCAGGCGATATACATTAGTTATGAGTTTCGGATTTCGTTTTTATATTTAGAAATATCATCCCCTACACAAAAACTCTATTTTTTGGTCAAAATTCCTATTTTGAATGAAAATATTCAGCTTTTACTGAAGAAGCAAAAATGATATAAAAATAAGCTTAAAATCGTGAAAAAACAACGGGATATGGTAGAAAAATCGATTTAAAGATTCGATATTTTCAAAATCCATTTTCAGGCTATATACATTAGTTATGAGTTTCGGATTTCGTTTTTATATTTAGAAATATCATCCCCTACACAAAAACTCTATTTTTTGGTCAAAATTCCTATTTTAAATGAAAATATTCAGCTTTTACTGAAGAAGCAAAAATGGTATAAAAATAAGCTTAAAATGGTGAAAAAACAACGGGAAATGGTAGAAAAATCGATTTAAAGATTCGGTATTTTCAAAATTTTTTTTCAGGCGATATACATTAGTTATGAGTTTCGGACTTCGTTTTTATATTTAGAAATATCATCCCCTACACAAAAACTCTATTTTTTGGTCAAAATTCCTATTTTGTATGAAAATATTCAGCTTTTACTGAAGAAGCAAAGATATAAAAATAAGCTTAAAATCGTGAAAAAACAACGGGAAATGGTAGAAAAATCGATTTAAAGATTCGGTATTTTCAAAATTTATTTTCAGGCGATATACATTAGTTATGAGTTTCGGATTTCGTTTTTATATTTAGAAATATTATCCCCTACACAAAAACTCTATTTTTTGGTCAAAATTCCTATTTTGAATGAAAATATTCAGCTTTTACTGAAGTAGCAAAAATGGTATAAAAATAAGCTTAAAATGGTGAAAAAACAACGGGAAATGGTAGAAAAATCCATTTAAAAATTCGGTATTTTCAAAATTTATTTTCAGGCGATATACATTAGTTATGAGATTCGGATTTCGTTTTTATATTTAGAAATAACTTCCCCTACGCAAAAACTCTATTTTTTGGTCAAAATTCCTATTTTGTATGAAAATATTCACCTTTTATTAGTTATGAGATTCGGATTTCGTTTTTATATTTAGAAATAACTTCCCCTACGCAAAAACTCTATTTTTTGGTCAAAATTCCTATTTTGTATGAAAATATTCACCTTTTACTGAAGAAGCAAAAATGATATAAAAATAAGCTTAAAATCGTGAAAAAACAACGGGATATGGTAGAAAAATCGATTTAAAGATTCGATATTTTCAAAATCCATTTTCAGGCTATATACATTAGTTATGAGTTTCGGATTTCGTTTTTATATTTAGAAATATCATCCCCTACACAAAAACTCTATTTTTTGGTCAAAATTCCTATTTTGAATGAAAATATTCAGCTTTTACTGAAGAAGCAAAAATGATATAAAAATAAGCTTAAAATCGTGAAAATACAACGGGAAATGGTAGAAAAACCGATTTAAAGATTCGGTATTTTCAAAATTTATTTTCAGGCGATATACATTAGTTATGAGTTTCGGATTTCGTTTTTATATTTAGAAATAACCTCCCCTACGCAAAAATTCTATTTTTTGGTCAAAATTCCTATTTGGAATGAAAATATTCAGTTTCTACTGAAGAAGCAAAAATGATATCAAAATAAGCTTAAAATCGTGAAAAAACAACGGGAAATGGTAGAAAAATCGATTTAAAGATTCGGTATTTTCAAAATCCATTTTCAGGCTATATACATTAGTTATGAGTTTCGGATTTCGTTTTTATATTTAGAAATATCATCCCCTACACAAAAACTCTATTTTTTGGTCAAAATTCCTATTTTGAATGAAAATATTCAGCTTTTACTGAAGAAGCAAAAATGGTATAAAAATAAGCTTAAAATGGTGAAAAAACAACGGGAAATGGTAGAAAAATCGATTTAAAGATTCGGTATTTTCAAAATTTTTTTTCAGGCGATATACATTAGTTATGAGTTTCGGACTTCGTTTTTATATTTAGAAATATCATCCCCTACACAAAAACTCTATTTCTTGGTCAAAATTCCTATTTTGTATGAAAATATTCAGCTTTTACTGAAGAAGCAAAAATGATATAAAAATAAGCTTAAAATCGTGAAAAAACAACGGGAAATGGTAGAAAAACCGATTTAAAGATTCGGTATTTTCAAAATTTAACAAAAACTCTATTTTTACTCTATATACATTAGTTATGAGATTCGGATTTCGTTTTTATATTTAGAAATAACTTCCCCTACGCAAAAACTCTATTTTTTGGTCAAAATTCCTATATTGAATGAAAATATTCAGCTTTTACTGAAGAAGCAAAAATGATATAAAAATAAGTTTAAAATCGTGAAAAAGCAACGGGAAATGGTAGAAAAACCGATTTAAAGATTCGGTATTTTCAAAATTTAACAAAAACTCTATTTTTTGGTCAAAATTCCTATTTTGTATGAAAATATTCAGCTTTTACTGAAGAAGCAAAAATGATATAAAAATAAGCTTAAAATCGTGAAAAAACAACGGGAAATGGTAGAAAAATCGATTTAAAGATTCGGTATTTTCAAAATTAATTTTCAGGCGATATACATTAGTTATGAGTTTCGGATTTCGTTTTTATATTTAGAAATATCATCCCCTACACAAAAACTCTATTTTTTGGTCAAAATTCCTATTTTGAATGAAAATATTCAGCTTTTACTGAAGATGCAAAAATTGTATAAATATAAGCTTAAAATGGTGAAAAAACAACGGGAAATGGTAGAAAATTCGATTTAAAGATTCGGTATTTGCAAAATTTTTTTTCAGGCGATATACATTAGTTATGAGTTTCAGATTTCGTTTTTATATTTAGAAATATCATCCCCTACACAAAAACTCTATTTTTTGGTCAAAATTCCTATTTTGAATGAAAATATTCAGCTTTTACTGAAGAAGCAAAAATGATATAAAAATAAGCTTAAAATCGTGAAAAAACAACGGGAAATGGTAGAAAAACCGATTTAAAGATTCGGTATTTTAAAAATTTATTTTCAGGCGATATACATTAGTTATGAGTTTCGGATTTCGTTTTTATATTTAGAAATAACTTCCACTACACAAAAATTATATTTTTTGGCCAAAGTTTCTATTTTGAAGGAAAATATTCAGTTTCTACTGAAGAAGCAAAAATGATATAAAAATAAGCTTAAAATCGTGAAAAAACAACGGGAAATGGTAGAAAAATCGATTTAAAGATTCGGTATTTTCAAAATTTTTTTTCAGGCGATATACATTAGTTATGCGTTTCGGATTTCGTTTTTATATTTAGAAATATCATCCCCTACACAAAAACTCTATTTTTTGGTCAAAATTCCTATTTGGAATGGAAATATTCAGTTTCTACTTAAGGAGCAAAAATGATATCAAAATAAGCTTAAAATCGTGAAAAAACAACGGGAAATGGTAGAAAAATCGATTTAAAGATTCGGTATTTTCAAATTTTTTTTACAGGCGATATACATTAGTTATGAGTTTCGGATTTCGTTTTTATATTTAGAAATATCATCCCCTACACAAAAACTCTATTTTTTGGTCAAAATTCCTATTTTGAATGAAAATATTCAGCTTTTACTGAAGAAGCAAAAATGATATAAAAATAAGCTTAAAATCGTGAAAAAACAACGGAAAATGGTAGAAAAATCGATTTAAAGATTCGGTATTTTCACAATTTTTTTTCAGGCGATATACATTAGTTATGAGTTTCGGATTTCGTTTTTATATTTAGAAATAACCTCCCCTACGCAAAAATTCTATTTTTTGGTCAAAATTCCTATTTGGAATGAAAATATTCAGCTTTTACTGAAGAAGCAAAAATGATATAAAAATAAGCTTGAAATCGTGAAAAAGCAACGGGAAATGGTAGAAAAACCGATTTAAAGATTCGGTATTTTCAAAATTTAACAAAAACTCTATTTTTTGGTCAAAATTCCTATTTTGTATGAAAATATTCAGCTTTTACTGAAGAAGCAAAAATGATATAAAAATAAGCTTAAAATCGTGAAAAAACAACGGGAAATGGTAGAAAAATCGATTTAAAGATTCGGTATTTTCAAAATTAATTTTCAGACGATATACATTAGTTATGAGTTTCGGATTTCGTTTTTATATTTAGAAATATCATCCCCTACACAAAAACTCAATTTTTTGGTCAAAATTCCTATTTTGAATGAAAATATTCAGCTTTTACTGAAGAAGCAAAAATGGTATGAAAATAAGCTTAAAATGGTGAAAAAACAACGGGAAATGGTAGAAAAATCCATTTAAAGATTCGGTATTTTCAAAATTTAACAAAAACTCTATTTTTACTCTATATACATTAGTTATGAGATTCGGATTTCGTTTTTATATTTAGAAATAACTTCCCCTACGCAAAAACTCTATTTTTTGGTCAAAATTCCTATATTGAATGAAAATATTCAGCTTTTACTGAAGAAGCAAAAATGATATAAAAATAAGTTTAAAATCGTGAAAAAGCAACGGGAAATGGTAGAAAAACCGATTTAAAGATTCGGTATTTTCAAAATTTAACAAAAACTCTATTTTTTGGTCAAAATTCCTATTTTGTATGAAAATATTCAGCTTTTACTGAAGAAGCAAAAATGATATAAAAATAAGCTTAAAATCGTGAAAAAACAACGGGAAATGGTAGAAAAATCGATTTAAAGATTCGGTATTTTCAAAATTAATTTTCAGGCGATATACATTAGTTATGAGTTTCGGATTTCGTTTTTATATTTAGAAATATCATCCCCTACACAAAAACTCTATTTTTTGGTCAAAATTCCTATTTTGAATGAAAATATTCAGCTTTTACTGAAGATGCAAAAATTGTATAAATATAAGCTTAAAATGGTGAAAAAACAACGGGAAATGGTAGAAAATTCGATTTAAAGATTCGGTATTTGCAAAATTTTTTTTCAGGCGATATACATTAGTTATGAGTTTCAGATTTCGTTTTTATATTTAGAAATATCATCCCCTACACAAAAACTCTATTTTTTGGTCAAAATTCCTATTTTGAATGAAAATATTCAGCTTTTACTGAAGAAGCAAAAATGATATAAAAATAAGCTTAAAATCGTGAAAAAACAACGGGAAATGGTAGAAAAACCGATTTAAAGATTCGGTATTTTAAAAATTTATTTTCAGGCGATATACATTAGTTATGAGTTTCGGATTTCGTTTTTATATTTAGAAATAACTTCCACTACACAAAAATTATATTTTTTGGCCAAAGTTTCTATTTTGAAGGAAAATATTCAGTTTCTACTGAAGAAGCAAAAATGATATAAAAATAAGCTTAAAATCGTGAAAAAACAACGGGAAATGGTAGAAAAATCGATTTAAAGATTCGGTATTTTCAAAATTTTTTTTCAGGCGATATACATTAGTTATGCGTTTCGGATTTCGTTTTTATATTTAGAAATATCATCCCCTACACAAAAACTCTATTTTTTGGTCAAAATTCCTATTTGGAATGGAAATATTCAGTTTCTACTTAAGAAGCAAAAATGATATCAAAATAAGCTTAAAATCGTGAAAAAACAACGGGAAATGGTAGAAAAATCGATTTAAAGATTCGGTATTTTCAAAATTTTTTTACAGGCGATATACATTAGTTATGAGTTTCGGATTTCGTTTTTATATTTAGAAATATCATCCCCTACACAAAAACTCTATTTTTTGGTCAAAATTCCTATTTTGAATGAAAATATTCAGCTTTTACTGAAGAAGCAAAAATGATATAAAAATAAGCTTAAAATCGTGAAAAAACAACGGAAAATGGTAGAAAAATCGATTTAAAGATTCGGTATTTTCACAATTTTTTTTCAGGCGATATACATTAGTTATGAGTTTCGGATTTCGTTTTTATATTTAGAAATAACCTCCCCTACGCAAAAATTCTATTTTTTGGTCAAAATTCCTATTTGGAATGAAAATATTCAGCTTTTACTGAAGAAGCAAAAATGATATAAAAATAAGCTTGAAATCGTGAAAAAGCAACGGGAAATGGTAGAAAAACCGATTTAAAGATTCGGTATTTTCAAAATTTAACAAAAACTCTATTTTTTGGTCAAAATTCCTATTTTGTATGAAAATATTCAGCTTTTACTGAAGAAGCAAAAATGATATAAAAATAAGCTTAAAATCGTGAAAAAACAACGGGAAATGGTAGAAAAATCGATTTAAAGATTCGGTATTTTCAAAATTAATTTTCAGACGATATACATTAGTTATGAGTTTCGGATTTCGTTTTTATATTTAGAAATATCATCCCCTACACAAAAACTCAATTTTTTGGTCAAAATTCCTATTTTGAATGAAAATATTCAGCTTTTACTGAAGAAGCAAAAATGGTATGAAAATAAGCTTAAAATGGTGAAAAAACAACGGGAAATGGTAGAAAAATCCATTTAAAGATTCGGTATTTTCAAAATTTAACAAAAACTCTATTTTTACTCTATATACATTAGTTATGAGATTCGGATTTCGTTTTTATATTTAGAAATAACTTCCCCTACGCAAAAACTCTATTTTTTGGTCAAAATTCCTATATTGAATGAAAATATTCAGCTTTTACTGAAGAAGCAAAAATGATATAAAAATAAGTTTAAAATCGTGAAAAAGCAACGGGAAATGGTAGAAAAACCGATTTAAAGATTCGGTATTTTCAAAATTTAACAAAAACTCTATTTTTTGGTCAAAATTCCTATTTTGTATGAAAATATTCAGCTTTTACTGAAGAAGCAAAAATGATATAAAAATAAGCTTAAAACCGTGAAAAAACAACGGGAAATGGTAGAAAAATCGATTTAAAGATTCGGTATTTTCAAAATTAATTTTCAGGCGATATACATTAGTTATGAGTTTCGGATTTCGTTTTTATATTTAGAAATATCATCCCCTACACAAAAACTCTATTTTTTGGTCAAAATTCCTATTTTGAATGAAAATATTCAGCTTTTACTGAAGATGCAAAAATTGTATAAATATAAGCTTAAAATGGTGAAAAAACAACGGGAAATGGTAGAAAATTCGATTTAAAGATTCGGTATTTGCAAAATTTTTTTTCAGGCGATATACATTAGTTATGAGTTTCAGATTTCGTTTTTATATTTAGAAATATCATCCCCTACACAAAAACTCTATTTTTTGGTCAAAATTCCTATTTTGAATGAAAATATTCAGCTTTTACTGAAGAAGCAAAAATGATATAAAAATAAGCTTAAAATCGTGAAAAAACAACGGGAAATGGTAGAAAAACCGATTTAAAGATTCGGTATTTTAAAAATTTATTTTCAGGCGATATACATTAGTTATGAGTTTCGGATTTCGTTTTTATATTTAGAAATAACTTCCACTACACAAAAATTATATTTTTTGGCCAAAGTTTCTATTTTGAAGGAAAATATTCAGTTTCTACTGAAGAAGCAAAAATGATATAAAAATAAGCTTAAAATCGTGAAAAAACAACGGGAAATGGTAGAAAAATCGATTTAAAGATTCGGTATTTTCAAAATTTTTTTTCAGGCGATATACATTAGTTATGCGTTTCGGATTTCGTTTTTATATTTAGAAATATCATCCCCTACACAAAAACTCTATTTTTTGGTCAAAATTCCTATTTGGAATGGAAATATTCAGTTTCTACTTAAGAAGCAAAAATGATATCAAAATAAGCTTAAAATCGTGAAAAAACAACGGGAAATGGTAGAAAAATCGATTCAAAGATTCGGTATTTTCAAAATTTTTTTACAGGCGATATACATTAGTTATGAGTTTCGGATTTCGTTTTTATATTTAGAAATATCATCCCCTACACAAAAACTCTATTTTTTGGTCAAAATTCCTATTTTGAATGAAAATATTCAGCTTTTACTGAAGAAGCAAAAATGATATAAAAATAAGCTTAAAATCGTGAAAAAACAACGGAAAATGGTAGAAAAATCGATTTAAAGATTCGGTATTTTCACAATTTTTTTTCAGGCGATATACATTAGTTATGAGTTTCGGATTTCGTTTTTATATTTAGAAATAACCTCCCCTACGCAAAAATTCTATTTTTTGGTCAAAATTCCTATTTGGAATGAAAATATTCAGCTTTTACTGAAGAAGCAAAAATGATATAAAAATAAGCTTGAAATCGTGAAAAAGCAACGGGAAATGGTAGAAAAACCGATTTAAAGATTCGGTATTTTCAAAATTTAACAAAAACTCTATTTTTTGGTCAAAATTCCTATTTTGTATGAAAATATTCAGCTTTTACTGAAGAAGCAAAAATGATATAAAAATAAGCTTAAAATCGTGAAAAAACAACGGGAAATGGTAGAAAAATCGATTTAAAGATTCGGTATTTTCAAAATTAATTTTCAGACGATATACATTAGTTATGAGTTTCGGATTTCGTTTTTATATTTAGAAATATCATCCCCTACACAAAAACTCAATTTTTTGGTCAAAATTCCTATTTTGAATGAAAATATTCAGCTTTTACTGAAGAAGCAAAAATGGTATAAAAATAAGCTTAAAATGGTGAAAAAACAACGGGAAATGGTAGAAAAATCCATTTAAAAATTCGGTATTTTCAGGCGATATACATTAGTTATGAGATTCGGATTTCGTTTTTATATTTAGAAATAACTTCCCCTACGCAAAAACTCTATTTTTTGGTCAAAATTCCTATTTTGTATGAAAATATTCAGCTTTTATGAAGAAGCAAAAATGATATAAAAATAAGCTTAAAATCGTGAAAAAACAACGGGATATGGTAGAAAAATCGATTTAAAGATTCGATATTTTCAAAATCTATTTTCAGGCTATATACATTAGTTATGAGTTTCGGATTTCGTTTTTATATTTAGAAATATCATCCCCTACACAAAAACTCTATTTTTTGGTCAAAATTCCTATTTTGATTGAAAATATTCAGTTTCTACTGAAGAAGCAAAAATGATATAAAAATAAGCTTAAAATCGTGAAAAAACAACGGGATATGGTAGAAAAATCGATTTAAAGATTCGGTATTTGCAAAATTTATTTTCAGGCGATATACATTAGCTATGAGTTTCGGATTTCGTTTTTATATTTAGAAATATCATCCCCTACACAAAAACTCTATTTTTTGGTAAAAATTTCTATTTTGAATGAAAATATTCAGCTTTTACTGAAGAAGCAAAAATAATATAAAAATAAACTTAAAATCGTGAAAAAACAACGGGATATGGTAGAAAAATCGATTTAAAAATTCGGTATTTGCAAAATTTATTTTCAGGCGATATACATTAGCTATGAGTTTCGGATTTCGTTTTTATATTTAGAAATATCATCCCCTACACAAAAACTCTATTTTTTGGTCAAAATTCCTATTTTGATTGAAAATATTCAGCTTTTACTGAAGAAGCAAAAATGATATAAAAATAAGCTTAAAATCGTGAAAAATCAACGGGAAATGGTAGAAAAACCAATTTAAAGATTCGGTATTTTCAAAATTTATTTTCAGGCGATATACATTAGTTATGAGTTTCGGATTTCGTTTTTATATTTAGAAATAACTTCCACTACACAAAAATTATATTTTTTGGCCAAAATTCCTATTTTGAATGAAAATATTCAGCTTTTACTGAAGAAGCAAAAATGGTATAAAAATAAGCTTAAAATGGTGAAAAAACAACGGGAAATGGTAGAAAAATCCATTTAAAAATTCGGTATTTTCAGGCGATATACATTAGTTATGAGATTCGGATTTCGTTTTTATATTTAGAAATAACTTCCCCTACGCAAAAACTCTATTTTTTGGTCAAAATTCCTATTTTGTATGAAAATATTCAGCTTTTATGAAGAAGCAAAAATGATATAAAAATAAGCTTAAAATCGTGAAAAAACAACGGGATATGGTAGAAAAATCGATTTAAAGATTCGATATTTTCAAAATCCATTTTCAGGCTATATACATTAGTTATGAGTTTCGGATTTCGTTTTTATATTTAGAAATATCATCCCCTACACAAAAACTCTATTTTTTGGTCAAAATTCCTATTTTGATTGAAAATATTCAGCTTTTACTGAAGAAGCAAAAATTATATAAAAATAAGCTTAAAATCGTGAAAAAACAACGGGATATGGTAGAAAAATCGATTTAAAGATTCGGTATTTGCAAAATTTATTTTCAGGCGATATACATTAGCTATGAGTTTCGGATTTCGTTTTTATATTTAGAAATATCATCCCCTACACAAAAACTCTATTTTTTGGTCAAAATTTCTATTTTGAATGAAAATATTCAGCTTTTACTGAAGAAGCAAAAATAATATAAAAATAAACTTAAAATCGTGAAAAAACAACGGGATATGGTAGAAAAATCGATTTAAAGATTCGGTATTTGCAAAATTTATTTTCAGGCGATATACATTAGCTATGAGTTTCGGATTTCGTTTTTATATTTAGAAATATCATCCCCTACACAAAAACTCTATTTTTTGGTCAAAATTCCTATTTTGATTGAAAATATTCAGCTTTTACTGAAAAGCAAAAATGATATAAAAATAAGCTTAAAATCCTGAAAAATCAACGGGAAATGGTAGAAAAACCAATTTAAAGATTCGGTATTTTCAAAATTTATTTTCAGGCGATATACATTAGTTATGAGTTTCGGATTTCGTTTTTATATTTAGAAATAACTTCCACTACACAAAAATTATATTTTTTGGCCAAAGTTTCTATTTTGAAGGAAAATATTCAGTTTCTACTGAAGAAGCAAAAATGATATAAAAATAAGCTTAAAATCGTGAAAAAACAACGGGAAATGGTAGAAAAACCGATTTAAAGATTCGGTACTTTCAAAATTTATTTTCAGGCGATATACATTAGTTATGAGTTTCGGATTTCGTTTTTATATTTAGAAATAACTTCCACTACACAAAAACTCTATTTTTTGGTCAAAATTCCTATTTTGAATGAAAATATTCAGCTTTTACTGAAGAAGCAAAAATGATATAAAAATAAGCTTAAAATCGTGAAAAAACAACGGGAAATGGTAGAAAAATCGATTTAAAGATTCGATATTTTCAAAATCCATTTTCAGGCTATATACATTAGTTATGAGTTTCGGATTTCGTTTTTATATTTAGAAATATCATCCCCTACACAAAAATTTCAGTCAAAGTCAAAATTCCAATTTTGAATGAAAATATTCAGCTTTTACTGAAGAAGCAAAAATGATATAAAAATAAGTTTAAAATCGTGAAAAAACAATGGGAAATGGTAGAAAAAGCGATTTAAAGATTCGGTATTATCAAAATTTTTTTTCAGGCGATATACATTAGTTATAAGTTTCGGATTTCGTTTTCATATTTAGAAATATCATCCCCTACACAAAAACTCTATTTGTTGGTCAAAATTCCTATTTTGAATGAAAATATTCAGCTTTTACTGAAGAAGCAAAAATGATATAAAAATAAGCTTAAAATCGTGAAAAAACAACGGGAAATGGTAGAAAAATCGATTTAAAGATTCGGTATTTTCAAAATTTTTTTTCAGGCGATATACATTAGTTATGAGTTTCGGATTTCGTTTTTATATTTAGAAATATCATCCCCTACACAAAAATTTCAGTCAAAGTCAAAATTCCAATTTTGAATGAAAATATTCAGCTTTTACTGAAGAAGCAAAAATGATATAAAAATAAGCTTAAAATCGTGAAAAAACAACGGGAAATGGTAGAAAAATCGATTTAAAGATTCGATATTTTCAAAATCCATTTTCAGGCTATATACATTAGTTATGAGTTTCGGATTTCGTTTTTATATTTAGAAATATCATCCCCTACACAAAAATTTCAGTCAAAGTCAAAATTCCAATTTTGAATGAAAATATTCAGCTTTTACTGAAGAAGCAAAAATGATATAAAAATAAGTTTAAAATCGTGCAAAAACAATGGGAAATGGTAGAAAAACCGATTTAAAGATTCGGTATTTTCAAAATTTATTTTCAGGCGATATACATTAGTTATGAGTTTCGGATTTCGTTTTTATATTTAGAAATAACTTCCACTACACAAAAATTATATTTTTTGGCCAAAGTTTCTATTTTGAAGGAAAATATTCAGTTTCTACTGAAGAAGCAAAAATGATATAAAAATAAGCTTAAAATCGTGAAAAAACAACGGGAAATGGTAGAAAAACCGATTTAAAGATTCGGTACTTTCAAAATTTATTTTCAGGCGATATGCATTAGTTATGAGTTTCGGATTTCGTTTTTATATTTAGAAATAACTTCCACTACACAAAAACTCTATTTTTTGGTCAAAATTCCAATTTTGAATGAAAATATTCAGCTTTTACTGAAGAAGCAAAAATGATATAAAAATAAGTTTAAAATCGTGAAAAAACAATGGGAAATGGTAGAAAAAGCGATTTAAAGATTCGGTATTATCAAAATTTTTTTTCAGGCGATATACATTAGTTATAAGTTTCGGATTTCGTTTTCATATTTAGAAATATCATCCCCTACACAAAAACTCTATTTGTTGGTCAAAATTCCTATTTTGAATGAAAATATTCAGCTTTTACTGAAGAAGCAAAAATGATATAAAAATAAGCTTAAAATCGTGAAAAAACAACGGGAAATGGTAGAAAAATCGATTTAAAGATTCGGTATTATCAAAATTTTTTTTCAGGCGATATACATTAGTTATGAGTTTCGGATTTCGTTTTCATATTTAGAAATATCATCCCCTACACAAAAATTTCAGTCAAAGTCAAAATTCCAATTTTGAATGAAAATATTCAGCTTTTACTGAAGAAGCAAAAATGATATAAAAATAAGTTTAAAATCGTGAAAAAACAATGGGAAATGGTAGAAAAAGCGATTTAAAGATTCGGTATTTTCAAAATTTTTTTTCAGGCGATATACAATAGTTATGAGTTTCGGATTTCGTTTTTATATTTAGAAATATCATCCCCTACACAAAAACTCTATTTTTTGGTCAAAATTCCTATTTTGAATGAAAATATTCAGCTTTTACTGAAGAAGCAAAAATGATATAAAAATAAGCTTAAAATCGTGAAAAAACAACGGGAAATGGTAGAAAAATCGATTTAAAGATTCGATATTTTCAAAATCCATTTTCAGGCTATATACATTAGTTATGAGTTTCGGATTTCGTTTTTATATTTAGAAATATCATCCCCTACACAAAAATTTCAGTCAAAGTCAAAATTCCAATTTTGAATGAAAATATTCAGCTTTTACTGAAGAAGCAAAAATGATATAAAAATAAGTTTAAAATCGTGAAAAAACAATGGGAAATGGTAGAAAAAGCGATTTAAAGATTCGGTATTATCAAAATTTTTTTTCAGGCGATATACATTAGTTATAAGTTTCGGATTTCGTTTTCATATTTAGAAATATCATCCCCTACACAAAAACTCTATTTGTTGGTCAAAATTCCTATTTTGAATGAAAATATTCAGCTTTTACTGAAGAAGCAAAAATGATATAAAAATAAGCTTAAAATCGTGAAAAAACAACGGGAAATGGTAGAAAAATCGATTTAAAGATTCGGTATTTTCAAAATTTTTTTTCAGGCGATATACATTAGTTATGAGTTTCGGATTTCGTTTTTATATTTAGAAATATCATCCCCTACACAAAAATTTCAGTCAAAGTCAAAATTCCAATTTTGAATGAAAATATTCAGCTTTTACTGAAGAAGCAAAAATGATATAAAAATAAGCTTAAAATCGTGAAAAAACAACGGGAAATGGTAGAAAAATCGATTTAAAGATTCGATATTTTCAAAATCCATTTTCAGGCTATATACATTAGTTATGAGTTTCGGATTTCGTTTTTATATTTAGAAATATCATCCCCTACACAAAAATTTCAGTCAAAGTCAAAATTCCAATTTTGAATGAAAATATTCAGCTTTTACTGAAGAAGCAAAAATGATATAAAAATAAGTTTAAAATCGTGCAAAAACAATGGGAAATGGTAGAAAAACCGATTTAAAGATTCGGTATTTTCAAAATTTATTTTCAGGCGATATACATTAGTTATGAGTTTCGGATTTCGTTTTTATATTTAGAAATAACTTCCACTACACAAAAATTATATTTTTTGGCCAAAGTTTCTATTTTGAAGGAAAATATTCAGTTTCTACTGAAGAAGCAAAAATGATATAAAAATAAGCTTAAAATCGTGAAAAAACAACGGGAAATGGTAGAAAAACCGATTTAAAGATTCGGTACTTTCAAAATTTATTTTCAGGCGATATGCATTAGTTATGAGTTTCGGATTTCGTTTTTATATTTAGAAATAACTTCCACTACACAAAAACTCTATTTTTTGGTCAAAATTCCTATTTTGTATGAATATATTTAGCTTTTACTGAAGAAGCAAAAATGATATAAAAATAAGCTAAAAATCGTGAAAAAACAACGGGAAATGGTAGAAAAATCGATTTAAAGATTCGGTATTATCAAAATTTTTTTTCAGGCGATATACATTAGTTATGAGTTTCGGATTTCGTTTTCATATTTAGAAATATCATCCCCTACACAAAAACTCTATTTGTTGGTCAAAATTCCTATTTTGAATGAAAATATTCAGCTTTTACTGAAGAAGCAAAAATGATATAAAAATAAGCTTAAAATCGTGAAAAAACAACGGGATATGGTAGAAAAATCGATTTAAAGATTCGATATTTTCAAAATCCATTTTCAGGCTATATACATTAGTTATGAGTTTCGGATTTCGTTTTTATATTTAGAAATATCATCCCCTACACAAAAACTCTATTTTTTGGTCAAAATTCCTATTTTGTATGAATATATTTAGCTTTTACTGAAGAAGCAAAAATGATATAAAAATAAGCTTAAAATCGTGAAAAAACAACGGGAAATAGTAGAAAAATCGATTTAAAGATTCGGTATTTTCAAAATTTTTCCTATTTCGAAAATTCCTATTTCGAATGAAAATATTCAGCTTTTACTGAAGAAGCAAAAATGAAATAAAAATAAGCTTAAAATCGTGAAAAAACAACAGGAAATGGTAGAAAAATCGATTTAAAGATTCGGTATTTTCAAAATTTTTTTTGAGGCGATAAACATTAGTTATGAGTTTCGGATTTCGTTTTTATATTTAGAAATATCATCCCGTACACAAAAACTATATTTTTTGGTCAAAATTCCTATTTCGAATGAAAATATTCAGCTTTTACTGAAGAAGCAAAAATGAAATAAAAATAAGCTTAAAATGGTGAAACAACAACGGGAAATGGTAGAAAAATCAATTTAAAGATTCGGTATTTTCAAAATTTTTTTTCAGGCGATATACATTAGTTATGAGTTTCGGATTTCGTTTTTATATTTAGAAATATCATCCCCTACACAAAAATTTCAGTCAAAGTCAAAATTCCAATTTTGAATGAAAATATTCAGCTTTTACTGAAGAAGCAAAAATGAAATAAAAATAAGCTTAAAATCGTGAAAAAACAACAGGAAATGGTAGAAAAATCGATTTAAAGATTCGGTATTTTCAAAATTTTTTTTGAGGCGATAAACATTAGTTACGAGTTTCGGATTTCGTTTTTATATTTAGAAATATCATCCCGTACACAAAAACTCTATTTTTTGGTCAAAATTCCTATTTCGAATGAAAATATTCAGCTTTTACTGAAGAAGCAAAAATGATATAAAAATAAGTTTAAAATCGTGAAAAAACAATGGGAAATGGTAGAAAAATCGATTTAAAGATTCGGTATTTTCAAAATTTTTTTTCAGGAGATATACATTAGTTATGAGTTTCGGATTTCGTTTTCATATTTAGAAATATCATCCCCTACACAAAAACTCTATTTGTTGGTCAAAATTCCAATTTTGAATGAAAATATTCAGCTTTTACTGAAGAAGCAAAAATGATATAAAAATAAGCTTAAAATCGTGAAAAAACAACGGCATATGGTAGAAAAATCGATTTAAAGATTCGATATTTTCAAAAACCATTTTCAGGCTATATACATAAGTTATGAGTTTCGGATTTCGTTTTTATATTTAGAAATATCATCCCCTACACAAAAATTCTATTTTTTGGCCAAATTTTCTATTTTGAATGAAAATATTCAGCTTTTACTGAAGAAGCAAGAATGATATAAAAATAAGCTTAAAATGGTGAAAAAACAACGGAAAATGATAGAAAAATCGATTTAAAGATTCGGTATTTTCAAAATTTTTATTGAGGCGATATACATTAGTTATGAGTTTCGGATTTCGTTTTTATATTTAGAAATATCATCCCCTACACATAAATTTCAGTCAAAGTCAAAATTCCAATTTTGAATGAAAATATTCAGCTTTTACTGAAGAAGCAAAAATGATATAAAAATAAGTTTAAAATCGTGAAAAAACAATGGGAAATGGTAGAAAAAGCGATTTAAAGATTCGGTATTATCAAAATTTTTTTTCAGGCGATATACATTAGTTATAAGTTTCGGATTTCGTTTTCATATTTAGAAATATCATCCCCTACACAAAAACTCTATTTGTTGGTCAAAATTCCTATTTTGAATGAAAATATTCAGCTTTTACTGAAGAAGCAAAAATGATATAAAAATAAGCTTAAAATCGTGAAAAAACAACGGGAAATGGTAGAAAAAGCGATTTAAAGATTTGGTATTTTCAAAATTTTTTTTCAGGCGATATACATTAGTTATGAGTTTCGGATTTCGTTTTTATATTTAGAAATATCATCCCCTACAGAAAAATTTCAGTCAAAGTCAAAATTCCAATTTTGAATGAAAATATTCAGCTTTTACTGAAGAAGCAAAAATGATATAAAAATAAGCTTAAAATCGTGAAAAAACAACGGGAAATGGTAGAAAAATCGATTTAAAGATTCGATATTTTCAAAATCCATTTTCAGGCTATATACATTAGTTATGAGTTTCGGATTTCATTTTTATATTTAGAAATATCATCCCCTACACAAAAATTTCAGTCAAAGTCAAAATTCCAATTTTGAATGAAAATATTCAGCTTTTACTGAAGAAGCAAAAATGATATAAAAATAAGTTTAAAATCGTGAAAAAACAATGGGAAATGGTAGAAAAACCGATTTAAAGATTCGGTATTTTCAAAATTTATTTTCAGGCGATATACATTAGTTATGAGTTTCGGATTTCGTTTTTATATTTAGAAATAACTTCCACTACACAAAAATTATATTTTTTGGCCAAAGTTTCTATTTTGAAGGAAAATATTCAGTTTCTACTGAAGAAGCAAAAATGATATAAAAATAAGCTTAAAATCGTGAAAAAACAACGGGAAATGGTAGAAAAACCGATTTAAAGATTCGGTACTTTCAAAATTTATTTTCAGGCGATATGCATTAGTTATGAGTTTCGGATTTCGTTTTTATATTTAGAAATAACTTCCACTACACAAAAACTCTATTTTTTGGTCAAAATTCCTATTTTGTATGAATATATTCAGCTTTTACTGAAGAAGCAAAAATGATATAAAAATAAGCTTAAAATGGTGAAAAAACAACGGGAAATGGTAGAAAAATCGATTTAAAGATTCGGTATTTTCAAAATTTTTTTTCAGGCGATATACATTAGTTATGAGTTTCGGATTTCGTTTTTATATTTAGAAATATCATCCCCTACACAAAAACTCTATTTTTTGGTCAAAATTCCTATTTTGTATGAATATATTTAGCTTTTACTGAAGAAGCAAAAATGATATAAAAATAAGCTTAAAATCGTGAAAAAACAACGGGAAATGCTAGAAAAATCGATTTAAAGATTCGGTATTATCAAAATTTTTTTTCAGGCGATAAACATTAGTTATGAGTTTCGGATTTCGTTTTCATATTTAGAAATATCATCCCCTACACAAAAACTCTATTTGTTGGTCAAAATTCCTATTTTGAATGAAAATATTCAGCTTTTACTGAAGAAGCAAAAATGATATAAAAATAAGCTTAAAATCGTGAAAAAACAACGGGATATGGTAGAAAAATCGATTTAAAGATTCGATATTTTCAAAATCCATTTTCAGGCTATATACATTAGTTATGAGTTTCGGATTTCGTTTTTATATTTAGAAATATCATCCCCTACACAAAAACTCTATTTTTTGGTCAAAATTCCTATTTTGTATGAATATATTTAGCTTTTACTGAAGAAGCAAAAATGATATAAAAATAAGCTTAAAATCGTGAAAAAACAACGGGAAATAGTAGAAAAATCGATTTAAAGATTCGGTATTTTCAAAATTTTTCCTATTTCGAAAATTCCTATTTCGAATGAAAATATTCAGCTTTTACTGAAGAAGCAAAAATGAAATAAAAATAAGCTTAAAATCGTGAAAAAACAACAGGAAATGGTAGAAAAATCGATTTAAAGATTCGGTATTTTCAAAATTTTTTTTGAGGCGATAAACATTAGTTATGAGTTTCGGATTTCGTTTTTATATTTAGAAATATCATCCCGTACACAAAAACTATATTTTTTGGTCAAAATTCCTATTTCGAATGAAAATATTCAGCTTTTACTGAAGAAGCAAAAATGATATAAAAATAAGCTTAAAATGGTGAAACAACAACGGGAAATGGTAGAAAAATCAATTTAAAGATTCGGTATTTTCAAAATTTTTTTTCAGGTGATATACATTAGTTATGAGTTTCGGATTTCGTTTTTATATTTAGAAATATCATCCCCTACACAAAAATTTCAGTCAAAGTCAAAATTCCAATTTTGAATGAAAATATTCAGCTTTTACTGAGGAAGCAAAAATGATATAAAAATAAGTTTAAAATCGTGAAAAAACAATGGGAAATGGTAGAAAAATCGATTTAAAGATTCGGTATTTTCAAAATTTTTTTTCAGGCGATATACATTAGTTATGAGTTTCGGATTTCGTTTTTATATTTAGAAATAACTTCCACTACACAAAAACTCTATTTTTTGGTCAAAATTCCTATTTTGTATGAATATATTCAGCTTTTGCTGAAGAAGCAAAAATGATATAAAAATAAGCTTAAAATGGTGAAAAAACAACGGGAAATGGTAGAAAAATCGATTTAAAGATTCGGTATTTTCAAAATTTTTTTTCAGGCGATATACATTAGTTATGAGTTTCGGATTTCGTTTTTATATTTAGAAATATCATCCCCTACACAAAAACTCTATTTTTTGGTCAAAATTCCTATTTTGTATGAATATATTTAGCTTTTACTGAAGAAGCAAAAATGATATAAAAATAAGCTTAAAATCGTGAAAAAACAACGGGAAATGCTAGAAAAATCGATTTAAAGATTCGGTATTATCAAAATTTTTTTTCAGGCGATAAACATTAGTTATGAGTTTCGGATTTCGTTTTCATATTTAGAAATATCATCCCCTACACAAAAACTCTATTTGTTGGTCAAAATTCCTATTTTGAATGAAAATATTCAGCTTTTACTGAAGAAGCAAAAATGATATAAAAATAAGCTTAAAATCGTGAAAAAACAACGGGATATGGTAGAAAAATCGATTTAAAGATTCGATATTTTCAAAATCCATTTTCAGGCTATATACATTAGTTATGAGTTTCGGATTTCGTTTTTATATTTAGAAATATCATCCCCTACACAAAAACTCTATTTTTTGGTCAAAATTCCTATTTTGTATGAATATATTTAGCTTTTACTGAAGAAGCAAAAATGATATAAAAATAAGCTTAAAATCGTGAAAAAACAACGGGAAATAGTAGAAAAATCGATTTAAAGATTCGGTATTTTCAAAATTTTTCCTATTTCGAAAATTCCTATTTCGAATGAAAATATTCAGCTTTTACTGAAGAAGCAAAAATGAAATAAAAATAAGCTTAAAATCGTGAAAAAACAACAGGAAATGGTAGAAAAATCGATTTAAAGATTCGGTATTTTCAAAATTTTTTTTGAGGCGATAAACATTAGTTATGAGTTTCGGATTTCGTTTTTATATTTAGAAATATCATCCCCTACACAAAAATTTCAGTCAAAGTCAAAATTCCAATTTTGAATGAAAATATTCAGCTTTTACTGAGGAAGCAAAAATGATATAAAAATAAGTTTAAAATCGTGAAAAAACAATGGGAAATGGTAGAAAAATCGATTTAAAAATTCGGTATTTTCAAAATTTTTTTTCAGGAGATATACATTAGTTATGAGTTTCGGATTTCGTTTTCATATTTAGAAATATCATCCCCTACACAAAAACTCTATTTGTTGGTCAAAATTCCAATTTTGAATGAAAATATTCAGCTTTTACTGAAGAAGCAAAAATGATATAAAAATAAGCTTAAAATCGTGAAAAAACAACGGCATATGGTAGAAAAATCGATTTAAAGATTCGATATTTTCAAAAACCATTTTCAGGCTATATACATAAGTTATGAGTTTCGGATTTCGTTTTTATATTTAGAAATATCATCCCCTACACAAAAATTCTATTTTTTGGCCAAATTTTCGATTTTGAATGAAAATATTCAGCTTTTACTGAAGAAGCAAGAATGATATAAAAATAAGCTTAAAATGGTGAAAAAACAACGGAAAATGATAGAAAAATCGATTTAAAGATTCGGTATTTTCAAAATTTTTATTGAGGCGATATACATTAGTTATGAGATTCGGATTTCGTTTTTATATTTAGAAATATCATCCCCTACACAAAAACTCTATTTTTTGGTCAAAATTCCTATTTTGAATGAAAATATTCAGCTTTTACTGAAGAAGCAAAAATGATATAAAAATAAGCTTAAAATCGTGAAAAAACAACGGGAAATTGTAGAAAAATCGATTTAAAGATTCGGTATTTTCAAAATTTTTTTTCAGGCGATATACATTAGTTATGAGTTTCGGATTTCGTTTTTATATTTAGAAATATCATCCCCTACACAAAAACTCTATTTTTTGGTCAAAATTCCTATTTTGTATGAATATATTTAGCTTTTACTGAAGAAGCAAAAATGATATAAAAATAAGCTTAAAATCGTGAAAAAACAACGGGAAATGGTAGAAAAATCGATTTAAAGATTCGGTATTTTCAAAATTTTTTTTGAGGCGATAAACATTAGTTATGAGTTTCGGATTTCGTTTTTATATTTAGAAATATCATCCCGTACACAAAAACTCTATTTTTTGGTCAAAATTCCTATTTCGAATGAAAATATTCAGCTTTTACTGAAGAAGCAAAAATGATATAAAAATAAGCTGAAAATGGTGAAACAACAACGGGAAATGGTAGAAAAATCAATTTAAAGATTCGGTATTTTCAAAATTTTTTTTCAGGCGATATACATTAGTTATGCGTTTCGGATTTCGTTTTTATATTTAGAAATATCATCCCCTACACAAAAACTCTATTTTTTGGTCAAAATTCCTATTTTGAATCATAATATTCAGCTTTAACTGGAGAAGCAAGAATGATATAAAAATAAGCTTAAAATGGTGAAAAAACAACGGGAAATAGTAGAAAAATCGATTTAAAGATTCGGTATTTTCAAAATTTTTCCTATTTCGAAAATTCCTATTTCGAATGAAAATATTCAGCTTTTACTGAAGAAGCAAAAATGAAATAAAAATAAGCTTAAAATCGTGAAAAAACAACAGGAAATGGTAGAAAAATCGATTTAAAGATTCGGTATTTTCAAAATTTTTTTTGAGGCGATAAACATTAGTTATGAGTTTCGGATTTCGTTTTTATATTTAGAAATATCATCCCGTACACAAAAACTCTATTTTTTGGTCAAAATTCCTATTTTGTATGAATATATTTAGCTTTTACTGAAGAAGCAAAAATGATATAAAAATAAGCTTAAAATCGTGAAAAAACAACGGGAAATAGTAGAAAAATCGATTTAAAGATTCGGTATTTTCAAAATTTTTCCTATTTCGAAAATTCCTATTTCGAATGAAAATATTCAGCTTTTACTGAAGAAGCAAAAATGAAATAAAAATAAGCTTAAAATCGTGAAAAAACAACAGGAAATGGTAGAAAAACCGGTTTAAAGATTAGGTATTTTCAAAATTTATTTTTAGGCGATATACATTAGTTATGAGTTTCGGATTTCGTTTTTATATTTAGAAATATCATCCCCTACACAAAAACTCTATTTTTTGGTCAAATTTTCTATTTTGAATGAAAATATTCAGCTTTTACTGAAGAAGCAAGAATGATATAAAAATAAGCTTAAAATGGTGAAAAAACAACGGGAAATAGTAGAAAAATCGATTTAAAGATTCGGTATTTTCAAAATTTTTTTTGAGGCGATAAACATTAGTTATGAGTTTCGGATTTCGTTTTTATATTTAGAAATATCATCCCCTACACAAAAACTCTATTTTTTGACCAAATTTTCTATTTTGAATGAAAATATTCAGCTTTTACTGAAGAAGCAAGAATGATATAAAAATAAGCTTAAAATGGTGAAAAAACAACGGGAAATAGTAGAAAAATCGATTTAAAGATTCGGTATTTTCAAAATTTTTCCTATTTCGAAAATTCCTATTTCGAATGAAAATATTCAGCTTTTACTGAAGAAGCAAAAATGAAATAAAAATAAGCTTAAAATCGTGAAAAAACAACAGGAAATGGTAGAAAAACCGGTTTAAAGATTAGGTATTTTCAAAATTTATTTTCAGGCGATATACATTAGTTATGAGTTTCGGATTTCGTTTTTATATTTAGAAATATCATCCCCTACACAAAAACTCTATTTTTTGGTCAAAATTCCTATTTTGAATCATAATATTCAGCTTTAACTGAAGAAGCAAAAATGATAGAAAAATAAGCTTAAAATCGTGAAAAAACAACGGGAAATGGTAGAAAAACCGGTTTAAAGATTAGGTATTTTCAAAATTTATTTTCAGGCGATATACATTAGTTATGCGTTTCGGATTTCGTTTTTATATTTAGAAATATCATCCCCTACACAAAAACTCTATTTTTTGGTCAAAATTCCTATTTTGAATCATAATATTCAGCTTTAACTGAAGAAGCAAAAATGATAGAAAAATAAGCTTAAAATCGTGAAAAAACAACGGGAAATGGTAGAAAAACCGGTTTAAAGATTAGGTATTTTCAAAATTTATTTTCAGGCGATATACATTAGTTATGAGTTTCGGATTTCGTTTTTATATTTAGAAATATCATCCCCTACACAAAAACTCTATTTTTTGGCCAAATTTTCTATTTTGAATGAAAATATTCAGCTTTTACTGAAGAAGCAAGAATGATATAAAAATAAGCTGAAAATGGTGAAACAACAACGGGAAATGGTAGAAAAATCAATTTAAAGATTCGGTATTTTCAAAATTTTTTTTCAGTCGATATACATTAGTTATGCGTTTCGGATTTCGTTTTTATATTTAGAAATATCATCCCCTACACAAAAACTCTATTTTTTGGTCAAAATTCCTATTTTGAATCATAATATTCAGCTTTAACTGAAGAAGCAAAAATGATAGAAAAATAAGCTTAAAATCGTGAAAAAACAACGGGAAATGGTAGAAAAACCGGTTTAAAGATTAGGTATTTTCAAAATTTATTTTCAGGCGATATACATTAGTTATGAGTTTCGGATTTCGTTTTTATATTTAGAAATATCATCCCCTACACAAAAACTCTATTTTTTGGCCAAATTTTCTATTTTGAATGAAAATATTCAGCTTTTACTGAAGAAGCAAGAATGATATAAAAATAAGCTTAAAATCGTGAAAAAACAACGGAAAATGATAGAAAAATCGATTTAAAGATTCGGTATTTTCAAAATTTATTTTCAGGCGATATACATTAGTTATGAGTTTCGGATTTCGTTTTTATATTTAGAAATATCATCCCCTACGCAAAAACTCTATTTTTTGTTCAAAATTCCAATTTTGAATGAAAATATTCAGCTTTTACTGAAGAAGCAAAAATGATATAAAAATAAGCTTAAAATCGTGAAAAAACAACGGCATATGGTAGAAAAATCGATTTAAAGATTCGATATTTTCAAAAACCATTTTCAGGCTATATACATTAGTTATGAGTTTCGGATTTCGTTTTTATATTTAGAAATATCATCCCCTACACAAAAACTCTATTTTTTGGCCAAATTTTCTATTTTGAATGAAAATATTCAGCTTTTACTGAAGAAGCAAGAATGATATAAAAATAAGCTTAAAATGGTGAAAAAACAACGGAAAATGATAGAAATCTCGATTTAAAGATTCGGTATTTTCAAAATTTTTTTTCAGGCGATATACTTTAGTTATGAGATTCGGATTTCGTTTTTATATTTAGAAATATCATTCCCTACACAAAAACTCTATTTTTTGGTCAAAATTCCTATTTTGAATGAAAATATTCAGCTTTTACTGAAGAAGCAAAAATGATATAAAAATAAGCTTAAAATCGTGAAAAAACAACGGGAAATGGTAGAAAAATCGATTTAAAGATTCGGTATTTTCAAAATTTTTTTTCAGGCGATATACATTAGTTATGAGTTTCGGATTTCGTTTTTATATTTAGAAATATCATCCCCTACACAAAAACTCTATTTTTTGGTCAAAATTCCTATTTTGAATCAAAATATTCAGCTTTTACTGAAGAAACAAAAATGATATAAAAATAAGCTTAAAATCGTGAAAAAACAACGGGAAATGGTAGAAAAATCGGTTTAAAGATTCGGAATTTTCAAATTCCATTTTCAGGCGATATACATTAGCTATGAGTTTCGGATTTTGTTTTTATATTTAGAAATAACTTCCCCTACACAAAAATTATATTTTTTGGCTAAATTTTCTATTTTGAATGAAAATATTCAGCTTTTACTAAATCTTATTCAGCTTAAAATCGTAAAAATCAACGGGAAATGGTAGAAAAATCGATTTAAAGATTTGGTATTTTCAAAATTTTTTTTCAGGCGATATACATTAGTTATGAGTTTCGGATTTCGTTTTTATATTTAGATGTATCATCCCCTATACAAAAACTCTATTTTTTGGTCAAAATTCCTATTTTGAATGAAAATATTCAGCTTTTACTGAAGAAGCAAAAATGATATAAAAATAAGCGTAAAATCGTGAAAAATACACGGGAAATGTTAGAAAAATCGATTTAAAGATTTGGTATTTTCAAAATTTTTTTGCAGGCGATATACATTAGTTATGAGTTTCGGATTTCGTTTTTATATTTTTTAATATCAACCCCTACAGAAAAACTCTATTTTTTGGTCAAAATTCCTATTTTGAATGAAAATATTCAGCTTTTACTGAAGAAGCAAAAATTATATAAAAATAAGCTTAAAATCGTGAAAAAACAATGGGTCATGGTAGAAAAATCGATTTAAAGATTCGATATTTTCAAAATTCATTTTCAGGCTATATACATTAGTTATGAGCTTCGGATTTCGTTTTTATATTTAGAAATATCATCCCCTACACAAAAACTCTATTTTTTGGTCAAAATTCCTATTTTGAATGAAAATATTCAGCTTTTACTGAAGAAGAAAAAATGATATAAAAATAAGCTTAAAATCGTGAAAAATCAACGGGAAATGGTAGAAAAATCGATTTAAAGATTTGGTATTTTCAAAATTTATTTTCAGGCGATATACATTAGTTATGAGTTTCGGATTTCGTTTATATATTTAGAAATATCATCCCCTACACAAAAACTCTATTTTTTGGTCAAAATTCCTATTTTGAATGAAAATATTCAGCTTTTACTGAAGAAGCAAAAATGATATAAAAATAAGCTTAAAATCGTGAAAAAACAACGGGATATGGTAGAAAAATCGATTTAAAGATTCGATATTTTCAAAATCCATTTTCAGGCTATATACATTAGTTATGAGTTTCGGATTTCGTTTTTATATTTAGAAATATCATCCCCTACACAAAAACTCTATTTATTGGTCAAAATTCCTATTTTCAATGAAAATATTCAGCTTTTACTGAAGAAGCAAAAATGATATAAAAATAAGCTTAAAATCGTGAAAAATCAACGGGATATTGTAGAAAAATCGATTTAAAGATTCGATATTTTCAAAATCCATTTTCAGGCTATATACATTAGTTATGAGTTTCGGATTTCGTTTTTATATTTAGAAATATCATCCCCTACACAAAAACTCTATTTTTTGGTCAAAATTCCTATTTTGAATGAAAATATTCAGCTTTTACTGAAGAAGCAAAAATGATATAAAAATAAGCTTAAAATGGTGAAAAAACAACGGGAAATGGTAGAAAAATCGATTTAAAGATTCGGTATTTTCAAAATTTTTTTTGAGGCGATAAACATTAGTTATGAGTTTCGGATTTCGTTTTTATATTTAGAAATATCATCCCGTACACAAAAACTCTATTTTTTGGTCAAAATTCCTATTTCGAATGAAAATATTCAGCTTTTACTGAAGAAGCAAAACTGATATAAAAATAATTTTAAAATCGTGAAAAAACTACGGGAAATGGTAGAAAAATCGATTTAAAGATTCGGTATTTTCAAAATTTTTTTTCAGGCGATATACATTAGTTATAAGTTTCGGATTTCGTTTTTATATTTAGAAATATCATCCCCTACACAAAAACTCTATTTTTTGGTCAAAATTCCTATTTTGAATCAAAATATTCAGCTTTTACTGAAGAAACAAAAATGATATAAAAATAAGCTTAAAATCGTGAAAAAACAACGGGAAATGGTAGACAAATCGGTTTAAAGATTCGGAATTTTCAAATTCCATTTTCAGGCGATATACATTAGCTATGAGTTTCGGATTTTGTTTTTATATTTAGAAATAACTTCCCCTACTCAAAAATTATATTTTTTGGCTAAATTTTCTATTTTGAATGAAAATATTCAGCTTTTACTAAATCTTATTCAGCTTAAAATCGTAAAAATCAACGGGAAATGGTAGAAAAATCGATTTAAAGATTTGGTATTTTCAAAATTTTTTTTCAGGCGATATACATTAGTTATGAGTTTCGGATTTCGTTTTTATATTTAGATGTATCATCCCCTATACAAAAACTCTATTTTTTGGTCAAAATTCCTATTTTGAATGAAAATATTCAGCTTTTACTGAAGAAGCAAAAATGATATAAAAATAAGCGTAAAATCGTGAAAAATACACGGGAAATGTTAGAAAAATCGATTTAAAGATTTGGTATTTTCAAAATTTTTTTGCAGGCGATATACATTAGTTATGAGTTTCGGATTTCGTTTTTATATTTATTAATATCATCCCCTACACAAAAACTCTATTTTTTGGTCAAAATTCCTATTTTGAATGAAAATATTCAGCTTTTACTGAAGAAGCAAAAATGATATAAAAATAAGCTTAAAATCGTGAAAAAACAACGGGTCATGGTAGAAAAATCGATTTAAAGATTCGATATTTTCAAAATTCATTTTCAGGCTATATACATTAGTTATGAGCTTCGGATTTCGTTTTTATATTTAGAAATATCATCCCCTACACAAAAACTCTATTTTTTGGTCAAAATTCCTATTTTGAATGAAAATATTCAGCTTTTACTGAAGAAGCAAAAATGATATAAAAATAAGCTTAAAATCGTGAAAAATCAACGGGAAATGGTAGAAAAATCGATTTAAAGATTTGGTATTTTCAAAATTTATTTTCAGGCGATATACATTAGTTATGAGTTTCGGATTTCGTTTATATATTTAGAAATAACTTCCACTACACAAAAATTATATTTTTTGGCCAAAGTTTCTATTTTGAAGGAAAATATTCAGTTTCTACTGAAGAAGCAAAAATGATATCAAAATAAGCTTAAAATCGTGAAAAAACAACGGGAAATGGTAGAAAATTCGATTTAAAGATTCGGTATTTTCAAAATTTATTTTCAGGCTATATACATTAGTTATGAGTTTCGGATTTCGTTTTTATATTTAGAAATAACTTCCACTACACAAAAATTATATTTTTTGGCCTAAGTTTCTATTTTGATGGAAAATATTCAGTTTCTACTCAAGAAGCAAAAATGATAACAAAATAAACTTTAAATCGTGAAAAAACAACGGGAAATGGTAGAAAAATCGATTTAAAGAATCGGTATTTTCAAAATTTTTTTTCAGGCGATATACATTAGTTATGAGTTTGGGATTTCGTTTTTATATTTAGAAATATCATCCCCTACACAAAAACTCTATTTTTTGGTCAAAATTCCTATTTTGAATGAAAATATTCAGCTTTTACTGAAGAAGCAAAAATGATATAAAAATAAGCTTAAAATCGTGAAAAAACAACGGGATATGGTAGAAAAATCGATTTAAAGATTCGATATTTTCAAAATCCATTTTCAGGCTATATACATTAGTTATGAGTTTCGGATTTCGTTTTTATATTTAGAAATATCATCCCCTACACAAAAACTCTATTTTTTGGTCAAAATTCCTATTTCGAATGAAAATATTCAGCTTTTACTGAAGAAGCAAAAATGATATAAAAATAAGCTTAAAATCGTGAAAAAACAACGGGAAATGGTAGAAAAATCGATTTAAAGATTCGGTATTTTCAAAATTTTTTTTGAGGCGATAAACATTAGTTATGAGTTTCGGATTTCGTTTTTATATTTAGAAATATCATCCCGTACACAAAAACTCTATTTTTTGGTCAAAATTCCTATTTCGGATGAAAATATTCAGCTTTTACTGAAGAAGCAAAAATGATATAAAAATAAGTTTAAAATCGTGAAAAAACTACGGGAAATGGTAGAAAAATCGATTTAAAGATTCGGTATTTTCAAAATTTTTTTTCAGGAGATATACATTAGTTATGAGTTTCGGATTTCGTTTTCATATTTAGAAATATCATCCCCTACACAAAAACTCTATTTGTTTGTCAAAATTCCAATTTTGAATGAAAATATTCAGCTTTTACTGAAGAAGCAAAAATGATATAAAAATAAGCTTAAAATCGTGAAAAAACAACGGCATATGGTAGAAAAATCGATTTAAAGATTCGATATTTTCAAAAACCATTTTCAGGCTATATACATTAGTTATGAGTTTCGGATTTCGTTTTTATATTTAGAAATATCATCCCCTACACAAAAACTCTATTTTTTGGCCAAATTTTCTATTTTGAATGAAAATATTCAGCTTTTACTGAAGAAGCAAGAATGATATAAAAATAAGCTTAAAATGGTGAAAAAACAACGGAAAATGATAGAAAAATCTATTTAAAGATTCGGTGTTTTCAAAATTTTTTTTGAGGCGATATACATTAGTTATGAGATTCGGATTTCGTTTTTATATTTAGAAATATCATCCCCTACACAAAAACTCTATTTTTTGGTCAAAATTCCTATTTTGAATGAAAATATTCAGCTTTTACTGAAGAAGCAAAAATGATATAAAAATAAGCTTAAAATCGTGAAAAAACAACGGGAAATGGTAGAAAAATCGATTTAAAGATTCGGTATTTTCAAAATTTTTTTTCAGGCGATATACATTAGTTATGAGTTTCGGATTTCGTTTTTATATTTAGAAATATCATCCCGTACACAAAAACTCTATTTTTTGGTCAAAATTCCTATTTTGAATCAAAATATTCAGCTTTTACTGAAGAAACAAAAATGATATAAAAACGAGGAAGAATACAGTTGACTTTGTCAACTCTTAGATACCCGTACGAACCGTTAGTATGTTCACAGCCTGTCACTCTGCTTACAATATTATTTTTTTAATATTTTAGTATTTTAAAATAATTTGGGTGAATTTTATAATTTCTAGAACTATGGGTTGTACATATATTCAAACTATATGTTTATATGTACATTCTTCAAAAGCAGATTCTAACCTTTCACATAACGATTATGAATCCAAAACTTTTTCAAATATTCTATAGTACCATTTAATACTAAGCGGTAAATGTATATTAAATTTACTTAGTACAAAATGGTAAATATAATTTTAAATATTATATTATATTATATTTAAATATTCCATTGACAGAATAATTTCTTATAAGTAGAATAAAATACATATATGTATGTAAATACGGCGCTATATAATATACATCTACTAGAAAATCCCCTGTGCAATTGCACAATTTCTATAGATTCAAAAACATTTGCGGTATCATACTGACTCCCTTAATAAACTACCTAAAAATTTCATTTTTACATCAGCACCATTAAAAAAACTTTGGTATCACTTACTTACTTGATGTAATAGAAAAAAACATAAAACAAATCTGAACACATAAAATTAAAAATGTTAGGAACAGTTTATTAATTTTTTCACGCCGTTTTTTCGTGGCGGTAATTTTTGACAGTTTTTTAATCATTGAGAAAAAATGGTCCAAGCTAAAAACACATTCAGGGTAAAAGTTCGTGCCGATATCTCAAAAATTGTTTGAAACACATGTATAAAGTGCACAATAAAAACCGGCGAAAAGCCAACCAACACCAACCGCTACGACATTTTTATTTTTGTTACATTTAAAATAATCCCAATAATCGAAATAATTTTAATATTTGTTAAAATTTTACCAGACTCTCTATTTTTCTTTAGTTTAAAAAAAAAATTTTTATGTCGATAAAAACAGTTGTTTTCGCCGCGAATTACTTTAATTACCAAAACTACTTTCAAGTCTTTTGCGTTTATTTTTTTTTTTGCTTGAAAAAAATTTGCTGAATTTATTTTATTTAAATGTACTTTGGAAGAGGTCTTTAGTATATTTAATAAAAGATTCATGTCTCTGATAATGTAATTTCATAAATTTTCGGGGCCTTTTTTTTTGTGTGGGTCGTTTTCGACAGCTTTTTAATTTAATGGTCTAATAATAAATTAGTACAAAATTATGAATCTATTTTGAGAGAAGGCATCTAAAATGATATTTCCTATGTTATTTTTTCTCTTTTTTTTAAGAAAAATATCCATTTCTAAAATATTTAGTAAGTTTCTGATTTCTGTTATGAAATATAATTAGCTAAGTCTGCCGAATTTTATATTAATAAAAAAAATTCGAATATTTTATGTTATATCAAAAATTCAGCTTAAAAAATCAAAATTCCAACCTAAATAAACAAAACTACTTTAAAGTCTGTTGCGAAACTTTTACCAGCTTTTATAATAGTGAAAACAAAATCAAGAATAAAATCGGCCTATTATTTTTTTTCTTATAAATATAAGGCTTACTATAAACTTTGCTCTTTTCACTTTCAGGTCTTTTAATTTTATTAAGAGTATTTTTATTTTTTTCAAAACAAAGAGTCATTTGAAAACTGCCAGCAGAAGATTAATAATTTATTTTTAATTTACCGCTGCGACCAGTTCATAATGGATGTGGCGGTCAAATTTAAAAATTAAAAATTTGCTTTAAATTTTGTGTCGAAAGTACTTTTTAAAAAGTAAACATTTGTGTCTCTGATAAGACTTTTAGTCCAAGATTTGTGTCTCTGATAATAAAATTTTAAATTATTAAATAAATATACAGAAATATCATCTTTGCCAGTTTAGTTTACATTCAGTGTGAGTGGTTTATTATAGAAATAAAATATTTTTTTTTTACATCTTGTGTGTCTGGTATTAATATCTATATGATATTTAATATCTTGTGTGAATTGGTATTATCAGAGACTATATAGAGATGTACAAATTCATACAAAAATTTGTACTAATTTTTTTTCAAACGGGCCAGCTAAAACTGGCTAGTTTTAAAAATTTTAAAGCACAGAAATATTTGATTTGTGTCATAGCTAAAAGAATTTAGTGAAAACCAGAATCTTCTGTAAAATCTGGTGTAAAATGTAAAAATTATCATTCATATATTTTATGCATTTACAAAATTTTTTTATCTTTGTGAATTAAACCATAATCATTATATTGTGTATATTATCAGAAATTCAATCATTAATTTCAGGTATTATATTATCTGATCTGATTAACAAATCTTATTTTTTTCCATGGCTAACAATATTATTAATGGTCTAATAATAAATTAGTACAAAATTATGAATCTTTTGTAAGAGAAGGCGTCTAAAATGACATTTTCTATGTAATTTTTTTCTTTTTTTTTTTAAGAAAAATATCCGTTTCTATAATATTTAGTAAGTTTCTGACTTCTGTTATGAAATATAATTATTTAAGTCTGCCTAATTTTATATTAATAAAAAAATTTCGAATATTTTATGTTATACCAGTTCTACCGAAAATTTAGCTTAAAAATCTAAATTTCAACCTAAATAAACAAAACTATTTTAAAGTCTGTTACGAAGCACCAGCTTTTATACTAATGAAAACAAAATCAAGAATAAAATCGGCCTATTATTTTTTTCTAATAAATATGAGGTTTACTATAAACTTTGCTCACTCTCACTTTTTCACTTTCAGGCGCTTTAATTTTATTAAGAGTACCTATTTTTATTTTTTTTTTCCAAAACAAAGATTGAAAACGCCAACAGAAGATTAATAATTTATTTTTAATTTACCGCTGCGACCAGTTCATAATGGACGTAGCGGTCAAATTTAAAAATTAAAAATTTGCTGAATTTATTTTGATTGAAAATGTGTTTTTTAAGTATGTATGTACTTTTCCTTTTTTGACTGTACTCACTTTTAATGAACGGTTTGTGTCTATGACAATAATTCTAGTGGAAAATTTAGTCTCTGGTAATAATATTTAACAAAATTTATTTATATTTTTAATTAACGGTTTGCGTCTCTTGATAATACTTTGAGTTAAAGATTCGTATCTCTGGTAATAAAACTTTAAATTATTAAATAAATAGTAAAAAAGCCTTATTAAAGGGTATAAGTAGAAAAATAAAGCTTTTGTGAAAGTTTCCTCAGTTTTATGAACAATTTAATTTTAGTAAATTTATTCAAATACTTATATGTATTATATTTAGATATTGATAAATGTAAAATTTATTGCTAAAGTGTTTTAAATAATGAAAAACCTCAATGATGCTGTGAAGTAGTTTCTTTCAAAAATGTAATAAAAATGATTATTTAATAAATCTCATCTCTTGTAAATTTCTTTGTCAAGCTTTGGATTAAAAAACCAAAGGTTGGATTAAAAACCAATGGTAAATAAATTTTTGCCAATAGTATCAAAAATTTTCGCTTCGAAAAAATACAGTATCAAACTTTATAATTTTGAAACTAAACTACACTGATCTGATGCATTTGCCTAATTATAATATATAGTACACTTGTTATATTTTTCTATGGTTGCCATAGCAAATGCTTCAAAACTTTCTTTGTTATATTTTTCAAACAAATTTTTACTCTATCCGTAATAATATTCTGTCTCTTTATCTATCGCTTTCTCTACAAAATCTTCACACCGTAAGTTTTACGCACCTTTTATGTAAAACAATAAAAATTGGCTGTGCATATAATGTTGAAGTTTTAGAAAATAAAAATCATAAAAGAAGCATAAAATTAAGAAAATGTTACACATTCAAAATTTAATTGAAAATTGTGATTTTATAATTTAAATTGCGCTTCTTTAAAAGCTTTGGTTTTACGCACCGCTTTATTTTTTTATAATTTCTACTTAAAAATGCAACTTTTTAAAAACTTTGATTTATGCACTGTCTTGTTTTTTCATTCTTTTTATAGCATAACATTTTAATTCTTTTTTTCTATCTGTTATGTACCTAAATATCAGATGTACGTTTCTTTCTTTTCATAGCATAGCATTTAATATTTCTTTTTCTATCTGTTATGTACGTAAATATCAGAGGTATGTTTTTTCATTTAAAATCATAACATTTTAATAGTTCTTTTTTTCTTTAAAAATATTTAAAAACAGTCAAAGTAACATTTTTTGTTCTCTTTTTTTTCTATTCGTTTTTATTTTTCTTCGCAGTATTACATTTATTTTTTTTTGTTTTCTGTTATTTACGTACGCTAAGTATTTCTTTTATTTTTTTTAAATATTAAATTTATACATACAGTCTATTTAAAAAATATAAATTATAACCTATAGAACATTTTGAATTTTTTTTTGTTCGTTTATGTTTACCATCCATTCATTCATATAAATAACTGTTGCCTATATAAAAATTAATAAATCTATAATAAATCTAATATATGTATACCATATTTTTAATTATATATCTATATTATGGGCTAAACTTCTGATTCTAAAATTGTACTATATTATGGCAAAATTTTTAAAAAATTAAGAAAATGTTACTTAGCAAAATTTAAATAAAAATATTATTGCAATTTTATAATGTTCTACTTAAAAATACGACCCTCTAAAAACTTTGATTTATACACTGCCTTGTTTTTTCTTTCATTTCATAGCATAACATTATAATATTTATTGTTTTCTATCTTTTATATGGGTAAATATCAGATGTACGTTTCTTTCTTTTCATAGTATAACATTTGTTAAATTAACATTTAACATAACAGGAGGGCACGCTACTCAGCAGCAGCAACTTGTCTTTTATTATATTTAGATATACAGAAATATCATCATTGCCAGTTTAGTTTACATTCAGTGTGAGTGTTTTATTATAGATATAAAATATTTTTTTTTACATGTTGGCAAGGTCTCGCCAACATCTTGTGTATTATATTATAGATACTCTTATCATTCATTCACTAGTGACATATACGATATGTAAATAAACATGATATTATATAAGTATGTATATATATCAATACCATATAAATAATAAAAATTCTTCAAGCAACCGTTATGTTGTTTATTTAATTACATTTTTTTGTACTACGCATTATATCCTCAACAATTTCAAATTATCGAGTAAAACAAAATGCAAAAAATTAGTTAAAGAAATTTGTTAGAAAATTTGAAAAAATCAAGTAACTCTTTCGTCAATTATAAAGTAACCCTATATTATTAAAAAAAGTTGTTAACAGAAATAAAAATATAATGTTGGAGCTTTAATTTTTGTGTATTACTTCAAAAAAATTTTAACAGGTGTTCAAGTTACAGGTGTTTAAAAATAGGAAATTTTCAGTTTTTGACCCCTTACAGCTCCTAAACGGGGGGTGATACAAAAAAAATTTCTGAAATGACTCATACTAATTTTCCAAGATCTAACTTCTGTCAAAATTTCAAGTTTTCAACTTTAACCGTTTAGAAGATGGAAGGGTTAAAGAATTTTGCAAAATTTGAGTTTCGCATAACGGTAAATTAAGACACCGTATGACACAAATATATATTTATTGTATATATACTTTTAAAGCTAATGAAAGTAGTAATCGTTTGGCGTTTTCAAAATGAAGATATACCTTATACAACTTGTGCTATAACAATTTAAATATAGAGCTTTTTTGAACCTTTGGGGAGCTGTAGCTCCGTAACGGGTGGGGCTACAAAAAAAAGTTATTAAAAATAAAATTAATATTTTTGTGAGATCTATCAGCAGTTAAAATTTCATAGCTCTATTGCAAAAAAAATATGGGGATCTAAAAGTTAGGTGTTCGAGAGCTACCCTAACGCTTGGTCCAAACTCAACCAAAAAAAATAGGGAACCTACAAATTACTCTCAAAATATTTTGTGTAAATTTCAAGATTCTAGCTTTCTTAGTTTTTGAGTTAGCGTGCTGACGGACGGACGGACATGGCTCAAAAGTCTTAGAATTTTTTTCTGATCCGATCCATACCTTTGAAGGTATATCTATCTCGCTTATTTCGAGGTGTTACAAACGGAGGAGTAATTTTATTATACCCGATCCTATCGTACGGGTATAATAAGCTTAAAATCGTGAAAAAACAACGGGAAATGGTAGAAAAATCGGTTTAAAGATTCGGAATTTTCAAATTCCATTTTCAGGCGATATACATTAGCTATGAGTTTCGGATTTCGTTTTTATATTTAGAAATAACTTCCCCTACAAAAAAATTATATTTTTTGGCTAAATTTTCTATTTTTAATGAAAATATTCAGCTTTTACTAAATCTTATTCAGCTTAAAATCGTGAAAAATCAACGGGAAATGGTAGAAAAATCGATTTAAAGATTTGGTATTTTCAAAATTATTTTTCAGGCGATATACATTAGTTATGAGTTTCGGATTTCGTTTTTATATTTAGATGTATCATCCCCTATACAAAAACTCTATTTTTTGGTCAAAATTCCTATTTTGAATGAAAATATTCAGCTTTTACTGAAGAAGCAAAAATGATATAAAAATAAGCTTAAAATCGTGAAAAATCAACGGGAAATGGTAGAAAAATCGATTTAAAGATTTGGTATTTTCAAAATTTTTTTTCAGGCGATATACATTAGTTATGAGTTTCGGATTTCGTTTTTATATTTAGAAATATCATCCCCTACACAAAAACTCTATTTTTTGGTCAAAATTCCTATTTTGAATGAAAATATTCAGCTTTTACTGAAGAAGCAAAAATGATATAAAAATAAGCTTAAAATCGTGAAAAAACAACGGGTCATGGTAGAAAAATCGATTTAAAGATTCGATATTTTCAAAATCCATTTTCATGTTATATACATTAGTTATGAGTTTCGGATTTCGTTTTTATATTTAGATGTATCATCCCCTACACAAAAACTCTATTTTTTGGTCAAAATTCCTATTTTGAATGAAAATATTCAGCTTTTACTGAAGATGCAAAAATGATATAAAAATAAGCTTAAAATCGTGAAAAATCAACGGGAAATGGTAGAAAAATCGATTTAAAGATTTGGTATTTTCAAAATTTATTTTCAGGCGATATACATTAGTTATGAGTTGCGGATTTCGTTTATATATTTAGAAATAACTTCCACTACACAAAAATTATATTTTTTGGCCAAAGTTTCTATTTTGAAGGAAAATATTCAGTTTCTACTGAAGAAGCAAAAATGATATCAAAATAAGCTTAAAATCGTGAAAAAACAACGGGAAATGGTAGAAAATTCGATTTAAAGATTCGGTATTTTCAAAATTTATTTTCAGGCTATATACATTAGTTATGAGTTTCGGATTTCGTTTTTATATTTAGAAAAAATTTCCACTACACAAAAATTATATTTTTTGGCCAAAGTTTCTATTTTGATGGAAAATATTCAGTTTCTACTGAAGAAGCAAAAATGATAACAAAATAAGATTTAAATCGTGAAAAAACAACGGGAAATGGTAGAAAAATCGATTTAAAGAATCGGTATTTTAAAAATTTTTTTTCAGGCGATATACATTAGTTATGAGTTTCGGATTTCGGTTTTATATTTAGAAATATCATCCCCTACACAAAAACTCTATTTTTTGGTCAAAATTCCTATTTTGAATGAAAATATTCAGCTTTTACTGAAGAAGCAAAAATGATATAAAAATAAGCTTAAAATCGTGAAAAAACAACGGGATATGGTAGAAAAATCGATTTAAAGATTCGATATTTTCAAAATCCATTTTCAGGCTATATACATTAGTTATGAGTTTCGGATTTCGTTTTTATATTTAGAAATATCATCCCCTACACAAAAACTCTATTTTTTGGTCAAAATTCCTATTTTGAATGAAAATATTCAGCTTTTAAGCAAAAATGATATAAAAATAAGCTTAAAATCGTGAAAAAACAACGGGATATGGTAGAAAAATCGATTTAAAGATTCGATATTTTCAAAATCCATTTTCAGACTATATACATTAGTTATGAGTTTCGGATTTCGTTTTTATATTTAGAAATATCATCCCCTACACAAAACTCTATTTTTTGGTCAAAATTCCTATTTTGAATGAAAATATTCAGCTTTTACTGAAGAAGCAAAAATGATATAAAAATAAGCTTAAAATCGTGAAAAAACAACGGGAAATGGTAGAAAAACGATTTAAAGATTCGATATTTTCAAAATCCATTTTCAGGCTATATACATTAGTTATGAGTTTCGGATTTCGTTTTTATATTTAGAAATATCATCCCCTACACAAAAACTCTATTTTTTGGTCAAAATTCCTATTTTGAATGAAAATATTCAGCTTTTACTGAAGAAGCAAAAATGATATAAAAATAAGCTTAAAATCGTGAAAAAACAACGGAAAATGATAGAAAAATCGATTTAAAGATTCGGTATTTTCAAAATTTATTTTCAGGCGATATACATTAGTTATGAGTTTCGGATTTCGTTTTTATATTTAGAAATATCATCCCCTACGCAAAAACTCTATTTTTTGTTCAAAATTCCAATTTTGAATGAAAATATTCAGCTTTTACTGAAGAAGCAAAAATGATATAAAAATAAGCTTAAAATCGTGAAAAAACAACGGCATATGGTAGAAAAATCGATTTAAAGATTCGATATTTTCAAAAACCATTTTCAGGCTATATACATTAGTTATGAGTTTCGGATTTCGTTTTTATATTTAGAAATATCATCCCCTACACAAAAACTCTATTTTTTGGCCAAATTTTCTATTTTGAATGAAAATATTCAGCTTTTACTGAAGAAGCAAGAATGATATAAAAATAAGCTTAAAATGGTGAAAAAACAACGGAAAATGATAGAAATCTCGATTTAAAGATTCGGTATTTTCAAAATTTTTTTTCAGGCGATATACTTTAGTTATGAGATTCGGATTTCGTTTTTATATTTAGAAATATCATTCCCTACACAAAAACTCTATTTTTTGGTCAAAATTCCTATTTTGAATGAAAATATTCAGCTTTTACTGAAGAAGCAAAAATGATATAAAAATAAGCTTAAAATCGTGAAAAAACAACGGGAAATGGTAGAAAAATCGATTTAAAGATTCGGTATTTTCAAAATTTTTTTTCAGGCGATATACATTAGTTATGAGTTTCGGATTTCGTTTTTATATTTAGAAATATCATCCCCTACACAAAAACTCTATTTTTTGGTCAAAATTCCTATTTTGAATCAAAATATTCACCTTTTACTGAAGAAACAAAAATGATATAAAAATAAGCTTAAAATCGTGAAAAAACAACGGGAAATGGTAGAAAAATCGGTTTAAAGATTCGGAATTTTCAAATTCCATTTTCAGGCGATATACATTAGCTATGAGTTTCGGATTTTGTTTTTATATTTAGAAATAACTTCCCCTACACAAAAATTATATTTTTTGGCTAAATTTTCTATTTTGAATGAAAATATTCAGCTTTTACTAAATCTTATTCAGCTTAAAATCGTAAAAATCAACGGGAAATGGTAGAAAAATCGATTTAAAGATTTGGTATTTTCAAAATTTTTTTTCAGGCGATATACATTAGTTATGAGTTTCGGATTTCGTTTTTATATTTAGATGTATCATCCCCTATACAAAAACTCTATTTTTTGGTCAAAATTCCTATTTTGAATGAAAATATTCAGCTTTTACTGAAGAAGCAAAAATGATATAAAAATAAGCGTAAAATCGTGAAAAATACACGGGAAATGTTAGAAAAATCGATTTAAAGATTTGGTATTTTCAAAATTTTTTTGCAGGCGATATACATTAGTTATGAGTTTCGGATTTCGTTTTTATATTTTTTAATATCAACCCCTACAGAAAAACTCTATTTTTTGGTCAAAATTCCTATTTTGAATGAAAATATTCAGCTTTTACTGAAGAAGCAAAAATTATATAAAAATAAGCTTAAAATCGTGAAAAAACAACGGGTCATGGTAGAAAAATCGATTTAAAGATTCGATATTTTCAAAATTCATTTTCAGGCTATATACATTAGTTATGAGCTTCGGATTTCGTTTTTATATTTAGAAATATCATCCCCTACACAAAAACTCTATTTTTTGGTCAAAATTCCTATTTTGAATGAAAATATTCAGCTTTTACTGAAGAAGAAAAAATGATATAAAAATAAGCTTAAAATCGTGAAAAATCAACGGGAAATGGTAGAAAAATCGATTTAAAGATTTGGTATTTTCAAAATTTATTTTCAGGCGATATACATTAGTTATGAGTTTCGGATTTCGTTTATATATTTAGAAATATCATCCCCTACACAAAAACTCTATTTTTTGGTCAAAATTCCTATTTTGAATGAAAATATTCAGCTTTTACTGAAGAAGCAAAAATGATATAAAAATAAGCTTAAAATCGTGAAAAAACAACGGGATATGGTAGAAAAATCGATTTAAAGATTCGATATTTTCAAAATCCATTTTCAGGCTATATACATTAGTTATGAGTTTCGGATTTCGTTTTTATATTTAGAAATATCATCCCCTACACAAAAACTCTATTTATTGGTCAAAATTCCTATTTTCAATGAAAATATTCAGCTTTTACTGAAGAAGCAAAAATGATATAAAAATAAGCTTAAAATCGTGAAAAATCAACGGGATATTGTAGAAAAATCGATTTAAAGATTCGATATTTTCAAAATCCATTTTCAGGCTATATACATTAGTTATGAGTTTCGGATTTCGTTTTTATATTTAGAAATATCATCCCCTACACAAAAACTCTATTTTTTGGTCAAAATTCCTATTTTGAATGAAAATATTCAGCTTTTACTGAAGAAGCAAAAATGATATAAAAATAAGCTTAAAATGGTGAAAAAACAACGGGAAATGGTAGAAAAATCGATTTAAAGATTCGGTATTTTCAAAATTTTTTTTGAGGCGATAAACATTAGTTATGAGTTTCGGATTTCGTTTTTATATTTAGAAATATCATCCCGTACACAAAAACTCTATTTTTTGGTCAAAATTCCTATTTCGAATGAAAATATTCAGCTTTTACTGAAGAAGCAAAACTGATATAAAAATAAGTTTAAAATCGTGAAAAAACTACGGGAAATGGTAGAAAAATCGATTTAAAGATTCGGTATTTTCAAAATTTTTTTTCAGGCGATATACATTAGTTATAAGTTTCGGATTTCGTTTTTATATTTAGAAATATCATCCCCTACACAAAAACTCTATTTTTTGGTCAAAATTCCTATTTTGAATCAAAATATTCAGCTTTTACTGAAGAAACAAAAATGATATAAAAATAAGCTTAAAATCGTGAAAAAACAACGGGAAATGGTAGACAAATCGGTTTAAAGATTCGGAATTTTCAAATTCCATTTTCAGGCGATATACATTAGCTATGAGTTTCGGATTTTGTTTTTATATTTAGAAATAACTTCCCCTACTCAAAAATTATATTTTTTGGCTAAATTTTCTATTTTGAATGAAAATATTCAGCTTTTACTAAATCTTATTCAGCTTAAAATCGTAAAAATCAACGGGAAATGGTAGAAAAATCGATTTAAAGATTTGGTATTTTCAAAATTTTTTTTCAGGCGATATACATTAGTTATGAGTTTCGGATTTCGTTTTTATATTTAGATGTATCATCCCCTATACAAAAACTCTATTTTTTGGTCAAAATTCCTATTTTGAATGAAAATATTCAGCTTTTACTGAAGAAGCAAAAATGATATAAAAATAAGCGTAAAATCGTGAAAAATACACGGGAAATGTTAGAAAAATCGATTTAAAGATTTGGTATTTTCAAAATTTTTTTGCAGGCGATATACATTAGTTATGAGTTTCGGATTTCGTTTTTATATTTATTAATATCATCCCCTACACAAAAACTCTATTTTTTGGTCAAAATTCCTATTTTGAATGAAAATATTCAGCTTTTACTGAAGAAGCAAAAATGATATAAAAATAAGCTTAAAATCGTGAAAAAACAACGGGTCATGGTAGAAAAATCGATTTAAAGATTCGATATTTTCAAAATTCATTTTCAGGCTATATACATTAGTTATGAGCTTCGGATTTCGTTTTTATATTTAGATGTATCATCCCCTATACAAAAACTCTATTTTTTGGTCAAAATTCCTATTTTGAATGAAAATATTCAGCTTTTACTGAAGAAGCAAAAATGATATAAAAATAAGCGTAAAATCGTGAAAAATACACGGGAAATGTTAGAAAAATCGATTTAAAGATTTGGTATTTTCAAAATTTTTTTGCAGGCGATATACATTAGTTATGAGTTTCGGATTTCGTTTTTATATTTATTAATATCATCCCCTACACAAAAACTCTATTTTTTGGTCAAAATTCCTATTTTGAATGAAAATATTCAGCTTTTACTGAAGAAGCAAAAATGATATAAAAATAAGCTTAAAATCGTGAAAAAACAACGGGTCATGGTAGAAAAATCGATTTAAAGATTCGATATTTTCAAAATTCATTTTCAGGCTATATACATTAGTTATGAGCTTCGGATTTCGTTTTTATATTTAGAAATATCATCCCCTACACAAAAACTCTATTTTTTGGTCAAAATTCCTATTTTGAATGAAAATATTCAGCTTTTACTGAAGAAGCAAAAATGATATAAAAATAAGCTTAAAATCGTGAAAAATCAACGGGAAATGGTAGAAAAATCGATTTAAAGATTTGGTATTTTCAAAATTTATTTTCAGGCGATATACATTAGTTATGAGTTTCGGATTTCGTTTATATATTTAGAAATAACTTCCACTACACAAAAATTATATTTTTTGGCCAAAGTTTCTATTTTGAAGGAAAATATTCAGTTTCTACTGAAGAAGCAAAAATGATATCAAAATAAGCTTAAAATCGTGAAAAAACAACGGGAAATGGTAGAAAATTCGATTTAAAGATTCGGTATTTTCAAAATTTATTTTCAGGCTATATACATTAGTTATGAGTTTCGGATTTCGTTTTTATATTTAGAAATAACTTCCACTACACAAAAATTATATTTTTTGGCCTAAGTTTCTATTTTGATGGAAAATATTCAGTTTCTACTCAAGAAGCAAAAATGATAACAAAATAAACTTTAAATCGTGAAAAAACAACGGGAAATGGTAGAAAAATCGATTTAAAGAATCGGTATTTTCAAAATTTTTTTTCAGGCGATATACATTAGTTATGAGTTTGGGATTTCGTTTTTATATTTAGAAATATCATCCCCTACACAAAAACTCTATTTTTTGGTCAAAATTCCTATTTTGAATGAAAATATTCAGCTTTTACTGAAGAAGCAAAAATGATATAAAAATAAGCTTAAAATCGTGAAAAAACAACGGGATATGGTAGAAAAATCGATTTAAAGATTCGATATTTTCAAAATCCATTTTCAGGCTATATACATTAGTTATGAGTTTCGGATTTCGTTTTTATATTTAGAAATATCATCCCCTACACAAAAACTCTATTTTTTGGTCAAAATTCCTATTTCGAATGAAAATATTCAGCTTTTACTGAAGAAGCAAAAATGATATAAAAATAAGCTTAAAATCGTGAAAAAACAACGGGAAATGGTAGAAAAATCGATTTAAAGATTCGGTATTTTCAAAATTTTTTTTGAGGCGATAAACATTAGTTATGAGTTTCGGATTTCGTTTTTATATTTAGAAATATCATCCCGTACACAAAAACTCTATTTTTTGGTCAAAATTCCTATTTCGGATGAAAATATTCAGCTTTTACTGAAGAAGCAAAAATGATATAAAAATAAGTTTAAAATCGTGAAAAAACTACGGGAAATGGTAGAAAAATCGATTTAAAGATTCGGTATTTTCAAAATTTTTTTTCAGGAGATATACATTAGTTATGAGTTTCGGATTTCGTTTTCATATTTAGAAATATCATCCCCTACACAAAAACTCTATTTGTTTGTCAAAATTCCAATTTTGAATGAAAATATTCAGCTTTTACTGAAGAAGCAAAAATGATATAAAAATAAGCTTAAAATCGTGAAAAAACAACGGCATATGGTAGAAAAATCGATTTAAAGATTCGATATTTTCAAAAACCATTTTCAGGCTATATACATTAGTTATGAGTTTCGGATTTCGTTTTTATATTTAGAAATATCATCCCCTACACAAAAACTCTATTTTTTGGCCAAATTTTCTATTTTGAATGAAAATATTCAGCTTTTACTGAAGAAGCAAGAATGATATAAAAATAAGCTTAAAATGGTGAAAAAACAACGGAAAATGATAGAAAAATCTATTTAAAGATTCGGTGTTTTCAAAATTTTTTTTGAGGCGATATACATTAGTTATGAGATTCGGATTTCGTTTTTATATTTAGAAATATCATCCCCTACACAAAAACTCTATTTTTTGGTCAAAATTCCTATTTTGAATGAAAATATTCAGCTTTTACTGAAGAAGCAAAAATGATATAAAAATAAGCTTAAAATCGTGAAAAAACAACGGGAAATGGTAGAAAAATCGATTTAAAGATTCGGTATTTTCAAAATTTTTTTTCAGGCGATATACATTAGTTATGAGTTTCGGATTTCGTTTTTATATTTAGAAATATCATCCCGTACACAAAAACTCTATTTTTTGGTCAAAATTCCTATTTTGAATCAAAATATTCAGCTTTTACTGAAGAAACAAAAATGATATAAAAACGAGGAAGAATACAGTTGACTTTGTCAACTCATACCCGTACGAACCGTTAGTATGTTCACAGCCTGTCACTCTGCTTACAATATTATTTTTTTAATATTTTAGTATTTTAAAATAATTTGGGTGAATTTTATAATTTCTAGAACTATGGGTTGTACATATATTCAAACTATATGTTTATATGTACATTCTTCAAAAGCAGATTCTAACCTTTCACATAACGATTATGAATCCAAAACTTTTTCAAATATTCTATAGTACCATTTAATACTAAGCGGTAAATGTATATTAAATTTACTTAGTACAAAATGGTAAATATAATTTTAAATATTATATTATATTATATTTAAATATTCCATTGACAGAATAATTTCTTATAAGTAGAATAAAATACATATATGTATGTAAATACGGCGCTATATAATATACATCTATACTCTTATCATTCATTCACTAGTGACATATACGATATGTAAATAAACATGATATTATATAAGTATGTATATATATCAATACCATATAAATAATAAAAATTCTTCAAGCAACCGTTATGTTGTTTATTTAATTACATTTTTTTGTACTACGCATTATATCCTCAACAATTTCAAATTATCGAGTAAAACAAAATGCAAAAAATTAGTTAAAGAAATTTGTTAGAAAATTTGAAAAAATCAAGTAACTCTTTCGTCAATTATAAAGTAACCCTATATTATTAAAAAAAGTTGTTAACAGAAATAAAAATATAATGTTGGAGCTTTAATTTTTGTGTATTACTTCAAAAAAATTTTAACAGGTGTTCAAGTTACAGGTGTTTAAAAATAGGAAATTTTCAGTTTTTGACCCCTTACAGCTCCTAAACGGGGGGTGATACAAAAAAAATTTCTGAAATGACTCATACTAATTTTCCAAGATCTAACTTCTGTCAAAATTTCAAGTTTTCAACTTTAACCGTTTAGAAGATGGAAGGGTTAAAGAATTTTGCAAAATTTGAGTTTCGCATAACGGTAAATTAAGACACCGTATGACACAAATATATATTTATTGTATATATACTTTTAAAGCTAATGAAAGTAGTAATCGTTTGGCGTTTTCAAAATGAAGATATACCTTATACAACTTGTGCTATAACAATTTAAATATAGAGCTTTTTTGAACCTTTGGGGAGCTGTAGCTCCGTAACGGGTGGGGCTACAAAAAAAAGTTATTAAAAATAAAATTAATATTTTTGTGAGATCTATCAGCAGTTAAAATTTCATAGCTCTATTGCAAAAAAAATATGGGGATCTAAAAGTTAGGTGTTCGAGAGCTACCCTAACGCTTGGTCCAAACTCAACCAAAAAAAATAGGGAACCTACAAATTACTCTCAAAATATTTTGTGTAAATTTCAAGATTCTAGCTTTCTTAGTTTTTGAGTTAGCGTGCTGACGGACGGACGGACATGGCTCAAAAGTCTTAGAATTTTTTTCTGATCCGATCCATACCTTTGAAGGTATATCTATCTCGCTTATTTCGAGGTGTTACAAACGGAGGAGTAATTTTATTATACCCGATCCTATCGTACGGGTATAATAAGCTTAAAATCGTGAAAAAACAACGGGAAATGGTAGAAAAATCGGTTTAAAAGATTCGGAATTTTCAAATTCCATTTTTCAGGCGATATACATTAGCTATGAGTTTCGGATTTCGTTTTTATATTTAGAAAATAACTTCCCCTACAAAAAAATTATATTTTTTGGCTAAATTTTCTATTTTTAATGAAAATATTCAGCTTTTACTAAATCTTATTCAGCTTAAAATCGTGAAAAATCAACGGGAAATGGTAGAAAAATCGATTTAAAGATTTGGTATTTTCAAAATTATTTTTCAGGCGATATACATTAGTTATGAGTTTCGGATTTCGTTTTTATATTTAGATGTATCATCCCCTATACAAAAACTCTATTTTTTGGTCAAAATTCCTATTTTGAATGAAAATATTCAGCTTTTACTGAAGAAGCAAAAAATGATATAAAATAAGCTTAAAATCGTGAAAAATCAACGGGAAATGGTAGAAAAATCGATTTAAAGATTTGGTATTTTCAAAATTTTTTTTCAGGCGATATACATTAGTTATGAGTTTCGGATTTCGTTTTTATATTTAGAAATATCATCCCCTACACAAAAACTCTATTTTTTGGTCAAAATTCCTATTTTGAATGAAAATATTCAGCTTTTACTGAAGAAGCAAAAATGATATAAAAATAAGCTTAAAATCGTGAAAAAACAACGGGTCATGGTAGAAAAATCGATTTAAAGATTCGATATTTTCAAAATCCATTTTCATGTTATATACATTAGTTATGAGTTTCGGATTTCGTTTTTATATTTAGATGTATCATCCCCTACACAAAAACTCTATTTTTTGGTCAAAATTCCTATTTTGAATGAAAATATTCAGCTTTTACTGAAGATGCAAAAATGATATAAAAATAAGCTTAAAATCGTGAAAAATCAACGGGAAATGGTAGAAAAATCGATTTAAAGATTTGGTATTTTCAAAATTTATTTTCAGGCGATATACATTAGTTATGAGTTTCGGATTTCGTTTATATATTTAGAAATAACTTCCACTACACAAAAATTATATTTTTTGGCCAAAGTTTCTATTTTGAAGGAAAATATTCAGTTTCTACTGAAGAAGCAAAAATGATATCAAAATAAGCTTAAAATCGTGAAAAAACAACGGGAAATGGTAGAAAATTCGATTTAAAGATTCGGTATTTTCAAAATTTATTTTCAGGCTATATACATTAGTTATGAGTTTCGGATTTCGTTTTTATATTTAGAAAAAATTTCCACTACACAAAAATTATATTTTTTGGCCAAAGTTTCTATTTTGATGGAAAATATTCAGTTTCTACTGAAGAAGCAAAAATGATAACAAAATAAGATTTAAATCGTGAAAAAACAACGGGAAATGGTAGAAAAATCGATTTAAAGAATCGGTATTTTAAAAATTTTTTTTCAGGCGATATACATTAGTTATGAGTTTCGGATTTCGGTTTTATATTTAGAAATATCATCCCCTACACAAAAACTCTATTTTTTGGTCAAAATTCCTATTTTGAATGAAAATATTCAGCTTTTACTGAAGAAGCAAAAATGATATAAAAATAAGCTTAAAATCGTGAAAAAACAACGGGATATGGTAGAAAAATCGATTTAAAGATTCGATATTTTCAAAATCCATTTTCAGGCTATATACATTAGTTATGAGTTTCGGATTTCGTTTTTATATTTAGAAATATCATCCCCTACACAAAAACTCTATTTTTTGGTCAAAATTCCTATTTTGAATGAAAATATTCAGCTTTTAAGCAAAAATGATATAAAAATAAGCTTAAAATCGTGAAAAAACAACGGGATATGGTAGAAAAATCGATTTAAAGATTCGATATTTTCAAAATCCATTTTCAGACTATATACATTAGTTATGAGTTTCGGATTTCGTTTTTATATTTAGAAATATCATCCCCTACACAAAACTCTATTTTTTGGTCAAAATTCCTATTTTGAATGAAAATATTCAGCTTTTACTGAAGAAGCAAAAATGATATAAAAATAAGCTTAAAATCGTGAAAAAACAACGGGAAATGGTAGAAAAACGATTTAAAGATTCGATATTTTCAAAATCCATTTTCAGGCTATATACATTAGTTATGAGTTTCGGATTTCGTTTTTATATTTAGAAATATCATCCCCTACACAAAAACTCTATTTTTTGGTCAAAATTCCTATTTTGAATGAAAATATTCAGCTTTTACTGAAGAAGCAAAAATGATATAAAAATAAGCTTAAAATCGTGAAAAAACAACAGGAAATGGTAGAAAAATCCATTTAAAAATATGGTATTTTCAAAATTTATTTTCAGGCGATATACATTAGTTATGAGTTTCGGATTTCGTTTTTATATTTAGAAATATCATCCCCTACACAAAAACTCTATTTTTTGGTAAAAATTCCTATTTTGAATGAAAATATTCAGCTTTTACTGAAGAAGCAAAAATGATATAAAAATAAGCTTAAAATCGTGAAAAAACAACGGGATATGGTAGAAAAATCGATTTAAAGATTCGATATTTTCAAAATCCATTTTCAGGCTATATACATTAGTTATGAGTTTCGGATTTCGTTTTTATATTTAGAAATATCATCCCCTACACAAAAACTCTATTTTTTGGTCAAAATTCCTATTTTGAATGAAAATATTCAGCTTTTACTGAAGAAGCAAAAATGATATAAAAATAAGCTTAAAATCGTGAAAAAACAACGGGATATGGTACAAAAATCGATTTAAAGATTCGATATTTTCAAAATCCATTTTAAGGCTATATACATTAGTTATGAGTTTCGGATTTCGTTTTTATATTTAGAAATATTATCCCCTACACAAAAACTCTATTTTTTGGCCAAATTTTCTATTTTGAATGAAAATATTCAGCTTTTACTGAAGAAGCAAGAATGATATAAAAATAAGCTTAAAATGGTGAAAAAACAACGGAAAATGATAGAAAAATCGATTTAAAGATTCGGTATTTTCAAAATTTTTTTTGAGGCGATATACATTAGTTATGAGATTCGGATTTCGTTTTTATATTTAGAAATATCATCCCCTACACAAAAACTCTATTTTTTGGTCAAAATTCCTATTTTGAATGAAAATATTCAGCTTTTACTGAAGAAGCAAAAATGATATAAAAATAAGCTTAAAATCGTGAAAAAACAACGGGAAATGGTAGAAAAATCGATTTAAAGATTCGGTATTTTCAAAATTTTTTTTCAGGCGATATACATTAGTTATGAGTTTCGGATTTCGTTTTTATATTTAGAAATATCATCCCCTACACAAAAACTCTATTTTTTGGTCAAAATTCCTATTTTGAATGAAAATATTCAGCTTTTACTGAAGAAGCAAAAATGATATAAAAATAAGCTTAAAATCGTGAAAAAACAACGGGTCATGGTAGAAAAATCGATTTAAAGATTCGATATTTTCAAAATCCATTTTCATGTTATATACATTAGTTATGAGTTTCGGATTTCGTTTTTATATTTAGATGTATCATCCCCTACACAAAAACTCTATTTTTTGGTCAAAATTCCTATTTTGAATGAAAATATTCAGCTTTTACTGAAGATGCAAAAATGATATAAAAATAAGCTTAAAATCGTGAAAAATCAACGGGAAATGGTAGAAAAATCGATTTAAAGATTTGGTATTTTCAAAATTTATTTTCAGGCGATATACATTAGTTATGAGTTTCGGATTTCGTTTATATATTTAGAAATAACTTCCACTACACAAAAATTATATTTTTTGGCCAAAGTTTCTATTTTGAAGGAAAATATTCAGTTTCTACTGAAGAAGCAAAAATGATATCAAAATAAGCTTAAAATCGTGAAAAAACAACGGGAAATGGTAGAAAATTCGATTTAAAGATTCGGTATTTTCAAAATTTATTTTCAGGCTATATACATTAGTTATGAGTTTCGGATTTCGTTTTTATATTTAGAAAAAATTTCCACTACACAAAAATTATATTTTTTGGCCAAAGTTTCTATTTTGATGGAAAATATTCAGTTTCTACTGAAGAAGCAAAAATGATAACAAAATAAGATTTAAATCGTGAAAAAACAACGGGAAATGGTAGAAAAATCGATTTAAAGAATCGGTATTTTAAAAATTTTTTTTCAGGCGATATACATTAGTTATGAGTTTCGGATTTCGGTTTTATATTTAGAAATATCATCCCCTACACAAAAACTCTATTTTTTGGTCAAAATTCCTATTTTGAATGAAAATATTCAGCTTTTACTGAAGAAGCAAAAATGATATAAAAATAAGCTTAAAATCGTGAAAAAACAACGGGATATGGTAGAAAAATCGATTTAAAGATTCGATATTTTCAAAATCCATTTTCAGGCTATATACATTAGTTATGAGTTTCGGATTTCGTTTTTATATTTAGAAATATCATCCCCTACACAAAAACTCTATTTTTTGGTCAAAATTCCTATTTTGAATGAAAATATTCAGCTTTTAAGCAAAAATGATATAAAAATAAGCTTAAAATCGTGAAAAAACAACGGGATATGGTAGAAAAATCGATTTAAAGATTCGATATTTTCAAAATCCATTTTCAGACTATATACATTAGTTATGAGTTTCGGATTTCGTTTTTATATTTAGAAATATCATCCCCTACACAAAACTCTATTTTTTGGTCAAAATTCCTATTTTGAATGAAAATATTCAGCTTTTACTGAAGAAGCAAAAATGATATAAAAATAAGCTTAAAATCGTGAAAAAACAACGGGAAATGGTAGAAAAACGATTTAAAGATTCGATATTTTCAAAATCCATTTTCAGGCTATATACATTAGTTATGAGTTTCGGATTTCGTTTTTATATTTAGAAATATCATCCCCTACACAAAAACTCTATTTTTTGGTCAAAATTCCTATTTTGAATGAAAATATTCAGCTTTTACTGAAGAAGCAAAAATGATATAAAAATAAGCTTAAAATCGTGAAAAAACAACAGGAAATGGTAGAAAAATCCATTTAAAAATATGGTATTTTCAAAATTTATTTTCAGGCGATATACATTAGTTATGAGTTTCGGATTTCGTTTTTTATATTTAGAAATATCATCCCCTACACAAAAACTCTATTTTTTGGTAAAAATTCCTATTTTGAATGAAAATATTCAGCTTTTACTGAAGAAGCAAAAATGATATAAAAATAAGCTTAAAATCGTGAAAAAACAACGGGATATGGTAGAAAAATCGATTTAAAGATTCGATATTTTCAAAATCCATTTTCAGGCTATATACATTAGTTATGAGTTTCGGATTTCGTTTTTATATTTAGAAATATCATCCCCTACACAAAAACTCTATTTTTTGGTCAAAATTCCTATTTTGAATGAAAATATTCAGCTTTTACTGAAGAAGCAAAAATGATATAAAAATAAGCTTAAAATCGTGAAAAAAACAACGGGATATGGTACAAAAATCGATTTAAAGATTCGATATTTTCAAAATCCATTTTAAGGCTATATACATTAGTTATGAGTTTCGGATTTCGTTTTTATATTTAGAAATATTATCCCCTACACAAAAACTCTATTTTTTGGCCAAATTTTCTATTTTGAATGAAAATATTCAGCTTTTACTGAAGAAGCAAGAATGATATAAAAATAAGCTTAAAATGGTGAAAAAACAACGGAAAATGATAGAAAAATCGATTTAAAGATTCGGTATTTTCAAAATTTTTTTTGAGGCGATATACATTAGTTATGAGATTCGGATTTCGTTTTTATATTTAGAAATATCATCCCCTACACAAAAACTCTATTTTTGGTCAAAATTCCTATTTTGAATGAAAATATTCAGCTTTTACTGAAGAAGCAAAAATGATATAAAAATAAGCTTAAAATCGTGAAAAAACAACGGGAAATGGTAGAAAATCGATTTAAAGATTCGGTATTTCAAAATTTTTTTCAGGCGATATACATTAGTTATGAGTTTCGGATTTCGTTTTTATATTTAGAAATAACTTCCCCTACAAAAAAATTATATTTTTTGGCTAAATTTTCTATTTTGAATGAAAATATTCAGCTTTTACTAAATCTTATTCAGCTTAAAATCGTGAAAAATCAACGGGAAATGGTAGAAAAATCGATTTAAAGATTTGGTTTTTCAAAATTTTTTTTCAGGCGATATACATTAGTTATGAGTTTCGGATTTCGTTTTTATATTTAGATGTATCATCCCCTATACAAAAACTCTATTTTTTGGTCAAAATTCCTATTTTGAATGAAAATATTCAGCTTTTACTGAAGAAGCAAAAATGATATAAAAATAAGCTTAAAATCGTGAAAAATCAACGGGAAATGGTAGAAAAATCGATTTAAAGATTTGGTATTTTCAAAATTTATTATCAGGCGATATACATTAGTTATGAGTTTCGGATTTCGTTTTTATATTTAGAAATATCATCCCCTACACAAAAACTCTATTTTTTGGTCAAAATTCCTATTTTGAATGAAAATATTCAGCTTTTACTGAAGAAGCAAAAAATGATATAAAATAAGCTTAAAATCGTGAAAAATCAACGGGAAATGGTAGAAAAATCGATTTAAAGATTTGGTATTTTCAAAATTTTTTATCAGGCGATATACATTAGTTATGAGTTTTCGGATTTCGTTTTTATATTTAGAAATATCATCCCCTACACAAAAACTCTATTTTTTGGTCAAAATTCCTATTTTGAATGAAAATATTCAGCTTTACTGAAGAAGCAAAAATGATATAAAAATAAGCTTAAAATCGTGAAAAATCAACGGGAAATGGTAGAAAAATCGATTTAAAGATTTGGTATTTTCAAAATTTATTTTCAGGCGATATACATTAGTTATGAGTTTCGGATTTCGTTTATATATTAGAAATAACTTCCACTACACAAAAATTATATTTTTTGGCCAAAGTTTCTATTTGAAGAAAATATTCAGTTTCTACTGACGAAGCAAAAATGATATCAAAATAAGCTTAAAAATCGTGAAAAAACAACGGGAAATGGTAGAAAAATTCGATTTAAAGATTCGGTATTTTCAAAATTTATTTTCAGGCTATATACATTAGTTTTGAGTTTCGGATTTCGTTTTTATATTTAGAAAAAATTTTCCACTACACAAAAAATTATATTTTTGGCCAAAGTTTCTATTTTGATGGAAAATATTCAGTTTCTACTGAAGAAGCAAAAATGATAACAAAATAAGATTTAAATCGTGAAAAAACAACGGAAATGGTAGAAAAATCGATTTAAAGAATCGGTATTTTCAAAATTTTTTTTCAGGCGATATACATTAGTTATGAGTTTCGGATTTCGTTTTTATATTTAGAAATATCATCCCCTACACAAAAACTCTATTTTTTGGTCAAAATTCCTATTTTGAATGAAAATATTCAGCTTTTACTGAAGAAGCAAAAATGATATAAAAATAAGCTTAAAATCGTGAAAAAACAACGGGATATGGTAGAAAAAATCGATTTAAAGATTCGATATTTTCAAAATCCATTTTCAGGCTATATACATTAGTTATGAGTTTCGGATTTTCGTTTTTATATTTAGAAATATCATCCCCTACACAAAAACTCTATTTTTTGGTCAAAATTCCTATTTCGAATGAAAATATTCAGCTTTTACTGAAGAAGCAAAAATGATATAAAAATAAGCTTAAAATCGTGAAAAAACAACGGGATATGGTAGAAAAATCGATTTAAAGATTCGATATTTTCAAAATCCATTTTCAGGCTATATACATTAGTTATGGAGTTTCGGATTTCTTTTTATATTTAGAAATATCATCCCCTACACAAAAACTTTATTTTTTGGTCAAAATTCCTATTTTGAATGAAAATATTCAGCCTTTTACTGAAGAAGCAAAAATGATATAAAAATAAGCTTAAAATCGTGAAAAAAACAACGGGATATGGTAGAAAAATCGATTTAAAGATTCGATATTTTTCAAAATCCATTTTCAGGCTATATACATTAGTTATGAGTTTCGGATTTCGTTTTTATATTTAGAAATATCATCCCCTACACAAAAACTCTATTTTTTGGTCAAAATTCCTATTTTGAATGAAAATATTCAGCTTTTACAGAAGAAGCAAAAATGATATAAAAAAAAATTAAAATGGTGAAAAAACAACGGGAAATGGTAGAAAAATCGATTTAAAGATTCGGTATTTTCAAAATTTTTTTTTGAGGCGATATACATAAGTTATGAGTTTCGGATTTCGTTTTTATATATAGAAATATCATCCACTACATAAAAGCTCTAGTTTTTGGTCAAAATTCCTATTTTGAATGAAAATATTCAGCTTTTACTGAAGTGCAAAAATGATATAAAAAGAAGCTTAAAATCGTGAAAAAACAACAGGAAATGGTAGAAAAATCCATTTAAAAATATGGTATTTTCAAAATTTATTTTCAGGCAATATACATTAGTTATGAGTTTCGGATTTCGTTTTTATATTTAGAAATATCATCCCCTACACAAAAACTCTATTTTTTGGTAAAAATTCCTATTTTGAATGAAAATATTCAGCTTTTACTGAAGAAGCAAAAATGATATAAAAATAAGCTTAAAATCGTGAAAAAACAACAGGAAATGGTAGAAAAATCGATTTAAAGATTCGATATTTTCAAAATCCATTTTCAGGCTATATACATTAGTTATGAGTTTCGGATTTCGTTTTTATATTTAGAAATATCATCGCCTACACAAAAACTCTATTTTTTGGTAAAAATTCCTATTTTGAATGAAAATATTCAACTTTTACTGAAGAAGCAAAAATGATATAAAAATAAGCTTAAAATCGTGAAAAAACAACGGGATATGGTAGAAAAATCGATTTAAGATTCGATATTTTCAAAATCCATTTTCAGGCTATATACATTAGTTATGAGTTTCGGATTTCGTTTTTATATTTAGAAATATCATCCCCTACACAAAAACTCTATTTTTTGGTCAAAATTCCTATTTTGAATGAAAATATTCAGCTTTTACTGAAGTGCAAAAATGATATAAAAAGAAGCTTAAAATCGTGAAAAAACAACAGGAAATGGTAGAAAAAACCCATTTAAAAATATGGTATTTTCAAAATTTATTTTCAGGCGATATACATTAGGTATGAGTTTCGGATTTCCTTTTTATATTTAGAAATATCATCCCCTACACAAAAACTCTATTTTTTGGTCAAAATTCCTATTTTGAATGAAAATATTCAGCTTTTACTGAAGAAGCAAAAATGATATAAAAATAAGCTTAAAATCGTGAAAAAACAACGGGAAATGGTAGAAAAATCGATTTAAAGATTCGGTATTTTCAAAATTTTTTTTCAGGCGATATACATTAGTTATGAGTTTCGGATTTCGTTTTTATATTTAGAAATATCATCCCCTACACAAAAACTCTATTTTTTGGTCAAAATTCCTATTTTGAATCAAAATATTCAGCTTTTACTGAAGAAACAAAAATGATATAAAAATAAGCTTAAAATCGTGAAAAAACAACGGGATATGGTAGAAAAATCAGTTTAAAGATTCGGAATTTTCAAATTCCATTTTTAGGCGATATACATTAGCTATGAGTTTCGGATTTCGTTTTTATATTTAGATGTATCATCCCCTATACAAAAACTCTATTTTTTGGTCAAAATTCCTATTTTGAATGAAAATATTCAGCTTTTACTGAAGAAGCAAAAATGATATAAAAATAAGTTTAAAATCGTGAAAAAACAACGGGGTCATGGTAGAAAAATCGATTTAAAGATTCGATATTTTCAAAATTTATTTTCAGGCTATATACATTAGTTATGAGTTTCGGATTTCGTTTTTATATTTAGAAAAAATTTCCACTACACAAAAAATTATATTTTTTTGGCCAAAGTTTCTATTTTGATGGAAAATATTCAGTTTCTACTGAAGAAGCAAAAATGATAACAAAATAAGCTTTAAATCGTGAAAAAACAACGGGAAATGGTAGAAAAATCGATTTAAAGAATCGGTATTTTCAAAATTTTTTTTCAGGCGATATACATTAGTTATGATTTTCGGATTTCGTTTTTATATTTAGAAATATCATCCCCTACACAAAAACTCTATTTTTTGGTCAAAATTCCTATTTTGAATGAAAATATTCAGCTTTTACTGAAGAAGCAAAAATGATATAAAAATAAGCTTAAAATCGTGAAAAAACAACGGGATATGGTAAAAAAATCGATTTAAAGATTCGATATTTTCAAAATCCACTTTCAGGCTATATACATTACTTATGAGTTTCGGATTTTGTTTTTATATTTAGAAATATCATCCCCTACACAAAAACTCTATTTTTTGGTAAAAATTCCTATTTTGAATGAAAATATTCAGCTTTTACTGAAGAAGCAAAAATGAAATAAAAATAAGCTTAAAATGCTGAAAAAACAACGGGAAATGGTAGAAAAATCGATTTAAAGATTCGGTATTTTCAAATTTTTTTTTTGAGGCGATATACATAAGTTATGAGTTTCGGATTTCGTTTTTATATTTAGAAATATCATCCACTACATAAAAGCTCTAGTTTTTGGTCAAAATTCCTATTTTGAATGAAATAATTCAGCTTTTACTGAAGTGCAAAAATGATATAAAAAGAAGCTTAAAATCGTGAAAAAACAACAGGAAATGGTAGAAAAATCCATTTAAAAATATGGTATTTTCAAAATTTATTTTCAGGCGATATACATTAGTTATGATTTTCGGATTTCGGTTTTATATTTAGAAATATCATCCCCTACAGAAAAACTCTATTTTTTGGTCAAAATTCCTATTTTGAATGAAAATATTCAGCTTTTACTGAAGAAGCAAAAATGATATAAAAATAAGCTTAAAATCGTGAAAAAACAACGGGAAATGGTAGAAAAATCGATTTAAAGATTCGGTATTTTCAAAATTTTTGTTCAGGCGGTATACATTAGTTATGAGTTTCGGATTTCGTTTTTATATTTAGAAATATCATCCCCTACACAAAAACTCTATTTTTTGGTCAAAATTCCTATTTTGAATGAAAATATTCAGCTTTTACTGAAGAAACAAAAATGATATAAAAATAAGCTTAAAATCGTGAAAAAACAACGGGAAATGGTAGAAAAATCGGTTTAAAGATTCGGAATTTTCAAATTCCATTTTCAGGCGATATACATTAGTTATGAGTTTCGGATTTCGTTTTTATATTTAGATGTATCATCCCCTATACAAAAACTCTATTTTTTGGTCAAAATTCCTATTTTGAATGAAAATATTCAGCTTTTACTGAAGAAGCAAAAATGATATAAAAATAAGCGTAAAATCGTGAAAAATCAACGGGAAATGGTAGAAAAATCGATTTAAAGATTTGGTATTTTCAAATTTTTTTTGCAGGCGATATACATTAGTTATGAGTTTCGGATTTCGTTTTTATATTTAGAAATATCATCCCCTACACAAAAACTCTATTTTTTGGTCAAAATTCCTATTTTGAATGAAAATATTCAGCTTTTACTGAAGAAGCAAAAATGATATAAAAATAATTTTAAAATCGTGAAAAAACAACGGGTCATGATAGAAAAATCGATTTAAAGATTCGATATTTTCAAAATCCATTTTATGAGTTTCGGATTTCGTTTTTATATTTAGAAATATCATCCCCTACACAAAAACTCTATTTTTTGGTCAAAATTCCTATTTTGAATGAAAATATTCAGCTTTTACTGAAGAAGCAAAAATGATATAAAAATAAGCTTAAAATCGTGAAAAAACAACGGGATATGGTAGAAAAATCGATTTAAAGATTCGATATTTTCAAAATCCATTTTCAGGCTATATACATTAGTTATGAGTTTCGGATTTCGTTTTTATATTTAGAAATATCATCCCCTACACAAAAACTCTATTTTTTGGCCAAAATTCCTATTTTTAATGAAAATATTCAGCTTTTACTGAAGAAGCAAAAATTATATAAAAATAAGCTTAAAATCGTGAAAAAACAACGGGATATGGTAGAAAAACCGATTTAAAGATTCGATATTTTCAAAATCCATTTTCAGGCTATATACATTAGTTATGAGTTTCAGATTTCGTTTTTATATTTAGAAATATCATCCCCTACACAAAAACTCTATTTTTTGGTCAAAATTCCTATTTTGAATGAAAATATTCAGCTTTTACTGAAGAAACAAAAATGATATAAAAATAAGCTTAAAATCGTGAAAAAACAACGGGAAATGGTAGAAAAATCGGTTTAAAGATTCGGAATTTTCAAAATCCAATTTTCAGGCGATATACATTAGTTATGAGTTTCGGATTTCGTTTTTATATTTAGATGTATCATCCCCTATACAAAAACTCTATTTTTTGGTCAAAATTCCTATTTTGAATGAAAATATTCAGCTTTTACTGAAGTGCAAAAATGATATACAAAGAAGCTTAAAATCGTGAAAAAACAACAGGAAATGGTAGAAAAATCCATTTAAAAATATGGTATTTTCAAAATTTATTTTCAGGCGATATACATTAGTTATGATTTTCGGATTTCGGTTTTATATTTAGAAATATCATCCCCTACAGAAAAACTCTATTTTTTGGTCAAAATTCCTATTTTGAATGAAAATATTCAGCTTTTACTGAAGAAGCAAAAATGATATAAAAATAAGCTTAAAATCGTGAAAAAACAACAGGAAATGGTAGAAAAATCCATTTAAAAATATGGTATTTTCAAAATTTATTTTCAGGCGATATACATTAGTTATGATTTTCGGATTTCGGTTTTATATTTAGAAATATCATCCCCTACAGAAAAACTCTATTTTTTGGTCAAAATTCCTATTTTGAATGAAAATATTCAGCTTTTACTGAAGAAGCAAAAATGATATAAAAATAAGCTTAAAATCGTGAAAAAACAACGGGAAATGGTAGAAAAATCGATTTAAAGATTCGGTATTTTCAAAATTTTTGTTCAGGCGGTATACATTAGTTATGAGTTTCGGATTTCGTTTTTATATTTAGAAATATCATCCCCTACACAAAAACTCTATTTTTTGGTCAAAATTCCTATTTTGAATGAAAATATTCAGCTTTTACTGAAGAAACAAAAATGATATAAAAATAAGCTTAAAATCGTGAAAAAACAACGGGAAATGGTAGAAAAATCGGTTTAAAGATTCGGAATTTTCAAATTCCATTTTCAGGCGATATACATTAGTTATGAGTTTCGGATTTCGTTTTTATATTTAGATGTATCATCCCCTATACAAAAACTCTATTTTTTGGTCAAAATTCCTATTTTGAATGAAAATATTCAGTTTTTACTGAAGAAGCAAAAATGATATAAAAATAAGCGTAAAATCGTGAAAAATCAACGGGAAATGGTAGAAAAATCGATTTAAAGATTTGGTATTTTCAAATTTTTTTTGCAGGCGATATACATTAGTTATGAGTTTCGGATTTCGTTTTTATATTTAGAAATATCATCCCCTACACAAAAACTCTATTTTTTGGTCAAAATTCCTATTTTGAATGAAAATATTCAGCTTTTACTGAAGAAGCAAAAATGATATAAAAATAATTTTAAAATCGTGAAAAAACAACGGGTCATGATAGAAAAATCGATTTAAAGATTCGATATTTTCAAAATCCATTTTATGAGTTTCGGATTTCGTTTTTATATTTAGAAATATCATCCCCTACACAAAAACTCTATTTTTTGGTCAAAATTCCTATTTTGAATGAAAATATTCAGCTTTTACTGAAGAAGCAAAAATGATATAAAAATAAGCTTAAAATCGTGAAAAAACAACGGGATATGGTAGAAAAATCGATTTAAAGATTCGATATTTTCAAAATCCATTTTCAGGCTATATACATTAGTTATGAGTTTCGGATTTCGTTTTTATATTTAGAAATATCATCCCCTACACAAAAACTCTATTTTTTGGTCAAAATTCCTATTTTTAATGAAAATATTCAGCTTTTACTGAAGAAGCAAAAATGATATAAAAATAAGCTTAAAATCGTGAAAAAACAACGGGATATGGTAGAAAAACCGATTTAAAGATTCGATATTTTCAAAATCCATTTTCAGGCTATATACATTAGTTATGAGTTTCAGATTTCGTTTTTATATTTAGAAATATCATCCCCTACACAAAAACTCTATTTTTTTGGTCAAAATTCCTATTTTGAATGAAAATATTCAGCTTTTACTGAAGAAGCAAAAATGATATAAAAATAAGCTTAAAATGGTGAAAAAACAACGGGAAATGGTAGAAAAATCGATTTAAAGATTCGGTATTTTCAAAATTTTTTTTGAGGCGATAAACATTAGTTATGAGTTTCGGATTTCGTTTTTATATTTAGAAATATCATCCCGTACACAAAAACTCTATTTTTTGGTCAAAATTCCTATTTTGAATGAAAATATTCAGCTTTTACTGAAGAAGCAAGAATGATATAAAAATAAGCTTAAAATCGTGAAAAAACAACGGGAAATGATAGAAAAATCGGTTTAAAGATTAGGTATTTTCAAAATTTATTTTCAGGCGATATACATTAGTTATGAGTTTCGGATTTCGTTTTTATATTTAGAAATATCATCCCCTACACAAAAACTCTATTTTTTTGGTCAAAATTCCTATTTTGAATGAAAATATTCAGCTTTTACTGAAGAAGCAAAAATGATATAAAAATAAGCTTAAAATCGTGAAAAAACAACGGGATATGGTAGAAAAACCGATTTAAAGATTCGATATTTTCAAAATCCATTTTCAGGCTATATACATTAGTTATGAGTTTCAGATTTCGTTTTTATATTTAGAAATATCATCCCCTACACAAAAACTCTATTTTTTTGGTCAAAATTCCTATTTTGAATGAAAATATTCAGCTTTTACTGAAGAAGCAAAAATGATATAAAAATAAGCTTAAAATCGTGAAAAAACAACGGGAAATGATAGAAAAATCGGTTTAAAGATTAGGTATTTTCAAAATTTATTTTCAGGCGATATACATTAGTTATGAGTTTCGGATTTCGTTTTTATATTTAGAAATAACTTCCAATACGCAAAAACTCTATTTTTTGTTCAAAATTCCTATTTTGAATGAAAATATTCAGCTTTCACTGAAGAAGGAAAAATAATATAAAAATAAGCTTAAAATCGTGAAAAAACAACGGGAAATGGTAGAAAAATCGGTTTAAAGATTCGGAATTTTCAAATTCCATTTTCAGGCGATATACATTAGCTATGAGTTTCGGATTTCGTTTTTATATTTAGAAATATCATCCCCTACACAAAAACTCTATTTTTTGGTCAAAATTCCTATTTTGAATGAAAATATTCAGCTTTTACTGAAGAAGCAAGAATGATATAAAAATAAGCTTAAAATGGTGAAAAAACAACGGAAAATGATAGAAAAATCGATTTAAAGATTCGGTATTTTCAAAATTTTTTTTGAGGCGATATACATTAGTTATGAGATTCGGATTTCGTTTTTATATTTAGAAATATCATCCCCTACACAAAAACTCTATTTTTTGGTCAAAATTCCTATTTTGAATGAAAATATTCAGCTTTTACTGAAGAAGCAAAAATGATATAAAAATAAGCTTAAAATCGTGAAAAAACAACGGGAAATGGTAGAAAAATCGATTTAAAGATTCGGTATTTTCAAAATTTTTTTTCAGGCGATATACATTAGTTATGAGTTTCGGGTTTCGTTTTTATATTTAGAAATATCATCCCCTACACAAAAACTCTATTTTTTGGTCAAAATTCCTATTTTGAATCAAAATATTCAGCTTTTACTGAAGAAGGAAAATGATATAAAAATAAGCGTAAAATCGTGAAAAAACAACGGGAAATGGTAGAAAAATCGGTTTAAAGATTCGGAATTTTCAAATTCCATTTTCAGGCGATATACATTAGCTATGAGTTTCGGATTTCGTTTTTATATTTAGAAATATCATCCCCTACACAAAAACTCTATTTTTTGGTCAAAATTCCTATTTTGAATGAAAATATTCAGCTTTTACTGAAGAAGCAAGAATGATATAAAAATAAGCTTAAAATGGTGAAAAAACAACGGAAAATGATAGAAAAATCGATTTAAAGATTCGGAATTTTCAAATTCCATTTTCAGGCGATATACATTAGCTATGAGTTTCGGATTTCGTTTTTATATTTAGAAATATCATCCCCTACACAAAAACTCTATTTTTTGGTCAAAATTCCTATTTTGAATGAAAATATTCAGCTTTTACTGAAGAAGCAAGAATGATATAAAAATAAGCTTAAAATGGTGAAAAAACAACGGAAAATGATAGAAAAATCGATTTAAAGATTCGGTATTTTCAAAATTTTTTTTGAGGCGATATACATTAGTTATGAGATTCGGATTTCGTTTTTATATTTAGAAATATCATCCCCTACACAAAAACTCTATTTTTTGGTCAAAATTCCTATTTTGAATGAAAATATTCAGCTTTTACTGAAGAAGCAAAAATGATATAAAAATAAGCTTAAAATCGTGAAAAAACAACGGGAAATGGTAGAAAAATCGATTTAAAGATTCGGTATTTTCAAAATTTTTTTTCAGGCGATATACATTAGTTATGAGTTTCGGGTTTCGTTTTTATATTTAGAAATATCATCCCCTACACAAAAACTCTATTTTTTGGTCAAAATTCCTATTTTGAATCAAAATATTCAGCTTTTACTGAAGAAGGAAAATGATATAAAAATAAGCGTAAAATCGTGACAAATCAACGGGAAATGGTAGAAAAATCGATTTAAAGATTTGGTATTTTCAAAATTTTTTTTCAGGCGATATACATTAGTTATGAGTTTCGGATTTCGTTTTTATATTTAGAAATATCATCCCCTACACAAAAACTCTATTTTTTGGTCAAAATTCCTATTTTGAATGAAAATATTCAGCTTTTACTGAAGAAGCAAAAATGATATAAAAATAAGCTTAAAATCGTGAAAAAACAACGGGAAATGGTAGAAAAATCGGTTTAAAGATTCGGAATTTTCAAATTCCATTTTCAGGCGATATACATTAGCTATGAGTTTCGGATTTCGTTTTTATATTTAGAAATATCATCCCCTACACAAAAACTCTATTTTTTGGTCAAAATTCCTATTTTGAATGAAAATATTCAGCTTTTACTGAAGAAGCAAGAATGATATAAAAATAAGCTTAAAATGGTGAAAAAACAACGGAAAATGATAGAAAAATCGATTTAAAGATTCGGTATTTTCAAAATTTTTTTTGAGGCGATATACATTAGTTATGAGATTCGGATTTCGTTTTTATATTTAGAAATATCATCCCCTACACAAAAACTCTATTTTTTGGTCAAAATTCCTATTTTGAATGAAAATATTCAGCTTTTACTGAAGAAGCAAAAATGATATAAAAATAAGCTTAAAATCGTGAAAAAACAACGGGAAATGGTAGAAAAATCGGTTTAAAGATTCGGAATTTTCAAATTCCATTTTCAGGCGATATACATTAGCTATGAGTTTCGGATTTCGTTTTTATATTTAGAAATATCATCCCCTACACAAAAACTCTATTTTTTGGTCAAAATTCCTATTTTGAATGAAAATATTCAGCTTTTACTGAAGAAGCAAGAATGATATAAAAATAAGCTTAAAATGGTGAAAAAACAACGGAAAATGATAGAAAAATCGATTTAAAGATTCGGTATTTTCAAAATTTTTTTTGAGGCGATATACATTAGTTATGAGATTCGGATTTCGTTTTTATATTTAGAAATATCATCCCCTACACAAAAACTCTATTTTTTGGTCAAAATTCCTATTTTGAATGAAAATATTCAGCTTTTACTGAAGAAGCAAAAATGATATAAAAATAAGCTTAAAATCGTGAAAAAACAACGGGAAATGGTAGAAAAATCGATTTAAAGATCCGGTATTTTCAAAATTTTTTTTCAGGCGATATACATTAGTTATGAGTTTCGGGTTTCGTTTTTATATTTAGAAATATCATCCCCTACACAAAAACTCTATTTTTTGGTCAAAATTCCTATTTTGAATCAAAATATTCAGCTTTTACTGAAGAAGGAAAATGATATAAAAATAAGCGTAAAATCGTGACAAATCAACGGGAAATGGTAGAAAAATCGATTTAAAGATTTGGTATTTTCAAAATTTTTTTTCAGGCGATATACATTAGTTATGAGTTTCGGATTTCGTTTGTATATTTAGAAATATCATCCCCTACACAAAAACTCAATTTTTTGGTCAAAATTCCTATTTTGAATGAAAATATTCAGCTTTTACTGAAGAAGCAAAAATGATATAAAAATAAGCTTAAAATCGTGAAAAAACAACGGGTCATGGTAGAAAAATCGATTTAAAGATTCGATATTTTCAAAATCCATTTTCAGGCTATATACATTAGTTATGAGTTTCGGATTTCGTTTTTATATTTAGAAATATCATCCCCTACACAAAAACTCTATTTTTTGGTCAAAATTCCTATTTTGAATGAAAATATTCAGCTTTTACTGAAGAAGCAAAAATGATATAAAAACAAGGTAGAATGTAAACCAACGGTTTTTAAAAGCGCACATTTCCAAAACTCAATACAAACTGTTTAGAAGTGTGACTTACACAAAAATTTGAAAATTTCATGTAATAAGAAAAAACTTGAAAATAGGACATTTTTGAGATTTTGAGGGGCCGTAAGTCCGGAATCCTATATAACTAAGAAAAGCTGTTAACATACGTAAAAATATATTATTGAAGCTTTAATTTTTATGTCTTGCCGAAGAAAAATTTTTACAGGTGCCTAAGTTACAGGTGTCTAAAAATAGCAAATTTTAAATTTTTGAGGCGTAATAACTCTTAAAGGGGGGGCGTTACCAAAAAATATTCTGAGGAAACTTATACTAATTCTAAAAGTTCTTTCTTGTCTCAAAATTTCAGGTTCCTATCTAAAGGGGTGCCGGAGTTATGAAAAAAGAAATTTCATGCAAAATGTGGTTTTCACATAACGGTAAATTTAAATCGTAAATTACAAAATATTACATAATTTTGATATTGTTTTATATAGATAATAAAATTTTCGATCTTCTGCCGGTTTTAGATTGCAAAACTATTACGCAGAGCCCGAGATATATACATCTGAAAATGGGGCTTTTTTACATTTTTGAAGAGCTGCAACTTTGGAACCCTTTACAACTAAAATAAACCTTTCACACACGTAAAAATATATTATTGTAGCTTTAATTTTTACATCTTGCAGAAGTAAAATGTGTGCAGGTTCCTAAGTTACAGGTGTTTAAAAATAGCAAATTTTCAATTTTTAAGCCCTAATAGCTCGTAAACAGGGGTGGTCCGAAAAAATTTTCTGAGCAAACTTATACTAATTCTAAAAGTTCTTTCTTGCCTCAAAATTTCAAGCTTCTATCTAGAAGCGTGCCGGAGTTATGAAAATATAAAAATCATGCAAAATTTGGTTTTCACATAACGGTAAATTTAAATACTAAATTTAAAAAAATTGTATAATTTTGATATTAATTTACAAAGATAAAAGAAATACCTGTCGAATGACGTTTTCAGATTGAAAAAATCTTAAGCAGAACATAAGATATATGCATTTAAAAATAGGGCTTTTTCAAAGTTTGAGGGGGTGTAGCTCCGTAATGGGGGGGGCTACATGAAAAAGTTGTTCCACAAAATTATTTTTTTTATGAGACCTACCTATGGTTAAAATTTTTTTTCTCTATCTTTAACGGTGTAGAAGTTTTGTAAACAGACGGACGGACGGACGGACGGACGGACAGAGTGAAACTAATAAGCACATTTTTTCAAAATTTATTTGGAAATGTGCTAATAAGCTTAAAATCGTGAAAAATCAACGGGAAATGGTAGAAAAATCGATTTAAAGATTTGGTATTTTCAAAATTTATTTTCAGGCGATATACATTAGTTATGAGTTTCGGATTTCGTTTATATATTTAGAAATAACTTCCACTACACAAAAATTATATTTTTTGGCCAAAGTTTCTATTTTGAAGGAAAATATTCAGTTTCTACTGAAGAAGCAAAAATGATATCAAAATAAGCTTAAAATCGTGAAAAAACAACGGGAAATGGTAGAAAAATCGATTTAAAGATTTGGTATTTTCAAAATTTTTTTTCAGGCGATATACATTAGTTATGAGTTTCGGATTTCGTTTTTATATTTAGAAATATCATCCCCTACACAAAAACTCTATTTTTTGGTCAAAATTCCTATTTTGAATGAAAATATTCAGCTTTTACTGAAGAAGCAAAAATGATATAAAAATAAGTTTAAAATCGTGAAAAAACAACGGGTCATGGTAGCAAAATCGATTTAAAGATTCGATATTTTCAAAATCCATTTTATGAGTTTCGGATTTCGTTTTTATATTTAGAAATATCATCCCCTACACAAAAACTCTATTTTTTGGTCAAAATTCCTATTTTGAATGAAAATATTCAGCTTTTACTGAAGAAGCAAAAATGATATAAAAATAAGCTTAAAATCGTGAAAAAACAACGGGAAATGGTAGAAAAATCGATTTAAAGATTCGGTATTTTCAAAATTTTTTTTCAGGCGATATACATTAGTTATGAGTTTCGGATTTCGTTTTTATATTTAGAAATATCATCCCCTACACAAAAACTCTATTTTTTGGTCAAAATTCCTATTTTGAATGAAAATATTCAGCTTTTACTGAAGAAGCAAAAATGATATAAAAATAAGCTTAAAATAGTGAAAAAACAACGGGAAATGGTAGAAAAATCAATTTAAAGATTCGGTATTTTCAAAATTTTTTTTCAGGCGATATACATTAGTTATGAGTTTCGAATTTCGTTTTTATATTTAGAAATAACTTCCCCTACACAAAAATTATATTTTTTGGCTAAATTTTCTCTTTTGAATGAAAATATTCAGCTTTTACTAAATCTTATTCAGCTTAAAATCGTAAAAATCAACGGGAAATGGTAGAAAAATCGATTTAAAGATTTGGTATTTTCAAAATTTTTTTGCAGGCGATATACATTAGTTATGAGTTTCGGATTTCGTTTTTATATTTAGAAATATCATCCCCTACACAAAAACTCTATTTTTTGGTCAAAATTCCTATTTTGAATGAAAATATTCAGCTTTTACTGAAGAAGCAAAAATGATATAAAAATAAGCTTAAAATCGTGAAAAAACAACGGGATATGGTAGAAAAATCGATTTAAAGATTCGGTATTTTCAAAATCCATTTTCAGGCTATATACATTAGTTATGAGTTTTACTGTTTTTCGTTTTTATATTTAGAAATATCATCCCCTACACAAAAACTCTATTTTTTGGTCAAAATTCCTATTTTGAATGAAAATATTCAGCTTTTACTGAAGAAGCAAAAATGATATAAAAATAAGTTTAATATCGTAAAAAAACAACGGGTCATGGTAGAAAAATCGATTTAAAGATTAGATATTTTCAAAATCCACTTTATGAGTTTCGGATTTCGTTTTTATATTTAGAAATATCATCCCCTACACAAAAACTCTATTTTTTGGTCAAAATTCCTATTTTGAATGAAAATATTCAGCTTTTACTGAAGAAGCAAAAATGATATAAAAATAAGCTTAAAATCGTGAAAAAACAACGGGATATGGTAGAAAAATCGATTTAAAGATTCGATATTTTCAAAATCCATTTTCAGGCTATATACATTAGTTATGAGTTTCGGATTTCGTTTTTATATTTAGAAATATCATCCCCTACACAAAAACTCTATTTTTTGGCCAAAATTCCTATTTTTAATGAAAATATTCAGCTTTTACTGAAGAAGCAAAAATGATATAAAAATAAGCTTAAAATCGTGAAAAAACAACGGGATATGGTAGAAAAATCGATTTAAAGATTCGATATTTTCAAAATCCATTTTCAGGCTATATACATTAGTTATGAGTTTCAGATTTCGTTTTTATATTTAGAAATATCATCCCCTACACAAAAACTCTATTTTTTGGTCAAAATTCCTATTTTGAATGAAAATATTCAGCTTTTACTGAAGAAGCAAAAATGATATAAAAATAAGCCTAAAATGGTGAAAAAACAACGGGAAATGGTAGAAAAATCGATTTAAAGATTCGGTATTTTCAAAATTTTTTTTGAGGCGATAAACATTAGTTATGAGTTTCGGATTTCGTTTTTATATTTAGAAATATCATCCCGTACACAAAAACTCTATTTTTTGGTCAAAATTCCTATTTCGAATGAAAATATTCAGCTTTTACTGAAGAAGCAAAAATTATATAAAAATAAGCTTAAAATGGTGAAACAACAACGGGAAATGGTAGAAAAATCAATTTAAAGATTCGGTATTTTCAAAATTTTTTTTCAGGCGATATACATTAGTTATGATTTTCGGATTTCGGTTTTATATTTAGAAATATCATCCCCTACACAAAAACTCTATTTTTTGGTCAAAATTCCTATTTTGAATCATAATATTCAGCTTTAACTGAAGAAGCAAAAATGATAGAAAAATAAGCTTAAAATCGTGAAAAAACAACGGCAAATGGTAGAAAAATCGGTTTAAAGATTAGGTATTTTCAAAATTTATTTTCAGGCGATATACATTAGTTATGAGTTTCGGATTTCGTTTTTATATTTAGAAATAACTTCCCCTACGCAAAAACTCTATTTTTTGTTCAAAATTCCTATTTTGAATGAAAATATTCAGCTTTCACTGAAGAAGGAAAAATAATATAAAAATAAGTTTAAAATCGTGAAAAAACTACGGGAAATGGTAGAAAAATCGATTTAAAGATTCGGTATTTTCAAATTTTTTTTCAGGCGATATACATTAGTTATGAGTTTCGGATTTCGTTTTTATATTTAGAAATATCATCTCCTACACAAAAACTCTATTTTTTAGTCAACATTCCTATTTTGAATCAAAATATTCAGCTTTTACTGAAGAAACAAAAATGATATAAAAATAAGCTTAAAATCGTGAAAAAACAACGGGAAATGGTAGAAAAATCGATTTAAAGATTCGATATTTTCAAAAACCATTTTCAGGCTATATACATTAGTTATGAGTTTCGGATTTCGTTTTTATATTTAGAAATATCATCCCCTACACAAAAACTCTATTTTTTGGTCAAAATTCCTATTTTGAATGAAAATATTCAGCTTTTACTGAAGAAGCAAAAATGATATAAAAATAAGCTTAAAACTGTGAAAAAACAACGGGAAATGGTAGAAAAAGCGATTTAAAGATTCGGTATTTTCAAAAATTTTTTTCAGGCGATATACATTAGTTATGAGTTTCGGATTTCGTTTTTATATTTAGAAATATCATCCCCTACACAAAAACTCTATTTTTTGGTCAAAATTCCTATTTTGAATCAAAACATTCAGCTTTTACTGCAGAAACAAAAATGATATAAAAATAAGCTTAAAATCGTGAAAAAACAACGGGAAATGGTAGAAAACTCGATTTAAAGATTCGGTATTTTCAAAATTTTTTTTGAGGCGATATACATTAGTTATGAGATTCGGATTTCATTTTTATATTTAGAAATATCATCCCCTACACAAAAACTCTATTTTTTGGTTAAAATTCCTATTTTGAATGAAAATATTCAACTTTTACTGAAGAAGCAAAAATGATATAAAAATAAGCTTAAAATTGTGAAAAAACAACGGGAAATGGTAGAAAAATCGATTTAAAGATTCGGTATTTTTAAAATTTTTTTTCAGGCGATATACATTAATTATGAGTTTCGGATTTCGTTTTTATATTTAGAAATATCATCCCCTACACAAAAACTCTATTTTTTGGTCAAAATTCCTATTTTGAATGAAAATATTCAGCTTTTACTGAAGAAGCAAAAATGATATAAAAATAAGCTTAAAATCGTGAAAAATCAACGGGAAATGGTAGAAAAATCGATTTAAAGATTTGGTATTTTCAAAATTTATTTTCAGGCGATATACATTAGTTATGAGTTTCGGATTTCGTTTATATATTTAGAAATAACTTCCACTACACAAAAATTATATTTTTTGGCCAAAGTTTCTATTTTGAAGGAAAATATTCAGTTTCTACTGAAAAAGCAAAAATGATATCAAAATAAGCTTAAAATCGTGAAAAAACAACGGGAAATGGTAGAAAAATCGATTTACAGATTTGGTATTTTCAAAATTTTTTTTCAGGCGATATACATTAGTTATGAGTTTCAGATTTCGTTTTTATATTTAGAAATATCATCCCCTACACAAAAACTCTATTTTTTGGTCAAAATTCCTATTTTGAATGAACATATTCAGCTTTTACTGAAGAAGCAAAAATGATATAAAAATAAGCTTGAAATCGTGAAAAAACAACGGGATATGGTAGAAAAATCGATTTAAAGATTCGATATTTTCAAAATCCATTTTCAGGCTATATACATTAGTTATGAGTTTCGGATTTCGTTTTTATATTTAGAAATATCATCCCCTACACAAAAACTCTATTTTTTGGTCAAAATTCCTATTTTGAATGAAAATATTCAGCTTTTACTGAAGAACCAAAAATGATATAAAAATAAGCTTAAAATGGTGAAAAAACAACGGGAAATGGTAGAAAAATCGATTTAAAGATTCGGTATTTTCAAATTTTTTTTTTGAGGCGATATACATTAGTTATGAGTTTCGGATTTCGTTTTTATATTTAGAAATATCATCCCCTATATAAAAACTCAATTTTTAGGTCAAATTTCCTATTTTGAATGAAAATATTCAGCTTTTACTGAAGAAGCAAAAATGATATAAAAATAAGCTTAAAATCGTGAAAAAACAACGGGATATGGTAGAAAAATCGATTTAAAGATTCGATATTTTCAAAATCCATTTTCAGGCTATATACATTAGTTATGAGTTTCGGCTTTCGTTTTTATATTTAGAAATATCATCCCCTACACAAAAACTCTATTTTTTGGTCAAAATTTCTATTTTGAATGAAAATATTCAGCTTTTACTGAAGAAGCAAAAATGATATAAAAATAAGCTTGAAATCGTGAAAAAACAACGGGATATGGTAGAAAAATCGATTTAAAGATTCGATATTTTCAAAATCCATTTTCAGGCTATATACATTAGTTATGAGTTTCGGATTTCGTTTTTATATTTAGAAATATCATCCCCTACACAAAAACTCTATTTTTTGGTCAAAATTCCTATTTTGAATGAAAATATTCAGCTTTTACTGAAGAACCAAAAATGATATAAAAATAAGCTTAAAATGGTGAAAAAACAACGGGAAATGGTAGAAAAATCGATTTAAAGATTCGGTATTTTCAAAATTTTTTTTTGAGGCGATATACATTAGTTATGAGTTTCGGATTTCGTTTTTATATTTAGAAATATCATCATCCCCTACACAAAAACTCTATTTTTTGGTCAAAATTCCTATTTTGAATGAAAATATTCAGCTTTTACTGAAGAACCAAAAATGATATAAAAATAAGCTTAAAATGGTGAAAAAACAACGGGAAATGGTAGAAAAATCGATTTAAAGATTCGGTATTTTCAAAATTTATTTTCAGGCGATATACATTAGTTATGAGTTTCGGATTTCGTTTTTATATTTAGAAATAACTTCCCCTACACAAAAATTATATTTTTTGGTCAAAATTCTTATTTTGTATGAATATATTTAGCTTTTACTGAAGAAGCAAAAATGATATAAAAATAAGCTTAAAATCGTGACGGGAAATGGTAGAAAAACAACGGGAAATGGTAGAAAAATCGATTTAAAGATTCTATATTTTCAAAATTTTTTTTGAGGCGATGTACACTAGTTATGAGTTTCGGATTTCGTTTTTATATTTAGAAATATCATCCACTACATAAAAGCTCTAGTTTTTGGTCAAAATTCCTATTTTGAATGAAAATATTCAGCTTTTACTGAAGTGCAAAAATGATATAAAAAGAAGCTTAAAATCGTGAAAAAACAACAGGAAATGGTAGAAAAATCCATTTAAAAATATGGTATTTTCAAAATTTATTTTCAGGCGATATACATTAGTTATGAGTTTCGGATTTCGTTTTTATATTTAGAAATATCATCCCCTACACAAAAACTCTATTTTTTGGTAAAAATTCCTATTTTGAATGAAAATATTCAGCTTTTACTGAAGAAGCAAAAATGATATAAAAATAAGCTTAAAATCGTGAAAAAACAACGGGATATGGTAGAAAAATCGATTTAAAGATTCGATATTTTCAAAATCCATTTTCAGGCTATATACATTAGTTATGAGTTTCGGCTTTCGTTTTTATATTTAGAAATATCATCCCCTACACAAAAACTCTATTTTATGGTCAAAATTTCTATTTTGAATGAAAATATTCAGCTTTTACTGAAGAACCAAAAATGATATAAAAATAAGCTTAAAATGGTGAAAAAACAACGGGAAATGGTAGAAAAATCGATTTAAAGATTCGGTATTTTCAAAATTTTTTTTTGAGGCGATATACATTATTTTGAGTTTCGGATTTCGTTTTTATATTTAGAAATAACTTCCCCTACACAAAAATTATATTTTTTGGTCAAAATTCCTATTTTGTATGAATATATTTAGCTTTTACTGAAGAAGCAAAAATGATATAAAAATAAGCTTAAAATCGTGACGGGAAATGGTAGAAAAACAACGGGAAATGGTAAAAAAATCGATTTAAAGATTCGGTATTTTCAAAATTTTTTTTGAGGCGATGTACATTAGTTATGAGTTTCGGATTTCGTTTTTGTGTTTAGAAATATCATCCCCTACACAAAAACTCTATTTTTTTGTCAAAATTCCTATTTTGAATGAAAATATTCAGCTTTTACTGAAGAAGCAAAAATGATATAAAAATAAGCTTAAAATGGTGAAAAAACAACGGGAAATGGTAGAAAAATCGATTTAAAGATTCGGTATTTTCAAAATTTTTTTTTGAGGCGATATACATTATTTTGAGTTTCGGATTTCGTTTTTATATTTAGAAATATCATCCCCTATATAAAAACTCAATTTTTAGGTCAAATTTCCTATTTTGAATGAAAATATTCAGCTTTTACTGAAGAAGCAAAAATGATATAAAAATAAGCTTAAAATCGTGAAAAAACAACGGGATATGGTAGAAAAATCGATTTAAAGATTCGATATTTTCAAAATCCATTTTCAGGCTATATACATTAGTTATGAGTTTCGGCTTTCGTTTTTATATTTAGAAATATCATCCCCTACACAAAAACTCTAGTTTTTGGTCAAAATTCCTATTTTGAATGAAAATATTCAGCTTTTACTGAAGAACCAAAAATGATATAAAAATAAGCTTAAAATGGTGAAAAAACAACGGGAAATGGTAGAAAAATCGATTTAAAGATTCGGTATTTTCAAAATTTTTTTTTGAGGCGATATACATTAGTTATGAGTTTCGGATTTCGTTTTTATATTTAGAAATATCATCCCCTATATAAAAACTCAATTTTTAGGTCAAATTTCCTATTTTGAATGAAAATATTCAGCTTTTACTGAAGAAGCAAAAATGATATAAAAATAAGCTTAAAATCGTGAAAAAACAACGGGATATGGTAGAAAAATCGATTTAAAGATTCGATATTTTCAAAATCCATTTTCAGGCTATATACATTAGTTATGAGTTTCGGCTTTCGTTTTTATATTTAGAAATATCATCCCCTACACAAAAACTCTATTTTTTGGTCAAAATTTCTATTTTGAATGAAAATATTCAGCTTTTACAGAAGAAGCAAAAATGATATAAAAATAAGCTTGAAATAGTGAAAAAACAACGGGATATGGTAGAAAAATCGATTTAAAGATTCGATATTTTCAAAATCCATTTTCAGGCTATATACATTAGTTATGAGTTTCGGATTTCGTTTTTATATTTAGAAATATCATCCCCTACACAAAAACTCTATTTTTTGGTCAAAATTCCTATTTTGAATGAAAATATTCAGCTTTTACTGAAGAACCAAAAATGATATAAAAATAAGCTTAAAATGGTGAAAAAACAACGGGAAATGGTAGAAAAATCGATTTAAAGATTCGGTATTTTCAAAATTTTTTTTTGAGGCGATATACATTAGTTATGAGTTTCGGATTTCGTTTTTATATTTAGAAATATCATCCCCTACACAAAAACTCTATTTTTTGGTCAAAATTCCTATTTTGAATGAAAATATTCAGCTTTTACTGAAGAACCAAAAATGATATAAAAATAAGCTTAAAATGGTGAAAAAACAACGGGAAATGGTAGAAAAATCGATTTAAAGATTCGGTATTTTCAAAATTTATTTTCAGGCGATATACATTAGTTATGAGTTTCGGATTTCGTTTTTATATTTAGAAATAACTTCCCCTACACAAAAATTATATTTTTTGGTCAAAATTCTTATTTTGTATGAATATATTTAGCTTTTACTGAAGAAGCAAAAATGATATAAAAATAAGCTTAAAATCGTGACGGGAAATGGTAGAAAAACAACGGGAAATGGTAGAAAAATCGATTTAAAGATTCTATATTTTCAAAATTTTTTTTGAGGCGATGTACACTAGTTATGAGTTTCGGATTTCGTTTTTATATTTAGAAATATCATCCACTACATAAAAGCTCTAGTTTTTGGTCAAAATTCCTATTTTGAATGAAAATATTCAGCTTTTACTGAAGTGCAAAAATGATATAAAAAGAAGCTTAAAATCGTGAAAAAACAACAGGAAATGGTAGAAAAATCCATTTAAAAATATGGTATTTTCAAAAATTATTTTAAGGCGATATACATTAGTTATGAGTTTCGGATTTCGTTTTTATATTTAGAAATATCATCCCCTACACAAAAACTCTATTTTATGGTCAAAATTTCTATTTTGAATGAAAATATTCAGCTTTTACTGAAGAACCAAAAATGATATAAAAATAAGCTTAAAATGGTGAAAAAACAACGGGAAATGGTAGAAAAATCGATTTAAAGATTCGGTATTTTCAAAATTTATTTTCATGCGATATACATTAGTTATGAGTTTCGGATTTCGTTTTTATATTTAGAAATAACTTCCCCTACACAAAAATTATATTTTTTGGTCAAAATTCCTATTTTGTATGAATATATTTAGCTTTTACTGAAGAAGCAAAAATGATATAAAAATAAGCTTAAAATCGTGACGGGAAATGGTAGAAAAACAACGGGAAATGGTAAAAAAATCGATTTAAAGATTCGGTATTTTCAAAATTTTTTTTGAGGCGATGTACATTAGTTATGAGTTTCGGATTTCGTTTTTGTGTTTAGAAATATCATCCCCTACACAAAAACTCTATTTTTTGGTCAAAATTCCTATTTTGAATGAAAATATTCAGCTTTTACTGAAGAAGCAAAAATGATATAAAAATAAGCTTAAAATGGTGAAAAAACAACAGGAAATAGTAGAAAAATCGATTTAAAGATTCGGTATTTTCAAAATTTATTTTCAGGCGATATACATTAGTTATGAGTTTCGGATTTCGTTTTTATATTTAGAAATAACTTCCCCTACACAAAAATTATATTTTTTGGTCAAAATTCCTATTTTGTATGAATATATTTAGCTTTTACTGAAGAAACAAAAATGATATAAAAATAAGCTTAAAATCGTGAAAAAACAACAGGAAATGGTAGAAAAATCGATTTAAAGATTCGGTATTTTCAAATTCCATTTTCGGGCGATATACATTAGTTATGAGTTTCGGATTTCGTTTTTATATTTAGAAATAACTTCCCCTACATAAAAATTATATTTTTTGGCCAAATTTTCTATTTTGAATGAAAATAGTCAGCTTTTACTGAAGAAGTAAAAATGATACAAAAATAAGCTTAAAATCGTGAAAAAACAACGGGAAAAGGTAGAAAAATCGATTTAAAGATTCGGTATTTTCAAAATTTTTTTTCAGGCGATATACATTAATTATGAGTTTCGGATTTCGTTTTTATATTTAGAAATATCATCCCGTACACAAAAACTCTATTTTTTTGGTCAAAATTCCTATTTTGAATGAAAATATTCAGCTTTTAATGAAGAACCAAAAATGATATAAAAATAAGCTTAAAATGGTGAAAAAACAACGGGAAATGGTAGAAAAATCGATTTAAAGATTCGATATTTTCAAAATTTATTTTCAGGCGATATACATTAGTTATGAGTTTCGGATTTCGTTTTTATATTTAGAAATAACTTCCCCTACACAAAAATTATATTTTTTGGCCAAATTTTCTATTTTGAATGAAAATATTCAGCTTTTACTGAAGAAGCAAAAATGATATAAAAATAAGCTTAAAATGGTGAAACAACAACGGGAAATGGTAGAAAAATCAATTTAAAGATTCGGTATTTTCAAAATTTTTTTTCAGGCGATATATATTAATTATGAGTTTTGGATTTCGTTTTTATATTTTGAAATAGCGACCCCTACACAAAAACTCTATTTTTTGGTCAAAATTCCTATTTTGAATGAAAATATTCAGCTTTTACTGAAGAAGCAAAAATGATATAAAAATAAGCTTAAAATCGTGAAAAAACAACAGGAAATTGTAGAAAAATCGATTTAAAGATTCGGTATTTTCAAAATTTTTTTTCAGGCGATATACATTAATTATGAGTTTCGGATTTCGTTTTTATATTTAGAAATATCATCCCCTACACAAAAACTCTATTTTTTGGCCAAATTTTCTATTTTGAATGAAAATATTCAGCTTTTACTGAAGAAGCAAAAATGATATAAAAATAAGCTTAAAATCGTGAAAAAACAACGGGAAATGGTAGAAAAATCGATTTAAAGATTCGGTATTTTCAAAATTTTTTTTCAGGCGATATACATTAATTATGAGTTTCGGATTTCGTTTTTATATTTAGAAATATCATCCCCTACACAAAAACTCTATTTTTTGGTCAAATTTTCTATTTTGAATGAAAATATTCAGCTTTTACTGAAGAAGCAAAAATGATATAAAAATAAGCTTAAAATCGTGAAAAAACAACGGGAAATGGTAGAAAAATCGATTTAAAGATTCGGTATTTTCAAAATTTTTTTTCAGGCGATATACATTAATTATGAGTTTCAGATTTCGTTTTTATATTTAGAAATATCATCCCCTACACAAAAACTCTATTTTTTGGTCAAATTTTCTATTTTGAATGAAAATATTCAGCTTTTACTGAAGAAGCAAAAATGATATAAAAACGAGGAAGAGTGCAGTAGAGTAGACTGTGTCAACTCTGGGATACCCGTATGAACGTAATATATCCTGTTTCTATAAAACTTGATCATCTTTTAAAAACATTCAGAGTTTTAGTACCGAACTACAGAGATATATTTATGTAAATTGTGGAGTTGTATGATAGCTACCCGAATCTATTTCCTAGCTTCATTAAGTTCCAAGAAATGCAAAAAGCCTGAACCGGCTGCTTTAGACCATTCAAATTTTACAAAAGTTTTTGGCATGCAACTCGACACTTTTTCACTAAATTTCAGATAGCTAGCTTCAATAGACACTGAGTTATTTTCATTTAAAAAGAGAAGTTGTATGGCAACTATCCGAACCTGTCATATCATCACAACAAAATTTTACAGAAGTTGTTGCCATAAAACTCGATCATCATTTGCAAAATTTCAGATACCTAGATTGAATAGACACTGGGTTATTTCCATTTAAAGAAAGAAGTTGTATGGCAGCTACTCGAACCCGGCGGCCGAAAGTGCTGGAGTTAAATAGCAAAACTAACAATTTTGTAAAAGTGACGTAAAAAAAATTGCAGCCTCCTAACTCCTTTATTTTTTGACTTATCGTGCGGACGGACACTGAGTTATTTTCATTTAAAAAGAGAAGTTGTATGGCAGCTACCCGAACCCGTCGCACCACCACAACCAAGTTGTTGCCATAAAACTTGATCATCATTCGCAAAATTGCAGATACCTACATTGAACAGACACTGGGTTATTTCCATTTAAAGAAAGACGTTGTATGGCAGCTACTCGAACCCGGCGGCCGAAAATGCTGGAGTTAAATAGCAAAACTAACAATTTTACAAAAGTAACGTAAAAAAATGTTCAGCCTCCTAGCTCCTCTATTTTTTGAGTTATAGTGCGGACGGACACTGAGTTCTTTCATTTAAAAAGAGATTTTGTATGGCAGCTACCCGAACCCGTCACACCACCACAACCAAATTTTGCAGAAGTTGTTGCCATAAAACTTGATCATCATTCGCAAAATTTCAGATACCTAGATTGAACAGACACTGGGTTATTTCTATTTAAAGAAAGAAGTTGTATGGCAGCTACTCGAACTCGGCGGCCGAAAATGCTGGAGTTAAATAGCAAAACTAACAATTTTGCAAGAGTGACGTAAAACAAATTTCAGCCTCCTAGCTCTTTTATTTTTTGAGTTATCGTGCGGACGGACACTGAGTTCTTTTCATTTAAAAAGAGATTTTGTATGGCAGCTACCCGAACCCGTCACACCAGCACAACCAAATTTTGTAGAAGTTGTTGCCATAAGACTTGATCATCATTTGCAAAATTTCAGATACCTAGATTGAACAGACACTGGGTTATTTCTATTTAAGGAAAGAAGTTGTATGGCAGCTACTCGAACCCGGCGGGCGAAAATGCTGGAGTTAAATAGCAAAACTAACAATTTTGCAAGAGTGACGTAAAAAAAATTTCAGCCTCCTAGCTCCTTTATTTTTTGAGTTATCGTGCGGACGGACACTGAGTTCTTTTCATTTAAAAAGAGATTTTGTATGGCAGCTACCCGAACCCGTCGCACCACCACAACCAAATTTTGTAGAAGTTGTTGCCATAAAACTGGATCATCATTCGCAAAATTTCAGATACCTAGATTGAACAGACACTGGGTTATTTCTATTTAAAGAAAGAAGTTGTATGGCAGCTACTCGAACCCGGGGACAGAAAATGCTGGAGTTAAATAGCAAAACTAACAATTTTACAAAAGTGACGTAAAAAAATTTTCAGCCTCCTAGCTCCTCTATTTTTTGAGTTATCGTGCGGACGGACACTGAGTTCTTTTCATTTAAAAAGAGATTTTGTATGGCAGCTACCCGAACCCGTCGCACCAGCACAACCAAATTTTGTAGAAGTTGTTGCCATAAAACTTGATCATCATTTGCAAGATTTCAGACGCCTAGCTTTATTAACTTCCAAGAGGTGCAAGAAGCCTGAACCGGCTGTTCTAGGCCAAACAAATTTTACAAAAGCTGTTGGCATATAACTCGACACTTCTTTACTAAATTTCAGATTCCTAGCTTCAATAAACACTGAGTTATTCTCATTTAACCAGATAAGTTGTATGGCAGCTACCCGAACCCGCCGCACCACCACAACCAAATTTTACAAAAGTTGTTGCCATAAAACTTGATCATCATTTGCAAAATTTCAGACGCCTAGCTTCATTAGGTTCCAAGAGGTGCAAGAAGTCTGAACCGGCTACTCTAGACCAACCAAATTTTACAAAAGTTGTTGGCATGTAACTCGACACCTCTTTACTAAATTGCAGATTCCTAGCTTCAATAAACACTGAGTTATTCTCATTTAAACGGAGAAGTTGTATGGCAGCTACCCGAACCCAGTGCACCAGCACAACCAAATTTTACAGAAGTTGTTGCCATAAAACTTGATCATCATTTGCAAAATTTCAGAAACCTAGCTTGAATAGATACTGAGTTATTTCTATATAAAGATAGAAGTTGTATGGCAGCTACTCGAACCCGCCGACCGAAAATGTTGGATTTAAATAGCAAAACTAACAATTTTGCAAAAGTGACGTAAAAAAAATTTCAGCCCCCTAGCTCCTTTATTTTTTGAGTTATCGTGCGGACGGACGGACGGACGGACGGACGGACGTACATGGCTTAATCGACTCAGAATTCGATTCTGAGCCGATCCATACCTTTGACACTATATCTAGCTCGACTCCTTTAAGGTGTCACAAACGTAATGGCAAATTTATTATACCCTTGAACATAGTTCATACGCGTATAATAAGCTTAAAATCGTGAAAAAACAACGGGAAATGGTAGAAAAATCGATTTAAAGATTCGGCATTTTCAAAATTTATTTTCAGGCGATATACATTAGTTATGAATTTCGGATTTCGTTTTTATATTTAGATATATCATCCCCTACACAAAAACTCTATGTTTTGGTCAAAATTCCTATTTTGAATGAAAATAGTCAGCTTTTACTGAAGAAGTAAAAATGATACAAAAATAAGCTTAAAATCGTGAAAAAACAACGGGAAAAGGTAGAAAAATCGATTTAAAGATTCGGTATTTTCAAAATTTTTTTTCAGGCGATATACATTAATTATGAGTTTCGGATTTCGTTTTTATATTTAGAAATATCATCCCCTACACAAAAACTCTATTTTTTGGCCAAATTTTCTATTTTGAATGAAAATATTCAGCTTTTACTGAAGAAGCAAAAATTATATAAAAATAAGCTTAAAATCGTGAAAAAACAACGGGAAATGGTAGAAAAATCGGTTTAAAGATTCGGAATTTTCAAAATCCATTTTCAGGCGATATACATTAGTTATGAGTATCGGATTTCGTTTTTAATTTAGAAATATCATCCCCTACAAAAAAAATCAATTATTTGGTCAAAATTCGTATTTTGAATGAAAATATTCAGCTTTTACTGAAGAAGCAAAAATGATATAAAAATAAGCTTAAAATCGTGACGGGAAATGGTAGAAAAACAACGGGAAATGGTAAAAAAATCGATTTAAAGATTCGGTATTTTCAAAATTTTTTTTGAGGCGATGTACATTAGTTATGAGTTTCGGATTTCGTTTTTGTGTTTAGAAATATCATCCCCTACACAAAAACTCTATTTTTTGGTCAAAATTCCTATTTTGAATGAAAATATTCAGCTTTTACTGAAGAAGCAAAAATGATATAAAAATAAGCTTAAAATGGTGAAAAAACAACGGGAAATAGTAGAAAAATCGATTTAAAGATTCGGTATTTTCAAAATTTATTTTCAGGCGATATACATTAGTTATGAGTTTCGGATTTCGTTTTTATATTTAGAAATAACTTCCCCTACACAAAAATTATATTTTTTGGTCAAAATTCCTATTTTGTATGAATATATTTAGCTTTTACTGAAGAAACAAAAATGATATAAAAATAAGCTTAAAATCGTGAAAAAACAACAGGAAATGGTAGAAAAATCGATTTAAAGATTCGGTATTTTCAAATTCCATTTTCGGGCGATATACATTAGTTATGAGTTTCGGATTTCGTTTTTATATTTAGAAATAACTTCCCCTACATAAAAATTATATTTTTTGGCCAAATTTTCTATTTTGAATGAAAATAGTCAGCTTTTACTGAAGAAGTAAAAATGATACAAAAATAAGCTTAAAATCGTGAAAAAACAACGGGAAAAGGTAGAAAAATCGATTTAAAGATTCGGTATTTTCAAAATTTTTTTTCAGGCGATATACATTAATTATGAGTTTCGGATTTCGTTTTTATATTTAGAAATATCATCCCGTACACAAAAACTCTATTTTTTTGGTCAAAATTCCTATTTTGAATGAAAATATTCAGCTTTTAATGAAGAACCAAAAATGATATAAAAATAAGCTTAAAATGGTGAAAAAACAACGGGAAATGGTAGAAAAATCGATTTAAAGATTCGATATTTTCAAAATTTATTTTCAGGCGATATACATTAGTTATGAGTTTCGGATTTCGTTTTTATATTTAGAAATAACTTCCCCTACACAAAAATTATATTTTTTGGCCAAATTTTCTATTTTGAATGAAAATATTCAGCTTTTACTGAAGAAGCAAAAATGATATAAAAATAAGCTTAAAATGGTGAAACAACAACGGGAAATGGTAGAAAAATCAATTTAAAGATTCGGTATTTTCAAAATTTTTTTTCAGGCGATATATATTAATTATGAGTTTCGGATTTCGTTTTTATATTTTGAAATAGCGACCCCTACACAAAAACTCTATTTTTTGGTCAAAATTCCTATTTTGAATGAAAATATTCAGCTTTTACTGAAGAAGCAAAAATGATATAAAAATAAGCTTAAAATGGTGAAAAAACAAGGAGAAATAGTAGAAAAATCGATTTAAAGACTCGGTATTTTCAAAATTTTTTTTGAGGCGATATACATTAGTTATGAGTTTCGGATTTCGTTTTTATATTTAGAAATATCCTCCCCTACACAAAAACTCTATTTTTTGGTCAAAATTCCTATTTTGAATGAAAATATTCAGCTTTTACTGAGGAAGCAAAAATGATATAAAAATAAGCTTAAAATGGTGAAAAAACAAAGGGAAATGGTAGAAAAATCGATTTAAAGATTCGATATTTTCAAAATTTATTTTCAGGCGATATACATTAGTTATGAGTTTCGGATTTCGTTTTTATATTTAGAAATAACTTCCCCTACACAAAAATTATATTTTTTGGCCAAATTTTCTATTTTGAATGAAAATATTCAGCTTTTACTGAAGAAGCAAAAATGATATAAAAATAAGCTTAAAATGGTGAAACAACAACGGGAAATGGTAGAAAAATCAATTTAAAGATTCGGTATTTTCAAAATTTTTTTTCAGGCGATATATATTAATTATGAGTTTCGGATTTCGTTTTTATATTTTGAAATATCAACCCCTACACAAAAACTCTATTTTTTGGTCAAAATTCCTATTTTGAATGAAAATATTCAGCTTTTACTGAAGAAGCAAAAATGATATAAAAATAAGCTTAAAATGGTGAAAAACCAACGGGAAATAGTAGAAAAATCGATTTAAAGACTCGGTATTTTCAAAATTTTTTTTGAGGCGATATACATTAGTTATGAGTTTCGGATTTCGTTTTTATATTTAGAAATATCCTCCCCTACACAAAAACTCTATTTTTTGGTCAAAATTCCTATTTTGAATGAAAATATTCAGCTTTTACTGAAGAAGCAAAAATGATATAAAAATAAGCTTAAAATGGTGAAAAAACAAAGGGAAATGGTAGAAAAATCGATTTAAAGATTCGATATTTTCAAAATTTATTTTCAGGCGATATACATTAGTTATGATATACATTAGTTATGAGTTTCGGATTTCGTTTTTATATTTAGAAATAACTTCCACTACACTAAAATTATATTTTTTGGCCAAATTTTCTATTTTGAATGAAAATATTCAGCTTTTACTGAAGAAGCAAAACTGATATAAAAATAAGCTTAAAATCGTGAAAAAACAACGGGAAATGGTAGAAAAATCGATTTAAAGATTCGGTATTTTCAAAATTTTTTTTCAGGCGATATACATTAATTATGAGTTTCGGAGTTCGTTTTTATATTTAGAAATATCATCCCCTACACAAAAACTCTATTTTTTGGTCAAAATTCCTATTTTGAATGAAAATATTCAGCTTTTACTGAAGAAGCAAAAATGATATAAAAATAAGCTTAAAATGGTGAAAAAACAACGGGAAATGATAGAAAAATCGATTTAAAGATTCGGTATTTTCAAAATTTTTTTTGAAGCGATATACATTAGTTATGAGTTTCGGATTTCGTTTTTATATTTAGAAATATCATCCCCTACACAAAATCTCAATTTTTTGGTCAAAATTCGTATTTTGAATGAAAATATTCAGCCTTTACTGAAGAAGCAAAAATGATATAAAAATAAGCTTAAAATCGTGAAAAAACAACAGGAAATGGTAGAAAAATCGATTTAAAGATTCGGTATTTTCAAAATGTTTTTTCAGGCGATATACATTAATTATGAGTTTCGGATTTCGTTTTTATATTTAGAAATATCATCCCCTACACAAAAACTCTATTTTTTGGCCAAATTTTCTATTTTGAATGAAAATATTCAGCTTTTACTGTAGAAGCAAAAATGATATAAAAATAAGCTTAAAATCTAGAAAAAACAACGGGAAATGGTAGAAAAATCGATTTAAAGATACGGTATTTTCAAAATTTATTTTCAGGCGATATACATTAGTTATGAGTTTCGGATTTCGTTTTTATATTTAAAAATAACTTCCCCTACACAAAAATTATATTTTTTGGTCAAAATTCCTATTTTGTATGAATATATTTAGCTTTTACTGAAGAAGCAAAAATGATATAAAAATAAGCTTAAAATCGTGGCGGGAAATGGTAGAAAAACAACGGGAAATGGTAGAAAAATCGATTTAAAGATTCGGTATTTTCAAAATTTTTTTTGAGGCGATGTGCATTAGTTATGAGTTTCGGATTTCGTTTTTGTATTTAGAAATAACATCCCCTACACAAAAACTCTATTTTTTGGTCAAAATTCCTATTTCGAATGAAAATATTCAGCTTTTACTGAAGAAACAAAAATGATATAAAACTAAGCTTAAAATCGTGAAAAAACAACAGGAAATGGTAGAGAAAACGATTTAAAGATTCGGTATTTTCAAATTCCATTTTCGGGCGATATACATTAGTTATGAGTTTCGGATTTCGTTTTTATATTTAGAAATAACTTCCCCTACATAAAAATTATATTTATTGGCCAAATTTTCTATTTTGAATGAAAATAGTCAGCTTTTACTGAAGAAGTAAAAATGATACAAAAATAAGCTTAAAATGGTGAAAAAACAACGGGAAATGGTAGAAAAATCGATTTAAAGATTCAATACTTTCAAAATTGATTTTCAGGCGATATACATTAGTTATGAGTTTCGGATTTCGTTTTTATATTTAGAAATAACTTCCCCTACACAAAAATTATATTTTTTGGCCAAATTTTCTATTTTGAATGAAAATATTCAGCTTTTACTGAAGAAGCAAAAATGATATAAAAATAAGCTTAAAATGGTGAAACAACAACGGGAAATGGTAGAAAAATCAATTTAAAGATTCGGTATTTTCAAAATTTTTTTTCAGGCGATATATATTAATTATGAGTTTCGGATTTCTTTTTTATATTTAGAAATATCAACCCCTACACAAAAACTCTATTTTTTGGTCAAAATTCCTATTTTGAATGAAAATATTCAGCTTTTACTGAAGAAGCAAAAATGATATAAAAATAAGCTTAAAATGGTGAAAAAACAACGGGAAATAGTAGAAAAATCGATTTAAAGACTCGGTGTTTTCAAAATTTTTTTTGAGGCGATATACATTAGTTATGAGTTTCGGATTTCGTTTTTATATTTAGAAATATCATCCCCTACACAAAAACTCTATTTTTTGGTCAAAATTCCTATTTTGAATGAAAATATTCAGCTTTTACTGAAGAAGCAAAAATGATATAAAAATAAGCTTAAAATGGTGAAAAAACAAAGGAAAATGGTAGAAAAATCGATTTAAAGATTCGATATTTTCAAAATTTATTTTCAGGCGATATACATTAGTTATGAGTTTCGGATTTCGTTTTTATATTTAGAAATAACTTCCACTACACAAAAATTATATTTTTTGGCCAAATGTTCTATTTTGAATGAAAATATTCAGCTTTTACTGAAGAAGCAAAAATGATATAAAAATAAGCTTAAAATCGTGAAAAAACAACGGGAAATGGTAGTAAAATCGATTTAAAGATTCGGTATTTTCAAAATTTTTTTTGAAGCGATATACATTAGTTATGAGTTTCGGATTTCGTTTTTATATTTAGAAATATCGTCCCCTACACAAAAACTCAATTTTTTTGTCAAAATTCGTATTTTGAATGAAAATATTCAGCTTTTACTGAAGAAGCAAAAATGATATAAAAATAAGCTTAAAATCGTGAAAAAACAACAGGAAATGGTAGAAAAATCGATTTAAAGATTCGGTATTTTCAAAATTTTTTTTCAGGCGATATACATTAATTATGAGTTTCGGATTTCGTTTTTATATTTAGAAATATCATCCCCTACACAAAAACTCTATTTTTTGGCCAAATTTTCTATTTTGAATGAAAATATTCAGCTTTTACTGAAGAAGCAAAAATGATATAAAAATAAGCTTAAAATCGTGAAAAAACAACGGGAAATGGTAGAAAAATCGATTTAAAGATTCGGTATTTTCAAAATTTTTTTTCAGGCGATATACATTAATTATGAGTTTCGGATTTCGTTTTTATATTTAGAAATATCATCCCCTACACAAAAACTCTATTTTTTGGTCAAATTTTCTATTTTGAATGAAAATATTCAGCTTTTACTGAAGAAGCAAAAATGATATAAAAATAAGCTTAAAATCGTGAAAAAACAACGGGAAATGATAGAAAAATCGATTTAAAGATTCGGTATTTTCAAAATTTTTTTTCAGGCGATATACATTAATTATGAGTTTCAGATTTCGTTTTTATATTTAGAAATATCGTCCCCTACACAAAAACTCTATTTTTTGGTCAAATTTTCTATTTTGAATGAAAATATTCAGCTTTTACTGAAGAAGCAAAAATGATATAAAAACGAGGAAGAGTGCAGTAGAGTAGACTGTGTCAACTCTGGGATACCCGTATGAACGTAATATATCCTGTTTCTATAAAACTTGATCATCTTTTAAAAACATTCAGAGTTTTAGTACCGAACTACAGAGATATATTTATGTAAATTGTGGAGTTGTATGATAGCTACCCGAATCTATTGCGCCTAGCTTCATTAAGTTCCAAGAAATGCAAAAAGCCTGAACCGGCTGCTTTAGACCATTCAAATTTTACAAAAGTTTTTGGCATGCAACTCGACACTTTTTCACTAAATTTCAGATAGCTAGCTTCAATAGACACTGAGTTATTTTCATTTAAAAAGAGAAGTTGTATGGCAACTATCCGAACCTGTCATATCATCACAACAAAATTTTACAGAAGTTGTTGCCATAAAACTCGATCATCATTTGCAAAATTTCAGATACCTAGATTGAATAGACACTGGGTTATTTCCATTTAAAGAAAGAAGTTGTATGGCAGCTACTCGAACCCGGCGGCCGAAAGTGCTGGAGTTAAATAGCAAAACTAACAATTTTGTAAAAGTGACGTAAAAAAAATTGCAGCCTCCTAACTCCTTTATTTTTTGACTTATCGTGCGGACGGACACTGAGTTATTTTCATTTAAAAAGAGAAGTTGTATGGCAGCTACCCGAACCCGTCGCACCACCACAACCAAGTTGTTGCCATAAAACTTGATCATCATTCGCAAAATTGCAGATACCTACATTGAACAGACACTGGGTTATTTCCATTTAAAGAAAGACGTTGTATGGCAGCTACTCGAACCCGGCGGCCGAAAATGCTGGAGTTAAATAGCAAAACTAACAATTTTACAAAAGTAACGTAAAAAAATGTTCAGCCTCCTAGCTCCTCTATTTTTTGAGTTATAGTGCGGACGGACACTGAGTTCTTTCATTTAAAAAGAGATTTTGTATGGCAGCTACCCGAACCCGTCACACCACCACAACCAAATTTTGCAGAAGTTGTTGCCATAAAACTTGATCATCATTCGCAAAATTTCAGATACCTAGATTGAACAGACACTGGGTTATTTCTATTTAAAGAAAGAAGTTGTATGGCAGCTACTCGAACTCGGCGGCCGAAAATGCTGGAGTTAAATAGCAAAACTAACAATTTTGCAAGAGTGACGTAAAACAAATTTCAGCCTCCTAGCTCTTTTATTTTTTGAGTTATCGTGCGGACGGACACTGAGTTCTTTTCATTTAAAAAGAGATTTTGTATGGCAGCTACCCGAACCCGTCACACCAGCACAACCAAATTTTGTAGAAGTTGTTGCCATAAGACTTGATCATCATTTGCAAAATTTCAGATACCTAGATTGAACAGACACTGGGTTATTTCTATTTAAGGAAAGAAGTTGTATGGCAGCTACTCGAACCCGGCGGGCGAAAATGCTGGAGTTAAATAGCAAAACTAACAATTTTGCAAGAGTGACGTAAAAAAAATTTCAGCCTCCTAGCTCCTTTATTTTTTGAGTTATCGTGCGGACGGACACTGAGTTCTTTTCATTTAAAAAGAGATTTTGTATGGCAGCTACCCGAACCCGTCGTACCACCACAACCAAATTTTGTAGAAGTTGTTGCCATAAAACTGGATCATCATTCGCAAAATTTCAGATACCTAGATTGAACAGACACTGGGTTATTTCTATTTAAAGAAAGAAGTTGTATGGCAGCTACTCGAACCCGGGGACAGAAAATGCTGGAGTTAAATAGCAAAACTAACAATTTTACAAAAGTGACGTAAAAAAATTTTCAGCCTCCTAGCTCCTCTATTTTTTGAGTTATCGTGCGGACGGACACTGAGTTCTTTTCATTTAAAAAGAGATTTTGTATGGCAGCTACCCGAACCCGTCGCACCAGCACAACCAAATTTTGTAGAAGTTGTTGCCATAAAACTTGATCATCATTTGCAAGATTTCAGACGCCTAGCTTTATTAACTTCCAAGAGGTGCAAGAAGCCTGAACCGGCTGTTCTAGGCCAAACAAATTTTACAAAAGCTGTTGGCATATAACTCGACACTTCTTTACTAAATTTCAGATTCCTAGCTTCAATAAACACTGAGTTATTCTCATTTAACCAGATAAGTTGTATGGCAGCTACCCGAACCCGCCGCACCACCACAACCAAATTTTACAAAAGTTGTTGCCATAAAACTTGATCATCATTTGCAAAATTTCAGACGCCTAGCTTCATTAGGTTCCAAGAGGTGCAAGAAGTCTGAACCGGCTACTCTAGACCAACCAAATTTTACAAAAGTTGTTGGCATGTAACTCGACACCTCTTTACTAAATTGCAGATTCCTAGCTTCAATAAACACTGAGTTATTCTCATTTAAACGGAGAAGTTGTATGGCAGCTACGCGAACCCAGTGCACCAGCACAACCAAATTTTACAGAAGTTGTTGCCATAAAACTTGATCATCATTTGCAAAATTTCAGAAACCTAGCTTGAATAGATACTGAGTTATTTCTATATAAAGATAGAAGTTGTATGGCAGCTACTCGAACCCGCCGACCGAAAATGTTGGATTTAAATAGCAAAACTAACAATTTTGCAAAAGTGACGTAAAAAAAATTTCAGCCCCCTAGCTCCTTTATTTTTTGAGTTATCGTGCGGACGGACGGACGGACGTACATGGCTTAATCGACTCAGAATTCGATTCTGAGCCGATCCATACCTTTGACACTATATCTAGCTCGACTCCTTTAAGGTGTCACAAACGTAATGGCAAATTTATTATACCCTTGAACATAGTTCATACGCGTATAATAAGCTTAAAATCGTGAAAAAACAACGGGAAATGGTAGAAAAATCGATTTAAAGATTCGGTATTTTCAAAATTTTTTTTCAGGCGATATACATTAATTATGAGTTTCGGATTTCGTTTTTATATTTAGAAATATCATCCCCTACACAAAAACTCTATTTTTTGGCCAAATTTTCTATTTTGAATGAAAATATTCAGCTTTTACTGAAGAAGCAAAAATTATATAAAAATAAGCTTAAAATCGTGAAAAAACAACGGGAAATGGTAGAAAAATCGGTTTAAAGATTCGGAATTTTCAAAATCCATTTTCAGGCGATATACATTAGTTATGAGTATCGGATTTCGTTTTTAATTTAGAAATATCATCCCCTACAAAAAAAATCAATTATTTGGTCAAAATTCGTATTTTGAATGAAAATATTCAGCTTTTACTGAAGAAGCAAAAATGATATAAAAATAAGCTTAAAATCGGAAAAAAACAACAGGAAATGGTAGAAAAATCGATTTAAAGATTCGGTATTTTCAAAATTTTTTTTCAGGCTATATAAATTAGTTATGAGTTTCGGATTTCGTTTTTATATTTAGAAATATCATCCCCTACACAAAAACTCTATTTTTTGGTCAAAATTCCTATTTTGAATGAAAATATTCAGCTTTTACTGAAGAAGAAAAAATGATATCAAAATAAGCTTAAAATCGTGAAAAAACAACGGGAAATGGTAGAAAAATCGGTTTAGAGATTCGGTATTTTCAAAATTTTTTTTCAGGCAATATACATTAGTTATGAATTTAGGATTTCGTTTTTATATTTAGAAATAACTTCCCCTACATAAAAATTATATTTTTTGGTTAAAGTTTCTATTTTGAATGAAAATATTCAGATTTTACTGAAGAAGCAAAAATGATATAAAAATAAGCGTAAAATCGTGACAAAACAACGGGAAATATTAGAAAAATCGGTTTAAAGATTCGGTATTTTCAAAATTTATTTTCAGGCGATATACATTAGTTATGAGTTTCGGATTTCGTTTTTAAATTTAGAAATAACTTCCCCTACACAAAAATTATATTTTTTTGCCAAAGTTTCTATTTTAGTTATAAGTTTCGGATTTCGTTTTTATATTTAGAAATACCTTCTCCTACACAAAAATTATATTTTTTGGCCAAAATTTCTATTTTGAAGGAAAATATTCAGTTTTTACTGAAGAAGCAAAAATGATATCAAAATAAGCTTAAAATCGTAAAAAAACAACGGGAAATGGTAGAAAAATCCATTTAAAAATTCGGTATTTTCAAAATATATTTTAAGGCGATATACATTAGTTATGAGTTTCGGATTTCGTTTTTACATTTAGAAATAACTTCCCCTACACAAACATTATATTTTTTGGCCAAAGTTTCTATTTTGAAGGAAAATATTCAGTTTTTACTGAAGAAGCAAAAATGATATCAAAATAAGTTTAAAATCGTGAAAAAACAACGGGAAATGGTAGAAAAATCCATTTAGAAATTTTGTATTTTCAAAATTTATTTTCAGGCGATATACATTAGTTATGAGTTTCGGATTTCGTTTTTATATTTAGAAATAACTTCCCCTACACAAAAATTATATTTTTTGGCCAAAGTTTCTATTTTGAAGGAAAAGATTCAGTTTTTACTGAAGAAGCAAAAATGATATCAAAACAAGCTTAAAATCGTGAAAAAACAAGGGGAAATGGTAGAAAAATCCATTTAAAAATTCGGTATTTTCAAAATTTATTTTATGGCGATATACATTAGTTATGAGTTTCGGATTTCGTTTTTATATTTACAAATATCATCCCCTACACAAAAACTCTATTTTTTGGCCAAAATTCCTATTTTGAATGAAAATATTCAGCTTTTACTGAAAAGGCAAAAATGATATCAAAATAAGCTTAAAATCGTGAAAAAACAACGGGAAATGGTAGAAAACTCGATTTAAAGATTCCGTATTTTCAAAATTTTTTTTCAGGCGATATACATTAGTTATGAGTTTCGGATTTCGTTTTTATATTTAGAAATAACTTCCCCTACGCAAAAACTCTATTTTTGGTCAAAATACCTATTTTGAATGAAAATATTCAGCTTTTACTGAAGAAGCAAAAATGATATAAAAATAAGCTTAAAATCGTGAAAAAACAAAGGGGAATGGTAGAAAAATCGTTTTAAAGAATCGGTATTTTCAAAATTTTTTTTCAGGCGATATACATTAGTTATAAGTTTCGGGTTTCGTTTTTATATTTAGAAATATCATCCCCTACACAAAAACTCTATTTTTTGGTCAAAATTCCTATTTTGAATGAAAATATTCAGCTTTTACTGAAGAAGCAAAAATGATATAAAAAGAAGCTTAAAATCGTGAAAAAACAACGGGAAATGGTAGAAAAATCGATTTAAAGATTCGGTATTTTCAAAATTTTTTTTCAGGCGATATACATTAGTTATGAATTTCGGATTTCGTTTTTATATTTAGAAATATCATCCCCTACACAAAAACTCAATTTTTTGGTCAAAATTCCTATTTTGAATCAAAATATTCAGATTTTACTGAAGAAGCAAAAATGATATAAAAATAAGCTTAAAATCGTGAAAAAACAACGGGAAATGGTAGAAAAATCGGTTTAAAGATTCGGTATTTTCAAATTCCATTTTCAGGCAATGTGTTATGAGTTTCGGATTTCGTTTTTATATTTAGAAATAACTTCCCCTACACAAAAATTATATTTTTTGGCCAAATTTTCTATTTTGAAAGAAAATATTCAGCTTTTACTGAAGAAGCAAAAATGTTATAAAACTAAGCTTAAAATCGTGAAAAAACAACGGGAAATGGTAGAAAAATCGATTTAAAGATACGATATTTTCAAAATTCATTTTCAGGCTATATACATTAGTTATGAGCTTCGGATTTCGTTTTTATATTTAGAAATATCATCCCCTACATAAAAACTCTATTTTTTGGTCAAAATTCCTATTTTGAATGAAAATATTCAGCTTTTACTGAAGAAGCAAAAATGATTTAAAAATAAGCTTAAAATCGTGAAAAAACAACGGGAAATGGTAAAAACATCGATTTAAAGATTCGGTGTTTTCAAAATTTATTTTCAGGCGATATACATTAGTTATGAGCTTCGGATTTCGTTTTTATATTTAGAAATAACTCCCCTACACAAAAATTATATTTTTTGGCCAAATTTTCTATTTTGAATGAAATGGTATAAAATTTAGAAATTCAGATTTTACTGAAGAAGCAAAAATGATATAAAAATAAGCTTAAAATCGTGAAAAAACAACGGGAAATGGTAGAAAAATTGATTTAAAGATTTGGTATTTTCAAAATTTTTTTTCAGGCGATATACATTAGTTATGAGCTTCGGATTTCGTTTTTATATTTAGAAATATCATCCCCTACATAAAAACTCTATTTTTTGGTCAAAATTCCTATTTTGAATGAAAATATTCAGCTTTTTCTGAAGAAGCAAAAATGATTTAAAAATAAGCTTAAAATCGTGAAAAAACAACGGGAAATGGTAACAACATCGATTTAAAGATTCGGTGTTTTCAAAATTTATTTTCAGGCGATATACATTAGTTATGAGTTTCGGATTTCGTTTTTATATTTAGAAATAACTTTCCCTACACAAAAATTATATTTTTTGGCCAAATTTTCTATTTTGAATGAAATGGTATAAAATTCAAAAATTCAGATTTTACTGAAGAAGCAAAAATGATATAAAAATAAGCTTAAAATCGTGAAAAAACAACGGGAAATGGTAGAAAAATTGATTTAAAGATTCGGTATTTTCAAAATACATTAGTTATGAATTTCGGATTTCGTTTTTATATTTAGAAATAACTTCCCCTACACAAAAATTATATTTTTTGGCCAAATTTTCTATTTTGAAAGAAAATATTCAGCTTTTACTGAAGAAGCAAAAATGTTATAAAAATAAGCTTAAAATCGTGAAAAAACAACGGGAAATGGTAGGAAAATCGATTTGAAGAATCGGTATTTTCAAAATTTTTTTTCAGGCGATATACATTAGTTATAAGTTTCGGGTTTCGTTTTTATATTTAGAAATATCATCCCCTACACAAAATCTCTATTTTTTGGTCAAAATTCCTATTTTGAATGAAAATATTCAGTTTTTACTGAAGAAGCAAAAATGATATAAAAAGAAGCTTAAAATGGTGAAAAAACAACGGGAAATGTAAGAAAATTCAATTAAAAGATTCGGTATTTTCAAAATTTTTTTGAGGCGATATACATTAGTTATGAGTTTCGGATTTCGTTTTTATATTTAGAAATGTCATCCGCTACACAAAAACTCTATTTTTTGGTCAAAATTCGTATTTTGAATGAAACTATTCAGCTTTTACTCAAGAAGCAAAAATGATATCAAAATAAGCTTAAAATCGTGAAAAAACAACAGGAAATGGTAGAAAAATCGGTTTAAAGATTCGGAATTTTCAAATTCCATTTTCAGGAGATATACATTAGTTATGAGATTCGGATTTCGTTTTTATATTTAGAAATATCATCCCCTACACAAAAACTCTATTTTTTGGTCAAAATTCCTATTTTGAATGAAAATATTCAACTTTTACTGAAGAAGCAAAAATGATATAAAAATAAGCTTAAGATCGTGAAAAATCATCAGGAAATGGTAGAAAAATCGATTTAAAGATTTGGTATTTTCAAAATTTTTTTTCAGGCGATATACATTAGTTATGAGTTTCGGATTTCGTTTTTATATTTAGATGTATCATCCCCTACACAAAAACTCTAGTTTTTGGTCAAAATTCCTATTTTGAATGAAAATATTCAGCTTTTACTGAAGAAGCAAAATAGATATAAAAATAAGCTTAAAATCGTGAAAAATCAAGGGGAAATGGTAGAAAAATCGATTTAAAAATATGGTATTTTCAAAATTTTTTTTATGGCGATATACATTAGTTATGAGTTTCGGATTTCGTTTTTATATTTAGAAATATCATCCCCTACACAAAAACTCTATTTTTTGGTCAAAATTCCTATTTTGAATGAAAATATTCAGCTTTTACTGAAGAAGCAAAAATGATATAAAAATAAGCTTAAAATCGTGAAAAAACAACGGGTCATGGTAGAAAAATCGATTTAAAGATTCGATATTTTCATAATCCATTTTCAGGCTATATACATTAGTTATGAGTTTCGGATTTTTTATATTTAGAAATATCATCCCCTACACAAAAACTCTATTTTTTGGTCAAAATTCCTATTTTGAATGAAAATATTCAGCTTTTACTGAAGAAGCAAAAATGATATAAAAATAAGCTTAAAATCGTGAAAAATCAACGGGAAATGGTAGAAAAATCGATTTAAAGATTTGGTGTTTTCAAAATTTTTTTGCAGGCGATATACATTAGTTATGAGTTTCGGATTTCGTTTTTATATTTAGAAATATCATCCCCTACACAAAAACTCTATTTTTTGGTCAAAATTCCTATTTTGAATCAAAATATTCAGCTTTTACTGAAGAAGCAAAATAGATATAAAAATAAGCTTAAAATCGTGAAAAATCAAGGGGAAATGGTAGAAAAATCGATTTAAAAATATGGTATTTTCAAAATTTTTTTTATGGCGATATACATTAGTTATGAGTTTCGGATTTCGTTTTTATATTTAGAAATATCATCCCCTACACAAAAACTCTATTTTTTGGTCAAAATTCCTATTTTGAATGAAAATATTCAGTTTTTACTGAAGAAGCAAAAATGATATAAAAATAAGCTTAAAATGGTGAAAAAACAACGGGAAATGATAGAAAAATCGATTTAAAGATTCGGTATTTTCAAAATTTTTTTTCAGGCAATGTGTTATGAGTTTCGGATTTCGTTTTTATATTTAGAAATAACTTCCCCTACACAAAAATTATATTTTTTGCCCAATTTTCTATTTTGAAAGAAAATATTCAGCTTTTACTGAAGAAGCAAAAATGATATAAAAATAAGCTTAAAATCGTGAAAAAACAACGGGAAATGGTAGAAAAATCGATTTAAAGATTCGGTATTATCAAAATTTTTTTTGAGGCGATATACATTAGTTATGAGATTCGGATTTCGTTTTTATATTTAGAAATATCATCCCCTACACAAAAACTCTATTTTTTGGTCAAAATTCCTATTTTGAATCAAAATATTCAGCTTTTACTGAAGAAGCAAAAATGATATAAAAATAAGCTTAAAATCGTGAAAAAACAACGGGAAATGGTAGAAAAATCGGTTTAAAGATTCGGAATTTTCAAATTCCATTTTCAGGAGATATACATTAGTTATGAGATTCGGATTTCGTTTTTATATTTAGAAATATCATCCCCTACACAAAAACTCTATTTTTTGGTCAAAATTCCTATTTTGAATGAAAATATTCAACTTTTACTGAAGAAGCAAAAATGATATAAAAATAAGCTTAAGATCGTGAAAAATCATCAGGAAATGGTAGAAAAATCGATTTAAAGATTTGGTATTTTCAAAATTTTTTTTCAGGCGATATACATTAGTTATGAGTTTCGGATTTCGTTTTTATATTTATATGTATCATCCCCTACACAAAAACTCTAGTTTTTGGTCAAAATTCCTATTTTGAATGAAAATATTCAGCTTTTACTGAAGAAGCAAAATAGATATAAAAATAAGCTTAAAATCGTGAAAAATCAAGGGGAAATGGTAGAAAAATCGATTTAAAAATATGGTATTTTCAAAATTTTTTTTATGGCGATATACATTAGTTATGAGTTTCGGATTTCGTTTTTATATTTAGAAATATCATCCCCTACACAAAAACTCTATTTTTTGGTCAAAATTCCTATTTTGAATGAAAATATTCAGCTTTTACTGAAGAAGCAAAAATGATATAAAAATAAGCTTAAAATCGTGAAAAAACAACGGGTCATGGTAGAAAAATCGATTTAAAGATTCGATATTTTCATAATCCATTTTCAGGCTATATACATTAGTTATGAGTTTCGGATTTTTTATATTTAGAAATATCATCCCCTACACAAAAACTCTATTTTTTGGTCAAAATTCCTATTTTGAATGAAAATATTCAGCTTTTACTGAAGAAGCAAAAATGATATAAAAATAAGCTTAAAATCGTGAAAAATCAACGGGAAATGGTAGAAAAATCGATTTAAAGATTTGGTATTTTCAAAATTTTTTTGCAGGCGATATACATTAGTTATGAGTTTCGGATTTCGTTTTTATATTTAGAAATATCATCCCCTACACAAAAACTCTATTTTTTGGTCAAAATTCCTATTTTGAATCAAAATATTCAGCTTTTACTGAAGAAGCAAAATAGATATAAAAATAAGCTTAAAATCGTGAAAAATCAAGGGGAAATGGTAGAAAAATCGATTTAAAAATATGGTATTTTCAAAATTTTTTTTTATGGCGATATACATTAGTTATGAGTTTCGGATTTCGTTTTTATATTTAGAAATATCATCCCCTACACAAAAACTCTATTTTTTGGTCAAAATTCCTATTTTGAATGAAAATATTCAGCTTTTACTGAAGAAGCAAAAATGATATAAAAATAAGCTTAAAATCGTGAAAAAACAACGGGTCATGGTAGAAAAATCGATTTAAAGATTCGGTATTTTCAAAATTTTTTTTCAGGCAATGTGTTATGAGTTTCGGATTTCGTTTTTATATTTAGAAATAACTTCCCCTACACAAAAATTATATTTTTTGCCCAATTTTCTATTTTGAAAGAAAATATTCAGCTTTTACTGAAGAAGCAAAAATGATATAAAAATAAGCTTAAAATCGTGAAAAAACAACGGGAAATGGTAGAAAAATCGATTTAAAGATTCGGTATTATCAAAATTTTTTTTGAGGCGATATACATTAGTTATGAGATTCGGATTTCGTTTTTATATTTAGAAATATCATCCCCTACACAAAAACTCTATTTTTTGGTCAAAATTCCTATTTTGAATCAAAATATTCAGCTTTTACTGAAGAAGCAAAATAGATATAAAAATAAGCTTAAAATCGTGAAAAATCAAGGGGAAATGGTAGAAAAATCGATTTAAAAATTCGATATTTTCATAATCCATTTTCAGGCTATATACATTAGTTATGAGTTTCGGATTTTTTATATTTAGAAATATCATCCCCTACACAAAAACTCTATTTTTTGGTCAAAATTCCTATTTTGAATGAAAATATTCAGCTTTTACTGAAGAAGCAAAAATGATATAAAAATAAGCTTAAAATCGTGAAAAATCAACGGGAAATGGTAGAAAAATCGATTTAAAGATTTGGTATTTTCAAAATTTTTTTGCAGGCGATATACATTAGTTATGAGTTTCGGATTTCGTTTTTATATTTAGAAATATCATCCCCTACACAAAAACTCTATTTTTTGGTCAAAATTCCTATTTTGAATCAAAATATTCAGCTTTTACTGAAGAAGCAAAATAGATATAAAAATAAGCTTAAAATCGTGAAAAATCAAGGGGAAATGGTAGAAAAATCGATTTAAAAATATGGTATTTTCAAAATTTTTTTTTATGGCGATATACATTAGTTATGAGTTTCGGATTTCGTTTTTATATTTAGAAATATTATCCCCTACACAAAAACTCTATTTTTTGGTCAAAATTCCTATTTTGAATCAAAATATTCAGCTTTTACTGAAGAAGCAAAATAGATATAAAAATAAGCTTAAAATCGTGAAAAATCAAGGGGAAATGGTAGAAAAATCGATTTAAAAATATGGTATTTTCAAAATTTTTTTTATGGCGATATACATTACTTATGAGTTTCGGATTTCGTTTTTATATTTAGAAATATCATCCCCTACACAAAAACTCTATTTTTTGGTCAAAATTCCTATTTTGAATGAAAATATTCAGCTTTTACTGAAGAAGCAAAAATGATATAAAAATAAGCTTAAAATCGTGAAAAAACAACGGGTCATGGTAGAAAAATCGATTTAAAGATTCGGTATTTTCAAAATTTTTTTTCAGGCAATGTGTTATGAGTTTCGGATTTCGTTTTTATATTTAGAAATAACTTCCCCTACACAAAAATTATATTTTTTGCCCAATTTTCTATTTTGAAAGAAAATATTCAGCTTTTACTGAAGAAGCAAAAATGATATAAAAATAAGCTTAAAATCGTGAAAAAACAACGGGAAATGGTAGAAAAATCGATTTAAAGATTCGGTATTATCAAAATTTTTTTTGAGGCGATATACATTAGTTATGAGATTCGGATTTCGTTTTTATATTTAGAAATATCATCCCCTACACAAAAACTCTATTTTTTGGTCAAAATTCCTATTTTGAATCAAAATATTCAGCTTTTACTGAAGAAGCAAAATAGATATAAAAATAAGCTTAAAATCGTGAAAAATCAAGGGGAAATGGTAGAAAAATCGATTTAAAAATATGGTATTTTCAAAATTTTTTTATGGCGATATACATTAGTTATGAGTTTCGGATTTCGTTTTTATATTTAGAAATATCATCCCCTACACAAAAACTCTATTTTTTGGTCAAAATTCCTATTTTGAATGAAAATATTCAGCTTTTACTGAAGAAGCAAAAATGATATAAAAATAAGCTTAAAATCGTGAAAAAACAACGGGTCATGGTAGAAAAATCGATTTAAAGATTCGATATTTTCATAATCCATTTTCAGGCTATATACATTAGTTATGAGTTTCGGATTTTTTATATTTAGAAATATCATCCCCTACACAAAAACTCTATTTTTTGGTCAAAATTCCTATTTTGAATGAAAATATTCAGCTTTTACTGAAGAAGCAAAAATGATATAAAAATAAGCTTAAAATCGTGAAAAAACAACGGGTCATGGTAGTAAAATCGATTTAAAGATTCGATATTTTCATAATCCATTTTCAGGCTATATACATTAGTTATGAGTTTCGAATTTTTTATATTTAGAAATATCATCCCCTACACAAAAACTCTATTTTTTGGTCAAAATTCCTATTTTGAATGAAAATATTCAGCTTTTACTGAAGAACCAAAAATGATATAAAAATAAGCTTAAAATCGTGAAAAAACAACGGGTCATGGTAGAAAAATCGATTTAAAGATTCGATATTTTCATAATCCATTTTCAGGCTATATACATTAGTTATGAGTTTCGGATTTTTTATATTTAGAAATATCATCCCCTACACAAAAACTCTATTTTTTGGTCAAAATTCCTATTTTGAATGAAAATATTCAGCTTTTACTGAAGAAGCAAAAATGATATAAAAATAAGCTTAAAATCGTAAAAAAACAACGGGTCATGGTAGAAAAATCGATTTAAAGATTCGATATTTTCATAATCCATTTTCAGGCTATATACATTAGTTATGAGTTTCGGATTTCGTTTTTATATTTAGAAATATCATCCCCTACACAAAAACTCAATTTTTTGGTCAAAATTCGTATTTTGAATGAAAATATTCAGCTTTTACTGAAGAAGCAAAAATGATATAAAAATAAGCTTAAAATCGTGAAAAAACAACGGGAAATGGTAGAAAAATCGGTTTAAAGATTCGGAATTTTCAAATTCCATTTTCAGGCGATATACATTAGCTATGAGTTTCGGATTTCGTTTTTATATTTAGAAATAACTTCCACTACACAAAAATTATATTTTTTGGCCAAAGTTTCTATTTTGATGGAAAATATTCAGTTTCTATTGAAGAAGCAAAAATGATATAAAAATAAGCTTAAAATCGTGAAAAAACAACGGGAAATGGTAGAAAAATCGATTTAAAGATTCGGTATTTTCAAAATTTATTTTCAGGCGATATACATTAGTTATGAGTTTCGGATTTCGTTTTTATATTTAGAAATAACTTCCACTACACAAAAATTATATTTTTTGGCCAAAGTTTCTATTTTATTTATTTATTTATTTATTTAGTATTATATTCTATTAATAAAATTTATTACAAATTTAAATTCATTTTTAAATTCATTTTTAAATTACTCCATATTATAAATTTTTCAGTTACAATTCAATATTATTTAGTTTCAAATTCAAACTCAGTTACAAAATTTTTTTATAAATTTAAAATTCAACAATCATCATACAACATTAATAGGTATATACAAAAAATATAATATAAAATTAAGCGAAATATTTCTCTAAGAGAAATTAAAAAAAAAAGAATATTATTAAAATATAAGATATACATTATTTATTTAAATATGATTTATTAAAAGTTTTTTAAATTCTCTTAAATTTTTTTCATTTTTAATGTTGTTAGGTAGGTCATTAAACCATTTCAAACCGTTATACATGACATTTTTTTTTACATTTTCATTTCGAAAGAAATTAAGTCTGAAGTTGAAAATATTTCTAAGATGATAATGGTGTACATCCTGGACGAGAGTTAAATTTCTAGTTAAGTAGTGCGGTAGAAGACCATTCTTCATTTTAAAGACAAAAACCAATACATTTAGTTTCATAATTTGATGTATATTGAGCCATTTTAGAGTTCTTAGCATTACATTTACTGAGCTATATCTATTTAATTTCAGAATTATCCTCATGCCCCAATTTTGTAGTTTTTGCAATCTGACCAAACACTCATTAGTTGTACAGGTAGTAATAGTTGAACAGTATTCAAAATTTTGTTTAATGATGGTGTTATATATATTTATTGCACATTTAGTTGAAACCTTATTTCTAATATTTTTGAAAAAGCTTAACTTTTTTGCTACCTTTTTACAGATATAATCGATATTGCTTTTGAAATTGAGTTTATCATCAATTATTATTCCCAAATATTTGATCTCATTGACTATATCAATTTGTACATTTTCTATCAAAATATCAGCATTCAAAATTCCATTCAAACACATGGCTTTAGTTTTAGCTACATTCAAACTAAGTTTATTCATTTTCATCCATCCGTTAAGTAAATTCAAATCTTCATTAATTTTACAAACACAATCATCAATAGAATCACTTACAAAGTACATTAACGCATCATCAGCAAACAAGAGTATTTTTGAATATTTCACAGCCTTTTCAATATCATTGATAAAAATTAAAAATAGAAGTACTCCTAATATTGTACCTTGCGGTCCCCCCAACGGTACTATTATGGAGGATGAAACGTGCCCATTCACCCTAGTTTTCTGCTTTCAGGTATGATGCAGGTATGATTTAAACCATTCATATTCACTGTTACGTACACCATATTTCTCCATTTTTTTCAGTAGCAATTTCCGATCAACAGTTTCAAATGCTCTTTTTAAATCAATGAAGACAGCAATTATTACTTTTTTGTTATATATCTCAACTTTCCAATTGGCAATGATTAAGTTCAGTAAAGTTTCACAACTATGGTTATTACGAAAACCAGATTGATTTTCAGTTATTATATTATTCTCTTCAAGATATTTATTAAGTTGCATATTAACTATTTTTTCAATGATTTTTGCCTCCCATGTTATCATATTAATTGGACGAAATTCGTTATATTTTTTTGAGTTTTTAATCTTTTCAATAGGGATAACCAATGTTTCTTTCCATTTATCCGGATAAATACCTGTCTCTAGAGATTCATTTATTATTTCCAGTAGATTTTCGCCTAATAGATCGTAGTTCTCCAAAATTAGTTTTGTGTTTACAAAGTTAATATCTTTTTTTTTATTCATGTTTTTAATACATAATTTAAGCGATTCAGAGGAGACCCTTTCAAATTTAAATACACTTTGCCTGTATTCAATCATATCATTGTAATCCATATGCGAAATTCCACTATTAATATCAACAATACTATTAACAAAATATTGATTGAATTTTTCAGCAATTTCATCAGCATCATTTACTACCCCGTCTGCAAACATAATTTCTTTAATGTTACCAGTTTTATTGTTGTTTAAAACCATTTCCTTAATCGTTCGCCACATACTTTTCTGGTCTTTCGACGTTTCAATTTTATTATTAACATAATTATTTTTCGCCTGATCTAATTTATTTTTGTAGAAATTCCTAATTTTTCTGTAATTTTCCCACTCTGTTTCATTATTTATCCAAACAGCAATTTTATACTGATTGACTTTGCTATTTTTCAACAAGGCTAATTCGTTACAAAACCATGCATTACTCTTGATATTAGAAATTTTTTTTGTTACAACAAATTTACTTACTACTTTTTTAAGAGAATTACTAAAGATACAAGCTTTTTCATTACAAGGAAGAAAGAATTTTGTAGTTAAATTGCTCCTTGATATTAAATTCCGCATGCTGGAAATATCATATTTTAGTGTTTTTAAACTTCTGGAATTTATAGTGGTTGGTTCAGTATTAATTATATCAATTACTAAGCTTTCATGATCACTGATTTTGAAATTATTATTAATCTTCACCGAAATTTCTGACAAACGATTGGTGATCACATAGTCTATTAACGATTTGCTATTTTTGTAAATTCTCGTAGGTTGATTAATAATTTGCTTAAAACCCATATCATTAATTATTTGAGCTATTTTTGTCGACTTTATTGATTTTTCTAACCAATTAATATTAAAGTCACCCATTATTATACTTTGATTATTTAATTCATATAGCTCCTCCATTTGTTTTTCAATAGTTTCCAAAAAATCATTAATATTATAGGCACTATTCGGTGATTTATACAACGCTGCTAAATAAATTTTAACATTATTTTTGTAAACTCTAACAACTAGCCACCATAAGTTTAAATTAATTGAAATTTTTTTAACAATATCAAAATTCCACGTTTCTTTGATATAAAATAAAACTCCCCCAGTATGTCGTGATTCCGTGTTGTTTCTAATTATGTTATAATTTTCAATATTTATTAAATTATCATCATCATTTTCATTTAAGTGCGTTTCAGATAGACATATAAATTCAAAATTGTTTGTGTTTACAATATTTTCTAATTCATTAAAATTATTGACCGCCCCTTGTATATTCAAATATAAACCACTACATTTAGATATTATATTATCATCATCTTTAATTGATTGCTAATATATTTTCTTTTTTTCATTTTGCATCTTTTTCTGATATACACTACAACTAATATCAAACGCATTATGATTAACATCAAGCTTGAGATTCAACTCCTTATTTACACGGATACAATTACAACATTTATTCTCTTTAGATTCACACTTATGCTCATTAAGCTCACCAGTATATGTTTCTGCACATGTAGCACATATTTTTTTATTTGTACATTTACTACTAACATGACCATATCCCAGACAATTAAAACATCTCACAACATGCGTACCATCAAACACTTTACATACATCCCATCCAATTTTAATTTTTCCTACTTTCATTATATTATCATATGATTCAAGATCTGTCTCAATTACAGCAACATATGAATTGAATTTCAATTTATTATTTTTGTAAAATGTTTTTAATACTAATCCACTATTTTTAAAAACACTATTTTGAGCTTTAATTTTATCAAATAAATCGGTTTCATTCAATTCCTCAGAAATTCCTATCACCCGCAATCTAGGTTTTCTAGCACTGGCTACCTTTACATCATACCCATTCAATTTTTCATTAGCAATATTTTTAATTTTATTCACTGTTACTTCGTTCTCACAAGCAACTACTATCGCACCATTCTTTGCATTTGAAACACCACTAATTGAGAGATTATTTTCAATTAAATTTATTTTTGATTTTATTTCATTTTTTGTAATTAAAGAACTCTGACTTTTGTCTTTTGGTTTTATAATTACTTTTGAACATGCTCCTGCTACTTCAGCATATGATTTATTTAAATTACATACCTTTTCTAATTTTTCCTTAATGTTATTATCATTCATTCTCATATTATGCATACTTTCACAAATTAACTCAATTTTTTCCTTTTGCTCTTCAATTGCATTTTTTATATCTTCAATACTCTCATCCATTGATTCTACATGCTCCTCAATTGTTTTTAATAATGTATTTTTTTCTCTGCATTCCATACACATAAATATTATATAATTATTCGATTTTATCAAATTTAAATCACATACTGCTAAGCCAACACATTTAATGTGAAATATAGCTCCACAGCCAGATGAACATATAATACTCTCATCTTTTTTTTTACGAGAGAACGCATCATTACACAATTTACAATTGTCTCCCATAAATAATTTATGATTAATTAATTATTATAAGATTAATGAGAGATTAAAATGAAAAAAAAATAAAGAGTCAATAGTTCAATAATTTTTTTGTATATACAATATACATATACATAAGTATAAATGATAAATTTTGCGCTATTTTATTTTTTTTATAAATAATCAATTTTATGATTTTAATTTAAGATTATATTTAATATATTAATTATATAACTTCTTATTCAATTTTCTAATCATATAAATGACGCTTTCGCCATCCAACATTTTATAACTTAATTTTTAATATGCACTGCTTCTATTTTTTTTTATTTAAATTTTATTCGGAGTAAAAAAAATATACAACACCCGCACGCTGTTGCTTAATTAAATTTTGATGGAAAATATTCAGTTTCTACTGAAGAAGCAAAAATGATATAAAAATAAGCTTAAAATCGTGAAAAAACAACGGGAAATGGTAGAAAAATCGATTTAAAGATTCGGTATTTTCAAAATTTTTTTTTCAGGCGATATACATTAGTTATGAGTTTCGGATTTCGTTTTTATATTTAGAAATATCATCCCCTACACAAAAACTCTATTTTTTGGTCAAAATTCCTATTTTGAATGAAAATATTCAGCTTTTACTGAAGAAGCAAAAATGATATAAAAATAAGCTTAAAATCGTGAAAAAACAACGGGATATGGTAGAAAAATCGATTTAAAGATTCGATATATTCTAAATCCATTTTCAGGCTATATACATTAGTTATGAGTTTCGGATTTCGTTTTTATATTTAAACGAGGAAGAATACAGTTGCCTTTGTCAACTCTTAGATACCCGTACGAACCGTTAGTAAGTTCACAGCCTGTCACTCTGCTTACAATATTATTTTTTTAATATTTTAGTATTTTAAAATAATTTGGCTGAATTTTATAATTTCTAGAACTATGGGTTGTACATATATTCAAACTATATGTTTATATGTACATTCTTCAAAAGCAGATTCTAGCCTTCCACATAACGATTATCAATCCAAAACTTTTTCAAATATTCTATAGTACCATTTAATACTAAGCGGTAAATGTATATTAAATTTACTTAGTACAAAATGGTAAATATAATCTTAAATATTATATTATATTATATTTAAATATTCCATTGACAGAATAATTTCTTATAAGTACAATAAAATACATATATGTATGTAAATACGGCGCTATATAATATACATCTATACTCTTATCATTCATTCACTAGTGACATATACGATATCTAAATAAACATGATATTATATAAGTATGTATATATATCAATATCATATAAATAAAAATTCTTCAAGCAACCGTTATGTTGTTTATTTATTTACATTTTTTTGTACTACGCATTATATCCTCAACAATTTCAAATTATCGAGTAAAACAAATGCAAAAAATTTGTTGAAGAAATTTGTTAGAAAATTTGAAAAAATCAAGTAACACTTTCGTCAATTATAAAGTAACCCTATATTATTAAAAAAAGTTATTAACAGAAATAAGAATATAATGTTGAAGCTTTAATTTTTATGTATTACTTTAAAAAAATTTTAACAGGTGTTCAAGTTACAGGTGTTTAAAAATTAGAAATTTTCAGTTTTTGACCCCTTACAGCTCCTAAACGGGGGGTGATACAAAAAAGGTTTCTAAAATGACTCATACTTATTTTCAAAGATCTAACATCTGTCAAAATTTCAAGTTTCCAACTTAAACCGTTTAGAAGATAGAAGGGTTGAAGGATTTTGCAAAATTTGAGTTTCACATAACGGTAAATTAAGACACCGTATGCCACAAATATATATTTATTGTATATACATTTTTAAAGCTAATAAAAGTAGTAATCGTTTGGCGTTTTCAAAATGAAGATATAGCTTATACAACTTGTGCTATAATAATTTAAATATAGAGCTTTTTTGAACTTTTGGGGAGCTGTAGCTCCGTAACGGGTGGGGCTACAAAAAAAAGTTATTAAAAATAAAATTAATATTTTTGTGAGATCTATCAGTATTTAAAATTTCATAGCTCTATTGCAAAAAAAATGTCGGGATCTAAAAGTTAGGTGTTCGAGAGCTACCCTAAGGCTTGGTCCAAACTCAACCAAAAAAAATAGGGAACCTACAAATTACTCCCAGAATATTTTGTGTAAATTTCAAGATTCTAGCTTTCTTAGTTTTTGAGTTAGCGTGCTGACGGACGGACGGACGGACGGACGGACATGGCTCAAAAGTCTTAGAATTTTTTTCTGATCCGATCCATACCTTTGAAGGTATATCTAGCTCGCTTATTTCGAGGTGTTACAAACGGAGGAGTAATTTTATTATACCCGATCCTATCGTACGGGTATAAAAATATCATCCCCTACACAAAAACTCTATTTTTTGGTCAAAATTCCTATTTTGAATGAAAATATTCAGCTTTTACAGAAGAAGCAAAAATGATATAAAAATAAGCTTAAAATGGTGAAAAAACAACGGGAAATGGTAGAAAAATCGATTTAAAGACTCGGTATTATCAAAATTTTTTTTTGAGGCGATATACATTAGTTATGAGTTTCGGATTTCGTTTTTATATTTAGAAATATCATCCCCTACACAAAAACTCTATTTTTTGGTCAAAATTCCTATTTTGAATGAAAATATTTAGCTTTTACTGAAGCAAAAATGATATAAAAATAAGCTTAAAATCGTGAAAAAACAACGGGAAATGGTAGAAAAATCTGTTTAAAGATTCGGAATTTTCAAATTCCATTTTCAGGCGATATACATTAGTTATGAGTTTCGGATTTCGTTTTTATATTTAGAAATAACTTCCCCTACACAAAAATTATATTTTTTGGCCAAAGTTTCTATTTTGATGGAAAATATTCAGTTTCTACTGAAGAAGCAAAAATGATAAAAAAATAAGCTTAAAATCGTGAAAAAACAACGGGAAATGGTAGAAAAATCAATTTAAAGATTCGGTATTTTCAAAATTTTTTTTGAGGCGATATACATTAGTTATGAGTTTCGGATTTCGTTTTTATATTTAGAAATATCATCCCCTACACAAAAACTCTATTTTTTGGTCAAAATTCCTATTTTGAATGAAAATATTCAGCTTTTACTGAAGAAGCAAAAATGATATAAAAATAAGCTTAAAATGGTGAAAAAACAACGGGAAATGGTAGAAAAATCGATTTAAAGATTCGATATTTTCAAAATTTATTTTCAGGCGATATACATTAGTTATCAGTTTCGGATTTCGTTTTTATATTTAGAAATAACTTCCACTACACAAAAATTATATTTTTTGGCAAAATTTTCTATTTTGAATGAAAATATTCAGCTTTTACTGAAGAAGCAAAAATGATATAAAAATAAGCTTAAAATCGTGAAAAAACAACGGGAAATGGTAGAAAAATCAATTTAAAGATTCGGTATTTTCATAATATTTTTTCAGGCGATATACATTAATTATGAGTTTCGGATTTCGTTTTTATATTTAGAAATATCATCCCCTACACAAAAACTCTATTTTTTGGTCAAAATTCCTATTTTGAATGAAAATATTTAGCTTTTACTGAAGCAAAAATGATATAAAAATAAGCTTAAAATCGTGAAAAAACAACGGGAAATGGTAGAAAAATCTGTTTAAAGATTCGGAATTTTCAAATTCCATTTTCAGGCGATATACATTAGTTATGAGTTTCGGATTTCGTTTTTATATTTAGAAATAACTTCCCCTACACAAAAATTATATTTTTTGGCCAAAGTTTCTATTTTGATGGAAAATATTCAGTTTCTACTGAAGAAGCAAAAATGATAAAAAAATAAGCTTAAAATCGTGAAAAAACAACGGGAAATGGTAGAAAAATCGATTTAAAGATTCGATATTTTCAAAATTTATTTTCAGGCGATATACATTAGTTATCAGTTTCGGATTTCGTTTTTATATTTAGAAATAACTTCCACTACACAAAAATTATATTTTTTGGCAAAATTTTCTATTTTGAATGAAAATATTCAGCTTTTACTGAAGAAGCAAAAATGATATAAAAATAAGCTTAAAATCGTGAAAAAACAACGGGAAATGGTAGAAAAATCAATTTAAAGATTCGGTATTTTCATAATATTTTTTCAGGCGATATACATTAATTATGAGTTTCGGATTTCGTTTTTATATTTAGAAATATCATCCCCTACACAAAAACTCTATTTTTTGGTCAATTTTCCTATTTTGAATGAAAATATTCAGCTTTTACTGAAGAAGCAAAAATGATATCAAAATAAGCTTAAAATGGTGAAAAAACAACGGGAAATGATAGAAAAATCAATTGAAAGATTCGGTATTTTCAAAATTTTTTTTGAAGCGATATACATTAGTTATGAGTTTCGGATTTCGTTTTTATATTTAGAAATATTATCCCCTACACAAAAACTCAATTTTTTGGTCAAAATTCGTATTTTGAATGAAAATATTCAGCTTTTACTGAAGAAGCAAAAATGATATAAAAATAAGCTTAAAATCGTGAAAAAACAACAGGAAATGGTAGAAAAATCGATTTAAAGATTCGGTATTTTCAAAATGTTTTTTCAGGCGATATACATTAGTTATGAGTTTCGGATTTCGTTTTTATATTTAGAAATATCATCCCCTACACAAAAACTCAATTTTTTGGTCAAAATTCTATTTTGAATGAAAATATTCAGCTTTTACTGAAGAAGCAAAAATGATATAAAAATAAGCTTAAAATCGTGAAAAAACAACGGGAAATGGTAGAAAAATCGATTTAAAGATTCGGTATTTTCAAAATGTTTTTTCAGGCGATATACATTAGTTATGAGTTTCGGATTTCGTTTTTATATTTAGAAATATCATCCCCTACACAAAAACTCAATTTTTTGGTCAAAATTCGTATTTTGAATGAAAATATTCAGTTTTTACTGAAGAAGCAAAAATGATATAAAAATAAGCTTAAAATCGTGAAAAAAACAACAGGAAATGGTAGAGAAATCGATTTAAAGGTTCGGTATTTTCAAAATGTTTTTTCAGGCGATATACATTAGTTATGAGTTTCGGATTTCGTTTTTATATTTAGAAATATCATCCCCTACACAAAAACTCTATTTTTTGGTCAAAATTCCTATTTTGAATGAAAATATTCAGCTTTTACTGAAGAAGCAAAAATGATATAAAAATAAGCTTAAAATGGTGAAAAAACAACGGGAAATGGTAGAAAAATCGATTTAAAGATTCGATATTTTCAAAATTTATTTTCAGGCGATATACATTAGTTATCAGTTTCGGATTTCGTTTTTATATTTAGAAATAACTTCCACTACACAAAAATTATATTTTTTGGCAAAATTTTCTATTTTGAATGAAAATATTCAGCTTTTACTGAAGAAGCAAAAATGATATAAAAATAAGCTTAAAATCGTGAAAAAACAACGGGAAATGGTAGAAAAATCAATTTAAAGATTCGGTATTTTCATAATATTTTTTCAGGCGATATACATTAATTATGAGTTTCGGATTTCGTTTTTATATTTAGAAATATCATCCCCTACACAAAAACTCTATTTTTTGGTCAATTTTCCTATTTTGAATGAAAATATTCAGCTTTTACTGAAGAAGCAAAAATGATATCAAAATAAGCTTAAAATGGTGAAAAAACAACGGGAAATGATAGAAAAATCAATTTAAAGATTCGGTATTTTCAAAATTTTTTTTGAAGCGATATACATTAGTTATGAGTTTCGGATTTCGTTTTTATATTTAGAAATATTATCCCCTACACAAAAACTCAATTTTTTGGTCAAAATTCGTATTTTGAATGAAAATATTCCGCTTTTACTGAAGAAGCAAAAATGATATAAAAATAAGCTTAAAATCGTGAAAAAACAACAGGAAATGGTAGAAAAATCGATTTAAAGATTCGGTATTTTCAAAATGTTTTTTCAGGCGATATACATTAGTTATGAGTTTCGGATTTCGTTTTTATATTTAGAAATATCATCCCCTACACAAAAACTCAATTTTTTGGTCAAAATTCTATTTTGAATGAAAATATTCAGCTTTTACTGAAGAAGCAAAAATGATATAAAAATAAGCTTAAAATCGTGAAAAAACAACGGGAAATGGTAGAAAAATCGATTTAAAGATTCGGTATTTTCAAAATGTTTTTTCAGGCGATATACATTAGTTATGAGTTTCGGATTTCGTTTTTATATTTAGAAATATCATCCCCTACACAAAAACTCAATTTTTTGGTCAAAATTCGTATTTTGAATGAAAATATTTAGATTTTACTGAAGAAGCAAAAATGATATAAAAATAAGCTTAAAATCGTGAAAAAACAACAGGAAATGGTAGAGAAATCGATTTAAAGGTTCGGTATTTTCAAAATGTTTTTTCAGGCGATATACATTAGTTATGAGTTTCGGATTTCGTTTTTATATTTAGAAATATCATCCCCTACACAAAAACTCAATTTTTTGGTCAAAATTCCTATTTTGAATGAAAATATTCAGCTTTTACTGAAGAAAGAAAAATGATATCAAAATAAGCTTAAAATCGTGAATAAACAACGGGAAATAGTAGAAAAATCGGTTTAAAGATTCGGTATTTTCAAAATTTTTTTTGAGGTGATATACATTAGTTATGAGTTTCGGATTTCGTTTTTATATTTAGAAATATCATCCCCTACACAAAAACTCTATTTTTTGGTCAAAATTCCTATTTTGAATTAAAATATTCAGCTTTTACTGAAAAAGCAAAAATGATATAAAAATGAGCTTAAAATCGTGAAAAAACAACGGGAAATGGTAGAAAAATCGATTTAAAGATTAGGTATTTTCAAAATTTTTTTTGAGGTGATATACATTAGTTATGAGTTTCGGATTTCGTTTTTATATTTAGAAATATCATCCCCTACACAAAAACTCTATTTTTTGGTCAAAACTCCTATTTTGAATGAAAATATTTAGATTTTACTGAAGAAGCAAAAATGATATAAAAATAAGCTTAAAATCGTGACAAAACAACGGGAAATGGTAGAAAAATCAATTTAAAGATTCGGTATTTTCAAAATTTTTTTTCAGGCGATATACATTAGTTATAAGTTTCGGATTTCGTTTTTATATTTAGAAATATCATCCCCTACACAAAAACTCTATTTTTTGGTCAAAATTCCTATTTTGAATGAAAATATTCAGCTTTTACTGAAGCAGCAAAAATGATATCAAAATAAGCTTAAAATCGTGAATAAACAACGGGAAATGTAGAAAAATCGGTTTAAAGATTCGGTATTTTCAAAATTTTTTTTGAGGTGATATACATTAGTTATGAGTTTCGGATTTCGTTTTTATATTTAGAAATATCATGCCCTACACAAAAACTCTATTTTTTGGTCAAAATTCCTATTTTGAATGAAAATATTCAGCTTTTACTGAAGAAGCAAAAATGATATCAAAATAAGCTTAAAATCGTGAATATACAACGGGAAATGGTAGAAAAATCGGTTTAAAGATTCGGTATTTTCAAAATTTTTTTTGAGGTGATATACATTAGTTATGAATTTCGGATTTCGTTTTTATATTTAGATATATCATCCCCTACACAAAAACTCTATTTTTTGGTCAAAATTCCTATTTTGTATGAAAATATTCAGCTTTTACAGAAGAAGCAAAAATGATATAAAAATAAGATTAAAATCGTAAAAAAACAACGGGAAATGGTAGAAAAATCGATTTAAAGATTCGGTATTTTCAAAATTTATTTTCAGGCGATATACATTAGTTATGAGTTTCGGATTCCGTTTTTATATTTAGAAATAACTTCCCCTACACAAAAATTATATTTTTTGGCCAAAGTTTCTATTTTGAATGAAAATATTCAGCTTTTACTGAAGAAGCAAAAAGGATATAAAAATAAGCTTAAAATCGTGAAAAATCAACGGGAAATGGTAGACAAATCCATTTAGAAATATTGTATTTTCAAAATTTCTTTTCAGGCGATATACATTAGTTATGAGTTTGGGATTTCGTTTTTATATTTAGAAATAACTTCCCCTACACAAAAATTATATTTTTTGGCCAAAGTTTCTATTTTGAAGGAAAATATTCACTTTTTACTGAAGAAGCAAAAATAATATCAAAACAAGCTTAAAATGGTGAAAAAACAACGGGAAATGGTAGAAAAATCGTTTTAAAGATTCGGTATTTTCAAAATTTTTTTTCAGGCGATATACATTAATTATGAGTTTCGGATTTCGTTTTTATATTTAGAAATATCATCCCCTACACAAAAACTCTATTTTTTGGTCTAAATTCCTATTTTGAATGAAAATATTCATCTTTTACTGAAGAAGCAAAAATGATATAAAAATAAGCTTAAAATGGTGAAACAACAACGGGAAATGGTAGAAAAATCAATTTAAAGATTCGGTATTTTCAAAATTTTTTTTGAGGCGATATACATTAGTTATGAGTTTCGGATTTCGTTTTTATATTTAGAAATATCATCCCCTACACAAAAACTCTATTTTTTGGTCAAAATTCCTATTTTGAATGAAAATATTCAGCTTTTACTGAAGAAGCAAAAATGATATAAAAATAAGCTTAAAATGGTGAAAAAACAACGGGAAATGGTAGAAAGATCGATTTAAAGATTCGACATTTTCAAAATTTATTTTCAGGCGATATACATTAGTTATGAGTTTCGGATTTCGTTTTTATATTTAGAAATAACTTCCACTACACAAAAATTATATTTTTTGGCAAAATTTTCTATTTTGAATGAAAATATTCAGCTTTTACTGAAGAAGCAAAAATGATATAAAAATAAGCTTAAAATCGTGAAAAAACAACGGGAAATGGTAGAAAAATCAATTTAATGATTCGGTATTTTCATAATATTTTTTCAGGCGATATACATTAATTATGAGTTTCGGATTTCGTTTTTATATTTAGAAATATCATCCCCTACACAAAAACTCTATTTTTTGGTCAATTTTCCTATTTTGAATGAAAATATTCAGCTTTTACTGAAGAAGCAAAAATGATATCAAAATAAGCTTAAAATGGTGAAAAAACAACGGGAAATGATAGAAAAATCGATTTAAAGATTCGGCATTTTCAAAATTTTTTTTGAAGCGATATACATTAGTTATGAGTTTCGGATTTCGTTTTTATATTTAGAAATATTATCCCCTACACAAAAACTCAATTTTTTGGTCAAAATTCGTATTTTGAATGAAAATATTCAGCTTTTACTGAAGAAGCAAAAATGATATAAAAATAAGCTTAAAATCGTGAAAAAACAACAGGAAATGGTAGAAAAATCGATTTAAAGATTCGGTATTTTCAAAATGTTTTTTCAGGCGATATACATTAGTTATGAGTTTCGGATTTCGTTTTTATATTTAGAAATATCATCCCCTACACAAAAACTCAATTTTTTGGTCAAAATTCTATTTTGAATGAAAATATTCAGCTGTTACTGAAGAAGCAAAAATGATATAAAAATAAGCTTAAAATCGTGAAAAAACAACAGGAAATGGTAGAAAAATCGATTTAAAAATTCGGTATTTTCAAAATGTTTTTTCAGGCGATATACATTAGTTATGACTTTCGGATTTCGTTTTTATATTTAGAAATATCATCCCCTACACAAAAACTCTATTTTTTGGTCAAAATTCCTATTTTGAATGAAAATATTCAGCTTTTACTGAAGAAGCAAAAATGATATCAAAATAAGCTTAAAATCGTGAATAAACAACGGGAAATGGTGGAAAAATCGGTTTAAAGATTTGGTATTTTCAAAATTTTTTTTGAGGTGATATACATTAGTTATGAGTTTCGGATTTCGTTTTTATATTTAGAAATATCATCCCCTACACAAAAACTCTATTTTTTGGTCAAAATTCCTATTTTGAATGAAAATATTCAGCTTTTACTGAAAAAGCAAAAATGATATAAAAATAAGCTTAAAATCGTGAAAAAACAACGGGAAATGGTAGAAAAATCGATTTAAAGATTAGGTATTTTCAAAATTTTTTTTGAGATGATATACATTAGTTATGAGTTTCGGATTTCGTTTTTATATTTAGAAATATCATCCCCTACACAAAAACTCTATTTTTTGGTCAAAACTCCTATTTTGAATGAAAATATTTAGATTTTACTGAAGAAGCAAAAATGATATAAAAATAAGCTTAAAATCGTGACAAAACAACGGTAAATGGTAGAAAAATCCATTTAAAAATTCGGTATTTTCAAAATGTTTTTTCAGGCGATATACATTAGTTATGAGTTTCGGATTTAGTTTTTATATTTAGAAATATCATCCCCTACACAAAAACTCTATTTTTTGGTCAAAATTCCTATTTTGAATGAAAATATTCAGCTTTTACTGAAGAAGCAAAAATGATATCAAAATAAGCTTAAAATCGTGAATAAACAACGGGAAATGGTAGAAAAATCGGTTTAAAGATTCGGTATTTTCAAAAATTTTTTTGAGGTGATATATATTAGTTATGAGTTTCGGATTTCGTTTTTATATTTAGAAATATCATGCCCTACACAAAAACTCTATTTTTTGGTCAACATTCCTATTTTGAATGAAAATATTCAGCTTTTACTGAAGAAGCAAAAATTATATCAAAATAAGCTTAAAATCGTGAATATACAACGGGAAATGGTAGAAAAATCGGTTTAAAGATTCGGTATTTTCAAAATTTTTTTTGAGGTGATATACATTAGTTATGAATTTCGGATTTCGTTTTTATATTTAGATATATCATCCCCTACACAAAAACTCTATTTTTTGGTCAAAATTCCTATTTTGTATGAAAATATTCAGCTTTTACAGAAGAAGCAAAAATGATATAAAAATAAGCTTAAAATCGTAAAAAAACAACGGGAAATGGTAGAAAAATCGATTTAAAGATTCGGTATTTTCAAAATTTATTTTCAGGAGATATACATTAGTTATAAGTTTCGGATTTCGTTTTTATATTTAGAAATATCATCCCCTACACAAAAACTCTATTTTTTGGTCAAAATTCCTATTTTGAATGAAAATATTCAGCTTTTACTGAAGAAGCAAAAATGATATCAAAATAAGCTTAAAATCGTGAAAAAACAACGGGAAATGGTAGAAAAATCGGTTTAAAGATTCGGTATTTTCAAAAATTTATTTTCAGGCGATATACATTAGTTATGAGTTTCGGATTTCGTTTTTATATTTAGAAATAACTTCCCCTACACAAAAATTATATTTTTTGGCCAAAGTTTCTATTTTGAATGAAAATATTCAGCTTTTACTGAAGAAGCAAAAAGGATATAAAAATAAGCTTAAAATCGTAAAAAAACAACGGGAAATGGTAGAAAAATCGATTTAAAGATTCGGTATTTTCAAAATTTATTTTCAGGCGATATACATTAGTTATGAGTTTCGGATTCCGTTTTTATATTTAGAAATAACTTCCCCTACACAAAAATTATATTTTTTGGCCAAAGTTTCTATTTTGAATGAAAATATTCAGCTTTTACTGAAGAAGCAAAAAGGATATAAAAATAAGCTTAAAATCGTGAAAAATCAACGGGAAATGGTAGACAAATCCATTTAGAAATATTGTATTTTCAAAATTTCTTTTCAGGCGATATACATTAGTTATGAGTTTGGGATTTCGTTTTTATATTTAGAAATAACTTCCCCTACACAAAAATTATATTTTTTGGCCAAAGTTTCTATTTTGAAGGAAAACATTCAGTTTTTACTGAAGAAGCAAAAATGATATCAAAACAAGCTTAAAATCGTGAAAAAACAAGGGGAAATGGTAGAAAAATCCATTTAAAAATTCGGTATTTTCAAAATTTATTTTATGGCGATATACATTAGTTATGAGTTTCGGATTTCGTTTTTATATTTAGAAATATCATCCCCTACACAAAAACTCTATTTTTTGGTCAAAATTCCTATTTTGAATGAAAATATTCAGCTTTTACTGAAAAAGCAAAAATGATATAAAAATAAGCTTAAAATCGTGAAAAAACAACGGGAAATGGTAGAAAAATCGATTTAAAGATTAGGTATTTTCAAAATTTTTTTTGAGATGATATACATTAGTTATGAGTTTCGGATTTCGTTTTTATGTTTAGAAATATCATCCCCTACACAAAAACTCTATTTTTTGGTCAAAACTCCTATTTTGAATGAAAATATTTAGATTTTACTGAAGAAGCAAAAATGATATAAAAATAAGCTTAAAATCGTGACAAAACAACGGTAAATGGTAGAAAAATCCATTTAAAAATTCGGTATTTTCAAAATGTTTTTTCAGGCGATATACATTAGTTATGAGTTTCGGATTTAGTTTTTATATTTAGAAATATCATCCCCTACACAAAAACTCTATTTTTTGGTCAAAATTCCTATTTTGAATGAAAATATTCAGCTTTTACTGAAGAAGCAAAAATGATATCAAAATAAGCTTAAAATCGTGAATAAACAACGGGAAATGGTAGAAAAATCGGTTTAAAGATTCGGTATTTTCAAAAATTTTTTTGAGGTGATATATATTAGTTATGAGTTTCGGATTTCGTTTTTATATTTAGAAATATCATGCCCTACACAAAAACTCTATTTTTTGGTCAACATTCCTATTTTGAATGAAAATATTCAGCTTTTACTGAAGAAGCAAAAATTATATCAAAATAAGCTTAAAATCGTGAATATACAACGGGAAATGGTAGAAAAATCGGTTTAAAGATTCGGTATTTTCAAAATTTTTTTTGAGGTGATATACATTAGTTATGAATTTCGGATTTCGTTTTTATATTTAGATATATCATCCCCTACACAAAAACTCTATTTTTTGGTCAAAATTCCTATTTTGTATGAAAATATTCAGCTTTTACAGAAGAAGCAAAAATGATATAAAAATAAGCTTAAAATCGTAAAAAAACAACGGGAAATGGTAGAAAAATCGATTTAAAGATTCGGTATTTTCAAAATTTATTTTCAGGAGATATACATTAGTTATAAGTTTCGGATTTCGTTTTTATATTTAGAAATATCATCCCCTACACAAAAACTCTATTTTTTGGTCAAAATTCCTATTTTGAATGAAAATATTCAGCTTTTACTGAAGAAGCAAAAATGATATCAAAATAAGCTTAAAATCGTGAAAAAACAACGGGAAATGGTAGAAAAATCGGTTTAAAGATTCGGTATTTTCAAAAATTTATTTTCAGGCGATATACATTAGTTATGAGTTTCGGATTTCGTTTTTATATTTAGAAATAACTTCCCCTACACAAAAATTATATTTTTTGGCCAAAGTTTCTATTTTGAATGAAAATATTCAGCTTTTACTGAAGAAGCAAAAAGGATATAAAAATAAGCTTAAAATCGTAAAAAAACAACGGGAAATGGTAGAAAAATCGATTTAAAGATTCGGTATTTTCAAAATTTATTTTCAGGCGATATACATTAGTTATGAGTTTCGGATTCCGTTTTTATATTTAGAAATAACTTCCCCTACACAAAAATTATATTTTTTGGCCAAAGTTTCTATTTTGAATGAAAATATTCAGCTTTTACTGAAGAAGCAAAAAGGATATAAAAATAAGCTTAAAATCGTGAAAAATCAACGGGAAATGGTAGACAAATCCATTTAGAAATATTGTATTTTCAAAATTTCTTTTCAGGCGATATACATTAGTTATGAGTTTGGGATTTCGTTTTTATATTTAGAAATAACTTCCCCTACACAAAAATTATATTTTTTGGCCAAAGTTTCTATTTTGAAGGAAAATATTCAGTTTTTACTGAAGAAGCAAAAATGATATCAAAACAAGCTTAAAATCGTGAAAAAACAAGGGGAAATGGTAGAAAAATCCATTTAAAAATTCGGTATTTTCAAAATTTATTTTATGGCGATATACATTAGTTATGAGTTTCGGATTTCGTTTTTATATTTAGAAATATCATCCCCTACACAAAAACTCAATTTTTTGGTCAAAATTCCTATTTTGAATGAAAATATTCAGCTTTTACTGAAGAAGCAAAAATGATATAAAAATAAGCTTAAAATCGTGAAAAAACAACAGGAAATGGTAGAAAAACCGATTTAAAGATTCGGTATTTTCAAAATTTATTTTCAGGCGATATACATTAGTTATGAGTTTCGGATTTCGTTTTTATATTTAGAAATAACCCACTACACAAAAATTATAATTTTTGGCCAAAGTTTCTATTTTGAAGGAAAATATTCAGTTTCTACTGAAGAAGCAAAAATGATAACAAAATAAGCTTAAAATCGTGAAAAAACAACGGGAAATGGTAGAAAAATCGATTTAAAGATTCGGTATTTTCAAAATTTTTTTTCAGGCGATATACATTTGTTATGAGTTTCGGATTTCGTTTTTATATTTAGAAATAACTTCCCCTACGCAAAAACTCTATTTTTGGTCAAAATACCTATTTTGAATGAAAATATTCAGCTTTTACTGAAGAATTAAAAATGATATAAAAATAAGCTTAAAATAGTGAAAAAACAACGGGAAATGGTAGAAAAATCGATTTAAAGATTCATAAGTTTCAAAATTTATTTCCAGACGATATACAATAGTTATGAGTTTCGGATTTCGTTTTTATATTTAGAAATATCCTCCCCTACACAAAAACTCAATTTTTTGGTCAAAATTCCTATTTTGAATGAAAATATTCAGCTTTTACTGAAGAAGCAAAAATGATATAAAAATAAGCTTAAAATCGTGAAAAAACAACAGGAAATGGTAGAAAATCCGATTTAAAGATTCGGTATTTTCAAAATTTATTTTCAGGCGATATATATTAGTTATGAGTTTCGGATTTCGTTTTTATATTTAGAAATAACCCACTACACAAAAATTATAATTTTTGGCCAAAGTTTCTATTTTGAAGGAAAATATTCAATTTCTACTGAAGAAGCAAAAATGATAACAAAATAAGCTTAAAATCGTGAAAAAACAACGGGAAATGGTAGAAAAATCGATTTAAAGATTCGGTATTTTCAACATTTTTTTTCAGGCGATATACATTTGTTATGAGTTTCGGATTTCGTTTTTATATTTAGAAATAACTTCCCCTACGCAAAAACTCTATTTTTGGTCAAAATACCTATTTTGAATGAAAATATTCAGCTTTTACTGAAGAATTAAAAATGATATAAAAATAAGCTTAAAATCTTGAAAAAATAACGGGAAATGGTAGAAAAATCGATTTAAAGATTCGGTATTTTCAAAATTCATTTTCAGGCTTATACATTAGTTATGAGTTTCGGATTTCGTTTTTATATTTAGAAATATCATCCCCTACACAAAAACTATATTTTTTGGTCAAAATTCCTACTTTGTATGAAAATATTCAGCTTTTACTGAATAATTAAAATGATATAAAAATAAGCTTAAAATCGTGAAAAAACAACGGGAAATGGTGGAACAATCGATTTAAAGATTCGGTATTTTCAAAATTTTTTTTCAGGCGATATATATTTGTTATGAGTTTCGGATTTCGTTTTTATATTTAGAAATAACTTCCCCTACGCAAAAACTCTATTTTTGGTCAAAATACCTATTTTGAATGAAAATATTCAGCTTTTACTGAAGAATTAAAAATGATATAAAAATAAGCTTAAAATCTTGAAAAAATAACGGGAAATGGTAGAAAAATCGATTTAAAGATTCGGTATTTTCAAAATTCATTTTCAGGCTTATACATTAGTTATGAGTTTCGGATTTCGTATTTATATTTAGAAATATCATCCCCTACACAAAAACTATATTTTTTGGTCAAAATTCCTATTTTGAATGAAAATATTCAGCTTTTACTGAAGAAGCAAAAATGATATAAAAATGAGCTTAAAATGGTGAAAAAACAACGGGAAATGGTAGAAAAATCAATTTAAAGATTCGGTATTTTCAAAAATTTTTTTGAGGCGTTATACATTAGTTATGAGTTTCGGATTTTGTTTTCATATTTAGAAATATCATCCCCTACAAAAAAACTCTATTTTTTGGTCAAAATTCCTATTTCGAATGAAAATATTCAGCTTTTACTGAAGAAGCAAAAATGATATAAAAACGAGGAAGAGTGCAGTAGAGTAGACTCTGGGATACCCGTATGAACGTAATATATCCTGTTTCTATAAAACTTGATCATCTTTTAAAAACATTCAGAGTTTTAGTACCGAACTACAGAGATATATTTATGTAAATTGTGGAGTTGTATGATAGCTACCCGAATCTATTGCGCCTAGCTTCATTAAGTTCCAAGAAATGCAAAAAGCCTGAACCGGCTGCTTTAGACCATTCAAATTTTACAAAAGTTTTTGGCATGCAACTCGACACTTTTTCACTAAATTTCAGATACCTAGCTTCAATAGACACTGAGTTATTTTCATTTAAAAAGAGAAGTTGTATGGCAACTATCCGAACCTGTCATATCATCACAACAAAATTTTACAGAAGTTGTTGCATTAAAACTCGATCATCATTTGCAAAATTTCAGATACCTAGATTGAATAGACACTGGGTTATTTCCATTTAAAGAAAGAAGTTGTATGGCAGCTACTCGAACCCGGCGGCCGAAAATGCTGGAGTTAAATAGCAAAACTAACAATTTTGCAAGAGTGACGTAAAAAAAATTTCAGCCTCCTAGCTCCTTTATTTTTTGAGTTATCGTGCGGACGGACACTGAGTTCTTTTCATTTATTTAAAAAGAGATTTTGTATGGCAGCTACCCGAACCCGTCGCACCAGCACAACCAAATTTTGTAGAAGTTGTTGCCATAAAACTTGATCATCATTTGCAAAATTTCAGATACCTAGATTGAACAGACACTGGGTTATTTCTATTTAAAGAAAGAAGTTGTATGGCAGCTACTCGAACCCGGCGGCCGAAAATGCTGGAGTTAAATAGCAAAACTAACAATTTTGTAAAAGTGATGTAAAAAAAATTGCAGCCTCCTAACTCCTTTATTTTTTGAGTTATCGTGCGGACGGACACTGAGTTCTTTCATTTAAAAAGAGATTTTGTATGGCAGCTACCCGAACCCGTCACACCACCACAACCAAATTTTGCAGAAGTTGTTGCCATAAAACTTGATCATCATTCGCAAAATTTCAGATACCTAGATTGAACAGACACTGGGTTATTTCTATTTAAAGAAAGAAGTTGTATGGCAGCTACTCGAACCCGGCGGCCGAAAATGCTGGAGTTAAATAGCAAAACTAACAATTTTGCAAGAGTGACGTAAAAAAAATTGCAGCCTCCTAGCTCCTTTATTTTTTGAGTTATCGTGCGGACGGACACTGAGTTCTTTTCATTTAAAAAGAGATTTTGTATGGCAGCTACCCGAACCCGTCGCACCAGCACAACCAAATTTTGTAGAAGTTGTTGCCATAAAACTTGATCATCATTTGCAAAATTTCAGATACCTAGATTGAACAGACACTGGGTTATTTCTATTTAAAGAAAGAAGTTGTATGGCAGCTACTCGAACCCGGCGGCCGAAAATGCTGGAGTTAAATAGCAAAACTAACAATTTTGCAAGAGTGACGTAAAAAAAATTTCAGCCTCCTAGCTCCTTTATTTTTTGAGTTATCGTGCGGACGGACACTGAGTTCTTTTCATTTAAAAAGAGATTTTGTATGGCAGCTACCCGAACCCGTCGCACCAGCACAACCAAATTTTGTAGAAGTTGTTGCCATAAAACTTGATCATCATTCGCAAAATTTCAGATACCTAGATTGAACAGACACTGGGTTATTTCTATTTAAAGAAAGAAGTTGTATGGCAGCTACCCGAACCCGGGGACAGAAAATGCTGGAGTTAAATAGCAAAACTAACAATTTTACAAAAGTGACGTAAAAAAATGTTCAGCCTCCTAGCTCCTCTATTTTTTGAGTTATCGTGCGGACGGACACTGAGTTCTTTTTATTTAAAAAGAGATTTTGTATGGCAGCTACCCGAACCCGTCGCACCAGCACAACCAAATTTTGTAGAAGTTGTTGCCATAAAACTTGATCATCATTTGCAAAATTTCAGACGCCTAGCTTCATTAGGTTCCAAGAGGTGCAAGAAGTCTGAACCGGCTGCTCTAGACCAAACAAATTTTACAAAAGTTGTTGGCATATAACTCGACACTTCTTTACTAAATTTCAGATTCCTAGCTTCAATAAACACTGAGTTATTCTCATTTAAACGGAGAAGTTGTATGGCAGCTACCCGAACCCGCTGCACCAGTACAACCAAATTTTACAGAAGTTGTTGCCATAAAACTTGATCATCATTTGCAAAATTTCAGAAACCTAGCTTGAATAGATACTGAGTTATTTCTATATAAAGATAGAAGTTGTATGGCAGCTACTCGAACCCGCCGACCGAAAATGTTGGATTTAAAAAGCAAAACTAACAATTTTGCAAAAGTGACGTAAAAGAAATTTCAGCCCCCTAGCTCCTTTATTTTTTGAGTTATCGTGCGGACGGACGGACGGACGGACGGACGGACGTACATGGCTTAATCGACTCAGAATTCGATTCTGAGCCGATCCATACCTTTGACACTATATCTAGCTCGACTCCTTTAAGGTGTCACAAACGTAATGGCAAATTTATTATACCCTTGAACATAGTTCATACGGGTATAATGAACATAGTTCATACGGGTATAATAAGCTTAAAATGGTGAAACAACAACGGGAATCGATTTAAATACATTAGTTATGAATTTTGGATTTCGTTTTTATATTTAGAAATATCATCCCCTACACAAAAACTCTATTTTTTGGTCAAAATTCCTATTTTGAATCAAAATATTCAGCTTTTACTGAAGAAGCAAAAATGATATAAAAATAAGCTTAAAATGGTGAAACAACAACGGGAAATGGTAGAAAAATCGTTTTAAATACATTAGTTATGAGTTTCGGATTTCGTTTTTATATTTAGAAATAACTTCCCCTACACAAAAATTATATTTTTTGGCCAAATTTTCTATTTTGAATGAAAATATTCAGATTTTACTGAAGAAGCAAAAATGATATAAAAATAAGCTTAAAATCGTGAAAAAACAACGGGAAATGGTAGAAAAATCGATTTAAAGATTCGGTATTTTCAAAATTTTTTTTCAGGCGATATACTTTAGTTATGAATTTCGGATTTCGTTTTTATATTTAGAAATATCATCCCCTACACAAAAACTCAATTTTTTGGTCAAAATTCCTATTTTGAATCAAAATATTCAGATTTTACTGACGAAACAAAAATGATATAAAAATAAGCTTAAAATCGTGAAAAAACAACGGGAAATGGTAGAAAAATCGATTTAAAGATTCGGTATTTTCAAAATTTATTTTCAGGCGATATACATTAGTTATGAGTTTCGGATTTCGTTTTCATATTTAGAAATAACTTCCCCTACACAAACATTATATTTTTTGGCCAAAGTTTCGATTTTGAATGAAAATATTCAGATTTTACTGAAGAAGCAAAAATGATATAAAAATCAGCTTAAAATCGTGATAAAACAATGGGAAATTGTAGAAAAATCGATTTAAAGATTTGGTATTTTCAAAATTTTTTTTCAGGCGATATACATTAGTTATGAGTTTCGGATTTCGTTTTTATATTTAGATATATCATTCCCTACACAAAAACTGTATTGGTAGCAAAATCGGTTTAAAGATTCGGTATTTTCAAAATTTATTTCCAAGCGATATACATTAGTTATGAGTTTCGGATTTCGTTTTTATATTTAGAAATAACTTCCCCTACACAAACAATATATTTTTTGGCCAAAGTTTCAATTTTGAATGACAATATTCAGATTTTACTGAAGAAGCAAAAATGATGTAAAAATAAGCTTAACATCGTGAAAAAACAATGGGAAATGGTAGAAAAATCGATTTAAAGATTTTGTATTTTCAAAATTTTTTTTCAGGCGATATACATTAGTTATGAGTTTCGGGTTTCGTTTTTATATTTAGATATATCATCCCCTACACAAAAATTATATTTTTTGGCCGAAGTTTCTATTTTGAATGAAAATATTCAGCCTTTATATTTTTTGGCCAAAGTTTCTATTTTGAAGGAAAATATTCAGTTTTTACTGAAGAGCAAAAATGATATAAAAATAAGCTTAAAATCGTGAAAAAACAACGGGAAATGGTAGAAAATACGATTTAAAGATTCGGTATTTTCAAAATTTATTTTCAGGCGATATACATTAGTTATGAGTTTCGGATTTCGTTTTTATAGTTAGAAATAACTTGCCCTACACAAAAATTGTATTTTTTTTCCAAAGTTTCTATTTTAGTTATAAGTTTCGGATTTCGTTTTTATATTTAGAAATATCATCCCCTACACAAAAATTATATTTTTTGGCCGAAGTTTCTATTTTGAAGGAAAATATTCAGTTTTTACTGAAGAGCAAAAATGATATCAAAATAAGCTTAAAATCGTGAATAAACAACGGGAAATGGTAGAAAAATCGATTTAAAGATTCGGTATTTTTAAAAATTTTTTCAGGCGATATACATTGGTTATGAGTTTCGGATTTCGTTTTTATATTTAGAAATATATTCGCCTACACAAACACTCTATTTATTGGTCAAAATTCCTATTTTGAATGAAAATATTCAGCTTTTACTGAAGAAGCAAGAATGATATAAAAATAAGCTTAAATTCGTGAAAAAACAACAGGAAATGGTAGAAAAATCAATTTAAAGATTCGGTATTTTCAAAATTTTCTTTTCAGGCGATATACATTAGTAATGAGTTTCGGATTTCGTTTTTATATTTAGAAATAACTTCCCCTAAACAAAAATTATATTTTTTGGCCAAAGTTTCTATTTTGAAGGAAAATATTCAGTTTTTACTGAAGAAGCAAAAATGATATCAAAATAAGCTTAAAATCGTGAAAAAACAACGGGAAATGGTAGAAAAATCGATTTAAAGATTCGGTATTTTCAAAATTTATTTTCAGGCGATATACATTAGTTATGAGTTTCGGATTTCGTTTTTATATTTAGAAATAACTTCCCCTACACAAAAATTATATTTTTTGGCCAAAATTTCTATTTCGAAGGAAAATATTCAGTTTTTACTGAAGATGCAAAAATGATATCAAAATAAGCTTAAAATCGTGAAAAAACAACGGGAAATGGTAGAAAAATCGATTTAAAGATTCGGTATTTTCAAAATTTATTTTCAGGCGATATACATTAGTTATGAGTTTCGGATTTCGTTTTTATATTTAGAAATATCATCCCCTACACAAAAACTCTATTTTTTGGTCAAAATTCCTACTTTGAATGAAAATATTCAGCTTTTACTGAGGAAGCAAAAATGATATATAAATAAGCTTAAAATCGTGAAAAAAAACGGGAAATTGTAGAAAAATCGATTTAAAGATTCTGTATTTTCAAATTTTTTTTCATGCGATATACATTAATTATGAGTTTCGGATTTCGTTTTTATATTTAGAAATAACTTCCCCTACACAAACATTATATTTTTTGGCCAAAGTTTCAATTTTGAAGGAAAATATTCAGTTTCTACTGAAGAAGCAAAAATGATAACAAAATAAGCTTAAAATCGTGAAAAAACAACGGGAAATGGTAGAAAATACGATTTAAAGATTCGGTATTTTCAAATTTTTTTTCATGCGATATACATTAGTTATGAGTTTCGGGTTTCGTTTTTATATTTAGAAATATCATCCCCTACACAAAAACTCTATTGGTAGAAAAATCGATTTAAATATTCGGTATTTTTAAAATTTATTTTCAGGCGATAAACATTAGTTATGAGTTTCGGATTATGAGAGATTCGTTTTTATAGTTAGAAATAACTTGCCCTACACAAAAATTGTATTTTTTTTCCAAAGTTTCTATTTTAGTTATAAGTTTCGGATTTCGTTTTTATATTTAGAAATATCATCCCCTACACAAAAATTATATTTTTTGGCCGAAGTTTCTATTTTGAATGAAAATATTCAGCTTTTATATTTTTAGGCCAAAGTTTCTATTTTGAAGGAAAATATTCAGTTTTTACTGAAGAGCAAAAATGATATCAAAATAAGCTTAAAATCGTGAAAAAACAACGGGAAATGGTAGAAAATACGATTTAAAGATTCGGTATTTTCAAAATTTATTTTCAGGCGATATACATTAGTTATGAGTTTCGGATTTCGTTTTTATATTTAGAAATAACTTCCCCTACACAAGAATTATATTTTTTGGCCAAAATTTCTATTTCGAAGGAAAATATTCAGTTTTTACTGAAGATGCAAAAATGATATCAAAATAAGCTTAAAATCGTGAAAAAACAACGGGAAATGGTAGAAAAATCGATTTAAAGATTCGGTATTTTCAAAATTTATTTTCAGGCGATATACATTAGTTATGAGTTTCGGATTTCGTTTTTATAGTTAGAAATAACTTGCCCTACACAAAAATTGTATTTTTTTTTCCAAAGTTTCTATTTTAGTTATAAGTTTCGGATTTCGTTTTTATATTTAGAAATATCATCCCCTACACAAAAATTATATTTTTTGGCCGAAGTTTCTATTTTGAATGAAAATATTCAGCTTTTATATTTTTTGGCCATAGTTTCTATTTTGAAGGAAAATATTCAGTTTTTACTGAAGAGCAAAAATGATATCAAAATAAGCTTAAAATCGTGAATAAACAACGGGAAATAGTAGAAAAATCGATTTAAAGATTCGGTATTTTTAAAAATTTTTTCAGGCGATATACATTAGTTATGAGTTTCGGATTTCGTTTTTATATTTAGAAATATATTCGCCTACACAAACACTCTATTTAATGGTCAAAATTCCTATTTTGAATGAAAATATTCAGCTTTTACTGAAGAAGCAAGAATGATATAAAAATAAGCTTAAAATCGTGAAAAAACAACAGGAAATGGTAGAAAAATCAATTTAAAGGTTCGGTATTTTCAAAATTTTCTTTTAGGGCGATATACATTAGTAATGAGTTTCGGATTTTGTTTTTATATTTAGAAATAACTTCCCCTAAACAAAAATTATATTTTTTGGCCAAAGTTTCTATTTTGAAGGAAAATATTCAGTTTTTACTGAAGAAGCAAAAATGATATCAAAATAAGCTTAAAATCGTGAAAAAACAACGGGAAATGGTAGAAAAATCGATTTAAAGATTCGGTATTTTCAAAATTTATTTTCAGGCGATATACATTAGTTATGAGTTTCGGATTTCGTTTTTATATTTAGAAATAACTTTTCCCCTACACAAAAATTATATTTTTTGGCCAAAATTTCTATTTCGAAGGAAAATATTCAGTTTTTACTGAAGATGCAAAAATGATATCAAAATAAGCTTAAAATCGTGAAAAAACAACGGGAAATGGTAGAAAAATCGATTTAAAGATTCATTATTTTCAAAATTTATTTTCAGGCGATATACATTAGTTATGAGTTTCGGATTTCGTTTTTATATTTAGAAATATCATCCCCTACACAAAAACTCTATTTTTTGGTCAAAATTCCTAATTTGAATGAAAATATTCAGCTTTTACTGAGGAAGCAAAAACGATATATAAATAAGCTTAAAATCGTGAAAAAAAAACGGGAAATTGTAGAAAAATCGATTTAAAGATTCGGTATTTTCAAATTTTTTTTCATGCAATATACATTAGTTATGAGTTTCGGATTTCGTTTTTATATTTAGAAATATATTCCACTACACAAACACTCTATTTATTGGTCAAAATTCCTATTTTGAATGAAAATATTCAGCTTTTACTGAAGAAGCAAAAATGATATAAAAATAAGCTTAAAATTGTGAAAAAACAACGGGAAATGGTAGAAAAATCGATTTAAAGATTCGGTATTTTCAAAATTTATTTTCAGGCGATATACATTAGTTATGAGTTTCGGATTTCGTTTTTTTATTTAGAAATAACTTCCCCTACACAAAAATTATATTTTTTGGCCAAAATTTCTATTTCGAAGGAAAATATTCATTTTTTACTAAAGAAGCAAAAATGATATCAAAATAAGCTTAAAATCGTGAATAAACAACGGGAAATGGTAGAAAAATCGATTTAAAGATTCGGTATTTTCAAAATTTTTTTTTGAGGCGATATACATTAGTTATGAGTTTCGGATTTCGTTTTTATATTTAGAAATATCATCCCCTACACAAAAACAATATTTTTTCGTCAAAATACCTATTTTGAATGGAAATATTCAGGTTTTACTGAAGAAGCAAAAATGATATAAAAATAAGCTTAAAATGGTGAAAAAACAACGGGAAATGGTAGAAAAATCGATTTAAAGATTCGGTATTTTCAAAATTTTTTTTTGAGGCGATATACATTAGTTATGAGTTTCGGATTTCGTTTTTATATTTAGAAATATCATCCCCTACATAAAAGCTCTATTTTTTGGTCAAAATTCCTATTTTGAATGAAAATAAGCTTAAAATTGTGAAAAAACAACGGGAAATGGTAGAAAAATCCATTTAAAAATTCGCTATTTTCAAAATTTATTTTCAGGCGATATACATTAGTTATGAGTTTCGGATTTCGTTTTTATATTTAGAAATATCATCCCCTACACAAAAACTCTATTTTTTGGTCAAAATTCCTATTTTGAATGAAAATATTCAGCTTTTACTGAAGAAGCAAAATTGATATCAAAATAAGCTTAAAATCGTGAAAAAACAACGGGAAATGGTAGAAAAATCGATTTAAAGATTAGGTAGTTTCAAAATCCGTTTTTAGGCGATATGCATTAGTTATGAGTTTCGGATTGCGTTTTTATATTTAGAAATATCATCCCCTACACAAAAACTATATTTTTTGGTCAAAATTCCTATTTTGAATGAAAATATTCAGCTTTTACTGAAGAAGCAAAATTGATATCAAAATAAGCTTAAAATCGTGAAAAAACAACGGGAAATGGTAGAAAAATCGATTTAAAGATTAGGTAGTTTCAAAATCCGTTTTTAGGCGATATGCATTAGTTATGAGTTTCGGATTGCGTTTTTATATTTAGAAATACCTTCTCCCACACAAAAACTCTATTTATTAGTCATAAATCCTATTTTGAATAAAAATATTCAGCTTTTACTGAGAAGCAAAAATGATATAAAAAAAAGCTTAAAATCGTGAAAAAACAACGGGAAACGGTAGAAAAATCGGTTTAAAGATTAGGTATTTTCAAAATCCGTTTTTAGGCGATATGCATTAGTTATGAGTTTCGGATTGCGATTTTATATTTAGAAATACCTTCTCCTACACAAAAACTCTATTTATTAGTCATAAATTCTATTTTGAATAAAAATATTCAGCTTTTACTGAAGAAGCAAAAATGATATCAAAATAAGATTAAAATCGTGAAAAAACAACGGGAAATGGTAGAAAAACCGATTTATAGATTCGGTATTTTCAAAATTTATTTTCAGGCGATATACATTAGTTATGAGTTTCGGATTTCGTTTTTATATTTAGAAATAACTTCCCCTACACAAAAATTATATTTTTTGGCCAAAATTTCTATTTCGAAGGAAAATATTCAGTTTTTACTGAAGAAGCAAAAATGATATCAAAATTAGCTTAAAATCGTAAAAAACAACGGGAAATGGTAGAAAAATCGGTTTAAAGATTCGGTATTTTCAAAATTTTTTTTCAGGCGATATACATTAGTTATGAGTTTCGGATTTCGTTTTTATATTTAGAAATATCATCCCCTACACAAAAACTCTGTTTTTTGGGCAAAATTCCTATTTTGAATGAAAATATTCAGCTTTTACTGAAGAAGCAAAAATGATATATAAATAAGCCTAAAATCGTGAAAAAACAACGGGAAATGGTAGAAAAATCGATTTAAAGATTCGGTATTTTCAAATTTTTTTTCATGCGATATACATTAGTTATGAGTTTCGGATTTCGTTTTTATATTTAGAAATATATTCCCCTACACAAACACGCTATTTATTGATCAAAATTCCTATTTTGAATGAAAATATTCAGCTTTTACTGAAGAAGCAAAAATGATATAAAAATAAGCTTAAAATCGTGAAAAAACAACGGGAAATGGTAGAAAAATCGATTTAAAGATTCGGTATTTTAAAAATTCATTTTCAGGCGATATACATTAGTTATGATTCAGCTTTTACTGAAGAAGCAAAAATGATATAAAAATGAGCTTAAAATCGTGAAAAAACAACGTGAAATGGTAGAAAAATCGATTTCAAGATTCGGTATTTTCAAAATTTTTTTTCAGGCGATATACATTAGTTATGAGTTTCGGATTTCGTTTTTATATTTAGAAATATCATCCCCTACACGAAAATTCAATTTTTTGGTCAAAATTCCTATTTTGAATGATAATATTCAGATTTTACTGAAGAAGCAAAAATGATATAAAAATAAGCTTAAAATCGTGGAAAAACAACGGGAAATGGTAGAAAAATCCATTTAAAAATTCGGTATTTTCAAAATTTTTTTTCAGGCGATATACATTAGTTATGATTCAGCTTTTACTGAAGAAACAAAAATGATATCAAAATAAGCTTAAAATCGTGAAAAAACAACGGGAAATGGTAGAAAAACCGATTTATAGATTCGGTATTTTCAAAATTTATTTTCAGGCGATATACATTAGTTATGAGTTTCGGATTTCGTTTTTATATTTAGAAATAACTTCCCCTACACAAAAATTATATTTTTTGGCCAAAATTTCTATTTCGAAGGAAAATATTCAGTTTTTACTGAAGAAGCAAAAATGATATCAAAATTAGCTTAAAATCGTAAAAAACAACGGGAAATGGTAGAAAAATCGGTTTAAAGATTCGGTATTTTCAAAATTTTTTTTCAGGCGATATACATTAGTTATGAGTTTCGGATTTCGTTTTTATATTTAGAAATATCATCCCCTACACAAAAACTCTGTTTTTTGGGCAAAATTCCTATTTTGAATGAAAATATTCAGCTTTTACTGAAAAAGCAAAAATGATATATAAATAAGCCTAAAATCGTGAAAAAACAACGGGAAATGGTAGAAAAATCGATTTAAAGATTCGGTATTTTCAAATTTTTTTTCATGCGATATACATTAGTTATGAGTTTCGGATTTCGTTTTTATATTTAGAAATATATTCCCCTACACAAACACGCTATTTATTGATCAAAATTCCTATTTTGAATGAAAATATTCAGCTTTTACTGAAGAAGCAAAAATGATATAAAAATAAGCTTAAAATCGTGAAAAAACAACGGGAAATGGTAGAAAAATCGATTTAAAGATTCGGTATTTTAAAAATTCATTTTCAGGCGATATACATTAGTTATGAGTTTCGGATTTCGTTTTTATATTTATAAATATCATCCCCTACACAAAAACTCTATTTTGTGGTCAAAATTCCTATTTTGAATGAAAATATTCAGCTTTTACTGAAGAAGGAATAATTATATAAAAATAAGCTTAAAATCGTGAAAAATTAACGGGAAATGGTAGAAAAATCGATTTAAAGATTTGGTATTTTCAAAATTTTTTTTCAGGCGATATACATTAGTTATGAGTTTCGGATTTCGTTTTTATATTTAGATATATCATCCCCTACACAAAAACTCAATTTTTTGGTCAAAATTCCTATTTTGAATGAATATATTCAGCTTTTACTGAAGAACAAAAATGATATCAAAATAAGCTTAAGATTGTGAAAAAACAACGGGAAATGGTAGAAAAATCCATTTAAAAATTCGGTATTTTCAAAATTTATTTTCAGGCGATATACATTAGTTATGAGTTTCGAATTTCGTTTTTATATTTAGAAATATCATCCCCTACACGAAAATTCAATTTTTTGGTCAAAATTCCTATTTTGAATGATAATATTCAGATTTTACTGAAGAAGCAAAAATGATATAAAAATAATCTTAAAATCGTGGAAAAACAACGGGAAATGGTAAAAAAATCGATTCAAAGATTTGGAATTTTCAAAATTTTTTTTCAGGCGATATACATTAGTTATGAGTTTCGGATTTCGTTTTTATATTTAGAAATATCATCCCCTACACAAAAATTCTATTTTTTGGTCAAAATTCCTATTTCGAATGAAAATATTCAGCTTTTACTGAAGAAGCAAAAATGATATAAAAATAAGCTTAAAATCGTGAAAAAACAACAGGAAATGGTAGAAAAATCAATTTAAAGATTCGGTATTTTCAAAATTTTTTTTCAGGCGATATACATTAGTTATGAGTTTCGTTTTTATATTTAGAAATAACTTCCCCTACACAAAAATTATATTTTTTGGCCAAAGTTTCTATTTTGTAGGAAAATATTCAGTTTTTACTGAAGAAGCAAAAATGATCAAAATAAGCTTAAAATTTTGAAAAATCAACGGGAAATGGTAGAAAAATTGATTTAAAGATTCGATATTTTCAAAATTTATTTTCAGGCGATATACATAAGTTATGAGTGTCGGATTTCGTTTTTATATTTAGAAATATCATCCCCTACACAAAAACTCTATTTTTTGGCCAAAATTCCTATTTTGAATGAAAATACTCAGCTTTTACTGAAGGAGCAAAAATGATATAAAAATAAGCTTAAAATTGTGAAAAAACAACGGGAAATGGTAGAAAAATCCATTTAAAGATTCGGTATTTTCAAAATTTATTTTCAGGCGATATACATTAGTTATGAGTTTCGGATTTCGTTTTTGTATGTAGAAATAACTTCCCCTACACAAAAATTATATTTTTTGGCCAAAGTTTCTATTTTGAAGGAACATATTCAGTTTTTACTGAAGAAGCAAAAATGATATCAAAATAATCTTAAAATCGTGAAAAAACAACGGGAAATGGTAGCAAAATCGATTTAAAAATTCGGTATTTTCAAAATTTATTTTCAGGCGATATACATTAGTTATGTGTTTCGGATTTCGTTTTTGTATTTAGAAATAACTTCCCCTACACAAAAATTATATTTTTTGGCCAAAGTTTCTATTTTGAAGCAACATATTCAGTTTTTACTGAAGAAGCAAAAATGATATCAAAATAATCTTAAAATCGTGAAAAAACAACGGGAAATGGTAGCAAAATCGATTTAAAAATTCGGTATTTTCAAAATTTATTTTCAGGCGATATACATTAGTTATGTGTTTCGGATTTCGTTTTTGTATTTAGAAATAACTTCCCTTACACAAAAATTATATTTTTTGGCCAAAGTTTCTATTTTGAAGGAACATATTCAGTTTTTACTAAAACTGTAAAAATCGATTCAAAGATTAGGTATTTTCAAAATATATTTTCCGGCGATATACATTAGTTATGAGTTTCGGATTTCGTTTTTATATTTAGAAATAGCATCCCCTACACAAAAACTCTATTTTTTGTTCAAAATTCGTATTTTGAATGAAAATATTCAGCTTTTACTGAAGAAGCAAAATTGATATCAAAATAAGGTTAAAATCGTGAAAAAACATCGGGAAATGGTAGAAAAATCGATTTAAAGATTAGGTATTTTCAAAATCCGCTTTCAGGCGATATACATTAGTTATGAGTTTCGGATTTCGTTTTAATATTTAGAAATACCTTCTCCTACTCAAAAACTATATTTATTGGTTCAAATTCCAATTTTGAATCAAAATATTCAGCTTTTACTGAAGAAGAAAAAATGATATCAAAATAATCTTAAAATCGTGAAAAAACAACGGGAAATGGCAGAAAAATCGATTTAAAGAATTGGTATTTTCAAAATCCGTTTTCAAGCGATATACATTAGTTATGAGTGTCGGATTTCGTTTTTATATTTAGAAATATCATCCCCTACACAAAAATTATATTTTTTGGCCAAAGTTTCTATTTTGAAGGAAAATATTCAGTTTTAACTGAAGAAGCAAAAATGATATGAAAATAAGCTTAAAATCGTGAAAAAACAACGGGAAATGGTAGAAAAATCGATTTAAAGATTCGGTATTTTCAAAATTTATTTTCAGGCGATATGCATTAGTTATGAGTTTCGGATTTCGTTTTTATATTTAGAAATACCTTCTCCTACACAAAAATTATATTTTTTGGCAGAAGTTTCTATTTAGAAGCAAAATATTCAGTTTTTACTGAAGAAGCAAAAATGATATCAAAATAAACTTAAAATCGTGAAAAAACAACGGGAAATGGTAGAAAAATCGATTAAAAGATTCGGTATTTTCAAAATTTATTTTCCGGCGATATACATTAGTTATGAGTTTCGGATTTCGTTTTTATATTTAGAAATATCATCCCCTACACAAAAACTCTATTTTTTGGACAAAATTCGTATTTTGAATGAAAATATTCAGCTTTTACTGAAGAAGCAAAATTGATATAAAAATAAGCTTAAAATCGTGAAAAAACAACGGGAAATGGTAGAAAAATCGATTTAAAGATTCGGTATTTTCAAAATTTTTTTTCAGGCGATATACATTTGTTATGAGTTTCGGATTTGGTTTTTATATTTAGAAATGTAATCCCCTACAAAAAAACTCTATTTTTTGGTCAAAATTCCTATTTTGAATCAAAATATTCAGCTTTTACTGAAGATTTTTATATTTAGAAATATCATCTCCTACACAAAAACAATATTTTTTGGTCAAAATTCCTATTTTGAATGAATATATTCAGCTTTTACTGAAGAAGCAAAATTGATATCAAAATAAGCTTAAAATCGTGAAAAAAGAACGGGAAATGGTAGAAAACATGATTTAAATATTAGTTATTTTCAAAATCCGTTTTTAGGCGATATACATTAGTTATGAGTTTCGGATTGCGTTTTTATATTTAGAAATACCCTCTCCTACACAAAAACTCTATTTATTAGTCATAAATCCTATTTTGAATCAAAATATTCAGCTTTTACTGAAGATGCAAAAATGATATCAAAATAAGCTTAAAATCGTGAAAAAACAACGGGAAATGGTAGAAAAATCGATTTAAAGATTCGGTATTTTCAAAATTTATTTTCCCGCGATATACATTAGATATGAGTTTCGGATTTCGTTTTTATATTTAGAAATATCATCCCCTACACAAAAACAATATTTTTTGGTCAAAATTCCTATTTTGAATGAAAATATTCAGCATTTAATGAAAAAGCAAAATTAATATCAAAATAAGCTTAAAATCGTGAAAAAACAACGGGAAATGGTAGGAAAATCGATTTAAAGATTAGGTATTTTCAAAATCCGTTTTCAGGCGATATGCATTAGTTATGAGTTTCGGGTTTCGTTTTTATATTTAGAAATACCTTCTCCTACACAAAAACTCTATTTATTGGTCAAAATTCCTATTTTGAATCAAAATATTCAGCTTTTACTGAAGAAGCAAAAATGATATAAAAATAAGCTTAAAATCGTGATAAAACAACGGGAAATGGTAGCAAAATCGATTTAATAATATTTTGAATGAAAATATTCAGCTTTTGCTGAAGAAGCAAAAATGATACAAAAATAAACTTAAAATAGTGAAAAAACAACGGGAAATGATAGAAAAATCGATTAAAAGATTAGGTATTTTCAAAATTTATTTCGATTAAAAGATCGATTAAAAGATCGATTAAAAGATCGATTAAAAGATCGATTAAAAGATCGATTATTTCGATCGAAAAATCGATTAAAAGATTCGGTATTTTCAAAATTTATTTTCAGGCGATATACATTAGTTATGAGTTTCGGATTTCATTTTTATATTTAGAAATATCATCCCCTACACAAAAACTCTATTTTTGGTCAAAATTCCTATTTTGAATGAAAATATTCAGCTTTTACTGAAGAAGCAAAATTGATATCAAAATAAGCTTAAAATCGTGAAAAAACAACGGGAAATGGTAGAAAAATCGATTTAAAGATTAGGTATTTTCAAATTTTATTTTTCGGCGATATACATTAGTTATGAGTTTCGGATTTCGTTTTTATATTTAGAAATATCATCCCCTACACAAAAACAATATTTTTTCGTCAAAATTCCTATTTTGAATGAAAATATTCAGCTTTTACTGAAGAAGGAAAATTGATATCAAAATAAGCTTAAAATCGTGAAAAAACAACGGGAAATGGTAGAAAAATCGATTCAAAGATTAGGTATTTTCAAAATCCGGTTTCAGGCGATATACATTAGTTATGAGTTTCGGATTTCGTTCTTATATTTAGAAATACCTTCTCCTACACAAAAACTCTATTTATTGGTCAAAATTCCAATTTTGAATCAAAATATTCAGCTTTTACTGAAGAAGAAAAAATTATATCAAAATAATTTTAAAATCGTGAAAAAACAACGGGAAATGGTAGAAAAATCGATTTAAAGATTGGGTATTTTCAAAATCCGTTTTCAAGCGATATACATTAGTTATGAGTTTCGGATTTCGTTCTTATATTTAAAAATACCTTCTCCTACACAAAAACTCTATTTATTGGTCAAAATTCCAATTTTGAATCAAAATATTCAGCTTTTACTGAAGAAGAAAAAATGATATCAAAATAATCTTAAAATCGTGAAAAAACAACGGGAAAAGGTAGAAAAATCGATTTAAAGATTCGATATTTTCAAAATTTTTTTTCAGGCGATATACATTAGTTATGAGTTTCGGATTTCGTTTTTATATTTAGAAATGTCTTCTTCTACACAAAAACTCTATTTATTGGTCAAAATTCCTATTTTAAATTAAAATATTCAGCATTTACTGAAGAAGCAAAAATGATATAAAAATAAGCTTAAAATCGTGAAAAAACAACGGGAAATGGTAGAAAAATCGATTTAAAGATTAGGTATTTTCAAAATTTATTTTCCGGCGATATACATTAGTTATGAGTTTCGGATTTCGTTTTTATATTTAGAAATATCATCCCCTACACAAAAACTCTATTTTTTGGTCAAAATTCCTATTTTGAATGAAAATATTCAGCTTTTACTGAAGAAGCAAAATTGATATCAAAATAAGCTTAAAATCGTGAAAAAACAACGGGAAATGGTAGAAAAACCGATTTAAAGATTAGGTATTTTCAAAATTTATTTTCTGGCGATATACATTAGTTATGAGTTTCGGATTTCGTTTTTATATTTAGAAATACCTTCTCCTACACAAAAACTCTATTTATTGGTCAAAATTCCTATTTTGAATTAAAATATTCAGCTTTTACTGAAGAAGCAAAAATGATATAAAAATAAGCTTAAAATTGTGAAAAAACAACGGGAAATGGTAGAAAAATCGATTTAAAGATTAGGTATTTTCAAAATCCGTTTTCAGGCGACATATATTAGTTGTGAGTGTCGGATTTCCTTTTTATATTTAGAAATACCTTCTCCTACACAAAAACTCTATTTTTTGGTCAAAATTCGTATTTTGAATGAAAATATTCAGCTTTTGCTGAAGAAGCAAAATTGATATCAAAATAAGCTTAAAATCGTGAAAAAACAATGGGAAATGGTAGAAAAATCGATTTAAAGATTAGGTATTTTCAAAATTTATTTTCCGGCGATATACATTAGTTATGAGTTTTGGATTTCGTTTTTATATTTAGAAATATCATCCCCTACACAAAAACAATATTTTTTGGTCAAAATTCCTATTTTAAATGAAAATATTCAGCTTTTACTGAAGAAGCAAAATTGATATCAAAATAAACTTAAAATCGTGAAAAAACATCGGGAAATGGTAGAAAAATCGATTTGAAGATTAGGTATTTTCAAAATCCGTTTTTAGGGGATATACAGTAGTTATGAGTTTCGGATTGCGTTTTTATATTTAGAAATACCTTCTCCTACACAAAAACTCTATTTGTTAGTCATAAATCCTATTTTGAATCAAAATATTTAGCTGTTACTGAAGAAGCAAAAATGATTTCAAAATAAGCTTAAAATCGTGAAAAAACAACGGGAAATGGTAGAAAAATCGATTTATAGATTAGGTATTTTTAAAAGCCGTTTTCAGGCGATATACATTAGTTATGAGTTTCGGATTTCGTTTTTATATGTAGAAATACCTTCTCCTACACAAAAACTCTATTTATTGGTCAAAATTCCTATTTTGAATGAAAATATTCAGCTTTTACTGAAGAGCAAAATTGATATCAAACTAAGCTTAAAATCGTGAAAAAACAACGGGAAATGGTAGAAAAACCGATTTAAAGATTAGGTATTTTCAAAATTTATTTTTCGGCGACATACATTAGTTATGAGTTTCGAATTTCGTTTTTATATTTAGAAATACCTTCTCCTACACAAAAACTCTATTTATTGGTCAAAATTCCTATTTTGAATGAAAATATTCAGCTTTTACTGAAGAAGCAAAAATGATATCAAAATAAGCTTCAAATCGTGAAAAAACAACGGGAAATGGTAGAAAAATCGATTTATAGATTAGGTATTTTTAAAATTTATTTTTCGGCGACATACATTAGTTATGAGTTTTGGATTTCGTTTTTATATTTAGAAATATCATCCCCTACACAAAAACAATATTTTTTGGTCAAAATTCCTATTTTAAATGAAAATATTCAGCTTTTACTGAAGAAGCAAAATTGATATCAAAATAAACTTAAAATCGTGAAAAAACAATGGGAAATGGTAGAAAAACCGATTTAAAGATTAGGTATTTTCAAAATTTATTTTTCGGCGACATACATTAGTTATGAGTTTTGGATTTCGTTTTTATATTTAGAAATATCATCCTCTACACAAAAACAATATTTTTTGGTCAAAATTCCTATTTTAAATGAAAATATTCAGCTTTTACTGAAGAAGCAAAATTGATATCAAAATAAACTTGAAATCGTGAAAAAACATCGGGAAATGGTAGAAAAATCGATTTGAAGATTAGGTATTTTCAAAATCCGTTTTTAGGGGATATACAGTAGTTATGAGTTTCGGATTGCGTTTTTATATTTAGAAATACCTTCTCCTACACAAAAACTCTATTTGTTAGTCATAAATCCTATTTTGAATCAAAATATTTAGCTGTTACTGAAGAAGCAAAATTGATATCAAAATAAGCTTAAAATCGTGAAAAAACAACGGGAAATGGTAGAAAAATCGATTTAAAGATTAGGTATTTTCCGGTTTCAGGCGATATACATTAGTTATGAGTTTCGGATTTCGTTTTTATATTTAGAAATACCTTCACCTACACAAAAACTCTATTTATTGGTCAAAATTCCTATTTTGAATGAAAATATTCAGCTTTTACTGAAGAAGCAAAAATGATATCAAAATAAGCTTCAAATCGTGAAAAAACAACGGGAAATGGTAGAAAAATCGATTTATAGATTAGGTATTTTTAAAATCCGTTTTCAGGCGATATACATTAGTTATGAGTTTCGGATTTCGTTTTTATATTTAGAAATACCTTCTCCTACACAAAAACTCTATTTATTGGTCAAAATTCCTATTTTGAATGAAAATATTCAGCTTTTACTGAAGAAGGAAAATTGATATCAAAATAAGCTTAAAATCGTGAAAAAACAACGGGAAATGGTAGAAAAATCGATTTAAAGATTAGGTATTTTCAAAATCCGGTTTCAGGCGATATACATTAGTTATGAGTTTCGGATTTCGTTTTTATATTTAGAAATACCTTCTCCTACACAAAAACTCTATTTATTGGTCAAAATTCCTATTTTGAATTAAAATATTCAGCTTTTACTGAAGAAGCAAAAATGATATAAAAATAAGCTTAAAATCGTGAAAAAACAACGGGAAATGGTAGAACAATCGATTTAAAGATTAGGTATTTTCAAAATCCGTTTTCAGGCGATATACATTAGTTATGAGTTTCGGATTTCGTTTTTATATTTAGAAATATCATCCCCTACACAAAAACTCTATTTTTTGGTCAAAATTCCTATTTTGAATGAAAATATTCAGCTTTTAATAAAGAAGCAAAATTGATATCAAAATAAGCTTAAAATCGTGAAAAAACAACGTGAAATGGTAGAAAAATCGATTTAAAGATTAGGTATTTTCAAAATTTATTTTTCGGCGATATACATTAGTTATGAGTTTCGGATTTCGTTTTTATATTTAGAAATATCATCCCCTACACAAAAACTCTATTTTTTGGTCAAAATTCCTATTTTGAATGAAAATATTCAGCTTTTAATGAAGAAGCAAAATTGATATCAAAATAAGCTTAAAATCGTGAAAAAACAACGGGAAATGGTAGAAAAATCGATTTGAAGATTAGGTATTTTCAAAATTTATTTTTCGGCGATATACATTAGTTATGAGTTTCGGATTTCGTTTTTATACCGGTACGATAGGATCGGGTATAATAAAATTACTCCTCCGTTTGTAACACCTCGAAATAAGGGAGCTAGATATACCTTCAAAGGTATGGATCGGATCAGTCCGTCCGTCCGTCAGCACGCAAAAACTAAGAAAGCTAGAATCTTGAAATGTACACAAAATATTTTAGGAGTAATTTGTAGGTTCCCTATTTTTAGCACATTTCCAAAAAAATTTTGAAAAAATGTGCTTATTAGTTTCACTCTGTCCGTCCGTCCGTCCGTCCGTCTGTTTACAAAACTTCTACACCGTTAAATATAGAGAAAAAAGAGATTTTTAACCATAGGTAGGTCTCATAAAAAAAATAATTTTGTGGAACAACTTTTTCATGTAGCTCTATCCATCAGGGAACTACAGGCCCTCAAACTTTGAAAAAGCCCTATTTTTAAATGCATATATCTTATGTTCTGCTTAAGATTTTGTCAATCTGAAAACGTCATTCGACAGGTATTTCTATTATCTTTGTAAATTAATATCAAAATTATACAATTTTTTTAAATTTAGTATTTAAATTTACCGTTATGTGAAAACCACATTTTGCATGAAATTCCTTTTTTCATAACTCCAGCACCCCTTTAGATAGGAACCTGAAATTTTGAGACAAGAAAGAACTTTTAGAATTAGTATAAGTTTCCTCAGAAAATTTTTTGGTAGCACCCCCTCTTTAAGAGTTATTACGCCTCAAAAATTGAAAATTTGCTATTTTTAGACACTTGTAACTTAGGCACCTGTACAAATTTTTCTTCGGCAAGACATGAAAATTAAAGGTTCAATAATATATTTTTACGTGAGTTAACGGCTTTTCTTAGTTATATAGGATCCCGGACTTACGGCCCCTCAAAATTTCAAAAATGTCCTATTTTCACATTTTTTCTTATTACATGAAATTTTCAAATTTTTGTGTAAGTCACACTTCTAAACAGTTTGTATTGAGTTTTGGAAATGTGCGCTTTTAAAAACCGTTGGTTTACATTCTACCTTGTTTTTGGTTGAGTTTGGACCAAACCTTAGAGTAGCTCTCGAACACCTAACTTTTAGATCCCCACATTTTTTTTGAAATAGAGCTATGAAGTTTTAACTGCTGATAGATCTCACAAAAATATTAATTTTATTTTTAATAACTTTTTTTTGTAGCCGCACCCGTTATGGAGCTACAGCTCCCCAAAAGTTCAAAAAAGCTCTATATTTAAATTGTTATAGCACAAGTTGTATAAGATATATCTTCATTTTGAAAACGCCAAACGATTACTACTTTTATTAGCTTTAAAAGTATATATACAATAAATATATATTTGTAGCATACGGTGTCTTAATTTACCGTTGAAACTCAAAACTCATGTGAAACTCAAATTTTGCAAAATCCTTCAACCCTTCTATCTTCTAAACCGTTTAAGTTGGAAACTTCAAATTATGACAGAAGTTAGATCCTTGTAAATAAGTATGAGTCATTTAAGAAATTTGTTTTGTATCACCCCCCGTTTAGGAGCTGTAAGGGGTCAAAAACTGAAAATTTCCTATTTTTAAACACCTGTAACTTGAACACCTGTTAAAATTTTTTTGAAGTAATACACAAAAATTAAACCTTTAATATTATACTCTTATTTCTGTTAACAACTTTTTTTAATAATATAGGGTTACTTTATAATTGACGAAAGTGTTAGTTGATTTTTTCAAATTTTCTAACAAATTCCTTTAAAACGAATTTTTTGCATTTTGTTTTACTCGATAATTTGAAATTGTTGAGGATATAATGCGTAGTACAAAAAAATGTAAATAAATAAACAACATAACGGTTGCTTGAAGAATTTTTATTTATATGATATTAATATATATACATACTTATATAATATCATGTTTATTTACATATCGTATATGTCACTAAAGAATGAATGATAAGAGTATAAATGTATATTATATAGCGCCGTATTTACATACATATATGTATTTTATTGTACTTATAAGAAATTATTCTGTCAATGGAATATTTAAATGTAATATAATATAATATTTAAAATTATATTTACTATTTTGTACTAAGTAAATTTAATATACATTTACCGCTTAGTATTAAATGGTACTATGGAATATTTGAAAAAGTTTTGGATTGATAATCGTTATGTGAAAGGTTAGAATCTGCTTTTGAAGAATGTACATATAAACATATAGTTTGAATATATGTACAACCCATAGTTCTAGAAATTATAAAATTCACCCAAATTATTTTAAAATACTAAAATATTAAAAAAATAATATTGTGAGCAGAGTGACAGGCTGTGAACATACTAACGGTTCGTACGGGTATCTAAGAGTTGACAAAGGCAACTGTATTCTTCCTCGTTATATTTAGAAATACCTTCTCCTACACAAAAACTCTATTTATTGGTCAAAATTCCAATTTTGAATCAAAATATTCAGCTTTTACTGAAGAAGCAAAAATGATATAAAAATAAGCTTAAAATCGTGAAAAAAATAACGGGAAATGGTAGAAAAATCGATTTAAAGATTAGGTATTTTCAAAATCCGTTTTCAGGCGATATACATTAGTTATGAGTTTCGGATTTCGTTTTTATATTTAGAAATACCTTCTCCTACACAAAAACTCTATTTATTGGTCAAAATTCCAATTTTGAATCAAAATATTCAGCTTTTACTGAAGAAGAAAAAATGATATCAAAATAAGCTTAAAATCGTGAAAAAGCAACGGGAAATGGTAGAAAAATCGATTTAAAGAGTAGGTATTTTCAAAATCCGTTTTCAGGCAATATACATTAGTTATGAGTGTCGGATTTCGTTTTTATATTTAGAAATATCATCCCCTACACAAAAACTCTATTTTTTGGTCAAAATTCCTATTTTGAATGAAAATATTCAGCTTTTACTGAAGAAGCAAAAATGATATAAAAATAAGCTTAAAATCGTGAAAAAACAACGGGAAATGGTAGAAAAATCGATTTAAAGATTAGGTTTTTTCAAAATCCGTTTTCAGGCGATATACATTAGTTTTGAGTTTCGGATTTCGTTTTTATATTTAGAAATATCATCCCCTACACAAAAACTCTATTTTTTGGTCAAAATTCCTATTTTGAATGAAAATATTCAGCTTTTACTGAAGAAGCAAAAATGATATAAAAATAATCTTAAAATCGTGAAAAAACAGCGGGAAATGGTAGAAAAATCGATTTAAAGATTCGGTATTTTCAAATTTTTTTTCAGGCGATATACATTAATTATGAGTTTCGGATTTCGTTTTTATATTTAGAAATATCATCCCCTACACAAAAACTCTATTTTTTGGTCAAAATTCCTATTTTGAATGAAAATATTCAGCTTTTACTGAAGAAGCAAAAATGATATAAAAATAAGCTTAAAATCGTGAAAAAACAACGGGAAATGGTAGAAAAATCGATTTAAAGATTAGGTATTTTCAAAATTTATTTTTCGGCGATATACATTAGTTATAAGTTTCGGATTTCGTTTTTATATTTAGAAATATCATCCCCTACACAAAAACTCTATTTTTTGGTCAAAATTCCTATTTTGAATGAAAATATTCAGCTTTTAATGAAGAAGCAAAATTGATATCAAAATAAGCTTAAAATCGTGAAAAAACAACGTGAAATGGTAGAAAAATCGATTTAAAGATTAGGTATTTTCAAAATCCGTTTTCAGGCGACATACATTAGTTATGAGTGTCGGATTTCGTTTTTATATTTAGAAATACCTTTTCCTACACAAAAACTCTATTTATTGGTCAAAATTCCTATTTTAAATCAAAATATTCAGCTTTTACTAAAGAAGCAAAATTGATATCAAAATAAGCTTAAAATCGTGAAAAAACAACGGGAAATGGTAGAAAAATCGATTTGAAGATTAGGTATTTTCAAAATTTATTTTTCGGCGATATACATTAGTTATGAGTTTCGGATTTCGTTTTTATACCGGTACGATAGGATCGGGTATAATAAAATTACTCCTCCGTTTGTAACACCTCGAAATAAGGGAGCTAGATATACCTTCAAAGGTATGGATCGGATCAGTCCGTCCGTCCGTCAGCACGCAAAAACTAAGAAAGCTAGAATCTTGAAATGTACACAAAATATTTTAGGAGTAATTTGTAGGTTCCCTATTTTTAGCACATTTCCAAAAAAATTTTGAAAAAATGTGCTTATTAGTTTCACTCTGTCCGTCCGTCCGTCCGTCCGTCTGTTTACAAAACTTCTACACCGTTAAATATAGAGAAAAAAGAGATTTTTAACCATAGGTAGGTCTCATAAAAAAAATAATTTTGTGGAACAACTTTTTCATGTAGCTCTATCCATCAGGGAACTACAGGCCCTCAAACTTTGAAAAAGCCCTATTTTTAAATGCATATATCTTATGTTCTGCTTAAGATTTTGTCAATCTGAAAACGTCATTCGACAGGTATTTCTTTTATCTTTGTAAATTAATATCAAAATTATACAATTTTTTTAAATTTAGTATTTAAATTTACCGTTATGTGAAAACCACATTTTGCATGAAATTTCTTTTTTCATAACTCCGGCACCCCTTTAGATAGGAACCTGAAATTTTGAGACAAGAAAGAACTTTTAGAATTAGTATAAGTTTCCTCAGAAAATTTTTTGGTAGCATCCCCTCTTTAAGAGTTATTACGCCTCAAAAATTGAAAATTTGCTATTTTTAGACACTTGTAACTTAGGCACCTGTACAAATTTTTCTTCGGCAAGACATGAAAATTAAAGGTTCAATAATATATTTTTACGTGAGTTAACGGCTTTTCTTAGTTATATAGGATCCCGGACTTACGGCCCCTCAAAATTTCAAAAATGTCCTATTTTCACATTTTTTCTTATTACATGAAATTTTCAAATTTTTGTGTAAGTCACACTTCTAAACAGTTTGTATTGAGTTTTGGAAATGTGCGCTTTTAAAAACCGTTGGTTTACATTCTACCTTGGTTTTGGTTGAGTTTGGACCAAACCTTAGAGTAGCTCTCGAACACCTAACTTTTAGATCCCCACATTTTTTTTGAAATAGAGCTATGAAGTTTTAACTGCTGATAGATCTCACAAAAATATTAATTTTATTTTTAATAACTTTTTTTTGTAGCCGCACCCGTTATGGAGCTACAGCTCCCCAAAAGTTCAAAAAAGCTCTATATTTAAATTGTTATAGCACAAGTTGTATAAGATATATCTTCATTTTGAAAACGCCAAACGATTACTACTTTAATTAGCTTTAAAAGTATATATACAATAAATATATATTTGGAGCATACGGTGTCTTAATTTACCGTTATGTGAAACTCAAATTTTGCAAAATCCTTCAACCCTTCTATCTTCTAAACCGTTTAAGTTGGAAACTTCAAATTATGACAGAAGTTAGATCCTTGTAAATAAGTATGAGTCATTTAAGAAATTTTTTTTGTATCACCCCCCGTTTAGGAGCTGTAAGGGGTCAAAAACTGAAAATTTCCTATTTTTAAACACCTGTAACTTGAACACCTGTTAAAATTTTTTTGAAGTAATACACAAAAATTAAACCTTTAATATTATACTCTTATTTCTGTTAACAACTTTTTTTAATAATATAGGGTTACTTTATAATTGACGAAAGTGTTACTTGATTTTTTCAAATTTTCTAACAAATTTCTTCAACAAATTTTTTGCATTTTGTTTTACTCGATAATTTGAAATTGTTGAGGATATAATGCGTAGTACAAAAAAATGTAAATAAATAAACAACATAACGGTTGCTTGAAGAATTTTTATTTATATGATATTAATATATATACATACTTATATAATATCATGTTTATTTACATATCGTATATGTCACTAAAGAATGAATAATAAGAGTATGTATGTATATTATATAGCGCCGTATTTACTTACATATATGTATTTTATTGTACTTATAAGAAATTATTCTGTTAATGGAATATTTAAATATAATATAATATAATATTTAAAATTATATTTACTATTTTGTACTAAGTAAATTTAATATACATTTACCGCTTAGTATTAAATGGTACTATGGAATATTTGAAAAAGTTTTGGATTGATAATCGTTATGTGAAAGGTTAGAATCTGCTTTTGAAGAATGTACATATAAACATATAGTTTGAATATATGTACAACCCATAGTTCTAGAAATTATAAAATTCACCCAAATTATTTTAAAATACTAAAATATTAAAAAAATAATATTGTGAGCAGAGTGACAGGCTGTGAACATACTAACGGTTCGTACGGGTATCTAAGAGTTGACAAAGGCAACTGTATTCTTCCTCGTTATATTTAGAAATACCTTCTCCTACACAAAAACTCTATTTATTGGTCAAAATTCCAATTTTGAATCAAAATATTCAGCTTTTACTGAAGAAGCAAAAATGATATAAAAATAAGCTTAAAATCGTGAAAAAACAACGGGAAATGGTAGAAAAATCGATTTAAAGATTAGGTATTTTCAAAATCCGTTTTCAGGCGATATACATTAGTTATGAGTTTCGGATTTCGTTTTTATATTTAGAAATATCATCCCCTACACAAAAACTCTATTTTTTGGTCAAAATTCCTATTTTGAATGAAAATATTCAGCTTTTACTGATGAAGCAAAAATGATATAAAAATAAGCCTAAAAACGTGAAAAAACAACGGGAAATGGTAGAAAAATCGATTTAAAGATTAGGTATTTTCAAAATTTGTTTTCAGGCAACATACATTAGTTATGAGTGTCGGATTTCGTTTTTATATTTAGAAATACCTTTTCCTACACAAAAACTCTATTTATTGGTCAAAATTCCTATTTTAAATCAAAATATTCAGCTTTTACTAAAGAAGCAAAAATGATATCAAAATAAGCTTAAAATCGTGAAAAAACAACGGGAAATGGTAGAAAAATTGATGAAAAGATTCGGTATTTTCAAATTTTTTTTTCAGGCGATATACATTAGTTATGAGTTTCGGATTTCGTTTTTATATTTAGAAATATCATCCACTGCACAAAAACTCTATTTTTTGGTCAAAATTCTTATTTTGAATGAAAATATTCAGCTTTTACTGAAGGAGCAAAATTGATATCAAAATAAGCTTAAAATCGTGAAAAAACAGCGGGAAATGGTAGAAAAATCGATTTAAAGATTAGGTATTTTCAAAATTTATTTTTCGGCGATATACATTAGTTATGAGTTTCGGATTTCGTTTTTATATTTAGAAATATCATCAATTTTCATATTTTGAATGACAATATTCAGCTTTTACTGAAGAAGGAAAATTGATATCAAAATAAGCTTAAAATCGTGAAAAAACAACGGGAAATGGTAGAAAAATCGATTTAAAGATTAGGTACTTTCAAAATCCGGTTTCAGGCGATATACATTAGTTATGAGTTTCGGATTTCGTTTTTATATTTAGAAATACCTTCTCCTACACAAAAACTCTATTTATTGGTCAAAATTCCTATTTTGAATGAAAATATTCAGCTTTTACTGAAAAAGCAAAAATGATATCAAAATAAGCTTAAAATCGTGAAAAAACAACGGGAAATGGTAGAAAAATCGATTTAAAGATTAGGTATTTTCAAAATTTATTTTTCGGCGATATATATTAGTTATGAGTTTCGGATTTCGTTTTTATATTTAGAAATATCATCCCCTACACAAAAACAATATTTTTTCGTCAAAATTTCTATTTTGAATGAAAATATTCAGCTTTTACTGAAGAAGCAAAAATGATATAAAAATAAGCTTAAAATCGTGAAAAAACAACGGGAAATGGTAGAAAAATCGATTTAAAGATTAGGTATTTTTAAAATCCGTTTTCAGGCGATATACATTAGTTATGAGTTTCGGATTTCGTTTTTATATTTAGAAATACCTTCTCCTACACAAAAACTCTATTTATTGGTCAAAATTCCTATTTTGAATCAAAATATTCAGCTTTTACTGAAGAAGCAAAAATGATATAAAAATAAGCTTAAAATCGTGAAAAAACAACGGGAAATGGTAGAAAAATCGATTTAAAGATTAGATATTTTCAAAATCCGTTTTCAGGTGACATACATTAGTTATGAGTGTCGGATTTCCTTTTTATATTTAGAAATACCTTCTCCTACACAAAAACTCTATTTTTTGGGCAAAATTCGTATTTTGAATGAAAATATTCAGCTTTTGCTGAAGAAGCAAAAATGATACAAAAATAAACTTAAAATCGTGAAAAAACAACGGGAAATGATAGAAAAATCGATTAAAAGATTCGGTATTTTCAAAATTTATTTTCAGGCGATATACATTAGTTATGAGTTTCGGATTTCGTTTTTATATTTAGAAATATCATCCCCTACACAAAAACTCTATTTTTTGGTCAAAATTCCTATTTTGAATGAAAATATTCAGCTTTTAATGAAGAAGCAAAATTGATATCAAAATAAGCTTAAAATCGTGAAAAAACAACGTGAAATGGTAGAAAAATCGATTTAAAGATTAGGTATTTTCAAAATTTATTTTTCGGCGATATACATTAGTTATGAGTTTCGGATTTCGTTTTTATATTTAGAAATACCTTCTCCTACACAAAAACTCTATTTTTTGGTCAAAATTCCTATTTTGAATGAAAATATTCAGCTTTTAATGAAGAAGCAAAATCGATATCAAAATAAGCTTCAAATCGTGAAAAAACAACGGGAAATGGTAGAAAAATCGATTTAAAGATTAGGTATTTTCAAAATCCGTTTTCAGGCAACATACATTAGTTATGAGTGTCGGATTTCGTTTTTAAATTTAGAAATACCTTCTCCTACACAAAAACTCTATTTTTTGGTCAAAATTCCTATTTTGAATGAAAATATTCAGCTTTTAATGAAGAAGCAAAATTGATATCAAAATAAGCTTCAAATCGTGAAAAAACAACGGGAAATGGTAGAAAAATCGATTTAAAGATTAGGTATTTTCAAAATCCGTTTTCAGGCAACATACATTAGTTATGAGTGTCGGATTTCGTTTTTATATTGAGAAATACTTTCTCCTACACAAAAACTCTATTTATTTGTCAAAATTCCTATTTTGAATCAAAATATTCAGCTTTTACTGATGAAGCAAAAATGATTTAAAAATAAGCCTAAAATCGTGAAAAAACAACGGGAAATGGTAGAAAAATCGATTTAAAGATTAGGTATTTTCAAAATCCGTTTTCAGGCAACATACATTAGTTATGAGTGTCGGATTTCGTTTTTATATTTAGAAATACCTTTTCCTACACAAAAACTCTATTTATTGGTCAAAATTCCTATTTTAAATCGAAATATTCAGCTTTTACTAAAGAAGCAAAAATGATATCAAAATAAGCTAAAAATCGTGAAAAAACAACGGGAAATGGTAGAAAAATTGATTAAAAGATTCGGTATTTTCAAAATTTTTTTTCAGGCGATATACATTAGTTATGAGTTTCGGATTTCGTTTTTATATTTAGAAATATCATCCACTACAAAAAAACTCTATTTTTTTGTCAAAATTCTTATTTTGAATGAAAATATTCAGCTTTTACTGAAGGAGCAAAATTGATATCAAAATAAGCTTAAAATCGTGAAAAAACAACGGGAAATGGTAGAAAAATCGATTTAAAGATTAGGTATTTTCAAAATTTATTTTTCGGCGATATACATTAGTTATGAGTTTCGGATTTCGTTTTTATATTTAGAAATATCATCCCCTACACAAAAACAATATTTTTTCGTCAAAATTCCTATTTTGAATGACAATATTCAGCTTTTACTGAAGAAGAAAAATTGATATCAAAATAAGCTTAAAATCGTGAGAAAACAACGGGAAATGGTAGAAAAATCGATTTAAAGATTAGGTATTTTACAAATTTAATTTTCGGCGACATACATTAGGTATGAGTTTCGGATTTCGTTTTTATATTTAGAAATACCTTCTCCTACACAAAAACTCTATTTATTGGTCAAAATTCCTATTTTGAATGAAAATATTCAGCTTTTACTGAAAAAGCAAAAATGATATCAAAATAAGCTTAAAATCGTGGAAAAACAACGGGAAATGGTAGAAAAATCGATTTAAAGATTAGGTATTTTCAAAATTTATTTTTCGGCGATATACATTAGTTATGAGTTTCGGATTTCGTTTTTATATTTAGAAATATCATTCACTACAAAAAAACTCTATTTTTTGGTCAAAATTCTTATTTTGAATGAAAATTTTCAGCTTTTACTGAAGGAGCAAAATTGATATCAAAATAATCTTAAAATCGTGAAAAAACAACGGGAAATGGTAGAAAAATCGATTTAAAGATTAGGTATTTTCAAAATTTATTTTTCGGCGATATACATTAGTTATGAGTTTCGGATTTCGTTTTTATATTTAGAAATATCATCCCCTACACAAAAACAATATTTTTTCGTCAAAATTCTTATTTTGAATGAAAATATTCAGCTTTTACTGAAGAAGCAAAAATGATATAAAAATAAGCTTAAAATCGTGAAAAAAACAACGGGAAATGGTAGAAAAATCGATTTAAAGATTAGATATTTTCAAAATCCGTTTTCAGGCGACATACATTAGTTATGAGTGTCGGATTTCCTTTTTATATTTAGAAATACCTTCTCCTACACAAAAACTCTATTTTTTGGTCAAAATTCGTATTTTGAATGAAAATATTCAGCTTTTGCTGAAGAAGCAAAAATGATACAAAAATAAACTTAAAATCGTGAAAAAACAACGGGAAATGATAGAAAAATCGATTAAAAGATTCGGTATTTTCAAAATTTATTTTCAGGCGATATACATTAGTTATGAGTTTCGGATTTCGTTTTTATATTTAGAAATATCATCCCCTACACAAGAACTCTATTTTTCGGTCAAAATTCCTATTTTGAATGAAAATATTCAGCTTTTAATGAAGAAGCAAAATTGATATCAAAATAAGCTTAAAATCGTGAAAAAACAACGTGAAATGGTAGAAAAATCGATTTAAAGATTAGGTATTTTCAAAATTTATTTTTCGGCGATATACATTAGTTATGAGTTTCGGATTTCGTTTTTATATTTAGAAATATCATCCCCTACACAAAAACAATATTTTTTCGTCAAAATTCCTATTTTGAATGACAATATTCAGCTTTTACTGAAGAAGGAAAATTGATATCAAAATAAGCTTAAAATCGTGAAAAAACAACGGGAAATGGTAGAAAAATCGATTTAAAGATTAGGTATTTTACAAATTTAATTTTCGGCGACATACATTAGGTATGAGTTTCGGATTTCGTTTTTATATTTAGAAATACCTTCTCCTACACAAAAACTCTATTTATTGGTCAAAATTCTTATTTTGAATGAAAATATTCAGCTTTTACTGAAGGAGCAAAATTGATATCAAAATAAGCTTAAAATCGTGAAAAAACAACGGGAAATGGTAGAAAAATCGATTTAAAGATTAGGTATTTTCAAAATTTATTTTTCGGCGATATACATTAGTTATGAGTTTCGGATTTCGTTTTTATATTTAGAAATATCATCCCCTACACAAAAACAATATTTTTTCGTCAAAATTCCTATTTTGAATGACAATATTCAGCTTTTACTGAAGAAGGAAAATTGATATCAAAATAAGCTTAAAATCGTGAAAAAACAACGGGAAATGGTAGAAAAATCGATTTAAAGATTAGGTATTTTACAAATTTAATTTTCGGCGACATACATTAGGTATGAGTTTCGGATTTCGTTTTTATATTTAGAAATACCTTCTCCTACACAAAAACTCTATTTATTGGTCAAAATTCCTATTTTGAATGAAAATATTCAGCTTTTACTGAAAAAGCAAAAATGATATCAAAATAAGCTTAAAATCGTGGAAAAACAATGGGAAATGGTAGAAAAATCGATTTAAAGATTAGGTATTTTCAAAATTTATTTTTCGGCGATATACATTAGTTATGAGTTTAGGATTTCGTTTTTATATTTAGAAATATCATCCACTACAAAAAAAACTCTATTTTTTGGTCAAAATTCTTATTATACCCGTACGATAGGATCGGGTATAATAAAATTACTCCTCCGTTTGTAACACCTCGAAATAAGCGAGCTAGATATACCTTCAAAGGTATGGATCGGATCAGAAAAAAATTCTAAGACTTTTGAGCCAAGTCCGTCCGTCCGTCCGTCAGCACGCTAACTCAAAAACTAAGAAAGCTAGAATCTTGAAATTTACACAAAATTTTTTGGGAGTAATTTGTAGGTTCCCTATTTTTTTTGGTTGAGTTTGGACCAAGCCTTAGAGTAGCTCTCGAACACCTAACTTTTAGATCCCCACATTTTTTTTGCAATAGAGCTATGAAATTTTAACTACTGATAGATCTCACAAAAATATTAATTTTATTTTTAATAACTTTTTTTTCTAGCCCCACCCATTACGGAGCTACAGCTCCCCAAAGGTTCAAAAAAGCTCTATATTTAAATTGTTATAGCACAAGTTGTGTAAGGTATATCTTCATTTTGAAAACGCCAAACGATTACTACTTTTATTAGCTTTAAAACTATATATACAATAAATATATATTTGTGGCATATGGTGTCTTAATTTACCGTTATGCGAAACTAAAATTTTGCAAAATCCTTTAACCCTTCTATCTTCTAAACGGTTTAAGTTGGAAACTTCAAATTTTGACAGAAGTTAGATCTTTGAAAATAAGTATGAGTCATTTCAGAAATTTTTTTTGTATCACCCCCCGTTTAGGAGCTGTAAGGGGTCAAAAACTGAAAATTTTCTATTTTTAAACACCTGTAACTTGAACACCTGTTAGAATTTTTTTAAAGTAATACATAAAAATTAAAGCTTCAACATTATATTCTTATTTCTGTTAACAACTTTTTTTAATAATGTAGGGTTACTTTATAATTGACGAAAGTGTTACTTGATTTTTTCAAATTTTCTAACAAAATTCTTCAACAAATTTTTTGCATTTTGTTTTACTCGATAATTTGAAATTGTTGAGGATATAATGCGTAGTACATAAAAATGTAAATAAATATACAACATAACGGTTGCTTGAAGAATTTTTATTTATATGATATTAATATATATACATACTTATATAATATCATGTTTATTTACATATCGCATACGTCACTAGTGAATGAGTGATAAGAGTATAGATGTATATTATATAGCGCCGTATTTACATACATATATGTATTTTATTGTACTTATAAGAAATTATTCTGTCAATGGAATATTTAAATATAATATAATATAATATTTAAAATTATATTTACTATTTTATACTAAGTAAATTTAATATACATTTACCTCTTAGTATTAAATGGTACTATAGAATATTTGAAAAAGTTTTGGATTGATAATCGTTATGTGGAAGGTTAGAATCTGCTTTCGAAGAATGTACATATCACCATATAGTTTGAATATATGTACAACCCATAGTTCTAGAAATTATAAAATTCACCCAAATTATTTTAAAATACTAAAATATTAAAAAAATAATATTGTGAGCAGAGTGACAGGCTGTTAACATACTAACGGTTCGTACGGGTATCTAAGAGTTGACAAAGGCAACTGTATTCTTCCTCGTTTTGAATGAAAATATTCAGCTTTTACTGAAGGAGCAAAATTGATATCAAAATAAGCTTAAAATCGTGAAAAAACAACGGGAAATGGTAGAAAAATCGATTTAAAGATTAGGGATTTTCAAAATTTATTTTTCGGCGATATACATTAGTTATGAGTTTCGGATTTCGTTTTTATATTTAGAAATATCATCCCCTACACAAAAACAATATTTTTTCGTCAAAATTCCTATTTTGAATGAAAATATTCAGCTTTTACTGAAGAAGCAAAAATGATATAAAAATAAGCCTAAAATCGTGAAAAAAACAACGGGAAATGGTAGAAAAATCGATTTAAAGATTAGATATTTTCAAAATCCGTTTTCAGGCGACATACATTAGTTATGAGTGTCGGATTTCCTTTTTATATTTAGAAATACCTTCTCCTACACAAAAACTCTATTTTTTGGTCAAAATTCGTATTTTGAATGAAAATATTCAGCTTTTGTTGAAGAAGCAAAAATGATACAAAAATAAACTTAAAATCGTGAAAAAACAACGGGAAATGATAGAAAAATCGATTAAAAGATTCGGTATTTTCAAAATTTATTTTCAGGCGATATACATTAGTTATGAGTTTCGGATTTCGTTTTTATATTTAGAAATATCATCCCCTACACAAGAACTCTATTTTTCGGTCAAAATTCCTATTTTGAATGAAAATATTCAGCTTTTAATGAAGAAGCAAAATTGATATCAAAATAAGCTTAAAATCGTGAAAAAACAACGTGAAATGGTAGAAAAATCGATTTAAAGATTAGGTATTTTCAAAATTTATTTTTCGGCGATATACATTAGTTATGAGTTTCGGATTTCGTTTTTATATTTAGAAATATCATCCCCTACACAAAAACAATATTTTTTCGTCAAAATTCCTATTTTGAATGAAAATATTCAGCTTTTACTGAAGAAGGAAAATTGAGATCAAAATAAGCTTAAAATCGTGAAAAAACAACGGGAAATGGTAGAAAAATCGATTTAAAGATTAGGTATTTTTAAAATCCGTTTTCAGGCGATATACATTAGTTATGAGTTTCGGATTTCGTTTTTAAATTTAGAAATACCTTCTCCTACACAAAAACTCTATTTTTTGGTCAAAATTCCTATTTTGAATGAAAATATTCAGCTTTTAATGAAGAAGCAAAATTGATATCAAAATAAGCTTAAAATCGTGAAAAAACAACGTGAAATGGTAGAAAAATCGATTTAAAGATTAGGTATTTTTAAAATCCGTTTTCAGGCGATATACATTAGTTATGAGTTTCGGATTTCGTTATTATATTTAGAAATACCTTCTCCTACACAAAAACTCTATTTTTTGGTCAAAATTCCTATTTTGAATGAAAATATTCAGCTTTTAATGAAGAAGCAAAATTGATATCAAAATAAGCTTAAAATCGTAAAAACACAACGTGAAATGGTAGAAAAATCGATTTAAAGATTAGGTATTTTTAAAATCCGTTTTCAGGCGATATACATTAGTTATGAGTTTCGGATTTCGTTTTTATATTTAGAAATGTCATCCCCTACACAAAAACAATATTTTTTCGTCAAAATTCCTATTTTGAATGAAAATATTCAGCTTTTACTGAAGATGGAAAATTGAGATCAAAATAAGCTTGAAATCGTGAAAAAACAACGGGAAATGGTAGAAAAATCGATTTAAAGATAAGGTATTTTTAAAATCCGGTTTCAGGCGATATACATTAGTTATGAGTTCAAATTTCGTTCTTATATTTAGAAATACCTTCTCCTACACAAAAACTCTATTTATTGGTCAAAATTCCAATTTTGAATCAAAATATTCAGCTTTTACTGAAGAAGAAAAAATTATATCAAAATAATTTTAAAATCGTGAAAAAACAACGGGAAATATCAGAAAAATCGATTTAAAGATTAGGTATTTTTAAAATCCGTTTTCAGGCGATATACATTAGTTATGAGTTTCGGATTTCGTCTTTATATTTAGAAATACCTTCTCCAACACAAAAACTCTATTTTTTGGTCAAAATTCCTATTTTGAATGAAAATATTCAGCTTTTAATGAAGAAGCAAAATTGATATCAAAATAAGCTTAAAATCGTGCAAAACCACCGTGAAATGGTAGAAAAATCGATTTAAAGATTAGGTATTTTTAAAATCCGTTTTCAGGCGATATACATTAGTTATGAGTTTCGCATTTCGTTTTTATATTTAGAAATACCTTCTCCTACACAAAAACTCTATTTTTTGGTCAAAATTCCTATTTTGAATGAAAATATTCAGCTTTTAATGAAGAAGCAAAATTGATATCAAAATAAGCTTAAAATCGTGAAAACACAACGTGAAATGGTAGAAAAATCGATTTAAAGATTAGGTATTTTTAAAATCCGTTTTCAGGCGATATACATTAGTTATGAGTTTCGGATTTCGTTTTTATATTTAGAAATGTCATCCCCTACACAAAAACAATATTTTTTCGTCAAAATTCCTATTTTGAATGAAAATATTCAGCTTTTACTGAAAAAGGAAAATTGAGATCAAAATAAGATTGAAATCGTGAAAAAACAACGGAAAATGGTAGAAAAATCGATTTAAAGATAAGGTATTTTTAAAATCCGGTTTCAGGCGATATACATTAGTTATGAGTTTCGGATTTCGTTCTTATATTTAGAAATACCTTCTCCTACACAAAAACTCTATTTATTGGTCAAAATTTCAATTTTGAATCAAAATATTCAGCTTTTACTGAAGAAGAAAAAATTATATCAAAATAAGCTTAAAATCGTAAAAACACAACGTGAAATGGTAGAAAAATCGATTTAAAGATTAGGTATTTTTAAAATCCGTTTTCAGGCGATATACATTAGTTATGAGTTTCGGATTTCGTTTTTATATTTAGAAATGTCATCCCCTACACAAAAACAATATTTTTTCGTCAAAATTCCTATTTTGAATGAAAATATTCAGCTTTTACTGAAGATGGAAAATTGAGATCAATATAAGCTTGAAATCGTGAAAAAACAACGGGAAATGGTAGAAAAATCGATTTAAAGATAAGGTATTTTTAAAATCCGGTTTCAGGCGATATACATTAGTTATGAGTTTCGGATTTCGTTTTTATATTTAGAAATGTCATCCCCTACACAAAAACAATATTTTTTCGTCAAAATTCCTATTTTGAATGAAAATATTCAGCTTTTACTGAAGATGGAAAATTGAGATCAAAATAAGCTTGAAATCGTGAAAAAACAACGGGAAATGGTAGAAAAATCGATTTAAAGATAAGGTATTTTTAAAATCCGGTTTCAGGCGATATACATTAGTTATGAGTTTCGGATTTCGTTCTTATATTTAGAAATACCTTCTCCTACACAAAAACTCTATTTATTGGTCAAAATTCCAATTTTGAATCAAAATATTCAGCTTTTACTGAAGAAGAAAAAATTATATCAAAATAATTTTAAAATCGTGAAAAAACAACGGGAAATATCAGAAAAATCGATTTAAAGATTAGGTATTTTTAAAATCCGTTTTCAGGCGATATACATTAGTTATGAGTTTCGGATTTCGTCTTTATATTTAGAAATACCTTCTCCAACACAAAAACTCTATTTTTTGGTCAAAATTCCTATTTTGAATGAAAATATTCAGCTTTTAATGAAGAAGCAAAATTGATATCAAAATAAGCTTAAAATCGTGCAAAAACACCGTGAAATGGTAGAAAAATCGATTTAAAGATTAGGTATTTTTAAAATCCGTTTTCAGGCGATATACATTAGTTATGAGTTTCGCATTTCGTTTTTATATTTAGAAATACCTTCTCCTACACAAAAACTCTATTTTTTGGTCAAAATTCCTATTTTGAATGAAAATATTCAGCTTTTAATGAAGAAGCAAAATTGATATCAAAATAAGCTTAAAATCGTGAAAACACAACGTGAAATGGTAGAAAAATCGATTTAAAGATTAGGTATTTTTAAAATCCGTTTTCAGGCGATATACATTAGTTATGAGTTTCGGATTTCGTTTTTATATTTAGAAATGTCATCCCCTACACAAAAACAATATTTTTTCGTCAAAATTCCTATTTTGAATGAAAATATTCAGCTTTTACTGAAAAAGGAAAATTGAGATCAAAATAAGATTGAAATCGTGAAAAAACAACGGAAAATGGTAGAAAAATCGATTTAAAGATAAGGTATTTTTAAAATCCGGTTTCAGGCGATATACATTAGTTATGAGTTTCGGATTTCGTTCTTATATTTAGAAATACCTTCTCCTACACAAAAACTCTATTTATTGGTCAAAATTTCAATTTTGAATCAAAATATTCAGCTTTTACTGAAGAAGAAAAAATTATATCAAAATAATTTTAAAATCGTGAAAAAACAACGGGAAATATCAGAAAAATCGATTTAAAGATTAGGTATTTTTAAAATCCGTTTTCAGGCGATATACATTAGTTATGAGTTTCGGATTTCGTCTTTATATTTAGAAATACCTTATCCTACACAAAAACTCTATTTTTTGGTCAAAATTCCTATTTTGAATGAAAATATTCAGCTTTTAATGAAGAAGCAAAATTGATATCAAAATAAGCTTAAAATCGTGCAAAAACACCGTGAAATGGTAGAAAAATCGATTTAAAAATTAGGTATTTTCAAAATTTATTTTTCGGCGACATACATTAGTTATGAGTTACGGATTTCGTTTTTATATTTAGAAAAATCATCCCCTACACAAAAACAATATTTTATCGTCAAAATTCCTATTTTGAATGAAAATATTCAGCTTTTACTGAAGAAGGAAAATTGAGATCAAAATAAGCTTAAAATCGTGAAAAAACAACGGGAAATTGTGGAAAAATCGATTTAAAGATTAGGTATTTTCAAAATCCGGTTTCAGGCGATATGCATTAGTTATGAGTTTCGGATTTCGTTCTTATATTTAGAATTACCTTCTCCTACACAAAAACTCTATTTATTAGTCATATATCCTATTTTGAATCAAAATATTCAGCTTTTACTGAAGAAGCAAAAATGATTTCAAAATAAGCTTAAAATCGTGAAAAAACAACGGGAAATGATAGAAAAATCGATTTAAAGATTAGGTATTTTTAAAATCCGTTTTAAGGCGATATACATTAGTTATGAGTTTCAGATTTCGTTTTTATACTTAGAAATACCTTCTCCTACACAAAAACTCTATTTATTGGTCAAAATTCCTATTTTGAATCATAATATTCAGCTTTTACTGAAGAAGCAAAAATGATATAAAAATAAGCTTAAAATCGTGAAAAAACAACGGGAAATGGTAGAAAAATCGATTTAAAGATTAGGTATTTTACAAATTTAATTTTCGGCGACATACATTAGGTATGAGTTTCGGATTTCGTTTTTATATTTAGAAATATCATCCCCTACCCAAAAACAACATTTTTTGGTCAAAATTCGTATTTTGAATGAAAATATTCTGCTTTTGCTGAAGAAGCAAAAATGATATAAAAATAAACTTAAAATCGTGAAAAAAACAACGGGAAATGGTAGAAAAGTCGATTTAAAAATTCGGGATTTTGAAAATTTATTTTCAGGCGATATACATTAGTTATGAGTTTCGGATTTCGTTTTTATATTTAGAAATATAATCCCCTACAGAAAAACTATATTTTTTGGTCAAAATTCCTATTTTGAATGAAAATATTCAGCTTTTACTGAAGAAGCAAAATTTATATCAAAATAAGCTTAAAATCGTGAAAAAACAACGCGAAATGGTAGAAAAATCGATTTAAAGATTAGGTATTTTCAAAATTTATTTTGCGGCGATATACATTAGTTATGAGTTTCGGATTTCGTTTTTATATTTAGAAATATCTTCTTCTACACAAAAACTCTATTTATTGGTCAAAATTCCGATTTCAAATCAAAATTCCTATTTTGAATCAAAATATTCAGCTTTTACTGAAGAAGCAAAAATGATATCAAAATAAGCTTAAAATCGTGAAAAAACAACGGGAAATGGTAGAAAAATCGATTTAAAGATTAGGTATTTTCAAAATCCGTTTTGAGGCGATATACATTAGTTATGAGTGTCGGATTTCGTTTTTATATTTAGAAATACCTTTTCCTACAAAAAAACTCTATTTATTGGTCAAAATTCCTATTTTAAATCAAAATATTCAGCTTTTACTAAAGAAGCAAAAATGATATCAAAATAAGCTTAAAATCGTGAAAAAACAACGGAAATGGTAGAAAAATCGATTTAAAGATTCGGTATTTTCAAAATTTTTTTTCAGGCGATATACATTAGTTATGAGTTTCGGATTTCGTTTTTATATTTAGAAATATCTTCTTCTACACAAAAACTCTATTTATTGGTCAAAATTCCGATTTCAAATCAAAATTCCTATTTTGAATCAAAATATTCAGCTTTTACTGAAAAGGAAAATTGATATCAAAATAAGCTTAAAATCGTGAAAAAACAACGGGAAATGGTAGAAAAATCGATTTAAAGATTAGATATTTTCAAAATCCGGTTTCAGGCGATATACATTAGTTAGAAGTTTCGGATTTCGTTAAATACCTTCTGGTACACAAAAACTCTATTTATTGGTCAAAAGTCCAATTTTGAATCAAAATATTCAGCTTTTACTGAAGAAGAAAAAATGATATCAAAATAATCTTAAAATCGTGAAACAGCAACGGGAAATGGCAGAAAAATCGATTTAAAGATTCGGTATTTTCAAAATTTTTTTTCAGGCGATATACATTAGTTATGAGTTTCGGATTTCGTTTTTATATTTAGAAATATCTTCTTCTACACAAAAACTCTATTTATTGGTCAAAATTCCGATTTCAAATCAAAATTCCTATTTTGAATCAAAATATTCAGCTTTTACTGAAGAAGCAAAAATGATATCAAAATAAGCTTAAAATCGTGAAAAAACAACGGGAAATGGTAGAAAAATCGATTTAAAGATTAGGTATTTTCAAAATCCGTTTTCAGGCGATATACATTAGTTATGAGTGTCGGATTTCGTTTTTATATTTAGAAATACCTTTTCCTACAAAAAAACTCTATTTATTGGTCAAAATTCCTATTTTAAATCAAAATATTCAGCTTTTACTAAAGAAGCAAAAATGATATCAAAATAAGCTTAAAATCGTGAAAAAACAACGGAAATGGTAGAAAAATCGATTTAAAGATTCGGTATTTTCAAAATTTTTTTTCAGGCGATATACATTAGTTATGAGTTTCGGATTTCGTTTTTATATTTAGAAATATCTTCTTCTACACAAAAACTCTATTTATTGGTCAAAATTCCGATTTCAAATCAAAATTCCTATTTTGAATCAAAATATTCAGCTTTTACTGAAGAAGCAAAAATGATATCAAAATAAGCTTAAAATCGTGAAAAAACAACGGGAAATGGTAGAAAAATCGATTTAAAGATTAGGTATTTTCAAAATCCGTTTTAAGGCGATATACATTAGTTATGAGTTTCAGATTTCGTTTTTATATTTAGAAAAATCATCCCCTACACAAAAACAATATTTTATCGTCAAAATTCCTATTTTGAATGAAAATATTCAGCTTTTACTGAAGAAGGAAAATTGAGATCAAAATAAGCTTAAAATCGTGAAAAAACAACGGGAAATTGTGGAAAAATCGATTTAAAGATTAGGTATTTTCAAAATCCGGTTTCAGGCGATATGCATTAGTTATGAGTTTCGGATTTCGTTCTTATATTTAGAATTACCTTCTCCTACACAAAAACTCTATTTATTAGTCATATATCCTATTTTGAATCAAAATATTCAGCTTTTACTGAAGAAGCAAAAATGATTTCAAAATAAGCTTAAAATCGTGAAAAAACAACGGGAAATGATAGAAAAATCGATTTAAAGATTAGGTATTTTTAAAATCCGTTTTAAGGCGATATACATTAGTTATGAGTTTCAGATTTCGTTTTTATACTTAGAAATACCTTCTCCTACACAAAAACTCTATTTATTGGTCAAAATTCCTATTTTGAATCATAATATTCAGCTTTTACTGAAGAAGCAAAAATGATATAAAAATAAGCTTAAAATCGTGAAAAAACAACGGGAAATGGTAGAAAAATCGATTTAAAGATTAGGTATTTTACAAATTTAATTTTCGGCGACATACATTAGGTATGAGTTTCGGATTTCGTTTTTATATTTAGAAATATCATCCCCTACCCAAAAACAACATTTTTTGGTCAAAATTCGTATTTTGAATGAAAATATTCTGCTTTTGCTGAAGAAGCAAAAATGATATAAAAATAAACTTAAAATCGTGAAAACAACAACGGGAAATGGTAGAAAAGTCGATTTAAAAATTCGGGATTTTGAAAATTTATTTTCAGGCGATATACATTAGTTATGAGTTTCGGATTTCGTTTTTATATTTAGAAATATAATCCCCTACAGAAAAACTATATTTTTTGGTCCAAATTCCTATTTTGAATGAAAATATTCAGCTTTTACTGAAGAAGCAAAATTTATATCAAAATAAGCTTAAAATCGTGAAAAAACAACGCGAAATGGTAGAAAAATCGATTTAAAGATTAGGTATTTTCAAAATTTATTTTGCGGCGATATACATTAGTTATGAGTTTCGGATTTCGTTTTTATATTTAGAAATATCTTCTTCTACACAAAAACTCTATTTATTGGTCAAAATTCCGATTTCAAATCAAAATTCCTATTTTGAATCAAAATATTCAGCTTTTACTGAAGAAGCAAAAATGATATCAAAATAAGCTTAAAATCGTGAAAAAACAACGGGAAATGGTAGAAAAATCGATTTAAAGATTAGGTATTTTCAAAATCCGTTTTGAGGCGATATACATTAGTTATGAGTGTCGGATTTCGTTTTTATATTTAGAAATACCTTTTCCTACAAAAAAACTCTATTTATTGGTCAAAATTCCTATTTTAAATCAAAATATTCAGCTTTTACTAAAGAAGCAAAAATGATATCAAAATAAGCTTAAAATCGTGAAAAAACAACGGAAATGGTAGAAAAATCGATTTAAAGATTCGGTATTTTCAAAATTTTTTTTCAGGCGATATACATTAGTTATGAGTTTCGGATTTCGTTTTTATATTTAGAAATATCTTCTTCTACACAAAAACTCTATTTATTGGTCAAAATTCCGATTTCAAATCAAAATTCCTATTTTGAATCAAAATATTCAGCTTTTACTGAAAAGGAAAATTGATATCAAAATAAGCTTAAAATCGTGAAAAAACAACGGGAAATGGTAGAAAAATCGATTTAAAGATTAGATATTTTCAAAATCCGGTTTCAGGCGATATACATTAGTTAGAAGTTTCGGATTTCGTTAAATACCTTCTGGTACACAAAAACTCTATTTATTGGTCAAAAGTCCAATTTTGAATCAAAATATTCAGCTTTTACTGAAGAAGAAAAAATGATATCAAAATAATCTTAAAATCGTGAAACAGCAACGGGAAATGGCAGAAAAATCGATTTAAAGATTCGGTATTTTCAAAATTTTTTTTCAGGCGATATACATTAGTTATGAGTTTCGGATTTCGTTTTTATATTTAGAAATATCTTCTTCTACACAAAAACTCTATTTATTGGTCAAAATTCCGATTTCAAATCAAAATTCCTATTTTGAATCAAAATATTCAGCTTTTACTGAAGAAGCAAAAATGATATCAAAATAAGCTTAAAATCGTGAAAAAACAACGGGAAATGGTAGAAAAATCGATTTAAAGATTAGGTATTTTCAAAATCCGTTTTCAGGCGATATACATTAGTTATGAGTGTCGGATTTCGTTTTTATATTTAGAAATACCTTTTCCTACAAAAAAACTCTATTTATTGGTCAAAATTCCTATTTTAAATCAAAATATTCAGCTTTTACTAAAGAAGCAAAAATGATATCAAAATAAGCTTAAAATCGTGAAAAAACAACGGAAATGGTAGAAAAATCGATTTAAAGATTCGGTATTTTCAAAATTTTTTTTCAGGCGATATACATTAGTTATGAGTTTCGGATTTCGTTCTTATATTTAGAAATACCTTCTCCTACACAAAAACTCTATTTATTTGTCGAAATTCCTATTTTGAATCAAAAATATTCAGCTTTTACTGAAGAAGCAAAAATGATATAAAAATAAGCCTAAAATCGTGAAAAAACAACGGGAAATGGTAGAGAAATCGATTTAAAGATTAGGTATTTTCAAAATCCGTTTTCAGGCAACATACATTAGTTATGAGTGTCGGATTTCGTTTTTATATTTAGAAATACCTTCTCCTACACAAAAACTCTATTTATTGGTCAAAATTCCTATTTTGAATGAAAATATTCAGCTTTTACTGAAGAAGCAAAAATGATATAAAAATAAGCTTAAAATCGTGAAAAAACAACGGGAAATGGTAGAAAAATCGATTTAAAGATTAGGTATTTTCAAAATCCGTTTTCAGGCTATATACATTAGTTATGAGTTTCGGATTTCGTTCTTATATTTAGAAATACCTTCTCCTACACAAAAACTCTATTTATTGGTCAAAATTCCTATTTTGAATGAAAATATTCAGCTTTTACTGAAGAAGCAAAAATGATATAAAAATAAGCTTAAAATCGTGAAAAAACAACGGGAAATGATAGAAAAATCGATTTAAAGATTAGGTATTTTCAAAATCCGTTTTCATGCGATATACATTAGTTATGAGTTTCGGATTTCGTTCTTATATTTAGAAATACCTTCTCCTACACAAAAACTCTATTTATTTGTCAAAATTCGAATTTTGAATCAAAATATTAAGCTTTTACTGAAGAAGCAAAAATGATATAAAAATAAGCTTAAAATCATGAAAAAACAACGGGAAATGGTAGAAAAATCGATTTAAAGATTCGGTATTTTCAAAATTTATTTTTAGGCGATATACATTAGTTATGAGTTTCGGATTTGGTTTTTATATTTAGAAATATCATCCCCTACACTAAAACAATATTTTTTGGTCAAAATTCCTATTTTGAATGAAAATATTCAGCTTTTACTGAAGAAGCAAAAATGATATAAAAATAAGCTTAAAATCGTGAAAAAACAACGGGAAATTTTAGAAAAATCGATTTAAAGATTAGATATTTTCAAAATCCGTTTTCAGGCGATATACATTAGTTATGAGTTTCGGATTTCGTTTTTATATTTAGAAATACCTTTTCCTACACAAAAACTCTATTTATTGGTCAAAATTCCTATTTTAAATCAAAATTCCTATTTTGAATCAAAATATTCAGCTTTTACTGAAGAAGCGAAAATGATAACAAAATAAGCTTCAAATCGTGAAAAAACAACGCGAAATGGTAGAAAAATCGATTTAAAGATTCGGTATTTTCAAAATTTATTTTTAGGCGATATACATTAGTTATGAGTTTCGGATTTCGTTTTTATATTTAGAAATACCTTCTCCTACACAAAAACTCTATTTATTGGTCAAAATTCCTATTTTAAATCAAAATTCCTATTTTGAATCAAAATATTCAGCTTTTACTGAAGAAGCGAAAATGATAACAAAATAAGCTTCAAATCGTTAAAAAACAACGGGAAATGGTAGAAAAATCGATTTAAAGATTCTGTATTTTCAAAATTTATTTTTAGGCGATATACATAAGTTATGAGTTTCGGATTTCGTTTTTATATTTAGAAATACCTTCTCCTACACAAAAACTCTATTTATTGGTCAAAATTCCTATTTTAAATCAAAATTCCTATTTTGAATCAAAATATTCAGCTTTTACTGAAGAAGCGAAAATGATAACAAAATAAGCTTCAAATCGTGAAAAAACAACGGGAAATGGTAGAAAAATCGATTTAAAGATTCGGTATTTTCAAAATTTATTTTTAGGCGATATACATTAGTTATGAGTTTCGGATTTCGTTTTTATATTTAGAAATACCTTCTCCTACACAAAAACTCTATTTATTGGTCAAAATTCCTATTTTAAATCAAAATTCCTATTTTGAATCAAAATATTCAGCTTTTACTGAAGAAGCGAAAATGATAACAAAATAAGCTTCAAATCGTGAAAAAACAACGGGAAATGGTAGAAAAATCGATTTAAAGATTCGGTATTTTCAAAATTTATTTTTAGGCGATATACATTAGTTATGAGTTTCGGATTTGGTTTTTATATTTAGAAATATTATCCTCTACACAAAAACAATATTTTTTGGTCACAATTCCTATTTTGAATGAAAATATTCAGCTTTTACTGAAGAAGCAAAAATGATATAAAAATAAGCTTAAAATCTTGAAAAAACAACGGGAAATGGTAGAAAAATCGATTTAAAGATTAGGTATTTTCAAAATCCGTTTTCAGGCTATATACATTAGTTATGAGTTTCGGATTTCGTTCTTATATTTAGAAATACCTTCTCCTACACAAAAACTCTATTTATTGGTCAAAATTCCTATTTTAAATCAAAATTCCTATTTTGAATCAAAATATTCAGCTTTTACTGAAGAAGCGAAAATGATAACAAAATAAGCTTCAAATCGTGAAAAAACAACGGGAAATGGTAGAAAAATCGATTTAAAGATTCGGTATTTTCAAAATTTATTTTTAGGCGATATACATTAGTTATGAGTTTCGGATTTCGTTTTTATATTTAGAAATACCTTCTCCTACACAAAAACTCTATTTATTGGTCAAAATTCCTATTTTAAATCAAAATTCCTATTTTGAATCAAAATATTCAGCTTTTACTGAAGAAGCGAAAATGATAACAAAATAAGCTTCAAATCGTGAAAAAACAACGGGAAATGGTAGAAAAATCGATTTAAAGATTCGGTATTTTCAAAATTTATTTTTAGGCGATATACATTAGTTATGAGTTTCGGATTTGGTTTTTATATTTAGAAATATTATCCTCTACACAAAAACAATATTTTTTGGTCACAATTCCTATTTTGAATGAAAATATTCAGCTTTTACTGAAGAAGCAAAAATGATATAAAAATAAGCTTAAAATCTTGAAAAAACAACGGGAAATGGTAGAAAAATCGATTTAAAGATTAGGTATTTTCAAAATCCGTTTTCAGGCGATATACATTAGTTATGAGTTTCGGATTTCGTTCTTATATTTAGAAATACCTTCTCCTACACAAAAACTCTATTTATTGGTCAAAATTCCAATTTTAAATCAAAATATTCAGCTTTTACTGAAGAAGAAAAAATGATATCAAAATAATCTTAAAATCGTGAAAAAACAACGGGAAATGGCAGAAAAATCGATTTAAAGATTAGGTATTTTCAAAATCCGTTTTCAGACGATATACATTAGTTATGAGTTTCGGATTTCGTTCTTATATTTAGAAATACCTTCTCCTACACAAAAACTCTATTTATTGGTCAAAATTCCTATTTTGAATGAAAATATTCAGCTTTTACTGAAGAAGCAAAAATGATATAAAAATAAGCTTAAAATCGTGAAAAAACAACGGGAAATGATAGAAAAATCGATTTAAATATTAGGTATTTTCAAAATCCGTTTTCATGCGATATACATTAGTTATGAGTTTCGGATTTCGTTCTTATATTTAGAAATACCTTCTCCTACACAAAAACTCTATTTATTGGTCAAAATTCCAATTTTGAATCAAAATATTCAGCTTTTACTGAAGAAGCAAAAATGATATAAAAATAAGCTAAAAATCACGAAAAAACAACGGGAAATGGTAGAAAAATCGATTTAAAGATTCGGTATTTTCAATATTTATTTTTAGGCGATATACATTAGTTATGAGTTTCGAATTTGGTTTTTATATTTAGAAAAATCATCCCCTACACTAAAACAATATTTTTTGGTCAAAATTCCTATTTTGAATGAAAATATTCAGCTTTTACTGAAGAAGCAAAAATGATATAAAAATAAGCTTAAAATCGTGAAAAAACAACGGGAAATTTTAGAAAAATCGATTTAAAGATTAGGTATTTTCAAAATCCGTTTTCAGGCGATATACATTAGTTATGAGTTTCGGATTTCGTTTTTATATTTAGAAATACCTTCTCCTACACAAAAACTCTATTGATTGGTCAAAATTCCTATTTTGAATCAAAATATTCAGTTTTAACTGAAGAAGCAAAAATGATATAAAAATAAGCTTTAAATCGTGAAAAAACAACGGGAAATGGTAGAAAAATCGATTTAAAGATTAGGTATTTTCAAAATCCGTTTTCAGGCGACATACATTAGTTATGAGTTTCGGATTTCGTTATTATATTTAGAAATACCTTCTCCTACACAAAAACTCTATTTATTGGTCAAAATTCCTATTTTGAATGAAAATATTCAGCTTTTACTGAAGAAGCAAAATTGATATCAAAATAAGCTTAAAATCGTGAAAAAACAACGGGAAATGGTAGAAAAATCGATTTAAAGATTAGGTATTTTCAAAATCCGTTTTCAGGCGACATACATTAGTTATGAGTTTCGGATTTCGTTATTATATTTAGAAATACCTTCTCCTACACAAAAACTCTATTTTTTGGTCAAAATTCGTATTTTGAATGAAAATATTCAGCTTTTACTGAAGAAGAAAAAATGATATCAAAAGAAGCTTAAAATCGTTAAAAAAAAAACCGGAAATGGTAGAAAAATCGATTCAAAGATTCGGTATTTTCAAAATTTTTTTTCAGGCGATATACATTAGTTATGAGTTTCGGATTTCGTTTTTATATTTAGAAATATCATCCCCTACACAAAAACTCTATTTTTTGGTCAAAATTCCTATTTTGAATGAAAATATTCAGCTTTTACTGAAGAAGCAAAATTGATATCAAAATAAGCTTAAAATCGTGAAAAAACAACGGGAAATGGTAGAAAAATCGATTTAAAGATTAGGTATTTTCAAAATCCGTTTTCAGGCGATATACATTAGTTATGAGTTTTGGATTGCGTTTTTATATTTAGAAATACCTTCTCCTACACAAAAACTCTATTTATTAGTCATAAATCCTATTTTGAATCAAAATATTGAGCTTTTACTGAAGAAGCAAAAATGATATTAAAATAAGCTTAAAATCGTGAAAAACAACGGGAAATGGTAGAAAAATCGATTAAGAGATTCGGTATTTTCAAAATTAATTTTCCGGCGATATACATTAATTATGAGTTTCGGATTTCGTTTTTATATTTAGAAATAACTTCCCCTACACCAAAACTCTATTTTTTGTCAAAGTTCCTATTTGGAAGGAAAATATTCTGTTTTTACTGAAGAAGCAAAATTGATATCAAAATAAGCTTAAAATCGTTAAAAAACAACGGAAAATGGTAGAAAAATCAATTTAAAGATTCGGTATTTTCAAAATCCGGTTTCAGTCGTTATACATTAGTTATGACTTTCGGATTACGTTTTTATATTTAGAAATACCTTCCTCTACACAAAAACTCTATTTGTTGGTCAAAGTTCCTATTTTGAAGGAAAATATTCAGTTTTTACTGAAGAAGCAAAAATGATGTCAAAATAAGCCTAAAATTATGAAAAAAAAACGGGAAAAGGTAGAAAAATCGATTTAAAAATTCGGTATTTTCAAAATCCATTTTCAGGCGATATACATTAGTTATGAGTTTCGGATTTCGTTTTTATATTTAGAAATAACTTCCCCTACACCAAAACTCTATTTTTTTGTCAAAGTTGCTATTTGGAATGAAAATATTCAGTTTTTACTGAAGAAGCAAAAATGATATCAAAATAAGCTTAAAATCGTGAAAAAACAACGGGTAATGGTAGAAAAAACGATACGATATTTTCAAAATCCATTTTCAGGCTATATACATTAGTTATGAGTTTCGGATTTCGTTATTTTCTTTAGAAATAACTTCTCCTACACAAAGACTCTATTTTTTGGTCAAAGTTCCTATTTTCAAGGAAAATATTCAGTTTTTACTGACGAAGCAAAAATGATATCAAAATAAGCTTAAAATCGTGAAAAAACAACGAGTAATGGTAAAGAAAACGATTTAAAGATTCGGTATTTTCAAAATCCATTTTCAGGCTATATACATTAGTTATGAGTTTCGGATTTCGTTTGTTTCTTTAGAAATAACTTTCCCTTCATAAAAACTCTATTTTTTGGTCAAAGTTCCTATTTTGAAGGAAAATATTCAGTTTTTGCTGAAGAAGCAAAAATGATATCAAAATAAGCTTAAAATCGTGAATAAACAACGGGTAATGGTAGAAAAAACGATTTAAAGATTCGGTATTTTCAAAATCCATTTTCAGGCGATATACATTAGTTATGAGTTTCGGATTTCGTTTTTATATTTAGAAATAACTTCCCCTACACCAAAACTCTATTTTTTTTGTCAAAGTTCCTATTTGGAAGGAAAATATTCAGTTTTTACTGAAGAAGCAAAAATGATATCAAAATAAGCTTAAAATCGTGAAAAAACAATGGAAAATGGTAGAAAAATCGATTTAAAGATTCGGTATTTTCAAAATCCTTTTTCAGACGATATAATATGTTAGTTGTGAGTTTCGGATATCGTTTTTATGAAGCGTTTTTTTGCGTTTTAAGCTAATTTCTTTATCACTTTTGGTTTTTCTTCAAAATTAAATAGTTTTCTTAGAAATTTAATTTTTAGTATACAAGTCCGTCGTAATATAAGAGTTCTTTTTCTCTTTTATAGATATGTTGTAGGTAATGACACATGGTCAGTTAAATAAAATCACTGATGCCTCCTCTTAAACAATTCTAACGCACCACAAGAATGGCAGCAAATGCGCATTCCTACTATGTAGAACTACCTAAGTGGTACTCTACTGGTTATAGCAATTTTTTTATTGTTAGAACCACAAAAATAATGGAATTTATTACCATCCTCCTTATTCCCAAAAGAGGGCGGTTTTGATATTTACAATTTGCCCAAATTTAAGAAGACTTCCAAAAGATTCTTTTCAAATTTACCCGTTAACTCCCCGTTATCCTTATTTGTTCAACCCCATCTCAACCCTACCCCATCTCAACCACAACTACTTCAAGTACAAAAGATCATATTCCTAGCTGGTTTTTTTAGAATAAAAAAAAAACGAAAATTGTTTTCGTTATGAAAAATGACAATTTTTGGTACAATAGGTAAGTTCTTGGATTTTTTACTTGATATTGTGATTTGTAAATTACAATTTGAATTTGACCGCTTTAGAGGCATTATTTTACGTTTTTTAGCTAATTTCGTGATTCATGTTTGTTTTCATCAAAATTCTACACTTTTATTAGAAAATTAAAAATTTTCGTATAAAAATTTATCGTATTTCATTGGTTTCTTTATGCAAACAAAAACTATAGATAAATACATAATATAGTGAATTTTCGACGTTTTAGATGATAGACAGTCTTAAATATTTATTTCACTCCAAAAGTAATTATATGTAAAATAATGTTGCTTTTCCTTATTAATTTTAATTTTTTTTTGTCAAAATATATTATTTAATATAATATTATTCTTTTTATTTCAAAACTTTTTAAAATAAATTATCTATGAAAGCCAACATCTTGTTTTTCTTGTTTTTTTTATCCATTTTTTAATTTTATTTTCTTTACTTTTTAAGATAAATTTCGTCCCGTCTAGAAATTTTGAAGAAAATTAATGCTTCCCGTATTATAAGAAAAGCCATCAAATTTTAATAATCTTTGTTTATCCTGAAACATAAATTGTTTGTCTTTAATTAATCTTAATCATCATTTTAAGCATAATGTACCTTTTTATTTTATTTTTCTCTTCTGTCGTTATTTTTTAGCACATTTCCAAAAACAATTTGAAAAAATGTGTCTTTTAGTTTCATTCTGTCCGTCCTTCCGTCTGTCTGTTTGTTTACAAAAGTTCTACACCGTTAAAGATAGAAAAAATAAATTTTAACCATGGGTAGGTCTCATAAAAAAATTAATTTTGTGGAACAACTTCTTCATATAGCCCGATCCATCAGGGAACTTACAGCCCCTCAAGCTTTCAAAAAGCCCTATTTTTATATGAGTATATTTCATGTTCTGCTTAACCATTTTGCAATATGAAAACGCCATTCGATAGAATTTTTTTTTACCTTTGTAAATTAATATCAAAATTATGTATACATTTTTCTTAAATTTAGTATTTAAATTTACCGTTATGCGAAACCCAAATTTTGCATAATGTTTCTACCTTCATAACTCCAGCACGCTTTTAGATAAGGTCTTGAAATTTTGAGGCAAGAAAGAACTTTTAGAATTAGTATAAGTTTCCTCAGAAAACTTTTTTTTGTACCACCGCCTGTTTAAGACCTATTAGGGCTCAAAAATTGAAAATATGCTATTTTTACACACCTGTAGCTTAGCCACCTGTACAAATTTTTCTCCGGCAATATATAAAAATTAAAGCTCCAGTAATATATTTTTACGTGTATTAACAGTTTTTTTTTAGTTTTATAGGGTTTCGGATTTAGAGGAATTGCAAAAAACTCCTATTTTCACATTTTTCTTTATGAAATTTTTAAATTTTGGTCCTAGTCACAATTCTAAACAGTTTATATTATCTTATGGAAATGTGCTCTTTTAAAAACTGTTGGCTTACATTCTGCCTTATTTGTTTATAAAAAGACTATTTTTTTTTTGTTTTATGAATGAAGGTTTAGGAAAAAATAAATTTTAACTTCAAAAATAAGAAAGAATAAAGTAGAAGTGTTTTCCGCCTTATGACTTTTTCGTACTTTTGTTCATTCTTTTTCTATGGTGTTAAAAAAGGCATTCACTGCCTTTTTGCAATAAATACTTCAAAAATTTGCAATAAATACTCACCAGAAAACTTATTTTAGAAAATAAAAATAAATTTTATTATTCTATCACTATTTGCTTGTACTGAACCTATTCTAATTTCCATATAAAAATTTTATTATTTTTATCTACCAAAATAATATTATAAAATAACAGTCAATGGGCTTTGTCAAAATATAATAAAATATTAAAACACCTGCTAACACATAATCAAAACAAATACAGCCTTTCAAATAAAAATGCTAACACTTAAAATTTCAATATTTATGAAAACTCATTGACATGGATCTAAGTAGATTTCAAAACAACTTTCATTAAAACAATGTTTATTGTGCTATAAATCTAAGGAAATTTAATACGAAATATTGTTTAATTGGATCTCTTCCATTTTGACACTACGAACATAAAATTTAGTGATTACTGACTGACGTGTTAACTCTGTTTTCATCAATTAAATAAATATATACTCATTCGTATTGAAACGCAAAAATAAAAATTCTACGAGTTCTACATACTACGAGTACTAAGTAAATCCTCAGATATGAAAATTTACTAACGTAAATTTTTATCAAAATTCTTGCACACACGAGTGGATTTCTTTCATATAAGTGATAAAGAACAGTTTATCATCAAATTGCATATTTAAGTGAAAACTGAAAAGTAACATGTAAACTTTTGATTATTTTCACGAATTATTAACTCCATAATTCATATATATTTCCTTTTCCTACAATATTTTCTCCATTTCATTTCATAAGTTATATGGTCACCTGATTAAGTAAAAAAATAAAATTTTTACTTTTTCCAATGTTATGCGTCAAATCAACATTTATGTCAACTTTCAACGCTAAACTAATTTTAAACAAACCAAAGATTTTATTACTTACACCCTGAAACTAAAAGATTTTAAGCATAATGATTAAATTTTAAACTACTATACATACAGATCTATAAGGTGTTAGTTGCATGTTTTATATATAGAAACATATACATACATATTATATACATATAATATATACATAAGAATTTCAAAAACTGTTTTTTTTAAAATATAGAATGGTGTATGTCAGAATAATTGAAAAGGTCTCCAATTAATAATTCTAAAAGTCTTCTTGTCAATTTATTTTTTTTACAATTACAATACTTTTCTAATCCTATGCAAAAAAAAAAACAAATATAAAAAATAAATAATAAAAAAATATTTTTAAGTAGCAGTGGGTGTCTTATATTTTTCATTTATATTTTGGTGGTTTTTATATTGTTTTTATTTTGTTATGTTTATGAAGAAAACTTAATCAAAGGTAATGAAGGTGTACGAAAAAAAATTTTTAAAAAAAAATATTTTTACAATAAGTGGAATAAAAAAATGATGAAAATGTTTTAAGTTAATAGACTTGAGTTCATACGCTCCAGATACAGTATAGAAAATTCTTTATATTTTTCATTTCAAGACAAAAAAAAAAAAAAAAAAAGTATAATTTGTTATTTTGTCATTTTCATTAACATTTTAGAGAATGTTTTCTTTATGATACAATATGATGATTTTTTATTAAATGTTTATTTGACAAAATGCTTATAAGTCTTTCAAAAAAAAAAATATTAAAAAATGAAATTATGACGCGTAAAAAATTTAAATTAAAATGGTTTACCAAAAAAAAAACAAAAATATAAAATATTAAAAAAAAAAAGTCATTAAAATATTAATATGAGTTCAGTTTATTTTGGTTTGCTTTAATTAATCATTTTTAAAATGTGATTTTCTCGTCCGTCTTAAGTAAAATCCTTTTGAAATAATCAAATAATGTTAATTTTTTATAGTGAGAATAACTTTGAAGTAATTCTAAATACTTTGATGAAGGCGTGTAAAATAAATGTCAAAATGTATGGCCTTTGTTTTTGAATGAAAACCACATTTGCTTTATGAAAGCCTTCGAGAACTTCAAAATAGTTGAGGTGGATGATTGTTAAAGATAATTAATGTGTTGTTAGATTTATAAAATAGAGAGCTGTTATCATAATACAGTAATGTATTTGAAAAATCTTAAATCTTAACTTACTTATTTTTCTCATTGTTATGAGTGCATTTTTGAATCAATCTTTACATATTATAACTGTTTGTCTTTCTTTTTATAAAGGCTCTGTTATTCATTTCTATTTATATTTTATTCCCAATTTGATACATTTTTTACATTGCATCATGTTTGGGTTCTTTAATCATTCGTGATTTTAATATTATTTATACTATTAAATTTAAAAATGACTCAAAGAAATGTGTACTGTACTGTGTAGCTATAGCTTTTAACGTGGCTATTATCTTAAAAAAGTATTACCTATATTTATACCCGTACGATAGGATCGGGTATAATAAAATTACTCCTCCGTTTGTAACACCTCGAAATAAGCGAGCTAGATATACCTTCAAAGGTATGGATCGGATCAGAAAAAAATTCTAAGACTTTTGAGCCATGTCCGTCAGTCCGTCCGTCAGCACGCTAACTCAAAAACTAAGAAAGCTAGAATCTTGAAATTTACACAAAATATTTTGGAAGTAATTTGTAGGTTCCCAATTTTTTTTGGTTGAGTTTGGACCAAGCCTTAGGGTAGCTCTCGAACACCTAACTTTTAGATCCCCACATTTTTTTTGCAATAGAGCTATGAAATTTTAACTACTGATAGATCTCACAAAAATATTAATTTTATTTTTTATAACTTTTTTTTGTAGCCCCACCCGTTACGGAGCTACAGCTCCCCAAAGGTTCAAAAAAGCTCTATATTTAAATTGTTATAGCATAAGTTGTATAAGGTATATCTTCATTTTGAAAACGCCAAACGATTACTACTTTTATTAGATTTAAAAGTATATATATAATAAATATATATTTGTGGCATACGGTGTCTTAATTTACCGTTATGCGAAACTCAAATTTTGCAAAATCCTTTAACCTTTCTATCTTCTAAACGGTTTAAGTTGAAAACTTGAAATTTTGACAGAATTTAGATCTTTGAAAATAAGTATGAGTCATTTCAAAAATTTTTTTTGTATCACCCCCCGTTTAGGAGCTGTAAGGGGTCAAAAACTGAAAATTTCCTATTTTTAAACACCTGTAACTTGAACAGCTGTTAAAATTTTTTTGAAGTAATACACAAAAATTAAAGCTTCAACATTATACTCTTATTTCTGTTAACAACTTTTTTTAATAATATAGGGTTACTTTATAATTGACGAAAGTGTTACTTGATTTTTTCAAATTTTCTAACAAATTTCTTTAAAACGAATTTTTTTCATTTTGTTTTACTCGATAATTTGAAATTGTTGAGGATATAATGCGTAGTATAAAAAAATGTAAATAAATAAACAACATAACGGTTGCTTGAAGAATTTTTATTTATATGATATTGATATACATACTTATATAATATCATGTTTATTTACATATCGTATATGCCACTAGTGAGTGAATGATAAGATATTATATGTATATTATATAGCGCCGTATTTACATACATATATGTATTTTATTGTACTTATAAGAAATTATTCTGTCAATGGAATATTTAAATATAATATAATATAATATTTAAAATTATATTTACTGTTTTGTACTTAGTAAATTTAATATACATTTACCGCTTAGTATTAAATGGTACTATAGAATATTTGAAAAAGTTTTGGATTGATAATCGTTATGTGGAAGGTTAGAATCTGCTTTTGAAGAATGTACATATAAACATATAGTTTGAATATATGTACAACCCATAGTACTAGAAATTATAAAATTCACCCAAATTATTTTAAAATACTAAAATATTAAAAAAATAATATTGTAAGCAGAGTGACAGGCTGTGAACATACTAACGGTTCGTACGGGTATCTAAGAGTTGACAAAGTCAACTGTATTCTTCCTCGTTTTTTTATAAATCTGCAGTATATAATTTATACAAAATGAAGTTTTGGCGAACTGAAGTATGATTAGCTGTTAATAATATTTTTAAACTGTAATATTTCTCTATATTAATATTCTATGGGCCTAGTGAAGTTTTTTTTTTTTTATAATTTAGTAAAATTTAATATTCATTATAATACAATGTCTTATTACCAGCTAATATATGTATTTCTAAAAACTTTTGTTTTGGTAAAAATTTGGTAAAAATAAAGTAACAAATAAATTGGTAACATTCTTATTATAGAAAATATTAATGTTCTTTACGTGATAACTCATAATATTTTTTTTTTTAAATTTATGTTTATATAAAACGGTATTTGAAATTTTTTAGAACATTGTTGCTATAGGTCAACTGGTGTAGTCCGCTTTAGTCTGCTTTTTTGTGAGTTATTGGCGATTAAGTTTCTGGAAAATATGTTGGGAGGAACTTCAAATCATGTTATAATATTTTTTGAGCGATATCATCAGGTACTTTAATTTTGACTGAAAAAATTTGAAGATAATTTTTTTATTGTTGTGTCCCATATATATCAGAGTGTGTTTGCAACAGCTCAGCATAGAACTGTTCTAATATCTCAATATAAGACTTACGTGTTGTGCTCCATTAGTTCTATAGTGTTGGACCATATTGGCTTTAGAATGAATTTATAAAGAACCTTACTTTCCAATAATAATTGGGATCTTCTTTCAATTAACCAGTACATTTAGCGCAATTTCTCATACGAAAAGAAAAGATTGGTTATTATAAAAAACGTTGTTTTAAAATAATTAGCTATATAGTTAAAAATATATAAATTTTAAAATAATTCCATGATTGTTAAAAATATATATAAATATAAAATCACTAAACAAATATTTCAAATTGCTAGTATTTTAAAAAAATTACATTAGGAGATATAGATTAAATCAATAGATTAAAATAATTCATTTAAAAATGTATTTATAACAATTTAAATTTTATATTATCTACTTTTTTAATAATTCTTGCAAGTCAAATGTATTATTCTCTTCTAAACAGATTTGTTTTGACTAAATTACTAAATTTTTTCTCTCGAATAATTTTCTTTTTTTTTTTAGTGCATTTCTCTGCCACATAAATGTGAACAAGAAGCCTTTCCTTTTCATGGGTGATTGTAAATGTCATAAGGGGGAATAACTCTTACTACGTGTGTGGGATTCGAATCCACACTCACTCGATGTTTACAGCGTATTTTATACGCTCTTACCGAATAGGCCGCCGAGGCCCACACTCATTCGATGTTTACAGCGTATTTTATACGCTCTTACCGAATAGGCCGCCGAAGCCCTTCTCGAATAATTTTTAACATTTTTAACAAAAATTTGCTTATTAGCTTCACTCCTTTTTGGCCATTAGTGTTATTTCACTGACGAACAAACTTCCATTTAAAAAATTTTTTCCATCATTTAATATGTATATTAATGAAATTTTAACCATAGATAGTTCTAATTAAATAATTAATGTTGTAGAACAACGGGAAATTTACTGTTATGTGAAACAATATTTTGCAAGATTTTGGTTTCTTTATCTAAAGAACGAACCAAAGTCTCTTTAATGACTTTATCTATGAAACGAACTTTAAGTCACAACCTTATTAGCAACAGCTATTATATGAGTTAAAAATGAGAATTTTATGAGAATAAATGTGGACAATTATCGTAACTCTCGTAATTTAATTAAAATTAAAAATCCAATATTACATATAGTATTACATATATCCAGCGTTACCTTAAAACTGAAGAAAGTATTTTTTAATTCTTCACAATATAAGAAATTAAAAAACAAATTATAAATTTTAATACAAAAGTAGTCACAAAAATTAGAATCATTTTTATTGTCTTTTTGAAATATCTTGCTTATCATTAATATAATGCTTGAAATATTATTCTAGCTCTGAATATGTTCTTTATATAGATAAATAAGAGTTTCTATAAATAATAAATGTCAGTTGTACCCCGAATAGGGTATTGGACAAATAAGAAGATAAATAAGTAGGTTTATTTTATCCATTGCTTTATTAATGTAATATTTGAAAATGAGTCCAATATCAAAAGAGATATCTAAATATTTTACCATTTCACCCCAATTGATAATATTTGTATTTAAAATTAAAGATTTTTGTTGTATAGAGCAATTTTGATATCTGCATTTAAAATATAAATCTTTTATCAACATACGTACAGTTATTTTAAACTTAGTTAAATTTTTCGATTAACTTATTTAAGGCATTTTGAATTTTATTCTGTGTGTCCTCAACTAAATTTACTGCATTTAAGATATCTACATATGTGTCATCAAAAATTGATGAGACATTTATTTATGTCTGATGTATCAGAAGTGTAAATATTTTGCATAAATTATCAAACACAGATCCTTAAGGAATACCAGTTTTCAAATGGCATAAATCTATTTTGATTTTGTTAGATGTACTTGTAACAATCTTTTAGCTAAGAAGCTTTGAACTAAAACATCTGAGTTCATCAAGAGTTATCAAGTAAGAAAATGTAATAAATCAAATCAAGATACAATTCCCGATTAAAATCTACATTCTTCTATTTTAAGATAATCACAATAAGATAGTCACAGTAATATTATGATTATTTATATTTTATATTATCCTTGATTAGTTTTTTTCGTTCTTGTTAAAGAATATAATGAAGGTAATGGGATGGAGCTTTCAACATATTTAAGAATCCACATGGACATTAAAATAATTTTTAAACCTTGACAATGTTCTTCGAATAATAATTCTCTATGGTAAAATGAAAAATGAAAAATGAAAATTAATAATTTTTATTTTTTAATCATTGTGATTCTTTAATCTTATCCCATATGTTTTAATCTTAAATGACTCTTCACATTTCACATTTTTTTTTTTGAACTAATATTCAGAAATTAATTTTCTTAATGCATTCTATACTTGAATGTCTTGTTGCAGTTTTTTTTTTTTTTTTTGTATAAATTGTATCGTACAGTATAAATATATCTTCATCTGTACACATGAATAAGTAGTACCTTAGTGATACCTATTTCCATAAACAAAAAGAAATTGAAGGACTTTAAAAATTGAATACTGAATAGTAACTGATATAATATTAGGTAACACATTAGGTAACATGGCATATGAACTCATATATTTGAAGCCCATTTGTTTCAGCATCCTTGTCCTGTTCTTTCGTATCTCTACTCCTTAGCCAACATACTGTAGTAGCAGTTAGGGCTTTCATCCCATTATATTGGCTAAAGCAGGATGTGGATTTCTTTAGTAAGAATTTGACACTATCAAGGGGGAATTCTTTGTATTTTTGAAAGATTCCCACCTCCCTTGGGGAAAAAAAGCTAATATGATTAACAAGATTTATGAAAATAGCTGTTATATATAATAATTTATACTTGGAAACTTTTAAGATTTTGATTAATATAAATACAGCTCCAAAAATGAGGAACTTCAAACTTTGAATTCCATATGAAACCATAATCAGTTTTGCAAAAGTACAATGAAAAAATTGGATATAAGTCATGAAGCTTCCATGCATAGTTAACGAAGTCTATAAAAAAAAATAAAACCTATAGAAAACATCAAAATCGGTTGGATTGTTTGCTTTATTGATTTTTAAATAACTTAAAAAAAAAAAATTAGTATACAAAATAATTTGTTATAAGTTTTTTTTGAGAAAAAAAAATAATTTATTGAAGGAAAAATATGTTCTTGCTTTAAATTATTTAAAAGAAATTTTAACACAAAAGTATACACTTTAAAACACAATTTTTAAATACATTTATTTCTTACGTACTTACTTACTACTTTTTGAGTAGTTGTTTGTTTGCTCTTTTTAATATAATTAATTTTTAATTTAGATTACTGTCTTTCATCACAGTCTGGTCAACTTAATCCATAAAATCCTGATGTGAAGTGAAAAGAAATATGTTAATTACTGACCCCTTAAAGATATTATATTCATCTTTTCATTTCTTATTTTTGTTTTATTTTTTTAAAGCAAACAAAAAAGAAAATATCCAAAAAATGTAATGAATGGTAAAGAAAATATATTATAATATATATATATAATATATTTTCGCAATATATAATATCTGTATATTAATACATAGTAATATTTAAAAATATATTGCTTGAAATAATTTTAGAAATGTCCCAACATTTCATTTTATAAATAAACTATACGAATTTAGGAACAGAAACTGTATAGTGTTTCCTATAAATTATTAAAAGCATGTTTATATGGCTGTATTTCATTTTCCAGTACTGTCATTTATGTTTAGGGTAATTTGACTAAATTTCAATAAGTATTTTGTTGTAATGTATAACAAAAAATAACTGCAAGGCTTTTATACTTAAACACAAAATTAGCGTTATAGATCTTTTCCAGAATATGTAGATATATGTATATATGCAAAACTCTGAATTAAAAGAGATTTTATAAATTATAAAATCAGGGTTTTAATAAAAAATAATTAGATGGGATTTTTCAGTTCATTACAAAATTACAGTTCTAATAATTTGTTGGATGGCAGCCCCATTATTTTAATGATTTTGTTGTGAAAATATAATATGTATAAAAATAATTAGGAGAGATTTTATAATTAGTTAAAAAATCAGGGTTATACGCCTGTTTTTAGAATATTTATACATATGCAAATATGTATATATTCCATAGATTCTGAATATATAGAAGAAAATTTAGTATAATGTTGGGGTTTTAATAATTTGTTTAGCAGCACTTTTGTGATGGATTTTCTTTCATTCAAAGATGATGAATTTATGCAAAGACTATGCATTTTAAGATTTTGATTAAAAAAGTATCTAATTAAAATTTTAAGATAACCACACTTTTATTTGTTAATTAAAACAAAAAAAAATGTATTAACAATTTTGCCATTAAGGTTTCACCACAGATTATATCTTTTTTGTTCTTATTTATCATTTGGATATCCCCTTTTGGATCACGTTAAAATCTTTAATCTTGTTTTGCTTAAATTTACAGAATTTCATGTATTTAGATTAAAGTGTTGCAAGTTAATATGTTGCTTACATATTGTCAGAAATTATTTCTAAAAGAATAAAAAAATATGTTCGTACTAAAATATTTTCAAAAAAGTAAAAAATTACCAAACACTCAATTTGAAATATATTTATGATGACAATACCTTTTCCAAAACATATTGCCTAATTAGTATTCTTTTAACAGAAATACTAATTGTCGACAAATTCAATAGAATTCCAAATCAATAGCAAATTATATAAACTGAAACTTATAATCGTTATAAAAGAATGCACAAAAATAATAAAAACATCAAAATTTCGCAATTAGAAGTTATTTTATGCCAAATAAAAAAAATAAAAATAAACAGTAGATAGATTAAATGGCGTACTATAATATTAAAAAATATTTTATTTTTTTGAATTTTTATGGAAACGGTACAGTAAACATAATATAAATATTTATATAAAAATATTTTTTTTTTATATATATTTATGAAAATGTAAATGTTAAAAATATAAAAAATTACACTTATAGAATTTATAAAATCAATTGTCACTCTTGTCATCATACATCATCCTTTATCACAAATATGTGAAAATACGTATTATTATTCTATTTTTAAGATGACAACTTATTTTTTTTTTTTTTAACTTACTTCCCATTTGGGAGTAGGTTGTTTTACTTATTAGTTGTTAGGCAAGATATTAAGATATCAGTGTAAATATTACATATATATATATATATATATATATATATTTTTGAAATTCAATATAATAAGTGGTATAAATTTCTTTTATTATCATAGTCAAATAAAAATAAAGTAAATCTATATTATACGGACATTTCTGATATTATTTAACCTTGACAAATTTAACCTGGGATTATCAAAAAAGGTAAACGAAATTTCCTTTAAATAAAATAAAATTTGAAAGCATATAAAAAACTAACATATCCTGATTGAACTCTTGGAAAATCAGCTCAACAAAAGAAACCGTCAACCTATAAAATGCTTCCCAACAAAAGATCTTCAAAAGGGTAGAAAATATAAATCATTTATGTAAGCCGAAGCCGTTGAATCTTAACTATTGAAATGGTGTATTATATAATCGGTTTTGTAAAATTTAATTAATTATTTGTTAATGAAATTAATTGGCTGTAATTTTTCGAATTTCAAAGGATAACCAAATTACTTTCTCACAATATTCTTTACGTAATCTTTTGATATATGGTTTTTAGTTTAGGAATAAGCCAATGTTAAAATAATAATAACATCATTTTAACTATTTTTTAAGTTTATTCTAAAGTATGTAAATATATTTATTTTTTAAAAATTCTCTTATTGACATCATTCAAATTTAATTTTATGTTTAGAGTTTAAATGGGTTAATCTTCAATATATGAATTACAAAACTGCAAAAAAAAAAAAAAAATGAATAAAAAATTAATAAAACTATAGAAAATATGAATTGAAAATGTAGGTCATTTCTAGATATTGATTTCCTCATAACATTTTATGAGAATTTTCATTTGTTTTTACATAATGTTATAGGCACCTACATACATAATATATGATTTTAGTCTTTTTGTTTTTGTTTTTATTATTATTTATTATTTTTAATTTTTCATAAAAATTCCTGAAGCTTAAAAATAGATTTGTTATTTCTATACCAAAAAAAAAAAATTTTTTTTTCTATATTTGTTTTAGTTAAACGCAATCAATTATTAGCAATAAATAGGAAAAAAAATTTTGTTTGTATTATAGTTTTTTTTTTTTTTTTTTTCAAAATTGATTAAACACAAATGTTTATATATACAAAAAAAGAAAATCCTTATTTACTTATTGGTATAGGTACTTTTATACCTATATATAATAAATACAAGTAAATTGAATTATAATAAAATTTTTTTTATTCTAAATATTTTAAATTGAAGTTTAATATTATAATGTTCAAATTTGAATTTGAAATGTTTTATATTGGTTTATTTAATTAGATCATTTTAATTAAATAATTAGATATATATTTTTTTTTTATAATTAAAATAATTGTTTTAATATTTATTCATTGGCAAATTGAGTATATAAATTACCTAACAAAATTGTTGTAGATATTTAGAACAAAAAAAAAATTGGTATGAAAGAGTTAACTATTTGAATAAATATGAAATTTCCGGTACAAAAAAGTTTAACTGGGCATGTAAGAGTTAACTATTTGAATAAGTATGAAATTTTTGGATATAACAGAGTTTAACTGGATATGTAAGAGTTAAAAATGTGAATAAGTATGAAATTTTCATCCAAAAAAGTTTACCTGGGTATGGATGAGTTAACTATGTGAATAAGTATGAAATGACGGGTACAAAAGAGTTTAAGTAGGCATATAAGAGTTAAATATGTGAATAAGTATGCAATTTTCATCCAAAAGAGTTTACCTGAGTATGAATGAGTTAACTATATGAATAAGTATGAAATATCGGTTGGAAAAGAGTTTAACTGAGCATGTTAGAGTTAAATTGTATATGAATAAGTATGAAATTTTCGTCCAAAAGAGTTTATGTGGCTATGAATGATTTAACTATATGAATAAGTAGAAAATTTCGAGTATAACAGAGTTTAACTGGGCATGTAAGAGTTAAATATATGAATAAGTATGAAATTTCTGGTACAAAAGAGTTTAACGGGGCATCAAAGAGTTAAATATGAAAATAAGTATGAAATTTCGGGTATAACAGAGTTTAACTGGATATAAAAGAATTAACTGTTGTATAAAGGCTATATGTGCTATAATAATATTAAAAAATAATGATAATGAATAATGTATATTTATATTTGATTTTAAATTTCAATATAATATTACCTTAAAATATATCTCACCTACTAATTTTAGAACAAAAATTGAGTTAAATCATTAAAATTGCTTTTTTTTTTATCAACCTTCAATTTTCATTGTTCAACCTTCTTAAGTCTTTAACGAACAAACATTTTATGGGAGATTTATGAGCAGATAATATTTTTTTTGCGAGGGTAGATTGAGTTCATCAAAAGGCACTATGAATAAAATGACCACGAGTCCTCTATGAGTGTATTGGAGCTTTAACCGACTAAATATTACTTCCCTTTTTTGACCAAACAATAGACTATGTGACTTTTTCTACTTAATTACTGCATTATCAAGTGCAATTGAGACTGTATAGAAAATATTTTTTTTTATATAATATGCAAGATCATTTATTATGTTTGCTCCACATCAGTGATTATTATATGTTTTGGGACAATCATAGCTGTTTAACATACAAGAATTTTCATTTAATTATAAAAACTGAAAGATTTTTATCTATAGTTTTTATATCTAGTTTAGAAAGGAAATTAAAAGTACACATTTAAATAATTTTCGATGTTTTATCTTAAATTTTTATTGAACTTGAAAATACGTACCTACTTTGAAATATAAATTAATTTCAAGTTCAATTTTGTTCTAAAACGTTAAACGTTAATTTATCGATTGATTAATTGTATAACCATAAATCTATAGTATATAACACAAAAAAAAAATAAAAAAAAAATTAATCATACAATAAATTTTCCAATGAAAATTACAAAACCTACAGGAAATATAATGAAAAAAACAAAAAAACTATAGGATTAATTTTAATAACAGTTAAAATTGTTCGCACTTTCTTTGTACGTTGAGTCACTCTATCTGTCTTTGTTCTGAGGAATTATTTTAATTTGCGAATATTTTTCTTGTCATTTGAATTTCCATTTTTTACTCTCTTATATTTCTTATGAAGCGAGCAAGACATTGTCTCTAATTTTTTCTCAATTTCTCTGCTTTCCCTTAAGCTTTTAAATCTTGTTTTAGCATAGTTTTTTCTTTTTCCTGTTTTATTTTTTTATTTATCTATTGATTTTTGAAGATATGACCTAACTTTCACGAGCCTCTTAAATGATCTTTAGTAATCTCCATATAATTTATGACCGCTTAAATAGATTTTAGTTCTGCGAAACTTATGGTTGTTTTGAAATAATAATAAGTTTCATGGAAGTTCTGACTATAATTTTTGTTTGAAGTTATATCTCAAATAAAATGGTCATAAGTTCTACTTTTAGTTTTTGATTTTAACCATTTCAATATAGTTTTCATTTATTGTTTTTAATTTTTTTTTTGTGTTAATGTATAGTATTTCTACTGTACATTATGTTATCTTATCTTTTATTTCCTTAATGTATCTTCAAATATAGTGTATTCTATAAATCGCTCTTCTAGCTAACCCCACCTTTATTTTATTAAATGCAACAAAACCGTTAATATATATAAGTAAAAAGTGTGTTTCAAAATGTAAAAAATATTAAAATCTATTCAAAATAGATTATGTTTTAAAAAACAAAAAAAAAAAGATTTCTTTACATATAACGCTTAATACTGTTTTTAACTAGCCTAGAACATAATATATTTGAATTTATTGTAACATTATGTAATCTGTAAACATGATAATTATTATATTTTTCTATAGCGAATAGAATTTCAAGTAGTGTTTTTTGCTATTATATAATTTTACTTATGGTACGTATGTAATTGGTACATACATAGATATTTTCAGTTGAAAAATTGTGAATTGTTTTCGGGTGGAAACGTTAAAAATTTACGAGATACCCTTAGGGTTTGTTATTTTATATAATAATAATATATATTACAATTGTAGAAAAAAATAAAAAAAAAAAAATAATAACTTGTTTTTTTTTATATACGTATATGTAGGCGCCGTGAAATAAGGCCCTGTGAAATAAAATCTCGGGGTCTTATCGGGGTCTTGTCGGGGTCTCATTCAATTTAATCTTGAACTTCTTGAGAAATAAAGCCCCGCAGTGTTATTTCTTTTTAAATTTAATCTTCGACTTCTTGAGAAATAACACAAATTATTTCTCAATTATTATCAGAAATAACACCTCGGAGTCTTATTTCTCATAGTAATTGGAGTTAGATTGGCACTATGGAGTTTTATATTTGAATTTTTTTTTCTGGTAGATTAGGATAACGAAACTGACTTAAAAAAAGAAGTATAGAAGTATATATTGCCCTTTTCCACAATATTATTTGATAGAATACCATATGTATGTTTTGGAAAAGGGCAATATACTTTTTTTTAATTCAGTTTAGTAATCTTTCTGAATGTTCTCCATTACATTATTATAAAGTTACTATTTTTGAATTCTAGGTTTTAGTATTACAAAAGTGGATTTTATTACACATGTAATTGAAAATAAGACCACAAAATATGAGAATTAACACCCCGGCGCTTTATTTCTCAGAAAGTCGAAAGTTAAATTGAAAGAGAAGTAACACCACGGGATCTTATTTCTCAAATTTTGCGGTGTTATTACATATGATAAATAACACCTTGGGATGTTATTTCACCGTAGGGCTTTATTTCGCAGGGTTTTGTTTCATAACTCCATATATGTATATATATGTATGTGGTAGATTGAATTGGAAAGGAAATGTTTTTCTTACCTCAGTTCACAATAAAATTGTTCTACTCGTAGAATTTTGTTTACAGTTATTCTTTTTTTCTTTGTTTATTTTTTTGCTTTCCTTTCTTCTTGGTTTAGTGGATTCAGAATCATTTTAATCTATTTTTCTTATATTTTCAGATTTTTTTCTCTTAATTTTTTCTTTTTTTTTTGTTTCCTTCTCATGTTTATTTTCTTACAAAATCGTTTTAATGTTAATGTTATGGTTTTTTTGGTTAAAATTATGTTGCGTTGTTGTATTCCCTATAGCTATAATTTCTACAATCACTAAATGCTTCCATATAATACATTAAATGTATAAGTTTGTTTTTCTATATATGTGCGAAGATATTATTACCTATAAGTTATTTTGTTATTTTTGTTTTTTGGTTTTTATATTTTAAACTAAAATTATATGTTATTATAGTCTGTGGAATTGGTTAGTAGGTATTAAATTTTGTTTTGTTTTGGGTTTGCATCATATTTTGTTTAAGATTAAATAATGTATTGTAAAATAATATATACGTATATATATATATATATACGTATTTTAAATGATTAAAGAAAGTGGTGATTATTATTTTTTATTTAAATATTAATTTAGGAATTTTTTATTTTTTTACAGCAATTATTAGTTGCTAAACTATAAAACAAAATTCCAATTATTAAACAGAAAAGGGAAACCAATAAAATATTAAATATATGATGAAGAGTAGATGAAAATAAAGAAAGTTGATAATGAATTTAAAATGAAATGTGTAAAAGTTGATTATTCACCAGAGCAAATTTTTATTTAATTATACAGAATATAAAAAATAAACAGTAAAAGGAACAGAAATGATATAAAAAATAAACATTGGGAACAATTTAAGATTAATTGTGGGTATTTGTTGACTAGGAAGTTCTCGAATTGTAGATTGCACATATCAGTTGAAATACAGGACATTCTGCTGCTTATCTCCCCAAGCCTATCAAGATAATACAAAAAATGTTAGAATAGATCGAGATGATGACAGAAATTAATGTACTTATTAATAAGCAAAAAATTATTGTTGAGACTTGAGATAAAAATTTACTATAAACTTTGAACCGTTTCGATTTATTTTATATACTAAATGCTATCGATTTCAATTATTAAATTTAATATAATAGTATTATAATATATAATTTAATGCTTAATTAAAAGAAAGCTAAATTTACATTACCAAATTATTATAGGATAGACAATATTAAAAACATTTCTTACTTGAGTGAAAATCAAAAAGTTCGACTCGCCAAAGGATATATAATTCTTATATCGACCATTAAAGTACGCAAAGACAGATTTATTATTTAAGTTCAACTATATATATATATATTAATTTAATTATATATACATAAATATATAAAAATATTTTTAATTTTATATATATATATATAAAGCTGCAATTTTCTTTTAACTGCATAGTGGAAAAGTTTTACGAGTAGTACCACTCTAATTGGTAGAACTACATTTTATATAGTATTCAAACTAAATATAATAAAAATTAAATTTAAAAAAAAAAAAAAACCTTTAATATACATACATATCAAATCAACAAATATTATATAAAATTAATAAATAAGTTTTAGTTTAACAGGAAAATTTTTTTTTTTTGTTTTTTAATTAATGTTAACACTTTATTGGAAAACTTTTAATATATATGAATGTATGAATGTCTGAATTGTTTACTTAGGTTAAAAACTTAAATATCCGTTACAATAAAAGGAAATTACAAACATGTATATTAGAAAAGTTTAAAGGGTAATTTAGGCATATTTACATATATGGATATGTTATAGATAGTGTTTTATTAACTAACTAAACAAACAAAAGAATATAAAGCTAATAAATAGTAAAGCTAAAAAAAAAAAAAAAATATATATTAAATACAATTCGAAAAAGAAAAAAAACTAAAAATTATAAAATAAAGATAAAAAAGAAAATCGTAAATATTATATTTTCTTTTTTTATTCTTCTTTACATTCTTTACATCTAAGTATTATAATATTCTAAAAAAAAAAAAAAAGAACCTTGAAATTTTTAAAGTAGAGAAAAATCCAAAAAAAAAAAAAAAAACAACGAAAAATGTTTCTTTTCTAAGAAAACTTTTTAGTTTTATTTTTCTTTATTTGATGTAAAAACATAAATAGAAACTAGAACAACTCAGACGTTAATTCAAATTTTTTTATTGAATTCTTAAGGGAGTCAAAAAGTAAAAGAGAAAGAATTTACAAGAAGAAATAGAAACGTTGTAAAAAATTAAAAAAATTTTTTTTTTTATTTTTTCTTTTGTTTGGAATTTTTGTTTTACGTCATCAAATAACTTTGAATATGATTTAACTTGAAAAAATAATTTAAATTTACTTTTACTATACATTTTCTATATTTAATTTTAGTAAAATTATACAAAATTAGATTTATTATAATAACAATAAAAATATGGTAATAAGCATAATATTAATACAATACTTATAATATAAACTTAAGTCTGAAAGAGTCCTTTATAATTTTTTTTTTAAATTTCAATTAATGTATTTTAAATATGAAATTTATAATATGTCTATTTAATAATTTTTTATTTTTTATGTTAAAAATTTTGCTTTCACTCTATTATTTTTTTTTTTTGTAATTGCATTTCATAAATCATATTACCATTTTAAATTATAGTGAGTGAAAATTATATTGTATTAGCGAAAACATTATACTTAAGCTCTTTTTTTAGTTTTTTACTTTTAATATTTTAAAATAAATTGTTTCAATTTAAAAACTTAAATTATAGCCTATAATTCTTATTGTGTAAAAATCTAACTAGAAAAAAATGTTGTAAAAGAAATGTTTTTTGGTTGTAGCAGAAAAAATTAATGAATCCTACAAATAATTTTTTTTTTAAACTAGATTTTAATTTTAAGTGAAAAAGTTAACTTAAATTTATATTTAAAAATACAATGCCTCATTAAAAACTACTCTATTTAAAAATACTTTAAAAATATCCTTTTTTTTATAAGAACTTTAACTAAACAAGTAATAGTAACCGTAAGTCGATGCAACCGACTTATTTATACCCTACACCTAAAAAATTAAATTACAAAACCATAAGTTATTTTAGTTAGGTATTTAATATAACTAAGCTAAAAACATAAATGATTTTACAACCTTTGTACAAAATTTCAGATTTTTATCTTTATTAAATTCGAAAATATGCTTGTTAGGTCTTGGGAAGTGTGTGAAGGCACGCGGACCAACACCCCAATTCATCTCAAATTTTAGAGACATCAACAGGGTAGAACATTCTTATATCAAATTTCAAGTTTATATATTTATTAATTTCGAACATATGCTTGTTTGGTCTTGGGAGTTGTGTGGCAGATATCCCCACTCTAATTCATCTTAAATTTTGGACAAATTAGGGATTCAGGAAACAACACCCTAGTACCAAATTTGAAGTTTCTATCTTTATAAATTTCGAAGATATGCTTGTTCGGTTTTGGGAGTTGTATGGGAGGTACCCGAATAGCTCCTCCAATTCATTTCAAATTTTCGACAAATAAGGGATTCAGGAAACAGCACCCTCGTATCAAATTTGAAGTTCCTATCTTTATTAATTTCGAAGATATGCTTGTTCGGTTTTGGGAGTTGTATGGGAGGTACCCGAACAACCACTCCAATTCATCTCAAATTTTAGGGATATCAGGGATTCAGGAAAACACACCCTCGTACAAAATTTTAAGTTTCTATCTTTAATTTGGAAGATATGCGTATTCGATTTTGGAAGTTGTATGGGAGGTACTCGAAGGCATGGTCCGATTTTGCCCATTTACAATCCCCGCCTTACCTTAGTCATTGTTAACATACAGTATAAATTTCATCAAGATAGCATCATTATTTTTTGAATTATCGTGCGTACGGACGGACGGACGGACATCGCTAAAACGACTCAGGAGGTGATCCTGATTCACAATATATATACATGTCTGTACCTAACTCGCTTCCTTTTGGTGGTTACAAACACCATACCAAAGTTAATATACCCTATACTTAATGTGTAGGGTATAAAAATAAACAAAATTTAAAATGGTCAATGAACATTCACATTAAATAATTGAGTGAATTATGTTTAGCATGGTTGGTATTATACCTAGCAATAATAAGTCATATAATCTTGCAATTTTATCCAAAACATTTGTTGTTGTTGTTATTGTCGTTCTAAACAAAATCCATTATTTGTATACTAAAGTTTCAAAAACTTTTGGAATTAAGAAACAATAAAGTAACTCTCTCCTGGGTACCTGGACACCCAGTTATAGTAGAGAGAAAAGAGGTAGCGGATCGTCTTGGAAAAGAAGGAGCTGCAATCCCTTTACATGTCCCGAAACTTTTTGTGGCATTGGCAAATACAAAAAAAAGAAGCACTAAAAATGGAAGAGAAAAATTGTAGGACCAAACAATGCAATGAAAAATAAGGGCTCACACAATCTAAGCAGCTTCTAGAAAACTATAATCGTTAAAGTTATTCAAAAATTATAGGATTCTGTAAAAATACAATTTTAATTTGATTCCTGTGAATTTTAGCAGGATTCCTGTCGGGACACTGGATAAATGGACTCCGGAAAAAAAATTGGAATAGGAAATGATGGTATACATGCAAATTCTGTCAAGAAGAAGAAGAAACTTATTCAAAACACATAGTCAAAAACTGCGAAGCTTTATTCCAAGTAAGATATGTACATCTAGGAGTATATTGTTTTGTGGAAGATGAATTGCCATCAATAAAACCTATACAAATCTCTATTTTCTTAGGGACAGTACAGTAAAAAACATATAAGTGGAGGCAAAATCCGCAACACATTGTAACAGGAAAAGCACAACGGATCTACATCAAAACGTCGTAGTGTATTTATACCTCTTAAATAACAATCTAATCTAATCTAATGGTTATTTATGGTATATTTCTACAATTTTTAATCGTAGATTTATCACTAGATTTAAACATATATGAATTGAATACAGCAATTTCCATTGTTTAAATATTAATACAATTATGATATGTATTTCCTGTTAGAGTCTTAAAATTTGTGCAAGGATTTTTAACTGAAATAATATATGAAATATAAAATTGCACGTAGCGTTCATCTATGCCAATTATTTTTTCTTACATTGTATTCTTCAGAAAATATATATGTATATTATATACATATTATTATTTTAATTTACTGTTTTAGAAAAATAAAACGCATTTCCTGTTATTGACAAAGAATTACCAAGTAATAGAACTAAGCTTCTTTAAAGTTCGCAAATAAAGAATAAAAAACTATAATAAAAAACTAAGGTCAGTTTTAACAGAAAAAAAAAAATTATAAAAGAGTTTTATAGGTTTCATTTAAGAATAAAATTTAATTTATATTAGAAAAAATATCACGAAGAATAAAAAATTAAATATTATATTCTTGCTTTTGCATATTTTGTATTAAAAGTTAAATTTTATAAAATGGTTGCGGTACATTTGTTTCAGAAATAAGGAAAACCCAAGTGTTCTTGGATAGTAATTAAATTCACAATTAGTTAAAGAAGTTTTTTTTCAATTCTAAGAGGTTTAAGAAGTGTTTTTTTTTTTTTGAGAAAACATTTTATCTCTTTCTTATTTTTTTTTAAGAAGGTGAAGGTGGTGAAGGTGAAGAATTTATACAAGAAGTATACAAGTTGAATCTAATTTAGGAAAACACCATTTTTCTTTTTAAAATTAATTTAATTAAGCAAAAATTATTAACTAATTCTCCTTTTATTTTTTTTTAAAAGAGTAACAGAGTAGAAAAATTTTAGAGTTTTGTTAACACTACTGAAAGAATCTTCTTATCAAGTTTAAAATTATAATTTATATTATAATAGTAAAGAAAAGATTAAGTAAAAAATTATTAAATCGCAAATGATTGGATGATTTTTCGCACTTAAATTAATCCAGCGCAATCTTATATAATACATAAACAAGGTAGAATGTCAACCAACGGTTTTTAAAAGCGCACATTTTCAAAAGACAATACAATCTGTTTAGAATTGTGACTTCCACGAAAATTTTAAAATTTCATGTAATAAGAAAAAACGTGAAAATAGGACTTATCTGGAATTTTGAGCGGCTGTAAGTCCGGAACCCTATATAACTAAGAAAACCGTTAACACACGTTATTGAATCTTTAATTTTCATGTATTGCCGAAGAAAATAGTTTACAGATGCCTAAGTTACAGGTATCTAAAAAGAGCAAATTTTCAACTTTTGAGAAGTAATAACTATTAAAGTGCTACTTGTGGGTGCTACCAAAAAATTGTGAGGAAACTTATACTAATTCTAAAGGTTCTTTCTTGTCCCAAAATTTCAGGTTCCTATCTCAAAGCGTGCCGGAGTTATGAAAAAAGAAATATTATGCAAAATTTGGTTTTCACATAACGGTAAATTTAAATACTAAATTTAAAAACTATATATAATTTTGATATCGATTTATAAAGGTAAAAAAATTCCTATCGAATGGCGTTTTCAGATTGAAAAAATGTTAAGCGGAACATGAAATGTACGTGTTTAAAAATAGGGCTTTTTCAAAGTTTGAGGGCCTGTAGTTCCCTGATGGATAGAGCTACATGAAAAAGTTGTTCCACAAAATTAATTTTTTTATGAGATCTAACCATGGTTAAAAGTTTTTTTCTCTATCTTTAACGGTGTAGAAGCTTTGTAAACAGACGAACAGACGGACGGACGCACAGAGTGAAACTAATAGGCACAATTTTTCAAAATTTTTCTGGAAATGTGCTAAAATCAAAAACTAAAATAACGCCTTCTCCAATTAAAATTTTTCCTAAAACTTTTTGTTTTCTGTCAAACTATAACGGTTCAATTTGTTATTTGTCATTTGTTTGTTTCGGAAAAAACTAGCAGTGGCGCTTTTTTATTTTTGTGACTTTGTAAATAAGACTAATTGACACATTTGGAACGCAACCACAAAGAATAATATATTTTATATCTACAGTTAAGTTTTCCATACTATTTTTAGTAAATTATGGAAAACTTAACTGTAGATTCAATTTCAAACTGCATTCAAAAGATAAAATAAAGTTCTCTTTATTGGAGAAATTAATTTGAAATACCGAAATAGCAGAGCAAAATTTTATAGAAGGATATTAAACTTGTTATAGAGGGTGGTCGGTCTAAGTGCCCATTTAACTAATAATAAAAGTTCTAGTTTTTTCTGATATATCAGCTGTTATATTTCAAAATCATAATCTTCACCTCTAAATATAAAATATGTATATTGTGTTTCATATGTATATTATGTATCATAATAGTACCCGTGCAACACTAATGAGTGGCCTACTAGCATATAATGCCTACATACGTTTATATATTTTCAGTTTCTAGAAAAATCCACCATTAAAGGATACCTATATATATTTTTGGAATGATTGCAATACCGTGTATCCTTTAGATATACTGGGTTTGTTCTAAGTGGATACAACATTTATTTCAGAATCACCAAAACTTATCTCAAACTATGTATAGTTATTGATCTTAAATTTGAGTTACTTCAATATTTTCTATAACATCTATTTACTAATTTTTTTAAATTGAAAATCAAAAAATTTCAAAAATCAAATTAAAAAAATTTAATATAAAAAATTTTTACATCACAATGTAGTACTACCCCAAACTCCTACACTACAATAAAAAAATAAAAAAAAAAAATTAAAATTTAGAATACTTCGGTAGTTTAAACTCCGACCGACATAATATGATTTTACCTCACCATGTCTTTAATCAATACACAAAGTTACTATTACAATTTCCTTGTGTTATTTAATATTTATTTATCTTTACTTTGGAATGACCAACACACATTTTCAAATTATATATTAGTATAGCTATGTATTGAAAAACAAATAATTTTTAATTTTTTGTACTTCAAAAAACTTGATTAATTTTAATTTATTCTGTTTATTTTGTTTAAATGAAATATAAAATAAACTTTAAAAAATGATATAAAACAAATATAATTCGAATGAAAATTGATGAATTTTTGAAAAATTATAAAAAACAAAGCAGAATGGAAACCAACGGTTTTTAAAAGTGCACATTTTCCAAAACCCTTACAACGCAAACTGTTTAGAATTGTGATTTCCATCAAAATTGGAAAATTTTTTTTTAGTATAAGAAAAAGTGTAAAAGATAAAAATAAAGTGACACTATCAACTATTTTAAGGGTACATAAAATCAAGAAAAGTCATTTATTACATGTAAAATTATAAAGTTGAAGTTTTAATTATTGCCTTTTATTTTGCACAAAATTTGTACAAGTGCCAAAGTTATAGGTATTTAAAAATAGCAAAATTTGAGCATTACTACTTACTAAGTCATTAAACAGAGGGTGGTACATAAAAAATTTTCTGAGAAAACTTACATTATTTTTAAAAGGTCTTTCTTCTCTTAAAATTTTAAGGTTCTAATTAAAAGCTTTGCCGGAGTTATGAAAAAAGAAAAATCAAGCAAATTTTTATTTTCATATAACAGTAAATTTATTTATTTATTTAAAAACAATCTCTGAAGAGAGAACTCTACCTTTCTGCCTGCCTTTCTGCCTGATGAGAGAACTTTGCCTGAAGAGAGAACTCTGCATTTTAAAAACAATTTCTGAAGAGAGAACTCCCTTACAGGTGTGGCAAGAGTTTTATTTTACATTGTTTAATAAGTTTTCTAAAATTTTGTTTATATATTGCATGTTATATCCTTTTTAAGACCTTTTAAACAGTAAATTTAAATATTAAAATTAAAAAAAAATATATAATTTTGATTTTTGATATTGATTTATAAAAGTAAAAAAAAGTCTGTTATTAAATTGAAAAAATGTTAAGTATAGCCTTAAGATATAAACATTTAAAAATAGGGCTTTTTCAAAGCTTGAGGGGCTGTTTAGCTCCGTAATAGATGGGGCTATATAAAAAAGTTGTTTTACAACAGTAATATTTTTATGAGATCCACGGTTAAAATTTCATTGTTCTATCTTTAATGGTAAAGAAGTTTTATAAATAGACGGACGGATGGATTTTTTTTTTTGGAAATGTACTTAAAAACGAACAACTTAATAATATATTATGATAGTACATTTATATAATCATTTATTTACCAACCATTTTTATTAATTACAAATTTTGTAAAATCTGTTATCAAATAAATATGCAAATTGAAAGTAGAAAATTTATTCCGAAAAATATTCCGAAAATAGATAATATAAAATACAATATTTGAATTGAATAATTTTACTTGACTAGTTACATAGTTATACTATATACATAGTTATATTGTATATATATATTATAATTTTTTTTTTTTTAAGATATAATAATTATAAATTGAAACGAACCATTTGAAATAATGTCAAAATATATTTTGAATTTAATTTACAAAAATAATTTTCATAAAAAAAATTTTTTATTTGATAGAAAATTAAAATAATTAATTCATGATTTTCGTTATCAGGCCTACCTATAAAATTTATATCTGTTCTAAACACTATTAAACGTTTCATATTTTAAATTGTATCCTCTTGTAATTTATTGCTATAATGTATATACAAGTACATACATATATGTATTTTTGGAATAAATTTCAATTGAAAAATGATTTTATAAATCAAAAATATTGTATTTTAGTGTTAAATCATGGAATAATATCCGTTTTTTAGATTAATGATATACGTATTACGTTACATATAAGTACATGTAGTACTACTCCGTATATAAGTACATATGGAGTAGTATATAAGTACATACGTAATTAATTTACATTCAAATCAGCCTAGTGATATTTTTTGAATTGAAGTCATACTATAATAGTCAATTTAAATGCATAATTTTCTTGACAATTACATCAGTATAAAATTTATAATTAAAATCAATATGGATATATTCAAAATCCAAATTTTTTTTTTTTTTTTTTGAAATATATGTATGAGTTTATAGTATAGTTTATAGACTTTAGACCACCGCAGTTAGAAAGAGCCCATTAAAAAATTAATTTATTATCAGGTATAATAGAAAAGGGAAAATATTTAAGGATATAATTTTATACCAGAAGTACTTTGGTTACTTATAGTTACTTATAAAATTTGTATATATTTGATGCAGTATTGTAATGATTCTAATAGTTTATTTGTTTCTTTTTAGCACATTTCCAAAAAAATTTTGAAAAAATGTGCTTATTAGTTTCACTCTGTCCGTCCGTCCGTCCGTCCGTCTGTTTACAAAACTTTTACACCGTTAAAGATAGAGAAAAAAATTTTAACCATGATAGTTGTCATAAAAAAAATAATTTTGTGGAACAACTTTTTCATGTAGCCCGTCCCATTACGGAGCTACAGCTCCTCAAACTTTGAAAAACCCCTATTTTTAAATGCATATATCTTATGTTCTGCTTAAGATTTTTTCAATCTGAAAACGTCATTTGACAGGTATTTCTTTTATCTTTGTAAATTAATATCAAAATTATACATTTTTTTTAAATTTAGTATTTAAATTTACCGTTATGTGAAAACCACATTTTACATAAAATTTCTTTTTTCATAACTCCGACACGCCTTTAGATAGGATCCTGAAATTTTGAGACAAGAAAGAACTTTTAGAATTAGTATAAGTTTGCTCAGAAAATTTATTGGTAGCACCCCCTCTTTAAGAGTTATTACACCTCAAAAATTGAATATTCTCTATTTTTAGACACCTGTAACTTAGGCACCTGTACAAATTTTTCTTCGGCAAGACATGAAAATTAAAGGTTCAATATTATATTTTTACGTGTGTTAAAGGCTTTTCTTAGTTATGTCGGATTCCGGAATTACGGCCCCTCAAAGTTTCAAAAATGTCCTATTTTTTCTTATTACATGAAATTTTCGAATTTTTGTGTAAGTCACACTTCTAAACAGTTTGTATTGAGTTTTGGAAATGTGTCCTTTTAAAAACCGTTGGTTTACATTCTACCTTGTTTTTTTTCCAAAGTACACATTTAGTTTTATGTATGAATATTATATTGAATGGTGTAAATATTAACATTTTTAAATGATTTTTCTTTTCGTTTATTATTTTAAAGAGTTTTTCAGTAAAGACTACATCTTTAAAGCTAATTTTGTATAAATTTAAACATAGTATAATTTCTATAATTAATAATCTTTAAGAAATAAATATTATTTTTTTTTTAATTAACTTTTTATTTATACCTTATAATTACACTCTTAATTTAACTTAGCTTAGAAAAAAGTGTCATTTTATCTTAATTATACTAACATTTAAATTAATTTGTAATTTTTTATGTTGGTTTTTCTAAAAAAAAATTATTGATTAAGCATTTCTCAAAATATTTATATTATATAATAATTATTTTCTTTTTTTTTTATTGCAAAAATGTTGGTTTTAAAAATCAATATTTTATCTTATTTTTAAAATAAAAGCAACTTAACCTACTCTAGCCTACTTAACCTACTTAAATAACTTAGCCTATTATTTGCAACCTAATATGTGATCAAAAAAACTTTCATCACATTAGTATATGTTATCTAACCACCAATATTCTCTTTTAATTACTTTGTCTTTATCCGGAATAGAAATGTCGTATTTTAGCTATTCTCCGTTAATATTGCCCGGACTATATTCTGTAGCTTTACATGTAGCCCGCCTATTATAGTAATATAACAGGGGGACATGATTTTGGCTTTGAATATAGAAATTTTTATCTAGAAAGATGAAATGCTCAGGGGCTATAAAGCCTTTGTCTTTGTAATGTACTCCTCATTGTGGTAGAATATATGTGATATTAAACCATTGTGTGGAGTGTTTAGTGCTCTATCATATAATGATTTTGAATAAGTTTTATGATAAAACTATCGATTCTGTTTATGTTTGATTCTTTGTATAAGTATTTGTTAGAGTAGTAATGCTTGTAGTCAGATTCGAGCTTACGTGACTTGTTTATACATACTCTTATGCATATGTCAGTGTTGGTCTTATAAAAGTTTGGTATGCTATGACCTTCACTCTTGAATTAAATATTTTGTTATAGAAAAGCTTTTTGCATCCTTGGAAGGCTTTGTTCCCCTTTTCGATTGCCATTTTTACATGATTGATATATTTTAGATTTTGTTGTAAGTGGACACCTAGGTATTTTACAGTGTTTTTAACTGCTAGTAAACTTGAATTAGGTTCTTTGATTTTAAAATTTTTCCAATTAGCTTTCATATCTGAATTAAGGTACCTATATGTGTTTGTAAACAGTATCGTTTCAGACTATTAATTTTTTGTAGCCATATTTTACAATACTCTGCTGTTAAATTGAAACTTTTTTGTAGATGATTCTGATTTTTTTTAATATTGTTGTCAGCTGCGTAAATTATTATGTCGTCGGCAAATGCGATTGTGTAGTTTGCACCTTTAATACGTTCTAGTAAATCTAGCAACTCTGTTATGTACAATGAAAACAAAACTGGCGAATTCACCGTGCATTGCTGTATTGAACTAAAGAAGGTAATTAACAAAAAAATAAATATTGGCATAGAATATTCATTTTTCAAGTCAAACCAAAAGAACGATATTAAAGTAAAAAATAATTAAAACTATGTATCCAAAATCTTTGTTTTAAGCACGTTTTTAACGGATCCAATATCTCTTTTTTAAGCACGTGTAAATCTTAAAATTATAGGGTTGCTAATATTTAATTAGCTAGTTAGTCAGCTAGTAGAACAAATGCTTTTAGACAATTAATAATAATCTCGCCAAATATATCATAAACAATTTTTATCTATGATCCGAATTAATTTAGAAATTAGAGTGCAGTGACTCAATTTCACTAATTTGATAATGGATGATTAGTATTAAATAAAGCAGAAGAAATAGTACTTTGAAGAAAACTAATACATATAAAGGATGTTTTCTATTTAACTACACTGTTATGTATCACTGCATAAATTCTTATGAATAGATAATTTTTTGTATACAAGCTATACTGAGGCTTTTCTAGTTTCCAAGATACGACTACTTAAATCGTATTTTTTATTTTTCTTTAGTTATACCAGAATTTTCATACTTGCGGTCTAGAAACGGAGTTAGATTCCAATTTATTAAATCTAAAAGAAAATATGATAATTTCATTTAAATCCTCATATCTTGGAAACTGGAAGATCCTTTAGCTTAAGTCCCATATAAAAAAAAATTACCTACGCGTTAGTTAGTTAATTAGGAAACATTTTGTATGTAAAATATTATATTTAGCATACAGTCAGATTAAGCTTTTATTTTTATGGTTATGAAAAAAAAGTTTTTTTTTATATTTTTGTAATATTAAACTTAAAACTAAAAAGTTTTAAAACACAACAAACAAAAAAATTATAAAATCTTTTAATGTTCGAGAAATAATATGATGACATTCAAAAAATAGAAATAAAAATTGTTTTCAGAATTAGCTGCGTTTGTTATTTTAAATAAAAATTAACACATTAAAAGCTTAAAATGGTAATTCATTTTAGAAAATTAACTTCAAATTTTTGTAAAAGAAAAATAATTCATTTTGAAATGGATATAGAAATTGATTTAAATTTTATTTACTCTAGTCATTCTCTCTCTCTTCGACGCCTATCCACTACTGGATATTGAGGTCATATGTCCTGAAAGTTGAGTTAAAATCTGGATAAAATGCTTCTGTATTCATTTCGATCCTTTGCTATGTGTACCAAATCACCAATATTTGATATACCTGTCCAGTTCCTGATATTGCGTAACCATGACATTTGTTTTCGGCCAACACCTCTTTTATCTTCAATTTTTCCTTGCACGATAAGCTGTAAGAGTTCGTATTTTTGACCTCGCATCACATGTCCAAAATATAATATTTTTCTTCTTTTGATATCAGTGAGAAGTTCTCGGCCTTTTTTTATTCTTCGGAGAGCTTCAATATTTGTGACACGATCTACGCATGAAATTTTTAGTATTCTTCTATAGAGCCAAATTTCAAAGGCTTCGAGTTTATTAATATGGGTGGTTGTAAAGGTTCAAGTATCTACTCCATATAATAGAACCGACCATACATAGCATTTCAAAAAACGTAAACGAAGATCTAAATTCAGTTAGTTGTGTCATCAGCATATCTGATGTTATTAAGATAGGTACCGTTTACTTTGATACCTATTTCAACTGATTCTAATGCTTCTTGGAAGATCTTCTCTGCATACAGATTGAAAAGCAGAGCTGATAAGATACAATCCTGTCGAACTCCTCGCTTGATTAAAATGTTTTCGGTTAGCCCATCGAAGTTTTTATGTTGGCTTTCTGATGCCAGCACAAATTTTCAATGCATCTAATAGTTTTATCATTAATACCTATTGTGCTTAATATTTTCATAAGTTTATGATATTGGACTTTATTAAACGCACTCTAGTCATTAATACAGATAAAATCAATCGAATTATATTTTTAAAATATTTTGTGAAATTGATCAATAGAAAAGGATATAATTGTAGAAAAAATTAAATGTATACTTAAAATATTTAATATATTATGTATGCTAAGTTTATATCAGACAATACATCAAAAAAATTAAAACAGAAATAAAAATATTTGGTCTTCCAGAGCACATGCACGTCTATTTTCAATCAACTAATTGCATCGCAGCACCTTCTAAAATATGTATACATTAAAAAAATAATTACTTGTATTTTTTTTTTATTTTTTTTTATAATTTCTGTTAAATGTTGTTATAAAATTTTCATAAAATTCTTTAATAATTATCTAGTAATAAAAAAATAATAATAAGAAACAAGACAGATTGTAAAATAAAAGGATTTTAAAGGCGCACATTTTACAATAAAGTGCACAAAAGATAATAAAAACAGTTTACAATACAGTGACTTGCACAGGTTGCATCAAAATTTGTAAATTTTCTCAGAATTTTATATGTAAAAAAAAAATTTTAAAAATCAACAGGTATTTTCTTCAAGTTTAAGGGAAACCCTACAGAATTACGAAAACCTGTTAACATAATATGTAAAAATTTTTAGAAACCTTAGTTTTTGTGTTTTACTTTGAAAATATGTGGATAGAAGCGGCTTAGTTATTAGGTGTCTAAAAATAGCAAAATTTTAAATTTGATCTATATTTTAAAATCGCGGAGGCATAGTTATAAAAAGGATTTCTTATGTAACTTATTTTTTAATTCTGAAAGATTTTGCTTCCCTTAAAAAGTTCTATGGTATATATTAAAAACAATGCGGAGATATGAAAAATGTAAAACTTTGCTAAATTTTCTTGACACATAACAGTAAATTTAAATTACTAAATTTAAAAATAATTATTTAATTTTGATATTAATTTATAAACGTATTAAAATATCCTGTTGCTTCATGTCTCTGATTATGATAAAATTAAAAGCAAAACTTAAAATATAAACTTGGGCTATAACCTGAAAATAGGACATTGTTCCATCTTGACGGATTGTAGTCCTGTAAAAGGATTTCCTTTTACAAAAAAAAAAAATTTCCCGTATTAGTTTATTTTATTTCAACACATTCGTCATTAGTTTTTTTTTAACGGTAAAAAAACGGCTTTAACGGTATAAAAGTTTTATAAACAGACAGAAAAACAAACAGACGGATGAACGCACAGCGTGAAATTAATAAGGAATTTAAAAAAAAATTTTTTTAAATATACCAAAAATTAATTAGATTCTGTTATTTTCTTTATTTTTCGTTTTAACTCAATAAATTTTTACATTATATTTTATTTTTCTTTTTCTTTTAAAAATTTTCACTAATTTTTATTATTTCAACAAAGCAATAATTTATTTTTGTATCAAAAAACAATGTTAAAATAAATCAATAAAAATGAAATTGATAAAATGAAATTGAAAGATCCTTTTTTTTTATTAAGATTGATAAAATAATTGCCAGACGAATTTAATATAAATATGCAAATAATTGAAGCAAAGCGGAGTTTACATAAAAATAAAAAAAAAGTTTATTAAAATTTAAATTAATATGAAATATTATTTATATTTTATTAAATAAAAATTTTTATTAAATTTCCTATAAAGTGTTAATGTTATTTTACTTTCCGTTTAATTAATTTTCTATCAAATTTACGAACATTTTTAATTACCCACTTATAATATTTTTTGGTACAAAAATTTATCATTAAAACCAGTTGTTGGCAATTAATCAATAATCGGTTTTATACATATTATATTAAATTCTATATAAAATTAAATTACATCTTACACTGTTATAATATTAATTTAGGTCATTGTTATTTTATCGTTTAACTACTTTTAAAAAAAATCAGGATATTTGAGTTAAATATGGAATTTTATAATAAGATTGGTTTTAATAATGTCATAAAATATAATTTGTTTTTTAACCCAAATAACATTCTTTTTGGGAATTCTAATTATTATAGATTTTTCGTAGAACAATCTGTATTTGATGCTTGTACTACTGACAATAAACTACTGGCTACCGAGTTAATTATGAATTAGAAATTTGATGTGTGTTTAGATGTGTTGAGTCAGTGATGATGTGTTTAGTCAGTGTTTAGTTAGAACCGACAAAAAAAAAAAGAGAAATAAAAGAGTAATGTTAAAATAATCCAGATTTAGTTGCATAATTTTATTTAATGAGAAATTATTTATGATTTCTTTTATGACGAATAAGGGATATAAATTTTTTTTTCATTAAACGAAACCATACGTTTGTTTTAGATCAACTATCCTATTGTATATTGCAGCTCATTCTGTCAAATTTTTCAACAAGCAAATCAATAAAATATTCAACGCAAATAAACGCAACTTACTTAAAGAAATTTAATTGTGTTCATGTGCGATTAATTCAGAACTAAAGTTAAGATTCTTAAGAGTTAAGGACAATTTAAAGGTTCTGAAGATTCGTTCGTATCTAACAATCTAAAACAAATAACAAACTTACATTATTGTTCAAATTAGAAATAATCAATAGATTTAACAGTAAAGATTGTAATCAATATTCATATTTAACATCATCTTAGGCAAAATTAAATCATCGATTTGATTAAAGGATAACGTAATAAATTTTCGTGTAGGATAATATATTAAAACAGTTTCAAAATTCAGTTTTTATCTTTTTAGTTTTGACTTTATCGCATATTAGAATTACTATACATGTTTTTACATATTAAATATTTTAAAAGAGGTTAAATGAGAAATTCAAATGCATACAGGATCATATTTAATTTTTAAGGATATTTTAAATTTATTTTTTTTAAAAAGATGTTAATTGTCGACATTTTCCTCAAATATCGTTTTCTTTTTTCTTTCACTTCAAAAAATAAAATAAAAAAAACATCATAATATTTAATCTGTAAATGACAGACATTTAAAACCCTTTTACTCAATGATTTACCAACAACTTTCATTTTTTTCTTTTTAAATGATAAATATTCAGTACAGCCATCTTACAAGATTAATATTTTTCCAAAATTTTCTGATTTTCATTAATAATTTTCCATTTTTATAAAAAATCCATGTAAAGTACATACATATGTATCATATAGTATGTATAATCTATACCTATAATATACATATTCAAAAACGACGCTCTTTTATTCCGTTGAATTTTAAATTTTGCTTTTTGTTTTTTTTCTAAATACATAAATAAAATTTTAAAATATGTATGACAGGAAATGAAAATTTCACAATATAACTGAATATAAACATTCAGATTTTAGTGAAGGGTTTGGTGCAGTGGTAGAGTGCCGATTCGTAAACTTCGAAGTTTTGAGGTTTGCAAGTTCGATGCAATTCTATTTTTTTTTTTCTGATTTTGGTTGTTTTTCTGATATCATCATATCATAATATTTAATTTGTATTGATAGACATTTAAAACCCTTTTACTCAATGATTTACCATCTTAGACTTCTTATAATATATATATAATAGGTATATATTGAGTTTTTAATACTCAATAAATCAAGGGCAACTTCTAAACGATAATAATAATCGTTTTTTTACAAAAAATATCATTTGCAAAGAAATTTTAAATTCATAAAGGCTTTAATTATTGAAAATTGTATTTTTACATTTTAAATAAAATCATAAAGAAACTGTACTGTATATACTGTATTGTAATTGCTAATTAAAACACCTCGAATTTCGAGGGGCGGGCGAATACTAGTTATTTTTTATATTTAGAAATAACTGATCGCTTTCATTTTATAAATGTAAATGTAAATATTAATTAAGGACTATAGAATTGTTTTAAAACTATTTCCAAATAATATAAATACATCTTACAAAAATAATAAATTATAGTAGAAATGATAAAAACAACAGCAACAACAACAACAACTATTTTAGTTGATAAAAAAACAATCATTACAAAACTTGTCAATAACTTCATTATGTTAAACTTTTTTTTTTTATTAGATATTAATAAACTGTTGAAATAGAACATTACAATTGAATTGAGTTTATGACTAAATGTGTGTAAAAAAAAATTTTGCATTTTTCATGCTCAATTTATTGAAAATTCATAAAAAAAAATTTAAGGTTTCCTTTACGAGTACAACCTATAATAAAAAAAATGAGGCATAAAACAAAAAATTCAAAAAAAAAAAAAAAAAATAGATTAAATCATTTTTTTGCAGTGTTGATAGTTCATTGGGAATTTAATTTCATTATATATTAAAATAACTATTATATATATATTATTATCAAATGCAAAAAAAAAAAAAATATTAAATAAATAAAAAAAAATACAATAAAAAATCATTTTTTAACAAAAAATTTGCATTTTTTAATGAAATTATTTAAAAATGTAAAAAATCAAGCCACAAGGTTTAAAATATTAATTGATCTGAAATCCAATTTACAAAATATTAATAATTGTATCGGAAGGGTGATAAAATGCCACCCAAAAAAAAATTATAGTATTATTTTAATAAGAGATGAAACAACATTAAGTAAAAAAATTTATCTGTAACACTTATAATATTTTTTTTTAGTATAGGAAATGTGATTAAAGGAAAAAGAAATTTTAAACATCTATTCTTTTCTTTTTCTCTGTTTATTTTTCTGGTTAAAATTTTTTATTTAGTAATGAAATTTACTACAGAAATACAATAAATTGAAATTGTAAATTTATTTAATTATTTATTTTTTTATTATAATGCAATATTACTGAACGGTCAGCTACTAAAACCATTATAATAGTTTGTCTATTATTTAATTTATACAATTGTATTATTTGTTTTGTTTATATTATATATATTTACACTATATGTAGTAGCAAGCGGGTTTTATTTATAATTAATGAAACTTACTATTCCTGTGGAGGATTTCAATCCACACTCTCCTTTCACGGTAAATAGAAATTCAATTTTGAAAATAATTTAGTTATCAAATAAAATTGCATACTTTTAGGTCATCAAAGAAACAAAAAAACTTATGAAAAATAATACTTATCGAAAATGATCAAAAATAATACATTCATTCTAAATTGCCATTATTATAGTTGACAATACTTTAAAATTTGCCATTACGTTTGTGATACCTTTAAAAAAACGAGATAAGATATGAAAAAGTACACAGATCTTTCTTAGGATTGAATTCTGAATCAATTTAACTGAGTGCGTTGGTCTATAATATCTCTTTTACCTTAAAATATCGCAAATATAATGGAAAATTTATTATGCCACTGAACTATGTTCGAATGACTAAAAACACATTAGAATTAATTTGTCAATTATTTTAATAACTTCACATTTGATCTCGGTCGCCCTTTTAAAAAAAAAAATTAACGCTTTTAACGAATACTTTTTTATTTATCAGAAAATTTTCTTCTAATTTCCACAAAACGTAAAAACCAATTTTTTAGCTATATTTTAAATAGCGATTTACTGTCAATATCTGAATATTCTCTTAGTTTCATTGAGATTAAAACAAAAATTGCATAATTTGATTCCTTATCAACTTTTTGTTTTGTTTGATTCCAATCGAATTTGAATTTAAATTTAAAATATAAAAATAAATTTTTACGGTATTGCCGGCTAGTGAAAATTTGAGCCAAAAAGTTATCAAAATAATATTTTTATTTAACTATAGATTAGAAAAAAAGCTATAAATTATGTCTAATTAGAAAAATGTAATTTTTTAATTAAATCTATTCTTTAAGTGCAATAAAAGTACATCTTTTGATTAAAACCGGATTAAAATAAAAAAAAAAAACAAAAAATTAATTTCATAAAATCATTTTTTAATTAAACATATTTTGTTTTTTATTTTGTGTTAAAAAAATTAAAATTAATTATGTTATTTCTATTGAAATATTTTCAATATTTTTTATAGTTTCTTCAACTTCAAAACATTGTACAAATGATTATTTTTTAAATTAAGGCACTAAAGCATTTTGTGAGCGTCAAAATGGTCTTATAGTTGATTGTCGTGGAAGTTTATACAATGTTAAAAAAGCGTATGTAAAATGTAATAATGGTTATTATAATGAAAAAAATGTCTCAATACAAGAATTGAATTGCTTGAAAAATGGTGAATGGTCTGATAAGAAAATGGAATGTATTCCAGAATGTGTTGAATTTTCCGATATATTCAATTTGACATTAATAAAATGTAAAAATAAAATATTTCCGAAATCGTATGTGGAAATCATAAGAACAGAACCAGAAGAAGGAGAAATTAATAAATTACCTGGTATAATTTTAAATGAAAGGCTTATTTTAATATCTTCTGAATTTTCAAAGGAATTCTTATATAAATTTTCTCAAAATTCTTCGGTACGAGTTTATAATTCAAGAAAACAATTCACAGACTATTCTATTTCTTACATAAAACAACAGAAACTTAATTTATGATATATGTTGAAAAAAAAACAAGTAAATGTAACAGTAAGTCGATGCAACCGACTTATTAATACCCTACACCTGAATAATTCGAATTAAATTAAAAATTCATAAGTGTTTTTGGCAGCTGCTTGAACTTCTTCCCTTTTCTGTCTTATTCAACTCGAATTTCAAGAATGTAAAAGAGGCATCCGCTTGGGATATGCTTGACACCCTTGTATAAAATTTTAAGTTTCTATCTTAATTATTTTCGAAGATTGGTAGTCCTTGGGATGTTTGTGTCAGCTACCCGAATTGCCACTCCAATTCATCGAATCCATTTCAGGAACATAAAGAAAACTTGCCAGAACACCATTCTATTAAATTTAAAAGTTCTACTTTTGTTGGTTTTGGAGATATGCTCGTTGCTCTTGTGCTCGTCCGGAAGTTTCCAAAATACGAACCCATGGTTCAAATTCTTTCAAATGTCAGTTTCCAATTTTACAGAAAAGGAAACATAACAGAACACCTTTGTACTAAAAATGAAAGTTCTATCTTTGTTGGTTGTGGAGATATACTCGTTTGCTCTGGGGCTCGTCCGGAAGCTTCCAAGATTTGAACCCATGGACCAAATCCTCACAAATTTCAGAAACATAAATCAAACATGAAGGAACACCATTCTGCCTAATTTAAAGGTTATATCTTTGTTGCATTTGGAGATAATATCATTTGCTCTGAGGCTCGTTCGGAAGCTTTCAAAATCCGAACCCAAGGACCAAGTCCTCTCAAATTTCAGAGGCCTAAATCATACATGAAAGAACACCATTATGCCAAAAGTAAAGGTTATATCTTTATTGGTTTTGGAGATAATCTCATTTGCTCTGGGGCTCGTTCGGAAGCTTCCAAAACCAAACCCATGGACAAAATCCTCTTAAATTTCAGAGACATAAATCAAACACGAAAGAACACCATTGTACCAAATTCAAAGGTTCTACCTTTGTTCGTATTGGATACAATCTCATTTGCTCTGCGGCTCGTTCGGAAGCTTCCAAAATTCGAATCCACGGTTCAAATTCTTTCAAATTTAAACCCATGGCCAAATCCTCTCAAATTTCAGAGACTTAAATCAAACATGAAAAAACACCATTCGGCCAAATTTAAAGGTTATATATTTGTTGTTTTTGGAGATAATCTCATTTGCTCTGGGGCTCGTTCGGAAGCTTCCAAAATCCAAACCCATGGACCACATCCTCTTAAATTTTAGAGACATAAATCAAACTGGAAGAAACATCATTATAAAAAATTTAAAGGTTCTATCTTTATTGGTTTTGGAGATAATCTCGTTTGCTCTGTGGCTCGTTCGGAAGTTTCCAAAACCCGAACCCATGGATCAAATCTTCTCACATTTCAGAGACTTAAATAAAACATGAAAGAACACCACCCTGCCAAATTTAAAGGTTATATCTTTGTTGGTTTTGGAGATAATCTCATTTGCTCTGGTGCTCGTTCGGAAGCTTCCAAATCCAAACCCATGGACCAAATCCTCTTAAATTTCAGAGGCCTAAATCATACATGAAAGAACACCATTCTGCCAAAAGTAAAGGTTATATCTTTATTGGTTTTGGAGATAATCTCATTTGCTCTAGGGCTCGTTCGGAAGCTTCCAAATCCAAACCCATGGACCAAATCCTCTTAAATTTCAGAGACATAAATCGAACGGGAAGGAACATCATTGTACAAAATTTAAAGGTTCTATCTTTGTTGGTTTTGGAAATAATCTCATTTGCTCTGGTGCTCGTTCGGAAGCTTCCAAAACCCAAACCCATGGACCATTTCCTCTTAAATTTCAGAGACATAAATCGAACGGGAAGAAACATCATTGTACAAAATTTGAAGGTTCTATCTTTGTTGCTTTTGGAGATAATCTCGTTTGCGGAGATTATCTCCAAAAGCCCGGAATCATTCGGAAGCTTCCAGAATCCGAACCCATGGACGGATTTTGTCCAGATTCGAACTTAGCCTTTCTTTCGTAATTAGTAACCTACTATATAAATTTCATCAAGATAGCATCATTATTTTTTGAGTTATCGTGCGTACGGACGGACGGACGGACATCGCTAAATCGACTCCGGCGCTGATCCTGATTCAGAATATATATACATGTCTATACCTAACTCGCTTCCTTTTGGTGGTTACAAACACCATACCAAAGTTAATATACCCTATACTTTAGGTGTAGGGTAAAAAAACAGATTAATGCTATATTTAATTTTTTAGTGACAAATTTAATATATTGTATTTAAAATGTGATGAATACATTAAACATAACAAAAATGTTAAGTCAATTTGTATACAAAATATAATTATTGATTCAAATCCATTTGAATGAACTTGTCCTGAACTTGTTGAACTTTTTCTGAACTTGTTTCATTATATTATAATTTTTCGCAAGGTAAATGTTGGTTTTTTTTGATTAAATATAAATTAAATAAAATTAATAATAATTAATTTAAAATTTTAATAGTTTGGACACCATATTGCCAAAAATGTTTTGCTGGTTATTATAATCAAGAAGTTGAAATATCATGTTTTAATTTAATATATCATAATTTAAGTACAGAATTAAAACTAAAATCAACTGAGTGTAGAAAAAATTCTGATTTTATAGTATTTCGATGTCGACTCGGTTATCAGTGTGAGAAATCAAATAATATGGATATGTTAAGTTACTGTGATTCTGCAAACTGGAATCATGAAAATAATAAATGTGAACTTATTTGCGGACGAAATAGATGAAGATTATTATGAATCTCAGTATCGGATAATTTATAAATGTAAAAAAAACAGTTATTTCATCATTCCCTTGACATGTTGGAATTTTTGTAAATCATTCTAATACAACAAGATCTTATGAAAATATATGTGGAGGTACAATCATTCATTCGAATATTGTTATATCAGCTGCACATTGTTTTTACAATGATGCAACTGCTAAAATAAATAAAGTATCAAAATATCAAATTGGTGCTGGTAAAAATTATCAAAACTATGAAGCAATGGATAAATATAATTACTTTACTGGAATAAAAGAAATTACATGTAGCCCAAAAGTTAGTTAAAAATTATTTATTTTTTCTTTTTTCATTTTTTGTATTGTATTCTAATTATTTACATTTATAGCTATCATCCAACGGAAACATTAAATGACATAGCTGTTCTTATTCTTGACGAACATTTAAAATATTCTTCTCATATAAGACCAGCATGGACTAATTTTATACATTATGGTAAATATAATATATAAAATGAAGTCGAAGGATATGTTGCTGGATGGGGTGCAATAAATAATTTTGGATATCCTAGTGATGAATTATTAACAACTAAATTAAAAATTATAACAAACAATCAATGCAAAAATCTTGTTAATCTTAATTTAAAATCAAAAATTGTTGGTGATAAATTTTGTGCCATAGGTGAAAATAATTCAACTGTTTGTCCGGGTGATAGTGGTGGTAGATTTTTAAGAGAAAAAGATTTTGGTTTTGGTAAACGTTACTATTTAACAGGAATTTTTAGTACTTCAATTGATTCATTTGGTAAAAGAAGAATTGGTGCTTGTACTCATGGATTTATAACATTATTTACAAATGTTCAATATTATCAGAATTTTATTAATGATATAATTTCCGAAAATAAATTAATTAGTTCTATACCTATTGAAATAAATTTAGATTAAAATTGATTTTATAGAAAAAGATAAATTTTTAAAAATAATTTAAAAATAAGAAATAACAATTTTTTGCTGTAATTTATATATGTATACAAACCCATATAAATGTGATATTAAAAGTATTCAACTGAAGTACAACTTATTACAGATAACTATTATCAGATTCGAAAACACAAAAAACATCTTAAGTATAAATTTTCACTAATGTTGAACTTCAAATCGTAGCAAAATTACGACTACATTTTAAGATTTATTTATATGATTAAAGATAGTTTATTTAACTAATAATTAAGTGATAATCCAAAGTGTATAAAAGATTCGTGTAAATAATAATACAATTTTAATATTTTCTAAAAGAATACGTTTGTATCTAAAAACTAATTTGTCCTTACGACTAGTGTACCTTTTTGTTAATGTTAATAGTATTAATTTTTTTAAAAATCATAATAAAATTTTTATTTTTTATAAAATTAACTATCAAAAGTAAATCAAAATACTTAAAGTAAATTGATTTAAAAAAGAAAATTATTTTAATAAAATAAATACGTTTTTTAGACAATTCATATATTTTTGCGAAAATATCCTTTAAAAAACCATCTTTTGAAATTTGATGAATGCTTTCAATTTTTTGTTTGAAGTGGATATCTATTTTATATGAAAATAATTCTCATACTTTAAAAGGAAACCTCTTACAATTACAAAGAGTCAAAATAAAACGTGACTAAATATGTTAGTAAATAATGTATTTAAAATAGTGTTACCAGGATCATTATTAAAAATCATTTTTCATTTTAATAAGTTCTTGAATGCGTCTATTCAAATTTTGATACTTTGATACGAAAAAAAAGTTTCCTTTATAAATAGATAGCTATGATATAATGTCATAAGAACGGTTTTTTTTTTTTCATATTTCAGAAATTATTTACTAAATTAAACTCTAGAAATCCATTATTATTTAAATTTTTTAATGCAATAATAAAATTTCCATAATTTTAACTATACTAATTAACATTAATTCTTACAAAATATGGTAACACTAATTCTTACAAATATATGAATTGTATTCCCTCTCTTTTGTTCTTTTAATATATTCACAAATACACAGTGTATTCAGTAAGAAAAGTTGTAATAATTTTATTTTGCAGTGAGAGTTAAATTGTTGTGATAACAAATTTTTTTGGTACTCACAAATTTCAACATTTCAATTTAGTATTAAAAGTAAACTCTCCTCAATTCAATAGGAATTTCAGTATCATTTTTATCATATCCGTTTTTATCATTGACGTTTTTCTTTTTTATCTGCAGAAAATAATTTGTCCTAAAAAAAAAAAGAGAGAGCGAAAATCGAGTATAATTATAAAAGATTCTGTCACAACATAAAAGAGAATTTTAGGGGAACTTTTTTTGGGAGAATTTTAGACCGTATGTCAAAATAAAAAAATATTGAATGTTATCATAACAGGAATTACTTTATTAGTTGGTTAAAAATGTCCAAAAAAAAACCTTAAAGGAATAATGTAAAAATTGGTTTATTAATAAAAATAATATTAAAAATATGAAATATTAATAGTATAATTTTATTATATATTCTAACGAAAGTAAAAATATTGTTTTATATTTTTTTTGAATTGAATTTATTTTATTATTTAAAAATTTCTTTTTTAAATTAAAGAATTGGGTTCATTGTGATTGAATTTTCCTTTGAAAATATTTATATAGGATTTTTTCAATAAGTTTTATGTTTTAAAGAATTTATTTACTGTAATATGTAAACAAATCATTATGACTATATAATTATAATGTATATATGTATATATAGTGTACATACATACATACATATAGTATTCAATTTATTTGCTTATCCGGTTAAGAAAACGGATTTAAATGCAAAAAAATAAAAAAAATAAAAAAAATTAATCATTGAGCAGTGATACATTATTTTGTATATTATGCGGATATTATATTTAGGTATTGGTAAATTTCATCAAGGAGTCTTTATTTTCATTCTACTTCTATGAATTTTATACATGGAACTGGTAATAGAATAAAAATAATTTTTTTTAAGAATATTTTATGGATGAAAATATCTTAAGTATTGATTTATATTGTAACGTAGAATGAGAAAATATTATGGCGAATAAAATGGATTTGAGCTTTGACAGAATATTGTGAATGTTAATGTTAACCTTGATATTAATGTTTTTGGATGTGAATAACCTTGAATATAGTACACATTTTTTTTTTTTTTCATTTTCTTTTTTTTTTTTCTATTCAAATAATGTAATTAGAGTATAATATTGACAAAAATGATTAAAGTGTATTAATTTAATGTCTGAAGGTTATTTTTCTTAATCAGTTAAAATTTGTTATTTATTATTTATATTTCAAATTGTTTTATTCTTTATAAAATTGTTAGATTTATTAATACCATTAATAAATTTTTTTTTTGAATTTGTAGAATATTAAAATTTGATTAGGTATTTAATAATTATTTTAATTAATGTGTGCTTGTTACATCGGAAATCGTGAACCAATCATATATCTATATTTCGTTCAAAACGCGAATGTTTCATTGCGTCATAAGATGTATAGAGAATGACAATCTATTGAAAAAGATCTTTAAGTTCTCCTTCATTCTTATCAAATTAAACCCTATTAAGTATCAGAACGTTGCGATTGATTTTTTTTAGAAATAATACCATTATATAAATTAAACACTTTTCATATTATGACATACCTTTTAATATTGAAAACATAAATATAGTTTTATTAAGAATAAAAGATCGATAAAATAAACACTATTGCCGTTACATGGAAAGTGAAAACTGTTTTTTTTTCATTCTGAAAAAAAAATTAAGACAATGAGCGAATCTTACGTTTGTGGTTACATACTTTATATATTTTTAATATCATTTCAGTTTGAAATTTAGATATTAAAGGACAAAAAAAGAAAATTATTCATAAGTTATGCAAATTTTTATTTTAAAAGTAAAATACTTTTAAAAGTAGAAAAGTTTTTATTATTTTGTTTTTTTAAATAAATTGAAATAAAAATTATTATTGGTTTGTTTTTTTTGATTAAATTAAGCTGGCGCATTCAATATTTTCCAATTATTTTTAAATTGAACTCTTATTTTAGAGAAAATGTTGGAATTTTCAGATGTACAACTTTACAAATATCATATTTTAAAAGGATTTCTTTGTTTTTTTTCTTTCTTTTTTACGTTTTGGTAAACCGAATATAAAAAATATTTAAAGAATTACATATAAATAATTCAGAGCAATAAGAATATTGTCATTCTGTTGTTAAAGTTGAATTATTTTGGTGTCCATATGATAATAATATATTCAGAACTTTACATAATAGACAAAAAAAAAAAAAAAGAAAAAGGATAAAAAGAAAAATAGTTAAAATATTGCAAACGCAACAAGGTACAACTATTGAAATAAATATTATTCAAAAAAAAAAAAAAAAAAAAAACAATAAATATAAAATGAATAAATTATAAAGATATTTATGTACATATATGTATATATTATGTATAAAATATTTATAAAAGTAAAAGAAAAAAAAACATATTAAAAAATATATTTTTATGTAGGATAAATAAAGCTTACAAGATTTTATATAGCAATATTTATATAATATATTTTTATATATAATATATGTATCGGCATGTGCTTTTCAGTTTGTTTACATATGTATATGCACATTTTTAAAAAAGTAAACATAAATAAAAAAAAAACAAAAACAGAAACAGAAACAGCAAAAAAAAAATATTTATAAGAGTTTCCTCTTGTATAGTTTTTTGTTTATATTTTTCTGGTGAAACATGACATAAAAACTTCAAAAAGATTTTAAAAAACTATATTTATTACACTTGAATTTATTTTTCATATAAAATTTTTGAACAGATGTGTCAAGTTTTTCCCTGAAATCCATGCAAATTTTTTAAAGTTAACTATTTGTATACACATTTATAGGTTTTTTAATTTTTTTTTTTTCCTTTTAGAGTTGGATTAATTTAATATTTTAGATTTAGAATTTCAGGAGCTATTGTAGTAAAATATTATAAACGAAAACAAAAAAGATACAAAAAGAGACAAAAAGAGACAATTTTATATTTTGCGCTTACTAATGGTTTTTTTCTGTTTTTTTTTTTTTTTAATTTTCCACACTCGCAGAAATATTTGTTAATTAAATAAAAAGGATTATGATTGTCTATTACGTAATTAATTTGATTTAATTATTTAAAGATACAAATTTTTGTGTATTGTAGCATTTTTATATACCCTTACAATAATTCCTGGTATATTAATATTGCTGGTCCGATTGTAACACATGGAAATAAGACCTATATACAGGCAAGTGTATCGATTAGATCAGAATAGAAAAATTAATCGATTGAGGTTTGCCCGTCAGCACGATAACTTAAAAAATTATGATAGCAAGCGTTATGATATTAACACAAAAAAATCTTGATTGATCTTACTCTATTGACAATTAAAATTGTTTAGGATCATGTAATGTACATGTCACATAGTACATAGTACATAATGTACATACTACAAAAATAAATGTAAATTAATAAAAACTCCAACGGTTGCGTGAAGAGCTTATTTATATGAAATTGGTATAGTATACATATAATATGTATGTAGGTATATATAATATATATCGAATTATAATATGTGTGTAATTTATATCACATATATATATATGTAATATGTATATATATTATATTATAGATATTGATATGCAGTATTGTCGCTTAGAATTAGATAAATGGTTTTTTAATATAGGTAGTTGGAATTGATAATCGTTTGATGGTAGATTTGAATCGGCACTGGTAGAATTTAATTTTTTTTTATACCCGTACCTGTATTTTAAAAATAATAAAAAGTTAAAAAATAAAAATAGTATTATAAGCAGAGCTATAGCATATCATATTTTGCATACTATAAAGGTTTGTACTAGTTGACGATTTAAGACGATTTTTACCTTGTCAACTGTATTAAACGAGGTAGAATACAGTTGACATCGGCAACTGTATTGTACCTCGTTTTAATATGGTATATATTTTGATTCAAAATAAAGAAAATTAGGTACAATCAAAAAATTGTAGAAAAAAGGTAAGTATTTTTTTAGGTAATTAGTTTTACTTTTGTGTTTTATCTTTGGAATTACCCATTATTACAACTATGTCAATAATATGTCCTCATTTACTCAGGATAATTCTTCTAATGCTTTAACATAAATTTTTAGTTTAAAACTTGGTTAGAAAAAATTTGTAAGTTAAATGGTTTAACAATAGTAAATAAAACAAAATAGAAAATTTCTGCTGTCGGTAATAACAAATAAATTTTGGACTCAACTCAACTCAATGCCAATAATCTTATCATTTTGTTTTCTTTTATATATATCGTTATTATCCAGAAAATGAAACATTGTTAAAAAAAAAAAAAAAGAACAATAATAAAAAAATTTCAGATAAATATCTTTTACATATTTGGAGAGATAGGGGTTTAAATAATTATTTGAATGATTCTGCATGAAATTTTGGCATGAAATTTTAAACTTTAAATTTAAGAATTGTTCTAAAAGAAATTTTCGATGCTATGACATTGTTAAAATTGTAATACAAATTATTATAACTACCTTGGCAACGACACAACCTTCATAATTAAGATTATTCGTAAATTTTCCTATTAAAGATTATTCGTAAATATACATTACATTTTATCTATAAACTGTTTGCTTTTTAAATCCTTTAAGGGAATAATTTTCATAAATTAATTTATCGTTTTTCCAAATTTAGAATAAATTTTGAGTGTTATTTGAAAATAAAGATTTGTATAAAATCATAATGTTTGTAATTTTTATAGTCGAAACAAAATTACGAAATAAGAAATAGAAGATTGAATTCTTCTAGCAGTCTAATTACATACCTAGTATTAATTTCAATCTATATGAAATAGTAATATGAAACAAAATTATTGTATTGATTTTAAGATAGCAAAACTGGGAATTGCATTTAAAAAATATTACTATAGGGGCCTCGGTGACCTAAGTAGGTAAGAGCGTATAAAATACGCTGTAAACACCGAGTTAGTGTGGTTTCGAATGACACACACGTCGTAAGAGTTATTCCCCCTTACAACATTTACAGCCACAACTGAAAAAGAAAGGCTGTGTAATTTCCTGTTCACATTTATGTGGCAGAGAAATGCACTATAAAAAAAAAAAATTTTACTACTTATAATATTTATAGTTTCTTGTTTACAATTATGCAATTGTTTGTACACAAATCTTTCTAAGTTCTTAATCTGAGCTATGACATTGTGTTTAAAACTCTGACCTTCTTCAGTCGAAAGCTCTTATAAAGGATATTATAAAATAAAATAAATAAATAAATAATTCTTGTACTCGATTAAAATAAAATATAGTATTTGTTTTTTATTATCTTCTAGAGCAGGTGTAACCGTCAATAAGGTATCTTGTGAACTATGCTCCTTAAGTAAAAGCGTAAAAAGGAAACAAAATAAAATAATAAAACCTAAAATTCTACAAGTAATAGAAATTTTGACGATTTCACAAGTCACTATGATAATAAAGAGTAAATTGTTATGCAAATAGTTGGGAAAAAATTCTTTGAATACACCTTATTAATATTGTGATGAGTTTAGAAAAGTATAGTATCATTAGTTAAAATTAATATATAATGTATTATGTATATATACTACACTATTTTTTGGTCCTCGCATGAAAATGATGTGAAAAACTCATATTTTAAAATATCAATACTTTGATATTTAAACTAAAAATTAAGCATTAAATAATTTTATATATAATTTGGAGCTTTACTCTATACTAGACTTCTATTTTAGACTCTATTATGGAAGTCAGAATTATATTATGAAAATCTTGAAAACTATTTTCTAAGTAGGTACCAGTAATAATTATGTAATCCATATTTTTATTATAATTTTTGGTAATTATTTTAATATGTAATTAAATAATCATAAATATATAAATTTTTATTATTTTTTTAAAACTTATTTACCATATTTTTTATTTTCAATATTATAATCATAAAAATTGATTATAGTTTATGTTATCGAAACCAAATTTGAATTTATTTTCTTTTCTTTTATAAAAAATTACAGCGAAAATTTCATATGACATTTGTTGATTCAATGGTGAAATTGTAATGTTGGAATTTGCACATTTAAAATGAAAAGTATTACAAGCTTATAAATTAAATTTTAAAACAATAAACAATCCGATGATATATATATATATGTATATTATTGAAATTAATTATGTAAGGCAATTGTAATATGGTTCATATTATTAATAAATTCTAATAAATTCAATGCATTTAAATATTAAATATATAAACAAATTAAATAAACGACGGAGCGGTGAATTAAAGCCATATGAATTAAAGCCCTTCAATAGCGAAAAAAACCCATATCGCCGATTTTTTTAAGTATGGCTTTATTTTTCATTCAAATGCGAAATAAAGCCATACAGTTTTCTAAAATTTTACGAATTAAAGCCTTTTCCAGTTAAATTCTCTTAAATTCTTTATTATTAAAACATTTCTATATAAAAAAAAAAATTGGGACAGATTTTAGTGTTGGTTATAAAATCAGAGTTTTAATAATTTGTTTAGAGGGGGCTCGGAGCAATCATTTGAAGAAAATATTTGATAATTATTATTGTTTTCAAAATTGAAAAATTTTGTAGAAAATACATCTCATAAAAGGAAATAAAGTCATTATGGTCTTAATTCATATGGTATTAATGCACGACACCTAAATAAATCGTTTATTCATGTATATTTATATGTATATAAATAAGAAGATGCTTTTAATGTTGACATAAATTACATTTTACAATATATAAAACACAGGTATTATATTATTATAAAGGATTAGTCAAACAAATTTAATAATAATTTGCTAAAATGGATAAAAAAAATTAAATAACATATTTAAATAATTAAAAATATTTGATATATATTTCAAAAATTGATATCTATATATATAATAATATGTTTTCAATAGTTTTTTTTGTACCTGAACGAACATAGTTCAAGAGTACAATAAATTTTCCATTTCGTTTGTGACACTATAAAGCAAACAAAGAAATGAAAATGTATTGCTTAGGATCGAATTTTGAGCCAATTTAGCTGACTTTGTCCGTCCATCCGCATAATATCTCAAAAAATAATGAAATAAAGGATTCTGATATTTTTACCATTTCATTTTTATATAAATTCAAGTTTTCCTATTGAAATTGAACAAGTTCGACCGATGAGTTTGAGTATCTGCCATACAATTTCAATTTTCATATGAGCATTAATGTCTAATTAAGCTATATATTGGGAGTTTTTTCAAAAAAAGTTTTGAATTTTATGTCAGCGATCTTTGTCATATTTGTATTATAATCATTTCATTTTTAGACCCTACCCATTAAGTGATTGTATGGTCATATAGATAGTTTAATAAGTATCAAAAAAACAAATATATCATTAATTACAACAATTTTAAAATTCCTAAATTTCATTTTCCTTTTTAATTATCAAATAATATCCGTTTCATATAAGATAAGTATTTAAAATTTTTGTCAAAAGAAGTTAAGTTTTACGTAAACAGTTTCTACACAACTTGGTTATTTTAACGCAACAGCTAAAAATATATTTGAGGCAATAAACAAACAAGGTTAAACAAAGTTCATAGCAAAAATTTCTATAAAATTTAATTGGGTTAGCACAAAGAGGTCTAGTAGTTTTCATTTAACTCCGAAATTTACATAAATATAGCTCAGTACTTAATTATAATACAGATATTTTAAATTTTCTAAATTGATGATTCAATTTTATGTAGCATAAATTATGTTGGTATGGGTATCCTAGAGTAGACAGTGTCATCTCTACACTCTTCATCCTTTTTTCTATATAATTTTCAATTTTCATATTTTTTCTGATTTTTATGGTTGGTCAATTTTACTTTTATTTTTAAAAAAAATATCACTCACCACATAGGAATTAAGGAAGTCATAGGAAAACTTTATTGGCTAAATATTATTATTAAATTATAAATTTATATTTATTATAGATGTCAAAATAATTGGTCATAAATGGGATTGAAAATTTGAAATAAATTTTATTAATAATTAAAAATTTATTTTCATTTTAAAAATGAGGTCACAAATTATAGGAGTAACTCGGTACTTCCTCGGTTAATATGTCAGATTTTTAACCAGTTGTCCACCGATGCTTCAAAAATTTTAATTAATTTATTCTTATATTTTCTTTACAATTATAAACACTTACTTTCTGTTCAGGATTTGAACTCCCATTTACTCAGTTAATAAGTCACTTTCTTAACCATTAACTCACTCATTGGGCCTCCTCATTTATTTTATTTATTTAACTTTCCAATATTATACATAAAAAGTTTAAATTATATTAGTATTACCCTCGGCTGCTAGGATTAGTGCACTCTTTAATTATTTATTTATTTATATTAATATTACAAATTACATAGGATACTGCAATATTACAAAACCATCGGCTACTAAAGGCCATTATAGGTCGAATACTATTATTAAATTTATTTATTTATTTATTTATTTATATTAATATTACATACATATATGTAATGCAATATTATTGAACCATCGGCTACTAAGGCCATTATAGGTTTTTATACTATTATTAAATTATATACTAATATTATTTATTTTGTTTATATTATATACTTTATATTTACATTATATTTGGTCGTAAGGGGGGTATGTAAAGAAAAAAATACTTACGACCTGTGCAGGAATCGATCGAACCTACAATCCTTCGGTTAATACGCCACACGTCTGCCCACTAGGCTACCGAAGCCCCCTCTTAAATTATTTGTATAAAATAATTTTATATGATTTATGAAGCATATTTTTAGGCGCAATGTAATATGTCATTTTATCGTAGGTTTAAACATTTTTTTTTTGTTATGTATTTTTGTATTTTATATAATACAATGAATTTAAGCATTTAATTTTAATTTCATTTTTAACTATATATGAAACTTAGAAGTTCCAATTACCTGACAATCTTATTTATTCAATTTGCTGCGGTCTGCATATTTGCTACCTACTTTTGGTATGTGTTGCCGAACTTATCGGTCAAAATATCCTCTATAGTCAATATTTGATTTTTTTTTTCGTTATGATTAAAAATATTTTCCATAAAAAACGAATAAAATAAATTTATGGCAATGCAATGAAGATAAAAATTTTATTTTTTAATTATAAATACATATAAAATAATTATAATTTAAGCTTAGTAAAATGCTCAGTATTTCCATTTGTCAATCATTTTTATTTTCTGTATATGTTTTTGAAAAATTATTGTTATTTCAAAGCTGACATAAAATAAAAGATTTTATTATGCAGAAATTTGGAAAAAAAATTTCCATTTCAAAAATTTTCAATTCAAAATTTTAATATAGATTTAATTTTATTAATTTTTGTATTGTCAAGAATTTGAAATGTTTAAACTCTTATTAAAAATTTCAATTTACTTTATAATTTAGTTATGAGATTTTTTTGTTTTTTTTTGTGTCCTCTTAAAATTTATGAAAAAAATTACGTTATAATTTTTGAAGATTGCAATTTACAAAATATCAGTAAAATGTTTGATTAAATTATTACTATTATTCGACTTACTTTACCGTATAGTATGAAAGTATTACATTTATCAGGATTACTTTCAATCTTTAATAACAATGGAGAAGAAAATTGCTATATTAGGTATTTTGTTTTTTTTTTTTTTTTAGTTTGTTAAGGAACTATAAGATACTATATTTGGTATATCTTGGTGTTTATTATTGCCAAGTTGAAAACAAAATTGATATTTCACCTGCGTTTTGCTGCAAAGAATTTTTGTTGTTGTAAAATAAATTTAATTTTTAGGTAAAAAAATATATACACGTTTCAAAAACTTTTTGTATTTTCTTATTATACAAGTATATTTTTTATTTTTTTTTATTTTTTTTTATATTTTTGTTTCAAATATATTTTTGAATTTCCGTTATTTCTCTTGAACTTGTTTTTTTAAGGCTGTTGTAATATACAATGAAAATATTTACATTAAAGGCTAAAATAATAACTGAAAAACTTTTTATTTTAATTTTTTTTTAGATGGTAATATTTTTTTTTCTTTAAATTTTTTGAAAGTAATTTTACTTGAGCCGAAATAAGTTCATAAAAGTATAGAACAAATAACAATTGTACAAGTAAACTTTTTTTTATAGTTATTTTTAGCGAATTTAATTTGTTTTTGCTGCATATATACAGCCTATGTCCTTTTTGATGATTACAAAATTGTTTCAAATCTTGAATTTCTTTGTTCTTTCTTCACTCGATTTAAAACATTACTTCATATATCCCTTTTCGATAAATGATAGATTGAACATTTGACAAACTTTTGGTAAATTGGATTGGTACTTTATTGTTACATCTTTATTCATTATTTATTTAATAGTAAAAACGGTACCGATTTATTTAGGTCTAGTTAGACTGTAAGTTTTTTGTAATGTTTTGTCCAAATACATGACATACTTGACATACCAAGCAACAAAATGGCGAAATATTAAAATAGAATTTCAAAAGTGTAAAATAAAACAACTGTTAATTGAAGCTCGATGCTGTTGATGATTACGTTATTAGAGACAGAAACACTCTTTTAATTGGACAAAGGTAAAAAAAAGTGAAAATTTCGCAAAAAATCTCAATATTAACAATAGATTATTTTATCCTTAGAAATTCTTTGGCAAATATTAGAATAATATAATAAGAATATAACATTTTTATTCTTTTAGCCACAACCATACAAATGGATTTTCTTCAAACAAAAAGAAAATTCATTGAATTCTTCGTGATAGAGTTTTTATTTGGTGTTTCTCTGTGTTTTTCTTTTTTTTTTTTTTTTGAAATTGCTTTAGGAATATTAAAGCAATAATATAAAAGTAATGAAATTCTATGTTTAGAAATCTAAAAAAAAAATTATTTTTCTTTTCTTTTTTTTGCTTTTTCTTGTTCTTTTTTTTTTTTGTACCTTCACCATTTCCTGAGAATATATAAGATAAGATTCACACATGAAAGAGTGAAAACATTAAAGTGAGAAAGAAAAAAAAAAAAAATTTTGGATTTGAAAAATCACTGAAAATGTCGTTATGGAAATGGAAATGATTTTCTTCAGTTCTTTTGCAATGATTTTTATATACTTGGTATGAAAAATTATATTTACCGTTATATTATGACGTTTTGAATAAAAAATGAGCTAAACAACAATCAAAAGCCAAAAAATAAAATAAAAAATAAAAAAACATAATTATAACATGAGTTTAAATTTTATTTTTTTTAATAATTCTGTACTTTTTATATTTGTTTTTTTTTTTGAAACACGTACCTAAGTACTTTTTTTTTTAAAGTTTTATAATCAAACTTTAAAATAATATTAAGAAATTTTGTACTAAATAGGAGGTAAGATGTATATTAACTTTAATTTGTTTAATTAAAAAAGTGTTAATATCAATATATTAAAAATTTCAATATGGATGGAATGGAAAACTAGCACTTAAATTAAAATATATCACATTAAAGAATTTTCTTTTTCTCAAGGTGTAAAACACACCTTAAGCATAAAAATTTTATATGAAGTTTTTATATTTGTGTTCATTAGTATTATTAATTATACTTTATATTATTATTATAGGTAAAGTTTAGTTTAATTTTACATTTAACACTTGTAACACTGTTAAATTTTACATTTAACACTTGTTATGAAAACTTACGTTTAACACGTATATATTAGGTTAAATTTTTAAAAATGATAGTGTTGACATGCTGGATTATTGACATAATGACATTTGTAAACTTTTTTACTTATTGATGTAAAATTTTTTTTTTTAATTAAAAATTTGTATTAAGAACTAAAATTAACAGGATATATAGGTTTATATACAGGTAACGACATTATCTATTAGATAACAAAATATTTGTTCTGGTATATTGAAATTAAACCATTTGTGATGCTGACTCCAAAAACGGTTAACATTTTGAATTTCACGATAACTGTACTTTTAATTTTCTCTTACTATTCCTTTCATATTTTGCAATTGTTATTTTTACAATTCCAAAAATTAATTATTTTATAAAGTGGTGTTCAGGAATAATTTTCTAAGAAGTCACAAACATTACAAATTCAACCTTTCATTAAGAATTCAATTCGATGGTACAGCTTGAATGGCTCAAATTTAGTTAATATAGTTATGATATGTATTACTGATACTGAACGAGCGATGAGAGTTAATACTATATAAAATTGGGATTGAATGTTTCAATAATCCAGCAGTAAGAGTTATAATATTAAATAAATAAAGTAAGATTTATAAGAGGAAGTTTAATAAAATTTGACATGTCGATAATGCGAAGGAATTGATTCAAATTGTGAATTATCAGATATTTACCATTTCGCGAAGGGTTCTTTTATTATTTTAATAAGTTACAATTTATAACTTAAAGCAAACTCAAATAAGGGACCTGTTCAGATTTAATTTAAACAAAAAGAACGGATCTTAAAAGCGCACATTTCCAAAAATAATATAAACTCTTTTGTAACTTGCACCAAAATTTTAAAATTTCATATAAAAAAAATGTGAAAATAGGATTTTTTTATAATTTTGAGGGGCTGTAAGTTCGGAACCCTATACATCTAAAATAAACCATTAACACACGTAAAAATATATTACTGGAGCTTTAATTTTTATGTCTTGCTGAAGAAAAATTTGTACAGCTGCCTAAGTTACAGGTGTTTAAAAATAGCAAATTTTTGTGCCCTAATAGCTCTTAAACAAACGATGACACAAAAAAATTTCTAAGGAAACTTATATTAATTCTAAAAGTTCTTTCTTGTCTTTAAATTTTAAGTTCCTATCTGAAAGCGTGCCGGAGATATGAATGTAGAAAAATCATATAAAATTTGCGTTTCACATAACGGTAAATTTAAATATTAAATTTAAAAAAAAATACAAAGGTAAAATTCCTGACGAATGGCGTTTTCAGATTGAAAAAATGTTAAGTAGAACATGAGATTTACGCATTAAAATATAGGGCTTTTTTAAAGTTGAAGGATCTGTAGCTCCGTAATGGATGGGGCTACATAAATAATTTATTCTCCAACATAAATTTTTCTCTGAGATCTACCCATGGTTGAATTTTTTTTTTCTTTAACTTTAACACTGTAGAAGTTTTGTAAACAGTCGGGCGAACGCACAGACTAAAACTAATAGACACATTTTTTTCAAATTTTTTTTGGAAATGTGCTAAAAATCATGTCAAAATATTCGCCACATGTGAACTTGTCACCAATTATTATGGTTTTAAACAAATAATAAAACATTAATAGTTTTCAATATTGTTTTAATATTTTTGTATCTGAAGTGTCTTTTTGGACACAGAACATATTATATAATATTTATGTATATTTTCTAAACCAGTGATCAAGTTCGATTCTCTGCTTCATGTTTAAAACTGAATCGCGTTTATCTAAAGTGATTTTTTTTTTATTATAACGAAATTTACAAGAAAAAAAGAACACAAATTGTATTGAATTATAATTTAAGTTCATTATAAACTTTTTTTATAGAATGAAGTAACCAAAAAAAAAAAAATATATCTGGATTCTGTAATACTCATCATATAAATCCTTCATAATATAAATGAAATAGTGTACTGAATAGTGTAAATGAAATACTGTACGGAAATAATTATTTTTCAATTATTTTTTATGTTATTTCACTCAATAACGGTTTAAAAATAAAAATCTCAAATTTTTATATCTAACAATATATACATATAAATTGCATTGTGTATTTATTTTAAGTTTTCCAATAAATTGAAAGTCTGAAAGTATCACCTATCTATAAAAGTGCTAATAGCATGAAATAAAAAAAAAAAATAATTTTTATTTTACTAGTTAAAAATTTGTTAGTTATTAATATATTGAAAAAGTTTATGTAAAATATATATATATATATTAATATATATATTTATATACATATTTGTATTAAAGTTTGAAAAAAAAAAAATACCATAAGAAAAAAAAACCAAAACTTTGAATGATGAAAAATAAAAAAAAAAAAAAAAAACTTCTTATATATACTTTCAGGTTAAATTTTAAAACACTTTTTCAACTCAACTTTCTAATTGTTTGTTCAGTTTAGAAACTTATTGTTACTATTAATATACAATGAAAAAGATATCATATATATACTTATACATATACATATATTAATAATTATATATTTCTTATACTTATATACATTTATATTTGTATAAATTTTTGTAAAACTATAAATTGTAGAAAAGAAACGGAAAGAAAATAAGATATATAGAAAATTTATATATATATTTATAAATTATGTATGTATATGTATATATATAGATAGATAAATATATATATATTTATTTTTTTTTGTTGTTCTTTTGTTCATCCTGAAACTGAAAATAAGTAAAAGAAATGAAACCATTGGATGGATTTATGATTCCTGATAACACAATATATGTTTAACACAATATATAGATATATAATCAAAGATATTATATAATATATATAATATAATATGTAATATGTAAAGAACATATATGTAAATAGGTATAATAGTAAATACATAATGTATATATAATTTAGGCTAGTATATTACATTTTAGAAATGTTTGTAATTTTTTGTACTATTATTATTTTTTTTTGGAAACTGAAATGTATAGGTCTTAAATTTTTATAAAGTCTACTTCTTATATAGTTATAGTTATGTGCCAGAAAACTTTTCTTTTTTTTTTTGCTCCCATATAGGGTGTAATAAAAAAATATGTTATTAAATACTGTTTTATATTTTCTAATCATAGAAAATTGCAAATTAAATCTAAATTTTCATAGATATATTAATATATGTATTTCAAGATATATATACTTACGTTTTATATAGGCATGTATATGTATTATACATTGTTTGTCTTAAAATGTTTAATATTGTATAATTCTACAATAATCATAATATGTATATAATATTAAGATATTACATATATATTTTTATTTTTTTTTTATGAATTTTTTATTAGTAAATATTACATTATATATTTATTAAGAAAAATATCTATTATTAACTGTAATTTTATGCATATTTATATCAAAACTCTGATATTAAATTATTTAAAATTTTATTTTACATTATTTGAATCAATAAGATTCTATAGTAAAAGATATTTGCATCTATAAGATTCAATCAATATGCTTGTCATTTCAATTGTATTGATAATTTAGATAGAATGCAAACTAAAAGTAAATCTGACAAATTCAAAATAAATGCTGGTGTATCTCAAGAATCAATTTTATCCCCCATTCTCTTCTTAATATTTATCAATTATCTATACTTTCATTAACCTCCAATCCGGTCAGTTTCGCAAACGACAACCCCCTTGTAGTTTCCTATGAGTTGTAACATTAATCGCTGTAACATTAATCACCAGATTAATAGAACGGCAAAAAATTTCACTATTATAACGATTTAACGATTAAATAACGATTTAGCAAAAATTCAAACATGGGGTGAAGTCAACAGATTTAATTTCAACACCATAAAAACACAATGCTGTCTGATCTCGTAAAAAAATAAATTACCACACCTATTCCCAACCTACTATTTCAGGGAGAAGTTTTGCAGCATTCAACAGATTTAAACATGCTGGGTATTGAGTTAAACCAAAAATTGAATTGGTCAAATCACATTTTTGGTATAGCTAAGAATGCAGCTAAATGTTTGGGTTTTTTGTATCGCTGCAAAACTTACTTTTCCGCATCTGATTTTCTCAATATCTATAAAACGTACATTAAGCTGAAAATGGAGTATAATGCACATATTTGGGCTACAGACCCTCAAACAGCCCTGGGTTATTTAGATAATTTGCAAAACAGAGCTATTCGTTTTATCAACGACCCCAATGTAAATTCAATGCTTACTCCACTCAGCCATCATCGCACAATTGGGTCACTAACCTTGTTTTATAGATATCTCGTAGAGATTAACACCTGTTCCAAAGAAATAAAACAGTTAATGCCTCCACTCAAAGTTTTCCAACAAGAAACAAGAAGCAACAGAAGCTCATCCCAACCATGTAGAGTTGTCAAGATGGCGAAATACACAGCTTATGGAAATTCGATTGTCAAGCGCGCGTCTTGTTTATGGAACCATATACCATAACATGTGTTCCCTAAAGTTGATAATTCATATGTGTACGATTTACTTAAGTTTAAGAAGAACATTAACATCTTTCTTCAAAATGTTCCGCCAAATTTTTCAACCTATCCCGTAATCCAAATTTCCTAATTCCAATTTACCCAATTATCCTTCTCACATCCTTATCTCCAAAACCAAACTGTACATTTGTATTAAAGGTTCCTTCCTAAAGTATGGTTTTCAAAGAGGGTGGTTTTGGTTGGTTAAAGTCCAACACCACTCTGAGAAAGTAAGTGTAGTTGCTCTTGGTGACTTTCGAATTTTTCACCAACCCTCGTAAAAAAAAAATAAAAAAATGAGTTGATAGTATAAGTAATTACACAGCCCTGCAAACATTTTTACCTGAACACTATTAGTATAGATTGTTATTTAAGGGGTATAAATGATGCTGCAACCTTTTAATGTTGATCTATTCTCTGAACACTGATATTAATAGCACAAAACATGTATATGTTTATGTAAAAATATTTGTTACAACTTAAATCTGAGGATTTTCAAAAATGAGAATAAATGGATGTAATCGAAACTGAAGAAGATTTCGTATAGGACCAAAATATCAATTTCAGAGTCATTAAAAATTTGGTCCGTCAATAGTTTTGTCTAGTCAGTCTGTTAATAAAAAAAAGACGTGAAGAGAATACATTGAGAGAAATTAGACATGACAAAACTTCAAGTAACCAGGGGCCATACTTTATTGAAGAATTTTGAAATATTACTGAATGAAGAAACTTTTAAATGCCCATATATTAAGAAGAATTTATTGGAAACTATGTTCAATTTTACAGATGACTGCTTTGATCCAAAAGAAAGTCTTGAAAAATTATTTATCAAATCTATTTGAGGTTTGTCGAGATTTTTTCATTTCTCGCTCTTCATTTAAAACGGTTTGATCGATGAACCTCAAATTTTGTATATATGTCGCTCTTTGACAGTGGCATGAGCTTCAACAAATGACTTAGAATTCTTTAACGCGTTTCAGTACGACGAATCGTCAAAAAAAAAATTGTAACAAATTGTATCTAATTTTTGCACATGGTTTTTTTGGTTTAAAAGAAAATCTTAAAAAATCTAAAATTTTTGCTGAAAAAAGTTCTCTCGTCATCAATTAGTTTTAATTCTCAAAATGATGTATTAACTGGTGCACTAAGAAATATTTCTGATTAAAAATTTATAGATCTCGAAACTTTATTTCCAACATATTCTAATCTCTAAAAGATGATTATAAGCCACCATTTAAAACAGATTCTATTAAATTTATTTTTAAAACTATTTAAATTTTTCCTAGTATAATAAGTATTTCTCCTTCTTTTAGTATTCTGTCAAAAATCTAAAATTCTTAGTCAAGATTGTTGTTTGACTAATACTTTAAATACATTTTTGTATTTATAAGTACCAAATTTAAGTACATAAAAATAAAAATATACGAAAACAATATTGTTATACTGATAAAATTTTAAAATTTATTCAGTTTATATTAAATAAATAGTTTTTGGTTATATAAATGGTGGTTAAATTACAAAGAAAAAAAATAAACCCAAAAAATAATTAATTTATAATTATTTATCAAGACTCTTGTTTTATATTTTATCGTTATTGTATTCTTTTGACTTATCACAGAAAAATTTACTGAATTTACACTTTTGTTAAATATGTATTATTTTTCATTAATGAAAATTTCATAAAAATATTAAAAACATTTTAAAATAGCAGTGATTCAATTTAGTACTTTTTCTTTTTAGTTTAAAACACACTGTAATTTCAATTTACCTCATTCAGATTCTATAAAAACTATAAATAAAATTCATAACTTGTAGGTACATATTTGTAATTTATTCAAAAGTATGGACGACATCACATCTTTAAACATTTTAAATAGAGGCAACACAAATTGAGGTTTATTTTGATGAAAACTGCATTAATGTAAAATTATCTTCCACCATAAACAGTTCTTTAATTAGTCTGAAGTAATTCTAAATTTAATATTTATGTTTTCTAAATATTCACAACTATAGAAGACTAGAAAGAATCGTACTTATTTTTGATTTTTTAAAGAGAGTTAACTGAGATTATAATATGACTAATATTTTTAGGATTAATTAATTAGGATTAATTTATCTTTTATAGTTCAACCACCTGATCAGAAAACCTTTTAATTTAGAATTGATTTAGTAATGTACAAATGTACCTTTCGCCCTAGTTTTTTTTTTCTTATTACTTATAACATTTATATTACTTTACAACTACATCCTTCCTTTTAAGATTTTAAAAACCTTGCAAAAAGAATTTTTCATAAAATAAAAAAAATTTGTTCACTATTCGCTAGTTTAAAAGTTAATTATACATTGTATGAAAGTTGTACTTATGAAAAAAACACTCTTCTGAAATTAAATGAAAAACGAGGAAGAATACAGTTGACTTTGTCAACTCTTAGATACCCGTACGAACCGTTAGTATGTTCACAGCCTGTCACTCTGCTTACAATATTATTTTTTTAATATTTTAGTATTTTAAAATAATTTGGGTGAATTTTATAATTTCTAGAACTATGGGTTGTACATATATTCAAACTATATGTTTATATGTACATTCTTCAAAAGCAGATTCTAACTTTCCACATAACGATTATCAATCCAAAACTTTTTCAAATATTCTATAGTACCATTTAATACTAAGCGGTAAATGTATATTAAATTTACTAAGTACAAAACAGTAAATATAATTTTAAATATTATATTATATTATATTTAAATATTCCATTCACAGAATAATTTCTTATAAGTACAATAAAATACATATATGTATTTAAATACGGCGCTATATAATATACATCTATACTCTTATCATTCATTCATCAATGACATATACGATATGTAAATAAACATGAGTATGTATGTATATCAATATCATATAAAAACAAATTCTTCAAGCAACCGTTATGTTGTTTATTTATTTACATTTTTTTGTACTTCGCATTATATCCTCAACAATTTCAAATTATCGAGTAAAACAGAATGGAAAAAATTCGTTAAAGCAATTTGTTAGAAAATTTGAAAAAATCAAGTAACACTTTCGTCAATTATAAAGTAACCCTATATTATTAAAAAAAGTTGTTAACAGAAATAAAAGTATAATGTTGGAGCTTTAATTTTTGTGTATTGCTTCAAAAAAATTTTAACAGGTGTTCAAGTTACAGGTGTTTAAAAATAGGAAATTTTCAGTTTTTGACCCCTTACAGCTCCTAAACGGGGGGTGATACAAAAAAAATTTCTGAAATGACTCATACTTATTTTCAAAGATCTAATTTTTGTCAAAATTTCAAGTTTCCAACTTAAACCGTTTAGAAGATAGAAGGGTTAAAGGATTTTGCAAAATTTGAGTTTCGCATAACGGTAAATTAAAACACCGTATGCTACAAATATATATTTATTATATATATATTTTTAAAGCTGATAAAAGTAGTAATCGTTTGGCGTTTTCAAAATGAAGATATACCTTATACAACTTGTGCTATAACAATTTAAATATAGAGCTTTTTTGAACCTTTGGGGAGCTGTAGCTCCGGAACGGGTGGGGTTACAAAAAAAAGTTATTAAAAATAAAATTAATATTTTTGTGAGATCTATCAGTAGTTAAAATTTCATAGCTCTATTTCAAAAAACATGTGGGGATCTAAAAGTTAGGTGTTCGAGAGCTACCCTAAGTTTTGGTCCAAACTCAACCAAAAAAAATAAGGAACCTACAAATTTTTCCTAGAATATTTTGTGTAAATTTCAAGATTCTAGCTTTCTTAGTTTTTGAGTTAGCGTGCTGACGGACGGACGGACGGACATGGCTCAAAAGTCTTAGAATTTTTTTCTGATCCGATCCATACCTTTGAAGGTATATCTAGCTCGCTTATTTCGAGGTGTTACAAACGGAGGAGTAATTTTATTATACCCGATCCTATCGTACGGGTATAAAAACACTCTTCTGATAAAAACCAGTTGCCTCTGCCCGAGGTTTTTGCTATATTCAATGTAAATGATAGCTTCAAAATAAAGATATCAAATTATCTCACCATGAATGATGATACTACAATGCTGTAGTGGTACAATGAGTACCTTGCAGATTAATTCAAAAGATCTTCAGTTCAAACCCCTATCAGGTAATATTCAATAGGGTAATACTATTTATGTTGGCGCAATATAAAATTTTATTTTTTTGTTTTTGAAAAAAAAAAACCATTTACATAAAATTTTATACAGGGTTACAAAATATTTATTTTATTACGAATATAAGTGATGACTGATGAGTGTTAAGAGTCAAAGTAATCAGTACAAGCGATTACTTGAAAGAAACAACTTTACACAACGCTATAATGCATATCTAATACAAACATATGATGGAAGTATTTCTGATTTATAATCTTGTATAATTATTCAGCTGAGTAAGTAATGACTCAGGCAAATAATAATTTAAATATCTAATCTAATAACGAATAATAAACATCTTATAATAATCAGATGTCTCTGAATTCTTATATTAGTGGAAAGGAAAAAAAAAAAATATGCTTTTTTTTAAAATTTTCTGTGAGTGGTCTTTTGAAGCAATACTTTAAATGAATGAAGCTTAAAAAATAAATGATAACATATTGCTACTTTTTTTACCCTCGAACTTTTTTGTCCAAAAAATTTTAAACTCTTTGGAAAGAACCAACAGACAGATCAGTAGATATGCTAAATAAATTTTAATATAAATTTTAATTATTATATACATAATAACAAAGATGAAAATTTTCTTTTGTTTTATTATTATTATTATTATTTTTTTTTTTTTTTGAGTTTTTCTGAAAAAAAAAAAAAAAAAATTGAATGGAAAATTAATAAAGCAAAAAAATTTCAATAATGCCATATTATTGCAAAAAAGAAAAGTAAAAAAAAAGAAAATATCAAACGAAAAGAGGGAAAATTAAAAATGTCCGCCATTAAATATTTATTGACTGAAAAAATAATTATCGCACAAAAATTTTCCCATTTGTGAAAACCAATATTAAAAGGATTCCAAATATTATCCCTTTTCATTCCAGAGTGATACCGATTACTTTTTTTTGTTTCATTTTGCATTTTCTAGGCAAAAAAAAAAAATTTTTTTTGTTTTCTTTTTTTTTTTTTTAGAACAGGAAGTGAAAAAAATTTCCTTTTTGCAATTTTTAAAAAACGATGTTTAAGTGTTGTATTTTTTATTTTTTTTTTTTTAAAAACATTTTTGTGATAAAGAAAAGAGTTGATAATTTATGACTGAAATTATCATAAAAATAGATTCTCCTGTAACAAAAAAAAAAAAAAATTAAAATATTTGGTAAAAATAAATTCTACCAGATCTTAGTATACACTGTATATTGTAGACCTAAAGAATAAATTATAAATAATATGAAATAATTTTTATTTTTTTATCAGAAGTCATTACATTAAAATCTTTTTTGTTTAATTCATTTTTAACTACTTTTTAAAATAAATTTTTTGGATTTTTAAGCTTTTACTGGTATTTGAAGTACCTATTAGTTTTATTTTTCACTGCGGTTTTACTTGATTTTTATTATAAAAATTTTCTTTTAAAAGTGTTAACTGCACTTGTAGACTACACTTCTTGAATTAATTGTTTTTGTTTATTATTAAAAATGTTTAAATATACTTTAAAGTTAAAATTCTCATTTAAAAATATCCTGTAAATGCTGTGGTTTATTGTTGTTTCGTTTTTGAAATTTGAAATTATAATTTCTTTATACAAAGGTGTATTTTGTATTGTACGGGAATATTTTATTGCAGAGTTAAGATAACATACGTCTTTTTTCCTTTCATTCTTTTTCTTGTGAAATTATATTTATTAGATCACTTCAAATTATGACACAGCTGAAGTTTATAAATCTTTATATTTCTCAAATTTTTATTTAACTAAATTATAGACTTATTTTGATTTAGAAAATGTTACCTTAATCAGAGTCTAAATTCTATTATTTATATCATTTATTTACTTTTCATACTAGGCTCTTCTTCCATGGCTTACATAACTTATTACTGTACAAGAATCCACATATAGAAAATCTGTTACATACCCTGTGGATCCATATTGTGTAGAATTATGGGTAACTACTATTTACAAAAACAAAAAAAAAAAGAGAAGGTGATATTTGAGTCATTTATTTGATTCAAGACAAAAATCTTGTCATTTGGTTACAACAACTTATACAGATATTGAATTTTTCAAAACTTTTTCAACGCATAGAGCTAATAACAGTATAAACAACAATACAAAATCTTTATTAGATATTTATGCATATTTTTTGTATTTTATAAAATACGAGCAGGAATACCCGGCGTTGCCCTGTTAGTTTTATGAAAAAAAAAATTAATAACTTAACTTTTTTTTTAATTATTAATGTGTATTTAGAGATGCCGATAGTTATTTCAGCCTTTTTTTTGAGACCATGATAAATAATCCTACAAAATTGAACATAAATCGGAAACAATAAATTTTTGGGAAGCCCGTCGGGTTAAATCGGATCATCATATTTCAACCAAATTTATAACCAAATTTATTCAGCAAATCCCTAAAGCTAAAAAAAACACCTGTGTACATTTTGAACTCAATCGGTCAAATCGTTTAAGCAGGACAACGAAAAAACGAAAAAGCTTTAACACGTCGTCGGGCCGCAATAGATTAATGAATCGGTACGCAATATAGCCTATAACAATTTCTGAGTTCCATAGAAAGTTCATGTGAAATTTAGTTGCAATCGGATGGTTGTGAGTTTTTATGTCAATCCTATAGGCAAAAAAACAAACAAACAAACTTTTGCTTTATATAAAATATGACGTTTTGAGTCATAAAGTAAACTGATGTATAATGATTTTAACATCTTTAATTTTTTTTTAATTTTACATTATTTATAATACAATTTAAAAAAAAAAATTAAATTTTAATGGATTAAAAAAAGAAATGCAAAAAATTTAGAATAAAATTTATAAAAATTTTATTTGTTAGCTGTTACGTTATTTTTAGATCTTTGATATATTGCAGTGTGAGTACGTATACATCATCTTAAATTTTAAAAGCATTATTTTATCTTAACTAAACTCCATTAAATGATTTGATGGTCGATTCAACACAACAAAATATTATCTATATAGAAACACTTCATACATAATCATTTTTAAAGGAACAAGACTTTAAGTATATAGATAGTACATAATTTTTTTAATTTCATTTTTAAGTATAGATACCTCTTTATTAGATTCGTATTATAGATGTTAAATGAAAATGTTAATTAAAACTTACATTTACAAAATAGAAACATCAAACAAACGTAAATTTCTCTTTGATATTTTTTTTTTTTTTTTTTTGTTTTGTTCATTTACAATCATGATATCTCTTCAAGGTTCTTCCAAACAAATATCAATCGTAAAATACTACAAGTAAATGAAATCAGCAAAATTAAAATTCTATACAGTTTTGTTACTATTGTGTAATCAGGAGGAGGAAAAAAAAAAAATTCAATTTCCATTTTAGCTGATGACAGCGAAAAAAAAAAACCAAAAACACAAAATACAAAATTTTCAACTCTAAGAATGACTATATGGAAAAGCAAAGAATTAGAATTGAAACGTTAAATCAAAATCTTATGGAATTTTGATTACATATTTTTTTTTTTTTTACATGTTTTTTACATGTTTTTTTCTTATACTTTTTATTTTTTATTTTATTTTCTATTCATGATTTTGTATAAGATGAAAATTTTAGATACCTACAGGTTTTTTATTTTTTTTTTTTTTTGAAATGTAATTACCTTACATAAGTTAAAGATGTGATTTAATTTAATTCTGACTATGCAAAAAGTATCTACAAGAGTTATGCAAAGTGTAAAAACAAAAGCAGGACTTTCTAAAAATTATATAAAAATCAAATATTTATTTATTATATGGAATTTTTTTAGTTTTAATTCTAATTGTATTTTAATTTTTTTTTTTTTTTTTTGTTTTAATATTTATCTAATATTATATTTTAAATTTTATGTCATACCTCAATAAAATTTTAAAAATTTCTTTCAAATTTTTAATATAGATCATAATATTTTCATAATATAATATATTCATATATTCGTATATGTATATATATATGTAAAGTGTTGAATTTGCTGACACCTAAAAAATCTAATAAAATTTTAATATTTACTATTGTTTGTTCTCTCCTTCTTTAAATAAAATTTCGTATAGTAATGATTTTTTCGTTATGCTCTTTTTATTCTAATCAAATATTTGCTATTTCCTTGCATGAGTTTTTAAATAGTCAGAAAATGAAAAATTATATTCTTTATATTATATTCCATATAGATACGGTTTCTTTTTTTTTTTTTTTTTTTTTTTATATATGAAGTATCTATCTATTTATGTCCTTTATTTTATTTTTTTGTTTTTTTCTAACAATTTTCTAGTTTTTGTTTTTTTTTTGTTCTTTTTTTTTTTTTGGTATAGTCGAATGATTTTACAAAATTTTATTCAATTTGTAAAAGAAAATTTTTTGATAGCTGAACTTTTCCATTTGCTTCTTCAAATAGATAATCCTGTTTGGTTCTGATAGAAGGAAAATAACATCGGAAGCTGGTAATTTTCAACTTTGTCATTTTTCATTTTTTTGTTTCTATTTTTTTTCTTTGGAAAAAAGGAATTTTTTTGTTTTTTTTTTTTTTGTTCTTTATCTTGAATATCCTCTAAGCTTAGAAAATTCCAATAATATCATTATATACAGATGGCATTTATATGCTATCGAATCAATTTCAGTAGCATACAATACAATATTATAGACCTTGAGAAGAAAAAACATTTCGAAAATTGACTTTTCATTTTCTCTTGAATTTTTGTTTAAAAAAAAGTAAAAATAAAATTGATTTAAAAAAAAAATTTTTACCGTTACGATAATTGTAAAAGTTATGAGAGTATGTATAAGTTTCAAATTTTGTTTGGATTTGACAATGCTCTTAAAAAAGTTTTTGTTATAATTTTCTTACAATTATGATTGAAGTAATTAAACTTTAAGGTAGTTATAACTTTGCATTCAGTATTAGTAATAGAATTTTAAATTCAATTTCAGTAAAAAACTTTTTCAATTTAGTAATAGAAGACAGGTTTTAGGTTTCTTATAAAAGTGTGTCAATATTATACAACAATAAAAATAAGTTGACATTTCAAAAAATCAAAACCCTTTCTGTATATATAAATTATGTTATAATTTTATATTTCACCGTTTTATAACATTTTTACATGTACTTTTGTTTTAAATCCATTTAATGTACAGAACAATCCACTGAGGGTCGTTTCATTTAAGATTTTATCATGTAATTTATTTGCAATATACGTGTCACTTCTTCGTATTGAGTCAGCAAATTATAATGAAATTCCATATAAAATTTTTTTTTTTTTTTCAAGGGACTGTGGAAAACATCGAAAGTCACTCAAAGGAACTGCACACGGTTCCTTTGGGTAATGTTGGACTTTAACCAACCAAAACCACCTCCTTTAAAACCAAACTTTAGGAAGGGTCCTTTAATGTGATATAATGTACAGTTTGGTTTTGGGAAAAAGGATGAGGGAAGGATTACATGGAAAATTGGGTTTGGGATAATTATAAAAGGAAGGCAAAAATGTGGAGAGTTATTTTGAAGAAGGATATTAATGTTCTTCTTAAATTTCGTTATATCGTACCCATATGAATTACCAACTTTTGGGAGCACATGTTCAGGCATAAGATTCCCATGCGCGACGTGCGCATGACAAGCAAATTTCCAAATGCTATATTACACCACCTTTAAAGTTCCACAGTGTAGGGGTGGGCATCTGTTGCACTCCTTGTTTCTCATTGTAAAACTTTAAGTGGAGGCATTCATTGTTTTATTTCTTTAAAACAGGTTTTTACTCCTACAAAGATCTATAAAGCAGGATCAGTGATCCTACAGTACGGCTATGGAAGAGTGGAGTAAACGTTGAGGCAATACTGAGATCGCCAATAAGACGGATAGCTCTGTTTTGCACTTTGACGAGATAACTCAGCACTGTTTGAGGAGCTCCAACCAAAATATGAAAATTAACTCTATTTTCGGCTTAATATACGTTTTATACATATTAAGAAGATCGGTTGAAGAAAAGTGAGGTTTACAACTATACAAGAAACCAAAACATGATGCATGATTATAAATGGTTGAAAAATGGCACAAAAAGTATTTGTGCTTCATGATCTTGGGCAATGCCGAATAGTCAACAGTTTAGAGTAAATAATGATTGAAGAAACTAAAGCTTAATATAATTTGACTAATATATGAGACTTTTTGAATCCTAATATGGTGAATAAGGGAAAAAATTTTGAAAATTTCAAATAACTCTACTATAGTCAATACAGACAAACAGGCAATATAAAATATGTAAATTCCACTTTAAATTTCTAATTTACTTTTAAAAAACCAAAAAATATCCAACAGCTTTTATTGTACAGTAATATTGAAATAAGTGGAGTGGGAAGAAGTGAAACGAATTGATCTGTTAGTTACTCTCGCGCATCGATCGAAGCTTAATTGAACTCGCAAAAGTTTTGTTGAATTTTTATGGATTACAGTTAATCATGACACAAGAATCATTTGCTTTTAGGTTTTTTAGATACTTCTTTCCCCAGAAAAAATGTTGTATATTTTTTTTGCTTTTAAAAAATAAATTAGTTAAAAATGTAAGAATTAAATATCGAGAACAACTGTATATGTAGATATTTCCTATATTTAGATTATAGGAAAAGATATATTATTTAAATAACGTTAACACACTGACATTTCTATTCAGTTTTAATTTTAAAATTTATGTTTTGCTATTTTCTTTTTAGTTTTTACTTTCTAATTTATTGTATAATACGAGCCAGGAGTAAAACTTTAATTTTTTATTGTACAGTTTGGTTTATCATTACCATTTAAATCATAATTTTTTCGATCATTTTTACTATTCTGAATAAATTTCTAGTTCTTCCGTTGGTTTAAAATTTAAATAATCCTGTAATACGTTTTTTTTTTTTTTCATAAAATTAACGACCGATTATTTTCAACAGTAATCAAAATTATATTTTTTTTTTTTTTGAAATTTATAAAGTTTTTTTTAAATAATTGCGTCTTCTATTAAAATTATTGTTCAAGCAATCTTTGCAGAATAACGTCCTTGAAGAATTATGTTTTTTTTTTTCCAAGGTTGTACAATCTAATATACAAAATATAATGAAATTTTTTTTTTTAACTCTTCAATTTTATCATTTTCTACGTTATTGTGGCATTTGGGTTTAATATTATTTTTGATTCAATGGAAATCCAATTAAATTACACTCCTACAGAATTTAAATTGTTCCATCAGTGATTTACTTATTTCTGGATACAAAATAATAATATTATTCTGATAACAACTTATGCTTAAAAATTATTTCAAAAACGATTTTAGATTTGAACTTGTGTTTTTTATGAATCAAATAATAACGAATTGTATATTGAAGAAAAACAATTTGCTTTCATTGTTTTTGTTTTTCATTTTTGTTTTTTTAAGTTTTATTCCTGTAATTTAATATAATTTTTATTTTATTATAAACAAAACTAAAAAATTATTTTCTTTTTATATTTAAAAAATTAAAAGTAGAAGGTTTAGGTACTTCTAATAAGTTTTTAGAAAATAATTTGCATACTTTTAGGATAATTTCAAATAAAATAGAAATCGATTATTAGCACGTTTAGCACGTAGCAATAATAATTATGTAATAAATCACTTTTTTAACCAAAGATATGAATTATATTTAAGATTAGATAATAAAAATATTTATATATACATATATAATATTATTTAAGTCATTATACAAATTCAAATGTTGGAACAAGTTTTAAATGTAGAAAGTTTGTTCATGTCATTGGTTTGGTTAAAACTGTTTTGAAATATATTTTGAGCATACTTAAATATTATTTTAATATAATCTATATTTAGTGTTTAAGATATAATATATAATATATATATTTTTTATAACAATTAAAAGTCATATTGTAGATTTCATTTGACTGGAAACATATAATGTTATATATATATATATCTAATAAAGCTGTAATAATTATCTTAAAGGAGTTTTCTAAAATAAATACGTTTAAAAAACATTTATCAAAAAGAATATACATAAATGTATATATGTAGATTAGATTTTACTAAAATGTATCTACTAAAAATGAATGTGTTAAAAGTTCTGTAAATGTATATGTATACATTAATATAATGTTTACGTTTAGTTCACAGTAAAAATTATTGTTACTTGCTATTGAAGAATTAAAATAATTTTCCTTTTTTTTTTGTTTTTGTTATAATTTTTATTGTGTTTACTTTATTATGAAAATTGTCTTTTTTTTTGCTTTTTTTTTTTTGCTTCAACCATATATGAAAATTTAAAAACTTTTCTGAAAATATAAAAAAGAAAAAGTAGCACAATTACAAGTTATACTAAAAATAAAACCACAAAATTATTCTTTTCTTTTATAAAATTTAAAAGAAAATATATACAGAGTGATTTTTAAAAAATTTTCGGAACGGAAAATGTATTTTTTTTTTTTTGTAGTTGTAGCGTTTTAAAAGTTATATCTATAAACAAAGATTGCGTTTAAAACTTTCTACCAAGTTCTAATAAATAAATAAATATATACGTTTTTTTTATTATACTATTCTTAGTCTATTTTTAGTCCATTAAATATTAAATAATATTTATATTTAAAGCACAACTCCTGCCAAAAAATAATAATTTTAGTAAACAATCAGAAATTATTATTTATTAAGTTTTACCCTGTGGAGAATTAAACATGAATTAAATTTAATTAAACTTTAAAAAAAAAAAAAACAAATGTTTAAATGAAAAAAAATATTGGAATTCTCTTGATAAAAATGGTAACCAAAAAAAAAAAAAGAAAAGTTTAAATGTACCGTTATATTAAATTGTTTTTACAATTGTAGAATTAAAAAAAAAAGTAAATTTTGATTTATTTATTTTTATTGTAGCTGAGCAATGATTTAAGAATATATTGACTAAGATTATTAAATGGTCACTTCTGATTAAATTACCATTCCAAAATTTAAATTGTATCATCAACATTAATATTTAGATTCTGTTCTGAAATTAATAAAATTCATTTAAAGACACATAAATAAGTATTTGTATAGCGCCCATAACTCTTTTAACCTATCAAATCCTGTATTCCTTAAAACAATTATACAGCTAAAATCCAATAAACATTGTCACCTAAAGTTCAAAATATATTGAGATTCATTAATGAATTTAGTATAACAATAATTAATCTTCTCTACTTATGAGAATAATGAATCAAAAGTAACATCCAAACGGTCATACTAGGTCGTTAGTAAGAGCTAAATAAATCAAATCAAAGATTATATTTTTTAAACATTATTTAGGGAATAAAAATTTATCTTTAGATTTTACAGCTTTCCGGATTTCTAATATTTCATTTTAATAATATTAATAATATTTTTAAGAGTATGAAAAATCCTACTAATTTAATTTTTTTCTTTTTTTTTTTTTTCTTGTTTTTTTTTTTTGAGAATTAAATGAAATTAAAAGTTAAAAAGGAATTTCTTGTTTTACTAGAAAAATTTATGTTAAAATGACTAAAAATTCTAAAAATGAAATACAAATTTTATTTTATTGTTTATACAAATATGTATATATATGTATAAATACCCATGTATATATTTATATATATACAATTTTGTGGGTTGTACAATTTAATCGTTTTGAAAATTTAAAATGTTATTCTTGATTGTTTGTGGTTTTTGTAAAGTGACTCCTGTATATCCTTAAATATAAAAAAACAAAAAAAAAAAGGATATTATGTTTTTGTTTTGGTTAATTAGAGAAAATGTATGTGGTTTAAATTTGAATTATCATTTTAAAGAAAATGTTTACATCATTTAATTTTAATGGTATAGTTCCAACTGAGAAATTTATTTTTATTAAAAATCTACAAGATATTATATTAATTTACTTTTTCTTTTCTGGAATGTAATTTCAATTTAAATTTAAGTTATTTACAGATTTTTTTATTCTAATTGTTTATTTTAAATAATTTTCTTTATATAAAACTGCTTGAGGTATATTGTAAAATATTTTATGTTATATATATATATAGTTTAAAATTATTTATATTTATAAATTTGAACTCTATATTTTGTGATTAGATTCATTTAATTTTATTTTAAAATTTAAAATAATTGTTGAAAAATAAAAATTGATGCTGTTAAGGAATACTATAAAGACTGAATCGATTTAATATAACATATAACAGCTAGATATTGTTTTAGTTTTTGAGTCGCATAAATATAACTTTAAAATTCTAATCACTATAATGTCTTTCGAAAATGGTTCAGCTTTTCGAAAATGGTTCAATAATCCCAATATTTTCTTTTTAAAAGCTATATATATATCCTTCTTGTTTATGTTTTTAAACAAAATATCTTTAAAATTAAGGTTAAAAGCTTTATAAAACCATAAAACGTAAATTTTAAATCCCTTAATTTTAAATACAATCAATAGAAATTTAAAAATTTGAAAATACTATACGCTGTATCTGTATAGTATAGTATAGTATAATAATATGTATTTTATTTATTGGGGTTTTGGCAAATTTTGTCGAAATTTTAACTTTGCTCAATTTTCGCTAATTAACTGGCAAAATGTTTATACATTTATTAGAAAAGATGTTTTGTGGTATTTGATAATAGCAATAAAAAATACCAACTGAACAAGTTAGCTTCTGACAAAGTATAACGGGAGAAGAAATGAAAAAATCATAGGATCCAGTAAAAATTAATTGAGAATTTGAACAGGATTCCTTTTAGGATCTTGCCGTCTAAAGGGACAATACTAATTCTGTTAAGAGAAAGGAGAGACTCCATAACACATATGCTAAAAAACTGTGGAGCTTTATTTCGAGCAAGATATATGCATCTAAGAGCATACCGCTTTGCCGAAGATGAACTGTCAGTAATAAACCCTACACAGATTTTTACTTTCTTACAGGCTGTAAAGTAGGGCTGACGTATTAAAAGTAGAGACAAAATTCACAGCATGTAGTAACAGTGGCAGCACAATATAGTTTACCATTAAAGCTCAAGTGTCATTAACACCCTAATAATCTTATCTAGCATGCAAAACTTAAGATAAGCAGGCTTTAGTACAAAATATAAATGCACGTTTTTTTGAATTTTGACGCAAAAATTGAAATAATAATGTTTCTACTTTCTGTTAAAACTTTTAGTGTAACAAAATATGAGATCAATCGTTAAACAAAGAAATTTCATGAAAATTTGACATCATTTTTATTTAAGTGTGAACATGCATAAAAAAAAAATTAATTAAAGATGGTATTAAGCTGGGTTCAGTTTAATTTTAATTTATTCTGGATATTATTATTCTTGAAAATGTAGAATGGATTTAGAACACATTTATTTTTTAAATATTTTTTTATATTTATATAAAAGTTCTTTTAATACTGACCTTAAATAATTATACGCATGTCTTAATAAAAATTGTTTTATATGCTAAATAAAAAAAAATTTACATTTTATTATTATTTTAATAATATATTTTACAATAGTACATTTTAAAGTACATAGTTATTAAGCTGCATAGAAAATAAAATATACACTCTAATACTATATTAATATTGAATGATCGACCATCCATGATGCATTTTTAAAAATTAATAAAATATATTTTAAGTCGGCTTAATTTAGACAATAATTGTTTTATTTTTTTCCTTGTTCAATAGTTATTTTTCAATAAAGGAGGGTGTACAGTTGATTATTTCAACTCTAGGATATACTGGTAAGAATATAAAAACTGATGTTTTCTAAAAATTGAACCATCTTTTACCAAATTTCAGATATTTGACTTAATTAAGTACTTACTGAAATAAATTTATGTAAAATTTTGAAATTGTATGACAGCTTCCTGAATCTACTACCATATACAAACCAAATTTTGTAGAAATTATTGCCATAAAATTTGATCATTAAAAAACTTTAAATGTCTAACTTAATTAAGTACTAAAGATATTATACGAAATAAATTTCAAAGTTGTATGCACACAGTTAAAGCTATTGGAACCTGTTGCATTAGACAAACAAAATTTTGTAGAGTTCATAAAAATTAAATTTTTTTTTTCATAAAGAGAGGAGAGAATCATCTAATTGATCCAAAGATACCAACTTGCCCCTCAGTAGTATCAGATTGTTACTGATTAAAATATAATCTTAACCTACTGTATATTGCCTATAGAGTAGGGACAGGGATATGCGGAAACTTTGATGAGTGGGAATTAAGAGAAAAATAAGTAATATTTATTAATATTATTATTTTATTATTATTTTTTCATGCCCAATGTTATTATTTTTTCCCCATGTGTTTAATTTTAGATATCTATACTTTTATTCGACACTGAGTTATGCTCATATAAAAAAGGAAGTAGTATGACAGGTACTCGGACTTGTTCAATTGTAATAGACAAACTGGCATTTACATAAATATGAAATGATGAAAATTTCAGAACTTGAAATTTAGTTTCACTATTTTTTGGGGTGAGTTCAGTTTGAAAATTTGGTTAGTTTGGACGGACTGACAGTATATGTTGGTTCCTTTAAGGTATTACAAGCGTAATGACAAATTTATTACACCCTTAAAACTATATATTCGTATACGGGTATAAAAATAATTTTTCTTTTGCTCTATTTTTCACCACTCACGACTGTCACGAACATCATTCTGAAATAAATATATTATACATATATATACATACATATATATGTCATATGTATATACATTCAACTAAAATTAATTTATTTCCTAGATTTGAAAATTTTCAAAATAATGATTATTGACATATTTTTGGATAAAATTTATATTTAAAAAAAAAAAAAAACAGAACCTTTTATCAAGCTAAATTTTAATATGGTGTTCAATATTAAAATAACTTATATTTCCCATTAATAGAGGTCGGGAATTTACACAAGTCAAAATTGTGAGACAAAAAAATGATTGTATAAAGTTGACATTTTAATACTGGCATGTTTCAAATAAAAATATAATATTATAACAAAACATTTCCCTACTCATGATTTTTAAAATGATTCTTTTTGATTAAATCTTAAATATTAAATTACAATTATTATTTTATAAAATTTCAGGAATTTAATTTCTAAAAATAAAATATATTTTCTGAAAAAAAAAATGTCTGTTTATTTGTAAATTTTTTCAGCAATTTTTTTTTTTAAACCGTTCGGAAAAATTTTGTACAAAATATTTCTTTTACATTGTAATTTTTTGTAGGTTATAAATTGTGCTCTGTTTCGTTTCCGTATCTACAACCAATAAAACTGTAGTGGAAACCTCTCATAATGTTCGAATAAAATGTGATTTGTTCTAAAAAACCACGTGGTCAGACAAAAAAAAAGTCTCGGATTTCAATCAAACTTGGTATACAGGTCGCTCCCGCATTCGCAATCAGGAAACAAAATTTGAAGTCTGTAGCTTCAGTGGATTTGCCTTAAAATATCCAAATACGAATATTATTTGAAATATTCTAGAGCACATAGTATATTGTATTAAGATTTAAATGAAATTTAATATAAATAAGTCTCTTGCGATATATAGTTGATGCTAAAATAATTTGAGGTTTGAAAGTTAAGTGAGTCGATTTTAAAATACACTCTTTAAACTTGAAAATTAGATAGGGTATGTTAGAACATTTCAAAAACGGGACCAGTTTTCACCCATCGCTCCCCTAAGATAGGTACAACAGTTTTTTTTTAATTATATAGATGTAAAACAATTAATTATTGTCAATAAAGCGTAAAAGCTTTAACTGTTAGTTGTTTTATTACCTTTTTATTGCCTATATATACTAAAAAATGTTATACTAGTTATACTATACATACTAAATCTAATTTAATATATTAGCTATGTTTAAATAATTAACAAATTTTCAAATTATAAGGTGAGATAATCCTGCCAGTTAATAAATAAGATACAATTTAAAAATTATTAAAACAAAATTATACAAAAAGATTGTGCAACTCTAGGATACCCGTATGAACATAATATATTCTACCCCCATAAAACTTAAACATGTTTTAAAAAATTTTAGTTGTTTCACTTAATTAAGTACCGAATATTTATGTAAATTTTGGAGTTGTATGACTGCTACTCGAACCTGTTACACCAAGCCAAACATATTTTATAGAAGTTATTGCCATAAAACATGATCACTTTTTATTAGATTTCACATGCCTGCCTGAATCTAATGAGCAAGGTTCAACCATACTTCATAGAAGTTATTGCGATTAAACTTGATAGTTTTATTTAGCTTTATTAAGTATCAAGTTATGAGGATATAAATTATACTTGTATACAATAAGAAGTTGTATGGCAGCTACATACTCCAACCAGCGATTCAAACTTACTGGATTTAAATATGCAAAATTAACAATTTTACAAAAGTATGTGTGGTAAAAAATTCAGAATCCTAGCTGTTTTATCTATTCAGTTATAATGCGAATGGATAAACGGACAGTCGTACATGGCTTAATCGACTCAGAATTTGATTCTGATCTAATCCATGCACTTGAGTTTATACCTAACTTGGTTCCTTTCAGGTGTCGCAAACGTAATGGGAAATGTATTATATCCTTGAACTATGCCGGTATTATAATATATGAAACACATGGAAAAACAAATGAAAGTAATATTATGTACGTGATAATAAAGAGAATAAGGAGATAAACGTGATGACCCATCTATTTGATATTTATGATGGAAAATAAAAAATCAATGTTTGATTTATTCATTTTTGATAATATAATTTTTTTTTAACTAAAAAAATGAGGAATAATATTATGACCTTTAGAACAAACATATTTTGTAGTTTAATTTTAGAAATATCATAAGACGTAATCTGATTTGAAACATATTATATACTAAAATATGAATTTGATTAGAAATATTTTTGGGGAAACCAACAATGTGATGAGGAAATAAATGAAGTTTTCCTTTCCAGGTGTAGTTGGGATATAAATATTTATTTATATAATTATATTATTTATGTTATTTACATTATTTTATTATATTTTATATAATATTTAGACCTGATCGAAGTTTGAACCTTATGATATTTCATCTGAAAAACAGGGACTTATGCACCTTATACTGCACCAATGATCAGATGAATATTATCATATATAAAATATTATCATCAATAAAAAAAATTCATATTCATATATACTATTATTAAATGTAAAGATTTTTTTATTGATATGAGTTTTAGGATAAACGGCAAATAGGTCATTTTCAGTTTTCTTACAATATAACAGTAAAACAGTACAACATCGCCATATACAACATCGAAGATGACCATAACAAGTTTTTAATACATTTAGACTTTGCAGTCTATCAAATTCTTTTGTCTAGCGTTTATAACTTCACTATATTTCAGCGAATAATTTAAAATTTTATAAAAGTTATTTTCCTTTTAGAAGAAAATATTCTTGCTTTTCATTAATTTTTTTTTTTACCTTTAATTATAATAATGTGCCTATATTGTACAGATTTTTGTTGATGAGACGTTGTAAGTGGCTTGTGAATCATTGAGCAGGGAAGCACAACAAGTTGCAGAGCCTAAGTGTAAGAACAGTATAAGTCTCCTTCGAAACAACAACAAAAGTTTTTTAACTTCTTCAATCTTAGACAAATCAAAGTTTTTTAACGTTTTATTAGATCACAGTTTTTCCACTTAGAAAAATATATTCAAAAATAACTTTATTTTATTGTTATTAAATATTAAGAAATTCACTTTAATTTTATGTAAGTATGTATATCTCTTAATTTAATGAAATCTTATAAATGATAAATCAGATTTTTAGTCAACAGTTTTTTCATGTAATTGCAGTTGTAATTTTATTTAGAGAATTATTAGGAATTGTCGTTCAGATTTACTTATATTACATTTCTCGCATTACAATTTCTTCATTACAAATACTCGATACTTCATATTACGTGTAAATCATTATGGGACATAACGAATATAAAAGATTATCAAGAAGACTTGTCATAAAATAAAATAATGTAAAAAAAATATATTTTAAAATATGCTTTTATCGAAACCGAATTCGCCCCCTAAAAAGTAGAAAATAAAATTGATTGCAAAACTTTCTTTAGCTTTTTGGACTGTTATAATATAAAAATGAATTGCTAGTGCAAGCATTTTGGACTGTTATAATATAAAAGTAAATTGCTGGAATAAGGTTAAATAAAAATCTGCGAAATTTGAGGTTCGTGTTTCTTTTTTATTCCAGCAATTTACTTTTATATTATAACAGTCCAAATGCTTGCACTAGCAATTCACTTTTATATTATAACAGTCCAAAAAGCTAAAGTTTTGCAATCAATTTTATTTTCTACTTTTTAGGCGGCGAATTCGGTTTCGATAAAAGCATATTTTAAAAAATATTTTTTTTACATTATTTTATTTTATACTTTTTAGTTTTAAAAGAAACATAATTTGAATTTAAAAAAAAGATGGGATATTTTCCATTCACACATACATTATTGTTTCTGATATAAAATACGTTTTACAATTTTATACCAAATGTTTAAGTAAATTAAGAGACATTAAATCGATTCCATTACAGCAAGAGTAAAGATTTTTTATTCCAGTAATTCATAAATAATGAAAGTACCTCGAAGGGTTAAATATGTACTAAAATACTGTGATTATAAATATTACAATCCAATTTTAGTTGAAGCAACATTTCTAACACGTACGTATGAAAATTATATATGTATATAAATGTATTTTACTGTATATTTCTATAAGTAGTATATCGTATATCCAAATAAACATCTAGCCTTGAACACCTACCTACCTAATCGCTTAATAAGATCATGCAGTAAAAAATGTTGACAAATATCTTGATTTAAATTATAAACAAATGGAGCGGAATAAAATAATTTAGGAAATTAGTTTAACATAATATTATATACGTACGTACATACTTACATACATAGTTTTAATTTTTTGTGTTGACAAAATTTTGTTTGTAAATCATAATTCGTAATGCGCAAAAGCATAATTTTGAAATGATCTTTACTTTTTATATTCTTTACTACGTATATATATACAAAAAAAATATTATGTATCTATGTAGTTTGAATTTGGCAATTATGGATTTGAATAAAATTTTATATGTATACCTATATACACAAAATACATAATAAATGTTCCTAAATAAAACACATAAAACATTAATTTTTAACGCCATACATATTCAATATGCAATAAAGAATGTTGACAACAAATATTCTGATTTAAATCGTAAACAAATGTTTTAAAACAAAATAATTTAGCAACATAAAAATATTGTACCTATATATTTTGTGTTTTGCTAAATCCTAATATAAAACATATGTGCACATCAAGATTGATTGAACTAAATTATTTATAGGAGGAAAGATCAAATAATATGTGTATATTATACATAAAATTTTATTAAAAAAATGTTGATGAATACCCTTAACAAAAAAAAAAAAATGTTTGTACACGAATTGGATTCGAACCATTTTACCCTTACTTTCAAAACCTCTACACTCTCCTCTGCTCTATACAACAAGTATTTTCTAAACATATTACGAACATAAAATCTTAATTTTTAACCATGCATATTCAATATGCATTAAAGAATGTTGACAGCAAATATTTTGATTTAATTACTTAACAAATGTTGTAAACAAAATAATTTAGCAACATATATAAAAATATACTATTATAGGAGAAAAGATCATATAAGTTTTAAATTCATATATACAAAATATATACATATTTTATTCAAAAAATGTTGATGAATAGATAGTTACAAAAAAAAAAAAGTTGCATGTGAACTGGATTCGAACAACATGACCCCCACTTTTGAAACCTGTACACCTTCCTCTGCACCATACAACACTTACAAATGTTGCTAACAGATTACGAAGATAATGAAAAGCGTGACAGAATGACAAATAAATAAATAAATAAATAAACCGACACCGACGAGTTAATATAAAAGCATATAATAAAGTTTCTTTTTAGTAGACCATCAAAGTTAAAATCCTATCTTGGAAAAAACATAAGCTTTCATATTTACCTAATTTGTGTAGAAAATTCAAAAGTATTTTAGTGAACAGTAACCTTTAAACGATGACGAACGATGACCTGTCTTAGTATAATTGAGTACCAATATTATCAAAAATTATTACTAAAAATAAATTTTTACGAAAACAGAATATAATTTTTTAGTTGTTTTTGTTTTTTATACTTTTGTTTGGGAAGGTACCAGGTTAAAAAAAATAACTACCTACCAAAAATTATTATTTTGAATATATGATGATAGTAACAAAAAACTTTTGATTTTTTTTTTCCCTTCTATCAAATAGAAACTTTTTCTTTGAAGTATATTTCTAAAATTTCCTTCTAAAAACAAAAAAAAAAAAAACAAAACACTACAAACAAAAAATAAAAACATAAATCAAAAAAAAAATTTTATTTCTGAATTTAGGAATTTTGTTTTGTGGTTTTTGGAATGATGGTTTTTCCCTTTCAATTCAATATGATTTTACTTTTAATAGAATTTTTTTATTTTTAACTTTTTATTGTTTTTGTTTTTTTAATTTGCCTACGGCAAAAATTTTTTCATACTTTATTTTGTAAATTTTATTTTAAAAATAGCAAAAACTAAAATAAATTTTTTTTAGGATAAGATTTCAACAAAATTTTTTATTTACTTAATTTTCTTTATTTATTTTTTATTTATATGAAATTCGCATGAAAAAAAAAATAAAAATCCATTCAAATACTTTAAATTATATTAAATTTCAATTAACTATATATATATATATATATAAAATTGTGCTATTCTAAATATTCATATTAATATTTCAGTATTATATAGAGATAGCTCCGAATAGCGAAGCTACTGTAGCTATTGAAAGGCGAAACATTTAATTCAATCCCACAATTTTACAACATAAAACAAAACATTTTTCGTGACGTGGATTTAAAAAGTATATATAGATCTAACATATAAAATGTTTTTAATATGCATCTTCATTTATATTTGCATATTTTAAAAATCTTAAGATTGTTATTTACAGTTGTGAAATTTTTAAGAATGTTAACTATGAAAAATTTAACATAAAATGTATTGTAATGTTAACATGATTTTGTTATTCCAGGTATTGTGGAACAAAAATACAATAATAAAATTTATTAAAATGTTAAAAAATTTATCCAATATATTATTTTGTTTGTATAATGAAGCTTGGAAAAGATTAGTAAGGTGTAATCAAAATAAAATACTACTAAATAAAAATTTAGCAAGAGAACTTAAAGTAACAAACACAAGGTAGAATGTAAACCAACGGTTTTTAAAAGCGCACATTTCCAAAACTCAATACAAACTGTTTAGAAGTGTGACTTACACAAAAATTTGAAAATTTCATGTAATAAGAAAAAATGTGACATTTGAACAAATGTGTAGAAAATAGGACATTTTTGAAATTTTGAGGGGCCGTAAGTCCGGAATCCTATATAACTAAGAAAAGCCGTTAACACACGTAAAAATATATTATTGAACCTTTAATTTTCATGTCTTGCCGAAGAAAAATTTGTACAGGTGCCTAAGTTACAGGTGTCTAAAAATAGTAAATTTTAAATTTTTGAGGCGTAATAACTCTTAAAGAGGGGGTGTTACAAAAAAATTTTCTGAGGAATTTCTAAAAGTTCTTTTAATTCTAAAAGTTCTTTCTTGTCTCAAAATTTCAGGTCCCTATCTAAAGGGGTGCCGGAGTTATAAAAAAAGAAATTTCATGCAAAATATGGTTTTCACATAACGGTAAATTTAAATAGTAAATTACAAAATATTACATAATTTTGATATTGTTTTATATAGATAATAAAATTTTCGATCTTCTGGCGGTTTTAGATTGCAAAATTATTACGCAGAGCCCGAGATATATACATTTGAAAATGGGGCTTTTTCGCAATTTTGAAGAGCTGCAACTTTGGAACCCTTTACAATTAAAATAAACCTTTAACACACGTAAAAATATATTATTGTAGCTTTAATTTTTATATCTTGCAGAAGTAAAATATGTACAGGTTCCTAAGTTACAGGTTTTTAAAAATAGCAAATTTTCAATTTTTAAGCCTTAATAGCTCATAAACAGGGGGTGGTCCGAAAAAATTTTCTGAGCAAACTTATACTAATTCTAAAAGTTCTTTCTTGCCTCAAAATTTCAAGCTTCTATCTAGAAGCGTGCCGGAGTTATGAAAGTAGAAAAATTATGCAAAATTTGGTTTTCACATAACGGTAAATTTATATACTAAATTTAAAAAAATTGTATAATTTTGATATTAATTTACAAAGATAAAAGAAATACCTGTCGAATGACGTTTTCAGATTGAAAAAATCTTAAGCAGAACACAAGATATATGCATTTAAAAATATGGCTTTTTCAAAGTTTGAGGGGCTGTAGCTCCGTAATGGGGGGGGGCTACATGAAAAAGTTGTTCCACAAAATTATTTTTTTTATGACACCTACCTATGGTTAAAATTTTTTTTCTCTATCTTTAACGGTGTAGAAGTTTTGTAAACAGACTGACGGAGGGACAGAGTGAAACTAATAAGCACATTTTTTCAAAAATTTTTTAGAAATGTGCTAAAAATTTATGAATTTAAATTACACTCAATATCCTGCAAAACTCTTTAAAGTACTAAAATTACAATGTAGTCCATAATTTTTCCGTCCTGAAAAGAAACCCTCATTACGTTTTGAAAAATTCAACAATTTCTAATAGAAATTATATTTTCTTTATTTTCATTTTACACCCTTATTTTCTAAACCTAAATTTTTTTGATTTAATTTAAAGTTGATATTTGGAAGTATCTCTCATACCAAAATTTTTATTTTAAAAATAAAAAAAACAAAAACTAATACTTATTTTTTTTCCCAAATTTTTTTTAACAAACTTTATACTGAACTCAATGAATCTAATTAGCTTTTTCATAAATTTTAAAGTAACAAATCACTCTTTTGTTTTCACTTCTAAAAATCTTTTGGGATTAAAATTATTTATGAACTCATATGATTTGAAAATAACCTGATTTAAAATACATATATACTTTATATATATATATATAGATGTTTATAGGTGCATAATATAAATTTAAGCAAATGATTTTTAAATTTTACATTTGAAACAGTTGAATAAAGACAGGTATTAAATTTGAATTAAATTCTTGTTAAAAAAAAAAAAAAAATTTTGTTAAAAATATTCCATATTAAATTTATAAACCAAAATTTTACTTAGCTAAAAAAAAAACTAGTATATATGTCGCCATTTAAATCATTTCGAAGCATTTGCAATTCTGTTGCATTTGCAATTTAAAAGGAACTTAAATCTGTGCAAGTAACAAATAAAACCGTACAAAATATCTCACCGTAAAATTAAATTGGGTATAGAAATACCCAAAGAAAACCAGAAAAATTAGCTGAGAATGAAACATTAGATGTTAAACTTAGGTAGAAAGAGTACGTGAAAAATAAAAAAGTCAAACTAGAATCGAAATATAGGATATTATTGCTTCTAGGTCGAAACTCTAGATTGCCAGTAAAATATAAAAATTTCTTACATATAATTTAAAAAATTATGCCTATTTGGTTATACGGCAAACAAAAAAATATTGGAAGCATCCAAATTTTTCGTAATATAGTAAGCACTCCTTATGGTACGAAATTGTGATATACATAGAGATCTAGAGAACTCATAAATGTAGAAGCAGCAAAACTTCTACATTCTGATAATATCAATAGAAAACTTAAAAGAACTAGTTTACTAGATATAACCAATCAGCTTCAGGGAGGTCTGCAACTTCAGCAGATCTTAAAGGGTTAACACAAAATGAATGGTTAGTCTTTAAGACTTTAGTTTTGAGTTTTTAAGACGGAACTGGTGTTTTTAGTGTGTTAAAACCTCACATAATTATGGCGCGTACAATAATTTTCCATTATTCTCAGCATCGTTACCCAAAAAAAAAAATTCCAATTGAATATGGTATAACCAAGTATTTACTAAACTATAAGACTAAAAACAATTAAATAAAACAAAAACACATTCTGGATATTTCTAGTTTCACATGTTAATTGACTTTTTATGATTGTCCTTATTGATTTGTTTTGGAGTGTAGATAAAGTATAAGAGTTAATTTATATTTGATTTTTTAAAATACCTCAGTGATACGCATTATAAATCTTCAGAAAAAAAAGTTAATTATACTGTAATTTTATAATTTATTTACTTTGCTGTGAGGATATTTTCATTTAATATTTAATAGAATATGATACTAATTTAAATCGCTTAATAATCTCAGTACATAGTGCTCTTACATATCTTTAAATATAAGAATATATTGAAAGAATATAAGGTTTTACTTAGAAAAATTAAAAAACCTTACTAACAAATTCTTTTAGTAATAAGTGAAAACATATTAATATATATATAAAATACTTAAATATATAAATTTGTTTTCCTTATTCACTCATTCAAGAATATATCAGAGATATATATTATCCACAAAATAGGTATACGATATCTAAGTAATTATTATTCATATTAGACTAAACTGCAATTCAATATTAAGAAGGTATTATAAAAACAAACTGCAATTTCAGGGTTCAGGATGCTGCTTCAATTAATCAAATTCGAAGTACACGAGTCCCGATCTAAAGTTAAGAATACGCAAAATCTAACAGAGATTTAGAGATAGCGTTTACAGAAGAAATTTAAAAGAAAATTTCTTGTGAAAGAAGAAACGAAAGAAAATTGTAATATTTCAAAATTATTAACTCAAATATTTAATTCAAAAACAAACCGCAAGATGGTGAAATTTAAGCAAAATTTTATAATATTCGCATTAAAGTTACGCATTCAGTTACTATTCAGATAGCTGAACGATAAGTTCGATGGTGATATCTTCTCTAATAATCTACATATTAATCTACCTTTCCGCAACTGCCTAAAAAATGCCACATTTTTCAACCTGAAGTATAGCTGTCACAAACGATTAGACTGTGAATATGCTGAAACAAAATGTGTTCTTTACTAAAAAAAATTTACATTTTCACGGTTAGACTGCCAGTAAACCTTTGTCATACTACTCGGTGAGCTTAGTGATACCCAGCAACTGACTTTTACTCTTACATGAACTGGATAAAATCTTATAGATATCCAACATAGTGGCATTCAAGGCAACGGTAGAGTTAACAAGCTATACATACAAATTCATAGCTAATTCTGCACAATTTATGTTATACCATTAAAAAATTTTTCAAGGAAAAATGTGTAAACGATGTTTATGATATATTTATACGTAATACGTAATGATATGATATATATACGTAATTTTTTAGATAAACCAGTTATTAGAAGTTGTATATCTATAAATTTAGAAAAAAAATATAAAAATTTTCTTCTTAATTCTTCAAAAACGAAATAAAATATAAGTACATATGAAAATATATATGAAAATAAAAAGGTTTCTTTCAATGAAGGAAAAGGAAATTGGCAAAAAATTATTTGTCATCTAAATATAACACAAAGTAAAATCTTTTGGATTGAATTTAATTATTGTTTCAATTTATTTTTTTTTTTTTTTTTCATTTACGTGCTTACTCTGTTTTCCTTTTATTTAATATATTTTCATTGATATCCTTAAAAAAAAAAAAAAAAATATGAACGCGACTGATATTTATTTATTAATTTAGAAACTCCATAAAGTCCATATTATGAAAAGGAAATGAATGTTGTTTTCATTTTTTTCAATTTCATTACACTTCCGTTTCCCTTTTTCATTTTTTGTGCTTTTCAATATGAGAAAGATCGGAAATTACTTCTGATAAGAATATAACTTACAATTCGTACATTCATTCATAAATTCGACTTTTTTTTTTTTTTTTTTTATTATTATTGTTAAAAAATTGAAAAATCAAAATAGTAACGGGAAACAGAAAAAAAATAAATAAAAGAAAATATATAGAGAAATAATAATTTTGCGGACAATTTATTTTTTAAGTTTAAGGCTATTTTTTAATTAAATTAATTTTAAAACGAAATTTTAGTGATAATTCTTAATAAAAGAACAATCAATTGAAAAACTTTTTTAATTAGTTTTTGTTTTTTTTTTTTTAATTCAATATTTATATTGAAATAAAAAGTTGTAAAATGTTTCATTTTCAGTAGAAACTTTTATACTTTTATAAGACAAAAAAAAAAAAAAATATTATGGAAAATTATTAATTTTTTTTGTTGCATGGGTACTCGCTTATTCCTCTCTAAAAATTCAGGTATTCTTCAATATTTTTAAAATAGTTGGAATTTTTTTTTTTAAACTTACAAATTCTTAATTAAAATTTAAGAATTTACGAAAAATGTTTAGATACCCATTGTTTCAATTTATGTAAAATAATAAAAGTTTCTATATACATGTAATAGTTTCAGTCTTTTACAAAAATATATTTAAACTTTTTATTCTTGTATGAGCATAATTCAAAAATCAAAGGTATAATAAATTTCCCATTACGTTTGCGACATCTTAATAAAACAAGTTCAGTTTTATACAAATGATCTGTCATCAAATTTTGTTAATCTAGAGCAGCAGATTCGAGTAGCAGATATCAGATAACTTCTTATTTTATATCATCGTAACTCGGTGCATAATAATAAAAAAATATTTTTGTGTAGCCCACTTGTTACGAAATTCCAGTTAGACAAAACACAATATCCAAAGTGCCTACAACTATTATTTTTTCACATCATAAAAACAAACCGACAGAATATTTCTGCAGATTTATGTTTAAAACTTTTTGTAATTCAACATTTAAATTTAGCATTATGTGTAATTAAAATTTTTGAAAAATTTCGGACGTCCATAACATTCTAACGTTTAAAATTGGGAACTTACAATTTTCAGAAAATAAACTTTCTATTTCTCTCTAAGTGAGAACATCTGGGATGAAAAATTCAAAAACTTAATTATTTGCGATATCTAGAACCCTGACCTTTTAAAGTTAAGCTTAAAAAAATTAAAGCTCAAATGACATATTTTTATACGATTGTTTCCGATTTTTATTAACTATAAAAAGGTTTCCTCAAAATTGAAGTAATATATTCTTAAAAAAATTTTAAAAAAAAATTACGTATGTGATTTCAAAAGTTGACAAAATAATAAAAAATGTTGTCCTTTTGAAAATGGGCGCCTTTAAAAACTTTTAGCTTTACATCGTTTTTCTACAACATTTTTCTTATTACCTTTATTTACTAAAATTGAAGCTTTTTTATAAATTTTGTCTTTCCATTTTTTCCTTTAAGTTAAAAGAATTTAATATAAAATGTTTAAGATTGTATATCATTTTTCAGTTGAAAAATGATGAAAAAAACTAAAAAAAAAAAAAATGTGATCTCTATACTGGGTATAACAGGGTTGTATAATTTGGAAAGTTAATAAATTTAAGAACAGAAAGTTAATTGCTGTTTGCTGTAAGATTTATAAAAATAATATTGCCAAAATAATTAAAAAATAGAACAAGTTGAAAGAGAAGCAGAGATAACAATCAATGACCTCTACGTGTGATGACTCGACAGGAGTTTTCGCAAAATATAATTAAATTTTAACATGTAAACTGAAAAATAGTATAGAAAAATTGTTTTTATCTAACTTGAATAATGGAAAAAAAAAACAAAATTTAAAGATTTTTTTTTTCATTCATTTTTTTTTTTATAACCTTAATTTTGCTACTATATTTTATTTATATGGAGTAACACAATAAAGTCAAATACATTTGGAAAATCTAAATCTTTTATCAAAAAATTGAGTCTGCAAATAGTTTCTGTAATGTTTTTATAATGCATTTTATATTTTTAAAGTTGGTACATTCTCTGATTTCAATCTATGCTTTACAGCCATACAAAAAAATGTATGACAGTATTGAATGAAATGGTTTAATTACATATTATGTAACATTAGAAAAATTTTACGTATTTCAAACTTTATGTCCTTAAACTATTTTATTTTATTGATATTGAAGTTGTATTTTTTTATACTCCGTTGCCCGAAGGTACTGATGTAATGTACTGTGCGCAGCTCGAAAATGTATCATTCATTGCTTATTTTTATTTATATTTAAATTTCTTTAGCGAATATCTCAGACAAAATATTGATTATTATAATATCAAAAAGAAAAATGTACATATATTAGGTACAATATCTTTACAAATTTGTTCCTACTTTAACTAAAGTAAATTTCTCTACACATAGGTACACTTTTTAATAACATTTATTGTTTTTATTTTGAAATTGGCCTAACCTTTAATAAAACACCACTTTATTGTTTAGTTTAATGACCCTTTTCAATTTTTGATATAACCTCAGTTTCTATAGTAATACAAATCTGGACAATATTATAATATGTTTTAGATTTAAGAAAACCTCCTATTAACATTAAAACAAATGTTTCTCTTTAAAGTTTAATGGTATAAAAAATTTTGCATTGTTTTCAACTTACATGGTTTAATGTAACTTCTAATATCAGAACACCTTAAAAAAAATGAACATCAACAAAAAAAAAAATTAAAATACTTTTGTTTCTTTTTAATACAGAAAAGAATACAGTTCAAAAGATTTAATAAATTATTTTTGTGCTTATTATATCTATATGATAAAAATTAGGATCCTTAATGATCATAAAGTTCATGCAAACTTTTAGTCTAGAAAAAAAAGTTTTAAAGATAATAAAGCTTACGAAGATGACACTAATTAACATGTCTTAAAGACAATGTCAAATTAGCTAAGATTTAACACTATAAACGATTTATAATCAAAATACGACGAGTTTAATTTGCATGAAATGGTAGACGGATAAACAGCAGCTCACAGTTATAGTGTATAGAAACATAAGTTCATAAACATCATATCTATAACATAATGCTAAACATTATTTATTGGAATAGATTGATTGGCAGTCTTCTTGGCGGTTTAGTGTAATTTAAGAAACATTTTTCAGAATTAACATTGAGGATAAAGTCAAACAAATGAGGAAATTTATCTAATAATTTAATATCTTATATGAAAGATATTTTTCTTAGAGATTTTTATCATTTTCACAAGAATAAATATTTTTGAAGAATGAATGAACTAAATAATAATAATTAAAATTAAAAATAATTTTATAAATATTTTTTAAATTTAAAATTTAAGTTTTATTTCTTAATTTACAAGGTTTTTTTTTGTGGAATGCATTTCAACTAAATATTTTTTTACGGAATGCATCTATACCGTGTAATCGAGGGTTAATCTTATTTGAAAAAACTGTTTGGGCTCAAAAACGAAGAGTTCCTTTACATAATTTTGTCAGTACTTCAAACTTTTAATAAACATTTTATAAAAATTCAAAAAAAAAAACAAGTAAATGTAACAGTAAGTCGATGCAACCGACTTATTAATACCCTACACCTGAATAATTCGAATTAAATTAAAAATCCATAAGTTTTTTTGGCAGCTGCTTGAACTTCTTCCCTTTTCTGTCTTATTCAACTCGAATTTCAGGAACGTAAAAGAGGCATCCTCTTGGGATATGCTTGACACCTTTGTAAAAAATTTTAAGTTTCTATCTTTATTAATTTCGGAGATTGTTAGTCCTTGGGAGGTGTGTGTCAGGTACCCGAATTGCCACTTCAATTCATCGAATCCATCTCAGGAACATAAAGAAAACATGCCAGAACACCATTGTACTAAATTTAAAGGTTCTACTTTTGTTGGTTTTGGAGATATGCTCGTTGCATATCTCGTAACCAACAAAAGTATGCGTCGGAAGTATCCAAAATACGAACCCATGGTTCAATTTCTTTCAAATGTCAGTTTCCAATTTTACAGAAAAGGAAACAACAGAACACCTTTGTACTAAAAATAAAAGTTCTATCTTTGTTGATTGTGGAGATAGGTTCGTTTACTCTGGTGCTCGTCCGGAAGTTTCCAAGATTTGAACCCATGGACCAAATCCTCACAAATTTCAGAAACATAAATCAAACATAAAGGAACACCATTCTGCCTAATTTAAAGGTTATATCTTTGTTGCTTTTGGAGATAATATCATTTACTCTGAGGCTCGTTCGGAAGCTTCCAAAATCCGAACCCAAGGATCAAATCCTCTCAAATTTCAGAGACCTAAATCAAACATGAAAGAACACCATTCTGCCAAATTTAAAGGTTATATCTTAGTTGGTTTTGGAGATAATCTCATTTGCTCTGGTGCTCGTTTGGAAGCTTCCAAAATCCAAACCCATGGACCAAATCCTCTTAAATTTCAGAGACATAAATCGAACGGGAAGGAACATCATTGCACAAAATTGAAAGGTTCTATCTTTGTTGATTTTGGAGATAATCTCGTTTTCTCTGGGGCTCGTTCGGAAGCTTCCAATTGTACTAAAAATAAAGGTTCTATCTTTGTTGGTTGTGGAGATATACTCGTTTGCTCTGGGGCTCGTTCGGAAGCTACCAGATCCGAACCAATCCAAGATGATTGTACAAAATTTAAATTTGGACCAATTTTGTTCAAATTCGAACTTAGCCTTCCTTTCGTGATTAGTAACCTACTATATAAATTTCATCAAGATAGCTTCATTAGTTTTTGAGTTATCGGGGGAACGGACGGACGGACGGACGGACATCGTTAAATCGACTCAGGAGGTAATCCTGATTCAGAATATATATACATGCCCATATCTAACTCGCTTCCTTTTGGTGGTTACAAACACCATACCAAAGTTAATATACCCTATACTTTAGGTGTAGGGTATAAAAAAAAGATATTTTACTAATAATTTTAGGGAGAAATGAATAGAAAGAGTCAAGGATTACTGAAAGATGTAATGATTCATAAAACTATTAAGAAAACTATAGTTATGTTACTTTACGGTAAAATTTTTCTTTCTCTTTTTTGGTCAATTTTTTTTATTTTCTTTATTTTATAGTTTTCTCTAATCAAAACATGAACCCATAATCTTAATTTTTCTCAAAAATATAATTTTCTTATTGTCATAAACCAGAAGGTTTAACCTACATAATATATATACATATACCACAAAACTTAACGGTAAATTTAATATTAAATCAGGAAGAAAAAAAAAATGGTGGAATTTCTGCAAAAGAATAGAAAACAAAAAATGAAAAAGAATTAAAGAAGAAGAGAAGAAAAAAATAATGGTCTTTATTTCCTTATAAAAGAACTCTCTATTGACCAAAAGAAATTTATGATATTTCTTATAAGGGCGTTGCAAATAATAGTAAAAAGTTATAAAATGTAGGGTTCTTTAATAAATTTTTTTTTTTTTCTTTGGAATTAACTGTAAATATTTCATAAAAATAAGAAGAAAAACAATTATTTAAATTGTTCTGGAAAATTATATATTTTTCGAACTTTGAACTATGATTGAATTTTTTATTACTGTGAATATTTCAAATGGAAATTATTGAACTTAAAATTCTTCAAATTTATTAAAAGTAAAAGTTACAGAGTTTTTTTTTTTAATTAATTTACATTAAGTTTTTTAATTGTTTACATAATTTTCTAATAAATCAATTTTTCAATTTAATTAACCGTAATTAAAAACCAAAAAAAAATAACTTTTTTTTACTTTTGTAATGTCTTGATTTTCTAGAGGTAAATAAAAGTTTAAGAATCACTTTAAAATATTTTATAAATAAATTTTTTTTTTGTTTTCTTCAGTCTTTTTCTGTTTTAAATTTGTGTTCAATTCGAAAGTTATTAAAAAATATTTGTGTAAATTGATCTTTCATTTTTTACTAAATATAACCTTAACTATATATTTTTAGAATGCTTCAATAATTTTTTAACGAAAATATATAACTTTTATCACCTCCTAACATCCTGTGTAACATATGTATATATATTATGTAAACATTATTTCCTTTTCCTTCATCTAGTGTTAGAAAAAAACACAAAAAAAAAAAAAAAAAAATTCCTGTCATACGTAATTTATAATCCATGAACTTTTTCAGAAAGGCATTAAGTTTTTGTAGTTTAGCAAATAATTTTTTTTTTTTTTTTTCTTTTTTTTTTTGGTATATTTTTATTATAAAAATGCTTGGAGAAATTTTTTTTGTATGTTAAATGGAGTTTAAAGGTTGTACATAAAACAAACAACAAAAAAAAAATTGAATAAAATAGATCGATATTTTATACAAACAAAATAATAAAATTTTATCTCAAAGTTTTTATGGTATCTACATATATTACATACATATACTTTCAATGCATTTACTAATACAAACATTAGTGTTAAAAATAGTAATATATTGTAATGGATTCTTTGTATATACCTTGAATTTGATGGTAATAATCAGCTTCCGACTGTTTTGCTACACTTATTATTGTAAAAATTATTACTATAATAAATAAATTGATTTTTTTATTACAACTGGAGGGAACTATACTGCAGCTTATTAAGAAATACCATGAAAATATTTTTTTAAATAAATTTTACAATTCAGATATATAAAAAACAAACATACATAGGGTACATAAATCTTTTTCTATAATAAACGCTATATATAGCGCATAATAACATAAAAAAAAAAAAACATATCGTAACAAACACGCAATTAATCTATGTTAAATTGACGTGAAACAAACCAAATTAACAGAATCACACATTATGGTTAAATCTATTTTCTTTTTAATAGAGATTTATCCTAAAACAAAACGACTCAATTTTTATTTTAAATTTAAAAATTCAAATTATTAATTAACAAATATTAGTAAAGAGTTTGATAGGCTTCCCACCAGACAGAAATTGTGGATTGGATTACGAAAATGAGGGCCCTCTTATAAAAAGTGTGAAATAGATATAATAAAAATTGTATACTGAATTCATTAATTTTGGTTTAGTTTAATTTTCAGTTATTAGATGCTTGTTTTAAAAAAAAAATTATTGATACAATATTGAACCTTAGATTTGGGAATTTTTTTTTTTTTTTTTTCTAAGGGAGGTGGGAATCTTCCAAAGACGCCAAGAATTTCCCCTTGGTAGTGTCAGATTCTTACTGACTAAACCCACCTCCCCCTTTAGCCAATAAAGTGGGATGAAACCCTTACCTGCGTAGTATATTGGCTATGGAGTAGGAATAGGAAAGGATAGGAAAATGGATACAGAAACATTGAATTGGGAGTGGGACTGTAAGGAAACAATGAATCCGCCTATTATTATTATTTTGCTAACAGTGACTAAAGCCGTCACAACAGTTACAACATGTAGTAGTAGTATATATATTACTACATGAGGTAATTATTGAAGGTAACCCCCACTGTCACTGTAGCGGCTGTTATTATTGGTATTAATATTCTTATTAATATTATTATTATTTTACTACAGAGTCAGCGCCATCAGTGGATTACAACGTGCAGCAGTATATAACACCTTACTTGCATGATATAACCAAAGATGGCTCTACTGTAGCCGCTATTATTTTACTATTATTATTATTATTATTATTATTTTACCACAAAGTTAGCGCCATCAGTGGATTACAACGTGCAGCAGTATATTACACCTTACTTGCATGATGTAACCAAAGATGGCTCTACTGTAGCAGCTATTATTTTACTATTATTATTATTATTATTATTATTATTATTATTATTATTATTATTATTATTATTATTATTATTATTATTATTATTATTATTATTATTATTATTATTATTATTATTATTATTATTATTATTATTATTATTATTATTATTATTATTATTATTATTATTATTATTATTATTATTATTATTGTTATTATTACTATTATTATTATTATTATTAATATTATTATTGTTATTATTACTAATATTAATTATACGATATACATTATTACGATATAAAAGTACTAACGATATTATTACGATATAAAAGTACATAAAGTATTACGATATAAAAGTACATAATATTTAAACAGATGATGTCAGGGCTTTAATAACACATCCAGTGTTGACAATTCCCCTAAAATCACAATAAAAAGAAAAAAAGAAATGACTCAAAAAAAATAACGTGGTAATAAAATATTTCTAACCAACTATCTTTCTAGAGCCATACATTCTAATATTGTGTAAAACTTTTAATCAAAGTGAAAGACCGCCAATCTTTTAGTCGAAAGATTTCGCATTTAAAGCCTGTTTATAATCATATGCAAATAAATAATACAATTATTATGTTTATAATATGTAAAATTAATAAAAGTACTATAACCAGATTATAATTTTTAAAATTTAGTCCTGTAAATTTTGTCCATATTCTTTATTCTAATGCTTGTCTTTATGCTTGGTTGTTCTTATATGCTGCCTTTTAAAAGAAACTCTAATTAATATACTCTCAATCTAATTGTAACCCTGAATTATATGATCTTACAAGTACAAACCAATTTTTAATATATAATGAGATTTATAATGATTTTCTATATTCATTAAAATACATTTTGTTCAATCAAACAGAAAAACAGGACAAAAGGACAAATGAAGCGTATGGAAAATTTCGATAAAAAGAAAAAAAAATTAAATAAGAAAATGAATAAGAAAAATACTTAAATAATTGGAAAAAAAAAAAAGTTGCAAAAATAATTTAATTAAATTCAAAAATAATATTTTTATTTCAATTATTGATTAAAAAAATTAATTAATTTTCGTTAACAATAATTTAATTTTTTATCTTTATTTAATTTATTTTTTTCAGTATCATGGTTAAAATATAATACCATATTGTATATTATATTATATTAAAGAATTTTTTTTTTTTTTCAATAAAATAATTTTATTTTTTGATCTGTAATTTTTAGCACAATTCCAAAAAAATTTTGAAAAAATGTCCTTATTAGTTTCGCTCTGTCCGTCCGTCCGTCTGTTTATAAAACTTCTACACCGTTAAAGATAGAGAAAAAAAATTTTAACCATAGTAGGTCTCATAAAAAAATAATTTTGTGGAACAACTTTTTCATGTAGCCCTTCCCATTACGGAGCTACAGCCCCTCAAACTTTGAAAAGCCCTATTTTTAAATGCATATATCTAATATTCTGCGTAAGATTTTTTCAATCTGAAAACGTCATTCGACAGGTATTTTTTTTAACTTTGTAAATTAATATCAAAATTATACAATTTTTTTTTAATTTAGTATTAATAATTTACCGTTATGTGAAAACCAAATTTTGCATGATTTTTCTACTTTCATAACTCTGACACGCTTTTAGATAGAGGCTTGAAATTTTGAGGCAAGAAATAACTTTTAGAATGAGTATAAGTTTGGTCAGAAAATTTTTTTGGACCGACCACCTCCTGTTTATGAGCTATTAGAGCTCAAAAATTGAAAATTTGCTATTTTTAAACACCTGTAACTTAGGCACCTGTAAAATTTTTTCTTCAGCAAGACATGAAAATTAATAATAGTATATTTTTATTTGTGTTAACGGTTTTTCTTAGTTATATAGGATTCCGGACTTACGGCCCTTCAAAATTTCAAAAATGTCCTATTTTCACGTTTTTTCTTATTACATGAAATTTTCAAATTTTTGTGCAAGTCACAATTCTAAACAGTTTGTATTGAGTTTTGGAAATGTGCGCTTTTAAAAACCGTTGGTTTACATTCTACCTCGTTTTATTTTAAATTCAATTTTCCATTTATAATCTATTCTTAAAATAAACTCTTTCTAATTTGAATATTTAAATGGTTTTACTTTTAAATCTCTGTAAATATACAATAAATCACAATGTGCTTAGATTTTCCATTAATCTTAAAATTTAAAAAAGCAAAAAATCCCTTGTGGTGGGTTTAGTTTGAATTAATGTAGGTATAGTTACTAGTTACATATTATATATTGTATATGTACGTATATAAATATACATATTATATAATTGTAAATTAAAAGCTACCATTTATACTATATTAAAATATTTTGTAAATTATTTATTCCTATTTTAACTGTGAAATACCTTTTAAATTAGAAATCATTTTTGATTCTAATGAATTTATAATTTTGTATATGCATTCATTAAATGAATATTTGTACATATGTATGTAATAAGGTAAGTATGCATCATGCATCATATGCATCATGATTATATGCATGTATGTATACCATATATGTACAATAAATTAACGAAAAATTTTAAACATAAAATTTCGTAAAGTTTTAAGTAAAAAGAAAATCAAAATTAAGAACTAAACTTACATACATATGTTTAAATATCCGTAGTTTATACAATTAAATCTATGTATATTTTTTCTGTTTTCTACTGTATATATATACATATGTATTTAGAAATTATTTTCCTTGAAGGGAAAGAGTGTAAGGTCATTGAAAGGGTACATTGTTTTTTATTTGTTTGTTTCTGTTTTCATTTTGTTTTTTTTTTTTTGTGAATTGTGGTAATCCCTTAGAGCAATTTTTAAGATTGTTGTAAACAATGATCCCCTTTAAAACAACTTCGTTTTTGTTAATCTAATATAAAATTCAAACAGTTTTAGACAGTGCTTTTTTCACTGTATTTCCGTTTTGGAAAATAAAAAGTTTAATGTGATACATTATTATGCATGCATGTATATTTTTATATATGGATATGTGTTACATATGTGTAATTCAAAATAGAAAATAATGTTCATTTTTATTATTGTTTTTTTATTTTTTTTGTTTTGTGTAAGATGAATTTTATTTTTATTGAATTTTGATGAATAAAACAATTATTTATCCTATGAGTGAAAAAACTTTTGTTTTAATTTATTTTGATTTTAAGAAAATTATACTTCTATTTTATATGAAAGCCTCCGTTTGCGGTTTTCAAATTAAATAGTAGTATGCAGCTCTAAAGAAATTTTTTTTTTCCCTTTAAAAACAAAGTAAAATTCCTTTACTCAAGAAATGCCAAAGCAATTTTTTTCTGTTTCATATTTGAAAGCAGTACGCAGTTTACTATAAAAAAATATAATAATAAAAATGTTTATCAATAGATGGCGATACCAACAGAAATATATATACATATCGCATATTTATTTTGTGAAACAAGTTGACTTTTTTTTTAAAGTTGGAGTTTGAATAAGAATTATTTTTATTTTATGTGTTCTTTATTTATATTTTTTGAAAATTAATTTTTATAAGCAAATTGATAATATTGTGGTTTTTTTTTTGATGAATTTTATTATCCTATCAAAATTTCTTACAGTACTGTTTCAATTGTCGCATCGCGTCAAGCGTCACTTTGACATTTCAAAGGAATGGCGTGGTTGCGAATCTCGTAAATAGATTATTTTCTATTTTCCAATGAAGTTGGAATTTTAAATTGTTAATGTAGTAGTCATATGACATATAAATCGAGTCATATGACATAATGACTTATAATCTCGAGTCATATGACATATAACTGTAATTTTGTAAAAGTTATTGAAATTTTATGAAAACAGTACGTAGTTTTATGACACAATCAACTTCACACTAAATATTTTGTAAATACGAGTACATGCATGTATTTAACTTCTTTAAAATAAATTAACCCCGTACAGGGAAACAGTAAAAGTCGACAATTTTATATTTGATTGAAATTTCAATTTATTATTTTTTTTTTTGTAATACACTATCATGATATTAAAGATAATTATGTTTTTGATCCTACTTATAAAGTTTTTTTTTTTAATAACATGCCATGTTTTATTATGTAAATTTTATCTTAAAAAGAAAATTTCAACATAACAATTTATTGACAAACATATTCATTTTAATTCAAACAAAACCCATTTTATTATGTTACATCTGCCTAAATAATAAAATGTAAAATTGACAAAAAAATATATATATATTAACACTATAAATAGACATCATAAAATTTGATTGAAATTTTAGCGAATAATATTTTTGTTGTTTGTACAGATGTTTAAATGGAACAAAAGAAAAATTTAATTTTAGTAAATTCTTTTATTCCGAAAATTTCCTAGATTTGTACTTTTATAACGAAAGATCGAGGTATATGTGATTTTCTTCAATTGTATTTTAATATTATTGAACAATCAAACCATTATTTTCAAATTCATATATTCATACTTAATATACATACATATATAATATACATATATACATATTTGCATTTTTAGAACGAAAATAGAACCAATATATTATGTGAATTATATAATGTTCCTCAAAGAGCAATCAATATTCGTCTAAAATTGGAAGTAATGCAGAAAGATCCTTTTTAATGTATTATTTAAACAAAACATTACGCGATTCGATTATCATATTTATATAAACTTTTTTTTAGAACTAAAAGTTTAATTTGTATGATAATTAAAATAATCGAAAATGTGAGAATTTTAAGTTCCTTAAAGGGATCGATATACTAAATCAAAATGTTGATCAGACTCATTTATAAGAAATATGTTTAAAAAGAACACAATATGATATAAAGAGTTTGGTTGGATGAAGGTGAATTCGAAAACTTGATTTTAATTATTCAACCGTCTTCAAATTTTTAAACTCAATTGACGAAAATTGAAGCTCAGTAAAATATAAATGATCTATAGATACTCAAAAAAACAGAAAGATTTTTTTTTTTTTTTTTGAATTTTTATTATACTTATTATAATTTTCATTTGTCAGAAAATCTTTTCTTGTTTATTACACGTTGTACGCCAATAACATGTCAAATATAATATTAATAATGCGTAATAATAAGTGCTGATTTATTTCAAAAATTTGAATAAAAACATTTGAGTTATTACAAAATCAAAGCAAATATTTATTTTAAAATTCACAAAATTTATCTAAAATCTTTTATAACCCAAAAAAAAAAAATGTACAATCCTAATTTAGGTGTCGTATCATAACACCATATGACATAAAACCATATTTTACAAATATTTCAGAATATGACTTTATTACACATTGAAATGAGCCAAAAAGCGATATATGGCGTTATATTCATTCAATTAAAATTTCTTTAAATTAACATAATAGGGTATTAAAAATATATAGAGCAATTTCACAATATCTTAACCTTATTTTGTAGAATTGATATATTATTTATAATTTTTTTTTTCATCTGAATTAGGATAAATCTTATAGTTGATTACAATCAGTGTTGCTCTTTTTTTTGTAATGTGTGATATATGTAGATTCCGATATAGAACGTTTTTATAGTTGGCTACAAAAACAGCGTTGTCTCGTTTTCCAGTATACCTATGTAGATACCTAATGCTAGATTCAAAATTTAGAGTAATTTTATACTCGTACTTGGTTACAAAATCAGAGATTGGTTTGAAAAAAGGCGTAACCCATTTTTACATTTATTGTTAAATAAAAGAAAACTATTTTTAAGAGGTATTGAATAATACAAAAGAAGTTATAAAAATTAATGTCGTTATGACTCACGACGCATTCAGCTTTGCTGGGTACCAGGTCATCGAGGTATTTCGGGAAATGAAAAAGCTGATGAACTCGCAAGAATTGGTACAACCTTACAAGTTTTGCCGGATAGGGCAGGACTAGGGGTACCTCTATCCACAAGCAAACCGTTATTTCGAAAGGAAATAACGGATATGTTAAATTACAAATGGTCAAACTTGACCTCGTGCAATACCATAAGATTGATATGGCCCAAAACCAATTTAAGACGATCCAATGATCTGCTTTCTCTCAAAAGGGCAGACATTGGAATGACAATGGGTATAATCACCGGTCACTGTCTAATAGGGAAGCATGCCAGATTGGCTTATTCGCAAACGACTATTGTAGAGCCTGCAAGGATGAAGAAGAGGAGGAAACTACTCTCCATCTCTTCTGCACATGCCCGGCCTTGTCGGTAAGAAGGAATACCCATTTGGGGCAATATCTCTCCGACAGCCTTAGCGATCTGGCAGGTAAAAATATGAAGAATATTCTTTGCTTTGCAAAAAGCTCAAATTGGTTTTAACGAGTGGGATAGAAAAGCTTCTATGTGGTATCACAATGGACCAAATACGGTCTAAGTGTGCCTTTTTGGCAGCCATTATAACCTAACCTAACCTATGACTCAATTGAATGGCTCACTTTAATGTGTCCGTTAACTTTAATGGAATGCTTATATTTCATATAGTAAAGTACAGATTGATGTTCAATACTTATGAAATATTTGATTTATAGCCTTTGGATTTACGACATTCCATCGCTAATTTACGATATTGTAATTTAATAACTTTTAAACATTTTGAAATGAGGTATTCCTTACATATACCATTATCATCACATGTAATATACATGTAAATACATACATATTTGTAATACATTTATTCATGTAAAATTCTATATATTAAAATGTTTATTCATATATTATATACATTTATATAACATAAAATCCATATACATAAATGATTTTGCCGATTTTTTGATACAATTTACAAAATTTAATAACACATTTATCATACTTTTGGTTAAACCACAACGTGATAAATTAACTTTAATGGAATGCTTATATTTTATGTGGTAAAGTACAGAATTATGGTCCATAATTATTAAAATCTTGGGTTAAGATTACCTCATTAATGTTTACATATATTGAGATTTTATATTAAAAAAAAAAAAAATAAGTGTTAAAAAATATTCTTAGAAATTAAATTGATTGGAAAGATTATTATGTATTAAATTTGAAACATAAGTTTGAAGTGTATATGAGTGGTGTGGGATTAAAAATATAAAAGTTATTTTGGTTTATTGAATGTGAAAAAACAAAAAAAAAAAATTTAAGCTTTATTTAAATGTTACATTTCATTAAATTTTATTTTTATTATTTTCTACGATTCATATTTATCTAGGATTATTTCTATTTTGCAAGAGTAAATTTTATTTTTTTTTATTTTTTGAATTTTGTTTAAAAATATCGGAAAATTGAAAATTTTTAAAGATGGAAGAATTTTTTTTTATAGAGTAATAGGTGTATTCATCGTTGCAAGAAAATCTTTTAGATTTGATTTTTTTTTTTTTTTTTTGTTTAGCAATTCAAAAGCATATTTTGTCTTTTGATTTACTTTTAACAAATTTACATTGTTCAGATTTGGTTTTTGTTAATATTTTTATTTGCTAATATGAAAAAGAAGCAAAGATTGGCATATAAAAAAAAAATATAGCATGCAACCTATATTCATCTCAATTTTCTGAGCTTCTGCACAAAATTTTTTTCACTATGGTTTTTTTGATCCAACTAATGCTGTAGAAGTTAAGAGACCGTCTTTTCATTCAAAAGGTCTCGGATTCAAATCCTGTCAGTATGATTACATATAATTTTAAACAATTTATCGGCAAATTCTGTTGTTTATCATTTTTTTGAAATAAAGTTAAAATTCTGAATTTTGTAAATCTTCTTAGTCTGATTACTTAAATAAAATCGAATTCGTTAGGGGAATCAAAATGTATTCAAGTTATAGAAATGTAGAGTTAAAGAAAGATATACTTATAAATTCCAAGTTAGTATTAATGAAGTTCAGGTTAGGAGAGTTTTAATTCCCTGTTTTCCATTCTTCATAGTGATTGTAGTTGTTCAAATGCTTTTTTCAACCTGTTTCTCGTGCCTTAATAAGTTGTACAGCGTTGTCTTGTTTTTAGACAAATCTTTAAAAAGTAAGAATGGTAACTTATGAAAACGTATAAAAATGTATGCAGCACAGAACAACAAGAGCTAAAGAAATCGCAGAAATGTAATAGTATATGAATAATCAGCTGAAGAAGAAAAAATACTAATACTTCTCTCCTGCGCATCAGTCTACCGCATCAATCTCCATTTTTAATTTCCGGACATGTTATTTCACTTACACGTTACCCATTTAATGTTTATTTTTTTTAAACATATCTAAAATTTATATTAGTCAAATGAAATATAAAACCATATAATCATATTATATCCCATTAAATTAGATATATAACATCATACGTGATAAGTATCGGGATTTGTAATTTATGTCACAATTAAAACGTGATATAAACCGATAAGTCAGAAAGTTGGTTTCTTAACCGATATATGATGTTATACCAACCTACCTAATGTGAACGACTTTGAACACCAACATGAATCTATACCTTAGTAATATCTCGTAATATGATTACCAAGTCAATTTTTGTTATATTTATTTGAATTCACCATAAAGAATTTTAAGTTTTCTTCAATCGTAAAAAAAAAATTTTTTTCTTGTTTAAATAAACAAAAATATAAAATAAATATTTTAAATCTTAAAGTCCAAAAAATTTATAATCAGTTAAGAGAATTCTTTTTTTTTTTTTTGCAATATATTCATTGAAAATAAATATGTATCGTATCCTGAATTATAACAATAAAACTTTTTTTTTTTTTAATTATATTTAAATTTTTAAAGGAGCTAATAAAATAATATTCCCCTTTTACAAATTACCTTTTTTTTTCTTTTCTTTCAATTTTTTTTTTCTTCTTCTTCTTATTTCTTCCATTATCTTTTGCTTTTCAAAGAATTTTTAATTACTTTTGTTTATTTAGCGTAAACGGTCTGTATTTAATTAATCAACGCTTTAAGTATTATATCATGTATATCTTTTTTCTGTAAAGATAATTTTTCATTTTATAATTGGGTAACCGGATAATATTTAAAAATAAAGAACAATCACAATACCCAGTAATAACTTTTTGTTTTAAAGAATTTAAGTATTCTCTAAATATAAAGATGATTGTAAAGAAAAATTATAGTACTGAAAATTAATTAAAAATTTTAAGAAAGCATAAAAGAAATTAAAAAGAAGAATTTTTATAAGAATTGTTTTAATATTATACTCTTTTATTATTAATATAAATTTTTAAAAAACTACAAAAAAAAGATGAAGTAATTAAGTAATCATATAAATAAAAACAAAAAATAAAGCTAAACTATTAAAGATATTTTTAGTGTTATTTTCTGATTGTAATACAGTAATATTTAAGTGCTTGCAATTTTGATAATCACGATCTGTATATTTATTATCACTTTCTTTCTTTCTTTTTCAAAAAACTTAAACACTTGATTTCTTTTATAGGATATTTATTTTCTATACAATATCTGATGCCTAATGTTGTAAATTAATTTTAATTTATTATAGATTTTCAAGGGGCAACAACTCTTCATTACTATCTGCTTTTCAAATACTAGTTTTAGGCTACCATAGCTCCATGTTATACGTGGCATTCAAACATTTCAAGTTTTATGATATCTACCTATATACATACAGTAGGTAACAACAATCTACCACTTCTCATATAAATATTGGTCCTTTTTGTACAAAAAAAAACTCAAGCAACGATATCATCCATTCTGAATAAGGTCCATCTAACTAAACTTCTATACTTATTTCAGAAATGTTTAGTAAGGTTGCTATTGCTAGACAAGTTTGTTATCAGATCCAAGTTATTATTGCACATTGTATCAGGTGCCTTAATTAAATTTGATTATTGCTCTAACATTTGGAAAAATGAATGACTATAGAAGATACAATATTCCATTGTTTTGATTGAATTAATAGATAGAATATTACATTTCTTAAACCAAAATAGTATGGTATATTCAAATTAAAACACAAGTCAATATCATAAACATTATATTTATATGTTTTTTACGTGATACAGTCATGAATATAATAAATCTTATTATTGAAAATTATGTGGAAAATTTCATATCTATAGTATAAATATTTATTTGACATAGCATTGTCATTTTCTTCAAATTAATAATATTTTTTTCTTATTTTGTACGATTTTGTCGTTTAACTTTTGATATCATAAAATGAGGTATAAAAATTTTATTAAAATTTTCATTGCTGATATTTAAATAAACTTAAAAATCAAAATTTGATAACGTGCAAAATTTAATCAAAAAATAATTTTATTAGTTTTGTTTGTTTACAAGTCTGCCACTTTATTTAATTCTTTATTCAATAATGATCGGTTACGTGGAGAGTATGTCAAGTGATTTTTGTTCTCGGTTAAGGCAAGATTACAATTTATGTAATAAGAATGGATTCAGGGAATTGACTTTATTTACTAAACTGACTAAACCTACATCCCAATAGGTTTAGTGAATATAATATGATGGAATGGAAACTTTCGTTACGTAAGCAGTATGATAAATCAGTTATATCAGAAGGGCGAAGGTAAAATTTAAGGTTTAAGGTTTTTGAGGTAACTAACTAGAGAAACTACCTAGAAAAAATGTTATATTATTAAAAATAAAAAAAATATGATATTCTTCTATTAATAAAAAAAAATACAGTATAAAAATTGTTCTAATAATACTTAAAAAAAAACTCTTCAAATTTTAATAGTTCTTTTAAAATATATTTGTGTATATAAATATGTATATATAATAGACAAAATTTTCAAAATTCTTGAAGATATTATTGAAGTGTCAATATCAAATGTTATCAGGTGTAAAAAAAAAAAAACTGTCAAAAATCTCAGCAAGAATTTTATAACAAAAAAAAAACAATGAAAAATATATAATAAGGCTTTGTAATGTATAAATACAAGGTTTTCTATATTTTTATATTTTAAGTAACTCCACTGAAAATCTACATGTTAAGATTTTTGTGTGTATTTTCAAATTTAATATATCACCCCATTATCAGGATAACATTTGACTTTTTCTTTTTATGACTGAAATATATATGTGACACGGTTTAACAGAGATATACGAGTGTTTTTTATTATTGGTTTTATTTTTTGTTTTGTTTTGTCAAGGGGACGACGTAAACAGTACCTGTCAATTGTTTGATGAAAATGTATGTCATTTTATTTTCTTTTAATTTTTTTTTGTTTTAAATAAAGTGCTAAAATTCAGTACCATCTGTATAACAATATATGCAAAATAAATACACTTATGTCTGTTTTTTCTTTTTTTAATATAAAAAAGCTGACGTTTCAAGAAAGTAACAATATTATTGTTTTCCATTTTTGTAGTCATAGTATAATTTTGTTTGTTGTCATGAAAAATGGAATGAGGAAAGATTTAGAAATCTTTATTGATTCGAGTTTGTATCTCTTCTAATAATTTGGCGAGAAAAATATAATGATACGTTTGTATTACTACCAGAATATTATGATATCAGTATAAGATCTGAACAATGTACAAAGCTCAGTACAACACCAACAAAATCGGATTAGTATTTTACGTTTGGTATAAAATTAAAATTATTATTAAGGTAAATATCATAACTGAAAGAATATATTGTAGCCTTGGTAAATTAGCGACAGCGAATGCAAATTATAATTATATTTAACAGAAAGATAAACTTTCGCTGTCTCATTAAATTTTGCAAATCAAATTAGTGAACTTCTGTGGTAAAGAACTACACTTAATTTTCAACTCAGTTGGTCAAACCATTTAAGCACAACAACAAAAAAATTTAAAATTTCGTTGAGCCTTGGTGCCGAAATGGGTTAATGGATCGTAAACAAATTAATCTAGTGAGCTTTTCTGCTAAAGAGCAACAATTTTATAAATTTTCAAATAAATTGTGTTTAACCAGGACAACAACAAAATTTAATGAACTTCGTTCGGCTCTCGTGCACAAAAGGGTTATCAGGATTTAATAAAAATTTATGTCAGACTTTTTTTCAGATCATAAAACCACCACACAGAATTGGACATAAATCGGAAACAAAAAATGCTTTGGAAACCCGTCGGGCGGAATACGGTTAATATATTGCAACCAACTTCGGTACATCCTTAAAGCTGAGAAGAACATTTGTGCAAATCTGAAACTAAATTGGTGAAACCATTTAGGCAGGACAATGAAAAAACCAAAAAGCATTAAAAGACTGTCGGGCTGCAATGGCTTAATGAAAAAAATTATTTGGAATAAAAATGTTGTTGCAAAATTTGATTGCAATCGGACTGGTGGGTTTACGTGACTCAGACACAAACAAACAAAGAAACAGAATTTTTCCTTTATATTAGAGAAGAAAATGTATTTATTAATTCAAAATTTGAAACAAAAAAATATACATAAAATCTTTGAAGATTTAGTAAATAGAAGTAAATAGAAATAGAACATAAAAGTCAAGTATGATTGTAATGTTGAAAAGGTAAAAAAGTTTTTGTAATTAATAATCGAGACATTATTGAATATCGGAATATGCCAATACAAGAACCATTATTTATCATCTTGTTACTGTTTTGGTTCTTTATAAAAACACAAATTTATAATAACTAGTACCTCTCTCTTGAAATGTTTCTGATTAATATGAATCTTGAACCTATCATAAAAGAGAAAATTTAAAAGACTTACACTGTTGACCGCATGATAAAATAAAATTTTTGGTTAAATCCTCACTTTTATTTTAATTGTGATCAATTTGTCGCGTATTTGAATCAGATTATCACTAAGAATATCAAAACAACCCCGATAAGAAAAGGGAAATTTGTGCAAATGTTATAATATCGTTGTATTAATATTATAATATCGGCATTCTAAAATTAAACCATCTAGAAAAAATAAAGTTCCAAAATCAAACCTATTTTGAACATTGTCAAATGTAAAATTTTGTTTTTATTGATAAGATCTGAGCTAACGTATCAATTATCACTAGATTCTAAGGTCTGCAATGCATCTAAGGTCTGCAATGTGCGGGTTTGAACACGCACTTCCTCAGTTAATTAATCAAGTGCTTAATCACATATACTAAACAAATTTTTCATAAAACATAAAAAGTTTTTAAATAAATATGTGTAGGTAGGTACATATAAAATAACTTAGTGGTTTTTACATATGGGAAATATGTATACAGGGTGAAAACATTCGCCAATTTACTTTTATTATTTATAATAAATTAACTTTAAATTTTAATTTAAAGCAATTGAAAATAAAACAAATAATAAATTTGCTTTGAAATATCGTATTCGAATAAAATTTATAAGGAGTTGATTGTTTTTATACAATGTAATGTTCATTTTCTCACATTTGTTACACATTATAGATAATGTAAAAGTTAAATAATATTCAATATTCAATTTTTAAAACTTAAATTCTATAGATATATCTGATATGTCATGTATATGTATGACTGTATACATTATATAGTCATATTCTAAAATGTGCATATACAAAAGAAAAATATTGATTCAAATTTAGTTTAACTTTTAAGAATTTTATAATTTCTTCTTAATTAAAAATAACTAAATATTTTCTCAAAAACTCCAATGAAATGTAAAATGAAAAAGTCAATAAGAAACATTTTCAACTTGATTTTACTTTTCCTATATAACAATAGCAAAAAAAAAAATAATATTAAAAAAAAATCTTTATTATTTCATTTTACTTTTAATTTTGCTCCTTGTTTTATCCTTTTTACTTCTTTATCCTATATATTATCAGCATAATTTTTTTTTTTTCCTATTATTAGCCTAGTTTGCATAATTTATCTTCATTTTGTACATTGTAAATTGAAATTTAAATACTTACCTGTAAAACATAGATATATATATGTACTGTAGATAGGTACATATGTATACATCTATATTCTGAATCGAAATAACATTTAATTGAAACAATATAACTCGTTTTTTGACCTCAAAAATTTTATACAATTTTCTATTTCAATATAGAAATGATAATTCAGAATTTGAAATTTTCTTATAGATTTATTTATCTTGAACAAAGATTTCAACTTTTACTAAAAATTTTTACAAAAATAAAATTTCAATTTTGATATTTAAAAAACAGATAAGAATTTTTGTAAAGTAAGTAAAATATCCTTAAAGTAAATGGGGTTAAATTTAATTTTTGAAAATAATTTGTAAGTTTTCTTAGTATTTTTATATTTAAATTATAAAAAATCTCCTACACCTTTAGTAAAGTATACTCTTCAAAGACAAAAGAGCGAGTTCAATGATAGTCTAAAATAAATTTGTTAAAAAATCTATAAGATATAGTCAAATATTATCTTATATATTATCTTATCCAATAATCTTAAACATATTTTACTTGTTAGTATTACTTTTTGGTTCTGATAATATCTTAAGTGTTATACGTAATTATAAATTATTCCGATTGAAATTTTGAACTATAGTTGCCAGGTTATCATTAAATATAATGTAAATATGTTAAATTATGCCAATTCAGTTCAGATTGTTAATTCAGAGGCGGAAATGAATTGTAATAACTATGTATATATTTAGTACTGCTGTAAACTTGAAAGCTTTAACACTCAATTTTGTTTTCTGTTGTACAATTTTTAGATAATCATAATCAACATATCAACAAAGTTGATAATCAGGATAACTATGGCAAATAAACTTAGTGATAAAAATTTGATAAAATCCTACATCCGTAAACTGGAAATGATGAAAAGAATTAAAAAAATCAATTAGAAGAGAAAACAAAAACGATAATGACATCATGCATATCATCATCATGCGAGGCTTGCAAATCTTCAAAAAATTATTCTGAACAATAATTGCATAAGATTAATGTATTGCAAAGGAGATTCATCGGAAAATTAACGTCCAACTGTAATAACTTTTTTATATCCTTCAATGCAAATAGCACCAAACAAATGTCTCTATAGACAATTATTGTTTACTTCAACATTCAATTTTCAAGGAAAATTTAGTCAAGCATTAACCGAGTACAAGAAAGCTGCAATGATTGAACTATAAAAAATTGAGTCAGTTGGTTGCTTTGTTTGCTAGTAAATTATTTTCTGTCATATTTTGTAAGTATGTATATCTCTTATAAGATACCTACGGGTTTAACTTTTACTAAAATTGTCTTTGTTATTGGAATGCACTTACATATATAGTATGTGAACTTCTAATTGGAATGAAATTTTTTTTTAGTTGAGTCAAAGTAAATTTTTGTTTACAAATTATACAACGTGAGGTTTAGTTGAAGAATAAAAGCTCAAAATCTGCTTAAAATATATAGAATGCTTATTGGAATTTATGATTTTTTCCTAAGGGAATCTAAAGACATAATGAGTTCCCCCTTGGTAGTATCAGATTCTTACGACTAAAACCACCTCCTCACCCCCACTCTGTACCTGCCAATGCAGTTTATTGGTTAAAGAGTATAGGGATAGGGAAGGACAGGATAAGGATGCGGAAACACTGAAATGGGAGTGTGACTAGTTAGGGAACAATGAATTTGCCTTTTTAAAAAAAAATTATTTGAGAATCTGCTTTCATTATGAACTTATCTTTCAATAAAATTGGTATTAAAATTTTTTTGCATTAAAATTTAATTAATAAATTGCTACAATTCTTAAATTTTTAGTACTTAAAAATTAAAAAAAAAATTCTTTTGTATTATATCAAATCTAAAACCTTTACTGAAGAGAATTTTTTAAAAAGAACATTTTATAGAATAAAAATGTATTTTATTCCTCGTGGAATATTTAATGTTGGATAATAAAGAATAAAAAAATAATAAAAATAAAATTTAATTTCTTTTCTTTTATTTTTGTTGTGATTATGAACACACCATTACAAGATAAGATTATATAATTTTTTTATTTATCTTGTTTTTCACCACGGCATTTTGATGAATTTCAATATTCATTGACAATTAGTAAAATCTCCTGAACTCAAAAATAAAATTTTCTGAATTTATGTCTGTATATTTATTTAGTTATAAGCAGATTTCTCAAAAAATGTTGAAAAATGTACTAGTGCTTTCACTTTGTCCGTCTGTTTACAAAATTTCTTAAACTTAAAAACAATTAAAAGATAAAGAAATAAATTTTAAAGTTACTTAAAAAATTTAACAGTGTTAATACAATTTTTTTATATAGCCTTATCAGTTACGGACTCGTAATCTGTCACTCGTAATCTGTTAGAAAAAGACTTATATATAGTATTTAAAAGATATATAACTCAAATTATATACTGCATATTTGTTCAAACTGAAAACTTCAAAAGAAGCAAATTTCTTAACTTCCTTAAAAAAAAATCTTTGTATCCTCATTTCTCTCCCTAGCTAAATAAAAAAAACTATAGATTTAAAAATTTACTAGCATTAGACAGACACACGGAGCCGTAATACCTGTAAAAGTTTTGAAGTTTAGATGAAAACAAAAAAACTAAAACCATATATTTTTACATGTATTCATCTCTTTTATTTCAAATTGAGTATAAGTGCACAGTCTATTGTTTTTCCATAACTTTTTTCACAAAAATTTAAAATTTTTGTTGTTAAAATAGCCAGCATACGTTTTTAAAATCCCTTGCTTTTATATACTGCCTAGTTCCCTATTAACTTTTATTACAAATTAACCTCAAATTTAACAATCTAGATTAGAGACTTTTATAAAATACGGTACGGTAAAACGGTAAAACTGAAAATTATGATATTTTATCAGAATAATTTTTAGATCATTTTATGTATCTGTACAGTATTTTACTTGAATAATTGGAAAACTCTAAACTTGAAACTGAATTAAAGTTTGTAATTACAGGGCAGTACAATTAGTAAGTAAAACAAATTAAATAGATATGTTCCAATCACAGCTTGTTGTATTTCATTAGATAACATTTTTTTCAGTTTTAGTTAAATGATTTCCTTCAGTAAACATTATATAAAGAAAATTATCTAAAGATATTCTTAATTAGTTTTAGCTAAATTTAATAACGAAAATAAAATTTACAATTAGAAGACAATATGCGTTTATTCTTAAAGTTTTTTTAAATTCATGTATAACATTTTTCATTTGAAGAGTAGAGTCAATTGAGTGTCAACTTCTAATTGAAAAAAAACCCGCATTTCCATGTTCTATAAATTATGCAGTGCGATCATAAAGCTTATACATATTTTGTTTTTCAACCATGTTCACCTAAAATGCGCCCATAAATTTTAATTTAGAGAACTCTTAAGTTATAGTTAGGTAGAATGAGAGTGCAGAAACATATGAGTTTAGACCTCTTCTGATATCTTGAATCAGTTTTTGCCTTAATTTAACCATTGGGAGCTTATTATATTAAATTGTGATTAAGAGTAAAATTTTTAAAGTTAATTATGTTCCAAATACCATCTGGAAAAAACAAGATATAACCATATCAAATAATCCTGTGCCACATATACAACATATTTGTAAATGTAAATTTTGTTATCGCTCAAAAAATACTTTATAAAAATAATTTTTTTTTAGAAAATCTTCTGTATATCATTTTCGTAACTTTACAATGATTCAACATAAAAATAAAATACAATTGTTATGTTTAGAACTTTAAAACACTTTCATTCATTTTAATTATTTATTTTTAAACACTTTCATTTAATTTTTTTTTTTTTTTGTATATTAAGCCTAAGAATATGAAGAATGTTGTTGAATCACAGCATTTCAAGTATGCTTATATTTAAGACCAATTAAAAATTTAACAAGCCGATTATAATTTTTATTTTTGTTTTTTTTTTTTTTTTTTCTTTCAAAGAGTAAAAATAAAATTAAACCTTAAAAAAAAATTCTTAATATTTTCTTTATATATACAAAATAAACATAAATTAACTTAATTTTACTTATTATTATTAAAATAATTTTCTTAATTGGAAAAAATAAACAACAAGAAAATAAAAACAAAAAATCTAATGATATTTAATTTATGTATACATTATGTAAATACATAAATGTATATTATAATCTTTATAAATGTATATAAATAAATATGTACTTATAAAAAATATATATTTATATATGAATCACTTAAAGTTAATCTTTGTTAAGTGGTTTTGGTCTGATAGGTACACCGGAATCTGGGGGAAAAAAAAGTAAAAAATAAAAAATAAATGTTGAGAATTTAAGATTTAAGATTTAAGCTTTCTTATCAAATCAAGAAAATTATATACACATACATATAAACAAACATATGCACACCCACAAGAAAAGTAAATCTCTTTAAAGTGCGGTTTCCTTTTACATCAAAAACAGCTATGAATAAAATGAAAATTTAACGTGTTACGTGTAACGTTTTTTTTTTTATATTACATTTCTTTTACCATGCACAGTAAGTATATTTCAAACGTTCACTTTGTAAGTTAAAAACAATGCTTTAATGTTAATTTAAAAATATGATAAGTTTAATTTTTACAAAACCATATTATGTTAGAATAGATTAGATTATAAAATTCAAATAACATCATAAATATAACCATATAATATAAATAGGGTTTATTTTGTACCACATTATAGAGCTTACCTTAAATAATCTTGCAGTTAAAAAAAAAAAAAACAGTGAACTGATGACGTAATTTTATACATTTTTTCAATTACTGCGTTATTACTGTTAAGTTATATTTACAGTAACCATTGTAACCTAAAACTGATATACTGTTATAATTATTAATTGTCAATTACAACTTTTACTGTTACCTAAATGTTGTTTACAACTAAAACTTATTTTTAATTTCAATTATTTCGATTTTATAATTTTCAATCTGCTCAAATTCAAGATGAGTCTAAACAAATTCATAATTCACTTACCTTCTAACTCTAGCTGCCTTTATCCGCATTTTTAACATTCTTAATACTTGAACAAATTCAAGCTTACGGTAAAATTAACTTAATCTTACTTATTATCATTAAAATCATTTTATTTACGGCACAATTTATAATTCAGCATGTTGTCTTACATTAAATTTCTATCATAAATAATAAAAATGAATTTTAGTTTGAATTTTGCAGACTCCAATGTTAAATTCAAGAAATTATATATTTATCAAGAACATAAGAAACTACGAAAAATTTTTTAAAGAATCGACGGGTTAAAACGGCTACTAAGAAAAAAATTGTCATATTTGTTCTCTCAGACCGTTACAATCATAAAGTTTGACGAAATTTTCTTATTGAAAAGTTTTTTTTTCATCGTCGTTTGGGAGCGGTCTATATGTATGTATAGTAATTAAATTCATGCAATCGGATATGAATTGATCAGACCATTTTAGACAAAACAATTTAAAAAAGGAAAATTTTCTTTTTATGTCAACGTTCCGCAACGGGTTAACAAAATCATGTAAAAAATTTTTATTATGCAATCGTTCATGTAGAAAGAAAAGTAGTTTATAAATTTTAACCGTTTGAGTTTATTTAATGTGATAACGAATCAAGAACAAATTAATTCAGTAGAATTTTTTTAGAAAAGAACACAGTTTTTGATTTTAATCAACTAAACAGTTGTGTTTAACTGGAATAGCAAAAAATTATAAATAAAAGTTTTTAGCAATCAAAATCTTACAAGAAATTGTTACCCAAACTTGTCAAGCCGCAACTACTCAACGAAATTTTGTCAGAGGTATCCTTTTATATGACGCATTGTGAATTTTATACTTTATAAATTATTAAAATTAACTTAACTGGTTTTAGAGTGTGTTGCAAATTTTAAACTTGAAACGAATTTCAACAAATTTTATAATAAAGTCAGATTTTTTTTAATGTTCTGATTTTATATTATTTTTTTTTATGAGAAATTTTAAAGTTATGGAGGTACCATACGATTAATACGTAAAGATCTATTTTGAGTTTTCTGATATAAAATTTTTTAAGAATTTTTTTTTTTTTTTTATATTATATCGTCCAGTAGGGCCTCTGCCATGTAAAAAAACGCATCGCAAAATTGTGCTGCTATGCCATTGAAAATATTTAAAATTGGCACTTTGACATTTGTTTTTCGTTCTAAAATTTTTAAAATTGACATTTGAACATTTGTTTTTGTTTGTGAAATCGTAAACAATTGAAATTAAACTTTTTTTTAAAATAAAATAAAACATAATTTTATTTAGTTTCTAGCATGTAGAATGTTTTACATTCGTTTTATTTATATTTAATACAAAAGTAGTCAATAATAATATTTATAATGTTAAAATATTTTCAATAGTTTTTTTTTTAGTTCAATACATATTTTAAATTTATCACAAAAAAAGTTTTTAATAAGTATAAATTAATCTAAATTTAAGTTAGATTCATAAAGTTTCAAATTCCAAAAAAAAAAAATTTTTAATCTTAACTTTTCTTTTAAATTTACAAAAATTCAAAAAAAGAATTGATCTTAACTTTAAACAACTTTTCTTCTTAGTGGGGATTTGTTCGATATTTATGATAGGAAATTGGGATGTTATCCATAAAAAAAACTTTTTTGAAACAAAGTATAGTTAGTTAAAGTAGTTTGTCCTTAAACATAGAACTTTAATTATCATAAATTATATATATAAAAGGCATATGTATATACTTACATGATTATTAATTTGATAGTATGAATTATTAAAAACTAATTTTATTTATTTTTAAAACTAAACTTAACTAATTAACAAAAAATTATACCCCCTTCGCAAACAAATTATCTAGCGAATGAAAAAAGCAAAACATTTTTGACGTTTAAAATGTTCGCAAGTAACACACAATGCTATACTAATGTTGCTAGTTACAAATGCGCAAATTTGCTATATGCGCTCTACATGGTGTCATTTTTTTCTTAAGCTACTTACGTTTAGCGTAAGTAGCAATACATAGTAGCCTACAGATATAAATATCTGCCGATATCTTTAGGGCCCCTTTGCCTTAAAGCATATGGGCCAACTCGATACAAGTAATAAACTATAATTATATTTAATATTTTGTTTACATTATTTTATTATATTTTATAAATTATTTTTCAACTGGCCGGGGTTTGAACCCGAGCCCTTTCGCTTGACAGACCGATGACTTATGCACTGCACCAATGATCAGATTTTTTAGTTTTTATTTTTGAAAAAAAATTATTTATGAAAAATAATATCAAATTTTCTATCTTTTTCAATTATTTAAAATTGATTCGGTTAGAAAAAAAATAAACATAAATTCAAATCAAATAATTTTTAGTCCGATATTTCAATCGTACACAATTTCGAAAGAACATCATATAACAAAATATATTGAAAAGAAATTTAATAGATAATTGTATTTTTAGAATTATGATAAAAAAAATGTTTAAACTAACCCCTTTATGTAGTCATAATAATATAATATGCTAAGTGAAACAAAAAAAAAACTATTTGAAATATAAGAATTTTATTAACTTCAATCTTATAGTACGTGATTTTTTGTACTTTCCGATAAAAAAATTATTCTTTTAAATGTGAAAAACTGAAAGTACACAGAATATTTTTTTTTGTTTTTGTTACAAACTACTTTTCATTAACCATATTTCAAACTTGAATATTCTTTATGATCTTTCTATTTTCTTTCAATTTCTTTTACGTTTTTATACCCGTACGATAGGATCGGGTATAATAAAATTACTCCTCCGTTTGTAACACCTCGAAATAAGCGAGCTAGATATACCTTCAAAGGTATGGATCGGATCAGAAAAAAATTCTAAGACTTTTGAGCCATGTCCGTCCGTCCGTCCGTCAGCACGCTAACTCAAAAACTAAGAAAGCTAGAATCTTGAAATTTACACAAAATATTTTGGGAGTAATTTGTAGGTTCCCTATTTTTTTTGGTTGAGTTTGGACCAAGCCTTAGGGTAGCTCTCGAACACCTAACTTTTAGATCCCGACATTTTTTTTGCAATAGAGCTATGAAATTTTAACTACTGATAGATCTCACAAAAATATTAATTTTATTTTTAATAACTTTTTTTTGTAGCCCTACCCGTTACGGAGCTACAGCTCCCCAAAGGTTCAAAAAAGCTCTATATTTAAATTGTTATAGCACAAGTTGTATAAGGTATATCTTCATTTTGAAAACGCCAAATGATTACTACTTTCATTAGCTTTAACTGTATATATACAATAAATATATAATTTTGGCATACGGTGTCTTAATTTACCGTTATGCGAAATTCAAATTTTGCAAAATTCTTTAACCCTTCCATCTTCTAAACGGTTAAAGTTGGAAACTTGAAATTTTGACAGAAGTTAGATCTTTCAAAATTAGTATGAGTCATTTCAGAAATTTTTTTTGTATCACCCCCCGTTTAGGAGCTGTAAGGGGTCAAAAACTGAAAATTTCCTATTTTGAAACACCTGTACCTTGAACACCTGTTAAAATTTTTTTAAAGTAATACATAAAAATTAAAGCTTCAACATTATATTCTTATTTCTGTTAACAACTTTTTTTAATAATGTAGGGTTACTTTATAATTGACGAAAGTGTTACTTGATTTTTTCAAATTTTCTAACAAATTTCTTTAACGAATTTTTTGCATTTTGTTTTACTCGATAATTTGAAATTGTTGAAGATATAATGCGTAGTACAAAAAAATGTAATTAAATAAACAACATAACGGTTGCTTGAAGTTTTATTTATATGATATTGATATATATACATACTTATATAATATCATGTTTATTTACATATCGTATATGTCACTAGTGAATGAATGATAAGAGTATAGATGTATATTATATAGCGCCGTATTTACATACATATATGTATTTTATTGTACTTATAAGAAATTATTCTGTTAATGGAATATTTAAATATAATATAATATAATATTTAAAATTATATTTACTGTTTTGTACTTAGTAAATTTAATATACATTTACCGCTTAGTATTAAATGGTACTATAGAATATTTGAAAAAGTTTTGGATTGATAATCGTTATGTGGAAGGTTAGAATCTGCTTTTGAAGAATGTACATATAAACATATAGTTTGAATATATGTACAACCCATAGTTCTAGAAATTATAAAATTCACCCAAATTATTTTAAAATACTAAAATATTAAAAAAATAATATTGTAAGCAGAGTGACAGGCTGTGAACATACTAACGGTTCGTAAGGGTATCTAAGAGTTGACAAAGTCAACTGTATTCTTCCTCGTTTTTTTTGTTTTTTTTTATTTAAAAAATGATAAAATTAATGTAACACGTAAAAAAAAGGCCAATGCAAGCAAAAGCTTTTATACAGTTTAAAAACAGAAATGAATTTGAATTTTAAATGAAATAACTCAAAAAGTTATGGTAATATTATGTTTATATTTTTCAATTTATCTGCTTTAGAAACTAAAAAGAAAAATTTATATTTTTATCCTTTATCCTATGCCTTTAATGCATTAATTATACCCGTATGAACTATTTTTAAGGGTATAATAAATTTGCGATTACGTTTGTGACACCTTGCAGGAGTCGAGCTAAATATAATGTCAAAGGTATGGTACGGCTCAGAATCGAATTCTGCGTCGATTAAGCAATGTGCGTCCAACCGTTTGTCCGCACGATAACTCAACAAATAAAGGAGCTAAGAGGCTGAAATCTTTTTTACGTCACTTTTACAAAATTGTTAGTTTCGCTATTTAAATCCAGCATTCTCAGGGGCTGGGTTCGAGTAGCTAGCATACAACTTCCTTCTTTATTTGGAAATAACTCAGTATTTATTGAAGCTAAGTATCTGAAATTTTGCAAATGATGATCATATTTTACGGCAACAACTTCTGTAAAATTTGGTTATGCTGGTGCAACAGGTTCGAGTAACTGCCATACAACTTTTCTTTTTAAATGAAAATCACTCCGAGTCTATTAAAGCTATAGGTATCTGAAATTTACAAAAAAATGTCTCATTGCATGCATAACAACTTCTGTAAAATTTGGTTGGGCTAGAGCAGTAGGTTCAGGCTTCTTGCACCTCTTGCAACTTAATAAAGCTAAGATGTCATGATGAAGCTTCATGGTAGATGTCAAATTTTTACTTTGCAAAACATCCGTTTGACTAATTTTTAAATAGCATCAAATGATATAAGTATATGTATATGGAGGAATTAAGTATATATATATAGTAAAATGCGGATACAGTTAGCAACTCAAAAATTTTTCTTAATTCTGCTTTTTAGCATTGGGAGTTTTTTATAAATGGAATTAGAAAAGAAAAATGTTTGTCAGCTAAATGTTCATCATCATAATATAGGCATTTTTTTATAGAAACTTTTTACTTTTGAAAAATTTTCATCGTCTGTTAAGAGTCTTTTAGATTTATTATTAAATTTAAAAATTCAAAATCTTTAGTTTAGTGGTGAATAACAAAGCTTTGTATATGGTATTGTTTGTAAACTTAAATCTTTTTACTTAAAGTTTAATAATTTTAATGTGGTTTATTAAGCAATGGATTAAAAACTATTTATTAGTTAAAATAAATGGCAATCTATTATATAAAAGCGCGTAAATGTTTGCAACAATAACATTTTTCATAACATAAACTAATACGGCACATAACAGAAAAAAAGAATAAAAACAATGGAAAATTTATAGGGTTAGGTACGAAATCGCTAAAAAAAAATCCCGAAATTACGAAATCCCAAAAAATTAAAATCCCGAAAATTAAAATTTCAAAAATCAAAATTTCGCATAGGCAGACATATATGGATATAAATATTCCGGAAAAGGGGAATACGCTGATTTTGAATCCAACTATTAATACTTATAGTATGCCCACACATATACCTATACCAATTTCTTTCAAAAAAAATTAAATTTTCAAATTTCCATATGCAAAATAATTAATTTTGCAACCCTGCTACAAAATTATTGAAACCCTGATTTTGATTCCAACTCTAAAATCAATACTAAAGTATGCCATTTAAAAAATAGTGAATTTTATACGAATTTTATACAAAATATTCAAAACTTAACAATCAACATCGCAAAATTGCCCAAAATTTAATTAAATTGATAGTTTTAACAATGAAGCAATTATTTTGTACTCCTGAATGTTATCAGAAAAAAAAAATTTTTTTAAATAAAATCTAATGATTTGAGGTATTCCTTAAGTATTAAAAAAATTTATTTGTTTGATTCTTTAGATATATTAGCTGTCAAAAATTCTGAGAATCCCTTCTTTACGATAAATTATTTCGAGACTCTCAATTTGTCTTTGAACATTTTAATTTTTTTCTAAATTCCTCTTTCAAAATCTAAAAAGTTAATATTAATCAAAATCTTGATATTAATTTTTTGTTTTTTTTTTTTGGATAAAAGTGATATCAATTTAAGAGGAACACCATAAATAACCATGAATGAGTAGATTGTAAAATTCAAATTCATAGAATGTATTAATTTGAATATCCAGAACTGTATATTAATTACCTAATTAATTAAACCAGATATGCTTTTCATTATTCGACATCAAAATGTTTTGTTAGCATTTTCTTTTGGTTTCTATTTTTCAAATAACCATTTACAAATTACGTATTTACGTATTACAATTTATATACGCTCACAATCTATTAATTGAATTTTTTGCAGAAAAATAATTACAAAATAATCTATTTATTGAACTTTTCGTCAATTATTTCAAGTTTTATCCTCTTAACTTAAATCTCTTTAAAAATGATTTAAAAAAAAAAATTTTTTTTTTTAAATTTATTTCTAGAATTTTCTTGAGACACAATGGCTGATTTGTAATAAAAAATATAATTTAAAATTAAATTAACTTTATTTATTACATTTACGTCATTGAAAATAAAAATATACCAACTAAACTTTTAAAATTAACTCTTGTAAAAAAAACAATCAGTTGATAAGACCTTTTCTATTATTGACAAATGATTATAATTTTCCACCACTTAAACATAAGTGTCTATTCATATATATACATATATATATATTTTTTTTATGAATGAAAATTTCATTCATAAAAGTTAGTCGTAAAGAATGGTATGTGATTTCATCTTACTGTACCTACGCACTTTTAAATTGAACTTCTGTTTATGCTGAAGTAATATGATACATAGTTATAGTCCTGCTAGAGAATTATAGCTTTGAACTTGTACTTATATTGATAAAAAAAAAAAAAAAAATTCATAATGAAAAAACTGGTGCACATGTGTGATAAGAAAATTAAATTTCGTTCTATTAATCGATATTCATCCAAAGCATAATAATAGATTATTATTTAGGAAGTACTTTTTCAAAAATTTTACTATAAAAAGGATGATATAAACTGTTTTAAATCAGTTCAATTTTCGTTTTCTAACAGAATTGAATATATTGGGAAGCATTTCTCTCAGCATCCAAGACAAAATTTTACAATTTAAAATTGTATTGTGTGACAATGGTACCTGGTTTCTGCCTTACAACTTCAGTACTGGTGTTAATTTTGATAAAGCTTGAATTGCTTGCATTTGATTTCGGTGATAATTATAAAACTAAATTTTCTTTAACGCAAAGTGGACCGTTAGATTTATTCTTTGAAGACGGAATACAACCAATAAATTTTGAGGATGTTATCTGTAATACAAGATCTTTCAACAATCGCAACAATTTTGAATCCAAAAACACAAAATCTAATTATAACCAAAAACTATGGGTAACGGATTTAGCCAACTCCTCAAGGGCTCAACTAAACACTGATCATCTTCAACAAATGGAAAAGTTGATGAATCCAAATGTAAAAGATGTGAGACAAAAAACGAAAATAGACAATCAATATTTCAAATCTAGTTATCCTGAATCACAGAAAAACGAATGTACCTTTTCTTCATTTCAAAAATGTCAAATTTTTGAACAAAATGTTCCAGATCGACAAGGAAATGAACAGTCATTGGCTGATTTAGTTAAACAAGAAAAATTTGAACGACAAAATGATGAAGGCCATTACCAAGAAGTAAATCGTAGACTGAACATTAAATCAGAACAAAATCGAAATGAACGTGAACGTGACAATAATCATAATCAATATGAAAATGAACGTGATTTTAAACAACACCAGCAAAATGAAAAATTCCATTTATCTGAATCAAGAAATAGATTTCATGCTATATCACGACGTGAAGTAAACCAAGAACGTTGCGAAACTAAAAGGCTTACATCGAGAATTGACGAACGAAGAGAAAATAAACTAAGCCGTTCATTGGAAAGTAGAGGTGAACGAGGTAAACCTGACCGACGTGACGAGAACCACGAAAGTTTCAAATTAAATAGACAGCAAAACATTAATACGAATCAAAATAATATCGAAAGAGAACATCAGCGTAAAATTACGGAACGCAGAGAAAATTTAATGAGCCACTCATTAGAAAGCAGAGGTGAACGTGGAAAATCTGAAAGAAACTATGATAAATATGTACGTCAAGAATTAAATAATGAAGAAACTAATTTAAAACAAAATAATGACAATAATGAACGCCATTTTGCGCAACAAAGAATTGATGTTTCATATAGACATGGAGATCAAGAACATCGCGAAACTGAAAGACAAAAATCAAGACTCGAAGAAAGAAGAGAAACTTGGCTGAGCTACTTATTAGAAAGTAGAGGTGAAAGGGGAAAATTTGAAAACCGACATGAAAAAACTCAAGATGGCTTTGAAACTAAAAGACTTGTATCAGAAACTAACGAAAGAAGAGATCATTTACTCAGCCGCTCATTAGATAGTAGAGGTGAACGAGGCAAATTAGAACATCGTGATGAAGATTGTGAATATCTGAAATTGAACAGTCGACATAACACTAATTTAAAGCAAAATAATGATGAAACCGGACGACTCATACACGATCGATTTGAACAAGGCATTGAAGCTTTCCCTCGACACGTGAAAAACCTACAACGACGAGAAACTGAAAGAGTTGTACCAAAATTAGACGAAAAAAGAGAAAATGAACGCATTCGATCTTTAGATCGCCGAGATGACCAAAGAAATTCTGAACTTCGGGATGAAAATCGTGAACAACAAGAAAAAAATCGTGAACAAACATTAGATTCCATGCAAAGTACAAATGAACGTGATAACAGTGAAAATGAAAATGAACGTCGATTTGAACAGCGCAGAATTCAAGATTCATTACGGCGTGTAAAAAACCAACCAAAACGTGTATCTGAAAGGCTTGTAGCGAGAATTAACGAACCTAGAGAAAATGAACATACTGGATCATTAGATCGCAGAGATGACCAACGAAATTCTGAACTTCGCGTTGAAAACCGTAAACAACTACAAGAAAATCGTGAACAAACATTAGATTCCATGCAAAGTACAAATGAACGTGGTAACAGTCAAAACGAAAATGAACGTCGATTTGAACAGCGCAGAATTCAAGATTCATTACGGCGTGTAGAAAACCAACCAAAACGTGTATCTGAAAGGCTTGTAGAGAGAATTAACGAACGAAGAGAAAATGAACGTACTGGATCATTAGATCGTAGAGACGACCAAGAAAATTCTGAACTTCGCGTTGAAAATCGTGAACGAGAAGAAGAAAATCATGAACAAACGTTAGATTCCATGCGAAATACAAATGAACGTGATAACAATGAAAATACAAATGACAGTCGATTTGAACAACGCAGAATTCAAGATTCATTACGGCGTGTAGAAAATCAACCAAAACGTGAATCCGAAAGGCTTATATTAAGAACTAACGAACGAAGAGAACATGAACGTACTGGATCCTTCGATAGCAGAGGTGACCAAGGAAATTCTGAACTTCGCGATGAAAATCGTGAACGACAAGAAGGAAATCGTGAACAAACGTTAGATTCCATGCGAAGTACAAATGAACGTGATAACAGTGAAAATGAAAATGAAGGTCGATTTGAACAACGCGGAATTCAAGATTCATTACGGCGTGTAGAAAACCAACCAAGACGTATATCTGAAAGACTTGTAGCGAATAGAAGAGAAAATGAACGTACTGGATCCTACGATAGCAGAGGTGACCAAGGAAATTCTGAACTTCGCGATGAAAATCATAAACGACAAGAAGAAAATCGTGAACAAACGTTAGATTCCATGCGAAGTACAAATGAACGTGATAACAGTGAAAATGAAAATGAACGTCGATTTGAACAACGCAGAATTCAAGATGCATTACGGCGTGTAGAAAATCAACCAAAACGTGTATCCCAAAGGCTTGTATCAAGAACTAACGAACGAAGAGAAAATGAGCGTACTGGATCCTTCGATAGCAGAGGTGACCAAGGAAATTCTGAACTTCGCGATGCAAATTGTGAACGACAAGAAGAAAATCGTGAACAAACGTTAGATTCCATGCGAAGTACAAATGAACGTGATAACAGTGAAAATGAAAATGAACGTCGATTTGAACAACGCAGAATTCAAGATGCATTACGGGGTGTAGAAAATCAACCAAAACGTGAATCCCAAAGGCTTGTATCAAGAACTAACGAACGAAGAGAAAATGAGCGTACTGGATCCTTCGATAGCAGAGGTGACCAAGGAAATTCTGAACTTCGCGGGGAAAATCGTGAACCACAAGAAGGAAATCGTGAACAAACGTTAGATTCCATGCGAAGTACAAATGAACGTGATAACAGTGAAAATGAAAATGAACGTCGATTTGAACAACGCAGAATTCAAGATTCATTGCGGCGTGTAGAAAACCAACCAAAACGTCTATCTGAAAGGCTTGTAGCGAGAATTAACGAACGAAGAGAAAATGAAAGTACTGGATCATTAGCTCGCAGAGATGACCAAGGAAATTCTGAACTTCGCGATGAAAATCGTGAACGACAAGAAGAAAATCGTGAACAAACGTTAGATTCCATGCGAAGTACAAATGAACGTGATAACAGTGAAAATGAAAATGAACGTCGATTTGAACAACGCAGAATTCAAGATTCATTACGGCGTGTAGAAAACCAACCAAAACGTGTATCTGAAAGGCTTGTAGCGAAAATTAACGAACGAAGAGAAAATGAACGTACTGGATCATTAGCTCGCAGAGATGACCAAGGAAATTCTGAACTTCGCGGTGAAAATCGTGAACGACAAGAAGGAAATCGTGAACAAACGTTAGATTCCATGCGAAGTACAAATGAACGTGATAACAGTGAAAATGAAAATGAACGTCGATTTGAACAACGCAGAATTCAAGATTCATTACGGCGTGTAGAAAACCAACCAAAACGTGTATCTGAAAGGCTTGTAGCGAGAATTAACGAACGAAGAGAAAATGAACGTACTGGATCATTAGATCGAAGAGATGACCAAGGAAATTCTGAACTTCGCGATGAAATTCGTGAACGACAAGAAGAAATTCGTGAACAAACGTTAGATTCCATGCGAAGTACAAATGAACGTGATAACAGTGAAAATGAAAATGAACGTCGATTTGAACAACGCAGAATTCAAGATTCATTACGGCGTGTAGAAAATCAACCAAAACGTGAATCCCAAAGGCTTGTATCAAGAACTAACGAACGAAGAGAAAATGAGCGTACTGGATCCTTCGATAGCAGAGGTGACCAAGGAAATTATGAACTTCGCGGTGAAAATCGTGAACGACAAGAAGGAAATCGTGAACAAACGTTAGATTCCATGCGAAGTACAAATGGACGTGATAACAGTGAAAATGAAAATGAACGTCGATTTGAACAACGCAGAATTCAAGATTCATTACGGCGTGTAGAAAACCAACCAAAACGTGTATCTGAAAGGCTTGTAGCGAGAATTAACGAACGAAGAGAAAATGAACGTACTGGATCATTAGATCGAAGAGATGACCAAGGAAATTCTGAACTTCGCGATGAAATTCGTGAACGACAAGAAGAAATTCGTGAACAAACGTTAGATTCCATGCGAAGTACAAATGAACGTGATAACAGTGAAAATGAAAATGAACGTCGATTTGAACAACGCAGAATTCAAGATTCATTACGGCGTGTAGAAAATCAACCAAAACGTGAATCCCAAAGGCTTGTATCAAGAACTAACGAACGAAGAGAAAATGAGCGTACTGGATCCTTCGATAGAAGAGGTGACCAAGGAAATTCTGAACTTCGCGGTGAAAATCGTGAACGACAAGAAGAAATTCGTGAACAAACGTTAGATTCCATGCGAAGTACAAATGGACGTGATAACAGTGAAAATGAACGTCGATTTGAACAACGCAGAATTCAAGATTCATTACGGCGTGTAGAAAACCAACCAAAACGTGTATCTGAAAGGCTTGCAGCGAGAATTAACGAACGAAGAGAAAATGAACGTACTGGATCATTAGATCGCAGAGATGACCAAGGAAATTCTGAACTTCGCGATGAAATTCGTGAACGACAAGAAGAAATTCGTGAACAAACGTTAGATGCCATGCGAAGTACAAATGAACGTGATAACAGTGAAAATGAAAATGAACGTCGATTTGAACAACGCAGAATTCAAGATTCATTACGGCGTGTAGAAAATCAACCAAAACGTGAATCCCAAAGGCTTGTATCAAGAACTAACGAACGAAGAGAAAATGAGCGTACTGGATCCTTCGATAGCAGTGGTGACCAAGGAAATTCTGAACCTCGCGGTGAAAATCGTGAACGAAAAGAAGGAAATCGTGAACAAACGTTAGATTCCATACGAAGTACAAATGAACGTGATAACAGTGAAAATGAAAATGAACGTCGATTTGAACAACGCAGAATTCAAGATTCATTACGGCGTGTAGAAAACCAACCAAAACATGTATCTGAAAGGCTTGTAGCGAGAATTAACGAACGAAGAGAAAATGAACGTTCTGGATCATTAGATCGCAGAGATGACCAAGGAAATTCTGAACTTCGCGATGAAAATCGTGAACGACAAGAAGAAAATCGTGAACAAACGTTAGATTCCATGCGAAGTACACTTGAACGTGATAACAGAGAAAATGAAAATGAACGTCGAATTGAACAACGTAGAACTCAAGATTCATTACGGCGTGTACAAAATCAACCAAATTCCGAAAGGGTTATATCAAGAACTAACGAACGAAGAGTACATGAACGTACTGGATCCTTCGTTAGCAGAGGTGACCAAGGAAATTCTGAACTTCGCGTTGAAAATCGTGAACGACAAGAAGAAAATCATGAACAAACGTTAGATTCCATGCGAAATACAAATGAACGTGATAACAGTGAAAATACAAATGAAAGTCGATTTGAACTACGCAGAATTCAAGATTCATTACGGCGCATAGAAAATCAACCAAACCGTGAATCCGAAAGGCTTATATCAGGAACGAACAAACGAAGAGAACATGAACGTACTGGATCCTTCGATAGCAGAGGTGACCAAGGAAATTCTGAACTTCGCGATGAAAATCGTGAACGACAAGAAGAAAATCGTGAACAAGCGTTAGATTCCATGCGCAGTACAAATGAACGTCATAACAGTGAAAATGAAAATGAACGTCGATTTGAACAACGCAGAACTCAAGATTCATTACGGCGTGTAGAAACCCAACCGCGACCTGTATCTGAAAGGCTTGTAGCGAGAATTAACGAACGAAGAGAAAATGTACGTACTAGATGCTTAGATCGCAGAGATGACGAAGGAAATTCTGAACTTCGCGTTGAAAATCGTGAACGAAAAGAAGAAATTCATGAACAAACGTTAGATTCCATGCGAAGTACAAATGAACGTGATAACAGTGAAAATACAAATGAACGTCGATTTGAACAACGCAGAATTCAAGATTCATTACGGCGTGTAGAAAGCCAATCAAAATCTGAATCTAAAAGGCTTGTATCAAGAATCAACGAACGAAGAGAAAATGAACGTATTGCATCATTAGATCACAGAGATGACAAACGAAATTTTGAACTTCGCGATGAAAATCGTCAACGACAAGAAGAAAATCGTCAACAAACCATAGATTCCATACAAAATGCAAATGAACGTCAACGTTATAACAATCAAGATGAATATGAAGGTCGATTTGAACATCGTAAAACTGAAGCTTCATTACGGCGTGTAGAAAACCAACCAAGACGTGAATCTGAAAGGCTTCTGTCGAGAATCAACGGACGAAGAGATAATGAACGTACTCGATCCTTAGATCGCAGAAATAATCAACGAAATTCTGAACTTCACAATGAAAATCGTGAACGACAAGAAGAAAATCGTGACCAAACCTTAGATTCCATGCGAAGTACAAATGAACGTGATAACAGTGAAAATGAAAATGAACGTCGATTTGAACAACGCGGAATTAAAGTTTCATTACGACTTGTAGAAAACCAACCGAAACGTGAATCTGAAAGACTTGTATCGAGAATTAACGAACGAGGAGAAAATGAACGAACTGAATCCTTAGAGCGCAGAGATGACCGACGTAATTCTGAAATCCGCGATGAAATTCGTGAACGACAAGAAGAAATTCGTCAACAAACGTTCGATTCCATGCGAAGTACAAATGAACGTGGTAACAGTGAAAATGAAAATGAACGTCGATTTGAACAACGCAGAATTCAAGTTTCATTACGTGTAGAAAACCAACCAAAACGTGAATCTGAAAGGCTAGTATCGAGAATTAACGAACGAAGAGAAAATGAACGCACTCGATCCTTAGATCGCAGAGATGACCAAGGAAATTCTGAACTTCGCGATGAAAATCGTGAACGACTAGAAGAAAATCGTCAACAAACGATGGACTCCAAGCATTGTACAATTGAACGTGATAACAATCAAGATAAAAATGAACGTGGATTTGAACAGCGCAGAATTGAAGCTTCGTTTCGGCTTGTAGAAAACCAACCAAGACGTAAATCTGATGGGCTTGTATCAAAAATTGACGAACGAAGAGGAACTGAACGTGTTGATTTTGAAAAAAGCTATAATAGAGATAAACGTGAACTTGATAATAATTATCTTGAGTATAAAAATGAGAATCGTTTTGACCAATACAGACAAAATGATAAAGTAATTATATCTCAATCACTAAATAGATATCAAGAAGAATTTTCTCACAGAAAGATTACTGCTGGCTTTGCATTCATCGATTTTAATAAATGTATTACAATAGCTCAAACAGTTTTATTTGTTTTCTTGTTAAACCGTTCTGCAGGAACATCTTTAACAAAAAAAAATTTTAGGTAAATTCTTAAATATATATATATAGTAAATAACAAAATCTCATTAATTTTTTTTATGTTTTTTGCAGTCTAAGGGCGTTTCCCTTATTATCTAAAACTACTTAAATTTATGATGTAAATAATATAATATGTCTCATCACATGAATTGTTGGATTTTCAAAATAATGTTAAATATTCATACATATATTTATGTATAATGTATTAAAAAAATGTTAATATTTATGTACAGTTTAATTTATTAAATAAAATTAAAAATAAATACTAATTGAATTATTAAAACTACTATTGTTTTTATTAATAGAGGAGTAATATGACAGGAGAGCTATTCTTTAATATCTAAATGGTTAATCTGATTTAAGTAAGATTTTATAATCAGAGTACATATTTTCAAAATTAACTCTTATAAACATTAACGTTAAATTATAAAGTTCAGTTTACGTATTTATATAACAGTATTTTTTTTTTAATTTATATATATATCACTGCAACAACATAAAATTGGCTTATCTGATAGTCGCAAAATATTTTATAAGACATTCAACTTCAATTCTGGCAACTTCTTTTTTCATACCCTACGCACTGAATAGGGTATTGAAAAAAGAAGTTGCTATTATTTGCCTTAAATAATTATGGGTGATTATGGGTGTTCTTTAATATTATTTAAGTATCCTGTTAAGTTAAATTTAATTAGCTTAGTAAAACTTTAATTGAAGAAAAGTGTTTTGTTATGAAACAACGTTTTTAAAAACTTTAAAGTTCATCTTTTCATTTGCATTTTTTACTTACTAAACGCGATCTCATCCCATAGCTAATAATTGGGGTAAACGACCTAACTGATTGTTTAGTATAATGTTTGATAAGTAATTAAAGAAAAGGAAGGAAAAAGTAGGTATTCGACAAGATATCAAAAAAAAGTACAAATTTTTAATAAAAAATTTCAACAAAAATATTCGAACTATGTGTATTAGTAAAGACATAAAAGTAAATACATAGTTTTTATAAATATTGTAACTAAAATTAACACTCGATTTTTCATTAAACCAATACATAGATCTTTTTAACTGTAATCCGATAAATGTTACTTAATATATTAATTTCTAAACATTAAGTAGCACTTTTAAATTTTCTTTTGTAACATTGTTTTGCATATACAATAATATATGCATATATATAATAATTATATATACATATATGTATTATGTACATTTCCCCAAAATCTACTTATAATTTCAAATTTCCCCAATATTTAAAATTTTACCACACTTTTTAACATTACATTTATGTGTTTTTTCAAAATCTAAATAATTAACTAATAAAAAATCCACTAAATTTACGATATAATCTAATAATATACGATATCTGCATAATATAATATGAAAATCTTAATATAATATTACATACGTACACAGTTACGTGATTTAACAAGAGAGTAAAAAAATGTCCTAAAAGAGAGTAATAAAATTTTAATGTTGATTTTTCGTTTATCATTTTCATATTATATTAATTAGTAGCGCATAAGTATTGATTGTAAACGGTTGATTTTGGCATTGATATGAATTAAAATTGAGAAAAACAAAGAAAAGAAAATTTGGATAAAATCAAAATTGAAATCGTTAGACATTAATTTAAAAATTTTGGTAGCAATTTAATAACGTTTAAGATTTTTTTCTACATCGTTTTTCCTTCTATTATAAATTTCTTTTTATTTTTGATTTTAGACAAGAAACAAGACTTTTTTTTTTGACTTTTTATGTTTTTATTTTTCTTTTTGTATTGTGATCCGTTTTTTCTTTTTTTTTTGTTGTTGTTCTATATTTTATTAATTTTGATTTGTAAAAGTCAAGAATATTATGTCAAATATGTGGGCATGAAATAGGAAATAATCCCAAGAGCAAGGAAAAGTAATATATATATACCTATTATGTATAAACAAAATTTTTAAAAGGATATATATTATTTTGTTAGCGTGGTAGAAACTACTAAAAAAAAAAAAAACAAAAGTAGAAAAAAAATTTTTTTCTTTTAGAAATAAAACTTTGATCATTAAAGATTTAGTTAATAGTTATTGTATTTGGTCATTAGTTTTAAGTTGATTTTCTTAAAAAAAATTAACTTTATTTTCGGTATTATAATATTACGTCATTGTTGTTTTGTTAATTATTCCTGTTGCTATAGCAATATAAAATTGAAACCAAACAAAAACAATAACACGGATACCGTTACCAATGTTACGCGAATAAAGTGGTTTCTTTAATTCTTTGCCCTAGAAGTTAAAATATAATAACAAAAGTTTTTATTCGTGATTCTAATTCATATGCCAGCAGACTCGTATATAATAAAACCTACTTATATGTATATACATATATATATATCTATATAATCTTGGATATAATATTTTATAATATTATGAACAATATTGTAAAACATGAAACAATATTTTTCTTTATTATATACTTGTTTTATTGTTTTTTTTTTACTTCAATTTGTTTTTTTTTTTCTTTGTTTCTAATTTACAGGTTAAGATGCGATTTAACTATTTATCATTTATAATTGGATTTTAAAAAATTTTCAAGTCATTTAAAAGAATGGCAGCAAATCTTTACAAATTAAAATCATAAAAGAAAATGAAAAATTCTTATTACCTAGGTATTTGATTTTATTTTCTTATTACATACATATTGAAAGCTATTTTCATATTAAAATGTATGAAATACAGTTATAACAGTTATACTTGTATGCATAAATATTATACATACATATGTATCTATAGATATTTTCTAATATTTTCTAATTCAACTATACTTTTACTTTATGAAAAAAAAAAAAAAAAAATGCAAATTAATGTAAGAAATACGTGGAAAAAAATTCAAGTAATATGTATGTAATTTAATTAAAATTATTTCTTAAAACTTAAATTCCTGTACAAGGTAACAACATGCATTCAACCGAGATACATGATTTAATTTTTAAAAAGAAAACTGTTAAGTGGAAAATAAACTAAACAAGGTAGAATGTAAACCAACGGTTTTTAAAAGCGCACATTTCCAAAACTCAATACAAACTGTTTAGAAGTGTGACTTACACAAAAAAAATGTGCAAATAGGACATTTTTGAGATTTTGAGGGGCCGTAAGTCCGGAATCCTATATAACTAAGAAAAGCTGTTAACACACGTAAAAATATATTATTGAAGCTTTAATTTTTATGTCTTGCCGAAGAAAAATTTTTACAGGTGCCTAAGTTACAGGTGTCTAAAAATAGCAAATTTTCAATTTTTCAGACGTAATAACTCTTAAAGAAGGGGCGTTACCAAAAAATATTCTGAGGAAACTTATACTAATTCTAAAAGTTCTTTCTTGTCTCAAAATTTCAGGTTCCTATCTAAAGGGGTGCCGGAGTTATGAAAAAAGAAATTTCATGCAAAATGTGGTTTTCACATAACGGTAAATTTAAATAGTAAATTACAAAATATTACATAATTTTGATATTGTTTTATATAGATAATAAAATTTTCGATCTTCTGGCGGTTTTAGATTGCAAAACTATTACGCAAAGCCCGAGATATATACATCTGAAAATGGGGCTTTTTTACAATTTTGAAGAGCTGCAGCTTTGGAACCCTTTACAACTAAAATAAACCTTTCACACACGTAAAAATATATTATTGTAGCTTTAATTTTCATGTGTTGCCGAAGAAAAATTTTTACAGGTGCCTAAGTTACAGGTGTCTAAAAATAGGAAATTTTAAATTTTTGAGGCGTAATAACTCTTAAAGAGGGGGTGTTACCAAAACATTTTCTGAGGAAACTTATACTAATTCTAAAAGTTCTTTCTTGTCTCAAAATTTCAGGTTCCTATCTAAAGGGGTGCCGGAGTTATGAAAAAAGAAATTTCATGCAAAATGTGGTTTTCACATAACGGTAAATTTAAATAGTAAATTACAAAATATTACATAATTTTGATATTGTTTTATATAGATAATAAAATTTTCGATCTTCTGCCGGTTTTAGATTGCAAAACTATTACGCAGAGCCCGAGATATATACATCTGAAAATGGGGCTTTTTAACAATTTTGAAGAGCTGCAACTTTGGAACCCTTTACAACTAAAATAAACCTTTCACACACGTAAAAATATATTATTGTAGCTTTAATTTTTACATCTTGCAGAAGTAAAATGTGTGCAGGTTCCTAAGTTACAGGTGTTTAAAAATATCAAATTTTCTATTTTTAAGCCCTAATAGCTCATAAACAGGGGGTGGTCCGAAAAAATTTTCTGAGCAAACTTATACTAATTCTAAAAGTTCTTTCTTGTCTCAAAATTTCAAGCTTCTATCTAGAAGCGTGCCGGAGTTATGAAAGTAGAAAAATCATGCAAAATTTGGTTTTCACATAACGGTAAATTTAAATACTAAATTTAAAAATATTGTATAATTTTGATATTAATTTACAAAGATAAAAGAAATACCTGTCGAATGACGTTTTCAGATTGAAAAAATCTTAAGCAGAACATAAAATATATGCATTTAAAAATAGGGCTTTTTCAAAGTTTGAGGGGGTGTAGCTCCGTAATGAGGGGGGCTACATGAAAAAGTTGTTCCACAAAATTATTTTTTTTATGAGACCTACCTATGGTTAAAATTTTTTTTCTCTATCTTTAACGGTGTAGAAGTTTTGTAAACAGACGGACGGACGGACGGACGGACGGACGGACGGACGGACAGAGTGAAACTAATAAGCACATTTTTTCAAAATTTTTTTGGAAATGTGCTAAAAAGGGGAGAAAACTTAAAAAAAAAAAAAAATAAAAATCAGAAACAAATCAATTATTATATAAATGAAGGTATATATAGAGGTTTATATATACAAATTATTATTTACTTTTCATAATATTATAAAATATTATTATTATTATTAACTCTTTTAAATTTAATTAAAACATTTAACTAGGTTAGAAATAAAAAAAATCATATTAATGACAAAAAAATAACATTGAAAGATAATAATTAAATGGATTTAAAGTTTTTTCAAACGTTTTTTATTTTTATTTTTAATTATTAATATTTTCTACAGATCATCTGTTATAAATAACTAAATAAAATTTTAAGGGTTTTTTTTCTACTAGGACATTGTCATCTATACCTACATTATTTCCAGTACAATTAATTAAATAACAATTTATTTTTTCTTTTAATTTTAAATGATCGACTCAAACGAAATATTTTTTTATTAATATCGAAATATTATTTTTCGAATTGACAGAAAAACAAAACAAAACCAAAAAATCAATAAAATTAAATTATTTTTTCTTTCGAATATCAAATTTGAAATCTCTGGAATAATAATAATAATGATAAGAATTAAAAAAATATCGATGAGAAAATATAAAAATTTAAAATAATATTATAATATAAATTTAAAATTATTTTATTTAAAAAATTTTCTCATTTTTTTTTTTATACATAATCGAAAAGCCTAAAGGAGAATCAAAATATTATTAAAAATCTAAATAAAATCGATAAAAATAATTTGAAAACCAAGCTGACCCAATTTCAATGAAATAAAAATAAGAAGATATATAATGACATTAAGGTAACTCTTAAACCTAAACGAAATATTAAAAGAATAAAAAATAAAAATTTTTATCTCTTACATATCGCAGATATTTTTTGATTATATAACTAAAATTAAGGGTTCTCAGTGACCTTATAGGTATAAAATACGCTGTAAACCACCGACAGAATGTGGTTTTGAATCCCACGCACGTCTTAAGAATAATTCCCATTACGACATTTACAGCCACGTCTGAAAAGGAAAAACTGTGTAATTTCCTTGCCACTTTTATTTGGCAGGGAAATAAACTAACAAAAAAAAAAAAACTAAGGTAAAATTAAGATAATTAATCGTAAAAGGAAGAGTTATTGAAAGAAAAATGCATGTCCAATACGAAGTCATTTCCTATAAAACTTATACATATGGTTTTATTTAGTACAAAACATGAAATAAAGTAAATAATAAAAAAAAAAAATAGAATCGGTCATTAATCTGTTAACAAATGTTATCTTCAAAAATGGGCAGGTATATTATTTTTAATAGACACTTTTAATCAAATTTTCTTAAAAATTAATATTAAAATTACAATAAACCTTCTAATAAAATTACATTTTTAGTTCGCAATTTTTTCAAAGACTGTATACATGGTCCAATTTGTTTAGACACCAATTTAATTCACACACAAAAGATAACAAATTATATTCATATTCTTATATGTATGTCTCATATTAATTTTGCTTTGAAACAACTCAGTTTTATTCAAATAATGATCCGGATATACCTTCTCCTCCAACTTTATCCATATATAAATGACAGCATAACATATAATACTTTATACTTAATTTTTAAAGGATACTATTCAGCTAATTTATCACTAATGTTATGAAATTTAATATACATTATGTATAATTATGTCTTCTATTATGTATACAATGTCTCGCAGTCTAGTAAATGAAACTTAAGATTCTTTTGAGATATTTTTGAATAAGGTTTAATTTATAGTAGACAAAACCAAAATATTGATTCAAAAAATAAATAATAATAATTATCAAATTTTGTATATCCAAAAAATGTTTGTTCAAAAATTAAAAATAAATTTATTTAAAATAATAAAATTTGTTGTAAGAAAAAAAAAATTAAAAGTTTTGGTTTTATTAAACTAAAAGCTTGTGCATAAGAGATTTATTTCGTTATTGTATTATTATTTACGAGTTGTGTAAACACTTATTGATTCTTATAATACCATCTGAAAATATTTTTAATTTTTTTTTTTTTCGCTTTTATTCTTCTCTTTAACATGAATCACACCTTCAAAATAATTTCTTTTTATTTTGTTACAAGAAACTTTTATAATTTTTTTTTTTTTTTTTGTTTTTTTATAACTCTTACAAAAATTTTTCCTCGTTTTATACATATGTGAATATATTATGATTTATATTATTTTTTAATGATAGTACTCGTAAAAAGGAAATAGAAACTTGTTTGCAAAAAATCAACAAAAAAAAAAAAAAACAATAACAACAAAATATGTTCAGTCAAGTCACGTTGTTTTGGCATACAGCAAAAGAAAAAACGAAAACAAAAAAAAAAAAAACAAAAACAAAAAAAACCCAAAGAAATTGACGTGTTTTTGAAAAGACAAAAAAATGCTCTTATCTAAAAACAAACAACTTTTATTTTTTTTTTTTTTTTATTATTTTGCTTTGGGATTTTCGCAAGGATAGCAATAAATCCAGAATGGAAAGTATATATGGGAATATATGTGTATAAGTTTATATGTACTTGAACTAATTTTAAGATTTACATATGAAACTTTTCTATTTCATTTCATTTTTTATTTTCTGTCTTTTATTTTTTTTTTTTTTTTTTTTTTTAAAGAATATCTTATTCCTAAAAACCTAAAGAATTCGAAACGCATTGAATTTGATTTTTGTTGATTCAAGACAAATTTTTGTTATTTAAATCTACAAAAGCTATAATAATAATAAGAAAATTTCAAGGATAAACAAAACATTTCCTATTTTACTTTAAATGGTTTTATTTTTGTTATATTATATATTATGTATTTTATATAATGCAATTTTTATTTTATTTTATTTGTTTTTTTTTTTTTTTTTGTTTTTGGTTTTATTAAAATCGATCAAGTATAAACTACTAAGAATATAATATATGATGTAAATTTTTATTTAGTTGAAATATCTATTAAAATAAAATGAAATTGAATTAATGAAGTAAACATGTTAGTATGTATGTATGCATATGTAATATAAATTGATAATTTACTAATTTTATTTTTTACTTTTAAGCTTTTGCACATAGTGTTAAAATATAGTGATTCTTAATTTTGAAAATAAATTTTAATAACCGGATATGATTTTTTTTAAATTGCTTAATATAATACAGGGGGTGTCATAGGGGTCAATCATGAAAGTCTTGTGAATTAAAACTTTTTTCTTTTTTAGAAAAAAGTCATTAATTGTCAATCATGAAAGTCTTATGGGAAAAGAATTTTTTTCTTTTAAGAAAAAAGTCATTATTTTTCGTTATAATGAATGTTTATTTGTATGGCTTTTTTCATAATTTCAGATGTTTTAAGTCAAACGCATTTTAGCTGTGGACTTTGAACAATAAACATCAATATCTTAGGAACCAAAAGTCGGACCGATCTGATTTGAAAAACCTAGTCCCTGATACTGTAATGGAAACTAAAAATTAAAAAAAAATTAAAAAAAGTTCCAGAAAGTGGCACCTTAGTTTTAAAAGGCTCTTTTTTGGGGCGGGCTTAAATTTCGAATTTTTATATATTATATTTATATCTACTATAATTTTTTTTCAAAGTCCAAGTATCCGAAAATTCGAAATCTCTCTTAGGCATCTTCTTTCACAGTACAAAATTGTTCTAACCTCCCTTTCCATTTCTTCAATCTCTTCATCAAAAATGAAACTCAATGAAAACTAGTTTTCCCAATTTTATTTTTTATTATTTTCAATCCAATCCAAAATTTCATATAAAAAATGTCTTTATTTTCAATAAGATAATGCAGTTTATGTTTTTGACATCAAAAATTTTCCATACAAAGCAAAGTCTTTTCTTTTCAATTCATAAGACTTTCATGATTGCGTGACTTTTTTTGAAAGACTTTTCAGAGAAGAAAAAAGTCTTAACTCACAAGACTTTCATGATTGACCCCATAAATTTCGTTATATTTTTTAGTATTCGAACTAGAAACTTAACATAGAACAAATTATTTTTTAATGTATATGTATATATATATGAATATGTACATTGACTGTTGTGTAAAAGACTTAAATTGGTTAACTATAAATCATAATAAATATACAAAATACCATATTTTTACCCCATCATATATAAATCGAAAATTTATTTTTTTATTTGTATATAATATATAAATAAACTTTACATTGGCCTAAATTTATTTAAAGTTCAAAGCTTTTGTAAATCCTTACACTAAAAAGTATTAAAAGAAATTTAATTTAATTTATATAAAAATAAAAAAAAAAAATAAAAATTTTTTAACAAAAGTCGTTATTTGAAATATTTAATTTAATTCTTTAACTTTTTTGTATGTAAATTCATCAAATATCCAATTATTTCAACAATTCTTTTTTCTAGTTTTCATTTGATTGTTTGTAATTCTGTTTTTAAACATTTTTATTTTCAAAATGTATTATTTTTAAAACATTTTTCACAATAAAATTATTTTTTTAATTTGCTTATTAATTTCACTAAGGCGGTCCGGTCCGTCTTGTTCATCCAACTTATATTACAAAATAATTTAAGGTAGATATTTCTTGATATTAAATTATTAAAATATTTGAAACTTGACGTTATCTTCAACAACTCATCTCCACAACTTCTAAACCAATATTCTCTTAATTAAAATTGTGTGTTTACTTCAATATTCTTATACGTTTACGGAATATGAATTAAAATATTACAATCATATGAAGAAAATTCGATTTCCATAGTTTCCGATGAACTTGTAATTATGTGCTACAATTAGCTGAGTTTGAAAACACCCTGTTTTTTTACGGAGGTCGGTAACAGTAATATTTGAAATAGTAATATTTGAAACTTTAATTGAATTTTTTTGAATTTTTCTTTAGGGCACAGAATTTTGAAAATATTATTTTTTCTAAAGAACGGAATGCGTCAAAAGGTTAAAATATTTATTTTACTTTTGAAAGTTAATTATATTGAATAGAAAATTTTGCTTTTTGAACGAGAAAAAAAACTAAAAATTAAAATAAATTACTATACCTACTTGAAAAAAAATATAAAAAAAAAACAGTTCTTTGAGTTTTCGAAAAACTTTCTTTTCTTTCAACATAAAAAAATTTTTTTTAAACCTATTCTTCAAATTTGGATAAAACGACTAATTGTTCCTTTATGTTATTCACTTAAGTTTAAAATAAATTTTTCTTTTAATGATTTTTCTTAAAGTTTCAAAATTAATATACAGTTAACAAATGAATCTACAGTAGAAATAAAAACTTTTCATTATTTCATTAAAAAAAAAAAAAAAAAAATCTGAAATATCTTTATTATTCAGTTTTCTTAAAAATTATAATTTAAAAAAACTTAACTAACATCAGATTTGTAAGATTAAAATTATATTGAAAACCTGTCTGTAAAGAAAAAGTCTGTCTGTAAAGAATATATTTGAAAAGAAATAAAAATTTCAAAATTATTTAGGCAACAGAGGTACAAATTTAGATGTTTCTTAAGGATTTGATTAAAATAAGTACAGTAGTTTATAGAAGCAAAATATTATACTTAGTTATACACAAATCTATAGAATTTTATATTAGACCACTCCTCTATAATATTAAATTTTATATTGTCAATGCAAATATGGATAATCCACTTCCAACGATTATTATAATAACACTACAACGTTTTGTGTTAGTAATCATTTAAGAAAAAATGAAATAAGAAATTACTGAAATACAATTATAAAACATAGATGTTATACAAACATCAGATATTATACAAATGAAAGGCAATTTCTAGAGACAAAAGGAAATATTTTTCTATTGTAGAAAGAATTAATATGGTAAAGACCAAATTAAACAATGAAGGTGAAGAAAATTAACAACAAGTGACAAGAAATTCGATAACATAAAATTTGATCATTCAATACACTGAAAAAAGATACTTATCAAGTAGTGAAAATATCTCTATATTTAGCATAGCAGAAACTGAAGATGCACTTCATATATTATAACAGTTCAATAATGTAAAAAAAAAAACAATGTATATCTCGGTCATTTAATGCGTGTTACATAGTACAAAAACGCTTTGAAATTTTAAAAACCCGTTATGTATTATCGTATTACAATAGTATAATAAAAATTATCAATTCTCCTAAGAATATTTAACTATATTCTTAATACATAAATCAATAAAATTAAATGCATTTTTTTTTTTATCTAAAAATTACACATAAATTTCCAATTGTGAAAATCATTTTTTAACTACTTATATATGAGTTTTTTAGATTTTTTTTACAGAATTTTTAAATGTAACATTAAACATAATTTATTACAACATTTACAAAATTTAAGATCTTCTTAAATAGTAAATTATGTCACTGACCCATATTTTGGAAAATATGTCCCAGACATATTATATATAAATATGTTTAATTATTTAAAAAAATATTCAAAAGAAAATATTTTGAAAAACTCAGATTTTCTTTTCAAAAAAAATTTTTTTTTTTTTTATATTTTACAAATATGTATACATACATTCAAACATTTACAAACAATTCGAAATTATTACATTAATTCTAAGAAAGATCATCAATATTCAAATATATATGTATATGTACAATAAAATATTATTTAAATAATACGATACAGAACCTAGAGATGTATCTTTTTTACTAAATCAGTATCATGCATTTTTTTTTTTGTTTTTTTGGTTTTTCTTTTCTATTTTAAATGAAAATCAAAAAAAACTTTTCATTTATGGCTTCCTATTTAAAGAGTTTCTAAATGGAACGTCATAAAGTTTCTTTTCATGTCAATATTTAAATTAAATTTTTATGTACCTCTACATACATTATTTTCTATACTCTGTTTTAAAAAAAAACAGTTTTATTTTTTATCTCTTTCTTTTTAAATATTTATGAAATCGCCAACACGTTTTCGTATACGTAAAGACAAAGCAAAAAAAAAAAGGAAGAATTCGCTTAAAAATATTATATATATTAAGAAAAAAAAATTCTGCATAATATTTTCATATTCCCAAAAAAAAAAAAAAAAAACCAAAAAAAAAAAAATAAAAAAATTATTTAAAGATATAAAAAGAAAGGGAAAAGGAGACAAAGAAAGAGACAAAATAATATGTTCAATTTATAAACCGTATAATATGGCAGGTAAATATAGTCCATATTTACAACCAGGATATTGTTATAATAAAATATTCTTCATATTGTTTTTAAGTTTTTTTTTATATAAAAATGTTTTACTATTTAGTTTTTGTTTGTCACTCCTTTGGTCCTTACTTTCAGTTTAATGTTAAATGAAGTGTATAGTATATTCTACAATGAAATTAAATAATACAACATGACAATTATTCTGTATAACTAAAAAGTTTTCTTATCAATTTCTTATGGACAGACTAATACAGAAAAAATCTTATTTTAACTATCATAATTAAAGCCAAGATAGTATTTTTACAATTTTACACGATCTAATGACTTCGTCTATTCAATGACTAAAATGGTTAAAATTTATATATATATATATAACATCAAGGTAAGATCTATTTTACTGTTCTGTTGTAAATTATGGCTTAACATTTCTAATCTAACACAAAAATTACAGTAACAAGTAAATAAATTTTTATTATCCTGGTATTTAATTAGATACATGTATATAGGTAGAAAGGGGCTACATAGGCGTCCTTAGACCAGTTTAAGCCTCTTGTGATAGTTTAAGCCTCTTGGATCAGTTTCTGCTCCAGATCAGTTTTCTGCTGTATGTTGGGTACATATTACAAACAACAGTTATTCAATTAAACCCACTTCCGACAAATCGAAAAGATTTTTTAACAAGACTTTCCCAAGAATCTTTCTTCTTTTTAAAGCAAAAGCCTTCACACAAAAGGTGAAATATTGATTCGTATTCATTTTTCCATCGTTTTCCTCTTCATCATGAATTTATATGAGGAAACTCTTTATCTTGGAGCATATTTGATATAGATATAGGTTTCGTTAAAATCCCTCAGTATGTAATAAAAGTTAAACTTAAATATTGAACAGCAGTTAAATGATATAAAAAAAATGCTGTAGGATTAGTAGTATAGTACAAACATGAACTTTCTTTGCGTATAAAATTTGAGAGGAATGCGTATAAAATTTGCAAAAAGGTAAACTCAAAGCAAAAAGGAAGTAAAAACAGTAATACAGTCGCCGTATGACAACTTGAAAAAAACCAGGTGAGAAAAAACTTTCAGAGTTTCACAATATTTATATAAAGAAATAAATTTGTATTAGCAATAAATGGATATTTTTTCTTGAAGAAATATTTTGCTCAAGGAGTATATGAGAAAAAAATTATGTTAATATTCATGATTACAGCTGTTAAATGAAAACGGGATGAAAAATCTGTATATTTATTTAATTTATTGTTAAAAACATGATATACTGTTGTCTTTTAAACGATAAAAAATTTTTAAAATATTTTTTTAGTCATGTTAAACTGTCTGCTTGTTTTAAGATTTTTAATTTTTTTTTTTTGTATTTTTGAAAGTGTAACAGAGTATAAAAATACATATTTACATTTACATTATACCTTTGTGTGTTACTTTCATTTTTATGTTTATAGTATGTATAAAAAAATAATGTACTTCTTTTATTACAACATATTCTTGAAATATTTGTATGTATGTTGGTTATAAACAGTAGAGTTCCAAATTATGATATAAACTTTAGTATACGAAATCCAAAAAAAAAAAAAAAAAAAACACTTATGTATATTTTATTTATTTATGCAAATCTTTAAAAAAATTTTAAATTTTAAAAATAAATTCTTTTAGGCAAATGTAAAACTGTCTAATAGTGATATTAAACCAAAATAATCTGGCATTATCTGTGAACTCAACTTTTCCTCTAAAAGTTTATTCTAAAAAATGTTTATATAAGTTCTATAAAAATTACTATTGAAATGTTCATGATTTTAACAAATATTTAAGTGAAGTGCGAATATTTTTACAAAATTAAATTAAATCAGTTTATGTTGAGGAATCAAATGCCATTCCATATGTTCCCTAAATTTGGTAGCTCATATGTGTCAGATTTATTAAATTCCCCTTCATTTTTTTTTAACCATCCTAATCTATTCTGTTTTATTTTATTCTATATGCTAAACTTAGTTTCTCCAAGAATTCTTCCCAAATCCTTATCCACAAAGCCAACCTGTTTATTCATATTTAAAATCCCTTCCTAAAGTTTGTTTAAAGGTAATTGGTTAAAGTCTAGCACTATCCGAAGTAATCACGTGCAATTTTTCCGGATAACTTTGGAATTTTTCGAGTGACTATATGACAGTATTTTCCACCGACGATCGTACAAAAAAAAAGAACGACTTTTCAATGATCTATATTATTTAAGCACAGTAGATATAGACTCAAATGTATAGATTAGATTATAATTCCAAAACTTAGTTTATTTAGTTAGTATATCGGTCTACTCATCCGTTCGCCTATCTATCAAGTTGATAATTCAAAAATTTTTAAAAAATAAATCGTATAATATTAATCCCAAGTATTTTAAAACGCACTTCCCCTTAGAATAGCTCCCATATAAATTCCTGGACGCAGTTTAAATAGCTTCAAAACTAATAAGACTAGGAGATTGCACATTAAAGTGGGTAAAGTAAGAGGGCAAATTTTTAGACCATTTTTGTTAGTAACTGCAAAACAAATCTTTAGACCCAGTTTATATGATTATACAAAACAAATTATTCGAAGAAGAACGGGTCGTATAAACTTATTATTTCCGTTAATGAAAATAATAAAGTAAAATATCTATCTATCAAATAATGTTATAAAATTAATTTAGGCAATTAAAAATGGACAAGGAAGATAAATGAATAAATGAATTTGCAAAGCTTTAAATTATTCCAACCAAAATTTGGTTTCCGATAGCTGCAATGCAAATTTTTGTGCTCAGTTTCTATATACTTTCAGGACTAGTAAACCTTAATAATAATTGTAACGTTACGTATATAGGATTCATACAAGTATTTTAAAGTTGATAATGGAAACTGTATTCTTCCACGTCTTTTTTTTTTTTTTTTTATAATTAATTAAAATAGATTTAGACTAGTGGATGCCTCAAATTATATTTTTTTTTCTTTTTTAACATAGAATAAAAGTAGAATACGAAATACATATTCAAATAACAACATTTAAAGTTATTGCAGGTTAACTTTAATAAATACCAGCTGATTTTTATATAATTATGTACATAATATATATATATTTTTTTTACATATGTATACATATATATAATATTTTACCATAATTTTATGTGCATAAATATTTAACTTGTATTTTATTTTGTAAATAAATTTCAAAAACCCAACTGTAAATAGTGTATATTTAATCATTTTTTATACATTTTTCATTATTTTTTTTCTCTCTTCAAACCAAGAATCCTTTAAAAAAAAATTGGTTTTTATTCATAAATTTGAACTTTTTTAAATATAAACAATTTCCCATTAAAAAAATATATTTTACAAAAATATGATGGGGTATAAATTACATTTGTATGATATTAAATTAGATATTAAATTTTATATTAAAAAACCATTAAAATTTTTAAAAGGCAGAAGAGTCATTTTATTGTATTAAAAATTTTGCATTATGAGTTGAAAAATTAATAAATTAATTATTTTTATTTCGCAACTCTGTGATGATGAACAACAATTGCATCCCTTAACAAACACATTAACAACAAATAAAAAATAATATATGGAGAAGACATAGATACATATGTACGATGGATATGGATAATTTTATTTTTATTATTTAAATCATGTTTTTAACATATATATTATAATATGTGTATACTTTTTTTTTTTAATTTCAGAAATTGTATGTTTACTTCGAACTTTTTATTTTATTTTAATACTGAGTATTTGAACAAAATTAGCATAGAAAAATTTACAATCCAGCAGAGAATTTTGTAGAATTTAAATATAAAAGAGGGACGACGCAATCACATCAAGAAAAGGTCAAACAAATTTTAAAAATAATTAAAAACCTTTCCATTGATTTTGAATGATCATATAATACAACTTAAATATAAAAGGACCTTTAGAAATTTTGCGAAATACAAATGTCAAAGAATAATATTTTCAGAGGAATGACTTACCTTCCATGGACATAAGTTTACATCGAACTAATATCTTCTTAAATCGATTTAATTTCCATTTAACTTTTGGCCATTTCTACATGGACTTAAGTTCCATGAAAGTTCTGATGACTTTTTGTTAGAAGTTAAGTTTCAAATAAAATGGTCATAAGTTCCGCCTTTTCATTTTCGGTCATAAGTTTTTTTGTTAGAAACTATGTCTCAAATAAAATAGCCATAAGTTCCACTTTTCTAATATGCATACATAAATAAAATAAGCAGGTAGTATTTAAGAGATGGTTGTAAAATCAGGGTTATACTCTTTTACAGAATCTAAAATCCTTCTTAATTCAGAATCTCGCATATATTCTGTAAAAAGGAAATTCACTAATTTTGAATCTAACTCTAAAATTCGTCCTAACTCAGAATTTCGTGTATTCATATGTATATAGTTATTTTCTGGAAAAAGCAGAAATCCTGATTTTGTAACGTTCGGAATTTTTTTCGGCAAAATTTCATACACCCAACTCACATACTTATATAATATGTATATACATATTGACATTTTGACAATTTAAATTATATATATTATAATTCTGATATTTCCACAAATTTTACAAAATTTAAATTTGCCTTTATTTCTTTCAACAGAACTTATTAATGAATTTATGATGATCGAATCAAAATGGTCAGCATATCAATGGAAGGTCCATAGAATTTTGGTCTCTATTTCAATGGAACTTAAGTTCATTTAAATACGGACTTGTCTTCTATGGAACTTAAATCCATTTAAGAGAACACAAGCTTCATGAAACAAATCCGATGGAGCCATGGAACAAATCCAAAATCCAAAAAATACATTCCCATCCATGTTCCATGGAGCTTATGTCAGTGGAATTATTAAGTCGTCCCTTCATATTTTCTTACTTTGTATAAGTAGCTATAACAGCCATGTGTTATAAAATAATACTTATATTCAAAAGATTTTATACTGATTTTTTGATTGATTTTGGATTAATAAATTTTTTTGTATAAATATTCAACTTTTGCAATTGATTGTACTCCAAAATGTACTCCATTGATGTACTCCAAAAAATTTGTTACAATAAGAATCCAAAATCAAAAATAAAAAATATTCTTTATATCTTGAAAAAATTTAAGAATAAATATTCACATTTCAAAAGAATTAATTGTCTAAGAGACGTTTTATAAGGTCGTTTATAAACGTTTTATAAAGAACATTTTTTATGTAAAAATGAAATTAGTTATTTTTTTTTTTGGTAAAATAATGAATTAAGGAAAATAAAAAGCAGTAACTGACCCATATCCGAAAGGAAAAAGGCAATTCAAATTAAATTGTAATATTTATATTACACATTTAATAAAAAATTAATAAGTAAAAAATAATATATAGTTTTTTTTAGTTTTTAAAATTTTAATAAATTATGACCGAAGAAACAAATGCTTTAGTTCCCAAAAATTAAATTTTAATATTCTTTTTGTTAAAAACAAAGTTCTTCTTCTCTTTTCAAGTCCAAAATATCCTATTCAGAGTGTAGTGGCATTATTATACTCATTTTAATAATGTGCTTTCGGGAAATTTAATCAGATGGTTTCTCCTTGCCTTTCCGATCCTATGTCGTTGTCTACATAGAAGTAGTTAATCTACCATTACAAACTATTCCTCTTTCCGATTCAAGAGAGTCCCCCTGCTAGCTTTACTCTGGTTTGGAAACTTTTTCAGAAAAGCTCTTGATCACCATACACATTAGCCACCATTGGCGTTGACGATCCTGACGGACCACGGAGAGGTGTGCATTGGTATTTTCCTTTCCTTCAGCTTAACACTAAAATTGCATTTTCTTAGCTCTCTTCATCTCAGAGAAATATAAGGGTTCAAATATATTTTTATACCCGTACGATAGGATCGGGTATAATAAAATTACTCCTCCGTTTGTAACACCTAGAAATAAGCGAGCTAGATATACCTTCAAAGGTATGGATCGGATCAGAAAAAAATTCTAAGACTTTTGAGCCATGTCCGTCCGTCCGTCCGTCCGTCAGCACGCTAACTCAAAAACTAAGAAAGCTAGAATCTTGAAATTTACACAAAATATTTTGGGAGTAATTTGTAGGTTCCCTATTTTTTTTGGTTGAGTTTGGACCAAGCCTTAGGGTAGCTCTCGAACACCTAACTTTTAGATCTCCACATTTTTTTTGCAATAGAGCTATGAAATTTTAACTGCTGATAGATCTCATAAAAATATTAATTTTATTTTTAATAACTTTTTTTTGTACCCCCACCCGTTACGGAGCTACTGCTCCCCAAAGGTTCAAAAAAGCTCTATATTTAAATAGCACAAGTTGTATAAGGTATATCTTCATTTTGAAAACGCCAAACGATTACTACTTTCATTAGCTTTAAAAGTATATATACAATAAATATATATTTTTGGCATACGGTGTCTTAATTTACCGTTATGCGAAACTCAAATTTTGCAAAATTCTTAAAGTTAGAAACTTGAAATTTTGACAGAAGTTAGATCTTTGAAAATTAGTATGAGCCATTTCAGAAATTTTTTTTGTATCACCCCCCGTTTAGGAGCTGTAAGGGGTCAAAAACTGAAAATTTCCTATTTTTAAACACCTGTAACTTGAACACCTGTTAAAATTTTTTTGAAGTAATACACAAAAATTAAAGCTCCAACATTATATCTTTATTTCTGTTAACAACTTTTTTTAATAATATAGGGTTACTTTATAATTGACGAAAGTGTTACTTGATTTTTTCAAATTTTCTAACAAATTTCATTAACGAATTTTTTCCATTTTGTTTTACTCGATAATTTGAAATTGTTGAGGATATAATGCGTAGTACAAAAAAATGTAATTAAATAAACAACATAACGGTTGCTTGAAGAATTTTTATTTATATGATATTGATATATATACATACTTATATAATATCATGTTTATTTACATATCGTATATGTCACTAGTGAATGAATGATAAGAGTATAGATGTATATTATATAGCGCCGTATTTACATACACATATGTATTTTATTGTACTTATAAGAAATTATTCTGTCAATGGAATATTTGAATATAATATAATATAATATAATAATATAATTCGCACAAAATTATATTTATTATTTTGTACTAAGTAAATTTAATTTTAGTATTAAATGGTACTATAGTATTAAATGGTACTATAGAATATTTTAAAAAGTTTTGGATTGATAATCGTTATGTGGAAAGTTAGAATCTGCTTTTGAAGAATGTACATATAAACATATAGTTTGAATATATGTACAACCCATAAGTTCTAGAAATTATAAAATTCACCCAAATTATTTTAAAATACTAAAATATTAAAAAAATAATATTGTAAGCAGAGTGACCAGGCTGTGAACATACTAACGGTTCGTACGGGTATCTAAGAGTTGACAAAGTCAACTGTATTCTTTCTCGTTTTTATATATATTTGAATTTTTGACATTATTTTAAATTTATGTATGTAGCTAAATATTTCAAATGTTTTTAAAACGTTGAAACATAAATTGATCTGTTTTTATGATATAATTTATAACTATATGTAGAATTGGTTACAATTTCCAGCCGCTTTTTAAAAGATTTTAAGAATATTTTCATATCAATTTTGCTGTTTCAGTAAAACCTGAATATTTCTCTTAAAAACTGAATTTTTAACCTGGAAAAAGATATATTATGTAGAGCACCATATTTCTAAATATAAAAGCGAAATCCGAAACTCTAAATTTAGCTAAATAGCCTGTAAATAGATTTTAAAATTACCAAATCTTTGAGTCGATTTTTTTTACCATTTCCAGCTGCTTTTTATAGATTTTAAGAATAATTCTCTTCTAATTTTTGTAATTAAAAAGAACTATTAATTAATAATATATTTTTTTTTTAACTCATATTATTTATTTATTTTTATATATGTATATATACAAATTTATTAGATATCGGATATATTATAATGTATACCTAAAGTATTAAATTTAACAATAGGGTTAAACATAATTCTCTTAATAGATATTCTTTAATTTAATTTAATTTCTTCTGTTTTTATCCTTTACATTTTTTAAATATTTAATTAGGTAAAATATATTTTAGAAAAAAAAAATTCTAAAATTATTTTTTTTTTGGTATTTTTTTTTTTTTTAAATAAATTTTTAACTTGTACAAAATTTCTATACCTAATGACTATAAAATTACAAAAAAGGTATGATAAATTTTAATTTATAAAACTTTTCCTTTGGCCTTAAAGCCTTTGTATTAAAGTTTTATAATTTGCACATATGTACTACTACTTTATTTCTTGATATATTTAATATATACATATACATATGTATATATAGAGATATTTTTGTTCTTGTCTACCCTATTTACACAAACCATTTTCTATCTCATTAGGTTTATATTAAAAAAAAAAAAGAATAAAAAAAAAACCTTGCTGAATTATTAATCAGTAATGAATTTTATTTCAGGTAAAAAAAACTCAACCATTTTAAAAATCTTCTTTTCTTTTTTTTTTTTTTTTGGTTAGAATAGTTTTGGTTTTTGGTTTTATTTGTACATTCTTGTAGTAGATGGTTTTGCAGTTTAAACACATATATATATATATATGAAACTATATACCTTTATTATTTTAGATTTACGTACTCAGTATTTATTTGGTAAATTTGGTTAAAATTTTAGATATGTTCGTTAAAAACTGACATTTATTTAAGAAACTTTGAAAACTTAATAGTAATAAATGTCGTTTTAGAAAAAAATATTAGTACAAATCTGCGCCAAAGGAGTTGAAATCACAGTAATTGTGATGTTTAAATTCAAAAAAAAAAAAAAATCGGGAAGTTAAGAATTATAGTTTCCGTAAGTAAGTTCCGTAAGTTTTGTTCTCACTTTGTGAATGTTATTTTACACAATAAATAATTTTCAAAAAAAAAAAAATGCTACTTTCAAGTATTAAATAAATATTAAATTTAAAATTATAATTAAATCATCGCACGCTTTCGTTTAATTTCCGGTTTGTGGCTTAGATAAATTAAATGCGTCGTAGTTGTTTTTTTTTTAAATATTATTAAATTTTGATTCAAATTATTTAATTTACAATAAGAAAATGATCCAAGCAAAACTGAAACCAATTTGAGAATACTTCAATTTTAATAATTAAAACTTGTTATATTTTCGTATTTTAAATTAATTCAATTTTGAGTTATTTTGAGTTTAAAACAGAATAAACAATCAATTATCACTCATCATTTGAAATTTTAAGCAAAATGAAATTGTCATATGGAGGAAATATCAAATACTAGTATATAAACTTAACAATATTTAACAACCGGAAGTTAAACTTTCGTTACATTGCAAAATAGAAAGGAAATTAAAATTACCAAAGTAAAAATATTGAAGATAATTTATTTAAATTAAAACAACAGTTTACCACAGCAATTTATAAGTTATAAGTTTTAAATTCAGGGTGCTGTTTTAGTATATCTATAATATTTGATTTTAAACTATTATTTTTTACACCCTCCTTAAAATTCACGCTTATGCTTTTTTAGAATGTAAAATGCAAAACTGGGCAGTTGCAACATTTCTTTAAAAATAACAACATTCTTATAATGAAAATAAAACCTTGAACAACTATTTGGAGATAAAAAATAAGATATTGAACAATTTGCTATTTTTAAGTGACAATTCAATTTTAAAAAAATTTCTCAATTGATTTTCTAAAATAATTTTGTTTTGAAAATTAAGGTTTGCAAATTAAAATTAAATTTAAAAAGGTAGAATCTAAAACCAAAGGTTTTCAAAGGCGCACATTTTCCAAAAGACAATAAAAATTATTCGGATTGTAACTTGCACCAAATTTTGCTAATTTTTTTTTTAAATTTTATATAAAAATCAAGAAAGTGTCCTTCAATTGTAAGGAAACCCTATATTATAAAGAAAGCTTTTAAATAGGCAAAATTATATTTTGATGATTTAAGTTTTGCGTTTTATTATAAAAAAACATTGTTCAGATACCTAAGCTGCAGGTGTCTTAAAGTAGTACATTTTCAACTTTTGATCCCTAATAGCTTTTAAACACGGGTATATACTAAGGTAACTAAGAACTTTTCTAAGGTAACTTATCCTAATTTTAAAATATCTTTTTTCTCTCTCAAGGTTCTAACTAAAAGCATGCTGAAGTTATGAAGAAAGTAAAATCTTGAAAAATTTTGTTTTCATATAACGATCAACTGAAATATGTACTAAATTGCAAAAAATTGTATAATTTTGATATTGATTTATAAAGCTAAAGAAATGTCCTATTGTTTAACGTCTCGATCTTTAACAAAATATTTAGCAAGACTTAAATTAAGTAATAAACATTTAAAAATAAGATTCAAATTTCACGTACGGTAACTATAACTAAAAAATTCTGTTAAGGCATGTTAAAATATAAGATTCTTGCTTTAATTTTTATGTCTTAATAACGATAAATTTATACAGGTGTACAAGTAACATGTATACAATTTTTAATTTTTGACTCTTATATCTCTTAAAAAGGGAGTGGTGCAAAGAAAGTTTTTGAGGTAAGGAGTTCAACAGCCGTCGTCTTATTTAGTAAAACAAAAATGTTTAAGAAATTTTAACACATTTTAGTAGATTTGTAAATGAGCAGACTGATTTAGCAAAATGAGTCCGCTCATAAATTCAGCGATTTAAATGCGCTCATAGGTTGAGCGGATTCAAGTATCAGTGGATCCAAAATTGCAGTTGAGCGATACGTTGACTGGAAATTTGAGCATCTTACAACCCTGCATTTTAATATTATTTCTAACTTCGGTTTTTTGCTGTGACTTATAAATCTTGGTAAACCCAGACCAGTAAACTCAAAAAGTTTATTCAATTTTTTATTTAAAAAAATAACTTTAAAATAATTATTAACAAAATCAAGAAAAAAATTATAAGAGGGGTGATGGCCTTATGGGTAATGCCACACACGTCGTAATAGTTATTTTCCCTTACGACATTTACAGCCACGCCTGAAAAGGAGAGCTTGTGTAATGTCCTGTTCACATTTATGTAGCAGAGAAATGCACAAAAAAAAAAAGTGCACTAAAAAAAAAAAATTATAAGATCTAAAACAGTACCAAATGATTATTTTATTACAATATGGAAGAAAAGAAATATAACTCTAATAAAAAAATAAAATATAAATTGTTTATTTGTTTTTTTTTTTTGACAGAAATTGTTGTCATACTTTAAATTTTATTTTTCAGTTTTTTTTTCGTTATAGTTAACATGTGTAGTACTTTTTTTTACAAGTATAATTATATTTCTTATAAAATTTTTAACATTTTCTCAGAACATTTATGATTATATACATATAAATTTATATTTTAATATATATATATATATATCTGTAGGTATATTTATTATAAAAATATAAATATCGATTTTTTACTATTTGAGAAAAAAAAAAAACAGAAAAGTAAGTAACCTAATATATAAGTTAAATATAACAAAAATTAAAATTTACATTTTCTAGTTATTTCATTTTTGTTTTATTATCATTTTATAACTATCCATAGTTGACTTCTTATTCAAATATTCTACAAAGTTAAGAAAAAATTTCATTAAACTTAAATTGTTAAACTTTAGAACTTAAATTAAATAATTATTATTCTAGATACAGGCATAATAAAGATAGAAGTCTGTATGACTATGTATATTATATATATATATACATATATACATATATATATTATGTACTTAGGCGGAAAATGTTGAAAATATTAAAAATAAGTTAGAATAAAAATAAATGATTGGAAAAAAGTATTTTATCCAATGATTAGAATAAAATTAGCAATAATATATATTTCATGCAGATACAAAATTAAGCCAATTACGATACGATGAATACATCAGTTTAGTTTGAAGAAATTCTTTCGTTGATATGATTACCAAGTATATATATTGAATCTGATATACATATACTTTTTGTAACTCTTGACATTTAAATGTACACCTAAATTTCGTACAAATTTTTATAATTCTCTCTAAGTATAAAACTAGAATTTAAATCAACTTTAAAGCAATTTAAGAACTTAAAGAAATTTACTAACCAAATTGGCCTAATTAAAATTCTAGTAGTAGTAAACAAATGAAAAATTTCATAAATTTATGAAAGATTATAAACAAAATATTTCTCAAATATTAATTTTCGTAATATATTATGAATAATAAACAACTGTAGACCAATAACGAGTATACCAACGTCAAGGAGTAAAAAAAATTGTAGCAACACCATATCATCATATGAAAGTCTTTCTTCTACGAAGGCGTGCTTTAAAATTACAAATCCAGAGAAAGTGCTTAAAAATTACAAATCCAGAAGATCTAGTTTTTAATTTTTACACCACTCCAATCTTCTGTTTAGACAAGTAACTGAAAAAGATTCAAATCGCAAATATTAACATATAGGATCAGATTCAATCAGAAAATTTTTAGTATAGTGATCCCCTATGACTATTATTGATAATAACTAGTATTAAAAAAAAACTAATTTTAAGTTATTATATACTACTACTAAAAATTTACTAAGTCGAAAATTATTTTAGGATACACCTTTAATATTTTTAATATTAATTTTCAAGAGAAAAAATCTGTAGATGCATAGATATACTACATTAAAATATAATTTAATAAAAGATCGACAAACAAGTAACTGTTGTGTCTAGATGTAAACTTAAATTGTTATGTTCTAAAAAAAAAATTACATATAAATTAAAATATAAAATACTTTTTTGCAATTTTTTTTTTTCCTGAAATGTAGACGTCTATGAACTTAAAGCCAAATGAATTAAACAATTTTAAAATTTTATGAAAATTTTAAGGTAAACTGTGGAAAAAAAAAAATAGAATAAATTATACAAAAATTTAATTTTTCCTTCGTATATTTTTTATATAAGAAAAATTCTTCTCACTTCAATTCATTTACTTTTTGATAAGGTATTCCTTATATAATTTCCTATACCTAGTAAATATAATTATATTTAGACTTTTTTATTTTAGCAAAACTTAAAAAAGGAAAAAAAAAAAAATTAGTATAAATTAAAACTTTCAACATAAAATTTAAACTTTAATAAATTTATGTTTAAATATTATTATTTTAGTTATATAGATAAGTTTTTTTTTTATATTTTTCCTTTTGTTTTTATTTTTGCCATTAATGAAACTTTACAAATTGTTAAATACCTTATCATAAGCATGTAGCTATTACATGCACGTTAAAGATTACTTATAAAACTATTTGTTGTTTTTTTTTTTTTTTTTTTTTTATTTTAAAACATTTTTATATTTTTTTATAAACTATAAAGAATTTTGTTACAATCTACAAACAATTTTTTTTTTTATTAAAAGTTTATATATAGATTAAAAATAAATTTAAACTCTTTTGATAATTTGTTATATGTAGTTAATAATTAGATAATATAAATACTGAATGATTAGTTTCATATTTTTTCCTATGAGAGGTGGAAATCTTTCAAAAACACCCTTTCATTCCCTTGATAGTATAAGATTCTTACTAATTAAACAGATTTTCCCCTTTAGACAATATAATGGGACGATATCTCTAACTACAAACGCGGTATATTAGATCACGCAGTATGTAACGGTCGAGGATAGGACAAAGATATGAAAACTTTGAATACTGAAGTGGAAATGTAAGGAACTAATGAATCCGCCTATTACTATTTTTCTATCAGGGAAGAGAGTCATGAATACGTTAGAACATGCAATAGTATATAACATCTTCCTGTATGAGGTAATAATAATGAAGACAGCTCCACAGTCATTGCAGCAGCTGTTATTATTATTATTGCTATTTTTACTAAAGCCATCAGTTAGTTAAATTCTTCAATATGTTAGTTTATTCCTTCAATTGATTGTTAATAAGTGAATTTTCGGGTGCACAACATTTTAATAAACATTAAGAGGTTAGAAAACTTTTAGTTTTTACGAGTAGGTCAAAAATTGACATTTTATTTTTTTTAAACACTTGTCAGCATCTTTACAAATTTTTTCAAAGGAAAATTCAAAAATTAAGCTTTAATATTATAATTTTATTTCTTACCCAGCTTTTCTTTATTATATATAGGATTTCCTTAAAAATAAGGTATATCTTAATTTTTCACAATTTTTTCTTATACTTACACGTAAAATTCTAAGAAAAATTATAAATTTTGATGCAAGTGCCAATAATTGACTGACTAAATAGTAAAATGATTTTATTATTTTTTGGAGAATGTACGCCTTTAAAAATCTTTAATTTTACATTTTGCCTTGTTTCGATTATTTCCATGACATTATGATTTTTGAAAATTTTTATGAATTTTTTTTTTACTCGTAATTTTGTCACACTTGGTTATGATAAAATATACGTTTACGTTAAGGAAAAGGATCTTCTTTCTAAGTAAAAGTTTTGAAAAGAAAACTTGCTGTAAATAAAAACATATATTTGCAGTTAAAAATGAAACGTTGCATTTAAAAAGAAAATGCTTGCACTTAAATTGAAAAAACTTTTTTTTTAAAGCAAAAAAAAGGTATATTGATTTTATGATTATTTCATAATATATAGAAGGCATATGTAGGTAATTTTATTATAATTTTATTAATTACTATTATCTTTTTTGTATAATTATATTATTTTTTGTTTTTTTTATTTATTTAGATTTAAAGAGCCTATAGGTCAATTAAAATGATTGCTTGTGATATAACTTACAAGCAATCAATACTTATGTTCTAAATTTGAAAATTTCAACTCGTTAAAATGAGTGGAATTGAGTTAAATGTGGGTTAACAAATTTTGTTAGTACAGGACAAAAAATATTTAATGAAACGTTAAAAAATAATTATTTTATTATTTAAATTTACTTAATTAAAATTTTTATCATTTCGAAAATGTGATCTTTCCAAAATTGTTTGAAATAAATTATTTAACTATAATATTATTACTTTACATGATTATGGATAAAACAAAAATAATGAATCAATTTTAAAATCAATTAATTTTTTATTTTTAAATTTACATACCTACTTACTCGTATATCTATTTTAAATAAGATGTATAAAAAATATTGTTTATCGCATATATTATCATAAAAATAAAATCAAAAAAGATTTTTTTTTTGTATCTGGTATTTCTATTTTCTTTGCTCGGTTTACCTGCTTTCTGTCTGCTTGCAAAACTTCTAGATACACCTTTCGTGTAAAAAATAATGAAATTTTAAGCATAACTCAATTATTTCATTAAAAAAATAATGTTATAGGAGGAGAATCTTTTTATGTATAGTATCAAACGTTAAAGAGTTAGAATCCCTCAAAATGTTTGGTTTGTCCCCTCAAAATTGTATCCTACATTGAAATGAGTTAGGTTTTCTAAATATTTTTCTGTAATTCTCCACTACTGTGTCATATGTCTATATACAAGTCTAGATATACAGAAAAATCTTTTGCTTGTAGCATCATTTAACCATATTTTTGCAAGTGATTTGACTGTAAAACATATAATTAGGGGAATTTTAAAGTTGTTTACAAAATCGGAGTTCGAATAACTTGTTCTGCAGAGATTTGAGGACAGTGTTTAGGACTCATTTATTTTTGTAAATATAATTAAAACCACAGACTAAATAAATTATACAGACGAACAGTTTCATATAAAAATGTTAAGTCTTTTTTTAGGAGCCAGTATGAAAATTTTTTTGGAGCCAGACTACTAAGTATTTTAGATATTTAAATAGCAAACACAAAAATTTATAGAATATTCTTTTTGGAGGATTTTTAAGTTGGTTACAAAATCAGACTTTTAATAATTAATTTCCTATGTGATTGGGGCGACTGTCCTCATTTGTTGTTTAAACATATGCGTAAAACATATAATTTAGAAGAATTTTATAGTTGGTTGCAAATGAAACCCAGTCAAATGATAATACAGGCAAATTATAACACAAACAAATTAAAATTCAGGTAAGTGAAATACAGTGACAAGTACAGTGACATCAAGTGCGACATACAGTCAAATAAAACACAGTGTTACAGTTGTTTTGTAATCTAAATATTAACTTATGTAATCTAAATCTGAAAATACCTAAAATTCCTTAATTCAATCTAAAGATTATAATAGGTTAAGTTGTTTACAGTTGCTTATTTTTACATAAAACATTAAACAACAATTTGTAAATAAAATGATTTTAAATTCTTATTATGTATGATAAATTTTAATTTTATTTATTTATTTTTAAATATTATAATATTAATAATATTTATAAAATCATTTTTTTAACCACAACTTTCTTTATTGTTTGTAATATAAATTTTAATTTATTCCTTAACTTTAACTGGAAAAATACCAAAATATCACAATTTATTATTATATACATATTGTAAGTAAAAATTTTAAAATGAAAAAATAATAATATTTTGACGGATTATTATACAAATATTTTAAAATAATATTAATATTTATAAATAATTAAAAATAATTATCATACTTTTTGAATACTTAAAATGATATTATAGATTCAAACAGACAGTTAATAAATATTGTATATAAATGGTATTTAATTTAAATAATAGTTATATTACTTACTTTAAATACACATAAATATATGTATGAATGTGAATATTTAACACAGTTACCAAATAAATGGTTATAAATTTGACATATCAACCGTGAAAAAAAAAACTAATTGAAAACATGTAGGGGTCGCAAATATTTTTAATGATAATATTTATTATACTACCAAAAACTATAAAAAAATAGTGTTGTATAATACGATAAAAGTACCATTTAATAAAAATGTATAGATGTATCAACATTTTACAAAAAGTAAATAGCATCTGTACATATACCAATGTCATTATACATATTAACAGTAAAATTTTATAAATCTTAAATGAAGTACTAACTTCTCAGTATAATGCTATATAGTGTTGTCATTTTTCTATAAATTACATATTTGTGAAATCATCGATTGGAGACACACACACAAACCAACGATTAAATATACATGTAGTTTTTTCATGATTAAAAACTTGAAAAAAATGGAATCCACATTTTGAGAATTTAATGTAAATTCCAAAAATACTTCGTAAATAAAGAAATAATAAAAAGTAAAAATTAGTATTTTTCTTAAATTCGAAATAAAATGTACAAATGTCTAGTAAAATACAAAACAAAAGAACTAATATTTATTTTATTTCTGTCAATTATGACGGATTATAGAGCTAACAATAAATTAGAAATTATTTATTAATCTGTAATGTAAACCGTTTAATACACTAAGAAATTAAATAATCATAAAGATAAAGTTTAATGATCATTATTATTATAGACAACGACACATATATTATTCTTAGAAAATCTTCTCATATAAATCTATTAGAATCGAACAAATTGATTTTTGTCAAAAAAAAAAAAAAATAGAAGAATTTCCAACTTATATTCCAACAATCGTAAAATATTTTAAATGAAAATAATAGTATTTAAAATTTAAAAGCAATTTATCATCCGGAATCATCTACTATGTTTTTTTTTCTTTTCATTTTCGTGAACTAGATGTTCGAATCTTTTATATAATACACTTACCCGTTAAACTGAAACAATGAAATTTTTGACACATTTTGATTCTAAGTGACAAACCCAGAATAAGTTAATGAAATTAAAAAAATTGGCTATATTTCTTCTATAATATTACAGACTTATTTACAGAAATTCTTACAGAAAAGAATAAATTTATACAAAATTATAGAATTAAACGGATTTTGACTAAAAAAAACTAAAGTTTGAAAACAACTGATCCAATTTATATGATTTATAACTTGTTAAATTACATATATGACATTTACCATTTAGACTTAGAGGATATGAGCTCAAGCAATTCATCTTTTGTTTAGTCTGTGAAAATCAGAAAGAAAAAATTAAAGGCAATATTCAAAAAATTTTAGTTTAGTTATGCGGTGTACATTGTTGCCTCCAAACTTTATTTTTGATTTACAGACTTTACACAAATATTGCATCATATATTGAGATTAAAAAACTTTAAGGAGAGTTTAAATTTATAAAAAAATAAATTTATAAAAATAAAATTATATTTATATTTTATTAATCGTAATTAACACTACTAAAAAATTAAAATAACAAAATTTCTTCTTGAAGATCGCATACATTTTTTTCACGCACAAAAAAATATAAGGTATGCACACTTCGGTATTCTGCCACTATTTTGGCATCCATTTTTCTAAAGTTTTTGTATTATTTAAATATAGTAAATACTTAACAGTCATGAAATCCCGTACCGTATATCAAAGATCATAAATAAAAAATATTTACAACTTAATATTGAACGTTTTAATTTCATCAACATAATCATTCATCAACATTCATCATCAACATAATCATTCAATAGAAAAGACGATTGCGGTCTGAGAGATTTTCATAATACGCTTTAATTAACGCTCTAAATTTTTTTTGATCTTCCCTTGAGAAATTAAAATTTTTTTCTCAAATCATCAAATATTTTGTACACAATATGACATTTTAGAAACAATAACTTAATTTAAAAGTGCGAGAATTTTGCTATTTATTAAAATGGAATCTCAATCAAATTAAGATCAGCGTTTCATGCAAATTTCATTAGTAATATGTCATTGGATTAGTAATATTGATTCTATTGTCATACTGGATGACATCAAATAATAATTGTGGGTTCTGTGTGGTTTTCATTTGTATTCTAATATTATGTTTTTTTGTGGATTATATGTTCTATATGTTTTTTTTATTAAAAAAATTGCCTATTATCATTCAATAGTCAGTATTATATTAGTAATATTTTGTTTTTTCAATAACATAAACGTTACTCGTTATTCTCAATTAAAATTTTTTTTTTTTGTAAAGGAAATGAATATCTTTTTAAGAATTTTTTTAATTTTAATAATTTTTTGTGTTAAAATACTTTGCGAAAATGGTAAATCTTTTTATTGAACTAAAATTCAATGTTGAATAAAGAATCAAAACTGATAATTTTAAAATAAGAAAATTTTAAGTTTTTCTTTTCTGTTTGATCCACAATTGGAATTCACATTCGATCCACATATTGGAAATTTTTAAATACATTCTATAAGAATTTATATAAAATGCATTAAATTGTTTTTAATACAAAAAAAAAATAAAAAATATTTATTTAATCTTCCGTTTATTTGATATTATATAGTAGTGGTACACCTTAATCATACATTATGGTTGGAACAATCTCGTAATATTTACAGTTTTGCACTTCCTGGAACAACTATAACTTTTATTGTAAATGGTTTCAATGAAAATAATTCCTTTGATTGGTACAAATATAAAACTTTTGGTAATCCAATTAAATTAAAAGAGAAAGGAAAATATTTTGTGCAATACGAAGGAAACTTTACAAATTTAACAATTACAAATTTGACAATCATGGATCGGGCAAAATATAGTACATTTTATTTAACGAATAACAAATGGAATATTTTTTCACTTTCAGTGCGAGGTAAGTATATTTTATATTATATAAATAAAAAAGTTGGCATTTGTTGACATTTGAAGTATTGTCATCAGTATAGTTTTCTAGATTACTAGATTGGATTATTATTGTTTAAGGAGTGCAAGTAACACTGCGATCTTTTGATGTAGATCTATTGTGTTTTTCCTGTTACTACGTGTTGTGGATTTTCGCTCAACTTATAATACTTCTGTCAGCCCTACTGCCTCTAATAAAGTAAGGATCTGTAAAGGGTTTATTGCTGGCATTTCTTCTTGGACAAAGCAATATGCGCTCCTAGATGCACATATCTTCCTCGAAGTAAAGCTACGCAGTTTTTAAGTATATATTCTGGAGTCTTTTCTTGACAAAATTCGCATGTATCACTAAATTTAAAACTTGAAATACTATAGCGAATTTTTGTCATTTAAAAATACCGTTATGTGGAAACGTTCCATTAAAATTTTAAAAAACACAAATTTATTATTAAAAAAAAACTACATTTTTCGATTTTGAAGTCACTCTGTGTATACGCTATAATCCCAAAACATATAAAATATATATCATCTGAAAGAAATTTTTATGAGCTATATGTAACGGTTGTTTAACGAAATTGATATTTTAAATAATTTAGCAGATATAGCGTATTAAATAAATTACAACAAAAATTTTCTAAAGGGCTAACTGAAACTTTTAGAAGCTCCATCGCCAAATAAAAGCTGCGTCGTAGTTATTTGGTTTTAGTGTAGTTTAGCTCTAAAAGATACAAGGCAACCACGTTCCTTCCTTGTAACTTTTGTAGAAATTAAAGTTTTATTATATATTTAAAATTTTTATTTTATAAAAAACTGTTCTATTCAAAACCACAATATAATAATTAAAAATTTTAGTACAGAATTTAATTTAAAACAATTTACAGATTTAACAGTCCGTATGAACTCATTTTATTATTTTCAAAATTCTTCAAATGAAAAGAAAGAAATTGAATGTCGAATATATGGTTACACACATGAAATAGTAACATTTAAAGAATGTTCAAAAAATTGCAATAAATATAAGCTTATACCTAATCCAGATATATACTTTGAAAAACCACTTTTTGAAACAGGAATTGCAAGATTTTTTTTACCATTTTTATATGAAGAATCAAAATTAATACGTTGTACTGCAACTAATAATTTTAATTCGACAGTTTCATGGAAAACATCTGTAATAATTGGACCTTATCCGAATTATTTTATTATTATACCAAGAGATATACCATATAATATTTCAAATCAAAAATATAATAATTCAATTATAACACCAATTAATAAAAAATTGTACTTAGATTGTCTTATAATTAGTGAATTATTAAAAGGTGACATAAAATGGTTTAAAAGTAATCATGTACTTGACGTTTCATATGATACAGGTATTTTTTTTTTTTTTTTTTGTGTAATATATAAATTATAAATATTTATTTATTTAATATAAGTTTTTATTTTCTTAAAGATTATTTGCAAATGAATACAAAAAAAAATATTTCAAATATAAGTTTTACCGTTATGACATTAATAATACAACCTAAAAAGAATGAAACTGATGAAATTTATTCTTGTCAAGCTCCTATTCAAGGACCTAATGAATTGACACCAATTAAATTTGAGAAGAGATCATTTATAGTAACATTTAATGGTAAATTTAAAATTTTCATTAAATTAATCAAAGATATTTAACTCATTTGAAATTTAATTCGCTATAGGTACTAAAGTGACTCAAAACTTATTTTTTGTATGGATTATAGTTACAATATTATTTTTTGGGATAATTGTAATGGGAATAATGCTTATAATCAGGAAAAAACTCAAAGTAAATAAAATAAATTAAAATAAATTAAATCATTAAATCTTTTAAAATTAATAAATTAAAAAACTCAAAAATAATAACTAAATTTACAAATAAAAACAATTTTAATTTAAATATAAATTTTGTAAAAAGCGCATCAAGCTTTAAATACAATTTGGACAATCAACGGGGTAACGACGAACGGAATTGAACTTGAAAACCGCATTCATTCGCAATACGGAAGGCCAAAAATGACGTTGACGAACAGCGGAGTTGATAATGACAATGATTCCGAAAATTATATTTTATTAAAAAAATTATTTTCGGAATCTCTTTATCTAGGATTCGCCAAATAATTCAATTAATTTAAAACTCATATATAAAAATAAAAAGAAATTTCGAATTTAATTTACATTTGATTGTTAATTAATACTATATGTCATTCTGGTGGGGTTGACGGCAAAAATAGAAATATATCTATTTTTTATCAAGCAATTTTACCGGTTTCTGTTGATCACTGCTAAATGTCAATTTTCAGTCAGAAATACATGTATTTTTTTTATATTTTGAAAGCGAAAAAACGCTACCCGTCCGAATTGTATTTATGGGGTGACTAATTCATTATTAAATATTTCACCTTACTCTATTTCACAAAACTGAACTAATTCAATTTTATCGATTTTTATTTTTTTTGTGTTATCTAGATTCTACAAAATCATAATTTTCACCGCGATTTTTTTGTTTTTTTTATACCTAATTAAAGTATTTATTTTTATTATTTTAAAGGTTTTGTAAAACTTAATTGTTAAAATTTTATGACAGTTAAAGGTAACTAAACTGTCAAAAACTTTCCGCTTATAAAATAAAGATACCACACTAAAACTAAACTAAGCTGAATTTGAAAAAAAATTTAAATTATTTTTAGTAAATTTTTCAAAAAAAAAACATTTGAAATTTTTGTCTTTAAGTATTAAAATTTAATGTTATATGAAAGTAAATTTTTCCAAAATGAATTAAACTTAGAAAATATTCTAAATTTAATAATTTTTTTGGTAAAAAATGAATCATTCAAATTTCTTTTGATATTTATACGACTTTACAATAAAAAAAAAAAAATTTTATTTCGAAAATAGGGAAAAATCAATCAAAAGAAAATCAAATCATTGGAATTAAATCGATTCTTTGAATCTGAACCAGTATTATATGATTTTGTAAAAAATGTACAAAATGACAAACGTTTCGAATTTCCTGAGAAAAAATTAAAACTTGGTAAAAAAAAATTATTTTATTTTTAAACTTCTATAATATTTTGAACTAATAAATTAATATTTTAAATATATAATTTAGGTGAATACATTGGTTTGGGAAATTTCGGAATGGTTCAAAAAGGATTAGCGATAGGAATTTTAAAAAATGAAGAAAAAACATTAGTAGCCGTAAAAACAGTCAAAGATTCAAATAATATTGAAGCTTTGGGCATTTTAATATCAGAAATGAGAATTTTAATATATTTGGGAAAACATATAAATATTAATAATTTCTTAGGAGCAGTTACAAAAAATTTTCATAAAGGTAAAACAAGTGTATAGGTATATAATGTTTGTGTTTCTTTTACAGAGTAAATTACACTTTTTTGCTCCCAACTGCACCAGCCTTTGAGAAAGTGTTAAATGTGTTTTGAAAGTGTTTACATAGTATATAAATATGTTCCCTTCCATTTACCCGTTATAGTTCCCTACTTTTAACTACTATTTTCGTGTAAAAGGAACGCAAACAATATTTCCTATTAAATAAACAAAATAATATTAAATATCTCTTTTTTTTTTTAATATTAGGAAAATTAAAAGTAATTGTTGAATACTGTCCATATGGTAATTTGCAGGAATTTTTAAAAAATAATCGTCAGATATTTGTAAATCAAATTGATCCAATCAATGATAAAATTAATCCAAAAATAGGCTATAAAATATATAACAAGTATGAATTTTATTTTTTGTTTTGTTATTTTAAAATAATTTTTGTATTTGAAATTAAGGTTATAGTTTATACTTTATAGTTTAGCTCCCGTCCGCGATTTTTTTTAAACTTTTCACAAAATATGTTTGGACAATTATAAAATATATTTTATCACAATCCGAAATGACGTCATTAAGGGGGTCAAAGTTTAATTTTATGCTTTGAGGTTTTTTATAAAATTTCTTCAACTTCAACTAAAAGGCCTTCTGCTAAAATTTTAAGCTTATCCGAAAGGTCACATATTTTCTTACTTAAAATATACACGTTCGAAAAATTCCAAATAGTTTTGTTAAAAAATTGAAAACAAAAACTATTTTTTTTTAAAACATATTTTTTTTGCCATTAAAGGCTTAAAAATTTTTAAAATTAATATAATAATAATTATTTTTAATCATATTTGCTTGCTCTTTCTATAATTGTTATAGCAAAAAATTGATAAAATGGACATCATCATATAATAATGTAATTGATTTAAAAAATTAAAATCTTTTATATCATTAAGGTTTTTCAGTTTTAAATAAATGAATAGAATTGTTATCCTACTTATTTATTAGATAAATGGACAGATATAGGTATGATAATACACTAACAATTGTATCTTAAACAAAATTCCAGGTTTGACTACTTTATAAATACAGAAGTTGTTTCTTACTTTAACATTACTGAACTCTTCAGTACGTATGTGATGTTGAATTGCCTATATAGACAACTTCCAAATTTCAAAATTTTTTTTTGGCACAAGAAAATATTACTATATTTACTATACATTACTATACACATAATATTATAATATTACTATACACAAGAAAAATTATTATATTTATCATAAAAAATATGAAAATTTCATATTTTTTTTTAATGCATTCAATGTGGACAGGAAATTACATAGCCTTTCCTGCTCAGGCGTTGCTGTAAATGTGTGGGATTCGAACACACACTACCTCGGTGTTTATAGCGTATTTTATACGCTTTTACCCAATAGGCCAACGAGGCCCCTAAATTTCATATTAAACAGTGCATATTGTTAGAAAGGAAATCCTGAAACTTTTTATGATAAACAAAAATTGCCAAAAGCCCTCTTATTTCAGAAGATATGCTAATAAATACTAATAAATATACAAAGCTTAAAATTTTATGTATGTGTTATTAAATAAAATATTTATTTATGTATTATTTTATTAATGAGGTATTTGATCCCCTTAATGACCAAATTGGGAACCCGAATAATAACAAAACATGTTTATTCATGCTCAATAATATTTGCGCAAAATGATAAAGAAATCAAGCGGGAACTAAACTAAGGATATACCAAAAATTAAAATTGAATATCTTAAAATAAAATAATTACTGTTTTTTTTTTTTTTTTTTAATGCAGTGAGTCAATAGATGATGATGATGATGATGATTACATTAATCCAAACGGTTTATCAATTTCAGTTTCATCTAAAGTAAATTTAAACAAATATGAAGTAAAAGTCAATTATTCACCATCATTTACTGAGCTAAGCAAAAATAATGGTAACTAATATTTTAATTAAATACATTATTTTATATATTTTATTTTATTTCACTATAATAAATTTTTAATTAATTCTAGAGAAAATCAATAATAAAAATAAAACAAAAACTAATACTTTAGATAATAAAATACCATACAAAATCTTAACAACAATTGATCTAATATATTGGGCATATCAAATAACTTTTGGTATGAATTATATAACAAAACGTAACATAATGCATGGTGATTTAGCGGCTAGAAATATTCTATTAACAGATAATAATATAGTTAAAATATGTGATTTTGGTTTAGCTAAAAAATTTTCAAATCAATATGAAAATTATAATAAAAAAAAAAAAGATGAATTATTACCAATAAAATGGTTAGCTTTAGAATTATTAGATAAATTTGAGTATAGTATAAAATCAGACGTATGGTCGTTTGGTATTTTATTATGGGAATTATTTTCATTAGGTGATAATCCATATCCTGGTATTAATGTTAAAGGTAAAGAATTTATTAATCTTTTAAGAAATGGATATCGTATGGAAAAACCAGAATTTTGTAATCATAAAATGTAAAGTTATTATTAATATTTTTAAATTTATTTTAATTTTTTTTTTTTTATTTTTATTTTAGTTATAATATAATGTTGGAATGTTGGGATTCATTACCATCAAATCGATCACAATTTTCGGAATTACAACAACAATTATCAACTTTTCTTGATATAAATTCTCGTGAAGTAATTTTTAATTTTATATTTTTCTTTTTGTTTTTCAGATTAATAAAAAAATTCATTTGTATTTTTTCATTAGATGTTTATTCAATTAAATGAACCATTTGAAAAATCAAATGAAGAATATTTTTCAAAAAAAGATGAAAATGAGTATTTAGAAATGCATAATATCCCTGAAATCTTTTGTTTAAATAATAAAATAATACAGGATATTCAACAACCATCATCTATTAGCAAATAAATAAAGGAATATTTTTTTTTAATGTAAATAAATTTTTATTAGGTATTAGGTTTAAAATAAATACAAAAAAAAAAAAAAAGCCAATATAAATGATATTATTAAATTTAGTTAATTTTAAGATAATATCTTGATTTTTATTTTATTAAAATTTTCCAATATGAAAAAAAATATTTAAACAGAAAGCGACTTAAATAACTGCTTTTAGGTGGATACGTAACTTATGCACACTTACCGTAAAGAATTTAAAAATTAAAATGTTCTACTATATATAACCATTTTATTAAAGTACATATTTTTGATGGGATCTTAAGACTGTTTTTTTCATATTTTTAAACATTTTCCATACCATATTTTAGCTGTACTATATTATATAATGTATATTATATATAATGTATATATATAAAACCAAAATTTAAGATTTTTTAAATGGAAATATTTTCTAAAAGATACAATAAAAACTGTTTAAAATATTGTGACTATAGGTAAACACAAAAATTTATATTTTTTTTTTTTTTTGAATTTTATGTGTAAGAAAAAATTGTTAAAATCGAAGAGCCACTGTAAATTTAAATAAGAAATTGCAAAAAATTGTATAATTTTAATATAATATTATACAATATTAATTTACAAAATTGGGCAGTATGTTCGGGTGTTTAGATTAAAAAAGATGTTAAGTACAATCTGAGATATACAAATTTGATAAGATGACTTTTTTAAATTTTGAACTGCTATAACATTGCTATACTCTACAGCATTTATTTTTATTTTTATTACTCTTATTCTAAATTTTTTAAACCAACCCACACTAGGTTATTGTTGTTAGTTGTAACTTTTTCATTTACCTTTTCCACTTCCTCGTTTTTCCAACAAATTGAATTTAACCGAAAAAAGACGACGAAATAGTTGTTGTTAACAGTTTCACAACTAAAAATTTGACCTGTTTCTCTGGTTATTCTTTACTATAACAAATAAAGAACAATATAGAAATTTATAATAGATTAGAAAAATTTTTAAAATATACACAATAATACATAATATACCTAGACGTTTACTATACCAAAACAATAAATTGAAATGAAAAATATTTACGCACACATATTTGAAAAAATCTTTCAGAAATTTTTTTTTTTATATAATAAGAATATATAAATATAATTTATTTTTCCGAAATTATAAGTCCCTTCATAGGATCAAAATAATAAAATAACTCAATTAACTTATTATTTTTGACAAGCAGCTGATTTTTTATTCCGTTCGTTTATAAAATTGTGTAGCATTGTCGACAAATGAGAAAATTTCAAAAACAAAATAGTCATATACATACATAAAAAGTTTCCTTTTTTCAAAAGTTTTTCAAACAAAATGGCATACAAGAACCGATTAAAATAATTCATTTATTTAAAAATTTAATAAGTTAGTCCCAAAGCTAATTTTTATGTAAATGACTCAATTATCAGATAATTAAATTATATTTTCATTTGACAACAGCTGCCTTTTACTCATTTTACAATTATTTTGTTTTGTAAAATCGCTAAACAAAAAAAAAATAAATTAATCGAAAATTTAATTTATTATACCACATTTGAAATAGAATGTTTATCCTTCTCAGGTTACTACTGTGAAATTTTATTTGTAAAAATACAAAATGACGTTAAATTTTTTTTAGATAATGAAATCGACGAAATTTTTGACTTGTAAAACTATTTTTCAATTTTGAAATTTTTATATTTTCGTTTTTCATATTTATTTTTAAAATATTGAACAAAAATATTTAAACAAATGAAATTTCAAAATCAGCTGTTCTACTATAATAATTTTGACAATAAAAAAACATCCTCACGTGATGAACTTTATTATCCAATAATAAATTAATTGAGTTAAGTTAAATTTTTATCGGGTTTATTATGATATTCAGAAATGAAAAATTTAGATAATCATAATTCGGAAAATCAAAATTTCGTTCTTTTCAAAATATCAGGCAATTCAAAATTCAGACAGTTTAAAAATCAAACAATTCAAAAATCAGATATTTAAAATTCATACAAAAATTCAGAAAAAAATTTACATTTTCATTCTTTGGGTAATTCAGTTTTAAATAGTGAATTATTGAAAGATTGATTTTGTAACATTTTTGTAACCAATTCCCTTCTATTGTAAAATCCCTCCACATTACATACATATATATATATTTACAAACTTATTTGAACAATTTCCATAGATCTTTTAATAAAATATTAAAAAAGTATAGGAATTGTGATACCCTGAATTTTTTTTTTCAGAATTTAGAAATTTCTAAATTTTAAATTGTCTGAATATTGAATTATCTGAATTTTGATTTTATCGAATAAATTGGATTTGACTAAAATTTTGAACCATCTGAATAATAAAAATCGTAATTTTGTTATGAAACCCTTTTTAGCACATTTCTAAAAATATTTTGAAAAAGTGTGCCTTAGTTTCACTCTGTCCGTCCACTGGCGGACGGACGGACAGAGTGAAATAGAGTGTCCGTCTGCTTACAAAACGTCTACACCGTTAAAGATAGAGAAAAAAAATTTTAACCATGGCTAGGTCTCATAAAAAAAATTTATTTTGTGGAACAACCGCTTCATGTAGCTCCATCTATCAGGAAACTACAGCCCCTTAAAAAGCCCTATTTTTAAACGTGTACTATATTTCATGTTTCGCTTAACATTTTTTCAATCTGAAAACACCATTCGACAAACGTTTGTTTATTATCTTTGTAAATTAATATCAATTTTATACAATTTTTTTAAATTTAGTATTTCAATTTACCGTTATGTGCAAACCATATTTTGCATGCAATTTTATTTTTTATAACTCCGGCACGCCTTTAAATAGGAACCTGAAATTTTGAGACTAGAAAGAACTTTTAGAATTAGTATAAGTTTTCTCAGAAAACTTTTTTGCATCACCTCTGTTTAAGAGCTATTAAGGATGAAAAATTGAAAATTTGCTATTTTTAGGCACCTGTAACTTAAGCACTTGTACAAATTTTTCTTCATCAAGACATAAAATTTAAAGCACCAGCAATATATTTTTACGTGTCTTAACAGTTTTTCTTAGTTATATATAGGGTTCTGGACTTACAGCCCCTCAAAATTCCAGAAAAGTCCTATTTTCACATTTTTTCTTATTACAAATAATTTCGTAAATTTTATTTCTTAAATTTTCAAATTTTTGTGCATGTCATAATTCTAAACAATTTGTATTGTCTTTTGGAAATGTGCTCTCTTGTAACCGTTGGTTTACATTCTACGTTGTTATTGTGTGAAAACACCTTATATTTAATTAAGTAATATCAAAAAAAAAAATGTTCTTCGTCAGGCTACAATTTGTATGGCTAAATCGTTTAAATTATTTTAAGTTGAAGTATAATTAATTTATTTATATTCAACAAATGAGATATTTATATACATACAAATCAATTACTGAATCAATCAATTAATAATCATATATAAATGGTATAAATATAGGGTAAATCTAAATTACCAATTTTAAGTACCAAAAATTTCCATCATAAAGAGAAATAATTGAAAGTTCTTATATACTTATATACTTATATTCTTATATAAATTAATATATATACCTATATTAATCTATTTTATCCATATATAAAAGCGTATTTATTAATTATATATACATATATAATTAATAAATAAAAACTACTAAATATTAACATTAAATTTATAAACACATAAAGATTTTAATTTCTAAATTGAAATGTAAATCGAATTAAAATGAAAATAAGTTTGCAAATTCCAAAATACAAAATATTAAAAGTAAATTCAACAAAATTAATTTAAATTTGTATATAAAATAATTAATTATATATTTTAAAAGATAATGAAATTTAAAATATTTTGTTTTGAAGTAGTTATTATAAATCTGAAACTAAATACAATACGGTATTGATCAAAATTAACGTATTTAATTAAAATATTATTAGGTATTAACATTAAACCTTAGGTATATGTTAATTATTGGTTAAATTTTATCTTTAATTTTTTTTTTTAATTGAAATAAAAAATTATTTATCTTTTTTGTTGGTTTAACTTTAAATCTTTTTAGAAGAAAACATCCATTTTTGAGAAACAAGTATTCATTATATACTGGTCATAAAATTTGATTACAGATCACTAAAAAAGAATGTAATAGGGAAGATAAGTAAAAACTTTATCGACAGGTGAATATGATTTATTCCTATAGTAATGATTCTCAAAACTAATTCTGCTTAAAAAGAAACCTCAAAGAATCCACACAAAGGGAGATAAGGATCTTTAAATGATCTTTAAATGGAAATCAAGGTTTTTAAAAAAAATATTTTTATTCCATACAGTATTTTTGCTTGTAAATAAATGTACATTTTTCTAAAAAAATCCAATATATTATTTTAATTTTTTCACGTATGTTAATTATAATATCCAACTTTATTTCTGAATTATATCAAATACTAGAAAATCCCCTGTGCAATTGCACAATTTCTATAGATTCAAAAACATTTACGGTATCATACTGATTCCCTTAATAAACTACCTAAAAATTTCATTTTTATATCAGCACCATTAAAAAAACTTTGAAATCACTTACTTACTTGATATAATAGAAAAAAAAACATAAAACAAATCTAAACACATAAAATTAAAAATGTTAGGTAGCAGTTTATTAATTTTTTCTCGCCGTTTTTTCGTGGCGGTAATTTTTGACAGTTTTTTAATCATTGAGAAAAAATGGTCCAAGCTAAAAACACACTCAGGGTAAAGTTCGTGCCGATATCTCAAAAATTGTTTGAAACACATGTATAAAGTGAACAATAAAAACCGGCGAAAAACCAACCAACACCAACCGCTACGACATTTGTTTTTTTTTGTTACATTTAAAACAATACCAATAATTGAAATAATTTTAATATTTGTTAAAATTGTACTCTCTATTTTTCTTTAGTTTTAAAAAAAAAAATTTTATGTCGATGAAAAACAGTTGTTTTCGCCGCGAAATTACTTTAATTACCAAAACTACTTTCAAGTCTTTTGCGTTTATTTTTTTTTGCTTGAAAAAAATTTGCTGAATTTATTTTATTTAAATGTACTTTAGAAGAGGTCTTTGGTATATTTAATAAAAGATTCATGTCTCTGATAATGAAATTTCATAAATTTTCGGGGGCTTTTTTTTTGTGACGGTCGTTTTCGACAGCTTTTTAATTTAATGGTCTAATAATAAATTAGTACAAAATTATGAATCTATTGTGAGAAAAGGCTTCTAAAATGATATTTTCTATGTTAGTTTTTTTTTTTTTTTAAGAAAAATATCCATTTTTATAATATTTGGTAAGTTCCAAACTTCTGTTATGAAATATAATTATTTAAGTCTGCCGAATTTTATATTAATAAAAAAAATTTCGAATATTTTATGTTATACCAGTTATAGCGAAAATTTAGATTAAAAATCTAAATTTCAACCTAAATAAACAAAACTACTTTAAAGTCTGTTACGAAGCTTTTACCAGCTTTTATACAAATGAAAACAAAATCAAGAAAAAAATCGGCGTATTATTTTTTTCTTATAAATATGAGGCTTACTATAAACTTTGCTCTTTTCACTTTCGGGCGTTTTAATTTTATTAAGAGTACCTATTTTTATTTTTTTTTTTAAAACAAAGATTGAAAACGCCAACAGAAGATTAATAATTTATTTTTAATTTACCGCTGCGACCAGTTCGTTTGAGTTAAAGATTCGTGTCTCTGGTAATAAAATTTTAAATTATTAAATAAATATACAGAAATATCATCATTGCCAGTTTAGTTTACATTCAGTGTGAGTGTTTTATTATAGATATAAAATATTTCTTTTTACATGTTGGCAAGGTCTCGCCAACATCTTGTGTATTATATTATAGATTTTTATATGATTTCTATATCTATAAATTATATATTATGATTTTAAAGTTACAAAAGTCTTAAAATTTTCCAACGTCATCGTAAAAATATAGCAGATGCTTGCTTTTTTTATTTATAAATATCTTTTGAATAGGTTTGCCCCATGTAACTTAAATTAATATTCCAAAAATGCAAAACTTTCATATGAATGCTTGTAGAGTACCGTCAGCCGATAACAGAAGTAAATAGAAAAGCTTATTCGAATCTCAACTGTCCTTGAAATACACAAACTCATACATAACATGAACCTATAAATTGTGGAATACACTATACCACCATTGGTTTTCCGTGAATTAATGTATAAACAGCCGGAATTCAAGGAAAAAGACAAAATTTGTTTATTACATTACACATAATAATTGCATTACCCAATCTAAAAAACAAGTCCTATGCCTTAATCCTTAGTCATTATTATATTATTATTGTAGCTCTAATTATTATATTATTATTTATGCCTTAAACTCTAGTCACTATTATATTAGCTAAACAGAGAAGTGGATTTACAGAATAAAAATCTAACGCGTTTTTTCAACCTTCATTTAATGTGGAAATTCGGCCTTTGTCTTCGTGTAGAAACCCCTTCAAAATTTGAATTTTTGGCATAAATCCAAGTAAACAAAATTTCATCGAATTTGAATAAATCATTTTTTAAACTATCGCATCTTAAACTTTAACTTATTATGGAAGTCTTCATTTGTGGTCATCAGGCTGGAAGCCTATATAGCTTTAAAATCTGGTAACCATCAAGAAGAATTTACCATATACATACACACATATACATATACATACACACAAACCATCATCTTTCTAAAAATGTTTTTTCATCTTATTTGAGCCTAAAAATTTCTATTTTTTAACTTATTACTATATACTATATAATACTGGGGGAGTGTAATAAATGTGAACGAAATATTATATAAAAATTAACAAAAATTACATTATCCTTCCTTGTTTATTAGAATTAAGTGTATTTTAGTTTCCTCATATATTAATTTTTATTTTTATTTGTTATTTTTACTACAAAGTATCCTAGAATACGGTTTTGTTTCTTTTATGAATTTATGGTTTAAATTTAACAATAACATTTAATATTTTACAATGAATATGTATATTCTTTTGTTCTAAACTTAATAGTTTACTCCTTTTGGTAAGGAAATAATTCCATATGTGGTTTACATTAAAATCATATATATACAAAAACATTTTACATTTTCTTGTTCTAATTTTCTATTGTTTTTTTTGTAATCCATTCATTTGAAAATTTTCAAATGTTTATTTTGAATTTTTTTTTTTTTTTCTACAAAACTTTTTAACAAAAAAAAAATTGTCTTTTGTCCATTCACCGTTAAACCATTTACTACATATACAGTTTTTGAAATAAATTTTAGTACTAAAAATCATTTTTAGCATAAAAAGTTTTATTTTATTTTAACAAAACAAATGCTACAATTCTATCCGATTAATTGTAAACCTTTTGAAATTGAATTTACTTCTTTATTCTACTGGAAAATTAAGTAAATTTCTGAATGGTTCTAATCATATAATCAATCAAAAGAATTTTTTTGTTAATTGTATACTGTTTATTTTAGTGCGTCGAAAATTCTATCTGAAATTCTAACAATGTAATATATGTGCGATAGAATTGTAGGTCTTTTTATAATAAACATTTTGCTTCATTTATTCTTTTTCTTTTGCATATATCTTAATACAATGGAATTCCGTTTAAAAAATTATCCAATGGAAAAATTAGAAAAACTATTTTTATATCATTACCATATTATATAAAAACAAGGCAGAATGTAAACCAATGATTTTTAAAGGTGCACATTTCCAAAAAACAATACAAATTTTGTTCGAATTTCATATAATAAGAAAAAAGGTTAAAAATAAAGAGAAACTTTCATCAACTTTAAGGGAACTATACATAATTAAAAAAAAAATCATTTAACACATATAAAATTATAAAGTTAAAGCCTTATTTTTAACTTTTTATTTTGAAAAAATTTGTACAGGTGCTTAAGTTACAGATCCTAAAACAAGGGGTGGTACAGAAAAATTTTCTGAGGAAACTCTGAGGAAAAGAACTGAGTACTAATTTTAAAAGTTCTTTCTTATCTCAAAATTTTAAGTCCCTATCTAAAAGGTGCCGGATTTATAAAGGAAGAAAAATCATGCAAAATTTGGTTTTAATATATATAACGGTAAATTTATATATAAAATTTAAAAAAATTGTTTAATTTTGACATTGATTTATAAAGGTAAAAGAAAAGTTTTTAAACTGAAAAAATGTTAAACAGAACCAATCCGGCATATTATACACATTTAAAAATAGGGATTTTTCAAAGTTTGAGAAGCTATAGTTCCGTAATGGTTGGGGCTACATGAAAAAGTTGTTTCACATTAATTTTTTTTATGAGATCTTTTATGAGAACGGTGTAAAAGTTCTGTAAGCAGACGGACGGACGGGCAGACAGCGTGAAACTAATTAGGTATATTTTTTAAATTTTTGGAAATTGCTAAAAAATAGACTTTTGTTTTATTTCTATTTTATTTTATTATATTACAAAATTATCTTTTTGAGTTAAATTTTAATGCGATGTAATGTATTTTAACTATATGCATTATAAATATTTAGCATAGTGAATTAACACTAAATGAATAAAAACAAAGTTTCTATATAATATATATTTTAATAAGATAGTTGTAGGCTTAAAACATATAAAACCACTGTTTTTCTGGCAATGCTGTATAATATAGACTATTAAACGTTAATTGAATTGCAAGAGCAAAAGACACATGTTGCAAAGATAAAAATGATGAGATGAGAAAGTTGTGTAACACGACATGTGAAATTATAAAACCAGCATATCATTAGAGGGTTTATTTAAGTTAGCGATATAGAAAAAATAATAAATTAACAAAAAACAATTAAGTTGGAATGAAAATATCAAGAGAAAAATATTGAAAATTCAATAGTGAAGCAAACGTTAAATATTTAAGTGCCCCAAATAGGTATCATTACTTGTCATTAATTACAACATGATCAGGTAAAATTTGAAAGAACATAAAATATGAAAATAAATCATACAAAAAGATCTGTACTAAAAATAAAGATGACTTATCCCAAAAAATATTAACTTTGAATAAAGAAAAAGTGAAAAATGTTACTACTTTTTTACTGCAAGTGAAAAGTACAAAATTACAGAAGTTTAATACTATCTCCAACATCTTTAGTATCATTTCTCGCATATAACAGTAAAACATGAAAAAATTAGTTACCTGTTATTACCTGTTACCTTATGTCTCATTAAACCAACTGCTCTCATCCTTAAATGAGCTGGATGAAGTAATCTAACTTGCCTGGATAGTATGCGAGTACATGAAGTGGACTGGAAATGTTTCACTTTTAGTCCATAGTTCATCAGCTTTACAGTTACTTAGAATGTTCTACGGAACTGATACTTATCTAGAATGCCCTGTAAAACTGACGAGTTGACTAGGAGTGACACAAACAAACATCGAAACTCTACAAGTTATATACTTACTATTCTAATATTAAAAAAAAAATTTTATTTATACATCAAAAGCTTATTCTAATAAAAATAAATTATAATACCAGTATTTTTTTTATAATAAATCAAAAAATCCTTTCCTTAGTAAATAAATAACAGCTTTCATTTTTTTTTTCCATTATTTCTAATTCCTTTTTTCTTTACATCTATATTGTATTGCTTTCAGCCTCTTTTCTTTAAAAAGAAAACATATACAGAAAGAAAATAAGAGAAAGAATGTGAGAGAGAGAGTGAAAAAAAATATCATATTTTCTATAATACAATCCTTTATATTTCATTTAAAGGATACAAAACAATTTATATTTAATTTTTTTATTGCAAAAATGAACATTTTGATACAGCTGAGCTTTTTTTCAATTTAAATTCTATTGTATTTTTTTTTCTTTTTCACTTCAATTATGTTTTGTCTTTTTCTTTACAAAAAGTTTATTTAACGGATCTATACTTTATTTTAAAGAATGGACAGGACTTAAATTTAAATAGTTATTTTGCTTTTGTATTTCTAATTGTTTTTTTTTATAATTTTTGGTTTAGCTTAAAATTTAGCACAAAATAAAAAGTAAATATATAAAAATTAGCTCAGTCTAAAATTTCATAAATTTTACTTTGAATTGTTTTTCAACGATTTTAAGTGCTAAAATAAATACAAATATATACGTTATATAACTAGTTTTTAATGTGTTCTATATATTTGTATATATATATATATATATATATATCGCCCTTTTGATAAAAATTCTTTGTTTGTTTCTCTTTTTTTTTTTTTTTGTTTTAAGAAATCTCAAAAAGTTTTTAAAAGACCCCTAAATTCGACATCCAACTGAATTGAAACCGAAAAGAAAATTTTTACTTATATACGATAATAACTAAAAGTTTATTTAAAAATTTTTTAAATACATATTATGAAAGCTTATAATGGTTACTATGAATTAAATACTAGAAATTAAGAATTTAATCAAAGCTTTTAGAGGCAATTTAAACAAAACTAATGTTTACAGACCTAAGGAAACTATAATTTTTGTATTACAATTCAGGATATGGTCTAAAAGAACTATTTTTAAATATTTATTAAAATAGATTGAGTATTTTACCCATAAGATTGAGTATTTTACCATAAAATTACCATTACCATTAACAAAAAATTACCATAAAAAAAAGAATTTTGCCATCTACGATCAATTGTTAACAAAGTAGCAGATACATAACTTGTATGATAACATCAGAGTCTCCTGATATGATTCAGTTTACTTTACATTCTACAAAAGAAAACTTGTATAGAAAAATGCAATTTTTACAAGCTTTATATGTTGAAAATTTGGTTTGGAGATAAAATGGTTTATTCAAATTAAAATAATAACCACACTCGCATGAACAAATTTAAGGGATAAAAAAAAATGGTAAAACTCATAACGATTTAATTTTGAATTAAACTTAAGTATTAAATAAAAATCATCTATACTAACAATATATGTACGATACGCGTATATGTATATCTGTAGTCTGTACTCTACAAATAAAATATACTTTAAAACATTACTTTTAATTTATAAAAAAAAAAAAAATTTTTAATTGTATTTAATTTCATTATATTTTAAATACGAGTATAAGAATTTTTTTTCTTTTTTGAAAACTAATATTGATATTTATTTTTATACTCTTACTAAAATAGTTTAATGGTATAATGAATTTGTCATTATGTTTGTGACATCATACAAAGAAGACCAGATAATATAAAGAAAAGTCTAAATTCAGGATTGAATTTTGAGTCAATTGAACTAAGGATCTAAGGTTCTGAAATTATCATTTTTAACATTTAATTTTTATGTAAATACCAATTTCACAATTAAAATTGGAAAAGAAATTCAAAAAAAAAAAAACAACGGGTTCGAGTAGTGTCATATAACAATTTCTTTATATGACTAAAACTTATAATTAACTAATAAGTGTTTAATTAAGCTCAGTTTTAAGCCAATAAACTTTGCAAGATCTTGTATATGTCTATAAGTTAGATTCGGGTAGATTCATACAGTTGTATTTTTTTTATATGAGCATAACTCAGTGTCTGGGTATTTAAAATTCTGTTAAAAGAAGCTGAGTTTTATGCCAATGATTTCTGCAAAATTTAGTTATTCCAAAGAAACAGGTTTAGGTAGATGCCCAATTTAAATAGTTAAACATTCGAAGTTTTTTAAAAGATTAAATTTATGGCATCAAGTTTTATTGTAAAATTTTTGGTGACTGGTCCAGTCGACATATAACTTCAAAATTTATTTAAATAATATCTCATTTATAACATTTTATGAAAACAACATATTATTTTATTTTCGTGTGGGTATTCTAGAATTAACAATTATACACTCTTCCTCCTTTCAAATATATCTACTATATTAAAACATACAAAGTGATTAACCCTATCACAAAGAAAAAACGTTGCCGTAATATTTAGTGGAATCCAAAATACGTAAATGAAATTTTTGCTTATCGATTAATTACCAAAAATAATTTAATAGCAGGTGAGCCCTTTTACACGTATTAATTTATTAGCTACGTATTAATTTAAAAATACGAATAGTTTGTAGAGTGATTATAGCGAGAGAACAACGAAAAATCATGTACATCTGGTAGAGTTTAAAGGGTTAAATTTTTAAAAAAATTGGTTTTCAGTTCAACAAAAAAGAAAAAGAATAAAAATGTAATATTTTTCTGCTACTTGCATTTTATTTTTTTTTTTTTGTTATCTCACAATTCAATAAAGTATCTTTTTATTTTCGAATCCGTACCAATATATTTCAAGGGTATAATAAAATTGACATTACGTTTGTAACACGATAATGGAGACGAGATAAATTAATGAAAAGAATATATTCAGGATTAAATTCTAAGTTGATTTTACTGAGAGCGTCCATCTGTCGGACTCCCCGATAACTTAAAAAATTATGATATAACATTTCTGAAATATTTAACATTTTATTTTTATGTAAATACCACTTTTATTATTAAATTTCGAACAATTTCGATCAACCGGTTCATATAGTTGCCATACAAATTCTTTTTTAATATGAGCATAACTGAGTATCTAAATGAGCTATATGGGTATTTAAAATTTGTTAAAAGCAGTTTTATGCAAACAAATACTTCAAAATTTAATTAATTTGGGGTAATGGTTTCGTGGTTTATTATCAAACAACTTCGAAATTGACATAAGTAAATTTCAGCACTTATTTGAGTTATAAATATCTTATATTTTCGAAAAGATGATTAAATTTGTGCAGGTATCCTAGTGTTAACACAGTTCACTTTACACTACTCCTCGATCTTTTGAAATAGTTATAACAAAAAAAAAAAATTAAACATTTAATTGTATATATACGGGTTTCAGTTGGTATTTTTACATGTTTTCTATAAATTTTAATACTTGTATCCTTTTTTTCTAAAACTTTAAACAAAATTCATATGGTATCAAAAAATTGAAATGCTTTATAAAATTTAATTTATTTTAGTTATATATAAATAAAATAAATTCTAAAAATGAATGTAATTGTTAACGTTTTTCTTAATTAGGTAGAAATTTTAAATTATCAAAAAAAAAAGATGAAAATACACAGGAAGAGAAGGTATCAACTGATAGACATTTAAATTAATCATTTTATTTGTTATATACCATATCATTTCAAAATAAAATTTTAAGTTACAGGTAAATTATTATCATCTATAAAACTATAGTTCAGATGGAATATCAATAATAATGAATCAATCAAATTTCAAAGGATAAAATATCAATATTCACTTAAAATAAGGATGCCATACTGCAACGAAAATCTTAAATATTCTATATGTTTATTTGTAAAGGTCAATATGATGATTTTCTATTAGATACTCTCCGACTAGTGTTTGGATTATTTTTGAATTTAAATGCTATATACCTACTTTGGATTAAATGATTAAAGAATAAATTACAAAGACCGTTTTGTACAAGTATAGAAAAAAATCTGACTGCCAACAGACAAATTCTTTTTGATTATATTTAACTTTAACCTACTAAATCCAAAAATTATAGGAATATTGGAAATGTACTATTTGAAGATTTTGAATTTTACAGTTTCATTAAAAAAAGATTAGAAATAATAATAGAATTCTGAAGGTTAAAGATTAAAGGATTTGAAGTCTTTTATCATTTTCCATATAATATTACTATAAATATATATATTTTTTTTAAATATTATGTTTTAAAAAATATCTAAAATAAATACTTTTGTAAGTTGCTTGAATTCGCGGAAATTACATATACAACGGTCAAAGATTCAAAGTAAACATTAAGAACTTTGCTTATAATATGCCTGTCATTTTGAAATCATTTTTCATTTCCCTAAACTTAACTTCCCTTGACCAAGTTGTACTAAAAGTTATACTAAATAAAGTATCATACTAAAAGTTATACCATTAACTATTGTTTGGTCAAAAAAGGGAGGTGGTGTTTAGGGGGTTAAATATTAAATATTACAAAAGAAATTTCTGCATTATTGAAATAGATATGTAAATTGAAATGTATATAAATTATATTAAATATAAATAATAATATATAAAATTAAGAATTAAATTGAGTATAGAAAGTTTCATTTGATAAAATTTAATAAAATAAAATTATAGTAAAAAGAATCCAAAATGAATGAAATTATCAGAAATTAATACATATATACTCGTATACACACATTTGATATAGCCAAATGATGGGTAAATCATGCATGTTAAGCGATTTTCTAATTAATTCTTTTTATTTTTTTTATTTTTATCTTTTATGTTTTTTTTTTTTTTTTTTTGTTGATATTTTTCATATTTAATTAATATAGAAAATTCATTTTATTCTTCTTTACTTTCCAATTTGATTTTATTTATTGATTTCTTTATTGAAAACAAAATGAAATGGAATATCAAAAATTAATGAATAAACACAAAAATAATTAATTAGTTACCATTCTTTTTAACACTATTACATTAAAATGAAATTTCTCAATTTCCATTTTCTAAACATAAAAAAAAACCAAAAGAAACATTTTTATTATGATATAAATATACAATAAATGTTGCCACAAAATTTGAAAGAAAAATATATATGACTATAATGAAATAAATTATTGTTTTTCTTCTTACTTCAAAAATCAAATAATTATAAAAGACCATTATATTCACTATCCTTATACCACTATAATACAACCATTATACAAATATCCAAATATCAGACAAAGGTGCCGGTAAATATATCGACTAATATTCGACTATCAGTACAAAATAAATAAATTTTAACTTTAACTTTCTCCAAAAGAAACTAATATTCAGAGCATCCAAATTTTCCAAAAAAAAAAAAAATTTTATGTAACATGGCAAGAATTCCTTGGTACGTACAAAATTGTAGTTTACATAGGCATGTACAGACTCTTAGTGTTTAGATTCAAAGAAATAAAAAAATATACAAGAAAATATAACACACAGTTTAAAAACCACATAAATGTAGAAGTATCAAAACTACGAAAATGTCAATAGAATGCTTAAAAGAAATAGTCCACTAAATTTAGCGGTAATAGCAGATCATCTTTACATCGATCTGCAACTCGAGTAGATCTATAAGAGTTAACAGAAAATTAATGGTTTTAGGTTTTAATCTTTTAAAATAGATCTGGTGTTTTTAGTCAGTTTATATTTGGGCAAATAAAGAAAAAAAGTTAAAATATCATATAACACTGTGTTACGTACAGACTATCATTTTGTTGATTCTCATTATCCTTTCACCAAAACCAAAAAAAAAAAATACTTTAATATATACTAATAAGTAAGTAAAAAAATTTTAAATACTAAAAAGTAATTTATCAAAGTTCTATTACCTATACAGACTAATAATCAAAATTAATATGGAAACGATCTATTTGGATTTCTGCTAAACTTAAAATTTTAAAATCCGAATCCCTTTTTTTTTTTTTTAAATGATATCATAAAATTTTATTAAAAAGGATTTCTATATAAATGTTGTAATTTATATACAGATTTAAATATTCTGACCTAAACAGATAATATTATACAGCATATAGATATAATAAAGGAATTTTTTTTAAAATATTGGTCTAATTCAAAAACCGGAAAATAAATCTCTAAAATGTATATGTAATATTATTTATTTATTACAAAATTTTAAAATTTTTATTTTAATGTTTCATATATTAGAGGAATTAAATTTAAAATTTTATTCCAATAATTTCACACCTTTCGAAAGTTTTCAATAAATTTTCTATACCCAAAAATAAATATTCTTGAGATGCCTTCATAATATCCTATACAATAAACCTTTCAAAAAATTTATAATTTAATTAATGTATGTACATATATGTACAGTTAATTTTATCTTTATGTTAAAAACTATTTCAATATGACAACACTGTATAAGATTACATTAATATACACTATAAAGTAACAATATTTAATACATATGTATACGATATATATATATATATATATATATATATATATATATAAATTTTAGAAGGTTATTAATCTTTTAAGTTTTGGGTAGAACGATGTCAGCGCTAAAAATATCACATTTGATGTAGACGGATTAATCCAATGGAAATTAATATAAAGAATTAAATTGATGCTGTGGGAAGACAACAAATGGTTCAGGTAAATTTACCTTAATTTATCCAATGAATTTAATGGAATGAATTTTACTGGTTTTTTGTTTTTTTTTTGGTTTAAAAACAGATCATAATTTTTTGCCGGGTATAATAAGTAAAAAAATAAAACAAATTTATTAAAAGAACTAAAAATAAGTTACGAGATGATTAATTCATTTTAAAAAGAATAAATATTTACAAATTTTATATATTTTTTTTTTATATTTTAGTTTTTTAAATTTTCAAGTATTTCATTAAAATTAAATATTTTAATTTAATGATATTTTTTCTTATTTAAAGGTAAAAATATTTAATTTTTTGATTGAAAAAAATTTTTATTTTCGGTAATTCATTAAAGAAAGTTGTTTGGTCTTTAAAGACTGTACTATGGTAAAAGATAGTTAATTATGACGATACTGTTTTTTTTTTCTAAAGGGATGCGTCGTTTTTAAAATACACCAAGAAATAATGTATGATTTTAGATGCATTATTAGATTTTAACACCTTGAATCCATTTTCACTAATAAACATACAATAACAAACTGATCAGATTTTATTTCGCTTAATTGTGCTAAAAACAAAATGGGTTGAATATGCAAAAAAAATTATATACTTATGTATAATAGCTGTGGCGTCAAGAATTTTCATTCAAATTCAATTTTAAGTCAAAAGTTTTAAGATCGATTTTTTATGTAAATGTTAGGTAAAAAAATATTAAGTCTTTTGTAACTTAATTTTTTTAATGATTAGAATACGTTTTTGTAATCTTAGCTAGTTTCTAAACAGCAGCGATGGATTCATCACAAAAATAATTTCAACTATTATATATTTAAATCGAAGTAGCAAAACAGAATTGTAAACTAAAACGTTTTAAGTATGATTAAAGCATCAAAAAATCTTCAATATGGTTATTTTATCATTTAGCTGATTGAAGGAAAGAAACTTATATAGAGTGTGTCATGATAAGTTTTACATATGGTAGAAATGGATAAGGGAGGTTGGACCAAATAAAAAGTTTTAAGGAAGAAGAGTTTTATTTCGAATGGTCTTTGGGATGACTGTGCTCAAAGTTTTTCTTGTATGTGTTTAAAAAAAAAATAATATTTTTTTGTCTGTGCAACCTGAGACGTTAGTTAATGAAGTATGTACTTAAACAAAAGATATATTAGAAATTAGTATAATATAAATTAAATCTGACAATTTGGTAAATTTAAAAAAGAAAAAAGAAAACGTATACATTAATAACAGTTTTTTTATAAAAAAAAATCACAGTTATTCGGAAAAAAAGCATAAAACTATATCATAAATTTTTTAATTTACAAAAATTATAATATTCAAACTAACGAGATATTTTTTTTTTTTTTTTTTTACGAGGGTTGGTGGAAAACTCGAAAGTCACCAAGAGGAACGGCACGTGCTTCCTCAGGGTAGTGTTGGACTTTAACCTACCAAAACCACCCCCCTTTTAAAACCAAACTTTAGGATGAAACCTTTAATACAAATGTACAGTTTCGTTTTGGGGATAGAGATGTGGGAAGGATAATTGGGGAAATTGGAATTAGGAAATTTTGGATTATGGGGGATAAGTAGGAAAATTTGGAGGGACATTTTGAACAAAGATGTTAATGTTTTTCTTAAACTTAAGTAAATCGTACACATATGAATTACCAACTTTAGGGAACACATGCGATGGTATATGGTTCCACAAACGGGACGTGCGCATGACAAACGAATTTCCATAAGATGTATTCCGCCATCTTGATATCTCTACATGGTAGGGATGAGCTTCTGCTGCCCACCTTGTTTCTCGTTGGAAAACTATGAGTGGAGGCATTAACTGTTTTATTTCATTGGAGCATTTGTTAATCCCTACGAGATATCTATAAAACAAGGTTAGTGACCCCACTGTGCGATGATGACTGAGTGGAGTGAGCATTGAAATTACACTGGGGTCGTTGATAAGACGAATAGCTCTGTTTTGCACATTATCTAGATAACCCAGCGCTGTTTGAGGGCCTGCAGCCAGCAGCATTAAATCTGTTGAATGCTGCAAAACTTCTCCAAGAAATAATAGGTTGGGAATAGTAGTGGCAGTTTTTCGCGAGATCAGACAGCATTGTGTTTTTTTCGTGGTGAAATCAACTGTGTTGACTTCACCCCATTTTTGAATTTTTGCTAAATCGTTATTTAGCTCACTAGTAGTGAAATTTTTTGCTGTTATATTAATCTGATGATTAGTGTTACAGCGACTATGAAATTCATAGGAAGCTACAAGGGTGCTGTCGTCTGCGAAGCTATGGATCGGATTGGAGGTTAATGGAAGTAGGTCATTGATAAATATTAAGAAAAGTGTGGAGGATAAAACTGATCTTTGGGGGACACCAGCATTTATTTTGAATTTATCAGATGAATATCCATCGACCAGTACACGAATCGTACGATTCGAAAGGAAATCTTCAATCCATTTTAGAAAGACCCTACCTAGGCCTATTACTATGCATTTTACCAATAGAACATTGTGCCAAACTCTATCGAAAGCCTTAGAAATATCAAGAACCACAACATCAGACTCACCAGAATGATGAAGGCTGATGCTTAGCTTCTCACATAGGTAAGTTATGAGATCACCGATTGAACGACGGCCTCTGAACCCGTATTGACGATCATGAAGCAGACTTTTGTGATCCAGGTATTTCAGAAGCTTTTGGTTCACAATTTTCTGCATTACTTTGGAGAGGACCGAAGTTATAGCCATAGGGCTATAAAGGGATCGCTTTTATTACCTTTTTTGGAAATTGGGAAAACATGTGCAACCTTCCATTGGGTAGGATGAATACCCGAAGTGAAGGAGAGGTAGAAAAGGTTGCGCAGTGGTCTTGAAATACAGGAGTAGGTATTTTTAAGCACCATGGTGGTTATACCATCTGGACCGGCTGACTTATTTCTATCAAGATTTTCAAGATTTTCATCACCGCCCGCGTCCTAAAGTAAATTTTTCTAAAAGAGCAGCCAACTCGGGGAACAGAAGGTGGCATCTGAGCTGACTGTGGCAGTGTCGAATTATCAGATTCTATCAGATATTATCAGATTCTAAAAAAAAGTGAACTTATTTATAATAATATAATATATAATATATATAATATAATATAAATAATACATAAATAATATAAATAATATAATAATATATAATAATTATCAGATATTATCAGATTCTAAAGAGAAAGCGAACTTATTTGGCAAGCAGTTCGCTTCCTCTTTAGAATTTGATACTGTTCTGTTATTATTATCAACAAGTGGTGGAAAAGTCTTCTTTTAGAACTTCTAAAGTCTTCCTTTAGACTTTTGGGAAATGTCCCAAAGGATTTGCTATTCTTTGGCATGTGGATGACTTTACGTTTCAACCCTTGGTTGAACAAAAATTTTTGCTTGTTTATAACTCTCTTGATAACTCTCTCTTAACTTTAGTATTTTATCTTAAATATTTGCTCTGTATAAAATTTATCGTGGGACACCCTTTATAACATATTAATATTATATTATAATAGATTTTTTGCAACAATTTAAAAATTTAAAAACGAACAAAATTTCTAGTATAGAAAAGATAGATATAACATTATAATTTTTTTGAACACTTATATAAAACATTATGAATGCTATATTATATAGATATTAATCTTTTACTATACATAAAAACTATAAAAATACATTTATTCCTTTGTTTTATAAAATTTTTGTCCTTTTGATATATGATTCCATAGAGTAGTATAAATCTTTTAGTACTTATATTAATAGTGGTTTGATTTCTGTTCAATGATTTAGCAATAATTTATGGTTCATTTTATGACGGTCAAGACATCAAAACATCAAAATATTAGAACGATGCAAAAGATATAAAGAAGGTAATAAAATTTTGAAATTTGGTTGAAAAAAAATAAAATAAAATAAAAACTAATAATGGAAGTTTTATAGATTTGAAGGAGTACATAGAAAAACGGAAATGAGAAAATTTTAGTGTTGAATCGTTCAACCGATATAAAAGATAAAACAAGAGAGTAAGTAAAAACAAAGGATTTTAAAGGAGCAGATTTTGCAAAAGGTAATAAAAAATTAGACAAAAGATTGTACTTCTTTTGCAACAAAATTTTTAATTTATTTTAGGATTTTTTATGTAAGAAAAAAATTTTGTAAAATTAAGAAACACTCTAACGAAATCCTATATAGTATATATAATTGAGGCTATGTAATAAGGATGCCTTCAGTGCCAAAATAGAATTTAAAGTTCTATAGTTCGAACTTTAATTTGATACATATCACAAGTCTAACATTATATGGGTATTAATTTTTGTCTTACTTACGGTAATTCAATTCACGAACGTTCAATTTTTGACTCCTAGTAATTTACTATCGTTTGATGTTTTTAGAATAAAAAAATATTAAAAATTGAAACTTGAAATATATTTGAAATCCAACGGATCCATAACGGAACTACAGTCTATTTCCAATTGTGGTTCTGTTATGGGTTGAGCTACATAAAAAAGTTGTTCCACTACATTAACTTTTATTTATGCTTAAAATTTTATTGCTTAATCTCAAACGGTGTAGATGTAGACACCGACGTTAGTAACAGTAGACAAACAGACGTATAGAATAAAACCATTAAACTATATTTCCAAAATTTTTTTGAAAAATGTTATAAAAACTGAAAACATGATCGGAATTTAAAGAATTTATCTATAAATACATATATGGATTGAAATGTTAATAAAAGAAATGAACCAGAATATAATTCGATTTATTTTTCAAGGTAAAATTGTCATACAATATGAAATAAAAACATTTACAATCATAAAAAATAATTTTTTGTATTTGTTTTTAATGTGATTAGTTTTTTTTTTAATGATATTGTAGAATACTGTGAAGATTGAAATGTTTTTTTCTTTTTTGTTTTTGGTTTTTTATTTTTATATTAAATTAAACTTTATTTATTTCATGTTATATTTTTTCTGCGAACAATAAATATAAATTTAATGATTAGTTAACATAAAAAATTTAAAAAAAAAACTTATGACTAACATTAAATTTTGTTTTTTTTAGACAACTGAATATAACAGATATAACAGATGCAATTTTGACCGATCGGTGACAAGTTGATTCGTCATTGTCAATTTTAATGACAAAGAAAATTTTTGAAATTTTTTAATAATTTTTAATTTGACGATATGACGATCGTTTACAGAAATGTTTTCTATAAAACAATTGTGTTAATTGTTATTTGCATTTTGCTTACATTATCATTATGTTCACTTATTTGATAAACCTCAAATTTATATATAATAGAAAAGCAAGACTTTGAATAATGAAGGGATTTATACCAGAACATGTAATTCCAAAGTGATAATTTATATCGATAATACGCTCAAATTTATCGCAATAGTTTTTTCAAATAATTTTTATAGCATTTTAATCGGAGTATTACACCTTTTTTTAAAATTGAAAATTGTGAAGTGGGAAGATAGGAATCTTTCAAAAGCATCAAGAATTCCCCCTTAGTAGTGTCAGATGTTTAATAACTAAACCTACCGCTCTCTTTAGCCAATATAATTGTATGAAACCATAAACTGCTAACGCAGTATATTAGGCTAGGAAGTATGGATAGGAGAGGATAATAAAAGGATGCCCAAAAATTGAATTGGCGTGGGACTGTTAGGGAACAATTATTACTATTTTAATAATAATAGGCGGATTAATTGTTTCCTTACAGTCCTACACCAATTCAATTTTTCAGCATCCTTATATTATCTTCTCATGCTAATAGTGACTACAGCCATCAACAATTAGAACATGCAGTAGTGTATAATACATTCCTGCATGAGGTAATAATTGAAGTCAACCCCACCGTCACAGTAGCAGCTACTATTATTGATATTAGCATTAATATCAATATTATAACGTGCTACAGTACACCTTCCTGCATTATATAACCAAAGAGATAGCTCCACTGGGCAGCTTTTATTATTATTATTAATTAATTATTATCGATAATGGCACATTTAAACCAATTTAATTTGCAAGCCTTATATTAAATATATGGATGTACAGCAAATAAAGCTTGGCTTGAAATTCATCAATATGATTTAAAATTTCAAAACTTTTAAGTTTAATTTTCTATTTATCTTTGTTTTCTTATTCAATTTTGTTTTTTTTTCGTTTCCACTCCTAAGGAGTATGAAAAACTACCTACTATCATATAAAACGAAATGTTCCCTTTAAATTAATCCGTTTTGTTAATCTTGTATTTATGTCACATTATTATAATTTAATTTAACTAAATAAATATATGTTTGAAAAAGTTTTCCACTTTATAAGACACATAGAGCATCCATCAAGTTATTATTGTTCATATTTGCCTAACGTTCAATTTCATTTTATAGGAACCATTGGTATTACTTAGATTGTTCGTGTTTAGATATTGTTCAATTGTACACAAGACTATACGCAACGCAAATACTTTTATTTGTACGCCATCTATGATATAAGTGTATATTATAATTTAATTACTTAATAGTAATTATAAGTTACAAGAAAAGTCTACATAATTTTAATAATTTATTAATCTATATAATGCAGTCGGAGTTTCAACCCAAGCTCTTTCAAATGAAAGGCCGGTAGCTTAGCCACTACACCATTGGTTACACAATTTTACTTAATTCCGTTTTAAAGACATAATTTTAAATTTAGAATTGGAATAACAGAAAAATATTGTTTAATTATAAGTGCTTTTTAATATTTTCTTTACAAGTATATTTGATTTTCGCTTATTTTGAGAGAATTTTCTTAAATTAACAAATTTTTTCATCTATAATGTATAATTTAATATAGATACAAAGACTTTTGTAACCTCAAAATATTCACTATTTTAGTAGTCTGAATTATCCTAACTACTAGTCTGTTATAAAGTGATGCAAAATATTTTTTTATATACCATATTAACTTTAATTTTTTAATGAAAACATTTTCTTTAAATAAAAAATTAAATAATAAATACAATCACACTTTCTACATTTTAAACGCTATTAAACACTGTCATTTAATGCCATGTCATTTCGTTTTGAAGTGTCATCAAAAGCAATTCTGTACTTAATTTTCTATTTCCAAAAAAAAATTATTTTTGAGAGGGGGTTTGATGTAAAAAATTATTTTTGAAGGGGTTTTGAGGGGATTTGATGTATAGTATAGTCTACAGAAATATAGGTACTTAGTAAATAAAAATTTGGATATTCCTTAAATTTAAGAATTTTACAATTTCAAAAACTTATAAGAAGAAAAAAAATTTTTTATTTTCTTTTTGTCTTAAAAGTAAATGTCAAAGTGGCAAATTACTTTTTTATAAGGATAACAAAAAATTCTCTATTGTCCTGCAAAAAAAACAAAAAACAATTATTTAAAAAAAAAATAAGTATACATGTTTACCATGTTTCATTTTCTTCTACATTTTAGTAATAAGAAGATTTTTAAAATAAGAAGATGAACAAAAATTCATTAAACATAATATACGATTACTTTTTACATAAACATTACAGTCTATTGGGTAAATATTAATGTACCTATATGTACCGTTACGTTATTCAATGAAAACCCTATAGACATTTTTATACTTTTTTGTTATTGTTCTATTTTTAATACTTTCTAGAACTCTGCCCTAACTGAACGCAAGTTCATGTAATATGTAAAATTAAAAGTTTATTTAAATTTTACTATAAATTTAAGATATATGTACATAAAGTATAAATTCATATATAGAATAATTCCTCTTAGTTCCATTACAATATATAACTGTTGACATTGTAACTTTAGTTGTTGGTACATTTTATTAATGGAGACTACCATATTTTAAAATATTACATTAAAGGGATAAAATACCTTTTGTTTTTAAAATGTTATACTTGCAAAAGTTTTGTTTATTTCCTGAATATTTTAAATACTATACTAAACAGATTATAACAATGTTTTTCATGTTTTTCATCCTTGAAGATTATGAAAATTTAAAAAAAAAAAAAAAAACTATATAAGAACTATTATGCAAGAGTAGAAAAAATTTAAAAACAATAAAAGGTCTTGCGGTCATAAGAAGAAAATCGGAAAATCGTTCATTTTGGCTTTTAAAAATCTTTTTTTTTGTTTTTTTAATTCAGTTCAACACCTTTGATAGGTTTATTTTTGTTTATATTTATTGTTTGACTTTGTTTTTTATTTTACTTTGTTCTTCTAAATAGCGATTATGTAATGAAAGAAATACAATGTAGACCATTTGTATAACTTTGTATAATATAATATGATGGATGAATAATATTCTTACAGGTTATATTATTATAACATATATTCTTTTATAAATTATTTCAAAGATTTAATAATATAAAGTTAACGTCGATAATTAAAAGGTATGATTATATTATTTATGTATATAATTTAGTAGTACAATGTTCTTATAAAATGAAAGAGCCAAAAAAGGTATCATAGTAATCACTAATCATAAATAATTCAAAAAACGCCGAAAATATAATTATATAATGATTAATTAGATTCAAATACATATGTACACTTGTATATATGAATATAATATTATCACATACAAATGATAACAATTTATATTCACGCTTTAATATAAAATCAGTACATACTCTTATAAAATTATTCAATTTGGTTCGTCGCCAAGTTAATATAAAAATCAAATTAAAGTACTTTGTAAGAAAAAACATATCTATATCAGATTTTTAAATGTTTTGTTTTGGCTAAATGACAAAGTATTTTTAATTACAAGTAAAGATTATCGTAAAACAAGAATAACATATATTAAAAATCATAAAGAGAGATTTGGAGTAACCAATACGAACTATAGCTTGACAGTTTCAGTATAAATAAATCTCAAATTTCTACCCAAGCTAGATTAAAATTTACAAAGTTTAAAACCAAAAAGAAGTTTATCTAAAATGATATGGAATAACTGATTAACTGATTAACAAAAGAAACATCAATGTATACAAAGAACGCGTTTCACATAATCGCTCTTTAATGAAATTCAATAAAAATGTATAATGGGAGGGAACACATTATAACCTGCAACTGTTTTTTTTTTTTTTTAATGCATTTCTCTGCCACATAAACTTTCCTGTTCAGGCGTGGCTGTAAATGCCGTAAGGGGGAATAACTCTTACGACGTGTGTGGGATTCGAATCCATACTTCCTCGGTGTTTACAACGTATTTTATACGCTCTTACCCACTAGGCAACCAAGGCCCCCAATCTGCAACTTCTAGAACACTAAAAGAAATAAATGAAAATATATTTAAATGTTATAAGAAAGACTTGTAATTTTTTTAAGAATACAATAATTCAAAAGTTAAAGGTATTTATTTAAAAAAAAATTTTATTTTACAAAAGTATATTTGACAATAATGGCTAATTTAAAGAATTATTTCTAATGATTAATAATAAAGAAAAAAAATAATTCTTCAGAATGAATAGTTAAATTGATGAAATTAACTTTTGAAAATTTTGACCTAAATATTACTATAGTTATATCTAAAAATTTTTATTTAAAAAAAAAATGATCTTAAAAAGATTCAGTACAAAGCAATCTAACAAAATCAAATTCTTAAAATTGATTACCAAAATTTAACTGACATTGATGAAGATGCATTTGTCTTTCATTTAACAGATCTGTTTTTTTTTTTGTAGGATTTTTTTTTATATTATCTGTTTTCTATTTTCTACTTTTTTCTATTTTATGATATCATACATTTTCTGTACATTATCTCTATTTTAGTTTATTACCATACCTATTGCATTAGAAATTCTCATTCTTCATTAAGTATCTTCATATATCAATTCTACTTTAGTAGTATTTTATCATTTCTTTCCTTTGTACCATTATTTCAATTTTATGGAATATTTTGAACTAAAATCCTTTTCTAATAGTATTGCAATTAACCATTATATAGGTAGTTACTAATTTTGTTTTTTTTTTTTTTTTGATATAGGAATTTTAACAATCTAAGCCTATATATTTATATTTAAAATTGAAAACTACATATCAATTAGAAGGTACATTAAGAAAAGTTAAATTTCTCTTTAATAAGGTTGTTATTTTACAGATAAATAAACAAACGTAAACTAAATTAATCCATTTAGGATATATAAATGTACTTAGATTTTTTGGATTTATAACTAACAGCTGTAAATTACAACAAAAAAACTTAAAGCAACTTGAAAGCAAAGTAATGTAGCAATTATTTTTTATATAATATATTCTTGTATATTAATAAAAAATGATAAGACAATATTACGATTTACCTGCAATACCCAATAAAAATTTACTATTGCAAATACACTTAGATTAGATTAGATCATTCTTAAGAAGTGTAAGTAACATTTTGACCTTTTGATGTAAATATATTGTATTTTCTCTATTACTATATGTTGTAGATTTTGGCTCCACTTATAAGACTTCTGTCAGCCCTACTACTTCAAAGAAGCTTATGATCTGTAAAAGGTTTATTGTTTCAGTAAAGAAATTTGCTCCTAAATGCACTTATCGAAGTGAAGCTTCCAATTTTTTCTGTAAGTGTCCGAACAGGAAGTCAGGTAGAATTTTCAGTTTGTTGTTACTAAATCTAAGGAATTTTTCATATTTTTTTCTGTTACATTTACCCAACAGCTTAAATTTTCCGAGTCTGGACTCAGACTCCATAGTTTCCAGCTACAGTTTTCCTCTTCCATTTTTAGCGCTTCTTTTATTTTTTGTTTACCTATGGAACAAATTGCGTACCCTTAAGCTTTAAATATAGTAGAAAATATTCCCAGTAATTTTGAACATTTTGTTCCTTGTTCTTGTACTCCAGAGCCAATTCTTTTTGATGTTCAGTAAACCACCAGTAAAGCATTTTAGTAGATCTTGTTTACTTTCCTTTGCTGATTTTGCTATTTTTTCACTTCTATTTGTAACGGTGCGAATCCATATATAGCTGCAGTGGAATAGATTTCATTACTGTCGTCGTGTAGATACAAACACCTATTCATACTTTGTTTGAATAAGTTTTTGTACATGTATTTCGTACTTATAAAGTTTTTTATATACTCTATAAATTTTTCATTGTATAAAGATCAAAGGTTATATAGCTGCAAGTCGCATTTTTTATCTTTATCTTTTTCTAATCTCTTAATGCTTCATTTTGTAAGTAAAAGAAATTATTCTTGTACCACATAATAGATGGCGTTCAATTTACTTACAAAATATATTTTATACAATTACAGTCGACTAATCAATGTTTTATCAGAATTTATCATTGAAGACAATGAAGCTATATACATATAGAATATTATTAAAATAGTATTTATATTGAATAAGAAAATTTTCATCCATAAAAAAATTTCTACTTACAGAAGACTATTTTTTAATCATTGAGAATTAAAATGCTTAAAAAGGAAAATATCCTTTTTGTATAAATTATTTTTGCACTGTCACTATTTTGTTTTCAAATCAAATTAAAAAAAAAAATTTTTTTTCTTTTCATTACGTCTTCTTATTTTTTTAGTTATCCTAGAAAAACTGTTGAAATTGACATTTGTTCTTTAAATTCAATGAAATATAATACAATCAAAACAAAGAAAAAAAAAAAAAAAATTAATAAAAAAGAAATTTTTTCACCTTTAAATTGACAAGGTCTCATTATTTAAAATCCTTACTTTATTATATGACAATGATGAATCGCATAATCTATTTGGTTTTTCTTTCCCTAATGATTTGCTTTTTTAAATAAAGAATTTAAAATGGAAATTTTTTTATAATTTCAATTTTTTTTTCTTGTCCATATCTAAAATAATAAAAACATGAGTTCTTTTTTTTCAACTCTTCATTAAAGTTTTTTCAACGAAATTTCCAATATGAATTTTTACGTTTAGTAACATTAAACTGCAAATATTTTGTAAACAATTTGGACAATATGGACACACACATTAACTTCTTTCAGATTACTTGGATAAAAATTAAAATAGACATTTTTCGCTGCTCGAATCAGTTATTCCTCTTGATATTTGCCATAATATTGAATCGATTTAGAATTTAGCCATAATTTGTCATAGATAGTAGCCATAAACAGTTGTTATAGTAAAATGTTTATTATAAGAGCTGCAAGTACGTAAAGATATTTTCAATGTGAACCAAATCGGAATGTATAAGCAGGGATCTTCATTATCAATTTATTCTTCATCCCTGCCTTATTGATGTTTTGCCAGAAAAAAACATAAGAGAGGATTTTAAATATAATTAACTATTTTTACAATAAAAAAATAAAACCCACATTTTATAAAATTCTGTTATTAAAGTTTTGTTTTTTTTTTGTTTGCAATTCAAAAATATTATATAATCAAAGTTTTTGTTATTTTATATTTGGGATATTCACTTACATAATCCTAGATTATTTTTTGTTTTTTTTTTTTTTGTTAAAATGGGTCACTCTTTTTTTCCTTCCGAAATGGCAAAAGTTAAACATTGGGGTATTTTTTTTTTTTCAGTTAGTGGGTGAATACAAATTTTTTTCAATGTTGGGATAGAATATTTTCTATAAAAAAAAAAACAAAAGAGATTATTTTAACGGATACAAAAACCATAATTTAACCGTTAGTTCAAATTTAACATCCTGTAGAAATATAAATATTGTAACATAGGAATAATAATGTAACATTAAAAAATTGTATAATGTTAGTTTTAAATAAACTTTTTATTGTTACATTTTTTATACAGGAAATATTAATTAGTATTGTAATCATGATAAAAGATTTTTATGTTGACATTTTGTATGTTTTATAATGATTATTTGTAGGTGTTGGTGATTTTTTTTTCTATGTACATACGGTAACTTGAAAACGGTTTTATTATAAGTGTATGAGTTTAATGTTAAAAACACTATATGTAGCTCCAATAAACTTTGTCTAATACACTTTTATAAATTATTAAAATTTTGTACATTTCTTATTTTACATATCACATTATGTCTTAATTTTACATATCGCGAACCTTTTTCTTCTATTAAATTTTTTAATTGATATTTATCTTAAAGTGATTCGAAAGTGAAGTTTCTGATATACAGGGTGTTTAGCTTTCGGTGGTCTTTCTTGAAATGGGTGATCAGTAATATCGAGACGAACGAAAAATTCTATGGGAGGGAATGGCCTATTTCACTGCTTTAGAACTTATGGGAGTCTAACTATTTTCCAACCATAATTTAGTTCTATTTCGATCAAATTGGAACTGTCGAGAGCCAAACACCCCGTATAAACTATCAAAATAATATTCAAAAATATAAAATTTTATTTCTCGTAAAATTATTTTATAAGTTATATTTTGATACCATTTTAGGCTATACTTACATGTTAAATTCACAAATAATTATACACTATTCTTTACTATAAAGGTTATTTTCCTACTATTTGACTATTCCTTACTCTAAAGGTCATTGAGTATTGAAGAAAGTCAACATTAGATTTGATTGGAGAAAAATTTTAAAAAATTTTTGATTGTAAAAATAGTGTGCTAGTGTACGTAGTATTTATCATCAGTAAATGTATCTAAATAAAAACCAACCATTACTTCAAATGAAAAATTTTGTTTTTGAATAACTTGTGACAAAAACATTATTATCACACTTTTAATTATATCTTATAAACTATATACAAACAAAATATACAAAGTTAACTTTTTAAAACTATGAATTTGTTACACTTCCTTTAAAAATAACTTTTTTTTTTGCATTGTTTTCAAATTTAAAGTTTTTTTTTTTTTTTTGTTTAAATTATAAACTATGAACAAAATATTTAACACCCATATTATAAAACCACCTAATAATGCAAATATTTAAAATTTTTTCTTAAAGTTTAGAGACCTAAGTTTAATTTTTGTTCTTTTCAAATTTTAAAAGTTTTTTCATACATTTTTAACAAATATTTTGAAATATTTTGAAGTATATTAATTTTTAAAGCCAAAAAATCAGCTTATTAATTTCACTCTGACAGTTGGTTCATTTTACAAAATTTCTATACTGTTTGAGAAAAAATAATGCAATAGCTTTAAATGAAAAATTAATAATATAGACAGAAAATTTTTATGTAGTCTCAACTATTGCGAAACTACAGTGCCTGAAAATGATTATATTTTCGATGACAATATTTTTTCTTTTTTTTTTTAATGCATTTCTCTGCCACATAAATGTGGACAGGAAATTACACAGCCTTTCGTGTTCAGACGGGACTGTAAATGTCGTAAGGAGGAATAACTTTAACGACGTGTATGGGATTCGAACCCACACTCCCTCGATGTTTACAATGTGTTTTATACGCTCTTACCCACTAGGCCACCTCAAAATAAGATAAAATTCTATATTTAAATAATTTTGCTGATAAATATTTTATTAAATATGAAAACTCTAAAGGGCAGAAAAATTTCTCTAATCTTATGAATGAGAAAACGAATATAGAGAACAGAAAAAGAATTAAATTAGCTTTATTTAATTTCGAACCACTCAACTTTAAATTTCCATATTACGCAATGTTTTAAAAAAATTAAGCTATTACTTTAATATATTTCTACAATTTCCTTTAATATTTAATACTTAAGAATACTTAATACTTAAGAATGAAATTTATTACGTTCAAAAACTTATTAAAACCTGACTTTTATTTAAATTTCAAATATATGTAAGTTTATAGCCTTACATTAGAAGAAAGAATGAAAATTTGATCACAGTTTTTGTTTGAAATTTCAGAGCAAATAAAAAATCAAGTTAAATGGAATTTTTGTTCATAACGTTAATGTTTTATTTTTATAAAAATAAAATGATGGTATAATTTTCAAAATCAAAATAAAATTAATATTGAAAGAAAAGTTATTTAGAGAATTTTTTTAAACGAATTTTATTAAAAGTATAACAACTAAACCTATAGTTTTAAATTAAATTTCCCACTTTATGGTTTGTGGCACAACATTAAAAGTTCTTTAGATTGACTTGGTTTAGAATTTATTATTTTTATTATTCATATTAACTCTATTTATTTATATTCAAATATATTTTAAAGTATATTTAGTAAATTTACTTTTTTGTTTCCAATTCACGCTTTTTGCCTCTCCTTTTGCACAATTTTTTTTTCAATCAAAAAAAAAATAAACAAATTTTTCATTTTCAACTAGTTTTGTTTTAAAAATAATTTTTTTTTTGAATTTTTAATTTTTTTTTTTTTAAATAAACTATAAAAAAAATGTTTTCATGAAAAAGAATATTGTATACAATGAAAAATGGTGGAAGATAAAAATTTGAAGTTTCATTCTGTGAGCATCGCCTCGACTTTAATATTCGAGTACCAATATAAAACTGGTGTAAATGGTAGTTATGTCTAAAAATTTCTTACTATTAAAAAGAAAATGCTATGATTGGAAAATAGTGCACTCCTGGAGAACAAAATCCAAAACTAATATTTTATTACCAATTTAAGTGAAATTAGAATAAAATTGTCTAAGGATGTGTCGAACTGTAAAAAAAAACGGAGTGCAAACGGATTAGAAGAAAGGGCATGATACGAGGGGGATAAATTACTTCATTTAAAACTATTAAAGAGACTTAGAATATAAACTAATTTGGAGCATAAACAATTTAATGTAGAGCACGTTGACGGTACAAAATAAGAGAAAGAGAAACCCTAGATAGACAAAGCGAAAGATATAGGCAGAAAATATAATTTTAATTTTTAAATTGTATATTCAATAACGATTAAGGATAAAATTCATACTTAAAGGAATTTGTTTGATTTTTAGAAATATGGTAAAATTATTTTAAAATGATCCCTTTATTTATTTAAATATAAGAAACTAGAAATAAAAGATAATTATTCTACATATTTTATTTTTCATGTACCTACATAGTCCATACGTTTCCGTGATATTTTTTGTTACATGTATAAAATTTTCAAATGAATTGCATAAAACTAGGCTGAATAAAAATATCAAAAAAAAAAAAATTAAATGGAGGTAACATTAGATCTTATTTTTATGGATTGTTTAAAAATAACTACAACGAAAAGATGTAAAAATAATTTTTGAACAATTTGTTGTGTTATAACTTTAGCCTAAGCATTTTTAAATGCTTTTATGCTTTTAATGCATTTCTCTGCCACATAAATGTGGAAGGGAAATTACACAGTCTTTCCTGTTGAGGCGTGACTGTAAATGTCGTAAGGGGGAATAACTCTTACGACGTGTGTGGGATTCGAACCCACACTCCCTCGGTGTTTACAGTGTATTATATACTCTCTTACCCACTAGGACACCGAGGCCCCTTCAAAGTTTTATAAATAAATTAAGTTTTTCTGTATATGCTTAAAACGACTGCACACACATTTCCACATTTAGAAAAATTTCCTTATTATTAGATTGATCGTAATCAATTTTATTCAGGATAAATTTTAGTCATAAACCTCTAAATGTTTTCCTTTTAACAGTGTATTTTTATTACAATTTCTATTAAATTTCTCACAACATTTATACTTTTAAATTTTGGTCAAAATACAAATTCTGTACATTTTATTTTTTACAATATATATAAATTTGAAAATTATTTGTATCTTTTATTTTGTTTACATAATATTTTAAGACAACGTGGAAACAGTTTATTTAAACAATCTATTACAAGTTACTACATTATCAAAACACACATTTATCTAAAACTATAGCTAACACTATAACATCATAACGTTACACGCAGGTCAATAATAAAGTTTATCTAAGTGTGACCAAAATTTTAGAGATAAAGTGCTGAAAATAAATTTTTGTTAATTCAAAGGAAATTTTAAATTCATATAAGGTTACAAGCAATTATAAATTTAAATTCAAATTAAACAAGAAAAAAAAATTTTTTTTGATTACAGTAAACGGCTCGTTTAAATTTCATTTTCAAAAACTTAAGAACTAAGGGTAAGTTCACATATAATGCATGCATCCGGATGCATAAATTTGATTGATTGAAAATATATATCGTATTCATGACAAGCTCTTCCTTTCGCTCATTTTAGATGCAAAATTTTTTACATGCTCTATAAGAAGCATACAAGATGCAAATTTGTTTTAACGTCAAATACACACGTAAAATTTAAATATTTTGAAATATTTTGAAGATGGATATAATAAAAGATATACTTTAGAAGCTATTAATTAATTTTTTGAGTATTAATAAATTATATTTACTTTATATTAATTAAATTTTTTTTTACATAAAATAACAATTTTCTCTAGTTTAACCATTTTGTATTTTGTAAATAAAACAATTTTTCATTAAATGTCAAAACAATAATATGCGTATTACACATACTAACCTACATTCAAATAAAACTTTCAAAATAAAAATGTCGCCGTTTTGAATATCGTGAACAGTGGATGCATAATGGATGCGAAATATTCGTTAATGTTACCGAAGAGTACATGAAATGTAACCGAAATAAATTTTGCATCTGGATGCATGCATCCAATGTGAACATACCCTAAATATTAATCAAATTTACATATTAAAGAGCATCACGAATTGTTTCTAGTTCTGTAAAGCTCTACTATTATATTTTGTTTAAACTACCGCAGTATTTCACATACATATTTATAAGTAAAGAAAAAGAACGAACTATTGTTCATTTATAAAACGTACTAATTATGCTGTATAATTTATTTTTCGATATTAATTTATTCAAAAAATTTTATACAATAAATAATAGTAATAAAAAAAAATTTTTTTTTATAAAACTAAAAGTTATTCTTTAATTAAAAGTTTAAAATTTTAAATTTCAGGTTATTCTTAAGGAAAATATAAAATTTATTCTAACAAATATTAACTTATTACGCTCTTTTTTTTACACTCTACACACTCTTACACTAATTCTATTTGGTTTTAAAATAATAACTTTACAAAAATCTAAGTGTAAAATAATGGGTTCTAATTAAAATAAAAGTTTTAAAAAATTTGCATTTAATAATGTAGTTTTTTAATGATTGAAATGTTTAACCTTTATAATGATTAGATAATTACTAAATTGATTTAAATAAAAACTTCAAAGTCAAATTCAATATGACAATATTAATATTTGTTAGTTCAATTTTAATTTTTACTTGATTATTAAAATACTATAAGAGATTGTCCTACTCTTGAAACTTCTAAGTAAACTCTTGAAACTTGCAAAACTGTCCAAGTTCTCTTGAAACTTGTAAATATTTAATAAAGATTTGTGCTTATGATTTTAAAAAGTTTTTTGACTGAAAAAGTTATCTAACTTCTGAAGCATATGGTAAGTTAAGAAAAGCATACTTTACAATTAAGAAGGCTTGATAAATTAATCTTTCAAATAATTTATTTAACTCATATTTTGTGTATATATATAAAAAAATTATGTGAATTTTGACACATACAGTTATATCAGTGTCAGTTTATACTGATGCCAATTATGGTCAGTTATGTCAGACAAAATTTGTAAAACACAGTTATCCCTAGTAGGATTCAAAATTGTGAAAAATGAAAAAAACATAATTTTATTTTAAATAGAAATATGTTTTTATATTAGATATAAATAAATTTTTAAATGAGTGCAAATGTTACTAATACTCATTGTGTTACAATGCTCAAAATGTTGTTAATACTCATTTTTACAATTTGCTCTTATTCAAAAATAATATTTTTAAATTCGTATTTAATTTACCTTTTAATTCCTCCTTCCTGCTCCACCATTTAGTCAAATGTAAAACAAGTGCTAATGATAAAAATTCTTTTTATCATTACTTAGAAGTTAGAACCCTAATAAACTTTCTTTTTTTTTTCTCCTTTTCATTCTTAAGGCCAAATTATAATGACGCGTTGTTAAATCTACACGCGTGCGGCGCGGTGACATTTAAAGTAGAATACACAAGTTTAAATGGCTCAAGTTATAATGATGTAGCAACGTTATAGCAACGCGCCAGCTTTTCTAAAATAGAAAATTGTTCTAAATATGCGCGCGTTGTGAATGAAAAACAACAATCAAATTTCAAAATCAAAAGAAAATCCGAGAGTCAACACAATATAAAAATTAGTGAAAAAAAAATAATTAAAATAAAATGGATTGGAGGAAAAGGTTATCATTTTGATTGAATTTTTGAATTTATTTTTTAACTTTACAAAATTCAAATCTTTCGTAAAGTGAAAATTGCTTATATTTTTATAAAATATCACGCGTGTAGTGTGGCGTGATTATAACTTGAAGAAAAGTTTATGTAGCGCCGCACGCGTAGCAATGAAATAAGCGTAGAATTGACGCGTCATTATAATTTGGCCTTTATAAAGAGCATAAAGCATACACTAATTTATTCATTTTTCATATTTGAATAAGCTTCAGTTTCTGGATTCATTAATTTCACTAAGCTGTCAATCAGCCACCTGCAGCTTTTGTACAAGATTATTGAACACAAATGTGTATTTTTATTTGTTCGATTTGTGATAAGATCATCCAATGATCCAACCGAGGTTCAAAATTAAGAGCCAGCGTCCCAACCACTATATCATTAGTTTGATTCTAATATACGATATAACATGCTTTCATCTTTCATCACAATCAAATCATTTTTCAATTCACGACAATTATATATTTTGTATTTTATAACTCTTAAACTAAATATTTTTCACTATGCCTGGCATAAAAATTTCGATTTTTAAATATTTAAACTACATTTAAAATAACATTATTCCAAAAATAAAATTTCAATGTATTGTTACATTTTATTTATATTTTTTATAATTCTTAATATTTTTATTATTCCTATATTATTTTGAATTTTCCCAAAAATATTTTTAACTTACCTTTTAATATTATTCTTTACTCAGTAGAGCAATTTACTGACATAAAATTCGGTTATGATTTTTTATTATCGTATAAAATTCAAAAATCGATTACGAAAAGCAATTCGAATAGATTCGATAAATTCTATTAAAAGTTATTAAATGATACTTATTATATAATTTTAAATTCGGATATAGACTCTTTTAATTTATTAAATTAAGTTAAGATTCATTTAATTTTAAATTCATTAATAATGTATTATACTTATAGATGTATACAAAATTTAAAAATACAATGATTAAATAGTATACATTTTGTTCAGAATTTTAACCAATCATCATTCTAAATACAACTAAATAAATTATTTTCTTAAAAAATCAATGCATGGTTGATTGAATGAATCTTAAAATGTTTATTTTCAATGATTATTTTTGAATGTATTATACGAATCTGGTAGTCTGAATCTGAATTGAAAATTTAACATACACGCATTATTCGATTCAATTACTATCAAGGGTATTTTTTTTTTTTTTATCAAAATAACTACTGTACCTATCATTATTTTTTACTATAATTTTATCTTTTTAGATTTAAAAGTAAAAAAATAACTTTTGGTAGGTAGTTTATTTAGGAAAAATATCTTTTTCTGAAAAAAATCAAAAAATTATTTTGTAAATTTTTTTGAAGGTTATTTTATCTACATAATATGTGTGAATGTTTACTGGGAATATTAGCATATAAAATTGTATATTCTGACAAATAAAATTTCAAATGAAAAAATAAGGCAAAAATCAATATTATATTTTTCTTTTATTATGGACTTTTATATATTTTTTTTTAATATTTATTCTAAAAATATTTTTTGATGGTTCAACCCGTTTTCTTAATTTAATTCTGCTTGTCAAAATTATTCAAAAAATTGTTAAAAAAAACCAAGTTTTTAACAGAAATTCAAATAAATGGAAAAACTGTTAATTTTATATAAAAAGCATCACAACTTACCGTCAAATATCAAACGTGATGTGACAAGAGGCATCCAAAAAATTTATAGGAAATGAAAATTTATTGTATACATTTAGTAAGCATTTTATTAAATCTACTTAAAATAAAACAAAAATTTCAACCCTTCACTGAGTTTTAATATAATTAGGTACTATGGGATTTAAAAATAAATCGGTTTTGCTTTCAAAACCTTTAAAATACATTTTACGATATTTTATTAACCTTTGCAGATATGTTCATTGTCTATGAAAATAAATCTTAAAACAGATATAAAACTGTTTTTTTAATTCATAAGATTGTTAAGATTTTTTTTTGTGATCCTCCCTCTTCAAAGACAAATGAATATTAACATTTAGTTTTCAAAAATTTATTACATTACAGTACGTTCACAAACACTTGATTTTAAGAAATTGAGATGATTTCGTAAATTGAGTTGAAATTGAGTTATAGTACGTTCACAAACACTTGATTTTGAAATGATTTCGAAAATTGAGTTGATTTTCTCCTTTTTTTTCTTGATTTCCCATATATATTTTTTAAAAATTTATCTGTCAAAGAAAATCAACTCGCTACTTGAGTTTCTGAAAACCACCTCAAAATCACGTCATTCGTCCATGAAATTTCGATTTTTGTATTGATTATTTAAAATTTTTTTCTATAAACCTTGTTTTTTTTTTAATTTGCCAAAATTAATATTCAAAATCAAAACAATTAAAAAACTAAAATTTTCTATTTTTTGAAATTATGTGTATTTATGTTTTGTTGTTGTTTATTTTAAAAAAAAATAAAAAAATTTATTTATTTACTTTGGATTATTTTTTATTGTTTCAAAACAATATAATTAAATATGTCAAAATTTAGATTCTTGATTTTAAACAAGTAAAAGTAACCGTAAGTCGATGCAACCGACTTATTTATACCCTACACCTAAAAAATTCAAATTAAATTAAAAGTCCATAAGTTATTTTAGTTAGGTATTTAATATAACTAAGCTAAAACAATAAATGCTTCTACAATCTTTGTACAAAATTTCAGATTTCTATCTTTATTAAATTCGAAAATATGCTTGTTAGGTCTTGGAAAGAGTGTGAAGGCACTCGAACCACCACCCCAATTCATCTCAAATTTGAGAGACATCAACAGGGTAGAACATTCTTATATCAAATTTCAAGTTTATATATTTATTAATTTCGAAGATATGCTTGTTTGGTTTTGGGAGTTGTGTGGCAGATACCCGAACAACCATTCTAATTCATCTTAAATTTTGGACAAATCAGGGATTCAGGAAACAACACCCTAGTACCAAATTTGAAGTTTCTATCTTTATTAATTTCGAAGATATGCTTGTTCGGTTTTGAGAGTTGTATGGGAGGTACCCGAACGACCACTTCAATTCATCTCAAATTTTAGGCAAATCAGGCATTTAGGAAACAGCACCCTCGTATCAAATTTGAAGTTCCTATCTTTATTAATTTCGAAGATATGCTTGTTCGGTTTTGGGAGTTGTATGGGAGGTACTCGAACGCATGGTCCGATTTCGCCCATTTACAATCCCCGCCTTACCTTAGTCATTGTTAACCTACAGTATAAATTTTATCAAGATAGCATCATTATTTTTTGAGTTATCGTGCGTACGGACGGACGGACGGACATCGCTAAATCGACTCAGGAGGTGATCTTGGTTCAGAATATATATATATGTCTATAATTAACTCGCTTTCTTTTGGTGGTTACAAACACCATACCAAAGTTAATATACCCTATACTTAATGTGTAGGGTATAAAAACGATTGTGAACACTTGATATTTTACTTGATTTTATACAAGATAATCAACTCGATTTCGGAGTTTGTGAACATACCTATACTGTTAATTAATTATTTATAAAAAAAAAATATTAATACAATTTTTATTATTTCTAATACAGAAATCGTAGACTAACACAACTATAAATTTAAATATTATATTATATTTATTTATTTTAAATTTCTGTATCAGAGAGTTAATCATCAAAATATTAAAATCATATTCATTGATTTCATATTATGACAAAATGGATATAGGGGCCTCCGTGGGCTAGTGGGTAAGAGCTTATAAAATATGCTGTAAAAACCGAGGGTGTATGGGTTTGAATGCCACACACGTTATTCTTACAACATGATTCCTCCTTTTGACATTAACAGCCACACCAGCAAAGGAAAGGCTGCTTAATTCATTGTCACATGCGGCAGGAAAATAAACCAAAAACAAAAAAAAATGCATATATGTCAATATGCTGCTCTCTTCATATCCCGTTTGTCTAAAACATAGTACTTTTACCGTAAGCTTTCTGAAACAAAATCAAATTGTACGAATGTGGTCAAAATATTTTGTCATATAATCTTTTATAATTTTTATTTTAACCAAATTATTTAATTAATAAAGAATATAATTAATAAATAAATATTTTAATAAGAAGTAAATTAAAAAAAAAAAAACATATCATACAATTTATATTGCTAAATACAGTTAAAGTGTATTAATTTTGAAACATTGAGCCAAAAAGTTTCATTTCTTAATTTAAGTTTTCCTAATAACATTTATAAATCAAAATTAAATATTAAAATATTTTGTTGCCAATATGGAATCCTGTATATTTGTAAAAAAAAAAAAAAAAAAAAAAACTTTTCCGATAAAAACTACTGTTAAATTAATTACCTAAATAAATAACTTTTAAGCAGATATAGAAAAATATCTTATGGGGTCATATCATAAATAAATTACTTAAAATTATTAAACTCTTTTAATAAGTTTCAAAAATTTTCTTTCGTCATAACATTTAGATAATTTTTATTACTTTTTCTTCCATTGAAATTTTATTTTATTTTATTTTTTTTTTTGGATGTTAAAAATGTTGTACCCAAAAGGTGTTAAAAATAAGACATAAAAATTAACTCGTTAAGAGTTTGGGCAATAACATAATAAAAAAGAAAAAACCATGTTCTAAATATATCTTTTATATGGGCGGGCACGTAATATAAAGAAGCCCATTAAAGTTATTAGATTATGAATTATTGAAATGAGTTTTCTTTGAAGTTTTTTTTTGTTTTATATATATATTTTTGCAAATTATAAAAGTTTTTTTTTTTTTTATTTTACGTTAGAAAAAAGTTGTTGATATTGCAGAAAAAAAAAAGGTCATAAATATATGAAATTACTTATCCTTAAGGTCTCTTTTTCAGCTTCTTTGTTTTTAGTTATATTAGAATATATTAAACAAAAAAATAAACAATTTATGTTTTTCAATTTATCATTATAAAAAAAAAACTGAACTTAGATAAAAATTCAACTTGAATTCTATAAATTAATTTACTTTATTAAAAGTTCTTTTTTTTTTTTTGTTGTTGTTTTATGACCAAAATTTCAAAAAAAAAAAATTAAAATACTGGTAAAAGTTAATTTCCCATACATTTATAAATTAAAGAATTTTTATTGTTTTTTTAATTAATCTAGTTTTTATCTAAATTTTATCTAAATTTTATCCAATATGTTTTACTGAAATAAAAAAAACTCTTCTTCCTCGATTAAAAGTTTTCGCCTTAGAAAGAAAATGTAGTACAGATGCACATCCTTACACAGTTGAAAATTATGTCACATCCTGAACATCGCACATGTTCACATATGGCCAACATCTGTTTTTCCAACTGAAAGAAGACAATTTGTAGTATATAATATGGAAACAACCTAAACAAATAACATTAAACATTTTTTTCCAATCATTACCCCGAAACTTCTCCCAGTATTAAGGTTTTTAACTTGATTTAAGCTCTATATTTATCAGATATTTTTTTTATTTTTCAAAGACTAATTGTATTGTTTTATAGTAACATTTTTTAAACCCTTAATATCAACTTAACAACTATCCTTTTAGCTGCCTTTTTAATTCATATAAAAAATATTAATCATGATTAAACTGCAACTTTAATTTACCAAACTCAATTAAATCTCATCTAGATTGACCACTCTTTTGTTATTGTTATGTTTGAGTCAGAACTGAGAACGTATATAATTATTTAACTTTTAAACGCTGTTAGTTCTTATTAATAATTTTTTACTCTTCACAACTTAACATTTTCATATCTCTAACCATGTGAGAATAGAATTTCTCTATCACATAAAATTTGTATTTAAATAAGGTTTGCAGCTCTAAACCTATAATACATTATGTGCTAATTTTTGTTAGTGACAGTTTTTAAATCGATTACATTTTCAACAAGTGATTTTTAATTTGAATTTCATAAATAAATAACATATTATTTTAGAAGTTTTTTTTAATATTTAATTATTTTATTAATAATCAAAAAATAAAAAATTGTTATCAACAGAAAACCATAAAAATTTCAAAAATATTGATATAAGTTATTTAACACATGCGTCATTATTATTTTATAGTCAAAATATAAAATCTTTAAAACAATTCTCTACAAATCGATTTGATTTAAATTCCTGAAAAACGAAAAAATATTTTTATTATCAAGTGCTGCAAAATATTACATTACGAAAAAGTCTTTATAAGGAAGAAATTCATCACCTTTGATTATATTTTAACAAAAACTGAGAAAAAAACTGTAGATAGTGCACTAATTCTACAAGGGAACGATTAATGCTAATATTCAGCTGAGTTAGCATAAAATTAATTTTAATTTTTCTGACGATAAATAATTAACAAATATAAAACCAAAAATTTCAGTTAAGAAAAAAATTTATTTTATAGTTGATAAAAGCGCAAAAAATTAAATAAAGGTTTTTCGATCCCTTGTACCTTTTTTGTTCCTTAAGAGCTGCGAAAAGTGATAAGAGCATTAATATTATATAAGATCATCGATATCATAAAAATGCTCCAAAATATGTTTAATTTTCTATGCTGCGCTATAATATAAATGCTCTTATCACTTTTCGCAGCTCTTAAGGAACAAAAAGGATACAAGGGAAAAGTTTAATTCAGCTAATTATCTCATTTTAATGCATACCCTTAAACTAGGAGTAATTTTTATGCACACCTTTGGACTAATAAAAAATTGCAAAAATAATTAAATTTCTGAAACTTTTTACAAGCATTGTAGGTTTTTTTTTCAAATTTCTTATTTTTAATTGGACATTTCATTATAATTTTCAATTGTCAAAACTTTAAAATTTAATAGTCATTTTTTGACGTTTTTGTAATTTTAACTTAGAACAGCATTTTAATTATACAAAATGTGCTAAAAATGATCACCAAAAATTTTGAAACATTATTTTTCGAAATCTTTGAAAAAAATTATAATAATATAAACAATGTGCTAAAAATTTCGACAAAACAGTTATTATAATATTTTAACAAAATTTAAATTTCGACTATATTCCCATTATATTATTATCTAATTCAACATTATTATTCCCTTTAGTTTTCGAATAATATTTCACTGACAAAAGCATACCATATACGATTAACAGCTGTGTGTGCCTGTTAAAAATTTATTGCTAAACATATAAAGAAGAAAACTAACTGTATTTTTCGTATATTTGTTTCCATAACATAAAATATGCCTTAACATGCAAATGTAATAAAATGTCTTGAGTTTATTATTTAACTATTTTAATAAAATAAAGAATTCTTTAGATTTTTAATTCCTTGTAGATTGATTCCTTGGATTTAGGTTGTTTTTTTTTTTTTGTTTTTAATTGATCAAACACTTTATTCCCAAAATCTAGAAAACAAAATTTTACATATTCCAGATAGATAAAATAATAATATATGGTATAGTAATATTGCAACTTTAATTTCGATTTTATATTTTTGTGAAAAACTTACGATTTTCAAAATTAACATTTGAATTGAATGTAATGAATACGAGTATATTTTTGTATATGTAGTAAATTGATATAGAAAAGTTATATAATGTTAAGGTATATTATATAGTATATGCAATACAGAAATGTCTTTTCTTTTAAAAAGTAATAAATAATAAATAAATTTTTTTTTTTTATCGCTTAGACAATTACAATGTTTGATTTAGGTAATAATAATTCATTAATTTGAATTCAATACCGAACATTTTTCATATATAAGATCATTCATTTTCATGTATATCAAACTTTCTTGTATAATCTCTTTTTCTAACAAAATTTCCCGAAAAACTAAAAAGAAATTCCCGACTTCAATTTTTAGCTGTTTACTTAATACGTTTGACAGTTACTGACTTTATGATTTAAGCTTGGAAAGTTGAATGCTTAGACGATTTTCAACTGTTTACTTAATACGTAGAATGACGAAAAGAAACACAAACGGGATTCTATAAAATTACAAAAATTAAAATGAATAATTTTATTCACTAACTAAGCGGTTGATAACACCGCGTGGCTGTAACTATTTTAAACGACTATGAAAAACAAATATTTAGAATTTATTTATTATCTTATACAAGTATTATATATTTATTTATTTTATATTATGATATAAATTATTGCTATTGGATATGAATGGACCGCGCAGCTTAAACCTACTTTTAAATAAAAAAATCGACGGCTTATCGTTGCTAGTGATTATGTAAGACTCAGTAATTTAATTTTTTTTTTTTTCCTAAGGAGGTGGAAATTTTCCAAAGACACCAAGAATTTCCCCCTTGGTAGTGTCAGATTCTTACTGACTAAACCCACCTCCCCCTTTTAGCCAATATAATGGGATGAAAATCCTTACCTGCGAACGCAGTATATTGGCTAGGGAGTAGTGATAGGAAAGGATAGGAAATGGATACGGAAACATTGAATTGGGAGTGGGACTGTAAGGAAACAATGAATCCGCCTATTATTATTACTATTTAGCTAACAGTGACTAAAGCCGTCACAACAGTTACAACATGTAGTAGTAGTATATACGTAACTATTGAAGGCAACCCCCACTGTCACTGTAGCGGCTACTATTATTGGTATTAATATTCTTATTAATATTATATTACTTGCATGATATAACCAAAGATAGCCCCACTGCAGCAGCTATTTTTTATTATTACTATTATTATTATAATTATTGTTATTATTACTATTACTATTATTATTATTAATATTATTATTGTTATTATTACTACTATTAATTATACGATATACATTATTACGATATAAAAGTACTACATATTTTTTTATTTATATGACCTGACTGGGGTTTGAACCCAAGACCCTTCGATTGAAAGGTTGGCGACTTAACCACTGCGCCATGAGTCAGATAATTTAAACCTAAATAACAGAGTTATAAGTTATAACCTATATGAACTGACGTTTAATTTTCTAATAAAAATTCAAATATAAAATAAAATTTAAAATTTATTATTATTTAATTTGATTTAAAATGCGACTACATTGAAAACTGAAAGATAAGTAAGAATAAGAGCTATTAAATATTTAATGAATTAAGTGGTATTTTTTGTTTAGGTTTAATTAAATGTAGAAAAGTTTCCAACATTTTAAATTAAATTTTTATATATAAAATCCATATATACATACTATAATACAATATTGTTCACAATAATTGTGACGACCATATAAATAGCTAAAACTAACAACTTCATATCTATGCATTATAAAATGCTTTTCCATTTTCTGTAATTATTTGTTTAATACACAAGTTTGTGTATAATATATATATATTTTATATATATATCGTTTCAATTAGAGCGATATTTGTTTTTATATGTAAGAGGAAGTTATTTGAATTTGATATACAAGTATATGTAACTAAAGAATGATATACATATATTATATATGTAGAAAATTTATTGCCATTCTTTAATCATGAAACTTCCAATTAAATTTAAGTGTAGAGCAATAAGGAAATAATACATACGTTGAAATTTAAATTTTATATATATATGCATAAGTTTGATATGTGGTGTAAATAAATATTATATTATGCAAGTTTATAAACCGTAAATATTATACATAGTTACAAAATGTATATAATATGTAGCCATATATAAAAACATTATAAAAATCCTTTCGATAAAATGGTATAAGTGTACCCTAACTACAAACAAAATGCAAAAATTGTGTTTTAACAAAAAAAATTTTTTTTAATGCTTTTGCATATCAGTAGTTAATACTGTATAAAACAATTCTATAATTTAATATGAAGTATTGTTCAATTTTATGTCTTACTTTATTTTAAAGAAACTGCTTTATATGACTTTTATGAAATCGCTTTATGATTTGACAGAGTTAAAATTGTCAAATTTCGATTGATTTATCTTGAGAATTTCTTATAAGCTACAGTTTCAGATGTCTTTAAAATAGGGGCATACTTAATTTCTTTATGATGAAAACTTTGAGCTAAAGTGTCAATAATCACTAGATTCTAGGTTCAGCCTAAATGTAGGATAGCTTATTCTACATGATTTGATGTCAAGTTTCCCTTAGATTAATGCTACGATGATACTAACAGAAGAAACAGTAGAAACTTTGAAATATTCTCAGATTCATATCAGAGAGTTCGTAGCGTTCATCAGGGCATTGGTAAAATTTTGAAAAAAGAACTACCGAGATATATTTGCCTTTTTCTTGACAGACTGGGGACAGGTGCACAAAAATATTTTGTCAAGCACTCTACAGCTTTAATACATAATATTTTAACATATCATTTTGGCATCTTATTTCTAAAAAATTTGAACAGATTTTCAAGTTTTATTCTAATCTATAACTGTCAAATTTCAAGTTTTAATTACTCAAAGCTCTTAACTGAACGAAAATATCTTTTCTACTGTAACTTATGAATGCTCCCAAAGACCTATAACTCCTCTCAATAGACACAAAATATTTTGTAAAATGTTACTGTAAACTGAAACAGAAAATTGCAAAAAATATTTCCCAACATTTGACATCCTCCGTAACAGATGCATTTGAAACCTTCGTAACAGATGCAGATACATTTAGAACACGATGTTTTAGAATATTGTTACTCTTTATGAGAGATATGTATGTTTTAAATTGCATTGCTTTAACAGAAACAATAAAGAAATTGTATAAGCAGCAGGACACTATAAAAAAAAAAACAGAGATACAGAATGAAATTGTAACAGGATCATATTTAAATTTTTTTTTTTTGAAATGCGCTAAAAATCAAAATAAATAAGTAATAAAATTAAACAAGTTTTTTTTTGCTCAAAGTTTAAATAACTATTAAAGCAGTTTTTAAATATTAATTAAAAAAATTTTAATTTCAGTTTTCTGTACGACGTTCGATGATCCCAATTTTATGCACTTTCCTTTTTGGTTTGAAATAACTTTAACTTTTCCTAAACCCAATTTGAATTATGCAACCATGTTAGCAAATCTCAACAAAACATATTTAATCGAGTTTTTGATGTAAAACTGTAACAGTATTGAGAAATTTTAATTCAAGTAAATTTTAATATAGGTAAAGATAAAAGATGTAAAAAAAAAATAAAAAAAACTTTATTGAAATAAAATAAAATGACTTGACCAGCAAAATTGAAGAGGTTTCAAATTTATTCGTTTTTAATTGGTGACAGAAAAACTTATTTATAATTATAAGTTTAGGAGAATAGTCAGTCAAAATAAAACAAAATGCAGTTTAACATTGTTTTAGATGCCTCATTACATGAATCAATAATAAGATATGTTTCAAAAATATTATACCTACTTTAGCTTATTTTTATTTTTAAATTTACAAGAAAAAAAAAAAAGAGTTAAATCTTAATCTAACCAATTGTCAAAAATGAAACAATTCTGATTCGATTTGGATGCACTGTCAACATTAACATACTTAATTACGAAAAAAGAAAACTCATATCTATTTATATTATAGTTTTATTTTTAAATTTTCGAAACAATATGAAAATATAAAATATTTTCCAATATTTAATTTATTAAAACAACAACTATGGTATCTTTCCTAATAATAGACAAATTTTAAACAAATTAAACAACGATAAATTTTAAAAATGAAAAAAAGAAAAAAAAAAACTCGTAAGTCTTAAATAAAAACTCATTTTTCACTCATTTTGACAAATTGTAATTTACATGTTGCTCATTTTTTTCTTCTCTTTATTTATATTAAAATTAAAGTGTTAATTACAAAAACCAAAAAAAAACAAAAAAATTTAAGTGTAAAAAAAAAATTCTTAAAATATTTCAGGTAAATATTTGCAGTTTTTCTTTTTAAATGTAACCTACAGATTAAAAGTAAAAAAGTCGTTTGCGAGTAAAATAAACACTTAACTAAGATATTTGTCGTCCTTGCTTCTAGTGTCATTGCAACAAAAAAAAAATAACGAAAGGAAAAAGAAAAAAAAACTTAGGAAAAAGAAACGACTGAAAATCTTTTTTTGCATAGATACTGACTGTATAGGATATGCAATCATTAGACTTTTAGAATATTTTATTAATGACTTTTATATGGATTTTAACAAATTTAAATGGTTTGAGTTGGTGTGAAACCTTTCTAATTTAATATTTAAGGATGTAATGCAGTTGGTGAATCGTTTGGTTTTCAGGACTAAAGAAAATCTTTAAAGAAAAAAAAAATTTTTTTTTTTTTTTTGGGGAATAATAAGAATAACAATTCATAAGAAAAGTTACTTTATAAAAGAATTAAATTTCTTCTTAAAGTAAAATTAAGTGGCTAATGTGTTTCTTTTTTATACACCATATTTTTTTTGTTCATTCTTATCATTACAAAATTTTTACTGAACATTTTTAATAAAAAGAAAGGATAAATAAAAAAAAAAAAAAAAAACCCCCTTTAAATTATTTCAGAACATTAACAGAATACCAGATAATGTTAAATTCTTTGAATAATTTGACAATAAATACGGGCACTTTAAAGAAATAAAATTGTTTGATCGATGGAATTTTTTTAAATTTTTTTATAAAAAGAAAAATATATTACATATAATATAACATTATTACTTTTTTTTTTTGTTTAAAACATCTTCATTATTATTTAACAATTTTTATCTTATCGTTATCGAAATAACCATGTTTTACCGCTTTGAAAGTTTAATAATGTCGGATCGATCAAATTTCCATTTTCCAATTATCATGTTTTTTACCTTTTTTTTTTTAGTTTTGTATTTAAAAAATGTTCTTTGTGTTACAAAATCACTTGCTTCCAGAAAGTTTCCCATAGTGTTTTTGGGCATTACAATATGTTACATTACAAACAAAAAAACTTTTTATAATAAAACTAAAGTTCATTTTTATTTTTCTGCCGGAAAAGGAAATAAAACCAATCGCTGTTCAAAGGAAATAAATATAGTCCCTCTTAAAATGAAATAAAATTAATTTCGGCCTTATTTCTTGGAACATTATTGTCATCTGTTTTGTATTAAATTATGTTTGAGGTTAAACTGAAAATAGTTAAAGACCACAGTTTATCTAAATGTTATCCATAGTTACAAAAATGTTAAACAACAAAAAATAAAAATATATAAATTTTATACGGTATTGGAAGCAATTACTATATGAATGACTCTTAAAGAAGTTTCTCGTTATTGCTTTATCCACTTAGAAAATCGATTTACAAAATAATTAACCACAAAAAAAAAAATGTTAATAAAATTCAAAATATCAGACTTTTATTTTTTTCTTTTTTCCGTCCATTTTTCTTATACCATTCGTTTTCTAAAGGAAATTCTATAAAAAAAAAAACAAAAAAAACAAAGTAAAAATGTTTAATTTTAGAAAAATACGTGTATATTGAGTAGAAAAACTTATGCTGCTTAAATTCGGTACAGAAACTTTTAAAATGGTGTGTTTAAATTCCATTTATACTAACAATTTAATTTGTTGGTTTACATGTTATCTAAAATTTAAAATAAGATGCAAAAAAAAAAAAAAAAAGTAATTTACGACTAAATTATCAAGTTAGATTACAAACTAAAAAGTTTAAACTTATAAGAATCTATTTTAAAATCAATTAAAAATTATTCCTCTTCTTCTTCTGCTTCTTCTTCTTCTATATGTACTTTTTCATTAATATTCACCGTTTATTTACAAAATTATTCTATAATTTCTTAAGTTTTTTTCATTGTTACCATAACTTTATACTTTTTATTTATTATACCATTTTAAATTTCTTATCGTTTTATTTTGTAAAAGTTATTCAAGTGCCATGTTAATTTCTTCAATTAAAAACATTTAACATAGGAAATTCCGCTCCAATTTTAAAGTAATAGTAAAATAAAAAAAAAACAAAACTATAATTCTTTGTTTTAAAATATAGAAAAAAAAAAACTTTTATATTAGACTTTTTGAAGTCTAGGCATATTTAAAAGTTAAACTCTGATAAAATAAAACAAAAACAATAAAGTTATCTTAAAAATGTATATATTTTTTTTTTTTTATTTAGATATAACGAAGAAAAAAATTACATTCGTAATATCTCAAGAAAAACTCTATGAATTTAAAACAAAAAAAAAAAACATATACTATTTATTCTTTAATTTCCCGCAACTTTTTTCCTCGAATCAAAAAGTAGTTGTTCCTATTGACTTTCTCGTATAATGGAAATCTTTAAAAACAAGTTACATTCTTAAAAAAAAACATTTAGGATTTCCGACAATTTATATTGAACTTTCTAAAAGATTTTTTCCTGTTATATCATTTCTCCGTTATATTCTAGAATCGGACAATCAGTATATTACATGCATCATTTATAGATTAATTTGAAATTCGATATCCGTTCTTTTATTTAAGTTTTATATGTCAAACAAATTCTAACTTTAAGTTATCATATTATCACCCACATTAACAGTTATTGTAAAAATTATTTTTTTTTTTAATTTTCGGTACTTTTAAAATCTACCAAAATTTTTTTTTTTTTTAATTCATTTCTCCACATAAATGTGGACAGGAAATTGCACAGCCTTTCCTTTTCAAATATATGGCTGTACATGTCGTTTAAGGGGGAATAACTCTTACGACGTGTGTTGGATTCGAAGCCACACTCCCTCGGTATTTACAGCATATTTTATACTTTCTTACCCACTAGGCCACCGACGTCCCTAATCTACCAAATTTATTCTACGATTATATTACTTTTCTGATATTGCGTACAGAAAAAGTGAAAACTAAAATTAAAAAATTTTAAAATTCTTTGAAAGTTTGCTTTTATAAAAGAAAGTATTTCTATTTAAAACTTTTTTTTTTTTTTGTATTATTTGATATTTTATCTTATAAGCTTATGTACACGTGTACAAATTTACAGTGATTCACAAAAGTAATTTGTTTAATTTAAACAGAAAAGTTTTTTATTTCTATATTGACCACACAAAAAGTTTGTTGACATTAAAATCCACTATATTTCATCAATCAAGTGATATGTATTCTCTTAAAATGATGGTTACTTTTTGTTAACTAATTTTAATCTTTGAAACAGAACATACTGTTAGTATAGTGAAAGTTCTCACAATATCATTCAATGTACCCGATCAAAGATATTTTTCACACCAGCTAAATATTTGCATCTTCAAACTTGACAAAAAAAATAAAAAGAAAATCTATTAAAACTCTGATTAAAATCAAAATACAACGGATTAGGGTCGAATGCATGAAATTGATTTTCAACTCAAATCTCACTCTTTTAAATAAAATCTAAATCTGAACTCGTAGTTTTTGTTTGAAAAAGTGAGATTTCAGTTCGAGCTTAGTTTTATGTATTTGACCTTTAATTTTCATGAATGTCTCAAATTTTCCTTTATTTCATATCAGATGTTAAAACTGATATGAAATAAACCGCTGGCTAATCATCGGCTTTCCTATTGGACGAATAAATGAAAATCTTATTTTTTCACACTTATTTTATATTAAAAATAAACTTTTGCATGTCTTTTTCCCGAATAAAATCAACTAAACAACAAAAATTTTAGGTGAGTTGGGTGAGTTTAGGTGAATGAATTTTAGGGATACAATTTTTATAATTAAACCAATTTGAACCTTTAAGCTTTTTATTAAAATTGTGAGTATTTATAAATAGAAATTAAAATTGACCCGAAAAATTTAAAAACAACAAAAAAACATAAAAAAAAAAGTATCTACCACATTTCTGGTTAATTCCTGTATATGTATCTACACTGATATAGCCAATTTTCTTAATAAATATTTAAAAAGTTATAAAATGGTACAGTGATGAAATTATAACAGAATAAAATAGAAATACATGATGTAACTTTAAAATAATTTTAGTATAGAAATTTTATGAAACCATTTTTTTTTTTTTCTATTATTTTTTTTTTTTTTCAATATGAAAGAAAGAAAGAAGGAAAGAAGTTTGTTTTGTCAGGTGATTGATGAAGGCAGTCAAAAAATAGTTTTCATGTTTAGAACGACAAATATTTTGATACAAAGAATAGAAAAAAAATACTCTATCAATTTTTGTATTAATTTTTTTTATATACGTATACGAGTACATGTGTACCTACAATAGAATATAAATAGAAAAAAACAAAAATTTTTTTTTTACAATTCATTCTCAAAATTACATTTTTACTTAAAAAAAAAATCTCTTCAACTAAATTTTACATTATTTATTATGTGTTACATCAATACCATGGGTTTAATTTAATTTAATAATTTTATTCAGTCCATTGCAGCTTAAAAATCTATTTTAATATGATGACATTAAGAAAAAACCTCAAGCATATAATTTTAATTTTAATTTTTAAATTGAATAAATCCTTAAGTCCAAAAAAATATGTATTCTGCAGTTTTATCTAGAAAAAAAAAAAAAAAAAAGAACAGAAAAACAAAAAAATTAGGGAAAAAGCATAAAAAAGAAAAGTTTATATTACCACTGAATATTAAATATTATATCGTAGTGTCATAGAATATAATAAATTCAACGCAATCTTTTAGTTTTTTCCTTTAAAAATAAGATTTTACAAAAATAGAATTTAATCTTGTACAAAATTTTGACATTTGATTATACATTTATAAAAACCAAGATATAACCAAATATGAAAAATTCAAATGAAAACTATTTTTAGAGAAAAACTTTGAATTTATGAATTTTAATTAAGAATTTATTTACTTTTGCGTTTTTAGCATATTTTTCAAAACAAAAAATTCTCAGATCTATCTTATGTTCTGTTTAACATTTTTTCAATCTAAAAACGCCAAACGGTAGAATTTTGTTCTTCCTTAATAAACCAAAATCAATATATTATACTTTTTTAAAAATTTAGGATTTAAAGTTACCGTTATGAGATTTTATTTCCTTCATATCTCTGCAACTATTTTATATAAAACCTTGAAATTTAAACACAAGAAAAATCTTTCAGAATTAGCATAAGTTAACCGAGATTTTTTTTTTTTGTACCACCCCTTGTTGAAGAGGTATTAGGCCTCAAAAATTGGATATTTTTAAACATGTGTAACTTAGGCACATGTACAGATTTTCTCAATGTAAAACCAAAAAATTAAAGCTACTACACTGTGTTTCAAAATTTGTTAACAACTTTTTTAATATATATAGGGTTACGTAGTTCCAGCACCTCAAAATTCAAAAAAAAAAACGCTATTTTCAAATGTATATATATCTAAGATTCTGTTCAATATTTTTTCAAACTAAAAACGCCAAATGACAGGTCCTTTTTTTTATATCTATAAACAAATATTAAAATTATACCACTTTTAAAAATTTAGCATTTAAAGTTACCGTTATATATAAAAGAAAAATTTTGCAAGATTTTGTTTCCTTCAGATAACGCAGATAATACTTTTAGATAGATCCTTGAAGTTTTGACAGAAGAAAGACTTTTTAATTAGCACAAGTCATACTTTATAACCTTAATATTAACATAAGTTATAAATAAGTTACCTCGAAATTTTTTTTCTGTAAAACTTTCTAGTTAAAAACTTTTAGGACTCAAAAATTGAAAATTTACTATTTTTAGATACCAGTACAAATTTCGCTAAAATAAAAGTCAAATATTAAAGCTATTAGATTATACTTTAAATCCATTAGTAGCTTTTCTTACTTAAAATTATAGAAAGTGTCTCTTGATTTTTAACAATTTTTTTTGTTATATATTTAATTTAAAGACAATTTACAAATTTTTGATGCAAATGCAACTCATACTATTCTAAATTGTTTTTATTGTCTTCTGAAAAATGTGTGTCATTAAATCCCTTTGATTTTTAATTCTCCCTTGTTTTTTTTTCGGTTCTTTTAAAAATATTCTCCGTTTAAATAATATATTTTAAAAGTATATGTAATAAAGAAACCAAATTATAAAAGATTCAAACTGATCTTTTAAATATGTTAAATTTTCATTAAAATAAATTGGTTAATTATATTATGTACATATGTATATATTTTATTTTAATATTTAAAAATACATATATCATCACGTATATTATCACCACATTTTCAAACTATGTATGAATAATATCAATTGTTTTTAGATTAGATATTTATTATGAGATTATGATGATGATTGTAATTAATATCAAGCAAAAATAGATCTTTAATTGTATATTTTAAGATATATTATAATTGACCTAAATGGTATATATTGTCATTCAATATAAAAAAAAAAAAAAAAAAAAAATCAAAATAAAAAGAATCGAATGTAATATAGTTGACCCACATGTCTAATAAGGGCCCCAAAAATATCGGCTGTCATTTATGCCAGTTCGGTACAAATAATAAATAAATAAAAATTCCAAAAATATAACAGTTAAATTGAAAATAAGTAAATAATAGTTATTTTCAGTTATCTATCTACAGATTTTAGAAAATTATAATTACATTTACCTTGAAAGATTATTTCTAAATGTTCGATGTTTTCCTTCATTGGTTCATTTATAAGAGAACCAAGGTAAAAAGTTGATTTCAATCATAAAAAATTTTTATATTTCTTATTTAATGAGGAATGTGGGCCCCCTCCAAAATAACCCCCAAATCCCTGCTAAATAAATTATTGAAACCCTGATTTTGTAACTAACTCTAAAATCTCTCGTAATTATCTTTTAAGTAATTATCTCATACGTATTTTAAAATCAAAGAATTTGGAATTTTTCCCAATAAATTTAAATTCGACATTTTTGGTTTTCAGGATTTTGAAATATTCGGAATTTTTTTTACAAAATTTAATTTTTTTTTTTCGTAATTTTTCGTTCAGGATTTTTTTTAGGTAAAATTTCATAGACCCTTTAATAAAATATTAAAAAAGTAGGAATTCTGATACCGTGAATTTTTTTTTTTTTTTTTTCAGAATTTTAAATTATCTGAATATTGAATTATATATCTGAATTTAGATTTTGCCGAATGTATTGAATTTGTCTGAATTTTGAACTATCTAAATATTAAAAATCGTAATTTTGTTATGAACTCGAAATTTTACATTAAGAATACCCTATTGTCCCATCTCATCATATCCTAATTTTTATTGCCTTCTCACTTAACTTATATGAAACGTATAAATTAGTGATACGTATCATACAAAACATGTTTTATAAACTTTTTTTTGAGCCTTAGTCAGTCACTAAGAATAAAATATACAATAAAATTTTATTATAAATAAAAATCATTTCAATCCTCAAAATCGAAATTTGATTTTGATTTAATTAATTATTGTCATGTGACGAAAAGAAAAAGAAATAAGAAGAAATATAAACACAGGACCAAAACAAACAAAAAATGTTATGGCAGCAGAGAATCTATCGCGCACTTCGATTTACGAAACCTTCAAAAATTTTTAATATCAATTTTTGCGTTTTTTTGATTTTATATCCATAAATAAAGAAGAGATAACTAAAAATAGATCAAAAGTTGTGCGTTCTAAAATTTATTAAATTTCCTATCTAACGCATTATTATATAAATTTCTGGGGCTTTTAAATAGGCAATTGTAGACAATAAAATGTGTTTATATTTTTATAAAAAAAAAAATTCATTTATAGACATTTTATTTAAAAACGAGGAAGAATACAGTTGACTTTGTCAACTCTTAGATACCCGTACGAACCGTTAGTATGTTAACAGCCTGTCACTCTGCTCACAATATTATTTTTTTAATATTTTAGTATTTTAAAATAATTTGGGTGAATTTTATAATTTCTAGAACTATGGGTTGTACATATATTCAAACTATATGGTGATATGTACATTCTTCTAAAGCAGATTCCAACCTTCCACATAACGATTATCAATCCAAAACTTTTTCAAATATTCTATAGTAACATTTAATACTAAGCGGTAAATGTATATTAAATTTACTTAGTACAAAATAGTAAATATAATTTTAAATATTATATTATATTATATTTAAATATTCCATTGACGGAATAATTTCTTATAAGTACAATAAAATACATTTATGTATGTAAATACGGCGCTATATAATATACATATATACTCTTATCATTCATTCACTAGCGAACATGATATTATATAAGTATGTATGTATAACAATATCATATAAATAAAAATTCTTCAAGCAACCGTTATGTTGTTTATTTATTTACATTTTTTTATACTACGCATTATATCCTCAACAATTTCAAATTATCGAGTAAAACAAAATGGAAAAAATTCGTTTTAAAGGAATTTGTTAGAAAATTTGAAAAAATCAACTAACACTTTCGTCAATTATAAAGTAACCCTATATTATTAAAAAAAGTTGTTAACAGAAATAAGAGTATAATGTTGAAGCTTTAATTTTTGTGTATTAATTCAAAAAAATTTTAACAGGTGTTCAAGTTACAGGTGTTTAAAAATAGGAAATTTTCAGTTTTTGACCCCTTACAGCTCCTAAACGGGGGGTGATACAAAAAAAATTTCTGAAATGACTCATACTTATTTTCAAAGATCTAACTTTTGTCAAAATTTCAAGTTTCCAACTTAAACCGTTTAGAAGATAGAAGGGTTGAAGGATTTTGCAAAATTTGAGTTTCACATAACGGTAAATTAAGACACCGTATGCCACAAATATATATTTATTGTATATATTCTTTTAAAGCTAATAAAAGTAGTAATCGTTTGGCGTTTTCAAAATGAAGATATACCTTATACAACTTGTGCTATAACAATTTAAATATAGAGCTTTTTTGAATCTTTGGGGAGCTGTAGCTCCGTAACGGGTGGGGCTACAAAAAAAAGTTATTAAAAATAAAATTAATATTTTTGTGAGATCTATCAGTAGTTAAAATTTCATAGCTCTATTTCAAAAAAAATTTCGGGATCTAAAAGTTAGGTGTTCGAGAGCTACCCTAAGGCTTGGTCCAAACTCAACCAAAAAAAATAGGGAACCTACAAATTACTCCCAGAATATTTTGTGTAAATTTCAAGATTCTAGCTTTCTTAGTTTTTGAGTTAGCGTGCTGACGGACGGACTGACGGACATGGCTCAAAAGTCTTAGAATTTTTTTCTGATCCGATCCATACCTTTGAAGGTATATCTAGCTCGCTTATTTCGAGGTGTTACAAACGGAGGAGTAATTTTATTATACCCGATCCTATCGTACGGGTATAAAAAATTACAGTATGTATTTGGAAAGACATTTTTTTTAGCAAGTTATCCTACATTCATCCTATGTTATACGGTTTCTTTTTGTGGTAATAAAATCAAATCAAAAATGTTAAAATCAAAATATTTTAAGACTCCGTAGCTCGTAAAGGTCGTGCTATAAAACCGCCTATCATATAATTTTTTTCGTGTTTTGATCTCGTCAACAACTACTTTTTCTGCGTTTAGTTATTTCCGGTCTACCCTGTATAAGTTTAATTTACTTTTTCATAGTTCTTTTAACACTTTAAATTTAAACTAAAACTTTACACTTAAAAATACATTAAAACATACTTTAATAAAATTTGTAATTAATTTCTCTGCAGTTTTTCATTTTTTTTTTATCAAATCTATTAAAAATCGGTTTTTAAAATTTATTACTCTAAAGCATTTTTTAAAAGTTTGATAATTTTTTTATGTAACGAATTTACATCCTTTCATTATTATTTTCTATATGAAAAACATTATGTTTTATACGGATTTTCTATATCTTGATTTGAAAATTTATGGTTGTAAAGTTTTATGAGTTTTACTTTTTCCACTATATATTCGTTAGAACATTTTATCTTAAGTTTCATTTAATAATTCATTTTGTATTAATTTTTTTTTTTTGTGTAAAATCTTTAACTACAAAAAAAAAATCGATAATCAGTTAGTATCAAAATGAATAAAAAATATGATGGTACCTAATTTTATTCGAAGTGGTTCGATGATTTTACTTTAATGAATGTTCATGCTATTTCAGAATGGATTATACGTCTAGATTTAAAATTTCAGTTTTTTATAATATAAATATTATAAATTAATTTAATTGCATTAGTTTCATAATAGTTTATTAATTTTTGAGTAAAAACGAAGAAAAATGCAGTAGGGCGACAATCTTTAGAGTTTTAATAGATATCTGTTGGATCTGTTTCAATAGATATCTGTTGGATCTTTAGTTTTTGCATATTATTTTAACAAATTTTAACAGATGTCTAAAAATTACGATTTTTCAATTTTTAATCTCCAACAGCTTCTTTAACAGAAGGATGTAAAAATGTTTTTTTCTAAAAAATCTTTTTTCTCTTAAATTTTTTAAGTTCTAATTAACAGGGTTGGGTTGATACGAATGAATAGAAATTTTAATTTAATGTAACGGTGATGTAGCGTTAATATGCTTAACAAGCGTAATTTCAAATTTTGTTATTATATTATATTAAAACTGTAGAAAAAAACGTTTTTTTCATATCCTTAAAAAATATAATACAAAGATTCTACAAGATTTTAAAATCTGATTTATTTGCATTATCCTTCAACCTACATATTTCCTATAAATTTTTCTAAACCGCATCCCCCAAATACTCTTTTAACATCCTCATGTCGAAAAATAAATTCATATAGATTTCGTAATTGAAAGTCGTTCCTAAAATTTTCTTTTAATTTGGATGGTTTTGGTTGGCTAAAGTTCAAGGACTAACATAAAGAAACTTGGTGCAATTACTCTAGTTGATTTTTGTTTAGAACCGCGTCTCTAAAAACAAAAATTTATAATTTAAATAAATCAATAGATTTTTTTGAAATTAAACTACAAATTTTATTGTATATATGTATACTACAAAAAGTTATATTTTGTATATTTGTATGTAATTATTAATAGATAAATTTGCAAAAATTTATTTTTGTCGAATTGAAATTTTTTTTCGTTTTTATTCTGACATTGTAGTTAACAAATTAAAGTAACTGTAAGAGGTTTTCAAAATCTGAAACAATTAAAAATAAAATATTATATTTTTTTTTTTTTATAAAATTTTTAAAAAGAAAAACCTCAAGAAATGTTGGATGATTTAAACGTAAAGTATATGCCACCATTTCAATAGGATTATTTGTTGCTCGTAATGTTATCAAAATAAGTTTCTGACCTTTTTTATCTAAGTCATACCAATTTACTGAATAAATTGCTAATGTAACTTCATGAGTCTAAAATAAATTAAAATATGTATATTTTAAATTTTAAATTTTTATTTTTATTTCATTTCTGTTAAGTTTACCAAATCATTAATTAATTGTCCTTGTTGATAATAAACATAAAGAATCCTTAAAGTTGCTTGTGTATAAAATAATGAAACGAAAATAATATCTGGCCTATAGCTCAACGCTATCTGATACATTAAAAAGCAAAGAATTATTGAAAATATTAAAAATTCAGCAATTACAAACGGTTCCATCAAATTTTCAATTTCACGAATTATACTGCCAACAGGAAAATACAAATGTTAAGTTACGTAAAAAAAAACCAAATCAATATAATTAAAAAGCTAGAAAGTACATAAACATTTTTAGAGGGGCCTCGGTGGCCTAGTGGGTAAGAGCGTATAAAAATACACTGTAAATACCGAGGGAGTGTGGGTTCGAATCTCGCACACGTCGTAAGAAGTATTTATTCCTCCTTACGATATTTACAACCACACCTGAACTGAAGGAAAGGCTGTGTAAGTTCCTGTCAACATTTATGTGGCAAAGAAATGCATTAAAAAAAAAAAATACTTTTAGAAAGGAATTCTTCCGACCTTTCATATATAGGCATAAAATTTTGACAAAAGGTGGGCTTAGATAAAGAGATATGATAATAAATACAAATCATAAATTAAACTTTAAAGGGCTATTTGACTCCTTTAATGATGTCATCACCAAAAATCCCATTGCAAAATTATGTTCTCATGTCTATGCATGTTTGTCTAAAGTCGGGAACGGGAGTCGGGAGTTAAAATAAAGTATAGCAAAAAATTTTGACAAAACTCTATTATAGTTAATCATTATATAAAGTTAAATTGTTTTTGTTAAAAAATTATCAAAAATAATATTATCAAAGTTCCGCAAAAGTTACATCTATAAATTTTCATTAATTTTTATTTAATATTTTCATTAAAATATACATATATTATATATTTTTTTTTTTTATACTTACGATATAATAAAGTTATGATCATTAATTTGATTTTTAAAAAATTTTAAAAAGATGTCAAAATTTCTATCATCCTTTGGAATTTTAAAATTATTCAAACGATAAATTAATAAACGTAATTGAAATATTGGAAAAGTTAATAAACCAGCAACAAAAGTTTGCCCTATCATTAATACGATAATACTAAATGTTAAACTTATTGTTTGTACTGTCCATAATAATTTTATATTATTAAAATATTCCAACAATGGATATACTTCATTTATAAATGCTTTCTTGTAATTTTCTTTGTCAAATATAGCATAATATAAAGCTTGAGCAAATACAAAACCCATAGTAAAAAATGTAGGCAAAGTTAAACGTTTTGTAATGTAATTTATGTATGTAACACATTCATTATATATTTCGATTTCTGGTGATAATTTTTTACTTTTAAATTTTAATAAAATATTCGTAATTTTTATAACAAGATGCAGATAACCTTGAAAAATGAAAAAAAAATTTTAAAATTTATAATTTTTAAAATAAATAATTTAAATAATTAATTACCTTTGATATTTCTTAACATATGTATAATTATAAAAAGATCAATCATATAGAGACAAATTGAAATTTCTGACATGCCAAGTTCCTTAAACCCTTTAAATTTTGTAATCAATTCATACCACTGAAAATATCAAAAAATATCCAAAAAAAAAAAAAAAACAGATTCATTCAGTTTTATTTTTTCGATTTATCAACACTATTCTTAAGAAATTTACTTTAAATGATCCCATTGAAAATAACAGAACTGCAATAGCTATACCTAATATGGATCGCAAAAATGTATAATTTTCATTTGATAATTGAATTAATCCAAACACCTTAAAACATTTTAATTGAATTTTTACAAATTCATTTTCAAAAACTTCTTCAGAAACTTTATGTGCCATCCTTAATATATTTCCTTTGTTAAAAAAAAATTTAAATATTATTTTACAATTCTAACCGATTCACTTTTGATTAATTCAAAAAAGCAGTCGATATGACTTTGATTTGATTTAGTATTACTTGGAAATGACTTTATAATGCAAGCATTTCTTTATATGAATTTTATTGATTGCAAACAATAATTTCAATTATTTATCTATACATAATTATTTTTTTTTTAAATTATAGGTTTATGCATTTAAGTGCGTAAATAATTATAAAATCGAACACTTGAATTTTTCCATTTAATTAAAACAATGCAGAACTGTAGTTACCTATACAATTACAAACATTAAATATTTTATTCAATTTTATTAACTATATAGAATTATAAAGTTTCAAGTTACCAACCTTAAAGATTTTTTCATCTAGCAATGTATAAACTATTTAATAGAATGCCCAAGATTTTAATAGTTATATAATGATGACATCAAATTGCGAAAAAATTAGTTAGAAATTAAAGTAAACAGCCAAGTAAACAAATTTTTGGAAAAAGTAGAGTTCATAGATCATTAGATACATCAGAGATCATTAAACAAAATAAGCGTACCAAAAGGAAAAAATTCGCAATTTTAAGCTTATTGTACATCACAAAGTTATAACATAAATTATAAACATTTCTAATGAACAGTGGTATCATTAACGCAGATATCCACAATCACCACAATTAATTTTTTTCATCTTGGACGACATAATCTGGGAAGTGTGCAAAAACAGACAGCTTATATTATTCTTTGGAAGATTTAAGCTATAGTCATGGCATAATTCATTTATCCCCTACAGCTTCTACAATTTAAAATAAAACTAATACTAAGACGACGAAAATATACAACAGAAGTAATCAAAATGTCATGCTAAAGACATAACTATAGTTAAATATATCCATGACATTATTTAACTTGACAATATATTGTCTACACAGCATAGATGTTTGTGTATATAAAGAACAGATGTAATTAAGCTAAGGAAGCATTCATACAATTCATATAAAAAATAAAACAACCAAGCTTTAAAAAAAAAAACAAATATCAGAACAGTGAACGAATGCATTGAGTTAACCTCTAAATATGGAAGTTAGACCGCGTTAATCTCAAACATTGCCATAACAAATAAACTATATGTATTAAGTACAGTTTAAGAACATTAAAAATGAAAAATTTTACAGAAATAGAGTGAAAATGAATCAAAATAGAATCTAGACTTTAAAGTTAAACGAGTTACACGCTACGAAAACATTATAGCAGCATCAGAATTCGTATGATTCTAGAGTATAAACTACAAGATAAAAGCAAATCCGGAGACGAATCATAGTAAACCGAATAAGATGTTAATGTCAAGTAGAGGCCATATAATCTCTCAGTATACGATGAGCGGAAAAAAACGTATTCCTCTAATGAGTATTGGATTTGACTTTGTTTCGTATATTATCAATTTTATTAAGCTGCTGATCTCTTATTTCCTTATATTTATATTTTTTATAACTTTATTTACAATTATTTTTACATAGTCTATAGTTTAAAAAAAAACATTTAATTTAATTTTTACTTTTCTTTTTTTTTTTTTGTAATTGCCATCTAAAGTATATTATTGTTAGATAAATTTGTGGGCCGGTTAAACGAAAATATCCTTTAAAGTTAAAAATTTTAAATGAAATTAAAGGTTTTTTTTTTTTTTATTTATAATTCAAACAATTCAATTTGCTCATTTTTTATAAAAACAACACGTCATATAACTCTAAATAATAAAAACCAAACATACATATTTTAGGCCTTTAAATATTTTATTCTAATTTCGAAATCAATTGGAAATTTTTTATTTTAATTAGAAATATGGTGCAAGGATCATAATTAACATTTCTATATTTTATATACAATGTAAAATATTCAATTATAAATTATGCAAAGGTCATGAACGATTTCATAAATATAATAATTAAAATTATTATAGTGGAATTATTCAATTAAGTATTTATATGCTTGTAAAATTTAAAATTATGGAAAAAAAAAATATATAAAATGAAACATAGAGAAAACATATAGAAAAAATTATTAATTTTCTGTTTAAAGCATTTTATATTGAAAACTTTTTACAAAAACTAATTTCTTCATAATATTAAAATTTATTTTTCCAAAACCGAATTCTCCCAAAAAAAAAAAAACTTGAGAATCCCGAAGGTCAGTGTTATTTTCAATTAATTTATATTGAAAAACCAAAATCTCAATAATTTTCTTAAATACCTACCCCTCTTAAATATCTACTCAATTTGTCTGACATTTAGATTAAAAAAAAAAAAAAAATGTTTAAACGTAAAATGTAATTAAATTTTTATTATAAATTAGAAAATTACCATTAACTAATCCTATATTAGATTTTCATCTTTTAAATAAGAAAATATATATATATATATATATATATATATGTATATACACGTAATATTTAACCTTTTCTTTTTCACCAATATATTCAAGAGTTCAAATTTTATGTTTCTTCACTTAAATCTAATTAAATTTCTATGCATATCAAATGAAATCCAACAATGTCTGTACATACATACATACATATGTACAAAAATTTATTTCTGTAGCAATTATTATTTTTTTTCTTTTTTTCTTTTTTTTTTTTGGTCATTTTTTTGTTTTTTTTTCCTTTTTCATAATATATACTTTATTTTTCAGGATAATAAATCTTCTTGGAAAATCTTTAATTATTTCAGCGATTCCTTTTTTTTTTTTTCTTTTTTCGCTTCTAAATAACAACAGAATTCACCACAAAAATTTTCATCGAAATAAAATTCTAGTTTATTATATTTTCTTTTTTTTTTTTTATGTCTCTCTTAAGATTTAACAAAAAGTATGTAGAAAAATTAAAGTTAACAAAGAAAAACAATAAAAAAAAAATTAAGAAAAAAGAAAATTAAAGAAAATTTCCGTTTACTTTTTGTTGAAGTATAAAATTTAGGAATTAGTGTCAGAAAAATTTTATTTTAGGTTTTTATAAGAAGGGTTTATTTTGGTACTAGAAAGCTAATAAGTAAAATGATCAGTCAATTTTCTGTTTTATTACAGGCCAAAGAATAAGTGGTAAAATTTTATTTAAAGGAGAACTGTAATAAGTAATTAAGATTTTTATTTAAAAAAAAAAAATGTATACTACTTAACATTTCAAGTAGAAAATTATTTCTTTAAGGTATATATATACAATATAATTAAATTAATTCAGAATATTTTAATTGATATATAACATAATCGTAAAATAACAAATGGAAGAAAAAATAAATTGACTGGAGAATTTAATTCGTTACAAAAAAAAACAAAAAGAAAAACAAAAGAAAAATATATTAAAATATAGTTCAAGGACTTGTTATTATCATCTTAATTTTTATGATGCTTATTATTCATACCAGTATATTAAATGATTTAATTTTATCATATATCGGTTAATGATTATATTTCTGCTCGATATTCATGATATATACATAATATAATAGTTTTATAATATTAATATATATGTATATAGTTATGTAGATAGAGATTTATTTATTTATTGTCCTCGAGAAAATGTTAAAATGCTTCAAAAAAAAAAAAACATCATGAAATCCTAGACTTCTTTATTAATATTGGAAATTTTAAATAACTAAATGAGACCTCTTGTCTTAGTCAGTCTCACGAATACTGAAAAAAAACACCATATATAACACCGTATAAACAATATATACCAGTTTAATGACTCATAAATTAAAGGATAGCTGGTTTTAAATTTGAAGATTTATATTGTATTGTAGTATATTTGTAACAAATAAAGAATTTTGAATTATTATATAATACAATAAAAGACTTGAAACATTACCCAGGTCCAGTAATTTCCTATTTTCCACTTTTACATTATTTCTAATTTTCCAATCACTAAACCAAACAGTACAGTGTACAATGAGTTCTGACCTAATTTTTGATTTAAAAGGTAAATGGCATTTAGTTGGTTGAATTTAGTTGGTTGAAAACTGAAGTCCTACATTACTAAAGAGAATTTGCTCATTCATTTTATTTTGTGTCTTTCGAAATTTCCACCCAAAACATAATATTGTACATAAAATCACAAATGTAATGTAGGAAAGACATCTTCAGCCAACAGAATAATAATAAAATAGTCAATTACAGAAAGACACAAATTAAAAAAGTATTTTCTGATAATACTAAACCAAAGCAATAGGCACTTCATAAGTATTGTGCAATGATCAGGTCTTTCACTTGATATCAAACTCAAACTCCGTCAGATTATACGCAAAAAAAAAATAATCGAACTATATAAAATTAATGATACTCGCTAACCTCTAGGCCTAACTAGCAAAGTGCTTATAAAATATATAAATAAACGAGGAAGAGTGCAGTAGAGTAGACTGTGTCAACTCTGGGATACCCGTATGAACGTAATATATCCTGTTTCTATAAAACTTGATCATCTTTTAAAAACATTCAGATGTTTTGTACCGAACTACAGAAATATATTTATGTAAATTGTGGAGTTGTATGATAGCTACCCGAATCTATTGCGCCTAGCTTCATTAAGTTCCAAGAAATGCAAAAAGCCTGAACCGGCTGCTTTAGACGAACCAAATTTTACAAAAGTTGTTGGCGTGTAACTCGACACCTCTTTACTGAATTTCAGATTCCTAGCTTCAGTAGACACTGAGTTATTTTCATTTAAAAAGAGAAGTTGTATGGCAACTATCCGAACCTGTGATACCATCACAACCAAATTTTACAGAAGTTGTTGCCATAAAACTCGATCATCATTTGCAAAATTTCAGATACCTGGATTGAATAGATACTGAGTTATTTCTATATAAAGATAGAAGTTGTATGGCAGCTACTCGAACCCGCCGACCGAAAATGTTGGATTTAAATAGCAAAACTAACAATTTTGCAAAAGTGACGTAAAAAAAATTTCAGCCTCCTAGCTCCTCTATTTTTTGAGTTATCGTGCGGACGGACACTGAGTTATTTTCATTTAAAAAAAGAAGTTGTATGGCAGCTATCCGAACCCGTCGCACCATCACAACCAAATTTTGCAGAAGTTGTTGCCATAAAACTTGATCATCATTTGCAAGATTTCAGACGCCTAGCTTCATTAGGTTCCAAGAGGTGCAAGAAGCCTGAACCGGCTGCTCTAGACCAACCAAATTTTACAAAAGTTGTTGGCATGTAACTCGGCACCTCTTTACTAAATTTCAGATTCCTAGCTTCAATAAACACCGAGTTATTCTCATTTAAACGGAGAAGTTGTATGGCAGCTACCCGAACCCGTCGCACCACCACAACCAAATTTTACAAAAGTTGTTGCCATAAAACTCGATCATCATTTGCAAAATTTCAGATACCTAGATTGAATAGATACTGAGTTATTTCTATATAAAGATAGAAGTTGTATGGCAGCTACTCGAACCCGCCGACCGAAAATGTTGGATTTAAATAGCAAAACTAACAATTTTGAAAAAGTGACGTAAAAAAAATTTCAGCCCCCTAGCTCCTTTATTTTTTGAGTTATCGTGCGGACGGACGGACGGACGGACGTACATGGCTTAATCGACTCAGAATTCGATTCTGAGCCGATCCATACCTTTGACACTATATCTAGCTCGACTCCTTTAAGGTGTCACAAACGTAATGGCAAATTTATTATACCCTTGAACATAGTTCATACGGGTATAAAAATAGGGATACCTGTATCACAACAAAATTTTTTGAATGCGATGAAGCATAAATAAATTATACAAAACATATTATGAGCAATGAAAATTTTATTAGGATTATAAATAAAAACGGGTTTTAAAAAAGCGTAATTCTTTTTTGATGAACTGGGATGAAGGTAAATTGAATTTTCCAGAGAGAACAATTAAAACAATTAAACATTAAAAATATTTTTTTTTTACTTATCAATGATAAAATCACATAAAAAGATTCTTATCAAACCACAACAATCTTGATATATATACATATATATATATATATATATATATTTATAAGAAATACGAAATAATCGATTTTAACCCTTATTTAATTTTAAATTGCTAACAAGTTAACTTTTTTCAATTTTATTTAACAGAATTTTAATTAACCAAAACTTTTGAAATAAAATATTTACATTGACGTAAGTCATACCACAACATCCTCTTATAAAAATTATTATCATTTAAAAGAAACTTTACACAAACAAATATTTATTTAAATGACTATAATCTAGCAGTATTTTAAAAAGTAAATTCCTACCTATTTTAACAGTAAAAAAAAATTTAAAGATATAATTTGAATATAGGATAACTTTAGTGGTCTACCAAAAGAATGCTGGTCGACACTCACTTTTCAATTATCTGTAGAAAAAGAAAATAAATAATTTTACTTAAACACTTAAAATTTTTTGAATATTGTTGAAAGAATAGATAAAATGGCCCTTGATCTGGAAGAAAATAAATTTCATCATAACTTTTAGTTGCATACGTTATTATTGCAGTTAATGGCAACAACTCTGGTAATTTAGATCAGCCAGGGAGGCCTCTACCATATAAACGAAATATGTGGCCGCCTATGGTGCGCACACAAAAATATATTTAAAATTTTTTTTCCTCGTATATTGGATAAATATTATTGGTAAATTTTGTAGCAAAATGGAAAAACCTTAAATTTTTTTTGTTCGGAAACAAATTACAAAACAATAACAATATACAACTTAATAAAAACTATAATAATATCCTTAGTTTTTTTTCCTTTTACAATTTGTTATATTTACTTTGTATAATTATTTTATGTACAATGGAAATATTTAAAAATTAAAAGATTTCATATTTTACCAATTAAAAATTTAGTATAAACTTTGAAATGCATAATACATAAAAAAACTTGCCTAAAAGACTCGCATTGTACAAAGTTTCTTGAGCTGTCCCTGAGATCAACGAAAATCCTTTTCAAAGTTAAACAAAATTGAAAAAAAAACTTACAAATCTGACCGAAGATATTTAATTGTAAATAGGAATAATAATTTAAAAAATAAAACATTTAAAATCCTTTAAATAAATATTATTAAATTTAAAATAAAATAATCTTATTAGAACAAAAAATACCCAATAACGTGACACCAAAATCTGTCTACAAAAATAAATATTTACTAAAATACAATATTATTTTTTATTAAATTAATATTGAATTTTCTCATTTTGAAAAAGAATTTCAATTTAACTTTCAGAAGAAATCCTTAAGTTTTTTGTTTTTTTTTTTTTTTTTCTTTAATTAACTTAAGCCTGCCAGATTACCCAAAAAAAAAAAAAAAAACAAACAATCATATAATAATAAATGATTTTATAAGTTTAACATTTGACATAGGTTTAACACTAAAACAAATTAAAAAAAAAATAACGAAAAATAATTTTATTTCATTTTTTTTTTATTTTTCTTTAAAAATGTGTTTTTTGATTTAAAATTTTGAAAAGGGTTCAAAACTTTTTTGACCGCTCGTCAATAAGTTTTCGTAAAAACGAAATGCAAAATAAATAAATATCCCTAAAAAATCCCTTATCGCTTTTTCTTTTGTATTGATTGAATTCAAATCCTTTGGACTTTAACAGGGCAAAAAAAAAAACATATTTTACTAAAAAATAGATTTTTTTTTTTTTGTTGATTCCTAAGGTTTGTTTTTTTTTTTTGAAAATTTTTTTTTCGAATTTTTAAACAAAATTAGATCAACTAACATAATAATTGTCGGTAATTTACTAAAATGTTGCCAACTATACTTACATATTACTGTACACTAAGGATGTTTTTAAAAAGTATGGAAAATTAACAAAAATATGTAGTATAATTTTGATAAATATGTGATCATTCGTAATCGCTACCATACTTTCACCTAACTTTAAAACGAATTATCTTTTTTATATCATTAATTCATCCTAGTTATTCTTGTACTAGAGAACATTATTATAGTAATCCTGATTAAAAACTAACTAATTATTCAAATATAATCTCATTTATTATACCCGTATGAACTATGTTCTAGGGTATAATAAATTTACCATTACGTTTGTGACACCTTAAAGGAGTCGAGCGAGATATAGTGTCAAAGGTATGGATCGGCTCATAATCGAATCGAGTCCGTCCGTCCGTCCGCACGATAACTCAAAAAATAAAGGAGCTAAGAGGCTGAAAATTTTTTTACGTCACTTTTGCAAAATTGTTAGTTTTGATATTTAAATCCATCATTTTCGGCCGCCGCATTCGAGTAGCTGCCATACAACTTCTTTCTTTAAATGAAAATAACTCAGTGTCTATTCAAACTAGGTATCTGAAATTTTACAAATGACGATCAAGTTTTATGGCAACAACTTCTGTAAAATTTGGTTGTGATGATATGACAGGTTCGGGTAGCTGCCATACGACTTCTTTTTTTAAATGAAAATAACTCAGTGTCTACTGAAGCTAGGAATCTGAAATTTAGTAAAGAGGTGTCCAGTTACATGTCAACAACTTTTGTAAAATTTGGTTCGACTAAAGCAGCCCGTTCAGGCTTTTTGCATTTCTTGGAACTTAATGAAGCTAGGCGCAATATAGATTCGGGTAGCTGTCATACAAATCCACAATTTACATAAATATATCTCTGTAGTTAACATCGGTACTAAAACATCTGAATGTTTTTAAAAGATGATCAAGTTTTATAGAAACAGGATATATTACGTTCATACGGGTATCCTAGAGTTGACACAGTCTACTCTACTGCACTCTTTCCCCTTTTTTTACTTAATAACCATTAACCATATTTCACTCCATCAAAAATATTTCTTCCTAGTAACAGAATATTGTCCTTAATTTGAACTTCACTGTCATATCTCTAATTTTATACCTTGAATATATTTTTCGTACTTTAGTTTGAAACTGTCATATAAACCAATAACCATAAATCAATTTTAACTAAAGTATGCATTAGTATATTTATCAAAATTATTTTTAAAGAATCACTTTTTAGATTTATTCTGTCCATCCATCTGTCCATTTACAAAACTTCTACAGCATTTAAAATAGAGCAACAAAGTTTTAACCATTGATAGTTCTAATAAAAAATTTAATTTTGTGGAATAACTTTTTTATGTACACCCCTACCAATTAAGAGGCTACAGCCTCACAAAGTTGAAAAAAGTCTTATTTTGAAAGTTATTTGAAAGTTATGTCGAATATTTTTACAATCTAAATACTCCAAACGACAGAAAATTTCAAAATTATAAACTAATATAAAAATTGTATACATTGCATACTTTGTTGCAATTTAGTTTTTAAATATACCGTTATTTAAAAATATAATTTTTCAAAATGTTCGTTTCTTCATAACTCCGGAATGCTGTTAATCAGAACCTTGAAGTTTTGAAAGTATGAAAATCTTTAAAAATTAGCATAATTTATCTCAAAAAAAAAATATGTACTCCACTCTGTTTAAGAGCTATTACGAGTAAAAATTGAAAATTCGACCTTTATAACATTTAGATACCTATAACTTGCACATGTGGAAATTTGTCGAAAGAAAGCTATCAAAATGTTAAAACTCAAATGTTATGTTTATAATTGTGTTTACGGTTTTTGTTGATTATATAGAGTTTCCTTAAAGCATTTATTAATTTTTCACTTTTTTTTTTTATCTAAAAAAATTCTATAAACGAAATAGAATCTCTCTCTTCAACTCTAAGATAGCACAAAGGTAATACATTTTGTTTCCATGAAATTTAATTATTTTCTAAAAAAATTGAAATATTTAACTTAATTAAGTGCCGAGCTATATACAGAATTTATGTAAATTACGGAGTTGTATGCAAACTTCTCCTCACTGTTGGGATAAACCAACCAAATTACAGAGTATCTAAAATTTTGTCAAAAGAGGTAAAATTTTATTCTAATGACGTTTGCAAAATTTTCTTGATCTAGTACAATAGGTTCGGATAGCTGTCATACAATTGTAAAACTTATAATTAATAGTAATCTGTAAACGCGTAAAGAATTCTGGTAATTGTCATACAACTCCGAAACTTACATAATTATTATCTATATTAATTCTTTTTTTTGTTTCCCACTCCTATTTACAGTATAGGGCATCCAATAAGTCATTTATTATTTATATTAGAATAAATCAGTTCTGGAATCTTCAGTTATCAATTCTGGAATCATTAATTTCACTAATCCATTAATTACTCGACTGTAGTTATTATAAATTAAGCAAAAAACTATAAGATGTTTCTTTTATTTTTACGCCATCTATTGTCTTATACAAGAATTATGTTTTATTGTTATTTTAATATACATTAGAATATAATTTATAAGATATATATACTTATTTTTAATTTAATTATATACTAATTATATATTATAAGAAAATATATTATTATTTTTTATTAATCTATGACCGAGCCGGCGTTTGAAACCGATACCTTTCGTATAAAAGGTCGGTGTATTAACCTCTACACCATACACTGCATATATTTATACTTAATTAAGTCAAAATATCTGTAATTTTATAAGATATTATAAAATTTAATGGAAACAGCATATATGTATTATATTTGTAACGATATCCTAAAGTTGACATAATCAAGTATACACTTTTCCCCGTTACTCATCAAATAACTGCAAAATTTAATAGAAGTTAAACGTGATGCAATGCAAAATATACATAATATTCAGTGATAACTTACACAGTAAATTAAAAAAAAAAAATAAATTTAAAGTATCTTATAAATAGTAATTTACACATTAAAAGAAAAACATTTAGTATAAATTATTATAAGATACTGCAAAAATTTACAAGCACTTTTTTTTTTTTATTTTTAATAGAATATACAGATTGTAATAAAGACCACATACATTTTGAAAGGTTAGAAAACAACTAAATTCAATTACTCAAATTATATAAATTTAAAAACAAATTTTTTTTTTTATTTTTTAAATTATTTTTATAAGTTAAAACTGAAGAATAAAACAAAAAAAAAAAAAAAAAGAAGAGTTTCTAAACTAAACATTTTAATACAGTATAATTTATCTTTCTTAGGGTATTCAGTAAGAATTATTTCTGAAAATGAAAAATTGAGAAATAATGATATTTTTTTTTTTTTGTTTTAGTAATGTGTTGTACGTGATTTCCTGCATTTAAAAGTAATTTTCTTAATAATTTAAAAATAAAAAACAAAAAAAAAAAAGAATAAATAATCCCGGGCATTTTGTTTTTTATTTTTTTATTTTTTTTTTTGTTTTATCACAAAATATTTTACTTGAGGATATCTTAAGGATATTTTATTTCCTTTGGTTAAATTCCATTTCTAGACTATTTGATAAAACCACTTCCATTTTTTTTTTTTTTTTTTGGAATAATCTTCATCACACCTTAAATGGGTAAAGAGAAAATCCTTTTTGAATTTGTTTTTTATTTAAATAATTTGTATAAAATTCTAAAAAAAAAAAAAAGAAAAATACTTTTAAATAATACTAAAGACATTTCTGAGCAATTCAAATTTATTGTAAATATATTTATACAAATGAATACTTAAGTTAAATTTAAGTATAGAATAAAATTTAAAAATATTGTAAAATAATAGATTTAATAATGTAATTTTAAGAAACAAAAAAAACATGATTTAATGATTTTGATTACCGTTATTTAATTTGAAATTATAATTGAACATATTATACTCCTAAACTGATTAACTTAATTATCGTAGACTACCTGTTTGTGGAAAACTATAAAAAATGCAGATGTAAAAAAAAGTAATATGTTTAAAACATTAGAAAGCAAAAATAACATATTTAAAAAAAAAAACTAAAGAAAATTGAAATAAAGAATAACGGTAAACGCAGATTCTTACAAGAAGAAAAAAAATCTTTAAGACACATATTCAAAATCTGTCCAGCTTCACTTCAAGATATGTAAAGTAATATGCTCCTAAGTGCAAGATATGTACACCTAGGGGCATATTACCGAAAATGAACTGTCAGCAAAAAACCTTCTACAGATCTTTAGTTTATTAGAGGCAATAGACTGACGCTGATATAAGTATTATAAATGGAGGTAAAGTCTTCAACACATAATAATATGAGGATCACCATATATGTACATATGCAGGTCGAAATATTACTTATAACCCTTTTAAATAATGTAATCTTATTTCTAATACAAAAAAAAAATTACAAAAAACATTTCTTGAAGTTAATAAGTTATTGAATAAAAGTATAGATAACAGGTGATATGGCAGGTGGTTAAAATAAATGGGAATGGGGCCTCTGTGGCCTAGTGGATAAGAGCGGGAGAGTGTGGGTTCGAATCTCACACACGTCGGAATTATTATTCCCCTTTACGACATTTACAGCCACGCCTGTAAAGGAAAGGCTGTGTAATTTTCTGTTCACATTTATGTGGCTAAAAAAAAATAAAATAAATGGAAATTTTTTGGAGAAAGAATAAGTAAGTTATGTTCTACTAAATTAAACTTATAGTGCATACTACAAGGTCACATCAAAATAAAACATGAGGTTAAAAATTAATACATCAAAGGGTATAAAAACCAACTTTTTGAATTCTCTTTTTTTTAACTAATTCTAAGTAATATTATAATACTGCGTACAAATATCTCAAATTCTTCCGCAAAAATAAAATCAAAACTTATTATAATAATCCAATTATTTAATGAATTGCAGTTAAATGCTTTACTATATTCTATACTATACTATATTCATTCAACTGATATGTCCTTTTATTTAAAATAATAATTGGTATTAACTAATATATATAAGTTATTACAAAATCGATATTAGATACATACGTTAATCGTATATCGTTATAGTATATATATATACGATTATATAACGTACGTTTTAAAATCGAATTGTTTACATTTCTTTGATTTATAACCAAAATTCTAATTAACTTTTAATTTGGTAAAACGCATAGTTTCAATGTTATTATAATAATCAGATAATTATAATAAAATGGCAATGTTTTTAAACTAATAATAAACTATTTACGTACAAAATTGTTTTGCGATTCAAGAATTTTTAATTGTTCTTTTTTTGTGTAGGATGCAACCAAATTTTACAAGAACGTTCTTGATCTGGAAGGTTAGACCAGAAGTCCAGGGGTTTGTTACAAAAAATGTTTCGTTTACGATTTTTGAAAAATAACCGTAATGACTAATTTTTATTAAGTTCCTTTTATCTAATCTAGCACGAGCACCTAATATATACTTGTCTCTTGGCCCTGCTTTAATGATTTAGTCGATTAATTTCAATATTTTCAAAAGTCTTACTTCTTCACAAACAAATTCATCGAATTAAATTAGTTATAAATTATAAAACTGATTTCGACAAAATTCCATCGATCTGTTTCAAAAAATATTGTTAGTGATTTTTGTCTGATTTCCAAGCAGATTTTATAATCTTAAAGAAAGTTCGTGACAAATTTCTAATAAATTCTGTTAATATTTTTGGGTGCAAAAGCATAATAAAAATTCTTTGTATACTAAATTATCCCAGAAGTTTTTTTTAAGTTTGTTTCATATCGACACAGAAATCTTTCAAAAGTTTGAAGTTTTGAAATCAGAAATGCAATGAATAGATGGATTGAAATCAAATCTTACAGAAGTTGTACTTCTTCCTGGCGAAGTTTATTAGATTAATTGATTATGACTTGTTAGCCGTTCCAGCATAGGAACTTATTAAAAGTTTTTAGTTTTTACTTTGTTCAAGAAATGTAATCGATTGAGTTTATATTATTTTTACGAAAAGGTTGCCGAAATATTAAAACTTTCCACTGATCATTGCAAAAAAAAAATCTACTTTTAGCTTCTAACAAAATCTTTTAAAAAGAATTTTAACCTATCCCTACTCCCTAGCCAATATACTGCGTTCGCAGATAAGAGTTTCATCCCATTATATTGGCTAAAGGGGAAGGTGGGTTTAGTCAGTAAGAATCTGACACTACCAAGGGAGAAATTCTTGGTGCCTTTGGAAGATTCCCACCTCCCCTAGGAAAAAAAAACCTACTTACTTTCACGACTAGCCAGTATTCTGTTATTGTAACCACAAGTAAGTTTGTTCATAGCGTTTTACATCCATACATTAATTAAGGAAAATCAAATTATGACCAACTTCAAAAAATACAAAATATAAAAAAAAAGAAACTTAAGAATTTGAAATATTCCATGGCAACACTTCCGGGTTTAACCAACTATTTCCTTATAATTTTAAATTAAAACTATTATCATCTAAATGGAATTTATTAAATAGCTTATCATCTAAATAGAATTATTAATTAAATAGCTATAAACCAAAATCACTTCAAGGGTGTAAATACTAATAAATAATTTTGAATAAGCACATTAAATGAAATTAAATTAAAAACTGAATTATCTAATCTAATACAATATCCAATCGCCATTAAATTTTTAAAAAATGCAATGTAATATAAAATTGAAATAACTTCAAAAAACCACAACAAAAATAAATTAATTTCATTTTATCTATAAGATATTTTAATTAGAAAAATCTCGACCTTAAAATTTTTTTATTTGTATATAGGTATATTAAAATTTTACAGAAATTTGCATGTATTTTTGTAAACATAAAAGTCAAAGGAAATTTTTGAAATATTTAACCAAAAACAAATTTTAATGTTTAATTGAAGAATCATTCATTAAGCATTCGTTAATCTTGTTATAAATAGTTTAATTAAAATTTTATTATACATGCACACAATAATTTTTAACCTGGAATTTTACTTATAAAAGATTGATACATACCCTTAAGTTTTTTTTAAATAGATAGAAATTAATTTAGATACCAACAAAAGAGGGCCATTGAACTTTCATTTAAAATTGATTAAACTTTTTTTTTTTTATGTTTGATAAACCTATATTAAACCTTATGAGTAACTGAGGAATTTGCGTTACTATTTATTTGCAATAAATAAACCAAAATGGTATATGTATTACGATGCTTTTTCAATTATAAAAATTATTTTCAGATATAGTTTATATAATAGTATTGTTAATTCGTACATAAACAAAAATTTCAATTGAAAATTAATTTTCTCTAGAAAAAGACTTACTTTTATAAGAGTTATTGGGGGCCTAGAGCATAACAGAGTACAAAACATGTTTGTGTACACGTTTATAAGTGTCTAGGGAGTTTGGGTTCGAATTCCACAAACGTCATATGATAATTTCCCCTTATGACATTTGCAACCACACTTAAATAGGAAAGTAGTCCCTAGTAACATTTTATATGGCAACGCAAATTTTATATGGCAAAAATTGCGTATAACAACTAAATGAATATAAAATATGGTATATTTTATTGTGGTTCTGGCAATACGCATGGGGAAACAATATACCCCTGTTACAATAATTAGAATTAATACTTATAAAAGCTGAAAACTAAAGTTGATTTGACCTCGTTTTATATTACTTATTATAGGTATATAACACAAAAAAAAAATTAACTGAAAACTGTCTTTTTATATAAATTAATTACTTAAATTTCAAATAATACGTTAATAATAAATTTTTATAAAAATATTTATTTGTATATGAATGAAAATTAATTTAACTTAACTTAAATACACTTGTTTCAATTTTAATATTACGCTTGTCATACTTTGGTTTATGTCATTGCTTAAGTCCTGTGTCATTATAACATTATTCTGTAAAATTTTAAATTTTACACGCCTTTTACACAAAAAAAAATGTTCGCCTTGTTGTAAAATTCAATTATTCATATTATTATAAATATTATCACTATATATATATTATTATATAATATTTTATATATATATATAATATTAATTTAAAAATGTATGCAGTTCTTTATGTTTACTTATAAAGTTTAAAAAATATGCACCTGCAAGCTAAATATACTCGACACTTTCGTATATTTAAAAACAAAAATATATCTTTGTATATAATAATATAAACATTTAAGTAAATTTACTATACACAATTAAAATTCTTTCACATAAAAAAAAGAAAAGAGTAGATATAAATATAAGTATTCTTGTTATAACATTTACATAAAGCGGTTAAATAACCACCCTAAAATTTTAATAGCGTTCCTATGGCATATTGATCTAATGTATTTTTCTTCTTTTTTTTTTTTGTACTAGCTTTAAGCAAAACATTAACCAAAATAACATGTACTGTTTAAATTGGACATACATAATATATTGTATTACTTCAGAAATGTTATGGAATTTAATTGAAATAATTTGAGTAGAAAAGGCTCTTTGGGTGTAAATTGTTTTAAAACACTGATTTGATGGATTATTATTCAATACCAAAATTGTGGAAGTTAATCTGGAACTTATTTTTATAATTATTCGTTTAAGAATGTTGATTTTGGAGCAACCGAAATCATAAACTCATATAAATTATTTGATAGCAATTTTTTGGGTAGTTATTTTCCAAGTTGGATGTTTTCTAATTGGATGATTTTGACAGGTGCTACATATATACCTGACAGCTGCTAAAACAATACCTGGTTTGTTTTTTATCAATTTTTTAATTAATTAACTAAAATTGTATAATTGCAAACTTTGGCAAAAGTCTTCTTTTACGCATATAAAAAACCTTATCTCGAAATGACAAAACAAAAAGAAAATAACTATATACCTGTAAATTTCGTGTTGTTTACATTAACGGTTAACAACATATGACAGAAATATGATTTTAACAGAAATTATGGTATTATCAATTTATGGTGTATTAATAAAATTAAAAATAATACTTAAACACATTCCAATTTTTTAAAATATATAAAAACAAAAAAGTTAAATGATATATAATAGTTTATATTTTTTTCAAAATTTTATTAAAAAAAAGTTACACACTTTCAGGAAAATTTTGTTTTCGTTTTTTTTAACCCCATTTCTCAAAAACATTTTATTTTATTATGTTTGAATTATTTGGTGTTGTATTATATTTGATTTGAACTGTTTCGTCACTATGGTTTTAACTACAAACATAAAGAAATCAATAGTTTTACCCATTTTTTACAATTGAAATAATATTTCAAAAACATTTTAGTTTTTTTTTACTGGTTTGTTTATTTTTCCTTTTATTGTAACATATCAATGTCACGCGATATGATGTCGATGTCAATACTGCAAGTGTTTAATATTATTATATATTATAATACCCTACTCTATTTTCAAAATTAGAAATTATTTTACCTTGTGTGTAAATTTGTTCATTTTTTTTTTTATAATTGTAATTTCAATATTTTTCTTCTTTTTTTTTTTTTAGAAAATATTAACAATTTCTTTTGAAATTAAAATAAAGAGTTGTTATAAACATTTTATCACTAAGATTAACATAATTTTCAAGAAAATCAAATTATTATTAAAAGCATATAATATGGTGATTGCTAATATATTGTATTATAGAAACACCTTAACCAATAAATAATAATCAGTCAACATTGCTTAGAGTAAGATAATTTTGTTTTTATGCCAAATATTTCCGATATTTCTAAAATAAATCTAGTTAACAAGAAGCTAAAAAATCGTTTAATGCCTAATTATAATAATGCTACTACTACAACAACAGCTACGCTATCAACATCCTATTAGTTATAATAATGTGATTTCTCTAGGTATGCTTTTGAAACTAATTATTTTGTTTATGCTGACTGACAGATCAAAAATGATTAGATTTTGACAACTTTCTGCTTTATTTACGACGGCCGTCGTGCTATTTTAACTCGAAACAATGATTTACAAAGGTTTTCAGTTAGTAGCCGTAGCCGTGATTGCGTTGCTAATGCCATTATTACCAGGGCACAAATGAAAAACTTTTAAAAGTAGTTTAATAAAAAGAAGTTAAAATATAAATATAATTTACTATCAGTAACGTAGTTCTTTGAGCTATAATATGCACTAATGTTTAAAACCTTCCCGCATGAGGTAATAAATGAAAGCAGCTGCACTGTCACTGTAACAGCTATTATTATTAGTATTAATTATTATATTTATAATATTTTCTACAGAGGAGCTACATTTGGTTATATCATGCAGAAGTGTGTTATATACTACTGCACATTGTAATCCACTAATGACCCTGACTCTGTAGTAAATAATAATAATATTAATAATTAATACAAATACGTACTAATAATAAAAGCCATTAGTGCGATTGCCTTCAATTATTAACTGTGGCAGGAATGTGGTATATACTACTGCATGTTGTAACTATTGATAGCTATATTATAGTCACTGATAGCAAACTAGTAATAATAATTGATGGATTCATTGTTCTCTTACAGACCCACCCCCAATTCAATGTTTCCGAACCCTTGTCGTATACCATATTATCCTCACTTCTTAGACAATATATTGCATTATCAGATAGGAGTTTAATCCATTATATTGGGTGAACCCACCTCCCCGGTTTAATCAGTAAGAATTTGTAACTACCAAGGGGGTATTTTTGATGTCTTTGAAAGATTCATACCTGCCTTAGGAAAAAAAAACTTAAATGGAGTTAAATCATTTATAACCGATATTAATTTTATGGGTGTAAAATTGTATGGGTGTAAGCTTCCAAAAAATAACACAATCACAAGTATATAGCAGTTTAAAATCAATTTCCATACAATAAATTCTTATGTACAACTAAAATTTGTGTATATATAAGTGATTGTTATAATATTTTACAAATAACTATATAAATGATTTTTTTTTAAATTTATATTACAAACCGAAATTAGAGGTAATACTTTATACAATAATAAGAGATTTTTCTTCAGTCATAATAAATACAAAACTAATTCAAAGTTCATAATCTCCATTTTATATAAGGTTGCGGTTTGTTTTTTTAATTTTGTATAAAATAAACATTTATAAGAAAATCACCTTTTTAGCACATTTCCAAAAAAATTTTGAAAAAATGTGCTTATTAGTTTCACTCTGTCCGTCCGTCCGTCCGTCCGTCCGTCTGTTTACAAAACTTCTACACCGTTAAAGATAGAGAAAAAAAATTTTAACCATAGGTAGGTCTCATAAAAAAAATAATTTTGTGGAACAACTTTTTCATGTAGCCCCCCCATTACGGAGCTACACCCCCTCAAACTTTGAAAAAGCCCTATTTTTAAATGCATATATCTTATGTTCTGCTTAAGATTTTTTCAATCTGAAAACGTCATTCGACAGGTATTTTTTTTGGCTTTGTAAATTAATATCAAAATTATACAATTTTTTTAAATTTAGTATTTAAATTTACCGTTATGTGAAAACCAAATTTTGCATGATTTTTCTACTGTCATAACTCCGGCACGCTTCTAGATACAAGCTTGAAATTTTGAGGCAAGAAAGAACTTTTAGAATTAGTATAAGTTTCCTCAGAAAATTTTTTCGGACCACCCCCTGTTTATGAGCTATATAGCTTAAATATTGAAAATTTGCTATTTTTAAACACCTGTAACTTAGGAACCTGCACACATTTTACTTCTGCAAGATGTAAAAATTAAAGCTACAATAATATATTTTTACGTGTGTGAAAGGTTTATTTTAATTGTAAAGGGTTCCAAAGTTGCAGCTCTTCAAAATTGTAAAAAAGCCCCATTTTCAGATGTATATATCTCGGGCTCTGCGTAATAGTTTTGCAATCTAAAACCAGCAGAAGATCGAAAATTTTATTATCTATATGAAACAAAATCAAAATTATGTAATATTATGTAATTTACGATTTAAATTTACCGTTATGTGAAAACCACATTTTGCATGAAATTTCTTTTTTCATAACTCCGGCACCCCTTTAGATAGGAACCTGAAATTTTGAGACAAGAAAGAACTTTTAGAATTAGTATAAGTTTCCTCAGAAAATTTTTTGGTAACGCCCCCTCTTTAAGAGTTATTACGCCTCAAAAATTGAAAATTTGCTATTTTTAGACACCTGTAACTTAGGCACCTGTAAAAATTTTTCTTCGGCAAGACATGAAAATGAAAGCTACAATAATATATTTTTACGTGTGTGAAAGGTTTATTTTAGTTGTAAAGGGTTCTAAAGCTGCAGCTCTTCAAAATTGTAAAGAAGCTCCATTTTCAGATGTATATATCTCGGGCTTTGCGTAATAGTTTTGCAATCTAAAACCGGTAGAAGATCGAAAATTTTATTATCTATATAAAACAATATCAAAATTATGTAATATTTTGTAATTTACGATTTAAATTTACCGTTATGTGAAAACCACATTTTGCATGAAATTTCTTTTTTCATAACTCCGGCACCCCTTTAGATAGGAACCTGAAATTTTGAGACAAGAAAGAACTTTTAGAATTAGTATAAGTTTCCTCAGAAAATTTTTTGGTAACGCCCCCTCTTTAAGAGTTATTACGCCTCAAAAATTGAAAATTTGCTATTTTTAGACACCTGTAACTTAGGCACCTGTAAAAACTTTTTTTCGGCAAGACATAAAAATTAAAGCTTCAATAATATATTTTTACGTGTGTTAACAGCTTTTCTTAGTTATATAGGATTCCGGACTTACGGTCCCTCAAAATCTCAAAAATGTCCTATTTTCAAGTTTTTTCTTATTACATGAAATTTTCAAATTTTTGTGTAAGTCACACTTCTAAACAATTTGTATTGAGTTTTGGAAATGTGCGCTTTTAAAAACCGTTGGTTTACATTCTACCTTGTTTATTATAGTTTTTTGTTTTGATATTAAATATTTTATTTTCTAACCATAATTCTATTATATGTAGTATTTACACAAATACTATTAACTAGAAAAACATATACATATAAATAAATTAAACAAACATTGTATACTCGTATATGTACACCACTTATATCAATATTATCGTATTCTAAATATTCATATACGTTCTTGACAGAGATAAACAAAAAATATCACGTGTTTTAATTTCACCACCTCACTTTTCAATTTAACTGTAAATTTTATGTTATACCTTGATCAAGGATAGATTTATAGCTTTTTCTTATAGATTTTTTTTTTGAAATATTTTATGTTAAAATATTTTTTCTTTGTTTGGTTAGAAGTTTTCATAAATAGTTTTAGGTTTTTAAGAAAATATTAGTATAATGGTTTTGTAATATTTATTCATTCAAGAACTAGGTTTGCACACTTACAATTTTAAAAGAGAATTTTTCTTTGTTATATTATTTTTAAAAGTAAGGGATTTTTGAATATGAAAACATATTTCTTTACTTATCAAATGAATTCCTTAAACTAATTTTAATTAATTATATTCTATCAATATAGGAACAAAAAGAAAATCCATGCAAACCTTTTTGTGCTAGATCGAACAAAATATATACCTATATACCAGTAAAAAATCTGTTTATTTTAATACAAATAAGGCAGGGTGTAAAAATGAAGGGTTTTTTAAGGTGCACATTTTTAAAAAAGTAATAAAAACGGTTATTTTTAGAATTGTTCACATTAAAATGAAATTTTGGAAAATCAATAGACACTTTCTTCAATTTTAAGAAAACTCTATATAATTAAGCAAAACCGTTAACCCACATAAAAATATAATGCGAAAGTTACTTGTGTCTTTCTTTAAACAAATTTGTACAGATGTCTAGATTTCAGTTGAGTTAAAAACAATTTTTCAATTTTGTCATTTAATAGTCTTTAGACAGAGGGAAGTAGAAATCTGAGGTTTATGTTTACTCTTAGTTTGGACTAAAAACTATCCGGAGATGCTGAACTGATTTTCTAATTAATTTAGCCTGTTTACAATATTATCGGAGTTGCAATCTGTTCAGATAATTAGTTTTAGTGTTGACAGTTTTATTTAATAAAATTTAGTGGACAAACTGTAAATTTAAAAATTAATTGTCAAAAAATTTGTCAATTTTTTATTTAATTATGAAGCTTAATAAATTTCTTGTTTTTGACGTTTTCAGATTGATTCTTGTCTATGGAAACTGTAAATACGCAAATTTTTTAAAAACTTTTGTATAATGTTTTAAAAACAATAAAGTATAGTTGAAATAAAAATTATCTATTTACTTGCTATAGTTGAAAAAAAAATACATAAATATTGCTTTCGCATCAGTCTTTTGCGAAATCCCTAAATAAGCAACATATTTTTGGGATTAAAAGGGAAAATGAAGGAGCAACAAAAATTAAATTACCAATAAAGAAAAAGTGCTGATAAAATCATAACGAAGCATTCTCACTCAAATCCAGCACTTGATTTATTATTTTAAACCCCAATGTTTTTACTAATTTTTTCATTTCAAAAACAACCCTTTGTACTTTAAAGAAAGATTTTTATTATATATGTACACATATATTATGTTTTTCAAATTTACTTAAAAATTAACAAAATATATAATTTTATAAATATATTTTCTATAATATAATGTTTTGACAGATACCCATCCCTACACTGTCGAACTGTCAAGGTAGCGTAATACAGCGTAAGATAGTCAAGATAGCGTAATACAGCTTAAACATGCGGAAGTCGCCTTAATGGAATCTTATGCCAGCACATGTGTACCTAAAGTTGGTAATTCATATGTGTATGATATAACAATATTTAAGAAGAACTTAACATTTTCCTTCAATCTATATACATTATCCTAATTATCTCGAACTCAATTTCCCAAGTAATCCTTCACACATTCTTATTCCCAAAACCAAGCTTTACATATGTTTCTATGCATTAAAGAACCCATCCTAAAGTTTTAAAGTTTTAAAGGGCATGGTTTCACTTCGTTAAAGTCTAACACTATCCAGAGCAATCACTTCCACTTCCTTTCAAATGATTTCCACCGTCCGACGTAATATATCTCGAGATATTATAATCAAACACTTAATATTTATTTCATTTGTTTTTGGCAAAGACCCAAACAAATTTTTTTGAATTTATTACTTTTTGAATGCCTCTAAAACAAAACAAAATATAAATATGTAGTACAATTAAAATTTTAAAATATATATAAGCAAATTTTATATATCACCTTTTTTATCAGAGATCTTAATTTTCTAAAAAATTACTGCTAAATATATTTTTTACTTATCATTTTAGCAACTCTCTCTCTCTCTCTCTCTGTTTTCTATTAATTTATTTTTAAAAGAATGGACAGAAATTATTTTAATTTCTAAACTTCAAAAAAATTATCTTTTAATTTACTCAATTCTATACCCATTTCTAAATTATTTTTTTTATTCTATTGACTAATTACAAAAGAAAATTAATTTTATTGAATCTAAATATCTGTTTTTTTTTTTTTTTGTTTTTTTTTCTTTATTTAATTTCTTCTTTTTTTTGTATTTATTTGTAGAAAGTTTTCAAAAACTTTGTAACATAGTTATTTTTAATTGCATAATTTTGGGCAATTTTGTATAATTCCTTAGTTTTCTATTGACTATATTGAAAATTATTTTTTTTATTCACAAAGAAAATTATCAGATTGATAAAAAATTTATTTTAACATTCATTTTGTACATTGTAACTCAAATAAATTTTACCGTTTATCTTCAACTTTTCTTAAGTCTAAGAAATTTTCTTTATGAAATTAAAATCAATTACATTTAGAACACAAAGCATTAGATAATAATTTTCTTTATTAATTGCTGGAATTATTATTAACTTTTTTAAGATAGGTAAATTATGTGATTCCAATGATTTGTTTATGATTGAATCTCTAAGCAATAAAAAAAAAAGTTTCTTAAGTTTAATTAAGACCAAATAAAAGGGAGTTCAGATGATTTCGGAACAGAATGGAATTTAAAGAAGAAAAAGTAAAATATATTTTATATTATTTTCTTATATTAAATTCCAATCACAAAATATTAAATTTCTATAGGTTCATCTAATTTAAATCGTATTTATTTAACTTACTTTGAGACTAAGAATTTAGAAATAGTAATTTGGTTCTATTTTGAATCTGTTATCATATATTTAAGCCTTCGAAATTTGATTCTCTCATCAAGCCTTAAGTTTTTCTTAATTTTTATTTTAATTTATTCGCCTGTCACATAAATATGACAAGGAGCCTTCCAGGTGTGACTGTAAATATCGTAAGGAGAAATTATTCTTACAACGTGTGTGGAATTTGCAACCACACTTCCCTGTGTTTATAGCGTATTTTATAGGCTCTTAACCACTTAGACCACCGAAATATTGAAGAAATATTGAAGAGATTTAAAGTGAAAGATTGGAAGACTAAAAACCAAAAGAATCGTAATATTAAATAATAGAGCTATATATTTTACAAATAAAAAAAAAACATTTCGAAATACATAAATTCAAAATGGTTAATAAAAACTCATCTTTAATAAAAATGTTGCAATAAGGAATCAAAATTAAAATAATATGGATTTTTTCTTGTTGTTTACTACACTTTTTTTTAATTGTTAAGGCACTCAAGTCAGACTTGTCAACCCAGTAATGATTTCAACTTCCAGTTTCAATCTCACAAGAGTTTCAAAAAAAAAAATTAAGTAATATTGTTAATAAATTATAAAAAAAATATAGTTAAAGATATAATTATTTATAAACAAATATTTAATGGAAACATGTGAACATAAAAAAATTATAATACCTGTTTAAAAACAAAAAGATTTTTAATTAAAAGTTATAACTCACACACGAAAATCAATATTGATTGATTGAAATTTCAGAACGATAAATAATTATGAACATTAGACGTAAAACATATTTGAGTAATATTTCAGTAATTTTTTTTAATCGCAAATTTGAATGAAAAAAAAACTAGCAGGTTAGCCAAGAGTTAAATGGACTGATAACTTACAAGATAAGATTATAAATAAAGTTATAAATAAATATAAAGTTATAAAGTTAATAAAGTTATATTGTTATAGATAATAACAATACACGCTTCCCAAAGTGAAAGGAAATAAAAAAAAATTAAAAGAGTGGAGGCATATTGTAAAGTAAGTTAAAATCGACTCTTGCTACAATGCTACGGAGAACGATCTTAAAAATATGATACTTTTTATTATTTTTTTTCTCAAGCGATATTTTATAGTCTAAATTGTAATTTTTACAAGAGTCCTTTGAGATTTTATTTTTCAATTTGCTTTTCGTCCTTATATCGTGTGTCTGTTTAAAAATCAAAATTTAATATTTTAAAAGGGTCCTTTGTTTCAATTTAAGAAACTTTTCTGTAAAATATAGTTTATTTAAAAATAGTTATATTGCTAAAAAATAACATATGTTTTACTTGATATATTTCTAAACCATACATAATATTTTCAAAAATTGATTTCGAAAAATATCTTTAAATTGTTACCCAAAAAACCGATGCATAAAAAAAAACAGAGCATTTACTAAAAAAAAAAAAAAAAACTATAAATTGTTGCCTATCCAAATCTTGACAATCGTTCTGAAGAACTTAGAAAATAAAGTATATTCGAAATTTTCTTTTTTATTTTGAATTTACAGAATACCCTCCAGGACTTTTTACTTTACCTTCAATCCCTTAAGAATATTCAATTGGAATTTAACAATGATAGTTGGATTTATATTACAAAAAAAAAAAAAAAATAAAAATAAAACAAAAATAAATCAAGGCAGTATATAAAACTAAAAGTTTTAAAAATACACATTTTCATGTAACATGTAACATAATAAGTGTTTAAAGATTTAATTTTTGAAATTTACTTTGAAAAAGCAGGTACAAAACAGGTGTCTGAGTCTCTAAAAATAGTAAATTTACACGCCTCTAAAAGTATCAAATTTTGAATGTTTTGAGCCGTAATAGCTCTTAAACAGAAGGAGGAACAAAAAAACAATTTCTGAGATAACTCTTTCAAATTAATAGGGCACTTTCAAATTAGAGAGGCTTATATCACCGTAATGGCTAGGACAATATAAAAACATTGTTCAACAACATTAGTTTTTTTAAGATAGCTATTCATAGGGTAACAACAGTGTAGAAATTTTTGAAATTTTTCTCAAACGGTGAAAAAATTTTGTAAATAGACGGAAAAACGGACGAACAGAATAAAACTAATAGGCATATTTATCAACAAATCTTTAAAAAAAATATACTAAAAAGAGATCACTAAAAGAAAAAAAAAAAAAGTACAAATCCCTTAAAATGGAATTTTTATTAGAAACAAGAAGGAATATTGAACAATTAAAGGATATGAGAAATTTTTTGATAAAATTCTATACGTATCATATATTAAATACAAATATTAGAAAATCAATGAGTTTTTTTTTTTTGATTTCAAATGGGAAACCTATTTAGGTTTTATTTTTACTAAAATTCAACAAATTTATTTATTATATGAAAAAAGGAAAATATATAAAAGAACAAAAAAGCATTGTCTTATTTTCTTTTTTTAAGATTTTTTATTAACGAAAAAGGTAAATTATTGAGATTTTTTTTTTGTTTTTGCTGTAGGTATATTAAATGTATTGAATATCGATTGAAATAAATTTTTATGAATATGAGATTTTAGTTTTTAGAAATGAAAGAAATATTTTTTATATACCATATATAAAAGTAAAATTATGAATATTTCGGGAAGAAATATATATACATAAAACTTTAATTTAAAAACAACAAAAAGGAATTGATAGAAATAAAAATTTCTTCTTGTGTCTTTAATCTCATACAGGTAATCAATTCAATTATGGTACACTTGGATTACTGTATATAGATTATCAAAATTTGTATGGAGAAATATTAACTAAAAACGGAAATATGACTATTCTTTTAATAAATAAGTTTTTACATTTTCAAATTTATGTATAATGTATACAAAATATTTTTTTAGTTATTTTTCGAAATTCAGAAAAGTTTAATTTAAAATAAAATTCAAAGGTACGTTTTAAAGAAATCTATAAATTCATTCCAACAATGAAATCTATAAATAATATTTTTACTAATAATTTTTTTTTTTTTTTAAGATAAAAATTCAATTTTTTATCAGAAAACTTTTTTGTTTATGTGATGCTGTATTGTTTTATTACATAAGTAGTGTTTAAAAGTGTTTGTACTAAATTTTTCACAGAAATAAATGTTGTACTAAAAAAATGTTTTGATTTATTAAATATAGATCCCCTGATGATGTTGGGAAAATATAATAAAATATGTTGGGAAAATTAAAATAAATATAAATGTAATTTTAATTTGAATTTATATTCAAAAAGGACATTCCGCCCAAGCATTAATTTGCATATACAATTAACAATATATTTTTTTAAGTTGAAAGAAAATGGAACTTTAAACAAAATTTTTAATTACCAAAAAAAAAAAATATGATTTTCAAAGGCTGTTAAAGATCAGCTTGAAAATCAATAGGCTGATCTTTAACAAAACAATGTTAAATTTTAATGCTTTTAATGTATTTTGAATTTACTTTATGATTTCCTAAATTAGAAAATAGTTTTGAGGTGCCTAATACGAGTAGAACTAGCTCTGATTTGTTTATTCTTCAGCTTTGTTTTAGACTAATTATTTTCTTATCATAATTTTGTCATTTGTTTTAAGGAATATTTGTAATGTAGTATTTTTAATATGTGGAAATAAATTTCTCCTTTTTTTTTTTTGTTTGATTATTATAATTTTAAATTCCAGTAAATTTTCCTTATTAAATTCTTCTTCATCTGTCAGATATTGAGTTATATCAGTTATATTAAAAAAATTTAGATAAATAAATTAAATTTTTTTTTTAAATTTAAAGACAAGGATCACAATTAAATACTACAAGTTGGTGTATGTAAATAAAATTATGCAATTCAACCATTAATCGAAAATTAACTTTTATTTCAATTAAATTTCCTCAATTTATTCTTCAGAAAATGACAAACAGAAAGTCTTAAAAAATTTAATTCTAATACAACATTTTTTTTATTATTTTTTTTTTTTAAATATACCAAATTTTTATAGGAAAAATTCTACACTTGACAATTTTTATTAAGGGAAAAAAAACAAAACAAGCTAAAAGCAAACATTATATATTATGATACGATCTATAAAAATCAGATAAAAAGTAAACCCACATCAGATAAAAAAAAAATGTTTTAAATAACTTCCGACCACTTTTAAGGTTTTCTATTTTTTTATTCGATTTTAAGGAGTCCTAAAAGCATTTTGTTGTTCATGACAAATTTATTTCCTAATTTAAAATACTTTGGAAAGCATCTTTCTTAAAAAAGTTAAGATTTTATAAGAAAAAAATTCAAGAAATATTTTAATTTTTACCTTATTTTCGATTTGGTAATGAATTTTCAATGAATGATGGTGAGATAAAATAGTTGAACTTACCTATTTTATTTTTAAAGGTTTGTAAAGGATATTCTGAAGTTTGATAATAAAAAAAAAGTATATAGCTATTTTATAGTAAGTATTTTCATTCATATTTATCTTGTTTAATATATGCATAGTCTTAAATAAGTACCAGAATATCAGCCACTTTTAGTCACTTCTTCAGTTTTTTAATAGTTAATACCAAATATGTATAGTACAATCTAAAAGGAATATAATTTTGTATTGAATATTAAATTTAATATTTTTTGTTATAATAAAATCTAATTTATAATTAAATATTTTATTTATTAATTTTTTTATTTTGATTCCCACACAATGTGATGAGGAAATAAATCAACATTTCCTTTTCAGATGGAGTTGCGGTACAAGTACCAAAGTATAATTATATTATATTATATAACTTTGGCGGGATTTGACTTTGACTTTGCCGGGATTTGAATCCCAAACCTTTCGCATGAAAGAATGAAGACTTACGCACTACGCCATTGGTCAGATACATTTAAATAAATTTGCAACCCAACAAATTTATTTTTAAATTAATCATTAATTGCGTTATAAGCAAATAAATAATGAGCATTTTTAAGTGGACCGAAGAGGAGAACTGTTTGGAAAAATGAATCCTTCTTCTACATTCTATTGCTTTAATCTTTAAAAGAAAACTACCTTTAAATTGCAAAATAATTTGCCTATAAGTATGCAATATTTCTTACATATTGCTTCTGAAACTTTACACATTGAAGCATTGCTCCTTGGGGGCCTTGATATCCGAGTATTCTATTTCGCTCAAAAAATTTATAAAGCTTAGTTTTTAAATTATAATTAAGCAAAATTTCCATATGTCAGACGCTTAGACTAAAGTTTTAGATAAACGTTTAATTGATTATGAAAACTAAATCATTAATAAACATCAAAATTTTAAATATCAGCATGGGGGCGTTCTGGAATTAGTATTTTATTATAAATATTTTTATTTTTCTAGTTAATTTTCTTGATTGTTGGATCTAAAATTTTATGGAAAATCAATTTTTTTTCCGAAATGGGTAGTGCTAGATAAAAAAAGAGATTCTATAACACTAATTTGTTAATGGAACCTATCCAAGTTTAAACATTCGTTACTCTATTTTGAATAGTCCAAAATTTTTATAAACAAACGAATGTACGGACTTTGAAAATTTGTCGAGTTTTTCGTCTCAAATTTTCCGGATATACATTTTCGTTCTCATATTTAATCTTCTAAAGAAATAGAATTTGGTTCACTAAAATTTTTGAAGAAAATATCTAAAGTTTCCGCAATAACATTTACGGGAGACATGAACATTTTTATTTTCATAGCTTCAATTTATCATTGTTTTTAACTTCAATTTTATTATGCAAAAATAATAAAATTTTTATTTGAAGAAAAAAAGGAAAACAAAAATTAAAATTTTGAAGAAATATATTTTATTAAGAACATGGTAAAAAAAAATACATTAAAAGAATTTTTACATATAATATTTACATTTATATGCCTAAATATATTAAATTTCTATTACTATATGTATATACTATTAGATACTTGTAAAAGATACTATAAGATCGAGGTAATCTTTTTTTTTTCTATAATATCTAAAGTTTCATTTGCATTTATTCGGATTACAATTACGAAAACTTTTACAAGTAAAAAAGTGATACATATATATAAAAAAAAAATCTGTAATTTTTTTCATAATATAAAATTTCATATATTGTATAAATATATATTATATTATATAACATTATATAAATGAATATATTTAACGTAAAAAAAAAGTTTAATAAATATTTTTCAATAAAAAAAAGTGTTGCGTAAAAGCTAAAGTATCAACAAAATGTTTAAAATTTTATTTGAATTTTATTAAATTGAAGTTTAAATTTATTTTTGAGAAAGCAATCACGGTTGTGTATTACACCAATCAATCTTTAGATACTTGGATTTAAAATTCTCAATAATTTTAAACAAATATTTTTAACTTAGAGCTAAATCATATCTGTTCTGAAATAAACTAGATGTTATAAGGAGCCTTCAAAAAGAAAGAAAACACATGCCTAGGTTCAACAGTTCCTATAACTCTTAATTAATTCAACAACTTGAAAAAAATTAACTAATAATTTCTGAAATAATATATATTTTTAACTAACTGGCTAATTTTGTTTTTCACAGCATATGTCGAGTTGAATGCTAACAACTTCTGTAAAATTTGATTGGGCTAGAGCGAGCAGCAGAGTCAGATAGCTTGCACAATTTGGATACAATTCTAAAATGAATGTCCCATTTAAATGGATTTCAACTTCTTTAACCTTGCCGAAAACCAAAAATGATAGCTTACTCGAAATTTTCCTTTTTTGTTTTGCGTCTAAAATTTAATTAAAATGATTTTTAGCAAAGAATTTATATCGAATACGAAAATTATTTTATTTAAATTAAAAAAATTTTTTTCTGAAAACAAAATGTAGTAATTCTACTAAATATTTTAATAAATTTCTATTTGATATTAAGAACTATATTTCTCTTTAATAAAATCTAACATAAATAAAACACTACTTTAATTACTTACTTATTTATGCTCAATGCATGAAAGTTGGAGGAAAACAGTTTTGACCTATTTTAGATGGTTAACAATGGTAAAAAAAAAAAAAATTTTAAAAGATCTCAATATTATAAAGAAAAAAATAAAACAAAAATTCATACTATTGAAATGCTCATCCCACAAAATTTTGTTTACACCAGAACTGTTTTCCATAAATAAATATTATCCTTACCACAAGTCCTGATGGTAACATTGTTTCTATTTTCTAAGTTTTATGTGTGAAGAAAAAGAAAAAGAAAAAAACTAGAAATAGAACATAAATAAAAAACTTCTTTTTTTTTTTTTTTGAGACGTTTAGATTTTATTTCCTTTTTTAATAGTTCAGTGTAAAATTTTATTTCCGTTTTTCTAAAAGGTTTTTACAACAAAAAAAAAACCAACCAAAGCTTTAATTTTAAATATAGGGCGACAATAAAAGTTTTTGAATAAGTTTTAAAGAAAGTTGAAAAAAAGATTTAAAGGTTGTAGAGCACTTCTTATCGTTTGACTTTCTTATAAGAGTTTTAAAATTAGTTTTAGTTTCAGTAAAATATTTATGTTGTTCTTTCCCGGTTTTTTTTTTTTTTTAGTTTTTTTATTAAGGATACAGTTATCTTATATCAGTATATCAACTATTTTTAAATTTTATTAGATAAATTATCATTTCTTATATAAATATAAAAATTACACATGATTTATTTTTTTTTTTTTTTTGAATTTTCATTTCAATTAAATTTATTTTTAAAAAAATATAACATGCATTTTTAACATGGAAAAAATCCTTGAAATCTTTTTACAGTTTGAACAATTTTTTTTTATGCTTCATTTTGTAAATTAAAAATGAATAAAAAATTTAAAAAATTTTAGTTTTTAACTTGTCTTATTACTAAATTAATATTAACTCTCTGGCATAGAGAAGCTTTCAAAGCTTCTTAGGTCAGATTGGTATCACCATGACATAAATCTAAGGAAACTTAACAAGAGCTCTTGTCGAATAGGTTCTCCCAAGTTTGGAAGCTTCATTATAAATTAGAATCTTTTAGTTACTGACACGTTCGCTCAGCTCAGCCTTAAATAAAAAAATTAATATTATTAATATAAGCTATTAATTGGTGAGATTAAATATCGTAAATTTACCTTTTTTTTTGAGTTTTATAAATTTCTGTTGTATGGACGTTAAGACAAAGTCTGAACTCTTGAGCAGATATAAGATGGTTTGCCCTGAAATGTATAAATGTTTAAAATAAAATTGAACTTAATTTAATACTATAAAAAAAATAATTTTATATTTTTAAAAACAATATTTTATTTTATTGCTATTTAATTGGTTCTAAATAACACGTGTTCATTTGAAAAACCCCATTTAATTTTTCACGGCTATGACAACTTTTTCAAATTAAACAACGTTTCACTATAGTACAATCTAAAATTTACCCTAACCCTAAAATTGCCTTAAAGTACACTCTAACCCTAATTAATTTATTCGAATAGTAGAATGGTACAAATCGTAAAAAAGTTTAGTTGCAAACCAGTTCAAAACTATTCGACAGCAAATTATTATTTTGCCGAACTTTTGCGCCATAAAGTAGTGCAGGTTTGGTTGCCGTCTTCTCTATATTTCCTTTGCAAGAAAATTACCCATTATTTAACTAAAATGTAATCATATATGTTAATATACCTTTCTTACTTTAACTAGAGACTCTTTTACTTATAGTAAATATTTTTTACTTTAAGTGAAGACATTTTTAATTTAAGCGAATAATTTTCTTTTTTATAGTTATTTTAAACGAAGAATCTTTACCTAAGTAATTTATGTAATTATAAACGTCTTAATTCACTTAAAGTAAAAATGTCTTCACTTAAAGTAAAAATTTCTTCACTTTAAATTTTCAGATAATTAATTTCAGATAAAGTAAAACCACTATATTTTTATAAAAATATTCAAAGACTGTTATTTTATTTTGTTATTATACAGTCATTATATTACGATAATTTGAAATAATATTTGAAATTTTTACTGATGATATGTGGAAAATTGTAATTTTAAAAATTGACATATATTTGACATTAATTTGGATACAAAATAAATAGGCAAAAAAAAAATTGTTAACATTTTTTTGAAAAGGGTTAAATTCAAATATTTAGTTATATATTAAAGGTATAAAATCCTATCAATTTTTTTAGATTTTTAATGATTTTTATTTCTAACTAAGTAAATATTAAAATATAATTTTACTATAATCGTATATGTACAGTTTGATTCGATGAAGGACCTGCAAATCTTCTTTGTTTTTTTTCTTCTAAAGAATTTAAAAACAGCAGTACACAAAAAGCTTATGTATAAAAAATGTCATGCCCCATTTTTCAGAAAAAAAAAAAATTAATATGTAAGAAAAAATTGTGGAAAATCAAAAGAGATTTTTATTTTTAATTTTAAGGAAAGCCTATTAAATTATGAATAGCCATTAACAGGTATAAAATTATAATATTTTATCTTCAATTTTTGTGTTTCATTTTGAAAAATTTGTGCATTTCTAGCTAAAAATAGCAAAATTTTTATTTTTAATCTTAATATCTCTTAAACGGCGTAGAAATGAAAACGAAACGTGTTAGTCTTGTACAATAGCTAGAGCCGAGCTCTTGTACAAGACTAATCGACGGCATAGGGAAATTAATGATTAACAAAACTGAAGCTTAGTCAAATATGAATAATAAATGACTTAGAGGATGCTCTATGCTCCTCAAAGAAGTGGCAAGGAAAAAAATAAAAAAAATCTCTTAAACAGCAATAGGTACCAAAAGATATTACCGAAGTACCTTATATTAATTCTGAGAGATCTCTCAAAATTTCTAGATTCCAACAAAAACCGTGCTATAGAAATTATAAAGAAACTAAATTTTACAAAATTTTGTATTCACCGGTAAATTTAAATATTAAATTGCAAAAAATTGTATTATTTGGTATTTAATTGGTAATTTATGAAACTTAAATAATATCGTGTCGTTTTTAGATTGAAAAATCTTTAAATAGAATCTGAGATATACACATTTGAAAATAGGTCTTTTAAAAATTTTGAGAGACTGTGCCTTCAAAATAAGTGACGCCAGAAAACAAGTTATTCTACAACATTTTTAAGAAACCTATCCATTAATTGTTCTATCTTAAATTATGTTGAAGTTTTGTTTTACAGATAGATGGACGAACGGTCAATGACAACGGCTAAAAATGACAAACTATAAATCAAGAATTTATTAGTAAAATAGGGAAATAGTTGAAAATAGGGTAGTATTAAATTTAAAAATGATATTTCAAGTAAAAGTAATGCTTTCCTATACTTTTTATTAACAATAATTTAATTTCAAATTTTTGATCGTAAACTTTAATAAAACAGCAGCACGTTTTAATTTTTTTCAATAATTTTTTTATATTATGTATCTCATAAAAGAATCTTTAAAATTATATTATTTTAAAAATTTAACTCTCTTTGCCATCGTATAATGTATGCTCATTTTCGATAATGAGTTTTTATTCCGGATTTGTTTTTCTTATGTTTTTCTTTTTTTTACAAATCCGGATGTTAAAGTAATAATATGATAATAATGAAATAATATTTTTACAAATCCAATTTTTCTCACTCTTTCTATATACATACATTATTTTATATTTTAATTTAATTTAAATACTGTTGGAAAATATGAAGTTGGGAAAAAATTCGAATTTATTCTTTTAAAATAAAAATCATAAATAGTTCAACATGATTTTAACGAATTAGCATAATTTAAATGTGCTAAAAAATCATATAATATTAAAATAAATTAATAAAAGATTATGAATCATTACGAAAACGTTATTTTCATTCGAAGATATATACAAAAAATATTTTTAAGACAGTTTTATTAATGGAAACTGGCGTATCAAATAATCTAGAAAACAGCTAAATATCTATGAACGCTAAATATCTTAGAATGAATAGTTGAATGCTTTCAGAGGGGAAGAGTATTCCTTACAACGCATAATATAACATTTGTAAAAAGAAAGGGATGAAAGAATTCCACCATCACTCTGCTACATTTGAGTATTCTATACAGCTTCAAAAATAAAAAAAAAGTTATCCGAAAGAAAACTTGAAGAATTCATTTTATTTCTAAACTCTACCGCTTGGTTATAAAATATCGTTGACAACTCAAAAAATGACGGAATGGTATGTCAAAACGGTACATTGTACGATTTTTGACTTACTTACTTCAAAATAATATTTTATTGTTCAAGTATATGAATCTTATAAAAATTATTAGTAAATTTTAGAGTTGTTTCAAAAATTAAATTTGCAATAAATTATTTTGATGAGATTTGGCGGCGGCTGCCCTCACTAATATAAATGCTTTGCTGTTTAAGTATATATGCAATAAAAAGATTGGGATGTACTTTAGTGTTGGTTACAAAATCAGATTTGTACGCTTTTCCAGAATATATATATTGTGTATGTGAGATTCTGAATCAAAAGATTTTACAATTGGTTAGAAAATCAGAGTTTAAATAATTTGTTTAGCGGGGGTTTGGGGCCAAGGGATATTTTTAGTACGAAATATTTTCTTTTGGGATTTTGTACATTTAGATTTTTTTTTTTTTTGTTGCGGTTTTTTACTTTTGGAATTTTTTTTTTTTTTTTGGATTTTGAATTTGTAATATCAGTCCAAACCCAATGCAAAAACCTTAAGATCTAAAATAAATAAAGGGAATAAATGAAAATAAATACAGAATATTGATGTGGAATTGGATATTTAAATGTATTAATATAACGGTATTTGAAAATAATCGAAATAAACTATCCTCCACTCAAGATTAAATAAACTATCCTCCACCTAACAATTTACAATTTATGGTTACAATATCATATATTTTGAAATAAATTTAAGTTATTTCAGAGCAAATTTTTTTGTATTTACCCTCTATTTAAGAGGCAATTTTTGCATTATAGTACCTATATCCTAAAATATAAAATACGTAATATTTGCAAGAGTTTAAAGAAAAAATATATAAATTAAATAGACTTGTAGATTAAATCACGTTATAAAACCAGTTAGTTACTGTGTTAAAATTTTAAATGTAGTAACATCATTTATTAACAAAATAAATATCAAATTGAAAAATTCCCGCTTCTTTATCATTTATTTCAGCAATAATTTTATCATCACATATTATTACAATATCTCATGGGTTCAATATTTAAAAATTGATAAAAATTAACAATCACACAAATGAGAATATCTAATATTCTTTCTTTTTATTAAATTTTATCTCAAAATATCAGTTTTTCTTTATTGACTTTTATAAAAATTAATGTCATGGTGCTCATCAATTATAAAGATAAGTTTTCATTTGACTATATTTTCATTCAAATTAAATTTAACAAAAGAAATAAAATAGTTTTAGAATGATAAAAAAAAATTGTAAGCAGAAACAAAAAACAAAAAAGTTGTAAAACTATATTGTTCTTATTTTGTACATTGGGGCAATTAAAAGTTAAGACACTATTTATTAAACGATAGCTTAAATAGTAATACATTCATAATAAAAATGTATAATGTATAAAAAATATCCTTTTACTCATGTATAAAAAATGTCCTTTTTTTTCATATTTAGATTTATTTTAAAAAGTTCAAAAATTATTACGTATTTATTCAACTGTTAAAATTAACTTCAACAGTTCAAGCGCTCACTCTAAATAAAATAGCATTGCTGCTTTTTTAGAAAAATAAAGCCACAAATTTCAATATTTAGTTCAAAACTTCTTTTTCTCCATTTATAATAGATTAACTTTAATCTGCAAAAACAATGAAGGCTCAAGAATTAAATGTTAATGTAAATGACACACAACCAAAAAAAAAGGATTCATGGTAACCAAAAGGGCCTACAGAAATCCAATACAAAAGAACGCTTTATCGGTATGAAACAATGATAACAGGAAAACACCCCTTTGGTAATATGAGATTTTTACCCACTAAAACTACCTCCCCTCATAGCCAGTATAATGGTCTAATCACAATAACTGTAAAGCAGTATAATGGCTGAGGAATACGATGAGGAAAGGAAAGGAAAAAAGAAAGAGGAAAAAATTTGATCTTAAATTGTAGGAAAGAGATTAAATAGAAATTTAAGCAGATACAAGTTGACTGACTCCTTGAATTTCTATAAATTATAGGACTCGGGGAACATCTAGTGGTGATTATGTGTTCCACATATTTAACGTACCAGTTAAGAATGTGTTCCTATATTTCGTTGTTCTATTTCCAATAGTTTTCCTTTTAATGAAAGTTCGACTCAAGATCTTAGAGGTTTTTAAAGGTTTCTGCAAGAAAAAAATGACCATTTGGCGCGTAACTTTGCTGTATATTCAAATTAAAACTTTTTTTTTGTAGTAAATATTTTATTTTAATAAAATTATTATTTTTACAACTTTAAAATCCTAAAAAATTAAAAATGGATTTTTTTTTGCTTCGTTTTTTTCTTTTGGTGTTCATTTTAATTATTCTTTAATCTTTCATCATTCAAAATATATTTGGAATTGTTAATATACAAATTCAGTGAAATAAAAAGTCAAAGTAAAAAATGTAAATTTTGAATTTAAGATAAAGATGTTTTTTTTTTTTGCTCAAAATTTATGTTTAGAAAATTTATTTGTGAATTAGTTGTTATGTTTAATGAATTTCTTAGCAAAACAGACAACATCATATTACATTACCTTTAAATGTATTAAAAGAAAAGTATTGTAATTGCAAAGAAAAACGACTTGATTTTCTTTTTTCAAAATTTGCTTGATCTAAATTCATATATGCTTTTTAGAACTTCTCGGATCAAAATGTAAAATTTTAAAATTCTCGTTAATTTAAAAACACTAACTTAGCCATAAATAAGTAAAAAATTTGTTAGTATGCTTAATTTTGAAAATTTGTTATTACCTTCCAAGTCCAAAAAGCAAAAAAAAAACAAAAGGGACATATTTATTAGAAAAGAAAGAACTCTTATATTAAGATTTTAATTTTCTTTTAACTAATTATATTCAAAATTTAGCTAATTTATTTAATTATTATTAAATTTCAAAGAGAAATTGTGGACCGTTTTAACCTTAATATTTTAGCATGCCGCTAAATCAAACAATTTTATGAAATAAACATATTTTGAATATAGCTAAGCATGCTGCCAAATATTTGGAATCTCTTTCTCCTTGTAAAGCTTATTTTTCTCCTAGAGATCGGCCATTAGGCAGATATTAATCTATAAAGCATACATTCGACCTAAGATGAAGTATAATTGGCATCGCAAATGTAATTATGATTCACCTCAATAAAGTCCAAAATCACAGGCCCTCATCTAATAGGCAATCCTGTCGTTTTACTAACTATGTAACTTCTCTCAACATTCGTCGAAGTATTGGAACTTTATCTCTTTTTTATAAATATCTCCTAGGTAATGACACATGGAGGTAACGAGTAACGACACAAATATCTCCTAGGTAACGACAAACGAACTCAGATCATTAAGGAGATATTAATGATTTTAATTCGTTTCAACAATTATCTAACAATTCCAATGTAACATAAAAGAGCAGCAAATGCTTATAAAATTTCCTGGTGGTTTAAAACTGGTTATGGAAATTAATTTGTCGTGAGAACTGCTAAAATGTAAAATATGTTCCCAATAAATGTCTTTTGGCAATACTCTATTTTACAATTCTCACTGCACTTCAAAAAAAAATCTTTTTAAGTTCGTAAGTAAATTTACCTTCTAATTCGTTCCTCACTTCCGATCTTTATTTAGTCAAATCTACTCCAACAATGTATAAAGAAATCGTTTGCTAGAGTTTCACTATAGCGTGTACAACAAAAATTAAAAATTTAGTAATTCTAAGTTAGCTTATTAGTTATTTAGCAAACATTAAGTTTATATCAAACTTTAGATAAGTTCTTAATAACCGGAAGTATGATTCTTATACTCAAATAATTTTTTTTTTTTTAATTTTTTAATGTTTTTAAATCGGAACAGATTATATGATTTTTAGAGTGTTTCATCTTTCAATACTGTCAGATTCTTCAATAGTCATGTTGAATTGCCTAGACAACTCCATAGTTTAAACTAATATGAAACTATTAAGTCATATACTTAAATGATATTTTATAATAATCATCTGTGAAGTATAAAATTAATTGAAAAATTCCCATAAAACCTTTTTAATAATGGAATTTTTCAAAAATTAAATTGATCCACTTTATAGGTCGCCATTACCACATTATACGCGTTTAACTCATTTTTATCAAATAAGTTAAATTATAATAATAAACTAAAGAAATTGATACATTGGTATATGATTACACACCAAAAGTTGTAGGTTTTTGTAATTCTGGTAAAAAAATTCTCTGGTAAGCAATGTTATTTTAAGAGTTTTGAGTAAATCCTGGAAACAGTACTGGAATCTTCAGTAGAAGAAGAGGAGGGATTTTAGTTGATATTAATGTTTAAAATAAAGTCCATCATACAATATATGTATTAATTTTATATACATATACTAGCTGACCCGGCAAACGTTATTTTGCCACATAAACCTTGCTCTTTGTTTTTTAACTAATGTTTTACACATCCAACTGAATCGTTGTTTCATTTTCTTTTCTAAATTATAAATATTTTTAATATTTGCTGAAATTTTAAAAATTAAATAATTAAAAATATCGCCGTAAATGATACACAAATATTTGTTTTTTATCTTTTTTAATATATAAAATATATATAAAATTTGTGGTTTACCGACATGTGAACATGCAACATATAATTGCCCATGTCAGGAGAATGAATTTTTAAGGTTTAATCCACATAGTCTGCCATTGAGCTTTAATAATTGTCATAGCTTAGCCTTAGTCGAATGGAAAATTGCAAATGTTTAAATTGTATTGGTGAATCAGATGGTATCATTGGAATCCTCTGTAATAACGCATTTTCTCCTTTAAATTGTCCATTAATAATTGTGGCTTGATGTTTCCCAAATTTTTTTTGATAACTAATCTGGTACCAGTGCATAGCATTGCTGGTTTGAGATTCCGTATAATAAAATTATTGGATATCCAATTTTTAATTCTAAATGATGTGGTCGTATACCTGGTACGTCCAATAAATTTAAAAATTCAGTTGAATAATTAACTCCTTCATTTTTATCGACAACTGTATCAATTGATTTGATAAATTGATAAATGTAAATTGTTTAGTAAGATTAATGACATCAACGTCAATATTTTTTGCTGCTAAAATCGCTCGTTCGCTTAACCATTTATGGTGCGAATAATTAATACTTCAATATTTGAAAACACTTTTTGTATTATTTAATTTTTTTAGATACAATATTACAAAAATTTTGTGGTAATTTAATATATTGAGTGATGGGATTTATTGGCATTTTTCCATCACCAATTTCGAGTAATTGTTTTGATCACTTTGTATTTGAACGCGCATACTTTTTGTTAATTTGAATGTACCTATCAAACTTTTGAAAATACTTATATTCAGTATCAATAGCGTAGTCATGACCGTTTATCTTGGAGTATTTTGTGGTGATTAGAGAATCAAAATATAGTTTTTGATATAAAAAACATTTGCAGTTATATGACAGCTATGACTCCAGCGCCACCCATAACAAAATAAAAAAAACAAAAACCATCCGGAGCACCAAATGAACATACGTTGTAAATATGATTTTTTAATATTAGGATTGGTTTAGGCGTGATGCGGTTTCACACAAACGTACCAACGATTTTATATATTAAGATATAAATGTAATTTCACTTTTCAAAATAACGATTTAATTTTTAGAGATTAGCATAAAAAATATTATACTTCTTAATCCTTTTTATTCATTTCCCTTAAAATTTTAATACACGAAATGAAAATATTAAGGGGACAACGTATTCTTAGTTTATTTGTTTTATAATTAAGTTGAAAAGTGAAATTCCATTTTAATAAAGACAAAACAAAAAATAAATTCTTTTGTAAGATTAATTTTTTGTTTTTTTTAATAAAAGAAAAGTTTTTAAGAAAAATAATTTACATAAAATGAACCCAACAATAAGTAAATATTTAAATAAAAATGAAAAATCTAAATGACAGAATAATGAAAAAAAAAATGTTTGATTTACAAAGGATTTATTAAGTTTTTCATTACTTACTAACTAACAAGTATAATAATTACAACATCTTACCAAGTAATTGGTTTTTTTTGTTTTTTTTCTTAACTTTAAAACAACAAACTATTTAATATAAATGTAAGAAAAAAAAGAAAAAGCACTAAAAAGGATAATGATTAAAATTAAAAATATGTATTTAAAATTTTCAAAATATTAAAAGAACACGTTCTGCAAATACAACGAATAAAATTTTTTTTTAGTTTTAAAACATAATATATAATAATTAAAATAGCGTGTTTTAAAAATTATCTGTAAAACATGCTATAATTTTAAAGCTTATAATTTTTAAATTAATTATAAGTTTTATAGCAAAAAAAAATTCTTTCCTTTTTTTATTTAATAAAAACTTTTTTACATGAATATTATACAGATTACAAAAATGTTATGTTAACGCGACGAGTCCTAAAACATCAGAAACTATTAAAAAGATTTTTAAATATTAAACGAGGAAGAGTGCAGTAGAACAGACTGTGTCAATTCTGGGATAACCGTATATAATATATGCTATTTTCATAAAACTTGATCATCTTTTACAGAATTTCGATGGCTATTTAACTTAATTTCCAAGATGTACAAGCTATCTGAACCTGCTGCTTTAGACCAACCGAATTTTACAGAAATATTTAGGATGCAATTTGACACCTTTTTACAAAATTTCAGATACCTAGCTTGAATAGACACTGATTTATTTTCATTTAAAAAGAGAAGTTGTATGACAGCTTTATGAACCTGTTGCACTAACACAACCAAATTTTATAGCCTCCTATAGCTCTTTTAATTTTTGAGTTCTTGTGCGGACGGACAGACGGGCGGACGTACATGACTTAATGACTCAGAATACGCTTCTGAGCTGATCTATACCTTTTAGCATATATCTTGCTCAACTGCTTTAAGGTGTTACAAACGTAGTGGAAAATTTAGTATACTCTTGAACATATACTCATACAGGTATAACAACCAGCGATGGAAATATAATATTGAAGCTAATAACAAACTTTATAATATTTCACATTTTAACAAAAGTTCTAAATCATAACCATATTATTGAAATTAAATTATGGACAGAAGGAAATTATTTATAAAATATTACGAATAAATTGCAAAATGTTGTGAAAGTGATTCATTTCAATTCAAACATAAATCAAATCTCGAAATATATTCATTCTTTTGTATTTTAATGGATTTAGAATAAGGAAGAGGGATAGACGAAGAAAAATAATTTATTTTAGTAGAACATGATCATTAATTTAATATAATTAAAATAAATTGTATTTTGATGCCTCTTGAAATTTAGCATTTAATAAAATATTTACATTTCCTTTGACAAGAAAATTTTAGAGCAGAACGAAATCTTATTTTTTTTTTAACCTTGTTACCTAAAATCTTGGTTTTTTAAAAGCTTACTTACAATCTTGCTAAATCTTATTATTTTTATGAGTTGAGTCGAATAAGAGCGGCGTCTTTTTACGCAGCCGCAAAATTATTTAAATGAATAAGATTAAAACCGGTTATGTCTAATGAGAGCGCCTCGAAGTTTTCCAGAATATGTATGATGTATACGTATATACAAGATTCTGAATTATGAGATACTTTTATAATTGATTACAAAATCACGGTTATTCACTTTTTCCAGAATATGTACAAGTGTGTACATGTATGTGTATATGTAACCAACAAAGTATTGTAATAGAAATTGATTATAATGCATTATTACGGAAATTTTAAACGTTGCTTATAACCAATTTATTTGAATCAGTTTGAGATTTAAAATCTACATATGTTAACACTATAACTCACTTTGAATTAAGTAAATGAACTTTCCAACCGAATGTAGTTTTATTTTTCAAGTACCCAGAAGATTTTCAAGATATATAAATTGGAGTATGTTATAAAAAATTAATCGTAATAAGAAAACAATCTTAAAAATCTGTAATCATCATCTGGAAAAATCTGTAAGTGCTAAAAATAGATTACCTATAAAATTTTAAATTAATTCAGCCACCACAAATAATCTTCTGATCAACCGGAAATGGACGCTTCTGTTAAATGATTTTTTTGAAATACATTTAAATATTTTTAATTTTATTAATAAAAAATATTAAGAGAGCTTATACCGAACCTATCGCACATAGCAGTAAATACTACTTAATTTCACCTAATTAATTCCGAAAAACTCCGAAAAATTTTTAGTGCATTCGAAAATATTGCAATAAATTAGCTAATTACACTTGATTATCTGTCAAATTTTTAGTGTACTCTCTATTACATTAGATGTTCGCACTAAAAGAGTAATACATGTAAAAAAAAAAGTTTCAAGTGTCTAATGTCAAGTGCTAGTACAAAATAACTATTAAATTTAATTTAATTAAAATCCTACTTCTTCATATTAACCCTACATTATATTTATTTAAATATAATCTACAAAGTGATTCATATACATGTAAGAAGATTATCTTCCAAAATATATGTACATTTGTCTTTACATCAGTGTAGATCTGTGCATTATAGAAGTATTAAAGTAAAAGTCATTTACATTTTTAAAATAAACCAAAACTGCAATATCATTGGGATACGATTCCTTTTCTATTTCTGTTTTTTTTTTTTTTTTTTTTATGAACAAAATACGTGTCACATTCTACAACACAAACATTTTTTATATAATTTATAATTTCCATATCTTATGTTTCCATTTTCTTTAAGTGAATATCAAAAAGGTCTAAATAATTTGTTTTTGGGATTATTTTTCTATTTGATAAAGTGCTGAATTAGCATAACATCGATACAATAAAATATTATGTTATACATTATATTTAAATATAGGAGTTTATATTGTTTTTCTTAAAATAACGGTATACCTACAGATGTTGAAACAACGAAGTGGAATTAAAATAATTATTTTATTTTGTCCATAAAAATCAATAAAATATATATTTTACAATCTATGTATATATTTTTATACCAGGACGAACATAATTCAAGGACATAATAAATTTACAATTATGTTTGCAATATCTTAAAGGAAACGAAATAAATATGAAAAAGTATATACATTTTCTTGCTTAGGATTGAATTCTGAGTCAATTTAACTATAAATGTGCGTTCATCCGACCGTTCCCACGATAACTCAAAAATTAATGGAACGGAAATTTTTGCTATTTCATTTTCATATAAATGCCAGTTGATGCTATTGAAATTGAACAAATTGGACCGACGGGTTTGAGTAGCTGCAATACAACTTCCTTTTTTCTATAAGAATAACTCAGTATCTATATAAGCTAAATATTTAATATTTTGTCAAAAGAAGTTTTGTTTTATGCCAATGGCTTTTTTAAGATTTGGTTCAGATATAAATATGAAATTTATATCAATTATCTTAGTACCTACTTAAAAAAGGTACAAATCTGAAATTTAGTAAAATATGATCAAATTTTATGGCAACACCCTCTGTTTTTGTTGGTTTGGTGAAAAAGGCTCGAGTAGGTGTATTCCAACTCCGAAATTTATATAAATATATCTTACTTATTAATTAATAAGTTAGATATCATACATTTTCTAATATATATGATTAAATTTTACAGACACATTTTCTGATGGTACGTACGCTGTGTAGAGTGATTTGTTAAATAATTTTATATAATTTTAATTCAATCTATAGAATAAAAGAATTTACATGGAGCAAATTAAGAACATTACTTTAATGAAATGTTAAATAGGCAATAACTAAATAATAGTAATAATATAACTTGTACATATAACATATAATAGTAATCATTAGAGTAAAAATAAATAAATACCTACTTAAAAAAATATTTTATAAAAAAAAAAAACAAGTTCGTCTTCCTAAAAAATCAATTTTTTATGCTGCTCCAATTCAATAATACATATTATCAGGTAGTTCACCTCAAACTTGGGAAAAGAAACTACTGAGATTTTTCACACTACATAATTAAATCTTAAACAGGAGAACAAATAATTTCATTGTAGACTTTTGTATTCCTTTTAATATCTACAAAAAATATTCAATAATTTGAATCTTTAATTATTGCCTTCTGTTTGATTTATAAGTCATCAAAATCGCAAAAAATCAAGAAATAAAGTAAATTTCAAAAATTAAATCAAATTAAAAAAATCTATAAAACGAATTTTTAGCACATTTCCAAAAAAATTTTGAAAAAATGTGCTTATTAGTTTCACTCTGTCCGTCCGTCCGTCCGTCCGTCCGTCCGTCTGTTTACAAAACTTCTACACCGTTAAAGATAGAGAAAAAAAATTTTAACCATAGGTAGGTCTTATAAAAAAAATAATTTTGTGGAACAACTTTTTCATGTAGCCCCCCCCATTACGGAGCTACACCCCCTCAAACTTTGAAAAAGCCCTATTTTTAAATGCATATATCTTATGTTCTGCTTAAGATTTTTTCAATCTGAAAACGTCATTCGACAGGTATTTCTTTTATCTTTGTAAATTAATATCAAAATTATACAATTTTTTTAAATTTAGTATTTAAATTTACCGTTATGTGAAAACCAAATTTTGCATGATTTTTCTACTTTCATAACTCCGGCACGCTTCTAGATACAAGCTTGAAATTTTGAGGCAAGAAAGAACTTTTAGAATTAGTATAAGTTTCCTCAGAAAATTTTTTCGGACCACCCCCTGTTTATGAGCTATTAGGGCTTAAAAATTGAAAATTTGCTATTTTTAAACACCTGTAACTTAGGAACCTGCACACATTTTACTTCTGCAAGATGTAAAAATTAAAGCTACAATAATATATTTTTACGTGTGTTAAAGGTTTATTTTAGTTGTAGAGGGTTCCAAAGTTGCAGCTCTTCAAAATTGTAAAAAAGCCCCATTTTCAGATGTATATATCTCGGGCTCTGCGTAATAGTTTTGCAATCTAAAACCGGCAGAAGATCGAAAATTTTATTATCTATATGAAACAATATCAAAATTATGTAATATTATGTAATTTACGATTTAAATTTACCGTTATGTGAAAACCACATTTTGCATGAAATTTCTTTTTTCATAACTCCGGCACCCCTTTAGATAGGAACCTGAAATTTTGAGACAAGAAAGAACTTTTAGAATTAGTATAAGTTTCCTCAGAAAATTTTTTGGTAACGCCCCCTCTTTAAGAGTTATTACGCCTCAAAAATTGAAAATTTGCTATTTTTAGACACCTGTAACTTAGGCACCTGTAAAAATTTTTCTTCGGCAAGACATGAAAATGAAAGCTACAATAATATATTTTTACGTGCGTGAAAGGTTTATTTTAGTTGTAAAGGGTTCCAAAGCTGCAGCTCTTCAAAATTGTAAAAAAGCTTTATTTTCAGATGTATATATCTCGGGCTTTGCGTAATAGTTTTGCAATCTAAAACCGGTAGAAGATCGAAAATTTTATTATCTATATAAAACAATATCAAAATTATGTAATATTTTGTAATTTACGATTTAAATTTACCGTTATGTGAAAACCACATTTTGCATGAAATTTCTTTTTTGTTAACTCCGGCACCCCTTTAGATAGGAACCTGAAATTTTGAGACAAGAAAGAACTTTTAGAATTAATATAAGTTTCCTCAGAAATTTTTTTGGTAACGCCCCCTCTTTAAGAGTTATTACGCCTCAAAAATTGAAAATTTGCTATTTTTAGACACCTGTAACTTAGGCACCTGTAAAAACTTTTCTTCGGCAAGACATAAAAATTAAAGCTTCAATAATATATTTTTACGTGTGTTAACAGCTTTTCTTAGTTATATAGGATTCCGGACTTACGGCCCCTCAAAATTTCAAAAATGTCCTATTTTCACATTTTTTCTTATTACATGAAATTTTCAAATTTTTGTGTAAGTCACACTTCTAAACAATTTGTATTGAGTTTTGGAAATGTGCGCTTTTAAAAACCGTTGGTTTACATTCTACCTTGTTTTTATTAGCTTTTAATATTAAAATTTAAAATATTATTACATTTCCACATCAGATTTCCTTTAATTGAAACCCTTGTTGAAATAAAATTTCAATGTAAATAAAAAATAGATTCTAAAAGTAATAAATTAGTTAAAAATACGTATCTAAACAAATATAATCTGAATATGTATAAAACATATCAGGAAAATTATGCGGCGTTACCCGGAAAAGTTGGAAGTTCTTAAAATTTTTTTTTTTTGTTTTTTTTCTTTGTAATTTTTGAAAAGGAAAATTATCTCAAATACTGTATTTATTATTTTATATGAACATGTTCTCAAATTTTCAAAACTATCTACATTTTATTTCATGTATTCATGCAGAAGACTATAATTTATAGTATTACACGCTTATTGGTGTAATATTCAGAGTTACTATAGATATAAAGTTTTGACGAAACTTATAAGAAACGGTGGTTTTCCTCTTATTTCTCTTTCTATAATTTCTTGACTTTCTTGACAGAGAGAGTTCTGTAAAATTAAACGCAATTCGTTTGTTTCAAACTTTTTTGACAGGTCGACGTACCAAAACAGATTAATAGATTCTAAATTATTCAACTCAATGAGATACTCCACTTTAGGGACAGCAACATTTGTAAAAGTTAAAAAAATTTTTATTAAAACGACGTGCCGAAACGGATTAACAGATCTAAACAAAAATTTATTGTTTTGACTTTTTTTACAACTACAACAGCACTCTGTAAAATTGGACACAAATTTTTGAAGTGAGGATACAGTGAAACTTCTTTGGTATGGGAAAAAGTTTTTGGAAAATTTGAAGTTAAACAGCTTAGGCCGGAAAATTAAGAAATTAAAAACCGACAATTGCTCTCATGTCACAGTGGATTAACGGAACGGAATGGAACATAGTTTAAACTATTTCCATGCAGCATGGAATTTATCTGTAAAAATTATTTTTACTTTTCTGAATAGTTATCAAGTTATTAACGAACAGACAAACAAACAAACCAACAAACTTTCTGCTTTATTATTATGATATAATAAAGATTATTATGAAATATATTAGAATATATTATTATGTATATAATGTATAAGGATTAGGCAAGATTTTGCTTTTTTTTAATAAATTTACCTTTAACATACAACTCGATGATGTGATGTAATTGATGAAACCAAATTTCATCAACATTGATTTTCAGTATTATAATAAAGTAGGTAAAAAAAAAAAGAAATAATTTAAAAAAACAAATCACGTTTTATGAATTTTTTTTTTTTCTTTTATCTTTTTTGTTTATCCACTTTGAAAATTACTTCTAGCAATTTCTTTCAATTAATAAATTAAATACGGAAAATAACAAAATCACTAGAGATTAGTGGAAGCCCCAAAAACATAAAATGATAAATGAAAAATTTGGGCAAAATTGTAAAATTATTTGTTAAAACATAAATTAACCATACAAAGGTTGTGTTCTGTTTATCCCACAACAACAACAAAAAAAAATTTAAATGTAATAACAGAAAAATTTATTCAGTCAGGGAATTTAAAAAAAAAAAATTGAAATTTAATTTTCTAATAAATGAAGGTTTATCATAAATTGTAAAAATTATGATTTAAAACCTTCACAAATTTATTTTTGTTTTTCCCCGCAAAAAAAGAAAAACGAAAGAATTTTTTAGAAAAATATTTTTGACCTAAATATAAAAAATGTAAAATAAAATTAAAAACTGACATTTCAAGAGTTCTTAAAAATGTATACATTAAGTTGGAGAGATACATATATACATAGTTAAGTGAGAAAAGTTATTATACATATACATATATGGTACATATACAATCATATTTTATTTTATAATTCAAGTGAAGTATTATTAAATTTTAACTGTTAAATTTTTTTAATTTTTATTTGATTTGCGTACTTGCGTACTCTAAATAATTAATGCCTGACTAAAGATGCCTAGTCTATCCAATAAATAATTGATTATACACTTCGATTAATTACATCAAATATAAATGAAATTATTATATTAAAAATAAAATTAAGAATAAAAATTAATGTGTCTATTTAAAATATTAAAACTTTATTGTGTTAATACTATAAAATAATGCGAGTTAAATTTACGGATTGAGGAGATTTCATTTGAAATTATATAGCCATTATTTTTAAGTTCAGTATTATTGCAAATTATAATATACCTTTGGTTATTTGTCATGAAGCACTTTCCAGCACTTTCATGAAGCACTTTCATGAAGCACTTTCGAAATTAGTAATACTATATTTCGGTGATTTTTAGGTCTCTTCATAATTTATAGAAGGATATATTTTTTTTTTTTAGTGCATTTCTTTCCCACATTAATATAACAAGAAAATTACACAGCCTTTCCTTTTCTGGCGTGGCTGTATATGTTGTAAGGGAGAGTTACTCTCACGACGTGTGTGGCATGCGAACCCACACTCTCTCGGTGTTTACAGTGTATTTTAAATGCTCTTACGAACTAGGCCATCGAGGCCCCGGATATTTTTTTATTTAATACTAAACTAAAAATTTTAATTTTTTACTCTAAACAACGAAATGTTAGATTTAATGTTTAGAAAATTATGGAGCATATGAAATCATGCTCCATAATTGAACATTTTTTCATGTAATCTGAGAATTTTTTTTTTTTTTATAAAAGGAATTCAATATTTTGAAAGAAACTAGTTCTGCTAGTAGAAATATATAAAGTCAAATAAAACTGTGGATCGAAATTATTATCTGTCTTCATTATAATTAGAACTCCAATTTCTAAATATGACTCAAATTCTTAAGTTTTCAATGCCAGATACCACATCCTCTATTCTAACTTCTATAATAAATTGTTATTTTTAGTGTTATATTATAATAAATACTCTGAGAATTCAACAAATTACCAAAAATAAAATTTTTTTTTTTAAAATAACTCAATTTTCATTTTTCGTTATTGGTTTTTATTTTGAGTTTTTCAATTAAATTGTTTCGTAGGTGTTGTTTCGATTTGAAAACATGGAACTTAATTTAAATTTTAATGAGATTTTTTGGTACATTTTAAAAAAAAATTTTGCCCTTATTAATTTTTTTCTATTGTCCGTTGTTCCTCTAAATATAAAATTTTCAAGGATAGATTTCTTTACAAAAATTTAAACAAATCCAAATAAGATAAACCGAACCTATATAAAAAGACATAGTTGGATTCTGTTAAAAAAATAAATTGTGTTATTTAACTTCACACATTAAAAACTCCTCAAAGTTTGAAAAGCTCTATATTAAAATCTTCATATAATAATTTTTTAAACTAAAATATCAAACTGTTTAAAAACTTTATAACTTTTAAAAAGTATTAAATTTTTAAAAATAAATACATAACCTCACAGAAAAAGTCTTAAAAAAATTAAAAGTTACCAGATATATTTAAATTAACCTACAAAACTATAACAAAACTATTACAAAAACAAATACCAATAATAATTTTAAATATTGACAGAAAAATAGTCGCAATTATTAAAAAGTGAATATACTTAGTTTTATTTAAGAAATGAACACCTTTAAAAATCTTTAACTTTACATACTCTCTATAAAAAATGCGGTCAACTAAGCAATACTCGGTGAGGAAAACTCTTCCGAAACTGAATAAAATTAAGATATCCTGTCTAATATGGCAGCTGAGCTGAGTTGCATGGAAATGTTTAGTGGATGTCAAATGCTCGTAGCAGAGCTAAGGACAAAAAAATATTTACTATATACTATCTAGTATTTCGTTTTAATTCTTATAAAATTTAAACAAAATTTTTTTTTTTTTTTTGTTTCAAAAATAAATTTAAAATTTTTTTTCTACATTAGTAACTAATTTTTAACTTAAGAAATTTTCATGCAAAATTAACACAAGACAAAACTTATGGAATTTTTTAAAAAATATTAAAGCATCAAAAGTTTTAACATTGGAAATTTTGTGATTAACTTTTAAGTAGTGATTTTATAACCATAATACGAATATATACTTTCATTTTTTGAAAAAAAAAAAACAGCAAAAAAGAAATAATAAAAAATCCATTTAAAAAATATCCAGACTTAATAAAATTATTTTTACAGAAATATATTTCGTGACACTAAAACTTTTTTTTGTCGGGAGGAAAAAAATATTTTCATTTTGTTCACAACATGAACAATTTATAAATGAAAATTTTTCTGAAAGCATTATAAAAATTTAGACAACTTTTAAGTAATAATTTAATTCTTTTTAAAAGTACAAAAAAAATATTAAAAAAAAAACTAAAGGTATATGCTTTGTATGTTTTCAATTGTTGCAATTTACAATTCTCGTGAAGTTATTTTCAAGAAATAAATTAAAAAAAATTTTTTTTTTTTTTTTTGTCTATTTTAGAAATGCCAATAAAACTTAAAAGCTTCTTTTATTCTTCTATTCTTTTTAATAAATTATTTTATTATTCAAAACAAAATGAATTTTATTTTTTTTTTTTTCATCAAAAACGTGTTCATTAAAAAAGTGAAAGCTAATTTTATTTTATAAATAAGGAAATTTTTATTTTTTTAAATTAGATTAACAGAAGAAAGCACATTTTCAATTAATTCTTAGAGAAAATTTTTTATTCAAATCTCATTTTTTAGATATTTTAAACAAAAATTAAATTACAATCAGACAAAAGCTAAATATAATGTTGCATAAAATTTTTTTTATCTGCGATTTCATGCTAATCAAAAAATTCTTTACAAAATGTCGTCACTGTCTTTTAATTGATGGAGTTCATACCTTAAATTAAATAACTATGAAACTTTAAAAAAAAATAGTTAAGATCTTAAAATTTTGGTAACATTTACCTTTTGATACAAACATTTTTTTTTTTACTTTACATTTAAAAATTTATAAAAAATAAATTAAATTTATTAAATTTTTAAATTTAAATTAAAAAGCAGGAAAAGTTACCTAAAAATAAATCCGTCTAAACTTATATTAAAATATTAAAAATGTTAAAGACAAATTCTGTATGGCGAAAAAAAAAAATTTTTTAAAACTTTTTCAGATTTTTTCCAAATACTTAAACAAACTTCATTAATAAATTATTAATGCCTATTTTACGATATTCATAGTCATAAAATTAGTTTTCTGAAATATTTTTTTTTCATTTTCATTTTAAAAAAACAAAAAAAAAACTTTTATTTTTTCTATGTCAATATGCATAAAATGCATCATTAGTTTTCTTATTATATTCCTGGTATTTTTAAAAAAAACTGAGAGTATAGAAATCCTGTCACAAAAAACATTTTGATTTCGTCCATAAAACTACATTTATTTCTGAAAAACATACAAGAATTTATAACAGGTGTAAAATGTGTAAAATAAATTTTTTTAAAAAAATTGTTAAGAGATAACAGAACATATAGTGACATAAAATTACAATAGGGAGCACCCGTTGACGACAGCAATAGATTAAAACAGATAAAAAAATAAAACAATACATTATGATAAACTAGGATAGGAGACAACTAGTGGCAATAAATTAACGTAAAGAATAACAGATGGTAACAGATGGCATAATATGAGAATATGTATCATTGAGTGACCATAAAATTTTAGAAAATTAGTGGTTTTTAATGCTGTGTGGCATGTACATTTATGTATATGGCTTATGTACAAATAACCGAATTCTAAATTAAAAACACGATTTTACCTTTTTACCTTTAGTTCCTATCTTTTAGTAACTTTCTATTTGGGATAATGCAAAAATTCGCTAAAAGATATTTGACAAAAATATACTTTGCAAATATTATATATACATTCTGAAATAATGTATAACCTTGTTTAACCTTGATTTTGTAACAAACTATAAAATCCCTCCTAACCATAATTATTTTTCATACATATTTCAATAATAAAGCATATTCTCTTTTCCGAATACTATTTTGTTTTTTCAAAGTGTTTCTTTCGCTAAAAGTCTTTTTATGATGTGACATTTTGCTAAAAATTTTTTTTGGCATAAAGCGAAATGTTTTTTTATGAAATGAATTGTGGCAAACTGACTTGCTCGCCGTCATAATATATCGTTGCAATATCTTATCACTATTGTCTTTTGCCATCTGTTGCCCTCTATATTATCGTTTCACTTCCACCTTTTGCCAATCTGTAAGTATGTAATATATCATAAATAACTATAAAACTACAAAATAGAACATATCGTAAGTTTAACAAAGAAATCAACAATCATAGGATTAAATCAATCCATTTTCGTAAAAAGAATAAACTTTATTACATTACAGAAATAAAAAAAAAAGTCTTTAAATTAAAAATTATAATTACTCTAAATAAATATAAATAATTCAGATGAAAACTTTTAATTGGAATTCTTATGACTTAGAAGCAGATCAATTTATTATGATGCTTAAACAAAAATTCACAATAATTTCGAAATAGGAAAAAAAAAAAATTAAATGACACATTTTTCTTCTTTTTTTTTTAGATTCAACCACAAGTAAAAGAAAAATTAACCATATACATATAATGCAAGCGTGAAATCTGCACAAATATGCATTTTCATTTATGTCATTAAAATAACTTAAGTGAATCTCAAAAACTTAATTAAAAATAGAACTAGAAAAATATGAAGGCATAAAATTACGTCTTTTATATTATAAGAAATAATATTATTATATTATATTAAAAAAAATTATTATATTATAATTATATTATATTAAAAAAAATAAAAGGTCCTTACATGCTTTTTAATCAAATTTTGCCTTAAGAGTGAAAAATCGAAAATCTAAAACAAGTTAAGTATTCAATATTAAATAAATTCAATATAAATTAAATATAAAAAATATACCATATTCAACTGAGTCATTTCATAAAGGAAAAATATATGGCAGGAACCGTGGTAATTAAAAGCGAATTTGACATATTAAACATTTTTGTTTATGTCACTTAAAAACTTTCTGGTATCGTAACATTATTTTTAAGTAAAATAGTTTTTTTTTAGACTCAGGCAAGTTCTCACTTCGGATTTGTTAAAATTTTTTTTAAGTTAAAGCCTTCTTCAGACCGGCGCTTTTTTTTGCGGCAGAGGCGCAATAGCGGTGCGAAAAAAAAATTCGTGCGGAAATCGGGCGGTTTCCGCATATATGCCCACACTGAAAATTTAAAAATGCGCATAGACGTCAAACAGAAAATAAAAAATAAATTGTTGTATTGTCAATAAATTTAAAAAAATTATTTTTTTTATAGTGAGTAACCTGTGTTTTTGTTTATAAAATAAAGTAATAATTTTTCTTTTTCAAAAAAGTATATGATTTACAATAAAAATTAAAATTATGTATTATTTATTACTATTTTCATTTAACTCAATCCCAATTTCATGCCATATTTCATCTTTTTTTCATATATTTTTATAACTTTTGCTTGAATAGTATAATATGGCATATTTTTTAACTAACTCGATTAATTTTTCCACTTTGTTCTCCATTTTACCTTTCGTATATTTTTAAAAATAAAAATGTTTGACATTTATTTGCGGAAATCGCATGAAAAAAGCTGTCAACAGCTTTTTTTTTCGAAAAAAATTAGTATGTAGATTTACCGCAAAAAAAAACGCTGTAAAATCGCGCGCAAATATTATTGGTGTGGGCATATTCATAAGCCGCCATGTAATAATAATTTGTGGAAAAAACCGCATCGCTGACGTAAAAAAATTCCGCCGATCTGGGGAAGGCTTAAATATACGTATACAGTACCGCTCACATTAAAGTATAAAATGTATTTATGTGTTCATATTTGTGTGCTCCGTTAGTTAATCGAAGTCGCCTCGAAGTTTGTCAAAGATATTTTAGCCTAAAACATTTAATCGACTGAATTCTAAAATTTCAAGGGTGAATAAGACGATAAGACGAAATCAAAAAAGTCACTGCATTATTTTGGTAACTTAAGTTTGTCGATCTAAGAGAAAATGAAAATAAAATAAATAATTTTTTTTTTTTATATAAAAAATAATTAACATTAACAATTTTTCCGGATAACCCTGCAAATACACAAATGCATAGATAGATGAAAAAGTAAAAAATTAAGACTAAAATAAATTTTTTTGTTTTAGCACTCTTGGGAAATTTCTAAATATTCAAAACATAACGCCCCGAAACTAAGTAATATAAGACAAACATCTGGTATATATTTCTGTTGAAGTCTTTATTTAAATGAAGCTTTTGTGTTTCCTTAAATAAACATAAAAGAAAATCAAAGATAAATATAACTACCCTTTACTTGAATTTTAATATTTTTTTTTTCCCCCAAATAAAAAATTTTTAGTTCTGTATTTTCTTTTCTTTTTTTCTGTTTTTTCAGTACCTTTGCATAAATGTTTATTATTTCTGTTGTAATCACAGTTTTTTTTCTCTTCAGTAATCCCATTCAAATTTGCCTTTTTAAATTTACCTTTGTAAGATTTTTTTTTTGTTTTTTCTACATTGAATTTAATTTAAATTATAATGAAGATTTGTTTTAATTCGAGGATTCTGTAACACCTGTATATTATAAAATACTTGAGAATTTTTTTTTCTTTTTTCAATCACTTAAATCACTGATTATTAAGACAGAATTTCATTTTCAACTAAAAACACATTTTTAATAATAAAAATTTCTATATTTTTTTCTTATTAGCAAAAGTTTTAAAAACGATGTTAATACATATTTTGAATGTAAAAATTTTACGATATTATATTATTAGTTTAATATATCGATAAATTGGATTTTACCATGATTATAATAAGTCTAATCTTAGGATAAATAGATTTAAAAGCGTAAAACTGCTTAATAGATATACTTTGATTTTTATCATATCTATTTTAATATATCTAATAAAATAATTGTATAGGGAATATGACAGGAGGTTTCCCAAATGAATATTCATTTTACTTAAATGTTAGTATGTTTCTATTTCAAATCGTCTCTTTTAGTTTATTGTCTTTTTCCTGCATGAAAAATCCTTATGATTATCCACTTTTTAGTCTTTTAAGTTTTAATCCATTTTAAGTTGGTCACGTGGTAAGTGAAATTACTTCTTATAATAATAGATATAATTTTGATTTTTACATAATAATTTTTTTATTTTCTGATTTTTTTCAAGTTTTTTTTTTTCTGATTATTTAAGTTGGTAGGTAAGTTCTTCAATTAATGGCACGTGCTTTAATTTTTTATATCTTTTTTGTTTTTAGCCTGAAAAAAGAGCTCTTTTGGTATAGATGAGTTGATAAAAAATAAATTTTAATCTAAAATGCCAATTAAATGTGTTGCTTAAGGTTATTTTAATTTGTTCGTTTGGGTTAGCCTACAATTAATATTTACCACCCAATTTTTTCATTTTTTTAAAATATTTTGTTAATGATCAAATTTCACTTAACAAACAGAATAAAAAAAAAATCAGATATATCCATCACAGGAACGACCGCTACTACACGAAAAGTGCAATGCCAAAATTTATAGATTTTTTACATAATAATTTATAACAAAGCAAAATAACTACTAATAATTTAACAACAAATTGTTTTATTCAATAACAATAATAAACAATGAAATCGTAAAAATATATGGGCATTCATTCATACATCCATTAAACATTATTATGTAATGTACATGATTTTTTTTTCATTCAAAAATATTAGAAGTAAAAAATATTAAAAACTGTAAACAAATACAAAACAAACATAAGATTAATATTAAATCTGCTAACAAAAATTTTACCGGTTTAATTTTATGTCATAAACAAAAGAATAATATGCATAGATATATGTATGTAAGTACATATATGTATATGTATATAAATTTTTAGAGATATAAAAAAAAACAAAAATAAAAAGTTCATTGAATGAAGGGTTATGCATATGAATTTTGGACTTAGAAAATAAATTAAATAAAAGTTAAAGTTAGTCGGATCAAAAAATGTTCTATGGAAAAGTTGTTGCTCTTTACTTGTGTAACAACTTTTCCTCATAAAATTTTTCTGCTACGAAATATTCGTAAGAAACTTAAAAAGTACACTAGTAAACGACCACTTGGGGTTGTCCGATTTGCTCCAAAAGCTTATCAATCCGAGATATTTACGTCAAAACCTTAAATATGAAATTGCAAAAAATTCCGCTCAGCTGTTTAAACTGTACACGTGCCCACAGACATACCCACACACACACGCACCCATTCACACACACACACACACACACACACACATACACACAGACGGACATCATGCTAAAAAAAATTTGACAGCCTTCTCCACACCGGAGTAGTCCATATTTGCCAATATCTCGGGTACAAATTTTTAGTATGAAAACAATACCTACCTTATACATAATTGTATGCGGTCGGTAATTATGTTAGAAACATCTCAAAATTAACTTAGACACTTTAAATGTTGTTTTAATTTTCGTTGTTTTTTTTATGTTACTTATGTACGTACATACTTAAATGTTGTCAGTTTCGTAAAATATTAAATGTTTTTGATTATGTTTTTCTTTTGTTTATTTTTATTATTTTGTATAAAAATATAGTCAAAAAAAAAATTCATGTTTTTTTATTATTCTATCCGTCCTATATATTTAATTTTTGTGTGTGCCAATAACATAAACTTTTAACGTATTACGTTAAAACATAACGTATTACAATCTTTTTACAGACACTTTATATGACATATAATTTTTCGTGCAGTTTTTTTGACATTTTTAATGTCTATTTTTATTATTTCCATATATAGGGTCTTTCAAATTGAGTTTTCAAAAGTAAGTAATTAAAAGTAATAGAATTTGAATTGAAACTGGAAAAATTTTTATTTATTTTTGAAGTACAATGTTTGCGATTTATACTCTGAAAATCATATCTCCCATGTGACCACCTCTTGCGTCTCTACAATACCTGATTCTTTTATCAAAATTTTCGGTCACATTCTGGCGTAGTTGCGACTCTATCTCACCAATAACTCGAATAATTTCTGCTTTCAATGCTTCAACGTTTCGAGAATTATCCTTGTAGACCTACCTGTACGACTCCATTTTTATAAATGTTAAAATGAAATATAATATGGGTGCGTTCAATGTTTAAAGTGTGTTACACAAGCGCCTACTTTTGAAAACTCAATTTGAAAGACCCTTTATTTACATATAATAGCAGAATTTTTACTCTTCTCGTAACGTCTCGTTACATCTATTTTGGATTACTTAATTCAAAAAAAAAATGTAAAATTTTTTTAGTTTTCTGATAGAAGTTGAAATCTAAGTTTGGAAGTAGGAAAATTTTTTCTTGTAAATTTTTTTAATTTTTTAAAATTATTAATGAAAAAGTTAAAAATTTTCAATACGGCTGAAGATATTTATAAACTAAATTCGCCCTTCAACATCTTTTGAAAAGAAAATTCTCCAATTGATTTACACATAATTTTGATATAATTTTAATATCAAATTCTTCAGAATACCAGCCTGATAAATATGCAATAGCAATGAACTCAAATAAAAATTTACATAAAGTTTTAAAAGCTTAAGTTTTTATATACATAAAAAAAAAGAAAATAAATAAATTAAACGATCAGCTCCAATAACTTAATATTAAAAAAAAAAAAAAACTTATTAAAAAGAAAATTTTCTTTTCAGTTTTTGTTTTAATAATTTTTTTTTTATTTCCTTAATAATAAAATCATTATATAAAAAAAAATTTTTATAATTCAGATGTTAAAGCAAATAATAATTAAAGTTTAAAACTTTTCTAATTAAAAATTTTCTAATAAATTATTCATATTTGTTTAGTACCTACATATTTATAAATAAAAAAAAAAAAAAAATTATAACTACATAATATTATTGCTTTTCTTTGTATATTTTTTTCTTTTTTTTTATCTTGAGTCTATTTTAAATGTTTTTAATCAGTTTCTGATGAGGAAAATTCAATTCAATATAAAATATTTAAAATAAATTTAAATTTTTTAGTATAGCCTATAATAAATAATAAATTTTTGGAAGTTTTACAGAGTTCTCAAATTTTTTAATACAATTATGATATTTTAACTTAAAGCTATTGACTATATTATACTTAATACGTTTAGGCAACCTTACCTGTATTAATTTTAGTTTAGTTTACTTATTTACTTAATTCAATCACTTACAAAAATTCTTTTTTTGTTTTAATTAACAAAATAAAACTTAATCTAAAATTCATAATAAAATTATACAAAACAAAACAATATCATACCTACTTAAAAATAAATTTAATTTAAAGAAAAGTACAGAAATAAATATTTAAGGAATTATATTATAAAGTAATTTTCTTATCACATCTTTACTCATGTTTATGTTTATTGTTGTTTTGTATTGATTCACATTCATCAACATTCTATTAATCTGCTCGTATTTGTCATAGTTTTTTCCACTCCTTCCTACTCCATTGGGGAGCATGGGGCCTCAACTCTATTTTGTGCTAGCCTTTTACTTCAAACCAGTTTTTCTCTACTTCCTCTACCTCCTTCATTACTGTCCTCCTCCACGTAGTTCTGGGTCTTCCCATTTTTCTTTTTCCTTGAGGGGTCCAATCAAAGGCCCTTTTAGCTATCGAGGAATATTTTCTAAGTATATGGCCAATCCATTTGTATTTTCTTTCTCTAATGACCAAGTTTATGGGTTTCTGATTGGTCATAGTCCACAAGTCGGTGCTTGATATTCTTTGTGGCCAGAATATTCTGCATATTATTCGCAAACATCTATTGAGGAATACTTGTAATTTGTGAATTATTTTTTCTGTGACCAGTCATGTTTCTCTGCCGTGTAGCAAAACGGATTTAACACATGTTTCGAATATTGTTAATTTTGTTGCTCTATTAATTTGTGCTGATCGCCATACTTTCCATAGTCTTGCAAACACCGCTTTAGCTTTCTTAATTTTAGCCTCTATATCCTCTAATGCTTCACCTCCTGTTGTAACTGTGCACCCAAGGTAGTTATGAATCGATACATCTTCTAGTGCTGTATCATTTACTTTTATTGGTGTGCTGCTGGTTGTATTTATCCTCATTATTTTTGTTGAACATAGGGAAAACATGAGACCGGCTTCTCCCGCTTGATAGTCCTATGAAGCGCAATGGAAAAAGTATTTTTGAATCTAAATCGTATATTCTTCTGTTGATTGAATTTCGTAATATATTATTAATGTATTGTAAATCTATATGACTAAAAAATACTTGAATAGTGAAAACAATGCCCATCACACTGTTCTTCTGAATTCTAAAGTATTCATGTTAATTAGTTTCAGCCGATCGACATATGGAGGCAATATTAATAGATTAGCCCAATTGAGATTTCTTTAGGCAAATCTAAGAAATTTTGCTTCAATTCTAACAACATGTTTAAAGTAGTATGGCGACCATACTAGATTTGCATATTCCAGAATAGGAGGAACTAAAGTCGTATAGAGAGTTTTTATAAATTGTATGGGTCATTCAATTTTCTTGACCATCTTTTTATAAATCCTACGATTGAGTTTGCTTTACTAATGTAATGGTCTTATTAATATGAGAATTAAGTAAGTAAATAAGTACGTTAGTTTATAATCAAAGTTACACCAAAATAATTAAATTCAAATCACTCGTAATTTCTATTAACTAATTCTTACGACTAACTTTTAACCTAACTACTTAAAACTGTAAACTAACAAGGCAGAATGTAATCCAACGGTTTTTAAAAGCGAACATTTCCAAAAGATAATACAAACTGTTTAGATTTGTGACATGCATCAAAATTTGAAAATTTCATATAAACACCAATGCGAAAATAGAAATTTCTTGCAATTTTGAGGTACTGTAACTCTGGAACCCTGTACAACTAAAAGAAACCGTTACCACACTTAAAAATATATTACTGAAGCTTTAGTTTGTATGTGTTGCTGAAAAAAAATTTGCACAGGTGCCTAAATTATAGATGTCTAAAAAAAGCAAATTTTCGAGCCCTAATATTTCTTAAGCAGGAGTACAAAAAAAAATTTCTGAGGAATCTTATATTAATTCTCAAACTTCTTTCTTGTCTCAAAACCTCAAGTTTCTATCTAAAAGCGTGTCGCAGTTATAAAACAAAATATCATGCACAATTTGGTTTTCACATAACGGTAAATTTAAATACTAAATTTTAAAAAATTGTATAATTTTGATATTATTTTATAGAGTTAAGAAAATGTCCAGTCTTCTAGCGTTTTTAGATTGTAAAACTACTACACAGACCCTGAAATATATACATCTGAAAATATGGCTTTTTTGCAATTTTGAGGAACTGTAACTCTAGAACCCTATACAACTAAAAGAAACCGTTAACACACGTTAAAATATATTATTGGAGCTTTAATTTTTATGTTTTGCCGAAGAAAAATATGTACGAATTCATAAAACTGAGCTCGAACTCAAATCTAACTTTTTCAAACAAAAACTACGTTTGAACTCGTGATTTTGTTTAAAACAGTAATTTTCTGAGTTCAAGCTGAGTTTTATGCATTTGATCCTAAATAAAACAAGTAAGAATGTTGCTTTTATGATTATGAGTTTATTTTTCTGATTAATATTATACAAATAAATTGCATTGTGACCAAAAATAGTTTATTAAGATAATTAATAGATTCAAAGATAATTATATGTATATGGTATTTACGTCATTTTGTTATTGTAGTAATTAATTTCGCATACTTTTTCTATTCAAAATTTTGCAACACCAGATCATTCAAAACGCCACAGATCAACTTTATTATAATGGTTACGATTTACACAAATTCTATTTAATTATTTTAATGTTTTTTTATCCTTTAGGTATTTTTTTCTGCTATCATCAAAACCGTATAATTTGAAATTGTTACAGGATAAATTTGTATGCTGTTTGTTTTTTTTATTAAAGAATTTTCATCCTCACCATTTTAATAAAAAAATTGTTTTTTTTTTTTTAGCATTATTTCAAGGTTTTCATTATGATTTACAAAAATAATTGAACTTTATTTTCTTTTCTTCTTATTTATAAAAAAAAAAAAAAAACAAAAAAAAAATAATGAGGATTATAAACATAAGTTATTGAAAAAAAAAAAAAAAATTTTTATTCTTATCCTTTTTTTCTTTTTATATAAAATATTTTCAACAGAAGATTTAAGGGACTCAGATGTGGTAAAATAATTTCTTAAGAAACCAAAACAAAATCAATTAAAAAAAAGGATAAATATAATATTTTGTATTTAAAAATTTTAGTTAAGTAAAATTTTAAATATTAATTATGTAAAATTATTTTATTCCTGGAATTTCATTAAAACATCATCAAAATTTATTGTAACTTCTGGGAAAACATTTTTACTTTTATAATTTAATTATATATATATACAAATATAATAAATGAACAACTTAAAAAAAAAAAAAAAAAATAAGATCCTAAAATGAAAAAAATTGGGTAACTACCATATAAAATTAATGAAAAATAATAAATGTAGATATTTATTACAATGGAATGGCATTACACCTAAAATGAAATTTTATTATCATATTAAAACTTTTTATTTTTTTCTTTGTTAAATGTTAAAACTTAAAAAATTATAATCTGAATCATATAACTGCAATCATTTAGTAAAAGGTTTTATTTGTTGAAATATACAAAAATGAAAGATATTTAAAATAACACAAGAAAAATCAATTTTAAGGATTACTTTATATAGTATATTTATATTCGAATAATTTAAAAGAAAATATTATTTTTAAAAATACTGAAACTGTGTGTTTTTTTTTTCCTTTTTAAAGTTTAAAATAAAAAATATTTTAATCTAATTAGTGTTACACAATCGAATTAAAAATGTATTCTAATAAACTTTTACTTTTAAACTATACTTTTGTTTAAAAAGAAAATATTAAGCAGAATTTGATATTATATGAATAATTGGAAATAGAGCTTTTTACAACTTTGCTAGCCTGTAGTTCCACAATAGGAGTCACTACATAAAAAGTTGTTCAACTAGTTAAATTTTTTTAAGAGACCTATCCATGATTAAAATTCCGTTGCTCTATTTTAAACGATGTTGAAGCTTTTTTTTTTTTTTATTTAACTCTTTTTAGCACATTTCCAAAAAAATTTTGAAAAAATGTGCTTATTAGTTTCACTCTGTCCGTCCGTCAGTCTGTTTACAAAACTTCTACACCGTTAAAGATAGAGAAAAAAAAGTTTAACCATGGGTAGGTCTCATAAAAAAAATAATTTTGTGGAACAACTTTTTCATGTAGACCCACCCATTACGGAGCTACAGCCCTTCAAACTTTGAAAAAGCCTTATTTTTAAATGTATATATCTTATGTTCTACTTAAGATTTTTTCAATCTGAAAACGTCATTCGATAGGTATTTCTTTTATCTTTGTAAATTAATATCAAAATTATACAATTTTTTTAAATTTAGTATATAAATTTACCGTTATGTGAAAACCAAATTTTGCATGATTTTTTTACTTTCATAACTCCGGTACGCTTCTAGATACAGCCTTGAAATTTTGAGACAAGAAAGAACTTTTAGAATTAGTATAAGTTTGCTCAGAAAATTTTTTTGGACCACCCCCTGTTTATGAGCTATTAGGGCTTAAACATTGAAAATTTGCTATTTTTAAACACCTGTAACTTAGGAACCTGTACATATTTTACTTCTGCAAGATATAAAAATTAAAGCTACAGTAATATATTTTAATGTGTGTTAAAGGTTTGTTTTAGTTGTAAAGGGTTCCAAAGTTGCAGCTCTTCAAAATAGCGAAAAAGTCCCATTTTCAGATGTATATATCTCAGGCCCTGCGTAATAGTTTTGCAATCTAAAACCGCCAGAAGATCGAAAATTTTATTATCTATATAAAACAATATCAAAATTATGCAATATTTTGTAACAACTTTTTGAACAACTTTTTCATGTAGACCCACCCATTACGGAGCTACAGCCCTTCAAACTTTGAAAAAGCCTTATTTTTAAATGTATATATCTTATGTTCTACTTAAGATTTTTGCAATCTGAAAACGTCATTCGATAGGTATTTCTTTTATCTTTGTAAATTAATATCAAAATTATACAATTTTTTTAAATTTAGTATATAAATTTACCGTTATGTAAAAACCATATTTTGCATGAAATTTCTTTTTTCATAACTCCGGCACGCCTTTAGATAGAAACCTGAAATTTTGAGACAAGAAAGAACTTTTGGAATTAGTATAAGTTTTCTTTTCTCAAAATTTTTTGGTAGCACCCCATCTTTAAGAGTTATTACGCCTCAAAAATTGACAATTTGCAATTTTTAGACACCTGTAACTTAGGCACCTGTAAAAATTTTTCTTCGGCGAAGCATGAAAATTAAAGGTTCAATAATATATTTTTACGTGTGTTAACGGCTTTTTTTAGTTATATAGGGTTCTGGACTTACGGCCCCTCAAAATTTCAAAAATGTCCTATTTTCACGTTTTTTCTTATTACATGAAATTTTCAAATTTTTGTGCAAGTCACAATTCTAAACGGTTCATATTGAGTTTGGAAATGTGCGCTTTTAAAAACCGTTGGTTTACATTCTATCTTGTTTTAACTTATAATTAGAAAAAAGTCTTATGAAATTAATATTTATTCAGAATTACTTAATAACTAAATCTTAAAACTATGTTTTATTATTTAGGATATATATCACTTTTTATTTTTAATTACCTATATCTATATTTTTTTAGTTAGTTTCTTAGAACATTTTTTATTAGTTTTTTTATTTTGGAAAAATTAAAATTATTATATATCTTTATTTTGTAAAACTTAAGACTAGCTTAACATACATCTTACAACTAACTTACACTAACTTATTCTATGACAAGATCAATTTTCTACTTATTCTATTAATTTAACCACCAGTAGTTATTTTTATTCATTTTTTTATCCCTTTTTGGGAAAATAATTTCATATTTAAATACATTTGTCTTTATATTACAATGGTTATATTCTATGCACTTGCATGTGGCCCGTCTATTATAGTGAAATAATAGAAGGACATCCTCGTGGTTTTTAAAATAGCCCTTGTAATCAAGATAAAAGAAGTGTTCTGGTACTATAAATCCTTTTGTCCCCTTTTCTAAATTTTTTTTAACATTATCAATGTATTTTAAATGTTGATTCAAAACAACACCTAAGTATTTGACAGATTTTTTTCTGTCAATTATGGTAGAGTTTGGAGCTTTTAGTTGAACATTTTTCCAAAATCTTTTAATATTACCTTTGGTTTTATCAACAGTATTACGGAAAAGAATTGCTTCACATTTATGTATCAACATTCAGCTTGAGTAACCATATCTTGCAATAATCGATGGTAAGGTTGAACTGTTTCTGAACATTTAATGTTATTTGCGCAACGTTATTGCGAGCACCATAAATAATTAGATCGTCGGCGAATGCCATAGAAAAATTGGAACACTTTAAGTTTTTAAGTAACTCCAACAGTTCTGTTAAGTAAAATCAAAAGACGATTGGGTTTACAGAGTCTTGTTGCAGGCCACTTTTTATTACATTCCACATTTGTAATATTTGAGTTATTGGTTATTGTCAACTTATTGTCGGATATCATATCCATAATTAATCTTACCAGATGGTTTGAAAATCTGTAGTTTAATAGCTTCTATATTAAACCGTTATTAAATGACTTTTATATGACATGCGCCTACGCCTTCATTTTTATTTATGTATCAGCATATATCTGATATAAGCTTAATAACAGGTGCAGTGCTATGCTTATGTCTGAAACCAAATTGGTTTTAAGGCAGCAGCTGCATTTGATTTACCAATTTTGTTATTTTGTCATTAATTATGGTTTCATAAAACTTGCAAATGTTTAGCAAAAGCCTTATTGGTCTCTAAATGTTGGGATTTGTAAAATCTTTACCCAGTTTCTTTAGCATAACAACTTTGGCCATTTTCCATATTTTTAGAAAATAGCTGTAGTACGATGTAGGTAGATTTATTTATTTATTTATATTAATATTACATACATTAATGTAGTGCAATATTATTGAACCATCGGCTACTAAGGCCATTATAGGTTTTTATACTATTATTAAATTATATACTAAAATTATTTATTTTGTTTATATTATATACTATATATTTACATTATATTAGGTCGTAAGGGGGGTATGTAAAGAAAAAAACTTACGACCTGTGCAGGGATCGAACCCACACTCCTTCGGTTAATACGCCACACGCCTACCCACTAGGCTACCGAAGCCCCTGTAGGAAGATAAAATAAAAAATAAATGTTTGTTTTGAAAAATATTTGCATACTTTTAGGATTTTTTGAAAAATTTACTAATTATTAATACGGTGACAGTATATAAGGACAAGTCATAATATGTGAACCATGTAACTTAATTTTTTATCAATTTGTAATTTTTAAATTATTTATGTGAATTATATGTATTAATTTATACATGGATTAGTACTTTTAGACTTAAAATAATTAGGTCTAGATTGAATAATGTTTGTATTAAAATAATAAATATTTTGCACACAGATAAAATAAATTAATTTATATTAAAAAATGAAACTCTCTTACTCCCAAATCTTCCTAATAATTTCTCTTATATACATAATTCTACAAGAAAACGTTTCAAATAGTACAGACAGTTCCTACTTTCTTCCAAACCTTCTCTAACTAAATTATGGAAATCTTGATTTTGTCATCAACTCTTTATATTAGATTTAATATTTTCGTAAGCTCTTGTAAAAACAATTTCTGGCATGGCTTTTCATAGAATATATTATAACGATAAAAATATTATAGCGTATGCTGTGTTATCTATTAATACATATTAACTTATATATGTTATTTTTAGATTCAGAGATATAATATTACACTTTCAATAAATCAACATAAATTTCAGTCGTTTATAATTAATTGAGTTCTGAATGAACTACAGAGCATTAACCTTTTCATCTTTTATTATTTGATTCATAATTAATTAGATTTACAGATAGAATAGGTTCATTTTGGTTTAAAAATCATTTCATACCACAAAATATCATTTCGTACAGAATTTATTTTAAAAATTCTTTTATTTTTTAAGATTCAATATAAAGAGACATAAATTTAAATAATAAAAATAGTTGTTTAAAATTCCTTTATAATTGAAATCTAAATTATGATTCAGTATAAAGTTTTAAAACTAACATTTTGTTTACAATTTAGTAAGATATAATTCACAATTTATCTTGTCATGTCTTTATAAATTTATATGTAGGTTCATATTTCATCCTTTTTTTTTTTTTTAATCATTTATTTGCGAATTCATAATCTTTATTTTATCAAAGTAATCACTGTTTTAAAAAACAAAAAAACAAAAAAAAACCCTAAAGATAGAAAAGAGTACATTTTTTTTTTTTTATTAACAGAAAACAAAAGAAATAGAAATAAGAATAGAAAATTAAATAGAAACAAAAACAATATAACATGATAACATTTTATATCCTTTATAATCGGTATGAAACAGAAACTTTATTTATTGTTTCCATTGTTACTTACTACTTTGTTTGTGTTACCACTTTTATTTTGACTGTTGTCAAGTTATAATTATTTGTATTTAATTTTACTTATTATATATGCGTGCTTATTTATACTATATATATGTTAATAATAATAATAAACATTTAAACTTTTAGGTTAACTTTGTTTTATAATTTTTTATTACAGGAATAAATTTCATACAATAAATTTACTTAAAACTTAATCTAAAGAAAGAAACAAAGAAAAATTAAATAAACTTTATATGAATATTAAAAAATAAATAAATTTAATTTAAATCTGTTTTTTTTTTTTGATTTAATATATTAAATTTAAATTTAATTTATACTATTGCACTGTGGATTAAAACCACTGATGTTCCTGACTCTGTTGTAAATAATAATAATATTAATAATTAATACTAATAGATACTAATAACAATAGATGCTAAAGTGACAATGAGGTTGCCTTAAATTATTACCTCATTCATTGTCCCCTTACAGTCCGACTACTCAACTCAATGTTTCCGAATACTTGTCTCATCCTCTTCAATCTCTAACCCCTAGCCAATATACTGCATTGACAGTTAGGGTTTCATTCCATTACATTGTCAGTAAGTATATGGCACTTATTCTTGGTGTGTTTGAAAGATTCTTACCTGCCTTAGGAAATAGAAAAAAAAATCTGTATTATAAAATTTTTATTTTCTTATGATATTAATTTTTTATTTAACATATATCGTATATATTAATATGTATATCGAAACTGATAGCATAATTATTAGAAAATTAACTTATTCTTTATTTTTTTCTAAATAAAATCTTAAATTATAATACCCGCCTATGTTAAAATTACACCTCCGTTTTTTTATTATAATTATCACCTATTTTTTAAATGTTACCAATTTACTTACATGGGACCTCTGTGGCCTGGTGGGTAAGAGCGTCTAAAATACGCTGTAAACATCGAGGGAGTGTAGGTTCGAATCCCACACACGTCGTAAGAGTAATTCCTCCTTACGATATGTACAGCCACGCCTGAAAAGGAAAGGCTGTGTAATTTCCTTGTTACATTTATGTGGCAGGGAAATGTACAAAAAAAAAATTTACTTACATAATATACATTGTTTAATCTAATTTATTGTACACAAGTCACTGCAGCGACAATTCACTATGGCAATAAAAAATTGTTAAAAAAAATGTAGAAAACGAATTAAATAAATTTAATTTAAGTTCAATTTTTATTTTTTTTTAACATTTTTGTTACATTTTTTTTTTAAATTTTATTTAAAAATTAAAAAGAAATGTTAGTTTAATGATAAATATTAAATTTATGAGATATAAAGAAAATAAATGAGTAAGTATAGCATATTCTGGAATAGGCGTATAATCCTGATTTATAGCCAACTATAAAATCTGCCCTAAATAGATTCTTACAAATAAATTTAATTAACAAAGCACTTAAAATAATGGAGGTCTGCCGCTCCCCAAAACCTCACTAAACAAATTATTGAAACTCTGATTTTGTAACCAACTCTAACTTCCTTCTGTAATTTTTCTTATGCGCAAGATTTTGTAATGCGATCGTTCTCAATGAATAGATACTTTTTTATATAACTTTTAAAAAAGGAAATATGCTTTTGTCTAAAGTTTTAAAAAATAAATTACACCTCAGTGAGTTGGACATCTCGCCGTTCGCTCTTATTTTACTCGAAACTCCAAATTTAATATTTTCTTTCGGGACTATTTTTTCCAATCTTGAAGAGATAATTAATTTTATTTAACGATATCAGTCCCATCAAACTATAACTTAATCTTAGAAAATTATCATACGTGCTAGTATGAACAATGTTTTATACAATGATCGGAAATTATTAAAATTTAAAAGTTTTAATTGCATACGTAAAAATTAAAAACGCTCAGATTTAGAAACGTTACGAAAAATTCAAACTTTATTAGTTATATTTGGAAATTAATCTGAACATCGGTATAATTTATAAAAAGAAAATAAGTGTTCATCCAAGCTAATAATTTACATTTAAATTAAGTTCACTTAAGATTTTTTTTTTTTCTTTTTACTTAAAAGATTTTTAAAAGTATAATCAGTTAATATAACCTCGAATATAATTGGATCAAAAGTGATTTCTTATTTCATTTTTAACTTTGTACTATTGACATTTTTCTTCAAAACTAGCATTAAATAATATCAAATATACATACAAAAAAAAAAAACTTTGACATAAAACTCTTTTGAAGTGGAATGTGTCAGTTAATTAAAATTTATAATATATAAAGAAAATTACAACAAAATATCAAATTGGCGCCAATACTATTATAATGTGTATATTAATCTGAAACGTAGACACTCAGACAGTAAAAAAAAATCATACAGTATCAGTATCGAATCGAAATATATTTAAAAACAGAACCAGCGTGGTAACGCATTACTATACCATTTGTAAAAACAATTTTTGTTGAGAAATCCAAGCTAATTACAATTTCTTGATTAACCACCATGAGAAGTAACTGCAAATTTTTAAGCAATTTAATTAATTTTTTGTTGTTGTAACAAATGATTGACAGATTATAGCTTTGCTTTATATTATTACTATTTCTTGACTGATCAGCCTAAAGCATAACTTGTAAATATTAACGAATATTTTACATTCATTCTTTCACACAGTCCCTTATGTTGCATGTAACATGTTTCACGTAAGGGGCCTCGGTGGCCTAGTGAATAACAGAGTATAAAATACGCTGTAAACACCGAGGGAGTGTGGGTTCGAATCGCACACACGTCGTAAGAGTTATTCCCCCTTACGACATTTACAACCACGACTGAACAGGAAAAGGTGTGTAATTTCCTGACCACATTTATGTGGCAGTGAAATGCAAAAAAAAAAATGTTTCATGTTTCTTTGACTTTAAATGATATTAGTAAACAAATGATTATTTTCAAATTTTTCTTTAAATTTGCGTTATTTTTCGAATTAAAAAAATCATTTTACTAAATTACAATTCGAGGTATTGTTTTAGTATTAATATTTAAATTTTTTAAATAATAATCTGTATTTTTAAACAAATTGTACAATGCCCTTTATACAAAACTTACAGAGTATGCAAACATTTTTGCTCCCCAGATATGCGAAAGGGAGAGCACATCATCCATACGATATATATTTTATCAACAAAAAAATATTTTTCATTCGGATCAATGCACGCCATTCATTCATAAAATAAAATATTTTCTCCTTAAATGATTTCTATATAAAATATTTATATCGGCTAATGGCGCAGTGCGCAAGTCGTCAGTATTTCAGACTCAGGTTGACGCCACGGTCAGTTCAAAATATTAAAAATAATAATGTAATGTAAAAAAAAATAAATAATATAATAATTATAATTTGATACTGGTTCCGATGGTCTAAATCTCAGGCATATAATATAAATAAATAAATAAAACATTTATGTGACAAGCCTTTTAAATACTTTATGAACTTTAAAATTTGATTATATTAAGTTTCCTTTTTAAATGCATTTGAGTAATTGCCAGATTTTATTTGAGCTTAAAAATAATCAAAAAATACTAAAAAAAAAAATGCTTAATACTGTACGTCACTGTTTGTTTTTACTGTACATTTACTTTTTTTTTTAAATTTTTTTCAAATCAATCAACACAACAATACTTGTATATATCATTAATAGGCTTAAAGAGAATAGAATTTACCTTAATTGGTGTTATTTTCAAATTTTCTATATTTTTATTATATACTTTGTGATCAATGTGATGACAATGTAAATTGCAGCGGTAAAAACGATTACTTTGCAATAAATTAATATAAACTTTTTAGGTTGAGGTTATGAACTAAATTTCTATATATGTATATATAAAAAAGCAAAAAATTTCACAGAAACTTGTTAAGTTTGTATAAAAAAAACAAAATTGCGAAATGATATGCAGATATAAAAACAATTATAAAACTTAAATCGACAAATTATAAAAGAAAACGTATTAAAGCTTTAACTGGCGCCTTTTTAACTAATTTAAAATGATATTGAATACATGAACTATAAATCTACTTATTGTATAAAAATTAGATGACCTTGTGTATATCAGAATTCACTTATCAATCATAAAAAACCTGGCAGGTAATTTTTTAAATACAAATGTTTATAGCGAAGAAAAACAATTTTTTTATATATATTCTGGAAAAAGTGTAAAACCCTGCTTTTGAATACAACTCTAAAATCTCTTCTAATTTAGAATGAAATACAGACAAATGAAATACAGTCAAATGATCAAGAAATACAGGCAAATCATACTACGGGCAAATGCAATACAGGCATATGAGACGCTCCCTTCTCAAACATTTAAGATAGAACAATGAAATTTTAACTGAATAAGATAAGTCTCTAAAAAAATTACAAAAATATTTCTTGAACAACTTTTTTTTATAGCCCCATTAAAATTACGGAATTACAGCTCAAAGTTTGAAAAATCTCTATTTCAAAATGTATATATCTCATGTTCTGCTTAACATTTTTTCTCTTTATAACAGAATTCTCAATTATTCTCTTTTGTTTAACAGAATATTTTGTTAGGTTTTATAAATTAATATATATCAAAATTATTCAATTTTTTATAATTTAATATTTAAATTTACTGTTATGGGAAATTACTGTTATGTTAGAACTTTAAAATTTTGGGAAGAATTATAATAAGTTACTTAAGACATTTTTTTTTTCTATCTAGTTTAACAGCTATTAGAGACCAAAAATTGAAAGTTTTGATATTTTTATACACTCAGATATATTATCTGTCTTCCAAATTTTTAAAGGTAAAGGGAGCGTATCGACATATCGCGAATTAAGTTTCAAAATCGCGTGCTTTAATAAATCTCGTTTTTTAAAATCTCGCGTTTTTAAATCTCGTGTTTCAAAATTTCGCGAAAAAATAGAAATGGTATTTTGTCCAAGAATTATTGGGCGTACATCTTTTTGTCGAAAAAAAAATGTCGTACAAAAGATTCGAATAGCCAAAAAAGTTTAAAAGTAACATGTCGAAAAAAAATGCCGAATTTCTAAGTTTAAAAAAGAATTGGTTATAAAATCAACTGTTTATCAATCACGAAATATGTACATAAAAAATATAATTATTGGGGATTTTAGAATTGGATACAAAATCAGAGTTCCGAAAATTTGTTAAACGGTGTTTTAGAGGTGACATCAATCACTAGTTTAAATGCCTTATTGTTAAAATATATATGTAAAAAAATAATTGGGAGGAATTTTAAAGTTGTACTCAAACTCACTGTATTAGCTTTTTCCAGAATATTTGTATAATATCCGAGATTCTGAATTAGGAGGAATTTTAGAGTATGATTTATGACAGGAGAGGTTTTAGAGTTATACTATATAAACAACATTAATTTAAATTTAAAAATTTGTTTGTGGAATCTTTTTCTATAAACTTTATTTTTTGGATTTTCATATCCACCCAACCTACTTAATTAATGAAAAAAATAATTGGTTTAAAAAGAGAGATGTTGAGACACGAGATTTTGAAACATGAGATTTTAAAACACTAAATTTTAAAACGCGAAATTTTGAGACGAGACACGTGTTTTTGAAGTCAATCTAAAAATAAGCAGTAAAAATAGAAGCTTCAACAATATACGTTTACAAGCATTAACAGTTTTTCTTAAATATATACATGGGGTTTCTCTAAAATTGAAGAAAGTATCCCTTAGCTTTTGATAATTTTTTCTTATACATAAAATCGTACGAAAAATTACAAATTTTGGTAGAAGGTCACTGCTTTTATTGTCTTTTGCAAATATGTGACTTTAAAAACCTATGATTTTACATTCTATACCTTATTTTATCTAAAAACTTAATAGTCTTCCGAAATGCCAGCTATTTTATTGTCTTTGAGTGAAAACAAAATATGTACTTTAAATCTATGTAAAGAAAAATATATTCCTACCACAATAAGCTTGTATAGTTTGGCTTAATAAATATTTTTTTTACAAAAAAAATTTCATCTTGATTTCTTAAAAGTTTCAACTAGGACATTAGTACAATTTTTACTTTTTTTTTTTTATTTTGAAAATTTTAATTTTTACTCAAAAATATGTTTCTGCAATATTTAACTAAAAAGAAAACGAGGAAGAATACAGTTGACTTTGTCAACTCTTAGATACCCGTACGAACCGTTAGTATGTTCACAGCCTGTCACTCTGCTTACAATATTATTTTTTTAATATTTTAGTATTTTAAAATAATTTGGGTGAATTTTATAATTTCTAGAACTATGGGTTGTACATATATTCAAACTATATGTTTATATGTACATTCTTCAAAAGCAGATTCTAACCTTCCACATAACGATTATCAATACAAAACTTTTTCAAATATTCTATAGTACCATTTAATACTAAGCGGTAAATGTATATTAAATTTACTAAGTACAAAACAGTAAATATAATTTTAAATATTATATTATATTATATTTAAATATTCCATTGACAGAATAATTTCTTATAAGTACAATAAAATACATATGTGTATGTAAATACGGCGCTATATAATATACATCTATACTCTTATCATTCATTCTCTAGTGACATATACGATATGTAAATAAACATGATATTATATAAGTATGTATATATATCAATATCATATAAATAAAAATTCTTCAAGCAACCGTTATGTTGTTTATTTAATTACATTTTTTTGTACTACGCATTATATCCTCAACAATTTCAAATTATCGAGTAAAACAAAATGGAAAAAATTCGTTAATGAAATTTGTTAGAAAATTTGAAAAAATCAAGTAACACTTTCGTCAATTATAAAGTAACCCTATATTATTAAAAAAAGTTGTTAACAGAAATAAAAATATAATGTTGGAGCTTTAATTTTTGTGTATTACTTCAAAAAAATTTTAACAGGTGTTCAAGTTACAGGTGTTTAAAAATAGGAAATTTTCAGTTTTTGACCCCTTACAGCTCCTAAACGGGGGGTGATACAAAAAAAATTTCTGAAATGACTCATACTAATTTTCAAAGATCTAACTTCTGTCAAAATTTCAAGTTTCCAACTTTAACCGTTTAGAAGATGGAAGGGTTAAAGAATTTTGCAAAATTTGAGTTTCGCATAACGGTAAATTAAGACACCGTATGCCAAAAATATGTATTTATTGTATATATACTTTTAAAGCTAATGAAAGTAGTAATCGTTTGCCGTTTTCAAAATGAAGATATACCTTATAGAACTTGTGCTATAACAATATAAATATAGAGCTTTTTTGAACCTTTGGGGAGCTGTAGCTCCGTAACGGGTGGGGCTACAAAAAAAAGTTATTGAAAATAAAATTAATATTTTTGTGAGATCTATCAGTAGTTAAAATTTCATAGCTCTATTTCAAAAAAAATGTGGAGATCTAAAAGTTAGGTGTTCGAGAGCTACCCTAAGGCTTGGTCCAAACTCAACCAAAAAAAATAGGGAACCTACAAATTACTCCCAAAATATTTTGTGTAAATTTCAAGATTCTAGCTTTCTTAGTTTTTGAGTTAGCGTGCTGACGGACGGACGGACGGACGGACGGACGGACGGACATGGCTCAAAAGTCTTAGAATTTTTTTCTGATCCGATCCATACCTTTGAAGGTATATCTAGCTCGCTTATTTCGAGGTGTTACAAACGGAGGAGTAATTTTATTATACCCGATCCTATCGTACGGGTATAAAAAGATTCTATGGAATATTTTTAATTCTTGAAATAAATGTGGAATGCAACAAAAATTCCTATAGTTAAAAACAATATCCGTATTAATGTACATAATATACAGGGTGCTTCCGACTCGATGGTCTTCTCTAAAAATTGTATTGGAGGAGAAGGGAAGGGAGGTCTATTCTGGACCCTTTTCGATATATGAGGGGTTAAAGATGTTTTAGCGGCTTTTCACAAAAAAAATCTATAACTTTAGAACGGCTTGCTATATAGGGAGATTTCAGATATGAAGAATATAAAAGTGTGTCATTACATATACATATGTACACATATGTATATCTCAGAACGGTTATAGATAGAGACAAAGTTATTAGGTACTAATTATAGTGCTTGAAAAGCTGTTTCGAAATATGCTATAAAAAGTACCCCAAATACGGGGTGTTTCAAAAGAAAATTGAGATTGAAACATAATTTTTTCATTTTAAATAATTTGGAACCTTAATAACTCTGTAATTGTTATGATATGGGAATCATTATAGTACACAAAAATTAAAGCTGACAACTTACTCTTCAAAACGCATTTTATTTTTATCTATCTATAGCAAGCCGTTAAAAATTTATAGATTTTTTTTTTGTGAAAAGTCGCTAAAACATCTTTAACCCCTTATATCTCGAAAAGAGTTCAGAATAGCACCCTCCCCTCCAATAAAATTTTTTTTCGTCTCGACATGCCCGATCACCCATTTCAAAGATGACCATCGAGTAGGAAACACCCTGTATATAGATAATATATTAAACATTATAATATATATAAAAATATATTAAAAAATATTATATTTTACGCATTTGAAATATATATAGACAAAAATTGAGCACATTTTCTTTGAATATTTCTTTACAATTCCTTTCAAGTTTTACTTTTTGTGCAAAATGCGGAAAAAATGGATGCTATTCAATATAGTATATAATGAGAATAAATACATTCATCCTTATAAAAATTTGGTTTTGTTTTTTTTTTTTTGTTATATCCTATTTTCTTATTGATATCTAAATAATAATGCTAATAACATAAGTAGACTGTTGAACTAAGCAAAAAAAAAAAAAAAAATACAAAATATAACAAAACTTGAAGAGTGTTTTGTTTGTTTTAACTGAGTTTTTCAATTTCGATATAATACGTGCTGTAATTTTATTGAATTCATTTGTTACTTCCTATATTTTTTTTTTTTGTACATATTTTCTTGTATTCGTATATCTTTATTTTTCTACTTCTTTAATATTTTGTTTCAAACCCACATATTCTAGAAAATGTTAAGAATAATAAAAGTTATGATAAAAACGTGTTGTCTGCCTACGACTATTTTATAAAATGGCAAAAATTACTCTACTCTACTCTACATAAAAGCAAAAACGACAAAAAAAAAAAAAAAATTCTACAGTTAAAGAAAACGGATATTATTATTTAAATTTTTTAATGAAATGATAAGAAACTTATTTCTAAATAAAGATAACAACTTAAAAGTTAATTTAAAAAAAAAAATACATTCTATAAAAATGACAGGTAATATTTAATGATAGTTAAAAAAAAACACAAAATAGTAAATGGAATTATAAATCAATAAGGACAGTATGTAAAAGCAAGAGTTTTTAAAACGATAAAATATTATATATAGAACATTTTAAAATTAGGATTATTTTTTCTTATTATAAATTATTTCTTAGAATTTTTCTTCTTAAAGGGGAAGATTTCAAAAATCAAAGATACATTTTTGTTCAATTTGAAAAAAAATTTTCGTTTTCAAAAAAAATTTTAGAAATCTTGTTATTAATTTCACTTTTTCCGTCCGTATACGTCTGTCCATTTGTCAGTTTACAAAACTTTCACACCGTTTAAGACAAAGCAATAAAATTTTGTTTATGGATTACAAAAATATTAATGTTGTGTTTTGCAATTTCGTATTCAAATTTTCCGTTATGCAAAACAATAAATTTACGGTTATCTAAAACCTTTGTATCTCCAAAACATTTTTAATCAGAATCCTGAACCTTAAGAAAATAAAAATATTAAGAAATAGCATAAATTACCTCAGAAAATATTTGTACTGTGGCGGAATAGAAGGCTGATAGCTCTAAAATAAAAAGGCAATACATTATTCGCTAATGTCATATTGCTTTGATAATTTCAATTTTCTAATTTTAACTGTTTTCATGAATTCAAATGGATTCAAAATAAACGGACAGATTGAATCTATTTAGAATATTTTTTTTTCAAAATGTTTTTAAAAGATTCTAAAAATTGTAATACAAGTTTACGACATTTTGGTATGACAATGTAAAATTTACATTTATATTTGAAAAATATTTGAAGTCAACATAAAAAGAGGATTAAAGTATAAAATTATTATACTTACTTTAAAAAAAAAAAATTTTAATGTTAATGATTATAATAAGTTTTCTTTTAATTTGTTTAATGAATTAATTTTAAGTTTTAAAATGATTGTTTACTTTTAGAATTAAAAAATAAAAAAATTTATATGTAATTTTCCATTAATTTTCCGACTTTTTCAAATATCTTTTTCTTTATGGAAGAAAGCTTATTCCTGATGTAATGAATCAGTTAATTCTCTTTTGCAATATGAAATACCTACCAAACTATATTATCTTTTGATTATATGATCTAACATTTAGAATCTGGTCTATTTTAAAAATTTAATCCCTTAAAATTTAATAGGAAAATATACTCATTTGCGACATTATCAACCTACTTTTATACTTCGGTCAGCCAATAAGTTATACAACTGTTAAGCACATTCGGTAATTATTATTTAATTTTATCTCAATTTTAAGGATATTATGTAAGAAAACTGTATTATAATCAAATATGTTTTTTATTTGATTATAGATGTCGTTGTATGTACTGTACATTTTAATGAAAAAATAATAAAAACAAAAAAAAATGAAATAAAAAATTCTCATAAAATTTTAGAGCTGACAAAAGAAATTAAAATAATATGCAAGAAAATATAAATGAAATTAAAACCAAAACAAAAAACAAAATTTAAAAATTAAATTGAAATCTTAAATTTCAATAATTTATAAAAAAAAAATATTTTCAATTTCATTTTGTATTTTTGTTATATTTTTGAAATGTGTATTGTATTAAATTTCTATATGAATGAACAAATTTTTCTCAATAAACTTTTCCGTCTTTTAGTTTTAATTCTGTATTTAGTCATTTTTTTGTTTTTGTTTTTTTTTTTTTTTTTTTTTGATTTTTATGCTGAAAAGGGGAATATGATAAGCATATAAAAATCATTCAACCAATATAATTTTTGGTATAAGGAACAGATTTTTATTTCAGAATTTTTGGAAAAATTTCTTTATTAAAAATGATTATATATTGTATATTATTATATAATATACAATATTATTTTTTTTTTTTTTTATTCAACATTTTAATTTCGAAAAGTTTTTTTTTATCCATTGTATTATTACAAAATCGAAACTTTACTGAAGCACATGAAAAAAATTTCTATGGTCATTCAGAGAATTATGAAATACATAATGAACCGTTATATTTACAAAATAACTTTTAAAGAGTAAAAAACAAAAATAATAGAATTTAAATGGTTTATATAAAAAATAAAAGATGAAAAAACAAAAAAAAACAAAAAAAAAAACAAAACAAAAGGAAACATTTTTGTTTTTCTTTTCAAAAGATCGCTTGACACAATTGCACAGTTAAAAAAAAATCATTTTGTATTGAGATTTTTCGGTACAATATTGTAAAAAAGGGTATATGTATATTGTATGTATTAAATGAATGAATAACAAATACATAATATTTAAAAATAGAAAAGAATAAAAAGGAAAAAATATATTAGTACGGTTAACTTGGCAGAAATTGACTATGAAAATGGTAAGAATACTAGATTAAACCCAAAAAAAAAAAATTGAATGAAAAAGAAAATATAATATGTGTATGTTTTTGGTATTATTGTTATGCAGAAAATTGTTATTGATAATAAACTATTCAAATTAATTTTATTATATTAAAGAATTACCAGATTTCAATTTATATTCTTATTTACTTATGCATATATACATATATACATATAGTATAAATTATAGAATTTAAAAAAATTGAAATTGGGTAATAAATTTTCGTTAACAATTAATCTAATTTTTTTAAGTAAATTTATATTAGAAAATGAGGAAGACGGTGTCAACTCTAGGATACTCGCACAAATATGATATATGTTATTTTCATAAAATTTAATAATTTTTTAGAAAATTTATGATATTTTAATTAAATTAGTATCAAGATAAACATATTTATATAAATTTTCGAGTTGTATGACAGGTACCCGTATCCAAATCGCTGAAACTTCCGAATTTCCCAGAAATTATTGCCATAAAATTGAGCATCTTTAACAAAAATTCAAATGTGTACTTTAATTAAGTACCGAAATATGACAGCTCCCTTGACGTGTTGCGCTAGCGGCTAGAGTAACCAAACTACACAACAATTTTTACCATAAAACTTGATTATCTTTTTTAAAAATTTCAGAAATTATTTCTTTATTTAATACCAAGATATGAAGATATAAATTTCGTAGCTACCCGAACCTGTTGTACTAGACAAGCAAATTTTATAAAAGATGTTTGGAGCAAACTTAACTTCTTTTCACAAAATAGCTAGCTTTAATACCTAATTTTAATAGATATTGAATTATTTTAATTTAAACCTGGAATTATATGGCTCGAACATGCCTCGTTACTCGAACATGCCAGCCAAACTTACTCAATTTAAATAACGAAACTAAGAATTTTACAAAGATGAAATGGTAAAAATTTCAGAATCCTAGTTCCATTATTTTTAAAGTTACCGTACGAATGGATGGTACATACATAGCTAAATCAATTCAGAATTTGATTCTGAGCTAGAATATAATATATACTTTAACATATCTAGCTGGTTTGTCACAAACATAATGGCAAATTTATTATACTCTTGAACTATGCTCATTTATTATACCCGAATTAAGATTAAATTTAAATGAGCACCAACTGTAGAAAATATACCATTTGTGCAAAACATTACTAAAACATTTCCAATCAATTTGAGATAAATAATTGGTAAAATCATAATTTTCTAAAATAATATAATTATAACGAACTTTACATCAATTTTCTATAGTGTTTATGTTACCAAAAGGGTTGAGGGTTTTGGAATTACAGTCAAATCTTAAGATATAAAACAGTAGTCTTATATCGTAAAAAAAAAAAAAAATTAGATCAATATACACTTATAATATAATAGCTGCTAGAGTGAAACTACCTTTGGTTATTATTTCATGCTCCAGGAAGGTATAATATACTATCGTATGTTATAACTGATTGATTTCTCTGTAGTAAATATTAATAATAAGTATTGGAACTGCCTTCAGTTATTACTTTGTCCTGGAGGTAGCTATATAATACTGCATGTTGAAGCTGACTAATACCTTCGCCTTTGCAGCAAATAATAATTTTTCATTGTACCGATACAGTCTAGCTTTACAATACATCCCATCCTTTCTATCCTTTCCTATACCCACTCCCTATTCTACACCCTCCCTAGCCAATAAACAATGTAGGGACTTAAGAAGTTTGATTCCATTATATTTGCTTAAGAGCTAGATGTAGAAGAGGTAGGTATACATTTCATTTTTTCTAGAACATCTAATCGAAATTACTGAATTTCATTGCCTGTGCACTTTCAAAATAAAACAAAACATGTATTAATTTTATTAAATAAACTTCAAAAGCTCTCATCATAAACATTATTATGAGTTTCTTTTGTTAATTAATATTAAAATAATGTTTTACTTTAATAAATTATTTTACAAAATATATAAAAGCTTACGATTTTTTATTCAAATATTTAATATACCATATTTTGAAAACATAAAATTGAAATGTTTCAAATCTACTTTTTATTTTTCTAGAAAATATTTTAAAATTTTATTTATTTTTAAGGAAACATAAGAATGTAAACAAAATAAAATTATATTAATAGCTCTAAAATAATTTACATAACTACAAAATATTCTAAAATTTAAATTTCTTATATTTTTAAAGTTAACCCATGTTTCCGTTTTTTAAAACAAATTTTGTACTTGTCTTAATTGCATTTTTAAAAAAATATAATTTAATTTAAAGAACATTTGCAATGAATAGTAAAATAACATGCCATTTTTTATAATTAAAATGTTATTTTTAAATACTCTTGTATACTTTGCGTAAAAAAAGTACTGTAATCAAGAAAAATATTTTTATTAAAATTTTGATAAGGCTTTTTTGTTCCAGAAAAAAAAATAAAAATTCAATACTAATTTATTTATTTATCTATTTGTTGTACCTTAAATAAAATTTTGTATACAAAAAAAGAAAAAACCAATATTTAGAACATCATATCACATTGGAGGTATTTACAACTGTGACTTAAAGTTAGGAGATACCCCAGTTTTATTATACAATTCAAAACTATATACTGATCAATTTTTGAGACTTATAATTATTAGGAACAAAACACTAACTTATATAGACTAATTATTAAATTTTAGAATTTACATTATAGTTGAAATTAATTTAAATATGATTTACTATTCAAAATTGAATAATAAGCTCTAATAAAGAGATTAATTTTATTTATGATCTTAAGTATGTTAAATTTGTATAACAGTTTTGTGTCTAAGTTAATTTCAAGATATTTAATAGATTCATTCTCCCAATTAATTTCATTATTTTCTAGTGTTAAATTTTTCATTGATAAGTTACTTGATTTCCATTTTTTTTTTGGAAAAGAAAATTATTGAAGGTATGTACATATATCTGTTTATTTATATGTATAATCCATAAGTATTAAATATCTTGATAAAAACAATTTTCTATATAAAATTTAATTCGTTTAAGTTTTCAAAGTTTGGATATATAGTGAAATAGAAGATTATTTCCTAAAATTTTAATTTAAAATAAACGTTTAAACAATCAATACTATATGTATACCCTCTTGTTATTTTGGAAAATGTAATTTCGTATATCATACAACAGATATTTTAATGTCAAAGTTTTTAAAGTTTTACTAATAAAAAATTACTCTTTATTACTATTTAATAACTTCAATTTACAACAAAAACTATACGAGAAAGTCAAGCGTGGCATAACATTTATTTATTTAAATTTTATTCTCAAGTATTTTATTGGAACAACTACACCCTTACTTTCAGAAAGATATTGAATAAAAAATTTTAAATAAAATGAATATTTTTTTCTCAAAACCATTGCATACCAGAATGTTTTAATATTGATATAATATTTTATATATATATATACATTATATATACCAGGATATAAACAATTGTTACACAATCCAACAAGAAGATTCTGATAAAAGACGGTGCCAAAAAAAAACTACTACAACTAAAAATTTTTATCACTCTTGCTATAAAATTGTTCCAAATAAAGGCTTTTTTCTTTCTTGTTTTGATGTTTGCTTCATTCTTTTTTTTTTTTTTATTTTTTGGCTTTTAACATTATTTTTAACAAGCAATAAAACAATTTAAGCCAATCTTTTTTTATTAAACTATTACTTAAATACAATCATACACATGTATTCATGATAGCTTCTCTTTTTAAATAGTATAAACATTCTCTTGATAATTTTTTTTTTTTGTTTTTTTTTCTGTATGTGTTCGTACTTTCTAAGTGCCAATAATTCTCTTATCTTCTTTTCACGACATTTCATTCCAAAGAATAAAATAAGGTTTTATAGAGTCGTAATTTTATGTAGAACAATATTTTCTAATTCTTTTTTTTTTTTTTTTATAATTATTTATTGGTATACATTGGTTGATTTCCTATATTTGAAACACTGTATTTCGATTTATTTAAATATTATTTGTATATGTGTATTATATGTTTAAGCAATGTCATATAATAGTGTTCTGACACATACGAAGAATATTCATTGCACAATTTTAAAGTTGGCTATAATAGATATTTTATCTATAAAAAATATTATTTAAAATTTTTTGTACAAAATAGTAAAGCTGTTGAATTTTTTCCGATTTGAATGATTTTTTTTTAATTAAATTCTTTTTAAAAATATAAATTAAAATGTAGTTGTTGTTTAAAAAAAACAATATTAAAATTCCTTTTATTTTTTCTATTACATTTGAATTTGGCAAAATTATATAATTTTAACAAATATTCGTCACAATGGAAATTATATTTTACGATTCCCCTAAAAATATGCAAATATTTTCAAGAAAATATTATTTTTCTTATAATTTTTTGATTGGATCTAAAAGGAACTTTTTTTTTTAAACCACAAATACAAAATTTAAATGAATAGTACAAATATTATTTTGTAACCAGATTTATAACTTTATATTTTTACATTTCTCTAAACATTTTTTACTTATTACTTACAGAATTATAAATAAAAGTTATCAGATGTTTTTAGACAAAAATAGGTTGATTTTAAAAAAAACTTTCAAAAAAATTAATTCAAAATATTCTTTTCTTTTATTTTGTAACAACAAAATTCAAATGACAATGGCTATTAAATCAAATCAATAAAAAATATTTTTTAATCTTCTTAAAACAACGCTATTCAAAACAATAAAAAAATATATTTTATACAACAATTATATAGGAAAACCAAATAGTTGGCTGATAAACGTTAATATACAAGAATTATCAAAAATCTGCAGCAATTTTGTTTTGTATCAATATCTTTAATATCAATATAATAATAATTTAAAATTGCCAAGAAAAATGAAAATAAAAAATATAATGTCAAATTTATTACAAAATCAAAAAGAGAAGATAACTTAAAAATACTTTAAATCAAAGAAACGCAATAATTAAAAAAAAAAGTGGTATAGAAGTTATATCAATTCTTTAACATAGCAATTATTATAGCGATTCGTAAATTGTATATAGTTACATAAATGACAAAAAAAAAGTATTCAATTTTTAGATGAAGCATTATGTCAACTCCAAAAATTAGTTGTCACTAAATGTCATTTGTTAGGTAAGCCAATTAAAAAGGAAGTATGGTGTGAAATACATTCAAATAAATTCCACTATCCAACAATGAAAAAACAAAAATATTAACCAGTAAAATCAGATTAATCAATGCAAATTTAAGGTTAGATTTCATCGTTTTTTTTTTTTTTGACAAACCGAATTGCGAAATGATGAAACGAATATTTTAGTAAAATAATTTTGTTTCATTTTAAATCAAATGGACAACTAACTTTGATTTGTTAGAATTGGTTATTTGAATTTTTAATCATCAAATCTAATTTTATATTAACATTTTGTTTTTGTTTAAGCGATAGAAAAATAGAAAACAAAAAATGTACATATTTGACTTTTCGAATCACTATATCCAATTTCAGTCACTTTTCGAAAATTTAAAAAGTAACAGCCATTTAATTCTTTCATTTTTTAAAACATAAACTTTTAAAAACAATTATATCGTTCTATTCTTATTTTAGAAAATATTTTTTGACATATTTATATCCTACAAAATCATAATAAACTTTTGTTTAAATAATTCATGTAGAAAATTTAATTCTACTAATAGAATTTCTTTTTTTCTGTTAAAAAAAAAAAAAAAACAACCAAACAGTTTTTGATCCATCATAAAAGCTAATTAGACAAATATACAAACTTTTTAAATACATTATTTAAAAAAAAAAAAAAAAAAATAGAACGTTTAAAGATTTACGAAAACTACTAACCTGATTTACAGCTACATACTTGTAAATATGATTAATACTAATTATACACAAATATACATATCTGAAAATGTTTTACTTAAATTAGAAGCTAAGCAAAAATATTGATTTAATTTTTAAAAATCGAGGACAGATTTTCTGATAATTTTACTGTGATGAAAGAAAATTAACTAATTGGATAAAATTTTAGGTTTCACTTCATAATACTTTAAATATATCATAAGAGTGAAACTAATTATATAAAGCAAACATTTCTACACAATGTATATATATGCGTTTAAGACAATGAACGAATAAAAAAATTGATAATTTCTTCTTTTAATCAAAAAAAATTGTATTTTCATAAAGAATATTTTAAAATTATTATATACAAAATGATTAGTGATTTTTATGAGGTTTTTAAGAATACCTAATTCTTATTAATTAATAAATAAATTTTAAAATTGTATATCTACTTTCGAATTAATACATACAATCTTATGAAAATATCATTTAGTAGATATTCACTCTTAAAATGGTTGAAAATTGAATATTTAAAGATGTATAAACGATGCTTTTTTTTTTTTTTATATGTATTTTATAAAAACAACAGGAACGGGAAGTGGCAAATTTTTATTTTGAAATCAAAATAAAAATGATTTCCTTCAATTGTCAAAAAAATCTTTCATATTTTACTAAAAATACTTTTAATATTTGTTTTTGTCCTATATTAAATTTTTTATTAGAAGTACCCAATTTTAGTATTTGTTAGGAGCTTTACGTTCATATATATTATACCATAACTTTCATATGAACATTTATGCATATAAATTTAAAAAAATGTTTGACAATCCATATATTCTTAAATATTAGATGACAAAAAAAAAATCATTCATTACACATATCAGCAAAAAATAAGTTTGTCCTGTCAAAATTAAAAGTCAAATTGTCAAAAATAAATGTAATGCATACTAGCCTATACATTAACAAATAATATAGATTTTTCTTATAATATATAATTAGTATAATATAATTAAATAAAACAATAAGTTATATTTTAACTATTTTAGCTAAATATTAATATTTTAGTTAAATATTAATGATTCCAGAAACTGAACCAGTATGAATAATAAATGATTTAGTAAAAAGTAAAAACATAAAACTAACCTATAAACCTAAACGTAATTTTTTTTGAAACATTAACTATTTATCAATTTTTTAACTTTTGAATCTAACATTCTGTTTCTTTCATAAATAAATATAAAATTTTATTTAATTTAAAGAAAAAAACACAGGAACGAAACTACTCATGTCATAATATAAAAAAAATAATTGTATAATAATTAAAAATAAAAAGCAAAACTATTTATTAAAACTAAAATTACTTAATTAGAGGAAAATGATTAACAAAAATTGTATAATTAATTGCTTTAAAATACTTGCAAAAATAATTCTACAGATTTAATAGAACAAAAATTTACAATAAATATACAATACAGTACTAATACAGTAATACAGTAATAATTTAAACAAATTGGTGTTTAAATTTTAGGCTATTAGTCTGTCTGCATCACATATTCATGTTGGAAAAAGAAAATTGGTGTTTAAATGTTAGGCTAATAGTCTGTCTGGATCACAGATTCATGTGGAAAAAAGAAGTAATAAATATCTTATTATTAAGAATTATCTCAATTAATTCGCGTTCAATTACTACTTGAAGCTGTACTTTATTCGCGTTCAATTACTACTTGAAGCTGTACTTTATTCGCTTTCAATTAGTACTTGAAGTTGTGCTTAAATTTTACACAATACAATTTTATTTGTTTCTATTTGTTGGCGAACTTTGTCCCTCCTTAAACTAAAATGTCAATTTAAATGAAACAAATTATTTTAATAATAAGGTAATCATAATAAAAATATATTTAATACTATTGTTTGACATTGTTTTTGAAATATTACAATAAAAATATGGTAATATAAAAAAAAAAACTATTATTGTGTATATAAATAAACTTTGTGGATTTCCAACACTGAGCATGTCAGATATAATTGGCCATAAGAAAAACATTAATTTTCTAAATTCAAACCGCAGATGCCATTTTGACATTGTGATTTGTTGCTGCGATGGTCATATCAAATGCCAAACGAAATGAAAATTGTATACATTTAAATTGAATTGAAGTATCTGACAGTGTGTAATTCCTTTCGTTCTAAACGTTTTTCCGGCGTTAGATTTTCTCGGCTCACTGTTACATTTCGGTTACGTCCACCATGTCTATTTAGATTTCATTGTAGTCTTAGAGTTTTTCTATGATCAAATTTAATGTAAAATGTGTGTTTACAATTAAAATTATTTAAAATATGCAACACATTTTTTTAATTTTAGAATTTTATTTTTTAAACAGTAAAGGCGTGCACACAATTTTTTAATAAAAAAATAAAGTACAAAAGATGACAATGCGTAGATTAGATTACAAACATATTTATAAACCTTTCAAAAGCTAATGTATGTTGTATATAAGAGCGAAAGTTAATTTCGATATGAGCAATATAAAGCAGTAAATATACTTTTTCGTATATTTCAATCAGAGCGATTCCAATTTATCAAAACGAAACAACTCTAAAACTGTCTGTTTACAGACAAAACTAACATATGTTCAAAATATGATGTCAAAGGGTTTTGAAGTTTTGCGGTAACAAAAATAATGAGTTTATATATTCAGATAATGAAAAGAATTTATTTTTTAATTTTTGGATTTTTTTTTTGTTTACATTATAGGATATTTGGATATTATTGGATATTTGTGAGTTATAAGGCATCGATTAAACTTTTTTATTTATATAAATTTGATATTTTTTTTGTTTATATATTTTTCTATTATTGATTGTATATAAAGTATTAAATTATTGTTTACGATTAATTTCCAATGTTGATTAATAGTCAGATTGAATCAAATCGAAAACCAAATAAACGAGGAAGAATACAGTTCCCTTTGTCAACTCTTAGATACCCGTACGAACCGTTAGTATGTTCATAGGCTGTCACACTGCTTATAATATTATTTTTTTAATTTTTATTATTTTTAAATAATTTGGGTGAATTTTATAATTTCTAGAACTATGGGTTGTACATATATTCATACTATATATGTTTATACATTCTTCAAAAGCAGATTCTAACCTTCCACATAATGATTATCAATCCAAAACTTTTCCAAATATTCTATAGTATCATTTAATACTAAGCGGTAAATGTATATTAAATTTACTAAGTACAAAATAGTAAATATAATTTTAAATATTATATTATATTAATGCGTACATAGTATATTTATATTGTTATAAGTATATCGCCATACATTGCAATATTTCTTTAAAAATATTTCCATTCATAGAATAATTTCTTATATATACAATAAAATACATATATGTATACATATATGTAAATACAGCGCTATATAATATACATCTATACTCTTATCATTCATTCATCAGCGACATATACGATATGTAAATAAACATGATATTATATAAGTATATAATACAATATCATATAAATAAAAATTCTTCAAGCAACCGCTATGTTGTTTATTTATTTATATTTTTTTGTACTGCGCATTGTATCCTCAACAATTTCAAATTATCGAGTAAAACAAAATGCAAAAAAATCGTTAAAGAAATTTGTTATAAAATTTGAAAAAATCAAGTAACACTTTCGTCAATTATAAAGTAACTCTATATTATTAAAAAAAGTTGTTAACAGAAATAAGAGTATAATGTTGAAGCTTTAATTTTTATGTATTACTTCAAAAAAATTTTAACAGGTGTTCAAGTTACAGGTGTTTAAAAATAGGAAATTTTAAGTTTTTGACCCCTTACAGCTCCTAAACGGGGAGTGATACATGAATTTCAAGTTTCCAACTTAAACCGTTTAGAAGATAGAAGGGTTAAAGGATTTTGCAAAATTTTAGTTTCGCATAACGGTAAATTAAGACACCGTATGCCACAACTATATATTTTTTGTATATATACTTTTAAAACTAATAAAAGCAGTAATCGTTTGCCGTTTTCAAAATGAAAAAAAGTGATTAAAAATAAAATTAATATTTTTGTGACATCTATCAGCAGTTAAAATTTCATAGCTCTATTTCAAAAAAAATGTGGGGATCTAAAAGTTAGGAGTTCGAGAGCTACCCGAAGTTTTGGTCGGAACTCAACCAAAAAAAAATAGGGAACCTACAAATTGCTCCTAGAATATTTTATGTAAATTTCAAGATTCTAGCTTTCTTAGTTTTTGAGTTAGCGTGCTGACGGACGGGCGGAGGAACATGGCTCAATCGACTTAGAATTTTTTTCTGATCCGATCCATACCTTTGAAGGTATATCTAGCTCGCTTATTGCGAGGTGTTGCAAACGGAGGAGTAATTTTATTATACCCGATCCTATCGTACGGGTATAAAAATATGCTTTAATTCTTAAAGAAGAAATCGGCAATCTGATCATTGTACCATTCAAATAAAAAGTAAAATAACTTTTACATTTAAAATTTTTTCTTTAATTCGCTTTCTATTTAAAACAACTGTTTTAATTGTTTACAATTTCAATGAAGTCAGTTATACTTTAGAATAACCTTGCTAAAAGATTAGAAAAAAAAACAAAAACATTAAAATTAGAACAAAAACGATTTATTTTATTTAACATGTTAATTTTTTTTCTAATATGCTTTATATGCTGCGGGCAACTTAATTACGATTATATATCACCATAATTGTAACTATATACAAGTACATATATATAAGCATTTTTTATTTTATATATTTCAATGTAACTTATTTTATTAAATTATTTTTTAATGATTAAACACTTTTATGGATGCTTTTTTTATATTGTTATAATTTATATATATATATATATATATATGTATATATATATATATATATATATATGTATACTATATCAGTTACGTGTAGTTTATAAGAGCAACGGAAACTATGAATTTCCATGAAGAATTTTACACAAAAAAATAATTTTATTAAATTTTGAAGAAAAATTTTTCATTTCAGATATTATATAGAAGGCTTGTTGATCATATTTTTTTTTTAATGCATTTCTCTGCCATATAAATGTGGACAGGAAATTACACAGTCTTTCCTGTTCAGACGTGACTGTAAATGTCATAAGGGGGAATAACTCTTACGACGTGTGTGGGTGTCTCCCCTCCACTCCCCTCGCTCCCCTCGGTGTTTACAGCGTATTTTATACGCTCTTACCCACTAGATCACCGAGGTCCCTTGTTGATCATATACAAATATAACGAAAAAATGTTACCCTCATTTTTTAGAAATTTCTAATAATTTTTTGTTTCAAATCACTTATTTTCATTCATAATATAGGAGAATTAATATAGTTTACGTTCTAATTTTTGAACCAAAATATAAAGAAATTATTTATAATATAATGTTTAAACAAGGTAGAATGTAAACCAACGGTTTTTAAAAGCGCACATTTCCAAAACTCAACACAAACTGTTTAGAAGTGTGACTTACACAAAAATTTGAAAATTTCATGTAATAAGAAAAAATGTGAAAATAGGACATTTTTGAAATTTTGAGGGGCCGTAATTCCGGAATCCTACATAACTAAGAAAAGCCGTTAACACACGTAAAAATATAATATTGAACCTTTAATTTTCATGTCTTGCCGAAGAAAAATTTGTACAGGTGTCTAAAAATAGCAAATTTTCAATTTTTGAGGCGTAATAACTCTTAAAGAGGGGGTGCTACCAAAAAATTTTCTGAGGAAACTTATACTAATTCTAAAAGTTCTTTCTTGCCTCAAAATTTCAAGTCTCTATCTAGAAGCGTGACGGAGTTATGAAAGTAGAAAAATCATGCAAAATTTGGTTTTTACATAACGGTAAATTTAAATACTAAATTAAAAAAAATTGTGTAAATACCTGTCGAATGACGTTTCCAGATTGAAAAAATCTTAAGCAGAACATAAGATATATGCATTTAAAAATAGGACTTTTTCAAAGTTTGAGGGGCTGTAGCTCCGTAATGGGAAGGGCTACATGAAAAAGTTGTTCCACAAAATAATTTTTTTTATGACACCTACCCATGGTTAAAAATTTTTTTCTCTATCTTTAACGGTGTAGAAGTTTTGTAAACAGACGGACGGACGGACGGACGGACAGAGTGAAACTAATAAGCACATTTTTTCAAAATTTTTTTGGAAATGTGCTAAAAACAGAAGACATGAAAATTAAATTAATGTACATGTAAATAATATGATAAATACTGAATGGTATATAATAAGTCAAATTATATTATTATGTATAATAAATAAAATTTAAATATTTGATATTTTTAACAAAAATTAAAAATTTATTCTTCTATTGTACATAATATAGAAAATTTTTCAGTACTACTTATGTTACAGATATTATTTAATTTATTACTGTCAATGATTTCAAGCTCACATAAATCTTTTGTATCAAAACTTATTGATAATGATTTATCAGAATCATTTTCTAATTCAATTCTTTCATTCATATTGAGTTCCTTAAAAGTATTATTTAAATCACTATATTCTTGATAATAATTTTCTTTTGTATTGTTATGTGAATGTATATAAATTCCATGATCACGTATACGTCTATATAAAGATATATATTTTCCAGCTATTATTGTTTTAGGTACAATATAAAATTCACAAAATTTCATTTTATTTCTTGAAATTTCATTTAATTTCTGATCATAATTTAATTTTTTTAAAAATTCCAAAACAAATGTATAACAATTATTTGTGTCTTCATTGTAATCATCAACCGTCCAATTTGATTGTTGACATATCTATTAATAAATAACAAAAAAATAAATAAATAATAAATTACAAATAAAAATATTTTAAATAATATTTAAAATTTAAATTTAAAATATTATCAATTCAATCAATATTTTTTATTCTAAAGATTCAATTCACTTAAAAACAAATTTTTAAGTTTAAACAGTAGTGAAGACAATTTTTATTTTATATTATTATCATAGGAGTTTAAAAAAAAAAACTTCGAAATATTTTCATTTTAAATAAATACCTGATTTAAAACACTATCCCATAGATCATACCATGGTTCTGTAAAACTCTCAACCAAAAGTGATTGGGACCAATTTAAATTTTTTTTGTTTTTAACTGTCTTTTGAAGTCCATTTTGATCAAATTCTACAATGTTTCCATTAGATGTTGTCACAGCTATATGTAGATCCATTGAATTATTGTAATCACTGTTTATAAAAAAAAAAATTAAATTAATAAAAAATACTTTAACATTTACTTATTTATTATAAATATTGTTGCCAAAATGAATTACTTTACTAAATTAATTTTAATTTAAAGCTTACTTTAAAAAATCACCATTAGTTGGTCGTAAAACTATTGAACAGGGATATTGATTTGCTTTAACAAATGGATAAGGTAACTGAAAGGGTAACAGTTGTAAGTCGTTATCAACTAGTTCATTATTACATATTGGACATCTTTTTGGTAAATTAAAACAGAAAATTTTTGAAGAACAATGTTTGAAACATAATATACCAGGATTGTTATTTATTATTTTAGATGAAAACATATTTTGAATTACTATTTGATGGACAATCTTTTTTAAGTCTGTAAGAAAATTAAAAAAAAAATAAACAAAAATTATAAAAATATTTTTATAATATATAAGTTTATAATATATTTTAAATTTTAAAATAAAAATTATGTTTATAAAATATTGATATATACATAAATAAAAAACTTTTGTTAAAATTATAAATCAATAAATTACTTAGGTAGGTTAGATTCATTAAAAGAAATTAAAGATGTCCTATTTATAAAAATGAATACTAATTTACCAGTTTTTTATATTTGTTATTAATAATATTTGTTGTTAATACAGCATAATCTTATTTAATATCGCAATGTTAAAAATAATATTTCCTATAATATTTTCACTAATCTTGAAAATTATAGATTATTTTTATTTTTAAAATATGAACTTAATTTTATCCTATAATTTTGTAATAAATGTATTTATGACATAATAAAATCCTATATCTGACAAATTTCTTATTGCGTAAGTCCCAGATTCAAACTTCGGTCAGATTAAAAATATAAACAACATAAATAATATTTAATACTTGCACCGCAACAACACCTGAAATGCAAGATTGATTTATTTTCTCATCACATTTTATGTGGTGATCTGGCGGAGGAAAAAAATTAAATAAATTAATACATATAAATAAAATGAATTAATCAATTTAATCAATACTCATACTCATTTTAACATAACGGAATATATTAAGTTTAAACAAATAAAAAAAAAAATTTAAAAACTTTATAAAGCAACTTTAGCAAACACAAACAGTAAAAAATAACTATAATTTAAAATATTTTCTATAAAAATTTAATACATTTTCATCCATAATCCATAAGCATAATACATATATACGTACCTACAAAAAAAAAAGTAATTTTTATTAAAATTTATTTAATATCATAGAAACATAAAATTTTGCTGGCCCTTGTACAGATTATAAAAATATTTACACTTAAGTAAAATATCTAAAAGATTTAAATCTCATATGTTTTTTTTTATTTTTTTTTTTTCTTAAAAATAAAAATTAATACATCTTAATATTATCCTTTTTTATTTAAAAAAAATATATATATATACATTCACACACAATAACATAAATTAAACATATAAAATAAATTATATTTATAAATACATCCTATACTAATATCTACCAGTACTTCTAAAAAAATCGTTTATAACAACAAAATACTTGTTGAATCTTTTTTTCATATTCAAATATATATATACATATAATACAAATCCTCTCATTTTCCATTCTCTTATTTTGAATTTATTATTATTGTGAAAATGAAAAATTGTAAGTTTTTTCAAACTTAAAAAAACAATATTCATTACAGTAAACATATTATTTTAACATAACAGTTTACATAATAATATTTGAACAGATTTTTAAAAGGATGTTTTAAAATAATATCGTAATTTATTTTTAATCATTTTCACCTTTCATATATTAACTGTTAACTGTTAACTTTAACTGTTAAATGTTAACTAATATTAATTTTTTTTGTTTTTCTATACTGTTTTAATTTTACAACATTTTCACCATATTTTTTTAATACAGAAATACCGTTATTTTTGAGAAAAACCAATAAATATGGCAACATTTCTGCACGTGTTATAAAAATAAACAGTTACGTTATTAAAAATAAAAAAAAATAAAAAAAAAACAAACAAAAATAAATTGTCCTAAAGAGAATAAATGGTAAATACAGGAATAAATTTTACTTTTTACTTCAGTAGAGCACGAGCAGTGATTGTAAACGGTCTATAACATAAGGAAAACATTTATATGAAAATAAAAAAAAAAAGAAATAAAAAAAAATATAAAGGAAAAAAAAAAACAAGAAGTTTTAGAACAAATATATACATAAATATATATTATAATATATGTATGAATGTTGTAAAAGTAAAATAAAAACAAATATAAATAAATAAATAAAACTTTTCTTTTATATTATATAGTTTTTATAATAATGATTTTTTTCGAATGTATGATACTTCTTCTTTTTAATTAAAGTAAAATTTTTTAATAACTTTTTATTAAGTTATCATTAAAGAAAAAAAAAAATAAATAAATTAAAAATCAGTGTTAGAAAATTTTCAAAAAAAATAATTAATAAACAAATATTAGAAATATTATATATAAACCGTATCATTATAATTGATTATTATTACTTTTGTGTTATACATTTTGAATTTATTTTTAATTGTAATCAAAATATATAATTTAAAGATGAATTTTTTTTTTTTTGTTTTTTTCTAATTAAATATTAAATAAAAAAAATTATTTAAATTTTTTGTCAGTGCAATGTCATTACCGCGCTTTTGAAATTAATACAATCGTATTATTAATATTCAGTTTTATTTAAAATATAAAAATAATCGTGAATTTATCCTTAAGTTAAATTATATATTGTATTATAAATTAAAAAAAAAAATAAAAATTAAGAATGCAAAAGAATCACTGTTAAACATGCTTTAAATATTGTAAAATAGGCAAAATATATATAATATAAATATATACATAATACATTGTGAAAAATAATTTACGGTTATTGTTTGAATTATTTTACATACAAAATTACGAATATCCTTTTTTAAAATTAATCAAACGAAAAACAAAACAAAAAAAAAGGATTATATTGAGGATAAAACAAAAAAAAAATTATAAAGTAAACAAAAGAATCTCTTTAATTATAACTGGTTTTACAATTATATGGAAAATATTGTGCAAAATGTAATAATAATAACGAAAAGAAAAATATAAAAATTAAATTATACGTATATATATATTATATTAATCAAAAAATAACAAAAAAATATATATTTATATATATATTTATATATATATATATATATATATATACATATATATACATACATATATATATTAGTACATATTTATATATACAAAGTCGAAAAAAAAAATGTGAAAAATTTAACACAAAAAAGGATATACTGACATTTAACGGTAATAACATAAATTAACTCTATATTAAATTTTTGTTTTTATTTTTTTTTTTTTTTTTCTGGAAAATAAATAGATAAACAAAATTCATGTATAAGATTACAAATGTAATTTAACATTTTTTTTTCTTCTGCTTTAACATTTTTTTTTTTCTTCTGCTTTAATGATCGCTTACAATGGATTTTGTTTTTTATTTATTTTTAAATTAATCTGTTAAATAATAAAAACTATTTTTATGTTAACATCAGTACAGCTCATCATCAGAATGGTTAATCTTTTTAAAAATTTAGTTACTACAATCAAAAATGTTATTTTTATATTTATTTCAGTCTGATTAATTATAAAAATATTGTTTTTATTCTTTCTTTTTTTTTCTTAATTGGATGTACTGGACGAAATTTAATCGGATTTAATGGACGAAAACAAATTACTATACTATACTGTACTGTTTATAATCAATAATTAAATAATATTAAAACTTATTAAATTGATAAAAAGAAAAATTTTGTTTTCTTTTAAATTTTCAAACCAAATAAAAATATTTCAGAAATAAATTTTATTTATATACCGTCAAAAATAAAATGTTAATGTATCATTATTCGAACATTAATTTTTGAACAGCTGTTATACTTAGAAGACCAAAATAGAAAAAAACAAGAATAAAAAAAAAAACAGGATAAACAAGAAAGTAAAAAATATAAAAATATCAACAAACAAAAAATAAAAAATACAAGTAACATTTAAAAGAAAATTTTTTTTTTTTTTTTTCAAATGTAAAAGGAATAAGAATTCATTTGATTTTGATTTAATTATATATAAAACATTTGGTATGTGAATAGAACCACTTAGACAACAATTGAACTCATTTATTTATTCATTTGTTTATATATATATATACATATATACTGAAGTTATTTTAAATTTTAATTTTTTAATAAATATCGAAATTCGTAAATGACAAAATAAAAATTTATATAACCATTTTAAAGATTATATGTCCAAAACTCTTTAATATGATATACTAGTGATGAGTGAATATAATTTATATATTAATTCCAGTAAATTTAACCTAAGATTTGAAAGAAAAATTTGTTTTTTTACATGTCGATTTGTATAATATATTATAGTATATACATATATATTTATATACCTTTTTTTTTTTTAACTGAAGACTTTTTTACTTTAAGTGAACATTTTTTTACTTTAAGTAAAGGCATTTTTATTTTAAGTGAAGAAATTTTTATTTTAAATAAAGATTCTTTACTTCAGTCATTTTTGTTATATATATTATAGTATAAATAATAAATATTTAATATACATATATCTAATTGATACAATTCATATTTGAGCAAGATTTATGTATCTGATATTTATGTATATACATATATATACATAAATATCTATATGTATAAATATGTATATTGTAATTTATATTATAAATGTCTTCACTTAAAGTAAAAATGCCTTCACTGTCTTAAATACCTTTAGTTTAAAATAAAAAAGATATATATCTATATGTAACTATCTGTAATCAATGCATATATATGTCTATATTATGTACATAAAAAATTCAAAATAAACTTTTATAATACATACTTTTATTATAATATACACTTTATTTTGACATTATTCCATTCAATCTATACTTATACACCCTTCTGTATTTAGACAAAATAAATATATCTGAATATATTTCTTTTATAAATTTTGTAATATAATTTATAAATTAATGTGTATTTAAATTATTTATCTATTTTATAGATTAATACATGACGCATCTGTTTGTTACTTAAAGTTACTTAAGTGATCCACTATAAAAACTAAACAATTTTAATACAATTTTATAATCTTATTCATTCTTTATTAGGTTCAAATTAATTTCAAATAATAAAATAAATACTTATACTTATATAAATCAATAATAACATGTTAAAATAAATATAATATAAAATAAAAATATTCAATAAAAGAAGAAAACTGTTTTCTTTTATATCATATAATTCATAATATAAAAATTAAATACTTAATATAATAGAATATTGATAATTCATTATGGGATAAGGATCATAAAGCAATAATAATTAACTGTCAAAAGTATTATAGTAATTGAATTGTAAATTCTTTAAATACATATAAATAAATACATATTTATAACAATGTATATCTAAAGAATTTTAGCTGTCTTCTAACATTTTACCTATGATTATAATATAGAAGCATTTTATTTCAACTTTTTGTTTTATTTTTTTTTTAAACTCTTTAAAGAAAAATTATGTGAAATAAAAATTACATTATAATATTATAATAGGTATACTCGTATAATAAGAATTAATGTTTGTTATACTCGTACATATATACTTTAAATAAATTTAAAAAAATAATATAGTAATACAAAAGTTTCATCTTATATAAAATATATCTTATATATTTTATATTTACTTAACCACAAGACCCGTTTTCGTAGCCCTTTAACTAAGCCTAAACTAAAATACATATTGCAAGAATTTTTTTTAAATTATCATTGTTAAATACAAAAAAAAAAAAAAATTTTTTTTCTTTTTTGAAAAAATTTTTCATTTAAAATTAATAAATTTACATTATTCAATATAAATGTAATACTTATAAAAAATTTATATACTTACATACATATTTACATAATTATGAATAACTAACAACTATATATATGTATATATATATATACATTACGACAAAAATATTCACATATTTTATATTATGTGTGTATATTTTTTTTTTTTTTTTCATTATCTTCCAACAATTCTATATTATATTTTTCACTTTTTATTTTAAAATTTATAGTTTGTTGGGTTTTGTAGTATTTTACTCTAGACGAATATATTATAAACAACATATTACAATACATACATACATATAATAATATATACTTAAAGGAAAAAATATCAATACATACAGTGTCTCACAAAAGGATCGAATAAAAATGTTTACTTATCTATTTTTTATTACCTATAATAAAATATTATTTTACTAGTCTTTTTAAAAGTGATAAGGATTTTTTTCTAGTCAAAATGAAAAGAGACAGATTTCAAATTTCGGAAAATTTTTGAGATCAATTTTTTTTTTTTGTTATAGGGATTTGTTATAGTGATCGAAAATTTTTCTTTTAAATTTATTTTTTTTTGTGCGGTATACAAAAAAATTTTAGTATAACGTTAGTTTTTATAATTAAAATTGTTCTAACAAACAAATTCAATTATAAATTTTAACCCTTTAACTGTAATATTTAATATAAAAATTAATATTATTATTTTACTGACAGATCAAAACTTTTATGTATCATAATAAAATTATTTTTATATTAAATTTTATATTTTTAACTACAAAAATTTGTCCTACATCAACTTTTTTTTGAACACAACCACTTTTGATCGGTTCAATAATTTTTTTTTTTTTCGGATACAATCATATTCTGATACAATCACAATCCGTATCTATTGCTCATATGCTTTTCTTCGTATCTTTCATTACTTCTTCTAGAAAAAAAGCCATTAACACTTTTAAAAAACGCCACTAGTGAAACGCCACCTTAATTCTGTATTTTATTATGTAAATTCTATTTTTTTATGAAAACTTTTTTTTAAAAAACTTTAAATAAAAATTAAAAAAAAAAAAAACAAAAAATAATAATTAAAATACAAAATACTTTGAAAAAATCCTAGACTTTGATAACTACACCAAATTATATTGCATTAAAATACTTATAGTAATATACTCATCATAAAACGAATATAAATCTTCAACTAAAAATGTAACCAAAATAGGCCTAACGATTCAGTAGTATAGATATTCTGCAGTTTCTAAATCATATAATTTTATAGTTCGTAGGCTTTCCATTTTAGTCATAATTGTCCAAATATATACTTCTTAAAATAATTATGGTTTTTTTACATTTTGTATGTTAATTTTAATTATAACTTAAATCTACTTGTGAAAACCTTTTTTTCGAGTAAACACACAATAAATATAAAATATGTTTTGATAAAAGAATTTAGTTCACTTTAACATAAGTAGAAGATTTTTTTCATTTTAACATAAGTAGCATGCAGTCAAATAGAAGCAAATACATCAATTTTTCTATGGCTTTGAAAGATTTTTATTCGGAACATTTATAAGTACAACGCAAAAAGAGGTTTTGTTAAAAAACTATATGTTGAAAACTTAATAAAAAAAATTTAATATTATTTTCTTTAATATTAAAATAAATAATTTACTAATTGAAGTTTTTTTGGTCAAATTACTTTGTCAGTTACTGTACATTTATATAAAATTTTTACAAAAATTTTGTACATTTAACATTTAAGATTAATTTTACAATGAACAATGAATGATGTATAAATTTCAAATAAAATGTAAAAACCATTGTAGCTAAGGCAATTAAGGCATTTTTTTTTTTTGTTGAAAACATACTTTTAAACATAAAAAATTAAAACAAAATAAAAAACAAAGTTATCGATAAAACCGTCAAGAATTCATTCTAAAAATTTATTTCAATTTAGGCATATGAATTTAACCTAGAATTTTTTTTTTTAAAGAATGCATGCATTTCGATTTTTAGTAATGCAATTGACTTACTTAGTTTTAAAAAGTAAACCGTAATTTGATTTTTGATAATCTAATAACATCTTATTATCCTTGTTTGAAAATTGTTAGTTTTTCTTTTAAATTGAATGTAAATGTTAAAAAATTTGATATGACTTTCGTTTAGTTTAATTATACAATTTAGTCATATTCTAAACAAATTTTTCAGCTCGTTTACTTTTGGTTTTCATCAATATGATTTCTTTCTTTTTTAATTGAAGGTTAAAAAAAAATTCATAAAAAAATCACTAAACAGAAATCTATAATTTTTTTGGTAGCTTGCTAATTTTTTAATATTTTAATTTTATTCTTAAATGTAAAAATAGAACTGATGCTCTTCAAAACAAATTAGAAGAAACAAATTATCCATACAAATATTTGCCTAAGGTTTTACCGTTAATCAAAATTTTGATGATAAATTGAATTGTTTCTGAATGTTTGTAAATTATTGCAGACTGCATAAGATCATAAGATCTTGCATATAAACATAAGATCACAAAATCTTTTTTGGAAAATAAAATAATATATGTATGTCAAAGATCCGTTTAATTGAAACGTATACTCAAAATTCTATCTTAAATCAAATATTTTGCAAAAAAATAATTGGAAAAACTAGAAAAAACAAAAGTAAAATGAAATTTTAACGTATTAATGTATTGAAGCAAACATAAAAGAATTGTGTTAAATAAAAAAAGATACAAGTAAAATTTTAAAGTATTTTTAAAATATTTACATATTTTTTGTACTTACGTAAACTTTACTTAGTGTACGTGTAACAGTATTACGTAGGAATATACATTACATGATGCAGTAATAAAAAAGATAGTCATTAGTCTGAACAAAATATCTAAAAAAAAAATCCAATATCTATTCAAAGTTTTCAAAGAGAAGAAAGCTTATTTTAGAAAATTGACTAGGATATTAACAGGTCATGTAAAATAATATTTCAATGATTGCGAAACATATTATCAACCAAAAGTCTGTTGTCTCTTTATATCCTTTTAGATCACTTTTAAATTTTTTTAGTTTATTCTTCATATTTTTTTACAAATTTATTTCTTTACATTTGAATCAAATTAAGAAAAAAAAAATTTTTACTATTAGATTTTTTGTACTAAATTTTTAATGGTCTATCATTTTCTATTTTTATTTTCTGTCACTTTTCATTTTCTTTTTTATTAATTAATATGAATAGAAAATTTTAGTTTTGAAATTTTCAAAGTCCTTTTTTAAGAATATAAGTGTGAATATGGGGCTTCGGTTGCCTAGTGGGTAGGCGTGTGGCGTATTAACCGAAGGAGTGTGGGTTCGATCCCTGCACAGGTCGTAAGTGTTTTTTTCTTTACACACCCCCCTTACGACAAAATATAATGTAAATATATAGTATATAATATAAACAAAATAAATAATATTAGTATATAATTTAATAATAGTATAAAAACCTATAATGGCCTTAGTAGCCGATGGTTCAATAATATTGCACTACATTTATGTATGTAATATTAATATAAATAAATAAATAAATAAATAAGTGTGAATAGATAAATATCTTTCAGAAACATTTCAAGGAAAAGAGAAATTAACATACTCCTTTTGCCTAACTAATCTTATTTTTTATGAATCAGAAATACGAGTACATCGATTCATTACAAAAAATGAAAAATTCTCAGAGAATTCTATTAAGAACTCACCATAAATACAAAATACTAGTTTAATAGAAATTCCAGGAACTAAATTGAAACCATTTAATCAAAAATTATGTACTTAAAAATCAAACCAAAATTATAAAATAAAACAAAACATAAATATTAAATTTAAAATTAAACACTGTTATCTTATAAACGGTATTAAAAATATTAGCACATATTTATTTTATCATGTCATCTTTTTGGCCTAAAGAATTTTTATATAAATTTTCTTTTAACTGAAAATAGAGAAATTTGTCCTTGAACAAAATATTATTCATACTTTGCCTTTTTTCTTTTGTTGGTTTTATTTTTTTTTTTTTACTTTTATGCATTTGACAATTGAAATACGATATTTTTTATACATAAACATAAGTATAAGTATGTGTATATAAGATGTCTAATCAAAAAAAAAAAAAACAAAGTTTAAATGTATTCATTGTAAAAAAAAAAACAAAATTCCATTAAAATGCTGCTGCTTTTTTTTATATATGTTCATAACAGGAGCCTTAATGTATAAAGTATACATACATATAAATGACTGTCAACAAAATAAATAGTTTTAGGTAAAAAAAAATATTATATAATTATTATATAAAAAATAGAAAAAATTAAAAAAAAAATCATGAATTTTTTCTTTATAGAAAGACGATCTATACTTAAATTTAAATTTCTATCTCATTAATTTTATGGGTTTTGTGGTAAAATAGCAAATAATGTATTCGTACAGTATAAAACTTAACAAAATTTCAATTAAGCATTCAATAAATAATAAATATTAATTAATAAATAATAAATATTAATTAAACTGAACTGAACTGTTTACAATTTTAAAGGGAATGGTAATTTCTTATAGTATCACCGTATCACTAAGACAGTAATCGAAGATTTATGTGTATATCAAAAATTTAAAATACTTTTTGAATGTATTCTCTACAAACGTAACAAATTTTACACGTGATATGACACACTAAATTATTACACGTGATATGACTATAAACTGAGCGCTTCAATTATATTTTGTTTTTATTTTTTATTTAACTGTGAATTTTACAATAAAATTTTCTTTTTTTTTTTCTCTTTTTTATTTTCTCTGCTTAATTTTAAATGCTTAACATTTATTAATAAAAAATCTTTCCTCATTAATACTTCCTTTACTAACTAACTAAATTCAAGTAATTATTATTTCAAAATTAAAAAATATTATTGATTATTTATTGCCTTTTATTTTATATTTATTTGAAAATTAGAGTTGTCCGTCTTTTAATTATAAATAAAATAAGTATACTGGTACACTACAATTACATGGTACATCCTTCATATGTATAAGTAACCACAAATTGATAAGTAGGACTTGTTTCATGTTATCTTATTTCATGAGCTTGAAACTATGGTTTATTTTATTTTGAAAATTTTTCTCTGATGTCGTTTCGTTGACTTTATCATATAACAGTAAAATTTGGAAAAGAAAGATAAAATTATTTCCATTTTGAACGGTAAACTTTTCAATACATTTTTATTTTAAAATAATTTCTCATTTAAATAAATTAAAAAAAGTTCAAGCAAAAAACTAGTAAAATTCCATATTTTTTTATTGATAAACAAAGCATTTAGATATGTTTAGAAATATTTAAAAATAAAAATTTATTATTTAAAATTCTACCAGATGGAAAATATTGATTCAACTTTTTTGACCAAAGAAAAAGAAAATTTATTTTCAAAGAAAAATTTTTTTTTGTTTTTTTTTTAAATAAAAAAATAAAATCATATAGAAAATAAAATAAAAGAATTATTAATTTTTATAGAGTTTTTAGTATAATACATATACTTAAAAAATTGTAAAAAGATTAAAAAAAGAAAAGATATAAGTACTTAAATCAGAGAGTTTTAAATATAAAAAAAAAATTTTGTTTAATAATATTTAGTGAAAAACGAGGAAGAGTGCAGTAGAGTAGACTGTGTCAACTCTGGGATACCCGTATGAACGTAATATATCCTGTTTCTATAAAACTTGATCATCTTTTAAAAACATTCAGATGTTTTAGTACCGAACTACAGAGATATATTTATGTAACTTGTGGAGTTGTATGACAGCTACCTGAATCTATTGCGCCTAGCTTCATTAACTCCCAAGAGGTGCAAGAAGCCTGAACCGGCTGCTCTAGACCAACCAAATTTTACAAAAGTTGTTGGCCTATAACTCGACACCTCTTTACTAAATTTCAGGTTCCTAGCTTCAATAGACACTGAGTTATTCTCATTTAAACGGATAAGTTGTATGGCAGCTACCCGAACCCGTCGCACCACCACAACCAAATTTTGCAAAAGTGGTTGCCATAAAATTTGATCATCATTTGCTAGATTTCAGACGCCTAGCTTTATTAAGTTCGAAGAGGTGCAAGAAGCCGGAACCGGCTGCTCTAGACCAACCAAATTTTACAAAAGTTGTTGGTCTGTAACTCGACACCTTGTTACTAAATATAAGCTTGCTAGCTTCAATAGACACTGAGTTATTCTCATTTAAACGGAGAAGTTGTATGGCAGCTACCCGAACCCGCCGCAGCACCACAACCAAATTTTACAGAAGTTGTTGCCATAAAACTTGATCATTATTTGCAAAATTTCAGAAACCTAGCTTGAATAGATACTGAGTTATTTCTATATAAAGATAGAAGTTGTATGGCAGCTACTCGAACCCGCCTACCGAAAATGTTGGATTTAAATAGCAAAACTAACAATTTTTCAAAAGTGCCGTAAAAAAAATTTCAGCCTCCTAGCTTCTTTATTTTTTGATTTATCGTGCGGACGGACGGACGTACATGGCTTAATCGACTCAGAATTCGATTTTGAGCCGATCCATACCTTTAACACTATATCTAGCTCGACTCCTTTAAGGTGTCACAAACGTAATGGCAAATTTATTATACCCTTGAACATAGTTCATACGGGTATAAAAAATCTCATAAACGAATATATATATACAGGAATATGGAATATGGAATTAAATATGGAATATATACAGGGTGTTTCCCACTCGATGGTCTTCGTTGAAATGGATTATCGGGCATATCGAGGCAAACAAAAAATTGTATTGTAAAAATTGTATTCAGGGTGTTTCAAAAGAAAATTGAGTTTGAAACATATTTTTTTCATTATAAATCATTTTAAACTTCCACAACTTTGTAACTGTTGGCGTTATGGAATCATTAGGGCATAAAAATAAAAGCTAACAACTTACTCTATAAAATATATTTTTTTTTATCTCTCTATAGTAAGCCGTTCAAAAGTTGTAGATTTTTTTATGGAAAGTCTCTTAAAAATCTTTGACCCCTCATATCTCGAAAAGCGTTCAGAATAGACCCCCCCTCCAATTCAATTTTTTGTTTGCCTCGATATGCCCGATCACCCATTTCAAAGAAGACCATCGAGTCGGAAACACCCTGTATATTATCTATTGTAATGTGATTTTTATAATTTAATCACCTTGCAATTAACAGCGCTTGCTACCTGTGTAGAATTTGAACTCTTACTCTTTCGGTTAATAAGCCACGTAATTAATCACTTTGCGACTTCTAGATCTCTTTCAAAGTTATTTTATACGATTTTTTTCCCATAAAAAAATTTATATAATATTTGCGTATTTTTAGGAGATTTTTGAAAAAACTTATTTATAAATTACATTTTTCTTTTCTAGATTATTAACATTTGTTTTTTTTTAATTACTTTCTATGAAATAATTTATATTTAAATATAATATGTTATTAATTTAATATTCAGTTATTTTATATTTTTGGAAAGAACAAAATTGAAAACCCCAAAATATTTCTAGTTATCGAAATTTCTTCTATTACTTGCACATTTTGGGAAGTGGATTTTAACAATTCAGAAGTAGACATCGAAAAAAACTTAATAACTGGGTTGTGGTAGGACAGTAAAAACAGATGTATCTTATATATTCTTAGTGTTAGGTGTTGGGCGTGGGCATAATGATGGATTCGTTTTTTCAAAAAGATATTTTTTTTTATAAAACTGGTTTTAAAGGACTTGTTTAATTTTTGTTTGAAATTTAGACATTGGACTTGCTTGCATCTTACGGCAGATGCAAATATTTTTGCTTCTTAACTATGCGAAAGGGAGAACATGTCATGATTAAGATATATATTTTCATCCAATCAAAATTTGGCATCCATAGGCATGTATCCAATGTGAATTTACCCTTACGTTTAGCAAAGAAAATGTTTATTTATTAACTTTTTTTATTATAAAAGAAATTTTAATTATGATTTTATTTAATTTAAAATTATGAAACGTTTTGAAAAGGTAAACATAATCCACTCGAGGGTTAAATAAAAGAAAAATCATTAAAATTATATTATATACTATTATATTTCTCAAATGGCGCCATTCAAAAAAGAATGTAAATCAAAAGAAAAAATAAGGAGAACAATTGGTTTTCGTAAAATTATAATAATATAATTTGATTTTGATTTTTTTTCATTTTATTTTAATTTTTGTTTTTCTTATTCTCACCAGTTCTTTGTATTTTATATTATTACATTGAAAAATTGCAATACGAATAAATCCATTAACAAGGACATTATTTATATGAATTCGCTTAATTTAATTTATTTCATTGGAATTCTTGTATACTTTGAATAGATATTTATTTCCTGGTATTTATGTAATAAATAACATTAGAAATGAATATAAAAAATAAAGCTGTAAAAAAGTATATTTTAAGAATGGTATAAAATTATTTCATTCAAAACGTTATGTAGATAGCTATAAATAAGTTATTTACCAACTAAAAATAAACAAAAATATACATGTAAAAATGTTTCTTTACACTCTTGTCAAATGATATTACAAATCATTTAAAATATTAAATATTCATAAGACAAATTAATAATCTGATAATATAGATAATATTATATTGTTCATATAGCGCGGCGTAATCTGCCTCAATGTACAAATATATCTAAAAATACAGAACAGAATGTAAAATGAAGAATTGTAAAAATTTAAATATTCTAAAATATAAAACCATAAAACATAATAAAATTGTAATTATTTTTTACCAAATAAATTTGTATTTCTTCTTGGAAATTTTTTTAAAACGAAAATTATGAAAAATTTGGATTGGGTACAAAATTCCAAAAAAAAAAATTCCATTTCCAAAATAGCATTTACATAATTCCAAAAAAAAAAAAAAAATTCAAAAAGAAAAATTTCAGAAAAAAAAATTCCAAAAAAAATATACCAAAAAAAAAATTCCACTTAAAATAAATTCCAAAAATCAAAATTTAATGGGAAGCATTTTAAATAGCGCTAAAAACACTGGCTAAACAAATTATTGGGACTCTGATTTTGTAACCAATTGAAAAATTGCTTCTAATATTTTTTTTGATACATATTTCACCAACAAAGCATTTAAAATAGTTGGGGCTACCGCCCCTAAACCTCCGCTAAACAAATTATTGAAACTCTGATTTTGAAACCAATTATAAAATTTCTTCTAATTTAGAATTTTACATATACATATTTATAAATATGCTGTATAAGAGGTGTATACTTTAAAATTCATCCTAATTATTTTTTTACCAACATATTTTAACACCAAAGTATTAAAAATAATTCGGGATATCGCCCCCAAATTCCTGCTTTCATTTACGCTGAGTAGAGACTCCCGCTACCACTAATTAAATTTTTAAAGTTTGAAGTTTGAAAGTTTGCTAAAAAAAAACTTTTTTTTTTTGTTAAATCCAGACACAATTTTTTCATTTTTTTAAAAAAATGATATATACGAGTAAATAATAATAAAAAGTAATTTTCAAAAATACTCTTTTTTATAATAGATATAAACTTAAAAATTTTGCATTTTAACTTTAAAATATTTATGGGAAGTTTCAGTAATTTTTCATCACTTTACACTCATAGGTCGTATTAAAACTGTAGTATTTATGTTTCTGAGTTCACTTTTGCTTATTTAAAAAACTTTTAATCGTTAAAAAATTTCATATAATTATCTAACTTTAACTGTAAGTTCGACAATTCGAAAATGTTTAAAAATTTTGGTTTGATACTTATAACCGAAAATTTGAATACCAAATTTCAAAAAATTATATTAAATATATATTGATTTATGAAGCGAATTTCCTTATTTTTGACCTTTTCTAATTAAAATAAAAAACACAGTCTCTTATGTTTTGTAAACAGATGACATATCGATAGAAATATAATGATAAAGAAATTTTCTTCTATGTGTACGTTTTATATTGCAATTACTGCACAAGTACTGAGCATTCCGAATTTTATTTAATAACGTAACTATTTTTAGGATTGAAGTTTTCCTTAAGATATTTTTATGTACATATAATGTATAAAATGCGCAAATCGAGAAAATTAAGATAGTTTTAGATTTTAAATTGAAAATTTTTTTTTCTTTTTTTTTTATATTATATCTGTCAATATTTTTAGGACCCTTTTGTCTTTAGCATGTGGGCCATCTCGATACAAGTATTCAATTATAATTATATTTAATATTTTGTTTACATTATTTAATTATATTTTATATATTATTTTATACCGAACCAGGGTTTGAACCCGAGACCTTTCGCCTGAAAGACCGGTGACTTACGCACTGCACCATTGGTCAGATAAATTGAAAATTATTATATAAATAATTTTCATTCAGTTTACCATTAAAGAACTTTGGTAAATATAAATTTCTAATAATGTATAGCTATTTGCTTGTTTTAGTAGTTAGACTTGTTTTTATAATTTCAACAAAATAATTGTTTAATTACAAACGTTTTTATAATTAATTATAATATATTATTAGGTTTGGAAATTTTTACTTTTTAATCCAATTGATTAAAATTTAAAAAAAAAAAAAAAATGTTTAACCATAAAAAAAAAAAAATTACCTTTTTATTATTATTTTTTAATATTTATAAGTTTCACTAAAATTTTCTTTTCTTCTTTTATTATTTCAGAATTCAAATTATAGAATAACCTTCAAAACAAAACAGTATTATATAAATTTTGCTGAATATTATTACTTTACTACTTATTACCACATATATATATATATATATATATATATACAGAAATTGACCAAAGGAAAGATTATATACAAAAAAAAAAAAATTTTTTTTAATTATACACATTTCCTCCTTAAAAATAAATAATAAAAAACTATAATAAAGTAACTAAAACTTTTGTGAACAAAATTTAAGTGAAAACAAAATTTAATAATTTAATATTATCTTTATATATAAAAATAAAATACTAAAACTTAACAAATGTATAATAAAGTTATAAAGTTCATAAATTTCATTCAAAAGCCCTAACTTTTTTTTAATAATTTCACAAAAAAAAAAAAAAACAAAATAATAATTTGCATAATTTCATCTATACAAAAAAAAAAAAAAAAAAAAAAAAAAAAAAATCTTCTTTAGACAAAAAAAAGACTAAAAGAAAGTTTTAGTTATTTCTTTGTATATTTTTTGTTTTTTTTTTTTATTTCCCCCGGTTTTCATTTTGTAAATGTATCTTTTTTGTGAAAGATATTCTATCAAAAATAATTTTAACAAACTTGGTAATTCTTTTAAACAAAAAAGAAAAAGAAACTTAAGATAACTCAAAGAAAACCAGTATTCACCACGGTACATACTATTTTTACCAAAATGCCTACTAACACAAAATGGAACAGTTTTAATGGTTTAATTTATTCAACAACAGATAATAATATTTATGAAAATACTAATACTTATGATTCAAATGAAATAAATTCATATTCAATAACATTAAAATCATTTGTACCACCAAAAATAATATTAAAAAATATTTCAAATAATGCATTTTTAAATACAGTGCCAGATACAAATAAAGAAATAAATAATATTCAAAATAGGACCATTTCAACAAAATTAATAATACCATTACATATTGAAAATGTTTATTTTTCAAATATTTTAGAAAAATCAAATAGTTTATGTAAACTTTTAGAAAATGAAACAAATTTAAAAACTAAACTCAATATAAATTTAAATAAATTATCAACCAAACAAAATGAAAATCTTCATATTAGTCAACCGATAAATAATCATACATGTAATAGAATTAATTCAGAATTCAATACTCAATATACAAATATAAATCCACCAAATATAAAAAAAAATTATATTGATAAAATAGAAAATGAGATAATTCAAGAGAAATCAAAAAATCAAAATGATATATTATCATCTAATTCAAATAAAATAAAAAAATTAAAAATTTTAAATAAAATTACATCATTATTATTTACTTCTTTGCCATTTAATTTATATGATATTTTTGCGAAACAACAACGAAATTTAATAGAACAAGAACAGCGAAATGAAGAAAATCATTTAATAAATTTTCATCAATGTCAATATAATTTTAAGAAAAATATTTTGATTAAAGTGCCAGAACATCAACAACAAAAAAAAATAGATTTATACAGGAAATTGACGACACCATATAAAATGGCAAATAAAAATCATAATAAAAATAAAGTAGAAAAACTACAATATTATGAAAATGAAGTGTATGAAAATATTACAGTATCATTACAAAATAAATCTTATAATAATAATAAAAAAAGAACAGATTCTTCAAAAAAATTCAAACAGATAAATAAAATAAGAAAAAATATTTTGACAGCTAGACAAACAAAAACAACAAATAAAAAAATAATTATGAAAAAAAATGAAAATTCATTAACGACAAATTCTTTAACATTTAATTTTAAAGCAATATTTTTAGAACAGTCTTGGTTATTAGGTTTTCTATTAATATTAGCAATATTACAAGGTGGTAATGCTGGTTTTGCTTGTTTAAGTAATCCATGTGTTTTTGGCGTTTGTATTGACGGTTTAAATAGGTAAGTTATAAAATAAATTTTTACTTTTATATGATATTACATAATATTAAGTAAAACATAACTTAATTAAATTTTTTTTCATACCTTTAAAATTTTATTGTTAAATTGTTTGTTAAATATATTTCAAGGTTGTCCTCTTGTTGGGTTGGTCTTTTTTTTTTTTTGGCCTAAGGTTTTGCTAAAAAAATGTATAATAATAAACATTTCGCTTTTGTCCACATTTAATTTTATATTAAATTTAATAATATCTACATAAATGACTAAGTATTTATTTAGTATTCATTTAGCAAAGAAAGTTTTATTCATAGCTTTTAAGCATGTTCTTAATTTTTCAGCCAACCTGTGGCCATTTAACAAATAAATTTTCACTGCTCCTGTTACTTAAAGTTATAGCACACATCTTTTAGTTCTCAGAATATTGTCAGAATATTAAAAGTTTTTACTTAGATTTTATATTCATTAATATTTTCAACTGTATTTTCTTTTATTTTTTTTTTTTTTTGTGTTTTCCACGAGCACATCGATTCCATTTGACATCTCCATCTAACACGATTTTATGTTTCTTTCTGCTGCTATTTTTGCAATCTCCAATGTCAAATTGCATCCGTATGTGTTATTTGGACGCCTGTGTTTTCTACTTCCTTCTGGTTTTCACTAAAAGACTATGCAGCTTACATTTTTGTAAATTTTTCTTAGCGTGTGGATTATCTGTCTCCCATTTTTTCTTTATTTGTTGTCTCACTATGGATCGTGATATGAGCGATCGAACGGACAATTGATACGATCTTATTTATTGAAATAATTTAACAAACAAAATATTTACAGTATTTTATAAAATAAAAATTTTTAACAAACTTAAAGTATTTTTTTTGGTTTTTTTTTAAATTTTATTTCATGCATCTTCTAATTCAACATGACGTTTTCATCTTCTAATTCAACATGCATCTTCTAATTCAACATGTCTTATTTATTGGAATTGTAAAATTTTATTTATTTTTTTAATGTTTGTGAAAATATTTTTTATATTTAAAAAAAAAATTAATTTTTGGATAAAAAAAAAAAATTAACACAAATTAATTTTAAATTTTATAAAAAACAAAAAAAAATAACTAAATTATGTCTTTTAAATGGTAATACAATAAAAAATGACATAACATTGATAATAACAATGTTTATAAATCTAAAAATCAGTTCATATTCATGTTATTGCATAGATGGTTATACCGGTGTACAATGTCAAACAAATTGGGATGAATGTTGGTCAGCACCATGTATAAATGGTGGAACATGTGTTGATGGTGTTGCATATTATAATTGTTCATGTCCTGAAGGTTTTTCTGGTAAGTAAACTTAAACTTTTTACAATTAGATCACTTTGTATGCATTTTGATAATATTTTAATATACCACATGTTTTTCACTCTGGCTTGTTTTAAGCAAGGTTTTGCAAAATATTATTTTTATTAAATTAACAACGATAATTATTATTATACTATCAAAAAACTTTAAGCTTTATTTTTGGCCAAGTGAATCATTAATTTTTATTTGTAAAAATATGAAATGTTTTAATGCACTATATATAATAAATTAGGTTTAACTACTTCTGATGCATCAATACAAATAATATATACCGATATAATATGTAAGTGTTAGAATTTATGGTACAATTTTCAAATAAAATTTTATATATGAATAACAGATATGAAGAACAGATTTAAAAATGATCAAAAAATATTCAATGCTACATAATAGATATAATCACACCACAGATTTCTATTAAAAATAAAATTCTCCTGAATATTTTTTTCGTAAATCAACTGTGGAACAGGGAGATTACACTTTTTTTTTTTTTGGAAAAATTTTAACTTAAAATTTGAAGATAAAAATACAACGATGAAGAATATTATTATTAGTATTATAGTATTACTATTATAGTATATTACGATTAGAATTATTATAAATATTTGTAAAACTTCCCATTCGATTCGATTTTTTCGTATATAAAACAAGTATTTTAAAGTTACCAGTTGTCGAACATACATTTAAATTTAACCAAGTGCCAAAGTGCCATATTAAAAATATATACCAAATTAATTATAATGAATCAAAATGATAATTATAATTGCTAAAATATAAAAACTATTGACGAAAAAAAAAATATAATTTTTTATTTTTTAAAAGGCATTTCTCTGCCACATAAATGTTGACAGGAAATTACACAGCCTTTCCTGTTCAGGCGTGGCTGTAAATATCGTAAGTGATAATTGCTCTTACTTCACCTTCCTCGGTGTTTACAGCGTATTTTATACGCTGTTATCCACTAGGCCACCAAGACCCCACTAAATTTCTAACAAAACAAAAAACTAAAGTTTTGGTGAAAAAAAACATTAGCGTTGCTGCAAATTTGTTTTAAGATTTTTTACTTTATCTTTGGATCATTTTCCCAATCCCCATATCAAACAGTACATTGTAGGTTTTAACCTAATGTTTAGTTTAGTTGGATGTTTAGTTGGTTAAAGCGCAACACTATCAAAGAGAATTCGAGCATTCATCTCATTAATGCCTTTCGAGATTCTGCCTACTCTACTTTTGAATTGGTTTTAAGATCCACACTAACTTTTTGCTAGTGAAAATAAGAAGAAGAAAATATTACATGTAAAAAGTAATTGAAATGGTTTTTTATAGTTGATCAAAATCAAGGATATACATGTTTTTTGCAGAAATATATATTATGTATATGCAGCATTTTGAATTAAGTGCGATTTCATAGTTGGTTCAGTTATATGATAGCAGAAGCAAATTAAAATACAAACAAGTGACATCCAGTTAAATAAAATGCAGGCCTATGCTCGTAATCTGTATATGTAATTAAAACTTTTATTAATATGGGCTTTAATTCCTTTTTAAAATGGCATTGGTATCTAATGGAATTAAAAATTTTTAAAAGAAAGGTATACGTTCTGCCACTGCATCTTTAAAGCTAATATTGCAGTTTTTTTTTTCTAATATTGAATTTTTGTAAGGTTGAAAACCAATTTTCTTTTTGGACGGTCTACAAATTTGTTCCTATATACTAAATCTATTGACAAAATCAAGCAAATAAAAAAAAAAACAAGTAGATTCGGAAGCAAACCTATAAAGAAAACATTTACAAATTAAAATGGTATAATTGTAACTTGAGAAGAAACGTAGCTAAAAACTTGAAAAGCGGTCATTTATCGTATGGTAATTGGAATAAATACAATTTTAGGCAAGTACTATATGAAGTTTTAAAACTAATTAAAATTATTAGTTTTAGTCAAATTATCTTTCAATGTACTTTTACACTGATATATGTTGTTCCTTTTATAAATTATTTAGGATCATTAAAAAAACCGCAAAGCCTATAATACATTTTATATTAATATATTGATAATATATATTTAAATTTATTTTACATTCTAATCTAACCTATATACAGGGTGTTCCACATAAGAGTGTAAATATTTCAGAAGGTGATTCCAGAGACGAAAACTAGAAAAAAAAGTGTATGGGTGGAGAGGTTCTATTATTAGTTCTTCTTGAAATATTGGGACTTTTATGTTTTCCGTTTTACATTATTAATTGACAAATAGCTCTTCACCCACATGCACCACAAAAGTTAACTTAGTCTTGTTTGAAAGCTTATTCTTCAAGCTTTCACTTGCTGAAGAATTTATTGCCTTGAGGTAATTACGCGTAACATCCTGTATGTTTTGGAATTAATTAATTAAATTTTTTTTTTGGAACAAAATTTCTCTGAAAAACAAAGAATGTGTTTTTATGTAAAAACCTTACGTTTTATCCAAAATTGTACTACTTTTTTTTTTTTTTTTTTATTATATTAGGATTCTTTCATCTCTTTTTCTCATAAAATTTATTATACATGTTTGTACTTATATTATTGCTCTCTTAAGGTGATCTCAGATCATAAATTTTAATACATAAAAAAGACTGATATACATAATATATACTTTTATATAGGAATAAAAAGTTAAAACAAACACAAAATAAAACAAATCCAAAAACATTATTATTGTATATCAGGTTTTAGCATATAAATTTCCTTATTTTCTTTTGTAAAAAATTTTCAACTAAAAAGTCTTATAATTTAATAAAGTTTTATATAGCTATCTTATATTATAATATAACAATTTCCATACATATTGTACACCTTTTCAGACATCAACTTATGTATATTATATAATACATAATATTTATATTATGAATGTATAATATCTTATAATATATACGAGTACATTAAGGCCTTTTTTTTTTTTTTTAAATTATAAAATCTAAGGTTAAAATTTTCAAACTATGAAAATCTAAAAAAATAAAAACAAAACAAGGCAGTATGTAAATTAAAACATTGTTAAAGGTGCGCATTTCTATACAAAACGATAATATAAAGTAAAAGTATTCTAAAAAATCGTAATTTCTAGTTTTGAAAAGAAAATTGTAAAAAATGAAAAAAAAACTTTTTTAATTTTAAATACATTCTATTAAATTTAGAAAAACTGGTAAACTTGTTTTTAATAATGGAGATAATGTCGACTCTTTTGAACGGCGTGAAATGCCAAAAAAAAATTTAATTGAATGGCATTATAAGATAATCTCAACAAAATGAAATATTGAACGACGCTGAACGGCGTAACGTTATCTGAACAAATGACAAGCAATAGTAAACAAATAAAAAATATAACGTTCACATTATCAACGAAAACATTTTTTTTTTATAGGTAAAATTTCGTAACTGGCGTGCTTCAAAAACGTCGACATTATCTCCAATATACTTGTGAAAGTACCAAATATTCAATATAAAAAAAAATATAACTTTCCATAAATCTTAAATAGGATTAAATAAATATTTTGTTCCAGAATTCTGAGCTAGCTAATTTTCATTCCTCTAAGTTTTATTTTTCAAAAAACAAATCTCTCTTTAAGTTTTTGAAGGAGCACACAGGAGTACAAAAGTTTCCAAAAATATCAGTTTCATTTAAAACGATAAAATGAAATTGTAAAAAAAAATTATTTTTTAAAACTTAAGAAATTTTCGGGCGTTTGACGTTCTCAGACTGAACAAAAAAATACACCAGAACTTCTGTTATAACCATTTTAAAATTTGATCATTTTGAATTTCAAAACGTCTGTCAAAGGAAAGTCTGCATTAAAATGTTAAAAAAGTAATCCCAATGCCATTTAATGAAATTTAAATATGATTGCTTTATATCCAAATTTTATAGAAGAAAAAGACAGGTGGACGAACAGAATGAAACTAATAAGTTTATTTTCTCCAAAATTGTTTCAAATTATGCTAAAACTTTTAAAAAATGAATGCTTTGAAAAAATAATAAAAGTTTTTAAAAAATTTAAGGATAATATATTTAATAAAATAATATTTTTTTTATGAAAAAAAAGTTAAAAAAAAAAAACACAATTTAGCTTATTTTGTGCACTTTTAGAAAAAAGAAAATAATCGTTCACTTGGTTCAACTTTCAACTAAAATTCTCTAAGCTTTTTATTTACAATATATTAATATAATTTTAAAGTTTCGATCAGAGGCAAAGACCTTTAATTTTAGTAAAGTAAACTTTAAATCTTCTCCGATAAACTACAACTTTTTTTTTTTTTTGAAAACTAAAAGAATTAATTTAAAAAAAAGTGAAAAATTTCAGTTTTCACCTAAACTTAAACGCTGTTAAAGACAATGTCAAAAATCAAAAAAACAATGTAACCGTTACAGTGAAAGTTTACGGTTTTCTATGTTTTTTTTTTTTTTGTATTTTTATATATTTCAAGTAAAGAAACATACCTGTTTGCATTTATTGGCTCTTATGTTACTTAAAAAGCTGTAATATTTTTAATAAAGATAGGCGAAATTTAAATAAACCAAAGGGGTTGTTTAAGAAAATTGAATGTTTCTGTAAATATTAAAATTATTTATTTGGCTTTTAATGGATTTATAAAACATGATCATATTTTAAAAATTTAAAGTGATTTTAAGTAAGTCATCAAAATAGATAACCAAAATTAGTTACAGAACCTTATTTCAGTTTTTAAAATACATACATATATATATGTACATATATGATTGAAATTTAATTATATTTTAAAGGGATCAATTGCGAAGAAAATGTTGATGAATGTTTATCTAATCCATGCCAACATGGTGGTATGTGCAAAGATCGCAATAATGGTTATACGTGTACATGTCAACCTGGATATTTAGGTACTCATTGTGAAATTGATGTAGCTGTGTGTGAAACAGGTAACAGAAAAAAAAAATTTTTTCATCTACAAATTTCATTTTTAACATTAAAATTATTAAATAATTATTAATTTTAATTAAAATGTTTAAGAAACAAATTTAAAATGATTACTTCATTTTTATTTTAATATAGGTACAGGTGCTAGATGTCACAATGGTGGCGAATGTATTGAAGGACCCGGTTTAGAATTTGACTGTAGATGCGCACCTGGTTGGCATGGGCGTATTTGTCAACATGAAATTAATGAATGTGATTCATCTCCATGTCAAAATGGTGGCGTATGCGTTGATAAACTAGCATCGTACGTATGTGCTTGCCCAATGGGTTATACAGGTACAAATTGCGAAGAAGAAATTCTAATATGTGCTGATAATCCATGTAAAAATAATGCTTTATGTTTAATGGAAGAAGGAATACCGACATGTTATTGTGTTCCCGACTATCATGGAGAAAAATGTGAATACCAATATGATGAATGTCAATTGGGACCAAAATGCACAAATGGTGGAGTGTGTATTGATGGTGTTGATACATTTACATGCTCTTGTCCACCAATGTTAACTGGAATGTTATGTGAATGTTTAATGTTAGATGATGATAGCCTAAATTGTAATTACACAGCTCCACCTACAATATCAACAAAAGTAACAACTACAACAAAAAAAATTATTTCAACAACTCCAAAAACTTCAAGTACAATAACATCTACCGAAATTCCTACAATTATTATTGAACGTACTACAAAATTACCACCGCTACCTATGACAACAACTGTAAAATCAATTCAAAAACCAATTAGTACAACTCAAATATATCCAAGTCACTCGGATGAATCAATTGGCGAATCAACTGAAGCTGCTCCATTGGAATCTAGTGAAAGTAAGTTCAGTGTTCATTTAACAAAAAAAAATATCTAAAAAAAATCAATTAAAGCTAATCCACTATTAATCCTCCTTCAATCACTTTAAACATAATTATTTAACATTTAAATTTTACTAATTACTTTACACATTTCATTATTCGAATTTTTTGTGTACATAAAAATAATACCAAATTATTGGTATAAAACATGTAGAAATATTTCATTAATCATAAAGTAATTAAAAAACCCTTTTCATTGCATCTTCAATTTAGGTTTGGCCACAAATTACAAATCGAATTTTTTAGTTTTATTTATGGAAGGAGGAATAGTAATAGTTTTATTTAAGTTTCTATAAAAAAATTATATGAACTTGTGTAAGTAACATTCAATATGATATGAAAACCAAAATTTTCAAACTATGTTGCAATGTAAAAATAATAAATTTCACTTCAACTTATTTTATTTTATATTAATGTATATATTTAATAATCTATATTTTCGCACTTCATAACAAAGCATTAGATATAAAGACGTGTAAACTCCATTGTGATTACTTGGCGCGCGATTTACTTAGCACTTAATTTTCTCAAAACAAATTTTAATTACATTACTTAATCAGTATAACAATTTCTATTAGTTTATTCACATCCTACAAACACAAAACTAGAAAAAAAAACTTCTTTTGTGTTAAATTATTTATATTTAAAGTTTTAAGTTTAATTGGAAGTTTTAAAATAATTATTTCCAGTTGATTACTCAGTCTCTTCGGGTTCAACCGAAGATCGCAGTTGGCCATCAGAAGAATACACAACAGATTCTCGATTCGATATTGAAGCTGAGACAACAACAGTAAAAACTGAATCAAGCTCTCCAAAAGTGCCAAGTCATAGTGAAATACCATTAACAGTTCAACCACCAAGATCCACATCAATTCATCAATACACAACCATAGATACTACAATACGATACGATTACACAACACCGCATCGAAAATATTGGTCATCAGCACCAACAACTTATGTTCCTTTATCACCTACAATTGATTCAGGAAGTTTAGTTGGTTCTGGTAGCACTAGTTCTCCGGGTTATCAAACATCAACTCCATTATCAGATAAAACTTCCGAAGAAGACGTTGACGAGGCTGCAATAACTACAAAGCAATTACAAGAAATTGATATTACAACAACTATTAAACCATTTTTCACGGACTATCCTGATATTTATGTTTCTACAACACATACAAAAGATTTAGACGGTGGACCATTTTCAACGTATCGCCCGCCATTACCAACTCATTATCCAACATATAAGCCACCTCCATCACCTTCAAGTCCGTCGATAACTATTTATTCGACAATGAGACCTGATACTCCTATTTCATCTGGCGAAGCAGCCTCTGCAACAACGACAACACTCCAACCTATAGACACTGAAGAAAGTGACATTAGTGAATCATCATTGGAACCAACAGATTCTAGCTATGATACAGGTAGTGAAAGTGAAAGTAGAGAAACAATATTTACAACAACAGTAACATCAACAATAGCACAACAACCACCAATTGTAATTGAACCAACAATATACCCAACACAACCACCGTACAGGACAATATCGCCACCTCTCACTACTAAACCATCAAAACCTCCACCAACATTTAAACCTACACCAACATATTACACCCCGACAATAATAGAACAACAAACCACAAAACCTACATTTACAGACAATTGGTTTACCATACCATCTCTAACCACAACAACAACAACAAAACCTGTCATTTTAGTTTCAACATCATCGCCAATTACAACAACTGCAAAGGTGACAACGGATGATGAGAGCAATATTGTTGAGGGAAATTATACAACAGCACCAGATTGTGTAAAACTAGGATGTTTTAATGGTGGAACGTGCGTTACAACTTCTGAAGGTTCTCGAGTAAGTATCAATTGTTGTAATTTTTGGCACTTTTAATACATCCTACTTTAAAATTAATCTTTAACCCAACTGAAGCTGATAGCAGAATTAATATTGGTTATTCTTCTTATTTTATTATTTCTTAACATTAACTTTCTTTATCTGTATAGTGTGTATGTCGTTTCGATCGTCAAGGACCATTATGTGAAAGTCCAATTGTAATACAAAATGCAGCATTTTCAGGAGATTCCTATGTTAGTCATCGTATACATAAAGATATCCCAAATCATGACAGCTTAGATTCAGTTCTGCCAATGCATGTTCAACTAAAAGTGCGTACTCGAGCCACCAATGGTTTAATAATGCTTGCTGCTGCACAGGGTACAAAAGGTGGCCATTATATGGCATTATTTTTGCAAAAAGGATTATTGCAATTTCAATTTTCATGTGGCTTACAAACTATGCTTTTAAGTGAATTGGAGACACCGGTCAATACTGGACATGAAATAACAATTCGAGCTGAGTACGTTAAATAAAATTTTATTTTTACTTATTTTAATTAAATTAGGTTTATACTCTTTTACGATTTTTTTAATGAATAAAATTTCAATTTATTGTAACTATTATTTTATATTACGATTTTACAGGTTGGATTTTAGTCGAAATTACACTCACTGTAATGCTTCACTACTGGTTAATGATACACTTGCAATGTCTGGAGATCAGCCAACATGGCTTAAATTATTACCTAGTCGTATGCATAATGCCGATCTTATATTAAATACATGGTTACATTTAGGTGGTGCACCGCAAGCTCCTATTGGTCTAATTATTGAATTGCCTCCAGCACAAAGTGGAACTGGTTTTACTGGATGTTTGCATTCATTAAAAATTAATGAAGAAGAACGTGATATTTTCGGGTAAGTACTATTCAATTTTTTTAAATTTATATTTCTGATACCATGTATATGTAAGTACACACCAAAAAAGATTTTTAATGGCCAAGGTTAGTACAGCTAAAATTTACTATGTGTAATACCTTTGTTTTATGCACCCCGTTATACAAAAAAAAATATTATTAAACCAGACCGAGAAATATGAGTAAAAAATGGTTTTCGTACTGTTTCTATTATTTAATAAAAATATATTTAGAGATATTGGCAACTAATATAATAAAACCAAATATGATTTTTCAAATCCTTTTTGTCTTGATCTATTTTTCACCGGACGAGATGAGAATCATCATATGCGCTTTAACTTCAAAGTTTGTGACGCTTTAGTTCCTCCAATTTTTGTTCACACAATAAACTTAAAAAGCTGTTGAAACTAAATACTATTGAGAAGTACTATCTATCTCTTAGAATACTAAGAGAATACTATAAAGGGGTAGAGAATAAAAATTAATTTCAAATTTGATGGAATACAGTGAAAAGATACACTTATGTTCTAACACTTACCTTCTTCATTAAAGCCTTCGTAATTCTCGCACCACATTTGTAATTCTCGCACCGCAAATGAGTAACGGAGTTTTAATAATAACTTGACCAATTTCTTGAAGGAGAGAAGATATAAAAGAGAATTTGGGGGAATAGAGCGTTTATTCCTACAGATTTTTAAATTTTTGAATCACGTTATTTAATAAAAAAGTATTTATTCCTGACGCTTCTCTATATAATTAGCACCAAAGTTTTCAAGAAATAAAAGTTTTCTAAAATCGCTTTATTCAACTGTTTACCAGATTCAGATAATAATAAAACTTCAGCTTAAATACTTCACGTTAGAAATAAAAGAAGATAAAGAAACTAATTACCAATTTAATATCAGCCGAAAAGAATTTCATATGCATCAAAATTTTATTTACCTATAGTGTTAGATATTTTTATTCAAAAAACAAATAAAATGTTTATTATATAGAAAGTAATATAATTAAAATTAAAAATATTTTATTAACAGTGATGCATTAGATGGTTTCGGTATAACAGAATGTGGTTCATTAGCCTGTTTATCAAGTCCGTGTCGTAATGGAGCTGCATGTATTAAAATTGATACAAATGAATTAGATGAAAATGGTCAAAAACAAGAAAAATGGAAATGTAAATGCCCCTCGGGCTATATGGGACCAACATGTGAAATATCCGTTTGCGAAGATAATCCATGTCAATATGGTGGAACATGTGTTCAATTTCCTGGAAGCGGATATTTATGTTTATGTCCATTAGGAAAACATGGACATTACTGTGAGCATAGTAAGTACATATTATACATAAATATTTGAACTAAATTTTATGTCTTACAAAATTTTATTAATTTTATTAATAGCAGATTTTTAAGTAATTTTTGTCCCTAGTTTTGTCGAACAAAATTTAAAATACATAATTTAATTTAATTCAATTTATTTTTAAATCATGACTTAAAATATTTTTAGCATGCAATTTAAAATTAATAAGTTAATCATTTTATGTCTTTAAATTATATCTGCGTTTAAAAATTTAATTATTTTAATTTTAATTTTTAATAATGCTTCCTAAAATAATTCTAAAAACCTTGACATCTTTATTTTAGAAAGACGACAAAAAAAAAAGAGTTTGTTTTATTAATGTGCGCAATTAAAGCATTAAGAATTCTCTAAACAATATAAAATGACCGGGGCTATATTTCACCGGTGATCTAAAATAAAATTAGTTTTTACAATTTAGGCTACAAATTAGGTTTTAAAGATTTTTTTTTTTTTGCGAGGGTAAATGGAAATCATCGAAAGATACTATAGAGGAGTGAAAACGAGCACGATCCACTAAACACTAAACACAAACGACCGACTAAACACCACCTCACTTTTTGACCAAAGAATAGGTTATATGAACTTTAGTACTCATGTACCGCCAGGTCAAAGAAAGTTGAGTTGGGGAATAAAAATTGATTTCAAATTGGCAGGCATATTGTGAACAAAGTTGTTAATATGCACCTTGAATTATGTCCTTATTTCATTTTTTAAAAAGAATGTTTAAAAATACATTTTCAAGGTACCTAGAATTAATACAATTTTATTTTTAATGAGTTGTCACGGAATCTTCATTTGCAAAACTTCCTTATACCTAACATAACAAAACAAAAAACAAAATCTTTAATACAAAATATTTATTTAAAAAATGTACTAGTACAAAACGGATCACAAAAATCTATTTAACAAAAACATTTAATTTATGTAAATTACAGTACAATTAAAAGTAATTGTAACTGCGATACCATGTGCGGTTACGAGTCAACTCAAAACATTCTCTATATGATCAAATATAACACACAAAATTGTCTGACCAGGACCTTTATACCAGATATTCTGGAAAAAACGTACATTTTAAACTTTTCGAGAAATTTTACATAACAAATTTGATTTTCGAAATTTTTTTCGAAAATAGTTTAAATTATTCATTCTTTTGTATTTTTGAAATAAAATTTACTTGAAATTCGTGGTTTTGGCTTTATTTCATATGAAGAGCTGCAATAAAGTCAATACAGCTTTAAAGCATTTTCCTTTATTTCAGGATGCACTATATGCATACTTTCAAAATAAAAATCTTTTCGAAATGAAAAAATTCAATTCCCAAAAAACTTTAATATATATTTAATATATATATATACTTTATTATAAATAAGTATATATATATATTTATATACATATTATAAATATGTATATATATAAGAAAACCTCGTTCTTATCAATATTTTGTTTTAAATACGAATCAATTACTTACAATATATTCACCGTAAAAAAAATAGATACATTGTAGTCATTTATCATTCCCAAAGTTCTTTGTACTTTATAGATATTATAAAAAAAAATCAAAGTATTTGACTGCAACCATATTTAAAGAACAAAAATAAAATTAAATATAAAATCATCAATCATGTTAGTTTTTTATCAAATATCAATAATGCATTATTCGATTACAAAAAACAAAAACCATAAAGTAAAAATATAATTTTGGAAAATATTTTTTTTAAATAAAAAATAAATGGATAAAATTTGAAATATATATATTTTTCTTAAATAAAACTTTAAAAGTTCTTTTGTCTTTTTAACTGTTTATTTTTATATCTGCAAATATTTTTTGTAATAAAATTTAACAACTACAAAGTTTTAAATTGTCTGATAATTATTTTAAATTTTATTATCCACTATTTAAATTACAACTAACTATAGATGGTATTTGCGGTATTTCACCCGGGTAATAAATAATAAAAATTAGAAATATGGTTGATGAAATCAAAACTTCGAACTAATATGATGATTTATTTAATATTATTTCCGGCTAATTCAAAGCTACGATAATAAACCAAAAATAAATTTAATTACTATTACAGATCTTGAAGTGGCACTGCCATCATTTTCCGGTAGTGTTAATGGATTGTCATCATATGTTGCTTACACAGTTCCAATACCCCTAGAATATTCTCTTGAATTAAGTTTCAAAATTCTTCCACAAACAATGTCTCAAATTTCCTTGTTAGCCTTTTTAGGCCAATCAGGATATCATGATGAAAAAAGTGATCATTTAGCTGTCAGTTTTATACAAGGTTATATTATGTTAACATGGAATTTAGGTGGTGGTCCACGTCGTATATTTACACAAAAGCCAATAGATTTTCGTTTAGATGCGCCGCGCGTTCCATATGAAATAAAAGTTGGACGAATTGGACGTCAAGCATGGTTATCAGTTGATGGTAAATTTAATATAACTGGTAGATCACCAGGAAGTGTAACTCGAATGGATGTAATACCAATTTTGTATTTGGGAGGACATGAAATAGTTAATTTTAATACACTGCCACATGATTTGCCATTGCATTCCGGTTTTCAAGGATGTATATATGATGTAAGTTTAAAAGCAGGACAAGTAACAGTTCCATTACAAGAGACAAGAGGTGTTAGAGGTCGTGGTGTTGGGCAATGTGGTACAAGAGAATGTCATCGACATGCATGTCAACATGATGGTGCTTGTTTACAACATGGAGCAACATTTACGTAAGTTTTAATAAAAATTTTTGCAATTTTTTTTATTTAATTGGAAAAAATTTATTTAATTTTTAATTTAAAAAATTAATTGAATTAAAAAAAAAAAATATTTATTTCGTTTAGCTGTATTTGCCAAGAAGGGTGGTATGGTCCACTATGCGCTCAAGCAATTAATCCATGTGATTCATTTAATAATAAATGTTCTGAAGACTCTACTTGTGTACCTTTAGTCAACGGATATGAATGCGACTGTCCAGTTGGAAAAACTGGAAAGAATTGTGATGAGGGTATAACTATTATAGTTTTAATATTCCTTCTAAATATGTAATTTATTATTTTACTTTATAGAAATTCAGTCACTTAGTGACGTTTCCCTGACAGGAAGGCGCTCTTATTTAGCTGTTCGTTGGCCATATTTAAATGCAGATCGTGATAAAATTGGATCAAAACGTTCTCAAATTGTAGCTTATAGAAATTTTACCAAAAAAGTCATGCCAAAGCCAATTGCGTATTCAACTTCTCCTAATCAGCATTTTGTTATGAAGCTTCTAAATGAAGTTGAAAAACAGAGAAGTTTTTCGCCAGTTCCATTAATGCCAAAATCAGTTGAAGAACATCATAGAGTTCAATTTTTCTTCATAGAATTTCAAATAAGGCCATTGAGTGAAAGAGGCCTACTTTTATATTTTGGAACTCTAAACAACAATCTAGATAAAAAAGTCGGCTTTGTAAGTTTAAGCTTACAAGGAGGAGTTGTTGAGTTTAGAATTTCAGGCCCTAATAATCATGTAACTGTCGTACGTAGCGTTCGAATGTTAGCGATTGGAGAGTGGCATAAAGTTAAAATGGCACAGAGAGGAAGATGGTTAACATTATGGGTAGAAGGAAGTGCTTCATCTGCTTTAGCACCATCTGCTGAAGTTCTTGTTGAACAAGACTCCTTACTTTATATTGGCGGTCTGAAAGACTTATCCAAATTACCACATAATGCTATTTCAGGTTTTCCAATTCCCTTTAGAGGTTGTGTAAGAGGTTTGGTTGTAAGCGGTACTAGAATTGTATTAAATGAAACTAATATATTAGGTAGATAATAATATTAGAACAGTTACGAAAACTAACTATTAACATCTTTTTTTATTTCTTAATCTCTAGAATCCCGAAATATCAGAGATTGTGATGGAACGGCATGTGGTGGAGATTCCTGTGAAGCAGGTGGCCATTGTTGGTTAGACGAAAAACTACAGCCCCATTGTATTTGCCCAGAATATGCAAAAGGTGATCGATGTGAATATTCTGAAACATGTAAACTTATTCCATGCAAAAATAATGGAAGATGTTTGAGAAGTGGACGATGCAGTTGTCCGAATGGATGGGGTGGATTCTATTGCGAAATTGGTAAACAATTTTATATTTAAAAAAAAAAGAAATAAACTAATCTTATATCAACTGATTCACATTACTTTGATTTATTTTCAGCCATGACAAAACCATCAACTCCAAGCTTTAGAGGTAACAGTTATTTAGTTCTTCCACCACCAAGAATACCTATTAAAGAAAAACGTAAAGGATTGGCGATGTATTCTAGACCACGTGAAACAATACAAATTAAATTAAACTTTTCAACAATAGAACCAAATGGCCTTTTATTATGGGCCGAACATGAACGTGGAAACAAATTTTTAGGTGTAGGTCTTGAAGATGGTCATTTAAAAATAGCAAGTAATCTATTAGGTAAAATAAATTCTACAATTAATGTGCCTGCTGGTGGCTTTGTAGCTGACGGTGGCTGGCATTCTGTTACAATAATAGCAGATCGTGGAGTAATAGAATTAAATTTAGATGGGCAATTAATGTTTTCAGAAAGATTAAATACAAATTTAAATGTACGTTCGTCTAAAAGTAGAGAGCTAACAATTACATATGAGAATGAAATTTATTTAGGTAATTGATCTAAAACTTATATTACTTTTTATAAATTATTAAGTATTAATTAAAAAATAAATCTAACATAAACTTTCACATAGTCAATGATAATAATTTTCGATAGATCGTAATAATATTAACTAAACAATGAAACTACAATTTAGCATAAACTAAATTTCATTAAGAAATCAATTTGATGGAAAACAAAATAAAAAAAACATACCTGATAAACGAAAATCTCCGTTTAAGTCTTTTATAAAAAGCTATCGAACACGTAAAAAATCAGCTGATCAATTTTTAATGATCAAAAATAATTCCGTTCACCAATAAAATTTAACTCAATTTATTTAATCATTAATCAACTTAAATACTTAAATTTTTTCATTAAAATCAGTAACAAAAACTATATTTTAAACACTTTTTTAATTTCTATTATAAACAAAATTTTTAAAACACAAAAAATTTCACTTTAAAAATAAGCATTGAACTCTTTTGATTTGAAAACTTAATATTGTATGTAAATAGTTTATGTTAAAATAAAACGTCAAAAATAATTGAATAGTATTCATTTGTATAACAGATATATAACAATATAACAGTGTATTAAAATGTTGCCAACAAATTACAACTTTCAAAAATATTGAAAGACTAAAATATAAAAATTATTAATCTACTGTTGAAAATTTGTTATTATTTAACAGAAAAAGTCAAACAATCAGGTTTTTTTTTTATAATTTGAAAGAAAAAAAAATATCATTTTACTACATTAATTATTAATTAATTATTTTAAGATATAAAATTTTAGGATTAACATAATCCTTTATTTTTGAAAATTATTGTGGAGAATTATTACATCTGTACATTAATGCAAATTGTCAAATCAATATTTCTTAATTTCTTCATTACAAAAAATTCTCTAAATTTTAAAAATATTATATTGGTAGAATTTCTTAAAATTCTCTATCAAAAATTACCGAAAATTCAATAGAAACTTGTATTACACTATTGATACTTGTATTACAATAATGACCGTTCGTGAAAGTTCAATGGATAAGTATCCAATAATTCAAAATTTAGTGAATAAAATTAATTTATTAAAAAAAAAAACAAAAAACAAAATAATAAAAAATAAAAAGGCAAAAATTATATTTATTTTTTTTTTTTTATAAATTTTAGGTGGTTTTCCAAATGGTGAGAAAGTTTCTTCAAAAACAAAAAATCGTTTTTCAAAACCATTCAAAGGATGCCTCCAAAATATTAACTTCGGCGGTGATATTAATTCAGAAATTAAAGACTTTTCACCATATCAGGGTGAAAATATTGGCTCATGTGATCTCCATGATAACGATCCAAACATTTTTTAGGAAAAATATTATTTAAAATTAGATATTTATTATATAAAAAAATATATATATATATATTATATAAAATAAAATAAAATAAAAATCAAAAAAAAAAAAACAATTTTTAGAAATTTATTTAAAGTGACATAAAAATTTATTATAAAAATAATTAGAAATAATCTAATATCACAAAAGTAAAAAAAAAAAATTTAAATAGCTATAATATTAAGATGAAAAAAAAAAATTAAATAAAAATTAATTTAAAACCAAACAAAAAAAAAATATATATATATAATCGAGATAAAAATAAATTTTGTAAATTTTCTAGGAATTATATTATAAAATTAAAAACAATAAAACCAAAAAAAAAAAAAATACCTTAATAATTTTATCAATTTGAAAAATACAAAAAAAAAAAAAAAATTTAAATTCATTATTGTTTCTACAACCAAAATAAAATATTTATAATATTATAAATTATATAAAGTTATATACCAATATAAAAAAAATAATAATAATAAATTCTTAATAATTTATTAAAATATTAAATTAGAAATTTTCAAAAAAAAATGGGAATTAGTTATTCTATCTTTTAGAAAAATAAATTTTAATTGAAATAGATAATGGGTATTTTCATAATAAGCATTACAAATTAAAAAAAAAAATAAAATAAAATTAAAATAAAAGTAAAAAGATTAAACTTTTTATCAATAATATTATAATTAAAAAAAATTTAACAAAATCAAATATTATTCAAAAGAAAAGAGAAATTAAGAGAAAAATGAATGAAAAAAGACAAAAAAAAAAAAAAAAAAAACAAAATAAATGACTAAATTAACATATTTTATACATCCAAATCACTTTAATATTACAACTATAAAATCTTATATAATCAATTTGCCAAAGTGCTGTACCATTATTTAAAAATGGAAAAGAATAGAATATTTTTTATTCTTGTTTAAAAAATTATTATAATTCTTTCTTTTTTGTTTTTTTTTTTTTATTTTTTTAATATTTTCCCTTGAAAATTTTTTTAATTATGTATTTAAGAATTACTTATATAATTTATATATATATGTATATCTAAACTTCTATAATAACATTTAAATTCAACTAAAGGCAAAAAATTTCTATACATTTTTCTCTCATTTATTAAATAAATTGTCTGTTAAAATAATGACCGTTTTTAATTAACTAATTAAAATAAATTAGTTATCTATATATTTATATAATACAATAATATTTAAATTAATTTCTATATTAACAAAAAAAAAATAAAAATAAAAATAAAAATAAAAAATAAGTATTAAGGAACTGCCTTTTAAAATTATGCCTCTTATACTTTTATTGCAATATTTGTATAAAATATATTTTAAATAAAATGGAATTCCTTAATTTCGTTGAATATATAATATTATATTATTATATTTTGTTTGTTTATTTATTGAATAAGTGTAATTTAAAAATAAATTAAATAAAAATGTTTTTTTTTTTTTTTATTTATTTGTTTCTTTATTTATTTTATTTTTGTTATTATTCAGAAGAAATATTAATTGAAAAAAAAAAAAAAGAAAAAAACATTATGCAGTAGATTTTAAGTTTTCTTTGGTAAATAAATGATTTAAAATTGTTGAAATTATTTTCTTTATTCTTTATTATTACCATATTACATATATATATATACCGTTTTATATTCATTGACGCTTGTAAAAGACGTATACGTATGTTTTTTACTATTTATAAATAAATCAATGGTCGCGTTCAGGAGAATCTAGCGCTATACTGAATTGCAGCGGTGTAGCATTTAGCGCTGCATGTTTGTACTGAACGATTTGCAGCAAAATTGAATGACATTTAATTTTGTGTGACATTTTGTATATTTTTATTTTATTTAAATCGTATTTTTGTTTTTTAAATCTTATATTTTTTATCTCTCAATTTATCAATTTTTAAAAAACTGCTTGAAATCCAAAAATTCTCACAAAATTTTGTAAACAAAAATTTTTGACATTAAATGTGAAGACATAAACGTCAATAAAAAGTCCCTACATAATTTAGCGTAAAATTTTCTTGCTGCAAAATGCATGTAGCGCGAGATAAAAAAATCGTTCAGTAGAAAATTTTATCGAACGCTGTATTTTTTTTTGTAGCGCTAGATGCTACTGAACGCGACCAATGATAACTTTTTTTTTACATGTCATATAACATTCCTAAAATATTTATTTTTTTACAGAATTTTCAAATAAAAAGTTTAAAAAAGAACTGTCTCAAGTCGTAAGTAATAAAAATAAAATGAAGAACTTACTAATCATTTTTAAAATTGATAACAAAATTAAAAGGTGTAGTACATGTAGCTTTAAAACAAAATATTATGAATCATGCAATCAGAGACTTCCGGCATGAAATATTTGGTGTAATAAATTTCTTATCTGAAAAATATTAACTTATCAAGTTATCATATTATGTATATAATTATGCAATATACATGTAAGAATAAGGTTGATGAACACGATCGTAGAAATAATAGAAACGAAATACAATATCATTTCACTTTTATATATATTAGAAATAAAATCATGTAAATACGTTTAAATATATTTTGATAAAAAATATAATAGAAAAATAGAAATGTATCTATTATTTCTTTGACAGTTTGTTTTTTGAAAAGTTTTAAAAGTAATTTTATTGTAATTATATTTTAATTATATGTTAATTTTTTTTTAAATTTGCAATATTTATATATTTTTTTTTATTTTTTCAATGATCGCTTATGCTATTTTTAATTTTTTAATAATTGGTCCTACCTCATATTTTTTTTTATCTTGTTATAAACTATTATTTAATTTTGTTTAAAAACATGTCAAATGTCAAAAATACATTGTAATTTTAGTATTATTTTTTTTTTAAGTTTAGCTTTTAATTTATTTGCATTATTTTTATTCTCCCGTCCAAAGACACTAGGCAATAACTCATTAAAAGACATACAATTAATTCAAATTGTTGTCAATTGATTGATAATATAATTGACATGTTACTTTGGATACCCAGAAGAATACCTGTAGCGGGAGGTAAAATCAAAAAATAATTTCTATCATTATTTGATATTATCTTGTTCTTATAACGACGCAGATTGATTTTGAGTTTCGCGTTCATAACATTGTTCCAAGTATTAAGACATAATTTCTATCAATAATATCAACTGCATAATTCCAAATTCCATCTACATGTTTTAGGAAACGTAATTTATGTTATAAAATTTTTGATGACTAAACTTAATGGCTGAAATGGTTATCTTAAGTTAAATGCTCGATATAAATTTAAAAGTATCTAAAAATTTTTCAAATTGGCATAATTGTATAAATAATTATTACATCCGCACACCGCAGGTATTGAAGATGAAGCAAATTGTGTGGTAAAGTTTTTAATATAAAGTGACAATCAGGGGTGAGTTTGCAGTTACAAAATAACTGTAATTTTAAATCAAGATTTAAATAAAAGTTGACTTGAGGACAATAGTCAGATGAAATCTAACTACATAGTTTGTTTTAAACTTAATAAAAACCTATTTGTGATTTATTTCATAGTTAATTATTTTTATAATTATGTATACTTGATGAAATGTTGTAAATAGTTACGTTAGCAATTGAACTGTCAAAGTGTATATTAATTGTGAAATGCATACAAAAACATTTAATAAATAATGGGTTTGCCTATAATTCTAATAGTTATTCCACTTTGTAGTTAAAGACAAAAATCAATAGCTTAAAATTAATTAAAACTACAACTTTTTGTAAGTGAATGCTGTCGGATAACGCTTTTAACTGTCAAATTACAATTTCTTTTTTTAAGAAACACATATTTTTTATAAGTTTACAATGTTTGGGTATACTTCTGATCCGGGCGTACAAGTTTTAAATATGATGTCTTTACACAGCTGTACTTTATGCCAAATATTGTATCCTTATGTCCGTTAATGCCCTCTAATTCTAAAACACATCAAAAATTTAAAAATAAAGTTGGTTTTCTGCAATTTTTTAAGTAGGTAATGGTTAATGTAAAAATGTTAATGCATTCCTTGTAGAGAAAACTCCTACATTTTTTTTAAATCAACTTGTTGAAATAAAAGTTGCCACAAAGAGGGACAACTTAAGAATATTATAAAAATTATCTCTACCATTTATCCGTTACCTAGAAATTTCAATTGAAAACTGATTTTTTTTTAAATTGTAATGCATTTTTCGGCCAATAGATGGTATTTGCGGACATAATGTTATACACACATATATTCAGAATCATGACATCATAAAATAGCGTTATAGGATGATTCATCTTAAGCTAGCATACTCGTATCGGAAGTACACCCCAATTTTTGTTTATATTTTTTTTAGAATTTTGGTGCTAAAGTTTTAGACATCCGTTGATTATCATTGCTCTTATATTCGTAATTGTTCGTAATTGGTACGAGTTATATAGGTCATAATTGAAATATTTCATAATAATATGTATGTTATCTGCATATAAAGAAAGATTGGTTAAAAACTCTAACTTTATTAATCTAATCCGTTTGAATATTTTAAATTTAAAGTTTTTGTACTTTTTTCACAAACTTGTTCTGAAATCATAAAATACTAGATATTTATATCTTTTAGTTCCGGATAAAATACATAAATTTCATAACTTTTCTTTTAACAAAAATCCTCTTGAATTAAAACTAAATAATTGAGTAAACACCACACCGACATAATTTAATGGTTTATTGTCGGTGATGATTTTGAAAGGGAAGTATCTGCTTTAACAAAATACCATAAAAATACTCAAATTACCTTTCTGATATTAATTAAATATTTATAAAATGTCACCACTACGCTAAGATTTTTGATCTGAGAGACCATTAATATGGTTATGCTGAAGTCCGGTGAAAAAATCTTTCAAATGAAAAAGTTGGTTCCGCAGTCGAAAAAATCGGTATGCTGAAGTCCATTCGACTGCAAATACTTTTTGCAGATGTCAAAAGCATGTGTTTCGTAAAAAATTGTTTTTGTTTATTTTGTTCGGACGTTCGGTATAAAGAAATAATTCAAAAGTAAAATAGGTACGTTTAAAATAATTTTTATAAATCGATGATGAATTTTGTAGCGGCTTTGGAACAATTGAAAAATGAAGAAACGGAAGTTTCATAGGATTTATGTTTGGAAAGAAAATTACTTCGAGATTTTTAAATTTATATATAAGAAATTATATATAAGAAAATATTTTTAAATTTATAAATTTAAGTTTTAGTAGCAAAATTATGTTGCACTAAATAACACTTCCTTCTTAACTGCTTGCTTTCGAATGCCTAATTTTGAAAGGAATTTCATTCACTTTCATGAATTTCCCATTTTGACGCACTACAGCATATACAAAAAAACAAATTTCGAAATAAAAATTATGTTATGCAGCCGTAAATAAAATTCTGAGTTCAGTATACTATATGGATTTTTTGTCGATCGAAACATTTCGGCAGACTCCTACATTATGAAAATACCAATAAAAGGCTCAAAAGAAGGCTAGAGCACAATCCCAGTAGATATATAAGAGTTTACGCAAAATTTATGTCTTTAAAACTACTTAGTTTTAATATTTTAGGGGACTGGTATGTTTGGTGAGTAAAATTCTTACGTAACTGTTGTGTACAGTATATTTCGATGATTCTCACAATCCCTACTCCGCTGTAATCTTTTCTTTTGGGCAACCTTCCTTTTCCAAATGAAAAAGAGGAAATTCAAAATAGATACAAAGATTTAAGATATCTACCAGCTTTTTTCAAATCATAATTACATATTTTTAATCTATTATTACGTTAATTATATTGAATTCTTTCCTAAAAGTTTACTAGTACTTTAAAGAAATCACAACACTTTAAATTGATCTGTATATGAATGAGAAAAAGTTAATCAATTTAGATCAAAATATTAAATAAATACTTCTAAGTGCACTTTGAACATTTATATGGTACTGGTACTTTATTCACACAATACTATACACTTAATTAAATTTATTTTGTTGTCACTAAATTAAAAAATCACTCAAAATCTGTTTCAACTAATAGATATTTCGTTTTGAAGTGTGTTGTTAATTTCAATATTTCAGGAACAGTTTGCTTAGACATCAATCACTTGAACAGACACAAATCTGCTAAATTAAATATCTTATAGTAATGAATGTGCCCTGTAAACGATTCACTAATAAAGTACAGGATTTAATAAGATTTAAAAAGAAGGAAAAATCCATTACTCTTTATTTCATTTTGTTTTCTTTTTATGTTCATCCATAAATGCTGTATGTTTATGTTTATAGCTAAATATTTAATTTTAATTAGGTTTTTAGATTTTGTTTTATTTATATATATTTTTTTTTTATTTATTTTTTTTTCTTTATTTTAAATATATTTAATATTTTTTAAATGATTTCATACATTTGAATATTTTAACTAAATAAAAATAATCATAATAGTACTAACATATTATAATTAAAATAATTAAATGAAATCAAAATAATATAATAAAGAAACAAAAATTTGTAAAAAAAAATTTATTTATTTATATTTTTTATTTGTTTCATTATATTTACTTTTTTTGTTTAAATATATTTTAAATTTTAATATATTTTATCAGTTTTATTCAATATTACGTTTTCAATGTACTTTCTGTAGTTTAATTTCTTATATACTTGATACATATGTATACATATAATTATACAATATAAACTTTTTTTTTTTTTTTTTAAGATTTTTTTAATTTTTTTATTTGCTAAAATAATGCTTTAAATATTTGTTTTTTTTTTTTAAATGTTTTTAGTGTTATAATAAATGTATCAATCGAAAATACAATATTTTTATGGGCGTATGGTTTATCATTTTATCTTTTTAATTATTAAATTATTTTTCAATTCTTAGTATTTTGATTCTATTTTTGTATTATTTGCAAAAACGAAAAACCTAATATAAAAACAAAAATTTACATTTTATTTAATAAAATAATCACTTCTTCCCAATAATTAATTAATAAAAATATATGTGTAAATATTTATAAATCAAAAATAATTTGCATCAATATTATCTGTTGATTTTGTTGTTCTTGAAACAATAATAATTATTAATATTGTTTTTTTATTTTATTTGTTATTTTTCTTTACTTTTTTTTTTTAGTTTTATCATCATATCAATAAGAGTAAACAAAAAAATCCTTAAAGCCTAGTATAGAAGCTCTCTTATCTAAGACGATATAAGGACATCACTTGCAGCAATTATTCGTCTGTCTACTTTGTTCATTGTCAGCTAACCTTCGACCTTGTCCGCTTCCTTGATTAGCGGCACCATCGTTCTTAGGTAGCTTTTTAGCTAAAATTATACATTTAATTTTAATAGAAAATAAATATATTATTGTGTTCAACATAAAACTAAATTTTTTTTTAAATGTTACATATAGACGAAAATATAAATAGAGTTGACATTCCGTGCAGTGCTAAATCAGTTTTTTCAAATATTGATTGTTATCTATAATCATCAGTTAGAACAATTACATTTTTAATGAAAAATCAAAAAAAAAAATAACAAAAATAGTTAAACCAATACCAAAAGTTGGAACTCAATATTTAATACACATTATCATTGACTGAATAAAGCGTGTAAATGTTCTTTTTTTGTTGGTAAAATTTTTTTATATTTGAAATAAACTTTCTTATATACAAATATTTTGCACATGATAATTATATGATTATAGACAATTTTGTTTTAATATAAAATTAACCTAAAGTATTATCATTCACCTAGAAAAAAGTAAATAATTCAAAAATAAAAGGAATCAAAACGAAATGTTACCAATTTTCATACATATGTTCAAAATATAAGTATTTAAAATTTATATATTTAATTTCTTCTTTCAAAAATGATTTTTGTTAACATATTTTATTTTATTACTATATCATATCATATAACTTTTCTTTTAGGCTATAATTTTTATATATACTAACATAAATCATAAAAATTCACTTTCCATATAACACAAAATGTGATTTTGATGTAAACTAATTACTTAATGAAATTTTATTTATTAATATTGAATAGTACCTAGCAGTTTACTAAAAAGAATATACATATCTAGCTTTTTCATTTTTGTTTTTACTTTTTTTAATTCTTTATACACTTGCCGTAGCTCGTGATTTAAAACGCAGCATTATTTCTGATATAAAATATAAATATAAATTTTTATATTTTATATTTGCAAAATATGAAGTGAACACAATGTACCATGTCATCAGTTTAAAATTTAGTAGAGGGAATTATTTTGTGAATGAAATACCACTATGAAATTATGACACAACATAGTTTAGTACAAAAGTCAAGACTTCATTTAGAATAAAAGAATATAATTCGAAAAGTCGTAAAAACAATGTGATGCCGTTGTAAATAATTCATTTATAAACTTTATACGATTGTTTTTACGCATTTTGATCCAGTTTAATCTATTATTTAGGTTAACAAAAGTATAAATAAGTATTAGTAGCTGGTTTTATTTACATAATTTTTTAACCGGTTACCGTTTTAATTTTAATAAATGAAAATATATACCTTATATCTTACAATAAAATATATAATTACATATTTATTAGTAGGGACAATTAAGTAGGAATTTTACTATAAAAAGCAAATAATTGAAAAAAAATCATACCTATTGCCAAAAATATATCATTCACGTTCATAGCAGTTTTTGCTGAAGTTTCCATAAACAATAACCCGTTTTCTTCTGCATATTGTTTAGCTTCTTCATATTCGACAACTCGACTGTTAGATAAGTCCGCTTTATTACCAGCTAATGCAATAACGATATTTGGAGAAGCCTAAAATATATTAAAATAAAAATATATTGTTTTTCTTTAACCTTTTTGAAAATTAAAATTAAGAAATCAAATTATTACTTGTCGCTGTAATTCTTTAACCCAAGTTTTTGCTCGCAAAAAACTATCCTGATTTTGAATGTCGTAAACAACAATGGCGGCCTGCGCCCCTCTATAATACATTGGAGCTAAGCTGTGATATCTAAAAAACAAAAAAAATACAATTTTATATGTAAATATATAAAAATGAACATTATTAAGAATGACCTTTCTTGTCCAGCTGTATCCCATATTTCAAATTTTACAGCAGTATCATCTATGCATACTGTTTGAGTTAAAAATGCAGCACCTATCGTACTTTCTTGGTATTCGTGAAATTGTCCTTTAACGAAACGTAAAACTAATGATGATTTACCAACAGCCGATTCACCCAATAAAACCAACTTAAATTGACAAATTTTATTTTGTGATGTACCATTCGGACGTTGAGCGCCGCCGCCACCTCCTCGTGGTGTTGTTGCCATCTAAAATGTAAAATATATTTGTTTATCAAAGTTAATAATATAAGTAGTTTAAATTATATATTTTACTTTGGTCCTCCGTCCACTTAAACACTACAAGCTAATTGCGTTATTATAACCTAGAAATGATGTACTGAAATAAAAAATATATAAATTATATCTATTTGAATCAAATAAAAATGATTATTTAAAACAAAAGGGACAATTTCTCTTAAAGTCATCAAAAACTTCTAGAAGGGTAAAACTTATTCTAAGTAATATTTAATAACAAAGTTATGCGAAAATTTGCCCTGAAATTCCCGTTTTGATAGATTCAATTAATGGTTTAATACACAGAATAGGAATAGAACGGCGACTAAAAGTATGTAGCTAATTCATTTAAATAATTCATAGCAAAATGAAAATGATAAATTCGCAAAATTTTCTAATTTAATAAACTGTGCTGGACTTTTAATTTTATAAACTGTGGAATTTTATAAATTAAATTCTTTGAGTGCTTAATAATTAATTTGTGATTAATAAATTGCTACTTCAGTAAACCTAAAATTCTACCTAAAATATTAGATGGATTGTACAAAACAGATTTTACCATACGATGGAAGTTAAAATGGAACATAATTTAATCTCTTATTCAATAAGATTATCTCATATTTTATAGCTTATCAGTCTTCGTAAAAAATTATATCGCCACTATACCTACACTTACCTTATAAATTTTATTTGGAAAAAAAAAGGCAAAATTAAAATTAGTATTAAATTTTTTAAGTAATATCTTATTTATATTTCAAACTAAATATTAATAGGTCAGTAATAGTTATATTTTTTAACTGTATTAAACATTAAACTTTATGAAAATATTACTACTTATGTTAAATGTATCTTATTATTTTTTATATGTATGTATGTATTTACAACACTAATATGATTTAAATTACAAAATTATATTGTAAATACAAGCAATAAATTTTATAAAATGTATTTCTTTGTTTTACTAAGTTTAAGCTTTAAGTAAGAATGTAAAATGGCGTTTCAATTTAATTTCATTTTAAATTTTAAATAAATAAATTTTTATTTATTTTATTATTTTAAGTAAAAAATGCCAGTATAAATATAACATTTAATTACAGATTATTAAAAAACTTTATTATCTAGTTATAGATATAATTTCTACTTATCAAAAATATATTTAAGACAGAAGTAAAATTTTGTTTAGATATTATGTACATTTAAATGTAAATACATAGTTATTATTTAATATTGCAATATTATGCAATATAATATCTGAGTCTGACAGAATAAGATATGTACATATTATAATATATGTATATTTATATTTCTTTCTTAAACATCATAATTCATAGCCTAGATTAATTTATTTTATTTGGCTGAAAACAAAAAATAATTATTAAAAAATATTTTGTGCTAAAATCAACAAAAACAGAAAAATTTTAAAGAAAAAATGAAAAAAAATATTAAAAAAAGTTATTGAAATTTAATATGTAAAGTCAAGAGTATTTTTTTTGGAAAAATATTGATAAGAAATTATAATTTATACACAATTTCAAATGAATTAATTAAGCTAATTAAGATTAATTTAGAAATTAAATTTCTTTTTTATTAATTTGCAAAACATAATTTTTTTTATTTTTCATATTTAATTATCTCTAAAACCTGCATAATAGTATTCAATTTAAAAAAAAAAACAAAAAAGTTTCTAAAGCAACTTAATATTATAAGAATAATATTAAAACTTTTATAATTATTATCTTTATAAAATATTGAATTTAAAAAGTTTTATTTTCTTTGAACAGAAGTAATAAAATTTTAATCAAAAATTCTATTTAAATTCTAGATAAATAAGTATTAAAAATAAAATCAAATAATTTTCAGACTATATTTTTTCGTAATTAAATTACTAAACAAAAACATCTGGAAAATATTTTTATAAAAAGATTAAAAAGTCAAAATAACGAAGTTGGAACATTGTAAAAGAAAAATGTGACAACAAATAAACACAGTGTTCCGCATAATTGATAAATTTTAATAATTACAATTTATTTTGATTGAAATGTAAATATAATAGTTTTTTAGTTTAAAATAATGTTTTCAATTATAATAAAACCAAAATTTAAAAATACAAATATACTAAAACAAATTTACTGGAACACTTAAAAATTAAAAAATAAAACAAAACTTATTGTATTCGTTTATTATGTTTTAAATGGCTATCAGAGAGGTCACGAGGCCAACGGGCTTTATAATAGGTTTAAAACAAATAATATCATCTTTGTATCACTTTAAAAAAAATTTTTTTTTAAATACATATTTTTTTTTATTGTATACCATTATATTACATCCAACCTGTTTTTATAACAGAAGCCTTACAAAAAAAAAAAAAGAAAAAATATATTTTAACTATTCTAGGTGTTTTTTCGCTCTTTTTCAATAAAATTAAGCTAAAATAATTTTAACAGCTGATACGTCATGGATGACGCATAACTACAATCAATTAAAATTCTTTGTAATACAGAGAAAACCAAACTACTTTCTTCCATTTAGGTTCTTTTTCTTTTTCATATAACCAATAACCATTATTATGTCAAATGTTGTTATGCCGCTATGTAGCATTAATGCATCTTTTTTATTATCTCAAAACTGCAAAAAATGCTCGCCCTATTATCTGTTACTTCAATATGTAGGTATTTTATTCTGTGGTCATGTTTTTTTATACCAAAATTCTATGACCAAAATTTATTTTGAAAATATATTTTAAACTTACTTTAATTTGTTGAGAAAATATATCCGATAATAACAAGTATAATTACAAAAAGAATATCACTAAATTTTTGAAAAGTTTTTGTTTAATTTTTCTACGACGCAACATATAAAGCCACACGTCGCACAAAGACTTCCTTTTTTTTATATTTTTTTTTTTTTTTTTTTTTTGAAGTTACTTTTCTTTTTAAACTACGAAATTATGTTTCATTAATTTATTAGTTTGTTCAAATTTACAGTTATAAAAAATTAACTTTAATTAACTTATTTGAATGTAATAAAAATAATAAATTAAACTAAAATGAAATATATTAAATTCTTGACTATATCCAACCAAAATATAAAAATTTTATTCCAAATCCAATTTTTTTTTTCACAATGGCGAACTTTAACACTGACGAATACTGGTTTGCACCTACTGTCAAAAATGAAAAAAAAATAATTACATAAAGAATTTTGATTACTTTTAAGGGTGCGTTTCAAAGTAGTCATAGAAATTTTTGATCGATTACATTTTAGTAAATTAAACTAGAAAGTAGGAAGGGTCGGCATTTGACAACATAAATGCAAAAAGATTTTCATTTTTGTTTTATTGGCCGTTTCAAATTTTTATGAGTTATCTTATTATCTAGATTCAACTTCGTTAAACTTTTTATTGCAGATTAGTGGTCAAATCTTTAGCAGCTTATTATAAGTACACAATTTTCTTTTTTGCTTAATTATTAAAATTAATTATAAAAAAATCTTAACGACCCTTTAGAATAGAGTACAGATTTTCATTTCAACGTAGTATAAAGTTTAAAGAAGTTTGCAAACAAAAATACTATATATAATTGTGCAACGCGCCCGCTGTTAACTAGTGGTTAAGCGTGTGATTTATTACACGAGGGAGTGCGGGTAAATCCTGCACAACTGACAAATTTTTTTAATTGAAAACAGATCCTCATTGCTACCAAATATAGCGTAAAATATATAATATAAAACAAAATAAATAATATTACTATATAAATCATAGATATATACTAACTAATATATCTGGTATAAATTAATAATAGTACTGTTAACCAAAGGTATCGTTGCTATCGTAACTCATCAATAAAACTTATCAATTGTATTGTTTGGTTAAATAAAATAATAATTATATATATGCAGTACAAATTATATATTTTTTAATTTATAAATATAAATGGCATATACTTACTAATAATATAAACATATAAATGTTCTTATTTGTACCTATAATGAAATAATAAATGATGTCAGTTATAAATTACATAGGGAACTAATTGCCACCGTTATTCTTATTTTAATTTAGTTTTTTATTATCATTTAAAAAATATATATAAACACTTACATAGGATTTTATGTAGTTTAAAATTAAAAAAAAAAAAAGTAGTTTGTATAGTGTTAGTATTATTTAATAGGAACTATTAAATAAAAAATAAAATTCTAAAATATTGAAAAATACATATATTTTCAGTTAGAATTTACAATTTTTTATAATACATAACACACTTTTATTTTTTTTAAATAACTCAACTTCATCTTTTCAAATGTTTACTATCTTTTTCCTTTTCTTTATCTTTTTTTCGTATTTTTTCTTGGTCAGGTGTATATTCCTTAAAAGATTTTTCCTTACTTTTATCATCATACGAACGATATTTTTCATTATCTTTTTCCAAACTATTAGACTCATATTTCCGATTACTACTTTTATATTCTTTATTATCAAACTCTTTTCTATCCTTTCTTTTTGATTTTTCATTATTGAGCGAATCGTTTTTATCATTTTGACGACCATAAAATCTTTCCCTTTTTTCTTTTGAAATGCTGTCATTCTTTAATTCTCTATTCTTTTCATATTTGTCGTGATCGTCCGAATAATTTCTTTCATATTGAGATCTTTTGTTATCTATTCTTTCTTCACGCTTTTCGTTATTTACCTTATAATTCTTGTTGTCAATATATTTTTCTCCTTTTTTGGTTTTTTTTGAACTGTTACTTGTATTTTCATTATCTGGTTTGCTTTCACTATTTTCTCTATCATTTCGGAAAGGATTTTTACTCTTTCTTTCAACGACTTTACTAGATAGTTTTTCATTCGATTTTTCCATTTTATTTTTCATTAGAGATGTTGAGTTCTTTCTTTTGTTTTTATTGTTTGTATGACCTTTGCTTTTCTTATTTTCATCACTATCAGAACTACTTTCACTATCAGAACTGGAGTTACTGCTACTGCTACTACTAGAGCTCGAACTGCTACTACTACTACGTTTCCGATTTTTTTTATTTTTCGTTTCCACAATTTTTTTCTTTTTCCTCCTTCTTTGCGAATGTTTAATATCCTTTTTTTTTGTCTTAGATTTTTTTTCCGAATCGGAACTGGAATCAGAACTAGAACTAGAACTACTACTGGTACTACTACTATTACTGCTTTCACTTGAACTTGAACTGCTTGATTTAATTGATTCAATATTTTCAACTTCTTGATTTATTATAGGAATGGGTTTCGGAGCACTTTTTAAAAAGTGCCGCAAATCATCAGTGAGACCGCCTAAGCCAATTGAGGTAAAAAAATTAATTGCAAATCTACTATTTTTCGGATTATCTCTTGGGAAAAGCCCAGAAAATGGTTCAATAAATGCAGGATCTTTTAATTTTTCATTAAGTTTACTCAAACCCAAGTATTCGGCAAGTTCTTGAAATAAAATTTTAATAAATATTCTACTAGAACTTGTTGTTTCCTCTTCATTAAGCTTTATACATTCCATAACATCCCAACCTATAGCATCAGTGAAAAGCAAATGAGCAAAAAATTTGCTAACATTTCTTAAACGATTCGTATCTAAACGATGTGTTGTGGAATATGTTGCTTTAAAAATCTCTTCAAAAGGTTCAATATATATTTTATTAATTGAACAAAAACGTTGTGCTAAAAGACCATAGAATTTTTCGTATGTACGTTGTTCAGCACAACAATCTAAAAACATATGACAGAGTTCTGATTCTTGTCCTGGTTTTAATTCCATCTTCATTAATTTATGTGCACATTCTTCATAATCTAAACTTGAATGTATTGTTAAATAAATCGTACGTCGTAATGCTACCAAATTTGTCTCTGTACTGTCAATTATTGTTTGAGCTTTTTCATTTTCTTCATCTATAAAAATTTTTTTTGTAATTAAATGTTAAAAATTTATTTTAAAAATTTTTTACCTTCATTTTCATTATTTGAACCTCCACTTTCCTCACCAGATTCTGCATTTGAATCGGATTCTTCATCGCTTCCCAAAAGTTCCTTACTTAAACCACTATATTTAGTTTCATTTTCTTGATATTTATCATCGAATTTAAAAACATCTACAAAAATGTTATTTAGTAGAATTTCTTTTATAATAAATAATACTTACTCAAAAAGTCCTGGGTTTCAGTTGCTTCATCTAACGTAATAAGATGTGTAAATTGATCATCCTCCTCAACAAGTTCTAAAGATTCAATCACGGATTGGTGGTCTTTAAAGCCATCCTTTCTAACTTGAAATACAACTTCAATCATATATTGCACTCTTTTATCTAATTTTCCTTCATGAAGAATATTTTTCAACATATCGAAAATCGCTCCGATACCTTTAGACGAAACTTCAGTTAATTTCATTCCACACTCTCTTAAAAAAGCGATTGCCACTTCAACAGAATCGTCTGTCGGACTTTCAACTAATAGAGTTAGAATTTCTAATGCCAATATTTCATGAGCTACACGCTGGTTAACAAGATGCGCAATGAATCTTGAAGATGATAAACAAATTATTTTGTCATTACGACGAAAACCTCTTTTAAATTGAACTACTAAACGCTTTAAAAGCAATTCACCAATATTAGGAAATTTTGAATTAATTATAGAAACTAAAGCAGCATAAACATGAGTAAATGTGGGAGAAGCAGCTTGTGCTTGAATTATTGAACGACAAAGTAATCCTCTACCACGAATTATATTTTCTTTTAGCAATTCACGAGTAATTATGCCAATATTATCAACATTTACTTTGTTAATATAACCATGTATTGACTTTTTAAGTGCCTCCCATGCTATTCTTTGATAAGCTGCTGATGATTTATCTGTTATTTCCGCTTGAAGAAGTCTTAATTTAGCTGGTGGTATATAAGCACCACCAGTTCTTGAAGTTAATAAATCAACTGTTCTACGTTGACGTGCAGTCATTGTGGTATCCGGGTGATCATCTTTGTTTTTATTTAGTGAAGAATCTTTATTTTCTTCTTGTTTGGTAGGCACTTTATTCTTTGATATTTTATTTTTTTTTGGAGATCTAGAGCGACTTCTACTTTTATCTCTATTTTTAGAATACGAATTGTGCCTTCGCTTGCGACTATGATTTTCCAATTGCTTTTTTGAAGATCTAGAGCGACTTCTACTTTTATTTTTCGAATATAAGTCGTGACTTCGCTTTCTACTGCGTTTTTCTATATGTTCTTTTGGAGATATAGAACGACTATGATTTTCCAATTGCTTTTTTGAAGATCTAGAGCGACTCCTACTTTTATTTTTCGAATATAAGTCGCGACTTCGCTTTCTACTGCGTTTTTCTATATGTTCTTTTGGAGATATAGAACGACTATGATTTTCCAATTGCTTTTTTGAAGATCTAGAGCGACTTCTACTTTTATTTTTTGAATATAAGTCGTGACTTCGCTTTCTACTGCGTTTTTCTATATGTTCTTTTGGAGATATAGAACGACTTCTAGCTTTATCTTTGTTTCTAGAGTATAAATCATGACTTCGCTTTCGATTGCGTTTTTCTAATTGGATTTTTGGAGATAGAGAGCGAGTTATAGCTTTATCTTTTTTTATAGAATTTGAGTCACGATTTTCCTTTGGACTGCATTTACCTTCTTTTTTATCCCTATCTCTATATTCTCTAGAATCTGAATTTTCCTCAGATTTTCTCTGCAATGACAAAACATCAGGACTACAGCTATTTTTTCTATCCGAACACATACTTTGTTGCAATACATTTTCATTTAAATTCTTTTCTATTTCAGATGAATGTTTAGTATCATAATTCTCTTTGTCTTTTACAATATAATTATTTAAATCTTCTTTTGTTTCAGTCAATTTATCTGGAATAGTATTTGCAGTTGAATCATTTTCGTGTTGGATATTTTCTATTTCACTTTTATTTGGTTCATTTAATTCTTGATTGCTGTCAGGTAATTTAGCTTCTTCTTTTGCAATTTGCTCGGTAAGTGAATTTGATGTTGAACATTTTATATCTTCATCTTTATTTATCAATTTTGTTTTCTTTTTAGTAATTTCTTCTATATCATTTTCAGAAGTTTTGCTATTTGCGCGTTTTTTTTGTGAAAATTGCGATTTTTCACTTTTTTCTGATTCAGATTCTGAACTTTCTGATGTATCAGTATCGGAAGAAGAAGAATCATCAGATTGGGATGTTGTTGATTGCTTTTCAGAACTTACATCTAAGCCACTAGGTTTACTTGCCTTATTTAAGGAATCTTCCACGTTTTCTATATTACTATCTAAGTTGTTAGAATTATTTTCCATCGATATTTTTTCATTACTTTCCATATTTTGTTAATATCTTTAGTTTTTTTTTTTATCTAATAGTTTGAAATTAAAATTTTACTTGTGAATATATAGTATATTTTATACGTCTATTATAAATTGATTCAATCCAAGCGTCTAAAAATGAGGATTGGAAATTTCTATTGTCAATATTGTTAACTGTCATTTGTATTGTCATTTAATTAAAATTATTACGTTTAGATCAGTGCTCTCAACTTAAAATAATAATATTTAAAAGCTAATTAGAAATATTTGCTTGTTGGTTGCTACATGAAAAAAATTAAATGGTAAAAATTTAATATAACGTTAAGTAGGTATATTGAATTTGCTGCAAAAAAATTGAAAATAAAATGAATATCAAATAGCGAAAAATAATTTCGAATTTCTATACCGATAAAACATAGAACATGTTCGACATATTTTTGAAAGTGAGATTTATTTAAGAAAGAAAAAATGTTGAAATACACATGAATGCTAATATGTAATATGATTGTAAACACTACAACAGCCGACAGTGTAAAAAAAATGATTATGAGGAGTTGGTTACGAAGTCAGGGTTTAAAAAATTGATTTATTTACTATATTATTTTTAATTTAAATTTAATTTTAACTAAAATTTTTACAACGTCTTGCGGTTATAAATTTTAATTCATTTTTCGGCATTTTCAATTTTTAAATTAATTTTTTGTCAAAACCTCTATTGAGGTGATTTGATAAATACATACTAATTGTTCTTTGAATAAATCCGAATAAAACTAATTAGAACTTTACAAAAATTTAAAATTATTAGAGATAGAGATATGTGGAGATATGAAAATAAATTGTTTGCAATTTTTGTATTTCTCAGGACAACACATTCAAAATTTGCTGAATATTTTTCGCTAGTGTAATATTTTTGTTTTAAAATTTTTAAATTAAAAAATATAAAAATGATTTAAATAATAAAAATTTAATTTCTTTTGGTCCTTTTTAATTTTTTGTCAAGTTTCATTTTTCTCTTTTTTTATAAATGATTTTATTTTTCAACCTATGTACATATGTACATCTATACAAAAAAACAAGCAAACATAAAAAATTGTTTGTTCATTTTTTAAATTAATTATTCTATGTTTTATCGGCGCTTAAACTAATACCGAAAAGCAAAATTAACAATTCCCCACAATTTTGGGGAACTAATGAGTTTAGTTTATTATGAACTAAACCCCAATATTAATTGTGAACTAATCTCAAAAAAAAATTAACTAATCCTAAAAAATATTTTTGGAATTTTAGGGATTTTTATATATAAATTAATCCCCAAACATTAAAAATGAACTAACCCCAAAAAAAAAATTAATGGTTAAAAACTAATGATTAGGAATATTTTACAGTTGTTAGTAGGAGGTACCGCCCCAAATCCCAGTTAAACAAATTATTAAAATTCATAACTGTATCATAGCGCCTATTTTATCGGTACATTTTAATAAAGGGGGTTGAGCTTTTTTAATCACATAAATTAAAAATTATAACTTTCCAAATCTAGGCAGAAATATCATTTCCTTTCTACTTTAAATTAATTAATATTAGAGGAGTTTATTATTATATTTGTACTAAGTTATAAGTCGCAAAATTTTTGTTATCTTTAGACTGATAAATTAGTATTCTATTTTTGCATAATATTTATTAAACTCTCACATAGCTTATATTTCGTGAATTTTCAAAATCTTAAACAAAATTTCTCAAGTGTATACTGGATTGTGATGTACATATGTAGATATGTATGTATTTTAAGAAAAATTTTTTAAAAAAATCTAATGCACAAAATCTACATACATATGTATGTGTACCCTAAGTTAGATATTAATAGCTAATATTAAAAAAAAAATAATAAATTTCTCACACTTCCTTCAAAAAAAAATGTTGTAAATCGGATTTATAAGTACGTATATTATGTATATTAAAGAGGCTAAATCATATTCACATTATCTATAAGCAAGCAAGTTAAATAGTGGTAAACAATTTTACTATCTGTTTTTTAATCTTCTGTTTTTTTTATAATAACTATAAATAATAATAAAAAATAACAAAAAGAAAATTAAAAAGTATTTTGAAAAATATGATTCCTCTGGATTTTACATACATACATATGTATATAAGTATGTACATATTTTACATGTAGTTACATGTAGTTAAATGAATTAATGTAATTATTAAATATTATTAGATTACGTGGTCGCTTCCTCTCCAAACAAAACAATTAAATTAATTTTACAAAATTAAGTTGAATCAGAATATATAAGTTTTCTTCTATAAAATTTTAATAATATAATAAATCGATTCACGCCAATAAATCGCCAATAAAATGTTACAATCGAATTATAAATTTTTGTATAAATTTTCAAAAGTTTAATATTATTTATTTAAATTTAAGGTACCCTGATTCAGCATTTTTTTTTTTTTTTTTTTGTTATAAAAAGCATATTTTATAGTTATATACACCAATTAAGAGAAATTAAATTAATATGACTTATAGGAAATTTAAGTGATTTTGTGAACGTTCCTCTCTTCCTAACTAATTAAAATTAGTTATAAATTAAAAATTAGTTACCTATCAAAAATTAGTAGGAAATGAATGACACATTTCATTTAACTTAATATTTACTTTAAATTTTAAAATTTTTATAAGTAATTTTAATTTTAATGCCCAGTTAGTAAAGTACGGTAATAAATACAGCAACATAAATTACGGTATAAATTTATTAAAACTAATATTTAAAGATATTATAACACATTATAAAAAAATATATGTATGTATGTACCTATTTATGTATATTATATTATATTCTATGTTTATTCTTATTTTAACATAATAGGTATGTATGTACATATGTAAAAAAAAAAATTGAATAAAAATTGTATGAATCTAAAATTACTTATAGTTACATCGTTACATATGTGTGTATGCTACCTATATTAATTATTTGTATTAAATTGTAACAAACAGGTGTCATAATCTTAATTAAAAATAATTGTTATCATTGAATTAAATATGTAGATATAGGTATTCAGGTAAGCTTTTCATCGTTATTTTCATTTTAGTTTTCTCCCTTTTTTTGTATTTAAATCAAATTTGGCTTTTTTTTTTTTTATTTTATTTTATTCTTTTTATATTCCTAGATGAAATCTATTTCGTTTTTAGTTTTTTTTTTTTTTTTGTCATATTCTTTGTCTTTCTCGTAATGTACATAAGTTTATTGTAAAATATTTGAGTCGACCTAGATTTTTAAAGGAATTTTGACCTCATAAGACGTTTTTTAACAAAAAAAAAAATAAAAATTTTTGAATTTTGGGATACGATGAAATTAAATTAAATTAAAAAGAAATTCTTATTCAATTTTGAAAAAATGACAAATGAAAAATTTTGAGAAAAACAAAGGAAAAATTTCTTTTTCATCATCATCATATTTTTATATACAAGATTCATTTTGATACGATATAATTTTGTGAACATTCGATATAATACAACTCCTATATAACAAAACAAATATAATAAAATACAGTATAGAGTATACAAACTACAGAGAATAAATATACAATATACAAGGAATATTTTCTGAGAAAAAATAAGATTTAGAGATCAAAAATCAGAACAGAATCAGATTAAGATTAGTAAATACTAATAGTAGCTCTTAAATTCTCTCATAAAATTTAATATTAAAAAAAAGGGGAACATTTTTAAAAATTGTTTTTTTTTTTTTTATATAAAAGTAAAATCTCTATCCTAATTCCTACGACCATCCAGTCCAAGTCCACGTCCATCACATAATTTGATTAATAAATAATAAAGAAAACGTCAAATCGTCAAGGGTTGTTCTTTTTTTTTTATAAAGAGACAAAAACTTTGTAATAAAAAATTTTTTTGTTGATTTTTATATATTTTTAAATTATGAGAAAATAAACTTTTTCAAATTATCATTTTATATTTTATTAATTTATATGTTAATGTTTTTTTTTTTAAATATATTCTTTGTAATTTACTTAACTACATAAATGAAATAATAAATACATACATATGTATGTATTTAAAAAAAAAAAACTAAATACCTATTGTTAAAATGAGAAAAAAGCTTTTTGTACTTATTTACATACATATTGTACATATTTAATTTTCTAATCTTCTAAAAAATTTTAAAATATTAACTTAAATAAATGTTTAATCGCTCATTAAACTCTTTATTTATATGGAAAATTAAATTCACGTTTCAGTTTCAAGATTTTTTTTTTTTGGATTATTAATGGATTTTATTAGTTTAATTAAAAATATATATATATATATATAATTTATCTATGTACATAATATATATACTTATTTATTTATTAAATATAATGCATAGGCTTATATTTAAAATTAATTTGATGACCGGTGATGTAGTTATAACTTCATTTGCCACTCAAATCATAAAATTTCAGGGTTCTAAAGATTAGTAAAGAGCAGAGCAGAACTATAATACATCAGAAATAATTTTTAGAACTAACATGTATAGTAATCCAACTGTTATATAATATTATTTATTTACTAAAAAAAAGGACATAGGTCTAATTATTTTAAAATTAATTTGATGACCGGTGATGATTCCATTTGCCACTCAAATCATAAAATTTCAGCATTCTATCCAAATTTTGGTAAAGAGCAGAGTCTTATTATATTAGTAACTGTTACAACTAATATGTACTAATCCAACTGTTATATAATATTATTTATTTATTAAAAAAGTATATAGGAAAAAGTACATCAAATCATAAAATTTCAGATTCTATCTATATGTCTATTTACGTTTAGTAAAGAGCAGAGCTGCAATACAGCAGTAACTGTTACAAGTGACATGTAGTATTCCAAGTTCCAAGATGTATTATATAATAGAATTTCTTTAAATAAAATGTTAACATAATATTTATGTATTAATAAGTAACAAAGATTATATAATTGTAATACTTTATATAATACATATAAACTTTTTAGTAGCCCATAGCCATAATTATGTAAATATATAATTTTATCATAAAATTGTTATTGTTCTCCAAACATTTATGATAGTACTAAGTACAGATAACCTTATATAATAATATTATATAGCCATTGGCAATAAGAATAAAATAAGTATATATTTCATATGATAATCTTTTAAGAGTATTTAAATTCTGCAATTTTGAAATTCTACTTTTTTTTTATATTTTTTTAAATCGAATTCTGGTTCACCAAAAGAATTTTTCAAATATATTAATATAATTAATATTATACAAATAAAAATTTATGCTCATAATAATAGTGATTAAGTTTTAAGAAAACTTAAATTTTGGCAAAGATATATGTCTATGTATGGGTATAAAAAAAAAACAAATATTAAACAAAAACAATTTGTTGCATATTCGAAAGGAAAAATATATTAATAATAATCAAAGGGGCTGTTTTAATTAACTTGATTCCGGTTTATTAGCAAACTTCATCGTTAAGTTTTGATTTTATTTTTAAATAGTTAGGTATAATTTAGAAAAAATAGAATAAATAAGTAAATTTAAAGAAAATTTTTGAAAAATTAAACTAATTTAGATAGTTACTTAAAGTTTTAATTGTATTTGTTTTTTTATGTAATTTTACTATAATAAATTTTCCTTATATCAATATATTTTTTTTAGAAAATATACCAACTGATATACTAATGTTAAATGTATTTAGATATAATATTAATATATAGACATTATAGATAGACATTCTACAAAATTTTATTTTTTAATGCGCCTGCCCCTGTTTTTCTCTTATTTAATTGAAGATTGTGCATTATCGAAAGCAATCACTGGCAAAATGTAATAATAATGTTCTTATAAAAGTTCTATAATGTATATAATAAAATATATAATATAAACTACAGTTAAGTATAATATTTATAGGTAAATATAAATGATTTGTATAAATCGTATTACATATGAATAATGTATATTAATATTTAGTATCGTCGTACAATCAGTACAAAATATATATATTTATATACATATATGTATGTAATATAATTTCACAATCATAATATAAACCATATAAACAACAAAAAATTATCAAATTTAAAACCCATTTTGTTTGTATAAATTGTAATAACAAAACAAAAAAAAAAAAAAAATAAAGAGAGAAAGTTCTACTTCTAATCTAAGTATACATAGCCAAGCCATACATAAATAAATAAATATAATAGGTACATATATTATATATTTCAGAATTCAGAGTTATTTGTTTGGTTTTGGTATTCTCCTCTAGTCTAGGAGAAAGAAAAATGAAAATAAAATGAATTTTATATTTTTTTATTAGTTTAAATGAGTTGGGTGGGAATATTTAGGAGAATATTCTGTTGTGGGAGATTTTATAATTTTTTTTTATTTTTTTTTATTTTTCCGGAGAAATTTTCAATCTGTTATATTTGTATTTTTTTGATATTTGTATAAAAAAAAAAAAAAAAAATAATGAATTTTGTTTTCATATTATAATTTTAGTTTATTTTTAACCAGGCAGTAGATAAGATTCTAAAAAAGAAAATACGAAGTGATGAAGAAAAATTAGAAAAGAAAATAAATCGCGCGCGAAAAAAAAAAATAAATATTTTTTGATTTGATTATTATAAAATAAATACATTACATATGTACCTACATAATATTAGGTTTTAAAAATATAACAAAAAAAAAAATTTAAAAGTATTAAAAACGGAGGTTTTATTATTTTATTTTATACCTAGAAAGACATAATTTTTTTCCTTTTTTTTGTTGAGCATTTTATTTTAATGCGCGAAAAATTTTATATAGTATAAAATCTTTTTTTTTTTTTTTGTTACCAAATTCTGATTCTATAAAACTTAAAAGTCGGTCAATTTAAAAAAAAAAAAAAAAAACAGAAAACAAAACAAAAAAAAATTTAATTTAAAAAAAAAAAATTTGGGATTAAAAAAAATTTTTTTTTTTTTTAAATGTAAGTACATATATACTTTTAACATTTTCTATACAATATTTGTACATATTTTATACATTTCACTTTATTATTTTTATAGATTTTAAAAAAAATTTAATATTATTTTGTATATCTTTTGTATTATATGCAAAAAAAAAAAAAAAAAACAAAACAATACAAATTGTGTAGGTGGCGCTATCTATTTATTTTTTTTTGAACAAATATATACTTATATTTTTATTAAAAAATTTTTATTTTGTATTGTTTTATTTTTTTTTTTTCAATTTCTGTTAACAAAAAATTAAATATTATTATTATATTTATTATCATTGAAATAATGTAAAAATTTCTTGAATAAAAAGAAATAAATATTAATAATAGATAATATATTATATATGTATGTACCTATGTATGTACATACCTAAAACTTAAAAGTATATAATATGTAAGTACCAACATAAATTTTTTCATATATTATACATAAATTTTTAATACAAATATTTATTTACTTGTATTTTATATATATGTATAATATTATACGCGATTATGTTTAATATAATGCATTATTATATATGTTATATCTTACAAAACGCATTTTAATTAAAATAAATTGAAAAAAATGAAAATAAATGAAAAAAACCAAAGTGTTTAAATTTGATTATTATGTAAGGTTTCATGTAATAAAAGGGATTATATTGCATCGAAATTGTAAATTAAATTTATCACAACAATTTTCCCTTATTTCTATTTATTTATTTTTTTTTTCTTGTTATTATGTATTGATATTAAATAGGGTGGAGTTCCGAGTTATACGAAATAATTTAAATGAATTTAAAAGAAGTACAAAATTTTAATGAAATTTTATTTTATATGTAATATAGGTATATCCAAATTAGAATTTAATATTTATTATTTATATAATATATGAATAAAAAAAATAATAATGTTTTTTTTTTTTTTATAAATTATAACAGAGTTAGTTATATCATAGGTACTTAAAATTTTAAAATACATACTTTTAATTCTAAATAAACCCAATTTTATATGCAATGCAATTGATGATAATTAAAAACAATTAAATAATGATATATTAAAAAATGTACATATTATATAATACATATATATGTGATTTTAATGCATTAAAATGTAAGAAAAAAAAATTAAGTTTTTTTTAATTGCATAATTTTTAACATACATATACATATGTATGTACATATATACTTATATCATATAATAAGACCATATACCTATACAAGAGAACATTATTTAGTTTGTTAAATATACATAAAACAAATGTACAATCAACAATATCTTTTAGTAATTTACTTAATAATATGTAATCTAAGATTTTACAATGGAAAATTTATTTACTTATCACATATTATTATAAAATAGAAAAATAAATTTTTTTTTTTTTTACTTTTACTTAGTTATATAAATGGGGTTGTACAAAAAAATTCTTTTATTCGTTTACTTTATATAAACTATATTTCGAGGAGGGGCAAAAAACGACAAAAATCCAAAATCCATATAGTAATTTTTGGCCACAAAAAAGAAATCCATAAAAAGAAAATCCACAAAAAAAAAAAAACAATTATTAATCCACAATTATTTTAAATACTTAACTTTGTAGTAAGGAAGGAAGGACTTTAGAGTTCATTAGAAAATCAGCGTTCAATAAAATAAATATTTATGTAAAAAAGATAAATAGGAAGGACTTTAGAGTATAGGTTACAAAAGCCGAATTTGTTTATCGGTCATTTGGGAGCATCAGCCACCACTGTTTTATTAGATTTTAGATTTAGTAAGTTTTTTATTAATAATATAAATATTACAAATAAAATTTATGGCCCTTTTCCTCTCGGATGTGGGCTATCACTGTTTTATATTTTTTCATGTTGAAATATGTATGCAATAAAAATAATTAGATTGGCTTTCAAATTTTGTTAACAAATCAGACTTTTTCCAAAATATTCTTTGTATATTTTTTAATTTATGGACATTTTTTTGTGGATGTTGATTTTTAGATTTTTATTTATGGAATTTTATTTATGGATTTCATCACCAACCTATATAATTTCATCACCAACCTATTTAGAAAAATATTTTTATGTACCTACCTATTTATTTTTGAAAATTATAATTATATGTGCCTAATTATAATAATATATTGATTGTACTTATAACTATTATGAGTTTGTTTATTTTGTTATATAAATAAATGTCTGATTTGGAATTTGTTTATTAATGTCTAGCATAAAAAAAAAACCAAAAAAAAAACAATTTTTATTATAATTGATTTATATAAAAAAAAAAAAAAACATTTATTTAACCATTGTTAAAACTACTAATAATTTATAAATATATACTATATATATATATATATATATATATATATTACATATTTTTAATACCTATATTTGTGCTATCTCAATTCCTACTATAACTCAAGTATATAATATTGATATTAAAAAGCAGGGAAGAATATCAATTAAAATAATTATTATAATTCAAAATAATGTTATTCAAGCTTTTTGACACGATAGCAAAAACAGTTATGTTTTTTTCCAAAACAAAACAAAAAAAAAGGCCTATTATAATACAAAATTATTATTCATAAATTTTAATTTAAAATAAGTTAGAAGCAAAAAAAAAATACAGAAATATAATTGTTTATTATATATAAATGTATTATAGAGGTCTCGGTAATCAAGTGGTTAAGCGCATTGGAAATATAGCGGCTTATTAATCAAAGAAATGGTGGTTCAACCCTGCATCGGTTCTTAAGGGTTTTATTTTCTATTAAATAATTCCCCTTACTACCATATATCATGTAAAATAGGTATATTCTACAAAGTAGTAAAAGAATTTAGATGACCTAAAGATAAAGTTTCCAATTTATTTGGTGTAGTATATAATATAATATATGCGTAATATAATGTTTTTTCACAAAATAAGTTCTAACAATTAAAAATATTTAATTTAGAAAAATACTGCTGGAGGACGAACTTTAAATTTTTTTAATTTATTTACTTTATTTTCATACTTTCACTATAGTCTAGACTTTTCAACCGATGAATAAAATTATAACAAAGAGTCATTCCATTAAAGTCTTTTTTAAATTCTTAAAATAAATTCCTAATTTTAATTAATTACATTTTATACATGTTTAAATTTTTTTTTTTTAAATAATTTATTATAAGGGCGTAGAATTTGTCTGTTTAAGAGTCACGTTAGAATCATGAATATTAAAATCTATATAATCGAATTTTACAATAATGTATCTTGTCCCTTAACAAAAAATTTAAAATTTGTTCCATTCAATCTTTTTAGCTATTGCCCAAGCTATTTAGCTGTTCTCTCAAATAAAATTGTTGTAATATATAAGTATCTAAATGTAACATTTAAAAAAAATTTTTTTTTCTGAAAAGGATGAAATTTATTTTCATCGCAATTTCATTAATCACGAAAAATCTGAAAACTTAGCATGTCAATTTATAATTATTTTAAATATAAACGTTTTTGTTTTTTTGTTAATTGCAGGAGTTGAATTTTCATTTGTATTTTACTTAACTTCATTCCGATGATAACAATTAATTGTATTTTGTTTACGAAAATTTGCCAATATATAAGTATACCTACATACATACATACATATAAATATGTATGCTAAATTTTATTATATTATTATAACTACTTTTCAATTGTTTGTTTTTTTATTTCGTCTTTCTCCAATTTTTAAATTACTCATTGTACAAGTAACTATTTACCGGAAAGACGCTAATAAACTTAAGTATTATAATTAATATATGCATACTAATAATAATCTATAATTAAGAAATGATCGAAATCTTAAAAAACATTATAAAATTATACTATGATAAAAATAATGAAGAATCTGACAGACGTATAACCGAATATAAGTAATCAAAAACAATTTATAATAATGCACAGTATATAAAACACAATAACTAAGTATATCTTTATCTAGATCTAGTTTATAATTTTTAAATTCGAAATGTGATAATTTTTGATACAAATGTCATAAACAGATGTTTATAGAAAATAACAAAAATAAACAATTAATTTTATAAACCCCCCCCTCGTACAATTTCTCCCTTATTCCACATTTGATTTTTTATAATTAAATTAAGAATTTTTTTCTAATAAGAAGATTTTTCTAAAGTTTGAAACTTTGGGTGTACATTGTACATATTTATCTTTTTAGACAATTTAAGAAGCTTGCTAGAGTTCCCTGGCTTGCAAATAGATTGAAATTGAACATAGTTTATGCCAGTTACCAATCAAACATTTTTTCAGCATCGAATTACAAAATGCATCCAAAACAATTAATTTTTTGACTGAAATTTGTTTGAAATTTACTTACAGGCGATATTTTTGATGACTTGCTTTAATTAAATATTTTTTTTTGTAAATATTTCATTCGATTTTTTTTTTACATTTTTGAGGAAATTTTATAAATAAACTTATTTTTGTTATTGATAAGAAAATATCATTAACAAGAAAAATTTGTGAAGAATGCTATAAGATTGTATTTTATGATTATTTTGTGATATTTCCTCAAAATAGTTGAATTTGGATTATACCGAGTTCTAAACACTTCAAAATCGATAAATTGAACTAAAACTAGGAAATGGTAGATTGAAATATTTACTCATTATATAAAATAACTGACAAAACAAATAAACAATCGTAAATTAACAATAATTATTACTGATTTTATTATAATCAAATAAGTATAGTAAAAGGTTAAATATTTTAATTTTATTTTATTTGATATTAGGTTTACTATTTCAGGAAATAAATTTTATTTATTTATATTAATACAATCATTTCTTGTTTATAATAAAAATTAAGAATACATATTTACACTTAAAAAACGCATTTTAAATGTAAATAGTTTTATCAAATTGATAAGGTATTTTTAATATTTTTTTTTTATAGATAAGTGAATTTGTTAAAAACTATAATTTTAATTAAAAAAAAGATTCTCTTTTTTGTTTTGTCAAAATTTTAACATATTTGGTATAGATATATTTATATAACAAAATTGAGAAATATAATGGTTCCAATCACAATGATTAATATTAATGTAACTGAAGTTAACCTATTATTTTTCTGTACAATCAATTTTATATCAAATGTATATCATTTTTTGTTACTCTCTATTTATTAAAGTTAACTTTTTCATTGCATGAATAATAAGCCTATGTATACACACTATACTATATATACAATTACTTTGGTAATCCAACAATAAAATCGCTTCATCTGTATTTTATTATATTATCAATAAATAAAAGGAGTTTTATAAATTAAGTCTTTCCTTACTAAAATCGTTGTAATTATGACCACTTTATTTAAAGAACAGAGCTATTATTATTATCTAATACAATTAAATGCTATGATCAAAATCCAAAATAAATGATCACTTATATATTACTTTTATTTATAATGAACTTTTAGGATTTAGACTTGAAATCTTTTGAAAGACCGTTGAAGTCAGCAAACTATATAAAATATAATAATTTAATGCTTATATAAACAAATTAAATAATATAATTACTTATAATTAAATATATATACTTGTACCACAACTGAAAAGGATAAGTTCATTTAATTATTCATATATATCTGAAAGAACAAACAATCACCATCGTAATACCCGTTTTTAAAAATGGGATGGCCACAGATTATTCAAACTATCGCCCGATATCCCTACTGACTGCTTTTTCCAAAATATTTGAAAAAGTAATTAAGATAAGATTAGATTATTTCTTTAGTAGTAATCCTATTCTAAGCGAGAAGCAATATGGCTTTGAAGAAAAATCGAACACTACGGCTGCTTGTTTATATCTGAACGACTTCATTCCAAAAAATATTGATAGCGGTAGGTTTGTCAGTTGGGTTTTTCCCGACATTAAAAAAGCTTTTGACTGCATGGATCACGACATTCTATTATTAAAACTTACTAAATTGAATTTTACTCTCGGTCAACTAGGTTTCTTTAAAACCTACCTACAGAATCGCGTTTAAATGGTTAGAATTAATAATACTCTTAACACTGGAAAAATGATAAGTAAAGGCGTACCACAGGGCTCAATATTATAGGGCCATTCCTATTCAAACTGTATATAGATGATATCACTCATTTAAACCTAAAGGGCGAACTACAGTTATTTGCCGACGTTGTTGTCCTCAAATATGCAAATAGATCGGAAGAGGTTATATTTACATCTATTCGACATGATCTCCAATTAATCGAACAATGGCTAAATAATCATCGGCTTATTCTAATTTTAAAAAAGACGAAAATTGTTACGTTTGAAAATAAATCGTTTAATGTTGAAAACCTTTTTCCGTACAAAAATGAATTTTTAGAATTTGTTAAGAAATTTAATTATCTTGGTCTTGTCTTAGATAGTAGATCTAATTGAAACTATATCACATAGAAAAAGTGATTAAAAATATTACCCGATATATATTTATTCTGAGAAGACTACGCAATTTTTTAACCGATAACGCTATTTTTACAATCTATTTCTCTTATATAAAATCACATATTTGTTATTTTAATTCTATTTGGAATAGAGCTCCACAAATTTACTTAAACAAACTGCATATAATTCAAAAAAATTGTCTAAAAATTGGTTTTACTATCCTTCATCCTTCTGTACACAGATAAATATATCAGTTTAACAAACGTTATTAATTTGGAGCTTCATGCAACCGCATTCAAAATTGTTAATAACCAAATAAAACACAGTTTCCTATTAAATAGAACAGTAAAAATTCACAATCATAACACTAGGAATAAATCAAAATTTTATCTATCACTATTTAGAACTAGTCAACAAAAAACAATTTTTTTTTTTTTTAATGCATTTCTCTGTCCACATAAATCTTTCTTTTTCCTGTTCAGGAGTGACTGTAAATGTCGTAAGGGGAAATAAATCTTACGACATGTGTGGGATTCGAACTCACACTCCCTCGGTGTTTACAGTGTATTTTATACGCTCTTACCCACTAGACCACCGAAGCCCCAAAAAAACAATTGTTTGTATAGTTGCCTAAAAACTTATAACGAGTTGCCAGAAGAATTAAAACTAATCGTTGATTTCAAACTATTCAAAAGTAAAGTTAGAATAATTGTGCTAGGAATTTAAATCTATCAACCAATAGTACTATCAATTATAATCCATAATATAAAAATACTATACAAATACAGTTAACAGTTAAATACGCATTGGTAATACTGAATGTGTGTGTATATGAGTATAAGTATTTATATTACCTATATTATATTGATGTATAATTTTTTTTATTATTTAGTATTTAATATAAAATAAAAAATAAAAAAAAATAGCTTCTAAATTTATATATGAATTACAAAAGTAAACAAATCACTGTCTGAACTAGTTTTTATTCAATCAAATACTTTATTTTATTATATTATTATTAACTTGTATTAATTATTTATAATTGCAAATTTAAAAAAAAAAAAAACACTTTTTCGTTTAAGAAATCGTAGCACCTAAATAAAGTATATTTTAATTGTAAATTAAAAGACCATACGGCAATATGATAGGGTCATTGTATTAATACTTTAATTTATTATATGATACTGTGTATTTATAACTTTATGTAAATAAAATAAAGAAAAAAAAAATTTTTATAAAAAATATATTCAGAGTAAAGTTTTAATAAGCAAGTTAATAATTTTTTTTTTGAAAAATGTACTAAAACGAAATAAAGAGAATCAATTGCAAAAACTCAAAAAGAAATTTATAATTTTAATTTCCAAATAAAATAACTATAATATATATCACAAAAATAGTAGAATTTTGGAAAATAGAAAGTAGAATCTAAATTTTTGCACTTTATCAAAAAACTATAAACTGAAATATAATACCTATGATAATCCCATATTTTTGTGATTGACAAGAACTGAAAATTAAGAATAGAACAAAAAATATTTTGAGTAAAATAAAATTTAATCCCAAGATTTAAAGAATTAAAAACAAAAAGAAATATTTAAATTTTGTCAATAACTTTTTAAATAATTTTATCAATTGACAAAAAAAAAAAAAGAAAATATACATAGATTTTATTTACTTAACGTATCGTAAAAAAATGAATTTGACTATCTTTAATTTTTTGTATATATACAGGGTGATTTTTTAATGAAGGCCGTAACATATACCACCATGGATACCACAGGGAATCTGTTGGGTCCTAAAGAAAATTTGTTATTTATCTTGTTAATATAACATGAAGATAAACGAAAAAATTAAATTTATAAAATTATAACTTAATTCTTAAAATCCTGCCTGCAAATCCATATAGATATGGCCCTGATTTCAATAGTCATATCACTTTAATTTTTTATGAAAAATAAAATTTTTGATTTCGATAGTCATAAAAAATGAAAAAAAAATCATAAAAAATGAAAAGAAGCTGATTTTGATAGTCGTTTTTTATGAAAATACTCATTTAAAACATCAAATTTTCTCATTTTGAAATTGTTAAATGAGTGCTTGTAAAAATGGATTTAGGAAACAATTATAAAGTATTTTATTTATATTTTATGTGAATATAGTCATGTTTATAAACAACCAACCTATGCTGCAAGAAAGCCTATTAATTTGTGAATTAGAAGTCGTTCCGACATATGATTAAAAAAAAGGTACTCAGTACTCACCGATTTTGTAGTAAAATTTATGATATAAATAAAAATAAATAAATATAATAAAACTATAATAAAAAAATAAAAAAGTTCAACTTTTAAGCCCGCCCCAAAAAACAGAACCCAAAAACTAAAGAGCCACTTTTCGGAACTTTTTTTAATTTTTTACTTTTTTTCTATTGGGAACTACGTTTTTTAAATCATATTGGTTCGAATTCGTGCTCCGAAGATATGGAGCCTTCTCCAAAATAACAGCAGGTATTTATAAAAGTCAGTATTTTTTGTTCTGATTATGCAGACAAATTATTTAATAATTTACGAGCACTTAATTTTTTAATTAGCTCTTCTTTGTATAGCCAAAACCTCAAAATAAGAAAGTATTGCCGGTTTAAAAAAAAATATAAATCATTTTAATTTTAAATTCCATTTCATTTTCCCCCACTATCGAAATCGCAAAAAATTATTAAAATGAAATGATATTTTTCATTTTCATTTTTATGAATTGACTATCGAAATCAGGTTCGGAAATCAAGTTAAATAACAAATTGATAAATTTCAAAATGTTAAGGATAACACTCATTAAGGAATCTAATTATTCTAAATATTAAAAAAATTAAAAATATACACCTTAGTCAAATAAATTTTTTTTACAATAAATAAAATAAATTGGTTTTTGTTAAAAATAAATAAAAGTAAGGATAAAATTATTTCTTAAACGATACGGTATATGTGAAGGCATTTATTAAAGGATCATCATGTATGTGTATATATCAATTAATATGTACCATTTCTTTTATGACTTGTATTTCTATTTTACGAGTATATTATTTTTTTCATAAAATTATTAATGACTAAATGACGGCATTTATATTAATCTTTATTAACTTAAATTATATTGTTTGTATATATAATACAAATGTATATATTTATTAATCCATAATATGTATACATAATTAAATGTATTAACCGGCTTTTTTAATAACATTATTTATAACGGACACTTTATTCTTAATAACATGGAATGTATCAAATTAAATTGGTATTGAACAAATAACAAAAAAAAAAAAAAATCTCGATAAATACCTATATATTATATATATATATTTTATTTACACATGCATATATATATATATGTGTAAATAAAAAGTAAGTAAATAAAAAAGAAATTTATAAAATTTGATTACATAGAAAAATAGTTAACATTGTCACTATAAATAAACTGTATATAAATCTATAATTACCTTTTAATAGATAAGATTACCTATTAATATACAATATATATATATATATTTGTATATAAATAAAACATTGTGTTACATTAAATTATGATAAAAAAAAAAGAAAAAAGTTTTTAGGTGGAATATTTAATTATTTTATTATATATTTCTTCGATTTTTAACATTTTAACGTTTATTAATAAAAGGTATTGTGATCATGTAAAATTTTAATTCATTTCGATAATATTGTGATGAGACTTCACTACTTCGTAGAATAATATTTATATGATCAAAATGTTAAACCTTTTATAAAGTTTTTGTTTTTATACATTCCATTTTTACACCATCACTATATATACAAATAAAATTTGAAAATCAGATATAAAATTTTAAATCAAATTGATCTGTTGGTAATTTTCTTTTCGTTTGTATTTATAAATTTTTTTTTTTTTATTTATATATTATAATTTATTTTGAAGATAAAAATGGCAAACAAAAACTCTTTTTTGACTTAAAATTTAACTAAAAATACCTAACCCTAACCTAAAAATAATAAAACTAAAAAATTTAATACTATAAATTTAATCCTATATCTAAATACATCGTTTTAAGATTAATTTGCTAAATTTCTGATGAGCGGATTTTTGAGTAATAACAGGAATCCAAAAAAGTAGGGGAGAGTCTGTTCAGAATTCAAGTTTGTATGTGCAGATACTTAGTGGGAAAGTAGAAAAGTTTTACTAAAAGTAGTTTTAAAAGAGCATTCTGTTTTTTTTTTTTTGCAAGAAACTGCATTTCCTACTTTTTGTGAAGAATATCGCTATTGTTTTTTCACCATTTATTTTAATTTTCCACTTAAACAAGGGTTAAAATTGCTTTCCATAGGTTTTGTATAATTTCATTTGGGCACTTGGAGGTACTGAGCAGAGCAGTATCATCTGTATATATAATCTAAGCTCTCAGTGAGTATAGGCTTTGGTGAATTTGCTTTAAAAATATTATACAGAATAGCAGACAGTGATGAACCTTGAGGGACGCCAGATTTAATACTCTTAGCACTTGACACTGCTGAGCCTATTCTAACATGGAAAAATCTGTCTTTAAGCTTTGTATATAATTTTAGTAATATATGTAGAAAACCAGAATTTTACTAATTTCTGAATTAGACCATCATGCCAGACTGAGTCAAAGGCTTTTTCGATATCTAAAGTAATCATACCTACAGAATTTTTAAGTTTAAGAATCTCTCTGAAGAAGTTATACTAATTCTATAAACTTGGTGTGATGTAGAATGTTTGCTCGTGAAACCGAATTGTTCGTTAGGTAGAATGTTTTTAATTTCTAAAAACTGTTCAAGTCTAATTATTTTTTCAAAAATTTTGTCAATAGATTCAATAAACTAATTGGGCGATAACTATCTATTTTTACTAGGTTCTTCCAAATTTTTGGAAAGTAGCCCAGTTTTTTGCATTGATTGAAAAGATCAATTAGAATTTTATTACTTACTTTAGGTAACTTTTTAAGTACAATATTGGGAATCCTGTTTTCATTATTTTTTAAATTGTTCAGAAATTTAAAAAAAAAAATTCAAATTATTGTTTTGATACAATTCAATCGATTTAATAATATGTATTTTAAAATAACAATCCTTCAGTTTTATATTAACTATATCTATTGATTTGGTATTGATTATAAGTCAGTATAATAAACATTCAAATGGAAATATGTATATATATTTTTAAGGTTGTCAAAGAAACAACCGAATTAACTGACAATAAAATATATTATACAAATAGCCAAAAATTATATTTATAGCTATAACTTTAACTATATACCCTTTTCTTTTCTTTTTTATTAAATATTCATAATATTATTATTTTATATATTTAATTATGTATACATTTTTGTAAATGAATGTTCAAAACTATAAACATATAATTATTGTTTTCCATTAGAATATTTATTTAGTCAAATTAAGGTAATATAAAGATAATTAGAATATAAGTAGATCATTAAGAAAAGTATCAATAAATGAATGTGTATAATAGTTATTGCTAAGATGTTCCAAAAATAGAATAACAAATTAAATCTAAAAATGTGGATACGTTTAGACTGAAATTCTTACATATATTAATTGTAGTCAAAGAAGATACATATACATTATAATATAAAATAATTTAGTTCAATTTATTGAAGTCCTCAGTATTATACTTATAAATAACCGAACTTTTTCTTCCGAAGACTTCAATTTTTTCAAAAAAAAAAATATTAAATCTTTAAGAAAAATAAAAAGAAAATTTCCAATTATTAAAGAAAAAAGTTTTTATTTAATTAAAATTAATTCTATAAAAATTATAGTGAAAAGGATAATTGAAAACTATTTTGTTCCTTTATCTCGTTTAAATTGTTTATTACATTTGTAACTGTATTTAATACTTATGCTACAAAGTTAAATTTAACTTCAATTAAAAGCTATTAGCTATTTTTGGTAGCTTACACTAAATTATTGGTGGAGTATCATAAAGCCATAGTGCCATAAAGCCATAATTCCTTATTGGGAATATGACTTTATGACTCATTTGAATGGGATATAAAGCCATATGGTCATATGGCATGTTATTTAATTAATTATTATATTATGGCATATTATTCGATGATTAAGAGAAAATCTATTAAACTTAATTAACCAACTGTAAAATGCTACCTATATATAATTATTTTTTTATAGATATAATATATAAGAACAAAGAATTTAATATTGTGGAGGCTATTACCATTAAACCAATTTTTGGAACCTTGTGATTTTGTAACCAAACACCTAATTCTCCCGAATTAAAGCGGATTGTTTGTATACGCTGATTTTGTAACCAACTATAAAATCTCTTCTAATTAAATAAATAAATAAATGATTCCTGTAATGTAAACCCCCACTAAAAAAATTATTGAAACCCTCATTTTGCAACCAAATCAAAAGTTCTTCCTAATTTTTTTTTTACATACATATTTCAACAACAAGGAACTTATGCGACGATCGTTTTTAAAACTTATTATGGCTTTATAACACAAATTTTTTTTATAAAATATGACCATATTGGCCATAAAAATGGAAAAATCGAATGCCGAAATGTGACATATTTATATATATAAATATATATTAGAAAAATACTTCTGTTAAATTAAAATGAATTTGTTTGAATGATGTTAACACAGAACTAAAATAAGGACACGAACGAGTAACGATTCTAAAACTAAAATATGTTTTTCGAAATATAACGAAACCTATTGCAAAACTTGTTTCTAGTTAAGAAAAAATTTTTGTTGTGCAATATTTATACTTATGTATAACGTTTAAGAGAAAACCCCAAACAAGCAAATAAAGGTTTTTCTAATAGCCGCTTTACTTATGTACTCGTATACATATTATAGAGGTAGTATTTCAAATAAACTTATATATAGTATTAAGTGAAATGAGCAAGAAATTTAATTTAGTATACCTTTTAACATAATTGTAAAAAAGCATGATTAAAAAAAAGATTTATGACAGAGAAATGATTAGAAATTTTAAGATTGTAATCTATCTAACAAACAACATGATCTGAATACATTTAGGACTTGATGCAGTAATAATAATCTCAAAATAAATGTTAAATTATGAGCTTTTTAAGATTATGCCATAACTCAACCAATAATTATAACTACTTATTAATTCTGTGTTTGACTTGACTTTAATTCTGGATAGTATAGGATTGATTTTAAAAGTCATCATAAATTTATTATTAACAAGACTAACTCAAGCTTTGGTAACTTCAATCGTTGATCAAACGATTTTTCTGACCGATATATGACAGAATATCTCTTCATTTATTATTTCATCTCAATTCTTTAATATGCAAATCAAGTTTGATGATATAATAATCTCTCGTATTGAATAAGTTCAAAATAAATCCTATTTTTCGCCTTACGGAATTTATCTTGAACAGATTCATTACCATCCTCTATATAAATTCAGGATATATTTTTAATTAGTTTGAATTAATTCTCTTCAATGACGCCGAATTGTTGCTATATTATTATATTATGTATATACATAAGTATTTTTAATGTATTTGATTAATTTTTAAATATTAATTAGTAAAAATTTCAATAAAATTTAATAAATTACGAAATAATTGAATTGCAATTAACAAATAACTTTCTTCAAACTAATACACAGATCAATATAGTTAAGACTTAAGATTAATCAATAGGATGTATATATATATAAGGATGATCCTCTTCAATATTTAGCCTTTATATTAAATTTAATAAATTATTTGCCCTTGATATTCTTATAAAGCTAAACATAAGTAGTTCAAATTGAATGTAAATTAAATATATAAACAATTTATTTTGAATAATTTATTAAAATTAAATATACGTGTTTGTATATTTTCCATTAATGAATATAACAATAGCAACTGTTAATATTCTATAGAATATAGATTAATTTATGGAATTGAATATTTCCTCATTTGATTACGTAATTTCATCTTATTATTTTATTTTCTATTATATTCTATATATTTCTCTTTAAATTTCAATGATTCTTTATCTAAAAGTGTTTTATTTTTGTTATAATTCATAAATTCACAATTCATATTTTAAATTTAATTAAATTAAATAAAAATGAAAAAAAAAAAAACAAAATGTTTACATATATATTTATATATATATACATAGTGTATTCTTTCTAGTTTTTCAAATATACATACTGTAAAAGAATAAATTGAAAGACATTCTTATTGTTATTATTATGGGCATTTTTATGACGTCTCTTAAATTTTACATGTTATAAAGTAAATAATGTATATATATATATATATATGTTTCTGAAAACTTTTTAATAAAAACACAAAAATTATATGTGCTTTATTTGGAAATTTTTTTTTTTTTTTCTTATATACATATACAATGTACATACATATATAGATAATATATATATATATATATATTTAAACAAAGCTAAAACATTCTATATATATTATCAATGCATATGATTGTATGTATATGATATTTTTTGTTTTGTTTAATTTAAAATGCAAAAAAAAAGTTATGTCTTATAGAGGGTGGTGTATGAAAAATATATAAATATATCTGATCCCTCATATAGCAAGAACCAAATATCCTAAATAAAAAGGTGAAAGTGGATAGAGAATAAAAAAGATAAGAGTTATATATACATATACATATACTATTTAGAGAGATATAATATGAGGTGTTAAAAATTTAAAAGTTATAATGCTTAAAAAAAAACTTTTCTTTAAAACTATAAAGATATTGTTTTTTTTTTTTTGATTTTTAATAATATATAGGTATATAGATGTATACTAAAATGAAAATATTATAAATTTTGTTTAAATAACAATCGGAGTTTTAGAATGTTTTATATAAAATATGTATGTTAATTTTTTGAAAATTTCCGCCTCCCTTAGTTTTGCATATTATATACTATACCTCTACTCTAATCTATTTTTATTCTACTAGGTATATATGATTATTCTTTTTTGGTTTCTTGCTTTCTTAATTTCTATATATAGCCTCCTATTGCTATAGTCTGTTAGGGAACAATATAGCCTCCTTCATACATTTCTTTTTTTAAAAAATGACGAATCTTCTTAAATTTTAATAAGTTAACCAAATATTTTACAAAATTAAAGAGTAGAGTAAAATAATTCTTGTAATAAAAAATGTAAAAGTTTATATAATATAATTTTACATAAATAATAGTTCACATTTTTTATAAATATTTAAACATCAAAGTTTATATATGCGTCAATTATATTAATCTGTTGGGAAATACATATTACAGTTCTTAATTAAGATAAAAATCTATAATTTTTTATTAATAAAATCATTTTGAATAGTTATTCAGCATTGACTTATTTTGAAACTTTTATTAAAAATTTATTTTTATTCTATTGATTTAATTATACAGGGTGTTTAGTTTTTCAATGAATTTAGAAAATTTCATCAAAAATAATTACATATTACTAAAATGTTTAAAAATAAAAAAAAAATTTACAAAATATACAGGATTTGAGCAATAGACATTAGCATAACTTCAACGAGTGATAGGAGAGGTAAAAACAATCAAAAAATAACTTATAATGCGTGGAGGGGACTTAAAAATTTTCTCTTTTTTAAAATACGTTGCTTAGTGTTTTATTTATAATTTTACATCTGTAATTTTTTGCCTACATATACCGGCTCTGTGCAACACTAAAAATTTGCAAAAATAGTCGAAGATGATCTTACAATAATAAAACCGTTAAGTTAATAACTGTATTTTCTTAGTAAAAGGACTTAAATGGCAATTCTTGTGTATAAAATTCTATAATATTTGAATTTAAAGTTTTATAATTTTTTAGAAAAAAACTGCAGATAAATTATTGAGCACTTCAAAAATTGGTACTAAATTTTCTTCTATATGTATAATAGGTCCAAAATTATAAATTAAAAAACTAAGCAAAAAGCAACGTACATTAAAAAAGAAAAATTTTTTAGATCCCGTTATCTCAGTAACTATTTGAAATAGATCCCCTAATTATAAGGTGTTTTTTGTTTGTTTTTACCTCCCCTATCATTTTTTTAAATTATGCTGTCTATTCCTCAAACACCCTGTATATTTTATAAATTATTTTTTATTTTAACATTTATATTATAATAATTATTTTTGACGAAATTTTGTAAATTCATTGTCAAAGCAAACATTGTACAGCTAAGTTATAGCAAACAGTGAACTCAAAATAAAATTAATCAACATAATTATACTCGCACAATCAACAAAAAACAATCGTAAAACAAAATATACTTATGATCAAATCAAAATATTCTAATTCAAATATAATTCATATAAAATTCCTTCTTTGATTTGTTAAGAAATTTAATTTATATACGTGTATATTTTATTACAGAAAAACAAAAAGAAAAAAATAATGTAAAAAAAAAAGTCCTTTTGTTTCCAACTTTTATAAAAATTGAATTTTTGTTGGTATGGTAAAACTTAATGTTAATTTGCCTTTAGTTTGCCAAATTCATAATACAATTAGTTTCAATTTAACCTTCTCAAATTTATAAATTATTATTTTACAATTATTTTGACATTTTCAAAAAAACAAAACCATATTAGTTATATACTAATGGAATTTGAAATGTAAGGGTAAACTAATTTTTATTATTGTAATAGTTTTGATAAAAGTAAAATTTTTTATATAAGTATGTAAATATGTATATTTGGTCATTTTTTGTTTTTCTTTATAATAATAATATGTATATATTTTGCAAGACATTTTTTACAACCTTGTTTTTTTTTTTGGCAAATAGTTATACAAACAATTTATAGTATATTGCCCTGAAAAGGACATTTAGAATTTTTGTTTATGACATTTTTTAGATTTTTTTTGAAATTCTTTTAAGTTTTATTATTTTAAAATAACATCTTTTTTTCATTTATTCTTTTCTTCTTAAAAAATTCCTTGAATTTTTCTTATATTTAAATATATATATATATATATATCTTGTATCTTAAATATATATGTATATATATGTACATACACATATATTATATAGAATCGATTTATTCTGTTTTAATTTTTTTTCATAATTTTTATCATTTTTTAAAAAAATTTTTTATTAATTTCTTTAAAAGTTTTTAACTATAACTTCACAATTAATAAAAATTATAAAAACTTTTAGCTCACAATTTTTATACGTATTATACTGCACCAAAATAATACTGCACACTTTCGTTACGTTACGCTCTCTATACGCATCAAAGTGACAAAGTATGAAGTTAAATGTATTAAATAATATATATGAAAGTGTCTTTCTTTACACTTTGAAGTGTCAAATATTAAATAGTATCAAAATAAAAGATAAAGAGAACCCTTTTTTATTAAATATAAGTATTTAAATACACATTTTACAAATTACGATTTCATTGTGACACTCTTTATGCGTAGACTGCGTTAAGAGAACGTAACGAAAGCGTTAGTTGCAGATACAGCATTATAATTTATAAATAATTATTAATTTAATTTTTGATTGTTTCGTTTTGATCATCTTTTTCATATTCTTCATCGAAAACTTTAACTGTCCTTCACACTTTATGGTATATATACATAACAGTTATATATTCGAGCTAAACACAAAACATATAAATAATCGAATGCAATCCAAAAAATTATTTCAGCTCGGCTAATTTTTGTAGAAAAATATATAAAGATGAGCAAGTTTCGACAATTTTAGTAAAACTTATATGAAAATTATTAAAAATCACTCTGTAAAATAGTTTAACAGATTTACATTAATTAAAATGAGGAATAATATTACTTATGTATGATTTTCAAGTGTTTAACAGTCTGTTTACCAGAAGAATAGATAACACTTGATAATATGGAACTATTTTTACAGAATTAAATTAATAAATCGTCTAGAAACAGAGTTGCTGACAATTTATTAAAACTAAAAAATAAAACTAATTTTAATTCACAATGGAAAAAAAAATCTGGAAAACTAGAAGGGCATGAGCTGAAAGTCTATCAAAAAAAAAATGATACCTAATTAATGGATCCTTAAGCAGCGGTATAAAGTGATATAGTTAACACTCCTTTATTTTACACAATTATTTCTTATATTTATAAAAAATTCTAAAAAAATATAACAAATTTTTATACAAAAGTCTGTCTTTTTAAATTATTTTACGTTTATTATTTATCTTTTTTACATTATGGAAAAGTTTTCCACTTCCATTAATTGCAAGCTTTTCTTTTTAAATGCGAATATTTTTATTTTAAATGAAAGTTTTGATTTTTAAGTACAAGTATTTTATTTTCAAATACGAATTTTTCTATTTACATAATTTGTTATAAGTAATTATATATTGTATATTCCGCATTAAAAATCTTTTATACAGGCTGCAAGAGATATACAATGGTTTTTTTTTTTTTTTTTATAAAATTTGAAATACATAATACACTTTCAATCAGACAAATATTTTATTAAAATAAGATTCAGTTAACAATAATTTCTTGCACTTTCAAAGAAATTCTTGCTCTAAATAAAAAAAAATACTTGCAATTAAAAAGGAATTCTTGCATATAAAAAAAAATGCTTATAAATTGGAAATACTTTTTCTTAAAGTAAAAGAAGTACATATATGTGCTGGTGCACTATTAATACTTTGAACAATCTATAAAAAAATAAATACTTTTTCATATTACATATAAGCATGAAATAATATTTTTATTTAAATTTTTTTTTGTTAAATTTTTAATAATAATAATTTACTTTACATAATTAGTTTTTTTATTTCTATTATACGTGGATTCATTATAAAATAATCAATTTTTTTTTTTTTTTTTTAATTCTTTATTTCAGGAAAATTACAAAATCATCTAATGAAATTCAATGAAAATTTTGGGTAATGTGATTAAATAAGCTGTAGTAGTATTATTGCATATTATACATTTATAATTGACAATAAAAGAATGCAGTAAGATGAAATTAATTATGAAAAGGAGAAGAAATATAAATGTCCTTAAAAACATATTATAATATTCCATCATGTATGTTATTTATAATTTATAAAAATCTAAAAATACAATGTAAAAAAATAGATGATAGATGAAGCCAAAATATATATATATATATATATATATATATATGTACATGTATATATATTATATATATTATTTTAAAAAGAAAGCAATTAAAAACAACCTCCTATATAATTTTAAAATTAACATTATAATATTTTAAAATTTCACATATTTAAATATTATAAACTTTTTTTACCAAAAAATGTTTTCCGTACATAAAAATGTATTGATAAGAGTTAAAATTACAAGTGAGTTTAAAAGTTAAAATTAGTGTATATTGAATTTAAATATAGGTACTTAATTTGAAAATAAAAATTAAAAAATTTTAATTATATGATAAATTGATAAAATATTAATTTAACTAATGACGCAATAAATCTATAATTTTTTAAGATAACAAAAAAAAAAATAAATCAAAAAACTTTTATCATAATATAGTTTTGTTCGTTACTACGATTATTTCAATATAAAAATTAAAAAAAAAAATATTTTTTTTTTTAAATTATCTTTAAAAAAGTTAACGAAAATTTTAGAAAAAATTGCAGTCGTGGATTCCACTAGTGAATTTAATGGTTCAATTTCTCCACCATCGCCCACATCACCACCATATCAACGCTTAACACGAACATTACAAAACGATCCAAGATGTGCACACGAAGTAAGTTAAATTAAAAATTTTTTTTGTATTTTCAAAATTATTTTTAGACACGTCTTTAAATTTATTACATTCTATTTATGAATATTTTATCTATTTTTTAACTTTTTGTCAGTATACATAAAATGTTTTTAAATCCTTTCGAATTTACTCTTCTTTTGGAATTTTCCATTATATATGTTGTTATTGTTCAGCTTAGTTGATATACTCAAATCCGTAATTCACTTCCGTATCTTCCGAAATGTTGAAGTTTTTCATTATTTACTTGAAATTTTCTTCAGAGAAAAGTAATTTTATTTGAATATTCTATATGGCATTATAATAGGCAACTTGTTCAAAAAGAGTAATGAGGTGGTATGTTATAGAAGACAAAACAAGAAGTGGTATGTTATAGAAAAATGTGGCAATTTTTTTTGGGTTGGATAGACATATTTATATAGATATACATAATATATTGGGAAATTATTCATTAAAATTATCTCAAAAATTTTACACTCAATTAGTACACGAGAATTCAGACATTACTAATAGCTCTTTTAAAATTAATTCCTTAGATTACATAATTAATGCAATTCCACTTCTTTATAATTTTTTGTAATTTTATATAATATATAATGTAATTTATATAAGGTATAAAAAAAAATGGTTTGTATATGCATTTGATGTATGTTTTTTACATACTTTTAAGTTTTAACTTAATATTTGCCATAAAAAGCAGATAGAAAAAGAATAAAGAAAAAGTTTCCATTTTTACTATATGAGGTACGAATCTAGAAAACATGAGCAAGATGTCAACATTTTATAAGCCCATGTAAAAAAGTACTTATTTGTTAATTAAATAATTATAGCAGTTCTTTAGTTTTTCAACACAGCTGAACTCTTCAGTACACAATGTGGTGCTGAATTGCCTAGACAACTCCCAAATTTCAAAATTTTCAAGCTATTTCTATATATCAAGAAATACCTCTTGTTCTAATTAGAATAATTTGGAATTTAGAAGTTGTCTAGGCAATTCAACACTACATTATACCTATTTAAAAGTTCAGTAATATTGAAGACCGAAATAACTCGCCTTCACTAAAGAGTATTTACTATATAGCATATAGAATTTGTTGTTATGTATGTACTTAAGTGTCCATTTATTTAATAAATAAATAGAATAATAAAATAATTCTATAGTAATACCATAAGATAGAAATAATTTAATTTTTTTAAATTTTGAAAAATAATATAAAAATTTTTATTAATTTTTATTTTTGTTTAAACTATATTTGCTAATTTAAAATAATAATTAATAACTAAAGGGCTAGGATTTTTTGGTTTAAGCATATATAAATGCATATTTAGCATATTTTCCTTACAAAAACCTGTTTTAGCATATTTCTTTAAAACAGATTAATTTAACATATTTTTACGTTAAGATTCTAAAATCAAGCATTTTTATATTCAACTTTTCTGAAAAATACCAAAAATACAATATTGTTCAGTATTTAGTATTAACCAATAGCCAAATTATTTTCGTACTAACGCTATCTATATGAAAAATATTAGGCAACAAATTTAAATATTTGATATTTAGCGAAATTATTTTCCATCTAATGCTATATTCAATGAATATATTAGCCTCCAAATTTTTATATCTACCTTCAATAAAAAATAAAGATTTAGAAATATTAAAAGCTATAGGAGATATTTGAGAAGGAAAAGTCAATGGATTGGGAGATATCTCTAAATACTCAGCAGCAGAAATATTAATGCTCCAATTAATATCAGTCGATGTCGAAAAATCTTTCAACATGTACAAAATTTGTTGAGATCTAACCGGTAATCTTTTATTTTCGAAAATTTATAAAAAATTTTTGTAATTTATTGCAATAATGATTTAAATTAAATTTTTTTTGTTGTTAATATTAAAATATATTAATTATTTTGGCGATGTTGATATATATGCTTTACTATGAACTATGTATATATGTGATTTTTTTTTATTTTTATTTTATTATATTAAGATATGTAAATAAAGGCTAATTGAATTCAATTTTAATAGCATATTTTTCAAAATATATTTTTACATATTTTTTTAGAGAATATTAAGTGTATATTTTTAAATTTTAACGATCTAAAAATCCGAGCCCTAAGAATTACACATTATGTATATAAAACCCATATTTTTATTAGTTATTAAATTGTTTCCATATATTAAAATAAGGTCAGTATATAAATTTAATAGATAACTATTAATTTGTAACGTCTATTTGATTAGATATGAAATTGAAAAACAATTTAATATTTTATTAAAAAATTTTATTTATCCCATGCGTACTTTAATAAAAATTTGTCTGTACATACATACGAGTAGTAAAATTTACTATAATGATTCAAAATGATAATGAATTATAAAAAAAAAAACAAAATTAATTATAGAAAATTTACTTTAAAAACTTAATCCTTTTATAACCTTAATCCTTTTTACAACCTTAATCTACTTTTTTTTTTTTTATAGATAAAAAATAACTTTCTTTGAAACAAAGTTAAAAAAAAAAAATTAATTGTTAGAATAGTTTTTTTTTTTGCCTTATTCATATCTGTTGTTTTATTCTGTTAATATATACATTTACATTTATTCATATATATGTATATATTTATCTTTTTTTAATTTTAATTAGATTTAGCTGTTTTGGTAAGCTTTTGCTAAGCTTTGGTAATTTACAACACAATTTTTACATTTTTACAATTTATTACTTTATTTAGAACTATACATTTACAATGAAAACGAGATTAAAACCTTTTATGATTCTTTTTTTTTTATATATAAAACTTAAATTAGACCCTATTTCTACTTAAAACTATTTAAATTATACTTAAAAATAACTTTAGCTTATTATACATAAGTATAAGTCCAACACTACCCTGAGGAACCATGTGCAATTCCTCTTGGTGACTTTCGAGTTTTCCATCAATCCTTGAAAAAAAAAAAAATATATAAATTTTTAATAATAGAATTTTTTAGAGTTTATATAGTGGTTTCTTTAAAGTTATCAACAATTTTAAAAAGAGGTTTTCTTTCTAATAGTGAGTAATTTTGCTTTTTAATGTATTATATATTTATAAAAAAATTAAATGGCTTAAACTTGCCATCATTATTAAAATTTAATTTTGGAAAACTTACAGTTTATTGATATGTATATATTTGGACTATCAAACCAAACTGGAGTTCTCTAATATATATTCATATATTGGTTGAAAGATTGATTTCAATTTAATTAATAATTAGATCTGTATGTTTAATGTTGAATTTCGATTAATAAATGGTCATATATGTATAGTATACACAAATTGTTTTCTTTACTTTATTTATTATGCTCGAATATATCCTTAATATTGAATACTCCGTAAAAGTTACTTTGTCATCCATTGTATAACTCTTATAGATATTTGGCTTCAGTGAATCAGTTAATTTTTTGCGAGTTTAAAACAACAGTTTTTTTTTTTTTTTTAGTTTGTAACAGCAACAGCTTTTTCTTTTGCTGGTGAAATAAATGGCATACATATTTCCAGCGTTAAAGGAAATTTTCCATTTATGAAAGTATTTTGATAAGTTCTCAAGTGAAAATTGAAGTTTGTATATACTTAATAATTTCACTATAAACACCACATTAGTGTAAATAGATAAAAAAAAATTAATTTTTTAATGAAAAAAAAAATGAATTGTTAGTTAAATAGTTCTTTGTTTTTTTTGCCTTATTCATTTCTGTAAACGTAATGCAATATAATTTGTTTTTTATTATAATCTAATAATGGTTCATTTCAAAAAAAAAGGAAAAAAAAAAAACAACTTGATTAGGAAAAAATCAATAGTCTGTGATTAGGTACATTTCATTTTAAAAATAACTTAGTAAAATAAAGTTTTTTTTTTTTTTTTTATTATTACTTTCACCTACTGAATATTATTTAGTCTTTTAATAATTATGAATTCACTTTTAAAATTATGCACGAAAATTATAATTTTATATATTTATACTTTTATGACATTTTTCAAGGTTATACCAGTAATTTTTTTTTTTTTCCATATTTATATTTAAATAAAACACATTTTCAAACGATATTTTGTTGAAACCATAATTTAAAAAAAAAAACATATATATAAAAACTAAGCAAAGGTAAAGGTATTTTTTATAATATGCTTAAACATTTTATTTTTCGTATTGATGATAAAAAGCCATAATATTTGGAAAACAAAACCAAAATATTCATATAGTTAACTTTAAATTTTTAAAAAGAAATATATTCTATTACTTTTTTCTTAAAATTTTAAAATACATACATATACATTTGTTGATTTTATTTTTAGGAATTAATTTATTTTATTTAATTTCGTAAATAATAATCGTGTTATAAAAAAATTAAAATGATCACTAAAATAAGTTTGAATAACTTATTTTTCTTCTTTTTTTTTTTTATAAATTTTAAAGCGATCTTGAAAACTTTAATTCATGTATTCGTTTTGATTCCTTTTATTTTCAATTATTTTCGTTTAAAATTAACGAATCTCTTTCTAGACATTGAATCGAATGATCGAAAACTGAGCTGGAATTTTTAAGTTTTTTTTTTTGAAAAATGAGATTTGAGTTAAAACTCAGTATTGTGCATTCGACATCAAAAAATCTTACAACAGTTGTTTGTTGCTTGTTGTAAACGATATAATAATTATGTATTTATTTTTCAGGCGGTTTTCTGGCTTTTTTTTTTTCTAATTTAACCAGAAAATCATACACACAGTTCACGAATTAGTTATTTTATAGTTATCTTAAAGCGTTGATTTTAGTTATAAAAATTTTTCTAAATATTTTTCGATTAAACTTTTAATTCCATCATCATCATATATCATCATATATCCATTTGTTATATAATGGACGTACTTTTTTTTTATTTAAAATATAAAAAAAAAGGTCCTGATGACTGTAAATAAGTGTATACAATTAAAAATTCAGAATTAAATAAAAAAAAAAAATTAATTTAATTATTATCCCATATAATCCCTTAAGTTTTGTTTGATAATTTCATCAATTTTTCTTAACCTTTGATATATTTATATTTAATTCTACATACAAATTTTATTCTATACATATATTTATAAATGTTCTATATATCCTTTTTATTTTTAAAATGATTTAAATACTGATATGTATATATAATTATATATAATATTTATATTTCTAAGATATCATAAAATTTACTTATTTAAGGGTAAACAATATAATGTTTTAATTGTATAAAGAAATTGCATTTAACTATTCAAATAATTTCTAAGGGAGCTGTAAAGATAATGAAGTAAATAAGAAAATTATTATTATATACTTTTTCTGTTTCTGTTGCATTAGACTCTTTAAGATGTATGTCATTGAGTTCTACCTATATGCATATACATATATCTCAACGATTTTTTAAATGCTGATGTAGCCAAAATGAGCTCGTGGAAAGCTCAAACCAAACCGAAAAAAAATTATTCAATAAATGAATCTCTACAAGGAAATTTCTATCTACATATACTTATCTTTTTATTTGTTATTAATTTGTAAATACCTTAACACACGTATCCTTCTTAATCTTTAATTCTTTACATTAATTAACATGCTGTCAATAGTTTGTCAATTAATTTATAATAATTTAGGTTAGGTTAATATACAATTTGACAAAACTTGAAATAAGAATAAGCTAACAGAAGTGCATTTCATTTCTAAGTCTCAGCGTCTTGAAGTTACTCTATGACAGATAAAGTGGTTTCGAAATGACCGGAATAGAGTTTAATTATCTCCATGACGTTACAATTATAGCATTTAAAACGTACAACATATATTATATGTAGCTAACTTTCTTAATCGGGAGTAGAATTATGTAAATATTACAAAAGTCAAAGTCTTATTAAGTGTCATTATATCATCTTTTTTGTATCAAATTATAACATTATAAACTTATATTGAAATAATTGTAAATGAAATAGTTCAATTCAACTTATAATATTACTTCTGAAAATTAAAAAAAAATTCGAAAACTCCATTATTTGTTTGAAATAAATAAATGTTCCCATCTGATTTTGACACTTCAAATTCATATTTAACTCGTTATATTTTCAAAATGGCAGTTAGTTAATTCTGAATGTATATGGTATAATTAATCCTATGAACGCATAAGCTATACTCAGACTTCAAAATGAAAAACGAAACTCACTCAAAGTCAAAATGTTTGCACACTAATAGAGAAGAGATGATTTAGTGTAAATAATTTGGAATACTCCTATATGTAAAATTAAATAATTTAACGATATTTTATTTTTAATAAAAATTATTTTGACCTTTTCATTGTAAAATGCTTAATAAATTTTTTTGAATAAAATTGTTTAGTTTTATTAGAATTACATACAAAATTAAAAAAACTTTCATACTATTTTGATTTCATATAATTTATAAAGTATATAAATAAAAAAAAAATATAGATTATGATTTATGACTTTATATCAAATGATATTTTTTCCACACTACTATTTATTTTATTTATTTATTTTGTTTAAATAAATAAAGTATAATCGTATAATAATAAATAATAAACATTTCTATAACTTATGTCAATGTTAAGTCATCAGAAATAAATTACAATATAGGCTATGGCATAAATAAAAATAAAAATTGAAAAAAGAAATGGGTAAATGCATTCATATAAGTAAATAAATACTTGTTGTTATAAAATAGCATTACATTGAACCACCCGCAATTATACTATATGTATACAAATAATAAGGTTAGGAATTAGATAGACTATAGCTACTTAAATAAATGCACAAAATAAAATTAAAAAGACAGAATGTAAACCAACGGTTCTTAAAGGAGCACATTTTCCATAAGACAATACAAACTGTTTAGAATACTATGACTAAGAAAAATGTGAAAAATAAAGAGAAATTTTCTTCAATTTTAAGATAACTCTACATAATTAATGAAAGCCATGCACACATGTAAAATAATAAAGTTGAAGCTTTAATTTTATTTAATTTGGTTTATTTTACTTTATTTTGGTAAAATGTGTACAGGTGTCTAAGTTACAGATAATTAAAAATAGTAAAATTTCAATTTTTGAGCACTAATATTCCTTAAAGAGGTGGTGATACAAAAAAATGTTTAAAAATATTTTCATATAACGGCAAATTTAAATACTAAATTTAATAAGAATACAATTATAAAGTTAAAAAAAATGTCGTGTCGAATGGCGTTTTTAAATTGAAAAAATGTTAAGCAGAACTTGAAATATACACATTTAAAAGTAGGACTTTTAGGAATAAAAGGGATTTAAAAATAGGTAGTTTTATAAACAGACGAACGGAGGGATGGAAAGATTGAAATTAATAGGCACATTTTTTCAATATTTTTTTGGAAATTTGCTAAAATGCATATAGCCACAAAAAATCAAAAATTTGTTGATGTTGGTGTTAGTGAGATGATGACTTTATACCAGGTGCAAATATTTTATAATTTATTGAGTTGTATATTTGTATTATGTTTAATTATATGTACATGTTAAATATTACCATACATTACCAAAGTATAATGAAATAACTTAAGAAGAAGCTTTTTATGGATTTAAAATTTACAAAAAAAAAAACAAAAAAACATTTATTTATTTGCTTCTATTTTTTAACATTATTATTAAGTATTTAAAAAAAAAAGTTGCATATAGAAAGTCTAATTTGATTATGCAATGGTGTAAGAATAAAACAAAAAAAAAATGCATGTAAATGAATGGCTGAAAAATGCAATGAAATTGTTAGAAATAAAAAAAAAAAAAAATACTTATATGAAAATTTGTAATTTGTTTAAATAACGATAATAGATATTAAATGAAACTAATCAAATATTACAAAAAATAAAAATAAGGATTGTAGAGGATTAAAAATATTATATACATAACATTATTACGTAATTATACAAAATACTTACATATTATAATGACTATATAGCTAATATTCACTTTATTTTTTCAATTTTTTTGTCTCTTTAATTATTTATATCTAAGAAGTACATAATAAAATAAGAGGCTAAATTTAAATTGTATACTAGTTACAAGAATTATGGTTTCAACTATATATATAACATAACTAATTAAAAAAAAAACTATTTTCAAAAACGAAAAGTTGAGTATGTACATAGATTGTATCTTTAAGATTGTATGTTTAAGAATAATTTTATATGATAATGGCCTTGTACATTGTGTTATAGAAATTCTTTTTTTCAATATAAAATCATACTTCAAAGTAAAAAGTGTTTTTAAACCAAAAAAAAAAAAAAAATGGATTTTGATCCATGGATTTGGATTTGGAAAAAATGGAAACTGGAAATGGAAAATGGACTTATACGATATCCAGTTTTATGATTAATTAAAATTTCATTTTTTATAGTAGTACAAATAAAAAATAAATAAAATTTAAATATTTTAATTAATACTAATATGGTTTTTGTATATATATAACCATAAAGAAATTGTACTAAAATTTTTATTATAGTTTAACTAACATTTTTAAAATAATATCATTATATTTATTACATTTTTTCAAAATCTGAGATAAAGTTTCAATTATTAATATCGTAATTTTGTCGTAATTTTCTGGTAACTACCATTTTTCAGAATTATCATATTAATTTGTTGCATTTTTTTTGATTTGTAATAAATATAAAATTTAAAAATGATTTATTTTATACTCTTGTTCTTAAGTGGTAAATGTTAGACAAATTGAATAGTCTGTATATATATATCTGGAGAATAGTTGGTAAAGTATATTGGGTTAGAATATCCGGGCTCAATTAATTACCATTATATTGTGCTATTTCTATTATTCAAAAAAGTCCATAATATAAAATCATGATTTTAATTGCGTAATATAGATACTGTATTTGTACAGGTACAAATACAATCTGTTTATATATAGATGCTTTAGCATAACAATAGAAAATAAGAAAATGCAACCAAAATATAACACTTTAATATATATTATTATTCTTTCCCGATTCCAGGATATAATTACTGACAGTTATTAACACCTATACTGACTCTTATCATATGTTTATTAGATATTTATTATACGATTTAATGTATTTTCCTTTATTGTGATTTGTATAAGTATATTTAATTGATAATCTGTGATTTATTTGAATTTTTATGGCAAATGACACGGAGTAAAACTGTTAAATTGTTAAAACGAATCAAATTAAAATTAACTTAGGAAATTTTTTAATTTTTACGAATTTTTTTAATCTACCCTTTGAACTCTTGAATAAGAAATCAGAACCTTCGATGGAATGTGTTTTACTTATACATGAAAAAGTAACATTAGAGTAAAATATGCACGAGTGATGAGATCATTCTGATTTAATACAGCTAATATAGTTTTAAAAAAAAATTATTATTGTTGGTTGTAATTGAGCTCGAATCAAAGTCGTCGTCGTAAAATATAACAATAATTTCTAGCATATAAACAATTATATTCAGAGTTTATCAATATAATTTATATTAATATATGGGATTTGTTGTACATATTGGGTGGACCTATTCTAGTTTGAATGGTTAGGCGATTTGGTTCGAGATGAATTACGATCAAGAAAAGAATAATTTTTATTATTAATTTTGTTTATAATATATAGTTGTTAATTGATATCCTAATAAAGTTCAATTTAAAATAAATATTAAAAAAAAGGTGCATGAGGCAAAGGTATTTGTATGACATGATTTTATTAAGAATTTTAAAATATAAATTATATTATTCGTTTTTTTTCAAGTGCACGTAATTTATAAAGTTTTTATTTAAAATGGAAAATTTTGCTATGCGTGTTGAACATTTTATATTGGAATCTAAATTAGCATCATTTTTAAATTTTTAATATAAATAAAAAACATATATATATATATATATATATATATATACAAAACATATATATATATATAAAATTATATATTGTACAAAAAATGTATTATAAAACTTGTGATTTTCATTAAAAGGTTTATAATATAAGTGTATAGATACATTTATTCAAATTAATTTTTTTTTTTTTTTTTAATATTTAAACTTAACATGTAAAGTTTTTATTCCACGCATTTAAATCAAAAAGAAAAAAAAAACATTTAAACCATATTAAATTACAATCATAAATTTGAATTGCGTTATTTTAATCGTGTGGTTTACAGTTTCATTTAAAACATGCTATTAAATCTAATTAATTAACATTTATTTCAAAAAAAAAATCGTTTTGTTCTAAGTAAAAAAAAAAAATATTATATATAATTTTTTTATTAATTAAAAATACATTTTAAATAATTTCATTGAATTAATTTTATTGCATAATTTTAGGTTGCTCTAGGAAGACGTGTTGGACTTTACAGATTTTGTGGCGATATAGGACGTGGAAATTTTTCAAAAGTGAAATTAGCTGTACATCAATTAACACGAGGTATGAAAATTTATATAAGTACATACATATATACATATATATATATAATACATGTATAAGTATTTACAATTTGTTAAAAGCAATGGAACATAAAATAAAATCAACATTTTAATCATTAGAAATTTATCAAAGAATTTGTATACAGAATTTTGTGATTTTTTTAGTGGAAAATAGAAGACCAATTAATTTTGAATTTAAATATAAGACGATAATTATTTTACAGAATTATCCAAATTTGTTTCAAAATTTCACTTTCAAATTTTATTAAACAAAAACTGTGTAGAAAATCACAATTGGACCTTTTTTAAAAAAAAAACCATAAAGAGAAAAAATAAATTTCAATTATGTATAGCTATTATTTATTCTTATATAAAACAAAATAAGTCGACGACTGAATACATAAGGTATATATATATATATATAAAGTATAATAATCTTTGAGTTCTTTTAACTTTTAGTACTTTAAACAGTGGAAATATTGGTGCAAATTAAAACTTTTCTGACAAGAAAATTGAATTTTCTAAGAAAATATATAGTATAGTTTTATCAAATATCCAAAACAAACTAACTTTAATAACTTAATTTCTGTCCGTCTTTCCGTAATGTTTATTTCCGTCCTTTTTTTTTTTACCATTCTCTTTACATACAAATTTCTAAATGGGAGTTATATTGTTTGTTTTTTTTATAATTGGAAAACTGTAACAAACGATACAACTTTTTTTTTTTTTTGAGTTTTATGAAATAAAACAACTAAAGTATCTCTTTTTTATTTCATATTTACCGTTACCGTATTAATTTACAGCTACTTAAAAATTTGACTAAACTCATTTTCGTATACGCAATTAAAATTAAATTTTCTTTTGATGGGCTTGTCATAACTTATGTTTTCCAAGTAATAATTTTTTACCTAAAAATTTACGATTATATTAACTAAACTGTTGAGCCTTTAAGAACACTTGTTCTTAAAAACTGCCTTGTTTATTTTAATTTCTTAATTTAGTTAGTTAAAAAATTTTTTTGTTTTTATTTTCTTTTAAAGCAAAAAAAAAAAAAAACATTTACTTTAGTTGTCGTAAAACTATTTGCTGTAAAATTCGTCTTTTTATTATTATTCTTCTATATATATATATATATACATTTGTATATGTACGTATTCTATGTATATACTTTTTAAGTTTAAGACAAGCGTTATAATAATTAGGTTGGGGCAAAAGTAACTTGTTGCTTTGTAACTTGTTCAAATTCATGCTACTAAAATGGTAAAAGCTAAAAATCATTGTAATAAAGAGCTTTCTTTAATATAAAATTCTAATATATATTCGTATATTTAATTCATTTTATTCTCTATATAGGTCTATATCTATAATATACTTAGAAGGGTTACCATCTTTTAAAATAAATTTACGAGGATAATATCATAATCCTTAAAAAAGTTGTATGTTTATGAACATATTATAATATTTACATATTTTTATTATATTAGAGAATATTTTTTGTATTTATTTACTTACTTATATATTGCTTATATTACATATTAGCAGATTGTAATTTAAATAATAGGTAAAATACAATGTTTTTTATTTTGGAGGGAAAACAAAATTGGCAAATCATTGGTCACAATTCATATTCCAACTTCTGTATCCTTATTAGGCATACAGTACAGTACATTATATTAGAGCCGACGCAGTCCTGAAGTACAAAGTTATCGAACAAAAAAAGATTTTCTATGTTATATTAGAAATGAAAATTTTGAATAAAATGTTGTATTAATTTCAAATAAGGACATGAGGAAAAATATATAATTGTTATTCGAGAACTGGTGGCAGCCCCAATTGTTATTCATGTATATATTACATATATTTATTTAGTTTATTTTTTATATATTTTATTATTTTTTTTATTTTTTTTTTTTTTTATTATTATTTTTGGTAAACTTTAATATCCTTAAGCAATTTATTTGATTGCTTTCGGAAGAGACAAGCACAGGAAATAATTTCATAATTTGTTTCTTTTTTTTTGTTTTTGTTGATAATTCTGAATTAATTACATGCTATGCTTTTTATGCCCTTCAAATATTATTTTTGTAATATCTTTGTATTATTTTCTTTTTTCTTGATTTAAAAGGAAATTGACCATTTTATTTATTTTGTTTTTGTTAATCAACAGGTAAATGAAGTAACATAATCTTATAGAAAATATTTTTCATATACATATAATATAAATACACATATATAGAAAAAAATAAAAAACTAAAAAAGACTATGAGATAAAGAAATTAGACATTATCTACAATACATCAACAAAATTAAACTCACTAAGTTCAGATTAATTTTATTGTCCGAAAAATTTGTATTTACGCTGATGTTCTAAAAAAAAATATTAAATAAAAATTACCAAAAAATACCTTTTTCAGATAAAATCTGGAAAGAAAATTGTATTTTTTGGGACAAAATGTTGAAAAACGCGAGTCTTAAAATCAAAAATTAATTTCGCAAAGTTCGTGACTATAGTTTTTAATGGATGTGGTGTCATAATTTCAAAAAAAAAAAAAACAAAAAATTCCATATATCTATGTCATATATGTATGTTATATATCTATGTTATATATCAATGGTTTAGATACAGAGTGCTTAACAAAATAATTTTTATGAGAATTATTAAATTAAAAGATTAATATCAAAATAACGATATGCATGCATATTTTTCTAACAAAAAATAATTTGCTACCTTACTAACTTTTGAAATCATTTTTGAAATTTATTGTATCTGGTGTGGTTCATCAGTTGTACAATATATATTACTAGATAAACCATATAATATAATAATGAACATATAATATTGGTTTTTTGTCATTTAACTTTTAATGAAATAAAAAGAAATATCGTTCTGTTCTAATATAATTTTTATTTATCTTAAAAACGTTTTTTGATAGAGCTATGTTCCCTTCCCTTCCCTTTTATGTACTATGTTTGTAAGAATACTTAACTTTTTACAATAATAATAAAAATAAATTTAAATAATTAATTATTTTCCATATGGAAATGTGAAAATTTAATTTTTTTTTAATGAAATTGGTATATATGTGTGGGCATACTGTAAGTATTAATAGTTGGATTCAAAATCAGATCCCTTTTCCGGAATATTTATATCCATATATGTATGTCTATGCGAGATTTTGAAATTTCGGGATTTCGATTTTTGAAATTTTGTAATTTCGGAATTTAAATTTTCGGGATTTTGATTTTTCGAGATTATGTTTTGGGGATTTTGATTTTCGGGATTATGTACCCACCAAGGCTATAAATTTTCAATTTTGTTTTATTCTTTTTTTCTGTTATGTACAGAATTAGTTTTTGCTATGAAAAATAAAGAAAATTGTTGCAAACGTTTACGACTTTTATATAATAGATATATTAAAAGGTTTTGCTTAAAATTTAAAGTTGTACCTTATTCACATAATATAAAAATAACCTTTTGCAGTAAATTATACTTTGATCTTAAATCAAATGAAGCTCATACTTAAAAGTAAATCAAGAAAGTTTTTCGTTTTATTCATAAACTTTGCTATATTAATACCAAGCGATTGCAGTGCTAGGACTATTTAGTTTGTTCTATTCATATTACTTAACAAGTTATTACAAAAATATTTAATATATTATGTATGTATAAGTATATAATAAAACATAATTAGAATTTATATAGCTTTTTACAGAAATTTTCGAAAACCTCACTTATACAATTTTTTTTTTCGAAATTGTATGCATATTGCTGATTTACTTTCTTATTATTTTTTGTATATTTCAGTCTAACTTTTTTAGTAGCGAAAGGTGGAGAAGGTTGTTTGTTTTAATCATTGTTCTTTAAGCTCGAATTTTATCTTATTTCTGGATATACCTTTTTTAATGGATTTTTTTCTGGAAACTTTTATTTTTATACATTTTTTTCTTTAACTTTCTTTGTTATTCCACATTTTGGTGTTCCAGATTTTTAATTAGGGGATAATTAATAAGGGATAAATATTTACGATTATAACATAAATTTAAAATTTACTTAAGTTGTATTTTAATTTTTAAGGGTGTGCCAGTATAATTAGTTCCAAAAAAAAAAACAAAAATATAATTTCAGTCAAATTTGAGTGAGACGTAAATTAGTGTTTGTCTTTTGTTTAGACTCGATTACTTTCTCGTTTAGAATTGTTTTTTTATTGAATTTAAAATATTTCAATATATTAACAGATGGTGATGCAAAATCTTATGACAAAATTATAAATATACATTTGTAAAACTATATAGAATGTCATAAAATCAATATTTTTAAATATCAATATATATTTAATTGTTATTTACCTGAACAATTAAAGGTTACTCATATTTAAAAATAGACTCGTATGTAATTTTTTAAACCGGTCTTAATGTTATTTCGTTGTTACTATATTCAAATATTAAATTTAAAATCAATTTTGGAATTTCAAAATATTTATTGAGCATAAATATTTATTTTTTACGGTTTAAATCTATCTATCTAAAAATTTATGATATGAGTGTAAATTTTTTTCACTTTAATAAATCATATTTAGTTATTTATAAATCAGTTTTGGTTATTTTTGGTATTTAAATTTACCGTAATACGAAACCAAAATTTTTATTTTCTTTTCTTCGTATCTTCGGAATGGCAGAATCTGAAAAATCTTTGAAAATAAATATAAATTACCTCAGGAAAAAAATTTATAGGAAAAAAAAACTGTTGGTGAATAATTAAAAAAGACACACGGTTTACATGCTTTTACATAACTGTAATGTTGCAAAAAAATAAATAGCCCTTAAATATTTTCAAATCGAAATCTATATTTACTATAATTAGTTCTTAATGCCTAAGAATCTTTTTTTAATAAAAATTTCATTTAATTTTCAGACAAAGTAGCGATAAAAGTAGTTGATAGAGGTGGTTTAGATACAAGAGCTCTTCGGATGCTATCACGTGAAGTAGACACATTAGAATGTGTTCATCATCCTAATATATTAAGGTAAGTTTTGATCATTTTTAAATAATTCAAGACGACAAATTTAATCAATTATTTTTTTTTTATAAATTTTGAAATTTCATATCAATTAATAATATAGCTTTATTTTGTTTAATTTTATATTTTGTTTTATTTTATTTTTAATATAATTTATTTTTACAATTTCACAAAATTATATTAATTTATTTTATTTTTTTGTTTTATAACGTTTTCTTAAAGCTTCAATAATTCTTTTAAAATGTTTATCAATACAGCATGGACAATTTCCAACATCTAAAATTGTTTCACCTCTTAACACATATACTTCTCCTGAATTTGAATATGATGAAAATCTCCAATAAACTTTTTCTTGGCCAAAAATGATATCAACTGTATTAAATGTTTTTTGATTAAATTTAAATACATCAATATCTCCAGTTATAATATGCCTATGAGGTAAATTAAAAATTGATCCAGCTATTTCGTCAGTTAAATCAGCTTCAATTTTCGAGGAATACTATATATATATTGATATATATTTTATTTATTATAATAATATTATAATATTTAATTAATATAAAAATTAATTTACGTAAATAAAATAATAAAACAAAAAAAAAAAGGTTTACCCAAGTTAATGTATTTCCATCTAATTGACTGTTATGTTGGAAAAAACTAAATGGTGTTGTTGACGAATATGCCGCAGATCTATTTAATTAAAAATAAAATTTTATTAATCATTCGAAAAAATAAAATGAAATATTTTGCATTAAAAAAATGAAAAAAAAAAAACAAAAACACTTACAAATTTTGATTGTATTGTATACGAACTGATAAAATTTCTACTCTTTTTGGTCCGTGATCTCTAGGTGGAACTGGAGCTTCCATTTTTTAAATATTAAATCTTAAAAGGAAAATTCAGTAATAATGTACATATATGCAGTTTATCTACGAATATAAAAGAAAAAATTAAATTGCTTAATTTTTTTTTACCAATATCTTAATAATAATATACTATTTGCTTTTTTTTTTTTTGCTGACTAACCGTTTGTTAATTTAAAGATGTGTGTTAATACTAGATTTAAATATTTACTTCCATTATAAACCATTTGTTAAAATGAAATGAAGAATTACCTGTAAAGCATCTAAAAAAATATAAAATATTCTATACTCTCTCTCTAGGTAACTTTTAGTAATGTTACTAGCAAGTTGGTTTTTTGATCTTTTTATACAAATACCACATAAAATGAGTATTGTTAAATTAAATAAATAATTTCAGGATTTTTATTGATCCGTAGAAAATATATGTACATAATATAAAGAAAATGAAAGAATACTACAACAGGATCTTAGAAAATATTTTTAAAGAAAAATTATACAGAATCAGTATAAGTTGTCAGGTCAGGATCATTAATTATAAAAAACAATGAAAAAGAAAACTGAAACAAATAAAAATAACGAACGAACGCATATTAAAAAATTTAAAGTAAAAATAAAAATTTTATTTAAAAAAAAATATTTGAAATATATATAGGAACATTATACACAATTATTATTTTATTATACAATTTATTAGAAATTATTAAATTTAATTTGATTTTAAACTCAGTAATTTTATATTTATTTATCATTTAATAAAATACGTTTATTATTTAGATAACACTTTTTTTTTTTGATCTTCACTTCAATCAAAATATTATATTTAATATTATTATACCAATTTCATTTTAATTTCTTTATTTAAATTTTCTTTTAATTTATATATTATTCTTTTATATTGTTTATCAATACAACATGGACAACTACCAATATCCAAATTAATTTCTCCATTTTTTTCATAAAATTCATTAGGTGGTAATTGAAAAGCAAATCTCCAATATATTTTTTCTTTACCAAATATTAAATCAATTTTATCAAATTTTCGTTCACCGAAATTAAAAATCTGAATATCTCCAGTCATTATATGACGATGTGGTAACATAAAAAATGTTTTTTCATTTTCATCCCTTAAATCTGTTTTAATATTATTCGTATACCAATCTATTGCATATCTATCCAAACGACTATTAAAATGAAAATAACCAAATGGTGATGTAATTGATTTTGTAATAGATCTGAAAAATAAATATAAATTTATAAAAACAAAAAAAACTTTTTGATTAAAAAAAAAAATAATTTTTTGCTTACAATTTACTATCATATTCTATACGACATGATAAAACTTCAATTCTTCTTTTCTCAATGTTATAACCAAAAATATCTGTAAAAGTATCATCTTCTATTATTGGAACTGGCATTATTTTTTTTTTTTTTTTTGAATAATTTTAAAAATTTAAAATTAGTATGTAAATATGAATAATTCAAAATAATTTTATTTTTTTTTATTTTTTGAATTAAAAACAATGTACATATATATATATGAGATTCCTTTGGTGTAAGCCCGCTTTAAAAACTAATTTTTAATCTTTCTAAAACTTAGTTTTTATACTTGTAAACAATGAATCTGACTTTCAATATAAGTTACATATATTATTACCTATATATTATGTACATACATATATACGAATTTTTCTGCAATTTTACTTTGTTAAAATATTGTAATCTACATATATACATATGTATATAATATTTTGGACTTTTTAGTATAATTTATATAACTATAAATAATGAGTTTAAAAATCATTAAAAAATATTTTTTCATAAGAAATTTCTGATATATTTAATTATATTTAAAACATTCAATTAATGCAAGCACAAATATTTTAAGCTGCCCAAAATAAAAATTTAAAACAGGTAAATAACAAATACAAAGAAAAATTTTTATGTGTAAAACTTTCTAAAATATTAATTGAAATTAATTCTTTATTTTATCAAAAATATGAAAAATAGGTAAAAATTTTCAACAACATTCATTTACGATAAAGAATTAATAATAATATATTCATATGTATGTATATATATTCTACCTGTTAGAAATTCTTATAAATTACCTTCATTTTATGTTAAAATCAAGGTAATTTAAAAATCTCATAGAGTTTATACTCTAATTATAATTAGATCTGAAGATATGTTACATTTAATTCTTAAAAAATACAAATATTCTATTCGAAAAAAATCGAAAAAGAAGTCGTATTATAGATTTTATGTTTAACATGCCATAAATAGTTACATATATACATTATTTACTTTAAATCATTTCTCTTATCATTTTAATAAATTTTTCTAAATTTAAAAAATTAAATTATGTAAATACCAAAATAATATACATAATATCCTTTTTATACATACATACATATATTGAAAACATTTAATTTAATTAATTATTATATTAATCTGTTATTTTAAGATTATTCGAAGTAGTCGAAACATTAGGACGTGTTTATTTAGTAACAGAATGGATAAGAGGCGGAGAAATGTACAATCATATAACGCAAGGTGGACCACTAAGAGAAATGCATGCCGCACCCTTATTTATGCAATTATTACTAGCTGTTAAACATATGGTAAATTATACATACATATACATATATAAATATAAATATAATTTTTTATAATAATTTAATAATAATAATTTTATAATAATATAATAATAATTTTTTATCTTTTTATTAATTTATAGCATAGCTTAGGATTTGTTCATCGTGATATTAAGGCTGAAAACGTATTATTAGTCTCAGAAAGTAGATTAAAATTAGCTGATTTCGGTTTTAGTACTGAATTAGTCAATGGTAAGAATATATTTAAAATCTTATGTATTATATCTAATATATAATAATTTTTAATCAAATGTCTATTTATTTACTATTATTATTATTACTATAAAAAAAAAAAATTAACATCAATTATCTTAAAAATCTTAAGATATAATAAATATAGAAATCATGATTTAAAGAATACCTATTAAATTAAATAAATTTTAAAAAATGTATAATAATAAAAATCCATTAAAATTAATTCAAGATTTAGCATATATATAATTTAAAATGAATGTTTCAATATATGTAAACATTAAATGAAAAAAAAAATTAAATCAAATCAAAAATGATGATAAAAGTATTGAAAATTCATATATATGAATTTGAATTAAAGGTTCGTTGAAAATTTGGCAAATAGTATATATATAGATATAGTTTCTAGAGAAATAATTATTCTTAAAATCTAAAATTAATATTAGATTGTTAAGAGAAAAATAACAAACTATAAAAAAAACGAGGAAGAATACAGTTGCCTTTGTCAACTCTTAGATACCCGTACGAACCGTTAGTATGTTCACAGCCTGTCACTCTGCTCACAATATTATTTTTTTAATATTTTAGTATTTTAAAATAATTTGGGTGAATTTTATAATTTCTAGAATTATGGGTTCTACATATATTCAAACTATATGTTTATATGTACATTCTTCAAAAGCAGATTCTAACCTTTCACATAACGATTATCAATCCAAAACTTTTTCAAATATTCTATACTACCATTTAATACTAAGCGGTAAATTAATATACATAATATTTACAATATTTACTTAGTACAAAATAGTAAATATAATTTTAAATATTATATTATATTATATTTAAATATTCCATTGACAGAATAATTTCTTATAAGTACAATAAAATACATATATGTATGTAAATACGGCGCTATATAATATACATATATACTCTTATCATTCATTCACTAGTGACATATACGATATGTAAATAAACATGTTATTATATAAGTATGTATATATATTAATATCATATAAATAAAAATTCTTCAAGCAACCGTTATGTTGTTTATTTATTTGCATTTTTATGTACTATGCATTATAATCTCAACAATTTCAAATTATCGAGTAAAACAAAATGGAAAAAATTCGTTTTAAAGAAATTTGTTAGAAAATTTGAAAAAATCAAGTAACACTTTCGTCAATTATAAAGTAACCCTACATTATTAAAAAAAGTTGTTAACAGAAATAAGAATATAATGTTGAAGCTTTAATTTTTATGTATTACTTTAAAAAAATTTTAACAGGTGTTCAAGTTACAGGTGTTTAAAAATAGGAAATTTTCAGTTTTTGACCCCTTACAGCTCTTAAACGGGGGGTGATACAAAAAAAATTTCTGAAATGACTCATACTTATTTTTAAAGATCTAACTTCTGTCAAAATTGCAAGTTTCCAACTTAAACCGTTTAGAAGATAGAAGGGTTGAAGGATTTTGCAAAATTTGAGTTTCACATAACGGTAAATTAAGACACCGTATGCCACAAATATATATTTATTGTATATATACTTTTAAAGCTAAGAAAAATAGTAATCGTTTGGCGTTTTCAAAATGAAGATATACCTTATACAACTTGTGCTATAACAATTTAAATATAGAGCTTTTTTGAACCTTTGGGGAGCTGTAGCTCCGTAACGGGTGGGGCTACAAAAAAAAGTTATTAAAAATAAAATTAATATTTTTGTGAGATCTATCAGTGGTTAAAATTTCATAGCTCTATTGCAAAAAAATGTCGAGATCTAAAAGTTAGGTGTTCGAGAGCTACCCTAAGGCTTGGTCCAAACTCAACCAAAAAAAATAGGGAACCTACAAATTACTCCCAGAATATTTTGTGTAAATTTGAAGATTCTAGCTTTCTTAGTTTTTGAGTTAGCGTGCTGACGGACGGACGGACGGACGGACGGACATGGCTCAAAAGTCTTAGAATTTTTTTCTGATCCGATCCATACCTTTGAAGGTATATCTAGCTCGCTTATTTCGAGGTGTTACAAACGGAGGAGTAATTTTATTATACCCGATCCTATCGTACGGGTATAAATATTATGTTATGTTACTTCACTGCATTGGAATTTTTTCTTTATCTACATATTACAATATTTGGTTTTTTTTTACAGGACACCCTATTTTAGTGAGATTCACTTAATTTAAAATATTACTATTATGGATATCATAGTTTAAATCATTGCTCTAATTACTTCAAAAAATTAATTGTTTACACAATTATCTACTTAAAAATATCATTTAATTCAAGTTCTCATTACAAAAAAAAAAAAAAAAAGTCGCACATGTAAGTTATGTATGACACACCCAACTTACGTTTTACAAAATAATATAAGTATAATAAATTTAAAAAATATTTTTGAATATCCTTAGCCTTATTCTTATGGTATATTATGAAAACAATCATAAAATACAGTTTTCATAATTTCTATAGGATCACTATGTTTTTTTTTTCTTTTTTAAAACACAATTATCAAAATAAACGATATGAATAATTTTTTTTACAAATATTTAATCAATACAAAAAATATTTGTTAATAATAAAAAAAAAAAAAAATTTAAATATTTTAACAAGAGTTTGAAACCTGGTAAAACTTTCACACAATAAAAACCAATTAAATTTTTCAATTGTAGTATACTTATGCCGCCCATAAGTATACTATACAAAAATCATTAGAATTATTTTTTCATGGATTGGTTTTTTGAAAAAATAAAAAAACATTCTTGTGTTATAAATTCATGCATTAATACTTAAAGATTTATACTTATTTTATAGCATTATACCGATTTGTTTTAAGTAAAATAAATCGAACCTATATAGGTGGATTGTACTCTAAATTAAAATTAATATTAAAATTTTAGTAAGATACTTAAAATATAGTTATATTATTAGAATTATTACACAATAAAATGAATTACCCTTAATTGTTAAATCAATTTACATAATTAAGCATTGGTATGATCGCAACATTAGTTAATTAGTATAAAAAAAAAGTATTAATTAATGATTTTTAAGTATTACTTATTTTAGGTTCACGGTTATAAATATTAACGATAATAACCATTACTTTTATATATATGTATTAGTTTATTTGTATTTTTGTCGTTTGAATTTAATACCTGAAATGAAAGGTAAAGGTACATTTTTTTATTTTGTTTTAATGTTCGATAATTTTTTTTATATATTATATACCAGAAATATAAGTACATATTTATTTTTATTCTTTTTATTATTTATATATATACATATTCGCATAAAATGAAATAACTCCGCATCAAAATAGCATATGTGGTAACATAAAAAATATTCTATAAATAAATATTTTTTAGGAATTATTTCATTTTTAGGTTGCGGAGTTATTTCTGAAAAAGTTAATTCATGCATACACTTTGGATTTAGAAGAGACAATAGACAAGTAATAAATTAGAGAAATTTTTCGATTTCTAAAAATTTTTGCAAGATATTGCTGAAAAATTGAACTATAAATTAATAATTAAATGAAATTAAATATATAATAACTGATATTCTCATTTATTTGTTATGTATATATATATATATATATATATATATATATATACATATATATCATATATACCATATACATATGGTACAAATCTACTATGTACATACATATATTATATTTTAAAACTATGTTATATAAGGAGCATAGGGCATCCACTAAGTCATTTATTATTCATATTTGACTAAGTTTCAGTTCCTATAATCATTAATTTCATTAAGCCGTTGATTACCCGGCTGTAGCTATTTTGTATAATATTATTACACGTTTCTTTTTTTATTTCTACGCCATCTATTATTTTATACAAGAATTATTGTTTACTACTATTTTGTAGCTATTACAATATGATAATTATTATAATTTATAAGAGATATATACTTATTTTTAATTGAATTATATTCTACTAATTATATATTATAAGAAAAATGTGCAATATTTTTTATTAATCTACATATATGGCCCAGCCGAGATTTGATCCCGAGACCTTTTGTATGAAAGGACGGTGTCTTAACAACTACACCATTGGCTGGATATTATTGTAAAATTACTATATTATAAAAATTTAATTCCAGGGCACAACCAAAAATTAGATACATTTTGTGGCTCCCCACCATATGCAGCACCAGAATTATTTTCTGATGATCATTATACAGGAATTCCTGTAGATGTATGGGCATTAGGAATATTACTTTATTTCATGGTAATAGGTAATATGCCTTTTCGTGCACCTACAGTACCACAATTAAGAGCTTCTGTATTGAAAGGAGACTATTCAATACCCGGTCACATTACGGTACCATGTCAACGACTTATTCGTAAGTATTTACCATAAATATAATTAAATTTCAAATACTTTTACTAAATTAATTTTAAAATTTTAATTAAGACCGTGAGCTATTTTGAACTTTCTGTCTGTTTCCAAAAAGAAACATATTAAATTGAAATTAAATTAGCACACGACTTGATTTTGAAGCTTTACTTATCTAATAATTTTTTTCTATGTATTAATGTATATTTCTTAGAACGAATATTGGTTTATATACCAGCCGATCGCCCGACAATTAATGAAATTTTAACCAGTCAATGGATAAGTCAACCAAGTTTAAGTGTTGAATTAATGCAACGAGAAATTAATGAACAAGCCAAGGCTTCAAAAAAAACAACTGCTTCTTTTTGGTGTCGATCTAAGCCCCGCCGATTAAGAAAGTCATATTCAATACGTGATCGTTATTTAGAAATAACCAATAAACCTCCTATAGACCTAAATACAAAACAAACACAATGTGTTAATATTGAAAATTATTTACATCCTGTTGAAGTTGGTTTAAGTGAAGATCAAACAAAATTACAGCAACAATCATCATCTATGATTGATAATCAAGGTACAAATTCAAAGCGTTCATTATTTTCAGGTAATTTAAAAAAAAAAGTTGGGCCAATAGAAAATGAAAAATCATATATAAATAATGAAAAATATGATGATCAAAGATCGATAATATTAGAATCACCAACTTTTAAAAATTATGACGAGGAAAAAGGTAATTTTATTATGTTGCCAACTGATACTGATGATTTATGCAAATTAAATGATTTGGAAATTGAAGCAAGAGAAATATTAGGAAAATTAGGTATAACATCAGAAATGCTACGAAATTGTATTAAAAATGGTCCAAGAAGCGATATTATTGGAGCATATCGAATAGTTATAAATCGTTTACAAAAACAAGCATGGTTAGCTAAAAGACACGCAATTGAACAGTTGCCACAATCAGAGCCTACAAGACATTCTAAAAGAAATCGTAATTGTACGATTTTATAAATTTAAATATGAAAAAAATTTTAAATTAACTTTTAATATATGTATTCTAATAAGTAATATAAATATGAATAAAAAAAATTCTTATTATAAATGTAAATAAATACATAAGTATAGTATTTTTGATAGAACTTAATATAAGTAAACTTATCAAAAAAAAAAAGTTTTGCGTAAAAAAAATTAAAGGTATACTTACAATTGCCTATATTTGAAAATGAAATAAGAAACAAAACATTTTTCCGTAGATAAAAGTACATAGTTAAAAAATTTTCCAATATGTTTTAAAACAATCAAAAATTATAATAAAAATTGTAATTGTAATAAAACAATGTAAGATATAGTATTTATAAAATATTAAAATTGTGATATACTCAAATTAAAGATGAATTTATAAAAAGTTTAATATTATGATCATTAATTCAATAAATAAATTATAAGTTCTTAAATTGATATTTAAAATTTTTAAGTTAATAAAAACCGTAATGATCAGGTTTACTTGTCTTATTGTCATGACTCATGAGTTATGAATGTAAACAATTCTCCCAAGTTGATTGCCTGTTACAACGACAAAAAAAATTTCAACAAATCAAATATAAACGGGGGACGGAATAGCAAAAAAAAATTTTAGTTAAGCAGATATATATTTAAAAAAATAAACTTAATTCTAAATTCTAATGCAATATAATAAAAACATGATGTAGCAATAAAAATTGATAAAAATAGTGAAATTCAATCAAATACAGTTAGTAAAAAAAGATGACGATATAAAAAATATTTTCGAGTTTTTTAATTTTTTTGTTTATTGTTTTTTGAAGCAAGCAAAACTTTTGTTCCTAACAATTATTTAATATTATTTTTAATTTAAAAATTATAAATAAATTAGTTGAATTAATTGCCTTTTCTGTGATAATGGAGAAAAAGATTATTAAATCCATTTTTAAAACAAGTAAAACTTCGGTTACTTTAAAAAAGTAAAACTTCTGTTACTTTTGTAACAGAAGTTCGATGCAGTCGACTTATTTATACCCTACAACTAAAAAATTCAAATTAAATTAAAAATTCATAAGTTATTTAAGGTATAATATACCTATTAATATACCTATATATAATACCTATTATATAATATACCTATCTAAGGTATTTAATATACCTAAGCTAAAAAAATAAATGCTTTTACAACCTTCGTACAAAATTTAAGATTCCTATCTTTAAATTCGAAAATATGTTTGTTAGGTCTTGGGAAGTGTGGGAAGGCACGTGGACCATCACCCCAATTCATCTTAAATTTTAGAGACATCATCAGAACAGGGTAGAGTACTCTTATATCAAATTTCAAGTTTTTATATTTATTAATTTCGAAGATAAGCTTGTTTGGTCTTGGGAGTTGTGTGGCAGAACAACCATTCCAATTGATCTGAAATTTTAGGCAAATCAGAGATTCAGGAAACAACACCCTCGTATCAAATTTGCAGTTTATATCTTTATTAATTTGGAAGATATGCTTGTTCGGTTTTGGGAGTTGTATGGAAGGTACCCGAACAACCCCTCCAATTGATCTCAAGTTTTAGGCAAATCAGGCATTCAGCAAACAAACCCTCGTACAAAATTTTAAGTTTCTATCTTTATTAATTTCGAAGATATGCGTATTTGATTTTGGGAGTTGTATGGGAGGTACCCGAAACCATGGTCCGATTTCGCCCATTTGCAATACCCGCTTTACTTTACTAAAATACTTACTTACTTACTAGACAGTTTTTTTAATTTCGTAAAATCAACTTGATCGTATTTTAGTTTATTTTTATTTTAGTTTTTCTTTTTTTTTCGTTTTGTATGTCAATTGATGTATGTACATCATTTGTGTACGATATATCGATGTATGTATGTATTCATTTGTGTACGATATATCGAAATTCAAGAAGAACACTAACATCCTTCTTCAAAATAACTATCCAAATTTTTCCCTTCATCCTCCATAATCCCAATTTTCCTATATTCAAACACCCAAGTAATCCTTCCTCCATCCTTTTCCCCAAAACCAAGCTGTACATTATATGATTATGTATTAAAGGTCCAATCCTATAGTTTGGTTTTAAAGGGGGTGGTTTTGGTTGGTTAGAGTCCAACACTACTCAGAGGAACCTCGTGCAGTTCTTTTGAGTGACTTTTGATGTTTTCCACCGTCCCTCGTAAAAAAAAAAAAAAAAACATTAGTATATATTTCTTCATATAACATTTTCGACTTCTTAAAAAAAGAAAAAATTTCGATTCTACCTCGATTTTTTATCAATCAATTTTAGTTGTTTTCATAACCTAACTATAGATACAAAAATTATTATTGTAAAGTATAAAATATGAAAAAATGTGTATACATATATTAATATAAACTTGAAGTTATTTTCATTCCCTCTAAAATTATATATTTTTTCTTTTTAATCAATCTTACAACATTTTAAAAATTCAAACCACAAGCTATTTAATTTAATATCAAATCGATATTTATTATCAGAATGTAATGATCCACTGTTGAGACAATCAAAAAGTTTATCAAACACTAAATGTACAAAACTTTTGCAACTTCTTTAGTAATATAGTTACTTTATGATATTATGTATAAATATAAATAAATATAAATAAGAGTATATAATTCGTACATAATATTATATTTTTATATCCATACATATTTATTATATACATACATACACACGTACATATGTATGTAAATTTATAATTCGGAAATAATTAAAATTCTTACATAAATTTTTTTATAATAATAGGTACATGGTACCATGGTACATACATCATTATGTACATATGTATGTAAATTTTTTCCCAAAATAAAAAGTCAGATTAAAGAAATAGGCTTAAAAAGATCAACGAGAATTTTCTGAGAATTTTTAGCTTTCTTCATTTGGTTTTTTTATTTTTGCCCTTTGTCTTGTTAGGCATACGTTTGGATTTTTCTCATTAGGGATTTTTTCAATTAGACAGAAAGAAAATATTAGCGATTTTGTCGTATTTGGATTTTGAAAAACGGATTTTGTACTTTTGTCGTAAAACTCTTTTTTTTATGTATGTATATAACTAGATTTCATGGAACTGGTATATTAATAAAAGATAAATTTCAGTTTAAAGAAGAAAGAATAAGTTCCATATCAATAGACATCAAATAGACATTTGTCTGATATGTTTGAAACTAAATGACGAATTTAATAACTCAAAAAAAATTCGAATTGGTAGTGTATATGTTCCACCGAATTTTGGCAAACTAATAATAGTTGATATAAATGATTTGTTAAACCTTAGTAAAAAAAAATTGAATGGATTAATTGTGGGAGGTGATTTCATTTCAAGATGTTTACACAATAACAAATAAAAATGGCGCAAGTTTTTATGAATGGTTCTTTGAAGAAATCTATCTGCATGAAGATTTATATTATGCGGATGAACCAAATTTCCGAGGTCATCGTGAAAGTTCAACTATTTCCTTGTTTCCTCTACTTTAAGTGTATATAACTGAAAATAACTGTAAAACTCTAACATAACCATCTGATCATTTTGCAATCAAAATACATATTAAACTTAGTACATACAAAGTGCAGGAAGTTCTTATTTCTTACTCTTTTGATGAAACCAATTGGGAAAATTTCAAAAATGATTTAGCCTACAAACTTGAAAGTGTTTGTGTAGGATCATTGATAATAGTGAAATAGATACCCATATTGCGGAAATTGAACAAGCTATTCCTGACACAATGGCTCTGAATTCAAAACGTAATACAAGGAGTAACGGTATATCAGAGGAAACTAGGAAATTGTTCAAAAACGAAATTATTGGCTGAGAAGGAGAAAAAGAATTTATCACGCCTATTTAAAAAATATAAGCGAGGAGTATAAAAGAGTAACAGCTATTTTAAATTGCTTAAATAAAATAATAAAGGATAGGATGAGAATAGAATTAAATAAAGCTCTTCAATCTAAAGCTTTATCCAAAATTAAGCTTTCTTCCTCTTGTTTTAAAGAAATTGACAAAATATCTGGCCGTAATTATTTCCAGATTGATATTTTTAAAGATACTTTATATAATGGAAGCAGAACACTGAATTCTATAAAGGATAAATCAACGGCATTCAAAAATCAATTTTCAGAACTTTTTACAAATCAAATTCCTGCTTCTAACCTTCAATTTGCGAAGATGTTAATCAATCAATTTTAACAATTATTGTTAACCATTGCTTAAACAATGGATATTTTTCCAAAACATGGAAGAAAGCCAAATTAACCTCTATACCAAAAATAAATAGTGCAAATGACATCATGGAGTTCAGGCCCATTTCTCTTTTATCAAATGTCGGTAAGCTCTTTGACAGGATTATTTTAAGATTTGATCAATTTTACGAAAAGAATGCAATAAAAAAAAAACAGTTTGGTTTTAAAAAAGGTAACTCAACCAATCACACAATTCTATTCTTATCAAATTTTGTTACATCTAATTTAGGAAATAAAAAATGTACAATAGCACTAGAACAGGATTTATCAAAAGCTTTTGATTCAGTCTGGCATGATGGATTAATATATAAAATGATGTGTTTAAATATTTAGGTTAAGTAGATGTTTTAGTCATATATTTTAATAGTTGTAAATATACAGGGAGCAAGTATATACTATTATTATAGGATGCTGTGTGGAATGTGGATTACTATACATACTATATATATTATGAATGGATTACTACATAAACATACATATATTGAATATTATCTATGGATATTGCATACGATGCATCAAAGCAAGCTTTAGTAGCTAGTGCTACTCGTGCAACTTAATTTAAAGCAATAAAATATTGTAATTGTATGTCACATCAAATTATATTAAATATCACAATTTTGAATTTACTGTCAGTTAGGCAACACATAAATTAGTCAGCCATTGGTTGCGTTCAGGAGAATCTAGCGCTATACTGAAATGGAACGGTATAGCATTTAGCGCTGCATGTTTGTACTGACCACTGATTACTGAATGATTTGCAGCAAAATTATATGACATTTAATTTTGTGTGATATTTCGTATAATTTTATTTTATTTGAATCGTATTTTTTTTTTTAATATTATATTTTTTATCTCTCGTATCAATTTTTTAAAAAATGCTTGAAATCGAAAAATTCTGACAAAATTTTGTAAACATTTAACATTAAAATGTAAACACATAAACGTTAATAAAAAGCCGTTACATAATTTAGCGAAAGATCTTCTTGCTGCAAAATAGTGCTAGATGAAACAAATCGTTCAATAGAAAATTTTATCGAGCGCTGCAGTTTTTTGTAGCGCTAAATGCTACTGAACGCGACCATTGTAATATTTAGTTATGTTTCATAAAATTGTCATATTTGTGTTATTCTAAAACCTTTAAAAAAAAACTAGATTTCATGATCTTATAATTTTTATTATATGTATATCAAAAAAGTTTTACGCGTTATAAAAATATTATGACGGGTATATTTAAATTTTATAATATATTTGTCAGGTTACAGAATTCTTTTGAAATTGATTTTATTTATTACACCCCTGTTTACCACTATTAAACACACTCCTCTGATTGACATAATTTTGTATATGACAGCTGACAGATGTTGAGTCAAAATAAATTCAGTTGTTTTAAACCAGCCATTGCCAGCCATTATTGAGCATTTTTTCATATTTTAGAAAGAGCGTTCCAATAAACATTATTAAAGATTATTTTATAATGAGTTCCCAAAGTTTAAATGAATATGAATTAAATTGCGAACTTGCAGGTCATAGCATGGATGTAAGAAGCGTTTGCAATGTTGGCGACAGTAGTACTATTATATCTGGTTCAAGAGACAAAACAGTAAAAGTTTGGCAAAAAAACGAATTGTAAGAGATAATTTATCATTTTGATTTAAAAAGTAATTTAAAATTTATATTTGATATTTTTGCAAGAGACGAATTTAAAGAACTTGTAACATTAAAACATCATAAAAACTTTGTGTCTTGTGTATATTATTTGAAGTCAGAAAATTGGATCTGCACAGGTAGTAATGATTCAACTATTTGCATTTATCGCAATGGTGTTACAGAACCTTTTGTTACATTACGTGGTCATGAAGATACTGTTTGTACTTTATATAAAGGATTACATGTCAAGCAAATAATATCTGGGAGTTGGGATAAATCTGCTAAGATTTGGACAATAGATGAAAATGGCATGTCTACATTTATTGATTTAAAAGGACATGAAGGTACTGTATGGGCTGTAACATGTAACTCAAATAATGGAAAATATATAACTGGTTCAGCTGATAAAAATATTTTTTATTGGAATTCAAATGGCGAAAAAGTAAAAGTTTTAAAGGGTCATACTGATTGTATAAGAGGATTGATTTGTTTGGAAGATGGTTCACTAATTAGTTGTGGAAATGACGCAATAATCAAATATTGGAGTAATGAAGGAGATTGCATTAGAGAATTTTCTGGTCATACAAATTTTATATATGCTATTTCAAGAAATATTGCTTTAGGATCAGATGTTTTCGTATCTTGTAGCGAAGATAGTACTATCAGACTATGGAGTGTAATTAGTGGCAGTTTGGGCGATGAATTAATATTACCGGCTCAGTCGGTATGGTCTGTAACTTGTCTTGATAATGGTGATATTGTCACAGGTAGTAGTGATGGTATAGTCCGTGTATTTACAAAGGATAGCCAAAGAGTAGCTGACAATGAAAAAATAAAAGTTTATAAATTAGCTGTGGAAACCAGAAAAGCTGAGATCAATGAAACACTTGGAGGATTCAATAAAAATAAGTAATATTTTTCAATTATGTAAAATTGGAATAATTTTTAAATATTTTTTGTCATTTTAGTTTGCCTGGGCCAGAAATTCTTAATCAACCAGGTACAAAAGAGGGACAAACCAAGATGATTCGTGAAAGTAATGGGAAAATTTTTTGTTATATGTGGGAAAACAATAAATGGAATCTACTCGGTGATGTAGTTGGTGCTTCCGGTGCAACCCAGGCAACTTCTGGGAAGACTTTATATGAAGGAAAAGTAATTAAGTTTTATAAATTTTTTTATACCATAAACAAATCAGTTATTTAAAAATACAGTTAAACGTGAATTTTAGGAATATGATTATGTTTTCAATGTTGATATATCGGATACAGAACCACCAAAAAAATTACCCTATAACATTAGTGAAGATCCCTGGCATGCAGCTCAAACCTTTATTCATAAGAACAATTTGCCTCAAGTATATTTGGATCAAGTAGCTAACTTTATTTTAAAAAATTCAAATAATCCAGTTGTTGAGCGGACCACTGTTGCTGAATATCAAGATCCATTTACAGGTTCATCTAGATACGTTCCAGGCTCCAACAATCATATCGTTACAACGACAGTAGGAGTTGATCCATTCACTGGAAATTCAAGTTACACGACAACCAAAAATAAAAACTTAAATCCAAATTTATTAAACAAAAAAAATGATCATTTTCCAGTTATTAAACTCGTTACTTTTGATTCATATGATGCTGGAAAGATACTTAGTAAATTAAAGTAAAATATATTTAAATATGATTCAAAAATATTTTAAATTGATATTGAAATGTTTATTTTTTTAGAGATTTTAATTTGAAAGCGGGCGACAATAACATGAGTGTTAATGAACAAACTTTATTATGCATTGTAAAATTAGCAGATCTAGAAATAAATGCCACAGCAGCTGACGGTTTATTAAATCTTTTGTTTTGGCCAAAAGGTATTGATTTGTCTTATTTAAAAATAAAAACAAATTATATATTAACACTTTGACATCATTTAAGATATATTATTCCCTGTACTGGATATAGCACGGTTAGCTGTTAGAGACGAACAAATATATTTACTTTTAAAACCATCAACATTTATTGATACTATTTTATCCAATTTATATACAAATGCACCAAATCAACTAATGACAATTCGATGTTTAGTGAATTTAATGAATCACCAATCGGGGCAAGAAACAATTGACATTTATTTGGATAAAATTATAGAAGGAATAAATATTCTAAAAGATGGTAGTCCTAACTTACAAATCGCTATTGCAACTCTTTATTTAAATTTGTCAATAACTCAAATTCAAAATGAAGTTGTGGCAAAACAGAGTAAATGTCAAATTATTGCTGAAGGTATTTTAGAGTTTTTAAAGTGGGCTCAAGACTTAGAAGCGTGTTATCGTTCAATGCAAACATTAGGAAATTTATTATGCACCCCATATCACCAAGTAATAACTGCACAAATAATTTCAGTAGATTATGTTATGGACAAATTTCGGGAGATTGCTAATTCTACACCAAAAACTAATTGGGAAAAGGTTAAAGGATGCGCTAGTGCTTTAATATCATCATTTTAATTTAATCTACTACTATAATTACTATTTGTTTAAAAATAAATTTTAAACAAATATACATTTTTAAACATTTTTAATTAAACAAACATTGTTAAAATTAATATTGTCAGAATATTTGGTTATATGTATACAAATATGTTATGAAAAATTTGCGGACTCATAGCATGAAAATTTTTTTTTTTTTTTCATCTCTTTTTTTTAAAGTATAGTATTTAATTATTATTAATATATTCATTTTTATTCAACTCATTAAGATGAGTGGTTAAAATTTAAATAAATGAGTTTTATTTTTGAATAAACACGACAAATTGCAAATAAAATTGATTTAACTCAGGAATTATATCTTATTATAACAGTTAGTCCGTTGGTCAAAATGATTGGCGATTGACAAAAAAACTTTGACTTATGTTAAGATTTGCGCTATAAAACAGACCTATTAAATGATTTTTTCAGAAGCTGAGGAAATATATTTTCAAAATTTTTGGTATTTAATATTCTTACATTATAACTAACAATAGGTTTTGCGATAGAAATTTTCAAAATCAAAACGAAGAATACCTTCTCCATAAAACAAAAAATATTTGTCGCAGCTAAATATATAGCCAGTTTTGTATTTTTCACAATTTGCTTGCAAAAAATTGTTGATGTGAACTTGACGGAACGAGTATCGTAACCAAATATATTACAAAAAATGGCAAGTGCTTTTGCGAAATTTGAACCCAACGTAAAATTATTTAGGTAAAACAGCGTAAAAACTACAAACTGATCGATTGGAATAAGTTACTAGACCGTATCCAAAACGCCTTAGTGACCTCCGTTTGTACAGTAGTGTCGTTACCTAAAGGTAATTGTTCAAAAACATTAATTAAAATTCGAAAAACTTGATAAGCTTTATTGGGAACGAGCAATGTTTACGTGCGAGCGTGTTTGAAATTAATCTATAAAAGCTACAAAATTTTTCTATTAGATTCTGGGATCGAAATTGTAAGACCATGAATAAAAAACTTATTATTCTCGCAGATTACCGACCGAAGTAGTTTAACTATTGTTAACTTGATTGATTTAAAAATTAAAGATAAAATTGATTTTGGCAAGAAACAACTTTTCTGCAAATTTTTAACTAATCGGTCAAACTGCTTAGATAATATAAAATACAACACAGCCTTCATGGTAGGTAGGATGGCAGAAACTAGTTAATCAAGCAGAACACCCATAGCTTTTAAATACTTTCAGTCTTCCAAAATGTTCCTGCAAATTTGGTTGCATTTGTATCAGTTTTCCCGTGAATCTTACACAAAAAAACTTTCCATTTTATTTAGATGTATTATGTATATTTTTAACTTTAATGCTAATTTACATGAAAAATTCTATAAATTAATTTTTATAGGTACATATAATTTTGGACATTTTGTTAAATTAAAATGTTGATATAAAATTATCACGTAATTTTTCTGCCTGAATTTTTAATTTTTTCTGATAAAATTCTTTGCGCGTCTGAATAGATGTTGTAATTACATTAAAACACAAATCAATAAATTCTTCTACAGTAAGCTTGTTTTCTGGTTTCCCCAATTTTACAAAATAACACTGAGGTGCATGCTTTTTATGTTCAACCCAGGGATCATCAGTAGCTTCCCAGCCATCCAAAACTTTTTTACATACAAAACATGTAGCAGTATCATTTTCTTTTTCATTACCTGTCCAATAAAAACCTGCCTCAGCCATCTAAAAAAAAAGTCAATGATTTCAAAACTTTTATTTTTTGTAGGTATTTATTTTCATATTCGTAATTACTATAATTTTGTGATTCAATAACTGAAAATTGAATAAATACTTACTTTTGGAACACTGCATGCTGTTTTGTCACCATATGGCCATGATTTAAAACTTTCTAATCTACTTCTTTCAGTAATCTTCAATTTTCCCATTTCTTTTTGTAATATACTAATATCAACCATTTGACCCATTTTAATAAAAACAAATTTTTGAATTTAAAAAAAAACAAACGTATAATATAAAAAAAACTTCACAGTTTGAAAAATTTGACATTCCTTACAAGTCAACAACTCCAACCAAGCTAACAAAATTTACGATATTGCAGGCAAAGTTGCCATATTGGCCAATATTTATACCTACCACTCTAAGCTACCACCACAGTATTATTTTCAAATGCAGCGTCCAGGGGCCGGATTCCGCAACAGTGTAAATTCCCCTGCACGTTTTTCTTTTCGAATTTACGAGATTTGAGCATTTGTTTTTATGTTTCCAAAAAAATGAGATAATTTTTTATTAAAAACTCATTTGTCAAATTAAAATGTCAAAACAAAATAATGTTTCAGAAAATCAAAACGTAGTAAAAACTTTAAAGTACTATATGAAAACAACTAGTGCAAATGCAAATGTGTTCGTAACGAGACATAACGATATGAGTAAACCCTAATCGTACTACGTGTAAATATGTATATGAACATAGGCAAAATTGACCCTCATGATTATGTTCTGCTTTTTTTAAATTTATATGAATGAATATACTTAGGCAAATATTAAATGTCAGATTTATGTAGGGAAATTGTTTTTAGTACAGGATTAAATTTTTTGGACATTGTAAAGGCTTTTTTTTTTAATTTGTTACCATTATCTGGTATCTTGGGTATCTTACATTTTGTTCAGGCACCAAGAAGTAAAATGACGGATAAAATAATCGCTTTTATGGTAGGAACAAGAATAAAAAAAAGGAATGGTTGGCCAAAAAGAACCAAATAATTTAAAAGAATTTAAACATAAAAAGGTAGTTCACAAAATTAAAAAATATTAACTAGTCATTTACTAATGATTTTTTGATTGTTCTAAATAAAAGTTATTACAAAAACAAATTTTAGATGTAATCAAGATAAGAATTTACTGCTAATTATTATTTTATTTATATTTTGGAATTTGGGTTATAAAATTAAAAACTATACCCACTTCCCAAAATTCCAACATGCAAATTGTTGTAGATCGCTCATTAAAAAGGTTGTTATATCGCTCATTATATGGCAATAACTGTCAAATTTTGACAGTCAATGAATCAAAGTAGAAATTTTATGTTAAATTAAAACAGGCCAACATTAATAATGGTGAAAACAATATTGTAATGTAGATTATGGTTAAAGTAAAAAAGATTAAAAATTTATCAATTTTTGAGTGAGTCTGCGAATTGCTATGAAATTTTTATGGTCTATTTTTACTTTCTTTGTGTGCATTTGAATTGTTTTCCAAGTTTATCTGTTGAAGCAGTATTTCTGCGTGATGGCTATATGTTTATTGTTGTTAGACTCCGCTTATTTTGATCAACTTTTACCATAAATCTAGATAAACTTATCATCAGCTCTTAGGATCTCCTACATATACAAAAACAACCTACGTGATGGCTGCGATGTCTACTTGGTCAATAGGCGATACCAAGTGCCAACTTGATTTCATTGTCGTAATTTGTGTTAATTTCCACATTGTTTTTTAATTCCAAATTTTATAAACAATACGTAGAAGTGACGTACGAAATTTTTTAATTTTATATTTTATACATTAAAAAGGGAGATTTGTTAACTATAAACTTTTTTTTTATCGTTTTACGCCAGTCGATTTCTCTTAACAGACAATTATTCACATATAGCAGTTCTACCGGTATTATTAATTTGTTCCGTCAAGGTTCTCTTCTGAAATTCCAAAAAAAAAACTCGTATAAATTGAGATTTAAAAAAAAGAATTAGCGAAGTTGTGCAAAAAAATTTCAAATATTTTAACTTGGAATAATTTTTTTTAATTCAATCCACAGACCAAAATTCCACAAAACTTTAGATAATAAATATCAAAATTGTAAATTTTACTTCTTAAATCAACATAATTTTATTTTGAATCAATTTTTGTTATTTTTCGAAGGCATTAAATTAAAATAGATTTTATTCATCAAATTTATATAATTTAAATATTTTAGGTTTGGTTTACTTATTGTAAATGTTGATATTATTAATATTAAATGTATTTATTATGTATTGCATTATTATGTATTGCAATGCATTATTAGTATATACTACATAGAATGCACATAAATCTTTTATCATTTAGGTGTTTCACTTTATTTGTCTTCACAAAAATAAATTAGCATTGTGAATGAAACAAAAAAATTATAAATAGAGCTTCGAAATAAAATTATAAATAGAGCCAGCCGCGTATATTATGTTTCATTTAGATTTTTTCTTTGCCTGATTTTTTCTAATAAACTTTCTTTCCATTTTTCTTCAGATATATCACGAGCCCATTCGGGAATTGCTGATGTTGGTAAAGTAATAGTAGCCATAGCAGCTAATATCTACAAAATAATAATTATGTAGCAGTATTTTTTATTTAATGATTTGTTGAATTTTACTTCTTCAGTTTTAGTTTGATCTAACTCAAGTTCTAGTTCCTTAGGACGGGGTTTACTCCACACCTCTTTCTCAATTTCAGCATCACTGTTACTAACATTTGGTATTTGAACACCTTGATTAATTTCTACCTCCTCCAATTGATCTTCATCCATATAATTATCTACAGTATCCACTTCTGTATTCGATGCATTATCTCCAAATGGAATAGGTTGATATCCTAAAACTTACACATTTAAAATCATAATTAGTAATCTATTAAAATTTTGTACACTACCATCATAAGGATTGTCATCATTATTGTCACTATCTTCGCTTGTATTTTGACCGTAATTTATTATATTTTCATTAGTAGTATTAAAATTGCAGTCATTATCAATTTCATCAGGAAGATCTGGCGGAAACCCCATTCAAAAATATTTTTTGTATGTTATTTTATTTATTAAATTTAACGTTGACACTTGTGTAAATGAAAATAATTAATAAATGCAAATTAAATTTCTTTGCAAGCAATTTAAAATGTATCTTTTTCTAAAAGCAAGGGTTGTTGATAATTGTTTACCTGTACTTATGAATTTAGGGTCTACAACCGTAATTACACCACTCACTTCAAATAACTTTCAAATTCAGAAATGAAACATCAAATTCAAATATCAACTTATATTTTATAAAAATTGCATACTTTTACATTATCTTTTGTTCAAGGAAAAGTGACATTTTTACAATATTTTATGCTATATGGTAATAAAATAATAAAATTTTAATTGATAAATTAAAATTGGTTTTTTAGAATAAAGTGTTCTACTTACGAAAAGCAAAAAATAATTTTCAGAGTGGCAAATAGCAAAGCCTACTTTATTATATGCTTTTATTTTTATACTGTTAACTTTAACAATTTTTTTAAATGCTCGCTGTAGAGGTTATGACAAATATAAACAAAAGTTCGTTTTGTATGAACTTCTTCAATTTTCATATATGACATGAAAAATTTTGATATGTGACATGAAATATTTTTTTCTTTGGTATTAAAGATTTAAATAAAATTATTTCTAATTAGAAAATGGAAAAACATTAATTAATAATGAAAAGGTATTTTTTTAATTAAATCTTATTTACATTTAAGTAATTTAAAATATATTTAAGAAATTGTAAAAAAGTAATTATAATTATGTTGCACTAATAAAGAAACATATCAATAAAAAAAAAATAAATTATGTTTTTTAATTTTTTTCCAATTACAAATAATCTAATTGGAAATTATTTTATTTTAATTTTTAATAGCTAAGAAAAAATTTACCTTACCGTATATGAAGAAATTCATACAAAACTAACTTTTGTGTTTACATTTTTCATATACTCTATGGCGGCCATTTAAAATTAATGTTGGCTTTGCAAATAGTTGTCATTTGTCATTTGATAATTGTCATTATGATTATTCAAGTTTAGGTGATTTTACACGAACAGTGAACACAAACGATCAGAGCGTAAAATAAAAACAATTTCAAATTTAGGGAAACTTGAAGAATTGGAACATTTTATATATAAAAAAATGAAGTTTTAATAAAACATTTTATTGAAAATTTATTAAAACAGTTATCGTATTACATATTGTTCAATAAAATTTTTCGAAAGATAACAATTTCTTGAATTTTATTGTTTATTATAATAATAGTACATATTAAATTCTGGCTTTAACCAAAAAATATCCTACAAAAATATTAATATTTATGTATATGATTTCATGTACAAAATTTTTACCGTGTGTAATTTTAAAACGTTGTATAAAATTATCAAATCCATAGCATTTTTATTGTGATTATATGGTATGATAAGAAAAATCATGTGATTTTATTTACATATAGAGTTTAGTTCAATAAATACATAATAATTTTATTGTTAATAGAAAGGATTTATAAATTTAAATTTTGTAAAAAAACCATATTTTAATAAAAATGGAACATATAATTGGATCTACGGATGACGAATGTATTTATGAATTCAAATCATTAGGTAAAGAATAAAAATGATAAATTATGAGTAATTTATTTAAAGATAAATATTTGCTTTTATAAATACTTAATAGATTCTCAAGCACAAGAGCTAATTAATGCAGCTATAAAAGCAAGGAATTTCTCGTATAGTCCTTACAGGTAAACTTGTTAAAAAGAAATAAAATGTGGTCGGTGTTATATTGATACTGCCTGATATTTGTAGTAAGTTTGCGGTTGGTGCAGCTATAAAGACTGAAAGTGGACAAATTTTTACAGGATGTAATGTAGAAAATGCAGGTTAAACGATTTTGCAGATTTTTTCATTTATAAATAATAAATATATTTTATAGCTTTTAGTTCTACAATTTGTGCTGAACGGGTAGCAGCTTGTAAAGCTATTAGTGAGGGTCACAAAATATTTACTGCTTTAGCTGTTGTAGCTCAACAAGAAAAAAGTTTTACTACACCTTGTGGAGTTTGTCGTCAATTTTTATTTGAATTTGCAGAACAAGATTTCCCAGTTTATGTTGCCAAACCATCCCCATATAGAGTATTTTGTACTACTATTGGAAGTTTATTACCTAAAGGATTCAAAACATATCTTAATAATTGATATATTGAAATATCTATTTGACTAGATAAAAATATTTATAATATATTATAACATTAACGATAAAAAGATGAATTTTATAGTTTAATTTAAATTTTATTAACCCACCTTGATATTTACTAACGCGTAATTACTAGTAGTTTCTAAAAATATCTGTAGATTAAATTTATCTAAAGTATTGCTTGTTTGTCACAAAAGTTTATATTTTTGTTAATATATTTAATGGTTTAAATAAAAAAAAATAGTATGTAATTATAAACATAATGTATACCTATGTTTTTATAAAATAAAATATAAAAAGGATTTTTTTTTTATTTTATTTCGGTTCACTTTAAAAACCTAAATTGTTAATATAAAATGAATATCCATGTAAATAAAAAAATTACAAATGGTGATATTAAAAATTCGTTTAATAAAATATTTTATTTTTAAATACTTTTACCTAATATCTGTAAATCTTGTTTGTAAATATTTTTGTTTATATAATAATTTAAATTATAAAATCCAAAAATTACACTTAATAAACTTATACTTTATTTATCGTTATTCGTTAGTTATTTATTTTATGTATTTTGTTCTCCCTTTTTAACTATTCGTTCCAACATCTTTAGCTAATAATATTTTAAATGCATCCATACTTTTAACAAGTTTTATATGAGTTGCTTGAAATTCTCGTAATTTTTTATCAACTTCAATAATTTTTTTCTTTTGCTCCTTTATAAGTTCTATCAAATCTTTTCTACTTTTGTTTTTAAACTCTTCATCTTCTTGTTCTTCGTTATACTCTTTAAATAATATTTCTATCGGGTCACTTTGACAAGCCACATCAGAAAAAGTCTTTTCCATTTCATAACAAAAATCTTCCTCATCTGCTTCTGCTATTGATGATATCAATGAAACGGTTTCGCTTAAATTACTACCACGTTCATACCTTGGTAATTCTACTTGAACTCTCTCAATTTCAACATCATTGTTTAAAGTTTCATTATCAACAGATTCACTATATTCAATTATCTCTATGTCAGATTCGTACAACTGAATTTTTAAATCTTCGTCTTCTAAGAGGTGATTTTCTGTTTTGACAAAAGAATCGAACTCAGGGAATTCATCAATTCTAGAAAAATCATTTTCTGTACATTCAGTTATAGAAGTATCCATAATATTGCTTAAAGATTTATGGGTTATTGTGTTATGCAGTTCTGGTAAACCATCTATTCCAAATTGAATTTCATTTTTACATTCAATTTCTTCAACAGTGCAATTGAAGCTACCTTTTTTTGTTTGGTTTTCTATATCATTCATGTTTTGTAAAATTGAAAACTCATAGGGAGTTACTATAATGTGATCCTTTGTTAAATTCACCCTTGACTCATGTCCATGCAATTTAGGTAAAGCAGTTATATTAAGACCATTTGATTTTTCATTTTTATAATCTATATTAGAGAAAATTGAATAATTTTCATTTATATTTGAAATATGCAAACCTTTTTTATCAAAGTGCAATGTGCACACAACATATTTTTTTAAGTCATTTTTAGAATATTTCGAAACGTCTAAACCAAGCTCGGATACCCATTTAAAAGCTAATTCATCTTTAGATGGAAAACGATGACACAGTATTTTATTATCTGCACTTTTACAGTTTTCTAAAATACATTTTCGTACCATAATTTAATATAAACAAATTTTTCTTTTTGATTTTGTATATAGATTTCGAAGCTTTGTTGTCATTCGAAAACTAATGTATATTGGATAAAAATACTAATAATAATAATAATAATAATAATAGTTGCACACGAGATTTCTTTTCTTTCCAACAAAAGAAATTACAAAAATAGAAATGTTTCTATTTTTGTGTAGTTTTATTTTGGTTAATTTGACGTTTGCCTCAATATTTTTTGGTATGTTTACAAAATTTGTTTGTGCTAAGTTGTGTCAAAATAAAAACTGTGACACAATTTTTAACCCATGTTTGCTCAAAGTAACGTCTGTTTAAATTTGAATAATGAATGAAATCAAAAAATATGCTAGATATTAAAATTAGTTAATACCATAGATATATTACTAATAGATAGGCAGTGAAGAAAATATTTTCAGCCAATTTTGAGAAACAGCTGAGTAAACAGTCCGTATGTATTGCTTTAGTTTCCTCAGAAATAGGTTCCTAAAAGGTGAAATAAATTAATTTCTATTTTTTTTAAGAATTTTATCACTAATTTTGTTACTTTACAAGTAGTTAAAATTTTGAATAACCTTAATTAAATTAAATTTTAATTTTAAAAACAAAATATATAAATTATTAAGTAATATAAAAACCTAAAATCTCTGAATGAAACTGGTTATGAAAAACTGCTTTATATTATTTTAATAAATATAAACAGCTGAGTGAACGAAATGTATACATATTATAAAATGCATATGTATTTTTTTGACTGAATACCTTAAGATAGGAAAACACATAAGAAGAAAAGAAACGACCTAACTTCCCATCTATTAGTTAATATATCTATGATCTATGGTTAATACATATAAATTTTAGTGATTTTAGAATAGCAAAACTACTAAAACTTTAACTAACTAACACAAGAACAAAACGAATTGAAATTTAACATTATCAATATTTTTTTTTATTATTTTTGGTTTAGTATAATCTGAAAATTTAAATAATTACTACATACTTTTAATGTACAGTGTATATAAGTATTATGTGGAATAGCATTTTGTAACCTATAATATATTGTTTAATTATGCACAAGATCATGTGATTTCAGCTTTTTCAGTCGAACAATGTCGTATGCATTGAAGTTCAGTTGAAGAACTTCGGTTTTCACGCGTTTGATAAAGGTAATTAGGTACTAATTACAGGGCTTGAAAAGCTGTTTCGAAATATGCTATAAAAACTACCCCAAATACAAGGTGTTTCAAAAGAAAATTTAGTTTGAAACACAATTTTTTCATTTTAAATCGTTTTGAACCTTCATATCTTTGTAACTGTTATGATATGGGAATCATTAGTATATACAAAAATAAAAGCTGAAAATTTACTCTAAAAAATGAAAAGCCGCTGAAATATCTGTAACCCTCATATCTCGAAAAGGTTCCTGAATAGATTTCAGGTAAAATATTATATTAAGAAGAACCATTATACCTAATAGGTGCAAATAGTTGAAGAACAGAGCTTAAGTTTTTTAATTAAAATTGCTAAACTTAATATAGAAAGTAATGTAAAAAACTGGATTTGAGTAAAATTATGAAAAAGGAGGTGTGGTGACAAGCAAGAGAACTTTTAGGAAGAAAAAATAAAATAACCAGGAAATAAAAATTTAATACAAATTACAGATACAAAATAAACTTGAAGCTAAGGAATATAATAGATTGAAGCATGTATGTATCCTAAAATTAAAAATGGAAATATGCTAGATTGTATACAAAAACCTCGGATAGTAAATTAATTTCTTTTAGCATTCTGAAATCTATAAGTGGTTTGATTGTAATGATTCGCTTGTAATCTGATAAGTATGATTCTGTAATCTGATAAATGATAGTTTGATAAATCTTAAATTGTTAGGATTTCCCTAAATCTCAAAATTTCATTTGTGTGCGAATATAAGGAGGTAATACTACAATAACTTACTAAACAAATAATATATATATCCGAACTAATCAACGTGACCGGAGGGAGATTAATAAGATAAGTTCATGTTTACAAGAAGGAAGAAATTTGGCATTTGCTATATCTAGAATAACTTCTTTTTAATAAAAATAGATATTTTACCTTTTACATTTCATAATATATTACAAAATCCCTTTATTTTTTTAATATCAAAATAAATATGTATATACATACATACACACATGTTAAAAATTTTTTATTTACTTAAAATTTTTATATATTTTTAAAGATTTTACATTATCTTTCATTATTCCCAACAAAACCAATAAACCATTTTAAAATCTTAATCATTGTACTTGCCGAATAAATACATAAGGGATATTCTTTATAACACATATCTGGTGTTTTTAAAAATTCCAAACCTTTAATGTAAGCATTTTTTACTTTAATGGGCGCCATACGATAACTAAATTTAATAACCATGTCTATATTTTCAGCAATTGTTTCATTTTTTCCAGCACCAGCTGTTATTTGACATATTAAAGATTGAGAACAATTTAAAAAATCCATTCTCAAAATTGCGTCCCAATTAAATTTTAAATTATCTTTGAAATTATCTAAAACATTTTTTTCCTCTTTAGAAAGTTTCAAATCCGAAGATTTCGTTTGTTTTATAATTGGCTTATAAGGTATATGATGTGGAGATGATGATAATGTTGATGTAAGTACTCCAGATGAAACATCACGTTTTCCACGTAAAATAACACGAGCAGCATTTGCAACTGCTGGAGAAATTCTTTGTGCAACTGACATTATTTTTTGTATTCTCATGTAATCCATAGCTAACAAATGCATCATATAAAGAGATGCTAATCCCATTGCTGCCAACATAACTAATCTAAATGAAATTAAATAAAATAAAAGCAGTTAGTAATATTTTTCATATTTTTTTTAAACTCACTTGTACTTTGCCATTTAAGAAATTTTTTTTAAATATTAAAAACAATTTTTTTATTTTTTGTAAATCCAAGTATTTTTTTTGGTTTTCTTCCAATCAATGTTCCAACTTCTTCAATGGTTAATAATAAACTACAATTTTTTTTTTAATATAAAATTTTTATATTTACCATATCTTATAAACATCATAAAATATCTTAACTTAAAGGAGAGGATTAACATTTTGCCGTTATTCAACTTTTTATATGTTATTATTTTATTTATTTGAAAATATTTCTAATTTGTATTTACAGATCAATACCAAAGTTTATTAAAAGTGGAAGTTATTATCGAGCAGAAATTTTAATATATTGTGTATATGCACGTATGTATGAATTATTTATTTATATGTGTAACCAGGAAATTAGGTTTTAATAAAATTTATTTTGTAAAAAAGTAATAATATGTTATAATATATGTCATCATTTTAATTATTTATTTAAGGATAATGCCAAAGCACTTTAAAATAGTTCGAAATTTTAATTATAGTTAAGAAGAATTTTATTTTTGATTTAAATTAGACATTTACTTAAACCAAGCAACAGTTATGTTGTTCATTTAGTGAACTATAACAAAACTGAAAAAGTCATAATTTACAAGAGTTAGTATGTTAGTAAATTCTGTTAGATGTTAGAAAAACTTAATACATATTGGTTATTACCATACTGTTAGTAATTACTTATTAATGTTAGGGATGTTATTAATGGTAAGGTAAACTAAATAATTAAGTGTAATGAAAAATAAAAAAAAATTATTTAAAAAATAAACATAAAAAATTTTTAAATTGCAGTGAGAGATTAATCATGCAGAATATGAGAATTTACCATGTTTGTGTAAATTCTGGCTCTCAGTGTTAATTTGTTAACGTTAATATCGAATAGCTCAGACCTTGAGTTAGTCTCTTTCAACATACTCGAAATAGGCTAAAATTTGCCGTAATCCGTAGAGTGGTGAGTAGATAGGATATGCCGCCTATCTTCTGTGGTCTGTAGTGTGACATATTAAAGAGCTCGGCCGATCTCAAAATATTCCGATTTTTTCTATATCTCATTTGTTCGCGAATAGAAGGGGAGTTGATATCATCGCGAACAAACGAGATTAAATCTTATTAGAAGATTAAAAATTTAAATTTCACATGATTAAAAATCCAACATTCATAAATTTAAATTGCAATTTAAAATCTGAAATATGTAAGGATGTACATATTATATTAAATATTGATCATATATTGAAATATTATCTGAGATTATGAAAATAGTTAGATATTTAATTTTTAATGTTGTGAGGAAGATCATGTTATGCCCATCATGGAATGATCATGTTAAATATTTCCACTACTCTTTAACACTAACTTTTTACATTCTTCGAAGATTACTTAATGCAAACGCAAAAGGACAAACAACATAATTGATCTGATCGTATCTGATCTATAACTGCTTTAGTTATATTTTAAAATCAATTTTATTTATACAACAAAGATACTTTAATTACATACCTACATATTCTAAACATTTACAAACTCTAATTTTCCATTTGAATGATGTGTTATTAACAATTGTTTTCATTCTATTTGAAAAATCGAAAGTGACCATACAAGTTAATATATCCATTTTTACTTTTATTTTATTTTTGAAAATTCAGGAGAAAATTAAGAACATCTAATACATACATATATGTATATCAAAATCGAGTTTTTTTTTTTTTACAAATTTAGGTTGCTGTATTTAGTAAACTGTGATATAATAAGTAATGAACTTAAGTAGAAAAAAACAAAAATATAAAATTTAAATAACATATACTTTATTTTTCCATTTACAATATGTACGTCATTCATGTATAGTAACATATACAGTAAAAAAAAAAACACTTCCTTGTTACATAATACGTATTCTATTAATTGTTTATTTGAGTGGCTTATCAAATGTTATTTCACCTACTGAACATGATTTGCTCCTCAATTACTTTCATCGAAAAGAAAATAACTATTTTTAAACCGGTTAACATTTTCCTAACAAAAAGTATTTTCCATTAAAAAGAAAAATCAAGTTTAAAAAATCAAGTTAACGATGTATTTTTATTTTATTAAGAGTTAAGACACGTTTTTGTTAGGCACGGGATTTTTTTAATTATTCACGTCAGTCTTCATAAAACAATCATCCGAGTTACATGCGCAAACAAATACTTTTTAATTACTCAATTATTTAATAAATTTATATAATTACAATGAATATAACGATACCACTAACAATGATGAGATTAAAGTAAAATTTTTTAAATTAATAATTGATTTTTTCAAATAATTATTCTTTATTTTAGTTTGATGAGAATGGCAACAATTGGTCTTGCATCATTATATATGGTGCATCTTTTAGCATTAGATTTTGTTCATATACAAAAAGTGTTTATGACTAATCCAGTAGGAGCAAAAGCTATTCAATCTTTATTGTTTCGAAGTAAACGAGATTTGACTAATATCTCTAATAAAAATATTATGAATTCAGCATACTTTCATGATTTTCAACAAATGGAAATAATAAATACAACAACCGTTATAACGGATGAAACATTAAAAATAAAGTGGAACCACATATTGGAGAATGATCCATTTAATTGTATACCATTACTCACTTGTCAATTAATTGCTGGTATTGAGCAACAATCTACAATGGCGATGAATTTAAAAAATTTTATAGAATTTAGTTATAATTCAGCACCTAATATTGTGAAATCTGCACATAATCGTGGCTTATTATTTTTACATAAACCAGAAATGTGCTATTCTGAATATCCATTTTGTATATATTCAACAAAAATGATGTTAAAACTTTTAGAAATTTTTATCGATGTGAATTTCAAAAAACTTAATAGTAAAATATAAATTTATATAATATATTATATGTACATATATGTATATACAATCAACGTTTCGTCAATGTTGGAAATAAATAAAACATTGATTTATTTGTTACATACTAAAACAGCTAGCCGTGAATTAATACCGTATAAAAAAAATTAGCTTGTTTTAAAGATTTAATTAAAGTTTTACCCAATAATATTAAATTTTTCATTTAAGCAAGTAAACTTTTTATAAGATAAAAAAAAAAACTATATAACAATTAGGTTATATTGGTTTTACAAAATCAATTTGCTCTAACTACCTTTAACTGTTATCAGAGGTGAATTTTATTTTTTAAGTTGGCAGTATTAATTATAAATTTTTATAAATACATATTAAAAAGATATAAAATATGTAAAATAAAATTTAAAAAATATTAGTATATGTATAAAATAAATAAAAAAAAAATATATATTGTTTTTAAATTTTAAGAAAAATTTTTATTAAAAAAGTGGTTTATATAATTATACAAATTGAAATACTTATTATATAAATTAATTCATATGTTATATAAAAAAAATAAAACGATTTCACCACCAAGTTGTTTCGATGGATATTGTATATTATATATATGTACATATTGATTTATATATGTATATTATATTATTCTATAATTATAATTTAGTAGTTTTCAGCCACACACTACGTATTATGATATTCAGCTCAGTTTTGAATACAAGTGCATATTTGGATACGATTTTTTCTTTTTAACATACATATGTATGTATGTATGTTTAGATTGAATCATAATTTTTTTTGTTTTCTTTTGAAATCAAGAAATTTTGTATCCTATACGAATTTTTTTGTAATTTAGATTAATTTAGACTTAATTTAGTCACTGTAAAATATACTTACACACCAGCTACAGCTACAGGCCCCCTATTCTCTAGTATGAACATAAATTATAATATGATAAGATAAATTAATAGAATACCAATTATGTTATATAAATTGCCGAATGCGCTTGATGCTTCGGAATTAGATGAATCAATGACCATGTGTGTGTGTATCTATACGTAAACATAACATATGTATGTACATACATGGATGCATATTGATTTGCATTCATTTTATTATATTCTTTATTTAAGTACATTTTAAAGTGCTGTAAGATAAAAGTATGTATGTATGTATGTATAGGAAAAAATACGAATTTTTTAGTAGAAAATATGTAAAACCTGAGCAAATTTTTTTCGATAAAAATTTTTTTTTGTTTAGATTATAATATAGGTATTATTTAAGTTTTTATGAATTGTGCGAAAAAAAATGTACTGTTAAAAAGTTTGTAAGCATTCAATATTCAAAACAATTTATACAACTTTCTTTTATTAAAGATATTTTATTATTCACAAATCACAATAATAAATTTCAAAATGTCAAAATTCACAATAGCACAACATTTGAAAATGAAAAAATGATGAACTGAAAAAATTATAATTTTAAAATTAAATTCATAAAGAATCGAATCCAAATTTATCATAGGGATGATATAAATTTTTGTTAAAAAAATACATAATATATTCATTTTTAAATAAAATGATGGGTCCCCATCGAGATCCTAAAAAAACAATTTTGAAAAACAAAAATCTGAAAAAAAAATCTTTAAAATAAAAATCTTGAATTGAAATTATTTATTTTTGAAATGATGATTTCAAAAATAAATAATTTTAATCCAAGACGGTAGTACGCTATATTTGTATGATTCTTATAATACTTATGAATTTTGATGTTTAGTGAAATATTATGGAAGAAGGTAAAAATCAACTTTGTTATTTAAAAAAATTTATATCAAACTTTAAATATATACTTACGTAATAGATTATTATTACCAAAAGTAAACATTAAAGAAATAAAATACATTTAATTATTTATAAATGGGTTGGGTACGAAATCTCGCATTTCAAAATCTAACGTATAAAAATTTCGCGTTTTGAAATTAAATTTTTCATTAGTTAAATAGGGTGCCTATGAAAATCTATTAAAATTGGTGGCTACCTATGAAAATCCAAAAAATTTCACAAATAAATTTTCAAATTAAATTAATGTTGTATATACAACATACAACTCTAAAACCACTCCTAATTCAGAATCTCACATATAATATAAATATTTTGAAAAAAGTGAATACTCTGATTTGAGGTACATTAACCTATATAAATATAGTTTTAATTAAATTATCAAAAAGTACGTTTTTTGAGAGTATCAAGTATTTAAGCACGTCACTAAAATTCATTAAACATAATAGGGTCTTTAACGAAATCCCGACTTTTAAAATCCCGTACATACATACATTAATATAAATATTATGTATAAAGGAAATATCTTAATTTTTAAACCAATTCTGAAATCCCTTCTATTTGAAAATTTTGCACATAGTACATATAAATATTCTGAAAAGGCGTATAAAACTGCTTTTGAATTCAATTCAAAAATCCGTCCTAATTCTGAATCTCGCATACATACATATGTAGATATTCCGGAAAAAGGCAATCCTGATTTGGTATTTGTTTTGTTGGAAAACTTTTAATTTTGTTATTTTTTAGTTAAAAAATATTTTTTTTTTTAAAAGCACATTAAATAAAATCTTGAAAAATACTTATTTTATTTCAAGGTTAAATTCGAGATTTTTTTTTCAGGAAAATGTCGTGCTCCCTGAAAATTATATTTTATATTTACAAAAACGTTAGATTTCACTGTGAATTAACTTGTATGGTCTATCAAGACCAACGGCCAGACATTACCCAAAGAAAGAGATGTATAAAATACGTATGAAATTAAAAAAAAAACAGTAATTGGTGCGTAATAGTTTTTAGCAAATTGTGAATTCCTATAATAGCAAATGGTCATTTATTTTTTTAAATTAAACAATTTTTTTTATACTTTATTTATTATAAACAAAAATGTTTACTTTATCAAAAAAATTTTAAATCCGTTTTTTTTTTAGAACATTAAAGCAATTAATAACAAAAGTTTTTATTAGAAATATTGATGTTTCACAGATTGCTATTGTAATATATGTATATGTACATATGTATAATTATAATTGCAAAAATTATTTTCAATCTTAAAAACCGAAAGATCGAGATTCGAGACTTCTTTTCAACATATCGTACCTACTTGGTTAAAATTAAAAAAAAAAATTTTTTTAGGTGTTATACCAAAATTAACAGCATTTTTAATTTTATATTTTTATACAATTAAAAAAAACTCCAAAAATTTTTTCAAATCTATATTTACTTAAAAAAATTAATAAATCAGAAAACTTAAAATTCAATTTTAAGTAAAATTATTAATAAATACAATTATCTTAATTCTTAAAATTATATTGTTATTTTAATTTAATCAGATTTTTTACGTTTTATAAATATTTATAATCAAATCTAATATAATCTGTATTGTGTTTTATTAAAATTGTTAATTAATATTTCAAAACAACTTATATTTTCTAGATTTTTTTTATTAATATTTTACCTTTGTTTAATATCTTCTATTATTAAATGTTGGTAAATATTCAGCACAACAACATGCTACGACATATAATATTCCGAAAAAGAAATTTAATTTAGCTGTTTGCCGAGGAACTTGGCTCATAGTTGTTTCACAACGAAATAATTTTTCAATTTTAAAAGCTTGAGGCAAGGTTATTAGTGGTAATATAAACCATATTGAGTATTTAACAGCTAATACAACAAATATGCTATACGGTGTAAATAATAAGAGTGCATATAAAACATGAGATGCTGTACGTCCAATTAATATCGCTAATGTAACAATACCGGCACGTTTATCATTTTCAGCATCACGAGTGTTATTACTATGTAATATAGCTTCAGAGTTAAGTGCTAAAGGTATTGCAAAATAAATTGTAGCCCAATCGACATGTCCAGTTTGTGACATAAAGGCGAATAATACAGATAACGGACCAAATAATATTAAAATTGCTAAATCACCTAATGCAATATATTTAAACCCGATTCCACCTGTATAAAGAAATGACGATGACAAGCCACCAAAATAAATTAAAGCTAAATGTTCCATTTTTGCTGGACTTATAACAGCTAAACAAATAAAACCGATACAACCGGCCATATACAAAATTGCACCTAAAGAAACGACCTGAAAGTATAAAAATAAAATAACATTATTGAACATTTAAAAACGAATTATATTATACAATATATTCTTTTTATACTACATTTATACATTACTAAAAAAGAAATATGTTTTACATATTTATTAAGCTATTTTCTAAATATTTATTTTCGGAATATAAGTATGAATGTATATACGCATGAATGAACAATATGTTGATTTATTAGCTGAAATAAGAGCATCTTTTTAGGTTTTTTTTTTTTTGTTATTCAATAATTTTTGTTGAAATAAGATTATTTTATTTACGGTTATAAATAATAATCCCTCTTTAAGCTAAACACTTTAAATATGATAACAAAATTTTAAAGAAAAAATTCAATAAATCTATGATTGAAAAAATAAGTAAACTAATTAGCAGCCCGAATAAACAAATTAAATTAAATTATAAAATATGTACAGTTAAACAAAACTATAATAATTATATAATAGAAATAGAGAAATGAAAAAATTCCTTACCTCATCTTTTGATAAAATGTGATCGACTAAAGTTCTATCATCAGATTTGCGATTATCTATGCCTTTTATAAAGTCAAAATAAGTGTTAACTACGTTGCCGGCACAATGTACAGTAACAACGGTAAAAATAGTTAGGAAAAATGTAATAAAATTAAAATTGGATGACCATTGTGATCGATATGCCAAAGCTGATCCTAAAATTGTAGGAACCAGACTTCCGGAAAGGGACCAGGGCCTTAACGCCAATAAATAAGTTTTTAATTTCATTAAAGCTGATGAAGGTTTCGAGTCATTTTTTTTATTGTCATTTTGATTTGATTCCATTGTTTTGGTATGCAATGAATGTGTAATTTGATTTAAAAATGGTGCAGATGAATTTCCATTCGATGTCATTTCCATACTTGATAATGTTGGCGATGAAGCTAAATTATTTAATCCTCGTTGATGATCTCTACTGATGCTTGATTTACTATTTAGATTGCTACTGATTTCGGAATTATTAGAAAATTGACTATTAACTAAATTCGGGTCAGGAACAGATGCCGTTGTTTCACCTAAAAGTTTTGACATACTTTTTAGGCTTTAAATTTAATTTTTATTGTTTATTTTATTAATTTTGCTTATAGTTTAGGTTTAACTTTTTTTGCCTAAAAAATACAATATATTTATATCTATATAAAACAATTTATATTTTATATTTGACCTACAGAATTATATTTATTATGACGGCATCTAATTTATTTAATTTTTTTTTTACTGGAACGGAGTATAAAGCATGTAGATCATTATCTATTTAAACACTTTATTTATACCCAAAGTAAATTTTCGTTTTATTATTTCTGCTGATAATCCGTCAGATGACTGGCACTTAGAATTTCACTAAAAATTTTCTTTTTTCTTTATATTTTTAATTGTTTAGTTATTTAATGAGATGTTTAGTTTTTTACACAATAGTTTCATTATTCGCTTTTATTAAAAAAAAAAAAAGCCGAATTTAGATGGGTGAATGTAGTTTAATTCCAAATGATTATCAAACAAAATAGTTAAATAATAATAAACCTATATGTCTTCTTTTAATTCTAATACACATTTTTGTTTAAGTTAAAAAAAAATTACTTTTTATTTATTTTGAAAAAGATTTTTCGTACATATGTGCGATGAAAACTTTTTAAGTAAATGTCACGTCACCTTCTATTAATGCCAGAAAAGAAAGTTCAAAAATGACAGCAATTGACATATGAATATGAGAGTAATAGACATCTAGCATTTGTTTATATGCCTATTTAATATAGAACAGAAGTCAGAACCAATACAAATTGTATCTGCCTGCATTCTGTCTGTATTATTGCATTATGTATGAATCAGCATCTTAGCTCATAAACAATTAAGACAAGACAACGGTTTAAAAGTGCTTTATCAAGGTAGATATACCCGTTATGCCATAAAGAAATTATATATTATATATTTTATTCAATGGTTATAGGTTATACTGAAAAAATTGTACATATTTTATGGAATATGGCTCAAATTTAAATTAAAATCACAATAATCTCAATATTAAAAGTTTGAACAATCTAAGTTTTACAATAATATTTACATAAAACTAATAATTAAAGAAAATAATTCATATCTTTTTCTCATTTTCTCATCACTGCTCATTTTCTGATGTTTATTATGTTGGAAAAATAAAAACAAGTTGGTTGAAAAAATTTTCAAATTCTTCATATTTCGAGATGAAATATGGCATAACTTTCATTCAAAATAACAGTCAATTAAAATAATTTATTTTAAAATAAAATATTTTAAATATTAATATATGTATGGAAGAAAGTGGTAGTAACTTTATATTTTAAAAATGCTACGATTCATAGATAATTAAATATTAAAACAGAAAGAAATAAAAAGATACCATATCCACGAACTAGATCTTTTAGATCATGAAAACGTCGAGATGCGTCCATAATCTGAGGAATATAATAACAAAAACATTGAGTCATTAAGCAGTACATTTCATGCGTTAAATAAAAATTGCTAAAAAAAAATATGAAAGATTATAACATCTTTAATAAAAATGTAAAGAAAAGCAATTGTATTTATCTTCTCTTAAATTTTCCTTATAATCAATTCACTCGCATTTAAAATGTTAGCATTTAATCAAGGTTAACATTTTTTTAATTTAACACTATGCACCTAGTCATACCTAGAGGCCCTAGTGGTATATAAAACCAATTAAAAGGAGTGACACCATAAATATATTATGCTGTCCATACACGGCGGACCAGGTTTGACAGGTTCGGTACGCAGACTTGATAAGATGTATCGCTTATGGGCAAAAACAGGTCCACGGACTTGATTAGTTATATCGTCTATGGGCAAGTTGTAAAACCATTTTGATGGTGGAAAAGTTGGTTGGATGAATATAAAAAAATTTTGATATTTGTGGGCGGAGTTTTCGGTTTGCAGTTGCATTGTATCCTGTATGGGCAAGTTGTACAACTTAAATGTTATTTTAACATTGAGATTTGATTTGAGAAAATAATAAAAATATACAGTATATAATTACAACGGTTGAATGATAGGTTGGATAAGTGTGTAGTATGGTCCGCAAACACGTCCGCGTACCAAGTTTACAACCTAGTCCGCCATGTATGGACAGCATTAGAAAAAAATGGGAAAGTAGGTATAGTCGTCTCTTTTCTTTCTATGTGTTTTCCTATCTTAAGGTATTTAGTCATAAAAATCCATATGCATTTTATATGTATACATTTCGTTCACTCAACTGTTTATATTTATGAAAATAATGTAGAGTAAGCAGTTTCTCAATTTCTCATAACCAGTTCCATTTAAGAGATTTTAAATTGGTATATTACTTAATAATTGATATATAATATTTTAAAATTAAAATTTAACTTTTTCTAAAAATCTTAAAATGGAACTATTTAATTTTTTAGGAAACTATTGCTGAAGAAACTAAAGTAATAAGCACGGTTTATTCAGCTGTTTCTCAAAATTGACTGAATTACTGAAAATATTTTCTTCCTTCATTGTCTTTGCGCCTATCTAAGGGCAATTGAAAATTAATATACTACTACGAGTGAAACTAAAGGCTGATTAGTATGACTGTAGTTGCTTGTACAACTCAATGTGGAAGGGCGTATTATGAAATTTGAGTCATTTTGACGTTTGTGAATTGTGATTAATTTCATTGTTTGCCTAAATGTCTAGTCTACCTAAAAAGATTTTGTTTTTCTCAAATTCAATAATTATTTTCAAATTTTTAATTTAATAAATTTTGTATTTTATAACCATTTATAACTTCCGAAAATGACTGATGATGTGAAACGATATTTTAATAGCTTATTACAAAAGTATAAATAAATGCTATCTTTTTTTTTTTTATTTTATTAAAAGAACGATAAAATATTTTCTAGAGTGAATGGTTTGCATTTTGTTTTGATAACGGATAGGGACGGGGTTCCATTACTAAGAATATCTCAAAATCAAAATATGGATATTGCTTTATTTCCTACTTTGATTCCAACATTTACAACTTCAAGTGATCAAGCAACAAAATTAGGATTAGGAAAAAATAAAGCTATTATATCATTGTACTCGAATTATCAGGTTATTTGAATTTGAATGATAAATTAGATGTATAAAATTATTTTTATTTAGGTTATTCAAATGAACAAATTACCTTTGATTGTCACATTCATTGGAACAGAAAATTGTAATACTGGACATATTCTAGCGTTGGAAAAGGAATTAGATGCTTACTTAGATGAAATAAAATTGGCTGTTACAGAATCATAATTAAGTTGAATCGTTTCCTTTAAATTGTATATAATAAAAAATAAGTCCATAATTTAAATAAAAAATACTTACTATGTCCAATAATGATATTTTAATGATTAATATTTAATTTTCTTAAAATTTGAAATACAATTTAATACAAATTTTGTTATTATTTATTAACTAAATTAAAAAAAGAGCGTATTTGTATCAACAGTCAAAACAATTTGAGTTATTTCAAATTTTATAAACAGAGTTGGTAATAGTTACCTAATTCCTTTTCAGGAAAAAATAAAACGAAAAGGGATTTTTTTTTCCTAAGTTGTGGGACACATTAAAAAGAATAAACTCATAAATCAATACTTAAAATTAAATATCCGATTACAAAATTAATCTTAATATAATTGAAATAAATTTATTTAAACACCATTTTTCATTTTACGAAACACATTTTAAATTAATATAATTTTAATATTTTACATCAAGTATTCTTTTTTGGATTATGTTTAAAAACTTCAAATGTTTATCTAATTTTTAGTTAGACAAGTCTTTACGCTGAAATTAATGAATAAACCATCCTAAAAATAATATGAAAATATGAAAACAAAATTAAATTAAATTATCATTGTTCAACTTCGTTGATTTTGTTTTGAATTTTTGTATTTTGTTTAAAATTCTATATAATCTAATATTTGTTTTCAATAATTAAAATTTATCTATCATATTATGTATTTGAATACACAATGTAGTGTTTAATAAGTTGAACAATAATGATAAAGAATATTTTAAGCGTTTTTAACTAAAATTGCTTACCCATATATGTAATAGAAAAATGAAAGTAAATAAACAGCAAGTTTTATCCAACCTTCTCTCATATTCTTAGATAAGTTATCTGCATTCATTATATTAGTAGGATCATACAAGCCCGGGCAGCTCATTATTGGACGATTTATATATCTAGATATTTAAATAATTTAAAATATTCACTAAATTATTATTTCCATTATTAGTAAGTTATCCGCAAATTTTACCTCAGAATGTGGTAGCCTATTAATGGGATATTGATACATAATGAAAACCATTCTCCAGCAAATAAAAATAATATATTAAACGCTGTGTGTAATATATATTCCGGGAGAACTAACTACAATATTTCATTAATATTTAAATTTAAGTAAATTCAAAACATAGAATAAGTTAGAAATTCATTTCAAGAGAATAAACTTACCGGATTAAGGGAATTGCATTGATCAATTGGATTTTTGTAATCTGTTTTTAGTTCATCAAATGCAATTACATGAAATATTGCAAAAAATATTAAAAATGCATCAGCTATCAATGCTACAATATATGTAAAAGCCGAAAAATTGAATGCCATATTATAAAACTAATATTTTTGGTTATTAATGAAAATTGGATAAATATTAATAATGAAAAATGAGAAATAAATGTCAAAATCTACTCAATAACAGAAAATCTAAATATTAAAATAATGATTTGACAAATTGGAACCAGCTGTAATAATTTGTAAATTTAAAAATAGTAAAAACAGTACTACCCAGACTTTAAAGACTTCAGCAGCGCTTGACGTGGTGAAATATTTATGAACTAAAAATTAATTTAATAAATCAAATTAAATTTGTAATTATAATAATAAAGTAAAAGATTATAATTAAAACAAGTTTATTTACATAACTGATTAACTTTCTTTTTAATTTATAACTTTATAAACTAATCAATACCAGAATATAGTAATTTTTGAGTTTTGCAAATTAAAGTATACAGACATGTGAAATTTTAAAATTTATTTGTATGACAACTGACAAGGACAATCTACGTTTTTTTTATACGATTTTTTATTGCTTTCTTTCTTTGTCTGTCATTAGAGAAGAGAAGAGATAGAGATCTGGATATCAGGTCAGAAAATTAAACCCAAGCAAGACGATTTTAATTTAGGATAAATTAAACAACAATAAAATAAGTTAGAATAATCCAAGTTTTATTTGATCCCAAGCATAAAATACTATATTGAAATTTTATTATTTAAAAAAAAATTCTTTTAAAGGTGTGCAGTAAAGTTAATAAGGTGAAAATTTATATTTTTTACCTGTGGACAGTGGAGTGTACATTGTACTTAGTTTTAATGTTTTAAAAGTTTTTTATTTTTCTAAAAGTCATAAACTCTTATTTATTTATGTTAAATTGCTTATCTTTACTTGCCATCTCGTAGACGGAAACGGAACATAATAATGGTTAAAGTGAAAAATTTGAATGATAGTTTTATATCTAGGTTAAATGACAATCGGAATTCGGAAAATCGGAACACATAAAATATACATACATGCATAGGTTAGAAAAAAAATTAGTGTGAAATAGATATAAGTACATACATTTTATACATCATACATACCCACATATGGTGATTTCAGACAATGTTGACCATCAATTGGTCAGATATATTTTTATTGAGTCAAATAATGAACAAAAGTTACTAATTTAATAGAGGTCTATATTTTGATAGACAAGATTTACAAATTGTTTCTAAATCGTTTAAAAAGGATTATCTACGCAATCTAATCGTCATAAAATTAAGTAACGCGAAATCCAGTCTTGTCACGATTCTAAATAATTTAGCTTTCGACATCATTTTTAAATTAAATATATAGGTATTTAAAAATTTCTTTTCTTTTACTATAAAGTTCCAAAATTGAATATACACAAATAAGTGTCTAAAAAGGTAAGCATTTTTCTTTTAAAAACTCCTCTAAACAAATTATATTTTAAACCCTGCTGATTTTGTATTGGAACGCTAAAATTAGCACTTAATTTTAATGAATATAATTACAAAGTCTATAAAAATTGAATATAACATGAAAATATGAATATAGCGAGCTTCTAAAAAGAATACCTACCATGAAATAAAAAAAAAAAGTGTAAAAGTTTACTATTTTTTTTTTTAAATATATGTATGTAAGCCATAGGTCTTTCAGGCGAAAGGTATCGTGTTCAAACCCCGGTCAGGTCGAAAATAATATATAAAATATAATAAAATAATGTAATCCATATATTAAATATAATTATAATTGAATACTTGTACCGAGAATGGTCCACATGCTAAAGGCAAAAGGGTCCTAAAAATATCGGCAGATATTTATATCTGGACAATTTAATATAAAAAAAATATATGTATGTATTCTATTTTGTGTAATTTTAATGATTTTTTTTAATTTTTTCAAAAAATTGAATCTATTTCTTACTTTCAAATTAGATTTCTGTCTTCTATTTAAATATTTTTATAATACATATAAACATATAATTTTTAAAATGTATTCTTAACAGATTTCAACTTTTAACTTTTTATTTACTACTCCTAACTGCTTTATTTCAATCTATTTATTTGAAACTACTTCAACGACCATTTCAATCTACTACATTTTTCAGAATTTAGTGCTACTATATTATACTTTTGTACACGTTCTTTAAGTTGGGTTAGATAGTTACTAAACTTTTTCCCGTTAAAAGGGAAAATATAGAAACGATTTTTTGGAAAATATAGTATTGGACCTAGTAACCATATAGATAAAATAATGGAAAACTCTGAAATTACATAAAACGTATTGCACTGGTAAAAGTATTAATCAGAAAGCACGACGTCATGAATTTTTAACACTCCATACATTAGCTTATTTCAAGTTTGTACCATATTTGTACTTCCTTACTTAATTGTTTAGAAATTTCTAGCTAAAAATAATCTCTTCGGTGATTTTTATTTATTAGTTTAGGATTCACACTTCTTGTAAATGGTACATGACCTATAATATAAATATGTATATAATATGTATACGTATTTAAAATATAAACAAATTTACTTTAATTTTATTCAATTCAATTTCAACGGGTTCCTAACAAAAACCATTATATAGCAAATAAGACAAATATAATCGCAATCATATAATAAATATAAAACTCAGACAAATAATCAGTCTTTTACAAAAATTATTAAAATTAAAGTGATCTACTGGTTCTATGTGTAAGAATGACCTGAATCCTTTCCTACAAAATGTAGCAACATGCATATAAGGTGTTATAAAAGTTTGTTACTTTAATTTTACAGTATCAAAAGTATTTGAATCAATGTTTTAGCTGAAATTGAATACATAATTCAATTTGCTATAAACATTTAATTTTAGAATTTATTTAGTTCTTTAGTTTGAAATTTGTTTCGCTGTATGGGTTAAATATATTTCAGAACAAAATTTTTTCATGAATTCCAAATATCCGAAAAGACAAATATTAGAAGAGTCAGGGTGGCTTTGAAGACTTAAAATAATTTTTTTTTATATAACTTAATGAAATAATATTTCACCGTCAAAATTTAAAAAACGAGATAATGTATAAAGTTTTCTACTTTTAATTTAGCAAATAATTTTTTAGGTATACACAGGTCATTAACCAAACTTTAAACGTCTGGATAAATTGTTATAAGGTGTTCTCTGTTTTTTTAAAATTTAATCATTATTATTCAACTACAGCTACTAATAAAACTACTAATAAAAAGTTTTCGCTCTTTTGTTTGTATCTAAACTTGTTAAAGCCTTTTTAATAGCTTTATTTTTTTTTAACTGAATCGTGTATAATTGATAATCATAGTTTTACTTATATATATATACATGTATGCATGTACATATGTGTGATGTATATATTTTTAAGTTTTTACAATGAGCATTAAAAGAACAAGATATATTTTTCAATCTGATAATCAAATATTTCAGTTTTATTGTATATAATATAAACTTTAAAATATTAAAATGAATCACTTTAAATTCTATTTTTAATAAATGTATTTTTTTGTTAAATGAATTTTTTTAACTTTGATAATTGGTATTGTATTTGTAGAGTATTTGAACAAGCTTTATAAAAGCTTTCATATCTAAAGAATAATTTAGATTATTATATTCCAAAATTTAATATTTTCTATGAAATAATATAACATGCATTATTAAAAATATATTTACAGTTAGTATTGTTTAAGATTAGTAATCTTAATATTATTATGCGCTAACTTTGTGCAAAAAATACGTATTCTGATCAACAAATATTTTTTAAATAATCAAAAAAATCTATAGGTATCTATTAGAAATAATAGTGAAAACACATTTAGACAATTATTATTTTTGTTCTTTTTTTTTTTGTTAAACAGTAAATTCGTTACATAAATTTAAATTAAAATGGTAATAAATTTCGGCACTGGTCCTGCTAAAATACCGGAAGAGGTTTTGTTAGATGTACAAAAGAATTTAATAAATTATAATGGAACAGGCATGAGTATTACAGAAATATCTCATAGAAGTGAAACTTACAATCAATTACATCAACAAACAATTAATAATATTAGAGAAATATTAAAGGTACCAGAAAATTTTGAAATATTATTAACTCAAGGCGGCGGTAATGGTATGTTTTCGGCGGTCTGTTTAAATTTAATTGGTAAAACTGGGACTGCTGATTATATTGTAACTGGTTTTTGGTCTCGAAGAGCAGCTGAAGAAGCTAAATTATTTGGTAATGTAAATTTAGGTAAGATTTATTCGTTAAAAATATTCACGACAGTAAACTTGAGAAAAATTTCATTATATGTTATACCATTAAAATTTAGATAAAACGAATAAGACTAAAATTTTACTCATATGTAAAAAATTATTGTTTATTATGCATTATGCATATATTATGGAAAAAATAATATTCACAATTTACACCGCATTAAGTTATACTATGTTGTAAAATACTGTATCTTGCTTTTTTTTTTTATTGAGTTCAGTAGTTTAAATAAAAGAAAAATAGAAAGGGAAATAATAATAGCATAATTCATATGTCTTTTTAACATCAACACGTTAAAAAGACATATGAATTAGGAATACGAGTTAAAGACAAAATCAATTTGAGTCGATAGTGTTTCACGCTTAGGCGATCGAATTAATAACCCAAAGACTAACGAATAAACTTTAACAACATACTTATAAAAATAAATTTTGAAAAAACAATAAATCAAAAAACTACTTGAAAATGCTGAAAACAGATCATAATGTCTAAGAACAAGGATTCCGAAAATCTTATATTCTTAACTTAACATAAATCTTAACTAATAAAGTATCGTATTTTTAGCTTTCACTTATAAGATAATCTTTTAAAATAAAAAAAATAAATCTATGGCAAACGGTAAATTTAACAGGAGGAAAAAAATTACCTATTTTAATTTTTTCTAGAGCTTAATAAAATAATATCTATTTAAAATACCATAATAGTATTTAAATTATTATCCTAGAAAATATTACAATCAAATAAATATTTTAATTATAACATTTTTAAGACAGATTAACTAAACAAATTTATAAAAATTTACAACAAGTGGTTTAGGGTTTGTTCACATATTATTGCCATCAATATTTTAATATTAAAAAAATTAGATTCAAATATTTTTATTAAAGAATGTATAGTATTTTTAAATTTTTAATGTATTGTATGTACATATATCTTTAAATTTTACTATGTTAATATATGAATATACATAATATATACTATAGAAAGAGAGAGAGAAAGAAACATAACAAGTGTTTTAAAATTTACGTAATAAGTTAATATCTTGTTTATAAATTAATTTTTGTGTTTTAAAGCTTTTACTTTCAATGTACTTTACAAGGTTAAAAGTACTTAATAAAGTATTTGAAATATATTTATATTATTTATAAATATTTTTCTTAAAATAAACTCTTTATATGTATTTATATATATTATCAAAATATCAGGTATGTAATAATATTATTACATATCGGTAATAAGTATAATAAGTTATTAACATAATAAATCAACAATTTTTTTTGCTATCAAAGATGTAATTTGTTTCTTTGATAGCCTATACTTGTTGGCTTATAATTTATAAATTTAATTCCTAAAAACAGTTTTGGGAAATTTAATCCTATATAAAAATATGAAAAACTATATACATATTTTTTTGCCTAAATAAAAAAAATGATTATTTTTATTAAAAAAAAAGCAATTTTAAATTGTTTTGTGTTATTTTTTGCATTAAAGTATGACAAAGTATTCTTCATTCATTATAAACTGGAATGCATGATGCGATCCAGTGTCGCGGACAGAATTATGATTTATGATAATAATTTATAACAATAAAATAAAAAATAGATGCGCCGAAAATATTTAAGTAATAACTTATGATTACATAACATGAAAGATTAATTTATTCAGCGGTAGGATTTAAAAAATCTGCACTCCAGCAATGGGGTAATGATTGGGGTGATGATTTTTTATAAAAAGTATATCTATGTATTAAAATAATTTAAATTCAACTTTTTGTTTTTAGACAGAGCTGGACCCTATTGCACCAACCACTTATCACTAATAAAATAATCATTTTTTTTGATAAGTTTTTGTTGCACCATAAACCATATTTAGTAATAACTCAATAAAATTTTGATTAGTAAAAAAAATCACTCACTTATCAAAAAAAAAATGATTATTTGGTTAGTGATAAGTATTTTTGATGCAATAGGGCTCTGGATAATCATATACATTTATGAGTTTTTATAACAATCCACTGTAATAATTTCATTATTTATATCTATTTCATTATTTAAACTTTTAAATCATTTCATTATTTAAAAAAAAATATCTTCTTTCACATAAATTAAAAATATTTTAAATTGCAATAAGCATTATATTTATTCTTAGAAAAAAGTCTGTACAAAAATTATGTACAATCTATACTCTTTTTTTTTTCTAGTTGTTCCAGAAATAACTGAATATACATCAATTCCCTCAGTAACTGCTTGGAAATTGGATCCTAATGCTTCTTTTGTATTTTATTGTGATAATGAAACTGTTAATGGTATTGAATTTGATTTTGTACCAGAAACAAATAATATTCCATTGGTGTGTGATATGTCATCGAATTTTTTATCAAAAAAAATTGATTTTCAAAAATATGGTGTAATATTTGCAGCTGCTCATAAGGGTGTTGGTACTGCTGGTGTTACAATTTCAATTGTTCGAAAAGATTTAATTGGTTATGCTTTAAAAGCAACCCCATCATTTTTAAACTTTAAAATTTTATCAGAATGGAACTCTAATTTTAATACACCACCAATATTTCCAATTTATATAATGTGTAATGTATTAGATTGGATAAAAAGAAATGGAGGAATTGAAGAAATGCATTTAAATAATAGACGAAAATGCAAGATGGTTTATGATATAATTGATGAATTATCAGATTTTTATTTTTCTCTAATTGATAAAAATAATCGATCACATACAAGTTTACCATTTAGAATAGGTAGTAAAAATGGTAATATTGAATTAGAAAATAAATTTTTAGATGGTGCTAAAAATAATGGAATGGTACAATTAAAAGGTCATATGACTGTAGGAGGAGTAAGAGTATCATTATATAATGCTATTACAATAGAAGAAGTTGAAAAACTTGTCGTATTTATGAGAAATTTCTATGAAAATAATATGCTAAAATAATAACTAAAAAACATTCTTATCAATATTTTAATAAAACATATTGTTCTACTTTTTAAATAATCATGAAATATTGAATTAAAAAAATATATTATTAATGGTTAACAAATATTTTTCATTTTTAAAATTAGCTTTAGTACTTTAAAGAATTATAACACGCATTTATTTTACTATGTTAAAAGAGATTGACTAAATTAAAAAACTTGACAATGTCAACTTTTAGGCGCACGACTATGACATTTTTCCCCTGATTATATGTATTTAATTCGTTTAAGCAGTTTGGGTATTTCTTTCGATTTTTTGTTTAATAGACCAGCCTGCATAATAATACTTACACAATTATAATTGTTAATGCCATATATATAAATAACGTTTCATAAATTTTTGGAATTTAGCCAGCTTAAGATGTTAAAACTAAAATTTTAAGGCTATCTTATACAAATATATATATGTGTTTTTTTCTTCTTCCTACTCCTTTAAAGAGCACAGGGCATCCACTAAGTCATTTATTATTCATATTTGACTAAGCTTCAGTTTCTGGAATCATTAAGTTCATTAAGACGTTGATTATTCGGCAGTAGCTATATTGTATGAAACACAAATATTTTATTATATATATTAACTTAATTTTATATAATCTTTTTTCAAGACGGCGGTTTCAGTTATTACGTCTCACATTACGTTGTAAAAAAATGTAATTTACAATTTTTATTGATTATTTTTAATGGTCAATATTTTAATTGAAAATTTAAGATTGAAACTTGAATAAAATCAATATAGAAAGGGATATACCATTCCACAACCCCAACGCTAAGAAGAAAATTATAGCATCTTATACTTTAAAATGCGAATGGAAGTGTAAACCAAATTGTCGATCAAAAGCTATGGGTTATAATCAAATAAAATGTCGCCAATGTGCAACTCTCTAGTATTAGCTCCTGAAAGAACCAATTAACTCGGAACCTATAATAAATAGACCTTAAGAAGAAACTGATATAAAGCTGATGTAATCTTTATAATATATAATATGAATTTTGTTTAGAGTTCATTTTAGAACATTTACTATTAATCCTTCAAATAGTAACAGCTGTTTTTAATTGTTTCAGTTTTTATTGATAAACTTGTAAACAAAATTCATTCAAACAAGCCACAAAATTTAATAAAAAAATATAATTTTAAGTTTTAAATTTATAATAAAAAAAATAAATAATATAATTTTAGGTTTTACGTAAAAGTTTATAAAAAAAATACGTAAGTACATTTTATTTTAGATAAATGTCAAAATGTATTATTACGAGCTTTTCTTAATTTAATGAATGAATATTATTTTATGTATTCAATTTTGAATAATTTTGATGGCGATTGACAACTTGAAGAAATCACATAATATTTTATATCATACATGAATTCTTTAGCATACATATAGGAAGACGGGGGCACATTGTTACAGGTTACACATAGTTACAGGCCAAATAGCTTCAGTTTAAAACAAATTAGCCGACTTTTTTTTTTTTTTATTTGGCGGGAATATGTAAAAACATTTTACATATTCCCGCCAAATTTTGTGTCATTACCTTTTATAATTTTTATATAAATAAGAAAATCGTGAATTCCACTACAAGTTTCAACTTTTTAGTGTATTAAATTTTTTTTAATTTTTAAGGGCAAAACCGACAATATAATTTATTTTTTTATTATATTTTATATTAAAAAGTTAAAAGTTAAAAAAATTATTTAAATATTAATTTTATAAAAATAATAAAGAAAGAGTGCTGGGGCAAATTGTTACGGGGTAAATTGATACATGTTTTTTGTTTGGTTTCGATATTTATAAAGTTGTTTTATTGTAAAAATGTTAATATTTTTTATTTTTCTTTTTCAAAAATAATTAAAATTATATAGTTTTATTTTTTATTTAATTTTTTTTATTCCATTTTCTGAAATTATGATTTGATTTAAAATTTTATTTAAAAATTTGAAAGAAATCGAATTAAACTTAGTGAAAACTGGTATATGTATCAATTTGCTACATCTATTGTATCAACCTACACCGACAACGGGGTAAGTTTATACAAGGTAAGAGTTTTAAATAATTAAATTTTTAATTATGAAGATTTAAAATTAAATACATTAATAATGCATAATCTTATTTAGAAAAAACTTAAATATATTAAATAACATTTAATTTTCAAACAAATAAATTTGTTCTTGGATGTTATTAGCAAAAAAGCAAATAGCGTAACAATCTGCCCCGGTCTCCCCACTGTTGAACATTTTTCTTTTTAATTCAATAAAATTTAGTAGTGTGGAGTTAACATTCATTTTTAAATACATATACATATTATATCCTTTACAAGGATGAATTATTCAAATAAAATATACACTATACCGATGATAAATTCCATTGTTAGAATAATAGTTTCACTTTTGGTCAATATAAATAAAATGAACCAAAAAGTGAAAGTATACATATATAAGAATAATCATGAAAAAATATTATTTTATAAATTTAATTTATAGATTCTGATTTTTTTTAAAACATTTTTTCATAGCTCAGAGCTAATATAGGTGGGAGTGAACTAAAAATATTTTGGTCAAATTTCCAGGTTAGTAATAGCTAGGTTTTTTTTTTTTTTTTAATTTAAATTCAATAAACAAACATATATCCATATAAATGAAATTGATTTTCTTTTCAAATGTAACATTTTTTCTCTATATTTTTATTTGTTAAATTTGTATCTTTTCTATCTAATAAATATGATTGCTTAGTATATTTATGTAGATTTCAATTTAAGTTTTTTTTACTTTTATATATACTGTTTTATATTCTGATATAATATATTATTTTAGCATTTAATATTTGTACATTGTCTGGAATTCTATAGTATATATATTTAGAAGTTAAACTTCACATTATAGTTTCTATTTAAGTACATATATATGTACATGTTTTGTTAAAAGTTTATAAACAAAAAATCTAAATAATTGTTAAGTTTTCGTTTAAATTTAAATTAAGACTTTTAAATAAAAAAGTACAAAAAAAAAAAAAAATTCCTTAAAAAAATTAAAAAATATTTAAAAATAAATTTAAATTTTATATATATAGGTATTAATAAATTAAATTACATTGATTATTGTTGAATGAAAAAAAAAACAAAAAAAAAAGAAAATTGCTCGTGGGCTTTTCTTTGTATCAAAACTCTCAACTACAGATACAAACTTTTTTAACACATTTATTTATTTTAAATTGAAATGAAAAGTGAATGAAAAATCGGTAAGATATTATATATGTATGTATATTTATATTATATATACCATCATATTATATTTTATTATAATATATATAATCACATATATATATATACATATATTGTATTAATATTACGAAAATAAATATAAAGTTACAAAATTATAATTCCGAGAAACGTAAATAAAAATTTTCATATATATATATATATAAATATATACTTGTATATAACGACAAATTTCTATTCCTAACACATGCCCATTGAAAATGGAAATTTATACGAATTTTAACGATTCCAAAATTACATATTACGGAAAAGTGAAAATATATATGTACAGTATGTACTTATATAAATAAAAAAATAAATAACAAAATTTAATTAGATATAAAAGCTTTCCAAAAAGCTAAATCTAAAGAAATTTGATAAACAATTTTTAGCTTTTAAATCATTTTTTACGTTCGTTTGTTTTTTTTTTTTTTTTTTATTTGTGAAAAGAAAAGTTTTATTTTTTTATGTGAAAAACTGAACTGAAAAAAATGAAAAAGAAGTAAAAACAAAAAATATATATGTATATATGTATCAGGAAAAATTTTTGTAAGCTGTGTTTTTCGCGCGACCTACACTATACTGTCAGTAGTTAATTGTCTATCGAATCGTGCGGGGAAAATTATATATTTACAGTATAATAATATAATAATAAACATATAAATTTTTAATTCCTATTTTTCAATAAAAAAAAAAAAAAAAATTTTTTTTTTTGAAAGATAAATTTAGTTTAAATTTATAGTTTTTTATTTTTGGTTTTTAACTTATAAATTATAACCATATAGTTAGAGTTTTTTTATTTAAAAATTCAAAATTTAATTTTGATATTATTATAGTTAAAAGTCATAAAAAATCTAATGTCTTTATATTTAAAATTAAAAAAAAAAATAAAAAAATAAAATAAAACTTTAATCTAAAGTGAATTAATTATAATAAAACGAAATAGAAATTTATATGTATATATATAAATAATCTGTATGTATATAATAATTACTTTATAAATCTTAGTTTTTAAAAAGTTAAAACAAAATTAAGAATAAATAAATAGCATCTTAAATTTCTTTGAAAAATATTATGTATATACATATATATATATATATATATATATAAGATATATGTGTATATAAATATATAACAAAATTTAATATTTTATTATATTATAAAAAATTTAGTATAGTGCCTGTTTATTATTTTTTTTTTTTAACTTAAAGAAAGCAAAAATTGTTTTTATTCCAAGGATAAGCTTTTCATATACTCGTATTATATTTATGTAACGTGTTTTTCAAAAATAAAATAAAATAATAAATACTTATATTATATTTTTTCAATATATTAATAAAAATTTATATATATATATATATATATATATATATATATAATAAATCAATAACTAGAAAGAAAATACTTATCTAAAGAAAAATTGAAAATAATATCTAATTATTCTTAATACTTATTATTATATATTTATGTACATATATTATATAAATAATAATATATGTACATAAGTATATATAAAATTTAAAAATAAACAAAAATATTGACTCAATTAAATTTTTGGAATAAAAGGAAAAAAACGGATTGATTCCTTTAGGATTTGTTTTTGAATGTTGTTGAAAAAACAAACAAAAAAAAAAAAAAATAACAAAAATTCTATTAAAATTATTTAATTAAAGTTAAAGAAAATAAAAAAGAAAAACAAAAAAAAGTGAAACGAAATTATATATTGGAAAAGGATAATTAAAGCATTTATTTGGTTTCAAACAGTATATAGTTATATATATAATAATTTGTACTATATAAATAAATAAAATATAAAATAATAAAAAAGTTTATTTTATGAAAATGTCGTGGAGATATGCGGTACGTTCACTTTTAATAAATTCTATTATTTATTTATATTATTTTTTCATTATTGATATTATTGAAAAAATTCATATGAGATATTTACTATTGAAAGAACACATATCGCAGCATTTTCGTTGTCATTATTATTATTATTATTATTGTTATAATTTTGTACGTATGTATATTATATTATATATTATATAAAATTGGAGAAAATGTCCTTGAACTAATTCCTCTTACATATATATTTTTTTTTTTTTTTAACATTTATGTATGTATGTATGTATGAAAAAGTACATATTATAATTTATATTATGTACCTTTTTTTTTTTTTTTTATTAGTAAAATTATTTAAAAAAACATCGACTTTGGTTTTTCTTGTAAAAATTTGTTTATTTTTTTTTTTGTGTGTGCACGTTTTTTGTTTTTTTTTTTTTTTTTTAATCTCATCTCATATAGAAATTTATAAGATAACTTTTGGACTATAATTTATTGTCGATTCAAATAAAGGCACGTATAATATACATATGTATATACTATAAGCGTATAATATATATATTATATTTATTGTCTGTAATATATAGGTTTTTTAAATAAAATATATAATATTGATGATTTATCAACTGACCTATATTTTTTAAATATATATATACATATATCGATCTATGCTAAATCTATAAATATGAATTTGATGAATCCTTTTATATGTATATATGTTTTGATAAATATATATGATAATATTTGAAATTATAATTGAATTTGATCACCAAAATAATAAAAGATTTAAATTAGTTAGATTTAATTGTTTTTTAAATAAGGTAACTATATATACATTTAATGAATCAATTCAAAGGAATATTTTGGCTAAAACTCATTAAGAAATCTTCTTTTTAGCAGCAATTTTTAATAAAACTTTTTTTTTCTAAAAACGAATTATACATACATTTATACAGCATCTTTTCTGTTATTTCTAAAAAAAATTTATATAAATATAGTGATTATTTTAAATTATTTACAAAATATATTAATTTTCTTTTTAAAATATTATTTATATATATATATTAATTTACGAAAATATTTCTAAAAATAATTATATGCGTAGGTAATTAAATTTGAAGCACAAAATAAAAAAAAAAAAATCAAAATTTTATAAAAGTTAGTCATTATTGTTTCAATTAAATGCCAAAAGTAAATAATTGTTTCCATGCAACTTCCAAAAAAATTTAATAAAAAAAATGTTAAAATTAGTTTTTACTTAAAAAAAAAAATTCTTTTATCTTAACGAGAGTTTCTTATGAGTTTCTTTTTTAACAGCTTTGAAATATGATGCTCAGATATATTCGTTTTACAATTTTTTAAAAAGGGTATATAGAATCAAACAATCTTTTTTCAGTTAATTTTATAACAAATTTAAATTTATTTTCAATAAAAACAAAAAAAAAAAAGAGATTGTGCATATATATTATGTCTTGTTTTAAAATTGTCTTTTTTTTCATTACTTCCGGTGATTGATTCGTTTTAAATTAATTGTTGTATTGTTTCTGTACGATTTGTTAATTTCTATTCAATTTATTTATTGAAACTCATTGAATTTTTTTTTTTTAAATATATAAAACAATTAAACAATAGAAAAGCTTTTGCAAACATTATACATAATAAATACTTATAAATTTATATATATATATTGTTATATATATATAATAGTTATAGTTATTTCACCATGGTTCTAACTATTTTTATATAAACACATAACATGAATTGATTATAAAAATTGTATATATATATGTATGTACGTACAAAAGTGTTTATTTTCAGCTAAAGTCCATTTAAACTTTAAAATAAAAAAAAAATATAAATTTGAATATACTTAGGTATACTAAATATAATTAATCATTGATCGCATCAATGAAATTTTATAAATTACATTTTAATTTATTACTTTTTTTTTTTAATGCATTTCTCTGCCACAAAATGTGAACAGGAAATTACACAGCCTTTCCTGTTCAGGGGTGGCTGTAAATGTTGTAAGGGGGAATAACTCTTACGACGTGTGTGGAATTCGAATCCACACTCCCTCGGTGTTTACAGCGTATTTTATACGCTCTTACCCACTAGGCCACCGAGGCCCCCATTTTAATTTATATACATATGTATGTATATGAGGCTCTATAAATAATTCAATTAATTTTTAATTTATAGCCAATATTAAAATATTTTAAAAGAATAGAAAAATTATGTAGGGGTCTCGTCGTAAGAGCTTATGAAATACGTTATAAACATCGAAGGAGTGTGGGTTCTCGTAACCTATACACGTCGTAAGAATAATTCCACTATACGACATTTACAGTCACGCCTGAAAAGTAAAAGCTGTGTAATTTCCTTGTCACATTTATGTAGCAGGGGAATAAACTAAAAAAAAAAATATGTTCTGCTTTCTTGATAAAAAGATCTAAGCTATTAAATAGTATCTAATACTTATCCAGTTGTAGTTATAGTGAAAATGGGGTAAAAAACAATAAAATATCAAGTTTCAGTGTTTCAAAAACTGTTATATTATTTTTTTTTATTTTATTTTACCTTAAAAGTTTTTTCTGTATAAAAGTTGTTAAATATATGTTACTTCATTGTTAATTGAATTGAATGGAGATTGGCATTGAATTGTATCAACAACAAACATAATATTTATAACGTTTGAGCTACGCCTACAAGCGATTACAATTCAATATAAATAATATATTATATGTTAACAACGTATTTGTTCATTATATTTATTTTACAATTTATTTTTGCTACATTTACAATAATTATAATTTTAAGAGCGTTAATAATCAACAAATAAATAAATTAATTCTTTTCTAAATTTGTAAGAATTTTTATTCTGAACTATGGCTTGTAATTCTTTCTTACATAATTATATCTACTAAAATATTATAAACTGCGCAATTTTAAATATTTTTTTATTATATTGTTGTTTTGGAGTGTTACTAGGCCTAGGTATATCTTAAGTTAAAATTACGTATAACTTTGTTTAGTTTCAATATAAAATTTTTTTAATTTTCAAGAAAATTTTTTTTCTTAAATTCCAATATGAAATTTTTTAAATTCTATACCTAAAATTAATCAAAAAAAAGATTTTTTGTCAATAGAAAGACTGAAATTTTAAAATAAAAGTACTTTTATGGGAAGGAAAATAAGAAATTACAAATAAATATGTAATAAATAAGTTTTATTTAATATATGTATACCTTAATGGTTTTCCATTTAAAATTTTTCAACATTTTCTATTTGCGCGTTTTATTTATGTTTTTTACGTTTTTTGTTTTTTACAACTTCCTATATTTGAATTTATTTTTCTCTTAATATTTAAGCTATTGTCATTTTTCAACCAATACCTTTTTTCTTGACCGTTATTTAATTTCTTACTAAATTATAATGGTATAATGGTTTTTCTGAGTTGGGTACGAAATATCATTTCTCAAAACCCTAAACACAAAATTCAAATGACAAAAATCCCAAGAATTTTTCATTTTATCACAAAATTCCAAATCGCAAAAACCTAAATTCCCAAATTGCGAAATCTGGAAATGATTTGCGCAAAATGAAGTACTACTTGAAGAGAACCTTAAAAAACATTTTTTGAAGAAAAAACATCTAAAAAATATATTATATTTTATATCTATGCGAAATATACTTAAATATCATATGTTACATTTTGGAAAAAGTTTAAAACCTCTGATTTTGAACCAACTTTAAGATCCTTCCTAATAATTTTTTAACAAATTATTAAAAAGAAAATGGAGCGGAAAGTAATTTTGGAGTTATGCAATTTGAAATTATGAGATATAAGATTGTCATTTTGATATTTTTAAAATTTTTGTAATTTTGGGAAATAGGAATTTCCCTAATTTAAGATTATTTTAAACTTTTTTAACAACGCCTAATTAATATTCGTCGGTGATTTTCTATATTCTTCAGATGTTTTGTTTTTTTTTTTTTTTTATTTTTCAGAATAATAAAAAATATGTATAAAATTTTTTGATTAGAAATATTCAAAATAGTGTAATAAATATTTTTCAAAGTTTATAGATGATTTTTAAAATAATTTAAATTAAAATTCCACAATTTTTCTGAATATTTTCCTAAACTTATATTTTGTTTTCATACATTCTTATGTATTTATATATGTTATATATGTATATGTTTATTCATATACGTAATAAATATATATATATGTATATCTGATATTGCTTTCGATCTTCTTTCGATAAATGCTTTTTGATTATTTCGGTTATAAATAATTATTTAATTCATAAGTTCTTTAAACCATTTTTTGTATTTTGTAAGGTAAATCTTTAAAAATGACTTAAAAAAAAAAAAAAAAATTTTATAAGTAAAAGAATTGAAATTCAGTTGTAAAATTTTATATAGCGAATAAACAATATGGACAATCTCTAATTTTGATTTATTTTTAGCATAGACAATTTAATAGAATTAAAATATTTAAATTGTTTTGGAATAGGCTAATCACACGACAATTTGTTTATATATTACTAAGAACATTTATAATATAGAACGTATTTATATAGAACTATAGAAAAATAAATTAAAACAAAAATTTTATTTTTATAATAGATACAGTTTTACTGCTATAGGTTTATAAATACATTGACGACATTTTGCTTCTGTTTTTTTTTTTAACTTAATTAATTTATAAAAGAATACACCTTTGCAGGTATCAATTTACTAAAACTAAAAATATAAATACTTCGGTTTTTATTTTATATTTTTTTTTTTGTTACTAAACTAAATTTTGTATATTTTATTAATATTTTAAATATTGAATGTTGTATATTAGGTAACAACACGTTTGACATTAGGTTATTAGGTATATCAGTAAAATTTTCATTTTTAAAACAAAAAAAAAAAAAGAGAAAATGGAAATTAAAATTTTTTAAAATTTATTTACAGATTTCCCAAAAAAAAAAAATTTTCAAAAAAAAAAAAATATAAAAACTTTAAGTAAAGAATGATTAATTTTTATTATTAGAAATTAGATTAATTCTTTTTTTCTTTTTTTTTTTTGAGAACAATTTTCATTTCAGAGAAAAAAAAAACAAAATGAAAATGAAAAATTTTACTAAAAACATTCCTTTGTAGGAATTAAATTGCCAAAAAAATAAAATAAAAATTCAAGGTTAATTTGAAAGAGATGATAGAAAAATAAATAGCAAAAAAAAAAAAACTTAAAAAAACGTCATCAAGGTTATTAAGATTTGAAAATAGATGGCAATGAAAGAATATATCTATACATATACTCAGTAATAAGTTTTACTATTTTTTAATAAAAAATATATATAGCTCTTGAATATGAATAGGTATTTATTATTGTATATATATATATATGTATAATAATAAAATTTTAAAATTTCACAAAATAAAAAAAAAAATAACGAATGATTAAGTATCTTTGTTTAAAAATTAAAATTTTCTTTCTATATTTGGGAATAAAAATTTATAAGTGATTTTTAGGATCAATATATAGATATTATTATGTACTTAAATTATATATGTATATGTTGTTTGATATTATATATGACAAAAGTTAAATAGATAATCACATATAGGTACTATTTTTGTTTTATTTATTTATTAAATTTAGAAAATAAAAACGATTTAATAAATAACTTTTAATATATAAATTAATTATAGACAAAGAAATTTGTTTTTCTTATTATATATTATATTATATTATACTGGGGTTTGTTTTACAAAAACGTTTTACAAATTCATCTGCTGTGGTTTAAAATTGTAAAAAAACTATATTAATTATAATTTTTAGTACATTTTTTAGAACAAAAATAATTTTGCTTATAGTTTCATTCCGTTTCTCCGCCCATCCGTCTATTTACAAAATATCTAATATATGTTTAAGATATAATAATGAAATTTTTACCATAGATAGGTTTCTTCAAAAAATCAATGTTGTAGAATAATTTTTTTTTATGTAATCCCACACATTATATATAAAACTACAGTCCGTTAAAATTGGAAAAAACCCACACATTATAGAGAGCTTCATCAAAATTGGAAAAAACTCTAATTTTTAAATGTGTATTTATTTAGGTTCTGCTTAAAACATTTTTTCAATCTAAAAAGACCAAACGATAGGACATTTTTTTTTTGTTTTGTAAGTGAGTACTTAAAACTAACGTTATGAGAAAAGAAAATCATAAAAATTTCTTCATAACTATGGCACGCTTTTAGTAAGAATCTTGAAATTTTGGAAGAACCTGAAACTTGAGTACATAATTTTTCCAAGTAATATTAAAAACTTAAATCTTCAAAACATATGTTAACAGTTTTTCTTACTAAATTATATATAGAATTTTCTTAAAATTAAAAAATGTGTTTTAATTTTTCACAATATTTTCTTATACATATATAAAATTATTTTTAGAAAATTTATCCTAATATTATCCTTTTAAAACTTTTGATTTAACACTCTGCCTTGTTTTGTTTATCGTTTATTTTGAATCAAATTTATTTATAAATTGTTATTATAGCTATATGGTATATCAATATTCAATGGAAGTTAGGTCGTGCCCATGTAATTCTTTTTTTCTTTTTACTGCTATTCTTTGTCTAAAAAAAAAATATTTTTATTAAAAAAATTTATTTTATTTTTTTAAATATTTTTAAAACTAAGTAAAACATGTCTGTTCTTTGTTTATATGCTTATGTAGGATATTTTAATACGATGTTTAAAATCTCGTCATTCCTTGCTATTAATATTATATATATAAATTTTGTTCTAAAGGTATAGTAAAATTCTTCAAATTCTTTAAATAAATTCGCACGTGCTGCAGAATTTCAAACATATTATAAAACTTGAAATAAAACTCATTTATTATAAAACTTTTTTAATGCTTACTATATCTATAAATTCTAGTGTATATAAATAATAATATTTCAATGAAATTGACACGTTTTTTGTTGGAAGCACTCCAAAGGTTACCTTAAACACTGAACTCAGTATAATTTCGTATAATAAATTTGATAAAAATTTTTCTCTAATACATATATACTTACATAAAACATACTTCACATATTATTAAATTTTTTACTTCGGTTAAACTTAGTTTTGATTTTGTTGATCGCTATTCATTTTGTTATGTTGTAAAAATATAAAGTATATATAATATCTATATATATATAAATAATATATACAATTAATGTAAGAAAGAGTTATTATTGCTTTTATCGAAAATGAAAAAAGTTTGATTCTAATAATTTTTTGAAATTTGAAAGGTTACAGAACTTAAAGTTATCAATAAATACATCTTTTCATAAAATAATTTATATTTTTTTACGTATATATGAAGAATAACATAAAAATTACATGAAAAATTTGTTATATATAGTTAAAATTATCATCAGCTTTCATATAAATGTGACCAAAATTATCTCTGCATCTATAGATATTTAATGATGTTTTTTGTTTTAGCATATAACATATAACTGTAACTGAATAACTTTAAGATATTATTTTTATGTAATTTTTTTAAAAGTTTTAATTTATGTTATTTTCTTATCATACCTATATTAATATTTTTTTTTTAAATAAAAATTCATATACTTAATGCGTCGTTTTCAAATTGTAGATTTTTATTGTTTAAAACTTTGTAAACATTTTATATTATTTTGACATTTAATCATTTATAAAAAATTCTCCAATCTCAAATTTTAATTAAACTCTTAGCACAGACTAAATAAACTATATTTTATAATATAGTTAAAATTTTTATATGAACATAGTTTCATATAAAAATTTTAAGTTTTTTTTTAGCAGCCAGCATGAACATTTTTTTGGTGCCAGACGAAGTATTTTAGAATATTTAAATAGCAAAAATAAAAATTTATAGAATATTTTTTTGTTTTTTTTATTTTTGTAATTTAAATATTCTAAAATATTTAGTGTAGCTCGATTAACTGCTTAGTCTGCCTGCTGAAAGAAAACTAAAAAATTTTATATGAAACTGATCGTCTGTATAGTTTATTTAGTTTGTGGTCATAGTTATAAATTTTAAGATAGTTTATATATTATATATATGAATAAATAAAAAACAAGTATAAAAAATTTTGAAATAACCAGATTTTAGCTAAAAACGATTTTAAGGGATCAAATTTAAAACGGGCAGAGTACGCAAATTTACCAAATACATATAATATAATTTTATGAAACACAGATTTATGAATAAATTTTCATTGGTAAAGATATTTTCCGAATTAAAGTAATCAAAATAAAACCGATTCTATCACAAAAATTCATCCATCCAAAGGATTATTGCTACAAAATCTCCTTTCTTAAAATCTATGGTTTTTTGTGTTTTATTTACATTTTTAAATTGAATTTTGGCAGTCATAGTTCCGTATGTATCGAAATCTAAAAAAATTCGGAATAATTGCAAAAATATAGTTTGGATCAGTAAAATTATTTTCCAAGATTTTCCTAATTCGTTTTTAAAAATGGATTTTCTCCTCCTCCTCTCAAATAAGAATTTTGTTTGGGGAGCCTCGGTGGCCTAGTGGGTAAGAGCGTACAATATATAGAGAGTGTGGCGGTTCGAATGCCTTTACGACATTTACAACCATGCCTGGAAAGGAAAGGCCGTGTAATTTCCTTTGCACATTTATGTGGCAGAGAAATGCATTAAAAAAAAAAAAAAATCATATTTGTAATGATGCAGTTTGCGGACAAAATACATTTCGAAAATAAATTATTGCGACATTTGATATTCGGAAAATTTCAGAGTGTTTTAGCAATATCTTATATTTTCTAACAGTTTCTTACAATTGCGACATATACTTAAATAATGATGGTTTGAAACTGAACAGAGACTTATAACATTTTATTTTATATAATGTTTGAAATAGATTTTGTTTTTGTTTTTATTTTACCCTGCAAGATTCTCTGATAAAACAACTTAGTTTAACTGGCTTGTTTTAGTCTTGAAGTTAATTTTACTTACTTAATAAGTTATGATTTAAATTTTGAAATATTTAAGTTTGATGGGTGCGGTAATTTTGCGGTATATATAAAAATATCAAATTACGTATATCGACCATAAAATTTAAAATTGTTTTTATTTTATTCAGAAAGTGCGCAGATACATTTTCGTCAAAAGAGATTCATAAAAAAATCAAATCATAATTTAACATAATCATATATTTGCTTTGGTATTAATAAAAGAAATATTAAAAAGAGATTACAAAACTTTATTCAATATTTAGGTTTCAGCACCATCTACTACTTCAACATACTATGGAAGCTATGGTAACCTAGGAAATTATGGTAGTTATCGGAACTGTAGTGGTAGCAGAAGTTCCTCCTCTTATTACAGTATACCACGTTATAGTTCCGACAGAGTTTATGCGGTAAGACAATCGTGCTTTATCTTTATTATCATTAGAATTACAAAAAAAAAAAATTAAACAAAAATTCCACATATTTTTGAATAATTAACTAAAGCTAAAAAAAATGCTCGCTTGTTTTGTTTGATATAAATCATATATGGTTAAATATTTGTGTTTTTAATTTTATGTATTTATGTATATAAAATTTTATAAATCAAATTCTTAGTTATATAATAGCTGGTTATATAGATTGTTTGTTTAATGAATAAAACAATAATAACAAGCATTACATTTGTAGAAAGCCAGAGCATATGAATATAAAAGTTTAAGACATGCCTATAATATATATAAAAATACAGATCCATTATGATTTCATATATGCATGAGAATCGTATATAAGATTTTTATAAAAATGTATATAAGATATTCATAAGGATTGTTAGATATTTATAAGATATTCATAAGGTTTTAAAATTATTTATATTTTACACATCATCTAATTTATAAATAATATTTTTGTATTAATTAGAAAATCAACAGAAATTTTAATTTTTTCTCTGATTTACTCTTTTGTTTTTGGGAACTTTCAAAGTCGGAAAGTAATATAGTAATGTGCATTAAGAATATTTATAATGTAAAATAAAAATTAATTACTTTTAAAAACTTTATTGCCAAAAAACTAATTATCGGAATAAAAATGAAACTCTTTTATATTTAATTTTCAAACTTGCAAAAAAACCAAACTGTCAAATATTAATTATTTTTTCATTAATATAATACCAACATAATGTTTTCTGCAATATATTTGTCATGATCATTTTTAAATATTTTTTCTTTCGAAATTTTTAACATAATAATTTTTATATAAATCTGTAAGATCATATATTGTAATATGTAGCATGTGTATGTTTAGATATATGTATATATATGTATATATATATATAAGCACATATAATAAAATATTGAAAATATTTAATCAATTATTTATATTTAAGTTTTTTATTTGTATCTGTCAAAAATTAAAAATATTTTACCTTGTCCCATTAAAACTCCGGTGCCAAAAAAACGTTTTTCTTATTTTAAAATTATTATTTATTTACAAATTTAATGCCAAAAGTTGTTAATCATTTTAAAGATTTTTTAAACAATTGCTAAATACTTTTATTAATAAGTATGGACATATTTATATATGATTAAATAAAAAGTTTTTTTTTGTTGATGACACATAAAAAGTTAATCAAAATTGATTTGACAAAATATATACATATTAATTATATTTCATTTTGTCAACTCCATATACATATGATGTTGTTGCTGTACAATATATTTACATTATCTATAGCCAAATTTTTGAATATAAAAAATAAGGAAAATTTTGAAAAAGAAAATTACGTCACGTAATAAAATATGCACTTAATAACTAAAAAAATCACAGATGAAGGAAGTCTATAGCATTTCTAGCATGTGATATTTTATTTTTAAGGTTGAAGGTGGTTGAAGAATAAGAAAAAAAAATGGTACTTTCACTACCCACAATAATTGAAAAGCTTTTCAAAAAATACTGTTTTTTTTTTTGAAGAACATGTTTTTCGTATTAAAATATTTCAAGTATATTCTAATATTCGAAAAGCAATTTATTTTTGTTGGAATATTTTTAAACCTTTTACTTTAACTAAGACAATATGTTAAAATTATAGCCTAATTACTTAAAATTTTAGAAAAAATTCTATTACCTACTTAATTACATTTTTAAATTTTATTTAAGTAAAGTTTTATATCATGTATCTCATGTATCAAAAAGCTTTTGTATATTATGATATGAGATTTACGATATGATTTATATTCAATTATATCATATTATATCCTCCAGCAATTCTAATATACATTTTCAAAAGATTATAACTCTAGTTCAGCTGAATATTTTGTCACTAACTGAAAACGTCATATATGTACTTTTAAAGTAATAATTCAATTTTTTGTTTTGCAAAATTTGGTATTTGCATTTACCCTTATATGAAATCAAGATTTTTCGAAATTTGTATTGTCTCTCTATTTTAACGAAATGATCTTAAAGTTATAATTTTAAAAGCATTTAGTTTTTAGAGGATTTTTAAAGGACTAGCTAGAGAATTCTTGAAGGAATAAATTCTTTGATAATTAGTAGAAGTCATTGTGGAATTGTTTTGTAACCCCCTTCGTTTTAACCGAATTTAATAAATGGGGAAAAATTCAAATTTTTCTATTTTAAAACAATTGGAACCTGTCCGCTTGACCTTTTTTTTTTGTTAAAGTAAAGTGCCAAAATTAAAGTTCAAGCTTAATATTTTTACAGGTGTAAATGTTTTTTTTTTAATTATATGGGATTTCCTTAAAGTTGACAAAAGTGGTATGAGAAGTTTTTAAAATTTTCCTTACAGAAATAACTTCAAGAAAATTTACAAATGCGAAATTCATAATTTAAAAATGATTTATATATATATACCATCGTTCTGGAAAGAATAAGAATCCAAGAATTTTTGGTTTTATCAACTGTCTTGTTAAAACATTGATTTTATAATTTAAGCAATGTAAAATTTAATATAATTCGCTTGTCATTTGTAAAAAGATATTAGATCTTTGAATATTCAAAATATATATAATTCATATATATAAAGCACCTACATATTTCGTATTTTAGATGAGTAAGGTGTTAGCCTAGTACTTACTTTCCTTTCTTTACTTTTTTCGAAAACTTTGACAGCTGAAAGCAATTACATTATTTCTTATAATAAGCATTTGGTTAAGCATAATGTATTCAACGAACGAAGCAAAGTCACGATTTGACGAGTTTTTATTTCAATACTTTGCTTTGAATACTTTGACAGTTTGACTTTCACATTTAAATATTTTTACAATTTATCATAAAATGTTTGTTATTTTAAAGTTTTAAAAATGTTTGAAGAAAAATAAATTGGACAAATTAAAAAAAATGTATTTAGGACAAAAAAATCGTATACAGGACAATAAAATAAATGCATTTGACCAGTACTTACTTTGATTACTTTGCTTTTGTTGAATACTTTCAAAAAACAAACGTTGTAAAAGGAAGCAAAGTAAGCATTGGGCCACCATAATCTTTAGATAGAAATTAGGATTATATTTTTAAGTTTAAAAAATAACAGTTTTGTTGTCAAATATTATTACATCTTTTAAGTGAAATGAGTGTTACGGTAATTATAAATAATTTAAGTTAAAAAACATTTAATTAAAACTGTGTACCTAATTTGTGTCGAAATAAATACATATGAATGTGTATATATATGTACATTATATAAATTTTGTTCTGTGGTTACAAAAAACTGTAAAATTTAAAATGTAGATCAAGTTTTTTCTTTTTTGATTTTACAATGTTTTCATATAGTACATACATACATACATTTATGTACATATATTTTTATCTTAATATCTTTAAAAATTCACAATTAAAAGAATTTATTTCTTTTTTATTACCTAGTAATTTTTCTTTAATTTTCAGATGACGGTAATTTGAACAAAATTAAATGCATGAAAATATTTTGATAAATAAGTAATAATAAAACTTATATAAGTTTATAATTAATTCCTTGTATAATATTTTTATAAATATGTAAATAATAAAATTTTTAACAAAAGTATATTAATCGAATCGGAACAGTTACAACTTACAAGGGAATTATTTAAAGGTAAAGTTAGGTAAGATATTATTTGCCTAAGGTAAAGTTAGGCAAATTAAAACATAAGGGAAAATGGGAAATGTTAAAATAATAAGAAAGTCGTTAGTTAAAACTTAAAAGCAAATATAGACATTATATATAGCTATAGTTAATTAGTTTAAAAAAAAAAAATAGTTTATTGCCCTTTTTAATAAAATAAAAGTATTTAGTCGGTATCTTGTAATAAAATAGGAAGTTTATGTTGTATAGTTTCGGAGACTAGCCAAGTTCTTTTAGTCAGGCACTTATTATTGGACTATAGCGCGTTTAATTTAGGTAGAAAAAAAACTTAAGTATTCGTTATGATTCCACAGTGCTTTTAAAAGAGACATATTCTGAAGATTTTCTGTTCTGTTCGTATTGTGTATTATAAACCATGTTGTTCTGCCTTAGCTAGGAGTTGATGAATCTCTTCATAGTAGTTAAGATACTAGAATTTATGATGGTAGAAATTAAATTTTAAATTAATTAACACTTAGGAAAAAAATAAGCTAAATGTTTTTTGTTGGCTTATTTAAATTTTTTTTATATAATATATTTTTGTTTTGTGCATTTCCCCTTTTATTTTCAGGTGTGGCTATAAATGTCGTAAGGGGGAATTATTCTTATGACGTGTGTGGTATTCGAACTCACACTCCCTCGGTGTTTAAAGCGTATTTTATACGCTTTTACCCACTGGCCACCAAAGCCCTCATATAATTTTTAATATAATAGATAGTACATAAGAATTGAATTTTTTTTTAAATAAATCAAAAATAATTGTGGAAGAATTATTTTTATTTATTTTATGTATATGCAATAGTATATGCGTAGACGTGCTTATTTTATTGCAAATTTATTACAAAGCGAGATCTAAATTGCTATATCAAATACATTGGAGACTTTTAATAATTATAACTGTCATAATTTATTGATTAATAATTAGTTCTTAAATACAAAAATTTCATCTTGATATTGAACCTATCATCTTTATTCCAGAGACATAGTTGCAATATGTCCGACTAAAGTTTTCAAAGTAAAAAAATATTCACTTATCTTGACTATACAACCAACCTATACAACTTTGAAGTCTGCAGCGTAAAAACGGACACAGTAACTCACATAAAAAAAAGTTCTTTTAAAATATTATATTTTTAGTGAGTTGTACCTCTGGTTAAAATTTGATTGTTTTATTTAAAAGGAAGTAGAAGATTTGTAAACAGTCCGACAGACAGATGAATGGAACTGTAATCAGTAATAACTAATAAGTATATAATTTTAATTTTTTCTTTACAAAATACCTTAAAACCTTAAATTATTTATTTGTTTCGTGGTAAAAAGATTTCCACAATAAGTTTTGTATGACTATCCACAGATTGACTAATCGCTTGTGTCTTAAAATAATTTTTCTGTTTTTAAAACCAATTGTTAAAAATTTAATAAAGTTTATTATTTTATATAATAAATCAAAAAATTTTACTGATTTTTTATATTTTTATACTAACCTACTAACCAATTCTTAAAAATTATACTGAACTGATTCTAAAAAATATACTAATCGAAAGTGTTTAAAAATGCTGACCAAATAAATAGTTACGCTAAATTAAATAGCTTAAAGTTAAATAAATGAAATAACAAAATGGATTAAAAAGTAATCATATTGATTATAGAAGACATGTAATATAGCTATAAGTTAAAAGGTATAAATATTTTCAATATTATTTAAGTTAATTTTCAAAGATATTTTATAAAATTAATCACAAAAAAATTTGAATAAAAAAAATTACTAAATAATGAATAATAGTAATTTTTTATTTAAAATATGTCTGTTTTAATATTACTATTAAAAATTAAAAAAAAATTGAAAACAAATTATTTCATTATATCAAATGTAAATAAGTTGTCAATCAAACTAAAAAATACTTAAAATATATTTATAAGATTTAAATAAAATATGTAACTTAACTGTGTTGAATTTCAAAATTGTCATATATACCTAATAAATATGTGTTCACGTAGATTTTAATAAATTGTTGCATACATTATACTTAACACAGCGTTGTAAGCACCGAGGGAGTGTGGATTCGAATCCCACACATGTCGTAAGAGTTATTCCCCCTTACGACATTTACAGCCACACCTGTAAAGCAAAGGCTGTGTAATTTCCTCTTCACATTTATGTGGCACAGAAATGCCTTAAAAAAAAAAAACAACACAGCTCATTTTTTTATTGATATATCTCATAAAATCACTGTATTAAATCGACTAAAATTCAGCTTTGTCATAATCAAATTAGTGATGTGCTCATGCGCTTTATATATAAATTGTATAATAAATTTCTTTCGAAATCGATAAATAAATTGCTTTATTAATGCTCTAAAGTCTTAACAAACTTTAAAGCAATATTATAGCATCAATTAGACATTTTAACAATTTTGCTTAGTATTTTGTCATAATGTAAATCATTTTTGGGCCAATAAAATAGTGTTAAACTGCGCATTGATTTTTGATTTCGTATAATATGCAGTAGATCTTTTGGTTGATTTTTAATTTTGTTTTAACTTAAATTTTATTGATGAAGTTTTCTTAAAATTTTTATTGCATTTCTATTTATAAATTTTTGATTTTTAAAATTAATTTTATTAATTCTTTTACAGAAACCATCTAGAATGGAAGTATCAGATAAAACAACTGGTTTACACTTACAAAGAATATTGCATTATTCAGTAGCACCGTGCCGTCCATTACCAGGTTCACGTAGTGCAGAATGTGCAATACATGATGTTGATTGTGACGAAGTGTATCCTGGAATCTTTATTGGAGATGCGTAAGCATATTAATATTATTTTAAATATATAATATATTTAATAAATATTTTACTTCTTTTTTTTTATTACCCCCAGTGCTTCTGCTAGAAATAAAGTATTTCTTCGTATAATGGGAATTACACATGTTCTTAATACAGCTGAAGGATCAAGATATGGTCAAGTTGATACTGGGCACATTTATTACCGTGATATGCCAAGTGTTAGGTAACCATAAAAATTATTTTGCATGAATATTTTTGTATATTTATTATTGTTTATACATTAGATATATGGGCTTCCCCATGATGGATCAACCAACGACTGATATTTCAAGATATTTTTATATTGCATCCAAATTTATTGAAAATGCTATTAGTAGCGGAGGTAAGTAAATATTTACATATATTTTTATAGATTTTAAAAGGTACTCCCAAGTTTTTAAAATTGCCAAAAATTACAAATTTTAATAAAAACAATTTACTTTTAAATACAGAATTAAATTTTTATGTGAAATTTTTGAATGTGAAAATATAAATTTTAAGATATATTTTCATTAATTTTTAGCGGTAGGTACACTCTTTTTTTAAGTAAAACTAAATTAAAAAATTTAATTTTGAAAAATCTGAAATTTTTAACTATACCTACCCTCCTTTAAAAAATTACAAAACATTTAATTTTTTTTTAAATTAAAAATAAAATGATTTTAATTACATCTTTAACAGCTCTTTTTATATTTTATATTCAAGGCTCGGTAAAATTATATATATATATGTATATATATATTTTAAAATACTTCATGTTACACATCATCATAAGTAATCGAAAAAATAGTTTCGCATTTGTTAACCAATTATCAACACCTACTCTAAGTTTTCACTTTAATTTACACTGAATTAAGTGTAATACTTAATAAACAATTAATTATATTAAGTCAAGTTTAACCGATTTGACTTTATATACTTGTAATTTTTAATTTTTTATAAAGTCAAATCGGTCAAATCAATTAGATCGATCATAAAATGTTATATTTCTAAACATTTAGTTACAGTTATTTAAAAATAATTTAGGGTTTATAATAATTAGAAGAATTGTACAGATTTTTTTTTTTTTAAATTAATTAAGATTACATCTATAATTACATAATATATAATAATAATATATTATATAAATTCTTATATTTAACAATAATTATTTATTTTATTGTTAAATAAAATTAAAAAATAAATTATTAATTAATTATAAATATTTTTTTTAGGTAAAGTCTTAGTGCATTGTTTGGTTGGTATGTCAAGATCAGCAACATGTGTTTTAGCACATTTAATGATAGTCAAGAAAATGACTGCTGTTGAAGCAATAAGAACTGTACGTGTTCGTCGTGATATTCGTCCGAATGATGGATTTTTACAACAACTAGCAGATTTAGACAATGAATTAAAACGAGAAAGAAATTATTCATCATACTAACCTAAATTGATATTTAATTCACCATTTTTTATTATTTTTGTTATGATTAATTCTTAACATGTATGTTAGTTTGGTCTTTTTTAATAATTTTTTTTTTCTTTTTTTTTTCCCCCCTTTTTGTTTATTGTAAAATGTATTGTACTTATAAAACTTAAGTAATAATACTTTATAATATTATAAAAAAAATAAAAAAATACATAAATATATGTAATGTATATTAAAAAAAAAAAAAATTATATGAAAAAAAAAGAATTTATTTCAAAAAAAATAAATTCTTAACGCAAATTAATACTCAACTAATGGCCTTTTTATACTAAAAATATGGAAAAAATTTTAATTAGTTTGGCCTTGAAATGTTTAAATAAATCTATCGAAAGGAAAATTATTTAAAAATATTATATAAGTATATATATACATAATGTACGTAATGTGTTAAAAATATATATTTATTTATTTATATTATATATGTTTATATATATATATGTATATACATAAAAATTGATACGTATATTATGTAATTTTAACACACAAGTAAATTGTGCAATTTGTTTTAATATTTTTAATTGTAAGTCGCAAAAAATTATTTTAAAATATATAAATATGTATTATAATTTAAAAAAAAAAAAAAAATTAAAATGAATATAAAATACAATTTTTAATAATTTTATTTAAATATATAAATATACATATATTGTAATTATGTAATTTAAATAATCTAGAATTATTTTATTGTTTAATATAGCTAATTTTACAATTAATTGGAAAATCTCAATTATTATTATAAAAAATTCTATTTTTTTTTTTTTTTTTTATGTAATTATTTTTATTTATGTATAATGTATTAATATTTCTATCTATTTTCTTATTTTATTTAAATTTTTAAATATTTGAATTTTAAAATTATTTTAATGCAAAAATGAATTCTTAAGTAAAAAAAGTTATTTTTTTCCCAAAAAAAAAAAACAAAGGTAATAAATGTGAAATAATTTTTAAATTATTATTAATCAACAAATTAATATTAAAAAAAAATAATGAAAACAATTATGTAAATTATTAGAATGTCAAAACTAATTTTATTTTAAGATGGTATTTAATAAAAATGAATGCATATATGCATATTATTAATTATAACAACTATAAAAAAATTTTAAAAAAATATATATATATATTATACCTATATAAAATTTTCTTTTTTTAATTTTTTAAGACAAAAAAAAAAAAATAATTAATTAAATAAAAATATAAAAATTTTAAAATAAAAAATTAAATAAGAACATAAAAATTCAAAATTTATATAAAATATATAAAATAATTGAAAAGCCATAATGTTAATATACGCATGTTGTATTTAAATGAAGTTATATTATAAGATTGTACATTGTGCATAATATTATATTATTTAAAAATGTTAGAATGAAAAAAAAAAAAAAAATAAAATAAAACAAATCCAAATAACATTGTTAAAAATTCATATGTAAAAAAAAAAAATCAAAAAATTTTTTTTTTTTTGAAAATAAAGAAAAACTAAATTCATTTTAAATTTTGCGCTGTTATTAATTTAAAACAAAAAAATATTTTCGATTTTAAACAAAAAATTTACAAATATTTTTTTTATTTTTATAAAGTTTTCTATATACATACATATATGTATATATATATATGTACATAATACCAGATACATATATAAATAGTTGATATGTACATAATTTTAAAAATAATATTGTTTTCTTTCTTTATATTTTTCATTTTCAAATTAAAATTTTTTATACTTTTAACCTTAATTTTTTTTATATAAAATTAATGATTGTTTATGTAAGAGAGACTAGCATAAAATTCGATTATTTTATAACCAATTTTTTTGCTTTAGAAAATCTTATATACAAAATTTAAATATTCAAAAATTATTAAATAAAACTTTTGAGACAAGCATTATTTTTATTAGGTTCGACATTATAATATAATATATGTAATATATATATCTTTGATTTGTTAGCATAAACGAAATAATTAAATATCTAGTTAAATCTCTAAAGAATTCTTGTATAGAAATACTCCTAAAAAATCCTTGTATACTAGGTTGAATTGACAAACTTAATAGTTTTATGTGGATTGTTGCCCAAGTTGGCAGTTCATTCATTGTTAACAAAATATTTTTAACAAACTTTTTTTTTATATACTTGTATTTACGTACACATGTAGAAAATAAATTATTCGAGTTTTACTTCGCACCCATTTATTAATTTTTAAACCTTTTAATTAAAAATGATAATATTCGAACTTAAAATATACGATTTAATAAAAATTTACAAAAAGAAATAATAATGTTAATTTTTTCCATATACATATTATATGAATGTATATGATATAAAACTATTGGAAAAAAAATTATAAATAATTTGTTTAGTATCTGAAAGTTTAAAGATTTAATTAGGTTCTAGATTCATTTTTAAAAATTTTTAAACTTGAATCTCGTAATAACAAAAATTTAACTGAATATTCTTGAATGTTTTAATAAATTGTTAAAATAATATTGAAGAGTTGGACCATATGCATAACATCTACCGGTCCGAAAAATATATTCATACATTACATTAACAATGGTATATCTAATAAAATGGTATCAAAATATAAGGTATTAATAACCTCACCCTAAACTCACCACCTAGTAAACTGTCACAGTGTTACCTTAAGCGACAGATTAAGATTTCTAAGAAGTAAAAATTACAAATTACATATTATTATGTAAATTAAATATTAGATTTAAAAATCAATTTCAATATTTTTTGCAGAAAGGCAATTATAAATTCTGAAGAGCTTTACATGAATTTACCAATTATTGACAATCATATTTTTAAAGCATTATATCTGAAGTTATGTGTTCTTTTTGTATTGTGTAATGATCAATTTAATTGTAGTTATTTTTATATTTTTGTTTTTTGAACTAACAAAATAATGTCAGAAAACTACTAGTCATAAAATGCGAAAGAACCGTCCACTTATATATGGCGATTTTAGTTTAAACTATAATATATGCATATACCAATTCCTTTTCCTTTTCGTAACCACTATTATATATAATGTAAGTTCTAAATCTGTTAAACAAATGGTAAATTCCTCAAGTTTTGATATCATTTTATTAAGTATATACATTCACATATATGTATGCATTGAGTAATTTTGTATGTATTAGGTATATGCAATTCGTTATTACTATCATACATGTATATATATTTATTCCTTCTTGATTTTGAAGCCGTATGTTTGATTCTTTTAGAATTTAATATAAGTTTGTCTAAGGTGGTACAATTTTATTTTATACTATAAGATAGAAATATATATATATTTCTATGCCTACTAGCATCATATCTTCATATGATTACTTATATCTTCATATGATTTACTTTATTTTCTTGATAACATCACTATATTAATAAAACTACATAATATTAAGAAGACACTGTTCATATAATATTGCAAAATAATATTTATGCAAATTATGTTGCTTGTGATTTTCTAAGTCTAAGACTGAAACTTTTCTTGATGTGTAAATTTCAAATTATGTTAGTTTTACCTGTTTTTATTTTTGTTTAAATTGTATAATTTTCTTTTTTTTGTGATTAAATTTATAAAAAACTAATTTTATACATTCATTATATCGTTTTACTACTGTTTCAAAGAATCGATTCATATTTAAACTTCATGTCGGCAACACTTGAAGAATTGTCGATAATACAGCAAACTAATTGAAATTTGACATTGCAAATTTTTGACATATGTTTTGTATGTTTATTTTGATTTTCGCACATTCTTTTCTTTTGTTTACAAATTTATTACTATATCGTTATTATTATTATTATGGATTTTAAAATTTGCAATTAGTGCCTTATAGCCTTAATGCTTTTTATTTACGGTTAATTACAGGGTAGTTTGTTTTGCATTTTAAAATTTTATATATGTACATACATACATATGTATTTATGTCGCTGTGATTATTATATTTATAAAATTAAAGTTTGTACTAGTTAATAAGTACTTATAGATTATACATATAAGATCCTAGTGATCCTAGCTAAATGTGAGTAATAAATGTAAAATTTTGTATCATTTCATTTTGAATTTTGTATAATAAAACGTACTTAAGTACATATATATCTGTATATAGACAATTTGTGAATACTAAAAACAGAATATCGGACGAAAAACGGTTACATATTGTACATTATACGAATATTTTTTATATAAAACTAACAACAGAACACCCAGATTAGAGTACTTTGGCATTGGTATCGGTAAAATATATGTCCAATGTATGTATATTCATACATATTTCTAATTATATACATATGTATGGATGTATATTTTTGTGGTAGGCTACATATTACTCACTGACAAGACAAATCCTGAAAAAAGAAAAATGTATATTTAGAAATTTATGTAAAATTTCTAAACTTGTCGACATCAGATATGTGTGCATAAGTTATCTCTAACTATCTTTTAAGCCTTATCTACTTGATGTACATACTTACATATATTTTTTTTTTATCAATTTAAGAATTACTGGATGCTCAGTAATACACAGTATTTTTTATTTAAATTTTGCAAATATTCCGTTTTTTGCATCATTCATTTTATCAAACCGTTAATGATTACTTAACTGTCGTGATTTAAAAATAATATAAGACGCAATTATATGTACTTTTAAAACACTTTGTGCGCCATCTAATATTTATTACAAAAATTATTACAGAAATTTAAGATAAAAAAACATAACAACATCATATATGTACATACATATGTATATGATTTCTTTATGATAATATGTATTGAATTTTATGTTAAAGAAATTATATTATATTTTTATTTATTTATGTACATACGTACATACGTACATATTCATAATATTATATTAAAGTTTAAATATTATAAAAACTTTTTCTGAAAATTTTTTTACAAAAGTTGATGAGTTTTCGTTATTGAAGAGTTACATAGTAGTTGTGCTCATGAGTTGTCACACATTTGGGGAAAACACAGATTTCGCATTTCATAAATTTTATTCAAAATAATGGGGAGAAACCCTTATTGATAATTTATTTCACTTTATTTACTTCTATCCTCAAATAATTAAGTATGTTTAATTGATTTCATTTTGTACAAAAGTAAAGGTGAATAAGAATTGTTTCAAATTTCAAGCATATATACTTAAATATATTATAATATGTTCATACATATGTATGTATATAAATAAAATTTTAAAATAAATAATTGTGTACTAAAATTTGAAAATAAATAACTTATAATTAAACCTGGATTAAAAAAATAAAAAGTGGGTTAAAAATTAAAAACAAATGAAATTTACATATTAATCAACATATCGCAAAGTTATAAAGGAATATAAAATAAAAATGAATATTAATTTTATATGATACTAGATTAGATAATTTAAAAAGATATTTTACAAATTTTAATTTATGAACCTTGAATAAAAAGAAATATAAATATACATACATATGTATGTATGGATGCACGTAATGAAATAGTGATTTTACATCATATTATTAAGACATCGCCTTGCAATAATTTATTTTTTCCCTCTCATTTACAATATGAGTTTCATAAATTTGGTGTAAGTTTAAAATTTTTTCACTTTTCTGTAAATTTTTGAACGAAAAAACGACCAATATACGCTGCTTTATCTATTAATGCTCCAAATAAATTTTAAAACACTTAGAAATAGAACAATTATATACATAATATGTATACCATTATAACAAATTTTTATTCAATCGTATGTTAAATATTTTCTTACATACATATGTATACAGTTAACGATACTTTGCTTTTTATAAGCCTTAGGGCCATTAAAATGTATACATCCAAAGATATTTCGTTTCTTTTGATTTAGTTTGTTGTCTTGGAACATTTTTTATCAGATTTCATTTTTATACTTTGATTATTTTATGATTAGTTTTATTAATATGTTTAACAGGAACAATCAAGTATGACAGTATCATATAAAACAACTGGTTTAGATTTACAAAGAATCTTGCATTATTCAGAAGCACCTTTGCCAGGTTGCCGTAGTGTAGAATGTGCAATACATGACGTTGACTGTGACGAAGTGCATTCCGGAATTTTTATAGGAGATGCGTAAGTATATTTCATTAATTTGAAATGTTTAAATTATTTTATTGTTGTTATATAAAAAAAAACACACAGAGCTTCTGCTAGAAATAAAGAATTTCTTCGTTTGATGGGAATTACACATATTCTTAATGCAGCAGAAGGATCAAGATTTAGTCAAGTTGATACTGGACGGATTTATTACCGTAATATGCCAAATATAACGTAATTTAATCATAATTTGTTTTATAAAATGATTTTCATATATATATTTATATCTAATTTAAATGTAGATACAAGGGATTTCGAATGGTGGATCAGCCTACGACTGATATATCAATATTTTTTTATATTGCATCCCAATTTATAGAAAATGCTATTAGTAGTGGAGGTAAATTTTTACATAAAAATGTTTTTAAAATAATTTACATATATTCAAAGAAAAAAATTATTTTGTTTTTCGTAATTTTTTGCAAATAACATTATAACATAAATTGCTGTCTTTGAATAATGAATTATTTTTTTTTTGTCTAAAAAAAGTCTTTGTAGAATATGTTGAAGCCTATATGAAGTAAAGTCTTTATGAAAACTCTCATTTTTCATCTTAATTTACACTACACTGAATTAGTCATAAGTTAAAAATTCTTATTAATCAAATTGATTTTTAGGTAAAGTTTTAGTACATTGTTTGGTTGGTATATCGAGATCAGCAACTTGTGTTCTGGCGCATTTAATGATATCCAAAAAAATGGCTGCAAGTGAAGCAATAAGAAAAGTTCGTATGCGTCGACATATTCGTCCGAATGATGGATTTTTACAACAACTAGCAGATTTAGATAATAAATTGAAACGTGAAAGAAATAGTTTATTACGCTAATGTGTTATTATAAATTAAAAGAAAATATTTTTCAAATCAAGTTAAAATTTTTTATGAAAAATTTTGATAAAATAAATGTCATATTTTTGTAATTACAAAAATTTAATCGTATGCAAATAAAGTTGAAATTATATGTATGTTTTTTTAATATTTCAAAATATTGTTCGGTTTGTTTTAATATAACTAATTATAAGTATAAATATATAAAACTAATTATAAGTATAAGTATAAATATAAAATATATAAATAAATTAATATTTTTTAATTTTATGTTATGTATTTAAATAATATAGAACTATTATTTATTCTTTGATATATGGATGTAGCTACTTTAACAATAATAATTCTAAAATCAATTTTACTTATTTTTTATATTAATTTTTTGATTAATTTTATAATAAATTCATTTTAAATATAAAACAGAATTAATAAATTATAAAATTGTGCATTTTATTTTTTCTTTTTTCCATATTAGTTTTACCACCCCGTTGATTACTCGGCAGTAAGTAGCTATATTGTACAAGTCTGCATACTCGTTTTAATTCCGATGGCTTTGAATTAAATGAAGGAAATATATGATTAATTTTTTATTGTAATAATGTAGGTTTTATGTTTGTAATAACCCAGATTTTTAAATATTTAGATCATTTTTTTTTATTATGAATTTCCTCTTAAGATTCATATTTCCCAATAATTTAATTCTGATACATTTTTCAACACACAATGTAACTCAGTTATACAAGCATAGGTTTGGGTAGTAAGGCATTATTACAGTAAGTAAAATGGTCAAATACGAAACTGTCAGTTATTATTTATTTATTTATTTATTTATATTAATATTGTATATCATATAGGATATTGAAATATTACAAAACCATCGGCTACTAAAGGCCATTATAAGTCGAATACTAATATTTAATTATATACACTAATATTATTTATTTTGTTTATATTATATATTTTATATTTGCACTATATTTGATAGCAAGGGGGATGTGTTTTCAATTAATAAAACTTGCTACCTGTGCAGGATTTGAATCCGTACTCCCTCGGTTAATAAGCCACGTGCTTAACCACTAGGCCACCGAGGTCCCTGTCAGTTATTATTATTTATTATTATTTCTCATAACATGAATAATTATATTAGCGCAATATTAAGGTTTTCGCAATATTTAAGGCTATGAGACAAAATCGAGCTATGAGAATCATTTTAAAATGTGGTATTAGAATCCGTTTCAAAAATATGTTAAGTATATTGAAATATTAATTATATGCAGAAAGCCATTGAATATGTTGGTGGTTATTGCTATTTATTGAACAGAGGAGATTTTCGGCTACCGTTACATAAAAAAAAACTAGCAAACAAAACTGACTTATGTAAAAAATAGTGCAACTTTTCAATGAATTACCCCTACCCCAAATTTTCCGAAATTTAATATTTATCAAAATCAATTTATAATAAAATAAGTGTTGGAAGGATTTTCTTTCTGATGTATTTTTATTTTCTACACTCTATAATAAACTATTTTGGATATTGATTTGAGATTAAAAGAGAATTTAATCAGTTTCATTTTTAAATATCAATTGTAAGCTATGTGTAATAAAATATTATAAAATATAAAAAATACGAATATTCTTTTAGTTATTGATGATAATTAAAATATTTAGAGATCCTTTTTTTTTTTTTAATAATTTTAACTCAAATTACATTCTGTAATTTCAAAAAAATTGTTGTTGATTTTCTTCACTCTTTTCATTCAAAAAAAAAAAAAAAACAAAATTATATTCGTGTTTTAACTTTTAATCAATTAGGTATGTATTTATACATAAATCTATAATTATATATTTCCTTAAAATACTATTGAAATAAGGTATAATATTATAATCGTTTAATTAAATTTATTCATACATACATAAATTGTAATAATTTTAACATTTTTTTCTATTTTATTTTTATTTTTATTCTATAAATTTATAAAAATATCATATTTATAAATCTCATTCTTTAAAAAATATATACTAATAGACACATACTGTTCATATTTTTTAACATTTTTAGTTTTAATTTCTATTTATTTTTTTTTAGGGTTTTTAAAAAACAATAGGTACTTCATTTGACTTTTTTGTTTAACATGTTAAATGTTATATCAATTTTTAATTAAATTTTCCTTTACTATATATGGCTTAAAATAAAAAAAAAATTACATATATGTTTTATTATACAAAAGAAATTTTGCTAAAAGTATTGCAAAAATATTATTATATTTTTTTTTTTATTAGTTTAAAGGAAATATCACTTATGCTTAATGTGATTCAATGAAGTGCATTGTTTAATGTGTTTATACAAATTATAATTATAGCTTTCTTTTTAAGAAAATAATTTTTATTAAAAGAACAAAATACCAATTAATTTTCTATTTTCATAAAAGTTAAAAATATACTTAAAAATATTTTTTAATTTTAATTATTACATTAAAAAACTAAACTTAAACAAATATTATATAGTAGCATATTTATGTGTGTAAGTTTTCACATCAATAAAGTTTTCTTATTTCTTCTAACAAAGTACAAACATATAAACTTTTATACTAAAATTTCAGTTTTCACTATAGATGATCACAATCAATTGAATTATTAGTTGGAGAAGGTGAAAGTGAGTCATATGACATATGTGATTTTACTCCATCCTCTTTTCTGTTACGGAATGTTAATGAATTGGCACGGGCTTTACGTCCCATAAAGTGTCGTTCAACCCATTTTAACATTGTGTAAACAGAATCTGTTGATGGTAAACGATGATCTGCAGCTGTTTGGACAATATCCGATGATGTAACTCGAAAAGTTCTTGCCATACCTTTTAATGACTATAAAGAATAAAACTGCATTTAATATCATATACATACATAGAAAATTAATAATAATAATTTAATTGAATTATTAAGATACTTACAACCATAGCATCTTCATCAGTTAAATCATCACCCACATAAATAATTTTAATACGTTCAGTCCAGTCAACTCCAAAAGCTGTTCTCAAAATATAAATTGAAGCCCGCCCCTTATTCCATTGAACTGGAGGACGTGCTTCTAACGCACAATGCGCTTCAACTGGCTTAAATCCTGATTTACAAATTAAATTTCTAGCTTGTTCAACTAGAACTGATCTAAGTTCAAGAGGTGTCTCTCGATAATGAAAGGTTAAAATTGCTCCTTTATTTTCTACCCAAGCTCCGTCATGACAAACCTTTAAAAATCATAATAGAGAAAATCAACTATAACTCTATATATATTTTTTGATAATATTAAAGATTTAACACTTACAACATCTTGCAATGCTTTCGATAATGCACTAACTTTTGCCTCCCACTCAATTGGCATTGGATGAACGAATTTGCTACCATCAGGATGTAAAATTTCTAAACCGTGATTACCGGCATATGTAATGTTATCTATACCTACCATCTTTTTGACATTATCCACATTTCTACCTGATATAATTGCAATATATAAATCAGAGTGATTTGAGAGTTTAAATAAAATATTTTTTGTTTCCGGTGATAAAATAGCTAAATCAGGATGGGGAGCAATGGGTGCTAAAGTACCATCATAGTCCAATAACAAAGCAAGTTTATGATTGAATCCAATATATCTAAATTAAATGTTTAATATTTAATACATATTATATACATATATATATGTAAATTATTTAGATTTTAAACATTTAACATATAAAAGTAAATATTTTAATATTAAAATAATCATACTTAAGTAAATATTCATCAAAATCATCAATAGAAACTGGCTGCATAACTGTGGACCCAACATCATCCTGCTCAAAAGTACCCATCGCTTTTAAAAAGCATCTCATCCAATGATTCACATCATGAACCTCTTCTCTACGTCTTAAACGATTCATTCTAAGAACTCTTTCATCTTCTGGCATAGTAAGTGCACGATGAATAACTTCAGCAGCGTCATTAACCTCGTACGGATTACATAATAATGCTTCATGCATCATTTCACCAGCTCCAGCAAAAGGTGATATAATAAGTACCCCTGGTGACTCATTTATTTGGCATGCAACAAATTCTTTCGCAACTAAATTCATACCATCTCTCAAGGGAGTAACAAGACATACAGCAGCATCCCTATATAAAGAAGCAAGTTCGTCTTGACCAACATAGTCGTATATGTAACGAATTGGAGCCCAATTTGCATTTGTAAAACGTCCATTAATTCTTCCAACTAATTGATCCATCTCTTCTTTAAGTTCACGATACTCTTTTACATCAGTCCTTGATGGTACAGATATTTGTAATAAACTGACATGACCAATATGCTCTGGATGTTTCTCTAATAATTTTTCAAATGCTTTTAAACGATTTACAAGTCCCTTTGTGTAATCTAAGCGATCAACACCTAATATTACTTTTTGTTTAGTTTTTATTACTTTCGGTGCTTTTTTTGCTAATAATACAAATCGTTCATAAGGTATACCAATTGGTAATGGACGTATACGAACAGTTCTACCACCATGCTCAACTAGTAAATTATTTCGATCAACACGGCAACCCAAGTTTCTTTGACAACAATCAATAAAATTCAAACAATAATCTTGTATATGAAAACCAACCATATCACAACCTAACACTCCTTGAAGTACCATATCAGACCATGGGAATAAACGGAAAATATCCCATGGTGGAAATGGAATATGTAAGAAAAATGCCATACGACATGGAAGATTTTTTGTTTCAGCTTCTTCACGTATCCAATTTGCCGCCAACATTAAATGGTAATCGTGTATCCACACAATTGGTATTCCTTGAATACTTCTTTCATAAAGACGTTGGAGAGCGTTTATTGTTTTTGTTGCAAAATATTTGTTAACTTTCACATAATTTCTCCAATGATCAGCACTAAAAGTTGCGCGGCCTGGCATTGAATGAAATAACGGCCAAAATGTTTTATTGCAACAACCATTGTAATAACTATCAAATATTGCTATATCAATATTAACGGATACAACCTAAAAATACAAACACCAAAATTTGTTATATATGCATACAAATACATACACATTTATATATATGTATATGTAAGTAAATTGAATCAAAATTTACTTGTTCAGATTTAAGTCCAGCTGTTGGTGTATGATCATTTGGATTTGATTCTGGTATTTGTTCATCATCATTTAAATGCATTCCAGACCATCCTACCCATAATCCATTGCCTTTTATAACAACAGGACACACAGCAGTAACTAAACCTCCAGCACTAATATTAAACAAAAATTTATTAATATAAAAATGAAATATTTATTATAAATGTTATATGTTAAATAATATTATTAACCTAAATATTTAATAACAACCTGATTACCTACTTATTTTTAAAACATACATACATTTAAAATAAATGTAGTGAATTTCAGAAATTCCGAATAAAAGGTTTATTATAATTTTTGGACGAATATTTAAAAGTAACATGTAATGTACATATGTACTTAATATATATATATATAAATACATAAAGGGTAAAATTTGCACATAATATTATGTGTATTGTGTTATACATGCATATTATAGATCTTAAATAATAAATAAAAACGAGAAAAAAAGTAAAATAAGCTATATTATAGAGCTTTCCATATCGTATTATTTTAGTCGTCGTTCAATAAGAACTGGGATCTGGGATCCCAATTCCCAATTAGTGCGTCAATGATTATGGTTTTTTTTTCTATTTTGTTTAAGCTTTATTCCTCATAATTTCTACTTATTTTCTCTTTCTTGAATAGCTTCTCTATTGCATATTTATTAAAAGAGAAAAAAAGACAATGTATATTATAATATACCGTTAAGTGTGTGAATTATTGAAATGTGCATTTTTATTTGTTATTTTATTAAGCTTATTAAAGTTTCCCATGACAATTAACCGAGTTACGAGTACATACATATGTACCTACGATTTCCGCCGGTGAGCAATAAATGTTTAATAATTCATATATAATTATATACATATAAAAGCTACATATAAAAGTTAATAAAAACTTTCTTTTTATAATATTATTTACTTGTATATTTTTAAATTAATTAATTACACAGCCGCATCACGACTTCAGTTAATGATATTTTTAGTGATCTCATCTGTTTACAAACATTTTATTTAGACATTTTGTATTAATACAGTGAAGGGAATTTATTTAACACACAACTGTTTTAATTTAAATGAATTTATTTTTTTTTAATTAGTAGAATGAATTACGATTTCGGTAGGTTTAGACTTTAGGGTAACAATTTATAATTTTTTTTTTTTTTTTGACAGGATATTTGTCTAAATTTTACTTTATACTCTGTGTGAATTAAAAAACAATTGGAATTGGTTAGACAATTCAGTTTACGACTACTGATAATTCCATGTTTAAATAAAATTTTGAAATAGCCGTCTTTGTACAAGATCACATCGTTTCATCAGTTCTATTAACTACTTATCACAAGTTTCTAATTAAATTATCATAACGCATCAGAACTTCTTTGTTAGTTATATCAGTAGTAAATGGTGTACTATGGTTAAGACACCGAACCGGCTTAGTGAAATTAATAATTTCAGAAATTGAAGCTCAGACAAGTGTGAATAATAAATAACTTAGTGGATGCCGTTTGCTTCTTATAGAAGTGGCAAGTAGTTATATCATATTCTGTATATAAATATAAAAAATATAGTATGTATTTATACTCTACATAGCGTCAAATAAAATAACTATGTATTGACAAAAGTCAGGAGATCATGTTGAGTCAGATATTAAATTTGTATTTATTACAAGATTTTTATATATTTTTAATTTTTTATCATTACTACATATAATTCAAATTCATCTCATACAATTTTTTTGTTTTTGTTTAACAGATTTTATTTGAATAATAAAATAAGCTAAACAAATTTCCATCACTGTATATATGATTACATTATTTTATATTAACATTACATAAAGTTTATTATTGATATAGTAATAAAAATAATATAAATGCTAATATATATCTACATATATAGTAAGTTACATTTTTAGCGCTTAAAAATGTAAAATTGAATAATTTTTAAGCTTCTATTAAATAAGAATACTTGTAAAGTTTTTAATTTTTTTTTTTCCCTCAAATAAAATTTAAATGTTAATACATTTAAAATACCTACATATATTAAAATAATATTTTCGATTTTAATCTAAAGTTTACATTTAAAGTAACCTATTATTTTCTTTGTTAAATTAAAATAATTTCTTAAAATTATACAATTTGATTAAAAAACAAAATTTATTTCAGTTGCTGAAACTTAAATTTTGAAAAAAAATTAACAGCTTTTGACCGACATATCATTAAATATAATAACTATATAAGGTAACATATGATTATACCAACTTTTGCCAATATAATTTTTATAAACAAAGATAGAGGATAAAAAAATTTAAGAATCCAATCAAAAAACAAGATATCGATACGATAATATTAAAATGATATAAATCAATATTGTTTTTTTATGCATCTTTGTTTGAAAAAAGCCATTAATTCTTTAGCATTTTTAAATTTAGGTAGATAGATATTTTAGGTAGGTGGGTAGATATTTTATGTATGAATTAATTTAAAATTACAAAAAATTAAACCTTCTAAACACTACTAAAATTCTTCCGAAATGTAAAAGAAAATATATTTTTAACCCCTATTTGAATGTAAAAGTTTTTCTGTCAAATTTATGCTTATAATTTACTTTAAATTTTTTTTTGTGATTTATATTAACATGTCCAATTGTCATTATTCGTCATCATGGTATGGTCTTATATACATGTATATTTATTTGTCAAAATTAGAAATAAAAACGGTATGTATCGTTCAGTTAATTATTTAAAAATAACGATTTTTTTATGTACATATATATATTATACATAAATTTAAAGTTAAACTGCTTGATTTTAAAAACATACTTATCAAATTATTTAAAATTAAATCTGAGCTAACTTAACTTGCAACATATAAAAAAAAAAAATTACTAGGTATATAAGTTTAACAACTGAATTTATAATTTTATAGAATCAGAAAAAGAAATTTTATAAAAAATTAAAAATTTTGGTTATATACTCGTACTTATATTGTTATCTTAATGACTTAAACAAATAGCTATATTTGTATTTCCGTTATAAATTCAAAATCCAAAAAATAATGGTAAAAAAAAAATAACCTAAAATTGATCTTAATTTTGATGATTAACATTTAATGGATCATAATACATAAGTTAAATAGAAATATTAAAAATTTTAACTTATTATTTTAGTTTATAAAAAATATAAAAAATTTTGAATACATATTTAATAATTTACTTAAATTAAAATTTTTTTTCTTTAAAAAAAATTTTCAAATATACTTTATTCAATATAACAGCTCATATACATATAATATAATGAACTAATCTTTTATTGGACTAAATTTAAACTATACAATTTTAATAAAACAGAATCTAGATATTTCTAAATTTAATCAATTTTATATTTTATATATATGTCTTATTATACATATATATAGTAAATACAATAAAAATCGGTTTAAAATACATATAGATATGTATGTACATATATAAGAAAAATCTTAAATAAATAATTTTTTATTCAATATAAAATTTCTTTTACAGAACCTTCAGTTCTTAATCAGTATATATTTAAATTATAATTAATTCCTTAATTGATTACAGTTATTCTTGAATTATTTTTATTTATAATTATTATTTTTAATTTTTTTTTTTTTGCTCTATTCTTTTTGTTATATATTATTATTTAAATTCTTTGACCTCCGTCGAATGCGCCTATACAAATATTCATATGTAAATTAATTTCGAACGTACGCCATATTGTCGTTAAAACTGATGTCGCAGATTATTGAACTTTTGATAATACACAATATATATTTATTGATGAAATATATAATTTAATTAAAATATAAATGTGATATCGAGTAGAATAGTTAAAAATGTTTAATAGTAAATATATTTACAATTATGTTTTAAAATAATTTTTAATTAATTTTTATATTACATAATAAATTCATAGGATTTGATTGATCCTTTTACCTAGGAGTTATATAATTTTTATTTTGATAAGAGAATAAAAAAAATTCTTTAATTTTTTGTTTTTTTGTTTTTTTTTTGGTTGACTTCTGAATCATTGTATAAAATTTTTTGAAAAATCTTTTTGTAAACAAATTTGAAATATATGTATGTATGTATGTATGTATCTTCATAAAATACAGAGTATATAACTAATATAAAAAGTTTTTTAATAAAAACAAAACAAATAAAACGAATGTTAAGATTGAATCAGTTTTATCAGTTCTATTTTACTTTATTTTTTTTTTTTAATAAATATTCATATTCAATTCTAAATTTTTCTTTTTCTTTGTTCTAGAAAAGAATAGATCTATAATAGGTTGGGCACACTTAATAAAAAATAATATTGTAATTTGTAGTATGTATACATACAATAATATATTATGTATAATGTATATATATGTATAATAAACTAATTTGGTAAAATGATTTAAGTGTGATTTATTTAACATTTTATGAAATAAGTATTTTAAACCAATAATTTAAACTGTTTGAAATTAAAAAGAAATTTATTTTTCAAATTAAAATGAGTGCTTTTTTTTTATTAATGAACGCTAAAGTAACGCATAAGTATAATCACGCTTTAGTTCCGTTGTTTTTCGACTTTTAGTCCGTAGTAGACATTCAAAAACCTATAAAAGAACCTATTCAATCAGAATTGCTCTTAAGATGACCTAGATTTTTGCCACGATGATATCATTCTGCTTTGAAAGTTTCTCAAAATTAGAAAAATCAACTACCGAGATATTTTTGCCTTTTTCTTGACAGACTGGGGCAGATGCAGAAAAAGTATTCGACGCTCTCCATATAACATCAATTACCCTGCAAAATCTATAGTTAAGATCAACCAATATAAAATAATTAATGTTCCGTAATAACACTAACCAATTGTCTAAAAAAAAATGTATAGATATAACAGTAAATTAAAGCAGAGTTAATTTACGAGCCTATACTTTAATATAATAAAATAAGGTGAACATAGTATATTAATTAAAAATGTATAAAGAAGTAAATTTTTCAAGGTCGGCCAATATACACTTAAAAAAACCTTTCATTAAGAAAAAAAAATTAAAATAACTATTGTATAAAATAAATTAAATTTTTTTTTTTTAATTAAAAAAAGAGACGATCAGTCAATATTTATATTTTACAAATAAAAATATTATATAATAATATTTATAAAGTATGAGATATAATATAATATATATATTAGAGATTTATAATTTAAAAGATATAATATAATATTTTAGAATTACTATTTGTAATCTATAATTTTCTATAATCTATTATCACTCTTTTGTAATTACATACTTATAAAATAAAAATAAAATAAACCTTCTTCAATTTACATGTATAAAATAATAAACCTTCTTATTTAATGTTTGTTTTATTAAATTTTTAATTTATAAAACAACATTTTTAATCTAAACGAACGTTTTTATTGGTCTAGCAGTTGTACGTATAGAATTTATCGTCTATTTTTTTTATAAATTCTTTGTAAATAAACTTACATCATTCATATTTACATCAAACATTATATAAAATAAAAATAAAAAGTTTTTTTTAATAAAACTTAAATTCAAAATATTGAAACTGCAGTTAAAAATAACTTACAAAACAATATTTGAATATTGATAAAATAGAAATTTAATTATTCAAATATTTCACTAATAAAAAACAAACAAAAATTTTATATCTATACATTTTTTTCGCTATTCATCAACAGATATATATTTATTCAAAATTTTAATATTTTCTATGAAAGCTTTCTATCTCTCTCTCTATTACTATTTTCTACATTACGTTTCTAATTTGTTCTTTATATAAAAGTTAGATAGGAGTATAGCACCAAGTTAGAACGTGTGATTGTTGAGTTTTTTTTTATCCAAGACTTAATTTAAACCAATTTTTTATTTTGATTAAGTGCATCGTATTTTGTTTATTTATGTCTATGGACATATGGACATATGGACATATGGTTGCGCTTATACCTAGGCCCTCCAATCTGTTGTGCTACCCTGCTGAATGGTCGGATCGCTTCCTACAGCATATCATCGCGAGCCAATCTATATCTTTCATGAAACGTATTATATCTCTATGATTGAGTATTCTGATTTCAGAGAAGCTTTCCCAGTGTTCCTCCTCCAAGGTTCTTCGCTTTTGGAATCTCAAATATTCATACATTCATACATTACCTATATGTCCTATATACTTATACTAGAATATATGTTACATAAAAGTAGAAAACACAGTTTTTTTTTTTTGCTCTCGCAAATTAAATTAGAAGTATATATATATAATATAATAGAAATAGTAATTAATTAATAATCTTTACCAAATTATTTCGGTCAAATTTTAGATTATATAAATATATTTTAACCCAATTTTTGTTAAATTAGAACAGAACAGTTTGTATATATATAGTGAGAAAAAGTAAGGTTAACCAATTACTGTTAGCAGTATATTAATATACTATATATGTATATAGAGTTAAAATATGGTAATAATGAATTTATTTAGCAATATACTATATAATAAATAATAAATTAAGTATTTATATTCACTTTAACTTTAATAATAATATTAATTTTCATAATTAATTACAAAATAATAACCTCATTTATGTACAACAAAAAAAAAAAAAATTAAGATAAGGGAATATTTCAAAGTACAAAACAAAAGACATTAATTTCAATATAATATTCCCTTTTTTCTATACATATATATACATACAATATTAATTTATTTGACACACTTTTATTTCCTATAGTATTTTTTTTTTTTTGTTTTATAGAGAAACAAAATTTTTAAGTATTTAAAAAAAAAAAAAAGATTTTATAAACCTCATTTTAATTTTAAATATGGAGGAGTTCAACTTTAAAAAAATAATCAAAGGAATCAAAATTTTATTCGAAAACGTTTAATTTCGGCATTAAAAAGATCTAATAAAAATTATCAGACAGTAACTTTAAAGGGTATACCGTTTTAAACGTATATATTTGAAATTATTACGCTTTTTGTTTAACTTCTATTATTTGTTTTATAAAAGGATTTTGTTTAATTTGAGAAAAAAATAAAATTATTAATTTATAACCTTGTTTTAGGTGAACGTGAAATTATTATGGTATTATGAAAAAGTTTATTTTGTAAAATAATAAAAAAATAAAAATTTAGAAAGCTTATTATTCCATAATAGATATTTACTTTTTTTTTTACAACAGAAAAGTATTTGTATTTAAATTGATAAAATAAAATAATACATAATATTATATACTGATATTAATTTTAACTTTCATATATCATACAAAAGCTAAGCATATATATAACAACTTAATATTTTCGAACAAAACATATATTTAACTATATATATAAAGGGGAATACTTAATAAAAAAAAGATGATTTTGTTTGACTATTCGACATGATCTAGAATCTAGATTATTATGACAATTCGATTTTTAATTGGCCACTGTAAAAATATAAGCTTGAGCTTTTATAAGATGATTTAATATTTAGGATAGTGAAATGAAAATGCACAAAATTAATTTAAAAAATTTGTTATTAAACATAAAGGTATCGTTCTAAATAAAATTTTTATATAATTTTATAAAATTTTATGAAAATTTACGTACGTTTTAAATATTATATATTATTTTTTATTATTTCCGAAATTCAGAGAGAGAGAGCGAGAGCAATGAAATTTTATAAAAAATTATGTTTGTCAAATGATAATGTATTTCAAATATTTGGTTAAAATAACAATGATGTGGTAAAAGAGCGTATAAAATATGCTATAAACACCGAGGGAATTTGGATTCGAATTCCACACACGGCGTAAGAATAATTTTCTCTTACAACATTTGCAGTCACGTCTGAAAAGGTGAGACTGTGTAATTTCCTTGGCAGGGAAATACACAAAAGAACAAACAAAAACAATGATGTATAGATAAAATAATTGAAAAATTATGTCAGTATATAATAAAATTAAAAAAAAAAAAAAATTTATATTACATAATTAAATTTTTTTTTTTTAATATTTCAGTTTAAATATTAGAATTTATTAGTTTGTCAAATTATTTCTAAAAACTTTTAAAAATAATTTGTACAATGAATGTGATTTTTTTCTAATTCACTCCTATACTCTTTTTATAGTATTTAAAATAGTTCTTTAAAACTTTAATTTTTTTAGCTTTAATACATTTTCTAAGCAAAACGTTAAGGTTAAAAATAGTTCCAATATTATCTATTATACAACATTAATAAAGCAATATTAAATTGTAGTAGTACAGGGATTTTCCAAAATGAATGATTTATTAATATTAATATAAATAAAATAATTTCAGGTGTATCAACAAAATTTTTTTTTTTTTTTATTTTAAAATACATTCAAAAGCATGTTTTAAACAACACATTATTCACGTGACACATATTATTTTAAATTTTTTATAATATAATTTTAATGAAATTGTTTTTAATTGTTTGATTCACGTGAAAGCAATGCTTTTATACTACGTACTACATACTACCAATAAAATATATATACCTTTATTTATAATATAAGTATAGGCACATATATAATATACATAATTATACATATATATATATACTAATACTCATTTAATATATACTTATTTATGGATAGCAGCTGAAAATTACGAACAAAACAATTAAAAATTGTACTTTTTAATTTTAAATAAGCTTTTAATTTAAAATTAATTTTGATCTTTGTGTTAAAACCGAAATTTAAGATAATAATTAAAATAGATTTGCGTATTTTATTTTAAAGACAAACAAAAAAATAAAAGTAGGATTAGGATATTCAATATTGTAATTTGTAATGTAATAATTAAAATGTATTTTATTTAAAATCTATTCATATATACATATATTTTTAAAAGTGCGTTTTTTTTTAAAAGACATATAGCTTTAAAATTTTAAACTTAGACAAAAAAAAAAATAATTTAATTTTTAAAATATTTATAGGTCTTAATTTAATTTAAAAAAAAAAATTGTCTTTAATTTTTTTAAATATATTAAAATTATGTTATATGAGATTTAAACTTACCTTGGTTTTCTTTCTAATTTATTATCAGCATTTCTTGTCAATATAAACGGTAATCGATTTGAAACAACAATTAAACTTCCTTTCATTTGAGGTTCACTACCTATTGTTACCATACATTCGGTATCAACCATTTTGTTGAAAAATTTGTATAAATCTTTCTTCTTTAAAATTAAAAAAAAAAAAAATAATAATAAATTTAAACAGAAGTACCAAAAAAAAAATATAATATACATATATAGTTAAAATATCATTAATTAAATCTTAATTAAATAATAAAAGAAAATTAACAATTTACCGTTAAAATGTTATTTTAATTAAAGCAAATGTGCTCTTTTAAAAACTAAATTGTTTAAATTCTTTAAGTTAATATGCTTTAGGCAATATAGCTATAATAAAAAAAAAAAAAAAAAAAATTATTTGCAATTAATTATTAATTGAAATATTACTAACAACTATTAAAAAAAATACCACAACTTCAAAAAAAAAAAAAAAAATTGCTAAACTAAAAAAACATTAACAAAATATTAACTGCCACCAAATTTATGTTAAATAATTTTTCTTCTTATGGTAAAATAAAATTCATAATATTAACATTTATAAAAACCAAAACTTTTTGGAAAATTTAAGATTTAAATTTTTTTTTTATACTTAAATTCAATTATAAAATTTTAAATTAAATTTGGAAAAATTTAAATAATTTACCATTTTTTTATATCAGATTATAATTTATTTTTAATTAATTTTTTTTACACTTATATTTTTTCTTAATAATATTTTTAAAAATTTTAAATTTCACTGTTTTATTTTATATGTTAGACCTTTTAGAATAAAATCAAAAACAAAAAAAAAATTTTAATAAAATTTTTTTTTTTTTTACTTTAAAAAAAATATATCAAAAAATTAAAAATTAATTTAATTAATAAATCACTTGCGATGTTTAAAAACGTAGTAATTTTCTTTTATTTTAAATTTAATTTTTAAAAGATTCAATCAAATTATAAACATTAGTAATTTCAAATTATTATCATTACCGATATTTATATGAATTAATATTCTTCTTTATTTTCGGTTCTTTGTTTTATATTTTTTTTTGCTATATTCATTAAAAGCTTCCTTTAAACAAAAAAAATCTAAAAAAATCCCGTTGTATTCAGTTTCCAAAAATATTTATTTCCGTTTAAAAGATTTACTCACTTTTATTAATTAACAAAAATTACACTTAAAATACGACTTATAATAATAAAGAATTTGTAAAAAAAAAAAAAAAAAAACAAATATGTAATATTTTAATATAAAAAAAATATTCGTATCACTTAAGATTTTTAAATAGAAACTGTCAAGTTAAAACGGTTAGTATCAACTTATATATATATGACAGAGTAAAAAAGAAAAATAATTAATAAAGTTATTTTGAAGGGTTGTTTAAACTAAAGCATCATTAAATGCATTTATGTATGCATTTTTTTTTTATAAATACCTTGCAAATATATAAACTTTATTTTTATACATATACTAGTAAACATTTAGAATAAAATAATATTATTTTATAAGTAGGTATTTTATAAGTAGGTATATTTTTATACATAAAAAAAAAAATGTATAATAATCACATTTTACTCTTTTTTCTTGTTCTCACAAGATAATACCGTTTCATTTCACGGTATTATATATTTTTTATATTCTCTGATACCGTTTATAGTGCAATGAGATACATATTATGACAAATTGACAACACCATCAAAAAAAAAAAAATAAATAAAAATAAATATCATTATTAAAATTAAAATAGATAAGACTACAACTAATACATTAAGAAAAGAAAATTTACTTTCGCATAATTTATCTATATATGTATATATGAACATTTATATATACTTATATAAATAATAATATAATTTAGTATAGTACCGTAGTACATTTAGTAGTATACCCTCAGGTATTAGTGGTTGATAAAATGCATTATTATTGTCCTATAAAAGTTTTACTATTTTATATACATATATGCAGAATAAAAAAATTCATATATACATAATATATAGAAGAGTGTTAAAAATTTTTGCATATCATCATGTACGTTTTAAGCATAACCATAATACGAATTATGATATATAGTTTTTGTTTTTCTTTAATTTTCGGCATTCAAAATGTATATGAAGATACGAAAATTAATAAAAAAATTATAATCATACGAATTGATATTTACATAATATGATGTACAAAATGAAATCTATATACAAAACATCTATACTACATCATTATACATATCATTTTAACTGAATTTTATTTTAGTTTAATAATTATAACTATTTGAAAATTTTCTATCGGGTTCTATTCTTTTTTATGGATTTATATATATTTGATTAAAAGTTTTATAAATATGTACATATGTATGTATTGTTATTATAATTAAAATTTTAAAAATCCATATATCTGTTAGAATATAATACCTTGTTGAAAAAATACATATATAAATACATAGTTGTAATTGATGAGCATCATCGCTCCGACAAAATAAAATGTTAATATAAAATTGAAAAACCGGTCTTTTATTCTAAAATCCTTTTTAAAATAATTTAATAAATTTTTGATTTTAATTGGTACACATAATATTATTATATGATATTATAATCAATTATAGTACATTATTTCTTATAAAAATAATATATTATGTACATTGAATATATAGGAATTGTGTAATAAAATTGCATTAATAATTTAAAAGATTAAAAAACTTACTTTAAAATTTATTAAGGTAAAACATTATCATAGCATATTGATATACAAAACTTATATATATATTTTTTATTAAACAACTTTGTATTTAAAACCTATAGGATTTTCAAAGACGCATAATTCTAAAACAAAGAGATAATATTATTAAGAGTTTGAAAATGATTGAAACATGATAAAACATAGTAAAATATTTAATTAACCTTTAAAAAATTTGCATTTATGTCCAGATTCCAGTCTTCTAGCTCCAGTCTAATAGCTCTAAAATAAAGAGAGGAATAAAAAATTGTTTTCTGAAGAAACTAATAGTAGTTATTTTCATAGGAAAATAATAGTTATTCTCATAGAGATTACCCCTTCTCACTTAAGTTTTGTAACTTTAAAAGTTTGAAATATAAGGTACATATATATAGATGCAAAATTTTATATAGTTTTAGTTTCACCCAAAAATAAACTTAAATACCGATAATTGTAAAAAATTTAATTTCTTTTTGTTTTTTTTTTTTGTAAAGGTATAAAAATATTTAAGATTTTAAATAAGAATAGATAAAACCATTCTTGTATTCTAAATAAATTTTTCTACGAGATCCCTTTACATGTGAAAAATTTAATTGTTTTACGGTGTAAAATTTTATATTTTATGCACATAAATGGATGGTCACCAAAGCGATATAATAAGAACATTCATTAAAAAAAAACTTTTTTTTAAAAGGTGCTTAAAAGTATACATCCCATTTTAAAATGAAATACAAATCTTCTCTTCTTTTATTTTGTAAAAAAAAAAAAAAAAAAAATCATGTATTCATCTTGTGAGAAAAAATCATTTAATTAATTTACATATTATTATAATAAGTAAATACTTAATATGCTAATTTGACATACAAAATACAAAAGATTCCCTAGTATGTATATACATACTTATATGAATCGTAATCGATATTTTCATAATAAAACAATACAATTCTATATGTTATTATTTATAATACATTTAATATTATTATGTATCAGTATATATATATACTAAAAAGCTACGAATAATATCCTTTAATATAAGATTCTTATACTGATTTCTATATAAAACTGTTTTCTCTCTTAATAATACCAGACTATTGTAGTTTAAAACCAGTATTATTAATTCAGAGACATTCATTTTGACTTTATTGTTTACATATAATTATTATTATGTATATTATACTTATGTATGTCTATACATATAGTTCATAAAAAAATATATGCATATATATATATATATATATATATTATATGTTATAAATAATATTTGTTATTTAATTTTATTTAATCAATTACGCTAAAAAAATTATTACTTATTATTGTATTTTATTTTTAACCATTAAATAAAATTAAGAATATATTTAAAAAAAATAAATAAACTGCTATTTTTTTTTTAAATATAAATTTTATTTAACTCATTTTAAAAATACAAATAATATACTTACATATATTTATTTAATATTATTTGCATTTATTTAAATGTTCATTGAATAAGTTTACACAAAATATTGTCGGTCATAAAAATAAATTAAAAATTTATAATTATTTTATTATTTTCTTGAAATTAATTTATATTAATGTATAATATGTATATTCATTAAATTTATGTTAATACATACATACTACATACATATTGTTATTTGTAAAATTATTAATTTGAGTATGTACAATTTAATAAAAAGTATATTATATACATTAGTATTTAAAAAAAAATATATTAAATTCTTGGTAATATTTTTAATTTTTTTTGATTTATAGTTTTATTATTCTTATTTTTATTATTTGAAATCTAACTTTGATTATTCTGAAAAGTCGAAACCCTAATCTGCAAATTCTATTTTAAATGTGAAATTGTTATCGATAAATAAAAAGTGATTTTACTTGAAGTTTCATCTCTAATATTCAGGACTACTTTTAAAATTCAAGGTAAATATCTTCAATAACTTCAATAAAAGTTAGAAACTGAAAATTTTGAAAGGAATAAGATATTTAATTATAATTTTAGAATAAAATGCTTGTACATCATTCTATTTAAAAATTTATATAATATAAAAAATTTTAAAAATTTTACTTTTTTATGCACCTGAAACTTTGACACCTGCGTTCGAATCTTTTAAAATTGAAAAAAGTGTTAACAATACATATTTCTATATTTTCCATACAGAAAAAATTTTTAGATTATGTTTTCGTTTCGTTTATGGAAATGTCATGGAATGTGCTACATTTAAGATCCTCTACTTATTTAAAGATAATTTCTTAAAGCCGCATTTTCAAAACAAGCAAATTAGTTCTTGATCTATTATAGCGTTGTCAATTGTCAATTAATTGTCAATCCTGGCATTTAAAAGCCAGACAAAATGCAGTTGCACCAAACTTTTTATATAAATGAAAAATAAATAAACAAATTATAAAATGAAGTAAAATTAATCATTTAATATGTATACATTTAATAAAATATTATTTCAATATTTTTCAATTTGTTTAAAATCAATTAAATTTTTTAATGTAACGTAATGTAATGTAATATATTATAATATATTATATTATATATACTTACTTCTTTTTCTTTAAAAGTAAAAAAAAAATAATATTTTAGATTACTTTTTTTTTGTTTTTTATTTTAATTAAATAAACTTAATTAAATAAATAATTAACCGATTATCTATAAATTAGACGTGGCGACAACTTGGTTATTGTTTCAGAGATCATTATGAGGTTTTTTTTTACTATATCTTTTTTTTTTATATCTTATTAGCTTAAAATAATACTTAGTTTAATTTATTTATTTATTTATACTGTAGAAAGAAATAAAAACCGTAAAGTTTCGAATTCTGTTATAAAACAATCTATTGCTCTAGAGTGTGACAGAAATTACACTTATTTAAGACAAAATAACAGTTTATTGAACCAGCTACTATTATTAATTTTATAAGCATATGTATAGTTGTATTATGTATTTATTTCGATGGGATCTGACCCGAGTGTGAATTCAAAATCTTTCGATTCAAAGGACAGCGACATATCTAAGCATTATTCCATTTGTCAAAGAAAACGGTATAATATTTCTGCAAATCAAATCATAATAACGTCATAGTATTTCTGAAAATCAAATCATAATAACGGTATACTATTTCTGCAAATCTAATCATAATAACGGTATAGTATTTCTGCAAATCAAATCATAATAATTTAGAAACTTTTAAAAGCTTGAAATTTAATCAAAAATAAACATATAAAATTATTAACTCAGAAAAATTACGGTCCTATTTTAAGTGACAGTTGCACATTAAAAATGTTGTCTATAAAGTGGCAAATATTTTGTGCAAAGTTGTTTGATGTTACTAGAAGTATGCAATTATTAAAAACATAAACAAATATAGGAACTGTAATCCATAAATCATTGTTGTAATAAATATTCTAATGAAAAATTTTATTCAAACTAATAAAGGGTTGTTGCTGTTATGTTTCTAAAATATTTCTTATTTGCTGCTAAAACAAATGATTGAAAATTTTCCCTTATTTGTGTTTTATTTTCCATATATTTTTGCTTAAATTTAAATTATTTTTTGCTAATCTCCTTTTATATTATATTTTTCTTAATGTTTTTATAGCATAATATTTTAAACAAAAACTCTTAATTGAATTTAAAATACATATATGTACTTATGTATATATATGTAAATATAAATATTTGATAACTGTAAATTTGATGTAATTTTCCAGTTATCAGTTCTTGTCAATAAAATAGAATTTAATAAACAAAATTAAAAAAAAAAAACCGTCAAAACAGATAATTATGTATATATCTATGTATGTACATATTCATATATGTATTTTTTTTTAATTTTTAGAAATTTATGTTGTTTTCCTTAAATTTTTTTTTTTTTTTTTTTGTTATCTTCGCACAATTTTAAATAATTTTTTTAATTTTTGATTTAATAAAAAATATAAAAAATGGTTTTTCCAAATAGCATAATTAATTTACATTACTTATTATGTATGTAACTATATAAAACCATATTCATATAGTGTTTGCATTCCTAGTTGATTTTTAATAAAATAGATAGGTATACATATGTATATGTATGTACATATATACTTATGTACTTTCTAAATTTTAATTTTACTTTTTTATTGCAAAACAAATATAGTATAACCTTTACAATTAAATAACAGTTTTAATATTTATTAATCTGTAAATGTCTGTAAATTAATCAGCCAAGCCACATACCACACGTAACGTTTTACACTTCGTTTCATACTCTCTTTTCTATATAAATATAAACTAATTTTGTGGTTTAAAGAAAGATGTTATGAAACGAACAGTAAAATGTTGCTCATAAAATAACTCTTATGGCTTGACTGACTGAATAAGATTATTATTTGAATGTTTATAATCTATTATCTTTTTACAGTTAATCTATAAAAATCGGAAAAATTATCGAACCACTATATATGTAGGTATTTCAATTTTTGGGTTGCGAATATTTAAAATGTTGGACTATAGGCTGTCATGGATAGGTTTCATAAATCGAAAAGCAAAATGCTAGAAGTTGTATTATTATTTTTTTAATTTTTTTTTTTTGTGAAAGTAAATACTACCTAAATAATAATATATTTTGAGTATTTAAATTAAGTTGTATTTTTTCGATTTTTAAGAGCTACTTAGAGACCAGATGTTGAAAATTTTTTGAAAATCTAAAGTAAACGATACTTCAACTTTTACAACATTTGTTGCTTTTTGTTGATTAATATGATTAGTATAAGTTGAATAAAGCTCAAATATTACCTAAGGGTTATAAATAGTGAAAAAATAAGGTTACACAGAAAGGTTAAACAGATAATTAGAGTTATTATTATAGTATGCACAAATATCTAGTTAAGTACATATAAATTCAATTGTTGAATAACGGTTCGCCTTTTAATTATATGTTTTTTTTTTAATTTAAGTTCTATTGTTGTTGATAACAAAGAACGGAAGTTTATGCACATAATACGAGCAAATATAACACTTTACACAAAGCTCAAATTAGTTTTTAATTTTGGGTATGCAAAAAACGATATTAATACTGGAAATGCTATAAATATTGTTAATACTAATATTGAAAAATATTTTTGTATATTATATATTATCTATTTATTTCCCAATTCATTTATATTTTTCTTAATTTTTTTATTTAAAAGTTATATTTATTTTTGTTTCCCAAAATAACAGTTGTTTTAAATTGCTTAGATAATTGATGAAAAAACTGATACAATTTGTATAGATCTTATTGTAATTTTAATAGCCAACTTTTTTAAATAAAAGTTATTCCATGTCAGAATGTAGTAATTTCTTTAATTGAATATGAAAATAAATAATTTAAATAATTTCGAAACTTTATTATGTATATAAAGTGTATATACATATAAATAATATTATATTATGTACATAATTTTATAAAAAAATTCAATAAAACTTTAATACAATGCTTCTACAAAAAACAGACAACAAAATCATAATATAATTAAAATTTGTTTTTTTTCGACCATATACTTTTTAAATTATGTTCACAAAATATTTTATTATGTTTATTAAACTTAATTATTATGTTTATATATTTTTAATTTAAATGACTTTGGCAATACTAAATCAAATTTTAAAAACATAAGACAAAATAAATAAAGTCATGCGATTTGTTAAAAAAGCATAAAAATCAAGGTAAAATATTTTTTTTAAATTTGTAAGAAAAAAATATTATAATAACTTGTAGACTTACTTGTTAAATTATCAGTTGTCTGCTTCTTGAATATAAATTTATTGTATTCTATAAAATCAGAAGGTCTCAAATTCAAAAATTGTTCTTCCCTCGCCTTATAATATTAATTTAGGAAAATTTGGAAAAAATAAAGTAGAGATTTTAAGGGAACTATAAGTTTGTAGAAAAATGTTATACTTACATAGTAATAAATTTAATATTACTTCAAAATTAATTTTTTCAGTTTGAAAAGTACACTTATTTTTGGAAAAATGTATGTATGTACATAAAATCAATAAAAATCTAAACGCTGACTAATATTATTAAAATTTTGATTTTGTTAAGTTGTTATACACAGGTAATGTTTCTCTTGTTTTAATATTTTATCCATATAAATAGAATATAACTGTAACATTGTTTCCGACCAAAACTTCAATTATTAAAATCTTGATTTTGTAGCTCAGACTTCATACTCTCAGTAGAGTTGCTTTTGCTTTTCTATTTTATTCTTAAAAAATTCTTTGTAATAATTTTTTTTACCTAAGCTTATATTTGCGGAAAACCTATTTTTTTTTTTGGCTTCTTTTAACATACTCTAGTATGAAGAAATTTAGAATTTTTATAATTTTTCATCATGTAATGAAAACACAGATCGATCGCAACATTTAAAATATATTGATCAAACTATACTTTAATTAAATAATAGTATGCACAAAATTTAACATATATGTAGTTTTATAAAATTTAACCAAACAAATTATTTGGTTTGGTCTAATTTAAGCATCAAAGCTTTTGATTTTCGGCAATGTCTCTCAAATTAAATGATCTTTTTTCTACCAGCTCCTACGAAATTTTAAATTAAAATAAAAAAAGTAATGATATAAAATTTAATTAAAAATAAATGGCAGACAATAAATTAAAAAAAAAAAGAAATAATTTCAGGAAATTTTCAAATAGAAAAATGACTCGGATTAAAATATTTAAAAAAAAAAACCTTATATGTACTAATATAAGTGTTTACTTAAGAACTCTTGTGGTAAACTTAAAATTCAATAATTTGTTCTCAATGTAAAAGATTTGAACTAATTACAATTGATTTAGATCGCGTAAGAAATCGCGTAATAAATGTAATAAAATTATTATATTAAAAAAAAAAACAATTCATGAAATGCGAAGTAATTTAAAATTACTTAAAATACATGTAAGTATAAATGCTTAAATTTTCATGTATCTGTTAATGCAACTTAATTAATGCAACGACAAAAAAAAAAACTATTTTTTAATTATATTTTTATCTTTCAAAAATATTTGTATTATTATTAAAATCAAATAAACGAACTTGAACTAAACCTTTTAAGAATATTTTTTTTTATTTAAAATAACAATAAAATTATACTATAATAACTGCAGTAAATTCCATATATGCATACTTATGCATGTAGTGATAACGTTAACAATATTATAGATTTGAAATCTCTGAATAATATTTTATAATCATTATAATGTTAGGGTTATGATTACATTTACTCTAATTAAGTTGCATTTATATTGCAACAATCATTTTTTTTTCAAGCATGTGTATACATATGTGTATGTGAAGATGTACTAACCTTGAGATGACCCAAACCTTTGATTAGTTTTGGTAAACTTTAAAATTAAAAAAAAAAAAAAAATTATTTTTTATGTCTTATTTTTTAACAATTTATAGTATGTATATAGTTTTGTTGTTATAACGTTATCAAAAATAAATATTTTTTATTTTCCTTATAAATAAATACAATTATCGGAAAAATAATAATATTAACTATAATAGTAGTATAATAAAACTCGGTAGATTATTAGATTATATATTATTGTGAACATACATGTACATTACATAAATGCATGAATATATATGGATAATACAATACTAAATAAAATCTAATTCCTTATTTATTTTATTTTTAAATAAAAAAGTTTCAACTTAAAATTAATATTTATAATTTATTGGATTATGTTGTAACAGTCTAGCTATATATACATTTGAGAATTTATTATGGCCCTTATAAATGAGTATTGACCTAATAAAATGTTAAAGCTATTTTTTAAAACTTAACTATTTTTTATTAAATTATATAAGACAATTCAAATTATTTGTTATTATTAGCGTTAGTTAGAGAAAAATTTAAGTACATGTAGTAATTAATAATAACGTAATATAATTAGAAAATAATAACGGTACATAAATATATGTAATATATTTTGTTTACAAATTTTTTTTTTTTTTTATTAATTAAAATTACTACAAAAAGCATACCTTTCACTAAAGAAAACGTTGTTTATATTCTAGGAAATATGCACAAATTTGCAAAAATTACAGAAAATAATTTAATTCAAATTTTGCAAACATTGACTTTAAGTTTTATAGTTAACTGCTCCGAAATGGTCACAAAAAACAAAATTTTAAAAACTTATTATTTTAAACGACTCGTAATTGTCAAAAAGGAATAATTTTATATTAAATTAAAGAAAAATTGGTTTTTCCTATGAATTTTATAAAATCAAATAAAATTTTTAGAATTTTTACGCAAATTTAAACGGTATTTTGAAATATTTTCTTTTGTAAATGGTATTTTGAAATATTTTCTACTTCTATTAAAATTAGCCGCACAATCATTTTTAAATTTACGCTTTTTAAAATTAAAATAGCAAACTAATTAAAAAAATTATTTTTAAGAGGCATGCATATTTTCTCAAAATTTCTGTGTTAGCTTGTGAGTTGTGCAGCTATTTTAATCGCTCTAGCAATAAAATAAAAACAAAAAGAGAAAACTCGATATGGAAGAATACTACAAAAAGCATTGTCTATTGAAAATGAAAAGATTAAATAGCTATTATTAATTTTTTTTTTTTTGCATTTCTCTGCCACATAAATGTGGACAGGAAATTACACAGTCTTTCCTGTTTAGGCGTGGCTGTAAATGTCGTAAGGGAGAATAACTCTTACGACGTGTGTGGGAAACGAACCCACACTCCCTCGGTGTTTACAGCGTATTTTATACGCTCTTACCCACTAGACCACCGAGGCCCCTTTAAAGAATTGATAGTTAAATTTATGATTATTTATAAAAAAAAAATCACAAAGATGAAATAATTTAATTTTCCTTATGGATGTTTATGTTGGTTTAACAATTATAACGTTGCGTTTTTTTGCAAAAGACCAAACATTTGAGAAACATATATAATACAATATACTCCACATGTAAACGTGTACAAAAATTTCGTAATTTTTTAAAATTTACATTTAGCAACTAATTGCACAATCAACACCCACTATGATATGTCAATGCACTTTATTGTATATGTTATAATATTATAAATTGTTATGCTTTATAATCTAAAGTTTAGTTATTTCGAGATACAATGTGAAAAAGTCTAAAACACATGCTGGAACACATATTTTTAGCTCAACACAATTTTAAAATACAATTCGATTGGAAAATGTTGATGCGTGGGGGATTGTTTTATGTAAAAAACGGCAATTAAACAGTTTTTATAAGGCTAGAAGTTTGAAAATCAATTGAATAAAAATAAATATTGTAACACAACACAAATTGACTTTGGACTTTTTATTTCAAATTTTTTTTGGGGAAAAAGTTTGATAGTTACAATTTGAAGCTGTCTTTATATATGTTTTTTTTATACATATATCTATTTATCTATATATTAATATTACGTACAAATTGATTGATACATATTAACAGCACCATTAGGAATGTGATATAACAAGCCAAGACATTATAAAATAAAAAAGAAAGATTGGATAAACTGCAAGGGCTTTCCTATTTGGAGGTTGACTATCACCCAAAAAAATGAAGGAGGCTAGAAAATAGCAAAATAAGTATGGATATTATTATAAATAAAACTCATATATACCATATGTCGCCCAAGAAAAACCTATCGTTGTAGTTAATAATCTTATAAAAAATATAAATGTTGATGTATTGATCTTTAGTAATACCCAGCATATTATTAAAGCTATAGCTATAGGTGTTAAACAATAACCAAGAACACAAACAGACTGGAAAAATGATCTAAAATTTCACAAATTAAAAAAATCTTTTTTGATTATTAATGCTAATTAACTGTCACTTACATATTTCCACCAAGTAATTTTGCATTTAACGTAACTATTACGGCTCCTATCCACACAATAACAAAAACTTGAGCAAATTCAGGACCGTTATCACGTACACTATCAGCTGAACCATGTAATACTGTTGCCATAAATGTGCATAAAACTAATGGACCCCATAAATCCCCTAAAATAATATTTGGTTATTTAATTGATTAATATTATAGTATAATTCATACAATCTCTTAAAAGACAAGATTTTTCTTTAGGATACAAAACATGATAAAATTTGACTCCAACTGCTTTTATATCTCGAAGCTAAATTAAAAGATATCTCAATTGAAACATTGGTATTTGGATTGTTTTACTTACTATAGTTTCTTTTATAGGCTCATCTAAAGTATAAAAATCTGGGGCACCCGGTTGTGAAGTGTTTTTATTTGTTAAATTAGTTGAATTTACAGTCATTTCACCATCCAGATAAGAATTTGACACATCGTCAAACATCTAAACAAATATACTTTAAAATTTGAAATTGATATGTATTTCATAAAATAAACCTCTAATTTGGTTTCCATTGCGTTTAAGTAGTCAGCAACTTTAACTTTTGTATTTTATAGGCAACGAATATATTTTACATAAAGTTTTTATTACAAAATAAATCAAATTCATCCGACAGTAACAGAATAAAATAACATCATTTCCATTTGACAATTGACAATTAATTAATTTTTTTTGTTTTTCTTATTTTAAATCTACTTAAACATAGACTAGTGATGGTACGATTAGATTTTAATTAATATTTCATTTTTTATTATAAAAATACATTTCGTTTATAAATTAAAAATTTTAATATATTATTTCGGAGTATTAACTTTTGAACTGATTTCTAAAAATTATAATGTCTTTGATTTCATTCTTGTGTTTATACTTTTTTATTAATAGATCAAATCAATTAAGTAATTTAAGTTAAGTATTCACTATATAAATTTCTTCTGTTTCTTAAAATCTATTTTTCAGGGATTTCGGTGCCATAGTAGGTAAGAGCGTATAAAATACGCGGTAAATACCGAAGGAGTGTGGGTTCGAATCCCATACACGTCGTAAGAGTTACTTCCCTTTACGACATTTACAGCCACGACTGAAAAGTAAAGGCTGTGTAATTTCCTTGCCACATTTATGCGGCAGAGAAATGAACTTAAAAAATAAAAAAGATTTATTTTTCCGTATTATTGGAATGAAGTGTTTTATTTTACTTTAGTTGAAGTATCTTTTTTTTACTACATTTAGCAAATATTTTTTAGAGGATCTCCATTTCCAAGTTAACACACTGGAATTTGCAAACAAGTTTCTTACGTATATTATTTATATATTTGATTCCACACTGTCATGTGTTTGATTTCATTGTTTTATTTTTTTTTCACTTTACACGTTACAAAAACTAAGGATATTTCAGAGTATTTGCGTTACTTGCCCGTCAACTAAGTACTACATGCTACGCTTTAAAAATACATACTTAAAAAACTGAAATTTGTTATACATACTTCGTTCATATTATTGTGATTTTAGTTTTATTTTGATTGTTTACATTTGACATGATGCGAATGTCGATTTTTTTGAAAAAAATGCAATTTAAAATATTTTAGGGGAGTATATATTGTCAAAAATTAATTGAATTAATCCTAAACAATCGATACATTATTATTTTCCACCACTATTTAGGCATCAAATTTTGACACCTCATTCGTATTTTGTCATAAAATAGTAAAGTTTTTGTTTACTTTATTTGTTTACATACAATTGTAACCTTTTTAGTTTTTTTTCAGATTTTTTAATTAACAATAAATCTAGATTATAGAATTGTACAACATTTGTCTTATTTTCGGTACTCGGTTATGGTTTACTATATGATACATTAACATCAACATTTAAAAATTGCGCATATTTTTTAATCAGTAATAATTTCAGACACAAAAATTTATAATATGTCTATAATTATTCTTTTTTAAAAAAGAAAAACTAGATGAACTGTTGGTTTTTGAAATCGCAATAATATTAAAAAACAATTAATATGTGTACGCAACTTGAATTAAATGATTGTAAAATATTATTTTTGCTAAACCACTATTCTGCGATTCGGAATAGTTATATTGAGAATTGTGAGTCTGATATTTTTTATAGCCTTAAGCAAAATTTGTTTTATTTATTCAAAAAGGATAAATATAGTAGTGAAGGTAAAAGGAGAAGAAAAAAGCCGCAGAACAATTTTATGGAGCAATATCCAGAGCATTTTAGTACGCCATGTCATATATATTTGCAGATAAAATTAACTTTTTTGAATTTTCAGCAAATGAAGTTGAAATTATTAAACAGGATGTTCATATAGCATTGAAAGACAAGAAGGACTTTATGAAGTCGTTTTTCAAAATGGAGGACGAAACAGATTCTGATTTGATATTTGATATTGATCAGCAAATCATTTCATTTTCAAAAATGTACGGTGAAAATCCAACAAATATTTTTAAAATAATTGAAATTTCTAAAGTGAACTATATAATTCCGCCTAAAACTAGGTAAAAAGTTTAATTTTAAAACGTGCCTTAATCTACTCTATTGGAATATATTTTCAGATATTTTAATGTTGAAATCCAAGAACTTCCCAATATCTTCGAAAATGAAACATTTGATTTTATTGTTATTGATCCACCATGGCGTAATAAATACATTAGAAGACTAAAAAAATCAAAATATAAAGCAAATGCAGCTTATAATATGTTATATAACTCAGAAATTCAAGCTGTTCCAATTGAGAAATTAACACATAATAATTCTATAGTTTTAATTTGGTGTACAAATTCCCAGCTACATCAGTCTGCAGTTTTAAATGATTTTCTTCCAAAATGGAACTTAAGGCTTGTTACAAAATATTATTGGATTAAAGTAGCTAGAAGTACTACTGATGATTTTGAGTTGATTTGTGATTTTAGTTCTGAACTTGGAAAAAAGCAGCCGTTTGAAGTATTTTTTGTTGCATCTGCATTAGATTCTAAACAGGATTTATCTCCAATCACAAAATCTAACATTATTCTTAGTTTACCAAGTCTAATACACTCTCATAAACCTCCTGTACAGGAATTATTTAAAAAATGGTTCCCCAACATTCATAAATTTAGTAGTTTAGAACTATTTGCTAGATATCTTCAACCAAACTTTACATCAGTTGGAATCGAAGTGTTAAAACTAATGAATTCCAAATTTTACAAATTGGAAGAAAAAGTATAAAATGAATAAATTATTATGTAAATATGTCTTATATGTTATAGTAAATGAGGTTTAAATAAACATATATTTTTGTATTGATAAAAAGAGCTCATGAAAAGAAATTTTATTTTAAAAATAAATAGCAATTGTTTTTTGTGTTTATTTTTAAATCTTTTTTTTTATTGCTTTTGAAAATGTATATACACAAAATTTATATATTATAAAGTTAAAATTATTAAATTTAAAAAATTACAAAAATCATATTAATAAAAATTTACTTATTTTTCTTTGGTTCATAATGAGATTGCAACCATTTTAGTAAATATCCAACTTCTTCTGGAGTTTTGATTTGGAAATCGGCATATGTTTTGAGATTTGTGATTTCTGAAACTCTGAATGTTTTTCCAAGTCCATGTAAGACTTTCATAGCATCTTCATCAGTTGTGTCATCTCCACAGTAGATGATTTTCTTATTTTTAGCCCAATCATCACCAAATTTCTTTTGTAATGTCATTTTAACACCTTCTCCTAAAATTGTAAAATATTTAGTAAATATTATGTGTACAAAATGACAAAGTTAATTAAATGCTTTATTTTCTCTACAAAATATAAATCCATGCATATTTTTTTTTTACATTTTCGTTTTTAAAGTGGGATGGAGTTAATGATTATTGTTATGAATTAGTAATGAATTGTAATTCTCTATATTTATGAATTGAATTTTTTTGTGTTTTCTTTTATATATTTACTATTTCCTAACGAAGATTCCAAGCTACACTTATATCTAGTTTCTCACACAGTTAAACTCGGACTTTATAAAAGCAATATATTATAGTACCTAATTATAAGAATAGAATGTTATGGATTACTAATAAGTTAATCTAATTTAATTAGTATTAATATAAGTACATGCACACATATATTTAAACTAATTTTTCTAATTTAATAAATATGAAAAAAAATTTCTTATAGCTTATAACTTTTTAATATTTGATGGAAAAGATTTTTTGGAAACTAGAAACCGGCAATTAATGTTTATTTTGTTTATCAAAATTGAGTGAAAACTGTCAGACGCACTTGATATATGTGAATGTTAGTCTTGAAGGAAGAATGGCATTAATAAATTCAATAAAATAAAATCTGAGTTTATAATTTTAATACAGACTCCTAGTTATAAGGCAGAGTTAAAGATTAAACTTTTTTTTTATTTTATTAAAGGCTTTGGAAAAAAAAAGAAAAATTTATTCCAGTTTTTTTTTAAGTTATTTTCTTTATATATTTATTAGCTAAATAATTTTAAAAAAAATAATATTAGTTCTCTGTTATTAATTTTTCAATAGTTATTAACTCCATTATTCTATATACATCATAAATTTTTGGTTGCAAAGGACATTTTAAACTTTTTAATTGGATATTATATTATAATTTAACATACTTATAGGGTCATTCTGATCTTAGATTATTTAGATCGAACTTTTTTTCTTCAAAATCCTAATATTTATATACATATATATTAGGTATTATGTATGAATACAAAATCATAAAGATTAGCCACGCTAGAAAACAATCTAATTTTAGAAACAGTTTTTTTTTCTAAAAAACTGAGTTTCAGAACAAAGCTTACTCAAATAAAAAAAGATATAAAAACATACAAATATTATATATGTACGTATTTCAAAAAATGATAAAATTATATTATATTCATTTTAACTCTCTATATTTATTGTAAATAATTTATGTATATTTTAATTTTTAATAGAAATAATTCATTAAAATAAATAATAAGTGATGTCATTCTTCACTGGAAAAATTGGTGATTATGTACCTAAATTTTGTTATTTTCTAGTATAAGAAAAAAAGAAAAGGTGAACATTTTTAATATTTTGTTTTTTTACTTTTATTTAAAATTATATTTTGATTACTGCAGAACATTTCATATTATTAATACAGAACATCACAAACAAATTTATTGTATGTTATTAAATATTTATCTATGTATAATAGCAACATACTATACACATGCAAATAGGTAATAAAAATAGCGTTGTTTTCTTTTTTTAGTATTTCTCAGGCGCATGCTGTATTGCTTTTTTCAATATTTATAGATTTTTTTTTTTTTAAATTTTGAGTAGGATCGTTAACCATGTTGGTGGTTTTTAAAAAAGAAAAAACATTAAACAAAAAAAAAAATCAAAATAAAAAAATAATGAAATACATCTATACAATATATCTTCATATTTATTTATTGCTCCTAGGATCGGTTTTTTTTTTAAATCTGTTTGTAGGCGTTTGTTTTTTTTATAGAATATTTTTAAAATTTTAAACTTTTTTTTTTTAAATTATTGTTGGGGGAGCACACATTGGTTCCAAACAAAATTTTTTCAAACATCAAAAGAATTTGAAATAAATTTTCATGACAAAACAATTTTAAAAATTTTTTCTAAATAGAAAAATACTGGCCAAAATTAAAAATGAAAAATAATAAAAAAAAAAAAGAAAAAATTTAACTTTATTATTCAGTAAATTGTACTTTTTCTCCTCTCTCTCTCTCTCTCTTGTATATATTCTGTATTGTTAACTTTAGCAAATAAATTTTATCGAATAGTTCAGATTTGAAAAAAACATAAATTTAAAAGTTTTTGTTAATTAATATTCTCTATGACGAAAATCATTTTTACTCATTTCAATCTAGAAATTTGCTGCTACACATTTATACCCTATTCTTAGTTTATATGTGTATATTTATATATTATAAACTATTAGTTATATACACATAAATATGTAAGTATATACATTATACATATTTATAAATATTAAATTCATATATAAAATTAAAATGCAAATGGAAATGAAGCATACGGTCTGATCATAGTGGAAATTTTTCAAATGTTCTAAAAAAATAAACTTTTGATGCATTTCATTTTCAAAAGATTCAGATATTCAAATATTTATCTTTTCTTTTTTTTTACGAAATTTCGTTTTGACGAACAAAGGTCGATTTAGGCTAAAAAATTTAATTAAATGATGTGTAAAATATTGTACTGTTGTAAGATATTGTTGAAAGCACCCATAAGAAAATTAGAGTGTCACACAAGAACGCTTGATAGCAAAATCAAGAATAATTGAAGGTTAATTGATCTAAGAACACATTTTACCATTTCGATAAAAGTTTAAAAGCATTGAAGGTCAATTCGGTCTTATAAGATGGAAGTTCTCTTTTTTTTTAATTAGCCAATAGTTTGCTAAAATGGTGCTACCTTGTCCTTGTTGTACCCAATTCAATAGAGAAAACTTCAAGGTAAATTGAAATAAATAAAATATAGCATCTAATACGAACATTTTTGAAACGTTAATGCGACAAAAAACGATAATTTTATAAGTTTTAAATTAAATTTTAGTTGTACATTACACGGAATTCTTTTTTATAGATGCATTAGCGATTTTAAAGTTATTCAGTTCATATTTCATGCTTAATTTAAGTTTCTTTAGTGAGTAAACAGATTCAAAAGGAAAAAAACTTTTTTTTTTAAACTAAAAATATATCTTGTTAAATTTGTTAACAAAATTTTCTTTAATTATAAAAATTAAAAAAATATATATAAAATTTATAAATAAATATTTAATTAATAAACAACAAAACAAAAATTAACTATATATATATAACAATACAGATTTTTTAGATCTTTAATTTTCTTTCCTTAGCACATCCTTTATCGTAAATGCACACGTTTTTTAAATTCTGTTTTGAATATAAATTTTTATTTTAATCAAACATTTTTTATAGAAAAAATTCTGTGGCATCGATTGTCAAAAAATTATGAATAATCCCAAACTTATGAATAAATCACAAAGTTATAAAAATTAAGCATTTTACAAGTTTGTATATATATATATATATTTATAATTTTTAGTTTACTATATGAAAAAATCTTTTTAATTATTTTCTTTACAAAATTTTAATTGGGATGATGAAAATATTTAAATAAAATTATATTTACACTCTAATAAATTTTGAATAGTACGTGCATGTATGTATCAATGTATGTAATTTGGCAAGCAATTACAAAAAAAAAACAACAACAGGTGCTTATTAAATGAATACATACAACTATTATTAGAAAATGTTTGTTTAGATTAAGTGAAACAACAAAAATTCGAGGTAATTTTTGTTCAATATTTCCTTTTCGTCTTTGACTCAAGTAAATTAGAAGTAAAAAGGTATATTTTTTTAAATAAAAAAACATTAAAGTAACATTTTGTTTAAGACATTTTAAGTGCATTTAAGATGAATTTACGTATTTACATTAATATTACAAATGGAATAGAATAATGCTATATCACTAAATTATTGGTTACTATGGCCATTATAAGTCGAATACTATTATTAATTTATGCATTAATATTATTTATGTTGTTTATATTATATATTATATATTTACACTATATTTGGAGCAAGGGGGGGATTTGTTTTCAATTAAAAAATCATGTTATCTGTACAAGATTTGAGCCAACACTTTCTAGGTTAATAAGAATGTCCTAGGTCAAGGTCTACAAGGCGTTTAAAACGAATATTCAGTTCGTTATTAAAAGCGTAAAATGTTTACATATCTATAGGCGCAAGTATAAATGAAATGAGTCTATATACATATTTATATTATAGTTATATTTATATGAAATGAAATATAAATTAAAAATGTAAATTAATATAATTATATGTATTTTTTGAAAGTAATAAAAATTTCGGTAAGGTGCTTTACTTCGATTTAATTAGGTTTGGCCCCAAATAAGGCTAATTGAAAAATTTTTAAAGGAGAAAGGAATATTCATAAATATTTTTTAACGAAAAAAATTTGTTATATATTTTTTTTTTTTTTGGTAAAAATTTAAATAATTCCGAATACTAGATATCTATTTTTATTATTTATTTATATGCATACTTTGTTTTGTTCAAGTGAAATTTAGTAAAATCTATAGTAAAATATTAATAGGTATAAGGGGTTTTTATTATATTTGAGTTTTATTTTTCAAAGATATTTATATACATATGTATTTGTTCATATATTTCATTTAAAAATGAATTTTTCCAAAATTTACTTAAAATATATTATTAACTTCTAAAAATAAAATGTTTAAATTGGAAGATCACGTTATAAAATGTTTTTTTTTATTGATAAATTGAATTTCTTAAAATTGGTTTTTGTTTTAAATTCATTATGCGGCACACATTAACAAACCAAAAGAATTTTATTTATTTTTATTTGATAAAAATACAAACCAATTTTTTATTTTGTCATATGGTAAAAAAGCGTCATTTCATAAGAGACAAAAATTTTTAAAAATAATTTTGATTTTTGTTATTTTTTTTATAAATAAAAAAACATTTTAAAAATATTTTTTTTTTTTTAATTTTTCAAAGCATTTTTTTTTTTTATTTAAATGTTATTTATGTTGGTCTAAATTTTAATTTACTTATAATTTTCTTTACAAATTTTTTTTATTTCAAATTTTATTTACCGTATTACTTGACTAAAATGTAAGCCATAGCAACTTGTAGATATTTTTTATTTAAAACTTAAAATTAAAAAAAAATGTTTTAAACATTAGGGGATATAACCGGTGATATTTTTTTTTTTTTTTTAGAAAACATGCTAATATTATTTTATTTTTTTTACCGGCAAGACTAAATCATTTTTGATTAAAATTGACTTTAACATTTTATCTGTACGTATACAGAGGATGAAATAATAAGAATATATAAAAAAAAAAAAAAGAAAAGATCTTAAAATTTTTATGAAAATTAATTTTTTTTTTTTCTTATTAAATGTTAAATTAAAATTTGACAGAAAATATATTTTTACATGGCATAAAAATTAATAACTTAAAGTATTTTCTGACAGAATTTTTTACAGTCCAATCAAGCGTAAACTTATGTACACAATAAGAAAATTAAAAAAGTAATAACTTAATTTTTCTCATATGTATGTATATAAGATAGAATTTAAATTTTTTTTTGATTATTTATTATAGTAATATTTTTAGACTATAATTATTGTATAGCAATAACTGACAAATTTATGAAGTTAATCTTTTAGAAATTTTATGGTAATTTTTTTGTCACTTGTATTTCAATAATTGTGTTAATTATATACATATATATATATATATATATATATATATATATATATATATATATAACTTAAACAGTATTAAAATATAAGTGTATATCATAATATACATAAATTTTATAATTATTATGACTTTGTTTTAATTTAAAAAGATTTAAAAAAATTTTTCCTTAAATCAAATTGAATTGGAAATATTTTTTTTTGTTGGAAAATTGCCAAAAATTAAAAAATAAAGAAACAAATTAAAAACACCTACGATAATATATACATACATATACGACATACCTATTTTCTTTTTATAAAAAAAAATGATTTGTATATTGTAATATATTGTATATTTATATATATATATATATATATATGTATATAGATATATATGTATTATATGAAATATGGATGAAAAACCTTTTAATTTAAGTCAAAAAAAAAAAAAACAGTAAAAAAAAAAAATTTGGATTATTATTTTGTATAAAATAAATTTATTTATGAATTTGAAATAAAAAAAAAATAGAAAAAAAAAAAGTGAAGGTGCAAATTTTTATTTTTTTATTCACTAATAATGATTTTATCATTTTCAAAATTCCTAATAAATTATTTGAATATAAGTTAAGATATAAAAGAAAATAAAAACAAACAACAATAGAGAATTCTTACTTTTTAAACTATTATTTGGTGTAAATATTAAAATATTATTTTTTTATCGAATTTTATCACTTACCTTTATCCCAATTTAATCTTGGTTTGGCTTCTAAAGCATGAGGTGTTTCAAGAAGTTGGAATCCATGCTGTTTAATTAAAGCTTTAGCATCTTCAAGTAATTTTGCTTTTAATTTTTCAGTTACACCTTTGTAGTGATATGTTACAGAGATTTTTTTATCTTCAACCCATGCACCGCTCAAAACGCACTATTGTAAAATTTAATTTATAAATTATTACTTAAATATATATTTTATATTAAAACAATTAACTTGAAACGTTATAATATATATTTTTTTTTTTTAATAAAAAGCTAATAAATATAAGTAGTGTTTTATAGTATTGTTTGATTTTTATTATATATATATGTATATGTAAAACCTTTTCAAGAAATCTTAGAAAATTTTGTCTTGCTATTTTAATATTTTGGCAATTCGCGAAAATTATTAATTAATAAAAATATTTAAAAATTGCTTATTAAAATATTTTTAAAATATAAATAAATTTTATATATAAAATAATAACATACTCTTTTCTTTTTTATATGGACTTATATAATAAAGTTATTTTAAATTTTTTAATTAAATTTTGGTAAGATTTTTAATAAACTTTTGTTCTTGTTTAAGTTTTTTATTTAGAAGAACGTGTGTAATAGAGGTAAATATTTTTTTTTTCCGAATTTTAAAACAATAAATATTAAAATATATGTTTGTAGATTTTTTTTTTGCATTTTTTGTGCATTTCTTAAAAATTTTTAAGTATAAAACAAAAAAAAAAATTAAAAAAAAAACGTTAAACAAATAATTAATAAATTATTATTAATACTTTTTTAATATTAATTGTTTTAAAATTCTACATTTTTTGAAGTTTAAAATTTCATGATTTATTTAATTACGTTAATTACGATAATAATGCGAATAAAAACTTACATTTCTTTAATACAAAATATTAAATATAATTATTATTGTCATACTATAAATTTTAAATTAATAGATTAATATATTATTATGTTAAACATAACAACCCAAAAAATAATTTATTTCTTTAAGTATTTTTTTTCATGAAAAACTATAAAACTATATATACAAGATGAATTGCCAAATTTTTAATTTTAAATTATTAGTAATAAATATATATTTTATGAATATAGCATTTAATTTATAATTTGTTTCAATGTATGTATTATGTCTTATTTTATTAGTTTTACTTGTATATACATAAATATTATATTAAAAATTTTATTAATTAAATCAATTTATTTGAGTTTAATTTTTTTTTTTTGATTTAAATAAATTGAATTCATTTATTATTTATTGTATATTTAAATTAATTTATGAAATGTATACATATTAATAAACAATGTATATATATATATTTTTTTTTTTACCTTTTCTTTAAGATCCTCAACTAATTTGGCACGTTTATCTAGTAATTCTTGTGGCATTTCAATTTTGAATTTTTTCTTATCTGGATATTCAACTTCTAAACCATGATTACCGGCATATGTTACATTTTCATATTTCAAATGATTTTTGATTTCTTCCAATGAACGGCCAGAGAATATTACCATAAAAACTTTTTCATTTTTAGCCAATTTTTTTAAATTTATTTCATTATCTTTTGGCATTACAGATAATTCTTCTGTTAAGGGAGCTAATGTACCATCATAATCAAAACATAAAACAAGTTGATCTGATTCTGGTTTTATAAAACCTTCCAAATTTTTAATGTAATCATTATCATTTTTCAAAATTGGAGCTTTTTTTTGTTCAGCCATTTTGAATTTCTGGATTTCACAAAAAAAAAAAAAAAAAATTGATTTTAAATTATTAAAAAAAAAAAAAAGAAAATTCAAATCACTATATAGACAAAATTAATTATTTTAATATAAAAATATTTAATTTTTTTTTCTAATTTATCTTAAAATAAATTTATTGTTTTATTTTTTTTTATAATTTATTTAAATTAATTAAAATGTTTTAATAAAAAAAGTGTATGAAAGTAATAAATTAAAACAAAAATTAAAAAAAAAATTAAAAGTAAATTAATATAATCAAATTTATATATCGCTAATACCTAAATGCCTGTAATTCGGGCGAAAGAAGATACACAACTAGAATTAATTTTTGGGAAAAATTGCCACAATCTTGAGAGTATAAAAATTTATATATTTCTGCATATATATAAAATATAAATATAGTCATGTAGAAAAAAATATATAAGTATGTATATTTTAAAATTTTAATAGAATATCAAAAAAAAAAAATTTTCTTGTTTCTAGAGATTTAAATTTTTTTTTTTTTTTCTGTTTTTGAAAAAATTCCAAAATATGGAATAGGTGAAGAAATTAAATTTCATTAAAATAATATCATAAGAAAAATTTGAAGGGGCAAGAGTATAAATTTTTTTAATAACTTTTGTAATAATAAATATTTGTATGTACATATGTATTTATATATGCATTTTTTTTTGTATATAATATTATAGTAAATATAATGACGTAATTTTGAGTTCTGGTATATTTATATGTGATATATATGTATGTAATAAAAGTATATAATATAATATATACTACAAAATATATATGTATTTAAAATCTTCAAGATCTTAAATGCATAATATTAATGTATATAGGTATACATATATATATTAAAAACAGAATCTTTAAATATTTTCTTCATATCATGTATTTTTATTTTTTTCACATATAAATGTTTTATTTGAAAATTTTGAGTAATTTATTTCAATAAATTTTCTATTTAGTTATAGTTACTTATTTTTATGATTTTAATAGAGAAAAATTTAATTTTTAAATACATATTATATATGTACATATGCATATGTAATATGTATGTATGTATATAGAAATTTTCAAAACATGAAAAAGTTTAAATTTAAACATCCATAATTAAAAAAAAAAAAAAAAGTGTTAATTTAAATACATTCTATTATATGGTTAAATTAATGTGAGTAAACAAAGAAAAATCCAAACTTTCGTATAAATTTAAAAGGTCTTGTTAATTTTTTTTTTTAATTCATTGTCCTCAAATGTATTTCTATATAATATGTATTATAAATAAATACAATTTACCTATAAGAATACGAAGTAAACAAAAAAAAAAATATTGAAATATATGTAATTTGCATAAAATTTTGAAAAACTAAAATGATTCAAAAATATGTCTTCAAAATTAAAAAATACAAATAGAAAAATATGATAATTTAATAAGCTATATAAATATTAACATTAAAAGTATATGAACAATTTAACTTCCTTTATTAAATTTTGAAAAAAAAAATTTTTTAATTGATTTTAAATCAAATTAAAAAATTAAAGTGTGTCTTTTCAGAGAAAAGATTACTTTTAGTGTATAGAATATAGATATAATATTGTACCGGTAAACCGGAAAAAAAACTTTCGAAAAACATTATTGATAAAACTGACTAATTAAAACAGTCTAATAACTTACATTTTGACGTTTTCGCCTCGGAAACGGATTGCCCCGGATTGTAAGAAATGAACTAATGATATTGAAATTTGGCACTTGTATAAGGACACAAATAGGATAATGGAATGTAAGAACATTAAAACAAGCTTCTAGATTAGCGCAAATGAAGAGCAAAATGAATAGATACAAGGAATACTTGGTCTCATGGATGAAATTACAACAATTAACGGGAATCAGTTCATATATTCAGAAGAGGAGAACACAGGAGCGAATGGAGTTGGCTTCATCATTGATAAGCTGATGGTCGACTCTCTACAAAGCGATCGTGCGCACTATATCCAATTATATATAGAATTTGGGCAAAAGAAAATATAAGCGAATAATGGAAGAAAAGGATCATATATAGTAAATATATTCAAAACAAGGTAGAATGTAAACCAACGGCTTTTAAAAGCGCACATTTCCAAAACTCAATAAAAACTGTTTAGAAGTGTGATTTGCACAAAAATTTGAAAATTTCATGTAATAAGAAAAAATGTGAAAATAGGACATTTTTGAAATTTTGAGGGGCCATAAGTCCGGAATCCTATATAACTAAGAAAAGCCGTTAACACACGTAAAAGTATATTATTAAACCTTTAATTTTCATATCTTGCCGAAGAAAACTTTGTACAGGTGCCTAAGTTACAGGTGTCTAAAAATAGCAAATTTTCAATTTTTGAGGCGTAATAACTCTTAAAGACGGGGTGCTACCAAAAAATTTTCTGAGGAAACTTATACTAATTCTAAAAGTTCTTTCTTGTCTCAAAATTTCAGGTTCCTATCTAAAGAGGTGCCGGAGTTATGAAAAAAGAAATTTCATGCAAAATGTGGTTTTCACATAACGGTAAATTTAAATAGTAAATTACAAAATATTACATAATTTTGATATTGTTTTATATAGATAATAAAATTTTCGATCTTCTGGCGGTTTTAGATTGCAAAATTATTACGCAGAGCCCGAGATATATACATCTGAAAATGGAGCTTTTTCGCAATTTTGAAGAGCTGCAACTTTGGAACCCTTTACAACTTAAATAAACCTTTAACACACGTAAAAATATATTACTGTAGCTTTAATTTTTATATATTGCAGAAGAAAAATGTGTACAGGTTCCTAAGTTACAGGTGTTTAAAAATAGCAAATTTTCAATTTTTAAGCCTTAATAGCTCATAAACAGGGGGTGGTCCGAAAAAATTTTCTGAGCAAACTTATACTAATTCTAAAAGTTCTTTCTTGCCTCAAAATTTCAAGCTTCTATCTAGAAGCGTGCCGGAGTTATGAAAGTAGAAAAATCATGCAAAATTGGGTTTTCACATAACGGTAAATTTAAATAATAAATTTAAAAAAATTGTATAATTTTGATATTAATTTACAAAGATAAAAGAAATACCTGTCGAATGACGTTTTCAGATTGAAAAAATCTTAAGCAGAACATAAGATATATGCATTTAAAAATAGGGCTTTTTCAAAGTTTGAGGGGCTCTAGCTCCGTAATGGGGGGGGTTACATGAAAAAGTTGTTCCACAAAATTATTTTTTTTATGAGACCTACCTATGGTTAAAATTTTTTTTCTCTATCTTTAACGGTGTAGAAGTTTTGTAAACAGACGGACGGACGGACAGAGTGAAACTAATAAGCACATTTTTTCAAAATTTTTTTGGAAATGTGCTAAAAAGACAAGAACTGGAGAGGAAACATTACTTAACTTATAGTTAATAAAATCCTAACATTAATCATCTATGACAGAATCAAAGATCATATAAAAAGTAATTTATTAGGAAAGAACAAGCAGGATTCAGAGAAAAGAAAAGTTGCGCACAACATTCAAATACAATAAAAATTATGGTAGAACATAGTCAAATGAATATAACTCACCATTATATCTGCCATTCATTGACTTCACAAGAGCATTCGATGGTTGGAAAAGAACAATATTGATATATAGAGATAGACAAAATTAACAAATCAATGGTCACAAATATAGCACAAAATAGAAATATATGGAAAGGCTTAGTGAATGCCCTGTGCTCTCTAGAGAAATTGTATAAGGAAACAAAATTGTTTATTTAATTTTATAATATATAAATATGTATATTGAAATAAAATACACCGCAAGTCAAATCTGTAAAAAAATGGCTTGCGTAAATAAATATACATAAATTTTTTAATCTCTCTTTTTTTAATTTATTCATATAATTTTGTATTAATATATCTAATTAATAATAATTATATTCTTAATAATATATATGTTCGAAATTTGGTCACATTGAGTTTAAAAGTTTCTCTAAAGCGCGGAAACAAAATATCAATGATTTCATATATTAAGATATAATTTGTTATTTTTATAATATACCTGGCAATCCTTTTTTGTATAACAATATTTGTAAATAAAAATTCCAACGGCACAAATAAATTTTAATCATAATATATTACATTTTCTTTTAGTTTGTATTTAAAAAGAGAAGTTTTTGAATGGAAAGTTTACTTTAACTCATTTTATTAGAATGAAAAAAATATTTAAGTAACGTCTAAAATTTTGCATGAAAAATAATGTTTTGTAATATAAAATAAATTAATTTTTGTCTGATTCAAAATTTGAAGAATAAAATGATCGTAAAAAATTAAAAAAATTTTTTTTTTGTTTATTTAATAAAAACATTTTTTTGTTCGAATTTTTACGATATTTGTTTATTTTTTTTTTTTTTTTGTATTTTTATTAAAAAATCTTTTTTGAAATACATAAAGATATTTTGATTATATTATATTTTGTAATAAATAGAGATTCGCTGTATATAAGTATATATATATGTACAAACGATTATATATTTAATGCTGGTATTATAAAATATTCGAATCTAGGTCTATTGCATCTTTTACATTAATAAAATTAGTACAAAAAATGTTTCAGCTTTGTCTGTTTTTATTGTAGTTGCTTGTTGTAATATTATGCTTGATTTGTCTTTTGTATTTTTGTTCTTCGTATAATGTTTTATATAGTATAAATTGTGAGGGCGATGCGAAAAAATTTGGATAGATTTCTGTTTCTGATAGAAAATGTTATAATATTATCTATATGTATAATTTTAAAATGCTAGGAGCCATTTGCATTTTATATTTTTTTAACAAATTCATTTGTGTTCCATTTCATTTTTTGTAATATTAAAAAATTAGTTTTTAAATATTTTATTTTTTTTAAAGAATAAATTTTTTTGAAATTTTATGTTTTTTGATGTGTTCCATTTTCGTTAATCTGTTTCTTAAAATCTTTTTTTCAAATTAAAACTTAAATAAATTTTGGTGTATATGTTTCCCGTTTTTATCTTTTATTTAACCCCAACATATAAACACGACATATTTCGTTTCTTTTCAGTTATTATACAGCATGTAAATCAATGCCGATCAATTTTCATATTTTATACATACATATAATGATATAATAACCTTGAAGTTGGTCACGAAATCGCAAATACAAAATCTTAAAATTCAAAAATTTAAATTCCAAATATTTTGTTGGAGTCGCCGATAGATATCCTGAAAAAAAAAACGAATTTGAAGCAAAAAACATCTTGAAATAAAAATCTTAAATCAAGAAAATTTCTGAAAAAATATTTTGAATAAAAAACATTTTGAAAAACAAAATTCCGAAAAATTAAATCTTGAATCCCTCAAAATTCAAAATTATACTTATTATACATATATTCATATATCGTGGAAAAAGCGCATTATCCTGATTTTTGACCAACTATAAATTCCCTTGTAAATATTTTTTAGATACTAACATATGTATTTCAATAGTAAAACGTTTAAAATAGTGAAAATAGCTTTCGCCTTTTGGGATTTTGAAATTTTGAATTTATAAGATTTACATACATATTACATATTTAATTTGGGTTTTTTTCCGTTTGAGAATTTTTATTTGTTATTTCGTATATAGTGCTCCCAAGTCCTTGTTCATGGTTAACATAGGCGCGTTTCTTCGAGCTGTATATAAAAACCAAACAAATTAAAGTCAATATTACATATTATTATGATCATGTATTAAAATGTAAAAATTTATTGAATAAAAATATTAACATTTTGTTTATATGACATATTAAAAAATTGTTTATAATAAACAGCTGACAAAAAAAAAAAACCAAAAAATTGTAATAAAAATATTAAATAAAAATTCAAAAATCGTTTTAGTTTCCAAAAGAAATTTAATTAAGAAGAATTAAGAATAGCAGAATCAGAAAACCGTTTAGTTATAAAAGGTCAATTGTAATTTGAATCAAATAAATTAATAATAATGAGAAAAAATAAAAAGAAACTAAATGTACTCTTTCCAATTATATTTTCCAAGTTCTTTAACAAGTATGTACTCATTTAAGAAGTCGACTACATATATCAGTAAGTGGGTGGGTGAACTTCAAATAACTGCTAATTAATGATTTCGTTTTAAGTAATTTTGAGTAGAAATGAAACACTATAATATAAAAAATTTATTATAATATCAAAAATTAATAAATAAATCAATTTAAAGTAAATTTTAAATTTAATTTGATTTATTTAGCAATATGCCAATATACATACATATATATACATATGTATTTTATAAAAATATAAGAATGTATTGGTCCATATAGTATGAATAGTTTATATAGTTTATTAGAAATTTGTGTAAAATTTCAATTATTAAATAAATTTTTTTTTTTATATTTCATTTAAAACAAAAAACAAAAAACATTTATACGGTATGCAGATTTTCAATTTTAAAAAATAATAAATTTTTATCATTTAACTTCGAAAGAAAAATGAGCTCAAAATTTCAAAAATAGAATCATTATATTTATGTTAAAACCTATAAATAAAATTTAAAGTTTGTTGACAAATCAATTTTATACATGAATATAGAAAAATTAATAGAAACAATTAAAAAACATATAAATTGTACATAATATTATATTTCTTTTATTTATTTTTTTATTTTATAGAGTAATTAAAATGCTTTTTATATTTTTAATTAACAATAAACCTTTTCAATTGATTTTAGTAGTTGTAGTATTAGATTTTGATTCGTTAAAATTAAATCAGCATACGTTTCAAAATTTGGATCATTTGCAATTCGAAATGATTTACCTTTCTCTTGTAGCACCTAAAAACCATTTAATAAAATATTGTTTAATTTTTTTTTTTTTTTTTAATTTAATTTTAATAAGAATTTACCTTCATTGCATCTTCATCAGTTGTGTCATCACCAGCAAATATTACTTTTACTTTACTATTCCAATTTTCACCAAAGTTTTTATTAAGTAAAAATTTAACAGCCTCACCTACAAAGATTTTTATATATAATAAATTATAGTAAAACAAAAAGAAATAAAATAAAATATAACAACATTACTAAGAAAAATTATGTCTTAAAAATTTATTATAAAAAGGAAAATGCGATGTTCTTATAGTTTTCATATGTCAATGGAAAATATGCGAGCCTAGAACAGTGTATAAAGTTGTCTCATATAATTCTATCAAGAATTAAGATATATAAAAACATTATTATAATTAAGAAAAGTATTAGAAATAATAAAGTATAGGAATTCAGATCAATATATGTATTTGCGACTATTACTTAATAAAAGTATAATATGTAAATAGAGATCTAAAAAATCATCTTTAAAAAAATGTTTATAAAAAATATTAGTTGAAATTTGATAGTAAATAAAAATCTCTTCGAAATTTCATTCCTATTGATAAAAAAATTTTAGGCTTTTTTTTTTTTTTTTTAAATGTAGGGTAAAGATAAAATAAAAACCAATTTTTATCTTATAAGCTTTTCTAATTATGTGAGGCACACAATATGTACAAATAATTTTAACTAAATTTATTAATTTTTTCCTTCTGTTGGCTTTTAGTTTAATTTATGACACTATAAATAAAATTTATGAAACTTTTTACATAATTCAATTATGAGTATACATAGAATATGTATTATAGACATTTATAAATAATCCTGACATTATAATTATTATAAAAGTAATATAGAGATTAAGTAATATTCTGGATGGCGTTTGTTGTCGTTTTTTTATTATTTTATTGTATATACATGATTAATTTATTGTTGCCGGTACTTCTAATTACATTTTCTCACAGATTTTTAATAAAACATATTTTAAAAATAATTTATATATACTTAGTATATATATGTATATACAAAAAAAGTTCTTATTTGACTGACTCCGTTCTTTCAGTTTCGCTGCTATTTAGGATTATTTAAGGATTTATTAAGTGAGAAAACAAAAAAGAACTGTAAAACCATATCCAAATTCGCTTTATTAAGAATTTTTTTTAAATTTAAAAAAAAATTACCAATTAAGGTATAGACATCATAATATAGAGACTAAATAATAAAGAAAAAAATCTACAAATTTTATATAAAGTTTTTTTTAACTAACAAATGTGTAACAAAACAGTTTAAACTATATTGAGAATATAATTTTAAACTTAACAGAGACCGTAAAAGGGTGTTTCCACCATTTTCATTAATTTTTCTTTTATTAATTTAAATCGTATTAAGACATGGCGTAATAATTGTTTTTTAGATTTTGACATCGATAAAATAGTTTATTAAAGAATATATATATATAAATAAGTTTATTACATTTTAAATAATTAATAGATTTCAAAATAATATAAGAATTTACCTTTATTCCAATTAACTGGTGGTTTGGCTTCAATTGCACAATGCGCTTGATTTGCTTGAAATCCATAAGATTTTATTATATTCGTTGCTTTAACCTTTAATTCATCAACAAGCTCAGATGGTGCATCTCTATAATGAAATGTTAAGGAAACTAATTTATCCTCATTCCAAGCTCCATTACGCGAAACCTTTTTAACAAGAAAAATAATAAAAAAATTTTTATAGTTTGAATGAATATAGAATAAACAAAAAAAGTTTTTTTTTTACTATATACTTGAATTTAAAATTGACTTTGAAAAAAAAAAATTGTCGTTTAATTATATTGTTTTATGGAATTTGTAATAATTATAATATAAGTTTTATTTATAAAACTGCAATTATTTAAAGATAAGATTTTTGTTATCGCACTTACATAGTAAACAATATATATGTAGTAAATTTATTTAACTATAAAATTATGTAAAAGAAAAAAAAAAAATAACTAATAAAAATATATGCAGTTATACCACATTAAATCAAATATAATTTAGAAATTTGAAAATAAAATATATACATATATATATATATACATTTTTTATGCTTAATGTAATTTACCTTATCATTTAATTCTTTAACCATTTCCTGATATTTTTTCTTTATATGTCCATCTAATTCATAATCGGATCGACTACCATCCGAATTTTCAATTTGTATACCATGATTTCCTCCATATATAATATTTTCAATACCAACTCTTGCCTTAACATCTTGTAAGCCTCGGCCTGAAATTATTCCCAATAATATTTTGGGATTTGCAGCTAACTTTCTTAAAATATTTTCTACTTCATTTGACATAATAGCCAAATTTGGATTTGATACTATTTCTGCCAATGTACCGTCATAATCTAAGAATAATGCTAACTGATCATTCTTTTTTAAATAACTAAAAACAAATTTTTTTTTTTTTTTTAATTTAATATTTAAATTTATTAATTTATAAATATAATAATAATGTAGAAAGTATATTTACTTTTCTAAATGTTCATCAATTTCTAATGAAGTGCTAATAGCTGGTACGTTCTTTTTAACTGACATAATGTTTTTAGATTTAGCTGTAAATAAATATAAAATCTTAAAGTTTTACTTATAAAAAGAAAGTTTTTTTTTTGTAATTAATTAATTCAAATTAATTATTTTGATTAAAGAGACTAAAATTGGTTTCTTATAATTAAAAATATGAAGCTTCTTATTTGCTATTGCAATAATTGAGTTGTGAAACAAAATTATTAATTTCAACAAAATTTATATAAATTTCTTGAGTGTAAAATATTTATTGCAGTTCTCTCTTCTTTTTTTTTTAAGTTTTATTTTTTATTTTATAGTTTTATAAAGAAAGAGAAGATTGAGTAGGTATTAATTTATTAAACAATATACATATATAGCTATTTATTATATATATATTTATTTATTAATAATTTATTAATAATTGAAGGTTATTAGTTATATATGAGGAAGTTATTTAATTAATTTTAATAATTAATTTTAAGGTATCTACAAATTAAAGGTACATTTTTTTTTTTTTTTTATTTTTAAATAATATTGTCTAATTAATTTTGAATATTTTTGGGTTAAAATAGGATTTAATAGACAAAAATTCAAACTAATTACGATTTAAAATAAATATATATTACGAGAATTTTTCATGTATCACGGGACAATATAATTAATTATCTAATAATAAAATAAAAAATAATTAAAAAAAATTAGAATTAAAATTTTACAAAAAAAAAAAAAAAGAGTTTCTAAAAAATAAAGAGTTTTTAAATGATTCTAATTTTAAATATGTACTATCCTTAGTAATCTATGCTTGGTAGAAAATTATATTGACAAAACTGCTCCTACTATAAAAGACAACAAGATATTTTTTTATTTGAATGAAAAACAAAGTCGTTGTGTCATATATAGTTGTAATTATAGAACAAAAGAAATAGTTGCTTTTATAAATACGCATATGTATGTATATATATATGTGTAATATATTTTAAAAACTTTAAGTTGTCATAATTTTAATTCCTGGTGTGTTAAGAGTTCAGACTAGGTTGCAGCAGTACAACAACTTCTTCATTCTCTTTACTATACTTATTCGTTTCTCCTAAAAAATGCTTTAAAACGAATTTTTTACGAAGAAAACTGACGAATAAACTGTTACACAACTTGAAGAAACTCTTTCACAAGCAACCAATACAATATGTAAAACAGCAATAAAAAATACAAAATTAAATCAATGCTTTGCTTATCCTTCAAGAAAAAAAGTTGAAATGATAATATATATAAACTCACACATATAAAAGTTGGGACTATACGATTAACAACATAAGTGTGAACTGTGAACACTTATAGAGCTTTAAGAATATCTTTAACGGCAAAATTTGTTGACTGCAACCGTATACAAATCTAAATTCTAAAGTGAGTCGAATTTTCATCACTATATAATTGTATTTTTCATGATAAATTATTTTAAATAATAAGCTTTAAAAAAAAAAAACAGATAAGAATTAATTTCAGTTAAGACAAATTAAGTAATAATCTATACTTTAAAAAAATCGTTTTTATAAATTTTACGATCGCCATTACACATTATATAATTTGTAAAATAATTGTAACAAATTCAAAGGCACATAAAGAAGTAAATAACATTACATTGGTCACCAAAATGCCATTTTAACTGAATTTGATTTTTAAATCCCGTTTTATAATAATGAATCATTTTAAATAATTCTTTCTAAAATATATTTTAAATTTTTAAATTAATCTTAATATTTTAAAAATTGGAGTTATTATTTTACTGATTACACTTTTGTACCTGATGTATTATAGAAAACATTATACTATGTTCAAACATATTATAACAATAATAATAATATATTTTTAATTTTAAATTATTTTTTTAAATTTTTTTTTCAAGGTACTAAAAATAAATTTCATTAAATAAAAATTGTAAAATTTCCTTTTTTTGAAGATTTAAAATTTATACTTAAAAAAAAAAATATATTCTATTATTTTTAAACAATTAAAAATTATAAAACTTCTTCACTTATAGGTATTTAAAATATAACTCTAAAAGCAATTAATTACTAATCATTTTGTTATGTTTTTAAACAATTGATGAAAAATTGCAATTAAAAAGTTTTAAAAAAAAAGTATAATTAAAACAAAAAGCTTTAAAAAGAGTTTAAACATTATTGTTGTTGTTAAGACTTTTTTAAGCTACTTTTAAGTGCATTTAAAAAAAAAAAAAAAATCAAACAAGAGAGATTAAATTTTTAAATATTTTAAAACTATATAAAGAGAGGAATTATATATAGTAACTTTATATGTATAGAGTTCCAGTTCACTGTTCAATAAGTTAAGTCGGATCGCTATATATTTATACTATACTAAATAAAACGATCCGACTAAACTTTACATAATATATAAAACTACACTTAATTTTAATTTTAAAAAGTTTCATTAAATTTTCTATTAGTATATTTATATAGTTAATGTATATGTAATAATTAAATTAAAACTAAGTGTATACGATTATATTATTATTAGTCGATTAAAAATATATTAGAATAAAATATGTAATAAAATATACTTAGACTATACATACATTTTTTTATTTGTAATGTACATAATGAATGACAATTTAAATTGCGTGAGTAAAAAACAAAAGATAAGAACGGATAAACTAAATATAATTTTTCATTCTTCGAATTTTTTTTTTTTTTTTTTTTTGTTGCTCTTTTGAGGACAACATTTTTCAGAAAATAAAAATGAATTAAGTCACAAAAAAAGCTTAAATAAAACTTAAACTTTAAGCTTAAATATTTTTCATTTACAAAATTCAAAAATTGTCTATAATGTATTGGATCTTAGGTTAAAACTCTATTGATTACCATAATAATAGAATATACAATTTGTTGTTATATAATCAAATAATTAAAACTAGTTTTTTTTTCAGTATACGATACGCGGCTATGAGGTTGCCTCAAATAAATATAGCATTAAATTTTTTCAAAATAAAATTTTACGTAATATGGTAAGTGCTCCTTGATAGGTACGTACCATATTGCATTGCAATTTACATACGGATTTAGTGATTGCTAAGTGTAAATGCAAAAATAAAATAAAAAAAACATGTATTAAAACATATAATATCCCTTTAGAATGGCACATAAATGTAGAATCATTAAAACTCTTATATTTCAAATAAATTTTCTTTAACAATATACAATTATTTTATCAGTTTAATTTTTTAGAGAAATTATCAATTTTTGTAGTATTTTTGCACTAAAATGCAAGTAAAATAATGTAAATAAGTAAAAATATTTATTTTCAGCTGAAAATGGTGTAATACTGCCAAACATATGGTGCAATGCTGCCAAAAATTGGTGCAATATTGCAAAATAATTTATTTTATATATATACATGCTAAATCTAAAAAAACATTTTTGTATTATATTATTTTTAATAAAAGATTAAATTGAGAATATAAAAAATCATTTTGATTGGTTTGTCTATATTTGGTAACATTTTATAATTTTTTACACAAATAACTTAAAATGACTTTTTTATAAAGTAATAATGTATAAAATAATCGTTATTAATAATTGTAATAAAATAAATTTATGCCATGCAATAAAAATAACTAAAGGAATGTTTTTAAAATCAAATTATTAATTGAGTATTTTTTTGCTATGCAGAAGATTTATTCAGCAATTAAGTTATTCCTTTAATTATTCGAAATGAAAAATTCTAGATCTTATTGGAAAATTTTATTTTTTATTTACTTTACTATACGTATTGGGTGGTATTAATCTATTTACTTTTTTATTGTTTTCATTAATTTTTTTAATTGTTTATTTACAAAACTTATATTACAAAAAAAAATTTTGGTATTATTCTAAATCAGAATTTTGCTGCTATTAATTGAAAATTGATCGACTAAAATTTACTAAAGATATGAATACATAAGTATACATAAAGGCTTGTTGTTTAACTTTTTAAACATTCTTGTGGTTTTTTCATAAGAAAAGCAGTGGAATGGTTTCTCAAAGGAAGCCAAAGGCTGTCTCAAAAATACCTGGGCGTCCAATGTACTACAAGAACTGGTATCAATTGAAAACGCATTGTAAGAAGCTAAAAATAACTGTTTCAAATAATAAACATCCCAAAGCATTATGCTCCCAAAAGTGTAACCAGGAGGATAAAATGGTTTTTTTTTTATTTGGATAAATGATATAGATACTCGTATTATGTACTTATTTTTAAATTTTAATAGAAATAATTATATAGGAAATGTGCTTATTACTTACATATAAATATTTAAAAAAAAATTAGTTTTATATTAGAATAAATATAAAATAAAGTGGAGGTGATTTCGAGATGAATAAATAATTATGGAAATTTATGCTGACATCATTATCCTAAATATGTTTTTATTAAATTCAAGAATAACAAATTATAAACAACTTAAATTAAAATTGGCGTTAAAAGTCAACTATATAAATTTATTATATGTACGTATATTTATTTATGTATTTATATATATATATATATATATACATATATATATATATATATATTTTTTTTTTTAAGTAATAAAAACAATAATGGAACATAATATTGAGGAAACTAATTTATGTTAAATATTCTCAAATTTAACAAAATAAATTTTTAAAAACAAGGTATTTATTATATTATAACTGAAAAGGATTAAATAAAATTTGGGTTGGCCATGAAATCCCAAATACAAAATTCCAAATTCAAAATCCCAAATACAAAATCCCAAAATGCCAAAATTAAAAATACCAAAATCCCAAATACTAAAATCCCAAAATTTCAAAATACCAAACCAGTTTCGTTATCATATTTCGTTTTGAATTTTTTTATTTCAAATGTGGGTCGATTGGGTCTTCATCCATATCCTGAAAAAAAAAATCTGGAACAAAAAAAATCTTGAAAAAATATTCTTGAAAAACAAAAGCCTGAAAAAAAAATCTTGAATTAAAATTATTTATTTTCGAAGTGATGGTTTGAAAAGCAAAAAATCGTGGCTGCCGCCCTGAAACTCCCGCTAAACAAATTACTGGGATTCTGATTTTGAATCCAACCCTAAATTCAAAACGAACTATTATATCAAAACCTACTTTGGGATTTTCGTATTTTGGGATTTTGGAATTTGGGATTTTGGGATTTTGGAATTTGGGATTTTTTTTTTTTGGGGATTTTGGCATTTGGGATTTTTTTTTTGGGATTTCGTGGCGCTCCCATAAAATTTATGTACGTATAGTAAAAATTTCAGTTAATTTGATTATAAAAAATTTAAAGTAAAATTTGTAAAAGAATGTACTATATTGATGCAGTTTTATGTTATTAATATTTAAGATTAGGGAAGAGTTTTTTTTATATTTTTTTTTAATATTAAATGAATTGACCTTTGGGCCAATACTAAATTTTAATATCTTTTCCAATTGAAATTCTTAAAATTTTTTTGAATTTTTCCAATGACTATTTCGTATTACATATTTCCTTCTTATTTTAATTTCCGCATTTATATATTAAAGTTTTTTTTTTATAGAAGAAAATACTCTGAAGGTTTTTTTTTTGTTTACTTATTGTCATTAAATTAAAACTAACTATTATTGTTATTGTTATTTGTTATCTGTTCAATTACCGTAATTATGTACGTCGTCTTAGAAGTTGTAAGATCTACATATTTGAATATAATCTTTGAGGATTTTCGAATTTACAGTTTTCTTTCTTATATTAATTTTGAAAATTATTTAACTCAATTATATGATAATCGAAAATTTGAAATGTTTTAATTAAATTATATGCCTTTCAATCGGAGGGTCTTGAAGTCAAACTCCGATCAAGTCATATAAAAAAAAAAAATAAGTAGGAAATTTATATCGTATAATTAATAATAATTATAATACAATAATAATAATAATAATAGCTCTATAGTGGAGATATCTTTTGTTTCATCATGCAGGAAAGTGTTATATACTACTGCTCGCTGTAATCAATTGATGGCCCTGGCTCTGCAGTAAATAATAATAATAATTAATAAGTATACTAATTCCAATAATAATAGTAGCTGGCAACAGTCACAGTGGGGTAGTCCTTAAATATTACCTCATGCAGGAAGGTGTTATATACTACTGCATGTTGTGACTCTGTTGATGGCTATGAATTGGTCTACTGTTGGTCTACTGGACTCTGTTGATTGTTTTGATGGTAGTAATAATAATTAATAATAGGCGGATTCATTGTTCTCTTACAGTCCCACTCTCTATTGAATATTTCAAAAAAATGAACTTTGAACTTTGAAAGAAACTTTAGACAAATTTAATATATTCAACATGTTAATGAAAAAAAAAATGTTTTTATATTTTGTAAATTACACATCAGCCTATTTTTGTTAATTCATTTTAACTATAAACTTATGTTGCTTAATGTTACGGGCAATCTGTTGATTTTAGAGTTTTTTTTTTAAATAGATATCTTGCAAAGATTTATAAACTGTTGATGAATATCATCTTTAGGCTTTAATAGTCATTATTAACTCCTTAAGTATTAGTACATATATGCATTTCTAATAACGTTATTTTTCTTACAATGTCACACATTTTTCAGGCCCAATATATGGCTTAAATTTAAAGAACATATTAAAAAAGTACTTATACTTACACAAATATATTAAATGTATATATGATCGAAGAATTAATCAATACTTTAAGTTTTAGATTGTTTTTATTTAGAAAAAAAAGAATTTAGAAAGTATCAAAGCAAAATACATTAAAAAACATTTGAGAATTAATATAAGCTTTAAAAATATAATTAAAGTAATTATAAATTCTTATTAAGTATTTTATAACATTTTCCATTGTGCTATAAAACATATTCAATAAACATTTAGCGTATGCATACCTATAATAGGTACTCAATTAATAAAATAGGAATTGAAAAACATTTTCTTGGTAAAAAAAAAAAAAAAGGAAGATAGTGTCAACACAATAAAGAGTTTGTTTTTTTTTTTTTTTGTTTTTATGAAAATATTATTGGGTGTGAAATATAACAAATGGTAGACGAAAAAATTGTACGGCGCACAACACAATAATGAAAATAGAGACAATAGAAGTTTAGCAAGCATAATTTGTTTCGTTATTTTTTTTTTTTTTTTTTTTATCAAAATATTATGGTATATAAAATATAAGATAATCTGAATTTTAAATCAATTCACATTTAGCACTTCAATATTATAATAATTTATTATATTTCCGTTCAAGAATGTACATTTTACTTATACATAATTAAGTTAAAAAGTTAAACATCAATTTTATTAAATTAAATTCTTATTAATATAGAATGTTTTTTTTTTTTTTTTTTTAATTTTTAAATGTAGATACTAAAAACGGTTAAAAAAAATCAAAAGTGAAAAAATAAGACTTACAATTTCCCAAAAAAAAAAAAATTATAAAAATTATTCGAACAGTTTATTTTATAAATGCAAGTTAATTTATAAAGTTTAATATTTAAGTAATATGTTTTGTTTTTTTTTAAATATATTTAAATTTAATTTTCAAAATTAAAATATTTTACATATTATCATAAATTAAAAATATAATTTAAATCATAAAATAAATTGATAATAAATTATATAATAATTTTGTTAAAATTAAAAAAAAAAAAAAAAAAAATTTAAAAAATAAATTAAGTGAAACCATATTTAGAAAATAAATAAATTAAGTAATTCATTATAATATATAATTAAATATGAGCTTTTAATTTATTAATTGAAATTTATTACAAATTTTAAAAATTTCAAAAATGATATATGCATATACTTACATTACATATACATAGAACGTGCTATATATATAAAACCAAGGTGTTTGGCAAAATTGTATATACCTATGTGTTTTTTTAATCATCATATTTTATTTGTTGTCATTTATAATATTTGAAACTTATCTAATTTATCTTCTTAAAAAACAAAAAAAAATCTTGTTAATTAAATTAAAGATTTTTTTTCATTTCAAAAATTAATTAAATTAAACTTATTTTTTAATAACTATACACAAAAAAAATTCAAACACGTCGAAGTGTTCTACAGAATATGACAAAATTATTAATCAGCAAATTCCTTTTTTTTTTTTAAAAAAGCCTTCGTAATATCATAATTTAACTGAAACTGTTGGCCAAAATATCAGAAAAATCTTAACAGATTGGGGCGTTCCAAAATGTATCAAAATTGAATTATACAATTAAGTAGGAATTTAAATAAGAATTGAAGTAAAGCAGTTGAATAAATCGTAAATTCGTAAAAATTTAAGTAGTAATTGAAAATATGTTTGTAAAAATTCATTAAATGTTCATAAATAATCTCAAAAAAAAAAAAAAACATATTAACGAACAAAATTACTTAATGATTTACAGATCAGAATAGGACATGACGAAAATCATATCATTCTTCCTTAAAAATTAAAAAAAAAAAAACAAGTAATGGAAAAAAACCAAGGGTTTTCAAAAAAGCACATTTCCAAAATAAAAAAATATTCCATATAAGCCTAGTGTAAAAAGTAGATTTATTGAAAAATAAATTTTGATAAGAAATTATGTAGTTTTTGTTTGATTGTTTTTTTGGTACGAAAAAATTGAGAAAAATCAAATCATACTTTCGTCAATTATAAAGTAACCCTATATTATGAAGAAAAATTATTAAAACAAACAAAAACATAATTTTGGAACTTTAATTTTTCTATATTACTTCAAAAAAATGTGGACTTGTGCACAAGTTACAGCTGTTTAAAAATTGAGAATTTTTAGTATTTGATCGCTTACAGCTCCGAAACGGGGGGCGACACACACTGATTTTGAAAGAACTCTCAAAATTTCAAGCTTCAGTTTGAAAAATAGAAGGGGTCCAAAATTTTTGAAAAAATTTAGTTTTATATAACGGTGTATTAAAATACCGCATGGCAAAGCCACATATTTATTTTATATATATTTATAAAGTTTATAAAACCAACTGGCGTTTGGCGTTTTCAGACTGAAAATATACTTTATAGAACCTGTGTTATAACAAAATAGGGCTTTTTCGAACTTTGTAGGGCTGTAGCTCTGTAACGGGTGAGGCTACCGAAAAATGTTGTTCCACAAAATCAGTTTTTTTTTTATGCCTATCCGTAGTTAAAATTTCATTGCTTTATTTCAAACGGTGTAGAATTTGTCCAGACGGACGGACGGACATACGGACAGAGTGAAAATAATAAACACATTTTTTCAAATTTTTTTGAAAATGTGCTAAAAAACGAAAATATTTATATAAATTTCGACCTTTTTTATATTAAACGGTTAGGTGTTAATTGAATCATGTACAAACTTAATTTTTTATATATATGTATGTATAAATAAACGATTATTATAATAATTTTAAAAGCATGATGCTCAAAACAAATAATTTAAATATTTAAAAAATATTTTCAATTTCTCTAGTTAATTATGCATTTTTAGACACAATAATATATATTTTCTTTTAGCAAAATGCCTTATTAAGCAAATATTATCTTTAAATTTAAAATAAAGTTAGCACAGTTATTTTTTCTTAATGTATTTCTCTGCCACATAAATGTGGACAGGAAATTACACAGCCTTTCCTGTTCAGGCGTGTCTGTAAATGTCGTAAGGGGAAATAACTCTTACGACGTGTGTGGGATTCGAACCCACACTCCCTCGGTGTTTACAGCGTATTTTACCCACGCTCTTACCCACTAGGCCACCGAGGTCCCGGCACAGTTCTGTTGTACAAAACTTTGTACTTTGTTTGTAAAAAATTTATCTTTGATTTTATATTAACTTTTAATGATTTCTGTAATATACAACACAATTTTTCGATTAGATTATATCATAAACTTATTAATAATAAAAATAACTAATAAGTAAAATATAACAGTGTTTAATTAGACTATACATTTAAGCAATTGGTTAGTTTAATTTAAAATGAAATAAAAAATTCCTACTATTTTAAGCATCATTAAAAGTTCGTTTAAATTTAATGATGTAGAAGAAGATCTAAATGAAAAAATTAATGAATAGAAGAAGGGTATTACAAACTACTCTGATTCTTTTAGAATTTTTCTAACTATTCGTGAAATTTTGAATATTTTAGATTCAGACATTGGATTTAAATTAACATTGGTATTCATATCATCAAAAAATAAATAAATAAATATGAATAAAAAAGTGTTCAGCAAAAATGTTTGACTATATAAACGAGTATGTACCATATAGTATATTCAGTAAGTTGAAATTAAATTTGAAACTTTAATTTTGAAATTAAAAAATAATGACTATTATTATTAATTAATTGTATACATAATTTTATTAATTATGTTCTATTTTAAAATACAATGAATACAACTTCTCCAAGATCATCGTTAGCTAAGTTGTGTTTACATTTAAAACCAAGATCCATTAAAGTTTTAATATTAGGACAAAATGGAGTTGGTAAAACTGGTAAGTACATATATGTAAATAGATATCATGATTTTTATAAATTTATAAATTAAATTGAAAAATGTAAATTTTTTTAAATTTTCTTTATATAAAGTTAGATTTAGATTTTTTTCTATAAAGAATCGTCTCAAAATCTGTAAATAAGATACAAGTTAACAAAGATATACTTATAATTAAAAAAAAATGTTGATTTTTTTTTTCCTATAAGGAAAGTGAAAATCTTCCATAAACACAACAAGAATTTCCCTATACTAATGGGGATTCTTACTGACTAAACCCATCTCTCAGTTTAGCCAATATAATACCTAACTACGGTAACGAAGTACATATATTAGTTTGGAAGCAGGAATAGCACAGTATAGAAAAAGTTTACGGAAACATTAAATTAGAAGTAGGACTGTAAGCGAACAATGAATCCGCCTATTTTTATTACTATTTTGCTAACAGTGACTATAGTCATCAACCCAGTTACAATTCATATAAAATGTAAAAGGACTTAAAAATAATTTTTTTACAATCTGAATACAAATCATTGTCTATAGGTTTAATTTTGCATCATACTCCGAATATTATCGGTTATACTAATAATTTTCATTCGGAGTCTCTAATGTGTTTTATTTTATTTCTTTCAGTTCCTTCAAAAACCAATAATTTCTTTAGACAAATTTATATATCGAGTCACTTACTTCATTGCTCATTTTTTCTTAACCACCTGTGATTATGATGTTATGAAACTCTTTAAAATATAACCGGAACCTTTTCTTTTTTTGATATAAAAATTTTACTTCATTATTAAAAATAATGAATGAATATCATATTTTCAGCTATGGTTGTCAGATTTATTACACGTCGTTTTATTGGAGAATATGACTCGAATTTGGAAAAAACTTATGCATGTAACACAGTTATTGACAATGAATTGGTATACTTTGAAATATTGGATACAGCTGGGCATACCGTAAATATTTTTAAAAAAGTTCTAGGATGTCCCAATAAAACAAGATTTTATGCTTCAATAAAACCACAATTTTTGGCTGAATCATTATAATTTATGTTGCATTCTTATTGCATACTAAAATTCATTAAAATTTGGATTTCTTTTTGGGACACCCCTTATAAATTTGTTTGAAACGTTATTTTATATTTTAGGAAACTGATTCAATTGCTCTTGAAAACCACATTAAATGGGCAGATGCATTCATATTATTATATTCAGTTACAGACAAATGCAGTTTCGATGAATGCAATAGGTTGAAGTTTTTAATAAACTATAACAAACGAAGAAGAAAATTGGGTAACAGTAAGGTAAGTCAAATTGCATTCATTTCATGATATTTTTTCTTTTATTTTGTTCTCTATTTTAAAGGACAGTGTTGCTGACATTCCGGTAGTTTTGGTAGGCAATAAAACTGATCAATGGGGGGACCGAATGGTAAGTTTTGAAGAAGGACAACGGCGTAGTAGAGAAATTTCATGTGTTTGTTTTCACGAAATTTCCGTGCGAGAAAATGTCGAAGAGGTAAATTAAATTACAAATTTTAAAATAATTAAATAATATTTTAATTTTAGGTTCATGGCATTTTTCGTGATCTGTATCGTTTTTGGAGAGTTTTTAGTAAATTCCCAAAATTAAGACGCTCTACTAGTGATGTTCAAAGTGGAAGTAATAAAATTTTAAGTCCTGATAGTACTTTGCGGTACTTTGAAAAGCATTCAATATCATCAAATCAACAAACTGCACGTTCTTCGTTTTTAATTATAAATGGTAAAGTACTTTTAAAATTTTTAGATAATTATATGAAATATTTTAGATTTTTTTTTTTTTTTAAATATAGAACAAACAGCCGATTTAAGTGAATCAACAGATGAACTGGGTTCAAATAGTTCATGCAATTCAAGAGGTGAAATTGACATACCATTTAGGAGCCGTGCCTCAACCGACGGTACACTATTATCGCGTCCAAGACTTTGGCAATACCCTCCACCAGGTTGCGCTCATTCAAATCGTGTAGAAAGACGTATGAGTATATCTACACGTGGAAGTAATTCAAGTTACTAATTATTAAAAATGTGTATTTTTTGATTACAACTTGAATATATTTTAAAAAAATATGAATCTTTTAATAAAAACAAAATAATAAAGATAAAAGAAAATATTATTTATTAATACTCTATTCTATTTTCAAATATAACATTTTAAAATATTGCTTTTTAATACATTATTATTAAAATAATGTTTTAAAAAGATACATATGTAATATATTTATTTTACTATACTTAGAAAATTTCTAAAATGTTTAATTTATAGATTTCTAGGAACTAATAAACAAAAATGATTAAAACTACAATTTTGATGTATTTAAATTTCTTTTTTAAAATTTTACGTCATCAATTTTTAATAGATATTCTTCAGCTCTAAGAGCCAATTCTCTGATATTTCTTAAGGTACCAGCTGAAGCTAATTGTAAAATTCGATCAGTAGAACCGACAGTTTCCAATAAGAATGGAACACACCCAGCCTGTAAAATTTAGGAAACAACATTAGAAACAGAACAAAAATTAAAAACATTTTTTTTGTAAACTAAAATAAAGCAAATAAAATATTTTACTTGGTGCATTGTTATGCAATTTTGTGGATCCATTGATAATTTTTCTAATGCCATAGCAGTTGTACGATGAACTTTGGGATCATTTGAACCCATGTAACCAACAATAGGTGACACAGTTTTTAATCTACCGAATTCTTGTGTGTTATTACCATAATTAGCACAACTGGCAATAGCTGCAGCTAAATTCTCCCTTAACAAATCATCTGTTGTATGAACTAAAACAAAAAAATGTATAATATTTTAGAATATTATATCAATATTTTCAAACAGTTATTTATCAACAGGAGGTTATTTATCAATTTTCAAACCTTCATCAAATGTATTTGAAATTTGTGATTTTTGATTGTTTAACTTTCTTTTACACATTGACATTTATTTTAAGAAAAACAATTTTTTTTATTGAACTTAAATTTATTGCCTAAATTTAAATAATTATTTATCAAAAAGAAAGAATTAGAAAATTGAAGTAAAAAAAACTAAAAAATCAAATTTGTGAATATCCCAATTTTTGTCATTTAAAGTAAATAATGACATTTAGGACAAATAATAAATTTAATTTCCTAAACATTTATTCCAATTTAAAAAATTTTTTTATTATTACAGTCATAATAAGATATTACATAATAAGTTATTCGCGTAATCGTAATAATTAATAAGTATTAATAACCAATTGCTTATGGATGACATATATAAAATCATAAATATATAATATATATACATACATAAATAAGAATTTAAAAAATTACCTAGAGCAGCGAGTTTATAAACAACTTTAAGATCTGTTAATATTGCCAAATTTGTATCATTTTTTGCAATTGTTGCTATCGTTGCACATACTGCAGACAACACTAAATTATCTTTTGAAGATAATAAACTAACAACTAATTCCATAGCTCCTACTAAACTTCTTACTAATTCACCAGAATTCTAAAAAAAAAAAAAAAAGTATTATGTACATAATATATTTTAATTTGTTAACAAATTTATTTCCATTAATTACCATAGCATTTTGAACACATGGACATAAAGCATACGCTGCAAATGCCTGAACTCTTGCATGTGGATCTTTCAATAATGACCAAATAAATCTTACACCATCTAATTGTTCTAGAATTCTCATACTTTCAATATCTTCAGCACATTCTTTTAAAGCTTTACACAAATTTTCCAATAAAGGAGCATGTGATAATTGTAATAGATTAACCATTAAAGGTAAACCACCAGCATTTCTTAATGAATCACGATTATTTGGAAATTTAACACATTCAGATAATGCACCCATAACATTTGTTAAAACATCATAATTTTCATCAGTAAGAAGTTGAACAAGTACTGAAACTGTTCTGAGTGCATCTAATTTTTTAACATTTTCTGGACTTATTGCACATTTCCATATAGCTCCAGTTGCAGCTGCTAATAAAAATTTATTATCACGTATAGTTTTGTCTCTTGCTATAGCTACTAATGGATCTAAGCCATTTGCTTGACGTACAAGATCTCTAGCTGCTTTGTCGTCTGCACATTTATATATAGCGGTGCTGCATTGTAATTTAAGGTCGCAATCGGAATTATTCAAATGTGTGACGATATCAGCAATCATATTTTCAGTTGTAATTGCCAATTGGTAATTCGCCTTAAAGCAAAATATAAAAGAGAGAACAGAAAAACATTAATATTCACATATGTACACATACATATATGTATACAAAATCCATAAGAAACATTTTTGCAAATATAAGAACTAAAACAAAGAAAACGCAACAACACAGTAAATGGGGTGTTTGAAATAAAATTCAAAGAAAATAATGAAAAATATTTCTTAGATACCCTACCAATTGAAGGACCTATAACAGAATTATTATAATGAATAGACAAATTGGAAGACAATATTCAATATTTAAAAGACGTTTTACAATACAAAGACAAAATCAACAACAACAGATCAGTCGCCTTATCATATTATATTATTTAACTAAATGTGTGTTATACGGTACACATAATATAATATACTGATACATAAAATATGCTCATTACTTCCCTATAGAATATAGAGTCTGGAGTCTATAAGTTATCAAATAAAAAATTTGTACTCGTAATTTTTAATAATGTGAAAAATTGATTTCAGGTCCGTATCAGGAAATTCATAGCCTTTAATTTCTTATTAGAATTTTTCAGGTATTTTCTATTGAGTTGATAATGCATATATATATATACATATACATACTATAAAAGTTATAGCGCAAATCCTGCAAATATTTTACGAAATTTATTTAAGTCAATACTCGTTATATTATGGACTTCCACCCATCTTATTATGATTAAATCTTGCAAAACTGGATGAAATATTAGACGAAATGCCTTATTCAATCAATTTGGAAACATATAATGTCGAACAAAGATTGTTCATAATTATAAAAATATTTTATGGTAAGTAATATTATTTTAGGCTATACTTTAAACTAGCTGCCACGCCAGATTTTTTTGTAATTTTGCACAAATAAAAATATTGAACTCCTGTGATGATCCCGATTGGCCATAATAAATAATATTGGTTGGTACCTTAAAAGGAAGACATTGAAATAATAAAATCCTATTTTAAATGGTGTCTCACACTCCGTTATGTGATTATTACGAGTTTAAAAAAAGGATATTTTTTCAGAATATGTATATTAATAGAAGCGTTTTAATAATTTGTATAGCGAGGATTTATAGCGGCATTTCCCACTATTTTAAGTGCTAGAAAAAGTATATATATGTTTTGTCACGAACTTAAAATCGCTTCTATAATTATATTCTTACATACAAATTTCATAAGCAAGTACTTAATATAGTGCTAGATTTTTGACGTTCGATATGTTTTTAATGAAAATGTAATGTAAATTTTCATTTAAAGCCGTTTGTTTATAAAAATGAGCTAAAATCAAAATTTTCTGCTTTAATATCATATGAATTCAAAAGCATTAAAAATCACAACCAACTATTTGTTATAACTCAGGAAATAAAGCAGCTATACATAAACAATCGATTTTAGTAAGGTCAAATAATGAAGACAAATAAAAAAAAATAAACTAAAATGTACCATTATATAGAAAAATTTTCCAAAAATTTAACATTATGTTCTTTTTAAAAACACCGTGTCTTTAAATTAATAATCATATAACAGAGTTTGATAAATCATTTGAAGACACATGTTAAGACCTTCCTTAAAACTATCATCAGATATTATACTCTTAACCGGTCAAGAGATATTTACAGTAACATGAGTGTTATTATTTTCAAAAGGCGATATTAACCACTTAAAGATTCCGACGCTAACCATTACAGAAGTTCATTATTTTTATTGAACTTTGTTTAAAAGAATAGTCTTATTTAATTTTTTTTGTTATAATTCAAATATACAAATAATAAAGTAAATATTACCTGCGAAGCACATTTTTGAATAGTACCCATTATTGGTATTACAACCTCTATATTTACCGATCTTAAAAGTCTAGCCATTAATGGAACAATTCCACTTTTCCGCATTAGTTCTCGATTATGTTTTGAATCAGATAATGACCACAAAGCTCTAGCGCCTGCTCTGGCTGCATCAAGTGCCTTTCTATCTTCAGTTCCTAATTCTTCTCTAGGTGTTTGAAGAATTCTTAAAAATTCAATAATTGACTAATATTATTATTAAAAAAATTTAATCTAAACAATTAAAAGATTTACACCAAATTTTAGTATTGTCAAAAAAAAAAAGGATATCTTACGATAGTTTACAATCCAACAAATCAACCAATTTCGGTATTCCTCCACATTTTCTTACATATTTTCTAGCTAAACGAACTTTTGCAACATTTGCTAAACATTCGGCAGCCATTGTTTTTAATTCGCCTGGACTATTTAGAACACTAATCATTAAGGGTACAGCTCCCAAATCAACCACTGTTCTTCTAATATCAATATTTAATGTGATTTCAGCCAATATGGTTAATGCACCCAAGCGACATTTTGTATCATTACATTCTAATAAATTTGTTAGAACCTCTAAACCCCCAATATCCGATATTGCCAACTGATTAATTTGAGTTGTAAGATCATAATCTTTTAAACAACATAATGCTACAATTGTTGCTGTTTGATTGCCAGCTTTAATATATTTGATTAATTTTTGTATATTCCAATAATCTGCAGGTATTTCCGGTGTTCTTGATGCTTCTTTCCAACGATCTTCTTCATCAGTGGAAGATAAAACTTCAGTTGAATCAGAACCTTCGTCTTCGTCAGCCTGAGTTACTTCAATAATCCGATCAGGACAACTTCCACACGTTTTCCCTTCTAGTTTATTACGTCGTGTAGACATAATCAATATTTTATATTTTTTAAAATACAAAAAAAAAACAAAATTAAAAAAAATTCTATCAAAATAATTGAAATGAAAGAATATATTATTTATTGATTTAATGACAATTAATAAATCATTTAATATTTATTTTATTTCTATTCACAATGGAAATTATAAATACCGTAAACATAAGTAACTAAATTTGATGTTTTTATTAAAGAAAATTATTAAAAATATGAAATAATAAATAAATAACCATAGAAACAATAACCATAAAAACAAAATTAGCGTAGTTTTATATTCTATAATCTATAGAGATTATAGTATCGCTTCAATGGCGAGTGAACTTAAATACGCTTATGTTGATATTAATGAAAAACCTTATAATTTTAAATAGGAACAATAAATTTGCAAAGAATTTTACTATATATTTTTATCATAGTCATTAGGAATCTCTTTGGTCGGTTAAATGATTAATTTAAACACCCTTATCAGTTACTCATCACTTGAGTCATCAGTCGTTATATAGAAATGCCTCAACAATTCAGTTTAATAAAGAGTGTGATGAACTTTGTCTAACTTTGTTAAGCGCTGCTGCGTTTTCAAAATCCTTGAGTTTTATAAATTAAATTAGCAGACTTAAAATCACCCTTGACATGACGTAGAATTAAAAGCTGCGATAATGTTTAACATTGATGAGATGAGAACTAAAAGGAATTACTGCTTAAGTATATTTTTTTTTTCTTGCCACTCCAATGAGCAATATTAAGGGCATCCACTAAGTCATTTATTATTTATATTTGACTAAGCTTCAGTTTCGTGAATCATTAATTTCACTAAGCCGTTGATTACTCGGCTGATTGTACAAGACTAAGACATTTCTAATTCAATTATTTCTACGCCATCTATTATCTTATACAAGAATTATGGTTTATTATTATTTTATTATATAGCTATTACAATATGATATTAATTATAATTTATAGGACATACATATATATACTTATTTTTAATTATATTCTACTAATTATATATTATAAGAAAAATCTATATTATTTTTTATTAATCTATATGACCCAGCCGTTGTTTGAAACCGAGACCTTTCGTATAAAAGGCTGGTGTCTTAACAACTACATCATTGGCTGAAGTACTGCTTATATACTAGTATACTATACCTCAGTCAGTTTAAATAATCTTTTAATTATTAAGTTAATGGCAATCGAATAATGGGAAGAATTTACATTAAAAAGTTTTGAGACTTAAAGAATCTTAACAATTTATACATACACACATATACATATGTACATAATATGTACATAATACATATTATGTAAATTTATTCCTATAAAAAATTACAATAAATTATAAATTGCAACTGAAATCAATCGATCGATTCAGCAATGACCAACGCTTGTTGTTTTGTTAGATATGTACCTACGTCCTACACACAACACAACTGCGTTTTGTTCGATAGATAAATTAGCAGCTGTTTTTGTTTATTAACATTACCATACCATCATTACCATCTTCATCGATATAATACAAGAATATTTGTATACTAAATACTAATACTTTACAGTTTACATATTTGATATTATGTACGTACACGTACAATGTACAACCAAAGAACATATAACACATACATATAAGAACATGTAATAAATTTGTTATATGTTCTTTACTTCTTTGGTGCAACACAATGCATATATTAACTGCTAAATATTATTTACTATTAGGTACCCTTATCATACTTTAGTGCTTTAGTATATCATATTAATTATCATAATAATATTAGGATATACTATTTCAATTTTGTTACTCAAAAAATATAAATATCGATTATTCGTACATATGTACATACATATTTATGTATCTATCTCTTTATTTTTAATTATTCAAAACTTAAACATTACTTTAAATTTGCAAGCAAAATATATATGGATATGTTTTTTATGTACATACATATGTATGTACATATTATAGAGGATTAGGATTTCAGGAAAACAAGAATTATCGCTATTCACGAACTCATTATTTTTACTTGATTTTTTTAACATTAAGCTGAATAGGGGTAGATGTTTTAGAAAAGGGGTAGATATTATAGTAAGCGTGCTGATTAAATTTTATGGCTTGTTTCTTTTTTAACAACAGCGGATCTGCGGATGTAACAGTATCAAAGTGTAAATTAGGGAAAAGTTTTACGTATTGTACAGAATATGTACATATATGTATGTATATGTATGGATGTACATCGCATGTATGTAATATGAAAACATCATTATCCAAAAACATAATCAAATATGCATTTAAATATGTACAACACACTACACAAAAGTATGCACTTCCTTTTTATGCATTATATCTTATTTTTTTTGATAACGCAGCTGTCGACTTTCAGATAGTTACTCAATTAATAATACTCATGTTAACATGGTATGGTAATGGTACTGACTAGTGACTACCACACTACTGAGTAGTGAGTAATTGAGTACTTAGCAAGGCGGTAGATAGAAACAAGCAAACCATAAACAAACATATACATACAAATATCTGCATCTACATTCCAAAATAAATATACATTTAATAAGTTTATTTATATAATAAGTATTATATACTAACTGATAGCATATTAGTATCGAATCGAGTAAAAGTCGATTTATATGGAGTTAGTTAGTATACATATATTATTTAACATTTAACAGTCATTTTTATTCTCAATTCTTATTTTTTTTTATGTTATAAAGTTATATGAAATTAAAGCCTCGTTTCCATTTGCGAGTTTGAATTCGAAACTAAATTTTTATTGAAAATAATACATCAGTTTTTCACTTGCAGAACATAAAGCTTAGTTTCCATATGCGAGAATTTCCCGCTGCCGCCGCACAATTTTTCATTTTCTTAACAAAAAATTTAAAATTTTTTCCCCGACAGTTTTTACCCCATTGAATTAACTTGAACTTTTTTCGCTTTGGTCGCGCAGATTTTTACATATACATTTAGAAAAATGTCATTTTATTATTTCTTACTGATTTTAACAAACGTCAATATGTATTTTTTTTTTGTTTTGAAATATTTATTTTATGGAAAAATTTAATTTTAAGGTTGTTTGAAATTTATTTATTGTGTCAATTTATTTTTTTATAAATTATTTTGTATAAATTAATGTTTTCAATAACTTTTAAATTTGAAATTTTTTGAATTATTTATCTTTACTATTGATGACAATATTATTTGACAATTAATAAAAACACATACACATTCAAGCAAAACCTCGGATAGGGAATTTTTATAAAAATTGTCCGGCACCCGCGGGGAGTTCTAGCGGACTTTAACATTTTCTTTAATTCTTGATAATTTTACGCCATTTGACTGTTATGATTGAGTCTGTTAACTTATACATGTTGGAAGAAGAAAGATATATTGGAAAATTAATATAGTGGATAAAGCGAAGTAGGAAAGGAATACATTGAGAATATGATGGTTAATATATATTCTTCTAATTAGAATTAATTTAAATTAATTCGCACTCAATTCGAAAAATTTGAATTATGTAAATTAATCGTTAACCAAAAATTTAAAAAAAAATGTTGACAACTTTTCAATATTTTTTGATAATTAATAAAATTTTAATTAATAAATAAATATATTAATTAATATTAATTAATTAATAAATTTTTTTGTATATCATCATTCATCATGGGAATGGTATATACATAGCCCTTAATAATGTTTTCTCGTTCAATTTTTTGGAAAAAATAAAGGTCTGGTTTATTTTAGCAACACATAAACATGTCAAATTCGAAGATAAACAATTAAAAACGATGAACTTGTGAAAAAGAAATACTTTATTTCTTTTAAATATAGTTGCGTATAATGTGAAATTTGAATTGTTTGAAGTTAAAAATAACAAAAATAAATGTTATTTAATGTTGTTGAAAATTTTCAATTTCTGATTGGTCAAACTTCATTTTAAGTACATACCTACCTACGTATCGAAATCTAATTTTCTTTCGAAATCTACGTTTTCGAAATCTGTATTGAAATCTAATTGGAATTGCAACCGTAAGTTAATTTTAATATAATGAAATATTTTAAAATTGTTTTTCTACTTATTTTTTATTTTATTTATTCAACTATTTATATATTGTTATAAAAAAAATTCATTTTAACAACAATAATTTGTATGTTATATGTATGACAAACAGAAAAATGTTTGGTTATTATTTTTTCATTTTTTTGCTTCGCATATTGAATAACACAATTCACAAAATAGTTCACTGTGTAGAGTGTAGACACAACCACAAACTGTACACAAAAAAATTGATTTGTATTTATGTTGCTTCGCCTGTATTTGAAAATAAACATGTTAGCAACTAATGTTTAAAAATGCTGCAAATTTGTGTCTTGCTCAGGATTGAATTTTATTTTGATGACAGATGGTATCGACTTGGGTTGGGAATTTGGGATGATTATGATCAAGAAAACATACAAGAAGTCAGTTTAATAAAATTAAGTGGTGTCAAATGGTGTTGTAGTGATATTGCTGGGATTTGTTTTTGATATATTTTTTTTATTTAAAGAAAAAATTTTTGTTTTTATTTTTTTAATAAATAAGTAAAATTTAATATAAAAGAAGAATTATAATTTTTTTCATATAAATAAAGGACTGAATTCGAAATAATTATATTTTTAATTTAAAACATATTTTTTATAAAGTAATTTAGTGAGTGAGATAGGTATATTTATAAAAAAAAAAAAAAAGTAAATAGATTTTATCAATATTATCTTAAGAAATTAAAAAAGAGGAAATAAAGCAAAAGAATATTTATTTTTAAATGACTGAAAAAGATTAATTGAATTTAAAGTAAAATTATGGTACGAAGTCTAGCACAGTGGACAAAAACTTTGAGTTTCCCAACAAGGAATTCTCCAAATAGAAATTCAAAAGACTCAACAGGTGCGGTTCCCAATGTCCATCAAATTACACCACCTCTAAATGGTGCGGTAAGGAATAATTCTACATCATCCCATTTAAATAACGTTCCCATCACAGAAATAAATCAAATTGTAAGTAACTTGTTTTGTTATGAAATAATAAATTTAAGGTATGTGGTATAGTATGTAAGTATATTGCATACATTATATTAAAGTAATTCTTACAAAAAAAAGTTTGAATGAAGGAAAATAAAATGTCAGTTAAATATTAAAATTATCACCATAAAGAGTTAAAATATGTTAATTAGGGATTGAAAGAATTATTAGAAAGTTAAAAGAAAATTCATAGAAAAATTTTGTTTCAGTTTAAGGTATTAAAATTATTTGTTAATTCACTTGTAATTGGAAAACAGCAAATTAGAAAAAGAGGTGTTAATTTTTTGATTTTTCCGTGGTGTATTTTACAATATTAGCTGATAATTATTTTTATTTAAGTATATGGATTTTTTTTATTTAGAAGAAAAAAAAATAAATTTAATTAAAAAATGTTCAAAAGACTTTATAAGACTTTAAAGTTTTCAATCAAATTCTTTATGTACCTACCTAACATTATTTTCCCATTCAGTTAAGGTAATTTTTTTTTTGTTTTTCTTTTTTTTGACCATTTCATGTTTTAACAAGAATAATGTTAAGGAATACTCCAATGAAATGTTGAAGCAAAGTTATTTGTTTTTTATAGTAAGAAAATAAGTATAAAACAGACCAATACTTTGATTATTGTGTTATGTATGAGCCTTTAGGTTAAGAATAAGTTAAAAATAAATTTTAAAATGAATTATCTTTTACTTTTATATTTTTCAAATTAAAAAACATAGGTAGTTACCCTGTATTTCTTCATTTGTTGTTGTTAAAAGATATTGTTCTTTGGTAATTATTTTTATTAGATTTAGTTATTTGGAAGATACTATTAATATGATGCCTTTTTACAATTATTTCTTGTGTTACTATACATACCTATTAAAATATTAATTTAATGTATTATATTTACATACATATGTGATGAAATATACTGTAATAAATTATAAATAAATTTATTAATTAAAATTGAATTACATAATACTTATTTGTAACGAAAATAATCAGTGCACCTTTGCAGGTGCTATCTGAAATAGTATCTAATTATAATTTATATTAAGTACCAAAATACTATATATTGGAAATAAATAAATAAATAATATACACTTGTAACTACTCAAATAAAATTGAATAACTAAATGATTGTTTTAAATATTTGTAGTAAAATATAATGCATACTAGTAAATCTTAATGTAAATTTGAACGAATATATATAAGTATTGCAAAAAGAAAAAATCTTTTTCAAAAATATGTTAATAATTTTCAATCTATCCGTCCACAACATAATCATATCGGTATTCAATTGAAAAATAGGATATTATTATATCTTGAAAATTATTGATAGAAATTTATAGGTACACTTGTAAAACTTTTTTTTTATATATCAATTATTATATTGCATTCTATTGAAAAATCTTCGAAATAAAACATCTTAAATTTTTTTATAAAAATTTTTTTATTAACCTTTTTTTTGATAGGTACTTAATTATTACTGCGATAGCACATGTCGTAAACGAAAGTTCGTATTATGTAGGTACTAATTTATAAATTTTTTTTTTCCTTGCCACTCCTATAAGGATAACTTGCCACATCTCCCAAGTATAAAAGAGTGTATAAAATACGCTGTAAGAGTGTATAAAATACGCTGTAAACACCGAGGGAGTGTGGGTTCGAATCCACACACGTCGTAAGAGTTATTCCCCCTTACGACATTTACAGCCACGTCTGTAAAGGAAAGGCTGTGTAATTTCCTGTTCACATTTATGTGGCGGAGAAATGCGCTAAAAAAAAAAAAAAATTACTAATATATTATAAGAAAAATTTATACTTATTATTTTTCATTAATTTGTATGACCCAGCCGGGGGTTTGAATCTGAGAGCATTCTTATCAAAGGCAGGTGTCTTAACCACTACACCGTTGGCTGGATTATAAATTATAATATAAAAACTCAAAACTACACTTATGTTGAGGCGTAGCATCTATTTTTTCTATTCACACCGATTTAGGCAACTTTTTCTAATAAATTTTTTTTGATGGTGTTAACTTCAGAAACCGAAATCCGTTAGGCATCTCCTAGTAACTTAATATTCAACCATATTGACTGCTATCACCATCGTTTGGATATATTTCTTAACACAAAAACGAAATCTTGTTTTCTGAGAATTATACAAAATTGGATTTTGCCAAAACAAATTTTACACATATACCTTAATTTCTCTTCTTGACTCATTGAACTTTGAATTACATATATATTTTTTCGGCATCCTTTTAATAATCTGTTCAACAATTTTATAAACAATTTTCAATTTACGTTCGCTCAGCCATTCCCATTAAAACTCATAAAAAATTGTACCATTTCTAAATCATGATTAACCAAAGAATTACGGTTGCTGAGAATAAACATAATTCTGCTTGGAAGAAGTATATCCAATCTATTTCAAATAATCATTACTACTTATTTCTTGATGTCTGCAATAAATTCAAAAATCTATCTGGAAATCATTATAAAAATTATATTGAAAAAAAAAATTTTAATTTTATTTTAATCCCCAAAGTTTTTTACGAATTTGTTAATTCTAAACCTAAGACTGAGTAACCTAAGAACCTGGTGAGTAATTCAGTGCAAATATGCAAATTCAGACATCAGCAATTTAAGCCCTTAATTTTTTATAGGTCGACACCTAATGTATTAAATTAATAAAATTAACAATATCAAACAAATAATATAATTTAGTAACCGACTTACATCTGTAAAATATGCCTTAATCAGTAGTTGATAGTTCTCTAAATATTTAAACATTTTTATAAAGGAAAGTGTCTTTATTTAGCAAAGTATCTGTCATTTTTTATTGTCAATAACTGTTGAAAAGTCTGCTTCAGTTTCTTTTAGTTTTATTTTATAGATTTTGCTATGTATATGTTTATATATCGTTTGGGATAATACAATAAAAGTTTAGCTATTTATAGATCCCAATTAAGTACATATTATGTATATGTAAAGTTTTTCAAAAAATTTTATTTTGGGCCATCTGTTCGGAGGTTGCAACCATCCTTTTATTTATTCTCATAATTTTCTTAACAAAACCAATTTTTTAAATCTGATTTTTATTAAAAAAGAAAAAAATCGTTATTTTAAACTTTTGAACTTTTCATTTATATTTTAAGTACATACTTATACTTATAATAAATTATTCTTATTGGTTATTATTTTAATAGTATATTTTATATTTGGTTAGACTTTTTGTTTATAAACTTCATGTTTGCATAACAATTTACGATTGTATAATAATATAAGTTATAATTTTTCTTATTATTTTGTAAAATCAAAAGAAAAAGTATTAAATATTAAAATTGGGTACACAATTGCCCAAAATTACAATAGCAATATACATTATATTCTTAATTGCTTTAATTTATTTTTTACAGAAAATACTTAAAAAAAATGATTCAAAGTTTTTTTACAATCAGTTTATTGAATTGAAATAATAGAAAAATTTAACATCTGTTTATAAACTATTTTTGAATGAAAATATGTTTTTTTTTGGGTATTGGCAATAATAGGCTTCGTTAGAATTTCCATATGGCTCGTTTCTATTATTATTTGTAAAATTTTTCTATAAAAAAAAAAAATGTATGTATTGATTTTCATTTTTAATAAAATAAAACAAATTGTGTCCTTTACCTCTTATTAAAAAAAAAGTTTTTTTTTTCAAACCCGTATATAAATTGAAAACTAAAAAGGAAGATACTATTTCAAAAAAAAAAAAACAAAAAAATACATCTGTTCATTGCACACGAAAAATTTTACATTATACTTTTCTTTGTTGCATCCGTTTTTTTGTTTGATACTTTTTTTTTTTTTTTGTAAATTTAGTTATATAAATGGAAAAAAGGTTTTTTTTTAGCTGTTTTTACATCTGTTTGGTAATTATATTAAGAGTAGGCACCTAAAGTAGTTTATATGATATACATATGTATGTACTATGTACATATATAAAAACAAAACGTAAGCATAAAATTTTTAAATGATTGCACATATGTATAACTTATTTATATTTTAAAAAATAATGTGATATTGGTGATATATATGTAATAATATATTTGGTAAAAGAAAAGGACATGCACATAAAAATATATGTATGCTTGTGGTATAAGTTTAAACGAAAAATTTGAAATATTTTATGTATTTCCTTTTCTTGTTGATAAACATTTAAATCCATTATTTGTTTATTATTTATATGTAGTTTATTTAAAAAAATAGTTAAGTATAAAAATAATTTAATTTTAAATTAATATATGTATACTATATACATATTATAGTTTCAAAATTAACTTACAATATAGTAATCCTGTTTAAATTTCAAAATAGGCAAAAAGGATTACAGATTATGTATATTGTTTCTATTTGCTAACTTGAGGATCTTTAATGTTTGCTATTATAAAATATAGATACTTAATAACAAATGTTAGCATTTAATGAATAAAAATAACAAAAAATAATATAGTTAATGAATAAAACGACAAAAAAAAAATGGTTAATTAATTCTTTACACACTTCCTATAGTTGCGTACGTGTATTTTGTGTTTGACAAAAAAAAAAAGAAATATGACGCCAGAATGATACGTAAATGTTTAAATCAGACAATGACTAGCTAAGGTACCTAATGTTTTATTGGAAATATGGAAGAAATAGAGTTTATTGTAAAAATAAAAGTAGCTCAAAACAAATAAACAACTTTTTGATGATTAAGTTTCAACCAAACCGTAGCGCAAAAAAAAAATTTTTTTTTAATTCTCCCCTCATTTACTTGAAAAGTAATGATTCCTGTACATTATGTATGTTTGGTGTTGTGAATTTATCTTTTTTTTATCTTAATAAGTATATATGACAAATATGTATTATTTTTTTACCTATATTTCGAAAAATTTAAATAAAAAGTTACTTTATATAGCTTGCAATTTTCAATTTTGCTTTTTTTTTTAAGAATTTTTCTGTATAAACCTGCCTTAATTTACACTTAAATTATGTACTACGTAAAACATGTAATTGTGCCATGAATATGTACATTCATATATCCATACACATTTGATTTGTTTATAGTTTTTATGTAATTTTTACTTTTTGTAAGGGTTGTTTTTTATTTTGGTTTTATTAAATCGTTATTTTTATGCATTATAAAAAAAAGAACTTTACATTCTATGTACGTATATTTGTTTTTTATAGATATATCCAGAAGATTCAGAAAAGGCAATTATGGGATCTTTGGTTTTCTGTATTCACCATAAACAAGGATGTAAATGGTCAGATGAATTAAGAAAATTAAAGGTTTGTTTTTATTTTACTCATTATAAAAATATTCTTATAAAAAATATATACGTATACATGTTTTATATATACCTATAAGTATTTTAAAATTTTTCTAAAATTATTACGCAATCAAAGAACGCAATTATAACAATTTATTTAAGGATTAAATAAATTACAATTGAAAATTCAAGAATTTTTATTTTTACATTTCTTTATTATGAATTTATATTATTTCTGTTTATATTGTCTTTGGTTATGTTATAAACGATTTAAACGGAATAAAATTTGTTAAATAATAATTATAGTTTTTTGTAAAAAATTTAGATTAAAATTTGTAAAAACAAAAGACCTAAAACATAATTTCGGAAAACAATGGGTGAGGTCAAAAAATCATAGATACTTATTTCTTTAATAAAATACCAAATAACCTACTGGGATATATGATAATTTACAAATATTTAAGAAATGTTGGGGTGTTTATTCAAACGTGACCAAGTATGATACAAAGAAATACTATAATATGTATATATTTTTAAGTGTTTCCTGAATTTTAAAAGAAATTATACAACTAGCTATTCTACTTTAAAAATCAAATTAAAAGTAGTTTTTATAAAATACACATTAACTTTCAATTTATTTTTAAAATAAATATATTGTAATAAGCAGTAATAATGTCAAATTTCGTAAACTCAATGTGTATATAATATAAATTGGCAAAATGTTCTCTTATTAAAATATTAATTTTCTTTTTTTTTATTTTAGGCCCATTTAAATACATGTAAACATGACGCTATTTCATGTCCTAACAAATGTGGTGCACAAATCCCTCGTGTTATGATAACAGATCATCTTACATATACATGCACATTACGCCGTACAAAATGTGAATTCTGTCATGTTGAATTTTCTGGATATGGATTAGAAGAGCATGCTGGTACATGTAATCAAGAACCAATTTATTGTGAAGCAAAATGTGGTGCCAGAATTATTCGAGGTCGTATGTCCGTACACAAATCAAAAGAATGTTCCAAACGATTACGACGTTGTTCACATTGTCAGCATGAATTCAGCGTTGACACTTTACAATTGCATAGTGCAAACTGTCCTCGTGTACCTGTTTCTTGTCCACAACGTTGTGAATCAGGTCCTATTGCAAGAGGAGATTTAGAAGGTCACTTACGTGATGACTGTAAAGCTTTGTCTATTTCATGTACATTCAAAGAAGCGGGATGTCGTTTTAAGGGACCACGTCATTTATTAGATACCCATTTAGAAGCAAATGCTGCCGCTCATCTCTCTTTAATGGTAGCTTTGACTTCTCGTCAAAATCAACAAATACAAAAGTTACAAAACGCTGTTGCCAAATTAAGTACAAATTTTTCTGGAACTCTTTTATGGAAGATAACTGATTGGTCAGCTAAAATGACGGAAGCTAAGAGTAAAGATGGTTTAGAATTAGTTTCTCCACCATTTTACACAAGTCAATATGGTTATAAATTACAAGCATCAACGTTTTTAAATGGAAATGGACCAGGAGAAAATACACACGTCTCAGTTTACATTAAAGTTTTACCAGGAGAATACGACGCCCTTTTAAAATGGCCATTTTCACATTCAATTACTTTTACATTGTTTGAACAAGGCTCACCAACTGGTCAAGGTGGTGTGGCTGAGTCATTTGTACCAGATCCAACATGGGAAAATTTCCAAAGACCATCAAATCAACCAGATCAGTTAGGCTTCGGATTTCCAAGATTTATTTCTCATGATCTGTTAACTCGTAGACCTTTTGTAAAAGATGATACAGTTTTTTTGCGAGTTAAAGTAGATCCAAATAAGATTGTTGCTGTATAAATAATTAAAATAATTATATTAGGTAAAATAAATTTATTAATTTTTAAATCTATTACTAAATTTTTTAATCGTATTATTTTTTTTAGAAAACTGTTTTCGGCCTTAACTTTCTTTTCAGTGATTTAATCGAAAGCACGTAACAAAAAGTGATTTAAATCATAATAAAAATATAATGATAATGTGTAAATACTATGTATTTTATGGTACTGCCTTAGTAATATTTTTTATTTTACGTTTACATTAAGTCAAATAATGCAAAAATAATTCTCATTTTCATTTTCCGCGCTATATTTTGTATCAAATTTTCATATCTAAAAATTTTGTATTAATTAATATTAAGTTTTTAATAACAAGTTGATGAAATAGAATTAAATGCACAACATACTCAAGAATACAATTTAGATTTATATGAATAAAAATAAAAGACAAAAAGAAAATAATAGTATTAACAAAAAATATAATAAATTTGTACTTATAGTAAATCATTTAAAAAAAAATTTAACCTTAAAGCAAATGTAACGAAACCACCAGCCGAGCAGCCTTTTCGTACTGCCAAATTTGCTAATCTAAATAAGCAAACAATAATTATTTTCATTGAAAGGATTAATTTTAAGTCATTTTTTTATAACTAATCTAAATTTTTATTTATAAATTTTACGGTTGCGTTACATTATGTTTAACATTATATTAGAATAAGAATACCTACAAATTTTTAATTTTTTTCACACTTTATAAAACTTTTTAATACTACGCTATTAGTAAGTTAGCACTGCTCAAACTTATGTAAACCTGAATTATTGCATAATTTTTTTTATATTGTTTTGATCTGTATAAATTATTATAATTATACAGTATAATACAGTATAATATATAAAAAAACAATAATGTTACCAAATATGTATACTTATCTTAGTTTATAAGACATTCCATTTTTTATATTTAATGTGAAATGAAATATATTTAATTTAGCAATTTAAAACCTAAAATAGTTTAATTTTTTAATTATTCTTAATCTTAATTTTACCGTATTTCATTTAAATTTAGAAGCAATAAATAAGAATCTTTGAATTATTAAAAAGGATTACAGCTACTTCTGCATCAAAATTTATAATTTTTTTCTGTGAAGAATATTGTGAAAAATGATTCTGGTTCTTAAAATTATCAAATTTTTTTTTTGAAGTCTAATAGCCTCAAACTTTGGGGAATACGAACAATTTGTTTTCGAACTAACTTATGTTTATTCTTAAAAATTTAATTCGCCTCTTTCTAACTTTAAGCGTTTAAGTCTTATAAAATTTAAATTTGAAAAGGTTAATAAAAATATTGTGTTGTTCTCACAGCTAGGATTATATAAAAAAGTTATACAACTATTTATTTTTTTTAGTTGTAAATTGTTTTTCTTTATCTAAGTGTTCAGGTGCTAAATAGATGCTTATTATTTTGGTAGCAATTATGGGAATCTTTTGAGTTTAGAATTAATTCTATCCACTTTTAAGAGTCTAATTAAAAAGGTACGTAATTATGGGAATATTCTGAGTGAAATAGAATTAGCTTTTCAAATATTGACATCGTATGAAAATTTTTTTTGTTAAAAATATAAAATTAGATGTTAATATAAATTTATGTAGGTGTTTTAAATTGTTTCATTTTAAAACGAATAGTAATTTAAATATCTCTTCTATATATCTAAACATTTTGGAATCATTTTTGTCAGTAAGAGTGCTGAAAGTTTTCTAAAATAATATTCCTCGTTTTTTTTTCTGTACATAAACTTAGCTTGTCAAAACTGCACAGATATTCTTTTATGAAGATGGGTATATATGTATACGTTGGCCTAACCAGGTAAGTTTTAATTTTTATCTCAAAAACTCATTTAAAAAATTGTTACCTCTTTGTTAAAAAAATCTGTGCTGAGTCTAAAACTGGTTCACAAACTTTGAATGTTGCAAACCGAATTGCACCAATTCAAGTATCTTCGATTGATTACTCCCAGTATTTAATAATCACTTCACTTCACTTAATAACACATTTGTTTGCCTTCCTCCAGCGACGCTGAACAATGTTCCAGATAACTGAATAAAAATTGTTATTTGTTTAAAAATAAAAAAATACGTTTTATGATAATTTTGAAAGATTTTCAAAATATAAATAATTATTTTTCATAAATTCAATGAAATAAATTTGTATTTTTCCAATTAAATTATTTCATCCTATTGTTAAATTGTCTCTATAAAATAACCAAATTGATGGGGGTGCACTATTACTTTTTTTTAGTATTCCATTTTCCGTTAAAGTAAAATTTAAATTAAGATGTCCCGAATTCGCACCCTAAAAGTGTTTAAAATTTTAAATTAAACTTTTATTTATAATTATTGACAAAAACATGTATTGTATTATAAATTACATTATCATAATTTTTTCTCCAAACATAACTGCCACAATGAGTATTATACCGTTTATACTTTTTCATAATATCGTAAATAGTATCCTCTTCACAAACAACCATACACTGAGTTTTTGCTAAAAATAATAATGGGATTTGTTCCTATATATATATATTATAAAATTATTCTTATTCACCTGTTAATGTATTTATAATCCTTAATGGTCTTTCTTGTTTTGTTATTTTTCCAATATGATACTTTGTTTCAATACTCCAAATTTTACCTAATGAATTAAAAATTTAATTTTAAAATTGTTCATTTAATTTTAAAAAGACTAACATGGTATTCCTTTAGTATGTTCTACAATTGGAGGGAAAAGTACTCTAGGTTGACCAGTATTTACAGAAATTTCCTTTCGCGGTAATCCATTTGCATGAAAATATTTACTTATATCTTTTCCTCCAAATGCTAACAAATAGTCCATATTCTAAAGTAAAAACAAGATAATACCAAATTAAATAAATAACATTAGATAGCTTTATAGGATTAATACACAGTTCCAAGATTTTAATCGATTGATTATAAACGAGGTTAAATTTAAAACATGACCATGAATAACAACCCAGAAGTCATGTGGTTTATTATGTATAACAACTTCATCATATAAAAAAAAACGACATTTTGGAGTACTAAAATATGGCATTTTAAAAATAAAAAAAAAACTTTAAAACTATATATAAAAAAAAATGAATAAAAATATATTTGTTTTTTTTTTTTTTTAAATCAAAATTTTGATAAAAATATTAAGATTGTGTCGTAATATTTGAAACTAAATATTAATTATTCTTTAAAGCCTTTGGTTTTATGAATTAAACAAAGTATAAAATTTAACTAGAGTTTCATTGTGTTTTATTTTTTTGATTTTTTTTTTTTGTTTTTTGGAAATTATTTTATTTTAGAAATGTTTTGATGTATATTTTTAGATACATAAATGAAATGTTATAATTTTTAGATTTTATTCTATAGGTTTTTAAGCGTTACAGTCTCATTTAACTAAAAAAGAACTCAACTAACAACAATTTGACTAAAATCATTTAAAACTCAATTCGAGTAAAACAATTCAACCAGGACTATTTGACTTAAAATAATTCAACTAGACAGGAATTAAACTTTTAAATTATTAAAATATGTTTGGAAAAAAATAATTAGGAAGGATTTTAGAGACTAGTGTTGGTTGCAAAATTAGCGTATTTCCTTTTTCAAAATATTTATATATTGATATATGCGAAATTCTGAATTAGGAATTAGGAATTTAGAGTTGAATTCTGTGAAAAGACATTTGCGGGCGACAGTCCTTACTATTTTAATTTCTTTTATTTTGAAATACATACATATGTATATAAAAAAATAATTAAAAAAGATGTTAGAATTCCCACTACCGAAGTAAGTTCAACTACAAACGTTGAATTGTAATTAATTGAATTGACTTAATCGAATTGAGTTTTAGCAGAATTGTTGTAACCCTGTAATCGTTTTTAAGTGTTGGGGAGACAACAAAGAAGTGGTGATCATGGTATCGCTTGGTCTTATAGACCGACCGTGGAAAATAAATTAATTATGAAAAAACTAGTAATAGGGCAAGAAAAGATGTAATAAATGATGTAATAAAAGAAAACAAAGTAATAGAGAAAGAACTTTAACAAGAAACTCACACAAAAGTAGAAAATACATACATTATGTAGTAAATAGATTAAGGATTAATATAACATACATTATCTAGTAATAGATTAAGGAGAAAAACTGTAGAAACATAACGAGAGTCAAAATAATCAAATAGACATATAAACAGCGACAAAGTTGATTTCTAATGTTAAAACTAGATATTTTGACTGTTTAAATGTAAAAATGCAGCAAACATACATTTTCAACGGATTATTTATATCATTTTTGGATTACCATAATATCAGCGGTATTAAACAAAATTCAATTATAATAGATTACTTCATAAAAAGATTCGTCAAATCATTTTCTATCAATCTGTAATATTTTTACAGTTGAGTTATATTATATCGATAGGAAAACTTATGAACTTACCTTAACTATTTTGTTGATGGCTTAATAAAGTTCCCAAACAAATTTACATTTAACCTATATAAGAAAACATTTCAATACAAAATTGTTACTGAAAAATTATTGCAACTTACTTTTCAGTGATAATAGTGTATTTGTGATAATAGCTGCTATAAAAACACTAAATTTATAAAAGTTTTAACTACATATTCCAAACATACATATATTATATACTAAGAACATTCTGAATAGTTAACACAAAAAAATTTAAGTCAAAAAATGGTCTCAGATATAATGTCCCGTTAATAACAAATAACTTATGCTAATGTGTATAATGTGATCGAAATATACTTATAGCTCATGAATTATTTATGTATTACGTTAAATATATTGTAACTATAATATTTATATATGCTTTTTAGTATTCATTTTATTTTTCAAAATAACACATAACTATTATTTTACACATAATAATTTCCTTTTATTTTATTTTATATATTTTTTTTTTTTTTTTTTTATTTAAATAAATGATAATTTATTTTTTTTATATATTTTTTTTTTTTTTTTATTTTCAAATGAAAAACATTAATTGGTATCTTAACAGGATACCTATATACTTAGATAATTTAAATACATATACATACTTGAGAACAGAGTTTTTTAAATCTTATTATGTATCCAAAACAACAGAACCGTTGTTTAAAAAAAAAAAATGGTTTCAAAAAAATATAAATAAAAATCATATTAAAAGATAGAATTAAAATTTTTAAAATAATATTTAAAAAAAAATTAATATGTAATTACAACAATTAATATAAATAATAAATGTAATACTATATATATATTATACATATATATATGTATGTATTATAATTGAAGAGATTAACAGACTGTTTAGTTTATTTTATTTATTATTTTCTTTTTTTATTTTTCTAACATTTATTTTGAATTAAATATGTTGCAGATAACATATCATCTTTTTTTTTTTTTTTTATTGTTTTTAAATATTAAATTGCGTTCATTATTTATAATATAATTTTAAATAAATATATATATTGGTGAGTTTAATAAGCTGATATTTTTAAAAACTCTTTTTTTATATTTTTTGTTTTTCTTTTTTTTAATATAACTTTTTTGCATTTTTCTTTTCAAGTGCTTTATTTATATCTTGTATAATATACATACATAATATTTAAAAATTATAAACTATAATTTTATTATTTTTTAATTTTTTTTTAATTTTTTTATTTTTAAAGATTAAATTTTGTAATGATTACTAATTGATTATTTTCTTTAAAAAGCTTTTCTTTTTTTTTTTAATTTTTTTTTTTTTTTTAAATTAAATAGTAGTACAATAATTCCAAGTTTTATATTTTTTTTTTTTTATTAATTTAAATATTTTATATTATAAATATATTTTATTTTATTATTATTTTGTTTTTTTTTTGTAAATATACATTTGAAGTAAATTAATCTTACATACATATTATTATATTGTGCATTATATATTCTGTTTTTCTTTTGTTTTTTTTTTTGTTTTTTTTTTTTAATATATAATATATTATAATTATTTACATTTATTATGAATAGCAGCCATTGTTTCATTTTAACTCACTTTTATTATTATAAGGATATAAAATAATTATGTATATATAATATATTATATAAATTTATAATATTTATAATATACATATATATTATAAATATATAAATTTATATAATATGTATATATATATAAATATTTAAATTTATAATATATATATATATTATATATGTATTATTGGAATATATAAATAAAATATTAAATAAAAATACATATAATAATATATTAATTTTCGTATATATTTAAATAAATTCATAAATATATATTATATATATTATTTATTAATAAATATACAGAAATATATTGTATATAATATAAGTTCTAAGAAATAAAGTTACAATTTTAAAAAAGTGCATTCTTTTTTTTTTTTTATTTATTTAAAATAATTATGAAAATCTCATGATTATTAAGAAAAAATCAATTGAAATATATTTACAAGTAATTTATGTATTTTCAGATTTTTCAAATTTAAAATTAAATGAAAATAGTCTTTTTTTTTTTGGTTTTTTGTTTTTTTGTTTTTAATATGAGATCGAAATTTAATACATATATACTATATATATTTAATTATTTATTATACCACAAACATTATATATTATTATGAAAGCTCGTTATTATTAGTATAAATATTTCCTTTTTTTTTAAATTATTTTATTTAATTGTATTATTTTTTTTTTTTTTTTGTTTACTTTGAATGTACAATTTTAAGAAATCAGTCTATTTTATATAGTATGTACAAAAAAATTAATGTTTTATTTTGCAAAAATAATTTATTTTGTTGTGAAAAAAAAAGAGCAGTTTTTTAATTATTTAAAAATATTTTGAAATGTAATTATGATGCGATAAAAGTAATTTAAAAAAAATTAATGTAGGTATATATGTATACATATGTATAATAGTGATTCACATGTTTTGCGAAAAAAAAAAAAAAAATTATGTTTAAAGGAATCTTTAAAATGAGTTTAATTTTTAAAATCGTTTAAATGAAATTGTAGTAAAATAAATTATAATAATTATATATATGTATTATATTTATATAAATTAAAATTGAATAGCTTATAAGTTACTTTTATAGGATCTTAATAGTCATTTGTTTAAAAATATAAAAAATAAATAAAATAATTTTTTTTTTTTTTTTTCGATTTTGTAACGCAATGTTTTTGTCAGTTCTTTTTATTAAATTTAAATTTTTTTATTAATTATTTTTTTTAATATTTTCATTATTTATATACTTATACAATTATATTAGTTTCAAAAATTGTATAATATATAAAAAGAAATTTAAATTTAATGTAATAAGAAAAAATATCTCTAAATAATAATAAATTGACAGGATGTTAAACTTTTTAAAAAAAAATTTTTAATTTAGAAAATAGATGGATGAAAATGAGAATAAAATACGTATATATATGTAACTAATAAATTGAAAATTTTGTACTTGTTTTGAATGTGCGGAGATGCTGACCAAGATTTTGATGCAGAAGCTTTATTTAGCTATTTCATTTTTCTTATACATTTACCTAAATACCTATTATTTATTTATTCTTAAATTTATTTAATTTGTGACCAGGTTATATATTATGATATATATTATAATAAAGAATTTGGATGAGTTGAATAAATAAATATAGTTTTATGCAATACATATTATTTCTTTTTTTGAATTTTTATTTTAAATTATTAATTATATGGACATAAATTTGCGTTCAAAATTTAGATATTCAAATTTATGTCTTCTCTCTAAATATGTGTTGTTGGTATAGATATGGAAATTTCTTTTATAAATATGTAAAGTATATGATATGGAATATTTTTTGCACTTCTTGTGTATATATTTATATACCAATTTGTTAAAAACTTTTATTTTATTTATATCATTATGTTCTTGTGCAGTACTATTATTGTTCTATTGTTATGTTTGGATTATAGAAATATTATTTACAAGCTGTTGAAAATGTTAAAAAGTTTTAAATCAAATGATATATGTATGTATGTATGTATATATGAAAATATTGTGATATTAGAAAAATAGCAAAATATTCTATAATATTATATCTTTTAAGTTTACTAAGTAAAACAAATAGTTATACATGAAATATTTTGCTATATCGCTTTTAAAAAGTATAGTGGTTTTTTTTTTTTTTATAAATATATTTTAAAATAAACTTAAAACTTATAAGAAAACAATATTGAGAAATATTTAAAAACTCATTTATTTTCAAGAGGTACATACGTGATTTTGTCATTTTAAAATAATTTCTTTCTGTTTTTCATTTCTTTTTTTTTTTTTTTGTTTTTTTTTTTTTAACAGTGTTAAAGTACTCTTTTATATAATAGATATAACATATTTTTTTTTTTTTTGCGCAGAAATATAATTGTGTATTGTATTTTAAATAGTATTTTTTAATGTTTTTACCAAGAACATATATACATATATATATGTATATATATAAATATATTATTTAATTTAACATATAATGCAGATTTATTTAATTTACACATATATAAATTTATAAAATCGTTTTAATTAACTTTAATCTTGATGCACTTTTTATGCAAATAATTCAAAAAAAAAAAAATAATAATTCGATTTTTTTTTTTTTTTTTTTTTTTTAAAGCATGAAAAATGGTTAAGTGAATATGTAAGTATATATATGTATATGTAGCATAAATTAAAAAAGAACACGAAAATCCTGGCTGGAAAAGAAAATCGTGAACTTTTTTTATTTTATAATTTTCATACTATATACTGTTTTCCAAAAATTGACTTATCTGTGTAATGCAATGCAGTATATTTTTTTTTTTTTATTTTCTTAATATTATAAGGGTATATATATATTTATATTTACAATATACATTTATATATTATTATATATTTTATAATATTAGGATATTTTATATCGGACATATGTATGTACGTTTAAAAGAAGAAATTAAACATTTATAATGATTAAAATAAATTTTGTCAATACTTGTTTTTCTTGATATATATAATAATATTTAATTAAATTTAAGTATTTTTTTTTTTTTTTTTGGCATGTAAACTTAACATGGCTTTTGAAATTTTACTTTTCTTCCTTTTTTGAAATACTTGGCTTTGGTAGAAGAGGTTCTTCTTGACTTTTATCGTTTTCTTTATGCTGTTTTTCATTTTTGATATTTAATTCATCTTCTTCTTTGACAGCCTCCTTTTCTATATCACGTTTTTCGTTTTGATTTGCTGGTAAAGCTTTAAGAATAGCATGCACTTCCTCAGCAACTGCCATTAAAACAAATTCAAACTGTTGACGTGTAGCTACTAAACCTGCTCTTTGATCACGTAAATGTTCTAAAGTTGCGGCTATATCAATTTCTCGTGCACCTTTATTCATTCGCCCTAGTACTAAGTCAAGCAAGATGTAAGCACCTGTACGCCCAGCTCCATTACTTCCATGTACTACAATTGGACATGATCTTCCTCGATAGGACTTATTTACTTTTCTATAAATATAAATTTAAATTACATATATAAAAATATAAATGTTATGATTAAATTCTATACCTTCTGAATTCTAGAAGAGCTTTAGCTTGAAGTGGAACTCCTCCTTGAGGCCAAGACAAAAAGTGAAATTGTGTCACTGTTCTTGTTTCACTTGTTCTTAAGTTTTTCAAATAAAATGATCGTACCAAGTAATCATCACACCAAATATGTTCACTTACCAAATGCACCTAAAATTTTTAATTATTAAGGAATATAAAACTCATTTAGCTGCAAATGACTTTACTTCATAAATATGATAAACTTCAGCTCCTTCTTCTGGCCAATATCTTGCACAAGCTGATTCACTGTTTTCCTGTAAACGGCACAAAGATACAATAACAACAGCACCCTGTTCCCAAATCATTTGCCAGAAATGTGCTAATGTTGTTGGCAATGGTCCTTGAGCTGCAACATAAGCCGGAGCCCGTGGATCATGATCAGTCTTTTAAAAGAGAGAAAATTGTGTAAAAACGTGCTTATGGTAAATGTAAAAAATTAAAATTCTTACTATGGTTGAGGCGTTTATGTAATCCAATCCTTCAGCATTTGCTAAATGATTTAATACAACCCTAGAGTGATCATAAGGAAGAGGAGCATTTGATCTATTTAATGCTGAACACTCTTCTTGCAGGGCAGCATCACGAGCACTGGGTTCAGCTTCATAACGACACAATGCATCCCATTCACGTTGCAAACGCCCTTTGTTACGCAAGTGATCCTCCATGTAGGACTATGAAAAATAATATTTTTAATAGCTGAAAAAAAATAAAAAACTTTATTTTACCAAAACCATATGGCCTGTTGAAATATCCATATTTGTAAGAGCGGGTTCCTCACTCCATGACGAAGTACTTGACCGCGAAGATGGTGGTCGTTCATTTTCTTTAGATAAAGCATTTATGCGGTTACCTCCTGGTGAATCCTGCGACTGACTTTTAGCAGCCATTCGTGCTCTACAAAGTTCCTTGGTAATTTGAAAATTAAAACAATAATTAATTATATCAATTTAATAACAAATAAACTATTTTTTACTTGATAATCTTTGCTACAACTTTCATTAGCGGTATTTTCGTTTTGTAACCCTCCAAGTTTGTCACGTTTCTTATCATGGCGCTTTATTAATAACAAAACTACAATAATAACGATTGCAGCAGCAGTTCCAGCACCAGCAAACATATATGCCATTATGTGGGTTACATCTGGACCTTCTTCAGATAGCTCCATTTTAGATGCTTGTACTGCTTCATCTTCGGGATCATATTTCACTTTATTACCAACACCAGCTCGTAAAACAGTTATTCCAAAACGGCGATATATGTTACTTTTAAAACGATCTGCATTAATTGATCTTGCTACATCGGTTGCTGATTTCTTTTCTGGATTTGGTTCGACTCGAAATGATACTTCTCGACTGTCCACTCTAAAAATAAATATTATGATTTGTATATATACATATAATATAAGATAGAAATATGAACACTACCTTGGGTGAGTAAAATTCATTTGCAAGGTATTAGCTAATGCATTTACAATGCGAACACCATCTGCCCAACTATCAATGCTATTTTGAAATATATGAGTTAAGCTATATTATTTTGTAAATTTGTTTAAGAACTTACGGTTGTTTCATAATAACAAATGCGTATTCTGTATCTACTGAATATGGAGCATGATCTTCAGCAGAATGCTCCCGAATAAGGTTTTTAGCTTTTTTGATAGATTCGTTTTTAATATGTGTGGGTAATATTTCTTTTTTGTCTTTTTTACTTGAAGTTTCACTGGTTTTATTGCTTTTTTCGTTTTCTGGGGGTCCTATAAGTGGTCCGGGTTTTTTAACATCCAAACGTTCACGTCTTGTAAAGCCTAACATGTTAGCCAGCAAAGTTCTAGCCTCATCTTTTCGAGCGTTATCATTGTTTTTACTTTCAGATGGGATAAAAAATCCACCTTCAGTATAAACTCCAACATGATCAAGACTATTATGCCGGGATGGTTTTCGATCCCCAACATCATACAAATTATCAGGTAAATCTAACTCATCGTCGTACATATTTGTCAGAAAAGGTGTAGATTTTTTATACTGATTTATATATTCCTGTGATGGTAACTGAGCTTCATATTCTCTTGCGGAAGGTAAATGTTGTTTTCGTGATATTTCACGGAAGACAGTTGTAATTCCCTGTTTGGAGCGTTTGAAAGCTTCAACTTGTTCAGGAAAATTTTCATCTGCTTGTTCATTATATACTGACGTATCACCATTAAAATATATTTCTTTATTTTTAGGGAGCGATTTAAGATCATTGCGTTCGTATTCAGATAACATTTTTCGTAATTCCAGATGATTTTGTAAATCTTTTAAACGATTTACCAGTTCTTGCTTTTCTAAACTCCCTCCTAGAAAATACGGGTGTTCATTGATAAAATCCCTTTGTTTTTTGGTTAACCCAGAAGCAAGTTCTCTATCCATAATTCGATGCTTTTGTGTTGGTAATATAGATCGGAAAAAAACATGTTCATTTGTTTCTTTTTTTGACGGTGGATAGTAGATTTCATCAGCATACTCATCATTATTGTTGGGTGGAGTAAATCTTATAAATGCGGAGGGAACTTCAGCGTCGAAGATATCTGCATTAGGTGCTAAATTACCACACAAATTAGGAGGTAATTGTGTACGTCTTCGCATAGCGAATAAAGCTCCTTGTATGCGACACTGAACAAAAGGATGATCCCATTCTAATCCTGCACCTTGCATTTCTTCCAACATTGATGCTAACATTCCTGATTGATCTTCTGTCAGAGGTACTCGATCTATATCTTCCATTTCAACACCAGATCTTGATAAACATTTTCCAAATACCAAATCTTAAAAAATATTTATCATTTTAAAAAGTTTAGGATTTTTTATTAATTATTGTTTTTACCATCATAACAAAATTCTAGTCCATCCGTGCATAGTGAGGGTACGTACATACATCCTAAAAAAAAAATAATTAAATAAAACTATTACAAAAATTTTAAGTTAAAATCAATTACAACTATTAGTAATTACTTAGTAAATATTACTTATTAATCATTAACATTATTAATTAAAGATTGAAAAAAAATATAAAGTTTTTTTTTGTAAATGAAGCGATGTTAAACACTTACCGACATCTCCTTCTGCAGTGACACATACACTACAAAACGTTACGAAAGGAACAATAAATAAAATATACAAGAAGTATGAAGAAATGGTTCTAAACTTTTTTGTCACTGAATTTCGATCACCGTTTCTATTACAGTCTAACTTTTCTTTTTTAATTAATTCTCTTTTATATTGATGCACATTTTTAAAACATGAGTTTAGTCCTACACAATTTTCGGAATATTTGACGGTGATCCTTGTTCGTCTTTTTCTTTCATTTTCTTGGTTCGCCATAATTTCACCTAAAATGTATTTAAAATGCTAATTAAAAATCTGAATTAAAATTAAAAAAAATTAATTTATTATTTTTTAAATTAAATATACTATTATTTTAATAATTAAATATGTTGGTGTATATAAAAGTTAAAAATGATAAACAATAGATAAATATGATGGTTTTTATTAGTAACTTTGACTAAACTGCTCACTTTTTCTTAAAAAATATAAGCAAGTATCCATTTTTCATCCAGAGAATATCAGAAAATATAAAATTCGGAATGGAATAATACATACCCTATACTAGAAAAGAAATGAAAAATTTCAGGAATCCCGTTGGTATAATTGTTATTTAGAAATTGATAAACACATAATAGACTTTTATAACATACTTTGAAAAAGTTATTTACAATTTTTTACATGGTAAATATTAAAACTTTTAATGAAAAATAGAAGGCACTCTATTCTTTTTAAATAAAATTGATTTTAAATAACCTATTATATGTATTCAAATAAAAATATGAATAATAGATCTAATTTGCGACCGGTTCTATATCTAGATTTTCTAATTAGATTCAAACAATAAAGTAACAAAAACCACATATAAATATATTATCAGATAGTAGCTTATCGTTAACTTATAAAAAAGAAAATCAAATTAGAAATTCAAAAGATAACGATGAAAATTTAAGAATAATGTTTTCAAAAAATTATTAATCAGTTAACTGATTAGATAACTAAAATGCTAACAAATCTCTACATCAAAACAACATCGGATGATAGAAGATATTTTATTATAGATTTAATTTATTAATAACAATATGAAAATTCTCATAATTTATCAATTTTTTATATAAATAATATAAAATTATTTATAAGATTTTGTAGCTTCGCGATGAAATTTTTAATTGACGATTGATATACAGGAAAGATTATAGAAGGAAGCTATTTTATTTTATGTACATATAATGCAGTCCGAAAATACGTTCAAAACTAATTTACAAAAATAATTAAATAATTAATAAGAATAGAGTAAATAAATTCTAATAGAGAGGTTTTCAAAATTAATTTTAAAAACTTTTTAAAAAATATTCTATTATTGAACTTGCGTATATAAATGTATATATGTTGCATGTACATAATATAAAATATATACATATGTATGTATATATGTAATTTCTTTCATAGTTAATTTTGATAAATAATTTTTTATATTCATAAGTACATATATATATTATATTTACGTACGTATTTTTTTCATAAATATATTTTAATTTCATATATATTGACATACATATAATATAATTACTTACATACAATATGTGCTTATAAATAATTTCTTTTATTTTATTTTTAAGTCACAATAAAAACAAAAAAAAAAAAAGGTAAAGTACCTACTTCTGTTTTAAAACTTTAAATTTATATTATTTATAAAAAAAAAAATGTATGTATCTGCTCTTCTTAATTCTACAACAATTATAATTGAATCCTTAAATTAGAATTAAAATAAATAATTTGTTCTATTAATAAAATTATGTAGGTATATATTAAAATATCTTTCTATAATAAATTAAAAGCTATATATGTTGTTAACTAATATAATGCTTTCGTCATCAACTCATCACAAATTATTTAATCTAAAAAGTAAACTCTTAAAAGTCAACAGGTCGTTAAAAGCAGAAAAAAATTTTGTATAATTCATTAAAAATAAAAGCTTTAAAACTCATCAACGAAACTAAAACATATGTTTACAAAATAATATAACCAAATGCACAAAAAATAAATACATAATAAGTATGTATATAAATTATGAATCTTCAGTTAGTATGCTGAATTTTTAAAACTGTTATACTTATGTTGATACACTAACTGATACAAACACAATTTTAAAGGATTTATCGAAAGAAAATAATATATGATTATCATATAAAATATATTTTTCACGGTCAGAAAACTTTTAATAAAACAAACTTTTACTTTTTTTTTCACACAAATACATACATAGCTATATATTATGTAGGCAGACATTTAATATCTAAAATTCTAATCAAATATTAAAATAGTGAAAATTATATTTTTATATTTTTCGTATCTATATTAATACCGAAATAAACATACTTATTATATTGCTTGTATAATTAATACAATTTAATCAACTATCATTAAAATATTTTTTTGCAAAATTTACATATAGAAAATTTAATTTTAAAATTAAATATTATATATGCCTTCCAAAAAGTTTTACTCCTTTATTTTTTTTATTTTAATATTATTACTGTCAACTGTTGCTTTTTTATAATGATTTTGAAATTGTTATACATACTTTTAGGCGAAAGCTCAGTATATTTTATTATACACCTACTTCAAAAAATCAACCCGCATCGCAATCATTTTATACATAGACCACACACCATATTATGTAGCTATCCCTTGTTTTTTTTTTTTTTTTTCTTCAATTTTGATAACTTTTGCGCAAGACATGACATTTTAAGTAGGACTGTGTAATTTTAATAAAATATAAAAAAAATAAACTATTTATTTTGTTGCGGATTTTTTAACAAATCCTATAAAAAAAAAAATATTTTTTTAATAGTTAATGAAAAATTTATCATTTATACATACATACAATATATTGTATGCACGTAGGTACTGAATATTGTTAATTGGCAAATTATAATGGCAAAAATTTTAACATTATATAAATCATCATTATTTGATTGACGGTTGGTTTACATATTCTTATTTTTTATATGAACATTCTAAATACATGCTGTTTTGATATCATTAAATACTTTTCATTAATTTATGATTTATTTGATTTACATTATACATTAAATATTTACTTTATATGTATATGATCCGCAAAAAAAAAAATTGTCATTTAACATTATTTTTTTCTTTTAAATAAATTTTAAAGAAACTAATAATACCTACAATCACCGATAGCCGAAATTTTTTCGGTCAGGATCGCCATAAATCTAGTTTGCAAATTATTTTATTTTTCATTACATTTTATTAAAAATATTTTCATTCGTAACAATCAATTTTCGCAATTGAAAGAAAGCCTTAAAGTAATGTACATAGTTTTGTAAAATAAACTTAACGAGTTATTTTCCATTATAATTATAGCGAAAGATTTACATCATTATATGTATGTATATATAATTTAAATTTTAAAAATTCTTATAACAGTTTTCTTTACCATAAATCTATATAATATTACATAATTACCCTGTTTCAAATTTTGTTATTTTTTCTTGTAACGCACCAGACTTTGGGTATGAGGTTAAAGAAAAAAAATCTTACTCTTATTTATATCCCATTTTTATAATTTTTCATGGATTTAATCTAATACAATCATTATACTATATAAAGTAAAAGATTATTTAGAGTGAGTAACGACAAAAAAAAATTTTTAAAATAATTAAATTATATTACATTACAACTTAAAACATATATTTAGTCCCTTAAATTTACAGCACATGTGTTTGCTGCTATCAAGTATTTGTATTCAACTATACTTTAAAAAATTAATTAATAAAAAAAGCATACATAGGTAATAATTTAAAAACGCAAAAGTTTTACTTTTTCATTTTAATATTTTCGGTTTTAACTACTATATCACTATTTAATCTTTACATATTTTGTTAATTAATTATATAACAATTATAAATTCAATTATTTATTTTAAAAATTTTATTATTAACCTTATTACATTTATTAATTTAAAAAAAAACAAATTATATTTAATCTTACCATTTATAATGATATTTGTTTCATTATTTTGATTGTGGTATGTTTTACAAAAATTTTCAACATTAAAAATGATTTAAACATTGAGATTGAGTCTAGTAGTTAGAGCACCACACACTCTATCATCTTTTAATTTTCACCTTTTATTTAAAAATTTAATACATTATTTTTCTTTTGGGAAATATCCTTTGCAGCAAAAACGTATTGTAAAAGAGAAAAAGAAATGTTGCTAAGAAAATAAAAGAAAAAGGCTTTGTAAGTTTATTTTTAGCAACATCAAACATTTTCTTTTAGCGTAGGCGTTAAGGTTATTAATAATTCTTTTTTATACTTATTAAAAAATGAAGTAAAAACTTGAAAACATTTGGAAACAATCCAATTAACAATTTGTTGATATGCCTGACGTACATTCCTTTTTTTTTTGCATCATATTTTTATGCAAAAAAATAAAATTTAAAATTGACCAACATACATACATATTTTTATATATATATATATATATGTACATATATAAAGAAGTTTGAAAAAAATTACAAAATTAAATTTCTTTTCAAAAAAATCATCTTTAAAATATATAGGAACTCTTATCGTATAGTTTATTAATTATCTATAAGTAATATAATATACTATATGTATATATATAAATATATAAAATAAGTAATATATTTAATTTTAATTTTATATTTTTTTTTTGTTAAAATCGAATGTATTAAAACTATTATAATATAAAAGTATATATTTGATTTTATAACTTTAATTATAATTTAAATAAAAAAAAAAATTGTATCTGTATATTCTACTAAAAGAAAAAAAATTGAATTATTACACTTACCTTATATGCGTCTTTCTTTAAAATTTAATCCATTTTTACTTTATATATATTTTATATATTTTTTTTTTAGTCTAAATAAATTTTATTATAATTTTATAATATTATATAGGTATACTGTTTATTTTATTTTATTATTTTATCTTTAATTATTTTATACGAAAATATTGCTGAAAATTCTAATAAGTATGTACATAGATGATATAAACGGTACGGTATGTTAAGAAAATGTATAAAAAAAAATATATATTTAAAGGTAGAAAATTACACCCACTGTTTCTAGGATAGTTAAACTTTGTTATTATATACTTTTTTTCATTTACGTCATAAGTTTTATATTCACATTCATGTTTTAAAGTTATTTTAATTAAAATTAAATCCGCGAAAAAAAAACACAAATTAAAAAAAACTTATATATACATATATATATAAAAATAGTATTTTTTTTTTTTTTTTTTTTTTTAAATAAAAAATTATATTTAATTAGAAAATTTAAAATAAAATTTTAAACCTTTTAGAGCTGCCTTTTTTGTAAAATCATTTAAAATACTAAAAACTCTGCTCCACGTATATGATTCGTAACAACTGTCAGTAAATTCTTAAATACATATAAGAACCTAGAACTGTGGGTTTTGAAAGCTTTTTAATTTATAAAATAAAAAGAAAAAGCTTTTAAAAACCCACACAAATATAAAAAGGATATAAAGTTTTAAAAAAGAATAAATGAAATTTTTTTTTTTTGTACCTATATTATATTTTGAAATAATATTAAATAATAAAAAATATTATTTGTTTCCTGAAATTCTTGCTTAAAAAAACAGTCCAAAAAATTTTATTATTTTCTTTTTATATAATGGTATATAAATTTACACCATATTGTTTTTAAATTCAACAAATATATACCTAATATGTTTTGTAAGTTTATCAATATTCATTATATTTTACTGTACATTTAAATAAAAGCTTTCAATCAAGGTCATTTTATAAAACGGTGGGCAAAACTATATAGCAAAATAATAAGAACGAGATATTCTTACATATGTATATATTATTATTTATTTTTTGATTAAATATACATTATATATGTATGTAGGTACATATATTTTTTTTTGAACAATTGGAAATTATATTAATGGAAATTTGTTTTATAATTCAAATTAATGATTCTCTTAATAAAATTTAAATGTCGTCAATTGATTTTTTTAGAACATTTAAATAAAATTAAACATAAATAAAAAAAAAAAATGTTTTGTTCTATTTATAATACCACATATTTTATAACTTCAGTTATCAGTACTTATACAATTTATACAAAATATAAATTAACTCACATATTATGTCAACTTACAAACAGAACCAAGTGCTAATAAAATAGTGACGAATTAATTTAAATCTATACCATCGATTGTAAACTTAAATAAATTCCAAAGAAAAATGATCCTAATATGATGTCTATTATCTATCGATAAAGTTAATATACTTAAAACTTAATCGGTATACAATTTAGATTTGTTACATCAATTTTTAAGAGCACGAGATTATTCAAAAATAAATACTGAGAAAAATATTGTCTCCAAATGAAAAATTTTTAGTTTTAAATAGTTACTTTGATAATAACAGGGGTAGTTTTGTTCTTTGACACAATTTTTGTTTTTTATTTTAGTTTTTAGTTTATTCCTCTACCACGTAAATGTGACAAGGAAATTATACAGCCTTTCCTTTTCAGGTGCAGCTGTAAATGTCGTAAGAGGAAGTTATTCGTACAATGTGTGTGGGATTCGAACCCATACTTCCTTGGTGTTTGCATCGTATTTTATACGTTCTTACCCACTAGGTCACCGAGGCCCCCACTCCTAAATTTAAATTTTTTTTGCTAGTTCCATATATATAAAAATACGCAGAAATGTCCTATTTTTAACTTTTTAAATCAATTTTTTTTTAAAAACTATAATTATTTTGATTTTTAAGAATTTTTTTATTTTGTATACATACTGGAATTTATACAATGATTTTTTTATTTAAATTATCTATTATGGTTTGATTTTACTTCTCTACTTCTACGTTTTTTGGTCGGCCCGACCCCTCTTTTCCTTACAGCATTTTTTTAAATTTTATAGTGTTATAGAAAATCTGTAGATCATACTTTCATGGTTTTATTCATATGTGTATTAATTTACTGAATCTACATCTAAAATTTTGCTTTTTAACCTTTTATGATTTTAAAACTCATGCTCTGACAGTTTAAAATTAACTCTAATTGTAAATCATTTCAGTTATTAGTTCATTGGCAAACAATGATAATCAATTATAAACATAAAACAAATAAATTAATAAAGTAGCTCTGCTTCTCTACCTGTGACGTGTTACATAGTAATTATTTCCTATAATTTTCTATAAAATACAATCGACGCTACAATTTGCTAAGCTACAATCGGGTTTAATCAATTTAATTATTTATGAAGCTGAAACATAAATGAATTGTTATAAATATATATATTTTTTTAAAGAAGTTGTCCATTTTGCCTATATATTTAAATTTACTACATACAATTTAGAATAAATACAAAAATAAATTGATGAGAATTGAAAAATATATTAAAAGGTTTTCATTTAGTTTCCATTAACTGATTTTTTCTTAATTTATTAAAATAAATAGCTAAGTCAGTAACTAAAGTGCCTCGATAAAAATCCACGCTTAAAATATTTGTTGTGCGTCCCAATTCATAAAAATAAAGTTTAGATACTTTAAAATTTACTTCATCCGCCAATTTTCTTAAGCCTCCGTATTTATCTAAATAATTATATTAGTTAAATTAAGTTTATATAAAATATAAAAATAATTTTTGTGAATGTAATTATATATTATAGTTTTACCAATTACTATTCCCCATGCATTTGGAGTTAATTCTGCCATATCAGAATTAGCATTACCAATAAAATGTCCATGTAAACTTTTTAAATATTTCTCTAAATTTGGCCAGTCGTCTTTATTACCCCAACGATGATTTACAGTATTAAAAAATAGATTTGGAAAAGCATTTCTTATTTCTCCATTTCCATAAGTTAAAATAATATTTTTTTTACTTTGCCAAATTTTTTCTAGAGTAATATCCCAACCTAGTGAAGCGTCAACTATATATTCACCAATGTAACTTTTTATATATTCAACTAAATCATAGTGAGTTTTTATATCTTGAAAACCTTAAAATATTATCAATTGATATTTAAAAAAAAATAACAATATTATTAGTAAAAATAAATTATAATAAATCTAAACAAAATGTTCTCTTACCAGTTTCAAATTGTCTAATATCAAAAATAACGATTTCATTTGTTTTTGCAACAAAATCTCTCATTTGTTCCAGAGCTTCCTTTAATGGTCTTTGTTTCGTCACACCATGCACAATAAAAAATTTATCTTTTGTTAAAGCATAATATCCCATTCGGATGTCCAAATATCTAATACCATGCATTAATTGCCCATAAATATTATCATCTTGTGTTAATGAATATTTTGTTATGATATTTTCATCTTTTTCAGGATTAAAATTTGGACGATATGAACCAGAATCATGTGAACCGGGTATAAAAATTTGTTTCATATTAAATTTGGCGATATCGTCTTTTATATCATTCATCCAAGTTGGAAATGCGTGAATACAGTTCATTGCCAAAATATTTCCATTTGCATCTACATAACTGACCCAATGGCTATAACACTTAGTTGTAATATTTATATTTTGCGATTCAATATAATTGAATTTTAAATCCGTTTGTATTAAATCATTTTCCTGTTTTGGCTTATATTTACCTAAAATAATTCCATTATTTATTTTCCATTCAAGTAAATTGCTATGTTTATTATTATTATTTAGTAATTTTAATCCTTGGTCAGATTTTATAAATCCTTTTGGTTCATTATTTGTAATCAAAATTTCATCACTGTCTATTAAACGAGCATTTCTTACAATTATTTCTAAAGATCGTGTTTTGGCACTTAGCATAACATGTAATTGTATATCATTTTTGAAATTTTCTAGTACAATATTATCCTTTGAAAATGGATAAGCATCAATGGAAAATAGAAAAAATAAAAAAATTAAATTTGCTAATATCATATTTTAGAAAAATATGTCTTTTATTATTATGTTAACTGTATGTAAAAAGATTTCAACTGTTATTCGTTAATGTTTGAAACAAACGGAATCAATAACTAAATTTTATAATTTTAAACCCCATATTTATATTCTAGTTATTTATTGGGTTATTTTAAATTTATATTCTTATCTTATATATAAGAGAGTGAATTTTGATTTCTTTTTAAGCTCTACCTCTTGAAATGGTTTAAGCTCTTATCATACTAAACTGTTAACATGACTTATTTTTTTTAGAATTTTATTTCAAAGCCAGCAGTTATAAATAAAAAAGACTTAGTAAGATAAGAATTTATTGTATTATTTGAATTTATAAAAAATAAGGAGTTTCCACACGTTCAAATTGATGTGAAACTTTTCACAAAAAAAAAGAGAATATTAAGGATTAAAAGTACTTAGAGAATCTACTAATTTTTTTATAAACTTATTGTTAAACATATTATTTTCGATTAATTTTTTCTTAAAAAAAAATAAATAGTGTTTTGAATTGGTTATAATTATAACTTACAAGATCAGGATTTTAATAATTTATTAAAAAGCTACTCTCAATATTCTTATAATGCTTTACTGCTTTATACATGTAAAAAATATTGCGGGTTTAAAAGTTCTATACAAAATCAGGATTTCAATAATTAGTTTATCAGAAGCTTGAGGCGACATTTTTTTTTTCAATAAAATAATTGGGTGATCAAATTTACTTTTTTTTGAAGAGTAGATATCTATTACATATTAAACAAATTTTGAATTATTGTTGTTTGCAATCCATATTTCGAAAACGAAATGGATATGTTTTGTTGCTGTATTTAATGCAAATTTATACTATTTCGAATCATTGTATTTGGTTATAGCTGCTTATATGGAAAATGTTTTTTTTTAATTTTTTACTTAAACAATTTATTCCTTGTTTTGCTTACGTAGTTGTGACTAAAAATAATTTTAAAAGTTTTTCTCAAACCATAGAAAATTTTAGTTACTAATCAAACCGTTATAACATTAATTAATTAAAAGAAACACTGCTATCTTATATAACAAATCATAATATAAAACAGAAGATATTTAGCAATTACAACATTAATAAAGATATTTGACATGGTATAAAAATCAAAAATAAACTAATAAGTTTACACTGAGAATGATAATTTACATTTTGAAAAGTTAGCAAAGAATAAAAAAAAATATGAAAACAAATCAAAATTCTAAATTTCTAAAGGAGTATTTCAGGAGTATATTTATCTCTAAAGAGTATTTGACGAGTATTAATATTTTGGTGGGTATTTTGATTCTGAAGGGAGTATGAATAGCATCTTAATAAAAGCATATTAACATTTCCATCTATTATAGATTTTTGTAACACTTACAGGTTTAACTTTTTCTAAATTAGTTAAAAAATCAAATTCATGGTAAAAGCGTATAAATACTTGATTTTTCCAAACAAAATTGTATTGTTCATATTATTTATAAGTAATGGATTCAAATTCATCAATAAAATTAGTTTTATGCAAATATGAATTTTTTTATGAGAAACAACTATTTTAAGTTTACATAAAAGACATTTTTAATCGTTTTAGTTTTGTTATTTATTGCCAATTTGACCTAATTTTGATCATCTATTTTTTTATAATCAATAATGTTTACTTACGCTTTCTTATTACTTACCTTTATTTAAAATTTATGATTTATACAATGTAAGTTTTTAAGAATATTTGTATGGCAATAAAAAAAATAAATCTTGTGGACAGAAATTGAGATAAGGCTTAATACTCAGACTATAACTTTTTAAGGAGATTCAATTTTACTCTCAACATATCTGTTTGCTTTATTTGCTTTTTTATTAAAACTAAAAGTTGTAGTTTTACATTACTCATTAGTCATTTTACAAATTAACAAAATATTATTAATAATAAATTTACTTACACAATTTTCAGGTCAGTGCATAAATAATACTGAAAGTTGTCACAAATCAAAGTTTATTGAATTCCTTCATTTCAATTCATTGGTTCTTCTTTTCGTTGTAAAACAACCCATTGAACCTTCATTTAACTTTTTCTAAATTAGCTAAAAATTCGACATTATAAAAAATCATTTTTCAGTTGAATAATTTACAATTTATCATTAAAGTAAAAAAACATATTTTAACGTGCTATTTGAATTTTTATTAATAAATGTATTTAAGTTAATAAAATAGATATTTTTTTAACCTACAATTAATAGATTCTTAACAGATTTATAATTTTTTGTGTATCCCACAAATTATTAGTAAATCTTTTAATTTCGTTATGTAATTATGCATTTTTTTCATATTTATTATCTACTGTACTGACTAATTTTCTAAATTTTTATTCTTAAGATACATGCAAAATTTAAATTAAATAAACTTAAATATTTTAATAAGATGTTAATTTACCTGCAATATATTAAATTTTAAATAAGAACTTATTATTATTATAAACTAAAACTAAAAAATAATAATCTTAACTATTTAAAACATAATGTTACTTTCGTTACTTTTATGTATTCAAATTTTAATACAAAAATAAGAAGTATAATTTTAAGGTTCCAAATTAATTTTTAAAAATTTTATCGTTGAAATCTTTAATTAATATTGATTTTTTGAATAGATGTAGAACGTATCCATTTCTAACAAAAACATTTCCCAATTTAATTAAGCACAAAAAATGAAAAAAAAAAATTCTAAGACAATTTTAAACAATAAATTTTTACTATTAACATTTGCTTTTTATAATTATGTTAAACTCATGAAATGTAAACATTCTAAAGCAAAAAAAAATGTAATAAAAATTTTTTAATTAATCTTTTTAAATTTAGTTTTAATTAAATAAAATAGATAATTCTGATTTTATTAATTTTGTTAGATAAGCCTAATGTTTATATAATTAAAAATTCCTTTAAAAATTCTTAAAAAAAAAAAACAAATTTTTTCTATTTTGTTTATTTATTATCCAATTTTAAATTACTAAGAAAACTCTAACAAAATTTAAGCTCACGAAATAAATGTAGAAAAATGTAGCAAAAACTTTTGCAGTTGTTTAAAAATTTGTCATTTGTACAAGAAGATTTTTAAATGTCATTTAATTTAAATCAATCTGTGTTTACGTCCATCTTCAAATCATGTATTCAGGCATATATGTGAGAAATTTATTTCTAATTGTGTATCTTAAAATAAATGTAATTGTTTTCAAATTTCTTTTCAAGTCTATATGATTTGCCTGTCAAAAATTTTGTTATACTGTAAATATAGTCTTTAATATTTTTATTGGGATATATTTTATTCAATTGCAATTTATCTTGGGTTCCTATAAATGAAGTTGGTACAGACGACAACAATGATTGACTTTCAAATTTTGCTGAAAAAATTGAATTTGATTCTGGAGTTCTAATCGAATCCAATACATCTGGTAAATGTATTGTAATCACAGCAATGTTAACTTTATCAAAGGGCAATGTTTGAAGAATCTAAAATTAAGAGTATACTATCATAAGGAAAAATATTGATGGAAATATAAATAATAAAATAAAAATACCTATTATTTGATAATATAAATTATTTATTTATGAAAAAAAACCTACCTCAAGTTCATGTCCTTGTACGCCTAAGCTTAACAAATCAAAATTTACTTGATTAATCGCTAGCATTAATGTATAAAGTGGAAAACATTTAACTCTCGAACTAAACCATTGCATTTCATCATTTATTAGTGATGTAATTTTGATTTCCGCGTCACCTTCATTGTATATTGTAACCTTTAAATAAAAACAATTAAATACAGGTAAATATTATCGTATATTACTTATTTATTGTTAATATCAAAACTATAAATTTACTTACTTCTTTTGGATGCCTATTAGGTGATACACATGCATGTATAATTTCAACTGATTTAAAAGAATTTTGTCTTTTCAATGAAAAATATTGTTGTGGTTCTGGTTCAACTATCGTACCAGTCCAATTTAATGTTTCTGCGAGCAAAGGTCCAGTTAAATAATTTCTTACACCCCCAGTTAGTGATTGGATAAAATTACCATCAATTTTATTATGCAATAAATTGCCAATATAAAGTGCTATTTCAGAGGTAATTTCACCACGTTTGATCAAACTTTGGCTTTCTTCAAATGGCATATTTTTAAAAAAATGCATTGGATATTTTTTAAGATGTATTTCCCGTAGAAATTCAATTAAAGTTGGATCGTCTTGTGTAACCCCAAGTAGTTCATAATCACGTGACATATTCAAACGAAATTGTTGGTGTCGAATTTCTGTAAAACAGATATTATAATTTTCTTAATAAAAAATAAAATATTATTATAATAAAATTACCTGTTGGATCCATGTAAAGAATTAATAGAATACTTAAAACTGTAGCAAAAGACAAAATACAAAGTGCTATAGGCAATAATTGGCGAAATGATGATGAATTTATTTTATGTTCAACTTTTTCAAATAATTGACCAGATGAGCTAAATGCTCTTGATTCTGGCAGGACAGTTTTCTTATATGGCACTTGAGTTGATTTGCTAGATACCACATTGTATCCTGATATATATAACGGTAATTTCGATTCAGAAGTAGTTAAAACTATTGATGATAATTTTGATGAATTTTCATGTGATAGATTTGTTAATATAATTTCATTTTGTTTTTTTATTTTAGAATAATTTGGTCCTGCGGAATCATTATCTCTCGTATCAGGCATTTTTGAAAATTAAAATCTTCAAAATATGTATTTAAATTAACACTAAATATAAACAAAAATTAACTTTTTAATAAAAATAATTGAGATCATTCAAAAACATAGTATAGTGTTAAGAAATATAATTTAAAAGTTTTCACATATGTATGAAGATAAATCTGAAAATATAAATATAGAATGGAATTAAAATATTAAAAATTATAAAAATAAAATTATTTGTTAATCAAAATAAATTTATTATGGGCTAGCTAACATAACAATAATCTAAGTTTAATTTAGTTTAAGCACATGAATTTTTAAAATTTATTTAAAAGTAAAACTTTATTATTAATGGACTTCAAACACTCTACAAATGCTAAACAATTTCAAGGTAACTTTATTTTTTTAAAAATTTAATTTCTTGATTTGTTTTTTACTACAGAATCTTGCTTTTGTTTCTTAAATCTTTAATCTCGATTTCAGTTAGCAAACGATATATTATGAGCTCGAGATTTTGGTGCATTTACTAAAAATGAATAGAGATTTACAGAAATGTTTTGCTATATTTTGCTTATCCTTTAAAAGAATTATAAAATAATTTAATATCAAAGTTTACTAAAAATGTGAAGAAATTAGAAGCGACACTTTTTAAATTTATTAATTCGGGTACAACTTTCTTTATAAAAAAAATGTAAAGCTTGGAAATCAAAATATTATTAAAACAGTAAATTAAATTTGTTTTCCGTACAATAGGACATGAAAAACTTCTATATATTCTATATAGTTAAAGGAAAATGGAATGAATCTTCCTAATATTTTCAACTGGGCTCATGTATAAAATTTCCTAATCACATTTTTGCAAATTGATGAATCTTATTGCCTTCGTACATATGATTATAATGAGTAAAGTGTTGTTTACCTATACTGAAATTTTACACAATTTGAAGAACAATAAAATATAATTATAAGTTAATAAAAATTAATGTTAATACACATCCCTTTTTTTTAACATATAAAAATATTGGAAGTTACAAATTGATTTTTAAATTTATTATTTTTCTTAAATTCCAGTTCTAAATTCTGTGTGAATAACTCATAATAATTATTAAACAAAGTTTTAAAGCAGTTTATAATACATATTAAAAATCTTAGATTATCATATATATCTACATATTTGAATTTTTGAATAGTCTCATCTTAATAAATATAATATGTAGTTTGTTAGGAAGTTTATATATGCATATATAGGTATGTGCTTGTTGAAACATAGGTACTAAACATAAGAGTTAATATTTCGATTTATTTTAGTATAAAACTATGAAAACTGTAAAACATTTACTTTTAAATTTTTATAAATTTTAAAGCCCAAATTTTAAATTCAATTTATTTATACACTCGTTTAATCGATCAAAACAAAATTTATTCAAATATGCATTAATAATTGTTATGCGGTTAATAAATTAGGTTCTATTAATTTTTTTAATCACACGATTAATTACAAAATTTGTACCAAATTATTTTTACTATTTATCATTTCAAATTTTATAAATAAATTGATTTACCTATTTAAAATGACATTAAAAACAAACAATTTTACTGAAATGAAATAAAATTAAAATAACATTTACTTTAATTATGCCGTAAATAGAATAAACCGTGCACCGCAACGCAACCGATATTCAATTAAAAATCGCATCTACTGTCAAAGCAGCAGCGAATAAAACAATTTAAATAATTTTGATATTTGTATCATGTCCAAGATTTTTATTATCGAAATGTTTTTTTTAATTCTTCCTAATTTCTTCTTAAAATTATACAGGTTTTTTTTAATTTAATTTTGTCGATTTTGGCTGGATTTTTCATATAGTACTTTTTTTCATTTCAAACGAACATTTTAACTTTAGTTTGAACATAATCACAAAATTTTATGCTAAATTTTTTTATTCAGTCAATTTGTTTATTATAAAAACCATATAAAAACAAATTAAAAGAAAAGATTTTGCGTTTTTTTTTTTTAAATGCTTTATTTATTAATACGTTTATTTTATTACATATTCCTAAATAAAACTGAAAAGAATGAATATATATATTAACTTGAGAGGTGACAATACTCAGTCATGAGTTAAGTAGAATATAAAAGATTTTGCGTCGTGCTTATAATTAGTGCTTAATAACAAATTCGGAGATTCGAAAATGTTCCGAAATGTTTTTGTTAACATTAATTTTTTTAAATTTTACGTCTGTCTCTTTTAGAAAAATGTTTTTTTTTCTATTTTAGAAATAAACATAATCACTTTTAAAAACTATTGTGGATCAGCACCTTAAAGATCAACAACAAAATAAAATAACTAATTGCCAAAGAAGAAATTCTGCTATCATTACTGCACAGTGCATAACTACTTTCATTGGCATTCTTTGCACGTTCAGTTTTGCAGTCAGTTTTAACTGAAGATCCATATATTTGTCGTTGTAAAATACAAAATGAAAAGTGTGAAAAAGTTTGATAAACAGCGATTTTAATTGTTTCAAATTTGGTAACTAATGTTTCAAGGCTAAAGCCTGACGCAAACTCGACGCCGTAGAAAATTATACGGGGCAGACCGCAGAGCTGCGAAAATGAATTTAATCAGGCAAACTGAACGGCGTAAAATGACATTTAAAAACATCATAATCCATATTTTTTATTATGTGGATTGTAATTTTTTGCGCGTTACCTAAAAATTTTTATTTATCTTTTAAAATTAATATTTCGGATTTTTTGAAATAAGCGTTACCTAAAAATTTTTATTTATCTTTTAAAATTAATATTTTGGATTTTTTGAAATAAGTTCTTTTTTAAAATTGTTATAAACATTTTTTTCCTTAAATTTTGTGTTTTAAAATTATTTGGATTTTTTTAAAATTATTTCATTATGAACTATGAAGATATATTTATGTATATATATAGTTACAATTTCCTTTGTAACAATAAGCACTTTGTATTTAGCATATTTATGGCTATTAAGATATGAAGCAAAAACATCAAGAAGATATTTTTCATATTTTAACTAAATTGTATAGTTCACACCTCAGCTTTTACTTTAATGGGATAGAGTATACTTTACGTCTGAACCCTTACAAAAATTTGCATTTGACAATCACAAATTTCATTCTACGCCGTTGATTGGATCAACTTTATTTTTTTTAGCCATACATCGGCGAAAATCGGCGTCGAGTTTGCCTGCTTATATTATTTTCATATCATTTAATTTGTATTTGACAGTTCACATCTCATACAAAGCCTACCTTCCCACCTATATACTGATATATATTGTTAGTATTTAGGTGGTCTTGATCGTACGCTGTACAAACGCCGTTGAGTGTGCCTCAGGTTTACGCGGCAGACAGACGAGACAGTATTACTATTTGGCGAGTGTGTAATACGAAATGTCAAATTACTGTCTGTGTGACGTATGACATAGTGGCATTTTTAATATCAAGACATTTCATTTATTAGCAAAATTTTTCAAGTTTATTTTATATTTTTTCAAAATGTTTCTATTCATGTTTAAAATAGGCACAAACAATGAAATTAAAAATTAAACAACCACAAAAAATTTATTTGACATGAATGTTGTTTTCCATTTGTCGCCATTTTTAATTGTTCGAAGCGTCAAATTACTATCCCAATTACTAGCTAGAAAAATGTTAAAACAGTGGAGAAGATAGTAGAAAAAATATAATAGTATAGTCAAAAATATTCATATATTTGTGCACTATCTTGCTAGTACTGTCTCGTCTGGCCTCTAGGTTAAGTGTAAAAATATTTTATCAGTGCAGGTGTCATTGTATTACAACAATTTTGATAAATAAAATGATTGTTTAGCTGTTAGAGTTTTTTAATATGATAAGCCATATTCTAAATAACAAGCGATGAAAAAATTTATCGCGTCACGTCTACTAAAAAATATCACGCCTGGCATTTCTGAATGAAATTAAAATTTATGAAATTTATTACTTATTTTTAAAACTTACATACATGTTTTCAGGTACCTAAACTAAACTATTTGTACGTACATAAATACATGCATGTTAAAAATATACCTCCGTCTCTTAATGGCGGAACATAATTATTTAAAATAATAGAGAAATCTTTCTTTCTCTACGCTTGTTCATATACAAATTTTGTTAAAGTACATCCTGTCTATATCTGGATTTTGTACATTTTATTTAACTCAACAATTTCTAATGCATTTAATTTAATATGTTATTTACTTTTCTGGTTTTTCCATTTTTCTTTATTAAAATTTAAAATTTTAACGAGAAAACTAAAAAAAAAGCAAAACGAACAGAAGTGGCAAAAAATTGCTAATGCGTCGTAGGCAGTTTTTCAAAAAAGCTATACGTGATAATTTTGACTGGTAACATCGCGTCAATTTAAGAATATCACGTCTGAGTCTTTCAGAATACAAAATTATCACTTCAGCGGTATTCATCGTATGCTAAGTTTCAGATTACGCGTGATATTTCACTTCCCAATTGCTGATTAATATTCTCTGTTTACGTTTTTGAATTAGCCTTTATGCGTGATTAATACGCTCATTGTGTTTTAAAGTTTACTACCACATGTCGTGCGGTTTACAGTTTCATTGTTTTTAAATATATGTTGTTGTTAGTAGTGTAGTTGACTAATTGTTTATTATTTAGTTTTTCTGTAATTCTGTGGATATCCTCAGAAATATATTTTTTTACAAAATAATTTTTTTTTAAAATGTCAGAAGAAAAAGCGTTTTCCTGTGAAATAAATAATAATAAAAACAAAAATTATGTGAGATGTCAATTTTGTAATTCTCTTATTTTAAAACCAGCATCTGCTTCTTATATTGAAAATGAAGTAGGTAATTGAAATATATGTGAATATTTGATGCTAATATATAAAGTAAAATTGTTTTTTGTAGTTCAAGCTTCCGCTGATGCATCAAAAAAATTCTGTAAATTTAAATGAGGTAGAAACTGAAATAATAAAACACTTCTGGATAATTGATGATATGTTTACGTTCGAAAATATTGGCTTTTCTAATACAGTGCTAAAGTGGAAATATCTAATTTGCGCAGACTGTGAAATGGGTCCCGTAGGTTACCATGACATGGAAACTGAAAAATCATATGTAGCGTTAAAAAGGGTACAGCATGCAGACTAACGGCTTAAATTATATTTAACGGCATATATATATTCGTTTGTTTGGGAGAGTGTAATATGAAGATTTTTTAATTTAACATCAAACCAAGTTATAATTCTTAAATGATTATAGCTTTTTATTAATTTTTTTTCAATTATGTAAATAAAACTAAATAACTAGTACATACTTTGAATAAATTACAAATTCTATTGACTTAGTTTTCAATACTATTAAAAATAATTACAGCAGTAAATCTTCTAAATATTTTTCAAATTCACTTTCTCTACTTATAGAAACATCTTCATTATGTGATATCGTCCAGTCAATCTTATCATCCTTACTTTTAGTAGGTTCTTCATCGGTTTCACAAGAATCTATTTCTTTGTTAAGTATTTTTTCATCATTGTTCTCAAATCTATTTGGCTTTATAAAATTAGAATTTAATTTAACTTTAGCATTTTTTTCTGCTCGTTTGATTTGCCTTTTTTGCGTTCTGTAATTCAACTTTGTAGAACATTCACTACATAGTTTTAATTTAACCAAAGCATTCTTTTTTTCGCCAGATTCTACATAAGCAAAGTTCAATTCCCATGTATACAATTCATTTTGTTTATTGCAAATTTTGTGTCCACAAAAAAATTGTCCTTTTCCAATTAAAACTTCTTTTTCGGTACGCCACCTCATAGCAATTTTATTTTCTTTATATTTTGTCAAATCACATATGCAATATTCTTTAAATAATCTACTATAATATTTTTTTGCCAATTTTTCTCTCCATGTTAATTCATTTTCTGACAAATTTTCATTCCAAATAAATTTGTGATTTTCTCTAATTATATCAATATCTCTTTTTTCTACCCTCGTTTTTTTTAGAACATATTGTTCAAGTATTATTTTATGTCTTTGACAAGAGTTTAGGTTTGTTACTAAATCCATAACAAAATCTTGTTTAAATTTTATTACAAAAAATAGGTTTAAAAAATTCAATTACAAACCTTAAATAAATAAACAAACAATACAAGTGTTTCTTTCCGCTGTCACTTTTTATTTCTTAAGAGACGATGTACAAGTTAATCAAAGTTAATGAACATGAATTAAAAATTACCTAAAATATGAAAACGTCAAATGTTCTCTGTACACAAGAAAATCAAATTGAAAGCAATTTATTGTCAATGTCATTTTTTCATTTTTATTTGTTTCTTTATTTTCTCTTATTTGTAGAAAATAATTATTAAAAATTTAAGAAAATGAGTTCGTCCGAAGATGAAGTTTTACTGTTAACAGCAGCGACAACATCAGCTTCCATATTTACAAGTCTTGTGAAAGAGAACAAGAAAAAAAAATAGAAGAATTTGGATTAAAGAATGGAGAAAATAAAAAAAGTTCTTTTCACTTTCTTCAAAATCAGTTAAGATTAACCGATAAAAACAAAATTAATAATTAATTAGTAATTTCTCTACATTGTATTTTGCCCAACTAAACACCATTGTTAATTTTTTATTATTTTTATTATGACTTTTAATATTATTTTTGTTATTTTTATTTTTTTTTTCACAATAGTTTGCCTAAACTTTTATAAAAAAAATTACGAATAACAGCAAATTGACAGAAAATTGCGAAATGAACGGCAAATTGCCTGAAAATTTCGTTAATTTCGCAGCATTTCATTCACATTTTGTGTCTCGTTTTCTTTTGTGAGAAAAAACAGAGAAAAGACGTCTATTGTCTAAAAGTTGAAAGAAAACATGAACGTGTACACCCAGCACAAAGAGAAGTCTACACGAACAGAATTTTTAACTACATAGTTTAAAAATGTTTAAACTATGTTTCTACATCGATTCTTGTCATTTTTCGCATTTTGTCATAATGAAACTGTCAAATAGTTCAGCGTTAGCGTTCAGCTTTCAACATTGCTCAACTTGAAAAGAGTTAAACGTCACGCGCCAACGCCAGCATTGCTGAAAGTTACACTCAAACGCCAGTATCTGAGAACCTTAACCTATTACTTAAGACCTTGAACTTATGACCTTAAAAAGGTATAATATAATAGGAAACGTTCATATAATCATATCACATATGACATTTACGGTTTATTAATTCCCATTTAAATCAAATTACTCATTTAATGTTTAAATTAAGTGATTTATCTTTATGATTTTATAATATTAAATATTCACAATAATGTAATTGACTTTTATATTTGGTTTGAGAGTTTTGTTTATTGAGTTTAGCGACGTTTCTAAATTATAACTTAAACTACTTCTGAGAACAGAAATACTTTTTTGTATTTTTTCAATTATCAAAATTTGAAAATATTTTTGTGCAGAAGGCTAATTTCATGGAAAAAACATCGGCGATATTTGTTAGAGCATAAAGATACAAAAACATTACTTGTATGACAGAGAAAAAATACAAAAATATCGGTACAAGCGTTCAGAAAATATCGGAGATATACCAAAATATCGGATGAAATTTAGCTCGCTGAAGCTAAATTTTCTATAATTATTTCCGATATTTTTAACACATACGTAAAAAATGTGTATGTACACAAAAAAAATGGGCATACTACTAACATTCTTATAGATACATGGCATTTGAATTCATTATTTTTCTTCCTCTTTCCTATTGGTGGTATTAAGTATATTTTACTCAAAAAAGTAAAAATGGGAATATTATTAAAATAATTTAGATTGTTCTCTAATCTCTAGTGCTTTGAATGTAAAAAAAAATTAATTTTTTTCAATTTAAATGTATGATTAAGACCAGACTCGGGCGAAAAAACCGCGGCGATTTTTGGTTTTTGTTGTGGGCACTCTTGAAAGTTGAAATACATGTTTGTAAACAGTTTTTCACATATCAAATCTGACAACTTTCGTCACCAATGTGTTTTTACTTTCTTAATTTTATGCGAATTTTAATGATATTTGACACTGGATATAAGGAGTTTTGTGATTTTCGAATTCGAAAATTTTGTGAAATTTCCAATTTGAATTGAATTGAAAAGCATCGTCTAGTAGGCTGGAATTTAGTTTCATAGATGATGAATTGACACATTACTTAATTTAATTATAATTATAATTTTCAGGGAAGGAAATTTATAAGGAAATGAGAACAAAAAAAATTTTTTTGTTTAATATGTTTTAATATTCAAAAAGGAAAATTATTAAAACCATATAACTTAAAAGCGGCACTTCTTTAACTTAATAAAAATTCAACCTTTAAGAAATTAAATTATATTTCAACTACATTAATTAAACATTTAATTTTTAAATAAAAATATTTTTTTTTTTAATTTTATAAAACAAATCTTAAAAAAATTTAACTTTTGCTTGTGTTGTTGGTTTTAATTTATTTAAAATAATCAAAATGTCGTTAATTGATAATATAACAATTGCAATCAAAGTCGAACCAGTGAAAAAAAAAGAGACAACTCGAAATATATGCTGCAAAATTTCAAATATTGGAATTCAATTGGTTGACAATCAAACAGAGCCATTTTATTTTGATCACATATTTGACGTAGGGTGTTCAAATCCTGAAGCATTTAACACTGTTGTAAAACCGATTGGAAAATCTTGGGTAGAAGAAATTGGTCAAACATCTGGGAAAACGTATGCAATACTAGGTATGTAATATAATAAAATTTTAATATTTGAATTTCTATTTATATAAAATAGAATCATTATTTGTATATGTGTACATACTACATACATATACATACATATATAATATATATTTATATACATATTTTAACACAGAATGTTAAGTTTTAATTAACAACGCATTATGTTAAATCAATTATGAAAGATCTTAAAGGCCCACATTTTGCAATAAAAACAAATTCAGAATTATGACTACTCATTTTTAATTTAGAATTGTTGATGTGAGAAAAATTGTTAAACTTCAGGAGCCATTTTCTCCAGTATTGTAAGCTGGGAAGCCATATATAACTAAGGATTAGCAAAAGTCGTTAGAATATGTAGAAATAATAATATTGGAGTTTTAATTTTTGTATCTTACTAATGGCAAATTTGAGCGGTGTCTTAAAAATAGTTAATGATCTTTTAACCCATAATAATTTAGATTTTTAATAGATATAATATGTTCTTTGCAACTTTGATGATTTTCTCTACAAAATTTCAAGTTTCTAGAGTTACGGCCTATCCGAGAACGAAGATCTTGCAAAATATTAGGTCTGTTCGCGTACAGAAAATTTTAACGTTCTTTGACGATTGATTTTTGAAGTTTATTTTTTGTTGTTGGTTTGAAATTTGACGTTTATTTTTTGTTGCTCTTTTTACTGTCATCAAAAAAATAAAAATTTAAAAGAAAGTAAACAAATAAAATTAAACTAGAAGCTAAAAGAAGAACGACAGTATCATTTAATAACATTAAATTTTCGTGCTTCATATATGTAGGTATTTAATATTTATTTTTTTGCATTTTTGAAGTAAAAAGTTTTTCTAATTTCTTTTGTTTAATCCGCTTTTGAAGTAAGTAAACACAACACAATGACAATTTATGACATTTTTGAAAAAAAAGCGTTGGCGTACTTTTTTTTAAATGTTAAAATGATTATATTTTCAATTATTCTCTCAAATTTTAATTGTCCTCTTATTTTAAAATTTTTGCAAATAAAAATACGCAAACAAACCTATTGTTTGTTTTTACATAATGGTAAATTTATATAAATTTACTAAATTTCTAAACATGAAGTGATTTTTATATAGGCCCCTGTCTTCACCATTAGTAAAAAGTGATGAAACTTGAAAGCAAAAATGAATCAAAAAGAAATGAATGAGTTAATGACTATTCGGTGTCATGGATTTCCTTTAATTTTTTAAAAAAGATACAAAAATGATGTGTTTGAAAGAGAAAAAGCTAAAACAATATCCAAGAAAGTAACCATTAAATATTCACGAAAGTATGTTTTCTGAATATATTTTGCTATAATATCGTGTATATTTTTAATACATATGCAAAAATTATATAAAATTTGAAGTGTATTTTGAGTTGTTAAATTTTGAAGTGTCAAAAAAATAATTTTAAAATAAACAAATGTTCAAATATTTATTTTTATTTTTTAATCAGAAACCATACTAAATTTACTATAATGTAGATATAAAAATATTATTAATAAACTATTATTTTTAACAACTTTATAAATAAAAATTTTAAATTTTTAGCTAAATATGAATATAAAAATTAATAAATTAGGTTATGTACATATGTACATTTTTAACTGTCAAAGTGTTGCTGTAGGCTGTAATATTTTGTATAATACAATATTTTTTCTCCGTCTTTCCTAAGTGTAGTACAATATATTTTTCTCTTTCTAAAGTTGCGATAATATCCACGAAATATCTCGTGAAAACCAGCCCTTAATAGGACTAAATATGTTTTAACGTCTTCTTACCTACTCACATAGTTAATGATAGATTTCTATGGGATTATTACATTTGTCCTTCTAAACAATTAAAGTGTACGATGAGCAGCTTTATACTCAGCAATAATCATTTGGTTGTAGGTTGGGGCTTCCACCGTAGTTTAGAGGCAGTACTTCTTATTATTTTTCTAACTTTGTTGATAAATCCACATCTTTGGTCTTGATGGTAAGTCGTCTTCAAAGTGGTTTTCTGCATGCTAACTGACACATTTGCGTCGATGGCAGTATCAATGAAGATTCATTCGGGTCTTTTTTGCGGAGTCGTGGCTTTTACAACGATTCGCTATTCTTATTGTTAGTTGAAAGTATCGTGGATTTGATCAGTGGCCTAAATTTTGTTGAAATCATCGTTTACCAACCTTCTTTTACGACTGCCCTTCTTATTCGCAGCGTTCTGTTGAAAACTTAAGTCTGATTCTTTATTTTTGTTCTCCGATCTTCCAGAAAAACAATGATTGTATCTGACTTTTATCTTGATTGTTTCTGACTTTGAGGTTACCAAATTTGACTTCCATATTGAAGAATTGGCCTAACATAGGTAGGCAATGAAAAGATTTTTAGTTATTATATGTATCAAAAAATTCTTTTCACTAATGCATAATAGAGCCGTGAGGTTGAGATAAACAATTAGACACAAAAGAAATTCGTTTTAAAATTAAACACTTAAATAGTAGAGAATTTCTTTGTTGTCTTTATCTAAATATTAAATTTCGTCGTTTGTCGTTTCTTTAAGAATTTCAGCATTAGCTGGTTTCATTGTTCCGCATAAAAGTTCTGAACTCAGGGTTTTTGTAAATTCTGTAATGTAAAAAATTAATTTCAGCTTTTAGTCTGCAATTCTTATTTTGCTGTCATTTTTAAGACTTAAAGTATAAAGAGTAAAAATAACAAAATTTGAGGAGAAAAAATTTGTTTTGTAAAAGAAAATAATCAACTAGAATTTTTAAAAGGTGTAAATACAAATAGTATAAGCTCTTATCAATCATGTACTTACAAAAAAATTGGTAATAAGATCAAGGCATAATAAATAAAAAAAATAATAAAAAAATAAAATTTAAATAAAAAGAACGGCAAGATAACTTCAAAAATTTGCCGAAGCAATAAATCGCCAGAAAGTGAATTCTCTTCTAAAAAATAAGTGCGGCACGTAAAACCGTAAAAATTGCTGAAGCACGTAATAATTTTTTATGTCTGTGAATTTATTCCTTTATATTTCTTCAATTTCTTCTGATTTAAAACATAAGTTGCGTTTTTTTTTTGAAATTATTTCTTTTATCTAACTTTTGAAAAACTATTGCTGACTAACAATCTGCAGAAAAATCTGCAGTACCTTCAGAAAAAATTCCTTAAAAATTGATTTTTTAAAAAAATCACTCAATCCGTATCACCCTTTCATTATATAATAAAAAGCTTGTGTTACCACAGTTCTTATCTAGGCAATTCTAACAATAGTTAAATTAATGACTGATTTATATCAATATTTCAAAAATATTAGCAATATATATTAGCAATATCATAGAAGCACGTCGATTCCATTGTGAGACATGTGGATACCATACCATACCATACACTGCATATTACATTACAATCGTGTAGATAGTTATTTTCTTCATCTCGTATATATTCTGTAATGTAATTTACTTATCATATTAACTTATTTTGTTTAATTAATATTCTTTTTTCAATTTTTAAGGTAATGAAGAAAATTCTGGACTAATTAATTTAGCCGCAAAAGAAATATTTAATTTTATCGCAAATTTTATGAATCAACTTATTTTGTTAAGAGTTGGTTACATAGGAGTTTATAATGAAAAGATTTATGATCTAAACGAAAATAAGTATTTGAAAATCCTCAAATTAACTGATGATGAAATAATAATTGTTTGTGCAGACTTCATATTTACTTCGGGTTTTGAACTTCTTAAATATTTACAAACGGGGAACATAAGTCGAAGAAGGAATGGAATAATTTTAAATAACAGATTTAGTCGACCATATGCAATATTTAAATTGACAGTGGAATCTCGCGAAGGTAAAACAGATCAAATTCAGTCTTTTCAAATTAGTAGTTTAAACTTAGTGGATTTAATGGGATCCGAAAGACTTGATCAAGCTAGGGCAATACGATCTATATTAAAGATAGGTATTAATAAAAGTCTACTTTCATTAGAATGTATTATAAAAAGTTTAATTGAAACTTCTCAGTTTTGTTATAAGAATTACCGAAATTACAAATTAACTCGAATAGAAGAAACAAATTCAATATTAAATGTTGCGATGAAAACAAAAAATATAAAAAATAAACTACAAATAAATAAAGTAATATCGGAAATGAAAATTCTAGGAAAAAATGTTTCAAAATTGCAATCAGAGCTAGAATTAAAAACTAAAAAAAATAGTAAAATAAAAATTGAACCTCATAAAATTGTCAGTTTATGTTGCTTTAAAACAGAAAAATACGATCTTAATATAAGGCGAACATCGTTTTATTGTTTCCAAAATAATTGTTTGACAAGTTCCAACAAACAGATAGTATTTGATTCAAAAGAATCTTTAGAATGTGAATCAAAATCGGTAGTTAATAACTTATGCCCTTTAATAACATTTAGAAATAAAACTAGAAGAATATATTGTGATAAAAATGAGGGTCTTGATTGGTTTCAAGAAAATACGGTATTTCATGACAGACTATTAGAGAAACCAGATTATACTAAAAATTATTTTCAAACTCAAGTAATAAAAAATAAAAATCAAGAAAAATTAAATTTTTTCAGTTCTCCATGTCTCAAAGAGAAATACGATACTAATATATTAAAAAGAAAATTAAAAGAATTGGAAGCGTTTACAAATTTAGAAAAGAAATTAAATACAGTTATATTGACAACTAGTATAGATTCAATACCAAATCTTGAAAAAAAATTAATGGAGAAAGAAAAACTACCAGAATTTGAGAGGAAAGATAAAGTCATTATTGAATTTGAACGAAAATTTAAAGTTCCAGAGGATGAATTTAGCGATTTCATTAAAGAAAAAAATGAAAAATTAAAGAAATTTGAATTGCAAAATAAAATTGATTCCAACTTAACTAAAAATAACTGTATTCAATTGAAAAATAATTTATGTAAATTGTGCAATAATTCTTTAGAAGACATTCAAAGAGAAGCAGGAAAAAACGAAAGACATTTGAAAAATGCTTTCATTAAAATTATGGAAAATAATAATAACTTACTTAAAATGCAATATGAAAATTTAATCTCTAAATATCTTCTAATTGACGAAAGTTTTTATAAACTAATGAGTGACTTTGCAAAAACTAATTATGATTTACGAAATAAAGAAGTACAATTTAACAACGTCTTTAAAGATTACGAAAAATTTCAAACTGATTTTAAAATTCAGACAGAAAAATTCAGTTCTCTTAAAAATGATGTTCAATTACTCAATGATGAAAATCAAAATTTGAAACATCTTCTAGCTAAAAAAAATGCTTTAATATGCTCGGTAGAAGAAGAATGTACATCATTTAAAAAATTGATTTTTACTTTAGAATTAAATATGACTAAACTTCAAGAACAAAAATATAGACATTTGTATGAATTAAAAGAATCGTTGGAAGTCCAAACTCATAAAATATTTACTTTAGAAAAAAAAGTTAGTAATTATGTTCTAAAATGTGGTGAATTAGAGGAATCCCAAGCCCATTTAAAAACTGAAAATAAGAATTTATTAAATAAATGCAATGATATAGAAAATGAAAATAAAACATTTGCTTCAAAATTAGAAATTTGTTTAAATAGTTGTGAAGAAGTAAAAGAATGTAATATGCAGTTAGATCTAAAACTGAAAAAGTCTTTGAAAAAAATTGATTATTTGTTAAACCTCAACGAAACATTGAAAGGTAAGTAAACATAAATAATAAAAGTACCTACATACATATGTATGTACATATGTATTGTTAAATACTGAAAACTTTAAAAATTTTTTTTTTTTTTTGTAACTCACAAACGAAATAACAAAATAAAAGAAATAGAAATAGAAAATGTAAAAAAATTAGAAACGGTTAAAGAAGACGAAAAAAAATCGTTGGAAAATTTGAAGGAAGCTTTTGAAAATGAACGCCAACAATATAAAAGCAAAATTAAAGTATTAGAAGCAGGACGTCAACAATACAAAAAAGAAATAAAAAACTATCAAAAAATAATATATAATCTAGAAAAACATGGAACTGCAATAAGTAATAATGACATTCGTAAAACGGAGGAAACCATAGAAATTCACAACAATAAATTTTGTTATTCGAGATTAGAAAATGATGCAACTTCAAACGTGCTCTGCCAATTTGAAAAAATAGTCAAAGCAGATCTTACAAAAGCCCAACACAGTGACAATAAATTTGAAAATACTATTCATGAAAATAAAAATTTAAATAAATTGAAACAAATAACTAAAATACAAAATGTTTTAGATGTTTGTAGGCAAAAGTTGGAAGCAAATAATGAAACGTATTTAAAATTAAAAGAAAAATTTAAAAAAAATATTGAAGAATTAAGAAGTGAAATAAATTACTTAAAGATAAAATATCAAGCACTAACTGAAGAGGTAGAAATAAAGGAACATAAAAAGTCAGAAAAATATAGGAAATTAAGACGTCAAAGTTGTTACGATGAAACTAGATATTTTTCAGAACTATGAACTACTCTTTTCAATACATTAAAGGCCTGAATTATGATAGATCCACTAGATCAAAATATTGTAATTGTATATTTCATTCGTTAAAAAAAATGTTTAAATTGAAAAAATATCTTGAGGGGGAGCAAAAATAGCTAACAAACTTTAAAAAAATGTGATATTATTATATTTAATATTATTTATTTATTAAAAACATGAATATTATTTATTTTTTAATTTTGTTTTATCTTAATTACCTAATAATAATGTTGTTATTACACACATACAGGTATTTATTAACATTTATCTACAAAAACAAAACTAGTTTAAAAAATTCATTTTTATTTGCCAACCAATTAGTAGCAAACTATTTGCAATACTCAACCGAGCATAGTTCAACTATAACTATTAGTTAGTATAGCTATAAGTTATATTGGTTTCCCCCATATACAATGTGATAGGACAGTGAAAGGGAATGTGAAGGGACAGTTAAAAAGCAAAATTTTATTTCCAATTGTTATTCAAACTTAAGAAAAATTAAAAACATTTCACTTTTTGGTGTTAAATTTTATTTTACAAAGCTGGCTCAGAAGAACTAGAAAGGAAAGGAGTTAAAAATTTTAGAAAGGAGAAAAAATTTTAGAAAATGTTAGAAAGGAGTTAAAAATTTTGACCCAAACAAACATTCAAGAAAGCAATTTAAATAAAACATTATTAGGAATGGTTTTAACTTTTTTTAAAATCAAAAGACTTAAGTGTGGACTTCTATTTTCTAAGTGTGAATTTCTAAAATCATAAATTTTGTTGAGATTTTCGGTACCAATTTTAGTATTGTGCATCAAATTGGGGTTGGGTGTAAATTTGAGCGAAATTGGTTTGGAGAAAGTGGGTCCAAAATGAGTTGCAAGATTTGATCCAGACAAACATCCAAGAAAACAAGTTAAATAAAACGGTGTTAAAATATGATAGCATTTAGCGTACGGTATCGTATGTCTATTCTTTAGTTCAGATTTGTGCTTTGATATCGAGTACGTTTTGAACAGATTAAAAATATTCTATCTCGTAAAGTCTCAACCCTCCGAAATAATTTTGAAACACAATAATAGTTTTAATCTGTCAAAAGTGGCAAATCATATAAAAAAAAATAAAATGTCTGACACTTAAAGTCAAATACTCTACGATATCTGAATGAAAATCGAACATTTAAGCTTGGTTTCCATATGCGAGAATTCCCCGGGTGCGGGACAATTTTTATAAAAATTCCCTTGACTGATTTCCATATCCCAGATTTCGTTTGAATGTGTATGTGTTTTTATTAATTGTCAAAAAATACTTTTTATTGATTATCAAATGAAAAGATATGTATATATGTAATTCAATTGTATTACTTAAATACCATTTTTAAATAACAAAATTGTAAATAGAATTTTTGGCCAACAAAAATAAATATACAAATCAAAAACTAATTTTTCCCGCACAAAAAATTAACAATTTTAAATAATGTTTGTCATAAATATTTCAAAACAAAAAAAAAAAACAATATATTGACGTTTGTCAAAAGCAGTCAAAATAATCATGTCTATTCCACTAAACGATACTATCGGAATTATCCGCTGTTGTATTTCAAAAATTGGTATTATGCTAAACACCAAGCGATGATGTGTCCACAGTTTTGCTGAATACGTTTTTTGTGTATTCTGATAAATGCGATGTCAAATTTTTCATGCAATTCATAGAAATATTCTCCGCAATAGTTGAGTCGCGGGAAAAATGATAAAATGTAAGTTAAACATAAAATTTAATAAAAACTTATATTTTTTTGTTCAAAATACTTTTTTTAAAAAAAAATATAGTTTTAAATTTTAATTTTAAAGGTCCAAAACAAATCAAGAGCAGTATAAATAAATATTTATTAAGTTTTATGAAAAAACTTCTGGACATAGCAAAAGGCTTTACAAGACTTTTTTTTCTGTTGGTACAGAATTTGTCCGCACCAGAGGTTCTACTTCAGATTTTATTTCATCCAAAACAGTTGAATGACTCCTTATTCAACCTAAAACTTTTCTGAAAACTACATAAAGAAGGTAAATGATAGCCAAAAAAGATAAACAATTAAATTTTGTGACTTACTTTTCATTCGATAATTCCATTAAATTTGAGGAATCTCTCAAAATTTTTCTTTTTCTTTATTTTTTTTGCAGTTTCATTTTTTGCAGCGAAAAAAAAACCAAAACTATCCATTTTTATTTAAGAATTAAAAATAACCCAGTTTATAAACTGTCAAAATCACTTGTTTAGCTCAGGTAATTCAGCGCGGAACAAATAAAATTTTCGCGTTTAGCTGAACATAATTTTTCTCCGTAGCTGCGTGGTGTACACGTCCCGCCGTTTAGTGGAATAGACATGAATAAAATGAAATTGTTTTTCAATGTATATGTAAAAATCCCCGCGAGTCAAGGGAAAAAAAGTTAAAGTTAATTCAACTCTCGGGGAAAATTGTAAATTTTTTGTATAGAAAAATGAAAAATTGTCCCGCACCCGCGGGAATTCTTGAATATGGAAACCAAGCTTTAGATCATACTCGAAGCGCAATATCTGGAGTGGCAGCATGAAATTTTGTTACGTTCGTTAAAAAAACGTAACAACCATTTACGTTTACATAACGTCAAGTAACGTGAAGTTAATTTTCTGTCAAAAATGGAAACGATACGTTTTTTCGATAGCATGCAGGGCACGTCACGTTCGTTTTTTTTTAATGTGACGTTGATTTTTGAAAGCTATAGTTTTGTTGTCGTTGCTTAGTTAAGTTGCTAAATTTAATTGTTTTTTTATATCATATTTTTTATATATATATATATTAATTATAACTCTAAAAATAAAATTTTCTTTTTAAATTAAAAATATGTTTCAATTTAAATTTCCTCCATAGTGTCTTTCAAGATTTTTAACTATATATTAAATGTTAATATATTTTAACATTCAATACGTTTTACCTATGTACACACATTAAAAAGTTAAAAAAAAACAATTTATTTGATTGAAAATATTTTGTTATTTTTTATTTACTTTAATTCCTGTTATAATGTGCAATATTAATACATAGATAATATCCAACACCATTTGAAACTGCTCCTTATTTACACGAAAATTTTGTAAAAATCTAAATAAAATTTGATTATTATATGTACACACACACATATATGAATTCAAAATATTAAACATTTTACTCTTTTTTTTGGAAGTTCAAATATCCCTTAATTCTCTTCTATTTATTCTGCTTTGGGTTTTTCTTTCATCGTTGGAAGAACTTTAATCTGATGACTCAAAAACAAACATTATTTATTTATAATAAACTTACCAGAAATATTTTAAAATTTATTTTGATTTGCATCTGTCTATATACTTATTTTTTTGTTTATTATTATTTTTGGTGGTTTTGAAATTTTTGATACGTCACTTCGGTTGTCAAAATAATTTTCGAATTTTCGAATATAAATTTTTAACGTGACGTTTTCCGTGCTACCAAAAAATTTTTGTTTCGCACAAATTTTGTTTCGTTTATTTTTTAACGTCACGTTTTACATGCTGCCACTCCAAGAGTTATCATTTAGAGTGAAAAAAGAAACACAAATTTTTTTTGTCAGTTCTGGTTCTGCTTTGAAAAATAACTAAAAAAGAAAAACACCCACGCAATTGTTAAAATTTTTGCGATATACAATATTTAACAATAAAAATTCTCTGTATATTCGGTATGTCATGTCATTACTCATTACATATCGTTTAAACTTTAACCACAGTATTAACTATACAGACATTTATTTCATTTCAGTGTAAAGTTTTTTGTTATCAAATTTAAAATTCAATCGATAGATTGGCTCCCTTATAAGTAAGTATGTGTACAAAAGAATCAAATTGAAAATTAGAAATGTATTGTTTTTGCCTATGTATATCTATAATCTAATTAAAGTGATAAATTAACAAAAAATTATACGATCAGATCATGTGTACACAAATACAACTCCATAAAAATTTAAGCCATCGCGCAAGACCTAAGTAAACAGGCCAAAAACTGAAAACACACGAATGTAGTTGTGAAAGAATTGCAATCGATTCTCACGTATCGCGCGTATGAATAATTTCATAATTGATGTGAGTCTCGATTATAGCCATATAAGCGTGTACAAAATTTTAAAGTATGAAAATAGTATTTTAAAATATTTTTCTTTAATGAATTATGTAAAAAAGATGCGACTTTAATTTTTTCTTTGGACCAAATTGAATACAGTAAATGGTTTTTGTGTTATTTCAAGATTTATAGTCGGCCCTCTATTTTCCATAAGATTGCGTGTAAATTTGTTAAAAGCTGGCCCTTTATTAAACTTTTAATCTCTGCACTTCATGGCCTGATAATTGATGTGAGTCTCGCCATCGCGTAATGAATTATGTATGATTTAATGTTTATCGCACTCACACATATATTATCAATTCAATACCTTTATTATTGGGTTAGCGGCGAACCTATATGAATTATGATTGTATGTATTTTATTCACATTTTATTTTTTATGTATTAATGTGTAATGTAATACATATACCATTATACCAAATACCACAAAACTACTTCTGTTTGTTTTTTCTGCAATTGTGCGAGCCAATATTTTTTTGTTCTAGTAGAAAAATCGCAAAAAATTTACTCAGAAATAAATGTCTAGTTATTATAGTCTGTATTTACGAAAAAAAACTTTTACTGTTTATTAAAAAAGTCTTTAAAAAAAGTTAAGAAGCCTAAAATTATTTGAGAAATAAATTACATAATAATAAGCAGATAATAAGCAGATATCATTTTATAAATTTTTTTTTAAAAATCATATGTCATACTTAAACAGATTTTTCGTTAGATTTGAGTTGATCATATATCGTTTTGTAATACTTCGTAAATCTTAATACCATGAAAAATGATAAACGATAGATTTGAACGATATTTGATGCACGATTAATGACAATTGTTATAAACATGATTATAAAACGATCACCTTTATTATGAACATCGTTATTGATAGATTTCCAACTAACAATATTTATCGGTTGCCATTTACATTTTCGTATTAGGATTTAGGAAACGGTCATATTTATTATCCATTATTTGCTCATTGTTTTGTGTTAGGAGTGTTCATAATTACCTAAATGTTTTTATTTTTTTTTAGTTTTGTGCAATATTTTAGATTTTCAAAAGAAACATTAAAGATTTATTCGAACGAATAGAAGATAAATTAAAAATAGCAAAAAGGCGACGCGGTCTCTCTGCTGAAATAATAAAATTAGCAGCTACTTTAAAGTTTAAAGTTTTAATTAAGTGAGGGGTAAGATTGGCATAACCTACAGTTGCCGTTGTATTAAATGAAGTTGTCAACATGGAAAATATATTTGTGACGAAGAAATATCATTTGGAATACACACAAAAAGGGGAAAGAAGGGCGAAAATGTACTTTTATGAAAAATCAAAGATACCAAATGTTATAGGTTGCATAGAACAATTAAGATAAAATTATTATATATACATATATATATAATTTATTTTTCAAATAATACGTTTTATTACGTTTTTTTTAAATACGTAAAAAGATATAAAACGAAAAAAATTTCTTTGTAGTAAAGCAAAAACAATTTGCAGTTGAAAATTTCGAAATTGAAAAAAATCCATCAACATTATTGCGTAAAACCAGGAAAATAATGGTACAATTTGGAACCAGTGATTGTGTAAATAAAGAAGCTAGACAAATGCGAGATGCCCTATTATAATTTATAACAACGGATTAGAATTTAAAAAGTTAAATTCCACTATTACTAATAGATGGGAAGTTAGGTATAGTCGTTTCTTTATTTTCCTATCTTAAGGCATTTAGTCAAAAAAATACATATGTACATACATTTGTACATTTTATAATAATATCTATACATTTCGTTCATTCAGCTGTTTATATTTATTAAAATAATGTGAAGCAGTTTCTCATAACAAGTTTCATTCAGAGATTTTAAGTTTTTATATTACCAAATAATTGATGTATTGTTTCTAAAATTAAAATTTATTTTAATTAAGGTTATTAAAAATTTTAACAACTTGTAAAGTTACAAAATAAGTTTTAAAATTCTTAAAAAAATTAGAAATGAAACTATTTCAGCTTTTAGGAAATTATTTCTGAGGAAACTAAAGCATAAACACGGTTAAGATATACCGCATTTATATGGGGATTGAGTACTTGAAATTAGCTCGAATTGCAACCTGCTTACCTACCTTTGGAAGAACCACACCAAGTTCATAGAGCCTGTCTATAAGTATCTTATTATTGACGGTATCGAATGCTTTCTTTAAATCGATGAAAATTGTGCACACATAATGGCCTTCATCAAGCGCATCCGTAACATGCCGAAATATTTCAGACAAAGCTGCTTCAGTATTTGATTTTTTCTGGAAACCGAATTGGTTGGAGTCTAAATCAGAGTTCGCATAAATGAAATCCAGCATTCTATTCAAAATTATTTTTTCAAAATTCTTCGAAACAGCACTGAGAAGAGATATGGACCGGTAATTGTTAAGATCCGTTTTCGGGCCTGTCTTGTGGATCGGAATAAGCGTAGCATATTTCAAAATTTCAGGAAACACTCCAGAGGTCAGAGCTGAATTAATCAGCTGTGCAAATATAGGAGCTAGAAGATTACTAACCACCTTCAGAATTTTGACTGTGATGCTATCAAGTCCCGCAGAAGCATTACTATTTAGCTCATTGATACTGACGAGAAAGTCAGCGGTATCAGTAGGCTTGAAGAAAATTAAACAAAACAATTTACTTCATAAATTCAACAAAAACCTTATTTCATAAATATAAATGTAATTGCACTTTGGACATTGCAAAAAATAATTTAAGTTGAGCTTAGTTTTAACTATGATAATATATGTAAATATCATGAAATATAGGAACATAATAAACAAAAAAATTATTTCACAAAATAAATTATTAAAAACATAAAATTTTGAAAAGGAAAAATCAAAATTTTAATCATATTATTTTCATACAAATCTTTTTTACCAATTTTTTGTACCAATTTTAAAATACAGCAAATAAATTCGAATTTTTTACCAATTTTAAAATACAGAATCAAATTCATTTTGATGTAGCTATTTGTTTTTGTTTACTTTGTTTTTGTTTCGCAAACAACTGTACTAAAAATTCTAATATTGTTTTCAAAATTACAAAAACGAACGATTCAAACGGATATCAAAATTGACATTTTATTTCGGTAAAAATTAGTCAAAAAACCGGTCAAAATATTTTGAGGCTTTTCGGTCAAAGAATTATTTTTCCTGTCAAATTTCACTAAACACTGTCAAAATATCAGCACTAGTGTCTATATACCGCGATACCGCCTTTCCACCTATTAGTTATCTATACATAACATTTTTGTGTTAGTAAATTTGAAAAAATCCGAAAACTTTTTTTTAACTGATTTTAAACTTTTATTAATTTTGAACTATTTAACATGCCCATAGAACATACCTAAATTGACAATGACATTAACTAAATAAATATTATGAAAAGTCTATGAATCATGTACGGGACTATAGATCAAGATGAATATTTTCATAAAGATTTAAGGATTGAATACTGTGTAGAAAATATTTTATACAGACCTACTGAAGAAACAACTGAATTTATAAATTTAAAAAATTTATTTAATTCCGTTTTAAATAATAATTGCTTCTGTGCTGAAAATTGTAGAACAATAAAATGCAGTCATAGCCAAAATTATAAATTATCAAAGTTATCACATAATGAATTAGGAGAAGAACTTGTTTTAAATGAAAATCGTATAAGCAAAGATGTTATGTATGAATGTAATATGAGCTGTAATTGCCCATCAGTTTGTGGAAATCGTGTTGTACAGTGCGGTCCAAGAAAAAACTTAGTGATTAAGATATCAAACATTTTACCTTCTCAAAATGGATTATTTACAGAAAAAAAAATTCCTAAGGGTGCATTTATTTGCGAATATGCAGGAGAAATACTGACACGATCAGAAAGTTTAAAAAGAGAAAAAGATTTAATAATAAAAAAGAATGATCCTGGAAATAAAAATGTACATAATTACATAATATGTCTTAAAGAATTGTCTTTGGACAAGGAAAAAAAAGAAATTATTGAAACTTTTATTGACCCTAGGAAAATTGGCAACATAGGTCGTTATATTAATCATTCTTGTGATCCCAATTGTGAAATATTAAGCGTTAGGATAGACTCTCCTATACCAAAACTGGGTAAGAATATATGGTACATTTAATTCAAATAAATAATTCCTTTAAATATTTTTCAGCTGTATTTTCTAAGCGTATTATAGAAGCTTTAGAAGAACTTTATTTTCACTATGGTGGAGAGAACGTGGAGCAAATGCCTTTATATAGTTCAATAAAATGTTTATGTAATTCAAAGAATTGTAATTTATTTTTGCCTGCTATTAAATATTAGTATATACATATATATTTTTTAAGCAATTGTTTTTACTTTTAATATTTACTAGAAGGAAAACATTATATGTCTAAACAGTGTTGTGAAACAATTAAAAGTATAAATTATTCCACTCAAGTTCTCTGAATAAATAGTTCTTTCAATAAAGATTTTTTTCTTGAAATAAATAGTTATTTACATAGGAATATTAAAAAACGAATTTATTTTTATCGTCAAATTCTTTAGCTCTTGGGAAAAATACTTCGAATTTGTAGTGTTAGCAATTTTTAGTTAACATGTGTCAATGAATTTTTGAAGTATATACATGTACATACCAATACCAAAATGAAAGTACGTATTTCAGATTTGAATTATAAAAAAAAAATAACGAAATTTTTTCTTATTTTTTATAAATTTATTTAATCTTATTTAAACTGAATTTATATAAACATTATATATATATTCAGTATTTACAGCCCCTTAAAATTCTACTTCATTGTTTTTTAAAACTTTTTAAAATTGGAAATATTTTATCAAATGCTTCATATATCTCTTGACGAACTTTTGCTCCAGTTAATACAACTTTACCAGATACAAAAATTAGCAACACTATTCTTGGTTTTACCATCCGATATATTAGCCCAGGAAACAATTCAGGTTCATAAGAACTGAAAGTAGCATGTGTGAGCACCAGTCCTTCCAAACGAATAGGAAATTTAACATCACAACTGCCAACCATATTTTGAATTTTAAAATCTAAAAATTTTGCCTTAAAATAAAAAAAATTTTAGATAAAATTATTTGTTTAATTTTATTAAATAAACGTAATTACCGTAAATCCTAATTTTTGAATAATCCTGGCATATTTTCTTGCGGCTAATCTTGAATCATCTTCACTTTTCGCTCCAGTACAAACCATTTTTCCTGACGAAAAAATCAAAGCAGTCGTTCGAGGTTCGCGTATCCTCATTATTACAGCAGCAAATCGTTTTGGATTATATTCGGCATTACGTGCATGGAGTGCAATTTTCTTTAAGTCTAACTTACAACTAAGATTTACAGTTGAAACAATATTTCTAGAAGTATTAATGTAAGAATATATTTGTTTACTTAATTTATTAATTTACTGAAGCTGGGGAACAATTCCCGAATCGACAGATCCCGGAGTCATAGGAGTCATTGGAGTACCAGGACCCATAGTTTGATGAATATTACTTATTAATTCACTGTTGCTTCTATCTTGCATTGGTACCATAGGCGACATAAAACTTTGCTAAAATAAAAATTTTTATTTTGTTGACTTTAATATATGTACAATTTTTTACCGGTGTTTGTGGCTGCATTAAGCTTTGAGGAGTACTAAAACTAGGTACATAAGACTGAATATGTTTCGGTGAAGAAGCATTGAATTGCAAAGGATTTGAATTAATTCCGGATCCATTTGAGTTCCTAGGTGGACTACCAAAGACACCCGATAAAGTATTCATTGGAGAATTTTGTTGAGGTCCTAAGATATTACTATGCTGATTTAATTGCATAGTTTGCTGATAAACCGCATTTGCTGCATTTAAATTAATCATTTGGTCAGCTTCAGGCTGATGAAGTGGAGTTCCAATACTAGGAATTGAAAATCCCGGACTTGGTAGCATGTTATCCATTTTAATATCATTTATATATACATATAAATTTTAGAAAGTTTTTTATTTTTATTATTATCTATTATCTTTCTAATTTTAAATAAATAAAAATTTAAATCTAAATATGTTTTGACACTACTAATGTTATCAACATTTAAATTTCTAAACAAAAATTTGGCATTTAATAGTTGACGTTTTGTTGTAAGTGTAGTATATTTACTGTTGTTTAATTTTGTTTTTTACCCATGGTCTAAATTTCAAGGTATGTTTTAATTACAGATATATAAGAGATAGATAGGCAATATGTAAAATATTTTCAGTAAAATTTGAGAAACAGTTGAGTGAACCAACCTTATGTATTGCTTTTACTTTTTTCTCAAATAATTACCTAAAAGTTGAAATAGTTTAATTTCTACTTTTATTTGAGAATTTTATTACTTATATTGTAACTTTACTAGTAGTTAAAATAACTTAATATTTTATTTAAACGATTTAAATTTTAAATTAAATTTTAAATTTTAATTTTAAAAACAAAATATTTGAAATATTAAATAAAATAACAATTTAAAATTTCTAAGGATTGGTTTTCATGAGAAATTTCATAAATATTATCGCAATTTTAGAAAGAGAAAAAAATATAGTGCACTACCAATAGAAAAAATATATAATCAGAAATATCGTTGATAAAATACTTCTCTAAAGAATTTATAGACGATATTCAGCTAATTTATGCCGCCGCTAACGCATTTGATATCTAATTCTTTTACAGAAAATTACAAATATCGAAAAATCTAATTTATAGGGCATAAAATATAAAAATTATTATTATTTTATAAATGGCAATATCAATTAATGTTCGTACACTTTTAGCAAAACATAAAATTTTTTTTGATGTTTTATCTTTACTGTTTTTAGCAACTAAAGACGATAATTTATGTTATAACGTTATTTCCAAAAAATTACGAAAAAAAATATAATTTTTTTCTTCCAATATACCTAATTATTTTGAAAACATTTTTATGTAAAAATTTACCTCCACTATGTGGTCACTACAAATCTAATATATTAGCAACAGAATGGACGCAGTCATCAAACAGATATGTTGTGAAATCAAATGAATTTGTTATGAAGCAAGCGTTATAATCATATATAACTACTTATTAATCAAATATTTATACAGCCGGAAAATAATAACATTAATATTAAAATTACAAAGTAATAATTAAATCATAAATATTAGTTGAGATTTATAAGTGCTATTCAGAATCGATTAAAGGCAAACTTTGTAAATGTGATTTTAATACATATATTGTGCAATGAATAATAATGTTGTATTTAGTGATGGTTGAATCTAAAACAGTAGTTTATTTTTTTAAATATAAAATTTTATAATTCCGCAATCCCATTTTACTAATTTTATTAATTAACACCTTGTACTTCCGTCAGACACCGGTAGTTTTCATTTGATTGTTGCTTGTCAATTGATCGACATAAACAATTCTGCTTTTCACCCATAATTTTTTATTGTCAGCTTTTCTTGCCTTTATTTTAACAAGAAAATTACATCTTAATGTAAAAGCTCACACCATTAAAAAGAGCAATTTTTTTGCTGAAAATTTTTAGATTAAATTTAGATTTTTTGCAAAAATATTTGTTTTATACGTATTTGTTTGTTAACATTTGTTAAAAACAATTCACCGAAAACAATTTATTAGGGATTTTATATTTTTGTTTAATACATAGATAATAAAGATTTTATTTCATAAAAGTTTTTGACATTTTAAAAATTTTTGGATGTTAAAATTTGTTAAAAATTCTGTTCTTTATTTGAATTGACATTTGATGAGTTCCAATTGTGAAGCAGCTAAATTTGTATAGAAAATGGTGGGCAACAACGTTTTTGTCGTTTTTTTTGTTTCATTTCTTTTTTAACTTTTACAAATAAAACCAACTGCAGTAGTGCAGTCTGCAACTGCAACACAATCTGAATAAGCCTGTTAATAACCACTTTGTTTAACGGTGTTAAAAGATAGAGTAACTTATTTTAAAATTTATTATAAAAATATAAAAATTTAAAATACAAACTATTTTATATTAATATTTTCAAATATTAATATTATTTTTTGAGGTACAATTACGATAATAAAAATATAAGAAGCATATATAATTTTTAAACGGTCATAATACTCATATATTATGTACCAGAACGAATACATATTTAAAAAAAATTGATAGGTTCTACTTGAATTGCGTGTGTGCATCCATATAAATACAAAAAACAAATATATTTTGACATACAGCATACAGCTGATTTTCAACTAAAATGTGTTTATTATAGTTAATCCTTAATTGGGTATATTTTTAGTTTCTCACTGACAGATTACTTTAATAGATCATATCGACTTGATTTTTGTTGTTTTAAGTAAATTTTTGAAGAAAAATAATTAGGGTACAAGTCTTCCCCACATACTTAAACAAAGTCTAAAGGTATTTAAATGCATTTTAAAATTAAAAAAAAAAAATAATTTAAATAGTTTTTAAAACTGGAAATAAATTTTCGTTTTGTTTAAAATATACATTACATATTAATTTAGCATATAAGTGCATGTGTATGTACATGAAAAATTGGTTAAAATTACTTAAAATTTTTTTTTAAGCTCATCAGTTTATTCTAATAGTTTATATTATATTAAAAAATTTCAATAATAAAATGTTGCGTAGTACTGATAAAGACAGTAAAGCTAAAAGTGATAAAAATATTATTGAAAATGATAATGATTTGGATTCTGGATTTTTGTCAGGATGCCAACCTTCTGTTGAAATATCTGACATAGTGCCCCAAATTAAAACAGATGAAATAAATACAAATGTGGAATCTCTTTTTTCAAATGTTGATTCAGGATATATTGACCAAGATATTTCAGAAAAACTTACACGTGCTGTAAAATTGTATGACAATAACTTAACGGAACGCTTCAAAAGTCTAAGTATCAAATCTGAAGAAAACAAAAGCTCTGAAAATCCGGAAGAAAAAGTGAAGGTCACAAAAGAAAAGTGGGAAGTATTTTATCAACAAGATGATGATGGAGATACGTAAGTAAAAATTTTTCTTTTTAAATAGTATGTAAATGAAAATAAGTTTAGCTTTTTCTATATATGTACATACTTATGTATGCTTAATTCCTTGATCTATAATTTTTACCCTCCTCTATGGGGCGAGAGTATTTTTTATAAAATAATTTCAACAGTAGCTATAACTGTTCATAAAACGAAAAAGGTATATGTATAAGGTAAAAATAAGTCCAATTATAAGTCCTGATAGATCCAATTAGCCTCCGTGCGTGAGATAATCATACATTCTTGAATTAGTCGTTTACAAAAATCGCAATTTTTATGTTTATTCTGGAATTAATTAATTAAAATTTATGAGAAAAACTTGAGCCGCATGTTTATTTTTAACTTCTCTTTTATTTCCAAATTTAACATTTCGATAGTATTACCTGTTATTACAAAATTTCACGTTCACGTTACCCAAAATCTGCGTATTGTAAGCTCAAAAATAAGAACATTTCATTAGATTTCATTTAGAGAAAAATAAAAAAACCAATTTCAAAACAAAAAAAAAAAAATACCATTTCATATTTATCGAATACACAAACAGAAAAAAATAAAAATTATATTGGTTTTTCCAAAACTTCAGTTCATAATCAAAGTAATTAAAATATTTAAAAAAACATTTATGTGTGTGTGTATGTACACTGTGCGTCATAAATATTCGGTTTTTTACTTTTTTTTTTCAGCTTGAAAACTGAATAAAATTTTTATATTTTGTAGAATAAAAAACAGTTAACTTCATTTTAAACTTTACAAATAACAGGATGTGCCAGTACAATATGTGTGTGTCATAAATATTTTGTTTTTTTACTAACTTTTGAGTATATAAATAACTGTAGAAGTTAAAAAAAAGTGAAAAATTTCAAATTTTCAGTAAATAAGAAACAGTTGACTTGATTTTTAAAACTATAAAATGGAAAATAAAGTAAAATAAGTTTCGGAATGTATTATTTAGTATAGATTTTAGCTCATAAAGTATTTAATTTTTATTCTACAACTCGATTGTATTGTTTTGTTCATAACTACTAAAAATATTATTATTTATAGTTTATATTATTAGTATTTTAGTTATTTACTAAAAATATTTTATCTATTATTATTAAATATTTATTATGATTAAGGTTGCTGTTTAGAAACTTTAAAAATGATTTCAAAGTAGTATGTTATTAAATAAATACATACATACATGTGTGGATTAAAAACTACTGTTGACTTTAAAAAGCGACAAAAAAACCCAATATCTATGACGTGATATTTTTGAATGTACAGTTAAAAAAAGAATGTCTGATATAAAAATAATAAAAATAACTAAATAATTTAATAAATTGATTTTTTTTTGTAATGTTTGTAAAAGTTTAAAAACAATTTTTTAGGCAACTGCATTGGGCATGCCTTGCTGGATATCTTGATATCGTGGCAGTTCTTATTCGTATATCACCACATCCTTGTTTACTGGATATTCAAAATGACGATGCTCAAACAGCTCTACATATCGCGGCTTTCAGTGACAAACCCAAAATTATTCGAATGCTATTAATAGCTGGAGCAGATGTAAGTGTTACATTAAATAGTTAAATTATATTATACATAAATCATACATAATATTTTGAGTCTATTAGATAATATTGAATTTAAATTTTGATTAAAGGATACTTTATTATTAGATTGAAAATATATTTATGTTAAGAGAAAGAATTTTAAGTCCAAATTTTTTTATACAACTATTTTAGCTACAATAAAATAAATTTTAAATAAAGAGATTTTTAAATGCACTATTATAAACACTAAAAAATTAGGCTTTAATAATTTCTTGAGAAGCTTAAAAGATTTTAACGTAACATATAAAATAAAATCGTTTTCTATTTTCTGAATTATCAATTAAGTAAGTGATATGACTGAAAGCAAGTAATATTTATGTTTGTGCTAATAAAAATTTAAATTTAATTATTTTTCAATGATTTTTTCGAATAATAACAAAATATTACATAAGAAAAAGCTTTCTATGTATAAATTTAAATGCATCTTCTAGAAGTTTTACTGGCATATTTTAAGAATTGTTAAAATTTAAGGTTTTTAGTTTGTTGCTTAAATTTTTATAGATTTCTTTATTTGTCATCGCTGAATTTAACTAATAATTTTTTTATTAATTTGTAGCCGACAATACAAGATCGTAATGGAAATACCCCATTGCACTTAGCTTGCATGAATGGAAATTTACAATGTGTAAAAGCTTTCACAGAAAAAATTAATATGTGTGAACTAAAAGAAGCTACAGAAATTTATTTGACCTATAAAAATAATATTGACGTAAATAATATTATAAATGTGTCAACAAGTACATTATTAACTAGAAACTACGATGGTATGAACTCTTTTTTGTTACTAATACTTATTTTGAAATAAAATTTTTTATAATACTTATTTTTAGGAGAATACTGTGTACATTTAGCTGCTCAAGGAAATTATGTTGATATATTGCGCCAATTAATATATTCTGGAGCAGATATCAATGAACGGGTATGATATTAAAAATTATTACCTTTATTATTTTTAAATTCAATTACAAAAATAACGAATTTCTTACATTTATTTAAACTATTTTAGTAGTATACAATTTTTTTGATTAATATGTTTTTTTTAATTTCTTATTTTCAGGAATGTAAATCAGGCCACACAGCTCTTCATGTTGCAATTGCACGAAAAAATGAAGATGTAGTAAGCTTTCTGTTGGAAGAAGGAATAAAATTTAACTTAAACTTAGAAATTTGTACATATTCTGGAATGACAGCTTTCCAGTTTGCATATATATTAGAAAATAAAACGTTACAACAACATTTAGAAAATATGGGTGCAGAAGTGTATGAATTCGATTCAAGTGACAGTGATTCAAGCGATACTGAATATAATTTGGAAAATGCTTATTTAAGCCTTGTTGTAAATTAAATGTAAAATAATTGTAATAAGTAATGTGTTTGATTTGATTTTTGTAATAATATATTTAGTTTTTGACGAATTCTTTTGTGTAAAAAATTAAAATAAAAAGTAATAAAATAAAATAAATTTAAGTTTATATGTTTAAATTTTCCTGTATTAACTAAATTAAAAATTGTGGCTAACGGAAAAATATTAAGAAGAAGTATTTGAATTAATATACTTTATACTTATCATAAGTAACATATTATAATAAAATTTTACTAATGTATGTAATTTTATTAAAACTATAAAACTTAACCATGCTATTTGTTTAAAATATTAGAAACATTTGATAAAGGGTAACTGCAATATTATTTTTATGCCCGTATACTTAAAAAAATTCTATTATGTATATAGTTTTGATAGCTGTTAAAAAGAGTATTTTTTATATGGGAATAATTTACGTAAATACTTACCCAAATCCACACACCAAGTCATAAGATTTGTTTAAATATTTTATTATCACTAATTTTTTTATAAATTGGTTTGCGTTTATTATGATATTCGGAAAATTAAAATTTAGATAATCATAATTCAAAATCACAATCAAAATTCAGATAAATCAAAATTAGGACTTTTTAAAATTGAGACAATTTATTCAGACAATTCAAAATTCAGATATTTAAAATTAATACAAATATTCAGAAAAAAAGCAAATTTTAATTTTTCGTGTAATTTAGATTTAAATAGAGGGAGCTGTCGTTCCAATCTCCCGCTAAAAAAATTATTGAAACCCTAATTTTGTAAACAACTCTAAAATCTCACCTAATTATTTTTTACATACATATTTTAACATCAAAGAATTTTTTCCACTAAATTTAAATTTGGTATTTTTGATTTTCAGGATTTTGTTACATTCCGGGTTTACTCCACAAAATTTAAATTCGAGAGTTTGTTTTCTGAATTTATTTGTTTACTGATTTTTTTCAGTAAAGGGCAATAAACCCTTAATAAAATATTAAAAAAGTAGGAATTCTGAATTCTAATATCTAGAATTTTTTTTTCAAATTTAGAAATTTCTGAATTTTGATTTTTCCGAATAAATTGAATTTGTCTAAGTTTTTAAACATCTGAAGAATAATAGAAATCGTAATTTTGTTATGAACCCGTTGCTTTGTTTAAATGATATGATCAATTAATGCATACAAATATATCCACATATGGTTTCAGTTTAAGAATTCAATTGTACTTTCTAATTCTATTAATTTCAATAGTTAATTTATTTTCTTTCGTTAAATTTTTTTTGAAATAAAAACAATTCGAGTTAAAATATGTTAATTAGTGGCATTTAAAGATTAGGTTTTTTTTGAGGTACAATATAAACAGTTTTTGCTTATAAAATGTTTATAAATTTTATTATTTGTTTATACAAATTTTAATACAAAGATGTTTTGATGCATCAAAGGGATGTTGCGGTAGAAACATAAGAAAAATTATTCAAATTTTAAAAAGAACCAATGTAGACAGAAATACGATTGGTATTATCTCAATTGATTTTATTTTCTTTACTCCACTTTATTTCATTTGCAATCACGACAAAGTTCTAGTTTTTAATATGTGCTATATTGTCTGTGTGCAAAATTGGATCATTCAATCAATAGAATTAAATATCCGCATAGTTATAAGAGCATACAATAAGAGCATCTATAACAATTATAAAGACCTTTTATTTTTTATTTTCTCCTTATTATTCCCCTAGGGAACATAGGGCTTCCACATAGCCTTTCCAATTATCACTGTTTTGCGCTAATCTTTTTATTTCCGACCATGTTTTTCCAGATAGGTCACTTTCTCTTTGCACAGTTATTCTTCAGGTTGCTTTTGGTCTTCACACATTTCTTTTGAGGATTTCACAGATGGGGGTGCAATTGATGTTGTGGGGCGCTTTAGAATGTGACCAATCTACTTCCACTACTTCCTTATTTGGACCCATATTGGCTCTTGCCTTGGTATTATTCAAAGCTCCTCGTTCATAATTCGCCTTGGCCATAATATCAATCTTTTATGCATTATTAATATTGTTATGTATCGTTTTTTTGCCCTTTCATAATTTGGAAAATTTTCGTTCCACAGCTCTTCAAAATGCTTTTATTAATAGACAGAATATTAAAATTTTGGCAGAAAAAAAATCTTGAGACATCACAGTATATATAATATTACACTTAAGTAAAATTACACCAGGAAGAATGTTTTGTTCATTTTCCAGTCCATACATAACAAAATGCGCTTAAAGTATGACTCAAATCTGCAATGACTTTTTTTAATTTTGTAACTATTAGGTTTACTACTAAGGTTTTCTAAAATTGAAGAAAGTTGTGTTTGATTTTTCAGAATTTTTTCTTATATAAAAAATTCTAAAAAATAAAATTTTGATACAAAAGTGCACCTTTTGGGTTTTATATCCTACTTTGTTAACTCTAACAGCATAATAATTTATGCTTTTAAAAAAATATGTAATTTTTTTGTTTTATGCTTCAAATTTCAATGTTATAAAAAATAATGAATTAAAAACCTAATCGATATTCGATAATAATAATAGGTTTGATTATATTATTTAAATTTGATTTATGAAATTCAACCATGTTATTTACCAGCTTCTTCTTAAATTTTTTAAATGAACTGGAAACGATAAATTAAAAATTTTTGCAAATATTATTATGTAAGATTTTTTAATTGTTATTTCTTTTGGCGGTTTGTAAATAATCAAATTGTATAAATAAAAGTTAAAGTACTTATTATGTACAAAATTATATTGATCTGTAGTACCGATATGAGGGTGTTATAGTTTTTAAGATAGCATCATCATATAACAGTATTTTATGTTCTCACTATTCTCAAAATTTTTATGTAAATGTTATTATGTCCCCAAATGCCATTTTGAGGCATTATAATTTAAAAAAAAAATCATTTTTTTTCGAAATTCTTTAGGTAACGGTAAATGTTTTTTTATTAAATTGTAGATAAAAAATTATTTTTATTTTGGAAAAAAAATTCGTTCATTTTGCGTTATTGCGTTGAGCAGCGTTGAGTAATTCAATTAACGATAAAATAACAAAATCACCTAAAAGATTTATTAATCTTTATTAATCATTAATTACCGTTTCGTACAAAATGGCATAAAACTGATTTTATTTTTAAAATTGTAATACGTTTCACGGCTACGCTACGCTATAGATATTATTTTTTAGCATAATGACATAATATAATATGTATTCGGAATAGTTACTTACCCTATAAAGTATCGTTATATAATGAAAAAATCTATAAAGCTCACAATCTGAATCACAATATCCCTTTATTTTTTTTAGTCCATTAACTTCAAACCAAAAATAAAACAAAAATAAAAATAACATACTCGCAATGGAATAATATTAGTATCTTATAGTTATGTTATAATAACTATTAAATACAAAACAAACACATATTAAAGTTTTAAAAGATTAAAATGTCAAGTATACATTTAAACTTAATAAACTATACTGTTCAAATTTTATTAAAAACAATTAAAAATTGTTTTAAAATATTAAAATATTGGTGAGCGGCGACGAGTAATATAGGCATCATTTCATATTTTAAAAACTTTTGCAATTTTTAAATTAAAAAAATTAAAGTTTTTCGAGAAAAGATTATGAAAAAGATTTTTTGATCGTTTCCTTTTTTGAGTTTTAGGTAGTTAAAATTAGAAACTAGATCATCAACGAAATTGTTTAATAAAAATAATAAATTGTTTAATAATGGGAAGAAGTTGGAAGAAAATAAGTTTTGAATTCATTTTTTTTGTATGAAATTTTATTTAAAACGAAAAATGCAGAAGAGCTTTTAATTTTTATCAAAGTAGAACCGCATAAAAATTAAAACAAAAAGCACGTAAAAACTAAGGAAATAATTATCAGAAATTATGACTGACATTTTTTTGACCAACAAAGTTGAAAAAATAAAGAAAGATCAAAAACTTACAGACAATATATTAAAAAAAAAAAACATTTGATGAACGTGACAAAATTTAAATTTTCATTAATCATTATTATATAAACTTTTATTGAATTGTAATCTACCCACAAATACTTAAGTGTAAACTTTTTAGGTTAATTTTTATATTTTAGAACATTTTTAGGTTTTATTTAAATTTTTTAATGGTTTTAAAATTTTGTTTTTGTTTTTACGGGGGTAAGTGGGAATCATTGAAAGACGTTAAAGAAGAGCGGTACAAGCACAATTATTCTATCAACATTTGGGACTTTAACCCACTAAACACCATCCATTTTTGACCAAACAATAGGTTAAACGATCTTTAGTGCTATTGTACTGTTTAGGCAAGGAGGATTCTGCTATGGATTTTAAATTAATTTAAAGTTTGCCTATGTAAATTGAAAATGTAATAATACTCAATTTTAGGAACCAGGAGGAAGCTGGTTTCACATTTGCGGTATTCGAGTCACAAACGAATTGCCATATGCTGAATTTTGCCATGTAAGATATCTGAATTACGTAAGGATGGGTAGCGAATACTCTCTCCATTTCTCTTTGGAAAACTTCGAGTGCAGACATCAGATCAGAGTGGAGCAAGTTCCCACTACTACTAAATATATGTAAAACAGAGAAAAAGAACCTACTAAGCGTCGTTGACCTATAGTGGAGAGAGCATTGAAGTGACATTGGGATCATTTATTAAACGAATTGTTCGATTTTGCACTTTGATAAATTTCTCTATTTTGCGCAATTTTATAGCCTCCCGCATATATATGTGCATTATAACTCTATCTTTGGTCGTATGAACGCTTTGTAAATATTGCGAAGATCAGAAGATGAGAATAAGATTTTAGCGTCTATGCGCAAGAAATCGAAACATTTAGCTGCATTGATAATCATAATAGTTATATAAATTAAGCTAAATCAAATTCAATTAAATTAAAAATCTAGGTGTAATGCATTTAATATCTGATTTTGTCCAAGTATCCCTTAGTCTTATTTTATTTTTCTAGCTATCGTGTAGTGTTGGTAAATTAAGCAGTTAATAAACAAGATTCTGGCATATACATAAATATATACTAAGAGTTAAAGTAGAGCTAAAAAGTAGGATTAAAAGTAACTTATTTAGTAGGTACTCAACAAATGTCTTAATAAAATAACAAAATGTACAAATTTTTATTAAAAGAAAAAATTTCATTTAAATTACATCTAAAATATAAATGTACATAATTCATATAGGTACATGAACATGTACATGTATTGATTAATGATTAATTTACAAATTATTTTATCAATAACAATTTAAGAGTTTTATTGAATTATCAATTAATTGAGATTAAATTAAAAAAAAAAAAAAAAACCCTCCCGTGATAATTATTGTATTTTAAAATCATAAAGGTGTAAGATAATGTAAGCCCAGTATAGTTAAATTTGACGTCAAACAACAAAAAAAAATAATTTTTTTTATCGAAATTATGTCGCGTTATAGAACTCAGGGTAAACAGGTAAACTGGACACGTTTTTATTTATTTAGATTATTATTAAATTTTTTTAATAAAAGTTAGAAAAATAAAAGTAAAACAATAAAATAATTAATAATAAAATGTATAAGGTATAATACAAGCTATTATATTATGTAAGATATTCAGTTTAAATTTTACTATTTAAGTATGTATTATGACCGAATTTTGATAATAAAAAAATTTAAACCGACTTTACTTATTAAATGGGTTTAAATGATATTGTTTTTAAGCATATATATTTTACATATTATAGTTCGTGCTTATTAAACAGATAACAATTTGAAAATTTTAATTTCTGAAATATTAAATTTTATTATAATCGGTTTTTGTATTAAAGTTATCATATGTATTGATATAAACAATAAATTTTTATAATTCTTGCGAAAAATTTTAAAAAATTCTGTACAAATATAAAAAAAATATAAGCTGTATACAGTTAATTATTGTAAAAGAATAATATTGTTAAATTAAATTATAAAGGATAATATTGAAATAAACTTCATGAGAGAGTATTTTCTTTAAATTCAATTTATTATTCATAAATATAAGACACAAATTTTATGGATCCTGAAAAGCAATTTTTTGCTTGAGACTTTGCAAACACAACACAACACAACACAATATACAAGTTGATGATCACTCAAGGGTCTATCAGATTTTTTTATTTTCTCTATTATTTCAATTGACTAAATCAAGTTCCACTTATAAGATTTTAAAGTTGGAATTTAATCCATTTGTAAGATTAAATTAAAGTCAATATAAAAGATTAAGTGGCTTAGTGATTTGCAGAATGCAGATAATAATTTGAATAAAATAAATTATAAACGAATATAAATAATTTATATTATAAGCAAGGCAGAAATCCCCAAAGAATCGATATTAATTATTATATATTGTATATATGTTTGGAAATATATCTGAAATTAATGAAGTATCTCTCTATATATTGTTGAAATATGGCATAGACTTATTTTATAAGGTAAAAAGATGAAGGTTGTAAAAACCTTGAAAATTAATTTTAAATAATTTCAAAATAAAAATTTTCAATGATACCTTATAAAAGTGAAGTTAATTTACTAACAATACTACATATTTTAATATAATTTTAAAAACTGTCTCCGTAAAATATGCAAAATATTCTTATCAAATAATAACACTAAGAAACCAAAGCTGAAATGGATTCATTCGGAAAAAAAAAAACAACAGAATAAATAGTAAAATAATTTTAGCAATAAAAAAAACTATAAAATAAAATAGTTTTAAGATTTTAGTTCTATCATAGAGTATTACCTAATAAAATAATATAAATTTTATTTACTTAGTATTTAATTTGATAAAAGTTTTTGCTAAATTGTAAACCATATAAAATAATAAATACAAAAAAAAAAAAATGTGTTGCAACCTGTATGGGAAAGAAATAAAATGTGTCGGATATCTTTGGTTAAAATGTTATTTATTAATTTATATATAAGTTTCATCATAAAGTAACAATATGATATGATATAATATACATATAGTATATAGTTACTTTATGGTTTCATTCATTCAAAGATTATTCGAGAGATTAATATACATACATACATATGTACGAATTATAAAACAGATAACAGTTATATTAACTAATTAATACTTATTAATAATTCTAAATTAAATTAAATCATTCTTTTTATTAAGATTATAATCAATATTTTCAACAATTTTAATAAGAAATTATTATTTAAAATTATAAGTTTACATTGGAAAATGAAATAATAATACTTGAAAATAATGAATGTAAATGAACACATAAGTCGAGGTATATGTATATATTGTAAATGTAGATTATTTAATTAATGTAATAAAGTATTATTAATTATTAAATTAAATAAGAACAATATTAAATATGTAAGTATATATTTATTTTATTATCCATTCAGATTGAAGTATGTTTGAATATAGATTATATAGTTTAAATAATTTTTTTTTTTTTTTTAATTTTTCTAAATGCGAATAATATAAATATCACAATGACAACGTAATTAATAATTAAATGGTTTATCCATTGATTCATATCTCTTTGTATTACTCATCTAAAATTGTAAAATACAAGTTCAATTAACTTCAAATAATATTTATTTAATATTTATGTAATATCAAACGAAATATAATTAAAATTAAAATTATACTAGTATTCGCCCGCCCCTCGAAATTCGAGGTGTTTTAATTAGCAATTACAATACAATATATACAGTATAGTTTCTTTATGATTTTATTTAAAATGTAAAAATACAATTTTCAATAATTAAAGCCTTTATGAATTTAAAATTTCTTTGTAAATGATATTTTTTGTAAAAACACGATTATTATTATCTTTTAGAAGTTGCCCTTGATTTATTAAGTATTGGAAACTCAATATATACCTATTATATATGTATATATTATAAGAAGCCTAAGATGATAAATCATTGAGTAAAAGGGTTTTAAATATCTATTAATACAGATTAAATATTATGATGATATTATGATATGTAAGAATTTATTTCGTTTAAAATATAAAAAAAAAAAATAGAATAGAATCGAACTTGCAAACTAAAGACTTCTAAAGTTTAAGAAGTCGCCACTCTACCACTTTACCAAACTCCCCACTGAAGTTTTGACGTTTATATTCAATTTTATTGTGAAATTTCTATTTCCCACCGTACAAAATATATTTTAAAATTTTTTTTATGTTTTTAGAAAAAAAAACAAAAAGCAAAAACAACAAAACAAAATTTAAAATTCAACGGAATAAAAGAGCGTCGTTTTTGAATATGTATATTATAGGTATAGATTATACATATTATATGATACATATGTATATACTTTACATGGGTTTTTTATAAAAATGGAAAATTATTAATGAAAATCAGAAAATTTTCGAAAAATATTAATTTTGTAAGATGGCTATACTGAATATTTATCATTTAAAAAGAAAAAAATGAAAGTTGGTTGGTAAATCATTGAGTAAAATGGTTTTAAATGTCTGTCATTTACAGATTAAATATTATGATATTTAATGAATCAAATTATTTGAAATTAATTTTATTTTTTTTTTTTGTTTTTTTATAAATTAATTTCTTTTATTATTAAGATTCTTTATTTTTTTTATTAAATTAAATTAAATTAAATCAATAAAATAAAAGAATATTTATTTGCTCAAATGTCCAATATCAAATTATGTGCTTATATAAATTTTTATTAATTCTATAGGTACTTATACAAATTTTATTACTAAATTTTTTTTTAAATTAATCATTGTAAGGTTTAATAAAATTTATAAAAAAACTTATGAAGGATTTTAAGATAGAGACAAAAATTCTGAAAAAAAAAAATACACAAAAACAAATGCTCAATGATATTAAGGGCGTTAATACGTTATCCCTTTTGCCGATGATCTCATTATATACTCTGCAGCAAATAATATAAAACAGGTTTAAATTAACATTCAAAAACAATTCACCCTTACCGTAGGTTATTGTAAACTATGGTTACTGGAAATGAATATAGACAAATCAAAAATGTGAAGCGATATTATTCTGTAACACAGTACAGACAAAGTTAATAATAATATTAAAAAACACTGGCAAGAAATTGGAAATTTAAAAAATATTTTCAAAAATCCAAATTTGAGATTTGAAAAAAATCTGAAATGGACTACAAGCTCTAATAAATATTTGTACCGAATATTATAAGATTTGCTAAATTTTTAATAAAGTAAAGTAAATTAAGAAATAATATTATAGTTTTATAAAACTTTTTTAAAAATTGTAAACAGAATGAAACAAGAATTAAAAAATCAATAATTTATGCGGAATAAAACTGTGCAAAGAAACCTAGCTTAGAATCTGGATGATACGACAAATTCATAGCTTGATTCTTATTTAAAAAATGATTAAATTTACTAACAGTGCCTCTACGATAAGTTGGTTTTACAACACCAATTTTATAAGTTTTTATTAATTGAAATAAAGAAAAGAACTTTTATTTGAAAAAAATATTGTTTTTTATGTTAATCTATTCATTGAAAAATAATTATCTTCAAATTAAGTTTATTAGAACCAACAAAATTTTTATAGGTACCTACTTATTAATTTTTTTTTTATTTTTGAATTTTACCAAATTTACGATTTTAAAAGAAATTTTAGTTTATTTTTATTAATCTTTTAATCTCTCTATTTCAGATTCGAGGAGGTAGTATATACTTACATATATATTTTATAAATTTATGTACATACTTTTCATGTCAAAAATGATTTATAATTTTTAATAAATTATCACTAAATAAAGCTAAATTTCTATTTATATTATAACGATAGATTGATATTAATTAATCGATACGAATAATCCAATAAATATTCTTAATAGGTTTATTGAAGTTTTTAATGAAGTCAAATTTTTAATTTTTTTCTTTTTTAGTTTCGAAAACATTTGAAATAAAGGCGATTATTTTTTTTAAAATTAAATTAATTATACTAACAGATATATTAAGGCTAAAAGACAAGATGTATAAAATTAATTTGGGTAAAGTTTTTTTTTTCTGACTGTATGAATTAACGTAGAAGAAACTAACGAAGAAACACCTAAATACAATAAAGTCGAAAAAAATTCTACTTTAGTACATATAAGCTAATGTCGAGAAAATGTAAAGAAGTCAAGTAGAAAATGTTAGCTGTATGAATTAACGTAGAAAATACCTTCTTCGAAACTTCGAAAATATTGTCAATTTATTTTTCAACTTTAGTTTATTCAATATTTTTTCTATTTTATTTCATACCAACCAAAGTAGAAAATTGTTTATAAATTAAAATAGAAAAAAAAATTTTCCGACTTTAGTTAATTTTTATTATAGTTTTTAATTCATATGAATTAAAATAGAGTATTTTCAACTTTAGTTCCATATTCTTAGTAAATGACTTTATTAAATATTTTGTAAATTTTAATACGAACTCCTGATTTTGTAAGTAGGTCTTAAATTCCTCCTAATTATCAAAATTTTGCACATATTTTATTATAGAAAAAGTGTATAGTCCTGACTTTGTAATCCCTCCTAATTCATAATTTCGAAATATATATTATAAATGTAAACCTAAATATTCTGTAGAAGAGACATAACTATATGATTTTGTAACCAACACTAAAATTTGTCCTAATTATTTTTATTACAAACATTATTCGAATTATTTTAAATATTTTTCAGCTTTACTTCAATTTTAGTTGATGTAAGTTAAAGTATGTAAAAATATTCGACATTAGTTCATTTTTAATATTTTCGGTTTAAGTTAATTTGAACTAAAGTAGAATTTTTTCGATTTTAGTTCTTTTTGGTGTTTTCTACGTTAGTTACCTTCTACATTAATTCATACAGTCTATTTTTCCTTAGGTTTATTTAAACTTTTTTCATTTTTTATTCCTACAGCATATTTAAACTTTTTTATGAGGTGCTTCTGAGGTCAACTTTTTTTTTTTTGTTGTTAATTTTCTTATATAAAATTACACAAATTTTAATCCGTCAAATATTTTTAATTGTTAAGATTAAGGGTTTTTTTTTATTTCTCTGAATTACGATAAGAATTTATAGATAAGGAACTGTTTAGAAATTTTATTATCCTTATTCATAGCAAAATATGATCTTATCTAAAATTTAAGATTAAAGTGTATATATTGTATTTTATGTACATATATACCGGCCATAACAAAATTGTATTTGCCAAAAAATTTATAATACATATTAGCATATTATGTAAGTATGTATGTGTATGTTAATCATAATATATGTATGTTTAATCATTTTACGAAATAATTGTATTTGTAAGTTCAATAAAAATAAAGTTTAATAAGAGAAGAAGAAAGAATAATTAATAAATTGAAATTTTGTTTATAATTTAGACAAAAAATTTAATTACATACAATACAATAATTATGTATAAATAATGTATAGGAAAATCATTAGGAAGAATTGGTATATTACCTATTTATGTATTTATTAAAATGAGCATAAAATGTATTTTACATTTGAATTTAATATCGAAAACTAAATTGAATCTCTACAAATATCTTTAAAAAAAAATTTTGCATTATCTTTTCTATATATACAAAAAAAAAAAAAACATTCTAATAATAATTCATTAAATGAAGTTTCTATCAATTATATCTTAACAATAATCATTAAATTACCAGGAGTAATTGATTCTTAAAACGAAAATTGGTTTTTAGTTAGATACGATTATTCAATGTAGTATTTTTCTTGTTATATTTTTTTTTTTCCAAAATTTTTTTTTTATATTTCTTCTTTTTTTTTTTGATTTTTATTCACACCATTATATAACAATTGAGCAAGAGAATTCTGATATTTTTAATTAAAATTGACAATAATATTAAATATGTAAAAATATCAAAGAAATTTATCGGTCGGTCGTATAACAATTATAATAAGAATAATTTAATTATTGTAAAAATAAAAATGATCATTGTTATACAGAGGATGTTCTTTCTGCTATGGGAAAGAACATCATCACTATATATAATAAAGCTGAATTTTTAAAAAAATGTCATTCTGATATAGTGTAGTCATAATCTTCAAGTTTATGGTTTATACCTTTTTTATATAGTATAACATAACAAACAGAGATTAATTATTGTAATTATTCTATCAATATTTAATTTTTTAATTTGTTTATTTACTCCAAATATGTATTTACATTTTTTACATATACCTTATTTTAATACTACAGAGTTTAGGCAATTAACTTAAATCTATATATATAGCTGAAAAATTTATTACTTTTAATCTTAAAATTTCTTTGTATGTGAAAAACCTTAAAGATATTTTTTTAACTATTAATATTTAAAATAATGTTTATATATTTGTTTGGGTGGCGTAACACTTAGCAAAACTCGACAAAACATGATAAACGTCTATTTCGCCTAAGTCCACTTGGTTCACTAAGTCCATTATCAAAAAACTTCCAACTTTTTTTTTTAACTTCCAATGCAAAAAAAACAATTAGCAAATTACATATGTACACATTTAACATAAGTGCTTTTTTGCAATGTGATATTTGCAATGTGTGTTTAGGTCAACTGCGCTATATCCATTTGTTTGTTATCTTTATATGAATTTCTTAACCTTTTAAAGGTACACACATATTAATATATTTCATAAGTGTCATTTTTTTGACAAATTTTTGCACATAACTTTGAATATTATATTATAATCAATGTTGTCTTATACCTTTACCACTTACCTAACTTATCTTTATAATTTTTTGATATAGCACCATATTTCTAAATATTTCTATTTTATCAGCGATACTTATGAGAGTGCCTCTATAGAACTCTTTTGTTGAACTCACTTTGTTGTGAAGAAATTCCATTCGATTTATTTTTTTCTTATATATTATAAAGACATACCTAAGTATATTTTATCTATCAAAACAAAATATATTATTTAGCAATCCAATATTTTTTTGTAAAAAAAAAAATGCTGATCAATACACCTATAAAATAATACTTACACCTTTAATAAAACATTCTTTTGAATGAATTTAAATATTTTTTTTTTTGTTTTACACTTTAATTGTGTTTTTATCTAAAATATTTTTTTTAACAATAACAAAAAAAAAATTAACTATACTAGAGAAAATATTATACAGGTAACAGGTAAAAAAAAAAAAAAAAAAAAAAACTACTAGAAAAGAGAGTGATAATAAAAATAACAAAAGGTATAAAAATAAAATAGTCAAAAAATTTTACTCTCATTTCTTTACTATTCGTACTGAATTGAAGAATAAAATTTAAGGACGAAAAAATAAGTGGAAAACAGAGCAAAAAATTAAACGGATTTAAAAAAAAAAAAATTTGTGCAATATTTATTAAATTTGATTTGTAACGGATTCTTTTATTTATTTATTTTTTTTTTTTTGAATCCTTTATATAATTATTTTTTCATTTGTTTTTATTTAAAAAAAACAAAATTTGAATTTGCATATTTTTTAAGCTATTAAAAGTGTAATTTTTTAAAAAAATTTTAATAAAAGACAAAGAATAAAATTAAAAAAAAAAATATAAATATTTATTTAATTATAAAAAAAAAAAAATATTATAAATAATATAATTAAAAATGCTAGCTGGTTGGAGATTATCTTTATCAAAATGTGAGTGTTTTGTTGTTATTTTAATGTGATTATACCTATTTTTTAATAAAAAATTAAAATTTTAAAAGTGAAAAAAATATAATTAAAATTTAAAAATATATCTATAAAATTTTTTTATGGATTGTTTTTACGAGAAAAAAAAAATATTCAAAACTAATAGCCCAATTTAAAGTGAACAATATTTGATATTTGTTAGATATATACTTAAATAAAAAAAGATCGGTTTTAGGGTTGCGTGACTATTAATAATTGAATTAAGATTTTATTTGCTAAAATTCAGTTGTAATATAATAATCGTAATTAAAATTTTATACATATATACTTTTGGTTCAGTTTAAATTAATTATTTTAAATTGAAATCTTATTTTTATACGTAAAAAAAATTTGTATGAATAAATAACAATATTTTAATGAAGTATTTTTGTGTAATAAATATTAACAAAAAAAAAAAGTGAAATAAATTATTTTCATAAGATTAAAAATGCAAATTAACTACTTGCTTTTATTTTGTTTAAAAATTAATTTTTTGTTTACTATTTAAAATTATTTTGATATTAGATACCTACTCATGTTAAACACTAAATAAATTTTTTGACTATACCTATAAAATGCAGTTTATATGAAAATTTCAAATAAAAAAAATTTAATAACTTTAACCCTTGATTTTTGTTCTTTTTGTTTTTTTTTTTTAAATATTATATAAAATTAAAGAAATAATTAAATTAAATTAAATAAAAAATAAAAATCTTTAATAAATAAATATTTTCAAAAGAAAAAGCTCTATCATTAAATTAAATTAAAAAATAAAACTTTAAATATAAACATTTTTTTTAATTAAATTTAATATTTTTTTTTTTTTTGTTTGTAATTTGCATTTTAATATTTTGTTATTTTGACTTCCTTTAAATTTTTTTTTTATCTTTTGAAAAATTTAATTTAATTTTTTTTTTTATTTGATTTGAGATTATAATAATATATAAATGCAAATTTAATGCATTTTTTCTATATATAAGTATATTTTATTAAAATTTTATTGTGCTATCAAACTATTTTTTTTTCTTTTTTTTTTTTATTATTAATTTTGTTAAAATTTGGGTTTTTTTTTTTGTTTTTTGCAATTTTATTAATGCGATACAAAATAAATTGTTTAGTTTATAAAAATTTATAATCTATTGGAAAATATTTGCAACAAAAAAAAAAGCAAAATATGGTTTAATATGATTCAATAATTTTTGAATATATTTGCTTTGATGTCTGGTGATATTAGGATACCTAATTGTTAAAATATGCGGTTGTTAGTGGTTTTATCCTGATATTATTATTTTTATTTTGTTGAAATTTTTAAAAGAAAAAGCAAAAAAAAAAAGAAACTGAACAAACATTTCCAGTTGCCGAATAAATATACGTAGATATAATATGTATTCAAAAAATCAATAAATCAAACAAAACACAAAAAACATAAGTTATTCAGTTGTTTTCTTTCTTTTATTTTTTTTTTTTTTCTTTTTAAATTAAAATATATAAGCTTGAACCTATTATAAAAACGATTAATGTATCAATAAATTAAAAATATGAAACTGAAATAAAAAAATTTAAACTATAGTCAAAACCTAAATTGCAAAAAAAAAATTTAAAGCAATTCAAGCTTAATCAAATTTTTTATTTTTTCAAACTTCTTTGTTGTTTCTTTGCAATCAAACATATGTTTAATATGTTTAATATGTTTGATTGAATTGTTCGAACTTTCAATAAAATTTTTCTTAAGAAAATTAATTTATTTTTAATATACATAAATAGAAAGTTGTACAAAATTTCTGTGTACATATATAGTGTAATGGAATGGTGCAAATTAGCAAATTATTTTTATAAAAATAAAAAGTAAATATGTAGATAGATAAATGTTTATGTATGATATATATTAAAATACTTCTATATTATTTTGAAGGCAGATCAGTTATTTGATCATTTAGAGCTACAATTAACTTAAAATCATATAATCGGTATAAATAAAAGAATATATGTTTAAAATTCTTCATTAAAGAATTATATTTATGTACTTACATTTTCTTATTAATTAATAAGAAAATGTAAGTACATAAATATAATTCTTTAATGAAGAATTTTAAACATATATTCTTTTATTTATTATTTTAATAAAAGAATATTAACGGATTTTTTTAATCAATCCGTTGATTTACTTTCAAATTTTTATATCAAACCGATATCGATCAAACAGTAATAATGTTGACAACACATGTTCAGTATGAACGAATGATTTTATTTCATTTTTAAAAGTATATTATGTAGTACATAATATTACAAATCATAAAATTAATTTTCAATTAAAATATTAAAGTTAAAATGTTAAAGTTTATTATTATAAAACTGAATTGGTTTTGTTTTAGAACATTTTAAAATAAATTAAACTCTATATCTAGGTATCTATGTAGGTGCCATTTATTTGACCATACTGTACAAAAATTGAAAACAAGATACTTATGTATATATTTATATGATATACATAAGTATATCAATATTATTTACGCATATCTATCACTATAACTTCAACCTAAGAACATCAAATAACATCAAATAAAAAATAAATAAAGTTGACTTATTTGAAACATTTTTCTTTATTTAACTTTGTAATCCTTGATTATTTAAAAATATCACTTTTTTTTTAAATATATATATAACAAATATATTTATAGTATAGTGAAATTTTTAGTATTTATTTTTTTATGTTAAAATCATAGGATTTTTTTATAGCCAATATATGTATGTTTTTTAAATTTTGTTTTATTATTATTACATCAAATTGTTTAAATTCTTTAAATATACCAAAAAAAAAAAAAGAATTTTAACAATGACACAACAGGATATTTGTGTATAAATATATATAATTTTTTAGTTCGAAGTGAGATATATATGTACCTATATAATCAGGTAAAAAACAAATATTACAAATATTTTCTCGTTCTTTACACTATAATTTTTCTATTTTCAAAGAATTCTTAAAGCAAATATAATATACATATTATATATGTATGTGAAGATAGATATAGGTCTATAGACTATAGTTGTTCTTTTTTATAGATTAGTTTAATATTTATATAAATATAATTATTATATAGTATACTTGGCCAAAATACACTTTACAAAAATCCATTTTGCCTAACAAAATTTATAAAACCACTCGTTTCCCATAAACGCATTTCGTAAAAACTCTAGAATTCATATATCAAAATGCTATTTTGAAAATATCTATCTTTCAAATTTTCATATAATATGACGTATTAGTTCTTTGCAGATAACTTATTTCATCTTTGCAGATTATTTATAATTTTCGTTTGTGAGATAGTATGCGTTTTATAGTTCTCAAACTGTCTCTAAACAAATGATTATCCTGATGCTTATGTAACCAACTATAAAATCCTTTCTAGTTCAGAATCTTTATGTATAGATAGAAAATATACGCAAATACAGGGCCAACTTGGACTGACTGATTAGAATTGCTTATAATTTTTTTATTTTATTTTTTTTTTTAAAAAAAAAGTAGGTATAAATTATTAATTTTTTTTTTTAAGCTAAGTGTGAAAAATGACATCCTTTAAATGACTTCCATTTTTTTGTTGGCAGTTAATGGCTCCTTTTAAAATATTTTGCGTTGCATAATTTCTTTGCGAATATTCTGCTTTAGTTTCTGAATGTTTTGTGGTTTGTTGACGTAAAACTGTTCCTTCAGGAAACCCCACAAGAACTAAATCAGGGGTCGTCAAATTTGGGGAAAGAGGTGGCCACGCAAAATCAGCATTTTTTAAATTTAGCAATTATTCGGTAAAAATCGGACGTAAAAATTTTCCAACATGATGCGGTATACCGCCTCAGACGCGGTTTCTGGATGTTCAATTTTATTTTCGAAAAAATATGAAACGATAACTCTATTAGCCATAATTCCACACCAAACAGTGCATCTGAGAGGGTGTAATTGTCGCTGATGCACTACTTTCGAATTCCCTGTGTTCCGAATTCGGCAGTTCTGTTTATTGACATATCCATTCAATAATTAATATTTTCAATTTGATTGAATGAATTTAAATATAGTAATGTACATTTACATATGATGTGTGTACAATACAATATGAGAATGACGGGCACATTAAAAACTTTTTTTTTGTGATTCTTAACTGGTTAATAGTTTTCGAGTAATTTTCTAAATTCAAATTTGATAACTAATTAAAAGTATTCTAAATTGTTAAATTAAATAATATTTGTCTATTGTCTATAATTTTTTTCGTTCAAATAAGATGTTAAATGAGAACTTATATAAAAGTTTATGACAATGTATTATAATTTATGTCAGACGGTAACATATAAATTATAATAGGTACACATATGTATATAAAATAAAAACAAGGTTAATATAATTATATATAGTAATTGAAGTGCAAGAAAAAAAAAAGCTCTTGAAAACGAATAATTAATTCCATAAACCCCGAAATATAAATAAAATGAAAATACATATACATATGTATTATAAAAATTGTTCATATAACAGCAATTTTGCAAATAATTTAACAAAACAATTATTTATAGAAAAAATAATGTATTTATCACAATTAACAAAATATTTTTATTACATTTTAACCTATTTTATTATTTTCATTTTTTTTTTTTTAAATAAAAAACAAAAACCACCAATAAAATAATAAAGATTGGTGTTGTTTAATTAAAATGCCACCTGTTAATAAAATAAATTATAATTATGTACTTATATATGTACCTATAAGTAAAATAATAAAAAAAATGTAAAATAAACTTATACTTAATTTCCTTTATATGGATATATTATCTTTATACTGTATAAGTGCAAATATTGAAGAAGCAATTTGTTTTTTCTTTTCTTAAATGAGAGTTAAGAGTACAAATAATTTTCCAAATTTGAAATTTTACGTTATACATATAATTTATATAATCTTGTAAATTATTTAATTTAAAATCTGAAAATAATCATTATTTCCTTATTATAATATTTATTTTAGTTCCATTGTTTCCATATATTAAATTAACTTAAATTTGATTTAAAAAAAAATCCTATATATATCTATACCAATACCGTTATATTTTGTCAGTTTGTCAACAATTTTTTTTTTCTTTTTACTCCTCTTGAGATCATAGAGTATCAACTTGTCTACTCGATTGGTCTCAATTGTATGCGATGATCTTTATTTCCTCCCAATTTTGTAGATTTTTTTCTAACTCTGCTCTTAACTATTTGACACGTTAGGTGTTGTTGGTCCGATCAAAACTTCATTTTCCTTGCGTATTCCATTCTAGGGTCATTCTAGTTATATCTAATTATACTACCAGAATGTTTTGCAAGAGTACGTCTTTAGAAGTTTCTGAACTATAACTATTATGGACGATAATATTATTTATTATATTTCAATTAAAAATTCGATGAAAGCATCAAGTTATTCATGTGCATGTAATTCTTATGTTAATAAATTTTGCAAGAAAGTTATATTTGTTAGTATGAATTAAATTTTTTTAATAGTATATAGGTAGGTTTATAATATAGTATGCACTAATTAAAATAAATAAGATCTTAAATAAAAAAAAAAAAAATGATTTAAAAAGATTTATAAAGAATTTTGTTTTGTTTTTAATTAAAAAAAAAATTTAGTGTCTTTGACAAAGAAGAAATTGTACGTATGATGTTGTTAGAATATTCTGCATTCATACTGAAGTCATCTCAACCATTATGAATAACTCCAACCACTAAAATGAAAACTCTAAATTACTAATGCAGATTATAATACTATATTTCTAGTTTAACTCAGATATCAAATGATGTTAAATTTTTTTAATTGAGAACATTATGATTTACTTAGGTACATATACATTATACAGTCAATATCGGTTATAACGACATTGAGCGGACCGACAAATTTTGTCGTTATATCCGATAGGTCGTTATAAACAATATCAAAATTTTTTTATTATAAATTAAAAGAAGTATTATTTATTTATTTATTCAAGTCTTTATTTCACCGTTTTTAACAAAAAATAAAAAAAAAATAATAATATGTATTTTACATAATATGTACATTTAACTGACCTAATGTAACATGCACATCTAAATAAAAATGTTGGAAATATCAAACTAGCACCACAACCAGGCAACAAGCAGGCGGCAAAAAGTAACGGGTCAATCGTTTGATGCTTTTTTTCGTAACTAATAATAATGTATGAATTTTTCTTTATTTTGTTTTTATTTTTTCGTCGTTATAACCGATAATTTTTTCATTTTTGAAGTAAAACTAGGTCGTTATAAGCAATATGTCGTTATAAGTGATGTCGTTATTTCCGATATAAATTTGTTTGAAATTATATGAACTTAAAATCGGGACTTTTAAAAGTGCTCGTAATAAACGATATGTCGTTATAACCGATTTTGACTGCATATTATACATAATATGTTAAATTATTTTTAAATATTTTGACTACTTTTATAGTGCAACTATAAGAATTTATTCATAATAATTACAGATATTAGATATTATATCTAATAGTTTTTTTTATAATATAACATTTGCCTATATACGCATGTTTTATAACTACATTTAAACTAAAATCATCTAAAACATTAATAAAGTGCTGAACGAAATGATTTCATTTCATTTTTTTTTTTTAGCTTATTTTATACAAACAATAAAGAGATACAAAAAAACAAAAAAAAAAAAAATCCGATCTTCAAAATTAATCAGGCAAAACAAAAAAAAAAAACTAATTCGCTTCCGAATTTTTTAACCCACTTTTTGTTTTTTTTTTTTGTAATTTACTATTATTTAATTTATTTATTTTTGTAGAAAATGCTTTTTTTTTTATTTTGCGTTATATTTATATTTTGCAATAGAAGGTGCGTTATTTTTTTCTTCTTTTCTCGATTAAATTTTTTCCTTTTTTTGCAAACAAAAAAACTTTTTTTTTTTGTTTTGTTTTTTTTTTTTTTTTGGCAAACACTTCAAATTAATTAATATTAATTTAATAATAATATATTAATAAATTAATAACACCAAAAATTATAAATACATACATATATAAAAATTAAATAGTTTTTTAACCTTCATCTATCAAAAAAGTGATTCCTAAACTTGATCAAAAATATGAGTCAAGTGGTCAAAAACTATGATTTATTGATAATTTTAATTACATACTTCTGTTTTGTTGCTGTTATTTGTTTTGAGTTTTTTTTTTTTGTGCCAAAATTTAATGGTTTCTCATGTATGTTTTATTTTAAAATATCATGTTATTAAATTTTAGAGTTGCCAGATAAATTTATTAACAAAAAAATTTAATTAATTTTTACATATAAAAAAAAAAAAAATGTGAACAAAAACGTTTGTGAGTATATTGTAAAGAATTTAAATATATGTTTATGCGAAATCTGTTACAAATTTAAAATTAGATAAGAATATTATGATATTTATATATAGTAAAAATGTGTTATAACTTATAACATATAATTACATATACATATTAATATTAATTTTATATTTTTATGGAACGTCTAAATTATATTTTTTAAAAAAAAAATTTGAATAAAATTTAAATAATTCGTACTATAGTAATTTTATAAGTTGTTGTTTTTAGGAATTCTAAAATCTAAATTTTTTCATATCACGTGAACTTTTGGTTCACTTGGTATTAAACAAAAATATTTCTATACTCAAATTAAATTTTTTTTTTTTTTTATTTTTTAGTGCATTTCTCTGCCGCATAAATGTGAACAGGAAATTACACGCAGCCTTTCCTTTACAGGCGTGGCTGTAAATGTCGTAAGAGGGAATAACTCTTATGACGTGGGTGGGATTCAAACCCATACTCCCTCGGTGTTTATAACGTATTTTATACGCTCTTACCCACTAGACCAACCAATTTAATTATTTTGATTTAATTCTACTTTTTGCTAGTCATTTTGTTGTGGTGATTTTTCTTCTGCAGAACACATTATTTATATTCATTAGATTCAAACAGCCTATGATAATTCAAATTGAACATGCATCTAGTAAAAGAATTTTTTTTTTGTAATCTTTAATAAACAAAATATTATTAATATTATTTTACAAACTGAAAAATTAAAAAAAATTTCAAGTTTCATTTCAAAAAAAAAAAAACAAAAAAAAACAGAAGAAAAATATTGTCGGCATTCCGTATATCTTTTAATTTTTAGGAAATTTCCATTTTTACGAAATTGTTGTATTTATTCATTTGTATTTTCTTTTGTTATCTATCTTTTCGTTTTTAACATTGCATTTTTGTTGTAATAAAATTCCAATGTTCTTATAATTAAAATTTAAAACTATAAATTTTAAGGTTTTTTTGTTCTTTATTTTGTGGACAGAATTTTTTCTTTTAAACTCATTTAATTTTAATGCTCTTTATTTATTTTTGTTCATATTTTTTGCTGGGCCATGAGGAAAATTTTTTTATTTTTAATAATTTTAATAATTGAATTAAGTGAATATGAATTGTATTTTTTTTAGTTATGTATGTACTATGTACATATATATTCTTATCAATTCATTATGTATTTTAAATTTTGAATACGTCATTTTATATACATATGTATGTATTTACAGAAAATTAAGGTAAAACAAAAACAAATCTAATTATTGGTGCAATAAGATGATAAGAAAAAAAAAAATTATTATAAATAACAATAAACCTTTTAAATTAAGATGTGGAACAGCTGATTAATAAAATTAGGTTTAAAATATTATTTTGGATTCATATGAAAGTGAAGGTACTAAACCCATATTAAATTTTATTTACATATCGATATAAGAAATTTAATAAGAATTAAAAGTTGAAAAATTCTAATAATTTGATTTTAGTAAAAAAAAAAAAAACAAAACAAAATTTATGAGACAAATATTTAAAATAATAACAATTAAATAATTACTACGAGTATTGTTTTATTTTAATTAAATAAGTCAGTATGTAAAATTAAGGGTTTTTAAAGGTGCACATTTCCTAACACAATTACTTAAATCATAACAAATTATTTTCAACTTTAAGAAAATCTCCACGCAAACTTTGCTCTAAGATAAGATTCCAAAGAAATAAATTTTAAAAATATTATTCCCTTATAGCTTATCTTCTTAGATTTTATATCACTCTCAAAATTACCTATAATTTGGACCATACATTTTGGAAGAAAGAAATATAACATAAAGATTTTGCAAGACTTTCTTGAACTTTTGCAAAGAAATTTCCAGTCGTTTGATGTTTTAAGATTAAACAAATAGGTATTTATTAGAAAACTTGAGTAACCGCATTTAAAAATAGTGTTTCTTTTTCAATTGAATTATAATCCGAATCATCCGGATGGTGCTAAATAATATTTTTTTTTTTTTATGAGATCCATTAAATTACGATTAAAATTTAATTGCTTTATCTCAAATACGGTATAGAGAATTTTGTAAATAAATGCAGGGAGAGAAAGACAGAACAAAACTTAAAAGCATATTTTTTTTTTTCAAAATTTTCATTTCTTTTAAAATATAACATAAAAATATTATTTTTCTGATTTTTCCATAATTTTTTTTTTTTTTGACATTAATCTAGAGACTTATCATCAGTTTTTATAGACACGTGAAAATAAATACTGAAATTAATTCTATTAAAATGTTATTGTACTTATTGTATCATTTTGTAAACAGATTGTTAATTAATAAATAAACAAAAAAAAAAAAAAAAAATTGTATATGTACATTAATATATACATTAATATATAATAATTTAATACATCCATTAATAAATTAAAAGTATATAATATAAGTACATATAGGTACAATATATTTTAATACTCGTATACTGCATATCTATTTGTCTCGTTTCACTATAAAATTTTTTGTTTTTATTTTTTTTTCTTCTTAATTTATATTTTTATTAGTATTTATTTAGACATCATCATTTATACAAGTTTATATAATATTTAAAAGAAAAAAAAAAAATACTTTTTAATTTTAAAATTCAAATATTATAAAAATATAAAAAGATTGGTAGTTAGATTTAGATATTTAATGTGAAATGTTTGTCAATAATTATGAAAATGATGATAACTTATCAGATACAAATAATGATGAAAATGAGATGTTATTACGTTCTGGATATTTTAAAAAATCTAATAAAGGTAGCGTATATACATATGTATGTATTTAAGGTGTATAAATTGAGCTTAAGGTATAAAATTTAAAATGTAAACATACATACATATATACATAATTCTGCGAAAAATAAATATATTTAAATTTAATTTTAATATTAATATTAAAAATAATAAAAAAAAAAGTTAAATATAATTTCGATGTTTAAGAGGTTAAATTGGTTAAATATATGTTTCAATGTTTATTTTTTATAATATATCAATAATAAACAAAAGAAAGTATAAAAAAAACTATATAAAGAAAATTTTGCAATTAAAATTTAATAATGACAATTTTTTTGAAATTTATAATAATTGATTATACATGATATCATATAGCCATAGGATATAGAATAGTAACTTTTCATTCAACTGCCATTTATTATTGATCAACTGCCATTTATTATTGATCAACTGCCATTTATTATTGATATACTATTAACAAACAATAAATTCAAGAAAATAATAAAATTTGGTTTTAGAACAATTAATTATATAATGTCTTTTAAAAAAATATATAGTGGAAAATAAAGAATGACTTTTATGATTTTATAGAATACCAAGATTCTATACTATGCTAACTATCACCTTCCTAGATTTTATGATCAATAAAGCATATCCTCTTTCAATAAAAGTATGGTATTTATTTATACTCCATAAATTTATTATGAAGAATCACTTTAATAAAGTCATTTTACTAAAGATTTTAGTATAAAGTGTAGATAAATAAATTATTTTTAAGTATAAATTACGTACATAATTTTTTTTAAAATTCTACAGAAAAATTTATTTTGAAAATATTTATATAAGTGTAGAGATATGTGCAGCTATAATAAACATTATATGTAATATATGTTTCATTATTAAATTAAATTAATATTTTTAATATAACGAAAAGTTCTACCAAATATTTGGATTTTCACTTCGAAGGCCGATCATATTTCTCTTGCAGGAATCTAATTAATATCTATAAAGCTTATATACATTCCTGAGATGGAATACAATTCAAATATATGAGCTGGTGCTTTATTAGTTCTTTGAATAATCTTGATCTAGTTTAAAAACGCGTCATTCATTTCATTGATGATCCCTTCGAGAATAATATACTCTCATTTTTCTTGACATCCGTCGTAATATTCGAGATCTATTCTAAGGAGGCTGTAATTACTCATTCCTATTATGTGGAACTATCTAACTCCAGAAATGTTTAATTGTAGTGTTGAATTGTGTTGTTTAATGTTAAATTGAGTCAAAACTACAACAATGTTGAATTTATTACCATTCAATTTGTTTTCAAAAGGTGGTGATTTTTTAAATTAAATTCATGATGAATCTAAACAGATTCATTATTCAGTTATACCTTTCAACTTCATTTTATCCGAATTTCAACCCTACCCCATCCAATATAATCACCACTGCTTTTAGTATATACAAAGGAACATATGTTTAAATTTTACCTATGTAATTTATGAATAAAAAAGAAAAAAAAAATTAATTATTATATTGTATAAGTTATAAATATGTATTAACAATTTCTTAGAACACTTTCTAAAAGTTTTATTTATTTGAAGGAAAAAATAACAATTGAGACTAAATAAAGAGACCAAATTTTATATAGACATACTTTAAAAAATATATATGTAGATAATAAAAATAACAAATTGTGTTTGATCAAAAAATAAAAATTTTTTTTTTCTTTTATCAGATAAATTATAAAACAAAATTTGGCAACTTTAAGTATAATAATTTATATATTTTTTTTTAAATTTCCTTTATATCTTATTATTTATAAGTATCTAAAGAATTTTAGAATTTAAATACAGTATAAGTACATATATTTGACTCTTTGTTATATGGTGTTAAGTGTTAGTAAACTGTCATAAGTAGTAGTTATATTTTATCAATTTAATTGTTATAATTATAAGTTATTTACTGATTATTAACATAAAAAAAAAACAAAAAAAAAAACAAAAAAAAAACAAAAAAAATCAAATAATCTTTTATTTCAAATGATAATTTTAAACTTAATCAGTACTTAAATAATTGATAACTTTTTTTGACAATTTTTTTTTTTTTTTACTTAAAACTATTAAAGAATAACTAGCATAAATTTCAATTGATAAGTTTTTTTGATTTTTTTGTTTTAATAATTTAACATATACTTATAATTACATTATATTAATATTGTAAAAATATTTTGATAACAAAAAAAAAAAAAACTTTTTTGATAGTGATATATAAAAAATCATTAAGTCTTTAAACTTTTTAATTATTTAACTTTTAATCAGATATATTAAAAACTATTAAGTTACATATTGACTCAGTTTCATATTTATATAATCTATTATTTTATTTTAGTTTATACCTAATAAAAATTAATTTTTTTTTTTTTTTATTAAAAATTGTATGCGTAATCTCATAATTTACGTAAATTCTTTAGTTTAATGATCACCTATAAATATTCCGAATATATATACTTTTAAAAGTAAAGAAAACTGTAAAATATTCTAATCAGTTTAACATTAATGAGAGTATCCATCTATTGATTTTTAATATGTACTTTATTATATAACACGATGATTTAATATATATAATGAATTAATATATATATAGTGTGGTCAGTTATTTTTACATACGAAATTTGGTAGTAGAAATTTGCTATATTTGTGATATTTTTGAAAATGTGCTCCAGAACTTGAAGAAAATAGCTAGTCCATTATGTGATATCTGATCTGGTTCTTCAGAAAATAATTAAACAAAAAAAAAAAATAAAATAAAAAAAGGTTCTACAGAAAGGTTTAAAAAAAAAAAAAGGAAGTTTACAAAAATCGTTTGTTTGGAAAAATGCCAACATTATAGCCATTTTCCAAGGAAGTGTTGATTTGGCATTCTATTTTCATTTCATATAGTTTTCTTAGTTCAGAAAAAAAAAAAAAACTAAAGTATATTTAGTATATAATTCAAAATAGCCAATTTAGTATATAATTTAAGATAATAAAATATCAGCTATGGTTAAATAAAACTAAATAATATGTGTAATAAAATTGAAGGTTTAATTCTTGAGAAATTTTATGGAATTAGGACCTGTCCTTCTGTATATTATGTATACCCACTTTCCAGTTGGTTTTTATGTTATAAAAAAAAAAACTGAGCTATAGGTATATAAATAAATAAAGATTGGATGAATTGAAAAATTTACTAATATCTGTTAATATATGCATTATGTATTTTAAATATTATTGACCTTTACGTGCCTCCTTTTAATACATATATATGTATGATGTATAAAGTAGGGTATCTATAATAAACTATATAAAAGATAACTAACTTATAATTTTATTTTTATTTTATTTAATCAAAATTTAACTTGTTAAAGATTTTATAAATAAATCTAATCTTTTAAATAAAATCATATTATACGTATAATATAATATATTATGTAAATATGTACATTTTTTTATAATATTATGTACCTATATATGTACATACATATATGCTCTGATTCATGGAATGGAAATTTTTAATGGAAATTGATGTAGAAAATTATATATAGAAGCAGAGAGGATTGACAAATTAAATTTTCATTTGTTTTCGTTTATTGTTTTTTTGTTTTTGTTAAATTGAGAAATACTTATATGTATGTACATAATAATATGTATGATTTATGAATGTTTAATAAAATGTTGATAATAAAAAAATGTGCTAATGATAATATTATGCATGCCTTTAATGAGATTTTTTTTTAATGTAATTATTATATTTAAAACAAGGTTTTAGTTTTTTTAATGTATGTATGTATGTATATTAAAATTTATAGTAAATAAAATAACCAGAACCTTGTTGTTTTTTATCTTTTTGCTTTTAATAAATTTGTTTTGAAATAATGTCAAAAATTTAAAGAAAAACTTATAATAATAGAGGGAATATCCTCAAGTAATAAGATTACTTAAGATGATAAAAGAGGGATGGTGTCATAATTTAAAAAAAAAAAAACATTCCACAAAACAAATTCCATAAGAAAATATTCTACTCTATAGACTTTTTATGTATATATACATATGTACATATATAATTACATAATATGAGCGTAAAAAAATAATTTGGAAGGTATTTTATAGATGGTTACAAAATCAGGATATTCCCCTTTTCTGGAAAATTTATATGTGTATATGCCATATTCTGAATATTTTAAAGTTGAATCATGGCGAACTATAATTTATTATTGTTCATCGTGGTTGAATATTTGTATATACATATGTATATTATGTATATGTGAGAATTTGAATTAGTAGGGATTTTATAGTTGTAAAATCAGGGTTTCATTCATTTGTTTAGAATTTTTTTTTTTTTTTGGAATTTTTTGTTTTGGAATAATTGTTTTTTTCTGGAATTTTTTTTTAGTATAATTTTTTTTTTTTTTTGGAATTATGTTTTAATTTTTATTTTGAAATTTCATACCCAATCCATCAAAAGAGCTATGATAATGTTATTAAATAGTAAGAATTATTGATGGTTGACGAATAATGAGAACTGAAGTCTATATACAAAATAATTTTAGTTATTTCATATTTTCATTTTTTTACTGTTTATTTTATTTTAGTACACCTTTTTATTTATTTATTTATTTTGAATTTATTTTATTTTAGTACACCTAGCTATAACTATTTACTTATATATATAGAAATATTAAGTGTAAAAAAAAATAAATTCAAAAGACGATAAACAAATAGGTATATTATGAAACATTTCTTTTATTTTTTTTTTTTAGAATGTTTATCTTTTCTTTTATTTTTTTCTATAATTCACACCTTAACGGAACCCGATGTACATATTAATAAAGTTATATCAGTCTTCTTATTAACAATTATTATTGTTACTATATATTTATATATGTACATACATACATATGTACTATATTATGTTTGAAGTAAAATTAAGAAGAAATTTTTATTTATGAATCAAAATTTTTAAAAATAAAATTAAAAAAAAATAAAATATGTATCTTATAACAAATTTTTACTTTATAAGATTATCCCATTAATATGAAAATCCTTTTTTATTTATTTAAAAAATTAGATAAAATCAAGAAGATAAATATTTGTTTTAATTGAAAATTATCCAATTTATTTACAAAATGAAAGTTAAATATTTTGAAATCAAAAAGAAACCGAAAAATTTTGCATATACATATTATGTATGTACTTATTTATTATTTATTAGTCAGAACTCAGCACCCGCGCAAAGTAACTAATTTGATTTTTTTGTTTTTGTTTTCAGAGTGAATTCAAAAAAATAAAAAAAAAAATATTTCAGATAAAATTAAATAAAATTTAAATAAAAAGCACGATACATAAAACTCTGAAATAAATTAGAGTTCATATAATAAATTTAAATTTAATTGATATTAGTTAAGAATTCATTAGAATCCATCATCATTCTCTCTGCAAATTAATATATGTATTAGGTATATTTTAATCAAATGACTAATAAATTTTACTTTATACAATTTAATTATTATTTATTATTAATTAATTAATAATTATTATAGCTTTAGCTAATTTTATAAATTGATTAATAAACTTGATAGATTTGGACACCCAGTACATTATTATAGTACATTATACATACATACATGAACTTGAAATATACATACTACATACATACATACATATGTAATATTATTGGACCCCCTTAGCGATATTTCTTATATAGGCAATATAAATTAAATTGCATATAATTATAAAATATGTTTATCATTTAATATATATATATACATATAGTATATATATAGTATATAGATATATTTAAGTATTATTATCTTTAGAGTATTTTACTTGAACTTGTCATTGAAAAAATAAAATTTGGTTATTTATGGATAATTTAAAATTGAATATATGTAATCTCAATAACAATAAAAAAAAAAAAATAACTGGACACATACGTATGTACTTACATATTATGTATAGAAATTTTTTCTAATATTAATAAATTAAAAATTTAAGCTATAAAAATTTGATATCTACTTATGTGTATTTTAAATAGATAAATTCTATTCAAGGTAAATTATACATATAGGTATATTCTAATCAATGTAGATTAACATAATACCAGATAATACTCATATACATTATATAATAGGTATATACAAAATATGTTAATTATAATAATAAGACATCAAAAATAACTTACCAAAAAAATTGATTTTTAATAAATATGTTATCAAAGTTTAAACATTAAATGTGCGAATTGACATATTGTTTTTAGAATATAATAATTTAATAAAAAATTAAAATATAAAAATACCCATCGACATTATTTAATATATACATATATACTTACCAATATATACTCAAATTTTATTATTTTAATAAGACCAAAAAAATAAAACATAAAAAAAATTGTTTTATGTAATAATTTAATAAGGTGTAATATGCAAAAACTGAAACATTAAACAAAATTCAAAAAAATGAAATCAAATCGTGAAGAAAATCGTTATGGGATCAAATCGTGAAGAAAAAAATCTAGAAAATAAAAATGTTTTTGGAAGTTTGGAAGGAAGACAAAAATTTGAAAATTTAAATTGTTTTTTGGAACAAATTCTTGGAAAAATAACTTGAATTGAGTTTTGTGATTATAAATTTCTCCAAAATTTATTTCAAGATTAATACCTATTAATCTATTTTAAGATTAATACCTATGGTCTAGTACTAAAGGTGTGCATTTTTAATTCTGCTTTTCAAATCCTACCAAGACAAAATGCCGTTAAATAAATTAATTAAACTCTTGATTTTTTAATAAATTCTAAAGTCCTTTCTAAATATTTTTTGTACACACATAATTGTCCAACAAGGAATTCAATTAGTAAAACACATTAAAACCTGATTTTGTCATATGTTACATTTTTTTAACCTTTCTTAACTTTTTTCATATTTCATAATTAGGCTTAAAACACACAACACCAATTTTTAAAAAATCTTGAAAGAAATATTTAATTTCAATATAAGGTTCTAGATTTTATCAATTAAGATTTTGGTACAAAAAGATTTTCAAAAAAAAAAAATTCAAAATTTTATCTATTCGAAATTTTTTTTTTTTTTAAGATAACATCGTACGGTTCCTAATTTAATGTCACTTTTAATTTAAAAAAAAAACACTATATAACATTAATAAACTGTACTACCTGTTATAGTATAAAAGTTCTAATAAATTGTACGTGAAATCCAAAATGTCAGTTATATAAAATACGTGATAATATTATATAATTTGTAATTAAAAGAGAACGTGTATCGATATATACTTACTATCATATACACTTTCATTACATTTTTATTACTTAAAATAAACAAAGCGTAAATTAAAAAAAACAAATTTTTGAAATTGAATAATAAAGTATTAAATCAGCTGCTTAAATCAGTATATATATATATATGTATATATGTAGAACAAGTGAATGAAATAAGAAAATTTATATGTATATTATTGTTATTGTTAGGCAAAATAAAAGTTGGGTTTTTCCTTATATTAATTCAATTCTAGAAAAAAAAACCCAGTGTCAAATGATTTAAGAATTGCTTATTGAGATAATAACGCAAAAATTTATATTAAACGGAAATTAGATATATGAAACGGATGTGGATAAAGCTGAAATATACATATAAAAAATTTGAACTTAATGACTAAATATGAAAATGCTTTTAAATTGTAACATTTTTTTCTTTCTTTTTTTCAAATTCATTTCTCTGCCACATAAATGTGGACAGGAAATTACAGAACCTTTCCAGTTCAGGCGTGGTTGTAAATGTCGTAACGCGGAATAACTCTTACGACGTGTGTGGTGTTCGAACTGACACTCCCTCGGTGTGTTTACAGCATATTGTATACGCTCTTACCCACAAGGCCACCGAGGCCCCTATTGTAATATTTAAAACTTATATGATTCTAATATTGAAATTTTATACCAAATTCGCATACAAATATGATAATGGGTCGAATGCATAAAACTGAGTGGGAACTCGCATTTTTGTTTGGAAAAGTGAGATTTGCGTTCAAGCTCAGTTTTATGCATACGACCTTATATCTCTATAATTTATTATGTACATTTTTTATAAACTATATTTTTAGGTTACATTTTTTATACCTATACACTTATATAGTTTACTTTAATTTAAACTTTTCTACTGTAATGTTAATATATTGTTTATATTTTAGTTTAATAAATTTGATGTATTGAGAAAATGAGACTAATCTTACAAACTATAATTAAAATGTCAATACTCAAACTTTTGATTAGAGGGATTTTCGGGGCACAACAGTTTTTTTTTTTTAAATTTATCATTGATGATATTTAATTTGGTATGAATTAGTTGTATTATTGCTTATAATGTATAGATTAAGGTTGAGAAAAAACTGTGTGACTTGTAATTTTATTAGATGTATCAATTTGCGCTGTCATGCTAAACAGATAAGGCAAGTAGTAAAATTGATTGTAAAATGGATTTCATTATAATCAGCAATTTATTTCGTTTCGATAGTTTTGAATTTCCATTCCAAGAGGGTATATCTATTATAGTATCCTGATTCTTTTTTGAGAAATTCTTTTTGAAAGTTAATCTTGCATCAAGAACAATGTAACTAAGTGCCTTTGACCTCATTTGACCAATCAATTTGTTTTGAAATCCGTATGGAAATATTTTAAATTATTATTGATTGAATATTAAAATCGAAAATGTTTATAAGATCTATTTATGCAAATTAAAATTAAAATAATTAATTTTTTTTGACTCATGTGATTTTAGGAAATAAATAATAATTCCAATTTGAAATTTTAAATAAAAGCAACGAACTGAAAATTAAATTCTTAATCTTATTAAGTCTGTAACAAAATTCATTCATTGAATTACAAACAACAATTTTATTCTTTACTTTTTCATTCATCATTCATCATTCATACCTGTTATTACTAACAAATCAATTAAATTGTGTGTGAATTGAATAAAATTCGTTAATATTGTTTTTATAGGAAAAAAAAATTTAATATTAAATTAAAAAATCCAAAAATAATTTCCAAGGTGATCAAAATTTATTTAACCTTTAATTATAAAATTTTTGTTTTGTTTTATAATAATAATAATAAAAAAACAAAAAAAATTACTATATGAGACAATTAAATTATAATATTATTATGTACATATTTATAATTAAATTGCACACTTCATTTTATATAGTATATTGACCCAAAGAATAAAAAAAAAATTGTTCTGACAAAAAGAGTTTTAGTTTTTATTTAATAATATTTTGTTTATACTTAAGTATACACAACATGTCTGTAGATACATATATAATTTTTCATACAGCGATCTACTATTTTGTAATATGTCTGTATGTATATGCATACATAAATTGAAGAATAGTTTTTAAAGAGTCAATAAGTTGTCAATTTTATAAAACTGTAACGAAAAAAAAAATTTTTTTTTTTAATAATATAAATTTTATATAATTATTGACCCTAAGCGGCTCTTTAAGTTAAATATTAAGATAGTTTTATTAAATATAGTATTTTCGTAGCTCAGTATACGGTAATATTAACCTTTTAAGGAGTAAGGTAATAGGATTTATTAAGGAACTAGTATGCTAATAACTCCCATTAACACTTGAATACATTTTCTCATATTTTAAATTTAATTTCTGAGGCACAATTGTTGAAAGTGCTTCAGTCATTGGCCTTTCAATACCGCAATCGGCTTCGCCTCGTTTGTCAAACTCATACATTTAATGCGTTAATATTTACTCACCATTAAGCAACTGGTTACACAAATAGTGTAATATTGTTTTAGTTTTGTAAAATATACTTCCACCCGTTTCAGAACTATAGGTACATCAGTCTTAAAAAGTTGAAAAAAGGTTTATCTGAATATATAAACCTTTAATAAATAATAAAAATTATAAAAGGTTTTATTTTCAAAATGTACATATATGTATACATTATATGTAATTCAAATTTTACTAAAAAGTTTTTTCTATATCTGAAAAGGCAAAGCAAAAAAGGTTAAGCTCAAAGCAAAGAGGTTTATTTTTTATTTATTTTTTTTCATTGCATTTCTCTGCCACATAAATGTGGACAGTAAATTACACAGCCTTTCCTGTTCAGGAGTGGCTGTACATGTCGTAAGGGGGAATAACTCTTACGACGTGTGTGGGATTCGAATTCACACTCCCTCGGTGTTTACAGCGTATTTTATACGCTCTTACCCACTAGGCCACCGAGGCGCCTTATTTATTTTTTATTTAAAATTACAGTTTTGTGAATTCACGATTAGTCAAATTTTTAAATACCCTGCTTCTTAGAAACCGCTTAAAGCTAGAATTTAATTTTGTTTAACTTTGTATAACATAATTTTGCTAACGCTTAAAAGTTAAAGAGTCGTAATTTTAAATGGTAATGAATCTTTGAAAATAAGTATACGTGACTTCAGAAAATTTTTTTTTTGTGTTCCCTATACTTTTTAAGAGGTATTATAAGGAGCCAAACATAATACGACAATATAAATATGTTCTTTAAAAGCTGATATTATTGCTGGTGATAAAGTTCAGCTAAAAATTTTAAATCATTGAATAGTCATAAAATTAATTAAGTTGTGAAATTGTCTATGCGTTCTTAAGTACTTATTGCACCGAGCCATTAAAATTCAAATTAAATTGACATAAATTATTGTGTTATTGAATTTGAAAACCTTTAAAGATAAGAATTTTTTTTTATGAGCTCATATAAATAAAATCAAATAAAAAAAAAACTTTTTTAAATTTTGTTTTAAGAAATATTTAATAATCAATTAATAATAACACTTCGTGTCTTTGTATTTTTATTAAGTCTAAATCATAAAAATGTACTTATAGTTTATATAAAACAATATAAAAAAAAAATTTATAAAATTTTTAGTGCAAATTTTTTGTCTTTTTTGGATAATGACTTTGTAAATATTTTTGCTCTGTTTTTTTTTTTTTTTTGTATCCATATATGTATCTATGTATATATTTTAATACTTAAGATAACGAAAATATTGTAGTATTTATTTTTAAGCATACTTAAAACACAATTAACTGAGCAAAACAAATTCAAGTCATTTATATGTACCTCATAAATCTGACAATAAAAAAAAATGAATAAAAAGGTCAAATTCCTATTAAGAATGATTTGATAAAAAGATAAAATGATAAGAACAATATAAGACTTAATGAATTGGACTATTGGATTAAGGATCTTTATTAATATTTGATATCACTGGCTGCGAACTTAAATTAATTTTTTTTTATCTTTGAAATTTTGAAATAATTTTTTAATTCTTACTTAATTTCTTTTTTCCGTTCTGTTAGCTTTTATCATGTTTTTGAAAATTTTCGAAAAAAATGTGTTTATTATTTTTATTTTATCCATTTGTCTCTTCGACTTTGTTTACAAAACTTTTACAATGTTTCAGATAAAATAAATAAAATTTTATGAAATATAGTGTTTAAACGGGTTGGGTACAAATTTCGTAAAAAAAATTCCATTTTCAAAATACCATTTACATAATTCCAAAAAAAAAAAAAATATTCCAGAAAAAAAAATTCCAAAAACAAAAATTTCCAAAAAAAATAAAAAAAATTTTGAATTTGCAATTTTGTAGATGATAGGGTATCAAAAAAATCACCAGTCATCAAAAGGTTCTAAAATCTTTACATACGATATAAAGTAGATATGAAGGTAGTGTGTTGTTATGTTAAAGCTTAATAATTTTACATCTTAATTTATTCAATTTAGACAAATATGCAATAATGTCTGGAATTTTAAACTTATTTCTGAAATTTTTAGATAGTAATATGTAATATGTTTTTCATTGTTTTTAAATGACTATATAAATGTACGTTAAAAATCTAAAAAATCAAATCAAATTATAATTAACCTATATGTATTTTTATTTAAAAATTTTAGGGTTTTTGATACCTCAAAGACTTCTACTTGCGATTATGGGTTTTCTTGCTATAGTTAATGCATATACAATGCGAATATGTTTATCAGTGGCAATAACTGAAATGGCAGAAAAGAAAAGTAGTAATAAAGAATTGGTAAGGAAACTAAACATTAAAATTGTTTTTTTTAATAGTTTTTAATTTTTTTCTTTACATTATTAATAGAATCCTGAAACGGGTTTATTTAAATGGTCTGAAGAACTTCAAGGATTCATTTTATCATCATTTTATGTAGGTTATGTTCTGACACATATACCGGGTGGATATTTATGTGATAAATTTGGTGGAAAATGGGTTTTAAGTTTAGGAATATTATCAACAGCATTTTTCACTATGATAACACCTTTGGCAATTGATCTTGGTGGTTCGACTGGTTTAATTATTGTTCGTGTTTTTATGGGTTTAGGTGAAGGTACAACTTTTCCAGCTTTATCAGCATTATTATCACAATGGACACCATTAAAAGAAAGAGCAAAATTAGGTGCTTTAGTATTGGGGGGTGGGCAAATTGGAACAATTGCTGGAAATATGATATCTGGTTTATTATTACATGATAATCATTGGAGTATTGTATTTTATTTCTTTGGTGGTTTAGGTGTTGTATGGTTTGTTTTATTTGTAAGTTAATTAAAAATTTATTATTTTAGAAAAAAAGATAATAAATTATATAATTTTTTTTTTTTAGACTTTTCTTTGTTATAGTGATCCAAATTCACATCCATTTATTTCTGATAAAGAAAGAGACTATTTACAAAAAGAAATGGGTTCAATTGAACGTAATAAAGATTTACCACCAGTACCATGGAAACATATATTTACAAGCGGACCAATGTTAGCTTTAATTGTTGCTCAAATTGGACATGATTGGGGATTTTTTATTATGATAACAGATTTACCAAAATATATGGCTGATGTATTGGGTGTTTCTGTAAAAGAAAATGGTTTATATTCATCATTACCTTATGCTGTTATGTGGATTGTGTCAATAGCGAATGGAGTTTTTACAGATTGGACAATAACAAAAGGTTTTATTGGGGTTACAAATTCTAGAAAAGTAAATACAATAATTGGTAAGACATTTATATATATAAATGGCAGTGTTTAAATATTTTATTGATAATTAATTTTTATTTTTAAAGCTGCGGTTGGTCCTGCTGCATTTATGGTTGCAGCTTCTTATGCTGGTCATGATGTTGGTTTAGTTGTTGCTCTTTTTACACTGTCAATGGGTATTATGGGTCCATTTTATTCTGGTATGAAATTAAATCCATTAGATTTAAGTCCAAATTATTCAGCAATAATTATGGCTATAACAAATGGTATTGGTGCTATAACTGGTGTTATAGTACCAATATTAGTTGGATATTTAACACCAAATGTAAGTTTATTTTTTTAACTTGATTTTAATTTAAATGATTTATTAAAAATAAAATTATTTATTTCAATATTAAGGCTAATTTAGAAGAATGGAGATTAGTATTTTGGATTGCTTTTGCTGTATTTATTAGTACAAGTATTGTATACGGTATTTGGGCATCAGGTGAAGTTCAACCATGGAATGAACCAAACAAATTAAAAGAAAATTTAGTAGAAGAATGTAATAAAGAACAAAAAGAATCGGAAGATACAAGTACACATGAAAAACCACCAAAATATAAATTTTAAAATTTTAAAGTAGATAAATTTTAATAAATTTAGATTAAAAAAATATAATATTTATTAAAAACAAAAATATGTATAATTAAAAAATAATATAACATAATTAAAATTTAGTACTTGTATTCTATCAAAATCACATCCGTATATAAGAGAAAAATTGATTTACTTCCTTATCCCGTTGTGTGTTGTGTGTGAAGGAGTTAATAAACAAAAAACGAATTTAAAAATTAAATGTTAATTATATATACAATAATACGATTGCATGTATGCAATAATTTTAAAGGGAAGATCAGTTTTAATGATTGTCTTATCTTTTTTGCTTAATTTTTTACTTTTAATTAATTTTAATATTGTAAAAATTATAATACGAAAATTGTAGTGAAGAAATAAATAATCACTTCAACTAATATGATATATCACATACTAATATATCACTTCATGAGGCCTCTACCGCAGTATAAAAATCTTGTAAAAATTAAGCAATACCATGTATGTAACCCAATGTATGTATGTTTAATTAAAAAACGTACCTATTAGAAAGAATTATTAAAAAAAATGTGAAAATTAACGATGACACTAAAAATGTATTATATAAAATTAATTATTAAATTTTTATTTAATATGTATTATAGTTTTAAAATAAATACGAAATATTGGTGTTCTAATTTAAACTTTTATATAATTATATAAGAAAAATTTAGTTAAAAAGTTATATTACGTATAATAATTTAAGATATTTGATTTTATAATATGAATTTAAGAATATTTTGTTGAAATTGTCTGAAGAAAATTAAAAAAAAAGATACGTCTATAATACATATATTAATTGTAAATCATTACTCATTAAGAAATTTCAGAAAGATAAAGCTGTAGAAAATAAAAAATTTTTTTAATATGTTTTTAATTTTTCAGATCAAAAAAAAAAAAAAAAACCAACAAAATAAATAAAAATCTGTGTTATTACAATTTACATTATGAATTATGATTTTATATGTATAAATGTAATTTATAAGTACCAAAATGTTAATTAATTTTTTGTACAATATAAATTTTTTGTTGCTTTATTACATTTAAATATGTTATTAAAAATTAACATATCACGGTTTCTATTAAACGGCATAAATATTAAAAATTTTAAATGTACATATATAATAAAAATACATACATGAATTTTTAAATTACGCTAGATAAAAAAAAAGAAAGGAATTGTTTTTTAATTAGGTATATAGTTTTAACATTTTTTTAATGAAATAAGGCATATTAAAAGAATTTATATATATATATATGTATATGTAAATATAATTTGTTAAAAATAGTTATTAATAAAATTATTAAATAAGAAATTAAGTAATGTTTTTTTTTTTTTTTAATATTACAGTATTAAATATTTAAAAACAGTTTTCCGGTATAATTTTTTTGTTATACTTTACTTTAAATCCCATGATGAATTTATTTCAAACTTTGTATACATATTTCCTAAAATTGATTAAATTAAAATTTTCCTTTACAAAGGTGTACATATAAAATATTATACAAAGTGTTCAAAAGTTTAAGTTCACGAAGAAAGGAGCTGATAGGAGGAGTAGATCGAAACAAACAAAAATTTGCTTTGTAGAGGAAAATCCATTCTTTTCAACAGTTTTCGAAACTTTAACAGTTTTAAAAATATAATATAATATTTTAGCTCCTATAGAATATAGAAGATTTTATTTAGGTATCGATACATAGCTGAAACTATAACTTTTTGTTGCATTAGATAAATATTTATAAGTTTTTAAAATCGAAAAATATTGATATTTTTAATGTATTTTTTAATTATAGATATAATTTATGTATAAAAAGAGTTATTAATATATGATTTTTATCACATTTTCTAACTTATAAAAATTATAGCTGTAATTAATGTTACAATATTATCATTTTTATTGTACCTTTTACTGTTTTCAAGAACATTAAATGTTTTTTTGTGTTCTTCATTTAAATTTTGTTAATAGTCTCCATAAATATGTTTTGTTTTTATTTGAAAAAGTTGTGAATAATAATTATAAGATTTTAAACATCACATTTTTTTCTCATTTTTCAAAAATTGTATGTATATTTGACTAAATTGTTTGCTTATACATACATCCTTTTATAAAATTTTATATCCCTGATATAAGGATACTCTTTGAATAACTTTAATTTTATCCCTTACCTTTTTTCAAAGATCTTAATAATCCTTATAGATTTAGAAATATTTTGAATTAAGGGAATCTAAGTTAAATTTTCAAAGTGAAGAGTTCTTCGTTAATCTGGACAATGACATCACTTTTTTTATGAATGAAGTCCAAGAATGTTTGTGCAAAATTAGAAAAACATTCAATACAGGAGGGTCTAAAGTAAAATGTAGACAGTTTTTTTTAATGTTGTTTATTTGTAATTAAATCTTATAGTTATATTAATTTTTCTAAAGTTTTGTCGATCAATTGTTATTGAAATTATTGTTATTAAAATCAAGAATAATAAGTTTACAGTTTTCTACTTATATGATGTGCTTTTAAATCAATTAAAACTCTCGATTATTCAAATATTTAAGTAGTGTAAAATTGCTAAATTCACAATTCGATTTCTTTAACTTAGTTGCTTTAAATCTTTTTGAAGGTTGTAATTATTGTCATGCATATTTTTTTTTCACTTTGATATTGAATGAAGTTTAATCTTTTAATAAATTGCAATGCCCGATAAATTTTCCTTTGTTTGAACTCAATCAATGACTCAATAAACTTCTTTTATTAAGCCAAGTCAATCGGCTACATAATAAAGTAATATACAAAATAAAAATACCTAAAAGTATGCAATGGTAGGTTTGAAGGTTTATAGCTTGGATATTTGTGAAATTTTAATTTAGGGACTTTAGGGACTTTTATCCTTCAAAATATAGCTTCATATTAATCATTAATCACTAACTAATTAGATTATCAATATACTACTATTCTACTAAAAATATGGGAATTACCATTTTGCCATAACTTATTTGAATTTAGAAGTAATAAAAAAGAAGCAATGATAGATTTTATATCAATTATGTATGTTGTTTTCATTTTTTAATAAAACAAAAATGATTTGTTAGGGTGAAAATATTTAATATTTTGTAGTTTTAAAACTTATAAGTTACAAAATTTAACAATAATATTATCGAAATATTTTTTTTTAATGCTCTTATTATGTTCACCTGATTGTTTTTTTTTCATTTGAAAAATTTGTAATTTTTTAGTCTTATTCAAATATTGTAAGATGAAAGCAATTTACAAAATAAGTGATTTAAATTTAGTTATTTTAAAATAAATAGTGTTTCCAAAATTATATTCTTATAAATGGAAAATATTGTTTAGAAATTTTTAATGCATTGTATTTTCAAACTTTAACTTAAATTTATGTAATTTTTAGACATAACTTTTGAAGTTTAATGAAACATTTCTGATAAAAATGAAACAAAAAAACTTGTTCTTCTGAAAATTAAACTAACAATTTTAAAATGACTATAATCTACATAGGAATAATTTGGAATCTAGATGAGATACATTATTATTGTATAAAATGTTTTCACAAAATTTGACATTTTTTTTTATGTTTTCAAATATAAGTAACATAAAATTTAAAATGTTTATAAAGTTAAATATGTAAACACGTGTTTATATTATATATTTTTATTTTCATTTTTTATTATAACTATTGCTGAGGTGGCATAATTCCTGCCTGTGCCAGTGATGTTATTGCTGACATATCAATACCTAATTTTTTAGTAACATTTATTTGAGCCTTTGCGGCATTTCTTAATGCGTATAAATGTGCCATTTCTGTTTGGCCTTTAGCTAATTTAATTGCTTGTTCAAATAATTCAATAGCACGATCTAAATTGCCTCGTTGAACTTCAATTGTACCTAATGTTTCATAAGCTAATTCACATTTTTCATCAATTTCAATACTTTTTTTAATTAAATTTAATGCCTTTTCTATGTCACCACTCCATTGTAAATGCATAATACCACGATGCACATAAAGTGCAGCATTTTCAGACGCCATTTTTATTGCTTTTTCGAAAAATGAATCAGCTGAATCAAATTGTCCTTGATCTGTAAGTACTTGTGCCATTAAACTATAACATTCAACACAGTTAGGAAATTTATCAATTGCATTCTTAAATTCATTCATAACAGATAACAAACGCACATGATCTTGTGACATAAATGCTAATCGATATTCTGCATAACATTTTTGAACATATGCCATACCATGATTTGGTGCTAATTCAACAACTTTATCAAACTGTTTTAATGCATTATCTAATTGATCTAAAAGTAAAAATATTTGGGCTCTTTGATAATATACATCTGCATTGTTTGTGTCCAGTTTTTCGGCCTCGTCGAAATCCTTAAGGCCTAATTCTCTTTTTTCTGTTTGAACATGTAATGATGCACGTTTCAAATATGCATTAACCCTTAATTTAACATCAGCATCAACTAAAAATAATATAAGATTATTATATTTAAATTATAATTAAATGTTTTACTTACCATTTTTTATAACCGAATCAAGATCTTGTTTAGCTTCTTCAAAACAACCTCTTAAAAGATTAAAAGTTCCTCTCAGAAGTGTTGCTTCTGTTTTATATTGTGATTCCCCTTCACTTAATTCAATTTCGTCTGTACATGCTGGTATAACATCATCAAATCTATCTTCATCCCAAGCAATTTTAGCTTTAATAAAACCTTTTGGTTCTTCGGTATTATCGAATTTCATATGTTTCAAAGTATCAGAAACAAATGAACGAAAATATGTTTTTGTAAAATGTTTAGACGGAAATACAGGCGTTCGATTTTTCATACCAATTAGTGCATCATCAGTACCCGTTTGTTTTAAAATCCGGTCAGCGAACATAATTGTTGTATTATTTTGAAAAACTTCTAATATACATGTTGCAGTAACATCATCTAAACAATCTAATAAATCATTTGTTGCTTCATAAGCTTTCGCTCTACGAAAATATGCTTTAGTATAACGTGGATTAAATTCTAATGATTTCGAACAATCGGCTTTAACTTGATTCCATTTTTTTAACATTTCATATGCAGCAGCACGATTTTGATAAAATATTGCCATATCTGTTTTGTTATCTTTTGGACATTTTTCTATTGCTTTGTCATAAAATGTTATTGCTTCATCAAATTTACCTTGTCTATAACAAACATTTCCTTCATTTTTATGCATTTGAGCTTCTTTTAATGGGGTTAATTTTTCACTTCCTAATTCTGTTTGTTTTTGCTTACGATCAATTTCTTTTTCGTTTTCTGTTCCATCAATAGACGATAAAGATGTTGATTTTAAATCAAAATTTTTCTTTTTTCTATCTGTACAGCCATCAATTTTATTTGATTTTTTTTTATACATATAATATCCAAGGCCAATAGCAACTGGAGTACCTGTTTATATTTACATGAAAAATTAATTAGCGAATTTTCATATATAAGATAATTAAAAGGCGTAATTTCAGGTAGTTGTTTGCATTTTCGTTTTTATGTTAAGGTATTAACACATTTACTTACCTACAAGTAAAGCCATTTGCCATTTTGGAATTGTTGAACCTGCATTCAGTGTGGACATCATCTGGATTATTCTATATTTGTTTTCTTAAGAGGCTAAAAAATAAATTAAATTTTTAATAATTAGTTATCAAATTTAATTAGATTTTAAATAATAGAATTCAAGATTTTTTTAAGCAACCAAGTTCAATTTTTTATGTTAAAAATAAAACAAAGTTTTGTAATTTAATTTAAATAAAAATGTTTTTTGCTCTCATTACATCACAACTTTTTTTTAAACCAAAATCGGTGATATCAAGTTTCTGTTTTATGTGTATAAATATTTCCAATAATAACTTACTTTTAGAAGTATAATAATTGTCACAATTAAAACCAAAACACAGGAACTTAATGTAATTTTATCATTTAAAATTTTACAGATTTTATTTCTTTATTAATTTACTAAAAAAAAAGCCTGATAAGAAAACAAATACTTGATTTTGTGAAAAAAAAAATTAATTTATGACAATTCAAAACTGCAAATGAACTGCAAAGATCCTGACGTCATTAATAAAAGACATGTGCTAATAAATGTATTGACAGTTAAAAATAGCAGTTTGATTGAATCATACCAAACCAATGGACTAATTAGTATGAATTAACAAGAACAAATTATGTACGCTTCCTTGCAAAATAAAATATAACGCTAAACAAAACTTAATACTGTTAAACTATTTGTGCTAGTATAGTTAATAAAATAAAATTGATTTCAGGATTTTAATTATTTTTATTTGTTTAGTATGGAAAGTTGAAATATTAATATTCAACATGTATTTTAGGTTGATCGAACAAAAAAACTTAAAAGAACTGAATGTCAAGTTTTGCTGTTTATTAATTGTCAATTAACTATCAAATTTAGATCAGATGTTTGCTGTTCTTCATTTTGACATTTGACTTTTCATAAATCACTGAATAAAGGAGTAGAAAGACATTTTTGTTGAGATTAGAATTTTTTTGGAACATAATTTTAATCCTGAATAATCTTTCAGAAATATTTAATAAAATAAGTTTATTCATATAAAATATAATTCTAAAAAATAAAAATGGCTCCGAAAGCACCCGCAACTATTGTGAAACCTAAAGAAGTTGTGTATAAAGATAAAAGTAAGCCGGCTGATGTTCGACGAAGTAATATTAATGCAGCAAAAGGTAAATAATTTAATTTTTTAAAAATATGAATATTTTTATTTAAATTAAGTATGAACTACTAAAATTTATTTCATAAATTCATTCTGTGAATACAATTTGTAAATCTAATTTCACAGATGTTTTTATTTTAAAAGAAAATTTGGTTATGTCAGATGACAACAAAAATTTATTCTCGCGAACATTCTATTTATTACTCACCCATTAAATTAATTTTTGTCTTCAATAATTTTAGCTGTTTCTGATGCTATCAGAACTAGTTTGGGTCCCCGTGGGATGGATAAAATGATTCAATCTGGAAATGGAGAAGTAACAATTACAAATGATGGTGCTACAATTTTAAAACAAATGAATGTTTTACATCCAGCTGCTAAAATGTTAGTTGAATTATCACGGGCCCAAGATGTTGAAGCTGGCGATGGAACCACTTCTGTTGTTGTCTTGGCTGGTGCACTTTTAGAAGCAGCCGAAAAATTGCTTCATAAAGGAATTCATCCAACAGCAATTTCTGATTCATTCCAAAAGTGTGCTACTAAAGCTGTAGAAATCTTAACAGAAATGTCAACACCAATTGAATTGAATGATCGTGAAACATTAATTAAAAGTGCATCAACATCTTTAAATTCAAAAGTTGTATCACAACAAAGCAGTTTATTAGCCCCAATTGCTGTTGATGCTGTCTTAAAAGTTAATGAGCATGGAACGGTACCTAATATTGATTTAAATAATATCAAAATTATTAGAAGCTTAGGTGGAACTGTAGAAGATACTGAAATGATTGATGGATTGGTATTTACAAGCCGTTCATCTGGTACTAATGCTCCAAAAAGAATTGAAAAGGCTAAAATCGCTTTGATTCAATTCTGCATTTCACCACCCAAAACTGATGTAAGTTTCTGAGTTTTTGTTGTTCATGTGATTTTAAAATTTTTTTTAGATGGACCATAGTGTAATTGTTTCTGATTATGCTGCTATGGATCGAGTTTTAAAAGAAGAACGATCATACATTTTGAATATTGTAAAACAAATCAAGAAAACTGGTTGTAATGTTTTGTTGGTTCAAAAATCAATTTTGAGGTAATTATAAAACAAAAATATTTTTATATTGAGATTAATTATTTATGAATGTTTATTTTTTTAGGGATGCAATTTCAGATTTGGCACAACATTTCCTTGATAAAATCAAATGTCTCGTGGTTAAAGATATTGAACGTGAAGATATTGAATTTGTTTGTAAAACTCTTGGATGTCGTCCAATTGCATCATTGGATCATTTTGTAGCAGAAAGTCTAGTTTCAGCTGATTTAGTTGAAGATGTTACAAGTGGAACAAATAAATTTGTAAAAATTACTGGTATACAAAATCCGGGCCGAACAGTATCAATTATAGTTCGTGGTTCTAACAAATTATTATTAGAAGAAGCTGATCGTTCTTTGCATGATGCCTTGTGTGTTGTTAGATGTTTAGTAAAAAAGAAGGCTCAAATTGCTGGTGGTGGTGCACCGGAAATTGAAATGGCTTTACAATTGGCACATCATGCTAATACAATACAAGGTGTTGATTCATATTGCTTCCGTGCTTTTGCTGAAGCTATGGAAGTTATACCATCAACTTTAGCTGAAAATGCTGGTTTAAATTCAATTGCAACTGTAACTGAATTGAGAAATCGTCATGCTCAAGGAGAGAAAAACGCTGGTATTAATGTACGTAAAGGAGCTATTACTGATATTTTGGCTGAAAATGTTGTACAACCATTATTGGTTAGTACTTCAGCAATTACATTGGCTTCTGAAACTGTTAGATCTATTTTGAAAATTGATGATATTGTAAGTTACTTAAAAATTATATTTTAAGTATTTTAAAATTTTAAAATTATATTTAATATTTTTAGGTGAATACTATTTTTTAAACACTCAATTGAGGAAGATATAATGAATGGAAATATACTGCATTACGTCTTTTATTTTTATAACTACATTACGGTGTTTAAAACTTCTCAATTCAAAATAATTTTAATTTGCTAATTTCTAACTTATTCATAAACAAATACATATTGATAATTTTTCTTCATGTTCACATCTAATAAATAAAAATAACACTAAACATTTTTTTATTCCAATTAAGGTTTTATTTGATTGAGTTGAAATAACTGTTACAATCACCTTTTATTGGTGTATTGTGTCTCACAACTTTATACAAACTCTAGGTTGTAGTTTACAATATTAAATTTACGTAAGTTTTTATTTATACAATAAATTTAAAATACAATATAATACCAGATAGACGTACAACATAAGCCTTCTAGTATATGAGTTTAGAAAACTGGTATTAAGATATATTTATTAACTATTTAAAAGCAGCAATAAAATTTTATTTGGAAGCATTTGGTTCTGCTTACGGTAGCTGCGATAAATATTTATAATTAAATGTAAGATTTTTTCAAATAAATTAGGCACAGGTTTAAAAAGGGGGAAAAGAGAACACAAAAATTTACAATAAAACAAAATTTCACTTTTGAAATAAACAACGTAGGTTTTATTTATTGTTTAACGCCATATGCTTCTGGCATACGTTCAATTGCATATTTATGTGAAGCAACATACATAATAGGTACACCTGGAATTTTTCTTATTCTATTCTTTAAATCTTTATCATTCGTCGCAACAATATAACATTTATGTTGCATAACACGACTAACTAAACAATCATCAGCATATGAACCTTTATGCAAACAATTTATTCTTTCAAATCTTGGATCTGCAATTATTCTTAATGCCAATTTATATTTGGCACCCAATTTTTCTAATTCAGCTTTAACACAATCTGTTATATAGGGTATACATTTTGCATATAAACAATCCATCATATTTTGAATTATATCTAATTTATTTTTAATACTAAAATTAACAAAATTAGTATCAATTAAAATATGATATGGTGGCCCCAATTGTGTATTATATTGAAAGAATAAAGCTGAACTTTGTTGTGGCGCTTCATTGACTTTTAATTTATGTGGATCTTCCGGTTTTTTTCTAATAACACGTAACTCGTCTTTAATACGTGCATCTGTTGGTTTAATAATTCGTTTTAATTGTGCAAGACGTTGTTTTTGAATTTTTCTTGTTTTCTTTTGCTTTCCCTATAAATTGAAATTATTTTTAAATAAAATTTATTGTAAGAAACTTTTTATACCATTTTTGTTTATCCTTATTTCTTTGTAAAATGATCAATAACAATTAGATTAATATAAAAATTCTTTTGATTTTTGTGTAATTTATGTAAAAAAAAAATTATTAAATAATAATAATAAACTCTTTCTTTTATTAAAATTAGAAATAAAACAACGTGTTTTTGTTTATCAACTTTCAAAGTGTCATTTAAATTTTCAATTTTAAAGAGTTTTTATCGTAAATATTAGATCGTAAAAATGTCAAAATTTATAGTTAAGGCTGCCATTAACAAATATAATACTGCGACATCTATAGATCAAAATTAGTTGCATATTTACATTTGAATTTCAAATGCAAATAATTTTTTGTTGATTTTTATTGTTTTTGTGTAGTATATTCCTGTATTAAAAAGAAATCTTAATATTACCTTTTTTTTATTATATTTAATAATATTCAAAACTTTGTTAATCATAAAATATATAAATTTAAATATAGTATTTGATTGAAAAGTTTTTAGTTTTATTATATTCTTTAAATGTAAAAAAATTACTCCCAAAATTATACAAATTATTTTATTTTGTCATTTTGTGTTCTTTATAAGTTTTACGGTGGCGGATTGTCAAGTCTCAATTTTAACTTACCCGTTATGTAAAATCCCTTTTCTTAAATTCTAGCACAAAGAGAATATAATCCATAATAAAAACCATGTATATGTATATGAAATTCAACTAAAACCCAAAAGGGAATTAAAAAATTTTATTCATAACTATTATGAATTTAAAACTTCCTAATACTAATATGTATGATGTTCGAAAAAAGTTCTTAACATAGGAATTTTAAAATAATTAATAGTTAATACATATCTGCCTAGTGAATAAAATTCTTTTAAAATAATATTTATAGTTAAATTTAATTACTTGGGGCCTCGTTGGCCTAGTGGGTACGAGCGTATAAAATAAGCTGCAAACACCGAGGGAGTGTGGGTTCGAATCCCACACACGTCGTAAGAGTTATTCCTCCTTACGACATTTACAGTCACGCCTGAAAAGGAAAGGCTGTGTAATTTCTTGTACACATTTATGTGGCAGAAAAATGCAATAAAAAAAAAATTTAATAACATCAGCTTGAAAATCCCAGAACGTCTCTATTTAAGACTTTCAAAGCTTTAAATTTGTTTTTAAAGGCCATAGAAGTGCTTTCAAGACTTTTTAAGCCCCGCGTAATCAGTAAATTATAGTTCAAAATATTGATCAGTCATCAGTGATTAGATAATAAATATGGTGGAAAACTATTTTAAGAAGAACCAAATGTTTTAGTTTAGACACAAAATTTTGAATCGAAAACTTATGAATTTTAGAGTTAAAATTTTAAATTTTTTATCAAAATACTAACTTTGCCTATTAAACATCAGTTTTTAAATTTTTAGAACTTCAAACTTATTTTTTAAAATGTTTAGAGACGTTTGTTAATGTTTTCTGGTATTATTTCGTGTAAATTTTTATTCTTCAATTAAAAAGTTTGAATTAAATTATTTTATTTAAAACACAATTAATTTAGAAAAAAGATTTGATGTGTGTATACATACATATGTATGTATATTAATTTAATTTCACGATCGTTTTTGTGGTCCTTATAGACTTTTATATAGGACTTAAAGCTTTAGTTTTTTGAAGTTAAAATATTTATTACCCAAAAATTCCCTTCTTTCATTCAAAACATTTATTTGGATATCACTTTCACTTTCTTTGTATTTTAAGAAAAAAATGTTTTCTGAATGAATTTTTTTTTTGTCAATTGCCATAATGCTTATTAGTTTTTGATTTTAATATGTGTATGTAGTAATTTATTTTGAAAGTTAAATTATATACTTATGTATGTATGTACATACTTGTTATCTAGAAAATTCATTGATTTAGAAGGACAGCGTTAATTCATATATTTATGTACAAGTGTACGTACAAGTTTAATGAGTGTGTAATTTATGTTTGCATTATAATTATTTCGCTTGTTTTATTAAAAAAAAACAAAAATTGTTACAAAAAAAATAGATATATGTATATACATAATAGTATGTATGCATATCTAAGTATGTATATGTTTTCATAACGGAAATTGCAAAACAAAAGTAACAAAATATTGAATTTTATTCTCCCATTATTTTCTATGTATTTAGTACAAGTTCGACCTTTGCAATTTTATAGCTACAGTGAAATAAATTCATAGGTAATAGGGTCGAATAATTTAATAAAACATAATAATTTATAAAATTACATACATAATTTTTCGGTAAAATAAATATAAGTCCATGAATTCAGATTTTGAGATTAATAGAACCGATATATTTTTGTGAAACTGGCTTATATTTTACAAACTCAGTGTAAAAAAAATGTTCTACATTTTTAAATACAGATTATATAATTAAAAAAATCTATACATTAAATTAATCTATAAACTGTTAAATCGTTTTAAAAAAAAATCTAATAAATACATACATTGAAATATCTAAATTGAGTGTATTTTTATTTTCATAACTCTAAATGTCAAATACAAAATGTAAATTTTCTCTTTTACAACGGACGGTATAAAATTGAATGAATTGAAAGCATATCAATTCTGATAGCGTAAACAAAATCTTTGACTATATATGTCAAAAAAAAACGTGTTTTAAAATATCTAAAATAGATTCTTATTAAAGATAGTATAAATGACACTGCCACCTTTTGATATAAATAGATCTATTGTGCTGAACCGCAGTTTTTGAATATGTGACATGGAGCCTTTTTTTCTTAATGATAATCTGCATATACCGTCATTTTTTATTCCAATTTTTTTTAAGTGTCCCCTTAACTGACAGTGTCTGTGTCTCGACAGAAATTTAGAATTTTTACTGAATTGTATGATTTGTATCTTATATTTTCCGGTTAAAGTTTCCCAGAAGCTCCATTAGATTGTCTGAGCTGTTTAGATTGTCTAATTTTTCACTCCATTATTTGCTCCTACAGTTTCTCTCTTCTAATTTTAGTGCTCTTTTTATTTTGTGTTTTCCACAAAAAGGTTCGGGACCTGTAAAGGAAGTTGCAGCTCCTTCTTTTACAAGTCGATTCACTTCTTCATTCTTCTCTATATCTAGGTGTTCAGGTACTCAATAGAGGATTACTATATTATTGTTCCCAAGGGGTTTAGTTCACTAAAGATGTAAATTAAGTAAAGTTATCGTTTGTGGTCGTTAGTACATTTGGTTAGTTTTAAGAATTTTTGATAATTTGTTCAAAATTATTTTCTTTTCTTCTAAACAACTTTTCGGATTTATTTCATGATACCAATTTTTTGTATAATATGTATTTATTCACTCCCATTTTATTTCAAATTTTGACTTGAATAAATATTATTATTGTAAATAAAAACAATTTTTTAAATAAATATTTTTTTTTTTAAATTTTTTTGCTAAGTTTTTTGTTTATTTTATATGGAATTTTTCTTTACTCATATTTTTGATTAGAAGTCAAATATGCTTTTTTTTTTATTTTATTATTTTATGTCTGCACTGGACTTTTAAATGAACAATTTGATAAAATTATTTAAGAATTTATTTAATTTATATATTTTGATTTTTAATAATGTTTGTATATATATATATAATGTATACATATGTAAGTATATTATATAATTTGTAAATATCGATAAAAAAGGAACGGAAACGGAAGAAATGTAACAAGTTTTTGTATAATTTGGTTAAGGGTGAGTTTCAGTTAAACTTTGATTGGAAAAATTTCAACGAAATTTTAATGAAATAAATGCGGAAAAATTTTTAAATCTTATAGAAATTTGTTTAATATTTTAAGTATTATTCAAGCATTGCTATGTTTTTATATTTATCAGGCTGTTATACTCATTAAAGTAAAAATAATATCCAAATTATATGTAAATCATATAGGAAATTTTCTTTTCAAAAGAATTTATTTCTAGCAAGGTTTAGACTAAATTTATTTTAACAAATTTGGAAGAGCAGAATTTAATCTATTAATACCTAGAGCCCCATTAAAAAATTTTAACTTCATTCATAACTACTTATGAATTTATAACTTACTTATTAACTTCATTTTAAAAAATCAAAAAAAAATTCCAAGACATTTTTTGGTATTTTCCATACTTCCTTATTGAAGTTCTATCAAGAGAACACTTAAAAAATTTTTTTTTTTTTAGAAATTGGCTTTGTTTATAAGGTAAAATTTATGTTATTGGCACATTGAAAAAAATAAAATAGTAGAACAATAAAAAAGAAATATAATTGTGTTTTTGATTTTGCTTTTATATATAAAATAATAAAAATAATAAAAAAACAAAAGAAATTTAATTCATCGGTTATTAATAACAAAAAACATTTTATATTTTACGAAACTAAAAATATTTAAGTATGTGTAGGTACATAAATAATATAAAAAACAACTAACATTAAAATAATCATTTAAAGTGTCTAAGTTGATTTTGGGATGTTTCTATTATTTTGTTTGTTTGTTTGCAGTTTTATCAACATATTTATACCACTATACCTATAAAATTTTTTTTTCAGGCTAAATAAAATGATATAATAAATTAAAGCAATGCCATTAATTGACGAACATGCCTACCAATTTATATTGTGTGGCACTATAATAAGAATAATAATAATAATTAAAAAAAAAAATCGGAAAACATTATATGTTTTTGTTATTGTAATTTAAACCGAAAATAATACGAAATGTAAGGCTCGCAAAAAAATTTATTATACCAATTACCGACCAAGTGCCTTACCGCGTAGTGCTACTTTCGCTAAACGAAAATCGCATTCGAAAATTTGGAACTTTGAAAATCGAAAATCGTAGGGTTGTGATGGGAAATTAAAATGGTGTCTAACTGTGTAAGTATTATATAGTATAAAAAATTTAATTTTGCACTCGCAACGCTTTGACTTTCAATTTTCAAAGTTCCAAATTTTTTAATGCGATTTTCGTTTAAGGAAAATAGCAGTACGCAGTAAGGCACCTGTTTACAAAGTAATGTTTCTAGTATAAATGAGAAATTTATGATTTTTTTGATCCTAGTATATAACATACAGAAGTTTGAGGTAGCCCTTTATGTTTGATGAGAATTAAAATGATTTTATTTGTGCATAAGATTTTCACCTGTTATTAAAGCTATCAAATTAGTTATAATACGTTTTTGATAAAAAAATTTTAATCATTAATGCTAATACTGGACCAGTCATCTTTTATACCAACGAATTCTAATACTAATCTAAAAAATTTATATCATTATAAAAAATTGGTTGTAGTTTTATATTTTTAAAGGCCTTAAAATTAATGGTGTCGAATATATGGTTATAAAAAGTGAAATTTTAGATATACATATGTTAATAATCTTGTAATAATTTTGTAAAACAATATAAATAATAAAAAATAGAAATTTTACACATAATAAATATTTTGTAGTTTAATAGCTTTTATTTATATGTACATATAATTATATTCACCATATTGCATTGACATTCATAAATTTTATTATCAAATTATATAATATGTATAAATATGGTAACATCCATTTAACTTGTGATATATTATGTAATAATTTTTTTATTATGAAAAAAAAAAAAAAAAAATTATTTGCTAGGTTAAATAGAATGAATATAAAAGAATTTTTTTTTTTTGCAATAAATATAAAATGTATATGTTAAAATGGTCGTTCACAAATATATGATCATAATATCTTTAAATAAAGACGCATGATAGAGCTTATATAGGATTTTTATTGGATTATATTAAATGTAAGCCTTATAAAAGTCCTAGAAACTGAAAATTATAAAATATATTTTGTGGACAAAAAGTCACAAAGTTTTACTCAATAAATCTAATAAAGATGTTCCACAAACTTACGGTTGAAAAAATTCAAGGATATAAAATATAAGTTGAAAAATATAATTTAAATCAAAAAAAAATGAATATATACATATAAATTTAATGTACTTTTCTTGTTACTAAATATTTTTACATTTCGTTTTTTTTTATAATATACTTAACCTATGATGTACACGCTTGGAGCTGCGCAAATTTTTAAATTCTTCGAGGAATAAAAAATCTCCTTAGAGTGAGAGGGTTCCTATTATAACCTGTGGTTTCAACAACGAAACAATGTACTCACAAATCGTGGCTGGTTCAATTCTATTAATATTTGAGGTGTTGATCAAGCAGTCCTTATCTATTATTAGATCTTATACTATTACTAGACTATTTTCCGTAAATCCCCGTAATATCGATAATGCGTAATACAAATTTTAATGGACAGTGTCCCTTCTATCAACGAAGATTCGAACTTCTCTTTTGTAACTTTTCAAGAAGTTGCAAAGACGAACAAAAAAAGGATCAATCTTTCATTTTTGCTCTAAGAAGAAGAAATTTTGTTGGGAAATTCTTCTTAAATAATCTTTTCGATTTATTGGAGGTGGACTTAATTGATTTACAGCGCTTTGCATAATAATCTTAATTATGTGTTATATGTTAGCGTTTCAAATTATTTTTACCAAGCAAATTTTGTATTATATTATATTTGTTTTATTATTATATAAAAGGACATTTTTTTAAATGTCAATAAAATTAGAACAGGAAAAAAAAAAATAAAAACAAAAAAAAAAAATGTAAAATAAATTTTACTAAAATTGGTTTTCTTTTTGTTTGAAAATATTATAAATGTTCCTGTAATCAATTTAAGGAAATTTATTTTTATCAACTTTTTTTTCTAAACCTTCTTTTTATTTTATATATAGGTATATATATTCTCTTCAAACTTAAAAAAAGGGCTATTATAACCCTTTTTTATTTCTTTCTTTTTCAAATATATTTTATTTTTTCTTCCTACTCTCTTTTTCTTCATTATATACATTTCTATTTTATGGATTTTTCTTTATCAAATCCAATCATCAATTTCTATCACAATAGCAGTAGCATCATGCAAAAATATAAAATAATAAAAAACTGTTCAAACTAACCAATCTGTGAATCTGTGAGGAACATTATTTTCAACACCCATATATTTCATTTAGATATGAAAGAACGAGATATAAGAAGGAAGTGTATAATATATTTATATTTCTATCCTTTTCTAAATTTTTTCATTTTTTTGTTTTTCATTTTCTGTACAAAGGACACCACCAATTTATATAAAAACGATTTATTTAATTCTTGAATATTGAATATTTCCGTGTTATATGGTCTAAAATCAAATAATTTTGTTTTTTTTTTTTCGGTCTTGGCTAAGTTCTGATACGTTTGTTGTTGTTTAAAAAAAAAAATAAAAATAACAAAAAAAAATGTAAAAGAATTCAATATTTATGAAAATATGTATTGTAATGTGTGTTCCGAGACCGAATTCAATTGGACTAAATAGGAAAAAAAAGAAGAATATTCCCAAAGAAAACTTTAGAAAAAAAAAGGAAGAAAGAAATATCATATAAGAACGAATGACACGCGCCTATGGCTATAATAACATCCGTTATTAATATAACTTTTAAATAAGAATAAAAAATATATTCTTTGGCATAAGAACTCTGTGTCGTATATATAATAAATAAACAAATGAACAATAAAATTAATATGAAAGGGTTATTACCCAAGAAAATATTTTGACTTTTAAGAAGGGAGGCAAATAGAAAAGTAACCCTTTACAAAGTTTTCAATTTTTTCTTTTTCTTTTTGTTTCTTAAGATGAAATTTGGTTATAAAAAAAAAGGGACTTCCTGGTCCCTTAAGTAGGTATTTATCATGTGTTTTGTGTGATTTTTAGTATTGTTGCGTTTTTTTTTTTTTTTGTTTTTTTGGGGTATTCGAATGTCACAAAATTTTTTTTTAAAAAGTAAAGGGAAGATTAAAATTGAAGGGTTTTCGACTTTATTATTATTATTATTTTTTTTTTTTCAAATTTTAAGTAGTGCCTGTTTTGTTTATTGTGCCCCCAAGTATTATTTATTACATTTTGGGTTTTGATTGAAAATTTTGTGACTGCATTTACACACTTAAATACATTTTCAGAAGTTTTTTTTTGTTCTATTATTATTATTGTGTTATTGTATTGTATAAAACAGGATATTTAAAATAGAATCAGTTGTATATACGTTAAGATTAAGATATGAAAATCAGATTTATTGGAATAGGTATGTTTTCTTTTTGTTTTTTATTAGATGAATAAAAATAAAATTTTTTGTTGGTTTATGTGATGATAAAAAGTGCTTTACATGCTCTAAATATTAAAAATTTTTCATTTAGTTTGTAAATTAAAAGGATTAAATTAAATTAAAAGATGATCTTTTAAGTATATGTAAGTATATTAAAAGGAAAATGAATTTTCTGAAATCAAATTAATATTTAATTTTGTTTATGGAATTAAAGAGATTTGTATAGGTATTAAAATGGTATTAAATGTAAGTTGAGATGGTATTAAAACAAAGTGTAAAGTATTCAGTTTTTACCGATCGCATACATGAAGGTATAATGTAGATTTTTTTTTTATATCAAAAATTTGTACTGGACGAGATTTTTTCAAATCTGCATTACTCCGGTGCGTATAGAAACGTGAAAAATATTTTATTTATGTATGTGGTCGGTAAAAATGTTAAATTAGAAGTTATTTTTATTTTGATATAATTTATTATGTATAGGAATTCTATGAAATTTCGCAATATGCTTTTCCTGTAACAGCGTTTGGTTCTATGATGGAATTAGTTATTTTTTTTTTTTAAATTATTGGCTTTAATTATGTCTCATGCGGATAGATTAAAGCATTTTGTGTATGAAAGTTTCGGAGTTCTTCAATATATAGTACAACTGCTTCCTATAAATATTTTTCTGTGGTACATGTATATTTCTATATAAGATATTGGTACATATTTTTATCTATATAATAGGTAGTATATATTTTCTCTAATTGTGTGTGCTTCCAACATATTTGCTACTGCTAGTTATATTTCTATAGTTATATATAGTTATATTTATAGTTATATTTTATATTTATAGTTATATTTCTATATAAAAGGTGGTATGTTCCCGTCTATATAAAAGGTGGTATGTGGTAAAGGTGTAAGCTCCCTAAACGTCTTCTCTTATCATATGGGAAGTGACTAAAAAGAAAGAATATCTACTGTATTTTATATTATGTTTTACATTTAAGCATCATTTTAACACACAAATCAGAAGCCTTTTAAATTTAAAAGCGGTTATGTACACTAAAAGTTTGATTTAGGGGAGAGCTCTAAATAACTGTCATCTATGAACATTTTTATTAAAAAAAAAAAGAACAACAGTTATAAATCTTCGTATACTGATTAAATTTCTTTATTACTTAGATTTTTATTAATAGTTATTTTCTTTTATAATATTATATATATATATGCAAATTTCCTTATATTAAATAATAATAATTTTTTTTATTTATTTTTTATTTAATTTTTATTTTTTTTTTACATTATATTAAATTCAAAATTTATTTTATTTTTATTTATCCATTTTTGCTTTTTTTTCCAATTAATTTATATAATACACATGAGAATATGTTATTAGGAACTATATTTAATTTAATTTTTTTTTTTATTAAATATGTTAGTTTTTATAAAGGTACTTACAGGGTGTATATATATGTATATATAATTATTTATATAATTAAAATTATTCATTGATTTTGTTTTTTTATTTAGTTTTATATTTTATAATAATTTAATAATACTTTGTTCATGGTTTAAATGTAAAATTTTTAATTTTTATTTATTTATTTATTTTTTTTTATATTAAATTCGTTTAAATTTTCTTTTTAATTAAATTACAATGATATGATATATTGGATTTTGTTTTTGTTTTAAATTTAATTTTATTACAAAAATTTCCTTCGGGTCATAATGTTATTCGGTTTTTCATTTTGTCAATGCTAGAAATTGTGAAAACAGGACTTATTTTTTAGTTAGCACTGTTAGCAACCGAATAGAAATAATCAGTGTATTGTTTAAATTTTAATAGTGATTCAGAGTCCATTTTCAACATCAAATTTATTATTATTTTTTTTTTTTTTCATATTAAATTTTAGTGATATTCAATTGTTTCATTTCGATTTTCGTAATAATTTCGATTATTATTATTTAAATAAACTGGTGATGAAATTAAATGAAAATTTTTAAAATCATCATGATAATTACTTGCAGGAGGATAATTGATTGAACCAGATAAATTTCTATTATGTATTGATGGTGACGAATTAATAGAATCTCTAGTATATTGAATTTTATATTTATTTTCATATTCATCTGTACCATTTCTATGAGTATCAGTCATTTTATTATTCCAAAAATGTGACATCGATGACATTGGCTTACTTGATGTTGATATTAAAGGTCATTCTGGTTTTATTGGCATCATTAAATTTGAATATTGTTGCTGTTGTTGATGTTGTTGTTGTTGGTGATGATGATGATGATGATGTTGATGATAATGTTGTGATAAATTACTAAAACTGGGACTATTTGTTGGTGAATTACCAATAAATGATAATGAAGGTCCATTTTCAAGATTACCATTATGATTGAAATTTGCTGTTAATCCGAAAATATGTGCTGGACTATGATTTAACGATGACATAGCTGATAATGAGGCTAATGTTGGAGGTGGTAATTGTGGTGGTGGTGGACTATCTAAACCATTCGCTGATGGATTAATACGTTTTTCTTTTTGTCGTCGATTACAAAACCAAACACGTACAACTTCTTTTTCCATACATAAATTATCAGCTAAATTTGTTATTTCTTCGCTAGTTGGTTTTTGATTGAACATAAATGCTTTTTCTAATGCACCACGTACAGTTGTTTCAATAGATGTTCGTTTTTTACGTCTTCGACCGATTGCTTCAGATGCAGCAAATGGATTACTTAAAGGACTACCTCCGAATAATCTGCGTTGATATAAAAAAAAAAAAATAATAAATAGTAATTTAATTTTGTATAAAAACAAATATTTTTTGTATTTAGCTTACCCTCCGGTTTTTGGCATTGTTGTATCAGCATCTTCTAACCATTTCTGTAATAACGGTTTCAGTTTACACATATTTTTAAAGCTTAAATTTAATGCTTCAAATCTTGATATAGTAGTTTGTGAGAAATCATTTCCATATAATTTACCCATTGCTAAACCAACATCACCTTGTGTAAATCCTAATTTAATTCGTCTCTGTTTAAATGTTTTAGCAAATTGTTCCAATTCTTCTAAATCTGTTGATTCTTCCGGTGAATGTTGATGATGATCTAAAATAGCTCTTGGTGTTGATGACATACTGCTTAATGTTAATTGAGAGGGATATGAAGGATTACCAGGTGTACATGGTGTTAAAATACCACCAATACCAATACTTGTACCTGTACTTGAAATGGTATTTGGAGGTGTTTTATTTTGATTTTGACCATTATAACAGGCAGATAATGGTGTACCAATTAAATCTTCATCATCATCGTCTATAATATGATTAAAATTTGTTTTATTATTATCGTTATGTACAATTTCATCATCTCCATCATAATCATCTTCACATTCAGAATCAGCAAGTTGTGTTGTAGATTTTATTAATTTGATATGTTTTTGTTTATTATTAATAGTAATTGGACTTAAAGATGGACTTCTCAATGGTGAACCTGCTATCAAAGGAGTTGAAAAATTTTGTTTAAATGGTTGTTTTTGTTGCTGTTGTTCTTGTTTTTGTTGTTGTAATGCATGAAGTTGAGCCATTGCATGTAAAGAATTTTGTAATATAAGTTGTGTAGCTGCTACTGTTGCTGGATCTTGTTGATCACCATTAGTATCATCAATTAAAGATGATTTTGATGTTGGTGTCATTTGACGCATCATTTCAATATAATTTTGTAATTGGATCTGAAATGCATGTTGTACATCTTGTGGACTTAAAGTAGCTAAACTAATTTGATTTTGTAAAAAGAATGGTCCAAATGGTGATCCAATATTAGAAGATGCTGCCATTGTAGAATTTGAAGTATCTTTTAGTGGTGGTGTTTCATTTCTTTCTTGGCGTACACATTTCAATTGTGATCTTTCAGAATCATCGAATTTGAAAATTTTTTCATGTGAACTTGTGTTATTTTCTTCTTCATTATTATTATTATTATTATTATTAGGTATTTGTTGTTGTATAACATGTTTTTCCTTTGATATGTTTTTATTTGCTAAATTTAAAACTTCTTCATTGTGTTTTGTAGGACTTTTTGAAGAAGTATAATCATTTGGTGTTTCAGGACGATTGATGTCTTCATCCTCACTTAAGTTTTCTATTTTGACGTTATTAACTGTATAAAAAAATTTATAAATAAAATCAATATTATTAATAAATAAAATCAAAATCTAATAAAAATGATTTAAGGTTAGAAAAGAAATTATTAAAAAAAAAAAATTAATAGAAAATTAGAAATTTCGAAATGAAATGCTACTTTTACAATTTGTGTAATTAATTTTCAATTAACTATTTATAAAAGATTTGTATATTTTGTTTTTTTATTTTTTAACTACCAACATTTTAAGTAACTTATAATTAGTAAAGTTTAATATTAATTAACTTCAATATTTAATATTTAACGTATGCAAACAAAAAATGATGGCAAAATTCATACTATCCATGTTCAAAGGCATCAACAAAATAGTATAATATTTCATAATATTTTTCTTTATTAAAAAAATGGCTAAGAAAAATTTTAAAATAATAAAAAATTTTACTACCTAAAAACCATGAAATGAAAAAAAGAAAAAAAAAAAACATGTGTTGTTATCCTGCCAAGTTATTAATAATGGGGGTTATGTTCTACAATCATAAATTGCTAGATTCTTCTTTTATTTTACCCATATTTATGATGATTATTTATTGATTCTGTAATGGTGGAAACGAATTTTTCCAATATTTACTTTTTTTTTCCAAGTAAATAAAAAATAAGGGTTAAAAAAAATGAAACAACATGCTAAGGACATTAAAAATTATACTATATAAGTGTGTATATATTAATATTAAACAGAAAAAAAAAAAAAATATATTATTAACTATTATATTTATGTACATATGTACTAAAATCTATAAATATATACTTAAATTTTTTAACTATTTGTAACCATCATTTTATAGTTTCGAATAAAAAAACAAAAAAAAAATTATATTAAATGATTGATGACTTATGTACAAGCTGTATATGATATTAATTCATCTATCGATTATCACTGATTATTTTAATATGAATTTTAATTTCTTTGTAACAAAGAGAATTATTTTGAAAGGGTTGATTAATTTTTTAAAATATTCCAAAAATTATTATTTAATATAATGAGAATTATTAAATTTATATATGATAAACGTAAAAATAATTAGATATATACTTATCAATAATATTCACTTATGTCTTTTTTTTTATATCTGCATAATATGCAATTGACTTGAACATAAGACATTTTAATCTTTTTTGATAGAAACTTTGCGATACTGTGTGGAATTTTATATAATTTTAGAAATTAATTGAATACATTAAATAAATATTAATTAATTTTGATTAAAAGAAAAAATTTATTCAAGAGTTGCTGTTTTATAAGATAAAATGTCATTGGGATTGTAAATTGGTATTTGATTTCTTAATTCTCTACAATTTAATTAAAAATAAATTTCCTCATTCTAGCCTTTAGCTGCACAGAAGTATGACAGGGCTGTAAAATGATTTTTGGTAAAGTTAAAATAATGCAAAACATAGATGTTACATAAATAAATAAATAAATTCATAATAAATTTTGATTTATTATTTAAGGATTTTTTTTTTAATTTTAATTTAATTATTTCAAGGTTATTAAAACGAGGAAGAGTGCAGTGGACTAGACTGTATCAAGTTTAAAATTTTTTTATAGACAGATAGACAGACAGGGAACCTGTAGCCCCGAACCAATCACATTTTTCAGAAGTTATATCCATAAAATTTGATCATCTTTTACAAGATTTCAAATGGCTAGCTTAATTATGTTCCAACATAAGGAAGCTAATCTGAAGCTGCTGCTCTAGCACAACAAAATTTTACAGAAATTGCTGGCATGCAACTTGATATCTTTTCAGGAAATTTCAGATATCTAGCCTCAAAAGACACTGACCGTATTTTCATTTAAAAAGAGAAGTTGTATATGGTTCAATAGAAACTGAGCTATTTCCATATACAGAAAGAAGTTGTATGGCTGCTACTCGAATCCGCCGTCCAAACTTGCTGGATTTAAATAGCGTAACTAAAAATTCAAAAGTTACCTAAACCTTCAGTTACTTAAACCTAAATTCAGAAATCTATCTTCTTTATTTTTTGAGTTATCGTGCAGACGGACGGACATGGCCTAATCGACTTAGAATTTGATTCTAATCCGATCCACATACTTAAGTCTATATATCCATCTCGGCTCTTTTAAAGTATCACAAATCTAATGGCAAATTAATTTATTATATCCTTGAATATACTTGTACGTTCATACGGGTATAAAAAAATTATTATTATTATTTACGCTGCATACTACTGCTTGTCTTCTTTTGTCATCAAATTGTTTTTTTTTCTTTATATCGGGCTTTATTATAATGCTCTGAATTGTGCTTCTCTCAGTATTTATTGTTCAAGCCAATTGATTACAAAGACTTGCTTTTTTCAAATTAAAATTGGACTTAACTTAAATTAAAATTGGATTGGATACAAATTTTATTCTTGAATTGCAAAGCTTTAATTTTTATAACTTTAGCAATATGGAATAATCATTATTTTTATGACAGTGTTTGAAGAACTTTGCATTAATCATTATTTTCTTTACATACATCTAACTAATCAACTACATCTTCCGATAAAGTATATTAACAGTAAATTATCATTAGATAAATAAATTGTTAAAGCTATCTTATAGGTAATCTCCGTTTCTATGATAATTTTCAAAACTGTAAAAGTTGTAACCTAACTTCAGTTACAACAGATTAAAGGTTTTCAAATATTGTAGATGCGATTTGAAAAAAAAAAAATTTCAACTTTTTTTATTTAAACAAACGCTTTATTTAAACCCTACAGTATAACAACCTCTTTAATGTTTTTTTTTGTTTTTTTAAATAAATTTTTATTAAAATTTAAAATCAACAATATTTTTTTTTTTATTTAGAAAAAAAATTTTCCATTTAGATTCACATATTAGCAATAAACGAAAAGAATTTTCCAATGCGTATTATAAATTAAAGGAATATTATTCTTGATAATATCCGTAATTTGATTTTAACCAGATACAAGAATGAGTTAAAAAAAACAAAAAATAAGAAAAAGATAAAGAAAAGTACATTTTGTGTAAAATTGAATGCACAACCATTATCAATTCAAAGAAGCGTAAGAACAACACAAAAATACTGTTTTTGCTCCTGTTTTGATTCCTTGATTTTCGTTTGTTTTGTCCTTTATTTTCTTTTTTATTTTTTTTTTGAAAGGACGCAAATTTTATTCAATCTTTCAGTTGACTGAACATTTTTATAAATTCAATGAAGATGGAGCAGCTTATCAATATAACCATACACGATGTTCAAACTTAAAAGAATTTAAGAAAAAAAAAAAAGGACCAAAGGAATTATTGAATACTTCTTATAAACCATTGAAAAAAGGACACAAAATCATAATGGTTTTCTATTCAAATTGTTATCCTTCTGCATAAATAGTCATTGAAAATTGATAAAAAGCAAAAAAAAAAAAAAAAAAAAATGTAAAAAAACATCAAAATTCTAATCAAATTTTGGAATAAATATGGAATTTGTTAAATTTATGTTGGGGACTTTTTTATGTTGACAAAATGTTTTGTTAATTTAATTTTAGTAATTTGTGGTTCATTTTTTGTTGGATGTTTTGGTCAAATATTAAAATATTATTCAAAGATATCAGAATGAAATTGAAACAATAAATGGACACATATGAAATTTATCTTTATACTATTGTTAAAGTTGAAAAATATAAGAGAAAAAGAGGGACTTTAAATAAACGACAGGAATATTATTAAATGAAATATTGTTGTATGCGTTTTAAAAATTTAAAATAAAAAAGTTTTTTTTCTTAAATTAGCAGTAGAATTTATAAAATAAAGTGTATAGAATTATTGAAATTAAAAAGAAAAGATATTCAATACGGAAATTTATAAGATAATTTATCACAATGAAAACTTTCATTATGTTAAAAAAAGATATTCAATAAGTATAACATAAAGTGATCATTGTTTACTTTGATTAATAAAAATAATCTGATTTAGATCAAATTTCGATATTAAATAACAGTGTTTATGAAATTTTATATAAAATTATTTAACCCTTTAGTTAAAAAAAAGAATCAAGTTTAAAATTTGACATATCACTTAATCTATTATTGTGTACCTTAACTAATGCCATTATTTAAAAATTTTTTTTTTTATTAAAATCCGATTTAAACCATATATAAATTGACTATTAGTAAAACCAAAATAAAACCTCTTCTTTTAACTGATTTTATTTTATTTTTTTTATTGTGTGGTTGACTTCTTTTTTCTATGTTCTATTTCATATTTTTTTTCCAACTCCTTTACATCATAAAATTGTTCATTTTTTATGTTTTTTTTTTAAAAATAATTTTAAAATAAATTAAGGACATCTGCCTAACTAGATTATCGTTACACAAGTACGTACATCGAATATATATACAAGTATATAAGATCATTGGTGATACATATTTTATATTTAACATAATTTAATATATATAATATATAATTCTCATAAGCCAGTTATCTATGTCAATCTACCCCTTTTTTTTAAATTTTAAATTTATTTTATATATATATATATATATATATATATATTTTTGTTGTTTGAAATTTATACCAATAAAAATAAAATAAATTTATATTAACTATTATTGCCCTCAAAAAATTAAAATAAAAATGGAGATAAAAATTAGCGAAAAACAAAATTTTTTAAAATTATATGTACATTATAAAGTGTAAGAAATATATTGTTTTTTTTTTTATTGATAATTTTTGATTATCACAAATTTATAAATTCGTTTATAATAGGTATCAGAAATTTTATACAATACATATATATTTATTGTATATTATAATATTTAATTGAGTAATAATTGTTAATATTAGTTGATATCATTTTTGAAAAAAATGCATGCATTGACAAATACTTTCGATAAGAAACACCCTAACATATGCAATCTATTCCTAAAATATAAAATATCCATAACATAATAAAAAATTAATTATATAATAATATAATAAATAAATATAAATAATATAATAAATAATATAATATAATAATATAAACTAAATTATCCTTACATTATTTTATTTGAAATGTTATATTAATATAAATAAGAAAATAAGTAAAAGATATAATATGAAGATGGCGATTCAATGGCGCATTGGTTATAGATAATGTATCAACTTAGCAAATGATACATTAGATTAGCAAAATTACTAATAATTTAAAAAATTATGAATTACAGATGTAAATATTTGTTTTTTGTTCCTCCTATATGAAGCATAGGGCATTTACTATGATATTTATTATTCATATTTGACTAAGCTTCCATTTTGTGAATCATTAATTTCACTAAGCCGTTGATTATTCGGCTGTAGCTATTGTACAAAACTAAGACGTTTCTTTTTTATTTCTACGCCATCTACTATCTTATACAAGAATTATAGTTTATTATTATTTTATTATTATATTAATTATAATTTATAGCACATATATACTTATTTTTAATTTAATTATATTCTACTAATTATATATTATAAGAAAAATCTATATTATTTTATTAATCTATATGACCTAGCAGGGGTTTGAACCCTAGACCTTTCGTATGAAAGGCCGGTGTCTTAACCACTACATCATTGGCTGGATAGCTATATATATTACCTATTTTTTAATTTTACGAAAAATTTTTATTATTTTTTTACTAATTTATATGACCTAGCCGAAGTTTGAACCCGAGATCGTAACCATTACAGCATTGGCTGGAACAATGGAAAATTAATTAAAATAAATTAATAATTATTATTTAATTTACAAAAAAATTAAATTAAATAATAAATAATATAAAACATATAATTTAATTATAATAAAACTTATATTGGCTTAGGAATTAATATACTAATTTTATACCAATTTTATAATTAAAAAAAAAACCATCATCTTCGTTCTTTAAATTAAATGTATCCTACAAGTATGCAATTCTCTATTATTCTTTATTGATAATACTACAAGTTTAATTTATTTAAGGGGCTTCGGTAGCCTAGTGGGTAGGCGTATGGTGTATTAACCGAAGGAGTGTGGGTTCGATCCCTGCACACATCTGAAGTGTTTCTTTCTTTACATACCCCCCTTACGACCAAATATAATGTAAATATATAGTATATAATATAAATAAAATAAATAATATTAGTATATACTATTATTATAAAAACCTATAATGGCCTTGGTAACCAATGGTTCAATAATATTGCATTACATTTATGTACGTAATATTAATATAAATAAATAAATAATTTATTTTAAAGACTCTCGGTGGCCTAGTGGTTAGGCACGTGGCTTGATAACCGAGGGAGTAACCTGCACAGGTAGCAAGTTTTTGTTTTAAATAGGAAACAAATTCCCTTTGATACCAAATACAGTGTAAAAAATTAATATATAATATGAACAAAATAAATAATATTACGGTATGAATTAATAATAGTATTCAATATATATGGAATAACACAGAAAAAAACGAATATAAAAATTTTAAAAATTAATTTAAATGTTAGTAAGATAAAACAATAATACAAAGTTGTTTTTGTTAAACTTTTCTAGGCTAAGTAACTAATGTAAGATTGAAACAAAAGGTTTAATAAAGTTTAATTTAAAAAAAAAAAAAAAAAAATTCAATATATATGGGACTACTAAGTACTACTATCTATATATATCAGCTACATTAATAGTTTGGTAAAATTACATTATTCAATGTGATATATACTATTAATATAAATTAAAATAAATAATATTATATTTCGTAAACTTAAATGCATATTCACATAGAGAGTGTGCGGACTCTTTTACATATCACAATCCACAAACCATTTTTAAATAATAATTAAAGTGAAATAACTCATGACTTTAGTAGCCGATAGTTTTAAAAATGTAAATAAATAAATAAATAAATAATTCAAAAAAAAAAAACATCTTATAGTTGACTAGATCAATAATTTATCACCAATTTTTTATTTTTTATTTTTTATTTTTTTTTTTTTTTTTATGAAAGGACAATGTGTCATATTCATAATAAAGGCATATAATTTATAAATTTAGATCGGTGATTATATATTTTATTTTTTTGTATTTATTATAGGTTAAAAATAATAAAAAAAAGATGAATAGGAAATAATATTAAAAAAAAAAGAGAGAAAGATTGAAAAAATTAAATATCAAAAAATAAAATCATCACACTTTTACAATATTGCGTTTCATTTTATCTTGCATATATGCACTTTATAGTAACAAAATGTTGTAACAATCATCCAATATATTTATAAATTTAATTTGAAAAATTTAAATGTAGAGCATTATTTTTTTTTTTTTTTAATTGTTATCAAGCTACACTTTCAGTTAAAGTACTTTTTGTGGGAATAACCGAAATACTTTTTTATTTTCCAAAGGATTAAAAATGATATTGTCGAGATTATACTTAGAAAAAAAAGGAGGTTTGCTTTTAAAATCTCCAAAATAAAAATGACTCAAAAACAAAAAAAAAACCCTGATTAAAATACAAATTCTATAAAATTAGATTTTTAAAATGAATTTTTAATCTATTATAATAAAATCAAAGTCTCAAGATCAAAGTTTTTGTTTTTTTTTTTTTTTTCGTTTTCTCAATGCAAAAATTTAATTAATTTAAATTATTATTTGATCCTCTCTGAAATGAAATCTTTGATTTACATGACTTGATTATTCATTTTTGTTTTATTTTTTATATAATTTGAATTTTAATTGGATCATTTGGTGTTGTCATCTGTATAAAATTAGACCATTAATAGTTTTTTTTTTTTCTTGTTCTTTATATATACATATATATATATATATATATTGCATTCATATTTATTTATATAGTAGTTAAAGATGAAATAAAAAAAAAATAAAATTAATTAAATTAATTCGATATTTAACTAAATTAGATTATGCGAATTCTAAACAAAAAACTGGATATTAAGTTTTTATTTTTTTTTTGTGTTTAATAAAAAAAAAAATAAAAAATAATATCTTCTAAAAAAAAATTTTTTTTATATTATTATGGTTAAGCAAAACCCAAAAACAAGGTAAGAATTTTTATCGTGAGAACGATTTCGTGCAGAATAGAATCGATTTTTGTTTTCTTCAATTATAATTTAAAATTATTAAACAGTTAAAGCTATTTTAATTTTACGGGTTTTTGTTTTTTTTTTTTTTTTGTTAATCTTAATTAATTAAATTTTTTTTTTTTTTTTTGTTTGATTTTAAAATGTAGTGATTATGAAACTATTGTTTTATTATTAGATAAATTTAGTTTTAATCTTAGAGTTTTTAGTCTTTGAGATTTATTTTGCGTTCTTTAATGTTTTAGTTCTTTAATCGATTCTTGTCAGATTAAAAAATTTTATTGCAATGTTTTTCTTAAATTATCATAAATACCAAGTATTTAACGAAAAATAAAGTGAGATAATTACATTTAAATACATGTATTATATGGAGTATTTATTTTTTTATGTTAATAAATAGATAATAAAATTTTCATTTTTTACAATAGATCATGGTACTTAAAAGAAATTGAATAAAAATATTTTATTTAAATACGTTTTAAATAAATCCTTATGTATAAATTTTTTTTTAAGGCAGTAAGAATACTAAGGATAATTAACGATTATAAGATTTCTGTGATGATTTTAATTCTATAATATTATGTTTTTTTTTATATCGAAATAGAATTTTTATTAATTGAAAATTTTTATCGTTTAAATTTTTAAAAATTTCTCGACTTTTTTTTTTACTTAAAACTTTAAGTTTAAAATTTTTGAAATTCTTAGTATATACAGATCGCACTAAATCATACTAAGTTGTTTCGTGAACGCTCTTTTATTATAAAAAAAAAAAAATAATCAAAAATGCGGTTTTTTTATTTAGATTCCAGTTTATTTAGAAGCTTAAAAAGTAAATGTAATATTATTATAAGATTTTTATCATTTTCAACAAAAAAATACCATTGATTATTTAAAATTGACTATAATAGGTGGTATGGAATTGTAAAGTTAATCTATCTATATTGAATTTTTTTTTTGTCAACTATATTATTAAGTTTCGATATTTTGTACTTTAAAACTATTTGCTTTTTAAATCAAAATTAAAAATATTAAATATTCGTTATTTTTTGTCTGCATTAATTATTGGTAAGTACATACAATTTTTTGTCTAAATGAATAAAAGAAAAAAAAAAAACTATCAAAAAAATTCAAAATTATTTAATATTATAATGGTGTATAACAACACAGGAGGGAACATCCTTTCCTAATCATATAAATGTACAAAGATGTATATATATATGTATATATACGTACACGTATAAAAAATGTACATGTCTAAAAAAAATAACCCTTCTTTAAATAATAATTTTTCATACAATTGTTTTCGTATATTTGCGTAGATCCTGATTTGTTACATGATTACGCATATGCTATATAACTGTTGTTATTTTTTTTTTATTGATATGTATATATATATACTTTCTATATAACATTCCATTTAAATACAAAAAAAAAAACAAAATGATGCATATATATATATGTATATATTTTTTAACTATATGCAGTTTTTTTTTTTTTTTTTGTAAATTATTTTTATTTTAAAAATTCACCCTTTTTCCCTAATATGAGGTGAGTATATAGTTTGCATTTTCTTGTATTTATGGTTATTTTGTTTTTTAAAGTAACTTGTATATTATAAATTACAATGATATACAAATATGGGTATAGTTTTTTAGAATGGTTAAAAAAAAAAAACAGTAAGTAAATACATATAATATATCAAATAGTTAAGAGTTAAGGGGTGAACTTTGATTGGCTTGTTGTTTTGATGGTTGAGAATAAATTCGTATGGGATTTCAAAAATTTTTTTTAAATTTTAAAATAAAAAAAAAAAAACAAAGTATTAAAAAGGACATAATTTACAAAATGGAACAAAGCAAAGGAAAAGGAAAAAATAAAATCAAAAATAACAAAAAAACATAAAATAACAATGTAAATGTCATTTTATTGAGTAAAATGAATTGTTTGATTTTGAAATTAATAAAAAAAAAAAAAGGACGATTGAAATAAACGAAATAACATGTTAAAATTGTTGAAGTTAAATAAAAATTTTTGTTGTATAAAATTACAAAAATAAATATACAATCAAATTGAATATAAAATAAAAAAAAAACAGTTTGAACAATTTTTGTTCTATATTGAGTTTTGTATAATTTGAAAAAAACAAAAAATAGAAAAAAATTTATAAAGAATATTTCAATTTGTTGATAAAGGGTTGTTTTAATAACAAAATATATTGTACTTATGATTTTATTTGAATACATGATTACTTGAAGAAAGTAATTCGATTTAAAAAGTTTTCTTTTTGTATTGACCTACTTTTATGAATTATATTTTTTAAGAATAAGATCAAAACATATATAAACATTTTTTATTTTAACTGAAGATATTTTTAATTTAAGTGAATATTTTTTGCTTAAAGTGAAGAAATTTTTAGTTTAAATGAAGTTTTCTTTACTTTAAATGAAGATATTTGTAATTAAATTTAAAGTAGAAAAAACATATAATATACATATGCATATATACATAAACAAATAAATAAATAAATAAATAAATAAACCGACACCGACGAGTTAATATAAAAGCATATAATATCATATCAAAATATGTATATGTATATATTAAATATTTATATAACATAATTTACTGAAGTAAAGATTCTTCATTTAAAATAAAAATGTACTCACCTAAAAAAAAAAAAAAAAATTTAATTACTTAAACTAAGAAAATCTTCAGTTAAAGTAAAAAAAGTAGCTTGACTGAAAAATATATCAAATTAAAAATTCAATTTCATTTTAAAGAAAACTCAAGAAATAAAGAAGTTGGTATTAAATTACATGATTTTCGAATTTAAATTTTTATTTATTTATTTATTTATATCCAGGTACCGTGGTACATAAATGTGCCAAATAGCTATAACCCCTGTTTTCTGGTAGGAATGTGGGGTGTACGAGCTATTATGATATATAAAGTATTTATATATTGCGATATATGCATATTTTTTTTTTTTTTTTTATATTATAATTATTGTACCCAGCCGGGAATCGAACACGAGAAATTTTTATTTTAAATTGAAAATACAACCAGGATCTATCATTTTTGAAAAATTTTCTTAAGAGAAGATCTGGGGTTTTAAATCTGTCTTTAAAAAATTAAAATTTTGAATCGAATATAAAAATGTATTTTCAGCGAAACTTGTATATATTGTTTGTACAAGATTGTAAGAACATATCTTAAGTTTCAAAATAAAGTTTTTAGAGGCAGGCCTTGGTTCGACCTGTATATTGTATAAAAAAATATATTTTAATTGTTAGAAATCGGAATAATTAAAAAGCTAAGAAGCTGCAGCTTTTGAAAATCACTTAAAATTTGCAAACGGGCGATCATGTGGCTCTTTTAGTTAGATAAAAGCAGAAAAGTTATATAAAAAAAAAGACTTAAATTTTTGTTAGTGCAAAATATGTTTGGTTTAGAAATGTTTGGAATAACTTTTTTAAAATGATTAAAATACATACAATCTTTAGAAGTTATTTCTATTAAAAATTTTTAATTTTTATTCAGATTCAAACACAAAAAATTACAATTTTGTTTTTTTCTTTTTTTTTTTCAATTCAATTCTATTCTATATAACGAAATACATACATACTTATATTTTTTTGCAATTTGCAGTCATTCTCAAAAGACTATAATTTTAATTAATTACATTTTTATTTTTTATTGACATTTATTTTTTATTACTATCAATAAACTTTAATAAAAAATTGATTCAATCAAAATTAATTGTTGAACAATTAATCACTTTTAGTCTTTCAAACATCAAAGTAAAAAAAAAAAAAACAAAAAATGTTTAACTCCAATTTACTTAAAAATAAAATTAATTGTTTTCACTTTCATTTTTTTATTCATTCAATCATTTAAAAACATATAGTTTTTTTTATAATCGCGTACCCTTTTTACACTTCATTAGAATACTAACCACTTTTAAATTACAGTTAATAAATAAACATAAGAAAATCAACCCCTCTCTTAAAACAACAAAATATATATAATCAAATTAATCCAACAGGTTGCTATAAAACTATAATTTTTATACCTTTTATTTAAATTATATACAAATTCACGCCTAAATAAATAGAATATATCAAATATATGTAACCTATACCTTTTTTTTTTTTTATTAAAAATTTATATATATATATATACATATAATCAATAATTATACAATCAAATATTAATATAATTAAATAAACACTTAACTTTTTAACTCTTTCAATCATTTTTTTTTTCACCCATTTATTTTATTTACAAAATTTTACCTTTTCCTTTCTTAATCCTTTTCTTCAAATTATACAGTTAATAAAAAAGGATCGGAAGTATCATAATTTCCTTTTCTATTTTTAAACATATAATAATAAAATTATATTAAAAAAAATAAATATTCATAATGCACCATAATTACAATGTAATCAAATAAATCAACACACATAATAAAAATAAAACCACCAATTTAAATATTAACAATAGTCAAACTACTCCTGGAATCAACAACTTTACGCCTTTTTTTTATATTCAAATGTTTTGGTTTTTTTTTTTTTTTGTTTCTTCCTGTTCATTTTTTAATAAAGTCATTCCCTAACAAATAACAAAAAAAATAAGTAATATACATATAAATATTATAATTTTAACCCTTGTAATCGTATCCAAATAATCACACAATATAATAAATTCAGAACCCTTTTATTAATTTACTATACCTATATACCTTATCTACCTACCGATTTACTCTTACCTTTCCACATTTTTTTTATTTTGCATAATAAAAAACCGTTAAATACCTATTTAAATATACATAAGGAGATGTAAAATAGGTTAAAAAAATTAAAGGTAAAGTAACGCGTCAAATACAAAAATAAATGTTGGTTTGAATGGCGTATAAAAATAAAATAAAAGAAAACATATTTTATAAATGGGTGATGAATAAAATTGCGCGTTATTTTAACACCATGTAACATCAATTTATTAAACAAAAAAAGAACTATATTATATAATCAAGAAAAAAATTCTTTGTTCCTTTTGTTTGTTTACAAGGATTCAAATTTTTTTTAGTTTTTATTATCTGGGTGATTTATTAAAAATATACATTTGAATTCGTTAAATGAGTGTTTAAATGGCGCATATTATCATCAAACATTAAAATTTTAAATGGTTTCGATTTAAATTTTTTTTTTATTTCCTTTTATTTAAAAGCAAAATAATTGTTAGGGGTTATTTTTTAGTAAATAAATTTCTATCAGGTATTTTGAATTTGAATAGCGGGTTACAAAAAAAAAGGATACATAATATGGAAATATAAATTTTAAGCTAACCAGAAATAAAAAAAAAGAAGCATAATAATCAAATTATAGTGATGTCGCATATAATATTGAAGTATCCTTGAAAAAGGATAATATTTAAAAAATTTTTTTTTTCGAAAAGTGAAATAATATTTACATACATACATATATATAAATAAAACAATAACAATAAATAAAAAATTTGTGTGTTATAACGTGTTAAAAATATTTTAATTATGATCCTTTTAACATTTTATACTGAAAGAATTAATGACAAGAATTTTTTTTTTTTTGGTATTGAATCAATTGAAAAGGATGTGCGTATATTATAATATATGCATTTTTTTTTTTGTGTGATTTGAATATTATATAAAATTATATGTATATTTAAATTATTGGGTTATATATAGTAATGGTAATGATGGTAAATGTTGATTGTTGTTATTGTTTTTTTTTTTTTTTGGTTTACGATAAAATAGTGAAGGGTGCTTAAAACATTCAAAGATTGGTTTGTGAGGTGGTTGAAATTTTATTCTTTTTATATTTTTTTTACGCATACGCATAATTTAAATGAAAACCGTAATTTGAATATGATGTATGCGTATATAATGATTTTGAAAAATGAGGGAAAAAATATTATATTGAAAAAGAAACTATTTAAAATTTAGTAAATATAATATAAAATGTATGTATAGAGAATTTTAATGAAATAATAAAAAGGATAATAAGGTTTTGTTGTTGTTTTTTTTTTTTTAGAAATACACATCAGGAATGAATGAAAGAAGGATTTCATATTAAAAAAAAAAATGAAATGTTGATATTTAATAATGACGTAATTAGATTATTAGTATGTATAAATATTATAATATGTAAGTTATTGGATTGTATCATTGTAGTTGCAGTATAACGTCAATTATTTATTTATTATATGTAAAAAATTTTGGTTAGTTATTAAAAATAATATAAAAAAACGACATATTAAAAGAATTTAGAAGGAATATACAAGAAATAAAAAAGTGCAGTAAGTGCAGGTACAGTAATGATAAGCAGATTGGAAAATCATATTTAGAAATTTTTTTTTAAAGATTTTTTGAGTAATAAATATTTTTAAAAGTGAAATATGTATAACCAATTTATATTTAGATCTACACTCAGAGAAGTATTAATTTTTAAAAATTTAAAACAATTAAACTTTCCATTGTTTTAAGGATAATAAGGTATATCGATTAAATCACTTGTTATTCATATTTAACTAAGCCTCAGTTTTGTTTTAATCATTATTTTCAATATTTCGTCGGTTTAACTGTGCTTATTGCTCATAATTATGAAACACAAGTATTATCTTTGTGCCCCATTTATTATTTTTATTTTATTTACTTTATATTACGATATAAAATATTAATATTTAATATGAGTTGACCTCGTTTTAGTTCAAAAAAATCTGTTAATAAAATTTAAATATAATATAATGTAAATAATGTAAAAATAAAACAGAATATAATTTTTCGTTCGTCCGTCCATCTGTTTATTAATTTTTAATAAAGAAACTACATAGCATTTTATTATCATTTTAGGAATTCGCTCCATCAAATACTCTTGGTTTTAGATACTTTTTTAATTATATTTATCGTTTTTCAATTTTTTTTGTCATAGATAAAAAAAAATACATTATATTAGTCCCAATAAATCTCTTTATAGTCTTAAATATATCTAACCCTTGGTAGTTTTTAATTCTTTTAAAAAGAGTTATTATCAACATTTTGTCTAATTCTTTTCTTAATCGTCTTTTAAGTATTTTTTACTTATTACAAAACAAAAACGGATACGTTCCATACAAATCAAAAAAAACATTTATCTTGTAGGATATTATTATTGTTCATTATATTTATTTTTTATACAGAACAAAAATTCTAACATATAGACACATATACTTTTAAAAAAATAATTTAAATAATGAAAATAAACAAACCAAATACAATAAAAAGTAGAAAAAGAAAAAAAAAACTATACGTGCCAAAGACAATCAACTTTATCCTTTAATACTTTTTAATTTCAAGGACGTACACAAAATATTATTTGGCATTAATTTTTTTTACTATAGACATAATTTCCACAACAAAAGAAATAGATGAAAGGGTTTATATTTAGAATATAGGGAAGACAATAAATGGCATTCATTTTCAAAATAAATTTATAATAAATTTACCGTAAAAAATGAACCGTTTCATATACGGTTCTTCTAAAAAGGATCCGTTCGGCTTTAAGATAAATTCAGAAAAAAAAAAAAAATGGTCTAAACACGAGACAAACACGTTCTAATAGTTAACTTCTTATTCCTTTTTTTTTTTTTGTGTAATATTGTGAATTTTTATCACATGCCATAATTTAAATAGCTGATTATGTGGTGGTACATTTAATTTAGGGATCAAAAAAATTTTAATTTTAATGTTTTACATAAATTTTTGGAATTTTTGAGGTATTTTTATTAGTGTGGAATAAAAATAATGATCTGTTACGTTAGCAAATATTAAAGGAAGTTTTTATTATGGAATTTAATTTAATTAAAGAAAGTAAATTTTTCTTAAGTAAATAGTGGACATAATAAGTTGAAGGATCCAAAATTTAAGTCTGATTATTTTCTTTATCTAAAAATCAATGAAGGAATAATTGTTTTTTAATAGTTTATTTTATATATGGAATAAAAGGCTTCTAAGACCAATTTTTTAATTTTTAATTAATTATTAATATGTCATCATTTGAAATAATCACTATTGGATTTTAGTTAGATATTCAAAACGAAAAAAATAAAATACATAATATAATTTAAAAATTTCTATTACTTACCATTTACTGGAATTGTTTCTAATGCTGATGGTAGTGGTGGTGAAGGTGAAGATGATTTCGGTGAAAGATGATTATTTATATCTGCAATAAACATTATTTTTTTATATATATATATATGTATGTATATATAATTAAAATTTATACGTTTGTAATTATAATTATTGTTGATAAGTGTATAACATTTTATGTACTACAAATTGAGATAGAGATGGGGCCAGATTATGTACAGGCATAAGACAACAGAATATAACATTTATACTATTAGCTACTGAGGAGAGACTGTGCATGATAATAGCAGTCATATTTTCTATACTAAATTTGGTTGTAATTTTTTGAAAGACAATTAAATTACTATATTTCCACAATTTTAATAAGTTTTTAAAGAAAATTCATGTCGAATAAAAAAAAAAAATACCAAAAATTTTAATATAGCTCGATTATTGCTTAGAAGTCCTAGAAGATATTTATTAATAGAAAAGTTATAATTTTATTATGTACTTTAAATATTTTTACTCAGATCATATATATTTGCCTTATATATACAACGATTCTCTTATTTATAAAAGAAAATCAATTTATTATCAAAACATGCAAAATACATTAGGGATTTTCTTATTAAAATGCATTTACAAGTAAGTTTGCATGTATATAATGCAAAGTAAAGGTTAAAAGTTATTGTATAAGTTTATAAAATAGTTTTTCTTGACTATAGATTACAAATTTTAGTTTTTTCAAGTAATTTTTGTTAAACTTAAATTATTTTATAAGAAGGACTGAAAATGTATACATAATATACGTATTACCAAGCTGTCATCAAAATATAACTTTATAAGGATATATAATGAACGGTTATTCTCCAGTCATTACTCTAGAACTTTATACTGCTTGGAAAGGTGTCTGTAAAAGCTATGAAGATGATGTGAAAATTTAGACAAATCTAAATAACACATTTTTGTCAGTATCCGACTTTTATGGAGTAAACAAAGTTATCTCCGCTTCACGAGAAGATTCTCTAGTATTCTTTTTCTTTTTAACTTTTATAGAAATACCATGAATAATTTAAATAGGTTGATTTTAGTTTCAAAATGCAGTTAAATAGAACATATTTTATTTTATATAAAGTAATTCAATTAAATTAAATACCTATTTCCGGTTCCTTTAACTTGACTATTTGACAACAAGAAATTTTAGGATATACATGTTGGGTAACTTAAATTTTATTGAAATATTTTCACTGAAAAAATTAAATACTAATAATAAAAATTAAATTCTTTATAAAAATGTTTGTTTATTTTATAAAAAAATAGTTTTCGGTTCTGTTTTTATCATAAATGTTCATTTAATTTTGAAAGATACTGTATATATATCACATATATTTATACCTATTTATATGTTATCTGTAGATTTAAATGTAAACATTTAATAGTTAAATTGTCATATGTTAAGTGAATTTCTTTGAAATTCATTGAACTGCTTTAAAAAAAAATTTTTTTTGTTTTGTTTATTTTTGGGTTGTTTTTTTGTTTTTTGCATTTTTGCAGGTTATTATCCTGCCAGACGATTTTCATTTGAATGAAAATGAAAAAAAAATTTTTTTTTATTTACATATGTATATATTCTATATTCAGTATATTATATTATAAAAACATATACAATTATATAAAATATTTATGCATGTATTATATTAAACTTATATATGTATTATAAAAATGTAAACGTTCTTGAATTTGTTTAAGTGCAAGAAACCTAAAAAAGAAAATTAAAATATGAAACTCTTGTACATGTCATTTGCAAAAAAATTTGGAAAAAAATAAAAATATTATCAAAAAGGGGAAAATAAATCCTGGACCATATTTCTGTATATATATGGTGTACATATGTAAATTCTTAAAATGTAATGACATTTTTTGTTCATGCAAAAATATCTTTAGATAATTTTTTATCTTAAGAAATGAATTTACAATTTACTATTCAATACAAAAAAAAAAAATGTGTATTTATTTCTTTTTAACTTTAGAATGGAATATAAGTAGGGTTTTATAAGTGGAAGTTCTTTAATGGATAACTAATGTATAAAATAGATGTTTATATATTTTCTTTTTTGAGTTCATTTGAATTGGCCATTTGCAGCAAATGATGCAGAATGAGGCAAGTATTTAAACGTAATAATATTTTTTACCTAATGGCAATATTTCTGTAAATGAAATGATTTTGTGAAACTTGAAAAAATTAATTAAAATTATGGTATAAAAGGGATTCTTTAACATTATCTTTTTTGAATTAATGTATATTATTTACGGCATGTTGTACATAGTCTTTATGTTTATATAGAGAAGCTATTGCTTATTGAAAGGTTAAATAATGACATCATTTCTATTTGAAAATATTCGAAACTAAGTAAAATTATAATTACGTTTGTAAATGTTTTTAACAGAACTTTATTTAGATGTTTACAGAAATTTACTAACACTCTGAACAAACAAAACTTTTTTTAACCTATTTGTAATTTAAAAAAATTGTAAGATTGCTTTGCAATAAATTTAAAGGAATGAGAAAGTTATTTTGGAAGTTCTTTAATTAAATATTTAGTTCAGATATTAGTTAATTACTAATATCAATGATATTAAAAATAATTTTAAAATGTGATATTATTAATAACGCATCTCAAGTTAGAGTTAGAGGAACAGTTTATTGATTCTAGTGGAAATGTAGAATCTTCGATTTTAGAAGAAACAATAACAGTTTAATGAGAATAATCAAAGTTGAAATTAAAAATTTCCAATACTCTCATTTGTGTTTAAAATTATTTTAAATTTCAATTTCTTTTAAAAGTTTTGGAATATAATTTATGTTAAGAATATTTTTAAGTATTTTTTTTTTTTTTGTAATGACATTTTAAACAAAGTTTATATGAACTCCATTTGTTTAATACTTAAAGGTTTACACTTAAAATATTACTCAATTTTGTTTTTTAAGTAATAAAAAAGACAAAAAAAAAACCATTTCCTATATATTTGTAGTAATCGTAATCGTGTTATTATTGAAAATATCCCTATGTTTTATAATCAAAATGTATGTAATATGTATCAAAACTAAAATATAATATACAAAATGAAAATAATGGAGAGTTTATTTTTTTTTCTTACTTTTCGTCTTTATTTTATCTTTTCAAATCCAGCTTTGCATAAACTTTTGTTTATTCTAATAACAGGACACAAACAAAAAATAAAGGATCTGCTTTTTTTTTTCTTCTTTAGTATAAACAAAATATATATATATATATGTATATAAAGTAAAATGAATAGTTAGCAACGTTAGAATTTATAGTACTCCTGGGACTGACCAAAATAAAGAAACGTGAAAAAATACCAAAAATAATATTGTAATCGAACTGGTAATGTCCTTTTCATATACCACTATCAGATTATTCTTTATTTTTTTATCATTTAAGGTCAACCAAAGTATAAAAAAAAAAAAAAAAATTGGAAAACATCAGGTATTAATATATATTAATATATATATATATAAAAATAAACCCTTCGTTTTAATCTTTAGAGTTATGCATGAAGAATTTTTAAAAAAAAAAACAGGACATTTCTAATAAATGTGAACGAATTTTTGCAATAAATTTGGAGTTTGAAGAGAAGTTCAAACTTTGAATGGGTTTTTGTCCTTATTTTCTGGGGATTGTGGACCATATTTATAAAGTGTTAAATCGTTATGCAATTTTTAATTTGATAAAATTAAATGACCAACTGTGATTTTTCATTAGTATAGATAATACTTTAAAATTTATTGGCAAGGATATGTTAAGAAAAGTTTAAAAGTAAATTTTTCACTTTTTTAGAACTTTAATGAATTGATATTAAAAAATCAAGTTGATGAAAACTGTAAAGGGAATATTCATTCTTAAAAAAATAATAACGTTAATATGGTTATAATATGCTGATTATATGATTCTATTCTATAAAAATTTTAACTATCGGCTAAATGTAAATGTAACATAACGGTTGTTTAAAATACTTAAAAAAATAACTTAATATTTTTCAATTTTGTAGGTAAATAAAAGAATCGAAGCTAAAAAATTTTAGATTTAAAGGGATTACAATTTTTTGGCGAAAGCGAAAAAGTTTAAGCATCATGTTTGTATTTTTTTTTATTCATGATGGCTGAGCTAATGCGTCAGAATTTACTAGACTCTAGGTCCGTAGTATTTCAAAACGGATGAGAACCTATTCGAACCAGATTTAGTATTACATTTCTCAAGGATTATGCTACGATCATGCCACTCTGACGGAAGAAGCTTTGAATACTTTTCAGATCAATGTCATAGAGTTTAACTAAAAACTACCGAGATATTTCAGCCTTTGCCATATCAAAAAGCATAGTTTAAATCAACTGAAATTAATAAAACTATATAATGCAATACATATATAAGACATTAATTATAGTAGACTAAAGAATTAAATATAGAAACAGATATAAATTTTAAATTTAAATAAATCAATTTTATTTGAATTGTAATTCATTTTCTTCATTACTTTTTTCGAGTTTTGAAATTTACAGTACTAACGCATGCTTTGGAGTTTTTGTAACGACTGACCAACTAGACACTTGTACCAACTAGATACTTGTACCAACTAGACACTTGTACCAACTAACCAACCATACCTAGTTCAACTATATACATATATATCTTAAAACCATTCACAATTTTTGATTTAATTATACTTGTGGGCAGTCTTTAAAAATTATTAATAATTAGTACCCATAAAATTAAAATAACTTGGCAAAGTTCATGCAAAATTACCAAATGAAACCAAATCCAATTGAATCCAATTTTATTTTAGAAATTATTAAGCAAAACCTAGAAAGATGTATTTTTTTGTTTTTTGGTTTTAACTAAGGTCATTAGTGTTGTTTTATTTTTTGTGCAAATTCATTATTATATCTTTTTAATCTTTTTGACTGCATCATAAATTATACAAAAAAAAAAAAAATATATAAAAATCAATACTGGAGCATAAAATGTTCTTTTTATTTCTATTCTTCCTTTTTTTTTTTCTAAAGTTCTTTTTGTTCTTAAAACACATTAATTATTCGCCTTATCTATTGTGTATAATCAGTTTTGAATAATTCTAGACAATTGCAATATCATAATGGTTATTTTCTTTTTTGCTTTTATTTTTATCTTTAGGTCCATAGGGATCTTCATTTGAATAAGAGCAAAACTGTTACAATCAATTTTAAATTTTAAAAATATACCAGAAATGTAAAAGCAAGTAATTTTATAGGCAAATTTTTTTTATTATTCACAGAATGTATTAAAAAAGGACACCTACGATTTTTAATGTTTTTTTTGATTTAAAAAAAAAAAAACAAAAAAAGGACTCAAATGTGTAAAGTCAGAGGCGACTGATGCATATGTCTAATAGATATTCTTTTAGGATTCAAATAACAATTCATCTATTTGTCATGTCCTTCTATTGTTCATATTGTTCCTTATATATGCATATTATATGCATTATATGCATTTATTTAAAATTCGACTACTATCTATATATAATAATATATGTGACTTACATATATATACATTTGTTAAGTATTTTATATAAAAAAAAAAAAAAATCGAAAAGGACATTAGTCGAATTTTTAGGTTTATGTTTTTTTGTTTTTTTGGTATACAAAAGGTGAAGTAACGTATAACAAAAAACAAGAATGTAATACAAAATATAAAAATTTATTAAATATTACCTTTAGCAGTTTTGTTTTGTTTTTTTTTTTTTTTGATTATAAGAAAATTTAATGCATTTGCATTTAATGTCAGAAAAGGACAAAAATTTTGAAAATAATGATCTTTTGTTGTTGTCGTCCATAAAAATTGATTTTCTAAAGAATCTTATAAGGAAGTCTGAATTAAAATTAAGAAAATACAAAAAAAAAAATATAAAAAAATTTTTTTTAGGACATTCAGGTAAAAAAAAAAAGAATCTACAAATTTCTCAAAAAACTCATATCTGGTATGAATTTGAATATTTTTTTAAGTGTTTTTTATATTTGTTTTTCTTTTTTTATATTATTTTGTATTTTTAGTTAAGAAATATTTTTAGATTTAAATTTGAAATTGGAGATTTTTTTGTTACCTAGTTTTTTAACTTTTGAATTCTTATTTTATTTTTTTTTTTGAAAGTACATAACCTGATGGGACTATCAATAGCTTCTGAATAGTTTTATTATATGGTGAGAAAATTATAAAATAAATACAAACTTGTATTTGCATATGTATTTGTATGAACATATATAACACCTGTGCAGGTGAAATCTACATAAATTTAAAATTTATAGTTATTGGTAAAAATAATAATTTTAAAATTTCATGAATTCTTTTTTTTTTTGTTTTGCGTATATAATTGTGATTTGTGAATAAAAATTTTGGTTTTTTTTATTGTTTTTAAGATAAAAAAAAAAAATACCTTCATTACGCAATGACGTATAGATTTATGATTGCATGGTAAATATGGTTATTTTTCTTGGTTTCTAATGGGATTTGTAAAATTTTATTGTACTTAGTTTGTCAACTGACTGAATTGCAAGGATTGAACTATACTAAAGGTTCTTTACATAAATTTAAAGCATGTCTTAAAAAATTATAATAGTAATGCTTATATGTAATTTCTTTTAGGAATTTTTTTGGTTATAATAATAATTATTGTGTTTAATTATAATATTAAGACCGTGTGTCTTAATAATTATAATTAAATCGATTACTTTTTACTCAAAAAAGTTAAATTTTGATGTACCGTAGTAAAACTTTTTTATAAAGTGTGGTGAATATTAATGTTCCTGGGGCTAGGTCAAATTTTGGCATAACAATTATGAATTGTGATTAATACATTTCATTTAATATTGAGTAACAACTGATTATAGATTGAATCATTAGAAATATGATCATTTAATATTCTGTTCATTTTATAACAATTACTAATCTAAATTGTTGACAAAATTGAGTAATTGTGTTAAAATTTTAAATGCCAAAATTTTTTTTTTGCAAATAAAAGTAAATTTTTGTAAACTTATTTTATAGCGAATAAAAAAATTATTCGATTAGCATATACGGCCTTAGTATATTTAGGGAAAGATTTGACAAAGAATTGAATTCTTCATGAGAAATTGAGCATCAGCTTAAAAGGAAGGTAAACAAGGATATTGTTGTTAGAAGTTAGAAGTAAAACAAAGTGGTAGAGTAAGTGGTATTCGAAATTAATTTACATTTATACATAAAAGAAATGCATTAGAAATTTCGTTATTACATTTGTCTACAAATATTGACTACTGAATTAATTCGAAACTAAAGTAACAAGAAAATTTCAATTAAAAAATCTAAGTTACTAATTTGAAATTGCCATCTAAAAAAAAAAAAAACATTTTCAGATCCTCCTCTATTAAAAATCTAGATATAAAAATTTAAGTAATGAATGTGATTTATGAAATTAATGAAAAAATTAATTGTTTTTTCTTTCTTAAGGTATTTATTCAATTATTAGATAATGTCAAATGAAATACAATCAAAAAATACATTAAAAACATTCATTTTAAAATAAAAATTTTAATTTGTTTTCTGTTTTAATGTTTTTTTCCGCGAATTTAATAAAAAAAAACAAAAAAACAAGTTATTTAAGTTTCAAAAAAGAGATGCTGTATTAAATAAAAAAAAAAATAGTTTAAAAAAAATAAAATAGTATAAAATAAAATAAATTTTTATTAGAATAACATTAAGACATTTCAAAACAAATAACAAAGCACACAATTTTATAAAAAAAAAAAAAGTGTGCCAGGCATATAAAAACAACGATTTCATTATTATTAAAGTAAAATTATATGTAGGCACTTAAAGATTAAATCAGAAAATTCGAAATGGTCAGGTTTTAATTAAAATATATTTTTTTGTGAATTAATAAATCAATTATAGAACATAAAAAGGAATTGAATTTTATTGATTGAATTTAAAAAAAAAAATAAAATACTTTACTTTTTATAATAAATTGGATTAAACTTGAATTTTTTTTGGTTTTTATTAAAAATATCACAGTTTAAATTCTTTTACATATGATTTTATTATCTTTTATTGTTTCGTTAAATTTTTTATAACAATTTTCTGGTTTAAACTTTAAAGTTTGAATATAAATTTTGTTTTGTATATCTCATAAAACTAGTTCAAATTATCTTTATTAATCAATCGTGTACAAAATATATTTTTTTTTTCTTAGATATATTTTAACATATTTATTATCATATATAGTAAATTAATTTTTTATTTTCTTTAATAACAGACTTTAATCAAAGATTACTACTGTGTTTTTTTTTTTATTAAAGGAAAATAACGGTAAGGTAATTAAATTATAAAAATTCATAATAACTAATAGCGCATGACGTATTTATTTTATATATAAAGAAAAAAAAAAATAAAATAAAAAACAAATAAATATCTTTAGATACAATATTTCACTAAAATAAAACGACATCTTATAGCAAAAAAAAAAAAAAAACAACTGTAGTATCAGGTATTATATTAAAATACTATAGAGTAATTTTTAAATTAAAACTGTCAAATTTTATATTTATTTAATTTAAAGGTCACTAAACGTTTTTTTTTTTTTTTTTTTTTTTTTTAAAGATTTAAATTGATATTAAAGTCTTTTTTGTACTAGAATAAATAATTATAATTTATTTTTTTTTTTTGTCGTTAAACTAGAAAAAGATTTTTAGTGTTAATTAAGAAAGAAAATGAAATCAATGACAAACAAAAAAAAAAAAGTTAAAATTAAATATTTTAAAATTCACCGTCGGCTTTTTAAAATGTCATATATAATTTTAAATTTTAAATTTTGTAAAAAAAAAAAATAAGAATTTACCCGAAGTATATACAATGTATAACAACACAAATAAAATATATATAGTTTTAAGACCATAAAATTCTCTTAGAACTTTAAAAACCATTACAATCTGTAGTATATTTAATAAATTATACCATATTATTTAAAATCTTAAATTGATTATATTTAGATCATATTGGCAGTCGCTCAATACGATTATGATTACTAATTTGATTATCATCAAGAGATATGACTATACAAAAAGCAAATATATACTAGTTAAAAAAGATTAACATTAAAATCAATAAGTTAAATAATAATAGGACAACAGGTATACTAGTGTATACACACTGTATACTAGTGAAGTGTTGCAATTGTTATACTACTTATTTAATTATTAATGAAAAAGTACCTATATTGTACTTTAATTACTTTAATTAATTATTTTTAATTAATCTAAAAAGTATACTATAGTACCTATTATAAATTTAATATTTAAATAAAAACACATATACATTTTCCAACACTGTATTTCTAACGATTATATTTTAACCAAACCTAACTACTTGTATATATAAGATACATATTAAATTAGATCATTATATTTAGCTTACAAACATAATTTCAAAAATGTCAAATTAAAACATACAAAAAAAATAAAAAAAATAACATAATAAAATAAATAGGTACATACATCTCATTCTACCAGAAGAGGTAGGTGTTGTACTTAATCTTATTGCATGTTTATTATCCTCATGTTCTTTTTTTTCCCATCTTAATTGGGATATCACCATCATTTTAGATTTTATATTTCCTTATTATAAATTAATTTATAATAATCTTTTTTTTTTTAATTATTAATTATTTAATAATTAATTAATAATAAAATTTTAGGTTATCATATTGTCATTCAAATTTATTTTTAAAATCAATTATAATTAAAACAAACAAAAAGTAAATTAAATAATAAAATTTATTAACAACCCTGTATTAATTAATTTATTAATTTAATTTTTATTTAATATTTATTAAGTTTAAATAATTTATAATTAGTTCATTTATTTTAATATTATTTTAATTGAAAAAGAAAAATAAAAATTTGAATAATTTTTTCAATATTATAATTTATAATATGTATGTATGTATGTAGTAGTTGTATTTTAAAATATCCATAAAGCGATATGATAATTTATATTTAATTTTAATATTTAAATTTTTTTTTTTTTTTTTATTATTAAAATATTTCATTTATATTTTTTTATTATTTAAATTTTATTATTAATAAACAAATTCACTCTATAATGTTACACAAATTGAAATCAACTGAAATTAAAAAGGTAGGAAAATTGTCCTTGAAGTCCTTATAAGTTTTTTTTATTTTTTTTTTATTTTTTCGCATATCTTTACATGCAATAATACAAATACAATGTTTCTTCTTATTTTTATTATTAAATATATATATATATATATATTTTTTTTTTTTCTTTTTTTTAATTTTTATTGTTGTAACTTTTCAGTATGCAGTTTTTCTTTAAGAAAAAAAAAAAAAAATAATAATAATAATAAAGAAAAAAACTATAAAAAATTATAGAAAAACACAGATTTATATTATATTTTAACTCATAACAATTTATTAGAAGTTTGAATTGGTGTTAAAATGAATATTTTTTTTTTACACATACAAATATACCTTAAATATTTATTTTTATTTTTTTTTTGTTATTATTATTATTATTATTATTATAAAGGATCTGTTAATCAAATTAATATTGCAAAAATAATTTGATATTTTTTTTTTTTTTTTATTTCATTTTCTTAGAAATTCCTTTTCAGTTCAATTCTTTATTTTTTTTTTCTTTTTTATTTTCTCTCTAATATAATATTTTGTACAAGTGTGTATGTAATTACACTTCAGTATAAACTATTAAGGATAAATTCTTGAGATATGTTACAAAATTTATGTTCCACATTCTGTTATTACCCAAAATACTATTATTATTATTATTATTAATAATAATAATAAAATAAAAAAAAAAAAAGAAAGGGTTTCAGTTTTCCTTTTCATGCGATAAATAAAATTTTATGATTGTATTTGTATTTGAAGACACATGATATATATTTTGTATGTATGTGTATTTTATGAAATGTGGAATGCATTCTATTTGCAATATGCAAGGACATTTTTGGTTTTTATATTTTTCGATTTTTCGAAATGAATTAAGAAAAAAAAAACAAAAAAAAAAAAACAAACAATGTCGAAAATCTGTTTTCTCCTTAATTTAAAATTTTTTTTTTTTTGAATTATTACAATTTTATGTTACTGTTTGTGTCTGTATGTAAAGTATATATGTTAAAGTATAAATTATAATGCACAAACACATAAAAATTTTAATTAATTTTTTATATTATATTAAAGAATAAAGGATTATGTGGAATTATATAGACGGTTTTTTTAAAGTGTATATATATATTATATTTGGATAGTTATAATGAGGAGATTGCACTTTTCAATTTTGAATATTTTAATAAAAAATTAAGGAATTAAATTGTTTATTTTTTTTTTTTGTATAGAAAAGTAGCTAAAATGTATTTAATATGACTTTCTTATTAATATAGTTTTTTTTTTAAATAAAATTAATTAAATAAATTTAAGTAAAGTAAAATCTAACTCAATAAATCAATATTTCATCTCTTTAAAAATTTATAAATTATTAAGTTTTCTGATGCATATTTTGTTGAAGGTTGAAGGTGACAAAATAATGCTTATTTGTTAGAAAATATTTTTAAAGTGAATAAATTCTTTTCAGATCATACAAGGCTTTTCAGATCATACAATACTTTTATTTCAGATCATACAAGGCTTGGAAGTTATAACAAATGGTTAAGGTATTACAAAAATTATTCATTTTACGTATAATTTTTTCATGAGAATAAATACAACATAACGGGTTAGAGGATGAGAACTCAAATACCAAATTTTGCATGATATTAAGCTTCGTTTAGATAGTAGTCGAGTTTTGATAATGATCATTAGTGGATCATTAAAAATAATTATAGATAATTATGTGACATATTGTTGTAAAAATTTGTACATAATAAAATAAATTAAAATAAAATCGTAAAAATCTTGAATTCCAAAGGAATTTCCTATTTTAAATTTCATTTTAAAGCATATATCAATGAAAGATATTATATCTATATTCGTATAGGTGTATGTTCATGCATCTGCATATATGCATATGTTTGAACTCTTTGATACTACCGTTAATAAATTTACACTAAAGAGTCAAATTTTACACTAACATTATTAACACCTGTAGTCTGTATGATTAATCACACATTGCAATTTAATTGCATATGCCTTTGAAATACTAAAGTAATAGAACATTGCTCTTTGTTTATTCGATTTTTAGTTTCTAAATATCATTTAATTTTACTAATAGTAATTAAGCAGTTTAATAAGTAGTTTATTTACTAATAAACCTAACACAAGTAAATTATGACTAAATTAGTTAGTGAAAATGAAATGATGAATGAGTGAAATATGGAATTAAGTGATGCTTATTCTGAGTAATATATCGGATACTTATAATAAAATCAAAAGTACATTTATAATTTTATTTATATTAATAAGAAAAAAAAAAACAAATTAATAATTTGTTGACTTTTAATTTATATATCGAACGGAGTGAATTGAAATTTAGTAATGATTTACTTATAAATGCAATCAATCGAATAACTTTGCATTGGTGCAAACAGCGAATCAATCAATTGACATTCTCAACAGACATGATCTGAAAATGAATTAGTTAATACATAATTAAAAAACTATTAATAATTTTTCGAAGAACTATTTTTAATTTTTATTTGCTTCTCAATTTAAGATTTTAAGATATTTTTTTAATGAAGAAGGCCATAATATTGTATTAGAGTAAAAATTTCGAAAAATAAAAGTATAATTTTGGAAAATTTACATAATATTCTAAAACTACATATAGACATATTTTTCTAATATTCTTTCTTTATATACCTATACCTACTAACAAAATATAAACCTTAAAAATTATCACATAGAGCATATTTTATTATTTTAAAAGTATTAGTAAATGTATAATAAGTACCTAATAATTTTAGTTTTTTTTTTGTTTTAAGTTTTATGTTGAAAAGTTGAAAATTTTGCCTTACATTGGCAACAAAAAATTATATATAATATATTAATATTAATATGACATTTCTTTTATTTTTTCCTTTCAAATATCCTTTTTTTTTATTTTTAAAATTTCTATTAGATGTTTTATTAAAATAAGGATGTATGTATTTATGTATGCATATGTATATTTAATAGGGGAAATTTGTATAAAATTTTAAATAAAATTCAAAGAAAGAAAAAAAAAAAAACACAAAATTTAAATAAAACACATACCATTGTATAAAAAGGACTTTTTTTTTTTTTTTAAACTGTACATAAATGTATTTTTGAATTTTAGAGTAGGGTTTTTATTTTATTTCACAAAAAAAAAAAGGATACACGAAAAATAACCGTGTATAATATTATGATGTATGTTGTAATTTTTTTTTATGCTGCATTACACTAATATTTACCGTTACTGTTAAAGGATAATTTTTATAATAAAAAAAAAAAAAAAAACAAAAACAAAATTCAAAATAAGGATCTTAATGGGTGTGGCTTATAATGTATTTTTGAAATGCCCTTGTGGTAAAACCAGATTTTTCAATAAAAACAAAAAAAAAAAATGAAAATTTAAATGAAATTTAAATGTGGAATGTAAAATTGTCATTATAATGCAAATATTATTTTAATGTGGTATGTATTTTTATTTTTTGTTTTAGGTATGTATTAATGTATTAATGTATTAGAATTTCATAGTAAAATAAAAATCTTTTTTTTTTTTTTGTAAATTTGTGCCAGCAGTAAAAGTAAAAAATTATATAAATCTAATTAATATGTATATATATAATGAACAATGCATTTATGGTTTATCTTGGCGGGTTGGACTGTAATATTTATTTATTGATTATATTATGTATATAAGTTTAAATAGACTTAGTTGCTTGAAGGCTAAAAGCTTTTTGTCTTAAGTCAATTTATTATAAAATATATTGTGAATTTTGTGGTTTAAAATTGTAAACTTTTCAATGTTTTTAATTTTATTATACCTTCACTAAATACTTTCGAAAACATGTTAGAATTTATTCTTGTTTTTAATTTCATCAATTTATTAGTGATAATATGTCTAGAAATAAATATGCTGGGAAATGAATGCGACTAAGTAAATTTTAAGATTAAAGGTGAACGTTTTTAATAGCTTTACTATAGAATATTCCAAAGTTTTTAGAACAACATTTTAAACTAAAAAAATTTAAAATTTTAGCATACTTCCAGTGAAGAGGGACTTAAAATAAATTAAAATAGAGAATGGACAGCAGATACAGATTCTGTCTAGGAGAAAAAAGATCTCCAGCATACATACTCAAAAACTGCGGAGCTTTAATCCGAGGAAGATATATATATAAAGCATATTGCTTTAAAGAAGATGAACTCCTTGTGATAAATCCTCTACAGATCTTTAGATAATTAGAGACAGTAAAGCCGACAGAAGTATTATAAGAGAAAGCAAAATCCACACTTCATAGTAATAGGGGGAGCACATAATACATTTACATCAAAAGGTTGCTGTTTCTTTCTTTAAAATAATCTTATTTAATTTTCGTTTAACTTCGGAGTTTAAGTTAAACATCAAAATAAAAAAAAAAACCATAAATACAATAGTTATAAGAAGTCTTCACATAATAAAAATTTATATAAGATTTTACAATATGTATATAATAGTTTCTCTCTAAGATACATTCTTAGATATTAAAAAAAAAATCGGTATATTTTTATGATACGTTCTAAAATTAAATTAAATTTTTATCTTTTTTTGATCTCTTTTGTTTAATTTCATCTCTATAATTTTTGTTTACATATGTGTATATATTATATGTATGAATATAAATATATATGTATGTAGAAAATAAATGCACACTATTGCACTTGTTCTGATTTAATATCATATTGTTTGTTTAAAAATTGTAAAAAAAATTTTTGTTTTAAAATTTTTTACTTGATTATTTGGAAGATTTGAACTCATAGATAAATGTATATGTGTACATACATAAATATTTTGATAAGGGAAAGCCAATAAAAGGATATAAAAGTAATAAAGAAAATTAATATGAATTCATTTAAAGATTGCCAGATTTTTCAATAATTCAGAGAAAAATTGAAAAAATTAAAATTCATCATAAATGAAAGCTCTATAAGGAATAAAGAACCTTAACTATACTTTGGTAGTTCTATTCGACACCCCACATATAATGAAATCAAAAATTAGACAAATTAAAAATTAAATAACTATACCATTATGCATTAGTTGGTTGTTTGTGTTTGTAAGACCAGATAGGGTATTTTTTAAACATTTTCTTTATCTGGCAATCCTTGTGTTCATTTTTTAAATTAGACCATCTTTCAGAACCAAGAATGTTTGTATAAAAAACTAAAAATAAAAAACTTCAAATAGATTTAGATTTTGATATGATTTTTTTTTTTTTTTTTAGTATAATTTCATTAATTATTTTTATTTTGTTAAATTTTTTCTTTTCCATGGTTTAAATCGATTATGAAAGTAAAATTGTTGAAAATCTTTTTCTAGTCACAATTTAAAAAAAAAACTGAAAGGAAAAATAAAAGAAAAAAAATCACAATATTGTAAAATTTAATTTATTTTAGTGCCAATTTACTATATATATACATAGATATAAAGTATATCTCTTTTTAGATATTGTATAAAAATAGTAGATTTGTAAAGAGTAAAGACGATGGTAAATTTGTAAAGTCAAAAATAGTCAACTTATAAAATCAGATTGTTGATAAAGATTAAGTTTAATTTATTTTAGAAAGTTAAGAACAATAGACGTACCGAATTTCCTTTACGTTTAAACAAAAAGTAAAATATTATAATACGAATTTAAAAAAAAAAATGAATTTAAATCAAATGAATGACCTGACATTTTTTTCTCACTACCACCTTAAATTTTTATTTACAAAATATTAATTAATGAAATTTTAATATAAAAAACAGCAGCTGTAGCGAACAATCAAGGTTGGTATATTATTTTTCTAGTGCGTTAAATAGTGACTATTTTTATTTTAATTATTTGGCATTGTAGAAAATACTTACAACAGTCAACAGCAACAACTTAACACTTCAGAAACACTTTAACTTAATCTTGTACTTAAAGTCTAAGCAGAATAGATAAGTTTAAAGTTGTTTTGTACTATTTGGTGTTAAGAGTATGTATCTACTAATCAATTTTCTTTACATAATGTCTGACGAGAATTTCTACAAAGAATTGAAGAAAACCGCGTGAACTCTAACATAAACCGCAGGAAAGTAGCATATCTGAAACAAATGTTAAAAAACGCAAAAAATTAAGAATTGCAGCCAATTGATCAAAATAAAATTGAAGATTAAGGGAGCTCCCTTAAGAAAAATAAATATCCTAGCTAATGATAAAATGTTGCTGAGGAAAATTCTACCGAAGTAAATTAGGAACATTATTAATATTATATTTAATAATTTATTATTCTTAATTTAAATATATTATAATTTCAAATTTATTATTTTAAACCTTACTCGGAGGTTGATAAAGATCTATAAACGGATTGCTTTTCAAGAATACTTTAGTTTTATTTCCCTCTAATTTAATTTTTATAATTGTATCTTATTTTATTTTTTATCTTGTTGTAAGCTTCTTATTTTTTTTCATTAAAAAGGGCATTTCCGTTAAATACTTATTTAATATTTAAAAGTTCATTCAATAAATTCTTAATTTATTTTCTTTTTATGTCATCAAAAGGATGATAATAATATTCTAAAGTTTATTTTTGCATAATAAATTACTGTTTTTTAAATGTCCTGAAAAGAAGTGTCCTTCAATATTAGATACAATAGAAAATCATCTAAAGAAATATACCCTTATTTTATTTTTTAACGACATAAGTGTCCTTGAAATAAAAATTCTGCATCTTTAACGATTTTTTAATATTTATATACCTGCATTTCATAAAAAATGCATTAAAAAATATATGAATCTTAAAGATTTATTTAAAATTTGAATATATTCGAAATTTATTTGATTTATAAATTTTTAAATTTCAAAAAAAAAAAACAGGACATTTTTTAAAAAAAATGAATCTTAAAAAATTAACGTGAGAAATTCCGTTATAAAAATTTAAAAAATCAGTATTCCTTACCGAATTTCAAAAAATTTAGTTAGGTTATCTCGATTTGATTGAGCTATAATAGTTTAATTTTACGGAGACCAGAATGAGATAAAAAAAAAACGAAAGTGTAAGAGAGAAAAGACAAGTAGATTATTTTAGTTAAATTGAAAAAGTATAATACTTATTAAATATCGAGAAAAAGGAACAAAAAAAATTAAAACGTGTTTTTTTTTTCTTAAATTTAAAATAAAATTACATGATAATCTAGAAATAACAGTAAATTTGATGATTGATTTTTTTTTTATATTTTAGAAAAAATAATATATATATAATTGTTATTTTTTTAATATATTATATTATATTTTTAAATGCTAGGTAAATAATTGAAAAATTGATGTATAAAAATATTAAAAAAAAAAAATTCTACTTATTTATTACTGTATTATTACTGCAGAATCAAGTGAGCTTCATGGGGACAGAAAAATTGGCAGAATAATTTATTTTTTAGTCCTTCAAAGGTTTTCAATCATTTTTCGAAAATCTTTCTTTGTCGATTTTAGTCCGAAAACAAATAGAAAATAAGTTTTGTATAATATTGTATAGCCTTAATTTTGAAGTGTTATTTACTAATGCTTGAAAATAAAATAATAATAATTTTATAGCCTTTTACGCTTTTAAAGAAACGATCCTGAAGATTCTGTTTCTATACAACAGATTTATTGGCGCGACACAAGGCATTATAATCTGTTTGGATGTAACTAACTGATTTTTATCAAAACGAAGAAATAAAAACAAATTCATAGTACTCGTAAGTTGACTCCTAGGCAGGAATTCTTTAATTACAAACAAAGATTAAACAACAATGAAATTTTTGGTTCGTTCTAATTAAAGGTTCGTTCAAAATAGATTCTATATGGCTGCTAAATGGCTTAAATTTAATTGTGTTTCATAATTTAGTATAGCTTTAGTCGAACAATGAATTATGCTAAAAAAACCGAAGCTTAATTTATTTTAAATGAAAGAGACCTTAAAAAACAGATCTAAAACAAAATAAAAATTATTATCTCATTTTTGGTATAAAATATAAATTTTTTAACCTAGAAAATGATCAGTTTTTGCTTCATTAAATATCAAATAAGGTAAATTGATTTTTTTTTTTATCAATTTTCAATTTTTTACCCAAAAATTACAAAATAAAAAACAAAATCAGTTACATTGAATGATTTTGGAAATAATTTAAGGGGACTTGAAAAATAATATTTTGTTTAACAATTATTATTTATGCATATACAAACCCCTCGACTGTTTTTTGTCAGCTAATTTTATTAGAAGGTTTTATTTTTTTCACTTTTTAAAAATTTTCAGTTTTTTTTTATAATTTTTTGGGTAAAAAATGAAAAAATGTCAATAATGATGAAAATGTTGTTTTTTTTTATTTTTTTGAAAAAAAAAAAATGTTACAAGGTCATATTAAAATATTTATATTTTTTTTTTGTTTTTTTTTTTAGATTTAATTTCCAAAAATGAGAGAAAAAATAATATTCATTTTTAAGGAAAATTGAGATTTTTTCACCCTTTGCATATGGTACATAATAGAATATTTTGAATAATGTAAGGGTTTAAAATAGAAGGGTATGAAACTTTATATCCATTTTCTTTTTTGGTGAATTTTTCCAAAAATTTGAAAAATAAATAAAATGTTTGTCGCGCCAAAAAAATTTTTTTTAACGTTTTTTTCATATTTTAAATTTTTTTTTTAGGATTATTTATAAAATTTTAAATATTTATTATGAAAGGTTTTAAATTTCAAAATGACAACTATAGATGTATTTTAAAGAAAAAAAATGTTGCCTATTTAATTTATAGATTTTTTATAGAGCATTTTAAATTTGGGTTGGTTGTTGAAATAGTTATCACATTTTCTATAAATTGAATTCATTAAAACCTTTGTATTTGATTTATTTTAAAAATATTTTTTGATTCATTCCAGCTGCAGTTATTTAAAATGGATTAATACATACATACGTTTATTAATGTTGGTGAATTATTAAATTCGGTTAAAACTTATAGTATAATCTTAAAATTTTATATTGTTTATCATTAGTATATTTAATTACAATAAGCCTTACCATGAACTCACTCGAAACAGTACTAGTAGCTAAACAAATAACAATGCACACATGTATGAATGATTTTGACAATACAATTAAACATTTTTTTCTACTCCCTTCTCCGCTGACTTAACAATTTATTAAAAAGTAAACTCGACTAATAATTTAATATTTGAACAATTGAAAAGGCCTGACTAGTCGTACTTAAAGTAAATGAATATTTTCGTTCTAGGCCTTTAAATTTACGTTAAAATTTAAAGAAACTTAATGTAAACAATACGGCTTAAGTCATTTGACATATAAATTTGACAGCATAAAATATTAATTTCATTTTTAAATTTGAAGAATAAACAAAGAACTTTTAAAAAAATGATTTTTATGCTACTGTTTATGTTATGTTAAAATTTATTAGTTATTTAAGTTTTGTAGAAACTGTACGTTCTAAAGTTGAACGAAAAATAAAATTTTTAACGACTCAAATTAAGCTGACTTAAGTACGTTTGGATAGCTATATATGCAATCGCATAAGAGCGTATAAAATTTTGACATTAATACTGAAGTTGCTTTAAGTACGGCCTGTCAGGCGTTATAAGTCAGGTGATGATGAAAAATGAATGTTTTGTGTTTAACATTCCTGTCATGTTTTCTTCTGATGTTGTTTTGTCTATTTAAAAGTTTTTTTTATAGAAGGTAATTAATAATTATAAACTTAATTTTTGAAATAAATTTTGAATTTCTTGTTTTGACTTTTGTGTTTTTTTTTAAAATATTTTTTTTTAATAAAGTAAAATAATTTTCAAAATTATAGTAATTTGATATATTATTATCTTGATTAAAATGCCACCTACGCCACACGGACAGTAATTTGATATTTCGTATTACACACTCGGAAAACAAAACTACTCTCTCATGTGGCTGCGGAAATTTCGCCAAAATAATTTTTATATAAATTTATTGTATGTTTTTTTTAATAAATGGCATATCATTGTAAAAATTAAATAATTATAAAATCTTTTATAAGGAACAACTGAAATAAATATTTTAAATTTTTTTTATGATTACTACGGTCTTTAAATAATGTTTTGAAAGTAATAACCATTAATGTAATTCAAATTTAATTTTATCTTTGTAAATATTTATTATGGAACTTTACCAATTCCAAATTTTTTTCTTATTTTCATATTATCACAGCTGTTTTAAAATATATTACATAAACTAAAAAAAAAATGTATACTTTTTATATTCATATTCAAAGAAATATATTACGATCTTTTCATTACTCTTTGTTCTAAAGTTTTTTCCTAACCAAGAATGTATGTAAATAAAATAAACTAATTTCTCAATGTCTTAACGTATTATTTGTTTAAAAAGGATTTTTTCCTTGATTTGTTTGAACATTTTTGTTACTTAATTTTATTTTCTTTTTTTTGTTTTTTTTTTATTTTGTTTTATTTTTTTCTTTTGCTTCATTAAATTGCCAAAAGACTAATTTTATTTGTAAATATCGGAAAAGCTAAATAAAAAGGACATTACATTACTTTTTATGTATATATTCCTATATATATATATATATATGTATATTTGGGACATCCTTTCTTTTGATTTTGTTTTTGTTTTTGTCTAGGATTCACTTTATGGTCATAACAAAAACTTTGTGGTTAAAATTTGTATAATTTGTACGAGTGACTAAAAAAGTTGGGTTAGGTAAAGAAGAAAATTAAAAATTCCATCTGAGTAGATCCATTGTCTATGTTTGCATATACTTTATTGGAAAGAAAAATAATGAATATATCAGAAATTTATGTAACAAGTTGATATGTAAAATTTACATTAAAAACAAAAAATAAAAGAAATTAAAATAAAAATGGATCTAACACAAAATTTGAATAACAGTTAGAAACACAAAATTTGAACAGTTTAAGTATTAGTCGTTAAATAAATTTTTTGGCAAAATATTTAAAATTAAAAAAAAAATTTATAGTTCAAGGACTAACGCTTAATATATGATACATTTTGGTGATATAATATTTATGGTAAATTCTAAATGTTTTTAAAAAACTAAAGAAAAATTTTAGGTGTTTTTAATGCTTTTTCAGAATAGTTTTTGATGGTAAAAAAGAATCAATCTTTCAAACTTGCTCTAAAAAAAAAAACTTCTGCTGAAATTCTTCTTAAATAAACTTTTTTATTTGTAGAACGTAGACTTAGTCGATTTATAGTGCTTTGTAAAATTGTAATAAGCTTTCAATGCTTTAATTAGGAGAAAAACTCGTTCAGAGTATATCAAGAGTGTAATCTGGCCAAAGGGTGCATCTGCAGCTCCTTTCTACCTATCTATCTATTTACCTACCTATTTACCTACCTACATTGATTCTATAAAAAAAAAACGATTAAAAAAAAGAGAAAAATAATCATATAACAACCATTTTATACATCAAACTATACAAAAATTTATTTTCTTCTTGTATTAAAATTAATTCTTAAATAACCTGTATGATAATTTTAATTTTATTTTATTAAAATATAAAATAAATGTCTTTAAAATATTTGACACTATTTTTTAATACTTAATGTGAAACATTAATGTAATTTTAAATTTTAAGAATTAAATTTCATTATTAAAACATAAATTGAAGTTTTTCATTCAACCAAAAAAAAACAAAAAACAAAATAACCTAACAAATTTTAAAGAAACCAAAAAAAAAAAGAAAAATAAAAATTGCAAAACCAGCATTTTTTAAAATTATAGATTGTCTTGGAAAAGGAACTTTTAAAGAATAATACAATTCTGAAAAAATCTCTTATCTTGCAACTATCTTTTATTTGTCAAAATAGACATTTTCATTTTTATTTCTTTTCTAGTCTTTAACATATTTATAGATCTAAAGCCAAAATTGATCAAAACTTTTTGACCAAAATTTTACCTCTCAATCTTTTTTTTTTTTGTTTTTGTACTTAACAATGTCCTGCATTTGAGTTAAAAAGAATTCATTGTTCAACACAATAACTTCAAAGTTGACAGAAAAAAAAAAAAAAAGAAAAAGTAAAATAAAAAAGGAAAGTTCAATAAAGAAAAAAAAAAGATTTCCTTTTTTTTTTGAAGATTTTCTTTTTTTTTTGATTAAAATGAAAATTTAAAGATTTATTGTTAAAAAAAAAGCCATCTGTAAAGTTTTCCTAAAAAAAAATTTTGTTCAATTTAAAAAAAATTTTTTTTTCTTTTTATCTGACTATAATTCATTTACTTTATTTAGATCTTGTGTAACTATCATGTAACTCTCACTCTAAAAAAAAAATTTTACACAAAATCAAACAAAATATAAAAAAAGGAAAACCTGAATTTGATGTTTCTTTTTATTTATTTATATTTTTTCTTTTATTTGTTAAAAAATTTACAACTCCATTAGGTGACCACCACTTTACAAAAAAAATTTTTTTTTTTTTAATTTAACCTCATCCCATACGTTTTTACCCCATAAAAATTATACGGTATTGTGCAATGCAAAATAATAAGAATTTTACTCCACCTTTTTTATTTTTGACTGTATACGGGCCCCCCATTACAAACAATTGTTAACATTGTTGTATACACTTTAAATTGAACAAAACAAAAAAGAAAAAACCAAAAGAAAATCTAACACCAACACGCTTTTTAAAATTTTTTTACTGCGGTAAATCCTTAAAAGCCGCATCCTTTTTTCTCTTTTTGTGAACTATTTTATTCTACCGCCATCTATAAGATGACACTTATTTTTTTTTTTGTTGTGATGTGATTTAAAAAAAAACTCAATATAATACGATTGAATATATCCATACATGAATTTATTTTTTTATTTTATTATTGTTGATTTTGACGTTTTTTAATAAACTTGTAAGGAAACGCATCAAGAAGTTTAAAATATTATAAATATATGTATATAAATCTATATTTGTATAGATGTTTATGTTTGAAATGTACCACTTTTGTATTATAGGTAATTTCATAGATATAAACATTTTTTTACAACTTGTTTCTACCAAATAACAAATGAAAATATAACAAGGACACGAGATGTAAAAAAAAAATATTGCACTTCATATTGTAACATACAAATATATTTATATAATTATAAATAGAAGTGGCAAATTTATTAAAAGAATATAATTAATAATCACAGTATGATACAGTATGTAAGTTATAAAACTAAAACTGAAATCAGAAATAAAAATTACCTTTAATTTAAACAGTATCTACAAAATTATAGTCAATATAGAAAATATTTTAATAAGATATTGAAACATTAATTAATTTGCATCATAATTTAAATACAAGTCAATGTTTCTGATTCCATGTTGTATTCTCTCCTATTTATACTCCCGAGTCAATATACTGTATTAGCAGTCAGGGATTTTATTCCATTATATTGATCTACCAATAACAAAGAGTGGAGGTTGGTTTTAGTCAGTAAGAATCTGACACCAGATTCTTGGGTATTCTTGATGTTTTTGGAATGTTCATAACTTCCTTAGGAAAAAAAAGTGTAATTTATTTTTAAATTGAAGGATTTACTCAGCAATAATTGAGAAAAAAAATTTAACTTAAAACTAATAAGCATAATAACTCAACTGTTGGAGGAATAACTCAACTGTTGAATTTATAGTTAAGGCTTATAAATAAGTTATTAGAACTTCGATTACGAAAAATTATACCATGACGAGGTTGTAAATCAGCAAGACACAGCAAGTTCCGTTGCAGAGTATTTAAAATAAATGCTGTAACTTTGTGTACTTTATATTTACCGTTAGTGTTCAGTCTATTTTTGTCGTAAACTAAAGAATCTGAAGTAAAGTATCTGAACTAAAGAAGGACGGTGAATAAGATAAAGTAAAAAAAAATTATGAAGAATCGAAGATAATTTTTATTAGTAGCTATTTAAAAACTTCCTGATATTGAAAATTTCCACAATTTTATCAGAATTACCATATCAGTGGTATAAAAATACTATAAAAACATATGAATAAAAATTTTTTAGAAATAATTTTTCCACGACTGTAAATAAAATTATCCAAAAGCGAATGGTGGGTTGATCTAAAAAAAAGAAAATTTATTTTCTAATTTTACACAAAACCATACATATGAATATATGTATTATTTAAACATATAACGTATGTACAAACATTCTATGAATTTAAATTCATTTAAAAAAAAAAATTATAAAAATGTAAAATAGAAAAAAAAAAAATACAATTTGAAAATAAATATTTAAAATTGGAATGAAAGGAAATCACAAATCCAATAAAATCACTTTACAAGGTTGATAAATCCTTTATTATATGTTCTTATAATTTTTTAAAATGTATGAATACAATTGTATGTATGTATGTATATATTATACAAATATTTAATACTAATACCTAAATATTCAAAAAAAAAAAAATTTGTAATTTTATACATATGCAGATGCAAAAAAAAAAGTATATTTATGTTTGTTTAACAAGTCCTGTCAGCCATTAGAATATTTTAAAAGGATTTTTATTTTTATATATAAATGATTGTATATTTACATATATAAATACTGTACTGTTTATTTTATTGAAGAAAATGAAATTGGGGAAAAAATATCCTGATCATAAGAATTTCACCCTCTTAATAATGAAGGGTCAATTTTAAATTTGAATAATTTTGAATCAACAGTAAATAGTATGTATTTTTCCTATGCTTATTTTTTTTTTTTTTAAATTTTCTTTGAGAATTTTAAAAATTGTTTGTAATTTTTAATTTTAATTTTCCGATTGAAACAAATTTATCTTTTAACAATAATATATTTTAAATGAGAAAGAGATAGAAAGATGATAAAATTTAAACACAAAAAAAAAAAAAAAATTAAGGACGATTTAAATTATTTTGTTTTTTTATTGCAAAGAAAAAGAAAATGGGGTGGCGTTAGAAAAAAAAAATAAGACAGATTTTAATGGAACATAAAATTAAACTAAATTAAAATACAAAAATAACGGTATATTATAAAAATAAATTTAAATTGTAAAGAAAAAAGGGGTCATAATTTTCTTATATACATATATAGTTGTAGTTGGTAATTGATAGTGGGATGATGTTATTTTTTTCTTTTATTTATTTTAAACGATAATTTAACTCTACATATATATATATATATATATATATATATATTCTATTTGCTACCTTATTTTTAATGTATATATAGTCGGTATACACTCGTATTTATGCAATAATTTTGCAATATTTAAAAGAAGATGTGAATGACAAGATTTATGGCAAATTTATGTGATCATAATTTGTTCGCCTTGCCTTATGTCAGTTATATATGAATAAGATACCTTACAAGTTACAATATACATACTTACTTTTAAATATATGTAGTTTTTTTTATTCAGTTTCTTCTATATTATTGTTACCATTCGCAATAAATGAATGAGTTGAACGTTGATGATGGGTGGTATTGTTTATTAGATAAAAATTTTCTTAAAAACATTTTAATATTTATATGATAAATATATATATATATATACATATATAGTTTATATATACAAACAAATGGAGAGGGTGTATAAGCAAATGTATTTGCACATACACTGAAAAAAAAAAATAAAGGATGTTAATTTTTATATATTTTTTTTTTATCTATATGTAGTTGTATGTCTTTATGTCTTTTTTAATTAATATCTTCTGTGCATGTTTTTAGTTTACGACTTTGGAATTTATAAGAACATATCATTTTTATTTATTTTTTTTACATATGTATATACATTATATTAAAATTTTTTTTTTTTTTTTGGAATTTGTTTTTGTTGTGACTAGATATATAGTTTTTGTTTAATTGAAGACAAAGACAGATAGAGAAAGAGAATTATTTTTCAATGTTTATAGAAAAAATAACATGTATAAGGGATGCCACTAATTAGAATTCAACATTTGAAAGAAATATATGAGAATGCATGCATTAGGTCCAAAATTTAATTTTCATCTTTTTACCGACCGCATACATGAATGTATAAGGTAGGCATTGTTTTCACACTAAAAATACGCACCGGTGTAATGCATTTTGGCAAAAATCTCGGGTACAAATTTTTGGTGTGAAAACAATACCTGTCTTATACATTCATGCAAGTGGTCGGTAAAAATATTAGTCAAAGTTATTTTCCTTTAATATAAATTATAATGTAGGTATGTAAAAAAATCTATGAAATTTCCCATTATACTTTTTGTATAATAGCGGTCGGTACTGTGGTGAAGACAGCTGATTTTTTTTTTTTAAATATTATTTTTTGATTGAATAGAGATAATTTTTTTTTTGTTTGTTTTGTTCAATTAACACATAAAAATGTTTAATTATGAATAAAATTATAAAGATATTGTTATATAAGAAGTTTTTATCAAGTCACTAAAGGTATTGGTATATGCATTGTAAATAGTGTATTATAATAAAACCAAAATACCTATTTCAAAGTGTAATAGTTCTAAAACTAAAATACCTAAACCTTAACATTGTTTTCTACAGTTTTTATGATAATTTGTTTAAAAAAAAAAACACGAACTTTAAATAGGTATTACCCAAGTCAAAATAACGTTAATCAAGATTTAGGTTAGATAGTTAATTAAGATTTAAGGTTAGACAGTATTTGATATAATTCGTAAACAATTTTTTTTTGTTGATAACAATTTTAAGTATTGGGGGCCTCAGTGGCCTATTGGGTAAGAGCGTATAAAATACGCTGTAAACACCAAGGGAGTGTGGATTAAGAATTATTCCCCCTTACGACATTTACAGCTACGCCTGAAAAGGAAACGCTGTGTAATTTCCTGTTCACATTTATGTGTCTCTGCCACACAAAAAAAAAAAATTTTGAGTAAGACAGATATCGTATAGAATATCGTAGGAATACCATGAACTGCATTATTCTTCAATTTTTAAAACCGTAAAAGCATCAGTATCAACAATACAATTTGACATTTTAATATATTTAAAAATTTGTACACTGTTTGAATTGAATATTAAAAACTGTGCATTTGGATTTGGTAATATTGATAGAAAATTACGAATATGAATAGCGAATGGAAATATTGGTAGAATATTTAGAAGTTAGTTTATTGATGTAAGTAAAAATCTTTTCTTTCATTAAAATTAATGGAAATATAATAGTCATATCTAAATATGAAGCAACAAAAAATTATTGATTTAAGTTAGCATAAAAAGTATTTTTCCTGCCACTGTCAAAATTCCAATGAAAGAAAGGAAGGTAAGTATATCACATTAGAAAATTTGATTATTAAAAAATTAGTTCGTAAAAAAGGGAGTATCAATATTGATGATCGCAAAAATACAATTTTAAACCATATATGTACACCTATTCAAATATTTAATAGATAATTTATAAGTATAGAGACTTTATGGGAGGTTGTAAATCATACTTTTTTTTATCATGAAAGAATTTTTTGAACTTACCTTTTCCATTTGTTTCTTTATCAATTTCTTCATACAATCTAAGGTCTGTTTTTTTTGTTTGCAATATTGATTCAATATTTTCTATTCTATCATTATAATTACAACCACTACTACCATTCGAATAATTGTCATATGAATTGAATGTTTTATCTTGAAAATTTGTAAAATGATTAGAATTTCTTTTGCGAATATTTTTTAAATTTTTCATTAGTTTTTCTTTTAAGTTATTTTCATTTTGTGACGAGTAACCATTATTTTTAATAAATCTTTCAGTTTCATAATTTTTATATTTTACTGGATATCCATTATAATGCAAATTTTCTTCAGGCTCTTCTTTAATAAAATTAAACTGAGATCGTTGGATATTAGCTGAAGAAAAATGTTCTTTCCCATTCCATGAGAATTTATTTGACTGATCCCTTTCATTTGATTCTTTCTGATACTTTTTTCCATTTGTTCTTTTAGAATCATTACCATTCTTTGGACCGTTATTGGAGAATAATGTTTGGAATGGCAATGATGAAGAATTCATTCCTAAGTGATTTTGTGATTTTGTGTAGTTTGAAACTGAAGCAGCAGCAGCACATGCCAAACCATTTAATGCCATTGATGATGGTAAATTAGTTGGATAAAAGTTATTTTTATTCTCTAATTTCTTTTGATAATTATTTGTAGTAGAGAAATTTTCTTCTAGATAAGTAGATGGTGAAGTGGTCAATTCATTCTTTGAAGATTCAAAATTAATTTTATTCTCTGAGTATAATTTTGATGTTGGTATTGGATGTATAAAATTCTCTTGAATTCTTCTCTTTACTGTTGCTGATGATATTGTTTTTGTTTCTATTGATGTTGTTTTTGTTTTATTTTCGGCAATGGATTCTAATGTGTTTTTGGAGTATATTGACTCCTTTGAATTCATTGCTGTTGTATGTAGAGATGGCAAAGAAACATAAGGCATTGATGAATTAATTAAGGATGTGTATGAATATGAATTTGGTACAGAAACAACTACTTTTTGTGAATTATTTATTTTGTTAGCATCAGACACTAATACTGTAGGTGATGATGATGATAGTAATAGTTGTTGTTGGAGGAGAAATTGCTGTTGCTGTTGGTGTTGTTGAAAAAGTATAAAATCATGTAATGCTGCTGTTGATGAATCTAATTTTGTATGTTGCTTTGCTATATCATTTAATGTTAAATTATTTGTGATAGGTGTGTTTGTTAAAGATGGCATTAGAAGATATGGTTGTATTGATTGTAACATTAATGAAGCTGCAGCTGCGGCCGCTGCTACGTTTACTGACGTTGTTGCTGATGAAGTTTTTGTAGTCGTTGTTGATAATGATACAATATCTTTTGTTCCTCCTCTTGTATTTTTACTCATTAAAACATCATTATCCATATCAGACAAAGCAGTGGTATCCTGTGGAACTGACATTGTTTTTGTTGTTGTTGTTTTAAGTAGTTGAGTTGGAGGAGAAGAAAATGTTGATGGAGACACAGGGAATTGAACTAATGAAGATGATGTTGATATTGATGGTGTTGATGTTTTAGTATTTAATGATAATTGCAATGATGGTAACATTTGTATTTGAGATAGATATGTGTTAGTTTCATTACAATATATATCATTTTGTGTTGTTGTATTTGCTGTTGTTATATTTTTTTGTAATGGTATTGATAATGGTGTTATTTTTGTTGTTGCTGTTGTTATTGGCCTGACTATGGAGGATGATAATGTTGATGATGGTACGTGTAAATTATAATTTTCATGTTGATAATCACTATGTTTATTATTAGTTAACATTTTTGGAAATTTTAAGGAATCTAATATCTCATCACATGAATTTATGTGATTTGTTGTTGTTTTTATTTTTGGTAATGAATTGGTTGGATAAAATAAAGATGATGTTGAAGATGATGATAAAGATAGTGGTGGTGGTGGTGGTAATAGTGGTATTGAAGGTGAAGATTGTAATGAAGATGATGAAGATGATGTTGAGGATGAGGGTGATGGTAAAGACGTCGACTCATACAATAGATGTTGATTATTTTCCTGTTGTTGTTGTTGTTGTGTTTTTTCTTTCTTATCATGAATGGTTTGTTGTGTCTGGCGAGATTCTTTTAATTTTAGCAGCTGATTGTCCTCACATTTATATTCTTCATGTTGTTGTTTTGATTTTTCTTGTTGTTGTTCTTTTTCTTCTTTTTGCTTTTTATTATGTCCTTGATCATTATTTTTATATTGATTATTATTTTTATTTTGATTATTAAATGTTTCACATTCATTTTCAAAATTGTTTTTAATTTTTTTGAAATTCATTATTGAGGTTTTTGACATTTCTAATGATGATATTGATGTTGATGTTGGTGGTACTGGTATTTGTAACAATAAATTAGATTGAGGTGGACATTGTATTGATGGAAACCATTGATTTAAATTGATTGTTGTTTGATCAGGTATCCAAAAGTTAACTGAAAAAAATAAGAAAAACAAAATTTTTTTTCTATAAATAAAAATAATTAAAAAGTTTTAAAACAAAATGTATTTAATTATTTAATTTCTCTCGAAGGGGTTAAATAAAATATATAATATGTATGAATATAATAATGTATATAGCATATTGAAAATTCATATTTTCAATTAATAAATTTTTATTTATATATGTGTATAGAGAGTTTAAAATGATGCTACAGTATTGTAATTTGAAGCATGCGCATTCAATTCTAATGGGATTTGCATTTTATTAAAAATAAAAAAGAACGGAAACACACTAGTTTGTTATATATAATTATTTCAATATATATATATATATATATATGTACATTATTTTACATATTCAATGTAGAAAGAATATATAATATGCATTATAATGTATACGATATATTCATTATTTCAAGTTAGAGTTTTTCTTTTTTTTTTTGCTGTTAGAATATTAAAGGATAAATAAAATTGCAAGGATACTAAAATCAATATAAGTTTTAATAAGTTTTCAAAGGTATAATAATAAATTTTATAATGTGTTGTAGGAGCTTTTATTATTAAGAAAAATTACTTGCATTTTTTTGTTCCATTTTAAAATTTCCATAACAAAACGTTAATTTATTAAATCATAATTTTTAATAGTAAATTATAATTTTTAGAAATATTTTTTTTTTCTATGGTGAAATCTGACTTTTGATTAGCGCTTAATATGCTATATTAATTTTAGTTTCACATTCATTATCTATGAATATAATTAAGTTTTTAGGAAAATTCGTACATATAACTGAACATTTTTTTTTTTGTTTGGTTAATTTTAATTCAAATTTGAAAATCTTGTTTAATTCGATCATGTAGGACTATAGAAATTGAAGTTTAGCTTCTAAGAATTCATCATTTTAGTGACAATAATTTTATTCGAATGTTTTAAAAATCACATTGTTAACAGACATTATACAAAGAAAAATTTTAAGAATGAATGTTAAATTTGTTATATATTAGATATAACCGAGTTTGTTTATTTGTTTGTTTCTAACCGAATGTTTTGATTCATTGGATTCATGTTGTGATTCATCAATGTTTTAAGCTTTTATGTGAACAAAACATAAAAAATCTTGCATTCTGCCATATTTTTGACAATTATTTGCAATTAGGGAAAATTTGAAATTTTAAATCTATAAACCATCAAATCAGTAATTGTGTGGTATTTACCGTTCCGAATTCTGACTCTGTTTAAGAGATAAAAGAATGAATGAACAATATCATTTTCTTATCCATCAAATGCCATTTTGTTATTTTTTGATGAAAGTGATTTAGTTGACCTTTATAAAGGTCACCATTAAAATCTCAAATTTTACACTATAGAATAAAATAAAGACAAAAGAGTAAAATAAAGAGAACTTAATTACTTATTACTTATTTAAGTATAATATTTTACATCTCTTTCTAACTAAAATAATTATGTATGCAATGGAATGGTAAAATTGCATGTATTTGTTTTTTTAAATTTCAATACGCCATTTAGAAAAATAAGATTAATAAAAAATATTAACCCCTTTTTTAAATTTTCTATTTTTTTTTCTGTAATATGCAAAATGAAATCAGGATGAGTATAAAATAAGAATCACATAATAAAAACATCCATATTTGTGTAAACTGCTCACATTTATTAATTTATCAATCCTTTGTGTAATATGTATATACCATTATAATAGAAGCAACCATTGTTTGGTCTTTAATTTTTTACCAATCTGTTATTTATTTTTTTATTCCATTTTTTTCTTGTATCAAAGTAACAAAAAAAAAAAAAAATTATTCATTCATGATTCGTAATCAATCATAATCAAAAGATTTTTATTACATGCATTAACACATATACCCAATATATATACGTACTCAAAATACAAATTAATAGAATCAGGAAGTATCTTTTGACATAAATTTTGAACAGAGAACAAAGGGAATTCATTCATCAGTAATTTTTGTTTTTTTTTTTTTTCATGTTCAGAACCCTTTCTTTACCCCTTTTTTGCTTTATTGGAGTAATATTTTTTTTTTTTTTTGTGTAAAAAATCATACACTCTGTAAACGATGAAAGGTAAAGCAAATTTGATAATTTTACTTTTTTTTTTTTTGCGCTTAATGGATTACCAGTATCTGAATTGTATTGGATTGTATGGATCGGAATATTATGTATATTAAGAAAATGGAATGGGATTGATCACGAGTCTATCGCACTTTTCAATGTATAATTTAAAGGGTTGGAATTTTGATTATTTAGTTGACAGAAGGTATTTGCAGGTATATTTTTTATATACGTATAACAATATAAAGAATAAATATAATTTAATGAATGTTAATGTAAATAAATTAATTTAGTATACATTAATAGTTTTAAGATATTAAGAAAATAAATGTAGAAAAATGGGAAGTATATGAATAAAATTTTTGATAATGTTAAGAAAAAAACAAAAGTTATAATAAAAAATTGATTAAAATATAAAATGACAAGTTATTGTATCGAAAGCATAAAACTGAGCGTGAAATGATATCTCACCCTTTTCAAACAAAAAATATATATGAACTTTTAGGTTTTGTTTGAAAAGATTATATTATATATAGTGATGCCAAATTTATTTTAAAAATATAGGTCTAGTCAAGCCAATTATTTAAAATTTAAATATTAGTTATTTATTTGATCAAAAAATTAATAATTCAAGAATTTTTACAATAAATTATAGATATATTGTAAAATGATTTCCGCGACATTATTTTCTTTGGAGTGTAAGTTTTCAGAAATACATCTAATATATCAAAATTATAAATATTATTTAATTTTATATATGCTTTGCTTTAAAATAATTAATTATTTTTAATATATTTTAATAATATGTTTTTAATAATAAAAAAAAGATAGAAAAAGATATAACATATCATTAAGCATCCGACATCATCCGACCCCTTCATATAGTAATATCTATAAATTTAATTTAAGATAAAAGGCGGTTTTCTTCACACAGGTAAAACATTAAAATAATATTTTTAAATTATTTTTTTGATTGTTATTTTTATTTTCTACATAAGTCGATTTAATTTTATTATTTATTTTAATTAATAAAATTAACAATAGGTAGGTATATGGAGAAAACCCAAAAAAATAAAATAAAAATTCAATGTCAATGATCAAATTATTTCTTTCACAAAATTTTTTATTTATTTAATAGTATATTTATAATAATTAAAAAGATTTTTTTAAACGTTTTTAATAGTAGAAAATAAAATTAAATTACAACTAAAAAAATAAATTACCTAAAAACTTAATTAGTATTTTAACCTTTTAAAATTTTTTAAACAAACATTTATTCTGCAAAATTTCAATGGAATTCTTAATCTTTATAATGTAGTCAAAAAAAAAAAATCATTATATATAACTAAATTATACAATTTGGTTTTTTAATAGGATTTTTATCATGTTGAATTTATAGAACGTATTATAAAACAATTTTTAGGTTAGTATGTATTAACAGATCTTTTTTAAAAAGATAAAATCGATTGGTCTTTAATTTTTTACCAATCTGTTATTTATTTAGGTTAAAGACCGAATAAATCGAGCAATTTACAACGGAAATACTGGGTCTTTTAAAAATTCTTCACTTAATTTTCCAGTGACATATTTAAATATCCTTGGAAATATGATAATAATGCAATATATAATTAATGCAATATATAATTTGAACCCTTCTACCACAAGGCCATGATCAAAGAGCAAAAAAAATTGTTTTTTTTTTAATGCTTACCATTTCAATAAAAATCATTAAAAGAACCATTGCATTTTAACTATGGATAGGCCTCTTCAAAAACTTAATGTTTTATGTAGCCTGTCACCCATTACGTATAGCTACAGTTCTTCAAAGTTTGAAAAAGTCTTATTTTCAAATTTCTATATCTCAGATCTTAACATTTTTTGAAAAAACGTCAAACGACTGAACACTTTTCTATCTTTATAAATACGTTTTAAAATTATAAAATTTTTTGCTATTTTGTATTTACATTCTCATTGTTGTGTGAGAAGAAAAGTTTTGAAAATCTTGCGTTCTTCATATCTTTGGCATACTTTTAGTTAGAAACTTGAAATTTTGAGAGAAAATCTAGCATTCAATTAGAGAACCTATCCTTACGAACTATTTGTGGTCAAAAATTGTAAATTTACTATTTTTAGACATCAGTACAAACTTTTTTTTTTTTATAAAGTGAAACGCATAAGTTAAAGCTTTTCTAAATTATAATATATATAGGAGTTTCCTTAAAATTGAAGAAAATCTCTTTTGAGTTTTCACAATTTCGTGTTATTATAAGATTTTAAGATAAATAATTAGAAATTTTAAGTAACAATATTCGTAAATTACAATATTCGAAACTGTTGTAATTATCTTTTTGAAAATGTTCACCTTTAAAAACTTTTGCTTTAACATGTCTGTCTTTTTTTTTGTTTTTTAACTTTAATTAATTTAAGATATATATTGAAAAGTATTACATATTATCTTATAGTTAGCTGGAATTAATTAATTTAACTAAATCTCTTAATTTTAAACTTTTATTATTAACCGGCTCAGTAAAAAAAAACAAAAAAAAAAAAAATTTGGTAAAGAAAAGTGATGAATTAAAACATTGAACCTTTTTTTGATGGATTTATGCATCATATAACGAAAGTCGTTTAAGAAATAAAACATAAAAATAATCACGTAAAATTCATAAAACGCCTAAATTTTTCATACCTCAATATAAGATTAATATCAGCGAGGTGTTTTACGCTAATTAATTTAATTTAGTATAAATAGACATATTATGTAATAATAGTTAGAATTTTTTTTTTTTTTTTTTTTTTATGAAAAAGAGTATATACATATATGTAGGTATTTATTATTGTTTAGATTTAATGCGATAATTTAAAGAAATTTTTATTATGTTAATTTTTTTTTTTTTTTTTGTTTTAAATTAAATTCTCAAAATAGGTTTTTATTTTTTTCTATAATATATTTAATTTCTTCGTTTAGTTCAATTTTCAAAAAAAAAAAAAAATATGGTGCCTTAATAAATTATTTATAACAAGTTTTATATGTGATAATAAAACAAAGAACCTAATAAATTCAAAACAAAATAAAATCAATATACTTAAAATATTAAAAATATTTTTTTTTTTTTTTGTTGAGAAGCTGAAATTTCCATATATGAAGATTGTATTAATGTTGTAGAATTTACTAAAAAGTAGAAATAAAAATTTTGATTCTTTCATAAAATAAAATTAAATAAAAAGTTTCAATATTATACTATTAATTTTTAAAATTTATTTATTTTTTTTTCTTTTTTTTTTAATTAAATATTTTTTTTTGTTTTTAAATCTAGTTGGTTATTTCTAATATTATATTGATTGATTAATGGAAATACGAATGAATTAAGTATATATAGAGTGAATAAAAAATGTTTAACGGTTCCGTATAATATGGTTTCGCCATTTTTTTTTTTTTTTATTAAAACAGTAGATGGGATTTTTATATATTAATATCATCTATGTTTACAAGTAAATAATATGAAAAGAGTAAATGAAATACTTTATATATATGTATATATAGGATCTTTTGATTAAGTTCTGTAAGATAGTTCTGTTGAATTTTGTAGTAATTTATATTCAGTGTTTAATAATTTGTACCCATAAGTATAGATAAGTTTCTTATAAGTATGCCCATATCCATAATCTAACTTAAATTGAAACTTGTTTTAAGTTGAGTATTTTACTCAATTTTATTTGATTGCTTTGTCCGATTTTTTCAATTTCGTTTGTTTTTACAGTTAGTTTTTTTTTTTAATAATATTTGTTTCTGCTTCCACTACCTATAGTATTTTTATGAGTGTTTGTGTTATGCTTTCCTGATTTAAACGATGGTGCTCCTTCTTTAAATATTACCTCGAGATGTTTTGACTTTTTAAACTATATTTTATAAGTACTTATATTATATGACCGTTTATGGGTTGGCCACGAAATTCCAAATACATTTTATACAAATACAAAATCCCAAAATATCAAAATCCCAAAATAACAAAAAACCGATTAGGATTATGAAGAAAAAAATTAATTTGGTGAATATTTCAGAAAAAAAATAATTTGGTACTTTGCTTAATTGTAATTTGACATTTTAGAATATGGGATTTTGGAATTTGGAAATTGAAATTTGGGATTTATTGTTAATTTGGGGAGGGTAACAAAATCCCCTCTTTTAAAATCTCTTTATTTCAAAATTCTTCGTTTTTTAAAAATCCCCCGTAACAAAATCCCTTGTTTTAAAATCCATGGTATCAAAATCCCTCGTTTTAAAATCTATCTCGTAAAATCCATTGTTTTGTAATACGCTTTTCCCATGTTTTAGCATTTTTTAAGATTTTCTTTTTATTCTTTTTATCTGCATTTCTATAAGAATATGCGTTTTTATTTTGTATTAAATAATTTATTCCAAAAATTAAAAATAATGTTTGTACATAAAAATTCTTTTTAAGAATAAACAAAACAAAAATTAATTCATATAAAATATAATGAAACAAAAACAAATTATTATTTATATTTTAAAATTTAAAATATTATTAGAAAAATTTTTTAGAAAATTGATGTTTTCCATTTCAAGCCTTTTTTTAATCACAATTTTAATTTCTTTTAATTTTTCAAGCTGTGATTTTGATTTTGGTAATTTTTCACCCGCACGAGCTTTAACGATCCTAGTCTTAACAACAACATGTTCCTGTGCTAATTCAGAAATCAGTTTATATACACCCACGTGTGATTTGCCTACAATGGTATTCAAACGTCTGTGCCACGCTTCTACACTGTTTTGAATTTTAGGAAAATTAAATTTTTCTACATCAGCAATAGACCAAAAAGTAGGATTATATCGCGGTTTAGATGGCTTCCCATATTTAGCAACAAAATCTCCCGTTTTTAAAACTATTTTCTTTTTGTTTTTTGTAATTCAGGCGCTGGAATGCAATTTTGTTTAACAAAAAATCCAAAAAATTTTGGATTACAAAAATTAATTTTAAAATCGAGGGATTTTGATACGGGGAATTTTAAAACAAGGTATTTTGAAACCGGATTTCGTACCCAACCCGTTAATTTGGCATATTGTTCCACCGCTTATATTAAATAACCGGAATACGATATTTTGGATCTATGTTTGATTAGTGATAAGCTTCAATGCTTCTCTGCTTATATAGGTGGTCTTTTTTTAAATATACTATTAGAAGCTCATGTATTAATTTATTTTTTTCATACAGTCTGTACTTAGAATAAATTATATATCTTATTTAGTTTTTTTTTTTATATTTAAAAGAATTCTTTTTATATGCTCTCTAATACTAAAAACTTAAATAGAAGTAAAAATTTTTTTTTTATAATATTTTAGCCAAATCAAAAATACCGATGATATCAAAATTTGATTATTTCATCAAACATGTTTTAATAAAATTTATTTTTTGTTTTGCTATTTGATCTGGTCTTGTGGTATATAGAAGGGTGTCAATATTAGTTTGTTAATCATTTAAGGGGAGCTTTTGTTTGTTTTTTTTTTCTTTGTTGTCGGAGTTATATGTTGTTTTCTTGTTCTAAAATAAAAATTTTTTTTTATTTTTACTTTCCTAAACCAGCATTTTAAAGAAGGTAGAAGGCTTTTTATGCTGATTAATTTTACATATTTCTCATAAAATTTATTATATTCAATAATTATGTTTGTGCGTATGTATTATATAATATAAGTCTACCGGAAAATTTCAAATCAATATACATTGAATTTAATATAAATTTATTTCAATTACAACCCAACGTAAATAAGCTGAATATATAGGGGTTGAATGAATCAGAAGAATTTGATTCAAAACAAAATTTGAGGTAAATTATAAAATATAAACATATAGAGACAATCAAATGAAATTTGAAGATTTAATAATTGAATAATTGAATAAGTTGAATAAAGAAATTGAAGAAATATATAATTATTTTGAATGTCGTAAAAATTAAACTCTAAAATTAAAGTTTAGTATGCAGATGACCATTTAGTAAATGACTAGAGAATTGGGTTTGGATAGAAGGAAGAAATTAAAAAATAAATTTGAAGATTTAATATTGAATAAATTGGATAAAAAAATTGAAGAAATATTTAACCCATTTAAATATCATAAAAATCAGACTTAGGTTTAGTATGCAGGTGAGCGTCTAATAAATGACTAGAGAATTGGGTTTGGATAGAAGAAAGGAATTAAAAAAAGAAGTTTTAAGGTTTAATAATTGAATAAGTTGGATAAAAAAATTGAAGAAATATTTTATTTTTTTAAATATCGTAAAAATCAATCTAGTGAGCATTTAATAAATTAGTAGAGAATTTATTAATAAAATTAATAAAGTAAACATGAATGTGAAAGTTACTCTAGCATATGATTACGAGAAATTTCACAATTTCACTTATATATTACTTATAGTTGTGTGTGACTACTGATTAGTATAAAAGAGAAATAGATTTTTTTTTTTGGTAAACCTAAAATTTTTTATTTTTATTTTTTTTTTATTTTAAATTAATGTATTTTTATTATATTTATTGGATATTTTATTTTATTAATTAAAAAAAGAATAGAAACAAATATTTAACAGCAACAATTGATATTTTTATGGTATTCATAAATACTTTGCATATGTAACATACACCTTCATTGAATCAAGCCAATATTATACAATTACTCAAGAATTTTATTCAAGAATAGCTAGTAAGTATTTAATATAAAATATGAGAATTAATCAAAATCATTTTTTTGTTTTTTATAGACATAAAACATGATTACAACTATAAAAAAAAAAAAAAAACTAAAAAGATGTCAAAATTTCTATAATAATATTTTTATTTGTAATTTATTGGCGCCTAAATTTCAAGGTCGTACTTAACATAAATTTTTGATCTTAACAGCATGGAAAAAAAAAAAACACTAATTTGAATATAATATTTTTATATCCATTTTAAGAATCGGTATGTAAGAATATAAGTTCTAAAGAATTTCTATGATAAGAATCGAAAAAATAAAACAGAAAAACAGATAAAACATAACATCTGAAAATTTTTAAATGCAATCATATGGTACAGATATGTACATATTAAAAATTTTTATTTAACTTTATTTGTTATTTAAAAGCAAAACAAAAATAAAATGAAACAAAACGCGGAAATAAAAAATAAAAAGATACAATCAAGAATTTTTAATAGAATTTGAAGGTATTTAATGAAGGTATTAATAGGTATAGATATTAATGTTTTAAATACCTACTTTAATTTTATTTGATAATATTTAACGGGTGCGAATTATTCTATAATATTGTAAATAAAGTATGTGGACTAATCTCTAGGGGGAGGGGCAAGGTTTAAATTTGGTAAAAAATTATATTATTGGTTATCAACACTTGGGTATCAATTCTGAAGTTCCTTTTGCTGTTTTGTTTTAGTCTTGTTTTAAATATTTTCAATTTTTTTTTAGTTAAATTAAATTGATAATCATATATTATGCCTTATTTAAGCTCTAATTAAAATAATTCTTCTTTCATTTTTAATACACATTTAAATTCCTTTTTTAGTATGAATGTGCAAAATTCCATAATGTTTTTCTATGATAGGTCATAATGGTACAGTTTAGGTCAAAATATAAAATGATTCCAAATAGGTATAATATTTCATCTAAACTTAAATGTTTTATGCTTAAATAAAACTTAATATAGTGTAATATTGGAAACGTTGAATAATTTGTTGCATTAATTAATATATTAAAATAGTACATCACTTAATCAGTATATAATATATACTTTTTAATGCTCTAATGGTTTAAGTCTAACGTTTATTAAGTAGGTACGTCCAATTTCTAAAATAATTTGAAATAATGGAATTAACATACACTCTAATATTTATTAGTATACTTCTGTTCCCTTTTCAAGGAATACTTTTCAAGGAAATGTAGATGTATAGTAACTATTAGGAAATTAAATTATATAAAAATATTGAAAAGTTGAGATTTGTAAAACGCATTATATAGGCTGTCTATCAACGATTCATTAATAACTTATTATTGTATATTAAATTGAAGATGGTAATTAATTTGGTTTCCATTCACTTTTTTCTTTCTATATTGTTAAAGTGGTAAAAAAAAAAATATTTATATTATTTTTTAATTAAATGTAGAATTTAATTTATTTACATAATTTTTTTCTAATTAAGACTTTTTTTTTCAATTCGTTGTGATACATAACAAGTTTTTTTTTTAAATTTTTTTACATAAACATATTCATGATATATATTTACTTATATAGGATTTTATAGAAATTTTACTATCTCAAATAGAAGCACATTGATTATCAATGCATTTTTAGAGACTGTCATTTGGTTTAATTTTGAAACTAAGTAAAAGACATCTATTAGATCAGTTTTCTAATGTCTGTAACGTCTAGTTTTTTTGATAGCACGGTAACGGTAACCATCATCGTGTAATTGACCTTGAGCTTCAATAGCTACTGGTGCTGGAGCTGGAGCTGGGATTGCAACTGGTGCTGGAGCTGGAGCATGGTATACTGGAGCTGGGGCAGCATGATGAACTGGAGCTGGAGCAGCATGATGAACTGGAGCTGGGGCAGCGTGGTGTACAACTGGAGCTGGAGCGTGGTGTACAACTGGAGCTGGAGCTGAACCTACTGGAGGTAAGTATTCTTGGATTGGTGCTGGTGCTGGTACTGGTGCTGGTGCTGGAGCTGGAGCATGATGAACTGGAGCTGGAGCGTGGTGAACTGGAGCTGGAGCATGGTGGACTGGAGCTGGAGCATGATGTACTGGAGCTGGAGCATGATGTACTGGAGCTGGAGCATGGTGAACTGGAGCTGGTGCTGGAGCATGATGTACTACTGGTGCTGGAGCTGGGGCAGCTGGTGGTAAGTATTCTTGTTTTGGTTGTGGTGGTGGTGGTGGAGCATGGTATACTGGTGCTGGAGCTGGTGCTGGAGCAACTGGTGCTGGTGGATGATAATCATATTGAGCTGATGCAACAGCTAAGGTGGCAAGTGCTACGATGATGAATTTCTAAAAGAAATTAATAATATCCAAATGTTAATATATATCCTTGTATAGTTCTTAGTAGTAACTAAAATAATGTAATAAAAAATTTTAAGTTACCATTTTGATTTTTGTTTTGTTTTATTAATTGTTACTAAAGCTGAGAGCGCTAGAAACTGATGTCCAATAGTTAGAATGATTTGATATTTATACAAAAACATAACTTCTTAAAAATTCAACTTTAAAATACAGAAAAAGAAAAAAAAATTAATATAAACATTTTCAAACGTAACTGGTGGAAGTTTTCTTTTTTTCTCATGTTTTCTTCTTTTTTCTTATTTAGTTTTACTATTCTTGTATTATAAAATTTAAATAAATTTTATTCCAGTCTATGATAAGCCGGTAAAATATACTGGAAGATATTTTAAATAGCTCATTAATATTTAAAAAGTTTTTGTTAATTTTTGAGGTTTTTATTTTTATATTTTTTTTTCTTAAATTATCATCTAAAATAACCAAACAAAAACAGCAATAAAAAAATGTTAACGATGATATTTTTAACTTAACTTCTTAAGAAAATGAGCTATGATAATATTTTCTATAGTGTATCTATAGATAAGATCAAAAATTAAAAATTAGTTAATGTCAAAATAAATTATAATATATATTATAATACCTAAATTTTAGGTATAAATTAATTTTTTTTTATAGAAAAAGGCAAATATGATTTAACTGGTTAAAAATTTAAATATTAGAATATTCTAAATTTTTTTTTATTAGCATAAAATATTTTTTTAAAATGATTTGAAGCAGGATGTGTACGATAGAAATAGTGATTTAGTGACTGTTGTAAAGTAAAAGTGGGGTTATTGTTGCAAATAATTTTAAATTCTTCGTAATAATAATAGATTTGAAAATGTATTTCATAAATTAAATCAGATGTAAATACAAATTAAATCTTAAAAATCTGTTATTAATCTTCAAACTCACTTAAATGCAAATAAAATCATTAAAATATGCATGTTATTGGCGGAGCGCATATATTGATTTATAAAATCTACTAAAATTTTTCACGGTAATAAAAAAGTGTTAAAAAAAATGTCGTTTTTATGTAGTATTGAATTTTTAAAACTACAGAAAATTCTGATTTTTTACAAATAAATGTTATTGAAATTTCATGTTTTTAATTGAAGTTAGAATTTGTGTTAAATTTTAATTATTTGATTAAGAAAATATATTAATAGGTTAATTAAATAAATATAAATATATCATTTGTTCATACTAATTCGTTTTCAAAATCTCCTTAAAATATTAATAAACAGAAAAAATAATAAAATCTCCTTAAATAATTCTTATTATTTTTAGAATGGATAAAATGGATAATTTATATGGATAAAATATAAGTAGCAATTTGTTTTTTTAAAAAAAATTTTAAATGTTGTGATCATTGTTTTAAAAAATTGCTTTGAAGTACCTAAATTCAAAATTGTAATTTAAAATTGAAAAAAAAAAAAATAAAAAATTTTTTTCGAATATACATATATAAAATATTTATATATTTATACAAATTTTTAACTGAATCACAATAATTACAAATATAATGATATGACAGTCATTATTTTGGCGTTATACGTTTATAAAATTATATAAAAAATAATTAAGTCAGTTTCCTAATGTCTGTAGCGTCTTTGTTTTTTAACAGCACGGTAATGATAACCATCTTCGAACAATTGTCCTTGACTGTCACCGACGGCACCAGATGAACCACTTCCGAAACCTGATGAACCACCACCGAAACCTGATGCCCCTCCACTTACACCTGATGAGCCACCAGCGAAACCTCCTGCTGATCCACCGCCTAAACCGCCTGATGAACCGACGGCGAAACCGCCTGATGAACCACCACCGAAACCGCCTGATGAACCACCGCCGAAACCACCTGATGAACCACCGCTGAAACCGCCTGATGAAACACCTCCACCAAAACCAGATGAACCACCGAATCCACTTGATCCAGCATGGCTAACAACTGGTGCTGGGGCATGGTAAACTGGAGCTGGAGCGTGGTATACAGGTGCTGCAGCTGGGGTATGATGAACAACTGGTGCTGGAGCACGATGAACTACTGGAGCTGGAGCATGATATACTTGAGCTGGAGCTGATGCAGCAGTTGGTGGTAAATATTCTTGAGATGGTGCTGCTGCTGGAGCGTGGTATACAGGTGCTGGAGCACGATGAACTGGTGCAGGAGCATGATGTACTGGAGCTGGTGCATGATATACTGGAGCTGGGGCATGGTATACTGGAGCTGGAGCACGGTGAACTACTGGAGCATGATGTACTGGAGCTGGAGCATGATGTACTGGAGCTGGAGCATGATATACTGGAGCTGGAGCATGGTATACTGGTGCTGGAGCATGATATACTGGAGCTGGAGCATGATACACTGGAGCTGAAGCTACTGGTGGTAAGTATTCTTGTTTTGGTGCTGATGGAGCATGGTATACTTGTGATACTGGAGCAGCTGGTGGATGATAATCATATTGTGCTGATGCAACAGCAATTGTTGCTAATGCTACTAAGATGAATTTCTGAAAGAAAAATATCCATTTTTAATTTTTTTTTTTTTTGTAGCGATAATCCATTTTTGATTTTGATTTTAATCCTTTTGCCAAAAATAAAAAAAAATTAATATAATCCTTTTAATTACCATTGTGGTTAGTTTTTTTGGTTGTTTACTAAAGCTCAAAGCGCTAGAAACTGATATTGAATTGTTAGAATGTTTCATATTTATACCCAAATGCATTTTTTCTAATTTACAAAAAAGAAAAAAATAAAAAAATATCATATACTCAAACAAATAATAATTTATATAATTATAGAGATAGTTATTAATGTTATAAAAATTGATTGGAGTTAATAAAAAAAAGTTGAAATTATATCCAAATCATTATACTTTTTCTTCTTTTTTTGCTTGGTTTTAGTGCTTTTGTTTATTATGTTATAGTTCTTATTTTATATATCTATTTTTTTTATTTATTATTTTATTTATTTCTTTTTTTGTTTTGTTAATTTTTGACAATATTTATTGCATGGTACTAAAAAAAAAAAATAAATAAATAACATATTGAATGGATTCGGATAATAACATGGTCAATATAAAAAATCACCGGACACCGGATCACTTTCAAAATATTCTTATGTGGTATTTTTTGTTGTTACTTCTTGTTACTATTATTTTAGGAGTTTTTTTTTTTTTTTATTATTAATAAATTTCAAAGTTGATGATTTTATTTTATTTGTATTTTATTTATTTTTTTTTCTATATAATTTCATATATGACATAAACAATTGATGAGATTTGTGACTATTTTCTCACTTTAATTTCATTAATAATTCTAACTTTAAAATTTATTTTAAAAAAATTTAGTCTTAAAAATAATTTTATGAGGTGTTGTTGTAAATAAAAATAGTATTCGGATGTTAGAATATTTAAATGATAAATATATGTATATATATTTATGTAAACGGATTAAAATTTACGAAAAGAATTAAAAAGCAATTAAAAATTATTTCCATAAAAATATAACATTAATACAATTTATCATATATATATATTTCCCAATTATTCATAATATTGTATACCAAATTTAAAAAAAAATTAATACATTATATTTACAGAAGTGTATAATATCTATAAAATATATAAAAATTAAATTATAAATACTTTATATTATTTTTTATTTAATATATAAAATAATATTCTTAAATGTTTAGATATTGAAATATAATAATGTATTTATCGTACAACAAATATATCAATTAATTAAATATTAAGAGCGTTTATAGTATAATATAAATTAAAATTAATCCTTTTTATTGATAAAAACTATACATATAAATATTTAATTGACCAAGTTTTTAAGCGTATAATATTCTAACTTTAAACATAAAAATATTTTTTATATTTATGTATCTATATAAATTTTAGGTTTCTATTAATATAATAAGTCAGAATAAGTTCAAATTAAAATCAATTATATTATGGTAAAAAAAAAAAAAACTTAAATAACTTATATATATTAATTAAATTTTTAATTTGGTTTTAAATATTTAAATACATTTTTTAATTGTTATATATTAATTCATTTCATATAATATTATCTATTAATTATTTTTTATTTATTGCTCAAATATATATTTATGTTTTCATAAATAAAGTTAATATTTTCATAATATATTTGTTTTAATTTAATTTAAAAAAAAAAAAATCCTTGATAGAAATAGTTATTAATAAAAGATTAATAACTTTAAAGTAAGGATTTTAAAATCTTGTTTTTTAATTTTTGAACAAATTTTAGTGGAAAAGTTCACAAATTTTGTGCTAATATTAATATCTAGTATAAAATATAACAATATATTTAATTCATCAATAATAACTATATAATATATGGTATATTTATTTAAAAGATTGAGAATTATTTAATAATATTGTAATTTTTATTTGGTAATTTTCATTTGAAAATAAATATTTTATTTAACTAATAATTATTTTTAATGTATACGTGGTTGCCAGTAAAATATAAAAAAAAAACTAATAAATAATATGATTTTTTAAATATTTGATTTATATTATATACAATAAAATAAACTGGATTTTTAAAATTAAAAATATATTTACCTATGATAATAACCAACATTATTAATTCGTCCAATAATAATTTATTTTTAATATTTAAAATTTCAATTTTGTATTTAATGCTATATTTAGTTCTGATGAAATAATTGAATTTCTATGCAATATTAATATTTTTTACATAAATTAACAAAAAAAAAAAAAAATGAGCTATTAATTAATTACATATATCTTTTTTTATAAAATGCAGTGTTCTTTTAATTTTGTATGTAATAAAAATGCTTTAAATCAAAACATTTCTATAACTTCTATTTGAATTATTATATTTTTAATTTAATTCAGTTAAAAACAAAAAAATGTATAACACAATATTAAAAATAAATAAAACATTTATTTAATTTTTCTAATTTAAATATTTTTTTTTTATATAAGTACAACTACATATACTTAAAGTTGTGAAACAAGAAGTTTGTTTGTTTTATTTTATTTTTAAGTTATATATTTTATGAAATATAATATTTAAAATTGATTTTTTATTCTTACTTTTAAATTATACCATTCATTAACTTCCAAATTTAAAAATAAAAAGTTATAATAATAAACATAAAACAAAAAAAAAAAAAAATAATGTATGAATAATTAAAATTTTCGTTTTAATTAATGTATTCAAGACGTATTTAATTTAATACATACTTAAATTGTATAATATTAATATTATATATAGATTCGTAAAGACTTATTTGAATTTAACTTATAATTAAAAATATTATTATAAACAATACTTTCTATATATATTTTATAGAAAGTACTTTCTATCTAAATTATAAATATGTTTTTAATACATACTGTAATAATATTAATAAGGATGGCTTAGCTTAAATAAAATAAACAAAACTTCAATGTTATATACGACCTATTAATTTAATTTATAATTCATTTATTATGTAAAATCAAATTTATACATATTTATTAAAAAAGAAAAAACAATCTTACATTTATTTATAATTTGGGAATAATTATAATAATATTTTATTAGATGATAAAAATTGATTAATGGACTTGTTTATATAAACAGAAAATAATGATTGTAATACTAAAGATTGGTTTTGAAATTAGTTAATTAATATATGAATTTTTGTTTTTAAAATATTTAGAATAAATTTCTATATTTAAAATAAACAAGTCTGAAAATTATGAAATCTTTAAATAATAGAATAAGTCGTTCCATAATATAAACGGAAATTCCGATTAGATTGTTAAGAAACTTTTAAGTTTCAAAATTAAAAAATTGCAGGATCACTATATTAATAATCAGTTTTTATTTTGAAAATATTTATTTAATATTTATTTTTTTTATTTTTTCAGATTTTATTAAAATTTTGGGAGTTATTTTTCCAATAAAATTTTTTGAATTTTAATATGTTGAACCTGTAATGCTTCAGAATTACAATTTTAATTGAAATTTCAAAAAAAAAAGTATTAATTTTTAAATTTCATCTGTGATTTATAACAATTAAGTATAAATTTTTTAATGTAATATTAAAATTTTTAATTACATAATTAATAATTAAAATAAATGGAATTAAATTTCTTATAATATTATCAGATCGAATTTTAATATGTTTGTTAAAAATAAAATTTAAATAATGATTGAAATGTATTGGAATGTGGTTTTCAATTGGATACAAAATAAGAATGATATAAATGAGAATACTTAAAAAGATATAAATGAAAATGTCTAACTCTTATAACTAAATAAATAAAATTGAATATGAAATGAAATATAATTTATATACAAATATAAAAGCTAAAACTGACGCTAAATTATTAAACATAATTTTTTAATCTGTGTATATTTTAATATACTTCAAAGACATGTTGTTGAATTGAAAAAATAAATTACTTTTGAAATTTTGAATTGAAATTAATTGTTTTTAATATGAATTTATAAAAAAGTTTTATTATTAACCAAAATTTTAATAAATAAATACTTAAATTAGTAGGTAAAATAGTAGGTAGAGATTTTAGAGTTTCATACCATTTTATTTAAACTTTTGTATCGTAATAATAATTAATAATAATATCGTAAATTTTTACTTTAAATTATATTATATAATTAGAAAACTTAAAAAAATATGTATAAAGTTAATCTAAAAATAAAGTAGAGTTTAAAAATAAAAAGTGTTTGAATTTTCTAAATATAAAATAATAAAATAATATTTCAATATATAATATTTTATCTTTGGTTAAGATTTGGCACGTTCTAAAATAACAGTATAAAAAAAATCTTGTAAAGTTAAAAATAATCTATTGTTAAATATATACATATACATATTACATATTATATATATAAAATATTATTTTAGATCTATTTATTAACGTCTTTATTAATTTTGGAATGAATAGTACGAATAGAATTAACGGAAGCTTCTTTATTACTTTTGACAAAATGGTTGTTTTCGAGGTTTTCTATCTTAACTTACGATATAATATACTATATATGTTTAACTATTAATTAGGTTCACATACAGCAATTAATTATAAGTTAATAAATTATATTAATCAAAAATTATATATTAATAAATTATATTAATTAAATATAATATATTTTAATTTTTAATCTATATAATTAAATTAAAGCTAAAAAGAATTAAAAAAAAAAAAACTTTTTAGTTTGAGTTTTTTTTAAAATGAAAGCAAAAGTTATTTAATAAATTATTTAATTATTATATACATAACATTTTTTTTTTTAATTTTATTTTATTTAAAACCGTAAATTAACTTTTAGTCATCATTTGTTTAAACTAAAATTTAAAAAAAAAAAAAAATATTTTTTTTTTGAATAAATTATGAATTTAGAAAAAGAACAACTTATCGGCCATCATTAATTAATTCTAGTGGGAAAAAAATAACACTATAATAAAAATAATAATTAATAAAAAAATCAATGTGTTAAAAATTTTTTTTAGAAATTCGAAAATAAAATTTATTATCAAAAAAAAAAAAAAATTAAAAAAAAAAGAAAAAATAAAATTTGATATTTTGTATAAAAAATATGTATTTTATTTTGTTTTTTTTTTCTTTTTTTGTTGATTATGAAGGTTTCTTGCAAATGAGTTCAGGTTTATATCATATATATATGCATAAATTATAATTTAAACTTCTATGAAATTTCCAGAAATTATTGAACTTTTCTTTTCTATTTTTTTTTTTTTTATCAAAATTATTTTGTGAAATGCAATCTTTACTATTGTTTTTGTTTGTCAACTATAGCAACTAGCAACAGGAAAATATAGCAACTAGCAACTAACAATTAGTAATAACCGCATCAAATAATCAGATTCATGTTTTCGAAACCAAGTTCGTTATAAGTTGTATTTTATCTAAAAAAAAAAACACTTGTTCTGTTGCAGGATTACTGGTTAGTTGATTAAATTTGATAATATTATTAATATTATTCACTTATTGATTATTGAGGCTGTATGCCAATCAAACTTTTTACTTACAGTATAATAAAGAAAAGAAATTTACTAAAGTAGAAAAAAAAAAATAAAAATTTTACTCTACCGAATAAAAGCAAAATTTTGACATTTAAAATTATAACAGCATTTATTGATGTTCTTTAAAGATTTTTACTTTTTAATTTAAATTGTTTATAAATTATTTTAAAAAATTGTTTCGAAATAAACAAAAATTACAAAAGTTTTAAATACACATTTTTAAAAACTAAAATTAAATAATATCAAATGATATTAAGACAATGATACTAGTTTAGGGTAGGTAAAATTTTGACATAACCATTCATCACACTTATGTCAAAATTTATATTCCGCAAGTTAAAATTTTACAGAATGTAAAATATTATCGTTTGTAACATAGTCTGTAAGTATGAAAATAAAATTTAACTTTTGACTTAAACCTATTATTGAGTAGCTTTACACTAATTTATTTAATGTAGCTTAAATCTAATTTAGTTTTATCTGTTCAAATTTATTTTGATATTTTTATCGATTATGGTATATAGTTTATAAAAAAAATGTTTTCGTTTTTCAAGTGAACTAAAGTTCGCCAATGGAAATTTTAACATAAGGCGATAACAGTTACGTTAAGTTAAAGAAATTTACTACATTATTTTTGTTTTTCTCAACAAAGTCTTTTAATAAGTCTTATAAAGATTCAGAAATTAAAAATAGCAAATATTATAAGAAGCGCAAATAAAATTCAGATTATAATTTTGAAATTTTTAACAGAATTTATAATATTATAATAATATTTTAGAGTTAAAGGTTACCATTTTATCTACTAAACTTTCTATCTATACTTTTTAAAATTGAATCAAAATTAAATATCGCATAAAAATCATTTGTTTCAATTTTAACTAAATATTTGTTTTTTTTTCTTTTTAAAATCTTTTAATTATATGATTTTTATTAAAGCTACTACAAGTTAGAATATCTTTAAATTCATTGTGTTCAGTTTATCTATATAAATAGAACCGGTCGGTTATGACTTCATTTTAGGACGTCATTAAAAAGCAAGTTTTTTAATGTTAAATATTATGCTATTCAAATCTATAATAATAAAATTTTATAAACCTTTGTTTTCCATTTCAATTTTGCCGGTTGTTTTTTTTTTTATTTTTCTCCATTTTGGAAAGAAAATATCCACCAAATAAAAAAAAACACATAATTCATATTATAGTAAAAATATAATAATGATCACTTTTGTTAAAAAACAAAATAAATAAATAAATTAAATAAATCTAAAATATGAAATATTTTTTTTTGACAATACATACGAGATGTAATAGTCAACAAAGTAAATATAAAGATATTTGATATAATTTTCATATTATTAATTTTAATTTAATTTTGATATAATTATAATGCATAAAAAGACAGATAGCGTATAAAACGCTTTTTTAATGGCCTATATAGTTTTGAATATTACGGTAAATGAGAAAACTGATTAATGATTATTATGAACAAATTTAACTAATTGTATAGAAGTTTGAGGAAGCATGCCATTTTTAAAATATTGCGCCTTGCACCATTTTTGTTTTAACATTTAATGGCATTTTGGTGAAATTAAAATTTCGATTTTTAAACATTTCATAGACTTTCAAAACAATGTTCTTTCTATTAAGAAAATATATAGACTAAGTAGTCTAAGTAACTGTAAAGATGTGATCTACTTTTAAAAAGAAAATAACTAAAGAATTCCCAATTTAGACTCGTGTAAACACTGCTGAAGCTGTAGCGATATGTATGAATCACTGCCCGATAGCAACTCTTGTATTTCTTATAAAAAAAATGTAGAAATTCTAAAGAGTAAGGAATGGAGAAAGCTCTCAATCAATTTTCTCTACGAATGTTCGACTTTAGTTTGGATAAGAGATAAAAAATAGCGATTTCCTACCGTCTAAAACATGAACTTGTTATTCGAAATGAAAATTGGATATCTAATTTTATTTCTGAAGGGCTAGTTATACAATTTAGTTGACAAATAAAAATACGAAGGGAAAGGGAAAAATATAAATAAAAAATACGAAGGTATCAAAACGACACGTTTTCTGTGCCAATTGTGTTTTCTTGATAGATTTCTATGAAAGGGTTAAAGTATACCAGATACAAATCCAAATAGAAAATAAATTGCTTCACGTATATTAAGGAAAGAATTAAGTCCTATATATTTATTTGTTGATATAAAAATTGTATGTTAATAATTTTAGACTACAATAAAAGACAAATTAAATATAAAAAAAAAAGTACATTTTTTTGTTACTAATATAAAACTTCTTAATTGGAATATTTGAAAAAAAAAAAAAAAAAAACAAAAAATTAAATTTGAAAAATGCGTGTCTTTATTTTAATTTTCGCCACTATATGAGTATACACATGTAGTATTTCTATACAATATAACCTGTAATAAAGAAGACTAACCGGCGTCTTGTATTAAGTAACAAAAATGAAAAGGAACAAATCAAACTATTAAGAAGCTTTCCATTTTATTATTTTTTTTTTTTTCTTGTGTTTGTATTGAAAACATTGAAAACATTTTAAAAGTTACTACAGTATTTTTTTTTTATGCGAAACTTAATTAAAGAATTATTTCACAAAAAAAAAAAAAAATAAAAAAAATTAACCGGTATTTTTGTTTGTATTTTCAAGCTTTTATTTTAAAATTATTTTTTTTTAATTGTAAATGTATTGGTTGGTTGATGTCTTTAAATCTGGAAAGTTTAACTATCGGAATATTCTTTAGATTAAAAGATTAATAAATGTTGCAATTTTAAGACTTTCTACAGCATATTATAGTATATAGCTCTTGTATATTTATATACATACATATATAGGTATTGAGTTTGAAACTATTGGAAATTGGAATTGAAATAATTTTTTCTTAAATGTATAGCATGGAAAAGTTAATAAAATAGAATAGAATAGAATAATAGAAAGGGAAAGTATTGTTATCTTCTTTCTCTTTTGATATTTGAATTTTGAAATTTTTATCAGGCTATAAAAAAGATCAGGTATACGTATAGGTATATACAATAAATATGATAACTTTATGTTGTTTTTTTTTTTTTTGATTTTTTGTTGGTTAAAGATGGGATCCAAAAAAAAAAAAAACAAAAAACAATCTTAATATTATGTAATAAAAGTGAAAATATTTTTGGTTTTATTATTATAGGATAAAAATAAAAGTTAATTTGTTTTTTTTTTTAGAATAGAATAAATTAAAAAAATACTATATATTAGTAAATGTTTATTGTTTTGATTTAATTTTCGAATTTTTCGTTTCTTATATCCACATTTTGAAAGTTTTGGAATAAAATAATAAAAAAAGTTTTTTTTTTTTATTTATTTATTATTAAGTTAATTCGATTATAAAATTAATTTTTAATTAATATATTCATAGTTTATATTTTATGATTTGAAATTTGACGTAATAATGATTGAAATCATAACTTGCTCCTATTTTCAATTAATTCAGATGAATATTTTAATAATGAAGAATTATAAAGGGGATTTACATTAAACTAATTAAAAACGACGAAGAGTATATAGTTGATTAAGTCAACTCTTGAATTCAAGCACAAACATAAAAGTAATGCTGATATCATAAAATTTCAGATATTTGACTTAATTAAGTACCGGAATATATTTATGTAAATTTATGTATGTAATTATGTATAACACTCGAATCCGTTGCCACGAATCGATTAATTTTTACACACAAATATTACCATTAAATTTGACCATCTTTTACAATATTTTAGATGTCAAATTTAATTAAATGCCGAAATATGATAGGGCTAAACCTGTTGCCCTAGAGCTATCACACTTCACAGAAGTTATTACCGAAAAATTTTATAAATTTTCATAAAATTTCAGATGCCTAGAATTAAGATATGAAGATATAAATTTCGTAGCTATACCTGAACCTGATGGATGGACTAATATATACATAGTTTATTCAACTATTAATCCTGACCAAGAGTATAAAAAAACAAAGTTAGAAATTGCTATTTAATTAGATTTTTGATAAGTTTAAATGAAAGGAGGGGATTTTTTTTATAGAATACAATATACAGTGCGAAGCGGTATAAATCTTTATGAAATCGATTTCTTTATAAAGTTTAAAGTTGAAAGGTGCACTCAAAAAATAAAATGATGGGAAATTAATGATATTTGATGGAATACAATGTTTGACTTTAAAAATCTTCTAAAATAAATTGATATGTATAGAAAATTGTCTAAAAGACGTATAGATCTGCAAATCTGATAACTTTTAAGAGAATGCCTAAATAGATGTTTATTTACTAGAGTTGATTTTAATGCTTTAGTTATAGTTTATTTTAAATTTCAATTTAAAGTAAAGTAAAGTGAAGTAAAGTAAAAAATTTAACTAGTATACATCATTAAGTTTAAATTTTCAAACACTATTCGTACTTTGCATATTAAATTTAATAAGTTTTAACTAAGGGGTTAAAATTATTTTTATCTTTTATTTGCTTGTTTAATTCTACTACATTTCCTTGACTTTGAATCAGTAGATTATAATAAGTTATAGTCTTCATTTTTTTTTTTTTTTGTGAGTCATATTCAAAATAGTAATAAATTAAATAAATTTTTTTTTTTTGATAATTTATTAAAACAGTGTTTATAAAAAAATTATAAAAAATTATTTAAACATTTAGTGAATTAAATTTATTAAACACTTCGTTAAACAGTGTTATCACTACGTTCTTAAAAGGAGCAGATTTACTTAAAATAAAATTTTGCTTTACTTTTGATTAATTTAGCTTGAAGCAGATCTTTGTTTTGGACAAAATAATTTTTAAAGATAAAATTTTATATTCTAAAAAATTAAAGTTAAAAGCACACATGATAGCAAAGTTTTTTCTTAAAATAATAATATATATATACCTAATGAATAATAAATAATAAAAGGTTATAGTTTAAATACTAAATGTTTGAAAACCTTTAAATAAATATTTTTAGATTCTAAAAGCTATAAGTATACTTAAAATAGGTCCATAAAACACAGAGGATGGTAATAGGTTCCACATTTTTGCAGTTCTGACAACAAACGAATTTCTATAACCAGTAGAGTACCATTTAGGAGTACCATTTTATTTCAACTGAACAAGTGTCATTACTCATTACCCACAAAATATCTATAAAAAAGAGAAAGGACTCCAATATTACGACGAATGCCAAGAGAAGTGAGACAAGCAGTCTCAACGGAGTCGCCAATAAGACGATTGGCGCGTTTTTGAATTGGATCGAGGTAATTCAATGAACTAATTGAGGCGCCAGACCATATATGGGAATTGCACTCCATATTGGGTCGTATATAAGCCTTATAGATATTAAGAATGTCCTTGGATGAAAAATATGTCTTGCACCTAAAGAGGAAACCTAAGTATTTAGCAGCACTTTTTGCTATAGCAAAAATATGATCATTCCATATCATTTTTTGATTTAGATGCATGCCTAAAATGCTTAGGTTTTCTGATTGTTGCACAATTTCATCCTGGAACGTCAGAGTAGGGTTACTATTCGTTTTTTTTAGTGAGATGTGACAACATTGAGTTTTGGTAGTGTTAAACTCCACTCTGTTGTTAGCATCCCAGCTAGCTATTATGGCTAAATCATGGTTGACCGTGCTGAACATAGTAAGCCGTTTTGCATTGGCGGCGGTGTTTGTGACATCTGATTTCCTAAGAAATGCGTAAGATGCAGAGTGCTGTCGTCGGCGAAACTGTGATTGAATTAAAGTTGTAGATAAGAGATCGTTGATAAAAATGAGTTGAGGCAAGGACGGAATCTTGTGGAACGCCAGCATTTAACCGTCGCAACCGTGTAACCGTCGACTAGAACTCTTTTTGACAACAAGCCATTTGTATCTGTATGAACGTATGTTCATGGGAATAATAAATTTGCCATTACTTTTGTGACGCCTTAAAGGAGTCAAACTAGATATAGACCCAAGTGTATGAATCGGATCAGAATGGAATTCTGAGTCGATTAAGCAATGTATATCCGTTCGCACGATAACTCAAAAAAATAATAAGTTGGGAATTCTGAAATTTTTTCTACGTCATTTTTGTAAAATTGTTAGTTTTGCTATTTAAATCGGGCGGGTTCGAGTAAGTGGCATACAACTTCTTCGTTTTTATGAAAATACCACAGTGTTTATTGACGTTTGATATCTGAAATTTTCTGAAAAGATGTCAAGTTACATGTCCACAACTTTTGTTAACTTCAGGGAGTTTCCATACAAGTTATTTATAAATATATCCATATTCTTTTAAAAGAGAGTCGATTGTTCTGGAATGATATTTTTTCATGTACAAGCATATACATATATATATATATTATTTTTTCATACGTTTTTGAAGTTGAAGGTCTAATGATTACTGACGTGTTAACTCAGCTTTCATTATTAAAAAAAAATAATATATAAAAATATATTTATATATTAACTTTAATTGATATATTACCGATATTTTTATATATTTCCAAATATTTGAATATTATTTAAATAAAAATTTTATAATCTTTTTTCTTGCATTTCTATTAAAATTAGATTTGAATAAGTAATCTAATCATATACTAAGTATATACTGAATAATTTAATTCCATTTATATACTATCTAAGTAATTAATTTTTGGAACTTTTTTTTAAATATCTTTTTATTAATACTCAACTGAACAAATTATTTTAAGCTCTTTAACGTATGTTTTATAGCATCAATTTATTATTCCGGATGTACATTTATTTCAAATTTATTAATTACATTGACAGAATCATCAAATTGACATACAACCTCTAAATTTTGTTTTATTTTATTTGTATTGGACTGTTTTGTTTCTGTCATCAGTCATTTGTTTTAAACAATATATCATAACCATATATAAAGTTTGATAAAAAATTACAATTTGATGTCATTTTATAGTTTAATAATTAACAACATTTATGATAGGTTAAAGTAAAAAGAATAAAACTGGTATATTTTTTTCGTTATTATTATAAAATAAAATAAAATTTATTTTATAATTTCCTATTTATTTTTTTTTTGTATTTTTTGTAGCTTATTTACATATATACATTTTTTTTATATCACAATAATTACATCAAAATAATTATATGACAGTCATAATTTTTTTTGGAGCATTTAAATATATGCTTTTTAAATTTTAAATCAGTTTTCTAATGTCTATGACGTCTGGCTTTTTTGGCTGCGCGGTAACGGTAACCATCATCATGTAATTGACCTTGGCTGTCACCTCCGAAACCGCCTGCACCAGCACCTGCACCACCACCGAATCCACCTGTGGCACCACCTAATCCACCTGAAGCACCACCGAATCCACCTGAGGCACCACCGAATCCACCTGAGACACCACCTGATGAACCTCCGAATCCACCTGAGGAACCACCGAAACCACCTTGGGAACCGCCGAGTCCACCTGCACCGCCGAATCCACCTGCACCGCCAAATCCACCTGCACCGCCGCTAGCATGTCCTACTGAACCGTGATGAGCTGAGGCAGCATGATGAACTGCTGGAGCATGATGGACAGCTGGGGCATGATGGACTGGAGCTGGGGCATGGTGAACTGGAGCTGGAGCTGAGTGTTGTACAGGTGGTAAGTATTCTTGTTGTGGTACTGCAGCATGATGGACTGGAGCTGGGGCATGATGAACTGGAGCTGGAGCATGGTGGACTGGAGCTGGAGCATGATGAACTGGAGCTGGAGCATGATGAACTGGAGCTGGAGCATGATGAACTGGAGCTGGAGCATGATGCACTTGTGGGGCGTGATGAACTGGAGCTGAGTGTTGTACTGGTGGTAAGTATTCTTGTTGTGGTACTGGAGCTGATCCACCTGATGAATGGAATGATTGTGATGATCCTGCACCAATTGGTTGTTCATAATTGTATTGTGCTGCTACAACAGCAATAGTTGCTAATGCTACTAAAATGAATTTCTGAAATATATCAAAAGAGAATAATCCACGTTAATTTTTTAAATATTTTGTTAAAATCCACATTTTGATTGGTAATTAGTAAATAGTTAATAATCCTTTTTGTAATTACCATTTTGATTTTTGTTTTGTTGCTTACTGAAGCTCAGATAATTTGAAACTGATGTCTTATCGTTAAAATCTTTTCATATTTATAGTAAAACGCATAAAAGCATAAATCTATGTTTTTAATATGTATTCTCTCATTTTATTCAATTATTACTTAATAATTTTTTTGCAGACTGCTTTTATCTTTTTTTGGTTTTTTTTTTTGGCATTTTGGAATGAAATTAGAATTTAATTAAAAATTATATTCAGTTAATAATTTTACTTGACTTGATTTTGGCAGTTTTGTATAATTAAAAACAAATTAATAAACAAAAAAAAAAACGAAAAAACAAAAACAACAGCATAAAAAGACAATAAACAGTAACGATGAAGATCAAAAAGGCAACAAACAAAAAAAAAAAACAGAATAACAAATAAAGAAAAGCTTAAGAAATAAATGCTGTTTTGCAGACGAAAACACCTAACCCCTCTCAGATGATTCGTCAAATTAACCACAAAAACAAAATGCTAATACTAAAAAAAAAACCATTCACAGATGGTTTAAGGTCAAAAATAGAAGCAAATCCAGGTAGTAGGAAAAAAAAAGTGTTTTCTAAAATTTTATTTTAATTACTATTTTACTGGAGACAACTGGCATCAAAGCAGGAAACATTACTTCAAATTTTGTTTGCCGGCTGTCTGTCATATAAAATTTTGCGGTAGTTTTTGTGTATTATCTAATCTATAAGCTTAAAAATATATCGATGCTATAAAATCTAAATAGAATTGTTTTTTTTTTTTTTGAATACATTATTATAAGATAAGATTTATGTAGATACTTTTAATACTGTTCTAGGATAATATCAAAATACAGTATAGTGCCGCTTAGCATATAATATTAAATAATTTGTTGTACATAATAATCTGTTGGGGTTTTTATTTGCGGTTTGCAATTTAGTGAAGTTAATTTATGTGGATTTTATACGAGAATAGATTAATAATACCCATAAAGATTTTAGCTTTTTGTATTACATTTTATTTTATTCATTAGTAAGTTTGTAATATTAAGGCTAACTCTCTCGTATAGTTAAAATATTGGAAGGAGCATCGGCTCTCAACATGTATAACATTCTTTTAAGTGTCTTTTGTTATTCACTATAATTTATAATATTATTTCTTAAATCCTTTTTAAAATATGTCTAAAACTTATTTTTATAATTTGGTGAAGTGCAAAGTTTTTATTTTAAGATCAAAACAATCACTTAAAAATGGAGGGTAAATATTTGCTTAAAAAGTTTAAATTTTTTATTTCTTTTTTAAAAAAGTTTTTAGAATATACTGATTTTTTTGTGATATTTATTTTTTTTGTTGTTTTTATTGATATTTTTATTTGTATTCAAACATTTTTAATAAAAAAAAAAAAAATTGTATTTTTGCCATATGTTCATTTTTAACAAATCAAGGAAAGAATTTTTTATTCCTTAAAATATTTTCATTTTAGTTTTTTGTTTGCTTTTTATTGTTTTGCAAAAACTATAATCAAATAAAATAATAATAAAAATTACAAGAAAATTAAATCGAAAACTGATATCCTTTCATTTTCATTGATTGGAAATAAGAGATTTTTTGTTTTGTTATATTGAGAATCAGAATAGAAAATAAAAAAAAAAAAATATAATTATGTTGGTCGTTTTTCAAAGGATATTTTCGGAATGATTTTGATTAAAATTTTGAAAAAGAATCAAACTTCATTCAAATGAAATATCTTTTAATATTTGAAATCCTTTCAATTTCATTTATGCCAATATACAAAATAAAAATAACAAATAAAAAATAAAAGTAGACAAAAAATATTTAGGCTGTCTTCAAAAGAATTCTTCTCTTTTTTTATACATTGGTTTTTCTTATCTTTCGCCGTTTTTTTCCTTTTTTTTTTTTTTTATCTTGGAGTGAAATAAGAGATTGTTTTGTTTCTATCGGAATTTTTACAGGCTGTTTTAAAATTAAAATTCGACGTGGATTGTGATATAGTTATGTGATATATTTCCAAAAATTTTTGATTAATTATAATCTATTTTCGAAGCTAATAGTTTAGAGTATAGTTCGAAGGTTTAAAATGTAAAAAAGTCTTTCATAATTTGTAGAATAGTTAAAGTCGAGGGTACAACGGCTTAGTGAAATTAATAATTGAACAATCGGAAGCTTAGTCTAATTTAAAAAAAAAAAGAAATGATAATTTTCTTAAGCCTGAATAGATAAAAAAATATAACTAATCGAAGAAAATTAATTCCACTGAGATCTAATTTAAAATCCAGATTTTGTTCATTTATTCATTTTATAAGCAATTTAACTTTTCTTATGTTAGTAAATTTATATAATAAGTTCATTAAAATGTTTGATTTAATTTTTTTTAAATTTATTACTAAGCATTTTTTAATTAATATGATATTAATAAACAAAACAACTTTAGAAATTTAAATAAAACTTAAAATGAGAGTAAATTTTTGAAACACTCTGTAATAAAATTTTCATCCTGTTTTTTATTTTTATTTTATTATTATCATAATCAAAAAGGATTATATAATAAAAGGATTTAATTTTACAATTATATTAATATATAAAACAAAAATGATCTACACGAGCGCATATATACGAATATACGTATATATGTAAAGTGATTGTAATATTTAAAGTGATGTTTAGGTATATATCATTGTAGAAACTCGTATTTAGAAATCAGGAAGTTCTTAATATAACAATATTATTAAAAAACAAAACCAAAAAAAAAAAAAATAATAATTTGACAGCTTTTAACTATTTGTCTTGATGCCATTCAGATGTTTAGAATTGAAGATATAAAGGATGCCGTATATTTGAACTTGCGAGTTTTTTTTAAATTATGGCGATTATAAGAGTTTTTTTGATTTTTTTTTGACAATATGGTCTGCGTGGTGGATTGTGCCAATAAAAAATAAATCCTTTCAATTTCATTGGAATGAAAAAAAATTCTTTCGTTCTTTAATGATATTTGTTAAGAAAATTAGAAATTGTCTTAATTCCACTAGATCTAGATCGTGGGCTTTAAGTCCATTTCGAAAACGAATTAAAACACATTGAGTAACACAAAGGTTACTATCATGAGTCTGTATTTCATTTGATTGGATTTTATTTGGTGATATGTCAGAAGTCTCATTGGAATTTTTGACTCTCTTCAATGTTTGTTACTTTTGTCATATTGTTAAGGTCTCCGAGATTTTGAGAGGGATTTTAGAATTGAATTCAAAATCAAGATTATGCGTCTTTTACAGAATATTTAGATATATGCATATGCGATATAAGCCTTGTAATTCAAAACTCGCATATTCATAAATAATATAGGTGTATAATCCTGATCTTTAATTCAATTCTAAAATCCCTCCCAAAATCCCTGACAATAGGAGTATTCCTCATATATACATATTTTGGTAAAAGCATTTAACCTTGATTTTGTAACTAACTTTAAAATCCCTGCCAATTCAGAATCTCGCACATATACATATTAGTAAATATTCTGGAAAAAGAGGATACCCCAATTTTTATCCAAAACTCTAAGATTCCTCCTAATGCGTTTGTTCTTCATATTCTATTACTCTCTTCTTTTAATAACATAAAATAGTGTGGGTCTTTTGATTCCTTTAAATTATGGGCTTTAATTTCGATTCAAAAAGGAATTAACGCCCGCTGGCGTTTGTTCCTCGGGCGTTCTGTCACTGCACCGATTTAGTTGTTTTATTAAGATGTAAATGTGTCTCTTCATCTCAGCTGTATAGAGTTTAGCAAAAAGAAAATGGCTTTGATTCTTATATCTATTATTGGCATTACAATAAAAAGTTTATATTATTAAAAAATGTCTGTATGCATACAGCACTTGTCAATACCATAATTATTAATATGTTATTAGAAGGTTAAAATGTAAAAAAAAAGTTTAGAAAGTTAACAGTAATTATTAAACATAAAAGAATAAAAGTAATTAAAATAATTGTAGAGATATTTTCAAAAAAAAAAATATTTAACAATTTTATTTGCAATTATTATACTATATATTATTTTGATAAATTTAAAATAAAAATTTTGTGTTAAGGTAATGTTTAAGGTATATAGCAAAATTTTCTGAAGGTTTTTTTTTTTTTTTGATTTTAAATTTAATTTTTTAATGTTCATTGCATGTTGATAATTTTTGATTCAAGATTTTAAGATATAATTAAGTTATTAATTTTTATTTTCTATTTATAGGAAAGATTTATATTAAAAATTCAATACGTTTCTCGATAACATCTAGGGACCATTTTCTTTTATTTTAATAAGTACAAGTTAAATATAATGGAAGATGTAGAATACGAAAAGCAATTAACCATCAAAAATTAGTTAGACCATTCAAGTATATATTTTTCTTTTGTTAAGTCTTCAAAAAAAATTGAAAATTTGTTTTTAGTTTAAAATTACCTGAAAAGCAGGCAGCTCAAATTGCGTCTTATCTTTTTTTTTTTTTGTAAATCATAAGGTGTAAAACTTTTAATTTATATGTTTCAGAACATTAATCTTTACAAGTAATTTTTTTTTGTTTCTATTCTAAAAAAAAAAAAAAAATTAAAAGCTTTCTTTATGCTTATTACATAATTTATTATATAAGAAAACTTTTTATTTAATAATAAATTCTCATAACAAATACATAATTATTTAATTTTGTTTTTTTTCATTTGAAGAAAGTAGTGTTGCCGCTTAATTTTTATGATACCCATATATTAATAATTTTTTTTTTTAAATCAACAAATTGTAAGAAATTATATGATTAATATATCAAACTTTAAGGTCATATAAAAAGTTTAATGATTTTATATCAAAAGAAAGTATTCGCAAGCAAAAACAAATATATATATTTCATGAGGTCAGATCAGAAGTAACAAGATGATTTTTGAAGGTAAATTTAACAGTGACAATTTTAAACAAAAATTAAGTTTTTAGTAGTTCGTTAATCAAAAGATAAGTATATTAATATATATAATATACTGTTTTTTTTTATTATGGGTGTTAAAATAACTAAATTACTAAAATTTTTGCACAAAAAAGAAAAAAAAATAATAAATTTAAAATCGAACGCTCTAATATCAAATTATTATAATGGATTATTATAAGTAGATTAATCGATTATTAGAATATTAACAGTGATGGTTCGATGTATTTTGTATTTCTTTGAAAGTTTAAGTGCAATATTGATATTTAACTTGTAAATAAAAAAACTTTTAAATTAAAAAAAAATTATATATTTGAAGTTTAAAAAAATGAAAAATTAATGATTATAAAATCATATTGTGGAAGCCAAAGTTAAGAAATATTACATAGTCAAATAGCTTAACTCTTAAATTTTGTATTTGACAATACTTTACAACTTTTTTTTACAATAATATCTTGCAGCAATTTTGTTGGTTATTTTATTGATAAAATTTAGTTATAAGAAAATTTTAAATCACAATATTTAATTGAAATTAATTAAAGAATAAATATATAAATATATATAAATATATTTAATAATATTTTTAGTATAGCTATTAGAAAAATATACTTTGACATTTGATTTTTTAACGAAGCCAAACGAATTAGTATTCTGATAGTTGTATTTGTCTTCTTCTGCTTCTAAACCACCACTGGCGATCATTTTATTCACATGTTATTGTAGACTTATGAAAATGTCGCAGTGTCATTTATATTTCTTAAATAAATCTAATCTAATCTTTCTATTGTATAGACTTGCAATGATATTTGCATAATCGTACTTGAGGCAATGATGATATTTGCATACTCGTACTTGAGAACTGTAATCTTTGTTGATGTTCTTTCAATTTTCATCTATATTTTTCAATCATTTTAATTATTTTCTAACATATAATTGTAAATTTATTTAATTTACTTTAAAATTTAATAAATTTTTGTTTATTATATGTTGAAAAAAAGTTACGATAGTAACCTATTTTTAGTGCTTATTATTTAAGAAATATATTAAAAATTTGACTGATTCACGGTTCATGTTCTACATAAGAACTTTTTATGTCAATTGTCAGATTTCAAAATATTGAAATGAGTTTGGAAGTTCTTAATAAAAAGAATGAATAAAGTTTTGAATAAAGATGAGAAAGAATGATTAAAATTCTAAATAAAAATAAGAATAAACTTCAAATTCAAGAATTTATAATAATTACAAAATCAAATCATTTGTTAATTTTAAAATAAAAATTTTAAAAATAAAAAAAAAATTTCTAAATTTATTTAAAGAATATTTCTTTACATTATTTATTGTATAGGCTAACCATTATTATCATTATTATCGTAAAATTTATTACATTCCAATTAATTTGCTATTTATAAAAACAATACGATATAATATATATGTAATATATACATACAATATTTTAAAATCTAATAATGATTTTTATCTTGAAAAAAAAAATTCTTCGTCATCATTAATTTTTAAATAAAGATTTCATTCATATTTTTAATAATAATTATCTTCAATTCATAATTTTTTTTATAAAAAAACAAAAAACAAAAAAAAAAAAAATTTTTTTTTTTTCTTTTCAATCATTTTATTATTGAATATTTTTTGACAGTCAGATATTAGATATGTTCTTAGAAGGTGTGAATTGTGATAAAAAATTTACATAATGATGAGAATTTTTGTTCTATGTGTTCCTCATTCCATATAAAAATTTTGCGCAAAAAATACAGATATTAAAAAAACTACGTAATCATTTCTAAACAAAGCTTTAAATTAAATATTTCATTAAAAGGAAGTTAAAATAAAAAAGAATTAAAAAAAAAAAAAAAGAAAAAAGCAAAAATTGAAGTTGATTAACTCTATATACAAGTTTGTGACGTTTTATGATATAAATAATTATTTTTTTTTTTTTTTTAAATATTTCCAAAGCACGTTTCCATTCATTTTAATAAAACAAAAATTTTATAAAAATACTAAAATTAATTAAAACATAGTAATTATTAAACATATTTATTTTGATAATAAATATTAATCATATAATCATATTAATCATCAAGACAATGTGTATATTACAGTTAAGACTATGTATTTTTAAAAGTATTTTTTCTTTTTCTTTTTAACTTTTATTTATGATATAAAATAATTAAAAAATTTTTAATTTTTACGTTTTATTATTTTTAATATTATAACTATTAAATTGAGAAATTCAATAGAATTTATATGATGTTACGACTTCTTTTGTTATAGTTATATATAAATGATGTAAATTATAGTTTGAGTGTTAAATAAAGAAAGTAAAAAGACATTTTAAAATCAAGAGTTTTTAAAGGTCTAAAATTGGGATTATTTAAAATTTATAATATTTTGTATTAAGAAAATTTTAAGTTATAAATCTAATTTTTAAATTTTATCTTTAAAAAATTAATGTCTCTAAAAAGTGTCTCTATATTATGTCAAGTGTTTAATAAATAATAAATTTTTATTATGAGATATTACAAAGATATTGCTCTCAGCTTACAAAGAATTATTTTTCTAAATAATTCTCCTTAAAACTTTATAATGGAATAACGAAGGGTTTAAAAATTTGTAAAATATTGTATTGTTTTATATTGTTTCAATTTATAAAATTTAAGAATTTTTTGACATGATTCTCTTATGAATAAATATAAATTCTTAATATGTTTTTTTCAATTTGAAGTTAAAATCTTTTCAATGTATATTAGATTTTAATACAATACAATAAAATAATTTAATTATTTTTATAACTAAATCATTTTCTATACTGTTGTAATTGATTAATATTGAATGGTTACTTTACCCATTATTTGTGTTGAAATAATGCCCCAAGAAATAAGACCAAATTGTGTTGAAATAATGCCCCCCAAATAAGACCAAATAAATAAAATCGAAATCACGATTTTTAAAATTCGGTCTACTACCAGTTTTGAAAATTATCGGTTGTAATTCAATATATTGCAATGGGCAATAAAAAATTGTTTTTATACTGAAAAATATTCGAAACTTATTGTTATTACACCTCATATGATTATTTAAATGAAAATATATTCTTAAAATAGTCCGAGATAAGTAGCCCCAAAGTTCCGTTTAACAATTTAACAATTGAAAGTCTGATCTCATATATATATATATATATTAATATATATATATATATATATATATTATATATTTTAGAAAAAGCGTATAATCCTGATTTTGTAATCAATCATAAAATCCCTTCTAATTATTTTAAGACTTTCACGAAAAGTTTACCAAAAAAATGTTTTGTCTTCATCATCAACTTTGTTTTCACTTAATCCATCTGGAAAAAAAGTAATATGTGGATACAGAAACATTAAATAGCCAATCCGAAGTCAAACAAGTATTTTTAAAAACTTCCCAAAAACAATAAAAAAACTTTTCTGAAATAAACGGAAGGAACAACATACATTCTGAATAAAAAACTAAAAAAACATAATATTTAGAAAATGCTAATAAGGCTGATTAAACTTTAATAATTCTCTTTTAAATCCGTAATAAGACAGAATTTAAAAAAAATCGCGATTTTGGATGTATTATCGCTATAAAAAGTAAATAAAGATCATTTGGCTTTATTTCTTGGAGCATTATTTCAGGGCACCGTTAAAGTAAACTTTTATAATATTTTAAAAATCAACAAAATCTAAAATTAAGTAAAATTTGATTATGAACTTTTTCATAATTAATTTATAAATTCATTTATTACAGATAATTTAAATAACAAAATTAAGATTTTTATAGATATTATAATATATAAGATGAAGTTAATGTACCTAATATGTACCTAATATATAATATAAAATTATTATTCATATTATTCAAAATTAGAAATATTAATTTTAATAAATTCAAAATACATTATAAGTATAACAGAAATTTATAAATTTACTTATTGCATAATAAAACAAAAAAAAAAAAAATTTAATAATTTTCCTATAATATTTATTTGGTTATTTGCACTAAATTCTAAAATTGTATATTGTGACCATGACAAAAATAATGGTTATTAATTTAGAAAGGATAAATTTAGAATTTATTATTAATAATTAATATATTAATATTAATTTTTTTTTTTGGAAAAAAAAAAAAAAAGGAAATTTTAATAAACAGGTCACGGTCTTAATTAAGAATTTAAAAGATTTAAAAAAAACTGATAAGATTTAAATGAAATAATAATGAATAAATTTTTTAATCAAAAAAAAAAAAAAAAAAAAATTAATATCACAACAATCTAATAAAAATTAAATATAATTTCAAAATTATTTTATATGAATTTATGAATAAAAAATTTAAATAATTTATATAATAATTTAAAATATTCTTATTAATTAATATATATATATATTATATGTATATAAATATATTTATTAAAAAAAAAAATCAGAATTTACTATATACGATATTTTTTATTTTTTATTAATTCAAAACTTTTTGTTAATCAGATAAGATGACTTGTTGCAAGTTTTTGTCGTATATATATACAAAAGTTATAATTAATATATTAAATTTCTAAATGTTCTGTTTTTTTTTTTTTGTTTTTATCAATTTTGATTTTATAAGAATGTTGCTTTTCTACAATTTATTTTTATTTTTATTTCATTATTGTATCAATTTTTTTTAAATTTTTTATTTTTTAATTTTTTATTAATATATTAAAAATATATATATATGTTTATTTTATATTATTTAATCTATTTTATATTTATAATCCTTTTAATCAAATTAAGAAAACTTGATTTATAGAGCGGTGTGTGTCTTTTCCAATGTTAAAGTTTTTTTTTTTTTTTTGCATAACATTTTTGCAAATTCATGAGATCTTTGCTAATTTGTTAATAAAAAAAAAAAACAACAAAAAAATTGGTTTTTTTATTTCAATTTTGTATTATAATTTGTTTTATTCATAATTTATACCTATATAAAATCAAGTTTTAACTTTATAAAATTTATTATTCTTTTTTATTTTATAGATGTACATATTTATTAATTTTTTTTTTGCCACTGAAATGAAATTTTTGCAAAAAGTTCTAGTATTAATTAAATTTAGTAACAAGAAAAAAAAAAAAAAAAAAAACAAAAAAAAACATAATAGAAACAAGAAGCAAAATAATATAATGCTTTAATAATAAAAAAGATGTTTCTGAACATAAAAAAGCTTTTATATTCTTGGAATTTTTAAATGATTATTAATAATAATAATAATAATAATAATATGTTATTATCCAAAAATAATTATTATATGATAAAATAAAATGATTAATTATAGATTTTATTTAATAAATTAAATTTTTTTTAAAAAGACAAGTAAAAAATTTCAAAGACAATGACAAGAATAACAAAAATTATTCCATTGATTGTAATAACAGTTTTTTGTTTTTGTTTTTTTTTGTTGAACTGTCATACCACCTATAGTTGTTCTTGTTATTAAGGTCTATGATCCTTGATTACTTACATATAAAATATTTTTATTGTGCATGTTTAAATATTTTGAGGTTTTCAAAATGTACTTAATATCAATGATAATAATATGTATTTAAATTTTTTTGTTAAATAACAAAATTCTGTAAAACAAATTCTTTTCAGATTTGTTTTATTATATTATTTGAGTATAATTTGAAATGTCATATAGTCATTGTTAGTACTTTGTCATAGAACAATATAGGCATAGTCATTACATTTCGTATACTATGGTACTATATACTATTTCATTTACGAAACTATATGCATACATACTTATATAATAATTAATAGCATTTTTTTTAGCGGAGACTTAACAAATTGCATGTAGAGAGTGAAATGAAAATTTAAAAATTGGTCTATGAAGTGTCAAAAGTATACATTTGAATTTCAGAAATGATTATGATATTAAAGCGATAAAACTTAAGGCAAAACTGCAAGTTAATTTAACACAATAACTTTTTTTTAATTAAATTTGACATTCCAAAGCATTGACAGTATTAAATATATAACCTACTTTTGTTTACGGACGGACGTCACAGTCACACATTTCGTTATGGGCGCGACGTCACAGTCACTTTCAGAGTTTTTTATTTTTTCCTTGCTACTCCTATAAGGAGCCTAGGGCATCCTATATTTCAGTTTCGGACTAAGTTTGTATGGAACTGCGGTATCTATTTATATTCATAGAATTAATATTATTTGTAATATTAATTCTAACCTTTCCAGGAACATCGTCAACCTTAAGTATAATTTCAGCAAAAATCTCAGAAAATTTATTGAATTTAACTTAATTATTGTTAGCAAAAACTTAAATCTTTTATAGAAAATAAAAATAATAAGAAATATAATTAGCAAAATATTAGTTTAGAGAATAGCATTTAACTATTGTTCAAGTATACATGAATAACAGATTCAATTAAAAATGTTGTAAAATAAACACAAATATATTATGTAAATATATACTTATCTTTCTATAGATATGTATATTGTTCCAGTAATTGATGAAGTTTTGCATGTGGACTTAATTTATAAATTAAGACTTGATATCTATAAACAATGTAGGTATATACTCTTATAATACTTTATTAATTTAGGAGTGACATTAAATTGCAAGCTAAGATGAAAACAGTATCTTAAAAAAGAAAGAAAGTAGAATTCGAAGCTAAATATATAAAGATATTTACTGGATTTCAGATGAAAACTAAAGATTGACAACAAAATATAAAATTTTGTTATATAAAAGATTAATGAAGCTAGTTTGTATACGGTAAATCGCTATGAGGTTTATGCTAAACAGACAAATATCGCGAGTATAGAAATATTTAAAAAAAAATTATATTTACACGTAGCATGGTAAATTCTATCTGGTAAGCCGAGATGCTTAGGTTAACACTAAAATAGGCCATTAGAATGAATGATAAGTGCAGAATATCTTCGCGTTGGCCTACAATTTCAATAGATCAATAAATAGTATAGTTAGCGCAAAATGAATGTTAGTTTTTGAGATTAATATTAATATTATTAAAGACAAGGTAAATGTTTTAGTCGGTTAAATTCTAACATAACTATATTGCGCCCATTATCGTTCGTCGCATTCTCCCATCATTAAAAAAAAAAAAAGTTTACATATATGCTATATGTAGCATTTTTTCATAGCGAAATAATAAATAATTTTATGGTTTTATATGAATTTTTGTTCAAAAATTTAATTAAAATATAATTCATAACAATAAAAGTATTTTACTTTTCTTTTTTTTTTTTAACATGAGTAATGGATTTTTTTTTATATATTATAACAAAATTAGCCAGTTAAAAATTAGAAAATACATATATTTTCTAAAGTAAACGAAATCAGGAGTTCCTCATTTACGTTTTTTCTCTTAATTTTAATAAAACAATCAAAGTAAAAAAAAAAAAAATAGTTATAAATGGAATTCAATAAAATCATTATATGTATATAGGCATTTTTAATGAATATTTGAAAATTGTTTGTCTGATTTATTTTTAAAAATGAACCTATTAAAATCAAAACAAATAACAATTCAGGTTTATTATTATAATTAAAATTATAAATTCAATTAAATAACTGGAAAATTATAAACCAGGTAAATTTATTTTTGATTATTTATTTATAAAATGTCAATGTTGACTTAACAGTGGTTTCCTTAAAATTATGATAATAAAACATGTATAAATTATTTTTTTTTTTTTTTCAAAAATATGAATAAATATTTAAATTTTTCTTTGTTTATAAGTATGTATGTAATTTCAAAATTTTTTCAAAATGATTTTTTATAATAAAATACTAATAAGTCATATTATTATGATTATAAAATTCTATACTGAAATCAATTTTGCAGTAATTTAATTTCCAGTAATTTTCAGTAATCTAGCATAGAGCAGAAAAGCTTTAAATATTATAATAAAAGTACATACAAATTTATCAAAATAATGAGCAAAATATCGTCTATGATAAGCTACAAATTTTCCCCATATTAAGCTCTTTAAATTGAATTTGAAGAAATGTAAAATGATTTTCAATAAAACACAAGTGAATACCAAAATAAAAATTTTACCCAAAATTTATGGTCCAATTAGAAATGTTATTTTTTACTTCTTATATAGGAGAATATATCGATATTCGCACTCGATATATACACGCGATTTATTAAAGGAAACTATGTTGTAAAATTTATTAAAGATAAGATGTAGAATACATATAGAAAAGATGGGAAACGGGTCAAAGCCCAAAAGAACTTCGTATATGTTTATAATTCGCAATACACTCGTTGCCTATCGGATGATTTAAGATGAAGTGGATTGATAGTTTCAAACGATAAACAAAAATGTCAATGTTCTATGTCAATATATTATTAAATTGACCTTTACAATTACAGATATTTATTTCAATATATATGTATATGAGGTTTATGGTATATGTAGATAAACCTAATCTTTAGACGCATAACATGACGAGTATAAATGTATGTTTTTAATGTTTTAATGAAAATTAGAAATGAAATTTTATATGTAGCATTAAATATCTTCCTTTATTATATTTTTTTAATCAATTTTCTTTTAGAATTGATTAAATCGTTGTTATTTATACACCTTGTATATAGTTTAAAAATAAAAAAAAAAATTTATATACGATTAATTGAATATACTATTCATATTGTGCAAGAAATGGATTAAAATTATTTTATCTTTTTTTTTTTGTAATGTAGTTTACATCCAAATTTTAATCCTGGGTATTATTATTATTCTAAATGAAGAAAAAAAAAATTTTTTAACTAAAATTAAATCCTTTCTGCACATAATTTGCACACTATTAAAATATTTTTTTAAGACAACTGTAATTGTGCAACATTTAATCCTATACATTAAAATTTATTTCTTTTTATTTTATCGTAAGTCGTAAATAATAAAAGTAAAAGATATAGGTTTACGAACATCTTTATTAATTTTTCTTTTTTAGAAATCAGGATCGTCTACAATTTAAGTTTTTTTTTTTTTTGAAGAATAATTTTGTTTTTTTTCATTACAACTATGCACCTTGATAATTTTTTTTTTTTCTGAAATTGAAGAATGAAAAAAGAACGTATGTATATGAAATATATCCCGCCAACGACAAAAAAAAGTAGTGGATATCGATAGTAACGAAAACATTATAAAAACTGCATCCTTTTATTTCTTTTAAATCCGATCATTTAATCAGTTTTAGTTTCCCTTTCAATTGAATGCAATTGTTTTCAAAATTTGAGGTAAGGTAAATTTTATTTTTCTTTAATTCAATAGAAAAAAATTTTTAATCCTTTCTTTTTTTAAGAAACAAATTTTTTGTCCCTTTCTAATGTTCAAAACAAAATTCTTTTTAATTTCTTTAAAATATTTTCGGATACGTCTTTTTTTGGTTGAGGACATAACCAAAAAACGATATAAGTTATTTTTTGACAGTGTATGACATTGTGCAGTGTAACATTACCAATTTAATGACAATGACGCAATGACAATGTTACATTTAATTGAGCATGAATTTAAGATTTAAAATGAATTTTTTGTTTGAAGGAGTAAAGAAGTTTTTTTTTTTTTAAAGTATGATAAAGAAATAAGCTGAAGTATTTAAAATTAAGAAGTAACAAAAATTGTATCTTTGTTGTTTATTTTTTTTTTTTAAAAGACGAAAGATTAATACGTTGCTTAACACGCTTTTTGTGGCGAATATGTCAAATATGTTGAAGATAGCAGATGTTTCATTTACAAAAAACAAAAATGAAAACAAAAATTTAACGAAAGAAGGGGGTAAATTTTATTATTAAAATAAGATATTTATTATTTTACACAAAACTTATTATAAATCTTAGGTTTAATGGTTAAGAAAAAAAATATTTTGGAATTTCAAGGTAAGCCAAAAACAGAGGAATAAAAAAAAAAAATTTAAATGAAGTCATATGCATGCGTTAAATTAAAAAAATTAAACGTTTGACTTAAAATAGTACATAGATTTTCCAGGATTCTGAAAAAGTAAACAATAAAAGGTAGGCAAAGATTTCTGAAGATAAATGTTTGTTATGTAGAAGAAAATCATTAAATTCGTCTTATATGTTATGCTATAATTAAAAACATATTCAAATCCGTTTTTATCGGGTAGATTGGGTTAAATTAGCAATATAATATTAACTAATAATATAATGTATACAGCATAATTTTAAATTGTTTTCCTATATGTATAATGAATAGTAATTTCTTATTTTTGAAGTTCAATATCATGAAATTTTGCTTTATAATTAAAATAAAAATTTACTTTATCATATAAAAATTAATTAATTGCACCAACGTTTAGCTTAAATTAAAATAAATGACATTGACAATTTTACAGTGTGTCATTGTACGTCAAATTTATTCAAATTAAATAATTAATCAATCAATATAAAGCACGTGTCAGATTTTTATTCAAATTTAAATGAAATATTTTTTTTTTTTTTTGGTATTTGTTTCCCTTTTCCTCTTTTTATTTTTTGTATAATTATTATATTTTTGTTTTTTTTTCGTAAATATGTTATTAAATTATTTTTAAATTTTCTTATTAATGTGTCTAGCAAATATTAGAATTCGGGTCAAAATAAAATTTCAGTCCTTCAAATGTCAATTTAAAAAACAAAATGTGTGTGCGAAAATAAACTATAACGATTATTTTTAAAAACAGAATATTTTTATTAAGTTTATTTAATAATATATTTAAAATATAGAAAATAACAAAATAAAATTAAATAAATATTAAATAAACAAATAAAAAATATAACATTTGTTTATTTTATTTTGAATATTTTATTTTTATTACATTGAAAATAAAATAATGAATTTAAAATAGTGGCGAAATTTGGAATTATTTTAATTTTGGTCATTTTATTTTCAACATTACAGCCAGTCTCAAAATTATTAAAACATAAAGTTTTTATTTAATAAAACGTTGTTGTTGAGATTTGTTTTAGCAACTTATAAAATGTTTTTAATAAAAAAAAATAATATCTTCTGACAATAATATATTTTTAATGTTTTTTTGAGCAGATTCGCATTTTTATTTTTTGAACAGATCTTCTCAAAAAGGATGTTCTAAGGCACCAGAATATTTGGATTATCATATTTTATAGATTATCTGGGATGTCGTAATTTATAGGTTCAACAGTGCACAATGAAGTTTAGGTTAAAACAACATTGTACTTATTACAATTAAACGTGGTCTTAGTGCCACAATAGTAAATATTAAATACACAAATTCCTTTTCCATGACAACGCCAGAAGAATGCTTCTTGCGTAGAGGATAGTTGATTTTAATAATTTTTATCTAAATTTATTACATCCCCCAATACAGTAAAGTATATTTTATTCCAAATACTTACTAATATAAATAGTTAACACAGATTTAAAAATGAAAACAAGGGAGAATATAAAATAATAGTTTTTAAAAGCATAAATTTCCAAAAGATAATACAAACTGTTTAGAATTGTGACTCTGCACCAAATTTTGAAAATTTCATATAATAAGAAAACATCTGAAAATATGACTTTTTTACAATTTTGAGGAGCTGTAAGTGCGAAATTCTCTATAACTAAGAAAAATCATTAGCACACATAAAAATATATTATTGAAGCTTTAAGTTTTATGTATTTTAGTAAAAACGAACTAAAATAACTTAAGTTGATTTATTTTTTGAAAATAATAAATGACTTCGAAAAAATAGTATATATATAGGTATAATATAAAGTCTTAGGTGCAGATTTTTACTGTTGACTGTACAATAATTAATTCGAATATATTAACCGAAGGTTCTTAGTCACAAATGCTCGTTTATAATTATTATATAATATATATTAACTAATTACTATATTTTTTTATTATATATTTTTTAAATAAATAAATACTTTGAATATATAATAAAATTTATATTATAAATAAGTATTCAAAAATAGAATAAGGTATTAATTTGTTTAAATTTGCCATTATTAACACGCTCTCTATATAAAAATAATTTAATTTTTGTAAACATAAATATTTATGTAAATGATGCCTTATTTGAAAAATGCCTTATTTGATAATTTACAAGATTAAATTTATTAAAAATCTGTAAGTTTAATTTAATTATAATAAAAAGTTATATAATTTTTATTATAATAGTAATAGTTAAATTAGATTACTTTATAGTTTTTACTTTAATTTATTTAAAAAAAAAAATATTAAAGAAAAAAATTAAATTTTTTAATATTGATAATACAATTTTTTTTTTTTAAAAGGACCTCCTTACAGTTAATAAATCTTTGCTTACTTTTATATTTAATATTTTTGATTCTAAGATTGTTTTTGACTGTAAGAGATGTGAATATTGTAAAGAAAGTAGAAATTGGAAAACAATTTTATAACAAATTTTAGCTGAAGTCGAAAGGATAAGTAAATGGTACTACTGTGTTAAGGCCATAATCTTATATTCGTCATTCGTCGTATATATTATTGAGTAAATCTGATAATTAATTGTCATATTTTGACAAATATTTTTTTTTTACTCCTGATCATAACCATACAAAAAAAATTAATTGAATGATATGCAAATAGAAATGCGAAGAAAAAGCAGAAAGAAAAACACTAAAAATATTTAAAAATTTAAAAAATATAGAAAATAATTATGTAAAACATAAAAAATAACTCAATAATCTTCAATAAATGAATCTGTCAATAAGATCATTAATATAACAGTTAAATTTAGGCAAAAATGATGGAAATTTATTATTTTTGAATTTTTTTTTTATAGTTTCCGTTCGGTAGTTGTTAAAATTAAAAGTTTTTTTTATAATATCTCGCAAGGTTTTCAAAATTCATAGACTATACTATACGCAAATGAAAGGGCGAGAAATCCTGGTGAAGAGTTTGTTGAATAAAAACAGTGTTGAAAGTAGGTACACAAAATACAATAAATAATATGTACAATAAATTTGACTTATTATAGTTGACAGTCAACAAATAAGTCATATTTAGGGGCCTCGGTGGTCTATATCATATTTAGGGGCCTCGGTGGTAAGAGAGTATAAAATACGCTGTAAACGCCGAGGAAGTGTGGGTTCGAGTCCCACACACGTCGTAAGAGTTATTCCCCCTTACGACATTTACAGCCACGCCTGAACAGAAAAGGCTGTGTAATTTGCTGTCCACATTTATGTGGCAGAGAAATGCAATAAAAAAAAAAATCAGTCATAGTCGAATTTTAAGCAAAAACTTTAAGGAAAACTATTTTAAAATTTGTTTTTTTATTTTTCAATTTAAAAATTGACGAAAATTAAAAATATATTATAATAAAAATGGTTTTCAAATTTAAATTTGAATTATAAAACTTACCCTAAACTAAAAAAAATAATTTTTACTTTCTTTTATGCTTCTGTATAAAAAGCATTGAAGATGTAAAAAAACAAGCGGACTAGAGATTTTATTTAATTTTGATGATATGTATGCCTCTCTGCGTTTGAAAGTACCATTTTTTAGAATAATTATAGTATTTAAATTTTGTGACTGATCCGGTTATCGGAAATGATTCTTTCGAATCACGTGGATTTTAATTTAAAAAAAAACTACTTCCTTGTGTTATTCATATTGGAAAATAGTAAGATAATGTTAATATTGTGAAAAATTTATTTTTAGTTCAATATATGCGATTTTTTTTAAATCAGAACAGATCTGCTCAAAATAAAAATCGTGTTTCGTACTCAGAGCTTGTAATTCATATTTTTTTAATAAATCAGAGCATAGTCAGAGCATGCGTGCTCTACGTGTTTAGAACAAATATCAGCAGTACGGCTGAGCTTAATAAATCGACAAATAGATACATTTTGATCTTTGTATAAAAGAGAAATGTCAAAATAATTTTGAGGTATAATTTTGAATAATTTTGAAAAATTTAAAAAACTACAAGATTTATTTGAAAATGCGGTTTAAAAATTTTGTTTCATCTTCTGATTCATCTCCACCAAAACGTAAATTTAAATGTATATAAAAAGTATTGTAAATATAAAATTGACAAATTATACGGATCGTGCTTTTTTTTAATCTTAGTGATCTGAGTGCATTCTGTGCATGGCTTGCTCAGTGCATGCTCATTTTAATCAGAGCGTGCTCAGATCTGTGGTCAGGTTAAAAAAAATAATCAATAGTTTTAAATAAATGTACGAGAATTTCACGGAGACAACACTTTGGAAATACTTTAAATTTTAATTTAATTTTAAAAAAAGGGGCTCGTCATTGCAACACTATTAATGATATCTTATAGTTGTTGTAAAGTGTATATTGTAATATAAACAATGTTTTTTTTTTATTAATTTAATAGTTTATTTTTTTATAACGAATCACTTGAAAAGAAAATGCTAAAAATATAACAATAAAAAATTCCTTTGACACATATTGATGACATTTAAATGATAGGCATCATAGATTTAACATAAATTACCATATCGTAAATTTATATATGTACGCATATTTGTAAAAAAAAAATTGTATGTTTTTTTTTAAACATAATTTATGAGCACGTTTTGTCAAATTTTTGTTTTTATATTTCTTTCAATACTAAAATTAATTTAGAGGGAAAAAAACTAATTAAATATACAAAAAGCACAAACAAACTGCTCCACGTTTTAAAAACCAAAAAAAATTATTTTTGATAAAAAAAAAATTATTAAATTTTTAATACGGTGCTTTTGAGTATATTATATATCGTAAATCCGTGTTGCACAGATCAATTTTACGATATTAAATAATTTTATAAAATTTTTAAAAATATATTTGATTTGATTGTATTCTTGAAAAAATTTTCTTCAAAACTTGTAGAAGTTCGTAGAGGTTCAAAGTACCTTAAAGCTAAAGTAAAGCTTCTTAAAGAAATAAATTCTATAATTTCCTTTTAATTTTGTCGTTAGTTTTTTATTTTTTTAGACTTGATACCCCATTGAGCAGCTGTCATTGACTACATATCTCTTTCAAAAAGTCATATAAAAAACTCATATAGGTACTTTTATTCTCATATTCATATCAAATTAAGTCACTTTTTTGACTTTTAAATGATTTAAAGTTATTTCTTTTCTATTATGAAGCTCTTAATAAATACTTGGTGACCACCCTATTCATTTCAATAATTTATAATTTATTTTTGAAAACAAAAAAAAAATAAATAAAAATGTTATTTTTATATTTGCAATTAAATTTTAAAACTACATACGCTAAGAGTTATTTTATCCATAGTCATAGCAACAACAATGACATCCATATAAAACATTTTCATACAAAATTAATAGAATTAAACACACACACACACAATTTTATTTAAAAGATCCTTAAAAGTCATTATTCATAAAATGCAAACAACATTTAAATATAATTTTCATTGTTTTTGCTTTCTTTACGCTTCCTTTTTTAAATATTTTAATTTCAAGATAAATGACAAGAAAACCAACAGGATAATGAATCTTATAAAAATATTAAAGATAAATGCGGGATTTGCCAAAAAATTAAGTTAGACAAAAAAAAAAAAAAAACAAAAACAAAAATTCAGGTAAGAATATTAAAAGGCCAATAGAAAAACAAAAGATCAGGATTTTATTGGCGCCAAATTTAACTATTAAGTCTGCAAAAAGAAAAATAAAAACTGACATTTTAGACAAAAATAAAATCAATAGAATTAATAATCTTAAAAAAATATCCATTTGATCTTATAGTACTGCTTGTTTTTTTATGTGGTCTGTTGATTTTCTTAGCAAAAATAAAAAAGAAAGAAATAAAAAAAAAAAAAAAAAATTGGCACCCACATATTTTCAACACATTACAAATCATAAAAAGTCAAATTTGACATTTTAATTATTTTAACAAGTCAGATTTATTTTAAATTTCATGTACCTGTGTATACATATTCAATTACAAATGACTGAAAATCAGTTTTTAGTGTTAATTAAAAAATAATTTTCTGTTTTTTATACTTGTGTTCTTGTGGTATTTAACATGCTCTTAAATTATCAAATAATGTTAAGATATTAAGTTTGATGGTTAGCTCAGTCAGATGAAGACTTAAATTTAATCATATTAAATTTTTGATTGATTTTAGTTTTTTAAGAAATTAAAAAAATTAATTATGTAATTTTTTATGAAAAACGATTAAATGTGCTATACACATTTAACACGTGCTATTAAGACTTTTATGTGCGAACTGATTTCAAAATTAAACGTAGTATTTTTTAAACATTGTACTGTGAGTTACAAGATTGTTAAAAGTAAATGGAAAATATTATTAACCATATGCATCGAGAAAATGTTAAATGTTAAATTCAAAACAAACTTTCAATTCAGCTAATTTAAAAAATTAATTTTTATTAAAGGACTTTTATGCAAACTTAAACTTAAATAGAACAGGAGAAAATTAAAATTCCATAGATTAAATTTCAGATTAAAATAAAAATAATGCAATTTTTCTTTAATATCCCCGAAGGAAGAGGAATTTAAATGAAATATTTGGACAATTTTAAAATATGATTAAATCACCCCCATAAATCACTTTAAACAAAAAAAAAAATTTGAAATTCCTTAAAAATTGTTCAAATCTTCTGACAATATAAACAAAAACATTGACCTATAAAGTGGGAGAATTTTTATCCAAAAAGGTAAAAAAATTATTATTAACCTTCTTGGTGACACTATAAATTTTATTTTCCTTTTTGCATTTGTTGTTGTTGTTGTTTTTCCTTTTTTTTTTCTTGTATTGTTATTGAAAATATTGCTAAAAGCGATTAGCTTCCTTCATTTTATGTTGATAGAATTTTAAAATTAGGGTTAAAAATTGTTTTTTATCATATTATGTATACATGTATATTTTTTTTGCTATAGAAAATATATATGAAAATTTTACCATATGGATATTTGTTAAAAGAATTGAAATAGCTTTTAACAGGTTATTTAAAAAGAAAATCCCTTTTTTATGGTGGATTTTCTCTAAAATTGGTTTTATATATTATATATAAATTTTTTTCTTGTAATATAACAAAATTAACTCACCATGGTACATAATCATGTATAGGCAAACCGCCAATTTTCCTTACGGCGAATTTAATATTACTTGTAATTTTTTTATTTTTTTTTTGGGGGGATACCCTTTTTACTCGCTCGTTATATATAAAAATTGCATGTAGTGCATACCAAAGTGTAAAAAATATGATGAAAATTTAAAATGCTGGTATTGTAGGGTTGAATTTAAAAGACTAGAGTATATCTATAGGTACTTTTACTTTTTTTTTAAATTTCAAGTAATATTGAAAGAAAAAAAAAAAGATTTGTACAAATATGAGTATTGTTGATGGAGTATATTTTGCTTTTCAATAGTTTCATTTTGCTTTACAAATACGGGTGTATAGTCAATGAAAAATTTTCATGGAACAAAGAATAAATGTATTCTTTTAAGCGGAAACATTTTCTGATTGGAATTTTAAATTTATTTGATTTTGTTTTTTTTTTTTCTGTTGTTTGGGGGGCAAAAAAAAATCGTCACAAAAAATATGATTGAAATGATGACAAAGTTCAAAGAACTTATTGAAATTTATTTTGTTTGAGAAAAGAGAAGAGATGAAGAAGACGTTTTAAAAAAAATTTTCGCATGTATTGATTTTGGAGATTTTTTTATCTTTTAATTGAACAGTTTAAATATGGATAATTTACACTTGTACAAAATACTTAATTGAAATAATTAATTTTGAAATTATTTGTTGAGTTATTAGACTGATATTTGGCATAAATCTAACGAAATCTAACATCATCAACTCTTGTCGAATAGATTCTTCAACGTTTTGAAGGTGCATTACCGACCTACAGTTGTTTACTGACGTGTTACCTCAGCTTTCATCAATAAAAAAATTAACTGACTTTTAAAACGAATACGAAACAATTTTTTAATCTGAGATTACAGAAGTTTAGTTTTATGAGAAAGTATAGATTCATGGTTACTAATGAAAGAGTTGAGTGGTTAGTAAGAGTAGTTTGCTTTAAAACGAGGAAGAATACAGTTGACTTTGTCAACTCTTAGATACCCGTAGGAACCGTTAGTATGTTCACAGCCTGTCACTCTGCTTACAATATTATTTTTTTAATATTTTAGTATTTTAAAATAATTTGGGTGAATTTTATAATTTCTAGTACTATGGGTTGTACATATGTTCAAACTATATGTTTATATGTATATTATTCAAAAGCAGATTCTAACCTTCCACATAACGATTCTCAATCCAAAACTTTTTCAAATATTCTATAGTACCATTTAATACTAAGCGATAAATGTATATTAAATTTACTTAGTACAAAATAGTAAATATAATTTTAAATATTATATTATATTATATTTAAATATTCCATTGACAGAATAATTTCTTATAAGTACAATAAAATACATATATGTATGTAAATACGGCACTATATAATATACATATATACTCTTATCATTCACTCACTAGTGGCATATACGATATGTAAATAAACATGATATTATATAAGTATATATATATATCAATATCATATAAATAAAAATTCTTCAAGCAACCGTTATGTTAACCGTTATCCTCAACAATTTTAAATTATCGAGTAAAACATAATGCAAAAAATTTGTTAGAAAATTTGAAAAAATCAAGTAACACTTTCGTCAATTATAAAGTAACCCTATATTATTAAAAAAAGTTGTTAACAGAAATAAGAGTATAATGTTGAAGCTTTAATTTTTGTGTATTACTTCAAAAAAATTTTAACAGGTGTTCAAGTTACAGGTGTTTTAAAATAGGAAATTTTCAGTTTTTGACCCCTTACAGCTCCTGAACGGGGGGTGATACAAAAAAAATTTCTGAAATGACTCATACTAATTTTCAAAGATCTAACTTCTGTCAAAATTTAAAGTTTACAACTTTAACCGTTTAGAAGATGGAGGGGTTAAAGAATTTTGCAAAATTTGAGTTTCGCATAACGGTAAATTAAGACACCGTATGCCACAAATATATATTTATTGTATATAAAATTTTAAAGCTAATAAATGTAGTAATCGTTTGGCGTTTTCAAAATGAAAATATACCTTATATAACTTGTGCTATAACAATTTAAATATAGAGCTTTTTTGAACCTTTGAGGAGCTGTAGCTCCGTAACGGGTGGGGCTACAAAAAAAAGTTATTAAAAACAAAATTAATATTTTTGTAAGATCTATCAGCAGTTAAAATTTCATAGCTCTATTTCAAAACAAATGTGGGGATCTAAAAGTTAGGTGTTCGAGAGCTACCCTAAGTTTTGGTCCAAACTCAACCAAAAAAAATAGGGAACCTACAAATTACTCCAGAATATTTTGTGTAAATTTCAAGATTCTAGCTTTCTTAGTTTTTGAGTTAGCGTGCTGACGGACGGACGGACGGACATGGCTCAAAAGTCTTAGAATTTTTTTCTGATCCGATCCATACCTTTGAAGGTATATCTAGCTCGCTTATTTCTAGGTGTTACAAACGGAGGAGTAATTTTATTATACCCGATCCTATCGTACGGGTATAAAAATATAATTCATTTAAAATTTAACAGCAGCTGATGTTAATAATATTATATTTAAAGTACACATTTTGAGTTTCGATATTTCGAAATTTATATACTGTTTAAAAGGTAACAAATGTCATAATAATAACTTTTATAGAAAACGAAAATTTAATTTAAATTTGGTAACTGATTTCCGTTTGATAGTCATTACCAAATTATATCATATAAAATACTTTTTAAGGGTGTGTTCTATTTTTATATATATAGGTTTTAATTTTAAAAAAGAATATTTTAATATTCAAAATTATATGGTATTGACCAAACCACAACCAAAAAAAAAAAACTCATTAATTTGATTTTTGTATATTCAAATTATTGTAACTCATCAAAAACTTGAAGAAAAATCATTAAAAGAGCCAAAAGGATAGCACATTATCTACCACAAAAAAAAGGTCTTAAAGTAATCAAATTCAATGCTAAGTCATCAATTTTACTTTAAAAACAAATTTTTTTTTTCTTTTACATTTTAGCCCTTAATATCATAATTGCAGCTATTTTTTATTTTTTTTTTTTGAAAATGGAAATCTTTTCAAAAGTAAGTCTTCATAATTTTATATATGATGTTTTAAGTCACAAAAAAAAAAACGAAAAAGAAACCAGGGCAAAAACAAAAATTATTTCTTTTATAATAACTATTATAAGAGTTCTAAAAGATCCAATTTTTTGGTTCTGTTACCATTTTTTAAAAAACGGATGGTTTTTTTACTTAGATTGGTACCTAATTTTTTATATGCTGTGTTAATGGTATTAACTACCAAAAACCATGTATACAGAAAAAAAAAATATATACATTATTACATATATAATATATAAAGATTTGTAAGTATTTAAATAAACACAAAAAAAACAAGGTAGAATGTAAACCAACGGTTTTTAAAAGCGCACATTTCCAAAACTCAATGCAAACTGTTTAGAATTGTGACTTGCACAAAAATTTGAAAATTTCATGTAATAAGAAAAAACGTGAAAATAGGACATTTTTGAAATTTTGAGGGGCCGTACGTCCGGAATCCTATATAACTAAGAAAAGCCGTTAACGCATGTAAAAATATATTATTAAACCTTTAATTTTCATGTCTTGCCGAAGAAAATTTTTTACAGGTGTCTAAAAATAGCAAATTTTCAATTTTTGAAGCGTAATAACTCTTAAAACGGGGGTGCTACCAAAAAATTTTCTGATAAAACTTATACTAATTCTAAAAGTTCTTTCTTGTCTCAAAATTTCAGGTTCATATCTAAAGGCGTGCCGGAGTTATGAAAAAAGAAATTTCATGCAAAATGTGGTTTTTACATAACGGTAAATTTCAATAGTAAATAACAAAATATTACATAATTTTAATATTTTTTTATATAGATAATAAAATTTCTGGTCTTCTCGCGGTTTTAGATTGCAAAACTATTACGCAGAGCCTGAGATATATACATCTGAAAATGGGACTTTTTCGCAATTTTGAAGAGCTGCAACTTTGGAACCCTATACAACTAAAATAAACCTTTAACACACATTAAAAATATATTACTGTAGCTTTAATTTTTATATCTTGGCGAAGTAAAATGTGTACAGGTTCCTAAGTTACAGGTGTTTAAAAATAGAAAATTTTCAATTTTTTAGCCCTAATAGCTCATAAACAGGAGGTGGTCCAAAAAAATTTTCTGAGCAAACTTATACTAATTCTAAAAGTTCTTTCTTGCCTCAAAATTTCAAGCCTCTATCTAAAAGCGTGCCGGAGTTATGAAAGTAGAAAAATCATGCAAAATTTGGTTTTCACATAACGGTAAATTTAAATACTAAATTTAAAAAATATATATAATTTTAATATTGATTTATAAAGGTAAAAAAATACCTGTCGAATGACGTTTTCAGATTGAAAAAATGTTAAGGAGAACATAAGATATATGCATTTAAAAATAGGGGCTACATGAAAAAGTTGTTCCACAAAATTATTTTTTTCATGAGACCTACCCATGGTTAAAATTTTTTTTCTCTATCTTTAACGGTGTAAAAGTTTTGTAAACAGACGGACGGACGGACAGAGTGAGACTAATAAACACATTTTTTCAAAATTTTTTTGGAAATGTGCTAAAAACAAAATACTATAATCGCTTGTGTTTTCAACCTGTCGCGTTTTTTTACCTGTAATCAGGTATATAAATTGTGAATGATTTAAAGAAAATGAAAAAAAAGAAAGATTTCAACTTTTGTTTTACTTTATATTGTTGTTGTGTTGTACTTTTGATGAAGTGTTCTCATAGATTGATTTCCTGTTAGATTGGTAGTTAAGATTTATTTTAATATTTTTATTAAAAACCAAAAAAAAAAAAATTAAAATTATTTCGTTTTTTATATATGGGTTGTTCTACAGAAACAGGCAGAAAAGAAATTGAAACTCGATAAACCAAGAATTCTTTATTTCTGTTGTCAAATCATTTCTAAAGGATATATTAATTAATTTTAAGTTTATTTGCCAAAGGAACACGTAATTATAGAGCTTTTAAGATTTTTAAATTGAAATTTAAAAATTTTTCTGACACGGTAATGACAAAGTTACCACAGGAAGGACAAAATAGCACAAAAGAAATTGCATATATCTCATTTGGTTTGTAATAATTATTTCATTAATTTATTTTTTTTAAATATAGGTAATTAAGGTTAAATCACAAAATAAAATATTTCAATTAAATCACAAACAGTTCAAATATATTATAATTAAAAAAAATTAATTATAAAAAAATAAAAAAAAAATATTATAAACAAAAAAAATTCAATAACATATCTATTATGTAATAAAAAAATAAAAAAATTATGCTCAGTAAGAATTCACATTCATTTAAGTCAAAAGAAAATACATTAAAAACTATATCTATTAGTAAAGAAAAAAATTATTTTATTTAGAAAATATATAAATTTAAAGTTCGAATGCATCTATTTTATTTTTAAATTTATAAATTTCTTCTCCATTTTGAACTAATAGTTTTGGCTGATTCAAAATTGTTATTACTTGTTGCTCATTAATGTAAGATATATCATCATGAAGCACTACAAATTTAGTTTTATCTACGTCTATGCTTTTTAAAGATATTACTTTAATTTCTAATTCGTTATGTTCCGCTTCAGGGTCTTGTAAACATTGACTTACATACCTATAAAACCAGTTTGAAAAATTTGTGGTCAACTTAAGGTATATTGTGCTGTATTATATTATTGAAATTGTTACCTGTATTGTTTTCCTTTTGTTCCTGGAAAATTTGCAAGCACGAATGTACCTTTTTTAATCAACGGTGGTAATTCTGCAGATGATGGTGATGATGATAATGATGAAGAAGATGAGTAAATGCTACTAAATTTTGTTTTTTTCTTATTCCATTCCAAAAGATTAAGCAACTCATTATCCTCGTGATGTTGAGACTGATATTTCAAAAATCCAATATCATAATGTGAACAATTATATTGACAGTTAAAGCAACTCAATCGTCTCATATGTGGTGTAGAAAATGTTTCCCCTGAAGCTATTTGACGAACTTCAAGTGTACCTTTGAAAGCCTTGACATGTTCAGGTATAATTGATGTAACTTTTTCGATATCCATGTCGGTAACCATAAAAAACTTAATTCCTTTGCATTGGGACTGAAAAATCTCCATTAAAGTTGAAATATCTGGAATATCTTGGCCACAACTGACAAATCGGTCAGCAGTTCTCTTACAAACCCCTCCAATTCCATCTGGTGCTCCTTTTCCATGACCCGGCTCCGAGTAATTCCACGTAAATCTTTCCAATCCATGAAAGTAATTTTTTAGTTCGTTTGATAAAAAATAAAACATTGTTTTGTTTCGGTATTGAGTAGCAGGACTGTCACTCAAAAAATGTAAAATATTTACACTGCGCGGAAGTTTTTCCAAAATTGGAAAAAGATGTGCCCAAATAGCAGGTACATTATGTTGCAAAGATGTGCTAATGGTACAGTAACAATCTTTGTTCAATATACCTTCAAATTTAGAATAAACAACCACCGTGTGAAGAGTAATTTGCTTCCTTGAACCACCGAAATGAAAACTCTGAATTTCTTCAGCATACTTAATTGAATAGTTCTCACTGAAATCTATATGTATTAGAACTTCATTGCTGTTTAGGTTTTCTTTCAGGCTTCGGATTACTTTGTGCTGGTGTAAAATTTTTCCTTCGTGAATTAAAAATTTCGGCAAAATTAAATTGAATTGATTAATTAAATTAACAAGTTTTACATTACAGGTTTCTTTAACAACTTTGGTCACTATCTTTTCTTTATTAATTTTTTTGAATAAAATTTTTTCCTTCTTATTGATCCACTTAAAATAAATAATGTCTTTATCTATTATATTTGAAAAATGTATTGCTTTTTCTTTGCAAATTAGACAGGTCCTTAAAAAACAATCTACTGAGGGTGAACAGCACACAAAATTAATCACATCTTTTGTATTTTTTTCACTAATTATTCCATTTTTATAAAGTGCCAAAATCATAAACTCCATATTGGCGTGAATAAGGCATTTACATGTTTCACGATCCTTAACCGTCATTTGCTTTATATAAAAAGGACAGTTTCGACAAAAACACGAATAACTACACATACTTTCAGGAAATTTTAGATTAAATTTTTTGTGTAAGTCTTTTAAAGAAAAATTTAGATATCTTTTTTGTTCAACGGAAGCACCTTTTCGAACAAAATCTTTCTTCCCTGGACACATTCTTGTGTTTTCATCTTCATCTAAAAAGACTTTAATATTTTGTGCAAGTTTTATGTTTACCTTAGACTTTCTTAGATAAGGATTATTTAGCTGGGCCTTCGAGGAAAATTTTGAATTAAAAATTTTGTATTTATACAACATTTTGTATTTTTTCAAAATTTTTCCAGATATCATATTTGTGAACAATTGTTTTCCTTTCGTTGTGTTAAGATGAGAGTAGTTGTACTTGAGCTGTTCTTTTAAAGCTTCACCCATCATTAAATTTAGTGAAATAGCGGCCGGTCCTGATTTTACAATTTCCTCTACCCTTTCTTCTAAAGCGGACTTTTCCTTTTTATTTTTAATTCTTTCAAATCGCTTTTGGTATTTTTTCACTTTTAGTTGCAGTTTAGAAATTTTTTTATTCATTTTGGCTAAATGTAAGGATCTTCTTTTTCTGTTATTTGCTAAAATTCGTTTTCGTGCTTCGGATCTGTTTATTTGTTGAGGTCGCAAAACTGGAAGATCTTCCACATCACTTACGGGTGGAGAATTTTCTCTTAACCTAGTTTCCAACTCATTTCGTTTTTTTTGTTCTTGCCTTGATTTTCTTTTACTTTCTTTCCAAATTTTCCTTTTTCTTCTTTGGTCTCTTTCAGATAATTCATTAATTGCTAAAATTTTTTTTTCATTTTTCTTTTTTAAATATCTTAAATGTTCCTTGTGTTTTTCTTCTTCACAAAGTATTGGATTTTCTTTAATTTTTTGTCTTCTTTTTCTTTCAGCCTCACGTTTTTTCTCTAAAATTTCTTGTCGAGTGTTCTTTTTTGGTGGCATCTAGGATTTAAAAACCGTTAAAATTTTTAAATCATAGGAAAAAAAACTATATTGAAGTTTAATATATTTTTTTATCTTCTCCAAAAATGGAAAAATTCAAATAGCGTCATTTCCATGTCGTTATGTCATTCCCATGGAGATGTACTAGACATGGAAATGACGCCACGGTAATGACAATTTTCTGGATTTTGTTCAATAGAGTAAAAAATATTAAATTCTTTCAAGTTATTTCATAATCATATTGTGCAAAAAATCAATGCCTATGTAATTAACTCGAATAGAAACTATTTACTAAAATAGTAAAAAAAAAATGACTTACCACGGTAATGACAAATTTCTTGTGAATAGATAATAAAAAAAAATTTTACGCTGTAAATCTTTTACACTTTTACACAAAAATGCTCAAAAAATAACTAAATGAACATTTAATATATCACAAAGCTAATATCGATACTTGCCCAATGCATGGCATACTCATTTATTTTTTATTTAAATAATTCGTTAATCATACAAAATTTTGAATTAAATGGACGACAAACATGAAAATAAAAATAACAAAAAAAATAAAATGTGTATTCAAAATTTTTCATAGTAATAAACAACTTCTAAATTATTACTTATAGCAAAGAATTTTTCAAATAATGTAGTCAAACACAAAATAACGAATTTTATTTTGTTTTGTAGAAATATCGTGTGACGACGGCCACGGTAATGACCAAATTATATTTAAATAGAAAATTTTGGCTTTAAAAATAAAAAAAATTTAAAATTTTTTAATCTCATAACAAACATCAAATGTTTAACGAATTGACTTTGATTAAGAATAATTAAAATATTTTATTGTTTGGCCTTATTTGACTGTCGACACTAAATCTGACAGTTTCCGAAGAACAACCCATATGTAAAGGGTTCATGTTAAAGATTCTTCTTATTACGTCTTCACTTTTAGCAATTTCAAAAGATTGAGGTAATCTTTGAACATCTCAAAAAATGACATGTTAAGTGTTTTTATTTTTTTCTTTAAAAGTAAAAGTTGGTGGCTAGCAGCTGTAATTTTTTTATGGTTCGCTTACAAAATTCGAACTGACAAAATCCAAAAACTTAAAATCCAAAAACAAAATAATAAAAAACACCACAAAATCTAAACCACACAAAAACCAAACATGACAAAATTCAAATTCTAATTCTAAATAGTATTTATTTAACATATATATTACAACAACAAGATATTTAAAATAGTGGAGACTGGCGATTTTGAAATCAGGCTTTAATAATATTTTAAAAGTAAATAAATCAGGCTTTAATAATATTTAGTTTAGAAAATAAACTGAAATCGCTTCTAATATTTTTTCTTACATACATATCTGAACTATAAAGCTTTGAAAATAGTGGAGGCTGCCGTCTCAAACCTCTGATAAACAAATTATTGAAATCCTGATTTTGTAACTATAAAGACACTTTTAAACGTCATAAATTATTATGTAAAAGGCCTATAATCATGATTTTGTAATCAACTATAAGGTGCCTAATAATTATTTTTGGACATATATATTTCAATTATACAGCTTTCACAATAGCGGGGCCTATCCCCTTCAAAACGCAGTCTCACATTTAGATCTTTATCTATAGTTAAGATTTTGTTATATTGGGGTTTTGTGGTGTTGAGATTACCAGTGTTTGGATTATATACTTTTTGGATTTTATTAATTTCTGAAAATAAAAAATGTTTGGATTTTGTGGCTTTTGGATTTTGAGAATTGGGATTTTTTTATAGGATTACACTTTTATATACGTATGTTGTGCTTTTTTATATTTATCTTATTTCCTCAGCTATCTACATTAAATAGCTTAATGTAGAGGTTTCAGTAGTTTCTGAGAAGTTCAGCTTAAATGCTTGTAGAGTAAACGTTATTTTATATCTAATTTCCTACTTTTTACTAGTAAATTGCGTTAACGCATTGCCGTATTATTTCCAATATAAGATACATGTACGAATATAAACAAATTAGATATATTTAGCAATTTATTAAATTTGGTTAATGATTAGGTCAAATATTTTTCCATCTAAACGTATATATTATATGGTGATTGGAAATCCTTATAGCGACATATTTATTACTTAAAATTTGTTGTCGTTTTCTAATTTATAAGAAACTTCAATTAGCTGATTTCACGCCAAAGTTCATAATATTGTCCAACAAGCTGTTAAATTCCATTAAATTTATAGATAAGTAAAGATACTCCAAGATTAAATTTCTGTATATTTTGATTTGTTAACAAATTTTTATATTGTGTATAATTGGAAACTAAAATTTTATTCTGTTATACCAAATATTTTCCTTTTCGTTTTTATTAAAATAATTACCATGTAGATTCATTCAAAAATTTTCAGGCTTTTTTTTGTTCTTGTATACTGAATTAAACTATAATTGTTCCTAATAATGAAGTTTAATTTTTCGTTTTTTTTTTAGTTTGGATTAGAATTATTTTTTTTTTATTCATTATTCATTCATTCAATCACTCACGCATCAAAAGAAGTTGCATTTATTTCAAAAAGATTCATTATTCATTCATATTGTATGCACTATTAAAATTAGATTAACCCATATTAGAAGGCGTTAAAAATTCTACACATTGAGGTCTTTCTGTGCATATGCTATAGAATTTATAAGACTATAAAAAAAAAAAAAAATTGTATAATAAAAATAAATAAACAGAAATTTAAAAATGATTTAAAAATTTATCTGAAAAATTTTGAATATTAGTCAGTGGTTAAATGCATCTATTATTTGGTAGGAGACAAAAGTAATGCTTAGTAGAAAAAAATAAGGTATAAATGAACGTTTGACATACATTTGCTGTGTTTCTTGCAGATTATTCAGCCTGATTGTGTGTGTGTCTGTGAAGAGTTTTATATTGGGCGGTACGAAAAATTCTGATAAATTATATAATATTCTATTAGTTTCTCAAAGAAAGACATTTCACCAAGTTCAAAATAAGTCAAAAATCCTGCAAAAAATGGATCTACATTTCCCAGTCAAATTTTTATTAGATATCATATAGTTGAATTCACATTTTTAGAAAATTATAAGTTGTTATTGAACTAGAATAATAATATAAATAAAAGTAATACTCAATCAATTTATTATTTTTACAGACCGCATACAATTATGTATAAGGTAAATATTGTTTACGCACAAAAATTTGTACCCAAAATTTTGACAAATATACACTACTCCGGTTCGTAGAAGGGTGTAAAATTTTTTTTAGTGTGATGTCTGTTTGTGTGTGTGTGTCTGTGGGCACGTGTACAGCCTAAACGACTGAGCGAAATTTTTTGAAATTGCATTTTTGAAGTTTTGATGTAAATATCTCGGATTGATCGGACCAAATCGGACAACTGGAAGTAGTAGTTTACTAGTGTAATTTTTAAGTTTTTTACGATATTTCGTAACAGGAAAATATTATGAGAAAAATTATTAAGAAAAAGTTGTTGCACAAGTAAAGAGGAACAACTTTGTCATAGAACATTTTTTGATCCGACCAACTTTAAGGTTTTTTTAATTTTTTACGTAATACATATTAATTTAATATGCCATATGAATTTATATGAATTTAGGTAGGTATATAATTTTTTTGTTGCTTTCTTTATATCTCTAAAAATTGCATATTATTTTGCTTTTGTAGATGACGCAAAATTCAAACTGTAAAATTTTTTTTAGCAGATTTATTATTAATGTTATGCTTGTTATGGATGTACATATGTATGTATGAATATACATATTTTTACGATTAATTCATTGATTTTTTTTTATTGTTATTGAATAAAAACGAGGAAGAATACAGTTGCCTTTGTCAACTCTTAGATACCCGTACGAACCGTTAGTATGTTCACAGCCTGTCACTCTGCTCACAATATTATTTTTTTAATATTTTAGTATTTTAAAATAACTTGGGTGAATTTTATAATTTCTAGAACTATGGGTTCTACATATATTCAAACTATATGTTTATATGTACATTCTTCAAAAGCAGATTCTAACCTTCCACATAACGATTATCAATCCAAAACTTTTTCAAATATTCTATAGTACCATTTAATACTAAGCGGTAAATGTATATTAAATTTACTTAGTACAAAATAGTAAATATAATTTTAAATATTATATTATATTATATTATTATATTATATTTAAATATTCCATTGACAGAATAATTTCTTATAAGTACAATAAAATACATATATGTATGTAAATACGGCGCTATATAATATACACATATACTCTTATCATTCATTAACTAGTGACATATACGATATGTAAATAAACATGATATTATATAAGTATGTATATATATTAATATCATATAAATAAAAATTCTTCAAGCAACCGTTATGTTGTTTATTTATTTGCATTTTTATGTACTACGCATTATATCCTCAACAATTTCAAATTATCGAGTATTTTAACAGGTGTTCAAATTACAGGTGTTTAAAAATAGGAAATTTTCAGTTTTTGACCCCTTACAGCTCCTAAACGGGGAGTGATACAAAAAAAATTTCTGAAATGACTCATACTTATTTTCAAAGATCTAACTTCTGTCAAAATTTCAAATTCCCAACTTAAACCGTTTAGAAGATAGAAGGGTTGAAGGATTTTGCAAAATTTGAGTTTCACATAACGGTAAATTAAGACACCGTATGCCACAAATATATATTTATTGTATATATACTTTTAAAGCTAATAAAAGTAGTAATCGTTTGACGTTTTCAAAATGAAGATATACCTTATACAACTTGTGCTATAACAATTTAAATATAGAGCTTTTTTGAACCTTTGGGGAGCTGTAGCTCCGTAACGGGTGGGGCTACAAAAAAAAGTTATTAAAAATAAAATTAATATTTTTGTGGGATCTATCAGTGGTTAAAATTTCATAGCTCTATTGCAAAAAAAATGTCGGGATCTAAAAGTTAGGTGTTCGAGAGCTACCCTAAGGCTTGGTCCAAACTCAACCAAAAAAAATAGGGAACCTACAAATTACTCCCAGAATATTTTGTGTAAATTTCAAGATTCTAGCTTTCTTAGTTTTTGAGTTAGCGTGCTGACGGACGGACGGACGGACGGACGGACGGACATGGCTCAAAAGTCTTAGAATTTTTTTCTGATCCGATCCATACCTTTGAAGGTACATCTAGCTCGCTTATTTCGAGGTGTTACAAACGGAGGAGTAATTTTATTATACCCGATCCTATCGTACGGGTATAAAAATTGTTATTAAATTATTAGAAGTTATTTTGCTTTGATATAAATTTATATCTATGTATGTATGTATTTTGGCATTGTACTTTCGGTCCTGTGGTGGAGACAACTGATTTTTTTGTAACTATTCGGCGTACAATATAAATAATAAATTTAAATTTTATTTTACGCACAGTTCTTTGATTGCACCAGCATCAAAAAAGTAAGTACAGCTTAATGTTCGCTATTGTGAATTATATTGTCAATTAATTAAATCAAAAAATTTGAGTGAGTATTTGAATTTGAAAAAAACTGAGTATAGACATACAGGATGTGTTTACATTTAAACTGGTATAGATTGACAATATAATTGACAATAAGTCGCATAGTGTAAGTAAAGCTTAACTAAGTACATTGCTCGAAATGAATTTCTAGTTTAAGTTATGATATATTTATTATTAAATAAACTGAATGAAATACGCTATGAAATAAACTTCAAACTACTAAATAATGATCGAATTTATTTCATTTAACATAAAATATAAAAGAAACAATAATTTCTAAACAAATTTCTACAAAGTATACTCTTAAAATTAGTACCTATTGCTAAGTTAATTGAAATGGCAGGGGTTCAAATTAATTATACCTAGATTAAGGGGCCCATAATTTGCGTGTTAACATAAAAAAAAAAGCATTCGAATATTTTATTAGAACATTTTTAAAAAACTTTGAAAAAAACAAAATAAACAAAAATGAAATTAATTGATTTCATTTTAATATCGACTAATTTGAAATTATTCATGAAACAAGTTCCTTGAACGGCTTCCAATATCACAAAAAAACAAAAAAAGAAGTAGTGAAAATACCAAAACTAAAAACAAATTAATCCAAATTAAAAAAAAATAAATACAAAAGAAAAAAATAAAACAAAATAAAATTAGAACCTCGTCCATAAATGGCTGATGTGGTCAAAATTTAAATTGTTAATTATTCATAAGATAATTATTGAAAGTTTTATTTTTTGCTTTTTTTTTCGTTGTATCTCAGATGAGACTCTAAAAATAAAGTAAACGATTAAGTTTAATATAATTTTTTTTTTGCAAAGTTTTTTTTTTTCTGCTGTTTTTGCTTAGATTTTTTTTTTTTTTGTTTAATGGTCAAAATTAGCAAAACAAAAAAAAAAAGATACTATTACTAATTCTAAGTTTCTTTGTTTTGAAAAAATAAATATTTTTTTTTTGCAATATATATAAATATAATATTTTTTAATATCTACATATATAACAATATAAATATATATACATATATATATATAGATATATATGACTTATTTTACGAGTATATCCGGTCTATGATTAGAGCAAAAAAAATGCAAATCTTTAAAATAAATCCTGATTTACAAGATTCATTAAGATTTTATTGAATATCATTCTATCTCTTTCTAAAACATAAATATTAATTTTAATTTTAATTTAATTATTCGTTTTTGTTTTGTTTTGTTTTTGCTTGTGCAATAATTTAAAACTAACGATCCTTAAATTAGAAAAAATAATTAAATATAAAATTAATTAACAAATTAAAGTTTTGGATTATTTTATTGAAATCATTTTTAATTTTTTTTTTTATTTCTTTATTTAGTACAGTATAAAAGAAGATCAATGTTAAGATCACTTGACTATATTTAACTTACAACTAACAATTTTATATAACAAATAAATAACCATTAAAAAAATTAAAAATATATGTAGATTGAAGTTAAAATTGCTTAAAATTGCTTTTTGCTTTGTGGTTAGATGATGAGAACTTTGAAAAGCATCGCATAATCATTTTGGTCATGATGATTAAAACGGTAGTATGAGAGCTTTCACCATATACTAAATTACACATCCTGCTTCAAAAACTGCAACCAATCAACGTAAACTTACTATCAATTTTTCATTAACGTGAATTTTATAGTACCTATATAAGAGTAAATCCATAAAACAATTATTATCTGATATAATATCTAGATCTGGATTTATATTAGATCGCAAGACTTTGTTCGTTTTAGTCTCCTAATAAAATTTTTATTGTCAGTGAGTAGCGTTGCTTCCACATTGATGCGGTGGGACAGAAGAAATTTATGCTCGATTGCACAATTCTTGTCATTGGTGAGTATTAAATTATATTAGGAGCATTAATTATATATTTCGCAATACCTTATTTCTGAACGTTCAAATAATTGCAGTATGTTGTTTAGTCAATTCCGCAACTGAATACTGTAAGCCCAGACTGGCTTTTAAATTTGATTGTATATCAAAACTTTATTGTAAAATAGATATTTTTGGCCGTAAGTTAAAAGCCAAGATAACAAATCGATCAGATTTTGACATTCTATCAACATGTTATAAGTAGGACGTTTCCAATAAAAATTATGTATACATCTAAGGAATTCGTAATTTAATGCAAAACAAGATTTGTTTATTAACTTAAATTCATCAGAATATATTTAACTTATTAAGTGTAATTATTTATACTAAATAAAATTTTTTGAATGTTTATTACAAATGCTATTAAAAATAAATTTAAAATCCAATCAATGAAAAGATTTCTGAAATGACAGTGAAGAACCAAAAACAATTACAAAACATTTCAGGTAACTTGTACAGTCTAAAGTTAATTGGTTGTTAAAAATGTATAGGTAGTTGCTATCGAGTTTATTACTGCTTTCATAGACTTTAGACCTATGAATGTATGAATGTTACAAAAACTAATTACACGATCTTTCCCTCCCAAAGAGAATTATTATTTCGACATGTTTGACTTGAAGCCACATTATCTTGGTGTTTACATAGTATTTAATAGGCGCTTTCCAACTAGGCCACCGAAACCCCTTTCTGTTAGTTTTATATTATATGATAATATGACATCCTTTAGTCCAATTTAAAACCACTTTAAGTTCATTTATTCAATCATTATTGCACCCAATATAATAGTATATAAATCATACATGCTTATTACTAGAAATATTTCCTTTTTTAGAAAAATTTTAACTATTTTCATACAATTTTTATTATTTTTACACTTATTTAATATGAAAAAAAAAATTTTAATTTATTAGAATTTAAAACAAATTACATTAAAATGTTGCAGGTTTTTTATAATATCAACAAAATGTTTAAATATTTAAAATATTGCCGCTGAAAAGTTGACTTAACGAGAAATTATGATTATTAACCAGTCAAAAACCTATATATATCGAAATAAAATTTCAAAGAAAAAATTAAAATGAATTGGCTATATGATATGATGCCCAACAATATCAGTATAATAAGTCAAGCATTAAATTAAAGTTTCCAAAGCAGAATAACAATTAAAGTGACTTAAAGAAAAAACCTTCAGAATGGGATAGAAAGTAGATGAAAATCTCGATCAGAAAATTAAAGGAATAGTGCAAGACCAAGAAAATTGTAGAGGATTTGTGGAAGCCTTATATTCTATAATTGAATAAAAGAAGAGAACAAAAGAAAAATATCAAATAAATTAATTAGGTACTTAACAATAAATAAATTATAATAAATTACAAAATCTGTTAAAATGTTATTAAATGTTATTTAAACTTTATTGTTTTATTACATTAAATGATATGGAAAGTATGATTTTCATCACTATTTTTATTTTATTTTTTAGCATATAATCATTATCATATTCCATATATGTACTTTAATTTAATATTCATTTTGGTAAATTGCATTCTTATAGAATTCAATCATATCCATATCTAAAATTTTATTATTTAATTCAATTCTATTAGATGAACTATCGTAATATCCAAATTAGTTAATAATCCGGGAAGTAATTTATAAAATCAAAAAAAAAAATATATATATATATATTTAAATTGTTAAATTTTTTTTTTTTATCTTTTTGCTTTCTCATCATCATCATTTATGGATAAAAAAATATGCTATTTAAAGTGATTTTCATAATTCACGCATATAATTGACTAGATTTTTTTTTTTTTTTTGTTTTATTAAGGACTCGAATCGAAAATTGCAAAGAAATATAATATGTATAATGTAGATGTTTATTTCTTGATATATTTTTGTATTTTCATTCAAAAATTGATTAAAAAAAAAAAAACATAGTTTCAAAAAAAAATAGATTAGAATTTATTAATTTATTTTTAAAATTCAGTTAAACCAGAAAAATGATTGTATTTTTTTTATAGATGATGCAATTTCGTTTTTTTTTGTTTCATGTTTTGTTTTTTCACCATAGAATAGAACATTGTTCGGGTGGAACCACCTATTAAATTAAATTTTTATGATATGCACATTGATATAGCACGATATTTTAAAATTAATTACGAAGGTATACGTTAAGTTTGTGAAAATTTTAATTAATGTTTTTGTTTAATTTGAACTTTAAAGATTTTCTAACTCCAAAGAATTTTAACATTTCTCATTCTCCACTTTTAAAGATTTTAAATATTGCAATATTTTGAATATAAAAACATTTTAATTTTAAAGTTTCAAAAAGCTCATTGAAAGTTGTGAGATTAGATTAGGTATTTCGGAAATATAAAATTCTGTACTCTAAAAGAATATGATATAAACATGTTTAAAAGCATATACCAGGATTGAAAGACACTATGGAAAAGTTTAAAGATATTTTCTTTAAAAATTTGTTCGGAAAAAGATCTGATTGTGTTAATGGAGAGAAGTGGAAACATAATACATTTTTTTTAATAATACAAATAACAACTGCAAAAACCTGTATTTCATTTGGTTGGGCATCACTTGCCTTTATTTTATAAAAGTTGCCTAAATAAACCTTTTCATAATGCTATTGGAAACGTTGATATATGCCCAACAGTATTGAATATGTGATTTATTTTTCAAAATTTCCAAAATGTTGCTTCAATATGTTGATAAATTCAAACCCTCACAAAAGAAAATATTGAAATCCTGATTTTAAAATCAACACTAAAATTTTTCCAAATTATTATTTTATACATAAATATTTCAACAAGAAAACAAAAAATAGTGTGGGTACCACCTCCAAACCCCAACTAAGCTAATTATTAAATATATATATATTCTGGAAAAATCGTATAACCCAGATTTTCTATTCAACTAGAAAATTTCTTTTCATTTTGTATATACATATCAATACAGAGAACTTATTTAAATTCAGTCAAATGATAATCTAGGAAAATTATAAAAGACAGACAAATGAGACTCCAGGCAAATGAAATACAGATATGGCACGCTTATATACTAAACTTGAATAAAATTTAATGTGTCATTATTTAATAAAAATCTTTTTCGAATAGAAATTCAAATATTTATGATCTATAATTTTTGGAATGTACTTCTTCTAATGAATCGACGAAATAAGGAAAAAATTTTACTATAAAAATATTGCGAAACCATAAAGTAACCATTCAGTTAAATGAATGCCTAATAACTAATCAAAAACAAAAAAAAAAAAAAAAACACAAATATAAGAAATTGGTGCTCTGGTCGATTGTTACTTATGAATATTACGAATGGAAATTATTAGTATAGTTTTTCATTTATTTTTGTTTTTTTTTTTGTTTTCTTTCCTCCTTTATATTTTGTTTCTTCCTACCCTCTAATTTCAATGATTTTAAGGAGGCATGTACTTGTCTACGACCAAAAAAAACGTACAAAATAATAAAGTATTAAAAAAATAAACTTCATAATTGCCATATTCCTTAATGGTATGCATCACAATATGATCATCATCAATATATCAATCAATATCATTTTCATTATTTTTTTTTTTCTTATAGTACCTATATATTATTCTCTCACGAATTTTCATTAATCCAATTACAAGATAAAATTTTTTGTTTTCGATTGAGTTTTACATAAAAAAAAAAAGGAAAGAATTCATCTCTAAAATTCTGTTGAGTCTCTATAATGATTCGTGGATGTTATTAAAAACGATGAAAGAAATTTTTCTTGTATTTATTAGTTTTCTTTACCTTTTTCATTAATTTAAAAAGAAAAAAAAACTTTATTCAAAATAAAATATTTAAAAAAGAAAAACACTTTAAATAAATGGTGTTGTAAAAATGAATATACTACGAGTATATGTATTTTTTGAGGAAATAAGGATTATACACTGAGAAGAAATTGTATATTTTTATTATAACTATACTTTATATGAAAACTCTATAATATAATTATTCATGTCCTTTCTCATTTCTTTAGACTTACGTATCTAAAATTATTTATTTAGTAAAAGAGGCAATTATTTGTTTTCTTAATCATAGAATTATATCATAGGTCCTTTTTAGCATTGAATTCTTTAGAAATAATTAGCTTGCTTTTTGATATCTTTTTATTTATTATGTACTATTTTGAAAACCTCTATACTTTGATAAGAAAGAAATGGTATCTAACAAATAGCGTGAACCTAACGTAGTCATATGTTATTGAATACCGAATTTAAAGAGATAATTCATATAAGATAATTCTTAATAAGGTAAATGAGACCAGCTTTGACATCACCTTTCACTGTTCACTTCTCAAGATGTATCATAATCTAATAATTATGAAAATAAATTTAAAAGCTCAATATTATTCAATTTATCTCAGTTAATTTAATTGCATAAATTTAGGAGGAAAAAACTTTATAAAAATTTAAATATTTAATTATAAATATTTTTAAGCTTTGTTTTTATCTTAAAAGCTTATTAAAAATACTAATACATGATCTGAGCTTTTTTAAGAAAATATATTAGATATATATTTGCTAATTTAACAATATCCTAAAAAATAATATTTCGTTTGTTTTGTTTTTAGCTTTTAATGAAATTTTAATTAAAATCAAGTTATTTCAGTTTATACCAATCTTATCAATTATTTTTTTTTAGTGTAAAAATTTAAATTTCTTCTTTTATAAATATCAAAAAAAAAAAAAAAAAAAATAAAAAACAAAAAAGTTCCTTTTCATTAAACCACCACCTGCATTCATACTCATTCAAATTTGTTAACCATTATTTTCACTACAATATCGCTAGCACATCTGCAACAAAATTTCATTCTCAAAATTTCTTTTTGCTTTAATCCTATTTCAATAAAAACCAAACCAAAAAAAAAAACAATAATAACAATAACAAAAAAAAACCATTTTTGAATATTCAGATAATGAAAATGAATGCAGATTGGTTGTACGCGACTATATGCAAACTTCTGATGAAATTAACTACTCTTTGATCACTAGAATTTTGTTTTTACCTTTAATTCACCTTAACTCAATTTAATTTTAAATTTATTTTTTTGTTTTTGTTTTTTGGTTGAATCCATTTAAAAAATAATTTCAATATCGTTCTATTCCCCGGTCCTGGTCTGTTTTGATTTCTGGTTTTTTTTTGTCTCATAACCATCATCAGTGAATAATTTGCTTCCATCCCAGAAAAAAAAGAAAAAGGAACGCAATTCAGTTTAATTTATTTTCAATGTACGTTATGGACTCGACTTAAAATTTTGAAGATATGGTTCATGTACACTTCTCTATTATGGTAAATAATAATTTGAATGGTGGTGAATTGGATTTTTTTTAACATGCAAAAATAAAATTAAATGAAAATGTTGCATTTAATTTAGAAATAAATATGGTATACATATATAAGTATAAGTCTTTATATACATAATATATGCATAAAGATATATAATGTATAAAAGCTAAAGTTAAAAAAAAAAAAAAAAATTAATACAAGAAAAAAAAAAACAGTTGCGCTGTTGCAATGAAATGAAATGTTAAACGGCTATACGTGATGCCATACCATATCATTCATTTCACAAGAAACATTCAGCAGAAAAACAATAAAAACAGAATAAAAAAATGAAAAGAAAGGTGGAACGCAGTTACCCTCCTTATTTTTTTTCTTTTTTGTCCAACAAGAGATTGATGATCATGAACCACAACGATGCTGTTCATGATATGGAAATTATAATTTTCTTTTTTTTAAGTTTGTTTGCAGTAACATGGGATGACTCTTGACTGTAACAGGCTTTGTGCTTCCTTTAAATTGGAAATCACAACAAAAACAAATTTGCAGAAAACAAAAAAAAAGAAAAAAAACAACCAAATCTTAGAAAAAAGTAAAGTATCTAAAGATTGTTTGAATTCGTTGATTTTCCTTTTTTTTTTTTTTTGAAAAGTTATGATTTCAAATTATGGTGTATTTATTTTTTGGTGTAGTTTGGTGTTCATTTTAATGTTATTTAAGAAATAAAATTGAAATGCACATTCATTTCATTTTAATAATGTTTACCATGTTTACGAGATTATGGTTAAAGTGGAGAGTATGATGATTATTATTATTAACATCATCATCATAATCATCATCATCACTATCGTATTCGTTATTATCAATATATAAACAGCAGAATAATCAACAGTATTATCATTGTTGTAAATGAGAATTATTGGATTTTTATTAAAATGGAGCACGTGACTTTTTTATAATTTTTGTTTTATTTTTAATAGTATTGTTGGTATAATAATAATATATATATATATATATATATATATATATTTTTAAAGTTTTTTTAGTTTTTTTAATTTTTTGATGCATATGGCATTTGTACATCCATATGCATGAAAATATCATAATTTTTGGTATTTTAAATAATGGGTTCTGATGTTAAAAGATGTGGTTGTTAGTTTTGAGGTTACTTTTAATTTTATTATTTGGTATATATTAAAAATATTCTAATATTCTTGACATTTGACCAAGAAGTTTTCTCAATTTTTGGCTTTTGCCTTGATATTTTTTAACTCATTTTTTCAAAAATATTTTAAAAAATTTGCTTATTAGTTCACTCTGTCCGTTTGTACGGCTTTTTATAAAACTTTTACATTCTTTAAGTATAGAAGAATGGATTTTACTCGAGAATAGGTATCTTAAAAAAATTAATTGCGTAAAAACTTTTTTTTGTATGTCCGTCAGGCTTTTAGTTAGAACCTTGACATTTTGAGAAAAGAAAGATCATTCAGAATTGGCTTAAGTTTCTTCAGAAAGTTTTTTTTGTATCTCTTTTGGTTTAAAACCTATTATCCGTTTAAAAATTTAAAGTTTGCTATTTTTGATACCTGTAACCAGCCGCCTGAACAAAGTTTTTTTTAATATTATATTTTTACATACATTAACAGCTTTTTTTAGTTATATATAGGATTTCCTTAAAATTGAGGATAGTTTCGTGATTTTTCACAATTTTTTTTATATAATATAAAACATTCTAAAAAATATTATAAATTTTATTGCAACTCACAATATTTTATACTGTTATTTTATTGCCTTTTAGGAAATGTGGGCTTATAAAAATTTTTGACTTTTCTTACTGTCATGTTTTATCGATTTAAAATCTAAGGATCGGAAAATTATTATTTTAAAATTGAATTTAATATATATATAAATAAAAATAATATATATATTTATTATATATATATATATATATATATATATTTATATTTATAATTATTTATATTTATATATATTTATTTTAATATATATATAAATAAATTTTAATTAAAATTGGATGTATTACTAAAAATTACAACCAATTATTTTTTTTTTAATGCTTTGTAAGTTTTTGTTTAACAGATTCGGGTCTTGAGGTGTGATGGCCAAATATTTACTTTGCGTTCTTTACTTTGAATACTTTTTCAAAGTATCAAAACGAAGCAAAATTAATAAAGTAAGTTCTGGCTCAATGATTACTTTGCATATTTTGCTTTGACTTTTATTGATTTTATTTTTCCTGAAACGGATTTACCACAATTTTTAGAAATTTTATATGAAATGTACAAACAATTGTATTCAGTACCATATAAGGAAAGAATTTGGATTTGAGACATTTATAGAAATTATCAAATTCATGGATTGTACGAAACTACATTCCGACCTATTTAAAATTTTTTAATGTATATGTAAAAAAAATTCAAATGTCAAAGTATTCAATGAAAAGTACAGCATTGAAAATTCGTCAATTTGTTAGTTTGCTTTAATTGCTTACTTTGAATACTTTGTGCATTTCGTCAACTACCATAATAGCAATAATGTAATTCATTTTAGATATGAAAGTTTTTGAAGGAAGTAAAGGAAACAAAGTAAGCATTGAGCCATCATCTTTACTTTTACTGAATTTTTTTTTGTGTTTTTATTATACCCTACACTTAAAGTATAGGCTATATTAACTTTCGTATGGTGTTTGTAACCACCAAAAGGAAGTGAGTTCGATATGGACATGTGTATATATTCTGAATCAGGATCACCTCCTGAGTCGATTTAGCGATGTTCGTCCGTCCGTCCGTACGCACGATAACTCAAAAAATAATGATGCTATCTTGATGAAATTTATTCTATAGGTTAACAATGACTAAAGTAAGGCGGGGATTGCAAATGGGCGAAATTGGACCATGGGTTTGGGTACCTCCCATACAACTCCCAAAACCGAATACGCATATCTTCGAAATTAATAAAGATAGAAACTTAAAATTTTGTACGAGGGTGTGTTTTCCTGAATCCCTGATATCCCTATTTGGGATTCAGGGATCCCTGATATCCCTATTAAATTTGAGATGAATTGGAGTGGTTTTTGGGTACCTCCCACATAACTACCAAAACCGAACAAACATATATTCGAAATTAATAAAGATAGAAACTTAAAACTTGGTACTAGGGTGTTGTTTCCTGAATCCCTGATTTGCTTAAAATTTCAGATGAATTGGAATGGTTGTTCAGGTATCTGCCACACAACTCCCAAGACCGAACAAACATATCTTCGAAATTAATAAATATAAAAACTTGAAATTTGATATAAGAGTGTTCTACTCTGTTCTGATGATGTCTCTAAAATTTGAGATGAATTGGGGTGGTGGTCGGCGTGCCTTCACACACTTCCAAAAACCTAACAAGCATATCTTCGAATTTAATAAAGATAGAAATCTGAAATACAAAGGTTGTAAAAGCATTTATTTGTTTAGCTTAGGTGTTTTAAATACCTAACTAAAATAACTTATAGATTTTTAATTTAATTTGAATTTTTTAGGTGTAGGGTATAAATAAGTCGGTTATAAATAACTCTGACGGTAACTAAACACTTTACTGATTTTTATTATAAAAAATACTAATTTTGTGGAACAATTTTTTTATTTATAAAGTTTTTCTTTATTAATTTTAAATTTAAACATTTGTTTCAGAAAAATGGAACATTTTAAATTAAGAATATGTCTATTTGTTATTCTAATATTAATAGGAGAAAATGCTAAAAGAAAAAATTTTAATTGATGTTTTATATAGTATAAATTAACATATCACATTATTATATTTAATTTATTTCTTATTCAACTACCAAAAAATTATTAGACATTAATTATATGGAGAAAATTTCAATTTATACCCATACATCACCTCTGATTCAATTGAAATTAATAAAAAAATAAAATGAATATAAAAAAAAAAGAAAATATCATAAATATAAACTTATAATCGTGTTTATTAAAAAGCAATTTTATCTCCTAATTAAATTAAAAACCACTTTAAATCTTAAATTATCCCCAAGGACCTCATAATACTTCAAAAGAAGAATGAGAATAAAACTAATAAAACACAAAAAATAATTTCTTTAAATCTTTAATCGGTAAAAACAACTATATAAAACGACAAATATCCTTTTTTTTTGTTTTGTATGCCATCTTCTTATAATATCTTTATATATACTTGTATATACCTAACCCTTTTACTTTAAAATAAAATTTTAGATAATATAATCTACAAGTACATAAAATACATATAATATAAGAAAAGGGTTTATTGAAAACCAGAACATATTTTAAATATTCTATTTTGGATTGAAGTTAAGTCTCAAGAATAATGTGTTGATGATTAAGATTAAGATGAAGATGAAGATGTTGATGATGATGATAAAAATACATTTATCTGTTGCCATATAAACATATGCACCCCTTTTTTTTTAACAATATTTAACAAAATTTATCTTTTAACACTTAATTTTTTTCTTTATTATAACCTTTCTCTGTTTTTTTTATTTTGTTTGTCTTTTATATTTTTATTTTCTTTAAAATATTCTTGTTGAGTATATTATTATCCTTAAAGTAACTTTAAATAGAATTCTATGGTGCAAAATATTAAAAAAAAAGAAAAAAATTTTAACATATACGTATATACAAAAGCACATTATATTTAAAATTGAAAATAATTGAATAGTGGCCTTATGATGTCTTGATGCCAAACATCAACCATCATTACCAATCATCATCATTAAAATCATTATCAATACTATTTAAATAACGAAAATAACCCATCAAAGAATTAAACTTCTAGGCAGAAACTAAAAAATTCTAAAGAATCAAAATATTTTTTTTTTTTTTCTTTTAAGAGTTCTGATAAATAGTCGAAGAAATCTTTTTGGCACGCACTCCCCCTTTTGTTGTAGAAATTACGCGAAATTATGTGATGAATAATAATAATAATAAAAAAAAACTTTGTATGAACAGAATATACTAAAAAAAAAAGGGTTAAACGAAAGGGTTAAAAAATGAAATGTGTTAAAAAAGAGTTTTGTTTTTAATAATATATCGGAACAGTATTGGACAAAATATATATATAGAAAATTTTCAACTTAAAGATTTAATATCAAATTGTGTACTTTTTGTTTTTATAGTTTTTTTTTAACAATAATTTAATTATTTAATTTGAAATTAGCCTAATTTTCAAATTTTGATTTAGGTCGATTCTTAAGACTCAATGTTTGAATAAAAAGAAAAACAGAGAGGCTTTAAACTAGACTTTATTACCAACTTAATAATCAAAAAACTAGTTAAAATTCATAAGCCATCAATTCCTTATCTCATTGTTTCATAATAGTAACGGCACTTCCTATAATAGTCATACTAATTTTGTATACTTGATATTTTGTTAAAAAAAAGTTTGACTGAACCAAATAATCTAAAGAACCTTTGATCAAATGTTATGCAATATTTTTACTTTCTATTCAAAAATACTAAAGAGGATGTTAAAAGTGTTTTTTTTTTTATCTTATAACCTCAGGTCCTTTTTTCCTTAACTGTATACTTGTAGATACGCACAAAAACATATTTATATGTTAAAAAAATAATCTTTCAACCCTTTTTTCTTGTACTTGAAGAGTTTAAAAAAATAACTATGAAGGAGCAAAATATTTGAAGACATAACAACAATATAAGGAAACTAGCAACAGCTATAAAATTAAATTTAAGGATATTTACAATTTTCTTTATATTTGTTTTTATTCAGATTCTTAAGATTTTATTTGTGCATCATATTGTTATTGGGTTGCTGAAGAGCCAATATACTACTCGTAGTCGACCAAACGAATGGAGTATTGAATGAAAGGGGTATTTCAGTTTTATAAAATGATTCCAATCAAATAAAATAAGTTATACTTTTGATGGAAGAAAAAAAAAAAAAAAATTAGTAGTAAAAGAGTTGAAGTATTGTAAAAATGTTTTGTTGTTACAGTTGTCTCTGTTTATCCTTCCTTCCGTTCATCCTTGTTTTTTCTTTATACATTTTATTTATTTTTTAATTTTGTTTTTGTTTGTTTTTTTGTTAATAAAAAATTATTGTCATGTGTCATGGATTGTTATGTTAACAAGGTGATAAAAAGAGTTATGTAATTGATAAAAAATAAAAAGAAAAAAATTTAAAATTGTTTATTTTTGTTTTAGAATTGAAGTGCGACAATTTTGGAAATAATCTGCTAATATAATATTCTAATAATGGTAATAATGGGATTCTTTTAAAAGATTTTTAAGTATACTTGTATATTTCTAATCGAACTTTATTAATAGAAGTAACATAATATGTTTTATTGAAACAAAGATGACTTTTAATGAGTGTTAAGATTATATTAAGAAAATAAAAAGGATCCATTTTGTTTTGGAACTTAACGGCACTTAAGATACATTTGGAATTTAAGATTTATTTTCCAAAAAAAATTTACTTTAAAAGTATATTACACAGAAAATTAAAAAAGCATTTACAAACGAAAATGTTAAGCTAAAATTTTGATTTAAAGGGGTTTGAGACTTTTTGTAAATGTAAATATCGCTTAATTTTATTTTTTATAGTTTTAAAAATACATTTACTATAGATTTTTAATTTTTTAATTTTTTAAAGTTTACTTATTTATATTGTTTTCTATATATAACATGCTTGCCTTATTTATACAGTAAAACCTTCTGTAGAACTTTAAATCTAAATGTTTAAATGAAGTAACTGGCAATCATTTTAAAAAATTTTTATAAGTTGATCGGCTGCTGTTTTTAATGATATTTTCTTTTTCTCAAAGTCATTCTCTATAATAAAAATCTTATCTTATTTTTTCCATATAGTTCAACGATAATTGCCTCTAACACTATACCACGAAACCCACAACATTCAAGTAATTTTCCGAAAAATAGTTTCGTTATTACTTTCATATTGTAAGTTGAGTAAATTGCTATTAAAATATGAGTGTTTTTTTACATAAAAAACTTCTTCAATTCTCTTATAGATAATTATTTGAAATTTGAGTATACAAATCCTATAATTAACTATCCTTACACTTAGACCTTGCAACCAGTGGCGGAACTTCACAATTTGGGCCCGCCCGCGCAAAAATAAAATATTCCCCCAATAATTTTTTTTTAACAAAAACAAGTTATATATTTATTTCATATATCATATTGCAATCAAAATAAAAATAATACAAGAACGAAACTAAATCTTAATGGACCTTGTATGTTAAAATCTTTGCTCCTTGACTTCATATGTGCAAAATCAGTAATGATCCTCTTTATTTATATTTTTCCAGCCGTTTTTGCTTCAATGGAAAGTATTGAAAGATTGCTTAAACAGTCTTTACCAATGGTATTACGCATATAATTTTTTATTATTTTCAGCTTTGAAAAAGAACGTTTAGCAGATGCGACCGTAACAAGTAGCGTGAGAAACAAAAACAATGCTGTTATCATTTGTGAAACACTTGCAGCTACAGTTGACAATTTTACTATTAAAAGTTCAGCGAATTCGCGTATAGATGATATTTTTGATATTTCATCGTGCAGCATTTCCTTTACCATAACCATTTGCAGTGGAAATTCTTTTAATATATCTTCTCTATACTTTCGCTGTAGTGCTTCTTTATATAATTACTATATCACGTAATATTGCGTATAATTTACTATATCACGTTCCGTCATTAGCATTAATTTATTTTGATGGATGCAGGAAAATAATTCAAGAACAGAATTAATGTAACAGAAAAATCACAAAAACTATGGTTTAAACTAGAAATTACACATCAATATTACAGATTAGCTGCAATAGAATTAGAACCATATTCACATCAACTACAAATAACTAAAACTCATGGCAGTGCTATTCAATGTTAGTTTTATAAATTTTTTATGGGCAACTATAACTGAGGGAAAAAAGTTCCAGTGTATGTATATAAAAAATGATTGTAAATAATTTTTTTAATAATAATTTTGGGCCCCCTATAGCCGGTGGTCTTGCAACCTTTGTCCTGAACTGAACTGAACTTGCAACCTTTGTCCACTACAACTATATAAAACATTCGTTTATTACAGCAGATCATCGAGCCAGTCAATGTCCCTAGGAGGAAGGAGGATATTTAATTGAAAAAAATAATTCTATACTTCTATTCTACATTTCTAAACAGATAAGCTTTCGGAATAAAGTGATAAAGAGATTTCCCATTTATGCAAATATATACTCCTTTTTCAAAGTTTTTGTTTGAATGTTCTGGCTTGTAGTATAGGGAGATTGGTTCAACATATCTTTGAAGTTTAATTTGTAATATCTTATATGAAATTAAAATCTTCAATTCTATCATCTTGTTCATTTTATTTAATCCTGTACAACAAAATAACTTTTGATTCTTTTAAAAAAGTTAAAGGCTCACACTAATTTTTTTAAGGAGTTTTAAATAAAACTTCTGGTTAAATTTCTTAAAATAAAGAATATTTTAAAAAGGTTTATATGGAAAAGATTTTCTTTTATCATTAAAATTTAGAAAAAAAAAAACTTAATCAAGAGTTACTCAAAACTATAATACTTTCTACTATACCATTTACTATTCTACTCAAAAGAAATGAGTGTATGTACTCGTATCTATAAGTACTCAAAATTATTAATGACAAAACAATGAAAATTGTTAAATATTTTTAGGCAAAATTGTTTTATATTTTTATTTATTTTCTTCAATTTTTATTTACGATTTTATTAAAAAAAACTTTTTTTTTTTCTAAATAATTTTTTTTTTTTAATAGCTATTTATTAACTCTCATTCGATTAAGGTAACGCATATCGTTTTAAAGGTTATTACAATAATAAATTAATAAAATTTCAAAATTTTAAAATTAAATTCTTATCCTATAATTGCAACAACTTTAAATTAAATCCACCTATATAGATGATATTACCACTAATTTAAAAAAAAATTTCTAATTTTATTATAAAAAAAAAAAACCACAATAATTATATTAGAAAAAGTAATAATTTAGCAAAATGTATATAATTATAGTTTTATAGCGCAAATATATTATAATCATATATCTATAAATTGAGGGCATTAACATTAAAAAAAAAAAACAAAATGTATGTTAAAATTTATGATTACCATCTACCATCACCACCATTTTATCAATATTATGTATGGTGATAAATAACTTCCAAAAAAAAAAAAAAAAAATTCAGTATAAAAATTATAATTTATTTGAATGAAATTAACATCGAAATTATTATATATGTATATGTATGGTCGGAAAAACTTCAAAGTTAAAAAAGAAAAACTTGCGTGGCCAAAGAACAAATAAAAAATATAATATTATAGACAACTAACTTATTTTGTACTTGTATATATACATAATATTTTTGATACATTTTGTAAGTGTATATGCTATGGTTTTGTATCAAAATCTTAAAAATTATAATTACATACATAATAATAAAGGCATCCGTTCCATAATTTCTTTAATTTTAATCGGCTTTTTTTTTTTGCTTGTTTTCTTTTTTTTTTTTTTTTAATTTTATATGTTTTTTAAAAGTTTCTTAAAATCTATTTGTATTCAAAAATATTATTGTTATAAATTTAATTTGAAAATCTCATTATTCAAAGTTTTTCTTTTTTGACTGGTGCGTATAATAAAATATGAATATAAAAATATTTCTCTAAAATTACCTTTGATATCCGGTCGCGTGTTTAAAATCCACAAAAAAAAAAATAAATAAAACAAAAAAATTAAGTTTTTATATAGTACCTACATATATAAAAATCTAATAATTCTTAGTTTACATTTTACAAAATAGTATATTTTATGTAAAAATGTTTGAAAAAATTTGAAAAAAAAAAAAAAAAATGATAATGAATAGATTTAAAATAAATTGATCGCATGGAAAATCGTTTTTATTTTTTATTTATTTTTTTTTTTGTATTATTGAAATTTTGGTACATGTATTAAGTTTTTTTTTTTTAGCGGTTTTTCTATATAGAGAAAGTACTTAAAATCGGGTTAAATATTGTAATTATTATTATTGAAAAATTTGTTCTTTTTTTTTTTTTTTGGAATTATGTTTTTTATTTCGGTCGTCTGACTATCTGTTATAATATAAATTTAATATTAATTTGATAAAAAACTTAAGGTGTTTTATAATTCGCAATTTTTAGAACTTTTTTCAAAAGAAATGTAAAAATTTCATTTATTAGTATCACTTTGTTAGTTGTTTCGTCCGTCTGTTTATAGGACTTTTACACTGCAGTTTAAGATAGAACAGTGAAACTTTAATCATGGATACTTTAGACTTCATAAAAAATTAATGTTGTAGAACAACTTTTTTTTTTTATAGCTCCACATATTACGAAACTAGCCACTTAAAGTTTGTAAAATTAATATTTTCTAATGTGAAAATCTTAGGTTCTGCTTAATATTTCATTCTAAAAATTGTTAAACAATAGGAGACCGTTTAAACTTTATAAATCAGTAAAAAAATTATACAAAGTTTTGAAATTTAGTATTTTAATTTACCGTTATCTAAATACAAAATTTTATCAAAGTCTTCTGATGATGTCCTAAGAGGACGAAACATATCAAGAAATTTATAAAAGATAATAATTAAAATATAATAATAATTAAAATTTATTGTGAACATTTTAGAAAGCGTTTAATTTTATTTATTTTTATTTAAAAGAGAGGTTTTATAAAGAGATGTTTCATCAAGTACGGTCATCAATTGATTTTTTAACAAAATTTTGATACATGATACAAGAATACAAGATTTGGCTTTCATCATATAGATATTTATTTACCTTCGAAATTATTTTAGATATAACTTTGAAATTTGGAGTGATTTTTCAGAATTAACATAAGTTATACCAAAGAATTTTTTTTTTATAACTTTCCCTTTTAAGAGCTATTAGAGCCTAGAGGATCATAAATTACATATTTTCTATGTTTACAAACGTGTGCAAAGTTTTCTAAAGTGCAAAAATGCAAAAATTAAAGCTCCAACATCATTTTGATTTTTAGGTTTTCTTAATTATATGCATATTTAGGTTTTGTTTAAAATTAAATAACATTTCTTTTCATTTTTAACAATTTTTTCTTGGCGTGTTAGTTAAATTATCTGTCAAATAACAAATGACAATAATGAAGGAAAAATAAAAAAAAATTATTGTAATTTAAATTTCATGTTTGCAAAATTATATTAATTTATATTTTATTATTTTAAATTTATTTAATTATTATTGGTAGAAAATGGTACTAATAAACAATAAAAAAAGATTTTTTTATTTAATAATGACATTTTGGCTAAATTGAGAATAATAAAAAAGTATACATAAATTTTATAGAATTAATTTTTTTTTTTTACTTTTTTTAAAATTTCCATTTTAAAACAAAAAATTTTAAAACTAAACTTAAACAAAATAATAAAAAAATAAAATTTAAGTTTAAACTCATTAAAATACAAAATCATCATGAAATATATCAAGAATTGCATTAGAATTTTTTTCAATGACAAACTGAAATGGGAAGAAATGAAACATATGTCATTGAAACAATTTTGTTTCATTAGCAAAATTAGTGATCAGTTGTTCAGAAAAATGACTACCAATCCGGAAAATTATAGAATTGATTGATTTTTTTTAAATATTTAACTTAAAATTTAAAAATTCGTAGCAGAATTTATTCTTTAGAAATTATTTAATCCTTAAATTAACACTTTTGTTAAATTTTATATGTCTTTGCTGCAAAAAAAATTGAAAATCAACATTTTCCGGAAACATTTCAATGATAGCTATAACTGGTGCCTTACATAAAAATTTCGAAGAAAAATTACAAATTTTTGATGCAGCCCACAATATTTTAAACAGTTTTTATTATCTTTTAGAAAATGAACGTCTTTAAAAAACTTTGGTTTTACATTCTGCTTTTTTTAAAATTTTTAGAACATTAGATTTGATTTTTGATAACTGTTCTAATTAAGTTTTGTTAGAGTTTTCTTATCTGAAAGGGACTTGGAATTGCATTTTGAATTGAATAGATCGATATCATAGTATTTGGAACAAAGTGAACGATAATGAATAATAAAGATTAAATTTATTTTAGTTTAATATAATATTTAGATTTTTATATTTTATATTATTTAAAATTTATTTATTATTTTTTTTCTTCCTAAACTTAAATCCTTACTAAACAAATTGCTTCTACTGAATTTTCAAATATTATTAGAATTTCTAAATAAGAGCTTCCAATTTATAAATATGATTTTTAAAATTTTCTTGAACAGAATACAAAAATATTTAAAGTTCAAAGGATTAATTAATTTTATAGATGAAGAAAGTTTCAACTTGGTTAATTTTTTGAAATTGAACTATCAAAAACTTTATGAAAAAAAAAACCATCTTTGTTTCTCTATCTCTATTCTCTATTTCTAAATGTTAAATATACTGCTATTGAAATTACGTTAATAATTTCCTTTAAAAAAAAAAAAAAAAACAAAATTATCATTTTTGTAAATTAAAATTTGGTTTAACATTTAAAGTATGACAGAATTTAATTTTAAAATGGAAATGAAAACTGCAAGGAAATAATTATCAAAGTAAAATGAATATAATTAGTAGGTATATGTATATATGACTATATATAGAAAATAAAGCAAAAAAAAAACACAAGAAAGAAATTATTAAGATAATAATTTTAAATTTACCTTGGGAAATGTTTTTCCAAAATTTGATAGAAAGCCAACTCAAATTTAACGTAGTGCTTAAAGGCAAAATTGTTTAGCACGCTAGAAATTTGTGAGAAATGTGTCACTTTTACGTGTCATTTTAAAATATTCGATACTTTTTTGTTTGATAATTATTTTAATACTATTTTGGGTTATCGATTACTTATATTAAAAAAAAAAAATGTAAATTATTTTCTGTTTTGTAGAATTAGAATATGAAAACATTTTATTATTTTGGGGTTCTTCCTAGTAACTGTTGCAACAAGACAGTAGATAAGTAGTGAATGGAGTAGGCAAAAAGGACAAAATATCTGCTAAAATAATAAATTGTGAAATCCATTATCACATAATCCAAAAAAAAAAAAAATTACCGTCTAGCCAATATGTAATTTTAGATAGAACACAATGTTTAAATAAATACAAGGAACTGATTAGTGGAGCAGTTTTAAAGCATAGACATTAAGCCCATAAATAATATTTACATAACAGCTATTAAACAAATGTATATGTTGGGCACTTTTTAATGGAAATAATAGAAGTAAAACAGCGACAACACACTTATTTTTAAAATTTTCAAATAAAATATGTAGCCGTAATTTAAAGTGTTTTTGTACTTAATGAGTACTTAGTAATTTTGTACTTTTTGTACTTATTCAAGAGTATCTTATTTTTGTATTTCAATTATTCAAAATTGAGTAAACGAGCCCTTGTGACTTTTAGCACAAATACATTTTAAAAGTTAAAAAAATTAAAAGATTTCACTTACCTGATTTATTATTTGATTCCTGTTTATTATTTAATTCATAATCTTTAATACTCCCATTTAATATTTGTTCATTTTTTAAATTATTTTCTTTTATATTCACAATTTTTTCATTAATATTTATATATTTTTTTAAAATTTCACTAGATTCATTTAAATTTTCATTTTGATTATTATCAATATTATTATTTTTATTATCATTAATATTCACTTGGTGTTTTAATGAATTTTCATCACATTTAATTTCATCACTTTTATTTACAGTAAAATCCATTGGTTGTTCTTTAGGTACATGTTTTATAAAAAAATTTTCTTTTTCATTTCGTGATTGTTTTAAATGATCTGGTTTTGGTGAAGACAATTCACGATCTGAATTTGTAATTGAAAAACTTGATGAAATTGTTGATACAGAGGATGATGAAGATATTGAAAGTCTTAATGAAGAGGGCGGATTTAATGTATATTGTTGTAAATGATGATCTTGATGATGAAGATGTCCTTCATCTTGTACCGGTGCTATTAAAAGTGGCATAATTTTTAAATAATGCAAATAATTTTTATACTGATTTTAAAAGAAATTTTTTACATTTGTATTAGATTAGATTTAAATATTTTGATTGAGTGGAACGGTTCAAATCTGAAGGTATTCTGAAAAATAAAAAAAAAAATATGTTGTAATATTATGTAATATAAGTATATGAAGTATAACTAAATTTTAAGATAATTGGTGTTAAAATATAAACTAAGTTTTAATTTATTATATGATAGTTTTCGATGTTTAAAGCGATGCAGTTGCAACTTAAATTATATCTGAGGGTATATATCAAAAGTACTTAAAACTACTGAAAAATATACCTCAGAAATTCATAATATAGAACCTAATAATGTACTTAGAATCTGTTAAAATATAAATTTATATTTTTGTAGATCCTATACTTACATTTACATCTAAGCTGCTTCCAGCAAAATTAAAGTTATTTTATTTTTATTTAATTTTTTTGGCAATTGTATAAGTTTTTTTTTATTAATTCAAGTAAAGTTTATTTTTATCCTTTTATAATATATATAATATGGAGTAATGCAGTAAATAAATTAAAAAAAAAACAAATTTGACTGGTTCATAAATGTAAATTCTACAATTTTCTAATATTCAATTTTAAAAATAAAATAAAATTAAATTTCTTTATATAGAAATCCTGAAGATATTTAATTTCCGTTTTATTTTACCCATACATAGAACTTTAATTATTTTCCATGTTTAAATTACGCATATTTTGTTTTCTTTTATAAAAATCAAATAAACGCATATTAATTAAAATAATCACATTTTAAAATATTTTAATTTAATAATTTAATAGTTGCATATAGATTGATTCATATGCGGGTCACCAGTCACTAACCAAAACGAAATTCGTTCCTCTGCACTGAAAACACAAACATGAGACAGACAAACAAACATATTTTTTCCCCCTATAAAAAAAAAAAAAAAAGAAAACCTGATCATATAAAACTCATAGCGATATGGTGATGATATTTTTACAACATTTTCCAATAATTTTTTTCTGCTGTTTTTTTTTTATCTTATCACATGCAATATTTTAATATTAGTGAATAATGGCGCGGGGTTGTTTGATTTTTGAGTCTCCACTCTCTATCCCGCACGAGTAAATGCAATTTTTAGCTATAGAAAAAATTAAAAAGAAAAAAAAAAAAAAAATGAAAATTATTACCCAATTCAAAAACTCATCAAAACAAATGAAATACAAATTATCAGCTAATTACTTAATTGCTCACAATTTTTTTCTTGTTTTTGTTATTGTTTTTAATGAATACTTTGCCAAGTACATTTTTACAGCTTTATAATTGATTACTAGTGTATACTTATATAGATGCAGCATAGTAAAAAAAAATAAATAAAAAGGAGATTTTATACATATATCTATTTGTCTCTTTCTGTTTTTTCTTATTTATAGAAATACAAAACTATATACATATAAAATAGGAGTGATGTTTAGAATTTTAAAATTTGTTTTTTTTTTGTTAGTTTTTTTTTTATTGTTGTAAAGTTTAACAGATGCTCCTTTAGTTATAAATTCTATGTTATGATGAGGAAATTTTACAATTAGAAGCATATCGTTGACTTTAAAATATTGATAATTATAATTATCTATACCATATACATATATAACATTAAATTAAGAGGCTTTTTAAGACACTTTTATTATATTACATATACATATATATATATTATGTTCATGTGAAAATTTATATAAACAAATTATGGATATAAGTGAATCATTAAATATATGTACACAATATAGTTTAAACAAGTTTTAAAAAAAAAAAAAAAAAAATACAAAAAAATAAAACAAAAACAATCACTATATTAAAAAGGAATTATTGATTATATTATTAAGTGATGGTTTAATAGTACTTGCATATTTGCATCACCATCCAAATAAATTGATCGCTGAAAATTAAACGTACAGTAAAAAATTAAAAACACAGTATTTAAAATTCAGTTAAATAAAAACTTTGCACAGTTAATAATTTAAATTGACAGTAAAATATCTTTTCATTAAAATATTAAACGGAATACAAAAAATCCACCCTTTCAGTAACAAATTTAAATTAAACAGTAAAAAAATTAAATGCTCAGTAAATAAATTAAATTCTCAGTATATAAAAAAAATTCACAGTATATAAATTAAATTTACAGTAAAAGAATAAAAACACAAAAAATTACTTTCTGAAATGGATTAATTTAATATTAAATAAACTTGCAACACAGTAAATTTAAACGAAAGTTACGATTAGTTATCTTAATTGTTCAAAAATAATTAACTGGTATTATTAAAAGTGAATTAACATTATTTAGTTTATTTTGACTTTTTCCAGAATTTTTGAAAAATTATACTTTCCAACTTTTTCCGTTTATCTTTGACGTTTATCTTTGTATTAATAAAATAAAATTAATAAAATTTTATATAGCTCTGAAAAGGGTTGTTTTTTTTTTATTTTATTTTATTTATTTTTCATATTAAATTTTTGCAGTATACTTTTTCATGCATAATTTTTCTGACATATAAACAATATTAACTCTTTTTCAAAATATGAAAGTCGGTTGTAAGCAACATTTACTGGGCGTTTATTTTATTTATAATGCCAAAACTAATTTTTTACTGTGCACATTCAACTGAGCAGAATTTTTATTTTACTTTGCAAAGAAACCTTTTTTACTGTGCAAATTAGTTATTTTCTACAGCGCGTTCAATAAATTTTACTGGTGATATTTTACTTAGCATTTAATTTTTTTACTGAGCATTACTATATTTTTAACCTAGTATTTTGATATTTTTTACTACCTCGTTAAATCCTAGCCTAAATTGATTAGCTATATATGTATATAGTTATTAGTTAGTATATGATTACTTATATATATATATAACTAATAAACTATTCATAATTAGCTGAGTTTATTGGAAGACTATGTAAAAACTACAAAGATATATACATATTCATATGTATACACATTTTATCATGAGAAAATTGTTTTAAATTTTCATTATTTGATTTTTATTGTTTTTTTTTAATTGATTACAATTTACAAGTACAAATTGTGAATTGAATGTAGAAGTAGTTAGGGTTTGGTTTGTTTCCTTTTATTAATTAAATTTTAAACTTAAATTAAATTATATTTAATTTTTTCTTTTATTTATTATAATTATTGGATTTTATAAAGCGATTTTTTTTATACCAATTATGAATGAATGAAATAAATTGTCATTTAATTTTCAATTATAAATTCTCTATTGTATAATACATACATATCTGAATTTATAAATTAAAAAGAAATTATTTATGGTTATCTTTATATAATATAATTGAAATGTTATAAAAAATTAATTGAATAATCAATTAAATTAAAAAAGCGGTTTAATTTGAATTGGATTTTAATATATAAGAAATGAGGGAGGGAGAATCTTTTTTTAATAAATTTAACAATAAGAAAAATTAAATAATAAAAAGATACATTAGAATTAATTAAAAAAAAAAAAATGTAAAATGGCAGATATTTTTTTTTTTTTTTAAATAGAAGAAAATTTTTTAAGAAAAATTAAATAAAATTTATGTGACAAAATTGTAAATTTTAATTAAAATTTTTTTTTATTTATATATAGATACATATATATATGTATATATAGATAGTAAATAAAGTTAATATAAATGAAATATTAAAGTATTAAAAAAAACGTGTGAAGCTAAATAGGATTAGAGAAACGAGATAATTATATTATGATAAAACTATAAGTACTGCAAAATGATATAAGTGAATAAAACAAACAAAAAATAAACAAGTTGATAAAGTTATAAAAGCAGGAGGAGAAGAGAAAAACAAAGTTTCCAGAAAGGGATGAAAATACTAATAATGTTCGTAAATAGTAATTGATTACCAATTACTAAGAGTGCAAGTTTTTCAGTGGATGATTACTGAAGCTAAAAATAAAGAAATTCATTACATTTAAGTATAAATTGGATCTTGAAGAATAAACTTTCAAAAGTTATGTGAAAATTAATAATGTAAAACAAAACAAAAAAAAAAAATTAAATAGTTGCAATGTCTCGAAAATGACTGAGAGTGAACCAACTTCCCATAAGATTTTTTTCTAGTTTAAGTCTTATTAATTGTCCTCTGAAAAATTTGCATTCTATGCACAAAAAACCGGAAATATATACACACATATGTATATATGTATGTGTGTATGTGTGTATATAAGTATATATTAATATACTTATTTAAAAACCAAAATGTACAAGTCATATAGGAACAACTTATACATTTCATAATATTATTGATATAAGATCATGTAAAATGTAGAACTCTGTAACTGTATATTTTTTTACAATAAATTAATATAAGAGTCTTTTTCAGAAATTTTTATTGAGATAAGTTACCATTAATCTTCCAGAAACTTATACTAAAATAACTTAATACCATTTGCTTTTTACGATATGTCCAATTGTTAAACTATAAACTTGTTGCCTTAAACTATATTGAAATAACATTTATTATTGATTACTTTTCTAATATTATCTAATTACTTTTTGTGTTACCATATTAATTTTACATTTGCTATATTTATATATATATATATATTCTTGAAATTTATTTTCATCAGATCATTTTATTATATTAAATAAAATTTAAATATTTATTTACTAGATGGTCCTCTGTGATTTATTTGATTGTATTCCGCCACATAAAAAAGAAACCAGATACAGATACGCGTCCATTTTATCATTCAACTCTTCTTTATTATTCTATTACCCTTCAATTTTTCTTCCAATTACTAAAAACTAAAACTTTGTATAGATACAAAGGAACATTTTCTAAAGTTTGGATAACGGGAAAAACAAAAAAGAAGATTATTCGTAAAAACATAAAGTTTTTACAAATACAATTATATGCAAAACGAGAACTTTTGTAAAATTAGACAATTTTGGTACATTTTCAGGGCATTAAACATTTATATATTGTATATTAAGTATTTAGAATTTAGATAAATTCCTAAGTTATACTCAAAATGTCTGCTAACAATAAGTCAATTTTTTTTTTTGCATGTGTTTTTTTAATTTGACTATACAAGGAAAATATATTTTTATTCTGAACAATTCATTTAACTAAAAGTGTTTTGATTGTGATTTAGATAGAAACCAATATTTATCTAAAATATTTATTTTCAATTAAATTCTAACATATGTATCTCAAATAAATTTCGATTTATTTGAATTTCTATTAGGTAATAGGTATATTACGTTATTTTCTTTTATGAATCATGAAAAATTATTATTTTCACTAAATAATCTAAATAAGTTTCTAAAAATGTAAGAAAAAAACTGATTAGATTTTTTTTTTATTTTTTTTTGATAATTTCAAATATAGGTAAAAGATACATTCCACAAGTTTTTTTTTTTCTATCAATTTTATTTTTAATTTAATTAAAAATAGAAAAACCGCCTGATAAGAAATATTTAAATATCCAAAACGTGTCTCTATTTAGTATCAATATATAGAAAAAAAAAAAAAAAATAAAAAGAATTTTTGTTATCAAAAATCAATTTAACATATGGGAGGGTGTGGGGTTATAAAATGAGTTTGAAAAAAAAAAAAAAAAAAATCAACAAAGACAAGTAATTTAAATATTGAAGAAAAAAACAACCTTTGATAATATTTTTTTAAACGTGAATCGATTATACATATGAATTAGTTAATTTTTATGACAGTATATTCGATTAATATTCACCTTTTTATATATATATATGTATTTGTTTTGGGTATTAAAATTTATATTTATTTAATTGTTTGTTTGTTCGCTCTTATTTTATTTTATTGTCCACTTTATTCTTCACTTATTAGGTGTATACATGGAAAATCTTAAGGGAACTTTTATTAAAGTTTCTTATTGTGTAATTTTTTTTTTTATATGAAAAGAAATATAAAATGAGTGAATGAATGAGTTCATTTTTCTTTTGTGATTTTTTTTTTTTTTTTCATTTGTTGTTGTTTGAATCATTTATAATTATATATTTAATACAGTACATCAGATACAAACAGGTATGTACAGGTTATAGATAATATAAAAAAAAAAAGAAAAATGCGTAAACCTGTCCAAGTTTTTTTATATTGAATTAAAAAGATAAGAATTTGTTATATGAGAAAAAATAAAAATATACAAGTATATGTACTACATATAATAATATAATTTATATAAGCAATATATGTATATAATTTATATTCGAAAATTGCTGCGCCTTTAATTGTTTAAGGTGGAACTGTTTACGCATTTTATGTTTCAAAAAAAAAAATATTACAAAATTAATATATATGTATTTAATTCTTATTAAGAATTTATAAATTTTATGTACCTATAGAATATTATAACAAATACATAATATAATATGTATAATAAATATACAATTATTGTGAATTTATTGTTAATTGAAAATCCTATTTGAATAAATTTTGGTTAAAGGAAATTATAATATCATTAAATTATAATTTCTAAAAGAAAAAAAAAACTCTTATCAAAGATTCTTAAATTCTATAAAAAAAAAAAAATAAATTTAGGTATAAATTTTATTGAATTTTTTATTTATTTTAGATATCGATTTAAAAATTTATGAATGATGGTATTGTAAATTTACTATCGTGAATGATTACATAGCCGACGGTATATTTGTAAAAATTTTAAAATTTCCTTTAATAGTACTTTTTCAATATCTTGATTTTAAGAAATTGAATTGATTTCGAAAACTGAGTTGATTTTGTTCTTATTTTTTCTTGATTAATTCCACATATACATTTTTCAAAAAAATATTTGTCAAACAAAATCCACATAGTTTTTGATTTTTTGAAAATCACCTCAAAATTGAGTAGTTCGTCCGTGAAATTTCGATTTTTGATTATTTAAAAAAAAAAAAAAAAATCATAAGCCTTGTTGTTTTTATGAATTTGTTGTCAAAAAATCAAAACAAAAATTTTGATAGCAAAACAAAAATTAAAATTTCCATATATTGTTTCTGTTATAAAAAAAAAAAATTAATTGGAATGAAAAATGTTTCCCCTTTTTTTCCTTTTTAGCACATAATTCTAAAATTATTAATTTTTAAAAGTTAAAAACTTTAAAAATTTTATTAATACAATATAAATTACGTTCTTGATTTTCAAAAACGTTTGTAAACATTTGACATTTGACTTGATTTTGTAAAGGGTAATCAACTCAATTTCCGAGTTTATAAAAGTACTAAAAGAAATATAATTTACTAATAATAAAAATAAACTTTAAATTTAAATGATATTTTATTATAGGTACATAATAGAAATGGTTTGTCATATTTTTAAATTTAATTACATATATTATGTAATATATGTAATATATATACATTTATGAATTATATATAAGTATTACATGTAAAATTTTATTTTCGTATCCATATTGTAATTTTTTAAAAAATTATTGGAACTTTGTTATTATAAAGATTATTACTGATGAGGTTATTACTGATTAGTGATTACCAACTTTAAAAGAAATAAATAAATTTTTTAGTTTGGCAACACTTTTTTTTTTTTTTTATTTCCTGTGTTAACTTAATGTTTAACAAATATGATAGTTTTATTATTTATAAAGTTCATGCTTCTAAAAGTTATGTTTTTTTTTTTTTTTTTTTCTTTATTTTTTTAATAAACAATTTTAAAGTTTATATACAATTTTAGTTTTACTTTAATTCTAAGTTAGTAATTTAAAAAACAAAATATTTAATTTGTATATAAATAATGTATAATGGTATATGACCGTAGCGTATTAGCTGTCTGGTCTTATTATTTAGTTATAAATATTGTTTGACATTATTTCTAATTTATATCACAATTTCATTTCATATTTCTACAATATCTTATTTTCGATTAATTATTTAATAATCAGAAAACTTTTGACTATCATTTCTTTACATAATTTACAATTAATAATTTTTCCAAAAGTTGCAAATAGATGAGAACAAAGACATAGCGTAAAATTAAAATTAAAAAAAAAAAAAAAAAAATAGACTAAAATTATAAATTATAAATTATCTTAACTAAATGCGTAAAAACAAAAAAAAAAAAAAGTAATGAAACTACAACTGATTATTTGCTATAATATATTGCACTATTTCTTTTTTAAACACACATATTTCACTGATAGATTTTATTGCTAAAGGCAACTCATTGAATGCTTTTAAACAATTATAAAGACAATTTTTCTTTTGTTGTTCAGTTTTAAAAATTGATAAATACAAATTAGTTTTATTTCTCGTATTGTGATTATGAATATCGATCATACGGTTAAGAATGAAGTGGTGTTTTATTTTATTGTTAATTATTTTAAAAGCTGTGAGAAACAATTCTTTTTTACATATATTAGCAAAACTTAGATATCTGCAATTGTAAAGAGATGCTGAAGGAAAACTTGTTGGCAATCCGTGTATTGTTTTAATAGCCTTCTTATTCAAAATATCTAACTTTCTTAGAAGATATTGAGAAGAACCACTCCAAATTGGATTAAGATATGTTAAATTAAATAAAATATGAGTTTTTAATATTTTAGAATTGAATTTGCTATTAAAGGTTTAAAAACGAGGTCTACGAGATCAAAGTTTAATAAAACGAAGTTAAAAATTAAATTAGTATAAAATTTTGTAAATTTTCGCAAAGTCCGAATTCAATCTATGATTATTTCATTATATTATATCTTATTATATATATTGCAATATTTATAAAAGTGCGAATAATTAATTTAATTATTTTTTGAAATTAATTACTGAAATATATTTATAATTTTTATATAAACTATAATTAATTAATAAAATAATTTAATTTATATATATAAATAATTAATAATTTATTTTACTAAAATGTATAATAAATAAAAAAATATTTATCCATTAATAATTATTAAATTTATAATTTAAATATGCATGTTTTATTGTTTTTCTTTTATAGAAAATTCGGAAAAGTCCATAAAAACGCTGAAGTATATGTATACAAATAATAAATTTTATTTTATAAATGAATGTAAATTCGTATAATAAAAATTAATATAAATATACACATTTAATGTTTATTTACTATATAAATATTAAATTATACATATATATATATTATTCTGTTTAATAATTAATATATATTTTAATAATAATTTAATTGGAAATATTTTATATATACAAAAACTTTGAATTAAATCTTAAGATATTATTAATTTTTATTTAAATTACCTGATATAGTATACACAGCAGCAGTAGTTTTAAAATTCCGTTTCTGTTTTTATTAATGATAAAAAATTATATTAAAAGAGTTCCTATTAATATATATATATATATATATATATATATATATATATATATATATATAACAACTTCTTTAAGTTAAAGTTATACTTATAAAACAATTTCTTTTTAAAATATATAAAAATATTAAAAGAATTTTTTTTCCTTCCATTTCACTTCAACAAATTTAATTTTAACTTGTTTTTTTAACACATTACTATACTCTATAAATGAAATATGCATATAATATAAGATTTCTTATTTTTTTTTTTAATACATAAAAATATTTGTCACTTACTATTTTTTTTTTTTTTTAGAATATTTTGAAATTTATTATTTAACTATATTATTTATTTATTCTTTTTAATAAATTTTTGTTTAACCATTTTTCAAATTTTAATTAATCGAAATCCAAATACATAATAAATTTATGTAAAATCAGTTTATTACTTTTGTTTTTATTATTTTTTTTTTGTAGTTAAATACATATATGTATATATTATGTAAAAGTTTTATTAATTTTCAACAAAAATTTTTTATTAATTAAATAATTTTTTATATAATGCAAAATAATTTTTTATCAAATCACTTTTCGATATACATATTTTTTTTTTTACCGGGATTTTGAAAATAAAAAAAATAATTTTTTTTTGGCGCCAAAAATTAATTAAAAAGAAAACACCGATTAAATTACAACGGACAACTTAATATTTTGAATAGGTAGAACGTTTTTTTTTTTTTTTTAAATATTAAACGTTTTAGTAAATTTATTCATTTTAATTTCCCGAAATTAATCATAAGCCATTCTAAGTTACCGGTTGATTTATTTTATATAGGTAATATCATATAGAATGTGAATAAATAGATAACCGACATTTTTTAACATTATTTTTTTATTTTTTTTTATTTTTATTCTTGTTTTTATATCAGTCCAATTTTAATTCAATAAAAATATTATCAAAAAAAAAAAAAAAAAAAGGATTAAAAAAAAAGAATTAAATTCTGTTTATAATTCATGAATAAATTTTAAAATTTAGGTATATAATAAAACAAAAAAAAAAATAAAAACAAAACACACGCTTAAAATTTTTTTTTTTTTATTGGTTCTTTTTTTATTGTTTTTAAAATTTTCGTAATTTTTTTATATTTATTTTTTGTTTGAACGAATATTATTAAAAAAATCAACCAACCAACATTTGACCATCCGTTATAATACTTTACTTCGATTGTATACTATTCAAGTTTAATGAAAAATTTTCATTTCAAAAATTTATTTGTGTTTTTTTTTTTGTTTTTTTTTTTAAGTTTTTTTTTTCATTCTAACGAAAACAAAAAAAAAAAAACTAAAAAACAACAAAAATCCTATGAAAACTAAAATAACAAAAAATAAAAAAATTTATTTTACTTTTTCGTAAATTTTCTTTTTTACTTCTGTTCTTCTGTTGTTTGTTTTTTATTTGTATTTTAAAAATGAAAAATAAAAAATAAAAAAAAATTATCGCGCCGTGTCGCATCCCCCTACAATAAATACATGAACTAAAATTACCCAAAAATGAAAACAAAAAAAAAAAAAAAGTTCAAATAAGGAATTTTTGATTTTTATGTTTTTTTTTTTTTTTTTGTTCATACATGCTCTTATGAATGTACACTAGTGAACACTGAACTGTTGTTGTTGTTGTTTTTATTATAGAAAAAGGAAAAAATAGAGAAAAAAAAAAAAACTTAAAAATAATGAAAATAAAAATAAAAATATATAAAACAAACAGTTGGAGTATAAAAAAAAAAAATTTTTAAAATAAAAAATAAAAACTTCTAAGGAAAAATTTTTTTTTTCGAAGAGTAAAAGAAATTAAAAACAAAAACAAAAATTAAAGCCGACATTCAAGTGTTCTTTTGAAATACTATATATATTATTGTCACAAAATTACATACAAAAAAATGTATATATATTATATAGGTATAATATTATATAATAATAAACCGTTATAAGTATAATAATAAAAATAATAATAAAAATGATAATAATAATACATTTTCCACGCACACAAATGTATTTTAATAATAAATTTTTGAAGAAGAAAATATTTAAAGATAACAAAAACAATGTTACCTTTTTAATGTATGTACATATACATATAATATGTATTATTTTTATAAGAATGTAGCTATATATATATGTACATATATACTAAATGAATATTTAAGATTTTAAGGATGAAAGAGGAGATTTTGTGGGTAATATAAAATAGGAGATGTATGGTAGTTTGGATTTTGGAATAAGTAATAGGTATATATAGGGATGAAAATTCTTTGTTTTATTAAGATTTTTTTTTTTAACATAATATTTATTACATATATAGGTATATTTTTTTTTGTAAGTTTATTTTTTGCTGTTATCTGTAAAAGGGTAAATTTTTTTGTTATTGTTTTATGGAGTGTCGATTGAGTAAAACTTGAAGTGAATTAATAGTTAAAAATTTGTTTATGCAAAAACTAATAAAAATATGTGTATATATAAATTTTTGCAGTTGATATCCCTACTTTCTAGCCAATATACTGCGTTCACGGGTAAGGGTATCATCCCTAAAGGGAGGTGGTGGGTTTAGTCAGTAAGAAGCTGACACTACCAAGGAGAAATTTTTGGTGTCATTGGAGAATTCCCACCTTCCTTAGGAAAAAATATATATATACATATGTGTAAGAACTTGGTACCTATAGGTCACAAGTTAATGTTATTTTTTGTAATAGGTAGCATAAATTTGAACAATTTACAGCAATTTTTAAAATATCACACAGTTAGATAAGTAGGTACCTATAATATGTTAATAGAGTCTAAAATCATTTAACGCTTAACTATAATCATTGTCTTAAATTTAATTTTAAATTATTTGGTTATATGTTTAGCTACTTACATAAGATATAAAATTTAATTGAAATTACAACAACAAAATCTCAAATGTGTTATTGATTCATATATGTGTTAGCATCTATAGAAAATTTTAAATTGTTGGAAAAACTTTTTTGTTACTTAAAATTATAATTAATATCTATTGAAAAAAATGTTTTTAAAATTGTTATTATCTACCTATGTACATATGTATATGTATCTGTATAGGTTTACTGTTTCATTTGCTCTAATTACTTTACATATTTATATATGCATTATACCTATGTTTTGGCACCTACCTATATAGTATATACCTATAAAAAATATGTAGTTCTATACAGTTCTATTATTTTGAAGTTACTGGAAAAGATTTAAACAAACTCCGCAATTTATAAAAAATAAATTTTTTTTTTTAAATGCATTTCTCAGCCACATAAATGTGACCAGGAAATTACACTGTCTTTCCTGTTCAGACGTGGCTGTAAATGTCGTAAGGTAGAATAACTCTTACGACGTGTGTGGGATTAGAACCCACACTCACTCGGTGTTTACAGAATGAATTTAAATAATTCAATAGATTTTTTATCCGAAGTGCTTAAGTAAAATAATAATTTTTTTTCAATCAATAGCATTAGATGTATATGTATGTATATGGGTGACAGATCTTTACAAATCCTATAATCGAGGAGGAAAATAAAGTAGATTAGGTCGTCATAGTTTTAATCGAATCTAAAAGTAAGTACATAGAACTTTGATGTGAAAATTTTCAATATACCTATAATTATAAGTACATACACACATATACGTTATATATACTATATAATATTTAGAAAGAGATGAAGCTTCGTATTGTAATTTAGTTGAAAGTATAATTAAAATTTTGCAAAAATATCAAAATTGCTATAGAATCCCTCTGCCCCGGATTCTTTTTAAGTATGTATATATAGCTATTAATAGTCATATAGCCTATAACGTAAATGTTTTTACTTAGGTTTCATGATTTTTGCTATTTTTAAAGATATTTTCGGTTTACAAGTTTATTTTAAAAATAAAAATTTTATTAAAATATAGATAGATAGAAAGGTAAATTGTGTATGTAAATAACTTACCATAGTAAATTTTTCGTACTTAAACGCAATTTGTACAATTTGTAAAATTTATTTGTTTTCTTTTTTTTTACATTTGCAACTATGTACGTATGTACCTGCTACCTCCCTACTTACATACCTTTATTTTTAATATTTTTAAAATTAAATTTAATAGACATCTATCTGTCTACATATTTAATTTTTTTTTAAATCTTTTTTTTTACTTTACTTGTAGGAGCTATTTATTATCAACACAAAAAAAAAAAATATGTACCCATGTACCTGTACTGAGATTTACTGATAACAACAGCAAAAATAAATAAAAAAAATTCTTTTTAAAAGTCAATAAACTTCATCCGTTTAAGTTCTAACTATTTTTAATATGGTCATATCATAACTCATACTTATTGAATGCATTCAATTTAATGGTGTAGAATTGTAGATAAGAGTGTACTGTAGACTTTCAACAAAAAAAAAAAAAAAATTCATTAAATTTTCTTTAAACTTTTTTTTTTTGTTTATTTTTTTTTTTATTTACTCTTTCGCTCTTTATATTTTATTTTAAAATTCTTATATGAAAAATTGATGAAAAATCAAATCAAAAAATAAAATAAATTGCATATGTGTCAGTATAAGTAGACAGTTTGAATTTGATTACAAAGTCCACACTCCACACTCAACAGACCATACTCCCCAGTCCCCAACCCACATTCCACAATCAAATTTTTAAAAATTTTCTCTTTATTTTGATTTTACTCTTCTTAAAAAATTGTGTAAAGCTTTTGAAATCTATTTTAGAATTACTTTACTAAATTTTACTATACGATTTCTGGCTTTTTAAATTATTTTTGTAACTAATATACAGTTAACAGTACTATACTAACTAAGTCAATACAGATTACAGTTCCACATTTTAAATTTTACTTACACAAAAATTTTTACTACATTTAAAATTAACATCTGTTACAAAATCTCTCTTACTTTTTTACTTATAAAATTTAATATTTTTGTAGAGAAAAGCTAAATTATACTCGTATTAAGTTGTGTAGATGCATGAGTATTCTTTATTTTAGCGTGTGTGTTTATTATTTAAGTATACAGTTAATGGTTTATATTTTCTTTTTCATTTATTTACATTTATATGGTGGGGAGATAACAAACATTGACCAATGGAGTTTTTGTAGGATTTAAATATTGCGCAGATTTTTTATGCGCGTCCCCCCAAAACACAATATTTGAAAAGAAAAATATATGGGTAAATTTAGGTCTTTTTTTTTTTGTTGTATTTAAAAAATGGTTTCTTTTTATTAATATGAATGTGTGTATGTTTCATTGTTCATTGGAATGTGTGTACAATGTACGTAGTTGTTTATTGTTTGTATAAAAAAAAAAAAACGGTGTGGAAAAGAAAATTGAATAAAAAATACATAGTTTTTTTTTTATTTTTTTTTTTTTACAATTTCGAAAAATTCGAATATCTTTTATTCTTGTTCTTTGTATATACATATATCATATATCTACTTATAATATTTGTGGATTGTTGATGTTGATTAAAATGAATGTAGATTTTAGAGAATAAAAATTTCTATATATTGTTTTTTTTTTTGGAAAATTTTTCATTTTATATACAGATGTACATTGGAATATCTAAAGAATTGGTGAAAATGTTAAAAAGTAAAGTTTTTTGTTTATAAAAATTCTAACAAAAAAAAAAAAAAAAAATTTATTTTAAGATTCATTACGTCGTTCCTACTACACTGTACAATTCTATACGTATTAAAGTGATTTTTAGACTTTAACTATTTAGTTGAATCTTAATTGATACTTTGTTTAATTTTTACGTTTAATCAAAAAATCTACTGACTGGAAGGGAATAGGTACATACATATATACATAAATACATTATTATATAAGTACATATTATTATATGTTTACAACAGTATGTATATTCATGTTCTGTATGTTATTTTCTGACTATATGTACAATATTAGATAGATATATCAAAATGAAATATAAAGATACGTATGTATTATGTATATATGAATATATAATTAGGTATAAATGAAAATGTGTATTGTATTTAGTTAAAGATAATATAGGTACCATCTTTAAGGATAGTTAGATTTAATGAGAATGAAATTATATGAAATAATTTAGTTAAAGTTAGGTAAATATTTTTAGATTTAAAGAAATACATATATATGCATTCTAATAAACATATGTACCTACCTATATATGTATATTTACTATATTATGAAAATTTTCTTTTTTTAATAATTTTCTAATATTTTTTTCGTAACGGTAATTACCTATATACATAAATTTTATAAAAAATCAATATTAAGTTTAATTTTGTAATTTAGTTTTTAATTTAGTTTAAGTATTAAAATATTTTAAATGGTTGAATAGAAAAACAGGTGGAAAATTTGAAGTTTATAGGTATAAAGATTAATTTGTTTTATTATGTAACAATATATCTATACCTATTGTACTCGTATATAAAATGTATTTATTTTCAAATATTTAATTTTAAATGTTAGGAGTTTATTGAAAAATGAAACATCAGTTTATTAATTAGTTTAAACTTATCATTCCATCTATATAAAGCATTTCAAAGACTGAAAGAGGGTGGTAGGATGGTTTATTTTTGCTACGTTTTATAGTTTTGTTTAAAGATACATCTTATATTATGTACCTATACGTTTTATTTAAAATTTGATATTAAATACAATATTAAAAAAAAAAAAATTAAATTTCACGATACACAAATCACTATAGTTATTTATCATTTTAATTAGATATTATTCTCTTATTAATCTATACAGAAATTTATTTTTAATATTAAAATAAAATAAATTAGGTATTTACATACCTAATTTAGTTTTTCTATTAAAAATTATAACCTGTCCTATACCTATATATGTATTTCTATTTATTAATCAAAATTTCATTTTTTTTCTTTTCTTGCGAATTTAGTTTATTTCTCGATATTTCGACAGTCTAAAATTGTCATTATTTTTCAAGACGAAAATTACTCGAGCAAAAATTTTAGATACGCCTAAGACATCTGTTTATTTTGGTAAGTATATAGGCAATAGTATATATATTCCCTGCTATAATATGTAGATATATATGTATAAGAATTTAAAAAGAATAATTAATCAAATTATTATTAAACAAACTTTACTTTAAAATTAATTGCTATATTATCCTAACAAAGAATAAAATTTATAAAATTTTCAAGATTGCCTATATGAAAAAAATTTTAGCTGCAGATAAATTCGAAGTAGCTAAGCAAACATAAAATGCTAAGTATTAAGCACACATAAAAATCTTTAAGTCAACAATTAATTATCAAGAATAAAAAAACCTGCCACGCATAAAACAATTGTTAGAGCAGTGTAAACTTAGAAGTGGGAAATTTGGACCTCCAGTGTTATAAAAGAAAATAGAAAGCCTTTGAATTTTCGAGGGAAACATTTTGAGAAAAATATAGAGAATATATTTACAAATTAAATTTACAACTACAAGCGAAGATGGTATATATACTTGCAACGGTTTAATAAGCGCTTCAATAATTAATCCATAGGGTAAAAACGTAGTAAGATTTATAAAATGACATATGTAACAAGAATGTCAGAAATTTGCCTACAACAACAATTTTGCAGTATCGCTCCTTGGTAAATCTTGACATCCAAGAAGACCTCTATTAAGATGATATGGTATAAAATAATCTGAGAAGAGAAGGCAACATTAATAAGTAGCAAATTGAAGAACAAGATCAAATTATGAGGAGGAGATTGGTATATAAGTATGTCTCAAGCTCACTCTCAGTTACAACTTCTGATAATGATGATGAAGATTATGCATTTCATATGTTATATCAGTATATAGAAGTACAAATTTAATGTATCTATAAGTATGTAAGTATGGCTAAATATATCAGCAATATTTGATAGTTTTTGATAAGATATTTTTAGAGGAAAATAATGAGGAAAAAAGTTTGTTACATGTGACAATCAAGAAACTATAAGTACATATTAAGAATATCAATGTAGAAATTAAAGAAATATTTAAATAATTTTAATAATAATATTAAAACTATTTTTTAAATAATTTTAGTAGCAATTCATCAAAAATTAATTTAATTCTTTTAATAATTTTAAAATTTTAAAAATAAAATGGCTTTTTGTTTATTATATCCGTGAGGTGAGCAGATACTTTCATGAAATATAAAATTAAATATTTATTATAAAATGAAAATTATATTTAATAAAAATATACTCATCTTGAATTTTAATTTACTCGTGTCGTGTGTATAATTTTAATAACCTATACAATAAATAAAATAATAAAAACAATTTTCTTTGGTTTTTTTTCATTTTTTATTTTTAAATAATTTATATATTTTTCAAAATATAATCAATTTTAATATTACATACTATTTATTTTATAATTAATTTTTATATACGATCAATTTTCCAAAATTATTCAATTATTTATTAATAATTTTTTTTTTTTTTGTATGTTTATTTCAATTCTATAGAATTTTTTCCAATTTTCAAAAAACAAAAAGAAAAAAAAATTATTAATTTTTCAATCTAAATAAAGAAATCAATTAATTTTCCATATATATATTCTTTTATTTATATAACATTCGAAATTATATCCAATATAAAATTCAAAAACTAATATTTTTTTCAATTTTCCAAACGTTTTTCGTTTTTTTTTTTTTATTTATTATTCATTTTTCTTTTTTTTTTTTTTTTCAAATAAATCGTTTCAAAAATAATTATCCTGATCTATGAGGGAAAAAAAACGAAAAAATAAAAAAAATGAAAAATTCATTCAGTATATTTTCGTATGTAGGTATACATAAAATATTTAAAAAGTAATTTTTCCTACACCAAATGAAAATCAAATTTTCCAGCCCCATCTATATAATTTTATATATTCATATATAGAAATTTTATTTATATTAAATTGTATTATATGTATGTACATAGGTACAATTATGAATTTTTAAAATGCCAGGATTTGTTTAAAATATTTTATAATAGTAATTTAATGTAGGATATAGGTTGTCTCGATAGGTTCCTATATTTAGGGGCTAATATAATAAACCGTATAGTAGAATTTTTATTTTTGAAGATTATAATTTGTCTAATTTTTTAATTAAAGAGTGAAACCGATATAAAGTTTGATTGCCGAAACGAAAATATATAATTTTATACTGTACTATTTTTTAAATTTCCAGTCTTTACCCATAGGTACCATAAAATAAACTTATATTGATATAAGTTAGTCTTTACTTTTTAAATGGAATATTATGATCATATAACTCACAATATTTGTGTTCATTTCTTTTTTATATTTTTAAAAATTAAAATTAATTTCATAAATCAGCCCTACATTTCACCCACCTTTATAATATTTTCTACGTATATTAAAAAAACTGTATTCTGAAGAATAAAATGAAATCCTTGAAAAAACAAATCAATTAGAAATAAAAAAAAAAAAAACAAAAAAAAAAAAAATTAAAAATAAAGTATGAGAGAAATTTTTTCTTCTAAGTATAGGTATATATAATATAATGGAATGAGAAAAAGGATATTAAAATTCTTTCAACTGTAATGATTAGTATTATATAAAAGTAAATATATATATATATATATATATCTATATAAATGTATTTTCAATGTATGTATATGTGGATATGATAATTTAAAAAGAACTTCTGTTTAAAATATAAATGTACATTTTATAAAAGACTTCGTTTTTTTTGTTTTTATTTTCTTAATTTTTATTTTACAAAATTATTAAAATAAATAAAAAATAAAATTTATTTCGTTTTAAATACTGAGTGATTTAAAAATAAATATGCATTTAGGATAAGTATGATAGGGCATCTGTGGGGTGCACATATACTAGTAACTTTATTAATTAAATTTGATTTTTTTTTTGTTTTTCTTCTAAGGGAGATGGATATTTTGCAAAGATTTCAAGAATATCTTGGTGGTGTGAGATTTACTGAGTAAAATCCACACCACTTTTAGTCAATATAATGGAATGAAACTCCTATAACTAATAATGTAGTGTATTGATTAGGAAGTATAGGAATAGAAGAGGATAGAACTCGAATGCGGAAACAGTGACGAAGCCATCAACAGTTACAACATGCAGTAGTATATAAAACCATCTTACATGAGATAATAAATAAAGGAAGCTCCACTGTCACTGTAGCAGCTAATATTATTAGTTAAACATGGTTATTAAAGAGTCATTTTACTATATTAAAAACATCTTAGGTATAGTTGCTTTTTGGTTTATATAATAACGGATCTATTCACAATTTAAATAAATTGAATTACCTAATATCAAACCTAAAACCGAAACGAAATATATTTGATTATTTACCGTTTCTTACAATAAAAAAAAAAAAAAACATTAGTAAGCAAATAAATTGTAAAAAAAACATCTTATTTTTTAAATTAATAACAGAATCTAAAGACGATCAACTGAAAGCATAAATAAATAGAAATCTTTTCCATATACAGTGTATGTATGTATATATATATCTAACTTCACATTTCTAGTTTACGATCAAAAAATTAAAGTATAGAATAAAGGATATAGAAATATTATGTTCTATTCGAATTCGGCATGTTTTCCAAAATGTTGTCTTACGGTATATAAACTTTAGATTTAGAATTGTCGTAAAGAAACTTAGAATATTTTTTGATTTTATTTAATTGCACGCCAGTGTTTAAAGTGTTTAAATATTAATTTTAGACTTTTTTTCTTGTTTTGTAGCCCACATTCTATACTGACAAAAGGCCATCAATTTTCAATAAAATGAAATTTTTTTTTTTTTTTTTTAATACATTTTTCTATCACATAAATGTGTACATAGGAAATTACACAGCCTTTCCTGTTCAGGCGTGGCTGTAAATGTCGTAAGGGGGAGTAACTCTTACGACGTGTGTGGGATTCGAACCCACACTCCTTCGGTGTTTGAAGCGTATTTTATACGTTCTTACCCACTTGGGCACCGTGGCCCCCTAAAATGAAAAAATTTTTAGCTTAAAAATAAATGTAAATCATAATATATGTAAGTATTTTCCGATTTTTGATAAAATCTTTAAAGTTCTAATAACCAATAACTCATACTAAACTAATTTCTTCTGAATTTTTAAGTATTGAGCTTTAAATATTATTTTCTAATTTTAAAATATTTGTTCCTTAGTATCGAGTAATCGTCTCATTTCCATTTAATTTTCTATGTATGTCATGTGTTTTGAAAAATAACGTGTAACATTCGATGAAAAAAAACCGTTTTTCAAAGTATAAACATAAAAAAAAAAATTATTTAGGTACATATATTTATTTTAAAAATTAAAGACCGCCAAGCTCCAAAAAGAAGTCGTATAGTATATAAATCAAAGAATGCTAAGAAAAATAGATTCATAATTTCTTATACCATATATCAGAGTTGAAAAATTACATTGTACTTAATAAATTATTAAACAAATTTATATCTCTTTAATTTTTTTTTTTGTACCTTAATTTTTTTTTTTTTTAAAAATATTTTTTTATATTTTGTGTTTTTTTTTTTTTATTTTTTATTTTTAAATGTATGTATTTATGCCAAATGTATACACAATAAATTATTTTTATGATGTGTTTTTTTTTGTAATAATAAGAAAAAATATTATATAATTTTTTTTTTTGTTTTAATTTCATGTTTGTTGTTGTTGTTTTTTTTTTTTTTGTTAAATAATTTATTTGCAATGAAAAATAACAAAGAAGGACGTATGTATTTTTCATATACTATAACTATTATATTAACAATATATTATATAATATATATACATATACTATAGGTATAGGTTCTGTAATATATTATTCATATTATTATTTTTAAAAATAATAATACATATATACATAATATTATATATACATTTCTATACTAATATAATGTGTAAAAAATTTAATATTTCATAAAATTAAAAAAACAAAAATGAAAAAAAAGAAAAATGAAAATAAAAATAAAATAAAATTTATTATAAAGTTCACATATAGTACCATTTATACAAATATTGTATAATACATATATATATATATACATTTATACAAGGAGAATTTTACTGGACAAAATAAACAGAAGCATTAATTCATATATACATAAAACAAAAGAAAATAAGTATTTGTATACTCTTCTTCTACTTTTTTTTTGGTTCATTTTCTTGAAGTTTATACTATTTTTCATACATATTATTATTCCAAAGAGTTTTCTTTTAATTTTGTATTCATTTTTTTTATTTTTCCACAAGAATATCCTTTCTCATCCAATATAATTTTTCCATGTCCTGTTCTTTTTAAAATTCCCAACATTCTATGCTAAACCAATTTATAAAATATATAAAGCTACTATATGTACCATCTTAACATATATATATATTATGTATATATACATATATATATCCAATATATAAATAACCAATCTTCTTTTCGCAATCATTGTAAAATATGAAAGTTGAATTCATATTTTGTTTTTTTTTTTTTTCATATTTTATTTAAAATTTTTTTTTACTTTAGATTTACTTTTCTGTTTTTTTTTTTTTCTTTTTATTTTTCATAATTTTTCCATACATATAAATTTTCTTTTTATTTTTACATTTTGCTTTTGAAATTTTTTATTTTATTGTTGTTTTTTCTCATAAAGACAATTTTATAATATACACAGACCCTCATTTTTCTCTCTTTTTATTTTCACCTCTAAAGCTGCAAAAAATAAAAAATAAAAAAATTGAACTGAACTCTCCATCCTCTTATTTAAAAGTCGATTTTTCAGTTTCACTTTTTTTTTATTCCTTTTTTTAAATTTATTTATTTTTTTTTGCTTTAATATTTTATTTGATGGTTTGCACCCCTAAATTTTCCTTTTATCCACCTTAGACTATAAAATATCATAACAATAAAAAACAATAAATGAAAAAAACAGCAGTAGCAGCATAATAATATGCTTTATGCGAAGACATGCGCCCGGAATTACCCAATAAAAAAGCGTTTTACACAAAAAGAAAAAAAAGAATATAAAATGTTAAAAAAAAGAAAATTCTAAAATTTCAACAATAACAAAAATAATGATAATAAACAACAACAACGATATCAGTTTAAAAGGACATATAAAGGAAAATACATAAAAAAAAAAACACACAAAAATAAAAAAATTAAAATTTTTTGTAAAAAAAAAAAAAAAAATAAATAAATAAAATTATATTACAAAATCATAAAAAAGTCAAAAAAAAAAAAAATAGAAAATAAAAGAAAATAATTTTCATAGGGAAATATATGGGCGGCTATGAGGCATAAATCCGGGCTACCCAATTTTTAATATTAAACAAACATAAAAATATAACAAAAAAAGTAAAAAGATGAAAAAAAAGGAAATGAAAGAAATGAAAGAAAGTTCCTTTTTCTTTGTTTTATTTCTCATAAAAGCATATTTTGTAGGATATACTTTGGGAATTTTCTTCTTAACAGTTTTTGATGTTTTTGTTTTTTTTTTAAATAAACGGTGTTCTTTGAGAACGTTGTAACATGAACGTTTTTGTATACATATTTTCTTTTATAATGCAAATATAAAAATTTTTATAATGGAAAAGAAGAAAGATCTATTCGAAAATTGAGAAAAATCACATTGAATTATACAGTATTATTAAAAATATCAGGTACTAGGAACATTTTAGGTAGTATACTATTATACCATTTATTTTATTTATCTATTTGGTCACAAGACGAATTTTCGGCCGTACTCCCTCTTTTAATACTTCTTAAGCACCCAAACACTGAGGTTCCTGTTTATTTATTTATTTATTTAATATAATATTAATACAATAAATTGTAATAACATCAGTAAGACCCTCGGCTACAAAGGCCATATTGGGCCTGGCTATTAAGCTTTTGGTATACTATTATAATATTTATTTTATTTATCTATTTGGTCACAAGGCGAATTTTCGGCGGTATTCCCTCTTTTAATACCCGAACACTGATGAGGTTCCTGTTATTTATAACCAATTTTTCTTTTAATAAATTTTTGATTGCATACTTTTTGGCTTTTAAAAATAAAAAATCCCAAAACTGAAAGTTAAACAGGTTCAAAAAAAAAAAAAAAAAACAATAACCATTAAAAGAAGAGGGTGGGTATTATTTGAAATTCATAGCAGAACTAATTATTTGTATATTACCAGGTGAAGAGATTTTTTTATTGCTGTTTAAAGTTATTGATGTTTTTTTTTCATTAAATTATAAGATAAAAATCGTTCAAACTCACAAGAAAAATGTCAATCCATATTGTGATATTAGAATTTAATAAATTTAAGCAAATTTATCTTTTACATTAAAGAGCAAGCGGCAACTTTTAATACAATATACTAAATTTGATTTTATTTTAACAAAAATTTAACGAAATAAAGCTGAAAACTGAAATATAGGTACTAAATAAAATTTTTCTTGATATCGTATACTTATATCGTAGTTGTATCGTAATTATATAAGTTAAAATACTACTTTCATTTTTCATTGTTGATCTTTCATTACTTTTGGCTAGTGTTAAAATTAGAAAAATACAAATCTTTTTCAAATACAAATTCAAAGTAAAACATTTCAGTATTGCAAATTGTTCCATTTTTTAAGAAAATCTGTTTATAATAGTAACCATCTTTTATTACTGTCCATTATAACTTGTTTCATGTTAGTTATCCAGTATCTTTACTACTATTTCATTGGTATTGTTCTAATTTTCTTTTTCTTTTCTCTGTGAACACATATTTAGTTAAAGTTCTTTTTTGGTTTTGTCCTTTTCAGATTAAACATGCAGGATATAAAAGAATATTATATTGTATCCCTTATTTGACATTCATTTTCAAATTTTGAAAAAATGAAAATATTTACGTGAAAATTAGTAAAAACTTTCATATAGGGATATTTAACAAAATTTTAGTAATATGTATTTATTTTTTTACCCTTAAAAGTAGGATAAATGTAATAAGATACTATCTTTAGTATATAATATATACACAAATATATGTATACATATACGCAAAATAAAATTTTAAAATTATAAGATTCTTTTCTTTTTTTTTATCTTTTTCAATTTGATCAGTTTTAAGATTTGTTTTTTTTTTTCCTCTTTTTTAGTTTTTTTTTTTGAATTTTTGGATGAATCCTTACAAAAACAAAGTAAATTATCATTTTTATTTGTTTTTTTTTTTTTAGATAAAGCATATGTATACCATATATAGAATGATTTTAACTTGAATATACGTTTTTCATATTTTTTCTTTTTACTACGATTACTTTACATAATGTTTTGCTTACATTATGTATGTTCGTGTGTATGTAAATATATAAAAAAAAAAAGGTGTATAATATAATTTGTCCTTTTACTGACATATAAACATTCATATTATATAAAAATAAATATTATATAGTAATTTGAAAAATTTAAGTATATGTACATAATAAAATACAATAAAAATGAAAATGGAAAGAAAAAAGGAAAAAAGAAAAAAAAAGGGAATGAGAAAAGGGGGAAAAAAAATTTTCAATGCATTGAAAAGTTTTTCAAATAAGTTGAGTTTCAAATTTCCATTATGTTAAGTGCCTGGGACACACTTACTTTGTGTTTATATATATACATATAATATATTAGATATGTTTTTTTTTTTTTTTGAAAATCCTTACAATATCCTTTATTATTATAAATGTACATGTATATATGTAAAAAATATTAGTTATTCTGAAAAAAAAAAAAAAACAACAACAACGAGACAAAAAATTGAAGAAAAAATTTCCATTTTCCATAATGTTGTATGAAAAATGTTGTATTCAAAAGTACACCTTTTGTTATTTTTTTTGTGCTTTTGTAATATTCTGAAGATAATATTTTTTATATATGTGCATATATAATATAAATACGTATATTTGTAGGTATGTGATATTTAAAATAAAAAACAAAAAAAAAAGAAAATTTTATTTTTAAGTTTTTTTTTTTTTTTGTTATTGTTGTGTTAATGTAGGTGTAGAAAATGTGAAAAAAAAAAAAATGCTTTTCAATTCGTTGATATTTTATGTAAACTTATAAGATTTCTTTTGAATTTTTTCTTCCTTTTTTTTTTTTTATTCTTTTCAATTTTATATTTTATGTATTTTAAATTTTATTTTAAATTTTTTTTTTTATTTTTCTATGTAGATGTTTATTTTATGAATTTTTTGTATTCATGTATAGGTATAAAAGAAAAATAAAAAACCTAATTGGATTTTCATATAAGTTAGTAGGCATTTTTTTTATTTTTTTAGGGGGATTTCGAAATTTATATCTTTTTGTTTTTTTTTTCTTTAATGTGGGTGGAGGAAAATTTTGTTTTTCCTTTGAAATTTCTTTTCTTTTCTAAATTTAAAATTCTGATTTATTTTAGGCTTTTATGTAAATAATTTAAGTCTGTGTATGTGTTTGTTTGTGAGTATGAAAAATGAAATATTAATCTGTGTACACCTACTTGGATTTTATATAAAAACTTTCTATAGTGGTTATATAAAAAGAAACAAAAAAGTATATATATTTACTGAGAGTTGTGGAATAAATTTTAAATATCATATGTTAAAGTTTAATTTGGTTTAATTATAAAAGTTCAGGTAAATTTATAGAAGAATTGAATTTGCGTTGTTAATATATGTATATATATATATATCTATAAGGCAAAATAAATAAATCTTTTTAAGAATTGATTTTGTTGTTTTTGTATCTTAAAAGTTATTATAATAAAATTTTTCCTGTTGTTATGTTTTTTATTATATCCGCATTTGTGATTAATATTATAAATAAACTATAAAATTAAAAAAAAAAATTGTAGATGTAAGAAAATATTTATAAAAGGGAAAATGTTGTTATAGAAATATGTACTATGATTACATTACTTTTAACGAATAAGTTTTGTAGATTAATAAAAAAATTGTTATTTTTATTTGCGATGCAATTTGAAATTACATGTGTTTTTCATTCTTTTCTAATGTCATCAGTTCTTTTGTTAGTTTATGGTTTCTATGTTTTTTTTAACTAGACTCCGATTTTTTTTTGTTTTTTTTTTAGTGCATTTTCCTGTCACATAAATGTTACAAGGAAGTTACACAGTCTTTTCTTTTCAGGCTCGCTGTACATGTCGTAAGGGGGAATTACTCTTACGATGTGTGTAGGATTCGAACCCATACTCCCTCGGTATTTACAGCGTATTTTTTATGCTCTTATCCACTAGGCTCTGATTAGTATTCTGTCCTGTTTTTTTTCCCCAATGAACTTTTACGTTTAAATTATTCAATTTCAACTCTAACTTAAGTGAATAATTGGTATAAAAACTTGAGTAAAATCTACTTTGTAGTATTTAAAAATCCAATTTTTTTTTTCTCAATCTTCTAATTTAGTCAATCAGTCAATGACATCAGTCAATTTCTGCATATCGTATCTATCTATAATAATTGAAATCTGGACACTAGCACAAATACTATAAATTACAATATGTAGTTAAATTTAAATTTTTTAAACATGCCAAACGTTAAAAATATATTAGTTGGTAGCAGAAATGAATGTATTTTCAAAAATTCTACTGAAAGTTAATATTTTCACAATAAAAAAAATTTATAAAATTTGAAAATATTTAGTTGCAATTATCTAATTTTGTATTTTAAATATATATTTTAATATAAAATCTAAGCAAAAGAAATGGTTGAACTATATTAACGGTTTTCTTTGAAATTAAATATATGAATCTGATATTTAATTCTTCAGCTTATTCTGTTTCTGCATGGATAATTTTTTTTTAAACTATCTGTTAAGACGATCTTCAGTCCTAAAACAACATTTTCTTTCTTTATATAAACCAGAGACTCTACAAAATATAAAAAACCGTTAAAAAACTGTTATCAAAAATTTTATGTTACTGTTTTTAGCACATTTCCAAAAAAATGTTGAAAAAATGTGCTTATTAGTTTCTCTCTGTCCGTCCGTCCGTCCGTCTGTTTACAAAACTTCTACACCGTTAAAGATAGAGAAAAAATTTTTTAACCATGGGTAGGTCTCATGAAAAAAATAATTTTGTGGAACAACTTTTTCATGTAGCCCCCCCCATTACGGAGCTACAGCCCCTCAAACTTTGAAAAAGCCCTATTTTTAAATGCACATATTTTATGTTCTGCTTAAGATTTTTTCAATCTGAAAACGTCATGCGACAGGTAACTTTGTAAATTAATATCAAATTTATACAATTTTTTTACATTTAGTATTTAAATTTACCGTTATGTGACAACCAAATTTTGCATGATTTTTCTACATTCACAACTCCGGCACGCTTTTTGATAGAGACTTGAAATTTTGAGGCAAGAAAGAACTTTTAGAATTAGTATAAGTTACTTTAGAAAAGAGGTATTAGGGCTGAAAAATTTAAAATTTGCTATTTTTAAACACCTGTAACTTAGGAACCTGTACACATTTTACTTTGGAAAGATATAAAAATTAAAGCTACAGTAATAAATTTTTACCTGTGTCAAAGGTTTATTTTAGTTGTATAGGGTTCCAGAGTTACAGCTTACAAATTTACCGTTATGTGAAAACCTCAATTTGCATGAAATTTCATTTTTCATAACTCCGGCACGTCTTTAGATAGGAACCTGAAATTTTGAGACAAGAAAGAACTTTTAGAATTAGTATAAGTTACTTTAGAAAAGAGGTATTAGGGCTGAAAAAATTAAAATTTGCTATTTTTAGGCACCTGCAACTTAAGCAACTGTACAAATTTTTCTTCGGCAAGACATAAAAATTTAAGCTACAGTAATATATTTTTACGTGTGTTTTACGGTTTTTCTTATTTATATAGGGTTCCGGACTTAGAGCCCCTCAAAATTTCTGAAAAGTGTTATTTTCACATATTTTCTTATTACAAAAAATTTTTAAAATTTTATTTTTTAAATTTTCAAATTTTTGTGCAAGTCATAATTCTATACAGCTTGTATTGTGTTTTGGAAATATGCGCTTTTAAAACCGTTAGTTTACATTCTACCTTGTTTCCGTATCAAATCAAGAAAATCGTTAAATTTTTTTTTTTAATTTTTACATTAAAACCAAAAAAAAAGTTCATACTTCAAAATCAGGAAAACTAAAATAAAAATTATTTGCTATAAGTTATAAAATTGAATATTTAAAATTAGCATTTAAGATAAACCAAAAATTTCGTCAAAAATCAGTTTGGGTTGTTAGGATTCTGATTCATTCAATAGTTCAATATTTTGGTATAAAAAAAAGTTACAAAATGTTTGAAAATTTTGCAATTAATTGATTTTGGTTGCAATCCTTGATAATTCTTTTTCGATTAACTGCATCCCTTGAAATATGTTGTAAAACTTGGTATTATTAATTGGCTTCCACTTGCACCAAATTGAACTCAACTACTGTTCAAATGTTCTCATTCTAAATTAATTAAAATTCTAAAATGTTACTAAACAAGTTATAAAGCATTGATTTATTAAAAAAAATAAAATGAGATTTTTCAAAAAGATTAGATAAATAGAAATAATCTCTAAATTCCTCAAAATTTCATATTGCAAATGAACGAAAATTATAAAAAAAAAAATTCGGAAAAAAAATTGTGTGTGGGATAACTTTTATTTTTATACTTCTATATTATAATACTATATATTTTTGTACACCTACACTTTTATTTATTTATTATATAAAATTAGTATTTAATTTCTGTTATTGACATATATGTCGCATCATCATCATTATCTTTAGTATCCTTTTTATTATTAATCCAAAAAAAAAAAAAAAAAAAAACAAAACAAAAAAAATCACTATCACTGTCATTGTCATTAACTAACTAACATTATCGTTGTTATCATAATCAACACCATGATAAATAATAATGATCATCTCAAAAGGAATGAAATAACATCACTCACATATATATATACATATATATATATATATATATATATATAATTAATATTAATTTTTGTAGTAATACTATATTATACGCATTACTAATACTTGTTTTTTTTTTTTTTTTTTTTCATTAAATACTTCCACTTACTCAATATAGAAAATATTATCTAAGGTCAAGAATTTTTTCACCAAAAATTGTTGCTTTATTTAATACATATGTACATTCTCATTCCCATTTCCGTTTTTCAATCATTTTCATCATTTCTTCTTCATTTTATATATTATAGTTGATCCTTTTCTTCTTATTGCTATTTTCATTCAGTAAAACTTTAAGAATCATCTTTGATTTTTGTTGTTTGCTTTTGTTAGTATAGTTTCATGTTTTTTTGATTTTGTTTTGTTTTACTTTTATTAATAAAACATTTAAGACAAATCTTTAACTTAGGTATTAGAGAAAGAAAATTAAAAACCAAAAAGAAAAACAAAAAAAAAAAAAAACCAAAAATTCAAGGTTACTACAATCAATTCAATTTCGAACGACGAAAGACGACGGCTTTTATACTTTATCATATACATATTTTATATCACACTATTTTATCTTATACATATTCATATATGTATATGGATATATATATATATATATATATATATATATATATAGATATATAAGAATTATTTATATTGACCACATATAGCGCTGTATGTCAAAATAAAACTACACAAAAAAAAAAAAAAAATTAAAAAAAACAAAAAACTAAAACTGAAGGAAAAATCTCATTTTTATTTTTAGATGGTTTCTCTGTTTATTGCTGTAGCTGTTGCTGTTTGTTAATTTGGTTGAAATTAAATGAAAAAAGGCAAAAAAATATATAACAAAACTTAAATAAAATCAAAAAAAAAAAAAAAAAAAAACAAAAAAAAAAAATCAAATGAATCTCTAAATGAACAATCCAAGTTCAATATCATTTTAGTTACAAAAATAAGAATTTTTTATAATATAGAAAACATGTATACGTATGTTTGTATACATGTGCGTTATATAGTTTAATGTTTCCCATACAGGAAATCACAACAAACATACAAATATTTTACAAAAAATCAAAATAAAATAATAATAAAAAAAACAAAAATAATAATAATAATAACAAAAATAACGATTATTGTACAAAAATAGTTGAAACTTACGACGTCTCTAAAAGTTAACTTTCAAAAATGATTACTGCTACTGGTATACACTTTATTTTCGTTTTTTTTTTTTTTTTTCTCTTTCACTCGTGTTTTTCATTTTGTTATTTTTGTTTTATTTTTTTTTTTTTGGTTTTTTACTCTTGGTTCAATTTAGTGTGTGCCTCGAATGAAACAAAAAACAAGAATAATAAAAATAAAAAATTCCAAAAAAAAAAAAAAAAAAAAAACAGAAATTATTATAGGATTCTTTAAGTATCGACACTTTCTATACCAAAAACAAAATATTTAACCTCGAATTTATGTCTAGGGGTTCATACAAAAATTTTTGTTTTAAGATACATTTTTTTTTTTGGTAATCACAAAATAGATTGGGTGGTTTTCTATCGGATTAAAACAAAATATTAGTAAACATTTTTTTTATTTTTTTTTACATTAAATTTATCATTAAGATTTGTATCTAAAAATTTTTAATTATTTTTGAGATTCTGGAAAATTTTTGATAGATACCTTTTAAAAATTCATTATTATATAATGTCCTAAAATAGTTTTGGAACATCATATTATTTGGAGAAATTATATAATAAATTATAATTATGTACTTCGTATTCATTTTAATTTTTGTTATAAAATAACTGTAAACTGTTATATAATTTAGTGTTTTAAAATTTGATGTGATTCTTAATGGTAGTGTATTATTAAACCTTATAAATTGTATATTAAATTATTATTATTTAATTTTTTTCATCTATATAAGGGAACTGGATAAAATTTCATTATCTGTTTCGCTAGAACATTGTCATAATGCCAATATGATTTACCACCATATTTTTATGTAGTTGTTTTTATTTGGATATAATTTGACTGAAGTTTAAACCTGAGTCCCTTCGGCTAAAAAGCCGTCGACTTAAATACTATACCATTTGTCAAATTGTATATTTATTAAGGGTTATTTTAAACGAATATAGTTTATAGGACGGTATATATAATTTTGCAACAAACTATGATGACTATAATTTACAACTTTTAAGTTCTTAATGTGAAAATTCTATTTTACAGATATTATATATTTTATGCGTAAAAATTATATACATATAACGCTCAAACCCATACAATTCGACAAAAGTTCAAACAGGGTGTTCGAAAATCAAAGATCACAAAAAATGGAAGTTATATGGGAGGTCGAAACAATTAAAAAATTGTTTGGGAAGGGGATCTGTTTTAAATGATTTCAGCGTCATCTCTCGGTGTAGAAAATTTTTCATATAAACATATTGTAATTTACATCTTATAAATGGGAAAACATTTTTTTAACAAAATTTCAATGAAACACAAGATAATAATTATTTTTTTCGGAAACGTTAAAAGATGCGATAAAACCATAAAAGATGGTAATATAAATTAATACACTGAAACTACATGTAGTGATACTTAAGCGAATCTCGTATATTGAACAGGGGCGAAGGTATTATTATGTTTTTATAAACTTAAAAAAAAAAATGTTAAGACCTTTATCTTGAAACCGATTTAACAACAAACCAGATTTCCGAAATATTTTTTTGTTTGTATTGATCTGCCCTATCACTTGCTTTCTTCTTGAACTTCGACTTTTGGACACCTTGTGTATATGGAAATGTTAAAATGGGTTTACTTATAGATTATTTTTACTTCTATAACAACATTTTTTATTGGTAAGGTCTATAAATGAAATTATTTGTAAGCTTAGCATATTACGTGTATCTACAAGTAATTACAAAATAAATATATGTACAATTTTATTATGTTTACAATAAAATATCGCGGTAAACGTAATCCTTTTCATTCTTTAATTACAAATAATTGAATACGAATCAAATTTATCAGAGAATTTTTTTTCACAAAATATTTTTTTACAGTTATTTTCAACTGTTTGACTATTTTAATACCTAATTAGGTATTTTTTTTTCCTTTTCTTATCTTTACTCTTGAATAATTATATTACTTTTAAACTTTACAGCAGTTAGAGGATACGAGAGCAGGTGGGATTGATAAATAAAAATATTACTCGTCAGAGGGTTTAGAATTTGTTGAATCTTTTGAAGACCCATCTTGTTAAAAAAAAAAATTGAAATTGAAATTGAAATTGAAAAAGTTATAAATTACAATTTCGTTAAGCTGTATTATAAATAAGAGGTATATATATGAATGTTAGAGTGTTGATTTTTTATATGAAGTTAAATTTGATAAAAATGCGTGAAATTTTTTTTTTCCTCCTGTTAGAAGCATTAGGGCTTTCACATGAAGTCTCAATTTTATTTGTTATTAATTTTTCTACAATTGTGTTCTAAGACAATTCGTATTTGCTTAATTCTTACGACAGAATGATTCCGCTCATTATTCTGGGCCTGCCTCTTGTTCTGAATTCTCGCTTTGCTGATTTTAGATTAGTGACGTTATGGTAACGCTTTTTTCGTTTTTTCTTGGTACATGTTTTATCTATTTCCATTTTCATCTGGTTATTTATTTTACTGAAGCCTCTTCGTTTGCTAGTTCACACACATTTGTGTTAAAGATTCTGTTTTTTTTTTCCTAAACTCACCTCCGTCTTTAGCCAATATAATGGGATGAAACCTTTACCTGCGAAGCTGTATATTGGCTAGGGAGTAGGGATAGAAAAGGATAGGAAAATGAACACGGAAACATTGAATTGGGAGTGGGGTTGTAAGGAAATAATGAATCCGCCTATTATTATTACTATTTTGCTAACAGTGACTATAGCCGTTACAACAGTTAGAACATGTAGTACTATATAACACCTTACTATATGAGGTAATTATTGAAGGCAAGCCCCACTGTCACTGTATAGCGGCTGTTATTATTGGTATTAGCATTCTTATTAATATTATTATTATTTTACTACAGAGTCAGGGCCATCAGTGGATTACAACGTGTAGTAGTATATAACACCTTACTTGCGTGATATAACCAAAGATAGCTTCACTGTAGCAACTATTATTATTAATATTATTATTGTTATTATTATTGTTATTACTACTATTAATTATACGATATACATTATTACGATATAAAAGTACTACATATTTTTTATTTATATGACCTGACTGGGGTTTGAACCCAAGACCCTTCGATTGAAAGGTTTTTCATTTTTTTGTTTTGGCTCATTTGGCTTTTCAGGGCATGATTTTTTAAATTTTTATATTAAATTCAAAATTTATTGTTATCTCTACTTCATTTGCAGATATATAGAGAGCATTGTTTAAAATTCTTGTGTTTTATTTTACTAAAAAAATTTTAACAACATTTGAATTGATAAAGATTTTTATTTTTTGCTGATGCTTCTGGTCTTGCATATACTTTCTGTTGTTTTGTCTTTTACAATCTTGACTTATTTTAAAAATTTATGTTACCTTAAATCATTATTTATTGAAACTATTTTATAATTTGAAATTGCACCAAAAATTACGCAAAAAAAAAAAAATTAAATAAATTAAAATTTTCTCAAGGACATAATTGTCAATGCGTTTTGAATAGTAAATGGAAACAAAAATTATTCAATACAAAAAATGAAAGAAAAAATTGCAGAAATATATAAAAAAAAAGATTATTTTAGTCCTTGGATTTATTTCAAGTAGTACAATTAGATCTGAAAAAGAAAAAAAAATAAAACAAGAAAATAATAATATAGTACAAACTAAATTAGCAATAGTATAAACTTTTAGTTATATATATTAAAATAGTATATAAATAACTTTATTTTTGTTTTCAATGTACTCAAAATAAGTATGTATTTCATTCAGGAAAATTTTCAAGGATAAATATATACAAAAATATGAGACAAAAAAAGGTGTATGTCGAAAAAAAAATAAATAAAAATAGAACAAGATGACTTATGAACAAAACAACATTCTATATATATATATATATGTATATGCATATACACTATATATACCATAATAAAATATATATAGTATATATTATATACTTACAATTTAGGATATTATAAATACTAAAACTAAATACATATTATATTAATCGAGGATATTTAATGGACCATTTATACAAGTTTATATTATGTACTTACATTAGCTTTATGAAATGTAGATATATATATAATATACATATATCTATATATATATATATGTATTAAATTGTTTCATTTAAAGAGGATATACTGCAATAAACTATTTAAGAGACATAACAAAAAAAAATAGAAAGTTTTCTAAGAATATGTACATAATATAAGAACACCATATACACAATTATATATATACTTAATATATATATATATATTATATACATATATTAATATATATGTATATAATTTATACTTCCGAATTTTTCTTTTTCAGTATATATTTTATTTAATGAAAACGACGAGAAAATTTCATTGAAGAAAAACAAAAAAAAGAAGAAAAACTGCAAAAACACGACATCAATTGATGATGAAAAGAAAACAAATGAAAAGAACAAAAAAAAAAAGAAAGAAATATTCCCGACATGCTTTTTATAGTCTGGTGGTACTAAGCTAAACTCATAAAAACAAAACAACAAAGCTTTATTTTGTATTTTCTATTTTGTTTTTTGTTTTTTTTTTTTTTTATTATTATTTTTGTTTGTTTTATAGACGTATATTCATTCACATCCCCCACACATTTTTATCTATATATATACATATAATCATCACTTCTGTTACAGGACACCTTCCTTTTTGTTCACAAAAATTAAATTGACGCGATAAAGGTCAATAATCACATATTTGAATTGAGTTGAGTTCAGTTGAGTTGAGTTTTGTGGTTATAAACAACGAAACCATTTGAAATAGAAAAGATACATCAGAAAATAGAAAGAAATAATCAATAGAATTTAAGAAAAAAATAAAACAAAATATTTTTTTTTTTTTTTGAAATTCATATACATATGTAATTTAATGAAAATTAAAAGAAAATGTGAATGGAAAGAAATGAGAGTATATAGGTATAAATGTATATATTATATAAATTGAATAAGACTAAAAGAGTGAAAAAAATGAATTATTGATAATAATTTTTTTTTTTTTTTTAAATGGATAAAAGTTTTGTCATCTTTAACTAAATAATATTTGCAACAGCTTCTTAATATTATATGTTATATGTTGTAAAGTGTCACATATATAGAAAGGAAAGTATAATAATGCTGATACAAAATAAAGTATAAAATTTTAGTTTTTTTTTGTTTTTGTGTTTTTTTTTTTTTTTCAAGTATTGCGTGAAAGATAATAAGTGTAAATTAAGAAACATTTGTGTGAATTATTTTCATTCCATTCGAATTATTGCTATAGGACATTTTAGTATAATAAGGTATAATTTAAAATAAAACAAAACAAAAAAAAAAAAAAAACAAAAAACCAAATGGAATTGAACAGTATTAATAAAGGTAAAGTTAGAGTATAAATAATTGTTAAAGAACGGAAATATAAAAACAAAAACAACCATAAAAAGAAATCTGAAAAGAAAAAAAAAAAAAAAAAAACTTGAAAATTGCAATCGTTAAATGGTTTAATGGTGCATACATAAAATAATAACAAGTAAAGATCATCTGACTAAGATATGAGTGTCATTATTTTATATGATCGTAATGTACATTTCTTAACTATTTTTTTTAATCTTTTAAAAGAAAATAACAAAAAATTGCTCGTTACTTTTTCTCTGCATTGTTTGTTATTATTATATTGTATATTCTGTATATTATTGTATAGTAATGGGTTATTCTATGGTAAATGATATCAGACAGTTGTTTTGTTTATATACGATAAATGTTTAATTTTATATTAATTTATGGTTATAGAAATTAATATTTTTAAATTTTTTATTGAATGATCTTTCATCTAACTGCAGAAGTATGTTTTTTTTTTCTGAACTTTTTTTTTATCGTTTCATTTTAATTAAAGTATTTCTCACTTTAATTATAAAATTTTGAAACCTCAGTTTTTTTTTTTTTTCTAAACTCTAAATCTTTAGTGATAAATTGTGCTAATCAGATCGATTTATCATAGTTATTTTCAATTATGTATTCTTGTTGTCCATTTTATTTATTTATTTATATTAATATTACAAATCACATATGTTATAGGATATTGTAATGTTACAAAACCATTGTCTACTAAGGCCATTACAGGTCGAACACTATTATTAAATTATACAGTAGTATTATTTATTTTGCTTATATTATATATTTACTCATATATGCAATATTATGAACCATCGCCTACTAAGGCCGTTATAGGTTTTTATACTGTTATTAAATTATATACTATATATTTACATTATATTTGGTCGTAAGAGGGGTATGTAAAGAAAAAAACAACTACGACCTGTGCAGGGGTGCAGGTAACCGGTTTAACTTTGAGTGTTGTGATTTTTTATTTTAAAAAAGCCAAAAAGTATGCAATCAAAAATTTATTAAAAGAAAAATTGGTTATAAATAACAGGAACCTGGGGCTTCGGTGGCCTAGCAGGAGGCGTGTGGCGTATTAACCGAAGGAGTGTGGGTTCCATCCCTGCACAGATTGTAAGTGTTTTTTTTTCTTTAATATAAATGTTCAATATATTATAAAATAAATAAAATTGCATACTTTTAGGAGTCCATTTCAGAAAGATTCTTGAATTAAATAAATTGATTTTTAATTCAAACTGTGTTTTTTGCTACTCTATTTCTAAACAATTTCAATCAAAACTCATTATTAAAAGTTTGTGAGGGGAAAAACTCCAAAAGAACTAATTACAGTTTAAGTCCAATAGTTAAGATTTCTAATTTAAATATTTTATTAATGATTTTAAAAAAATCTTTCAATTGAAACTTTATAAACAAGTCTTCAGATAATAAGCATTATTACGAATTTATTGAATTAATTTTCATAGAATAACCCTTCAGCAAAAAATTAAACAGAACTTCAATAAAATATTGCAAAAATTGCTTGAATTTTCAAAAAAAAAAATATGCAGAAAAATAATAAAATAACTGAAAAGAATATTTAAACATGACATAAAAAAAACAAAATAAAAATACTGCATCACATTCACAATACATATATGAAAGAAGAATAGCTAAAAAATAAAAAATGAATCCATACGCCACACGAATTCTCTTTTATTGACTGTGAGATTCGCGTGCGTTGCGTCGTTTCAATTTTTCCTTATTAACTTCTTATTTTTCTTTCATTATAGGTTCTTAAATTGTGTTTTTTTTTTTTTTGTTTTTTCAAAAACAAAGTTTCTATTCATTCATGAATTTTTTTTTAAATTTAAACAATTATAGCCAATATTTTAAATCACAGTAATTTCACATAACAAAAGAATTTAATTTTTCATTACAATACTACTGTATATCGATTTTGAGATTTTAATTTTTAATTTAACCCTTTAACAGATAAAATTTGTAAAAGTGACATGATTTTATTATGTTTTTACAATGTGAATAAAATATAAAATTTTTTCGAAGTAATGTTTAAAATGAAAATGTGTATACTAGAACTTTAATCGCATATCCATATAATATGTAAGTAGAAGTTTCTTGATTTTTGAATTTTGTAATAATTTGATAGTTTTAATGTTCGAAATCTAGCAAACAAAGATTTTCGAATAACTGTACTATGTTTAATAGTTGTACTTTGGAAAAATAAATGTTTTTGTGAAATTAATAAAATTTTTGTTTGACCGTGAAATTAATAAAATTTTTGTTTGATCGTTTCATAAACAGCTATAAAAAGACAAAGGTGCTACAAATAAATATTTAATATTGGCTCAGAAACAGAATTTGGTGCGAAAAAAAATCAGAAACATTAGAAAATTCAAAAATCATGATTTTATTTAATTACTTATTTCGTGGAGACACTTTTATAGTAACAAAGAAAAAATCACAATCAATCACATTGCAAAAGATACCGAAAATCGTTGTCTGTATCAAAATCTTAAAAAAGACATGAGACTGATAAATATGAGAGGTCGATATTGATTTTGTGAAATACCTATCTAATTACTTATAATAAAAAAAAAAAGTAAAGGATCTTTATCAAGGATTGATGAATATTTAATACATTTTAGAGTTTTAATTATTTGTGAAAATAGAAAAATTTCATTGTTATATTTCAAATATCTGTGGAAAGCAGGAAAAAACATAAATTAAACTGAATTTTAAATTTGAATGATTCATATTATAAGTGTAAATGTAATATTTATTAGATCTTCAAAAATTGATATTTTCGAAACAAGCAAAACCATTTATTAGGTTAAGATTTAAGAAGAAATTTAACATATAGAAACTTTTAAAGTTTGATGGTATGAAATATAAGATTAAAATAAAACTTATTTATTTTAGTCATAATATAACCCCTTCAAGCCTCTTATTTTCAAAGAATTCAGATTTCGAAAAAAAAAATTCTTAATAAAAATCGTAATTTATATAAAATTTAATTAAAATTTTTTAATATTATTTTATAGTTTAATAATACACCGTTTCTTCTTTAAAGGGTTTAAAATTTTAAAAATTTTCATATTGTCATCATTATATTAAAAAGATTGTCGTTTGTTTTATATATGTATGTACTGATCGTTCATTAAAGATCATGATCATGATCATTTATATATGGTTTATTTTTAATACTCTTTAACACTTAATGCTGATAGTAAAGTAATGGTAAATTATATGAATCGGAGATCTAAGCAAAACAACAAGTAATAATCGAAACAAAACCATTATTAACATGGTACTCACGCACATCCTTTTCTTTAACATATAAATATTATAGGAAATTTATATATATATACCAATATCTTGTGGTTCCGATGCTAAATAGTTCTATATTTAAAAAAAAAAAAAACAAAAGTGCTAAAATAAATTCCCAATTCATATAATAAAAACATTCTTTCGTTACGAATCACGGAATATTCATTTATTTTTGGTTTTTTTTTTTTTTTTTTTTTTTGTTTTAAACAAATGTTGCAGCGCATCATTGAATATTTTAACAAAAATCAATAAAAATAAAAACAAGAATCTGGGATAAAGTTTGCATAAAAATTTTTTTTTTTTATTACCAGCCGCTCAACAAACAACCAAACAAAAAAAAAAAATCTTATAACAAAAAATGTCCAAAGATTCAAATCAGTTTAAAGAAGAACCTCCAGAGCATCAGAGAGTATATGTTTAATGGTGATTTTGTGAGGGGTTATCTTAGAAATATGCCCATAAGAAAATAGTAGTTAAAAAATCAAAATCATCTTATTATCATCATTACACCCGCAGGCTTATTATGAGAAAAATTCTCTTACATGCAAAAAATTTAAACTTAAAAAAAAAAAAAAAAAAAAACAAAAAAAAAGATTAACAATGATGACCGTGAAATATAAAATAACCATTTGGTAGCAAATTTTCATTGTTGGCCATATTAGTGTATCCCTACATCAACCTCTTCCTATTGATAATACTAATTCTACTACTGAATAACAAGTTCTGTTCTGTTCTACTTTAACTGGCATTTTTTTTTTTTTTATAAATATTCAGTTTTGAATATCGGAATTTTTGGTCTAATTTTTTTTTTTTGTGTTTTTTTTTGGGTTATGGTCATGATCATTCAAATTATAAAGATTATTTTCAGAAAGTTAGGCATAAGTATGAGGTTGTTTAGAGATAACCAGAACAAAAAAGTAACTGCCATAAATTGTTTTTTTTTTTTTTCATTTGCATATATGTATATAGTTATGCTTGTTTTTATATAAGAGTTGGCTTTTGAACATATCATGCATAATCGGTATAATGCCTTTTTAAGTATCTGTTGTAAAAACCAAAAGAAAATAAAAGGAGATGGTATGATGTTAAGAAAAAACAAAAAACTTTAAAGAGTAAGTTGGTAAGTAAATTATATGTAAATTTTTTTTAAAAAAAAAAAGAAAAGAAAATGTAAAAAAAAAAAAATACAGAACGGATAGTATAAAACGGTAGCAAATTCCAGAATTTTGTTGTTATTTTTATGTAGAATGTTTGAAATGAATGCATTGCAAGGTGGTTAAAGTTGATTGGTGTCCTGTTGAAAGATTATTTTTACATTATTTAGTAATTTCGATTGGCATAACAATTTGACAAGAGTTTTTACGAGTTTTTGATTTTGTTTTATTTTTTTTTTTTTTTTTTTTGTTTTGAATGTAATTTAATTTGATTTGTGGTTTGACATTTACAGCCTAAAGTCAAATTTTATATTTTATTTTGAGTAAATTTAAACAATTAAATTTTCCATATTAGTTTTAAAGTTTTTAATTATTATATAGTTTTTTTCTTTAGGTTTTTGGGATTATCGATAATATCAAATTATGAAAATAAAGTTTTTTTTTGTATGTATTAAACATTTTTCTTATAAGATAATAGATGGCGTGGAAATGAATATTTACGTCTCATATTCTTGTACAATAGCTATACGCAGCCGAGTATCAATCAACGACTTAGTGAAATTAATTAATGATTCCTGAAATTATAGCTTAATCAAGTATAAATATTAAATGATACCCAATCCTATACTTATTGCTACTTGTGTGGCAAAGAAAAAAAAAAAAACGGATTTTTAAATTCAAGCATCAGTTATATGAACAATAGTGAACTGTTACAATTAGTTGAAAAGTCATCATTTACAAGGCTTAGTATGTTAGTATATGATGTTAATACGGGATTAGTTTCTACTTATTAATGTTAATTGTTAGAGATTTTAAAAATTGTACAGTAACTAATATAATATACCTAATTCTAAAACTTTAACTAAACCAAATAGAATCTAGCATTTCAAAACATGCAACTTAAATTGCAATGTGATTAAATTGCACAGATTAATCATGCAGACTATAAAAGTTTGTCATGCTCGTGTAAACCCAGGCTCTCTGTGAGAGTATCAAAGCAGAGAATTGTAGTATCAAAGAGCTTAGATGAGACCTTAAGTTAGTTAGTCTCTCAATATACGGAAAATTTTCTCGAACTTCCGATTATCTGTAGAATGGTTTTTGTTTAAAATTTTTCCCGTATGTAAAAAAATATTACGTATATATTTAAATTTACACTTTATAATACATATGGAAATTATAAATATAACATATAAAATAAGAAATTATTTCTAGAATATAAAATAAGGATATCTTCTATTTCTTGAATCCTCTTATTTGTTCGGGATGTTCATTACTTCTAGGCACAATTAATTCACAGTATTAATAATTATAAATAATAATTTTAAGAGAAATAAATTGAAAATTTTCGTAAAAATTGTTATTGTAAGTAATTAAAAACTGGCTCAAATTGATGGGTAGAGTATCAATTTGTATTTGTAAAACTAGAGTTAACTTTAAAAAATTATTTAACAGATCAATAAAAGAATACTAGAGCAAAACAATACAAAATATTTTCAAAACTCTACAGATTAAGAGCAGTAGATTAAAAAATTCTACCAGATGTTTAAATCTATTGTAACCGTCAACAATTGAATAGAAAAATAAATTAAACTATAAATAAATACTTACTTGTTTTCAATTAAGGAACTTAAGGGAAGCCTTGAACATTCCCACAATATGTACTTTGAATATTGAACATTTTATCTTATAATCGAGTCATACAGATATAAATAAGTTTGTTAAAATATAGGCTCGAATACATAAAACTGAGCTTAAACTCAAATCTTAATTTTTAAAGCAAAATCACAAGTTCAAGCGTAGTTTTTGTTTATAAAACTGAGATTTGAGTTCAAGCTTAGTTTTATACATTCGACCCATAGTTAAGATTTATATTTTTGTATTTAAGTCTTACATTTTTAGCACATTTCCAAAAAAAAATTGAAAAAATGTACTTATTTCACTCTGTCCGTCCGTTCGTCTGTTTACAAAATTTCTACACCGTTAAAGATAAAGAAAAACAAATTTAAACATGGCTCAGTCTCATAAAAAAATTAATTTTATGGAACAACTTTTTCATGTAGCCCCATCCATCGCGAAGCTACAGCCTCTCAAACTTTGAAAAAGCCCCTATTTTTAAATGCTAATGTTTTGCTCAACATTTTTTCAATCTCAATGAAAACGTCATTAGACAGATTTTTCTATTAATATTAAAAATTACACATTTTTTTCAAAATTTAGAATTTAAATTTACCGTTATGTGAAAATCAAATAAATTTTGTATGATTTTTCTACCCTCATAGCTCCGGCACGCCTTTATATAGGAACCTGAAATTTTGAGGCAAGAAAGAACTTTTTTAGAATTAGTATAATTTTTTTAAAAAAAAATTTTTTTGTACCAGCCCCTGTTTAAGAGCTATTAGGGCTCAAAAATTCAAAATTTGCTATTTTTAGGCACCTATAACTTAAGTAACTGTACAAATTTTTCTTCGACAAGACATAAACATTAAAGCTTCAGTAATATATTGTACGTGTGTTAACGGTTTTTTTTTATCTATAGGGTTAGGGTTCCGGACTTACATCCCCTCAAAATTTCCAGAAAAAACCTATTTTAACGTTTTTTCTTATTACATGAAATTTTCAAATTTTTGTGCAAGTGATAATTCTAAACAGTTTCTATTGTCTTTTGGAAATGTGCGCTTTCAAACCTTGTTGCTTTATATTATAATTTATAAGTAAAATTATATTTAGCTTGAATTCAAATCTCACTTTTTCAAACATAAATTTTGACTTGAACTGGTAGGTTTTGTTTGTTAATGAAATTTGAATTTAAACTTAGTTTTATAAATTCAACCCATTGAGTATGTCAGAGTAGCTCCTTTTTTGTCATAGAAAGATAAAAATTTTTGATAAATGCAAAGAAAATTACATGAAAGTCCTAGTTGATTGTGTTAATTGAAACCAGCCAGTGGAGACAATTTGATAATTACGTTAAATTTACTTTACACCAATTTTCAATTCTTAACAGATTCTTCCCATGTCCAAAAAAGTGCAATAATATTTTAAGTACTTTAAGTTATTATTTATTTGGTTAAGTAAAAGCTGATATGTTTAATGAGTTAAAGTCGTAAACTTTTATAAAAAAATCTCGTTCGTTCGGCTTCTTTATATAGACTAATAATTCTAGAGACTTCTATAGAAGAAATATGTGAAAAGAAATGTTTTTTTTTTTGAATATTATTAAGTGTTTTTTTTTTTTAATATTTATTTTATTTACATAACGAACAAAATAGGTGAGCCAAACTAAATAAAAAGATAAATATAAAAGTTTCACATCCGAAAATTTTATAAATATAATTTGAAATCAGTAAATGCAAACTAAAATCAAAGTAAGTATAAATTTTATTTTTAAGTAAAACTTTTCGACATTTAAAAATTTTTTTTTTTTTGTTTTAAATTTCAATTTTTTGCTTCTTAAATTTCACAATTAAATTTCTTGTAGTTTTCCTTTTACAAAAACAAAAACAAAAAACCAGAAGAACCCATAATGTTTAGTTGTACTTTTTTGATATTATATATATATATATATATATATATATATATTTAAAATCAAATAATGATGCAAAAATAAAAAAAAAAACAAACAAACATTAAATACAATCGATGAAAGAACATAAAAAAAAAAAAACCAACAATAGCAACAGAAACATAAATGTTGCTTCAACTAACTTTTAATAAGGCAATCAACAAAACAATTTTATTTACCTATATTTAACACCCTAACACCTTAAATATAATTTTGTTGCATATGCCACCAACACCGTGAGGTGTGAATTTATTTATTTTTTTTTTATTTTTAATATGTTGCAATATTTTGTTTTCTGTTGATTTTTTTTTTTTTTTGTAGATTTGGTTGTTGTTTCTTCTGTTGCACAAAAGATTTTAATCGGACACAATTTTGATTTTGAAAAATGAAAAATAAAACAGACTTAATGGGTTCCCTATAGTCTAGAAAATTGTTAATATGTCAAAAAAAAAAAAAAGATTAAGCCAGAAGTAAAATTATTATACAACATAAGCAAAACATAAGATATATAAAAAAAAAAAACCCAATATATGCAATATATGAGATGAGAATTTCAGAGAAGAAAAGAGATAATTCACACTTCAGATGAACGAAAAACCAACTTAAACAAACAAAAACAACAACAAAATAAATAAGAATTCAAAGATTTTTTTTTTTTTGTAAATTGTGTTGCAGCTTGCAACTGGCAACATATTTTTTATTGAAAATGTTTTTTTTTTTTTTTGTTTTTGGTTTTTTTATTTCCAGTATCATTTTTAATAATCGATGAATTAAAAAAAAAACATAATGTTGTTTAAAAATTTTTTTTGTTTTTAGTTTTTTTTTCTTAGCTTTGTTGTCTTTTAACTTTTCTTTTCATTTTTAACCAAAGAAAGGAATATTTAAAAGGTCCTTTAATATAATGCTAAACACTATTAGAATTTACTTCTGGTTCATTGGACATTAAAATATATATAGATATTATATATAATAAACAAAATTTGAAAGTGATAGTTATGAAGAAAAAAAAAACAAAAAAGAAAAAACTTTATATTATTATGCAATTAAATATGAAAATTTTGAAAGGGTGAAGAAAAATAAAATTGGACGTGGTTATATATATACATGTATACATATATACATAGTTAAATCAAATCACAGTGAATAACAATTATTTTAGTGCAAAAGATAATCATTAAATAAGTTAACAATTGGATAAATACAATATAATATTTATTTATTTATTTATTTATATTAATATTACATACATAAATGTAATGCAATATTATTGAACCATCGGCTACCAAGACCATTATTGGTTTTTATACTGTAATTAAATTATATACTAATATTATTTATTTTGTTTATATTATATACTATATATTTATTTTATATTTGGTCGTAAGGGGGGGGTATGTAAAGAAAAAACACTTACGACCTGTACAGGGATCGAACCCACACTCCTTCGGTTAATACCACACGCCTACCCACTAGGCTACCGAAGCCCCAATATAATATTGTATTTATAAAGCTTTAATTACAATAATATTTGAATAAAATTCTAAAAAAATGTTGATTTAAAGACTTTGAATGTGTTTTATATTAAGAAAAGACATTTCTATTTAATTTTAGATTATTTAGAATTACTACTACTTAATGATTAGATTAGTTTTCACTTCTGTAAGGAGCATGGAGCATCCACTAAGTCATTTATTATTTATATTTGACTTTAGTTTCTAGAATCATTAGTTTAATTAAGCCGTTGATTTCTCAGCTGTAACTATTATATAAATATTAATATTTTATTTGTGCGCCATCTATTATCTTATACAAGAATTATTTTATTTATATAGTTAATGCATTTTATATATCATTCTTTTATTATTAACTTGCTAATTTTGACGTTAATAATTAATAAATTAATATATCACATAACGGTAGTATAGACTATACAGATTCTTATTTGTAGAGGAAAAACTTATTTGCAATAGAAATAAAGCCTATTTATTTATTCATATGTTTATATTATTAAAGAAAGAACTTCTGCTAAGCAGGAAAATATTGTTAAATATTATTAAAAAAAAAGTACCAAACACATATACCTACTAATACTTTTAATAGAATAGGTGATCTGAAGTACTAGTTGCAGTGTCATCAATGTCCTTTGATTATACAAAACGCGCAAATGATTCAAACCATATATTCTGAAATATTCGTGGGAATTTATAAAATTAAAATTAAAAAATTCAAAATTATGTAATATCATATTTCATTTTTAAAATCGTATGAAATTTTAAATTAAACTTTAAGTTTATGTTATGTTATATATATATATATATGTATTTATACATATTAATTATTATTTCTAAGAAATTTATGATGGAAGTGACTTAATAATCGGCATTCCAAAATCCTACACCCCAAAATTCCTATAAATTTAAGAGTACACAATCTGTAACTACATAAGCTGGGAAAAACAAAATCCTGAAAAGACATAACACCGTGTAAGTATTAAATTCTGTAATTAAAGTTTTTGTAAAAATAAAATCCAGACTTTTACAATTTCCAATTTCCATAATATCCAACCCTATAGCAATCAGTAATGCAATATTCAGCAATTTCAAGATTATGAAATAAAATGTAAAATAAAAACGAGAAAATTTTAAATAATTTAAGTTTAATAAATAATAAGTTTAATATGATATGCAATACGCCTCAAAATGTTCAATCTAAGATGAATTTTAGAGTTGGTTACAAAATCAGGGTATAAATAATTTGTTTAATTGGGGTTTGGTATAGTTGGTAGCCCTTATTATTTTTAAAGTTTTGTTAATTACTATATAACACATACATTTTACAAAACACAATTTTCAGATTAACGGGAATTTGGGATACAGCATTTAGAGCGATGCGATTTCAGAATGTTGGATTTTGGGAGGTCGATTTTGGGATGCAGGAATGAATGAATCCAACAATATTATTCTAGCCCAAAAAATATCTAAATATTATCTTAATAATTAAGATTTTTCTTTGTTAGTTAGATGGCATCTTTAAACTGAAATAACCGTCAGAGTAAATTATTAAAACTCGAATATTTAACATTTATAATATACTTATATATATCTTAAAAATTAAAATAATATATAAATAGTAAATGAATGAAATTATCTTATCAAATTTCAACAAATGTTTAAGTTTTATCTAAAAATCTAAAGTTTATATATTTCTTTCCATTACTCATTATTAAAATCGAAAAAAGACGTAATAATTATGGTACAATTTTTAAAATTCATTTCGTAATACATTCGAAATTCATTAATGTTTTTTTTTTTTTTTATCAAATTTTTTGAAAAAATTCTTATCGAAATAAAATTAGGCTACCTTTTATGTGTAGTAAGTTAAAAATTTTAAAGATATTCTTCATGTTGATTTTATTTTAATTAAATAGAAATTATTTTTTTTTTTAGTTTTAATACAATAATATAAGTAATATATATAATATCTATGTATATAGATTAGATTCTCTCAAGTATACGTATGCATATGTATCAGCAATATATAATTAAAATTGTTTAAATAAATTAATATGAACTCCCCATAATTCGTACAAATTATTATTAGTTTTTTTTTTTTGTTTTTGTTTTCAATTTAAAAGAAACACCGCACTTATAAATGAACCTCTAATTGACTTTTATCGAATTTCAATTAAAAACAAATTAAATTTGTTTTTAATTTTAAATTAATGAAGACTTTTTAAATTAAATTGCAATAAAATTACAAAAAAATGTAAAAAAAATTTTTACATATAATTTTAACGCTTCTAGACTTATGGTAGTTTTTTAATTAATTTAAAATTTTAATATTTTTCAGTATCCATTTAAGTTTTTTTATAGTAAATGTTAAGAACTCCACTCGAAGAAATTTCGGTCAATTATGGATCTTTACAAGTTATAGTTGGTCATTACCACACTTTAGGTATATATCACTCAATTTCTATAACGTATCGATTCTGTTTAAGTTACAACATTGTTACCCCGAACATACAAGAATCGGTAATTCTGTAAAGTATAGGTTATGAAAATATTTAAATAGTGTTTAAAAAACTTATGTAAAAAATTTTTTTCCATTTAAAACGGAACATTTTGTAGCAATTTTCATCTTTAATGTTTTTTTTTTACCTGTCTAACTCCTCCTAGTAAAGGGTAATTTTGCTTTAATGGTTATATTTTATGACTTTTGTAATATCCATATTTTTTTTAAGAGTACTTTGTAATCTGATTTTGTAGTAAAAAATAATAATTAATAAATATCAGATGTTTTTGTTAATATTATTACTAATACTAATAATAACAGCTGCTAGAGTGACAGTGGGATCACTTCCAACTATTACCTCATGCAGGAACGTGTTATATATAATCGCATATTGTAAACAATTAATGTATATCGACTCTTAGGAAAATAGTAATAATAAAAGACGGATTCATTGATCTCTTACAATTCCACTTTCCAATTAATATTTCCGGATTCTTGTCCTGTTCTCCTCCGTTTCTACTTTTTAGCCAATGTCTGCAGTTGGGACTTTCATTCCATTATATTAAGGGAGTGATAGTTTTAGTCAGTAAAAATCTGACACTACCAAGGGTGTATTCTTACTGTCTTTGGGAGATTCCCACTTCCCTTAGGAAAAAAAATCTAATCAGCTCTGTAATGTTATTTCTTGATTTCGACATTTTAACTATACTTTCGTCAATTAATTTTTTTTATTCTTCTTCAGAGTTCTAAAAATTTCAAACCTTAAAAAAAAAAGCTTAAAAATTCGAAATTGTGTAAAACAAAAAAAAAAAAACGTGTAGAGTCTATATGTTTACCTATGGCGTAAAAATTTCATTGCATAGAATTCTATAAAAGATTCAAAAAAGCCTGCTATACTTTAAAATACGATTTTAATTTTAATTAGAAAAACTTGTTTAAATACAGGATGTTTTTAGTCGTTTATTTTTTACAATGCTGACTGATCATCCCAAACAAATCCTAAGAAGAATAAAACATTATAATAAGCGTATGAATCGCAAATATATAAAGATAATTAAAATAATTCGATATAAATATCGTTTAAAAATTTATAATCGATTAAAAAAAAAATAAAAAGTTCAGTAAATTTTTATACTAGTAAATTATACACATAATATAGAAATTTGTACAGAATTTGATGGTTGACAGACGGACATTAAAAAAAAAAAAGTCATATAAAATAAAAAAAAATATTTTAATTTACAAAAACAAAAATAAAAAGGAAAATGTATACAAAAACAAAATTTATGATATTGATCGCAATTTATGACATGCAATCAATCAAAATAATAAAAAATTATTATAGCCTTCATAGTATCATAGTATTTATTCTATGTTTTTATTTTTTAATTATAATTTTATATTTTATTTTATATTTTTTTTTTTTTAAATTAATTGAGTTATATTAATAAAAAGAAAGAAGGTAGATATTCTCATATATATATACCTATATATATATATATATATATATACATATATGCTTTAAATTTATGGAGGTGTTAAATTAGTCAAATCGATTCATTTTGATATTGATATGAATTAAAACCCTGTTTTGTCCAGTTTAATCAAATTATCATTTATAAGATTAGTAAAAGAATATTGATATGTTTTATTTCATGATTCATTGTTCATTTTTTTTTTTCGTTCTATTTTATTGGAGATAACTAAAATTCAAATAGCTTTTAACTTCTACTTAATAAGTATAACATACTTATGAAATTTTAAGTACTTTAAAGTATAATTTATCAATGAAAAATGTAAGATAAGGAAATAATATAAATCACTTTATTGTTGTATGAGTCACTTTTATTATAAACGGTTTTCACTTTGCTTTTTGTCAAAGTTTTAAAATTTGAAAGTGTCACCAATATGGTAATCATATTTTTTTTTAAATATGATCTTTACTTTCAGGACCTGCATTGTCTTAAAATTGTATTTAATTGTACTTAAATTTATCTTTTAAAAATATGTCAACTTGACATTAAGCTAGATTAATACTATATCTATATTGCCATTTTAAATTCATTTTAATACCCGTACGAACGTAATTCTTAGACTATATTAAATTTTTCTATCACAATTGTGACTCCTTAAAAGAGATGAAATAGATATAGAAAAGAATATATATTCTTGCTCCGAGGATTGAATTCTGAGTCGATTAAGCTAAGAGCACATCCGTCATCCGTCCGTACGAGATAGATATATAGAATAGAAAACTTTCCTATAGAGTTTGGGTAGTGTGTAAAAAAAAAAACAAAAGCTAGAATGATCATTTGATCCTTATATAAAATTTGTTATTGTTTTGTTATTCAAAGTGACCAAGTTCGGGGAAGAGTTTCTAGTAACTGCAAAATTTATATCCTCATATCTTGGTACTTAAGAAAACAATACATTTCAAATTTCTAAAAGATGACAAGTTTATTTCTGCGAAATTTGGATGATTTGGGGTAACAGTTTTGAGTAGCTATAATATTTTGGTATACTTAATAAAAGTTTATTTGAAATTTTGTAAAATATGATCAAGTTCTATGATAATAAGTTTTATGAAATTTGATTGGTTGGGTAAAAAGCGATTCGAGTGGCTGGCATGCAATGCAACTCCAAAATATACAAAAATGTATCTATAAGAACTTAATTGTAGGTCAGAGATCGGAATATTGGAAAATATTATTAAATTTTATTTCGTGCGGATACCCCAGATTTGATGCAGTTAACTTTATACTGATCTTTGTTTTACCTAAAAATATCATATCATTCGATTATTTATTTTAACAATTTTTATAATGTTAATGACTGGTACACAGCTTTTAACTTTTATAAGATTTGTGACTTTTTCTGATTTTATACCAAAGATATGAACACTTTCATTCTTAACATTCGTTATTTGATTATCTAATTATTACAAAAAACTTTTAAAGTTGTTTTATTGAAAAACTTCAATTCTAAAATAAATTTTTTTCTTCAACTAAATTGATTAATGGTAATTCTATACTTCCTGTTTTCAAAACATTAAAATAAAAACTAATATTATTGTATTTGTTTATATTGTAATAAAATTTGTACCTATATATGTACCTATACTTGAAAGTACACTAGTAGTAGTCTTTTAGTTATTTATATTTATGTAAACATCAGTTAGATAATGAAGGTTAAATTAATTTTTGTATATTGTCGTTTATAGGATGTCATCATAATTTCATTAAAGTTTAAAATTAAAGATTTGATTATGTATTAAAATAATTGGTTTTTTTTTTTGGAATAAGTGATTATTAATCTGAGCTGTTGTTGATCTCTATTGGCGCATACGATATTGAAGGGTTAAAATTGGTTTTTGAAAAAAAAAAGCATATGCTTAAATAACTGTAAATATTTCTAAAACTATTAAGTCTACCTAAATCCTAAATATAGGTTTGATTACGACCATCAAATATGATATCTACTTTATAGGAAAAGGTTGTGTCATTTAAGTACATAAAGAGGACTAACATAACCTTAATATTTTTACAGTTATTTAAGCATGTATCTTCTTTTTTCAAACTCCAATTTCAACACTTCAATATCGTCTGCATCAATATTTATTTGTGCGATATCTTTTTTTTACAAACGTCCATTTTAATCTCTTATTGTCGAATGCGCCAAAAAAATGTCGATCTATCACCACAAAAGTTAATGTGAATCAAAAGTTAATGAGGTTTATTAATAACATAAATAACATAAATTTAATTTGGAAGTTTTTGAATGAAGGGGGAGATCATATACCCCTTACCATATTTACAGCCACGCCTGAAAAGGAAAGGCTGTTTAATCTCCTGTTCACATTTAAGTGGCAGAGAAATGCACTTAAAAAAAAACAAAAAAAATAAAAAAATTATATGATTTAAACAAGATCTTATATTCCTTAATTTTAGTAAGAAACATATTGCTTAATTTTATGAAGAAACATATTCTTTAATTTTAATTTTAAAAAAATGTATACGTTATTTACACTTTGCACCATATCAGATTATATAAATTTTAAATTACGAAAATATGAAATAACGTATGCTTGGTTAAATTTCTCATCGTTCAGATAATAAAAGTAACAAAACTTGTTGTACTGAAAAACATACTTTCCCTATACTTTTTAGGAATTTCGTAAAAAATTAATTTCAATTTAATTTGAAGTTATTATTATTTTATTTAAACAAAAAATATAATTGTTAAGTTAAATTTAAATAGCGTTATAGCAACGAGATCGAAGACTATATAAAGTGCTATAGAAATAAGGACATTTTTACACTATATATTTTATAAAAAGAGGGATATGTTTTATATTAATAAAATATGCTATGTGTACAGAATTTGAACACGCACTCCTTCGATAAATAAGCCACATGCTTAACGACTAGAGGTCACCGAAACTCCAATTTTTGAAATTTATATTGAAATAAACTGAATTCTTTGTCGAATAAAAGACCTTTTCTAAATGTACTAAGATTAAAAATTAAAACTAAATTTATCTTCTTTTTTATTAGTTTTGCAACACCAGGTTACCTTAAAGTGAAAAAATTTGAAATTAGAAAATAATAAGAGAATCACATCTTTTAAGTGAAAAAAAATACTAAGATAAACTCGATTATTAAACATAGAGAGAAAAAAAAAAGAAAACTTAAACCAAAAACACTTGAAAATTATATGCCATTATTTAGAATTAAATAATACTTATATAAAAATGGGTAAGTTTCTAGTTAAAAACATTGAACCCATGGTATTGTAAAATCTGTTTGATTCTTATAGGTGATTAAAAAACACATTTTTTTTTTTATATAAATTTAATCGAAGTTTTTTTAGCAAAACATAAAACTTATTAAAAGATTTCAAATGCAAAAATTAAAATTTGACATTTTATTTGGATTTACAACAGCTTTTTACAACTGCACTTAATGAATAACTTTACAATAACAAAAATAATCCATGACCTATCCTTTATATTCACAGACTTCAATTTTTTGTTTTTTTTTTATCTTTATGAAAAATAATTATCACAAAAATAAAAAAGCTGTTCGATATTATCACGATAAAAGTTAAAGTTATAAAAACTGAAAAACAAAAAAAAAAAAACTCTATAGGTAATAAATATCAAAAAATATCGAAGCGTAAATACGTGATTCACATCTAAACTTAGTTAGAAATGAAAAAAAAAAAAAATATATATCGTCGCCTCCACCAAATCATTTCACTTTTTTTTTTCTTGTTTTTTTTTGTTTTTGTTTTTCTTTCACGTAATAATGCCAAATCATACCAATTTTTTTTTTGAGGATTTTTTTACCTCACCAAAATTCTAAAGGAATTTGGGTCTCTATATAGAAAACAATTCAGTCTGACAGTGCACTATGGGTTTTTAAATGTATATGGTGTCTTCCGATTTCTTATCAACATTTTTTTTTTGTTTGAAAATTTTTCTTTTCAGTTTTTTGTTTTGTTTTTTTTTTTTTTTTCAGTTATTGTGTAGCGATTGCAACTGATTCAGACTCACTTTAAAAACCTACATGCTAGTATAACATCATTAAAACATATATAGATAAAAAAAAAAAAACAATAAGAAGTGAATCGGTGAAAATATCTTGCACTTAAAATGTGTGCATTTGTTGTATTTTGCGCGCAAACTATATACACATTCATATTCTTCGTAATAAAAATGGAACAAGCTATAAAAAAAAAAAAAAAATAAATAATATAAAAATAAAGGAAACTAAAAAATAATAAACAGTTTTTATCGCGTTCACTCCATTATGATCAGATAATATAATATGCATGTTCCAATATTATTATTGCTACTTGCATCAAGTAACATTTTTTAAAGCAATAACAAAAATTGGAAACAATTTTTTAAAAAGTATCCGATCATGCGCAAAAACTTATGTAAGACTTATAACAAATATTATATCCAGGACATATAATCAGGACAAAACTTATGCAATTACAATATAAATAATTAAATGTGAGATATTTATTTAAAAAAAAAAAAAAATCCTAAATGGGGTATATTTAATTCACGTTCGCCGATATAATAGAATAAAATCCCTAACTACTAACAGTATATTGGCTAGGGAGTACGGATAGAAAAGGATGGAACAGGGATACTGAAATTTTAGGGAATGGGACTGTAAAGAAACATTGAATCCGCCTAATATTATTACTATTTTATTACAGCAACATGCAGCTCGGAATAAGTTTGAACCCCAGAACCAAGTTATTCCTTCTCCATTGTTTAATAGTTTAAACTTTAACCAATATTTAATTCTACTTTAATTTCAATAGTTTTGAAATTCATTAAAATGTTAGATTTTGTTTAATGTTCAAGTAATTTTAGTAAAAATACGTTAACAAAGATATTTTGAAAATAAAATCTAAAAAATTTAAGGCGCTTATTTACGCTTTACTATAATATAATTGAAAACATGATTTAATTACATTTATTTGAAGCTTATATAAGTGGTAAGATCTTGTTATATTCTAAACTTTTCTTTAATTACTCAAAAATCTGTGAAAAATTAAAGATCGAAAAGATTTTGATTTTCAGGATAAAATAAAAATATCTTTAGATTTGTGAACAATTAAAACCAATAACACATATTTTGGATATATATCACTTTAATGAGTATAATAATAATACTTGATCATATTTTTGTTTAAAATTTGATTAAGAATTAAACATTTTTAAGAAGAACTGTGAATTTTATGTATAATCAGGACATCAAAATATTTTTTTTAATCTATTTTTATGTTTTCAGATCTCATAAGAATTTATGAGATATAATAACACAAAAAAAAAAATTCAACCACACTTTTTATCACAATATATTTTGCATGTCCAAGAATATCACGATTTTTTTTGCAATTGATTTTTCTTAAGTGAAATTATATCGCAACAAAAGAGAGCTATAGTTTTAAATTTGGAAAAAAGGGAAGAAAAAAAAAAAAACACAATACTGCACAGATATCTAGAGATATAATAATTGATTTTAAAGTTACTTTTTTTTTTTTTAATATATTTTATTTTAAAAAAAAGGGCTGATTAAAAACTATCGATAAGATCCGCGATACTTTTTCACGATTAATAGTAAAACTACTATATAACTGAAAAGAAAAAAAAAAAATGATCTATTTACCACCCCTTCTTCGTTCTGCCTTAGGTTTCTTTTAAGTTAAATCTAAGTTGGTAGCTCAAGATTTAATAAGTTATAGTATATTTACAAGATTATTTTTACAAAGTGATGATATTGTTTTTTCTTGTTTTTTTTTTTTAATTTTGTCGTGTACACCTGAAATATCGATCGATATTTAAGAAAAAAAAAAAAAATAAAGATCAATATCTTTAAGATCTTTAGAAAAATGCAAAAATCGTGAACTCTTAAAAATTTTAATAATAATTAAGATAAAATTTAAAGTATACACATAAAGTTTTCGTAAAGTAAATATTCTTATAGTTGATTATATATATGTAGTTAAATGTAAGTACTGTGTTACATGAGTATATACATATACTATATTATCTAATATTATAGATTTAAATATAGATTTATAAATATATATGTATAGAGGTAAGTTATCTATAGAATACATATATGTTTTTTGTTTTTTTTTTGTTCCAGATTAATTAGAATGTTAGTGCATCGTTTTTTCTATATCTACAGCACAGAATATTTGCTTGTTGAAAAATTTATTTGATCTTCAAAAAAATTATAAAAGAATAAAGGATCAAAAAACAAAAATTTCATAGGCCTATTTAATATTTTTTCTTACATATATTAAAATCACATGTGAGGGGAAAATAATATAATGTGTAAAAAAATTCTAATTATTGCTATGCACGGGTGGTTGACTTAGAACAAAATTTTTTTTTGTCAAAAATTTTAGAAAAGTCAAGGTACTTCTACCCAATGTCAAAAATAGCGCCATTTTTTTATTACCCCCATATGAAATTTTTTAAATTGCCAAAAGTCATATATGTTTAGCCAGTTTTGAATTCATTTTGAATCAGATAATGGTTTAACTGATTTAGTGTATTGTTTTGGTTTTAATAATAAATTTTAAATCAAATGCTTTAAAAATTAAAAGTTAAGTTTTGATTTAATTGAAGAGAAAAAACTTTATATTTTATTTTAAATTATGGCAAGACCATTTGTTACTGGAAATGCGAAAAAAATTAGAGGAACTCATTGCCATTTTAGGGGCTAAATTTTCTTGTACCTTACAATCAAAGAAGATAGATTTACCGGAATTTCAAGTTTGGACTGTGGTAATTATTCCTATAATTAATTCTCTTAACTTTAAAAAATAATTCTATTTAATTTAAAAATAAACTTTTTTTTTTAATTTAAGGTGAGATAGATGAAATTTGTCAAAAAAAATGTAAAGAAGCAGCAAAACAAGTAAAGGGAACTAAAGCAAGGCAAGATAAATCAGATCAAGCTGTTTGTACTTTAGCATATTGTGAAGCTGAAAATCATAATTGTAAATTTTTATGATTGAAATAAAATTTGTTATTATGATATAATTTTTTTTATTATTTAAAAATTCGAAAAATAAAATAGGAAAGAAATATAGGTTTGGCGACATCTAGTGACTTTAAAGTGAAACTGTTTAGCAATATCTATTAGCCTTTTAGATGTAGTAGTTTTTTGAAACTAGGAGTACTTCCAGCGATGGCTGCGCTAGCATCTAAAAATTTTAAGTAGGCTATCTATTATTACTATATATTATTATATATGATTGCTATGTTTTGTGTGTTTTTTTAGTTCAGATTTGTGTTCTGAACAGATATCAAGCACAACGTTCTGAACAGATTAAAAATATTTTATCTATAAACACTCCGAAATAATTTTGAAACACAAAAGAGCTTTAAGCTGTCAAAAATGTCAAATCATATGAAAAAAATAAAATTTTTGACATTTAAATTCAAATGCTCTACGTCCTACGATAACTGGAAATGAAAATCGCACATTTAGATAATACTCTGAGCTCAATATGACTGAAAAAAAAGAAACACAAAAGATGAATTTTAGTTTAACATAGAGATTCTATGACATAATTATTAAAAATGGCTATTCAACGAAACAAGTATTATACGCTGAGGATGGATTTAAAATTTTATTTAGTGTTTTAATTATTATGGATAAAATTTCAAAAGTAAAGTATGTTTTTGTTTTTAATGTAATAATTTTCAGTTTTCTCAAAACCAGATTTCTACGGGAGGTGGAAATCTTTAACTGAGAAGTGTCAGATTCAGATTTTTTCTCCTTTAGTCAATATTATAGGATGAAACCCCTAAGTGCTAGCGCAGTATATTGGATAGGGAGTATGTACAGGAAAAGATAGCACATGGATGCGGGAAGTTTGCAGAGCGGAGTGAAACTTTAAGAAAGTAATGAATACGACTATAATTATTACTATTTTATTACCCGTTACGACGAGATCAACAGTTACAACAGCATTATATAACCCTTTCCTGCATGATGTAATAATTGAAACCAGTTCTAATCTAGTAGCAATTTTATTAGTTTTTATTATTACTCTTTGCTACAAAGCCAAAATTATAAATCATTTACAACATGCAGTAGTATATATCACCACTATTTTTTATGGTCTGAATGAGATTTGAACTCAAAGCCCTCGAATTGAAAGCCTGGCAACTTAACAACTACGCCGTGAGTCCCATAAATTCTTACTCTTGACTCTTTAAGTTTAAAAAACTTCAGTAAGGCGTTTTACTTTCGAAACCTATTTGAAAAATTCATGAATATAAGGTTTTATTTTTATGACTACATGAGAAATTTATATTTTAAAAGTTTACAATAATTTTTCATTAGATCTTCATTATTTATTAATAAAGTTAAAATTATAAATAAATAGTTACTTTATTACATATGTACTTACCTTTTTACAGATATGTATAGGTAAATTTAAGTCTCACTTAATTACTCTAATCATTAATCCTATAGTCATAATTCCTTACTGTAAACAGTTAAATACAAATTCAAGTATATAGTACTAAAAATTTCTTCAATCAGTAAAACCTGATTCACTAATATTTACTATATGCTGATTGCTATGTTTTTTTTCAATTGACACTTTTTGCCATTTAACAACACCACAATTAAATGATAAAAACTTTCAGTTTGATACTTTTAACTTACCTAACCTACTCTCTTATAAGATAAGAAAAATTAATTTTGACAATTTTGATAAAAATTATAAAAAATAATAAATCGTATCCGAGATAAATTAGTGCATACTATACAGTATTTTTTATATTTAATTGTGTATTTAAAATATCATTAGCTAATTTCAAAAGGTAAAAAGCGTTACATAAACAATGTTTAATTTTTTTCTATCAGAATTGATATGCGTTTATTGGTTGGGTTACACAGATTTTCATTTAAGTTATAATATTAATATTGTTATATAATGGTTATGATATTAATATGGTTATATAATGGTTATAATATAATATGGTTATGTATATATGCTTCAATTGCAGTTTCCCTTTTTCTAAAAATTAATTTTAACTTAAGAAAAAAAAAAAAGTTGATAGTTTTTCGTTTGTCGATTTATTATGCATATTTAGATTTAATTAATTGATAGCAGATTATACAGGTTATTTCATAAATAGTGCCTTTAGATATTACCACCGTGTAGGGAATTATAATGTGTAGATAAAGCTTTTGTATGAGGCACAATTTTGTACCTAAAAATTTTTAAGCTGTACAACCTTAATGGAGTTTTGATGAAATTATTTTTAATTTGACTTTTGAAAAAAAAAAACAAAAGTTAATTTTTTGCTTAACTGCGGAACGATAAAAAATAATTTAACTGATAGATAATTTAACATATGACATATATCAAATTAAAGTTTTAAAAAACATATATTTGAATGTTTCAGCACCTAAAAAAAATTACATGTAATATCACATTTAGAAAAATTCCATTTTCTCTTATAAAAAATTTAAGAAATTATAAAATTTAAATTTTTTAATTTTAAAACGGTTTAGAATCTTAAAAATATAAAGATTTAAATGAATTAAATAAGAAAATCTCCTTCAACCTTTTTTAAAAACGTTGAAAAACAGAATGCTAATAATCTTGTTCGTAACACAAGTTATGTTCTATATTTTCTAAGTTCTAAATTCTATATTTTTATCAGTCAGTCATTAAAAAAAACGTTTTGAAACAGTGTTATTTTGAATTATAGATATAGTGATGTGGTGTAAAATACCAGGAGAGTATTATTTTATTTTTGTTCTAATATCACATAATTAATTTTCACTGAGGATCCTTAGAAATATTTCGTCCATGAGCAATATATGTATCAAAATGTATCTTTTAAATAACAATCACTAAAGGATAACTCATGTAAGTTATATAATACAGAGAATAAAAAAAATATGCACAAGTAAGAGAATGGCTAATTAAAAACAGTGAGAAATGATATGAAGAAAACCATCTAAACCATCAAATTTTCAGTTACTTACTTCAGAACACGAGTATGAGATTTTATATACGAGTAAAAGAACAAAATTATTATTATGAAGAAAAAACGAAACTATCGAATTGGCTTTTTTTGAACCAAATAAATTTATGCCCAAACCATTAAATTTTTGTAAAATTAAAACTTAATGCTTGTATAGTTATTAAAAGTGAAATTAAAATATAGGCTGAAATCATATTTCTGGTAAATTTTAAGATATTGTTTTATATCTCATATTTTACTTATTAAACTCATTCATTTTAATAAGAATAAAACGACCATTTCAATTTTTTTCCAATTTATTCACCTTTTTCCTTTATTATTTTATAAAATGGCTACTAGAAACCTTTTTTTTTTGTCTTCTGCATAGATTCATCTTAATGCATTTGAACATTAATTTATTCAAAATGAAGAAAAAGGTCTGTTTTTTTTTTCTCTTTATTTTTTTAAGTTCTTCAACATATTAAATGTAAATTTATTTGAATTTAAAACTGCAAAAAAAAAAGAAACAAGAATGAAAATTCAAAACACATTCAAAATCAATCGTTTCTTTTTTACATCTCATTGACTGGGGAATTGACGCACCTTTCTTTATCACATCAATATGCCAATTTAAATTTATTCAATTTTTATATAACATGTATTATAATATATGTTAGAAATAAATATATGCATATATTATATAAAATTGAAGAATGATGATGATTATCATATACTATATAGTATAAGTGTATAACAGAATAATAAAGGTACCGTCCCAGTCTTACCATTTTGTAAACATTTTTTTTTTTTGTTTTGTATTTTATTTCAGTGGTAACATAATAATTTTTCACCTATAGTTGATGTCTCGGCAGTTTTTTACATAAACGTATCTAATATATTAATTCAGAACTATATACGAGTAATACAAAAGTTTCGAACATATAGCCGAACTCTTTTGGACCGTTCAACCAAAATAAACTTTATAAGACATATCAAGAACAAAAAACTATAATCCAAAATATAAAAGGAATGTTTGATATACAAGAAATTGTTCGGAGTGCATATTTCTTATGACGTAATTAGTAGAGGAATCTTTTAAATGATAACTAAGCAAAATTAATAGAATACAACTACAATAAGATCTAACTAACTAACTAACAAAAGATCTTCAGAAAGACAACAGAAGAAAAATTTTGATCTTCAGGAGTTTATATTTGTATCAATAAGTGAAGTTTTTATAAATTTACAATAGTGGACACTTAAATTGCATTTTTAAGTCTATTATACTAGTAGTACTATTGGAAAATGTTTAAGAAAATAGTTGTATATAAAAAAAAAAATTTAACTGGCGTGAAATACAATATAACAAACAATGAAGTGACAATGACAGATGAAAGATCTTGACAGATCGTACCGCAAATTTTTAAAATAAAATTTAAAAATAATGAATTTTTTTTTTTTTATTTCATTTTTCCAAAGTTAAAATTTAATATCTGTGCTCTTAACACTGAAAAAGCAGAATTGTTTTTACTTAATTCATTTTGTTGGTAATTTTTCTTTATTCTATATACTACAGAAGATTCATGTAACTTCAAAGGCATGAATAAAATAATTGTTAATTATACGAGTAATTGCATCAGAATTTTATTGTTAATTGAATCGGTAGAATCCAACATTCAAAAGATAAAACAAAAAATGTTTGTGAACATTTTTGATTTCGAAATTTTTAATAATATTTTTTTTTTGAATTTGTTGAAACGATCCTTAAGATTAATCCAATCCAATCAAAATCCAGATAGAAAAAATGTTATTTGGAAAAAATTGCGAATCTAATTTTAGAAACCAAAAAAAAAAAAACACTCCTTCTTTGTTTATATCTGTGTTTTTTTTCTTTGTATATTACTATTTTTTTTTTTTATTTTAGGTCTAAAAGTCTAAAAGTCTGTTATGGAAAAATAAGAAAAAAAAAATGTAAAAATGTTTTTTGAAATGTTAAAAAAAAAAAAAAATACAATTCGTTAAAATATTTTTGTGTTGTATTGTAAGTCTCTTGTGGTGATATAATGAAAAAATCATTCAGGAATACCAGGATAATGAGATGCTGAAATAAAATATTGTTGGAAACTGTGTTGTTAATTTTGCTTTTGCTATTCTATCATAACCTTTAAATCACTAACTCTAAAGCTGTTTTCAAGTTAAAATGTTCGGACATAGAGTTTTATTGCATATTAAATTTCTTTCCTTAAGTAATTAATTTGTTTCTGTTGCTACTTTTGAAAGAGGCTATTGGGTTCAATTTTGTCTCAAATAATTCTTACTTTATTCTCAATTTGATGGTGGATTTAAGAATTGTAGCCTTGTTTTATCAAATTGAAAAATGCTTTCAAAATACGAATGAAAAACTAACGTTGATAAAAACTTACGACCATTACATTTGCATCCTACTGATAATATCCCATGATTAATTAATGAAAAGTATTTTGACACTTTTACAAATAGTAAAGAAGAGAGAAGCTAACTAATGTAGTAATGTTGGCGAGTCGTATTTTAGAAAAGCTACAATCATTGAATAGCTCCAATCAAGTGTTAAAAAGCTCCAATCAAGTATTAAATAACTTTTTAAACACATATACAGTCACTTTGAAGTAAACGAAATACTTTTAAGTGATTATTATCGGTATATTAATCATCAATCAGGTGTTGCCTTTATTGGTACTTTTCTTTGACAGATAAGATTTTACTTTAAAAATAAATACTATTTTTTTCAATCAAATGTCCTTGTATTTAATGATAACAACAGTTTTTTTTCTTACTTATTCATACTTTAAAGCTATTTGAATTGAAATTTATGAAAATATTAATGCTCTAATAATGTAAACAATGCTTATCATACGAGTTTATGTTTTTTTTTTCTAGAGTTCAATAACAATTATAAAAAGTAAAATTTTTTTAGGATCGGAAATACCTTTTATTATCATTTCTAAATTTTTTTCCTAAAGCATATTTTATCGATAAGAATATACGTCAACTTTTACATTTTTAATAAAATAAATGTTTGGAAACACTTAAAAGAAAATTTTGTTGACTAAAAGTCTGCAGAGGCTTACATTTTCGAATAGAAGAGAGAAAATTATTAAGTTCCTTTGTAGAGCAATTTGGATTTTTACAAATAATGTTATCGTTGTGCATAATTTAAATAACGTTACAAAGTATTACACAATTTATTAGAAACTTTAGCTTTTCAAATATGTAAATGAATATAAGGCATATTTTTAATATAAATTTCAGTAGAAAAATTTAAATATTTAGGATCAGTAGTCAGTACAAATAGCGGAATTTATTTTGCCTGCCAAAATGTATAAGTATATATTAAATAGATGGGGCCTCGGTGGTCTAGTGGGTAAGAATATGTATAAAATATGCTGTAAACACAAACGGAGTGTGGGTTCGAATACCACACATGTCATAAGAGTTATACCCCCTTACGACATTTACAACCACGCCTGAACAGGAAAGGCTGTGTAATTTTCTCTCCACATTTTATGCATTAAAAAAAAACAAAAAATTTTATAGAATAAAAACATTTTAGACGTTATTGTATAGAAGATATTTCCAAAGCGTCTTCCCTCAACTTTGGGAACAGATCATTAGGTATATAAAAAAACAAAATAAATGAATTTCTTCTCAGTTTTATCACTGAAAAGATACTTTGCAATACCCAAGAAATAGAAGGGTAACACACAAAAAAGTCAATCTCCAATAATTTTCGGGGTATAAGACTATAACAACAAGACATAAGACTAAAAAGCAAAACAAGAAGTGATTGTTAAAATAAAGTGCATTTGAATAATTGTCTGTTTCATTATTTAATACAGTTTCCATCTCTTTATTTTTTTTATTAAATTCACACAAATAAAAGTGAATTAATTTTCATTTTTATTTAGGTATATTTAGATTCAACAAAAATAAAAAAGGGAGTCAACTATTTGCAATCCCAATCTTTAGTTATGAAGTTTTTGGTTATCATCACGCAGCAATAAAATTGAATAATAATATCAAAAAATATCAAATCAATATCGCTGTTTTTTTTTTGTTGATGCATCACATCAGCAAAAAAAAAATTTCAACAAGATCAACTACAACAAAAATATAAAAAAAAAAGAAAGGAAAGAGACAAAATAAAAAAAAAAAAATGAGGAAGAGAAAGAAGAAAAATGCAAACACGGCAGCTTAAAGATTGATTTAAAGTATATGCATCAGTTGCATCTTTATACTTATATACATAGTATATATATATATTTAACAAGGCAACATAAGAAACATTTATGAAAAAAAAAAAAAAAATTATAAATAAATAAATACTTGTAAAAGATAAAAGCAAGACAACAAATATGCAACAATCACATTCGCAACTGGCGTTTTTTTTGTTTGTATGTTATCTGGTTTTTTTTTTTCTTTTATCGGATTTAAATTATTGTCGCCATTCTGGATCTGTTGGATGATAGGTTCTTTCTTCTTTTATTGATGGTGCTGGTTGATGGATGTTGGACAAACGTTGGGCAATTTTAATATTTGTTTAATTTTTTTTTTTGTAATAAAGTTTTTGCGGCCTTCATAATGGCCGACTTCTGATTATTATTATTGTTATACCCGTATGAACTATGTTCAAGGGTATAATAAATTTGCCATTACGTTTGTGACACCTTAAAGGAGTCGAGCTAGATATAGTGTCAAAGGTATGGATCGGCTCAGAATCGAATTCTGAGTCGATTAAGCCATGTACGTCCGTCCGTCCGTCCGTCCGTCCGTCCGTCCGTCCGTCCGCACGATAACTCAAAAAATAAAGGAGCTAGGGGGCTGAAATTTTTTTTACGTCACTTTTGCAAAATTGTTAGTTTTGCTATTTAAATCCAACATTTTCGGTCGGCGGGTTCGAGTAGCTGCCATACAACTTCTATCTTTATATAGAAATAACTCAGTATCTATTCAAGCTAGGTTTCTGAAATTTTGCAAATGATGATCAAGTTTTATGGCAACAACTTCTGTAAAATTTGGTTGTGCTGGTGCAGCGGGTTCGGGTAGCTGCCATACAACTTCTCCGTTTAAATGAGAATAACTCAGTGTTTATTGAAGCTAGGAATCTGAAATTTAGTAAAGAGATGTCGAGTTACATGCCAACAACTTTTGTAAAATTTGGTTGGTCTAGAGCAGCCGGTTCAGACTTCTTGCACCTCTTGGAACCTAATGAAGCTAGGCGTCTGAAATTTTGCAAATGATGATCAAGTTTTATGGCAACAACTTTTGTAAAATTTGGTTGTGGTGGTGCGGTGGGTTCGGTTAGCTGCCATACAACTTATCCGGTTAAATGAGAATAACTCAGTGTTTATTGAAGCTAGGAATCTGAAATTTAGTAAAGAAGTGTCGAGTTATATGCCAACAACTTTTGTAAAATTTGTTTGGTCTAGAGCAGCCGGTTCAGACTTCTTGCACCTCTTGGAACCTAATGAAGCTAGGCGTCTGAAATTTTGCAAATGATGATCAAGTTTTATGGCAACAACTTCTACAAAATTTGGTTGTGCTGGTGCGACGGGTTCGGGTAGCTGCCATACAAAATCTCTTTTTAAATGAAAAGAACTCAGTGTCCGTCCGCACGATAACTCAAAAAATAGAGGAGCTAGGAGGCTGAAAATTTTTTTACGTCACTTTTGTAAAATTGTTAGTTTTGCTATTTAACTCCAGCATTTTCGGCCGCCGGGTTCGAGTAGCTGCCATACAACTTCTTTCTTTAAATAGAAATAACCCAGTGTCTGTTCAATCTAGGTATCTGAAATTTTGCGAATGATGATCAAGTTTTATGGCAACAACTTCTACAAAATTTGGTTGTGGTGGTGCGACGGGTTCGGGTAGCTGCCATACAAAATCTCTTTTTAAATGAAAAGAACTCAGTGTCCGTCCGCACGATAACTCAAAAAATAAAGGAGCTAGGAGGCTGAAATTTTTTTTACGTCACTCTTGCAAAATTGTTAGTTTTGCTATTTAACTCCAGCATTTTCGGCCGCCGGGTTCGAGTAGCTGCCATACAACTTCTTTCTTTAAATAGAAATAACCCAGTGTCTGTTCAATCTAGGTATCTGAAATTTTGCAAATGATGATCAAGTTTTATGGCAACAACTTCTACAAAATTTGGTTGTGCTGGTGCGACGGGTTCGGGTAGCTGCCATACAAAATCTCTTTTTAAATGAAAAGAACTCAGTGTCCGTCCGCACGATAACTCAAAAAATAAAGGAGCTAGGAGGCTGAAATTTTTTTTACGTCACTCTTGCAAAATTGTTAGTTTTGCTATTTAACTCCAGCATTTTCGGCCGCCGGGTTCGAGTAGCTGCCATACAACTTCTTTCTTTAAATAGAAATAACCCAGTGTCTGTTCAATCTAGGTATCTGAAATTTTGCGAATGATGATCAAGTTTTATGGCAACAACTTCTGCAAAATTTGGTTGTGGTGGTGTGACGGGTTCGGGTAGCTGCCATACAAAATCTCTTTTTAAATGAAAGAACTCAGTGTCCGTCCGCACGATAACTCAAAAAATAAAGGAGTTAGGAGGCTGCAATTTTTTTTACATCACTTTTACAAAATTGTTAGTTTTGCTATTTAACTCCAGCATTTTCGGCCGCCGGGTTCGAGTAGCTGCCATACAACTTCTTTCTTTAAATAGAAATAACCCAGTGTCTGTTCAATCTAGGTATCTGAAATTTTGCAAATGATGATCAAGTTTTATGGCAACAACTTCTACAAAATTTGGTTGTGCTGGTGCGACGGGTTCGGGTAGCTGCCATACAAAATCTCTTTTTAAATGAAAAGAACTCAGTGTCCGTCCGCACGATAACTCAAAAAATAAAGGAGCTAGGAGGCTGAAATTTTTTTTACGTCACTCTTGCAAAATTGTTAGTTTTGCTATTTAACTCCAGCATTTTCGGCCGCCGGGTTCGAGTAGCTGCCATACAACTTCTTTCTTTAAATGGAAATAACCCAGTGTCTATTCAATCTAGGTATCTGAAATTTTGCAAATGATGATCGAGTTTTAATGCAACAACTTCTGTAAAATTTTGTTGTGATGATATGACAGGTTCGGATAGTTGCCATACAACTTCTCTTTTTAAATGAAAATAACTCAGTGTCTATTGAAGCTAGGTATCTGAAATTTAGTGAAAAAGTGTCGAGTTGCATGCCAAAAACTTTTGTAAAATTTGAATGGTCTAAAGCAGCCGGTTCAGGCTTTTTGCATTTCTTGGAACTTAATGAAGCTAGGCGCAATAGATTCGGGTAGCTATCATACAACTCCACAATTTACATAAATATATCTCTGTAGTTCGGTACTAAAACTCTGAATGTTTTTAAAAGATGATCAAGTTTTATAGAAACAGGATATATTACGTTCATACGGGTATCCCAGAGTTGACACAGTCTACTCTACTGCACTCTTCCTCGTTTTTTTATTTTTTTGTTTTTTTTTTAGAAACTTTGAATAAAATATGCTTAAAAATTCTTTTTTTTTTTTTTTTTTATTTCTTTACATTTTGTTTTTAATTTGTTGTACAGTAAACATAAAATTAAAATTAAATGATTGAATGAAGGATGTAGAGTTTAAGATATAGAATAAAAAAAAAAATTATTTTTTATTTTTGTTTTTTATTAATTTGTTTTTTAGTTGATTGAAAGAATATTTACGCGGTTTTGTTCGATTCCTGGATAGGTTTTTTTCAAACGGGAATAGATTGTAAATTGATGGTAATGTAAAATAAAACAAAAAAAAATTCTTCTGAAAAATGTTTTCATTTCGTATATAATTGCATATAAAAATAAATAATTTTGCAAATGATGTTCTTAATATGGTCTCAAACACAACATTTGATGAAATGAAAATGTATGTAAACAAAAGAGATATACCTACCCTCTAGTCTGAATCTATTCTTTGTTATTGTTGATTAAATTGATTGACAATTGATGACAATGTTATATTGATGAATATGTAGTTTGATTTTGTTGCCTCTTAAATATTTTTATATATTCAGTGTATATTAGTAATATTTATGCATTAAAACTTTTTTATATGCATCATTTTAGAATTTTAATTTTTTTAAATACACGGTAAAATTGACATCAAATGGGTGATGATAATGAGAATGATTGATATAAAGAACGTGTTTTTAGGGCTTCTAAAATGTCATATGTCTTGTTTTTTTTTTTCTTCTGAAGTTTTAAAGATTCATGTAAATATATACATTGTAAATATATAGTATTGCATATTGCAATAAAAATAAAAAAATTAATTGTAATCAGATTTGAATTCTAAAATGATTCTATATAGAAAGCTGTTCAATGCTGTTTATGTGGATTCCTTAAACATTTTATTCTTCATTCATATCTGGAAATATTTTCTTTTGTGTTTCTCAAAATGTAAAACAAAGAAAAATAATTAAAAAATATATTAAGATAGCGAATTATTCAACATATTTAATTAAAGTATATATATATATATATAGATACAATATTTTGTAAATTTAATTTTGCTTGTATGAATTGTAGATTAAAATCATCAAATAGTTTTTCATTAGCTTATATGTATAGACGAAGTTTAATGAGAATTTTTTTTTTTCAAAAATATAACGGTGCGATTCTTTATAAACGGGACATTAATTTATTAGTTCGGTTAGTAGAATATTAAAAAAGGAAAAAACTTTAATAATTTAAGGGATTTGTTTAAAAGTTTATTAGAAGAGAGAATTCACTATAATTTGATTTTTTAAAAATTTCTTTTCAATAGTTCATCCCTAACTTTTGAAATGAACAACTTCAATGTTATTCTGTAAATGTCTAAAGTGCACATAAAGGGAATTAGTAGTAGAAGAAATTTTTTTTACGTAATTTCTTTTTGATAAGTCTTCATCATCAGAGCATCATTTTCGAACCAATTAAACCATATAAATTAGTAAGAATGATTTGTAGATACTGTATGATTTTGCTTTTTTTGTATGTATATTTTGTTGTATATGAAGTAATCGACGACCAAATAATCAACGGTTTCATTAAACTATATAGTTTCATGATTCCAGAAACTGAAGCTTAGCCAAATATGACTAATAAATGACTTATTCAATGCCTTGTGCCTTTAGGAGTGGAAAGGAGACAAAAAAAAAAAACTATTAAAATTAAAAATACAAATAAGATTAAAAATACTATATAATTTATGATTGGACATAGGCAACTGCATGAATTGTAGGTACAATATATGCAAGATTGATAAGGTTTAGGTGCCTTGCACCAAATAAAAAAAAAATTATAGAACCTTAAAAACAAAAAGAGAAAAACCTTCAAAAAAAAAGGGGCTCATGCGTAAGAGCATTGTCTTAACTGGTATTATAATAGTCCTTCTATTATAGTGCGATGAATTATTTAAGAGGCTCGATGTGCGAAACATTATAATTATTAAACCTATATGTTTTACAGAATAATTACAAGGTTTTAGTAAATTTAAGAGAAAAAAAATAAAAGAAACAAGTCTTTTACTCTTTAGTTAGTTGGAACAACTAATTTTTTTCCCCCTTTTAATTTTATTATTCTCATTAAAATATTTTAACAGTTGATAAAAATTAATTTCTGTCGAATATGATGGTGATTGGTGATATTGATTATAATTTTAAATCAAAATGCATTTTCTGACAGCTGTGGTTATTTATTTATTTTGCAATTTACTTTTAATAAAAAAAAATATAAAAAGAAATGTAAAAAATAAAAATATATTTGACATTCTAAAAATTTTTTTTTTGTTTTTTAAATAAATTAAAAAAAAAAAAACGTACAGAAATATAAAAAACAAAAAAAAATAATTGTTTAAAAATTAACTAAAGGTTTAAATTTAATGTTACATAAGATTTCGATTTATGTAAATTTTTTAAATGTAATTAGGTACATATTATAATTTAATTCATTTTAAAAATAGATATTTATAATTAAAGCAGTTTGTATAAATAACAAAACAAAGGTAAAAGTCAAATGTCACTGAAAATCAAATTAAAATTTTTTTTATCATCTAATAAATAAAAATTCAACCAATGATTACGACACCGTACTTCCTTTCGAAAGGTTTTGCGTTGAAAGTCAGGCTGCATAATATAGATAAATAAAAAATAATGATTCTTCTTATAATAAATATAATTAGTATAATATAATTAAATAAAAAATAAATATCTATGTATATATATATATAGTATGTATTATAATAAAATAAAAATAATTTTTGTATACGATAATAGATGGCGCAGAAATTAACATAATTGCGTTTCTATCTTGTACAACATAACTACAGCCGAATAATTAACGGCTTAGTTAAAGTAATGACTTTAGAAACTGAAGCTTAGTCATATATGAATAATAAATGACTTAGTGGAAGCCTGTGCTCCTTATAGTATTGAAAATGTAAAAAAAATCTAATAAATAGAACTTTTCTTGTTTGACTTTAACTAATAAATTATTTTAATTTTAACAATTATGATAAGTATTTTGAAAGATGAAAAAAATTGTCAATGTAAACCGGAGATCACTCGAAAAAATGAATCTTATTATTTTTATAATAGTTAAAAAAGAAAATTTACATATACATATATGGGGAAGACTTAGTTACCTATTGAAATCAAACCATAGATAATCTGTAAAAAATAAATAATTCCTTAATTATGGGATTATTGATCTGAGGGATGTTTTTCGCCCCTAAGGCGGATGGGAATCCAAAAAAATAACGTCTAGAAACCAACTCGGTCTTGGTAGAGGAAAAAGTTGACTTCATTCTTAATTTTTTGCAAATCATACGAATTGGAAAAAAATATATTGTGATGGTATTATGTGTAATATGTAGGCGCGTTTTATGAAAGAGGTGCTATATTTGAATTCTTGCTATGAATTTTCGGCATAATATTTTTAGGGATATAAATGACAAATTGAGGAATGATTTAAAACTTAAAAAATAAAATTCTATGTCTAATAGAAGAAGGTATAGGTTGGTCTTAAAAAGGGCGATGTATCCAAGTAGAAAATAATTTAAATATTTAATAATAAAATGCTGTCTAAGAAGAAGGAGGTACGTTTGGAAATAAAGTCCAGCATACTTAAAATAAAGGAATCCCATTAAAATTGTAAAGAATTAATGTCTGTAGTTAATAATCTGTTTTGAAAGATCATTGATTCACATAACTTAGATAATATTTAAAAAATAAGTGTTAACTATAGCGAAGTTCGGTATTGTTTTGTATTGTATTGTTTTTAAAGTTTTGTTATGAAAATTTATAAAAAGATTGTTATATGTTTAAGTCGATTTTTTAATTTTCTAAATCTATACATGTAATAAATAGCAATATTAAAAGCATATTGTTTTTTAAGATTTTTGAATTACCTTCTAAATAGAATGCTCGAGTATAATATTTTAAGGCAGAATGCAGTATAAACAAGGCAGAATGTAAAACCAAATATTTTTAAAAGCGCCGAATAACTCTTAAACAGGTCTTTTTCGTTTCACAAAATTAATTTTTGTATGAGACCTACCGATGATTATATTTCATTGCTCTTTTTTTAACGGTGTAGAAGTTGTGTAAACAGACAGATGTACCGACAGACAGTAAGAAACTAACTAAAATAAAAATATTTGCAATTTCCCTTGAAAAATTAGTTAAAAATTAAATCTTAAAAATATGATACTAATAATGTTTAATGTTTGAAATTAAATATGGGCATATGGGAAATTAAATATGGCAAATTTTTATCGGTCAAATTTGTTATATTAATTGAAAATAATTTGGATATTAAAGGAAACAATATGTTAATAGTTATAACCAAATTTTATTATCCTTTTTTTGTCAATATTTTTCTTTCTTCTCCCTAATACAGCTTTTTTAATTCGTTGTTCATTTTTACCCCCGCAGGTTACGCACACTTTTTTTTTACTTTTAAATATATGTACACATACAAATTTACTATCAATTAAATGTGAGTATAACGAAGTTAAATTATAACTGATAAAAACAAAAAAAGGAAATGATGAGCGCCGCCTTAAAAAAATAAAATAAATAAATTCGGAATAAATTGAAAATGGCATTAAAACGTTACATAATAATAATCAAACGTTCACAAAAATAAAAAAAAAAATTAAATAAAAAATAAAATCTAAATAAAAAAAAAAAAAAAAAATTTACCCTATCAAATGTTTTTTTTTTTTTGTTTTTTTGCTTTTTTCTAATTTTTAACCACAGGTTGGGTTGATTAAAATATATTAAAGTTTCAATTCCCTTCTAAATCATGGGAATTCCATATTTCTTTTTTCTTATTGTTTTTATTATTTTTATTTTGTATATTTATAATTGATAAAATCAGAAAATTGTAATTGGATACTTTCTAAGGGTTAAATAAAAATAAAAAAAAACCAATGAAATATCATTTGTAGAAATAATTATGGATTTATATCACGCGGTGAGCATGTCTTATGATAGTTAAATTTTTAAAATTCAATGTTTTTTTTTTTTTTGATTATTTGTGTAAAGACCATTTTTATAAAGTTTTTTTAAGGGTTAAGTTTTGTTTTTGAATGATTTTACAGTTTTTTGACATATATATACTTACAATATTGTAAGTTGTTTTTTTTTTTAAACAATTTTTAAATGTTGACTATGACGTATGATAGATATTGTATAGATAGCGTTTATTTATATCTATTAGTTTTTTGTTAATATTTTTAAGATCTGCATTATTTTATTTTATTATTTATTATTTTTAATTATTTTAACATTATTTTCCAATCTGAAATTGACGAAGTTCAACTGTGTACGTTCCAAAAAAAAATTATCCTTTTTATTATGCAAAACATTTTTTATTTTATGTGAAAAATTAAAAGACATTTTCTTCAATTTTACAATAACACTATGTAATTAAGAAGAGTTGTTACATATAAAAATATAATGTTGTAGCTTTCATTTTTATGCCCTACTAATGATAAAATTTCATTACTATATCTTTACTTTATTTAAAATTGAATAGTATGAAATTTATGATTTGACATTTTTGTTTTAAATTATGAAAGTAAACAATGAAAATATTTGTGTACTTTATATTATTTATATTTGATATTGTATTTTTTATAAACCAAATTTTGTAAAAAAGGTGCTCGTGGTTTTAAGTTTTCCTTCGTTATCTGGAAATTCTATTAATATTTAATTAATTGTAGAGATTTCTTGTCTGCAAGTATTTTTGAAAATCTAAACTGTGGTATACTGACATTAAAATCATTTCCTTTTCCAATTGGTAAGCTTGAAATTAATTTTAAAATAAAAGAGAGAGATGTTGAGCGAGTAATTATATTGGTAAATTTCTTCAAGTACAAATTGTCCTTTTAATTGTCAAAGCCTTTCTTTGTTAATCTGTAGTACGTCATACGCAATGAACAAACCATATAACAAAATTATTATATCAAAAACATTAATGTCATACTTAATTAAAATGTATAATTATTTGACAGCTGATTATTATAAATGTATTGCTTTAAATTAAATCTTATGTTATCTTTGCATTTTTAATATTTTAATTTTATAAGTTTTTTTTATTTGATTTTTAATTTTAATGTGCAATTTTTTCATGTTACTTACTGTTAATATCAAACATTTTAGTTTTAATTTTTTATAACAACGACGTAATTTAAACAAATTTTACTATAGATTAAAATCCTAATATAATTCAATGTTTATAGCAAAGAAGAAATTATATGAATAATAAACGAAACGTTGGTGAACATTTCATATGTAATTCTTCAACCTCCGAAAAATCACAATCGTGTAACAAAAACATGGCTCATATTTTATTTTTAGATTAAGAAAAAGACACTATGTTATGACATATATAAATTTTAATAAAAATATGTATTTAATAATAATAAAAATAAAAAGGCGATATTGATCGTACGAAAATTTTAAAGTGACTACTGTATTATAGGTAAAAGCCTTACAGAAATACCACAGACGATAAATTTGACATTTCATTAACATATCGCTTGAGCGTGGTACTATAGAATATTTGAAAAAGTTTTGGATTGATAATCGTTATGTGGAAGGTTAGAATCTGCTTTTGAAGAATGTATAAACATATAGTTTGAATATAATATGTACAACCCATAGTTCTAGAAATTATAAACTTCACTCAAATTATTTTAAAATACTAAAATGTTAAAAAAATAATATTGTAAGCAAAATGACAGGCTGTGAACATACTAACGGTTCGTACGGGTATCTAAGAGTTGACAAAGGCAACTGTATTCTTTCTCGTTTTTGTTTAAATTTTCTTGGTTTTATAATCAATTATTACTTTATTCATAATGCAAAAAAGTAACGAAAATAGATCAGTATGTATTTTCTTAAAATTATCTGATAACACAATTACTCGTTCACGTAATCTTGTGTACATCAAAATTAACGAAAATAAAAACGTTAAATTAAATACATAATTAATAAAGGAATAAAAAAAAAAAGTTCAATAATATCAAAATAAATATACATATTATGAAAAATTGTATAAAATTAATGGGAAAAAATGAAATTCAAGAACAAATAAATAAAAAAAATTAATTAATAATGTCTTATTAAAAATTAATATATGATATTGAATATATGTACATAAATATTTATTTTTTTTCCATATTTATAACTTCAATAAAATTCCTGGAATAGTATATAACATTAAAATCTTGTCATAATTTTTATATTATAAAAATTCTGTTGTATAAAATTGTATTCTTTTATTTTTGTTTTATCTTTTATCTTTTTTCTTTTTTAGATTTTTTATCATTATTTGGAATAATAATTATTGTGGTCTAAAAAAAAAAAACAAAAAAACAAAAAACATTGAATACAGAATTTCCAATAAATTTTAATTCAGAATGACAGGTTTTTATGTTTTTCTTTATAGTAATTTTCTTAAAATTCAAAATTGTTATTTATTTATTTATTTGCGATCGTTTTTTGTGCGAAATTCTTCATTAATTAATCAAAAACAAAATTTAAAAAAAACAAAAGGAAAAAAAAATGGAAACATTCCAACATAAAAATTAAAATTTTGCATTTATTTTATGTCTTAACAAATCATAAGGTTTGCATTATAATAAATAGGCACATCATTATAAAAAAAAAAAAAAAAATGAAACTTAATGTAATGTATATATATATAATACAATATATACAATATAAAAATCAAATAACAGTTGGCATTAAAAATATGTAAACACTAAGTGTTGTAATGCATTTTTTAGTAGATATAATTTTATAATTTAGAGATATAATTGTTCAAAAGATGCCAAAACCGTTTTAGATAATCAAAAAAAATATCGATCCTTAAAGAAATATATATTTTTATTGAAGAAATATTTTATGTAGCAACAATCCTCTATCTTTTCCAGAACTACACTCCCTTAAAATTTGAGAATGAACTATAGTCGACCTTTATTCTACTTGATCCGTTAAACTAAAAAATTGTTATTTTTATAGTTATCTGGAGAACCGTGTAATTTTAGGACAATTGTTATAATTAAAGTTGATAATTATTCTTTTTTCACATTTTTAACCGGCTTTTCTAAATCCTATATAGAATTTGTTTTTTTTTTCACAATTTTCCTTACCTTACCTTAATTGATGAAAAAATATAATATCAATTCTGGAATACTTTCATGTATCTTTTCAAATCCTTTTGTTTTTACTAAGTGAAGTTTAATATGCTTACTGAAAATGTTCGTTTATTAAAAAATTTTTTTGTTTATTAATTTTTTGTTTATTGATTAAAACTGACGCGTCAGTAATCTAACGCGTCAGTAATCTAGACTCTAGGTCCGTAGTGCATCTTCACAAATATAGGAGAACTGATTTAAAAAGACTTTGTGTTCAGCTTCCTTAAATTTATCCAACGATCACATTACTCTGACAGAAGAAGTTTTGAATGTTTTTTAGATCCATGTCAGAAATGTCATCTAAATCTTGGCAAAAAAAAAAACTACTGAGGTATTTCTATCTTTTTCTTAACAAATTACAGCAAGTGCAGAAAAAATGTTTTATTACCTTTATAGCATTATTTCCTCTGTGGGTTGTATATATATATAAATATATGTGGGTTGACAATGACCGAACCAATACAAAAACCAATAAAAAAATACAAAATAATCATTTTAAAGTTAAATTCGACCATATGGAGCTAGTTGTGCTTTAAGTTGAGCCTGCAAACCACTGCTCTTTGAAGAATTTTTTAATACTCTGAGAGGTTTTTCTTAAAATTGAGGACTTAGTAGAAGTACGTGGGCAGATAGAGTATACTCAACCCTTAGTTGAAGTTCTGTACTGAAAATATTTTGAATACCACTCGACAGCCCTCTATCACCCTACATTTCACAATAATCTAGTATTTATCTTTAACTGTTAGTAAATCCAAAGATTTGTGAGATGTTCTCTCCAAGAATATAAGTGAATAGACTATAATCGGATCTTTATAGGTTTATTACAAACTCAAATTTTATAAATAATTTGATTTATTGAATACAAAATTTTTGTTTGAACTGTACATTACGCATTTTTAAATTTTTACATCATAAATCTATAAAAATAAAACATGAATATGGAAGGAATTCTGCATGACTGAAAATTAAATTCGAATATTCGCAATAAATTAAAATAGACAAAAACAAAAAGTTAATAAACAAGAAAAGTTTTAACTAAAAGTTGAAAATTGTATTAAATTTTTTAAAATTAGTAACATTTATATTATTATGTTTATTGTAACAACATTAACAACAAAATATTTGTTCATGTTTTAAAATTATACATATTTTAATTTTAAGTTAAAAATTCACATTTAGTATTGCAATTTTTTTTTTAACGTACAGATTAATGCATTTTTGTTTTTTACATAATTGGTAAAAAACTATAAAACCGTTTTTGAAACAATGACATTGTTATTAGTTTTGTTTTTATATTATAGTATAGGTAGGTAATTTTCAAACTTTAGTATAAGAAAATAACTATTCATATACAGTTATTATACTGCTATATATTTTTAATTAATTAATTTGGTATGTAAATTTTGCCACCAGACGTCACCGGCTTATCATATTACATTTTACATAATTTAAAAAAATTTTAATATTTAAAAATGGGCGCATGCACCTTTTATTAAACAATTTTTTGTTGAGGAATAAGTTGGAGAAATTGATTTTTTGCGGTATTTGTCATAACGTTAGCGAATTATAGTTGTATTTTCTTCGTTTGATTAATATTACTTATTTCGTATTAGTTTTATTGTACCTGTCGTTTTTCGTTAAATTTAGATCACTCTTTAAATCCCAGTTTAAATATCTTCAAAATTAATTTAACCATATGAGGTTACAAATGAAAAATGGCAAGCTATGTAACAGACACAGCCTTTCCAAATTAACAAGATTCAGGGTAGCTGCCACACAAATTATATATTTTAAAAGTAACAAAATGTTCAGAAAATAAATAAGTAGAGTACATTAAGAGTACGTATATTTTAAATATTATTATAACACTATATTCATACGAGTATTTTAGAGTTATGGCAACGGCAACTTTATTCGTCCTCATTTTTCATTAAACTTCTGCTTTTGGACATTTTCTATACCCATCTTATTTTTAGATTTTTGTGATATTTATACCTAAACCTTAAATAATTGAAATATTAGACAGTGAGATCTTCTAAGTGGCGTAAGCCACAATAATATATGATAATAGAGAAAATACATATTGGCTCATCATTTTTTATTTTTTTTTTATATTAGCAAAGTGCAATGTATAATGACGAAATAAATCAAACTTTCCCTTTCAGATGTGATTGCGGTACAATTATTTTATTTATTTTGTTTATATTATATATATATATAGTATATTTTATATAATATTTTTATCTCACCGAGGTTCGAATCCAAGTACTTTTGCTTTAAAGAGTGACATCTTATGCACTGTGTGCTATTGGCCAGATTCAACTCACTATTATAATTTTACCGAATTTTTTCAATAGAAATAACATTTTATTTCGAAAATAATTGCGAGCATCGGTGACGCAGTGGGTAAGAGCGTATAAAATACGCTGTAAACACCAAGAGAGAATGGGTGTTATGGATGTTCCGCGCCACAATTGGAAAAGAAAAGCTATATGAAATTTCCTTATCATATTTATCTGGCAGGAAACAAATTGAAAAACAAAAAAAAAATTGATTATAGGAATATAAAAGAGAGATTTAAGAAAGATGTATGCTGATTGTTGCTGATTGTATTATATTTAATTTTTTTTTAAATAAATTTTAGGCTTCCTGTATCTTTTTATTTTATAATATATATTCTACATAAATAAGTAGAAATTTTAAGCTTTAATTTCTGCCATTAATTTAAACATGCAATTCATTCATTTTGCTTTAAATATTTAGGAATTAATTATTTGATTTAAAAAAAATTCGAGTATTGATGAATTTATTAAAAACGATAACATAATATAACAGATAAGAGGTTTTTCTACTAATTCTGAAGTGTTAGGTGTATTACAAAAGAAACATAAATATGTCTTTATCAGTATGATATTTTTCTTTTTTTTTTATATTAAAATTAAATACAAATGTTTAAAACATGATATACAAATTAATAGGAAAAATGAATTTTCTTTACATTGTATTTATAACACATATGTATATGTATGTATTTATACATAACGTTCACTCACAGTTTAATCTATATTAAATAAATATTTTTTATTCAGTTTTTGCTTTTTTTTTTTTTATTAATTTGTATTTAAAAATTAAAATTAATTTATTTTAATTTTTTATTTTTTTTTTATTTAACTTTATATTATTCAGGTTATTTGCTTTCTTTAGAATAAATTATACTTGATTATAAATAAATAAACAGGTAAATATAATGTCGGTATAATGTATATGTATATTATATGTATATATTGTATATGTAACTTATCTTAAGTAAATTGTGTTAAAAAAATAACAGACATGTCTTCGGTAAATATTGAAATCAGAACAAATACATAATCAATAATCATCAGTAATATATTATTGATGTTGTTTTTTGTCGTCTATGTTGTTGTTGTTTTTTTGTTTTGTTTCGGTTGATTTTTCCAATAAATATTTTGTTACAATTTCGATTTTTCTTGTTAATTTTTTTTTTTTGTATTTTTTTTTTTTAATATTATTTGTGTATATGCTTTCTGTTATTTTAATTTAAAATTTTTTTATTGCTATTTTGTTTATGTAAAGTTAATAATATTGGCTTTTTTTGTTTTTTTTGTTATTATAAGTCAGGTAAACATAAATTTATAAAGGTGCATTTACATTATTTTAATTTTAAGTTGATGTAAAATTGTATTCAAACATTCAAATTTGAATGCATGTATTTAGTTGTTATAAATAAGAATATTGAATTTGTTTAATAAGTGTGTAAGTTTATTATAGGAACGATTTTATATTTATGAATATGGCTTACCATTTATTTGTTTTAAAATGGTTGTATTAAGAATTGATAATTGTTGTATATTGTTTTGTACATTCTTACGGTGCACAACTTAATGGTTTCATTAGCTTTTACAACCTAAGCCAAGGTGAATTTATCATTTGCATTCGCAATTGCACAGAGAAAATGTTGGTGAAAAAAATTTGCACGAGAACTGTCAAATTTTCTCATTAGCACACACGTGCGGAATTAGAAATCACCACAAACTACAATTTTATACTGGAATTGTCAAAATTTTGTTTTTGCACCTTTGCCAAATCCGGCCCCTGTACTATTTTTAAAGAAACTGGGTGGGGATATGAAATTCAGTGATTTATTTATATATGTATGTATATGCATATATAAAATAAATTAGTCAACGTTAAATGATTTTAATCTGTAAATTTTAAAATATGTTAGGTGTTGAATCTTTTAAACAATATCCCATCTGAGGACCTTTTTCTTTTTGAAATATTTACTTATTATTAGTTTTTTGTATTTTCAGGAAACTAAGTATTAATACTTTACGATGCTTGAAACTGAATGAATGAAACTAGTACTCTAAGATTAATTTTTTTAAATAGCTTTGTAAGATCAATACATTAGAAATTAAACAGTAAGAACATTGGATGAATAAAAATATTATTTTCCATTAACATTTATTGGAAAATTTATAAAATTCGGCTAATATGCCTTAAATAGAGTTACTGGATCATGAAGTAGAATTACGCATCTCTTCAGTTATAAGCTCATTATAAGAGGAGGGTGAAGAAGTTGTTACAAACATATTAAAAACCTATATTTATCTAATTTATTAGATAGGCTTCTGTGATTTTAAAGAACTTTTGTGAACGTCAAATTTGGAAGGTGATTGTATTCTACATGACAGGTTGGTGCGACTGACTTGGAATACAATCCTGTGATCCGTTTAGTAAATTAACTTTAAAATATTTTAACATATGTATAGATTTTAACTATATACTTTTATTTTTAAATTATTTTATAAAAAATTTTTTTTTATCTTCCAATCCAAGTTTCGACATTTAAAAATGTATAATAATAAAAAACAGAAATCAATTAAATAAAAAAATTTTATATTATAATTTATTGCATTACAACTTTTGTTAAATCGGCCATTTTAATTAAAAAATTGAAAAAGAAAATGTAATTTCAAAATGGTTGTACATACTGAATTAATAATTGACTTTTTGTATGTTATTTTAAATAAGTAAATAGTATATTATGTGTGTGTATATTAAATAGATTTTTTGTAATTACATAAATCGACATTAAAAAAATATATATGTAGGTAAGTATAAACTTTTATCATACAATTAATAATTAACTTACAATTTATAAGTTTAAAAACATTGTATACATTTATATACATATAATGTAAATATTAAGATACACCTAATTAAATGCCATCTATTCTATCCATGTAGTATCTATCACGCCATCTGTAATTAAATATTTTAAATGAATTTTTTTTTTATATTACTATAATCAAATTAAAAAACAAAAAAAAAAGAAATCGATTGGAAGAAGTTAGTGTAAGTATAAAAAAACAAAATACATAAGTCATTAGGTAATAATTCGAATCAATTGAATTTTTTTTTTTTTCTTAGTTTTTTATGATCTATGTTTTATGTTTTATTTTTTTTTCGATTATGTTATCAGCATATTTTATGAATAAACATTATGCACCTCATTAAATTACAAATCAATGATAAATATTTTTCTTATTATTTTTTGTTTTCTTATTTGAAATTTGTTATGTTTGTCTGGAATTTGAAAACGTTGAAAATCTGAAGTGCCTTATTGAACTGATCAACCTTTTACTAACGCAGATAATTAGAGTTTAAAGAAACTCACAATGTTACAATTCTCTCTTATATTGGGAGTTAACTTCTTGAAATAGTTTTTGTTTTCTCATAAAGAGCTCTCTATTAGTGTGTGGAACTTTAACCCACTAAACGCCAGCTCCCTTTTTTGACCAAACAATAGGTTATACAACCTTTAGTACTCGTGTACTGTCTGGTCAGAGGAAGTTTAGTTATGGAATCAAAATTGATTTCAAATTAGCAGGCATTTTGTGAACAATATCAATTTAGTCCATTAGAGATATCAAATCAGTCAGTAGAATTCTAAACAATTTTAATATTTAGGACAAAATAGAATAGCGAATAGTTAGAATTGTGACAGAATAGTGACAGAATAGTTAGACAAGCAGAGAAGAAAATCTGCTGGACATTGTTTATATGCCATAGTATTTCCAAAACTTTTCCTTATCTAATCAGTTATATATCTAAAAAATGAAAAAAAAAACATTTAAGAACTATATATGTACAATAATTCGTACAGTTATTAAATTGAGTGCTTTCTTATAAAAATATTTGAGCCTAATTTCGATAGTCATTTGCATAAAAATAAAAATGACAAATATCATTATCATTTTAATAATTCTTTGAGATTTCGATATTATAATCAAACGACATTTTGAAATTAAAATTAGTTATGTGACAAGGAAATTACACAGCCTTTCCTTTTCAGGCTTGGTTGTAAATGTTGTAAAGTGGAATTATTCTTATGACGTGTGTGGGTGAGTTATATTTTGTTATATTTTGAAACCGGCAATACTTTCTTAATTTGACGTTTTTTGGTTATAAAAAAACAAAAGAAAAAAGTGAAGAAAAACTAAAAAATTAAGTGCTCGTAATAATTATTACTTAATTATTAAGTAACATTGTCTATATATAATAGAATCTGCCTCTATTTAATTCCATATTTTTTTCTATTATATTTATTAATAATTCAAATTGAGATGTTACTTTCCTAAAATTGTTTGATTTTTTTATATTTTCCCAAAATATATTTTTAAGAACAACACAAGCAGTCATTTAATAATTTTAAAATGATAAAATTTTACAGTTTCAAAAATTTACAGAAAGTGACTATCGAAATCGGTTCATTTTCAATTTTTATGACTCAAAAAATTTGTTTTCCATAAAAAATTATATAGTAATATAATTATTAAAATCACGACCTTTATTCGTATTCTGTCTTCTACTTTAATTTCATACGGCCTAACAGTAACTAACTGTCTTCATTTTATTGCCTCTGTTATTATAGATACATCTTGTTCTTGTAATAAAATTTTAATAATTTACTTTTTATTTTTTCTAAATCTACGTTTTAAAATCAAATCATATCAAAATATACAAATTTTTTTTTTTTTTGTTTTTTTAGCATCCTTATAGTATGTTATGTACATACTTAAAGTCTGCTTTTGATATTCTTGTTGTTCTTCATTTGCAATTTAAAAATTCAATTATAAATTATACATACTTATAATATATTTTTAATTTTTTGTTACATTAACTATAAAGGAGAAAAGAAAAATATGTTTATGTATAAATATATGTATATATATTTATGTATGTACATAAAAAAAAAGAGAACAACAAACTCATTATTGACTTTTAATTTATCATGATTATTATTTCTAGAGTTCAGGTTGACAATATTTTAAGAAAAGAATTTAAAAAAAAAAAAAAAAAAACAAAACAAAATCTTAACAAAAGGTGAGTAAACTTTTAAGTACGTCAATGTATTGAATTTTTAAACAATAATTGATTCTACGCAGTTTTATAGATAAAAATCTAAAAATATTTCATCTAACATATAAAATTTTAATTTGATTACTCTATATATGAATGAAAACATATGTAGTTATAGATTACATAGAAATATGATTATTGGTTGAAGGAATGACTTATTATATATGTATGTATACAAGTACAACTTTGTAAGATCAAAATGTTTATAAAATTAAAATTGAGAAATTAATTAATTTAAAAAAAAAAAAACTAATCTTAAAAAAATCTTTGGTAATTTTTACAACATTCTTTTAAAAATTTTTATAATCAAAAGTAAATAAAATTACATTTTGTATAATTTTAACTTTTAGTTAAAATATATTAAAAAATTGTAGCTTTTTTGTTTTAATTTAAATTAATTTTTTGATTTTATCTTAAATATCTCGAAATACAATGTTTTAAGATAACCTTTTTAATATTTTTATTTTTTTTTTGTAATTGAACACGTTTGGGAAAAGTGACAAGCTTTTGGTTTTTAAATTTACTTATTATACCTATAAAAGAAAATTTTTAGACTGCGGTTCTTTGTGTATATATTTCCAAAACGCTTTAAATTAAAAATTTTAGAAATATGGTCTATTTCTAAAATTTTTAATTTAAAACTGACATATAGTTGTCATATAGATCATACTTATATGTCAATTTTAATGAAAAGTAATTGCAGTAATCGTTACTATAATCTTTTATAATCTTACTATGTATACTACATTTTAATGTACTCCTTTAAAAATCCTTCTAGTTCTATATATACAAATTATTTTATATTTATTAATTTTTATTCAAATAATTAAATTTATATAGAATTTTTAATTTAAATATCTATAAAGAGTTACGGCTAACTATAAGATAATAAGTTTTAATCAATATAATTAGTCATTTAAAATAGTATATGATTTTTCTCTAACGAATAGTTCAAAATTACGTCACGAAGGTTGTACATGTTCTATGTCCCAAAGCAAACAACTAAATGTTTACAAAAAAATTTTTTTTTTATTTTAAATAGTTTTTATTTTTTGAATACAAAAAAGATCTTTACCTATTATTTATTTAGGTAATTTGACTTTTAAATTATCAATTATAAACATTAACGAAAATCGATTTAAATTCGGACAGAATTACATAAACTTAAATATTATATATGTATATGTATGTATGTATGCTATGGACATAACAATAACATTTTTGTTCACTTAAAATTACCGCATAAATGATATTATACGTATACATTATGTATATATATATATTTGTATATATAAATTTATATTTTTATATGTAAAAATTTAATTTTAATTTCTACAATTTTTCGCCCTTATTTATTACATTAAATATTTACAAGATATTCTGAAACCGCAGTTCAAACATTTGCTTATTGATAATTCAAAAAAAAAAAAAAATTTATAAAAATCACCTGAAATTTAAATTTTTATTTTTAGCAAATTTTCCAAAAAAATGTTTGAAAAATTTGTTTATTAATTTTATTTTATCAGTCCTTTCATCTGTTTACAAAAACTGCTACACCGTTTTTTTGTTTTTTTTTTGTTTAGTTTATTTCCCTTCCTTTCCTTTTAAGGCGTGGCTGATGTACATGTCGTAAGGGAGAATTACTCTTACGAGATGTGGGGAATTCGAATCTGCTCTCCCTCAGTATTTACAGTGTATTTTATACGCTCTAGGCCACCGAGGCCCCCCCAAACCGTTTAATAAGGAAAAATAAAATTTCATATTTTAACCATGGATAGGTTTTATAAAATTGGTCACATTTTTTATTTATGTATGTCCAACCCATTGCAAAGTTAACAGTCCTTTAAAGTTGGAAAAAGTTTCATGTTTAAAAGTTTCATGTTTATATCTTAATTTTTATGTAATTTTTTTTTAATGTATGAGAATTTGAGAGGGGGAAGATCGTTGAAAATTAGCATAAGTTACTTCAGGAAGCAGTTCAAGATCTATAAAATGTGCTATTTTTAGGCAAAATTGTATCTTGGACTCCTGTGCAAAATTTGTCGAAATGTAAATATACAAATTAAACTCTAATTATTATGTATTTTTACATGAGTTAACGGCTTTTCTTAATTATATATATAGAGTTTCCATAAAATTGAAGAAAGTGTTTCTTCTTATCTACCAAATCTAAAACGAATTAAAAACTTATCTTGCTTTTATAAAAATGTGCTCTTTTAAAAACTTTTGGTTTTTCATATTGTCTTGTTCTTTTTTTATGGGTTTTTTTTTTAAGTAAAAAAAAAAAAAAAAACAGTTACCTTCTTTTTGATTTAAATGTAAATCAGTCGCAAAAGCAAATTAAAAAAAAATAAAAAAAACATACAAAATACAAATTAGAGCATATTGATAAGAATATTTTTTTTACGTATATGTAAATAACCGTAAATTTAAATATTTAATAATAAATAATATATAAGTCATATGTATTTATTGCGAAAGCAGCTGTCTACTAATAAGACAAGTGAATTACACGGAAAGTCAATTTTTTTTTTTTTTGGTAAGTGTCAAGGTAAAATTTAAAATTTATATCAGTAATTTTTTTTTAAACTGAAATATGAAAAATAAATAAGAAAATCAGGAGTTCCCATTAGTTTTTTTTTTTTTTTGTGTATAATAATAGAATTGATTCAATTTGAATTAAAGGAATAGCCTGTAATGTCCAGTTAAGTCAACAAAAAAAAAAAAAATAATAATAATTTAAATATTTACGCAATGTTACGATTTTCCCATGACTTTTAATTTCAATTTTAAATAATGACCATAAATAAATTTAACTCATTGAATAACTTATAGGTATAGTAGGTATATATATATAGATTGATTATCATATTTCTATGAAAATTTATAAATTAATATGAAAATATTTAAATAAAAATTGTATATAGTTATCAGTTATCACTAAAAATTTAAATATAACTATAAATAAAATATATAAATATATTTTGTATATATATTTAGACAATATTGTAATAAATTATTTTTAATTTAACAATAATAATTTAAGGTATTTTACCTATCAAAGAAAGTAACGGAAGTAAAGTAATTATTGTGGCATCACCTTAAATCATATCTCAATGAAATTTAACACACACCTAAATATAAAATTTTATCAATCTATATATTTGTAAAAACCAAAATGTAATCATATATGTACATACATATATTTAAAATCAAAAACGATTGATGAAACCGATTTTAAATTTATAATATTAAAGATAAATTAAATTGAATGAGTAATTTAAATAAAATTAAATATTTCTTAATATATACATGTATATGTATATATAGATAAAAATTTTTACATAAAAGATTATTAATTATTTTGGTAGGTAATTAAAAATTTGCCGAAAAAATTAATTTTCTTTTAATTATTTAATATTTTTATATTAATTTATGAGTAAAGGTAGAAATGATGAAATAAAAAATATAATACAATAAAATGGTGATTTATCATTTTTAAATGTTAATTGTTAAAATTTTTTTTTTATGTAACAAAATATACTTAACCTGGCAACTCACTATATATTTCGTCCATAAATAGATTCAAGTCAATTAATGATACATGTATGGTGTTAGATGCATAAGAAAAGGTTCAACAGAAGGACAATAAAAATATTCACAAATGAAATATGACAAGTTCAATCAATTTCAATTTCAATGTCAGCGTATATTCAAACGCAGTTATCAACATTGCTTAAGTAAGCTAAATAATAATTTTGACGTTAAACTAATATTGAATGAACATCCAATATAGTTAAGTTAAAATTACCGTACAGTACAAGGAAATGTTTTGGAAAAACAATACTATAAGCTTGCAATATATACAAAAAAAAAAAATTAATGTTCAAATGTCAAAGTAAAACTAAAAGTATTTAAATCCAATGTGGCAAATGTGACTTATAACTTTTTACTGAGTGAAAAAATTCAGTTATATAAAAAACATTCCAAATTATAACAATATAATATATGTATACGCTTTACAAAAAGTTTTAAGATGGTTTTATAAAGTATAGTAAAAAACACATTTCATGGCTCGATTTCCTTCAAATATACATAAAAATTGAGGCATTCATTCGACGACAGCTAATTAAATATATTATATATGAAAAGTAAGTTAGTTAAAAGTTAGTAAAGCGAAAAAGGTGGTGAGATTTAAATTAAAAAAAGTTTCTAATTTTTACGAATAATACATACGCTTTTAGCGCTGCTCTACGCTATATTAAAGTAAAGTATTATAATCTAAGATAAATTTTTTAAAACAGTTCGAAATTGTTAAGATTTTTAATTATTTTAAACTAAAATTTTTTTTCCTGAACCATTATAATACGTGAGACGTTAAAGTGATCATATAATATATAGCACTATGCAGAGCTGAGTATAATTAAAAATGTTGATTAAAAATTTCTGACATAAGGATGATCTATAATGATCTACAAGATCATCTATGATTCTTCAGCATTTTGAACATAAATCATTTATCTTACGGAAACGTTTTGTAATGAAATTATAAATTAAATGAATTTTAACAATAATGAACAATTTTATTACAGAAAACAATTATTGAAAACCAATATACGATTTTATTAAATATAAAGTTGTCTAAAATAAAAATTTTCAAATACATTTAATAAATTAATAATTACATTTTATTTATATATTTTTTTTAAGTACATGTACATTTTTTTACACAATTAAACAGAAGTGATGAATTTTATTTTTATTACCATAAAAAATTAATAAATTAAGACAATATTATTTTTATAAAATATCATTTTATTAAAATAAATTTTTTTTTATTTTCATTTCAATTCAATTTCTATAAAATTTATAATAAATATAGTAATGTCATAAATTATGATTAAAAAAATACTAAGGAAATATTACATTTAATAACTACTATATAATTATAATTTTAATTTATTTTAATTAAAATTTAATTTTATTATATAAAAACAATATGGTGGCTTTTTTATAACCTTAGCTTTTTATGTCTATTACAAACGAATTAACGAATTATGTTTCCAAATTCAATATTTATTAAAAGTTTATAAATTAAATATGTTTATCATTTATAATGTTAATAATCTCAATTAAGAAATTTATAGGTACAATATTATTTTTAATTTATTTTAAATATGATACAAATTTTTTATTTTGTATCGAGAATTTTACCACAACTGTTTAATGTTTTTTTTTTTTTTTTATAATAAAATCTATAACATGACTGATAAAAATGACTGTCATAAAAAATGATATCAATTATGTTACAAATAATTAAATATGTGATGTTATAAAGAACAGTTTTTTTTTTTGTAATTACGTCATATTATGTCTTTCTTTTTGTATTTTGTAATAAAATTTACAATATTAAAAATTAAAAACTAAAATATTTAATTATTAGGTAAAATATAAATTTAATAACATAATAGTAATATTATAATAATAAATAAAAATCTCCCTGTGAAAATTTCACATTAATAAATATATATATATATATATGCATATGTATATACATATATTACTTTGTAATAAGAATAATAAACTTCACAACTGTTAATTGACATAAAAAAAAATTTAAAATTGTCATTAAAACGATTGATGTAAAATTAATTCTTATTTAGATATTAAAGTTTTCATTAGAAATAGATAATAAACCTGTCAAACAAGATTATTTCTAAATTTTATTAGTGCACATTTTGATGAGTAGCTCAGTTACTAACTTTACTATTTACTACTAACTGAATAATTTATTTGATTATTGAATGTATACATTAATAAACTAAAATTTCCATAACGGTTTTATATATAATAAATTATAAATTATTTAAAAGTAAATAATTTTTACTTAAAAATTTAAGTTTATTCATTACATATAAAAGCTTTAATTTGATTTGTAAAAAATTTAATTTGATTTGTAAAATGTTTAATTTAATTTGAAAAAAATGTTGCAGAAATAAGAGGAGAGTAGTAGACCCATTATATTTGCTATATTTATTTATCCTTTGATTTTCTGTACTGGAAATATACTTATTATTATTAGTACATTTTAAAAATTTGTTGGAAAAATTATGTTGTTAGTTTCACTCTCTCAATCTGTTAGTGTTTTTGTTTCTATTCTACGTCTTTTAAAATAAGGTAATAACATTTTAGGGTTATGAAATTTAGTAAAACAAAGTACTGTCAGTACATAAAATAAAGTAACATAAAGTTTAGTGAAAATCAATGCAACACCATACACAATTTGAGCAGATTTTTTTTTTTATTATACCCGTACGATAGGATCGGGTATAATAAAATTACTCCTCCGTTTGTAACACCTCGAAATAAGCGAGCTAGATATACCTTCAAAGGTATGGATCGGATCAGAAAAAAATTCTAAGACTTTTGAGCCATGTCCGTCCGTCCGTTCGTCAGCACGCTAACTCAAAAACTAAGAAAGCTAGAATCTTGAAATTTACACAAAATATTCTGGGAGTAATTTGTAGGTTCCTTATTTTTTTTGGTTGAGTTTGGACCAAGCCTTAGGATAGCTCTCGAACACCTAACTTTTAGATCCCTACATTTTTTTTGAAATAGAGCTATGAAATTTTAACAGCTGATAGATCTAAAAAAAATATTAATTTTATTTTTGATAACTTTTTTTTGTAGCCCCACCCATTACGGAGCAACAGCTCCCCAAAGGTTCAATAAAGCTCTATATTTAAATTGTTATAGCACAAGTTGTATAAGGTATATCTTCATTTTGAACGCCAAACGATTACTACTTTTATTAGCTTTAAAAGTATATATACAATAAATATATATTTGTGACATACGGTGTCTTAATTTACCGTTATGCGAAACTCAAATTTTGCAAAATCCTTTAACCCTTCTATCTTCTAAACGGTTTAAGGTCGAAACTTGAAATTAATTATAATTAAAATAATTAAAAATAAGTATGAGTCATTTCAGAAATTTTTTTTGTATCACCCCTCGCTTAGGAGCTGTAAGGGGCCAAAAACTGAAAATTTCCTATTTTTAAACACCTGTAACTTGAACACGTGTTAACATTTTTTTGAAGTAATACACAAAAATTAAAGCTTCAACATTATACTCTTATTTCTGTTAACAACTTTTTTTTATTAATATAGGATTACTTTATAATTGACGAAAGTGTTACTTGATTTTTTTAAATTTGCTAACAAATTTCTTTAAAACGAATTTTTTCCATTTTGTTTTACTCGATAATTTGAAATTGTTGAGGATATAATGCGTAGTATAAAAAACTGTAAATAAATAAACAACATAACGGTTGCTTGAAGAATTTTTATTTATATGATATTGATATATATACATACTTATATAATATCATGTTTATTTACATATCGTATATGTCACTGATGAATGAATGATAAGAGTATATATGTATATTATATAGCGCCGTATTTACATACATATATGTATTTTATTGTACTTGTAAGAAATTATTCTGTCAATGGAATATTTAAATATAATATAATATAATATTTAAAATTATATTTACTATTTTGTACTAAGTAAATTTAATATACATTTACCGCTTAGTATTAAATGGTACTATAGAATATTTGAAAAAGTTTTGGATTGATAATCGTTATGTGGAAGGTTAGAATCTGCTTTTGAAGAATGTACATATAAACATATAGTTTGAATATATGTACAACCCATAAGTTCTAGAAATTATAAAATTCACCCAAATTATTTTAAAATACTAAAATATTAAAAAAATAATATTGTAGGCAGAGTGGCTGTGAACATACTAACGGTTCGTACGGGTATCTAAGAGTTGACAAAGGCAACTGTATTCTTCCTCGTTTTATTTAATATTTATAATTTAATTTCTCTCCTTTCAGGGTAAAACTCAAAACGACAGAATTGAATAAAAATTTAATGAAAAAGCAATAAAAAAGTGTGTACCGACCCAAATTCTTGCTAAACAAATTATTGAAGCCCCAGCATTAGAACAAAATTTATAAAAATTTAATATTAGAAACAAAAGAAACAAGAAAAATATGATAATATTCTAGAGAAGTTTCTAAAATATGTGACAACTGTTATATAACATAAAATGTCTATACGGTGTTGAAGACATCTTGTACTAATTATTTACCTACATATATAAAGTATAAAATAAAAGTAAGTTATATCGTAGCAGAGATTAATAAAAAAATTCTACTTTTTTACTTTTTTTCAAATTAATTTTAAACATATTTTAATTTTTAACATTTTGTTTACCGCTAATCCATTTATTTCAGTCTATTCCATATCGATCTACTCTATCTAATCTACTTCATTTTGAAGGATTTTATTGTACTATTGATATTATTGTACCCGTTCTTATGAGTTTCAGATTTTTTTTTTTTTTTGTGAGGGTAGATAGGAATTATCGAAAGACACTATAGAGGACTGAAAACGAGTACGAGTCCTCTATAAGTGTTTGGGATTTTAACCCATTAAACACAACCTCCCTTTTTTGACCAAAGAATAGGTTATACGACGTATAGTACTCATGTACTGCCTGGTCAGAGGAAGTTTAGTTACGGAATGAAAATTGATTTCAAATTGGCAGGAATATTGTGAATAAAGTTGTTAATATTCACCTTGAATCTTTGAAAGTTGTAAATGTAATGAAAAATTCATTGTAAATATCAACCAAATTGCAACCAAAAATGTTTGTAAAATTTAAACTATTCAAATCTTTTAAATGCTTAAAATTAAAAAATTGAAAAGATTAAAAATTTCAGAAATAAACTAAAGGATCTTAAGGAAAAATTTTATTCCCGTGTAACAAATGCCCTTTTGACAGTTATTAAAAATTTGAGAGATGCAAGAATTAATTTCTGTAACTATTAGTATGTAAAAAAATTTTCGATATATTGAAAATGTGCCAGTTTAAAAAATTTGGTTTTACATTTTATTTTGTTTTTAAACAATAAATCGAAACCGATTTATTACAAGACCTAATTTATATATTAATAAAAAAGTAATATAATATTTTACTATCACAATTCAAAAAAAAAAATATAAATCAAAAGAAAATTAAAATTATAGAAAAGAAAGTGATTTGTTTTGAAAAAAACTGATTTGTTTTGAAAAAAACTGATTTACTCCCTTATTTTCAAATATATATCTATATTGAATAAAATATTCAATAACAAAATAGCTATTTAAAAATTTATTTGTTTATTGTAAAAGATCGTGATTCATGGTAAATAATTTTACATTAATAAAACTAAATTTTTGTTTTTTTTTATTTTTTTTATTTAGAAAATTCATTCAACTTCAACTATAATTTTAATTCATAAACAATAGATTATGATCATTAGTGCAACTCGTTAATAAACACAACCATCTTTTTTAATTTAAAAAAAAGTTTCTTTGTAAAATTCTTTAAATCAATTGTTTTATATTATGTTTATGATTAAATTGTGACGGGGCATCCATACCATATAAATTCAATAAATTTAACCAAACAAATTTATTCTATTCGGGCGAAGAATTTCTCTAATTAACTTTACGTGTCTTAATTAGTGTAAATAAAATTTATATTGAGTTTTTTTTGTTTTGTATCTTTAAAATGATGATTCTGAAAAGAAAAATAAAAACTTCAAATGTAATGCTATTATTTGATCATTAATTTTCTAAAAAGGCTTGGAATTTTTTCCCTTTATTTTATTTTTGCTCAAAAATTAATGAAAAACTTTGAATAACTTAATCAGGTGGGCACAGTACTGTAAACAATAAAAATTTTTGGTAAATTATTATACAGAGTGTATTTTTATATATAAACAAAGATTTGTAACTTAATTAATTAGTATCTGGACAATACAGATTATTGATAATTTTGAATTAAGGTTTTGGGTAAATGGTTACAAATCAATATAAGCAAAGAAAGCATGAAAAAACTGTAGTATCTTTGATGGCGTTTACATATTTGAGTAACTAAAATTAATAAAAAAATATTGTATAATCTATTTGCATCGGTTCTGGAGATACTGGGACCAAAAGTTTGTTTTTAAGTTTTAGTTAGTTAGTTAATTTGATTATATCTCAAAAACTACGGAACTAATTAATAAGTTTGATAGATATATTCCTTTAAAAATAAATAAAAATTCAATATAAATATAAATATAAATATGTATACAATTTGGTAAAATGAGATTCAGTATACGCATTAGAAAAAAAATATAATATGTTCAAGTAAAATTATATAGTAATTTAAAATTCGTGAGAAAATGAACCTAATCTAAATCAAGGTAAATAACATCAAACATTTTTTAATTTGACCACAATTTTTTTAATTCATACCATTATTTTTATTTTGAATTTATTTAGTTTATACATAAAATCTATATACCTATACAATAATGAAATAAAGATATTATTTCTTAATATAAGCGCCATCCTAGCAATCTAATCTCATGACCTTAAAAAGTTAAATTCGTGGAGTACAGCTATTAAAATTTGGAGCGAAAGTGCGGTAAACATCAATAGATCATATTTAAGATTTTAATTTAGTTCAAAAAAAAAAAAAAATAACCAAAATAAAAAAAAAAAAATCCCATCACGCCTATTAAAAAAATATATTAAATAATAAAATTATTAATTTTGAAATTATTCACTCAAAAATAATTCATATACATACATATACATATATTATATATATTTATATATGTATTTATATATAAGACAAATCGAATTTTAATTACCCTCCCTAGCATCAAATTTTTCAACCACGTTTTGGTTCAATTTTAATTGATTGATTCACACTTGAACTGAATTTATTTGATGAATGAATCATGAATTTTTATTTTTATATCGCATTAATTTGTTAATTTTTTGAATTTATTTTATAATCAAACTTTATATAAGTAATAAAAATTCTAAATTATTAAAAAAAAAAACAAAATTTACCGTTAAATTTTTGGTTTAGAAAGGTAAAATTTAGAAAAAAAACATAAAATTTGTTAAATTTTTGTCTCAAGGACAATTACGGTAAAAAATCAATTTTAAAGTTTTTCTATGTTAGAACAAAAAAAAAAAAAAAAAAATTAAAAATTAAATGAGAATCGAAAATTCGATTAAAAGAATTTTAGCATAAATTCCACGACTCTGGAATATTATTCGATTAATTTCTGCATATATAAAACTTTTTGCTCATTTGTCGCCCGGCATTCCTTCTTTTTTTTTTTTTGTTTTATACAATTTTTCTTATTTTGACTTAAATTTATATAAGAAAAGAGAAGTATGCTAATATACAAAATATATTAAAACATTTATCTGCACATATCTGCTTTTTAATTTATTTTAACCTTTAAATTATATTTTAATATTTAGTGCTAAGGTAGTTTTAAATAATTTCATTATTTATAATTGCCCGAATTATAATCGAATAAAATAAATGTCAAATAAAATTTATTTGTTTTTAATATAGGTATGAAGTTATTTTATGGCAATGAGTAATTTATAATAAAACGTTGACTACTTATACATTTTCTTTGAGTGTGGAAGATTTCCACAAATTTTTTAGTTGAACCCTTTTTTATGTAATCATCAAAGTATTAGCATGTGATACATCATTTTCCTGTATTCCGATACATTTTCAATTCCTTTTGAATTGTTAATTTCTTTGTAATTTTTCGTCTTTCAAATTTTATGCTGCACTGTGGATTCGAGACTATTGTTTTTTGGTCTCTATACTGATTTTCGATAAAACATCTTACAACAGAAATTCTTTTCAGCAGTGTGTTCTATCTATATATATATATATGTATATATATAAGAACAGGTTTCACACAATTCTTGAATACTTAATTTTTTGTCTTTCCATAAAATTTATCGAATATTTTTAATTGTTAATATGTATTTAAAAACAAATTTATTTTTATTTATTTATAAATCACAATCTACAATTAGGTTATGTTTTACTAAAAGACGTTGAACACTTTATTTGATGGGACAAGAATGGGGGAAATCGAAATGTATATATAAAGAGGAGTTAGATGGTAAGTGCATTATATGGTTAAACTGATTTAATTCATCTTTAATTTGGGCAGATTATAAAACGAAAAGTCGTCAACTTTTGGAAATACAATGGATGGTAATGATTTCCATATTTTTGCGGTTCTGACGACAAACGAATTTCGTTAATCAATACAGTATCACATAAGTAGTTCCACATAATGAGCAATTACAGGGCCTTTAGTGGCACATTGGAATTGTTTGAGAGACGGCATCAGTCAATTTATTTCATCAAATCAAGTATAATGCTATTACCTATACGTGCATTTGTTTTAATTTCATATTTTATATATCACAGATATAGAAAGTACAAATTTTAATTTAAACCGAAAAGTATTCAATTTAATAATTCGAAAAATGCAAGTAAATTTCAAATTTATTTATTTAACTTAAAACTATAAATGGAACAACTCCATCCCAATTTTTGATTTGACATTGTTTGTGATAATTTAAAAAAAAAAACAACAAAATCTTTATAATATTATTGAAAATGTTTGCGTATAGAAAAAGTGGCGCGGTTATTTGCACAAATAAAAAAAAAAAAAAAACAAAAAAGAGGAAAGGAAAAACAAAGTTATTTTATTGTTATAATATATGTACATATGATGTGGCTACTGAATTATTTTTTCTCAATTTTCTTTTTCTTAAGATCAAAAGGATGAATGTTTTTTTTTTTTTTTACATTTTTTAACTTATTTTTGAAATAAAATTATTTTATATTCAATCAAAAATCCTTGGGAATGCTATTCAAATTTATTCAAAAAAACTCAAAAACCAAAAGAAGATTGATTGATGAAATATTGAAAGATTTTATAACATTAAAAGAATAACCAAAAAGATGAAAAAGGTAAAAATAAAATATTTTAGTTTCCCATTAAAAGTTTTTTGAATGTGATGTAACTTAAAATATTAAAACAAATTTATCTTTATAAAATTTATCTTTAATTTGAAGTTGTATGCTTTTAATGTATTATTTGTTTTTAAATTTATTACTTTGATTTTGAAAAACTCAGAAACAGATTTACGATATAGAACAAACGGATTTCGCAAAAATGAAGAAGTTGGTTTGAATTTTTCCAAATCTTATTTTAAATATTATTTTGAAGGAATTCAATTGGTGTTCCATTTTATTTATAGGTATAAAAAATGAAGATTTCTTAATAAGTAATAATTGTTTATTTATTTATGAGTAGAACGGTCAGTTCATATTCAAAAAACAAATAAATAATATATAACTATAAAATATTAATAATTATAAGCGGCATATGCCTAGCAGGCAAAATAATATATCGGATGGTTAATCGCGGAAAAAGTATAAGCCTAAAGTATTTTGTCTGGTCGGTTGCACTAATTGATCTTTTATCATTTGTATAATAAAATGCCGTAATTTGTGGTAATGGGTTCTATAAATTTTTCTTTAAGAATTCGATGAGGAAACATTATTATAAATATAAAATAAAGAATAAGAGAAACTGAGGTGGCTTAATTTGAAAGTGATATTAAAATATAAAAAACATAACCACAAATAATTGAAAAGTCACGAAAAATCACAAAGTTAGTATTACCTAAAAGGATAACAGCACGAATTTTTTTATAAGTATATTTATAAATTGCTTAAAATTTATATTTAACTATGTTTCAGTTTTTTTTTAAATCATTATTTTCACTAAACCGTTGATTACTACGCTGAAACTATTGTACAAGATTATAAAACTCAAATATTATAATGTGTGCGCCATCTTACATGCAAAATTTATTTTTGTTTTTTTTTTGTTTATATTTTGGTATTTGGGAGAAATAATATTGGATATAATCTGACCGCGGTTTGAATCTGAAACTTTTCTATTGCAAGGTCGGTGACTTAATCTTTAGGAATAGGGATGTGTTAATTTTTTTTTTTTTTCTTGAAATATAGTAATTCGTATTTTATATTTGAAAATTTACTTTACATAATTCGGAAACTATTCTATGAACAACAAACAGACAACATAAAAAATTCATAAAAAAAAAAAAAACAAATTATTAAAGATTCTGTACCTTTAGTTTTATGTCCAAAAACCAGAAGCTTTTTTGAATTTGTTATAAACTACAAAACTACAAAACTATAAAACAGTTTTTACGTGTTTATTGCTGATGATAATATGAAAACTATTTGCGTTTGAATATTTTTTTGTGTTTTTCTTTTTTCAAGTTTTTGGTTAGGATTTCATTCAAGCTATTGTCATTTGTGATGATGAAAATGAATAAAATTTCATCATTATTGCAATGTATGCAAGACGCGGTCCTTTTGAATGCAAAAAAATAAAAAAAAAAAACCCATACATAATAAAATAAACAAAAATATTTTTTAAAAATAAAAAAAAAAAGTTTTTTTTTTGAATAAAATTCTTTTTTAATTTTGAATCCTATAATGAAGAGGGAATCAATCATAAAGTTAAAAAAAAATACTTAAAAATGTCTATATGTAAACAATTTTTCTTTAAAAATTTTTCTTAATTTTTTTTCTTTTTTTTTTTCGTAAAATAACAAAAGGTGGTTGATTTTAATGAGGTTCATCATAATGTTACATGTACTTATAAGTTATAACCCCTCATTTATTTCAAAAAAGTTTTTTTTTTTTTTGTAAATTAGGTTATAGGTATATGATAATTAATTTCTGCTACTGGATTCACGTGTTGCTTTATAATTGAATCAAATATAGTGTAAAGTAAAATATTCAAAGCAAGTAATTGTATAGTTCAAAGGAAGTGAATAGAATAAAAAGGATGACATCTAAAGTTTTTTGTTCACCTATAAGAATTGATTTCGATCGTGAAGTCAGTTGAAAGATAATCATTTACATAAGCACGAAAGTACACTTTATAACAGTAATTATAATATGTTCTTTGTTGTGGTTTAAATGAAACACTCTGACAATGAACAAAATCATTTAAACTATAAAAGGATAAAATCTCGAATTAAAATTTAGTTCTTGTTCAAATTTTTAAAAATCATGAAAATGTTTTAAAATAATTTAAATTTTGTTCCATATCTACAAATTATTTACACTTAAAGTAATCAAGTACGTACGGTTGAATGAATTAACGTAGAAGAAACTAAAGTAGAAATCACCTAAATGAACTAAAATATGAACAATTTCTATTTTAGTTCTTTGTATTAATGTCCATTAATTAAATGTTGTACCTATTAATTTTTAGTTTAATTCGTATATGAACCGAAAGCCGAAAATATTAAAAATGAACTAAAGCCGAAAAATGTTAAAAATAATGCATATTTATGCATAAATAATGCATAAATTATGTATTCTCAAATGTGAATACATAATTTATGCATATCTGAGAATTTGAATTAGAAGAGATTCTATAGATTTGGTTATAAAATGAGGGTTTTAATAATTTATTTAGCAGAGGTTTGGGGGAGCAGCCATTCCTATCTGAAATATGTATGAAATAAAAATAATTAGGAGCGATTTTAGACAATTAGTTACAAAATCAAATCTGTGCTTTCTACAGAATATATATATACATATATATTATATATGTATATTCGAGAATCTCAATTAGGTGGAATTTTAAACTTGGTTACAAAATCAGGACTGTGTACATACATATGTAATCGTGTACGTCTTATTCAACATTTTTGTAAACAAACATTTTTATTATAATCAAATATTAAAAGTAAATCTATGTTATATATAAAAGCGAATGTTTGTCTGTTTTTCTTTTTGTCTTTCTGTTTCTGATTTATAGACTCCTGCACTCTCAACCGAACATCAAGACAATTTGTATATAATGGTTTTTGGTTAGGGGAAGTGTTTCTGGGTTAACATTTTTTCTCTAAGGGTCCGCCAAGTTACGGCTGTGGTGCAAACCTTGTAAACTTTTTCGCTCTAAAAACGGTTTCACCGATTGACTTCAAATTTTATGTATTTGTTGCTCTTTGAGAGTGAAGTTGACTCAATTAACAGATTTGAAATTTGCTAGTTAAAATATAACTGTATAGAATATTTCTAATGCAATAGGAGAAGATTTATATCTTGAATATGCTTTGTATAAATATAGAATGAACTGAAATCGAAAAATAAATTGACTTTAAATTGATATAAATCGAATAATTCGATATTTTTTCAACTTTAATTTTTTTAGGTGTTTTCTTCGTTATTTCCTTCTATGTTAATTCATACAATCACTATAAGTACATATATCCAAAGGACATATATTAAAGGATTAAATTATAAGAAAGGAATCTTAGATAAAAATTTTATACTTGTTCTATACCCTAACAATGATTTACTAAATTAGAAGCGGAAAATTTGCATAATTATTAAATAAAATGTTATTTTATATTGTTATATTGTATACATATTTTCATTTAATTGTTCCCATAAATAATTTTATTGCTATATATTGTAATACATACTTTTATACCAGTATTCAAATGTCAAAAGAAAATTTGCAAATTAATTTTATTAATTATCCGGTAACAGAATCATAATTTGACTTTACTTTACTTTATATATACATTATGATATTCAAACTAAGTATAAAACTCAAAGTAAATTGACATATACCTAAGTTAAGGTATGTACATACATATATATAAAATATAATTAATGCATGAAACGAACCGATTTCAAAAAAATTTTTTTTTTGTATTTAATAGTTGGTTTTTTACGAGAGTTTGTAAATAAAACAAGAATCTAATTAGTTTCAATTAAATACCACAAAAAAAAAAAAAAAAATTTAAGTTGAATTGAAATTTATTAGGCGGACTATTTTACAGCGTTCGTATTATTAAAAAAAGAAAACAAAAAAAAAAAAAAAAGTCGACCACAAGGAATAACTTAACATATTCCTCATAATATGAATATCTAATTATGGGGGAGTTTTTTTTATTTTATTTTTGAGAAAATTTGTTTTACAAATCGCGGTTTGTTAAGTCACATAACAACAGCTATCAAATCAACAATAATTATTTTAATTTAGTTTTTATTTTTTCATTTTTTCTTTTTACTTTTTTGTTCTTTCATCGTTTTTATGAGAGTGTAATTCAAATAAAAACCAAAAAAAAACCAAACAGTTTGGTGCAATATTCTTATTAGTTTAAATAATGATAAGTTCATACGCACTGGTTATTTTCATATAATATTTCAAATATAATATTATGTAGGTTCAGATCTTAAATATAAAGTATTAAAATTTCGAAAGCTATTCAAATCGGTTTCTATCATTATATTAGGCCTCTATATAAATTTCTATATATATAGTTTAATTATAATTTATATACAACAAAACTTTAAATCATGTTGTCACTCTTAAGCTATAGTTTAGAAGTAGTCAACATTTTTACTTAAATAAATTAAAATATACATTCTATAGACTCGGAGATATTTTTTAGTATACTTCCTCCATGTGGTTTATATTAATAGTTGAGCTTTTTTTCAGATGATCTTCATAGTACTGATCATCCGTTACTTTATAGCTTCTGCAAAAATCAGATAAGGGGAAAGTTATATGCTAACCATTTCACATGTCTGCCAATTACATAGTGTCCCGTTAAAACTCCTACAGCGGGAAAAGAGTCCAGATGATTTTATTTAGCCACAACGCAATTATTAATTGAAAATGACTTACTCTTTGTGAATGTATTGGTTTATTTGTTATTGAGACCAACATTTTCAGGTTCTAGCCACACAGATAAAAGGGATATCGAAAATTTCACCCTGTTCATTTATGAACAAGAGGTAGTTGCTGACAATCCCGGAGTACATCGAGTAGTATTTCAAGACCTTAATGGCGCGTTGACTGTGAAGTTTTAAGCTTTACTAGTGGAGACCACGTTTCTTTAATAATTAAATCAATTAAGAACAAAGCCTGCACAAAAGCAAAATATACTTTTTCCATGTACCTATTTTTTGTTGTTTCAGATTTGGTAAATTTTCACAAAAACATTAGCGACAGTTTTATCACAATGATGGCTAGAAGGAACTATAAACTATTTAAAACTATAGCTGATATAATTTCAAATATCTAACTCAGATTTTTAGATGAATAATTTATAGGTTCTAATTAATAGAACAAGGACTTTTCGATTCTTTTAATCTAAGATTTTGTTTTTCATTCAATATTAAGAAAAATCAAAATTCCTAAGTCAGTTTTTTTTTTTTTTTTTGTAATTTTAAACCGGAAGGAAAAGTTTTAAAATGTGATATACATATTTCTTCTTTTGAATATATACAAGAAAATAAAGTAAAAATAATAAAAAAAAAAAATTGAAATGAAAATGATGCAAGATTTTCTGAATAAAAAAAAAAAAAAAACGAAGAAACACTAACTTTAAATACGAGTGAAAAAAAAGTGTAAGCAATTCCACGCATCGTTACGGTCCGCTAAATAAGTTTCTACAAATCTGATTGAAGTTTTTAATATTATATGAGCTGCAGAGTTAAGCTTCAATAGCATGCATGATATGTTAAATAGCTTTTGTAATAAAAACCAAAAAATTAAAAAAAAAAAAAAAAAAAAAACAAATCCAAGATTGATTTCATGCACTGATGAAAATTTTCGCAAAAAAAAAAAAGTTCTCTTGATTAATTTGACTGCTAATTTGTTGGTTTTTTACCTCTCTATGATACCTATTTTTTTTATTGTTTTTTTTTTTTTCAATATCAAAAGTTATAATTAAATTTTTTGTTGAGTTTTTTCTTTTTTTTATTTATAATTTTAATAATCTGGAATTTTTTTTTTTTTGTTTTATAAAAGAAGACAAGATCCCAGTTCAAATACTTTGCTATTGAGAAGATTTTTATTGTGAGAATGTAAATTAATATCAATTTTTTTTTGTTTCTTTTTTTATTTTCTTGCAGTATATCAAAACTAAAGTGCAGTCAAAAGGTAAATTAGTTGTATTTGTAATATATATAAAAAAAAAATGTAACTAAACCTCGAAACTATAGGAAAATTACCATAAAGTAAAATTAATTTTTTTTTAGTCAAACAATATGTAATGGAAAATGCATTATTTTTTAGCCTATATTTACTTAAAAGTTTAAAGTTAATTTTAAAGAAACTAAACTCTCAGTTCTGTGATAGGCCGAGTATAGTAATTTAAGTAATTTCATCTATGTACATCTAAGAAGTTCAATTGCTTCAATATAGGACCAAAAAATTGAAAAAATTTTACGACCATATTGTGCTTAAGAAGATCTGCAAATTTGAATCTAGTTTGAGATTTTGAATGCCTTTAATAGTAAATCTTAGTCTTCAATTAGAATACTGATTTAAAGAATAAGAAAAAAAAATTTGTGAAATATTATAATTATATAATAAGATGTGCAGTTCGAATCAATTCAGTAAGTTCAGTTAGTTTAATTATAATAAAAAATTGGTATTAATCTTAAGATAATTTTTAATACCGAATACTCAATGTTGTTTGAGATGGTTTAAAATATTTGTGCTGCTCAAATTAAATCGCTTAAAAAAAAATAACCTTAATATCTTCTTTTCCTTCTATTGAAATCTTTCAATTAATTTAAAAAACGAAATAAATTGAAACTAAACATCAAATCTATCAATAAAGTGCGAAAAAAGCAATTCGTTTAAAATAATTCCAAATATGTCACTCCAATGCTTTTTCCGCTGAGTCGCTGACGTTTAGTAGGCTCTTCTACTCTATTTTACAGATATTTAATGGGAGTGATAGTTTGTTTCGTCGAAATAAAAAGAATGACGCCTTGAATCAAAGGGAGCCCCCACTGACCACTCCTATGTAGTCCAAATTCCTAGATGACGTAAATAAGCATATGAAAGTTCATCTGTAACTCGAATATCTCGAATATCGAACCATTTTCCTTCTAACGTGTTTCCTGAAATTGGTGATTATTACATTTTACATTTTAAGAAGAACGTAATAACATCTTTCTTCATCACATTCCTACAAACCTTAAATCTATTTTTACTCCATACCAGAATTTACCTTGCCCAAACAGTACAATAGTACGAAAGATCTTGTTACCAATTTTTGATCAAAAATGGAGATGGGTTACAGTCTCAAACATTGACAGAGGAATCAAGCCAGTGACGTTCCTCTTTAGCGTCTTTTCATGATTCTCACGCACTATACTTTATACTAAAACAATACATACTTTGTATTATAAACGTAATGAATTCGTTTTAATTGTTTTTCTATTTTGGAAAAAAACAAAAACAAATATTGAAATCAGACAAAAAACGAAACAATTGTAATGATATTTTGTTTTTTTTTATTGTTTTTTTTTTCTATATTTGAATGCCTAAGAGGCGTGAATAAACTGCCATGGAATGCAATTAATTAATTGTTTTGAGTTAATTATAACTATAAACAAAAAATTGATTATAATATTTAGATAGTTTATATATTTTTTTTATATTTATTTAATTAAAAATTCATTCATTATTTTGTGAAAATTTTTATGGAAAAAAAAAAAATGTATAAATTATAAAATATGAAAGTACGGCAAAATAAAAGAAAATCTATAGAAATTGTATTTAACATTTTTAAAATGTTAAAATTCAAATTTAAACATTAAATAACAAAAATAATTTTATTTAGCCAAATTAAATTAATTAAAAAAATAAAATAGAAAATGTTTTATTGTTGTATAAATATCAACATGAACTATTTTATTTTTTATGTTCATTAAGTTGCAATATTATTTAAATAGATTTCATTGACTATTGCAAAAATCTTAACTATCATTGACAGCGCTATATGTGGATAAAATAATAAGCTTGTTTGGAATTATAATGAACTTTTATGTTTTATTACAAATGAAAAATGTAGTATAAAGAGTTATAAAAATAATCAACTAGTTTATGATTAGACTATGAATTAATTCATAACTTGAAACATTTATCAATATATAAATTAAATCATTTATTTTTGTAAATATATTATTGGTAGGTACTAAAATAGGATTAATATTTTTAGCATATCTGTATAGTTCTAGATATTGGCAGTATATATTGTCAACTGTTTATATATTATTGTCAAGAAATTATACTATTTATACATATAAATTCATATTAGAATTCACTCTAGGCTCAAATGGAATCCCCAAGTAAGCCAAGGTCGTTTGTCAGCCGAATAATACCTCGCATCTTATTGTTTGATGGCAGCCCGGCAGCACGGCAATATTAACAAAAAACGAACAAAACGGGAAAAAATTAAGATATACAATCGAAACCAATGAAGGAGGCAAGTTGATTATTCATTATTTTTGGTCCTTTTATAAGATTAGTTACAGTATATAATATTTTGAGTTTCAATACACATCTGACCTTAAGGCGAATCAAAAAACAATCTATGGTTAGTAAAAAATATAATATATTATATTGATCTAAAAAAATGTTTGATATAATTTAAAATTTAAAAAAAATCAGCTATCTCCACCACAGGACCGACCGCCACTACACGAAAAGTACAATGCCAAAATTTATAGATTTTTTACATAATAATTTATATCAAAGCATAAACTTCTAATAATTTAACAACATTTTGTTTTATTCAATAACAATAATAAGCAATAAAATCGTAAAAATATATGGGCATTCATTCATACATCCATTTACATTATTATGTAATGTACATGTTTTTTTTTTCGTTCAAAAATATTAGAAGTAAAAAATAATAAAAACTGTAAATAAATACAAAACAAACATAAGATTATTATTGAATCTGAAAACAAAAATTTTACCGTTTTAATTTTATGTCATCCACAAAAGAATAATATGTAATTTTTAGAGATATAGAAAAAAAAACAAAAAAAATGTTCATATAAAATTCATATGGAGTGTTATGTTTGAAATTTGGACTTTAAAATTGAAATTAAAAAAAATTGGACTTTAAAAAAGAAATTAAAATTGGACTTTAAAAATGAAATTAAATAAAAGTTAAAGTTAGTCGGATCAAAAAATGTTCTATGGCAAAAGTTGTTGCTCTTTACTTGTGTAACAACTTTTTCTTAATAATTTTTCTCATAAAATTTTTCTGTTACGAAATATTCGTAAAAAACTTAAAAAGTACACTAGTAAACTACCAAAACCTTATCAATCCGAGATATTTACGTCAAAACCATAAATATGAAATTGCAAAAAATTCCGCTCAGTCGTTTAAGCTGTACACGTGCCCACAGACATACCCATACACACACTCACCCACACACACACGCACAGACAGACATCATGCTAAAAAAATTTTTACAGCCTTCTCCATACCGGAGTAGTGCATATTTGCCAAAATCTCGGGTACAAATTTTTAGTATGAAAACAATACCTACCTGATACATAATTGTATGCGGTCGGTAAAAAAAATATTGGCAGAAGAAATAAAACGATTACCTAAATCATACATTTTTTTTTCTTTTAACTCCTATAAGGAGCATAGGCCATCTACTAAATTTAATTATTACTCATATTTGAGTAAACTTCAGTATTGGGATTCATTAATTATTCATGATTAGTTATAATCAATTTCAGGAATCATCATTATTCAGCTGTTTAGCTATTAGGTACACAAGACTATAAGACGAAATTATTTCTATTACCTTATACAAGAGTTATGTTATTATTATTTTATTATATATTGCAGTATGATATTTTATAAGATATATATATGTATATGCCTCTATTTAATTTAATTATATCTTATACTAATTATATATTTTATAAGAAAAATCTATATTATTTTTTTTTATTAATCTATATGACCCAGAAAAGGTTTGAAAACACGAGCCCTTCTGAATGAAATACTGGTATATTAACCATTCCACCACTGGCTAGAAAATCATATATAATCATGTTTAATTATCTTATTTAACTCAATTTATATTTTTGAATTAAAAAATTACTTTTTCTTTGTTTTTCTAAATAAATTGAAATGAATAATCAATTTTAAAACAATGTTGAAATTTGTATAGGTTAACTATACATACTATAAAAAAGAAATTTCTATTAAATTTTTGCATTCAATAAATTTATCACTTACATAAAAATTTTTACAATATTTAGAAAAAAAAAAAAAAAACATTTAACTGCAACAATACTTGCAAAATTCCAACACAAACTTTTGCAAAAAAAAAAAACAAAGTAAAAAAAAATATTTTCAACACCTAGCTTGAACGAAATCGTTAATTTATGTTGGATTTCATTATGAAATTTTTATAGGTATTTCTAGGAAACTATAACAACTTACTAAGTTTTTATTTTTTTTTTTTCTTTTTTTTGTTGAATGAATGAAAAACTAATAAAAAAAATAATTTTTAGTACTTTTCTTATGTTATTTTGGCCATTAAATACTTATAATATGTTATATGGTCAGTAACAACATAGTACACATTTGCAACATTAACAAAATCAGGTTCAACTTTTAAATATAATTCTTACATTTTTTTTTTTTTTAAATACTACAGATACATTTTAAAAATCAAAATTAAAAATAAATGTATTTATGGTGATTTTAAAACATTCAATTCTTTAGAATTTAAAAAAGTAATAATTTAAATTAAAAATGAAATTTTATTATATTATTTTTTTAAAGGTAATATGCACTTTTCCATTTTGTTTGGATTACAGGAGGAGATGAGTTTAATAAGAAAAAATTTTTTACTATATCCCTTAAGACAAAAAAAAAAACTTTTGACAAAACTCATCTCATCCTTATCGTATTTTAGTCATTGCAGTCTACAGACGTTAGCTTCCATGATCGACTGACGCAAATTTTTCAACCACGATGTCATTTTTTATTCTTTTGTTCACAATTCTTTAGTATTATTAGTATTGGAATTCATATTTTTTTTTCTATGCCCAACTAAATTTTATGGTCGGAATATAACAGTTTTCTAGTTTTTATGTGGCTCATCATTCAATTACGTTCTTCTTTTTTATAAATTTTTCCACCGCTTTCATATATTTTACAAAGCTTTTTTAATCGATCTGAAAGATAATGTGTCTGGAGAATTGAAAATGTTCATCAGAAATAGCCTGCTTCCAATCTCGAGATTTTATTATCCTTTCCTATGCCACAGATCTTTTGCATATAGATTTGATAAGTATAAGTACCCAGATTATTTAAATCTTATAAATGTTATTTAAATTGTTGGTAAAATATTATTATAATACTTCATCAACCTATTTTGTGTCACCGTAAACCTAAAATTATATTTAAAATTACTGTCAACAGAGTGATATGGAGCTGTCAAAATTTTTATTGGGTATAGTCTTACCTAAAAGTAATAGTTAAATATTTAAATTAAAATCAAATTGACCAATGGTAAAGTAGAAAGGTAAAAATTTTAGTTTAAATTTTCTTAAAAATAACACAATTTTAATTCAAAAACTACCCAATAATCCAAAAAAAAAAATAAAAAGAAAATAAAAAATAATTTTTAATATTTTGTAACGATCTATTTTAATTTTCATAATAATGAGGGTAATAATAAGGACACGCTATCGAACTTTTCTAATAATATTACTTATAATAACAATGAAACACACCTGCTTTTAAAATTTTATTGGTTATCTATTAGTAAAATTTTAATAAAAATTATATTGCATAATAATAAATATAAAATTACCGTTATTTTTATATTTGTATGTGTACAGTGGTATTTGTAGTCTTGAAACAATTTATATAGATAGTTGATTGTTTTTTTTTTTTCTTCAAATTAAGGAAAATAAATTTATATATTAAGGAAAGAGTAAGGTGAATCGAATATGAATTTAATTATACATACATATATACCTATACTTTTCTTTAAAATGTATGTATATTGTGTGTATTTTGTGTTTATAGAAAAATTATTATTCAATTTATTATAGGTATATATATAGTTATTGATTATAATAATTATTGTCAAATAAACTACTCTTTCCGTTATTATTAATTTTTCAAACAAATAAATTTAGAGTACAAAGTGTCCAACAAAAAATTATTACATAACAACTATTTCATATTATAATACATAATATACGCTTTTTTTTATGTCCCATATATTACATACAAACACAAAAATATGCACATTATCAAGTTGTGATCTATAAATTGTGATTTAAACAGTAAATTAACACCCAAGATTTATTATTAAAATTATGTATTTATAAAGCTACAGAAAAATTATTCATATCAGTTTTGACATATTTTGGAGCGTCATATTCGAATGTAATTTTCCATTGTCTATTTATTTTAGTTTTTCTTTCTATTTTTAAGAGTGTAATGTAGTTGCAATATTTTTTCATCTAATTTTTCTCTAACTGATTCTATACTAGCAATCCAACATATTAAAAATTATCGTATATACATAACTTTAAATGTATATATATTTAATTTTATAATATATACAAATATAATTTTTAGGCACCTTGTTTTAAATTTTTAATTTTGTTTGTTTTAAGAAATTTTTGAGAAATTAGCTTAAAGGTTTCCCTCTGTCCGTTCGTTTGCCCACCTTCAAAACTTCTACACCATTAAAGATAGAGCAATGAAATTTTAACCATGGATAGCTCTTAAAAAAAATTAATATTATGTAGTCTCACCCATTACAAAAAGATACAGGCTTTCAAATTTTAGAAAAGCCCTATCAAAACTGTATATCTGAAAGTTCTGCTTTGCATTTCTTCAATCAAAAATGGCCACGCCACAAGACATTTTCTTACCTTTATAAATCGATATTAAAACCAAAACATTTTTTAAAATTTAGTATTTAAGTTTACCGTTATGTGAACACAAAATTTTACAAGATTTTGCTTTCTTCTAGGTGAAATCTTGAAATTTTGAGAAAAGAAAAAGAAAATGTTTTCGTATCATGCCTTGTTGAAGAGCTATTAGTCGTCTCAAAATTAAAAATTTCCTATTTTTAAACACCTGTATCTTACGAACCTGTAAAGATTTTGGCAAAATAAGGCATAAAAATTAAAGCTTTAATACTAAATTTTTACATGTCTCAATAGTATTTTTTATTTATATAGAATTAAGGAACTTCAGCAGCTTCTACTTTAGTTAATACTTTTTTGAAATTTACAATTTTTAGAAACTTGTAACTTATGCATCTGTTCAAATTTTTCCAGATTAATACGCAAAAATTACATCTGTAATTTTATACTTTTACATGCCCAAACAGTTTTTTTTTAAGGTTAACTTAAAATTAAAGAAACGGTCTCTTAATTATTCACAATTTTTGATACATATAAAATTCGAAGAAAATTTAAAAACTTTGGTGCAAGTGACAATTCTAAAATTTTTTCATTGTCTTTTGGAAAATGTGAGCTTTTAAAAGCCTTTGGTTTACATTCTACCTTGAACAATTATACATACATATATGTATGTATGTATGTTATTGAAATAGAAACCGAATTATGACAATTGACAATTGTATAACACTTCAATTTATTTTTTACTTAATTCGAATTTTTTTTTTTGTGGTTTTTTGTTTAATTTTCTGGGTTTATTGTAAAGCGACCAAAAAATAAAAAAAAAACACATAATACAATTATGCTGTCATTTTAATTGTCAAGTGAACTGTCAAAATTATTTGAAATATTCGAAAAAAAAAAATATTTAATTGACTCTTATTTGGTTGCATTATATAAATTATGTTTTAATAAAATAAGGAAAATCTTTTTTATGTGCATAATATGGAATTAATCGAAAAAAAAAAATATATAAAAATAATAGTTATGGTGAAATATGGTTTATTTTCAGGAGAAGGTATAATAAAATTTACTTGCATTATTATTTTTAATATTTTATTTTTTGGATAAAATTTTTAAATGAAGGGTTTGTTTGTTCTTACTTTCAATTAAAAAAAAAAAAGAAATGTAAGTTTGAAACGAGTTTTTTTTAGAAAATCTAATGGATCAATAATAGAAGGATTATTTTTTGACCTAGTGACCTAACATGTACATATATTAATAAAATAGCAAAAATAAGAAAATAAACTACGTATATAATATGAAGTCAATAATCACGCAATTATTTATTTAACAGGTGTGTCCACATTGTTTTTTTTTTTATTTTTCAATTGATTTGAGTACATTTTAGATGATTTTATTACATTGCATGAACACATTAGATAATATAATATATACATGTAGGTATATATGTTTTCAATAATCTTAAAGTATATTTATAAAATTAAATGTAATATTTTCCCCATTAAACTTAATATATAAGATCATTAAAATGTACAATATTATATTTTTGATATTCTCCATTTTTTCAACAAATTTAATAATTTTAACTATTTTTATATCAAATTCAAATTTTGACAATGTTTAAGTTTAAAATATGGGTACCTACAAAAATATTGGTAGCTATAAAAATGGTCAACTCTTCTAAACAATAATTGTTTTAAAATAAATAAAACTATAAAAGTACTTATACATAAATGCTTTTTAAAAATACAAAATAGCATTTTAGAGCAGTTAGAATTTTAAATTTGAAATCCTTATAAATGAAATAATTTCTTCAAACAAAACCAAGTTCAAACAAACAAGTTCAAACAAAATTAAAATACAAAAATGTTTAAATAAAAGAGATTTGAGATCAAGCTCAGTTTTATAAGCTCTAGTCATAGTACACAATGATATTACGGAAAGCTGCAAATGCTATGAGAAGTAAATGGATGAAAAAAAGATGAATTATATGTTTTAAATCGAAAAGATGAAAATTTGAAAAAATAGCTTACTCATAGCTGCTACAATGGAGCCACCCTTATTGATTACCTCTTCCAAGTAGGTGCTATATACTACTGTATTTTTGTAACCGGTTGATGACCTTGACTCTGTAGCAAATAATAATATTAATAATAATTAATGGTAATACTATAATAATAATGTAGCTGCTACAGTTGCCTTCAATTATTACCCCAAGCAGAAAGGTGAAATATTTTAACTGTTGATAGCTTTATTACTGATAGCAAAATATTGTGATGATAACAGGCAGATTACTTCTTTTCGTACAAACGTATTCTCCAATTCAAAGTTTCCGCATCCTTATCCTATCTATACCTCCTAGCCAATACTCTGCGTTAGCAATCGGAAGTTTATTGGTTAAAGGACAAAATGAGTTTAGTCAGTCAGAACCTGATGATACTACCAAGGAGGTATTCTTGGTGCCTTTGGAGGATTCACATCTGTCTTAGGGGAAAAAATAATTTAAATAATCATTTAACGATCATTATTTAAATCAAAACTTTAACCATCATTTTTATTATTTAAATTTGTAATTGTTATTATTACTAATCTAAAAAAAAATATCACATGGTTATAATTTATTTAGTTTTTTCATTTTTTTTTAAATATATATACTATTTTATAAAAGATTTTGAGTTTTGTTAATTCATATACGTATATGACTCTTAAATTTTTTGAATATTTCTAAAAAAAAAAAATAAAACTCATCCATGCAAATTGTAATATAATAGTTTTTTATATTCTAAATTATAGATAAACTATGGATGAACGTTTAAAGCAAAATTAAAAAAAAAAGGATCTTAATTATTTTCAAAATTTTTTTTTTATTTATACACAAATACATGACTTTGCAATTTTCTTTCAAAACACACACCTTTTATTCGTTCCATTCAAATATTTCATTTTCATATTAGATTTATTTATTTTAATAATGATCCCGATAAAAAGTTATTAAATATCGAATCTGATGTAAAAATCTGGCATTTCATTGAATTTTCCTTACAAATAAATGAAAAAAAAAAAACACTGAACAGAAAATAATAAATATTTTGCAATAAAATAATAAATAAATAAAACAGAAACTAAAAAAATAATATATCTGTTCTTTGTTAATGCCTTTGGGACATGGATATTAAAATATCGTTTTTATTTAATGAAAAATTAAAATCGATTTTAGTTTCGATTCATTTGTTTGTATTTTTTTTTTTGTCTTCAATTGATAGGTAGTGATTTCAATATTATGAAAATAATAATTTTAAAATAATATTTTTTTATTTATTTATTAATTTTCAGTTTTTTTTTTTTTTTTAATTTTTAAAAAATTTAAAATAATGGTAAAAAAATTCTTATGCTAAATTGAGAAAACAGTCATATATAAAATTTTTATATCTTTGACTTTTACAGAATTTAGTTTCCTAGTTATTTACTTCAATTTCCTTGTAATTTTCTGAAAACTTCTTTAATTTTTTTTTTCAAAGTGATAGAAAAACTAAACCTTTTGAAATATTTGAAAGAATAAGATAGATAGATAATTTACTTTATTATTGTCATTAATGCCAATAACAATTGTATGGGCCTTTTTACTTTCGGATGTGTACCATCTTTTTATTTTTTTTAATTACATAATTTCAAAAATTTTTTTTTTTTTTTTTTAGAACTTTAGAGGTTATCCCATATTCCATGAAATGTGAAAAGATTTTTTATTTTTCCAATCTCTTCTTTGTTTTTGCATTTTAGTGTTTCCAGTGTTATTCTATAATTGTTGTTGTTGCATTCTCTTAGTATGTGTGTGATTGTGACTTGTTCGTGGCAAAACTCACAAATTGGTGGGTTTGTTTTGTTGAATAAATAGCTATGCGTGGCCAGTGTAGCCGAAAGCCTAATTCTCGAAATTTTTATGTCATTTTTCCTGCTGTTGGTTCTTACACATTTGACTTCTTCCAGTTGTGGGTATGAAATAATAAGTTTTGAAGTTTAATTTATTTTAATTTTTTAATAATGTTTATTTTTGTCGTCTGAAGATTTTAAATGCTGCTTAAGAAACAAGAAATTTAAATATCCTGTTGGAGTGTTGTTAAAGTGAGAAAATGATAATATTTTGTGTATATATACAAGTATTTAGATAGATAAGTATTTTCAAACAAATTTTTAAAAAAATATTTCTATGTAATTTAAATATTATAATTTAAATTCAAAAAGAAGTTTCTTATATATAAGAGATAAATAAATTCAAACTATTTGAGATTTATTTAATATCATAAATAATACCATAAATAAATGACTAAGATTAAGATTTTTCGATCAAAAAATTTTATAAGATGATGGTTCAGACTTTAAAAGTAATAATTATGGTCAACAGTTTGGATAGATATTTAAAATGTAGTGCTTTTATATCATTCAAAATACTGATATGTATAAATATGAAACCATCCATGTAATCAGACACCGCAGTTAAATGTTAATAAAAAAAGGAAAACATTATCCCGTAAAGTCTTTATATAATTATTTTCTTCTTTTATATTTATAAAAATAATTTTTATTCGAAACTATAATACTCATTTTTTTCACCTCAATTTTTTATACATACGTATATGATTATTAATAAGTAATAACTGCTACAAAACGACAACAACTTTTAATATCTGTTTATTACAATGCAAAATAAAAAAGACCTCCTTATAATTTCTTCCTCATTTTTCTTCCACTTTATAATGTCAGGATTTAAAAAAAAAAAATCTGCCTTCTTTCAATAAACAAAAAAAAAACCAAAATTATGTAAAAAAAAAATTGTATATGAATAAAAAACAAAAAAAAAAAAAAAAAAACACTGAAAGAAATGGGCGCCTCATAAAATACCATTTCAGTAAAATTATTCATTTTCCATTTTAAATGTAAAATAAAAAAAAAAAAAAAATTGCATAAAATTTTCAATTTCATTTTTATTTCTATTTAATTTCTTTTATTTTTTTTTTTATTTTAAATTATTGGCAAAGAAAAAATTCATAAAATAAACTTTTTTTTTTAAAAAAAAAAAAACAAATAAAACAAATTTCTTAAAGGTGGATCACTTGCAGCAAAAATTAGCAAAAGATGTGGAGTCGTAGTGGTCGTGGCCATTTCAAGGAAGAAAAAAAACTAAAACAATAAATGAAATAAAAATCAAAAATATTCAATTTTATTTAAAATACTTATTAAATTCATTCAGATCTCAGGAAAAACTTTTAAGAATCTGTAATTTAATGTAAAACCAGAACATGTGAACAACAACAAAGTATCATTATAAGAAAACTAAAACATAGGTATGTACATATGTAAAAAATAACACAACAAAAAACAAAAAAAAAAGAAAATTGCCTAAAGAATTAAATATCAGCGCCATGCAAACTAAAAACCAAAACTGTTTTTGAAACAAACCAACAAAAATATGAATTTATTAAAATTTCTTTAGTATGATTTCAGTCTAGAAGTATTATGGTGTCCTTAAATGTATATAATAATTTTTTGAATTTTTTAAATCCTTAAAAAAAAAAAACAAAATACAAATTGATTGCTTCCATTGATTTATTGCTGGTTGTTCACATTTACCATATAACTATCAATTAGATATCAATGACAAAATGATTTTAAAAGTTGTGGAACTATTCATTTTACTTCCACAAAGGTGAAACACAAAAAAAAAACAAAAAAACAAAAAAAAACATCATTTTGAAATTTGAGAACTTATAATTATTAAATTATTTACTTTTTCAAATTCTGAACATTTTAAGATACAAGTAATCAAAATAAAAACAGGCGAACAGCAAACAAAAAAAAAAAAAACAAAAACATACACGAGCTGTGTGCTTTGGGGCAATTTTTAAAAGTTAAAAAAAAAAAAAAAAACTCAATCCAAAAATAAAAACGGTCTGATTGTTTTTATTTTAAGCATTTTCATAAATTTAGGATTAACAAGATAATTTTTGGTTATCTGAGATGAAAATCCATCCATTAAATTTCAATCGTTTAAAAATTGGGTTGTTAAAATTTAAATTAAGTATTTTCTTTTTTTTTGTTTTTTGTTTTTTTTTTTTTTTAACTTAAACTAAAGTAAATTTTTTCATAAATAAAAAATATCTGAAGTTTCAATTATTGAAATGGATATAAGAAACTTATGTAAATGTTAAAAAAAAACACAAAACACAGAAAACAGAAAAACACAGAAAAAACATACATTTTTGCAGATATCGATTATGTTGGCGAAAGTAATAATTATATGTAGTTAGGATTCATAAATAATTTCTTTAAATTAATTTCTTTGGTAAAACTGATTTAACATATTTTATTAATATTCAAAAATAACATTTTAAATAAATGTGAAAATGAATTAAAATTTCTGTAATAAAACCATTTTTCTTAACGATTAAAAAAGTACAGATAAAATCGATTCTATTTTATTGTACAAGTTTTAAGTTCTGATTAGGATGATTTTGAATATGTAAAGAAATATTAAAGAAATATCAATATATAATATTGAATTTATATATATACCTTGTGGTGATAGCCTGAATTTGATTCAATAAAAATTTTAAAAAACCAACACGAAATCCATATGAATTCAAACATTTAAAAATTTACGTTTTAACACGGTGTTTACATTGGCTATAGTAACTAGAGTGCTAGCTTATAATCTTATTTTTACTGTTTTTGTACCATCTCCTTAGGTTGAGCCAAATATTTGATTCAATTGTCGATTTGTTTAAATATTTGGACATTGTATTGCAAAAAATCCGCAGGTTATTATAACGGGTCTAAACTGGCATAATTGTGCATCTGCAGCCTCTATTGAATGAAATAAAAATGATATAGATACATTAAGTGATAATAATGATCAGATTAAAAACGAACCTCTGAAGGTTTCTTTAAAGTCGGCGTTCTAAAAAAAATGAGAAGAAAAAAAGAACCAAATGTTTAATCCTATAACCGCCAACCAAAAGAATAATCCTAATTACATTGGTCTTAAGAGAATGAATTATTTTAATTTTTAGGCTATAAATGGACTGTATACGTCAATTTACTTTAAATATACATAACTGAACCGGAGTGCCAAATGATCAAAAGGTTATACGTTAAAAAAAATATACAAAAAAATTAGTAATGGATAAGTAGTAAGTAATATACTCATAAATTATAAATATTTTTTTATAATAAAGTGATGAAAAAAAAAATTGCATGTTATGAGCATAAGAAGTATTTTTTTTTTTTAAAGTTAATTATAGTGAATGATTTTATAATTAATTAAATTGTTATAAAATTTTTTAACTTATTGTTTTTACTTTTATAATATTAAAACATTTAATAACTGTTCTAAAATTCTTCGCGCTTTATTTTTAATAATTGTTCGTAATGTTTATAAAATGTGCATTTACGATAAATATTTAAGATTTAAAAGCGCTTAATAAATTTAAAATTAATTCTTTAGTTAAATATTGTTAATACTTTGTATAAAATGCGACAAATTTAAAAAATATTTTTTTAATAAAAATTTTATGTACGAACATTTGACAAATGGTGCAGTGAGAAAATCGCTGATCCTTTAGCCTCGCGTTTTTCGGGTTCAAACTCCGGTCAGGTCAAAATATAATGGAGCATATTATATGATGAAGAATGCATATTATTATGATGAAGAATTAAACTTAAAAAAAATGTTTACAGACCAATTATTTAAATGACAATTAACAGTTAAATTTATTTTGCAGTTGTTTAAAATATTGAGTATATCTGCTCTCTTTGTATGACTTTTAATTATATATTGTACTTTTAGTTAAATTTTTGACATTTGATTTTAATTTATAGGATTGAATTTTTAACAAATCAACAAAAACAAAAAACCGATTTAATACAATCGATTATACACAATCTTTTATTTTAAAATTATTTCTGAAACGATTGTAAAAAAATTCCTTTAAAAGTAAATTTTATTTTTTGTTTTATTTTTGAAATACATACATATGTATGTATAGGCATTTCAAACAACTTATAATTTTAATTGAATTATCTAACGATTAATTAAAAATGAGTTAATTCTTTTTTTTTGTTTTCATTTAAGTATTTATCAAATACATCTTATAAATCTTAGATTGTGGTTGATTATTTTAAAATAATTTTTTTCATATAAAATTACAGCATCAAAAAATTCTTCAAATTCATATTTTTTTTTTTGTTTATATTTTCTCACGCCTTCTGAAAATTAAAAAAAGGAAAAAAAACGAAACAAAACATTAAAATACATTCATAATCCATTTAAAATTTTTAAAATAATTATTTCATTAATACCATAAACACAAATTGTATCTATACACTCATACATACATACATGTATTTACACTATTTAATTTGTTGTAACTTGTAAAATGTCAAATAAACTCTGTAATTATTTGTAAAGTTTGAAATTGATATTTTTTTTCTTTTTGTTTTCTTAATATTCGCTTCTGTTATTGTTTTTTACTCTTTTAGATTAAGCTCTCAATTTAATTTTTTAAAATTCCATTGACAATTTAATTATGTGAATCTGGTTTAAATGATTAGTTGAATTGTTAACATTGTTATAGATGCGGTGCTATCAAAAAATCTATAATGACACAATATCGAAAATTTTTTATAAACGGCAAAACTTTCAAGGATATAACTGGTTAAAATTTATCATATCAATATTGAAGGTTTAAATTTTTCCGAATGTTAAATATTTTTTAATTTTATTATGCACATTGAGCTCTGTTGTACTTGTATAATCCAACGTTACTCTCTGTTCTACTACCTATATATAATACAAAGTTTCAATTTACAAATTTAATATGAATTTAATTTTAATTGTAAGTCCTGCAGGACAAGGCAAGATTAGGGGTACCTCTATCCACAAGCAAAACGTTATTTCGAAAGGAAATAACGGATATGGTAAATAACAAATGGTCAAACTTGATCTGGTGCAATATCACAACACTGATATGGCCCAAAACTGAGTTACGACCATCCAATGATCAGCTTTCTCTTAAAATTTAAGAAGAGCAGATATTGGAATGATAATGGGTATAATCACCGGTTGTTGTTTAATTGGGAAGTATGACTTATCCGCAAAACGACTATTGTAGAGAATACAAAAATGAATAAGAGGAAGAAACGCCTCTTCATCTTCTTTCCATATGGCCAGCCTTGTCGGCTAAAAGGAACACCCATTAGGGGCAATATCTCTTCAACAACCTTTACGATCTAACAGGTAAAAATGTGAAGAGAATTCTTCGCTTTGCAAAAAGCTGAAATTGGTTTTAATGAGTGGGATAGAAAAGTTTCCATGTGGTATAACAATGGACCAAATGCAGTCCATTGTGATACCACAATAATTCACCTAACATAATCTAACCTTGTTTTAATTATAAGGTGATGAAATAACACAAAATTTTTGTTTAAGAATTTCAAAAGTTTGTTTTCTAAGAATAATTAAAATATAGACATGAACTTGAAGAAAAAAAATTAATTTAAAATATACTTGGGCTTCAGTGGCCTAGAGAGTAAGAGCATATGAAATACGTTGTAAACACCTAGGGAATGTGAGTGTTAAGTGTGGGCTTTTAACAGTAAATTTTGTTATGTGGTTTCTCAATTGTAGTTTTTTATAAATTTGAAAAAAAAAAAATAGAAACTTACTTATGTCTAGTTTTATTAACATATAAAGCTGAAGTAGGCCTTTAATGGACGTCCTTGGATAAAGATGGTCAAAGCCTTCCCTATTATTTACAATCTACTTCTAAATTTGCTTTATTATATGTTCCTATATGTTTTTTTTTAAATATTTTTATTACTCTTAAATTTCATTTTTCTATTATTGAATTTCCTTTTAAACTTTGGTTCTAATTCATTTGCCTTATTTCAAAGTATCCAATCTAGACTATATACTATACTTTGTCAAATGAGTTAAATTTAAAATTATAAGTTTTTATGCGTAAAGTCTACTCTATTTTTTCAAATCAAAGAATTATTTTTTTTCTAACGCATTAATAAATTTTAAACATTTAATAAAAAAGTAAAAATACAAAAAGAGAAAAAAATTATAAGAAATAAACACAAATTTGTCAGATTTAATATTATACTAACCACAGTCCAGAATTCTCTAAGTATAATAAAACTTTTTTAAGTAGAAAAAAAATCCCTTTTTTTGTATTAAAAAAAAAAATAAAAGCAAAACTGGATCATTTCAAGTGTTTAAATCCGTCAGTTCTAATATGATTGATTACCACCTTTAACATCTATATAAATAATAATATAATAATAGTTTGTGTATAAAAACTAGCGCCAAGCAGCGCCAACCATCAGCGCCAATACAAAAATATTTAATGTGAAAAATAATAAAACTTTAAGCGGTTACGGTAACCGTATCAAAATTCAAAATGCATTTATAAGTATTAGTGAGTGAATTATAATTTCACAAAAAAAAAAAAATCACGATGTGCCTTAAGCATTTTCTTTATTTTTATTTTTAATTTCTTTTGTTTTATTTATTTTTATATTCGTATGCAGATCAAAATGTCTACAAAAAAAAAAGCAATAATAATAAAACCACAATTTTTGGTACAGCGGTAAAGTTGATTGTTATGGTTTTACTGTATGTATTATCTAGGATTTGAACCATATCAAAGGTAAAAGGTACTATTATAGTTAAAATAAAATTTAATGCCGCTGTTCTAATTTACGTATTGTAAACTTTTAATAAAAATAAAAATTTAAAATTGCGTATAGGTAAAAACATATTCCTTTTTATTTACTACATCCTTTTCCTAAGAAACTCAGAACTAAACTGCATGCCGCTTTCTTTTCTTGTATTAAAACTTTATAAAAGTTTAGGACAATATAATATGTCCATCCAATAATATGTAATCCAAGGCTGTTGATCCATTATTATGCTTTACATAAGGAGATTAAATTGTATCCAGCTAATGGTGTAGTGGTTAAAAAATAAATGCATTTTGAATTTAGCCTTTTATTCGAAAGGTTTCAGGTTCAAACCTCGGCTGAATAATAATATAGATTTTTCTTCTAATGTACATATACCTACTTCTACAAATATATAATTAGTATAATATAATTATAATAACATGCATATTTTTATAATAAAATAATAATAAAATAATTTTTGTGTAAATAGATGGCGTAGAAATAAAAAAAATATTTTTGTGTCCTACATAGTCTCTTGTACAATAACTATACAGCCGATTAATAACCGGCTTTTTGAATTAATTATTCCAGAAACTGAAGCTTAGGCAAATATTAATAATAAATGACTAAGTGAATGCCGTATGCTCCTTATAAGGATATATTTTCCAAAATCTTCCTAACCACACATTCCAAACAAATACATAATCTCAAATACTGGAAAAATAAAATGTAATCTTTATTAAAAAAAGAAAACGTCTCCAGCTTAAGAAGAATATGGTTAAAAAAATGTCCTTCTTGAAGACTATCAAAACTTATTTTAATACATAACACGCGCAGTCACATTTTATAATTTTACTGCAACAAATCAGAGTGCTTAAATTATTTAAATTGCCTTTATACTTTAAGACTTAATAATAAGAAAGAAGCTAAAAACAGTTTATTATTCATATTTTTAGTCATACTGACGACTAGTTAATTTTTTTAAAACTAAGTAATTGTCAAATATAAAAACGGCTAGACAACCTAACTATATTTTTTATAATCGATAAAATAAAAAAATAAGAATCATAATAATAATTTAAATTATTAAAAGAAGAAGAGACAACAACAGCCTAAAAGAATTCATATAATTAATGCGTTATAGAAAAAAAAAAACGTTCAAAACAATTAAAGTGAAGTATAGGGAACACAATCAAATAATTAAATGAGTGAAAGAGTTAAAGTAATTCACGGTTTTGTTCGAATTGTAATAATACATAATAAAAATAAAACGGTTTATTAAAAATAGATTAACCATTTACCAGAACAGGGTTTTAAATTTAATATACAAATAAATTAGAGGTAAAATCATAAATATTTCAAAATTTTGTATAATAAAAATTAATGTTCAACCAGTCGTAATTTCAAGATCATTTGTAAAATTAAAAAAAAAAATATTATAATCAGGAAAAAAAAAACATTTTTACAATATATTGAGGTAATGATTTTTTTTTTAAATTTACATTTAAATAGAATTATTATTCTATATACAAACCACAAACATGTCATAGAAAATGCTACTTTATGATCACTACTAGATTTATTTATTTTTTTTTTTTTGCAGAAAAATTACGCTAATAATTTATCTTCTATGTACGTAATTTATGCTGGGTGCATATTGTGGTCTTTTACTTACAATGTATTAATAATTCAAAAAAAAAAAAAAAAATTATAAGATGAATAATGATAAATTTAATTATCATATTTTAATAATATGTAAAATAATAAATAATTTAAAAAATTATTGGATTATAAAATAATATAATAATTTATTTAAAATTAGTAGAAGATAAGGGAGTTCTGAAGATAGCATATGTTACTTTAACCAGTACCTTGTAACGTCCCCTTTTCAAAATCATATTTTAAAATCCCCGCATCTTGTCCTTTAATAAAAAAGACAATTAAAATCACGCTTGCCCATTTCATTATTTTTTATATAAACGGTTAATATTTATAATATTTAAGTCTATTGAATATATATATATATATATAGCATTTTCTGGTCAAATTCAGGTATTTACTAAATATTCTCAGTGATTTACTAAATTTATTCAGGTTTTTATTAAATATATTCAGGTATTTACTAAATAAATTCAGTTTTTTTTTTTTGAAATTCAGGGTTTTACTAGGTTTTTACAGGGTTTTACTTTAGAAAAGAAACCTTTTCAACGAGGTACTATTACTGGGAGTTTTTTTTTTTTACAAAATTTTAAAGTATCTAATTTTTAAAAATAAATTACACAAATCGAAAGAATAATTCCCTATTAAGGCAGTTGTACTCTACACCTAGGAAGAAAATGCTGTGTAATTTTCTTGTCATATTTATGTGCAAATAAATTAGCGAAAAAATAAAAATAAATAATATTTATTCAAGTTGATGACAGTAAGGGCGGTTCCATTTACTCTTTCCAAGTAGTTTCAATTAGATGATTTAGTAAATCAAACAACAGCATCTGTGGTAATTAAAAAAAAAAGCAGCATATAGTAATTCTTACTTAAATTCAAAGATATGAGTACTTGCAACTATTAGTATTTGCAATTGTAATCAAGTATTTTGTACACTATGAATCGTAAATCGTAAATTGTAAATACAAATCATGACTAATCTGTCAATATTAGTCGATATATATATTTTATATGAAACCTTAACCTGTAAGACATGTGAGTCAATCTCGTATACTGTTAATTTAATATTATTTATTTGATTATGACCAGAATTGATTTTCAACGCAAAACCTTATGACTCTTACACATTGTGCTCTTGGTTAGATTTTTAATTAAATAATAAATTATTATATGAAATTTTCTTATATACCAAAATTTTCTAAGAAAATTAATTTTTTCGTTTATTATATAATATAGAAACAGTTTTTTCCATTAATATTGAAATTTGTTTTTCTTTTCTTTTTTTTTTTTTTATGTTTTCAACTATATAATAATAGGTCAATACACTCCCACTCAATAAATAAAACAAATAAATACACATAATATGTATATATTTAGATATACATATACAATTAGAATATTATTCATGAATATGTCAAATTAAAATTTTATTGAATTTTAATTTTCTTATTGTGTTTTTTGTTTTTCTTTTCTTTTTTTTATATATTTTTTTTTATAATCCTCCCAAAAAAAAAAAAAAAAAAAATAAGTTAAATACCAAAACATAAAATAAATATCGGTAATAAAAAATTTTCCATGAATTTTCCGACGCAAATTAATCTCAATAAACATTCAAACGAATATAAAATAATAAAATAAATAAAATAATCTATGCATATATATACATATATATATATATATATATACATTTTTGTTGTAAAGTATCTAATGTCACGATTAATGATTATTCGCTAATAAATTAATTGAATGTTAATTGATATGCCACGCAAAACCATCGTATATAGTCACAATATTCATCTAATTTGTACCACCATATACCGCACACCAAAACCAAACCAAATTCAAAAGTGCCTTATTAGTTTTAAATTAAAAAGCAAATGTTTTATACATATATAAAAAAAAAAAGTCAAAGTCAAAATATCAACGAACAGTGTTCTATTACAATCCCATCTTAAAACAAAAAAAAAAAAAACAAAAAAATTCATAAAACTTGAGGGAAAAAAAAGAAAAAGAAAATTTCAAAAAAAAAAAAAAAACCAAAAACAAAAAATAAAAATAAAAAAATTTATTTTTAATCGTATATCGGAATCGCGAATAATTTTTCCATTAAAGTTCCAATGAAAATTCAATATAAGAAAATAAATACGAATAAACAAGTATATTTATATAATATTTATAAAGATACATATATATATATATGTACATTTGTATATATATGTATAAAAGGGAAGGTTTAGCGATTGGCAGCTAATTAGGTTGTCTTATCTTCAATAAGAGAATAAAAAAAATAAAGACAAAAACTAAAAGGAAAAACAAAAAAAAACAGATAAAAAATTGAAATTCAATTAAATGGCCGCAAGTTATATTTTTGTTTAATAATACAATTATCATTATTTAATATCAATATCATCATCATCATCATCATCATCATCATTATCTTTACTATATTATACTTTTTTTTGTTTTTTTATTATTATTGATATGACAATTGAACAGATATTTGACTTTTTAAAATAGAATTTTCATTTTTATTTTATTCAATTTTCCAAATTATATTTATTTTTTATTATTTGCTATTTTTTTTTAATAAAAACACAAATTATTTTTTTTTGTATTTTTAATTTGTTTTTCTTTTTTAGTTAGAAAATTCATTTAGTCTGTTTTATTTTTTATCATTTTAATTTGATCAGTTACCAATAAATAAATTAATTTCAATTAGTCTAATTGGCATGAAGGAGGCATAATAAAAGACAAAAAAAAAAAAAAAAAAAACCAAAAAGAAAAACAAAAAAAAAACAAGAAAAGACTATAGATACGTACTAATGGTATTCAGTAACAGTAATAATAGTTTTAATTATTGATAATTTATTAAAAAAAAAAATTAAAATTAAATAAAGAAAAAATAAAATTATAGGGGGAAAATGATAATTTTCCTTTTTTTTTTTTAAATAAAGTTAGAAAAATTTAATTAATTAAAAATTTATTTATATTCAGTTAAATAAATACTGTTGAAAATTTAATTTAAATTATGAAATTTGAAATACAGAATAAAAATATAATAAAATTTTATAGGAACACAATATTATAATGAAAACGAGGAAGAATACAGTTGCCTTTGTCAACTCTTAGATACCCGTACGAACCGTTAGTATGTTCAGAGCCTGTCACTTTGCTTACAATATTATTTTTATAATATTTTAGTATTTTAAAATAATTTGGGTGAATTTTATAATTTCTAGAACTATGGGTTGTACATATATTCAAACTATATGTTTATATGTACATTCTTCAAAAGCAGATTCTAACCTTCCACATAACGATTATCAATCCAAAACTTTTTCAAATATTCTATAGTACCATTTAATACTAAGCGGTAAATGTATATTAAATTTACTAAGTACAAAACAGTAAATATAATTTTAAATATTATATTATATTATATTTAAATATTCCATTGACAGAATAATTTCTTATAAGTACAATAAAATACATATATGTATGTAAATACGGTGCTATATAATATACATATATATACTCTTATCATTCATTCACTAGTGACATATACGATATGTAAATAAACATGATATTATATAAGTATGTATATATATCAATATCATATAAATAAAAATTCTTCAAGCAACCGTTATGTTGTTTATTTATTTACATTTTTTTATACTACGTATTATATCCTCAACAATTTCAAATTATCGGTAAAACAAAATGGAAAAAATTCGTTTTAAAGAAATTTGTTAGAAAATTTGAAAAAATCAAGTAACACTTTCGTCAATTATAAAGTAACCCTACATTATTAAAAAAAGTTGTTAACAGAAATAAGAGAATAATGTTGAAGCTTTAATTTTTGTGTATTACTTCCAAAAAATTTTAACAGGTGTTCAAGTTACAGGTGTTTAAAAATAGGAAATTTTCAGTTTTTGACCCCTTACAGCTCCTAAACGGGGAGTGATACAAAAAATTTCTGAAATGACTCATACTTATTTTCAAAGATCTAACTTCTGACAAAATTTCAAGTTTCCAACTTTAACCGTTTAGAAGATAGAAGGGTTAAAGAATTTTGCAAAATTTGAGTTTCACATAACGGTAAATTAAGACACCGTATGCCTCAAATATATATTTATTGTATATATAATTTTAAAGCTAATAAAAGCAGTAATCGTCTGCCGTTTTCAAAATGAAGATATATCTTATACAACTTGTGCTATAACAATTTAAATATAGAGCTTTTTTGAAACTTTGGGAGCTGTAGCTCCGTTACGGGTGGGGCTATAAAAAAAAGTTATTAAAAATAAAATTAATATTTTTGTGAGATCTATTAGCAGTTAAAATTTCATAGCTCTATTTCAAAAAAAATGTGGGGATCTAAAAGTTAGGTGTTCGAGAGCTACCCTAAGTTTTGGTCCAAACTCAACCAAAAAAAAATAGGGAACCTACAAATTACTCCCAGAATATTTTGTGTAAATTTCAAGATTCTAGCTTTCTTAGTTTTTGAGTTAGCGTACTGACGGACGGACATGGCTCAAAAGTCTTAGAATTTTTTTCTGATCCGATCCATACCTTTGAAGGTATATCTAGCTCGCTTATTTCGAGGTGTTACAAACGGAGGAGTAATTTTATTATACCCGATCCTATCGTACGGGTATAAAAATACTTTTGAAATGGTTTTACGTTTTAAAATAAGTAAGTAAATAGATACTGTAACCTGTTGGGCTTTACGAAAAACAGTTTTTAGTTTAGTTTCTATTAACTCACAGAAGATTTCTATAACCCTTCTTTATATAAAAGAACTATAAACAAAAGCATATTTATATTTTAGAGGAGTTAGGTAATTAAAGAGGAGCCTATGGACAATTCAACTCTACATGTCAACTGAAGAAATCGATAGTGTTGAAGAACGAAACAACTCGTATTAAATATAACAAGAAATATACAAAATTAAATATTCAGAACAAAAAAAAAAAAAATATTTAAATAAATCTTAAAAATTAATGAAGAATTGAAATCAATCCTATATAATGATGTCAAATGAGATCGAAAGTTTTCACCTATCGAAGGGAGTCATAAATAATATGATAGATAGAAATATACTCAAAGTGGCACTTAAAATAAGCATTAAAATAATCCCTGCACAGGATTATAAAAAAAAAAAATGAATAGACAAGAGATGATAAAAGAATAATATTGAAGAAAAACATTGAATGTGATAAACTTTTAGTATATCAGTGCCGTGTGCCGTGTATCCAAAATTTTTCACTTGCTTTACTGTGACATATTTGCAAAAAAAAGGAACATTGTGATCAAATAGTGAAAGATAAAAGAGTTTTAGTTGAAATTCCTAAAGATAGCAGGCAAAAAAAAAAAAAACAAAAAATTTTAGGAGTTCCTAAAGAGTGTAGGCAAAGAAGATATTTGTGAAAATTGAGTATAGTTATGAAATATATCATGTTACTAATAAATTCAATAATACGTGATTAAAAGGATCCACTACTTTTTTTTGACGAAAATGATTTTGATTTATATTTTTTTATAATTATAATAAAATATAATAATTTTCTTTTTTTTTTTTTAGATATTATTCTATTACCTATGTATATTTTGCACGTTGAACGTGAGATCAGTATCTTCGAATTAATATTTTTCATTTAATTTTTTTCCAAAAAAAAAAAAAAAAATTGGTTAAGAAATCATTGAACACAATAAAATTTCTGATAACGTTTTTCTTAAAAAATGTTCTTGTTTTTTTGATATTTTATAAAATGTTCCTGTCAAATAGCCTCAGAATTTTTCTGATGTATTAAACGTCTAGTCTCTATAGCCCCCTTATTGTTTTCTATTTCTTAAAATGTCAAATTTAGATTTACATTACGTATATAGTTTCTTATAATATATAATATACCGCTTAGAATGATTTTTTTTTTAAATACTTCTTTGTTATTATACCCGTATACGATAAGTATCGGGTATAATAAAATTACTCCTCCGTTTTTACTCTAAAATAAACTTTTTTTTTATTATTTAATCAGGAATCAAAAATAAAATTTTTTCACTTCAAATTTCAGAAATAAAAGCCATCAATGAAATCTTGCTAAAATTCTTTTTTTTAGATTCACTTTTCTAAATTTAATTCATAAGTTATTGATGTTACTTTTAAAATGGAAAAAATATAGTACTTAAAATCCAATATAGATTAAAAACGGAAAAATATATTTATAGAAAGTATATGCTAAATACTTTTTTGCATAATTTTGCTACTAATTTTCTAATTTTTAATAAATTTTTGTATTACCAAAGTTTGATCGGAACATGAACGTACAACGTACGACGTAAAAACGCCATATTACATCTATATGTTGGTTTCTTCCGCAATAAGACGCTGGCGTTTATCAATTTTATATGTTTACAGAGAAAAATATATTTAAAATTTAATTTATTTTTTTATTCAAATACTTTTAACATAAAAATTAATTTAATCTTTGAAAAAGTGTATATATAAATATACTCGAAACATAAGCGAGTTAGATATGACTAAGTATATATATTCTTGTTCGAAATGAAATTTTTAAATCGATTTTTCCATCTACATTAGTCCGTTGGTCTGCATGATATCTTAAATAGTTGAGGAGCTATAATTCTGAAAATTTTACCACTTTTGTAAAGTTATTTTAATTTCGGTATTTAAATTGATCAAGTTCGACCGTCGCAGTGTTTATTGAAGCTAGATATTATGAAAAGAAGTTAAGTTACAGGGCAAATATTTCTGCAAAATTTGGTTGATGTAATGTTAACGCAACAGGCTTGAGTAACTGCCATACAATTTCTTCTTCAAGAAAATGACTTAGTGTCTATATATTGAATCTAGGAATCTGAAATTTTGTGAATAGAAGTTAAGTTTGATCCCAACATCTTTTGTAAAATTTGATTGCTCGACTGAAACAGGTGCGGATAGCTTGTAAATCTTAAAACTTCCATTAGGTTAAATATCTGAAATTTTGTAAAAATTAATCCAGTTTTATAACAATTATTTCTGTGAAGACTAAATTTGAAGGAAACAGCTTAATATATTATTTTCGTGCGAGTATCCTATAGAGTTAATACAGTCTACTCTACACTTTTTCTCGTTTTTTTTTTTAATTATTGATCTAATAGAAAATAGAAAGGAAAATATAATTCTAAAATTTGGTTTATAATATACCATATGTTAACCATTTTCTATTCAATATATTGTATTTACATTCGAGGTACTTTTATTATTCTGATGTAAACTTTTATGTATACTGAATACAAAAATAGTTAAATTAAAAACATTTAAAATAGGTACTAAAATTGAATTACATAAAAAAAAAAAAAATGATTAAAATTAATTAAAATTAAATGCATTCATTTTATAATACAAAAATAAATATAATTTTTTACTTGTGACATTCCAAAATAATAAAATTCTAATTATTAAATTAATTAATTAATTAATTATTAATATTTCAATAATTAATTCTAAATATACTTGTATATCGTTTGTCTATGTATAATAAATATTAAATAAATATTAATTATTATTAAATATTAAAAATAAATTTAAAATATATAATTTTATAATTTAATTAAGGATTCAATTAAAAATTATCTCAAGTATTGATTTATAATTGTGTCATATATTTAAACAAGGGTAAGTATTTGATCTATTAATTAAAGTCATGTGTACGTTTTTTTTTTTTTTTTGTTAAATTATTAAAGACGGCCGGTGCTTATATATTGCGCGTGCTTGGTCTAGTGACAGGAATGCCTGCGCACTTTAATTCCTTAATTCCCTTATTGTTGGATAGGTCTTTTTGTGCTTTAATTTAATTAGATTGTGGGCTTTAAATCCATTTTGAAAAAGAATTAAAGATGTGTCAGTATTTCATTTGATTGGGTTTTGTTTTCCTGAATACAACTATGGAATCTCGATTATACATATTACGCCAAATCATATAATCATATTAGACAAATTTGTTAATTGAAAAATAAAGCATTAAGTGCTTATTCAACATTTGAATGAAGAATAAATTCTTAAGAACTTTATTACAAAAGGCTTTATATTACACCGCCGAATCAACTGTTATAAATTATACCAATTGTACTAAAAGATAATTGATGTATGCTTTTGTTCTACATATTCTGTTATACTCTCTCTTTCAATACGAAAACAAATAGTCTTGGTTTTAATTCTAATTCAATAGAATTAATGCACACGGATTTTAATTCCTTTTAATTATACGCGTTCATTTTAATTTAAGCGAACTTTATTTCAGCGGGGGTTTTTTCATCACACATCTTTAATTTTTATATATGTATGATAACATTTTTTCATATTAAAAACAATTATAATAATCGTATATTAAATAGAATTAAATAATAATTTTATATAAATAATATTTTAAATATAATTTATTTTTAATTAATATAAATCAAATCTAATTAAAAGAATATGAAATTGTACGCATTTAATAAAACAAGATAGTTACACATATAATATTATTTTACCTTTGATTTGTACCTTTGATTTAATTTAAGAATGATTTTTTTAAGTGATTCTTAAGTAAATACTTATAGTTCCAATTAAATGAATAGTAACGTCAAATGACAGATACTATATGTGATGGTAGACTACAATGTAAAATTTATCTTCTTAATCTAAAATAAAATTCGTTCCATTATATAAACTCTAATGTTGTCTAAGTCATTAAAATGAAAAAAATTCAAAAAATTACTCTATAAGTTTAGCGCGTGGATAAAATAAAATTATTGTGTTAATTTTTAAATTTAAAAGGTAATAAATTTTTTTAAAGATTAAATTTAAAGATTAATTGCAAACCATTCAAATCTTTTGGATGTAATAAATAACAAAAACCAAAAAAAAAAACAAAAAAAAAAAAAAATAAGATAATAAAATAAATTTTCATTTTAATTCACATTAAATAAATAAATTTAGCATTATTTTAAATGATATGAAAAGATTTTTTTTTTAATTCTATTGAGTGATTATATATCAAATTATTCTTTTTTAAATAAAACGAAATATATAGAAAATTATCAATACGTGGACAATCCTGAAAATGTTTTCAAAAAATTCAATTGTCACTTATTGTAAAGACAAAACAACTCAATTTAAAAACCACCCTCGCACTTAGACCCTCGAACAGCAGAAGAGAAAATAAAACAAAAAATTTTTTATTGTTTAGAATCATTTTTGTTAAAATGTCAACCAGGTGTGATCCAGATAACCTTTTTCTTTTGTCCTTTTTTTTTTTTTTTTTGACTTAATCTTTTATTTAGTTGTATTTTGTATAAAAAGAACCTTTCCATTGCAATTTGAGTGCATGAATCCTATCATGCATTTAAAAAAAAAAAAAAAAAAAAGTTATAATATGGTACCAAAGCAATATGACGCAGTTATACAATTCTAGAACTGTTATCATTATTGGTATATATCTATTTCAAAGTTCATAATTTACGTCATCCATTCTAACCAACAATTCAATTTATTTCATTTTAATTTCTTTATATATATTTGCCAAAAAAAAAAAAAAAAATAATAAGTTCACCAACAGTTGGTTTAACGTATATATATTTATGGTATAATAAAAGAAAAAATCCCTAAATTTAATTTTTAAAATAATAATAATAAAGATATATTTATAGTTTTTAAAAATTGTGATAGAATGGAGCCAGTGATGTGATTTATTTACGTATTATGTATAAAATTAAGAGTCAATTGTTTTTAAATGAATTTGATAATAATTTTTAATTGTTTATGGACACACTTTTTTTTTTGTAACAGATAAATATATAGAGAAAAGTTTATACTCGTATATATAAATACCCATATAACAATAAATATGTCAGCTAAATAAGTTAAAAGTACTTCAAGATTAAGACAAAATTTTTTAAAAAGTGTGACATAAGTAAATTTAAGGCTCAATCATTTTATTCTATATATTAAGAGCTCAATAATTTTTAGAATATCATAAGGATTTCTTTTATAAAAGGAATAGTTTAATTTAAGAAAGTCTATCTCAATTATTTGTTAAGTTAATTAGAATAGGTGAAAATCATTTTAAATCACTTACGAATAGCTATTTAATTTATTGATTATTAAAAATGTTGTAAACGTTTGATTTATGTGTTATTAAATTTATGTGGTATCACCAATTTATATAAACGGCAAGTCGCAATTTTGAATTATTGAAGATAAAATTTTAAAAGATTAAAAATGGAAAAAAAAAATCAACTATAGTCAAAAATTTTTAATTCAACTAGTTAGTGAAATTTTCATCTAGAGTAGAAGTCGTACTTGACTAGTTTTTTTCATAAAGTGTTATAATGACTTTTTCTATGAAAAATACGAAAAAAAAAATGCGGCGGCGACAACGTTTTTTCCAAAAAAAAAATTATTGATTCCGGAAAAAAGTCGTTGAATTGAACAAAAAGTGATTTTTTTTTTACACTGCAATCACAAACTAGGAATATGTTCCTTTATACTATGTAGTTGTGACCATATGGACGGGATATTGATGAAAAAAATTTTGGACAAGGGGGAAATAGGGGATATATCAGTGATGAATCTGTTAAGATTCATCTTGTTTTTTTACAAATTGCAATTTCCTAGACCACCAACTTCTGAGAAAACATTAAATGATAGTAGATTCCACATCTTTACAGTTCTGACAACAAATGAATTCCTATACTTGGTACAGTACCATTTAGTTACTTCCACAAAATAGGAGTGAGCACTGGAACCATGTCTGGTTATGCGTTGCAATTGTCTGAGAGGTGGCATCACTGATTTTATTTCAACTGAGCAAGTGTCATTACCTACAAAATATCTATAAAAAAGAGAAAGTATATAAAGTATTTTTTTTTTTTTTGTCTGAAACTCTGTTCATTATTTTTCACACATGATAAGACCACATAGATTTTCGCTAAGGTCAGAAAGTATTTAATTATAAATATATTAAAATAAATTATTTTTATATATAAATTATGTAGAAGAAATAAAGAAAAAAAAAAGAGCTCCAATATTACGACGGATGTCAAGTGAAGTAAGAGTATTACTCTGTTGAGACGCGTTTGGCGCGTTTGTGGATTTCATCGAGATAACACAAGGCAGTAAATGAGGCGCCAGCTCATATATGGAAGTTGTATGTCTGAAAAATAGTTTATGTGAGACAACCTTTAAAATAAAATCAATTTTATTATGATACGTAAAGATTTTGATTTGTCGTCTCTCAGTAAAATAATAAAATTGATTTTCTATTAAATATTGATGTTTAAATGATAAAATTTACAACTGTAATTTGTTTGTTAGAACATTTCGAATTATATAAATTTTAACTTTAGGTATACTAAAATTTTTTTTGTTTACTATATATAAAATAAATTAAAAGAAAAGATTTTGGGTATGGATTTTATATAAATAATGTCTAACAAAAAAATTCGGAATATCATTCTCAAAACTTGAAAAATGATATCTCTTTCTATACTGTTAAAATTTTACATGTTCTCTCTTTCCATTTTCGTTAGATAAAAGTCATTATTACTTTTAAGAAAACTAGTGGAGCACGGGTTTCAATTATATTTTAAACTTAAATTATAGTATAGTTTTGAGGAATGTCAAAATTTAAACGAATTATTTTTTAAAAAAAATTTAAAGAGTTGTGTCGTACGACGTGTGTGGGATTCGAATCCACACACCCTCGATTTTTATAACGTATTGCATACGCTCTTACCCACTAGGCCCCGAAACCCCCATTAAAATTTTGTAAAGATATTAATAAATTTATATTAATTTCATACAAAAATATTGAGCTACTTTTGTTAAACCAGTTTTAATTCAATATATGTATGTTTAATGCTCTTTTTTCTTAACATATTTACTTATATTTACATACATATATATTTTCAACTTTAAGAAAATCTAAAAGAATTTAAGAAAATCAACTTCAAAGATATTATATAGAATCTTTTTCCATTTTAGTATCAAAATTATTTAAAAAAAAAACCTCAATTAAATTAAAAATTTTAAAAATAACAACTTCAAACATAACATAATATTAAGCAAATATATAAGCATAATAAGTACAAGCAAATAAGCAATTAATATAAACAAAACTCAAAAAACTCTAAAACGACTGACAATCCTTTTTTAAAATTCCAATACAAAACTTAATATACAAAATATAATAAAAATAAAAATCAAACGCAAATCCATTACATTAAAACAGATAAAAAACGCTAAAAGTCTCCTTAAAAAAATCTTTCACTCCATCTTCATTTTCGATTACTGATCAGTGATCATGATCAAAAAAAAATTGAAGAACAGAATGGATTATAATCCTAAAATGCATAACATAAAACAAAAAAAAAAAATTAACTTTCATTGTGAATAAACGTTATACCTATAGTCTCACCACATTGATTTCAGTTCTAAACTCTCCGCCAATATATAAAATTCATAAAAATATTTGAAAAAAGCAAAATAAAAATAAAAAAACAGTCAAGTTTTACATTAATTCAATTTTCTGATGGCTCTCTTTTTTTTTCAATTCTTAATTCAAATAATTTAAATTTTAATCAATATCATCATCATCATTATCATTGTCAAGAATTATGATAAAAAAATACTTAAAAAAAAATATATAATAATAATAATAATAATAATAAATAAAACAAATGTAAAATCCATCTATCTATCCATCCAAACATCCACCCATCCATCATTCATCTCAGCTTCTGGTTTTTTTTTCTTTTCATCTCTTTTCATTTAATTATTTACAATAACATTTGTTATCTCTTTTTTATTTCATATATATTTGGTATATAATATTGGTCATATATTGTTTATTTTGCAATAATTTTGCAACATCTACTCTTAATGTAAAAATAACAATACTATATAGGTATAAAATATAATAAGTGAATCTTCAATTTCAATTTCATATTCATACAATTTTAAATACAATTGCAACAAACAACAACAACCACAGCAAAAAAAAAAAATAATTGAATCAAAAAAATTAAGTAGCCAAGCCACAGTCAAAAATCTAAAAAAAAAATCTCCAACTAGCAGCACACCAAAAAATAAAAACAAAAAAAACCAAAAAATTATAACGAGAACTAACAAACAAAATAATCAAACAAATCAACAATCAAACCAACAAATAAACAATCAAACAAAATAATAATTTTGTGCCGAACCCAGCAAAACAACTACAAAACAACAATAATAAAAAAAAAAAAAAAACAAAGTCAATCATAACAAACAAGTAACGTGTGTGCTTAAAAAGGAGCGAACCGATTAAAAAGGACGCTATGATCAAAGGATGCGGTACTTTTTTTTAAAATAAAAAAACCGTTTTTTTTTTTTGTATTTTATTGTTTTACTTATTTTTTGCCTGCCTTTCATTCAATTTTCTCATTTGTTTTTTTACGTTACATTTTTTTATCAACTGTTTTTGTTTTTTTTTTTATTTTATTTTTTTATTTGTTTTGTTTTGTATGTACTATAAGATGAATGTCGCGAAAGAAAACGGATTGGATTTATCTTTATATTAAAAGTTATGTTATATATTTTTGTATCTATAGATAGTTAATTCAAAAAAAAAAAAAAATAAACCATTTATCGTACGAAAAGAAACAAACATAGGTAAATATTACACGTATAACAGAAATTTTAGTGGATCATAATAATAACGAATGAAAAAATGATAAAATAAAAATTTAAAACAAGATGTAGAAGAAAAATAAAACAAAAAATCTTGTCAAAGTCAAATCATATTTTGATTAAATAAAGTTGTTCATACACTAACAATTTTAGTTTTATAAAATAATGATATTATAATAATATAATAATAATAATAGGTTCTATACAATGGAGCTTCCTTTTATTACGACCTCATGCTGGAAGGTGTTATATATTACTGCATGTTGTCAATGTCTAATGACGTCAAAGTTTCAATGTGTCTGTTATCTGTTTTAAGTTTAAAGTATCTGTTCTATAATTTCCTATTGCCAAAATAGCCAAAATCGCGTGGGCGGTTAAACATTTCTTATTATTGTATTGGATAAAGAGGGAGGTGGATTTAAACTTTAATAATCTGTCACTATCATGGAGTTATTGTTGGTGTCTTTCGAAGATTAAATCTTTTGGTGAGTAAGACTAAAATATAAATGTCTGTATTATTTCGTTTGGATTATAATTAATTAAGTTAAATTTCTATTACAATTGTGATCTTTTTGTTTTTTTTTCCTAAGAAAACTGGGCATTTTGAAAAGAAAAACAGAAATTCTAAAACCTCTTTGTAGTATTAGATTTTTAAGCCCACCTGCTTTAGTAGCGAAAATACTGGAACAAAAACTTTAAATGGTTAGGTAACCCTAGGTAATGAGGAGGCGGACTGACTTGCCAAAAAAAATGCTGCTACTCCCTTTACGGATCCCGAACCTTTTTTTAGCAAAATAAGAGAAATAATAAAAATCGAAAAGAAAAACTGTAGAAGCAAACTATGGGCTCAGACAATCTAAGGAGCTTCTGGGAAACTAGAACCAAATTACAACAAACAACAAAATTATAGGATTCAGTAAAAATAAGCTGAAAATTTTAATAAGTTTCCTATCAGGACCCTGTCGGCTAAAGGGACATTTAAAGGAAATTGGGATAGAAAATGGCGGTACATGCAGATTCTGCCAAGAAGAAGAGGAAACTTCAGGTCACATATTCAAAAACTGCGGAGCTTTACTTCGAGCAAGATCTCATTATCTTGTCATTTATCTATGTCAGCTCGGAGTAAAGCTTCAATAAATTTAATCTAACCTAGGTAATCCTAGTGTAATAGATGAATAATATAGAAAAGAAAGGGATGGCAATGGATAAGTTTATTGGTTAAGGAGTATGGTTAAACCGGAATAAACGCTTGGTGTTCCAAGCAAATTTCTATAACTACATATAGTGATATTTATTCAATATATATATTACAGCTACTTTATAGTAGCTTTGGCAATCTATTCAACAATTGCCATGGACAGTGTATGAGCAGTATAATATTTTGTTTTCAGTAAAAATATAAAATAAAATTTAACCTTTTAAAAATTTGATTTGATTTTACGGCGTTAAGAATAATTTTTATATTATGTATTTATATCTATAAATATCTAATCTATACAGATCACAATAACATTCTATATTATTTAATTCTTTTTTTAAATTTTAATGTTGTAAAAATGTTTATTTATTTTATAATAATGAAAAATATTTACCTCAAATAATATTCAGCAGTAGACTTTTAGTATACATATGTATTAAATAGAAGCAGTAAATTATGAAATTGTATTAGAAATTATTAATTTTAATCATTTAATCTAAAATATTATTTCTTGACATGTACATAAATTAAAATAATTTATAAAGTTATATCTATAGATACATTTAAAATAATAATGAATGAACGGTAAAATTTCAAAAAAGGCAAATGCAATTGTAATTATAGAATAATATTTGGCCCAGCTTTCAATCTGCAGAACAGAACAGAACAATCTGCAAAGCAGAACAGAACAGTATTTTTGTTTTTGTGCCATACATTGCAGTTAGATTAGATTAGGTTATTATATATTAGGTGTATAAGTAACACTGTGTTTGTGCAACTCCTATTACTGCGAGTTGCGGATTTTCCACCGCGTATAATATACTTCTGTCAGCCATACTGCTTCTAAGAAACACTAAAGATTTGTACTGGGTTTATTGCTGGCAGTTCATCTATAATAGTAAAGAAATATGCTCCTAGGTGCCCATATCTTGCTCCTCAATTTTTTATTATGTGTCCCGGAGATTCTTCTTCTTCTTGTCAGATATTGCAGTTCAAATTTTAATATATACGATATTTATTAAAATTATTTAATTTTTCTAATGTATGCATCAACGTTTCGGATAGATAAGCAACAATTTTTAAATGATTATTATGATTTCTACAACCGAAAGAGTTAAAAGGAAATAATAAGTACATGGAAGTTAGAACTAATTTTACTCTCCTCTCCTCTAATTAATGAAATTTTGAGTTTGTTGCACATGCAAATAAAGTCTGAAAAGATACGCAATATTTTTTAAAGTATAGAAAATTTATATTAAAACTAAGATCGTCGTATGCTAATAAGTTAATGTTTATAGTAAACAAATCTCTGTAGCTCTTGTATTTTTGAAAGTTTCTGAATGCAATTTCAAAGTAATTGCATAATAGAAAGCTAGCCTTTCCTTTAAATAAACGACTTTGAATAATAAATAATAAACTTTGTAATACTGATTCATAAACGAATAATCACATCTCTATATATGTATTTAATTAAAGGTCTATAAATTATTTTTAAACTAATTCTCAAACTAAAACTTACATTTATATGTATATACGAGTATATTATATAAGAGTCTAAACAATTTTTTATAAAAAACTTTTATAAATTAATTTAATATTCTTAATTGCTATCACTTTATCTAACAAAATTTATAACTTTAATGAATTCTATATTAATTTTTTCATTTTTTTTTTTCAACACTTTTTTAATTCATTAAACAAAAAAAAAAAAAAACAAAACAACAAGAAATATATTCTGTAATTCTAATATAGTACAAATATGTACCATATTGTCATTACACTCCTGAAAGTATGCAATATATACACATACCTGAATATATAATATATATATATTATGTAGCATAATAAAACATGAATGGGTGATAATTATGTGATCAAAATAAATTATATTATGTATAAAATATCGCGCGCGTAGATATTTCATTATTTATTTTTATATAATATGTTCAGTTTTTTTTTTTTTTTTTTTGTGCTTTATCAGAAGAATTAATTATTTACAACATACATTTAAGAGTTATTGAAAAAGATATAGAATCATATATCGTACACCTTCTTACACACTAGAGAGTGATTATATAGTAAAAAAACAATAAAGAAAACAAAAAAAAAAATTCCAAAAAGTACAATTAAACTTCCATTTATTCACATCGTTACCATTCTCCAAACGCATTAATTCAATCAAAATATAAACGAAATGAAAAACAAAAACAAACAGGATATTTATACAACACTATTTCCATTATCCTTAGATTGAAATTACAAATGAGATAAAATAAGAGATGGAAAGTAATGAAAAAAAAAAAAAAAATTAAAAACGCGCCTGCTTTTGCAACAAAAATTGACTAAGTAACAAAATACGTGAGCCATTTAAATAAATGAGTTTCAAAAACATTTTAACATGGAGAACAAATAAATAGAAGTAAAAAATAAAAGAATTGAAAAAAAAAATTTAATAAAATAAAAATGTATAGGTACATGTATATGAAATGAAAATATAAAAAATAAACTATAAAAACAAAAAAAAAAAAGTAATGTCAAGGGTTATTAATTAAAATATCCAATCATTTAAAAAGTAACGAAAGAAGGAAAACTAAAATAACTTTTGTAGAAAATTAAATGCTCCAATATAAGAAATTATTAAAAAAAAATAACTTCTAAAGTTTTTGTTTGTTTTTCTCCGTCTAATTAAAAAAAATACAACAATAGAATTTTTGAGGATATTTTTTCCTAAGGGAGGTGGAAATCTTCCAAAAACACTAAGAATTCCCCTTTTATTATAGTGTCAGATTGTTACTGATCACACTTCAAAATTTAGCAAATATAATGGGATGAAATCCCTAACTCCTAACGGCCAGTATATTGGCTACTCTCTAGCTACTCTCTCTAGGGATAGGATACGAAACATTGAATACGCAGTAGTATATAACACCTTTCTGTATGAGGTAATAAATGAAGGTAACTCCAATGTCACTGTAGCAACTATTATTATGGGTATGAGTATTAGTATTAGTATTAATTATTAATATTATTATTATTTACTACGACTTAAGGACATCAGCGGATTACAACGTGCAATAATATATATAATATCTTCCTGCATGATTTAACCAAATATAGATCTAATGTAGTAGCTATTATTATTATTATATATTTTGTTTTTTTTTTCACATCAAAGACGCTGTTGTATTATTAAAATTCTTTATGTTATATTCATATGACAAATTATAATATGTATTAAGTTGATGCTTCTGCCTCCTCTATAAACTCTTTTATTCCTTTCATCCTAAACGGTTACATTGATTAAGGTTTCAAATATACTTATAAAGAACTTAAATATGCTTCCCAATATGTGTGTTTGACAATCCACTTTGTCATCCACGTTTGTTGATGACAATCCACTCCCTATTAATATATAAAAATAAATAAAAATACAAAACGACTATTTCACATTTTCAAATAGTCGTCTGCATTTTATTTTAATAGAGTTAGTATTAAATTCCTATTCATTAAGTTCAACATTTATAGCATTCTTTGTTTTCCTTGAAATCGAAATAACCACTCCACATTGTATAAAATAATTAGGCTTAATAAAACCTTTAAATATTTAATTTATTTAAGGAGAGATCCAATAAAGTGTTGTTTATTTCACAAAGTGATGTAAACAAATATTTTATGCCTTACGAGATTTCTCACAATAAACGTAATTCTAGGCTAGAAGCTATTGACTATAGACTTTTTTGAAAAACAAATTTTTGTAACTTAAATCCTTTTTGGAGCTTTATATAAAAAAAAATGATTAACAGATTCAATCCTATTAATTTTGACGATGCTCAACACTGAAATCACTTTATTTATCATGCAATTATTGTAGTGAAATCTACATAAATTATCGAAGTGTACATCCTAGATCTTCAATAGATTTCATTTTTTGAATGATTTGATTGTTTAGTTAGATAATAAACGTTAAAACTAGAAGTTGAGTGTCCAGAAAATGACATAACTGTGCATTTATTAACATTTAGTATTAGAAAGTTTTTACTACACCAGATAGCAAAAATATTTAAGTCATTTTGAAGAAAAACCTATAATCTTGAGACAATGCGATCTTCCTTAAAATTTCTATATCATTTCGCATATATAAGAATATTATTATTTTTAATTTTGAAATCGACATCATTGATATACAAATTATAAAAATAAGTGAACCTTGACAACTTTCATGCGGAACTGCCGTGTTTTTTTTTGCGAGGGTAGATGCAGGGAATCTCAAAAGACACCAATGAAATGAACGCGCAAAATTTGGTAATGTTTAACTTTAACCAACCAAACGTCACATCTCTTTTAAACCAAACCATATAGATTAGAACCTACGGTAAAATGTTCTAGATGGTTCGGGGATTAGGAAAATAGGAATAAAAGAATAGCAATAAAGGAAATTGGCAAATATGGAAAGTTACTGGATGTTGTAGGATTGTTTTACAAAGATGTTGTTGATATTCTCGTAAAATTTCACGATATCGTACACGTTCAGTTTTCTACGCGAATTTCCATGTGCGTAGCTGCGCTATCTAGTTGGTATAGGTTCAAATATTAATAAAGTATCCATAAAATTGAGTAAGTGCTTTAACGAGTAAGCTATAAAAGATGAAAAAATAGTTTATCTAAATAGAATTTTCTAAGTTCTATTTATATAAGATATGATTCCAGTTTATTTTAAGAAATAAGTTGCAAATTCTAGTTTTTTAACTTTAAAAAGAATGATGATATAGTGCGGCAACATATCAAAAATTTTACTCATATCATTATACAAAACATTTAACTGATTTCTCGATTCGATATTATTAATTTGATAATGTTTTTCGTTTCTATTTAAATACCACCGGTATAATTGCAAAATTATTTCTTAAAATTGTGATAAAATTCAATACTGAATTCATAATTATATTGTATATGTTAAAAAAATATACATATATATATGTAAATTAATTAAATTGACATTGCATAAAATCAACTTAACTATAAATTGTTTTTAACTAATTAAACTTTATTCAGATTTTTCCTTTCTCTCTATATAAGCAATAAATTTTCCAAGAAATTTGCATTCTAAATTACTTGATCCGCACAATAATAATATTATTAATAGAACAAAAATTAATTGTATATACATATATATAATATATGTATTGAATGGTAGGTAAATGGTAGTGGCTCGGAACTATTTAACAAAACATATTGTCATATGACGGCAAATCATAAAACTAATTAAGATGGAAATTGCATGCATGCATAAGTTTGCATATAAACACATCAGAAAAAAAAAAAAAAAAATAATATTTTCAAGTCTACATCAACTAAGATCACAATATAGAAATGAGAAGAGAAAGAGGGGATAAAAGATTGATTATAGTAAAATATTGTGATGAAATGGATTTATAAAAATTAATGATTATACGTGAAGATGACAATTTTTATTACTTGGCGCTTCACTAATTTCGTAAAAAAAAAAAAAAACCTCTACACCATTGTGTTGAAATAAAATTAGATTGAGTTCGGCAGGCGTTAATTTTTTTTTTTTTTTTTTGCTGTTATTTTGCATTTTAAACAATTTAATTTTTCTGTAATTTATTTTTTTTTTTGGTTTTTTTGCTAATTATATGCATATGCTTCAATTAATTTTGTTAGATTGTTTCTTTTTTGCAAAACAAAAAAAAAAAGAAGAAAAATATCACGCCATAAGTTTTACCATCATAGTATTAAGAAGACAAAGTATTTAAATTATTTTAAATACTTAAAATATCATTTGTATTATATGTAATCTTTTTGACAATAAGCGACACTTAATTGCATCAATTAAGTAGGGAATGAAATGTTTTCTTTTTTTTTTTTCGTGGTATAGTAACAGTTGGTATATAGTGATGATGAACTGTGGGATTATTTCTGATATCTTATCAGAAGTTTGTCGTTAACATAAAAATAAAAAAAAAACTTAATTTTACTGGATTTATTACTAAATAGACAAGTAGTAAGGTACGATGTAGGTGCATATCAGATCAAATGTTTAGATTGTTTTGTATATATTCAATTTCTTATGAATAATAAGAAATCTTCTAAGTTATTATAGCAGCGGAAAATGTGTACGCAATGAATTCGACATTTTTTAAATTGTTATTCTTTTATTATATAGGATTATTGATAAAAGATTGATTGAAGAAGATTGTTAACAATATAAATTAGTCCAATTCTTAGTCCAATTCAAACAGATTGAGATATTGTTTCTTTACGTTTAAACTATGGACATAATCTATTTTAAACTTTGAAATTTAAGGCTTTATAAAAACTAAATGTTTGGGTTTACAGACATAAATCAAATTTTTTTTGTGGAATAACAGGAAACCAAAAGTAATACAGGCACATTTGTAGATTATAAATTATATATATAGATTCTCTTGAAGGCACTCAAAAAATTTAGTTTATATCACGAGTTATGACAAATCAAAGCAGAAAGAATGAAAATCAAAATGGTACTTCTGAAAAATGTCAAACAAGTAATAAGATATTAATGAAATTATCTACACATTCTCATACTAATTAATCGTCGGAATATTCTGAGTCGTGGGAAATTACCGCGGAGTACTACTTCCTCTAATCGAAAATCACATACAAACATATTTTCACATCGAAAATCACAAGGTTACGAATGCGAAATTGAAATTTTGGTATTGGTTTCTAACTACGTAAGCATTACAGTATCAGAATTTTAATTTTGTATTCGAAACCCATCAGTTTTCGATTTTTAAAGTGTCAAGTTATCGAATTTACTTTTTTGCGAGAGTAGCACTACAGGGTAACGGTTCTGAGTTATGGTTAGTTTAATTTGATCGTTTTTAATCTCTTTTAATTAAATCTAAAACGGAAGGATCAAATTTGAAGTTTGTAGGTATTAAAAGTACATTTTTCAAGTTTTATTCCCTGCATATCATTTTAGTTTAATCTTTGTATTCTTAATACTATCCATTTGATTTTTTGATTTTTAAATTAATCGGTACAATTTAAAAAACTGCCATTTGTTATAGCTTCTCCTCTTCTAAGTTCCCTCGGTTTATTTGTATTCAACTACATTGATCATATGAGATCTTTTTCCACATAAATGTGGACATGAAATTACACAGCCTTTCCCGTTCAGGAGTGGCTGTAAATGTCGTAAGGGAGAATAACTCTTAAGTCATGTGTGGGATTCGAACCAACACTCCCTCGGTGTTTACAGCGTATTTTATACGCTCTCACCCACTAGGCCACCGAGGCCTCTCATATGAGATCTTTAAAATGATCAAAATTATTTGTTATAAATCTTGCAAAAGAAGAAAATATGTAGTCAAAGACAAAAACTAATAGGTAGTATAAGTCATTTATACGCCAGTCTATGATTTTAAGATATACATACATTATACAGTACAGTGAACTAAAATTATAAAATTAAAATTATAAAATTATTATACAAAACAAGTAAACAATTCAACTTTGTAAATAATTACTCACGGAATTCTAAAATTTTTTTAGTACATTTTTTTTTACAATTTATTGTTATTTCTGACAAATTTTTAATGTGCAACAACACAAATTTTTATCTAATTCTACGAATATGAATAAATCTAACCATGATATTTGAATTTGAATTAATTTTGCATACATTTTTTTTTTTTTTTTTTGTAACAATTCATAAGTGAATCTTTAAGATAAAAACAAAAAAAACAAAAAAAAATTAAACGACGCGCGAAAAATGCCACTAGTAAATAAAAATGAAAAGAAGAAAAAAAGAAAAATTAAAATTTTCATATGACTGCGTGTCGGCTTTGCTTTGTGTGATTAAAACTAAAATGTTTTGTTGTTGGAATTCGTTTTATTTTTGCATTTTAAATTTTTTTCTTTAAATTATTACTCACGTTATGCATTCAATTATATATTTTTTTTTAACTATATAATATACAACTCATCTTATTTTTCTTTATTTATTAGTTTTTCCTGTTTATTTTTAGTTTTTTTTTGTTTTTTTCGTTATTTTTTTTTAAAATAATTTTTCCGCATTTTCCTTACATTTTGATTAATTAATGTATTCAAAACTTTGCTGGTGGTAATATTCATAAGGTACAAGGGAAGGAAAGGTTTGTTTTTCTGTTCTTTTTTTGTGATTGAAAACTTTGAAATTTTAACTGAATAAAATTAGAAGAAATTAAAGTAAACAATAAAAACATTAATCTATATTAAAATAAAATTATTAAACTTTAAGCCTTAAGGGTTGAAAAGTAATAATGAATTTTGGGGGATTGAACAATAGTCATTCTTTTAATTTTTAATTAATTTTTATAGTAAAATTGGAAACTTTATTTTGTACAGTTCCTAGTTCAATAAGAGAGTACTTTATGCAATCAGTTCCGTAAGTTATTTTACCCGAGAAATAAAAAAATCCTGGTAAATAAATGTGAAAGATTTGTTTGTAGTTTTGAAAATTAAACAAGTAAAAAAATAGTATAGAGGCATAAGATGAACTTTGACAAATTTATTGAAATTGAATGCCTTGATGGGCAACCATTATTCCAATAAAGAATAAAAGCATCTGCTAAAAGTTAAGCAATAATTTAATGTTATGCTAATAGGTAATGATAATATTAACTGACCACATACCTGGTGTAAGAATAACAGATATGAAGGTCTCAAATTATTATATATATATATAGTTGGAGGTTAATTTTTTAAGGAAGCTAGAACTCACTCACATTTCACTCATGCTACAGAGTAGGGACATCATTAAATAATATTTTCAAAATGCAATGCTACATATTATTTTACTGTTTTTTTTTCTTTTGTACAACCATAGGCTAAGTTTTCCATTTCGCCGTTTTAATTAAAAGTTATATTCCTCTTCTTTGACCTTATATTAAAATTTTAAGCTCTTTCTTTGTCCAGTTACTAGAACTGATGAATTTTTATTAAGTGAATTTATTTTATGACCAATTGACTGCTATTGATGAATATAAACGTATGTTATCTATTATATCATTAGTATATTAGCTATCTCATCTATCACCTTATTTACTACCATCAGCTTGATTTACCTATAGTTTTTATTGCTATTGAATCAGTAGGAATAATTTTTTAACGACAATAATTATTACTCTCTTACTAATTCGTAATTCGTTTCAACTTTTTCTTTTTTCGAATATTACTCCAGAGAATACAAATTTTAAGTACGGAAATGATTTAAAATATAGGTAACTATCATTTACCTATAATATACCTTTTAAATTTTAAAACAATACTACAATTTACTTTATTATACATTTTTATTTTATTTTTATTTTTGTTTTAAGGAGTACCTACTCATTTAAATGTAAAATTACATTTACTTAAGTATAATTATTATATACTTTGATATTATAAATAGATACATCTTAGATTTGCTGTAAACATGCAACTTTAATAAAATCTTTTAGATTCCTAAAAGTGATAAATTATTAAATACAGATTTTTTGTTTAAATTATGAATATAAAACAAAAACCGAAAAAGTTGAAACCCATATCTTTAAATACTTGTGAGGTTCTCTAAGCCATTTAATTGTTTAATTTTTTTTTTTATTTTTGTTTTTCTTCTTTTTTGTCTATAATATTTCGGTATTTAATGTTTTTTGCATGCATGCATAAAAAGATGCATCTAATTTATTTGATTTGCGCACAATGCAGTATTAATTTTCAGTCACTTTCGTAAAACAAAATAACATTGAAATGAGAATATAAAAAAAGATCGTTTAAAAAAAGAAAATTTCGAAAGAAAATTGAAAGAATAGTTGTCACTGCTTACTGTGGCTGGAAATGATTTTTAATTCACCATAGTCTAGCTTGCTTTAAGAACTTCTTTAAAAGGAACTTTCATAGGATCAAAAAGTCTTAACATGAATGAACCTAATTTAAATTTTTTAGTAAGTTTAATCTTAAATAATTTTATTGTTTTAATAAATTTTGTTTGTTTTTGTTTTGGTGTTAATCCATTACAGCTCTTAGCGATGATATATCTTTTGGATTTTAATCTGGTTATATTGCTCTTATACTGGTTTCGTTATTTTTTCCAAATACATTAATAATTAAGATGCCATTGTGTTAAGTTGCACATGTGTAACGCAACCAATTTTAAGAATTTTTGGTACAGATTTTAACCACATTTTAGGCTTCCAGTTTCTTCAACTGAGTCATTTTTAACGTTTATAGATTAATATCGTAGAACGAACGATATTACAACTTCATTCAAATTGTAAAAGAATGTTTAACTTCAGATTTTTACACAAAAATATTTTTTCACATTAAGAGGAAACAGTATGACATTTCTGCTGCTGTTAAGCACTTTCAGTTATTTTACCATCTATAAAACATTCTTTTTGCCTCGCATTGACAATCAACTTAAAATAACTACAAAATTAAACGAGGAAGAATACAGTTGACTTTGTCAACTCTTAGATACCCGTACGAACCGTTAGAACCGTAAATTTCAAGATTCTAGCTTTCTTAGTTTTTGAGTTAGCGTGCTGACGGACGAACGGACATGGCTCAAAAGTCTTAGAATTTTTTTCTGATCCGATCCATACCTTTGAAGGTATATCTAGCTCGCTTATTTCGAGATGTTACAAACGGAGGAGTCATTTTATTATATCCGATCCTATCGTACGGGTATAAAACCACCTCTAAAGTTCTTTTGAAAGACATTATAAATGAAAGTTTAGTTTCTCACTACGACTTTTTAACCTTTTTTTAAACAATGTATATTTTGTATATTTGTAAAAATAAATGCAAAAATAAAAACATATATTCAACCTATTTTTATTTATTTTTTTTTTTTTTTTGAGCAATGAATTCTTTTAAAAATTAATTTTAATTTTGCATGTTTTCTTTTTGAATGATGAACTGTTTTTTTTTTTTTATTTGTATTTATTTCAATTTCTTTTCATTAATTTTTTGTTTTGTTTTCGTTTCTTCTTGTCTTATTAATTTTTTTTTAATTCTCGGCTTTTTTATTCCGATCTTTTTAAATTTTTATATAATTTTCAATTCTGTTTTTTTACGCCTTAAACAAAATTAATGGGAATAATAATATAATAATAATATGAAAAAAAGAAAGAGAAAGATATAACTGAAAAAAAAAACAATATACATACATACTTACAATACTATATAAATAATATTAATGGCATTGTAATGATGTGTCACGGTAATTGGGATCAGACTTATTAAACATGTTAATTTTAGTACATTTTTTACTATCATTTTTTTTTTTGTTATAGAAAATTGAAAACGTACATACATACATACATGATAGGTACCTATTATTTTTTTCTAATTCATATCATAACTGTTTTTTTTTTTTAATTCTTTATAATTTATTAGAGTTTATTTTTATAAAAAAAAAAACGGAACCAAAAATAAAAAAGGCGCTAATAGTAAATGAATTAGTCTTGTAGATTAGCTGAGTTTAAAGAGAAAAAAGTTTCCTCCTAATTATAAGAAATTTTTTTTGTAGCCCTTCCAATCTTAAAAACTTGATGTTATATAGACAATTTTTTAAATATCATTACTGAAGAAAAATGTACATATTTGTAGAAGGCTTGCTTTTAAGACATTCTTTTTTTAACACTATTAGGAGAACAAGGAAGAAATATACTCTTAAAATAATTGTAAACGATTTTCGAAAATATTAACAATGTCAATTATGGGAATCTACTGTAGTGTGTGAAATTTTTTCTATTTTAGCAAAAAATCTAAAATTTGCTAATATGGGGGAATCCACTGAGTGTTTGATTTTTTTATTATCTGGGATGTTTTGTGGGTTAAATTATGTTGTCACCATTTTAGACTTTTAAAGTGAAAATACTTAATAGGTTGCGTGGAAATTAAAATGGAAAATTTAGAAAAGAAATTTGTAAATTTTTTATTTTAAATTTGCTTATTTAAAAAAAAATGTAAAAAATGTTTCAGTAAAAAAACGCAATTATAAACAATATAGAATGTAAACCAACGGTTTTTAAAAGCGCACATTTCCAAAAGATAATACAAACGAATTGTGAACGTTTAGATTGTGACTTGCACAAAAATTTGAAAATTTCATGCGTTAGAAGAAAAAATGTGAAAATAGGACTTCTCTGGAATTTTGAGGGGCTGTAAGTTCGGAACCCTATATAATTAATAAAAACCGTTAACACATATGTAAACATATATTACTAGAGCTTTAATTTGTATGTCTTGCCGAAGAAAAATTTGTACAGGTGCTTAAGTTACAGGTGCCTAAATATAAAAGAGTTCCACAATATGAATTTTTTTATGAGATCTACTCATGTTAAAATTTTTTTTCTCTATCTTTAACGGTGTAGAAGTTTTGTAAACAGACGGACAGAATGAAACTAAAAGTTAGTTCAATTAATCATTTCGAACTAAAGAAGTTTCAAAATAATTATTTTCTATATTATTTTGTATGAGTTTTTCTTCTGAATCTATAAAAATGACCCAAAACGAGAAGATCAAAATCAAAATGGTTCAAAAAGAAGAGTGTATACCCGTTTTATCTTATAGCTTAAAAATATTTTTCGCATATTAACTGTAAAAAAAAGTTATGTCTAACATACCCCTATGTAGTAACTAGGATGCTTTCTAAGATATCGAAGTAATAATTAATACTCTTCCATGCTGAATGATACTTATACAATAATACTTGTTACTCACCTATACTTTCTGAAAATGTTTAAATATAAATCTAAATCTTTTTTCCCCAACTTTATCTGTTATCTATTTCATAGATATTAACAGACGAGAAGCTGACAACTTTTATCCGAAATGTCTGATTCATTTTTACTGTACAAACTGTAGTTATACTAGACACCCTGTAGCTGGTGTGTACATATATTTTACCGTGACATCTAAATTACAAAAAATTCGTATAGGATACAAAATTCTTAGATTGAAAAAGAAAACAAAAAAAATCATGATTCTAAACATACATAATATGTAATGGCAAAATCGTATCGAAATAAGTACTTGTATTCAAAACTTATCAGAATGTCATAATACGTAGTGTGTGGTTGAAAACTTCTAAATTATAATTATAGATATATGATTGCAATGCCAATTTTGTATATTTTGTGTATATTTTTGGCAAATATAAAAACCTTCGAAACTATTCTGTTTACAATTGTTTCTAAGTGTTTTTTTTCTAAGTCTTGTCATAAAATGAACCGCTAGTGAAAATTTTTTATTAAAACTTCATTAGTAACTATCACCATTTTATATACTAAAGTTAAAAAGTAATTAGGTAAGATTTCGGAGTAGATTACAAAATCATAGCTGTACACTTTTTTTCAGATTATATTATAGATATACATATATACATATATATACATACATATATATATATATACATATATGTACATATATATATATATAAAATATACATAAGCATTATTATATTTTTTATAAGTTTTTGTTCAATATTTTATTTGAGGTTCTCCTGAGTATGGTACTTCAATGAGATTTGAGGTTCTCCTGAGTATGGTACTTCAATGAGATTTGATATTTCATGAGAATAAGATTTCACAATTTGGAATTTTGTAATGTAGGATTTTATATAATTTGGAATTTTGTGATTTTATAATTTTAGATTTTGTATATGCGGTATATTAGGATTTCGATAAGTTAGTATCTATTTATAAATACGAAATTCTATAAGTTATTAAAGGTCCTGTAATTCTGAAAGTAAAAATTTTTAATGAAAATTCAAATTTTTTTTTTTTTTTTTTATTTAAATTCTTAAATTTTTCTCATTTATTTATACTTCAAATTTATTAATTTATCACAGTACATATTTTAATGTTTATTTTTTTTTTTTTTTTTTTATTTTATTACATTACAATATTAATTTTTTTATATATTTTTATTTTAGTTTTTTTTTAATTTAAATTAAATTATTATAATTCTATTAGGTTTGTGTTTTTTTTTTTTTGTTTTATACTTAATTTCATACAGTGTTTTGTTTTTTTTTTTGTAATCATACAAATTTTATTTATACCATTTTTTTTTTTTTTTTTTTGTATTAAATTTTGTTTTTATTTTTAAATCCAACATATTTTTTTTTTAATTTTAAATACTACGGGCACAAAAAATAAAAAGGAATAAACATTTTATTTTGTTTTTTCGTTAAAAATACATATTTATACTTTAATCTATATATATATATATATATTTAATTTATTTTATTTAAGAATTAAATTAATTAAAATTAAACTGATACTTACAATTCTTTATTGACTTATAAATTTATAATTACAATATTTTATAAGAAAAAAAAAAAAAAAAGAACAACTTGAAAATGTTTAGATTTTTAATAATTATATTATTTTTTTTTGTTTTTTTCTTTTTTTTTTTAAGAGTTCATTATAACAAGAATAAAAAGAAATTATAATAAATTAATTATTTTGTATTAATTAAATAATTAATTATTGTATTTACTTTTAAAAATTCATGTTAAAATAAAATTTTTATTTCAAATTTTGTTTTCTTATAAAAAATGGTAATTTTATTGTTTTTTACAATTTTTTTTTTTATTTTTTATAAATAAATTATTATATAAAACTGACTTTAAATAAAAAATAATTTTTCTTTTTAAAATTTAATTAAAAAAAAAAAAAAAACCAAAAAAATTATTTAATTAACAAACTTAATACATTATACGAATTAAAAAAATATAAGTATATAACAAAATTTTTCATACATTTTGACATTTACAAACGTATATATACTATACAAAGTACATTTAATAAATATGTAATAATTTTGACAATTTTTATTAAATATAATTCAAGAAACTTTATAACATATACTTATGTACATATGTATATGGTCTGATTAGTATTACATAATATATATGTATAAACTAGGTACTAAAAATTTTTCGTAAAAGTTCGTACAAAATTTGTATTTAATTTAAAAAAACAAACAAGTAAATATAACAGTAAGTCAATGCTACCGACTTATTTATACCCTATAGACCCAAAAAATTCAAATTAAATTAAAAATCCAGAAGTTATTTTAGTTAAGTATTTAATATAAGCTAAAAAAAATAAATGATTTTACAACCTTTGTACTAAATTTCAGTTTTCTATCTTTATTAAATTCGAAGATATGCTTGTTAGGTCTTGAGAAGTGTGTGAAGGTACCCAGACCACCACCTTAATTCATCTCAAATTTTAGAGACTTCATCAGAACAGGGTAGAACACTCTTATATCAAATTTAAAGTTTTTATCTTTATTAATTTTGAAGATATGCTTGTGCGGTTTTGGGAATTGTATAGGAGGTACCCGAACAACCACTCCAATTCATCTCAAATTTTAGACAAATCAGGGATTCAGGAAACAACATTTTCATAGCAAATTTGAAGTTTCTATCTTTATTAATTTCGAAGATATACTTGTTCGGTTTTGGGAGTTGTGTGGGAGGTACCCGAACAACCACTCCAATTCATCTCAAAATTTAGAGATATCAGGGATTTAAGGAAAAAACTCCCTCATACAAAATTTTAAGTTTCTATCTTTGTTAATTTCAAAGATATGCTTATTCGGTTTTGGGAATTGTGTAGGAGGTACTCGACCCCATGGTCCGATTTCGCCCATTTGCAATCCCCGGCTTTCTTTAGTCATTGTTAATATACAGTATAAATTTCATCAAGATAGCATCATTATTTTTTGAGTTATCGTGCGCACGAACGGACGCATATCGCTAAATCGATTCAGGAGGTGATCCTGATTCAGAATATATATACATATCCATATCTAACTCGCTTCCTTTTGATGATTACAAACATAGTTAATATACTTTACTTTAGGCGTAGGGTATAAAAAACCTGCATTTGACTTTTCTTTCTTCAGGTTTTGTAGAACTTAAATTTATTGAAAGAATGAAAAAGTGTCAAATATATTTTTTTTTTTTTTTTTTGTCAAAAAGTATAGAATATTAATAAATATATACATATATATATTTTTATTTTTAAAAAATTAATCATTAATTTAAAAAGTTTATTGTTAAAAATTGGAAGGTATGTGTATAAATTATTCTTAATTTTACAAAAAAGTGTTTTAAACTTTACCTTAGTAGACATTACGTCATTCTCTTCTCTTTTAAAAAATTTTATCCAACTATTATGTACCAATTAGATATAGGTATACATATGTGTGATAAAACGAATGACATATTATGTACTTTTGACAATGTAATTTGACATACATACGTATATAAATTTGTCATTTAATTTTCGAAATATATGTTATAAAATTTCTTTAAAAATTACAAATTAAATATTAAATTAATGTTTAATTTAATAATTTTTTTTTCCAATTTTATTTCCTCCCTTATTGACTATTTCTTTTTATTTTTTTTTTTTTTTTGAAGTTTAAAATATTTAGTGTTTTTAAATGAATTTTATTGCCTAAGAAATAAATTATTAATATTTACGTAAAATTAATTCTTAACTACATTTAAATTATTTTTTAATTTATCTTAAAAATTTTACCTATGATGATGTGTTTTTTAATACCTGTAAAAGAAGAGAAAAAGGGTTTAACATAATTAATTTTTATTTATAAAGGATTTTTATAGAGAAGGTAGAGCAATTACGAGCAATAAAGTATTTTTATAAAGAAAGTGGAGCGATTCCTAGCCCAAAGTGTAAAGACATAATTAATTATTAACTATCTTTTTGATCAAAATATGAAATAATTGTTTGAAAAACGGCTTGAGCCAAACAAAGAAGAACTATACGCAATATGATTCAAAATGATCATTTATCAATTTATTGAAATGGAACAAAAAAAATTAATTTGTGTAAATTTTTTTAAATGGCTTATTTAAAATTAGCTCTGTTTTAAAAATGAATCACTTTAGACTTATAATCTATTTTAAATACAAAAAGAAAGAAAAAAAAAATAATGCTTACCTGTTATTGATAATCAATATCAAAAAATGTATGTTTGTTTTACATTTACATGTTTTTTTTTTTTCATACAAAATGTACAACATTAAAACAAATATTGTTGCACAAGTTTTACTCCTTATTTTTGACTATATGAATTTAAGCAGAACAGTTAGTTCCCATTGGAATTAAAAAAAAAAAAAAAAATGTATACAAATGTATTTTGTTTTCCTTAAATTTTATTTAATGTAACATTAGGAAAGGTGATTCACTGCCATTTGCACCTGTTGGACTATCAAGAGCTGGATTAACACGCTTTTCTTTTTGTCTTCGATTACAAAACCATACTCTTACAACTTCTTTTTCCATAAAAAGACGATCAGCTAATTGTGTAATTTCTTCACTTGTTGGTTTTTGATTTAACATAAAGGCTTTTTCAAGTTGACCTCGCACTGATGTTTCAATTGATGTTCGTTTCTTTCGTCGTCTACCCATTATTTCGGGTGTTGTTACTGTTGTTTGTAAAGCTGCTGGATCAAAAACTCTATATTTAAAAAAAAAAAAAAAATATATAGAAAAAAAGTATAATTGTTAGTTTTCAGTTAATTTTTTGGATCTTAAATATGAAGTATTAAAAAAATAAATAAATTTGAAACTTACCCTCCAGTACTTTGAATTGTTCTGTCAGCATCTTCTAACCATTTTTGTAATAAAGGTTTCAATTTGCACATATTTTTAAAACTTAAATTTAACGCTTCAAATCTGGATATTGTTGTCTGTGAAAAATCATTACCATATAATTTACCCATAGCCAAACCAACATCCCCCTGTGTAAATCCTAATTTTATACGACGTTGTTTAAATGTTTTAGCAAAATGTTCCAATTCTTCGAGATCTGTTGTTTCTTCGGGTGACGGTTCACCGGGTCTTGGTGTACCAGGTAAATTTTTTGGCATTTGTGGTGTTTGCATACCACTACCAGGTGTATTTGGTGTTAAAATTCCACTAACCTGTTGTAAATTATTGGCATTATTATTTGGTGGTGTTGTTTGACTGTTTACACCAAAAGGTAATGTAGTTGAACCACTATGAATTGGACTGCTGGCTGGACTATGAACTGGGCTATTCGTAATTGTTGTAGTAAGAGGTGTTGTTGAAATATTTTGTTGTTGATTATTGTGTTGTGATTTAAGTTCACGTTGTTTTTGTAATGTTTGTAACTGTTGTTGCAAAACTTGTACCTGATTTTGTATAAGGAACTGTGCGGCTTTGAGTGATTCATCTTGACTGGATAAATTAATGGTACCAGGTGATAAACTACCACCATTTGTACCAACTAAACCCAAAGATGATGGTGGATTTGCAGTCAAACCACTTGTTCTTAATAATTCTAAATATAATTGCTGTGTTTGTAATTGTAATGTATATTCTTGTGGTGATAATGATGGATTTATGCCAGGAGCTGGACCTAATAATGGTCTTTGTAAAAATAATGATCCTAATGCATTTGGCATTAAACTAGGCTGTAAAGTTAATGGTTGCGGTATATGTCCACCAGTACCTGTTAATGATGATGTTGTTGTTGTTGTTGTTGATATTGGTATACTACCAAGACTTTGGGATTGAGGTGGTGTTCTTCGACTATACGGTAAATGATGATAATGATTTATTGATGATGCTGGTGATGGTGGGGTATTACGTGAAATATCATTTGTTAAATTTAATGCTGTTGAATTATCTAATTCAGTTGCAGATGGTTCTGGACTATTTGATTGACAACGATCACTATGTTGTCCTGTACTATCACGATCACCATCTTCGGACACTATACAAAAAAAAAAATAAACAAACGAAAAATATAAGTAAATAATTTTCAAAATTGAATACAAATTCAAAGTTTAAAATATAAAAACGAATACGTAAGTCTATTAAATATTTAAATTTCAATCAGCCAAAAGTTGAATCGATAAAAGGAATTTTCAACAAAAAAAAAAAAAACATTTTTTAAATTTATGCGGGGCGCACATGTGGCCAGTATTTTTTATTTCTTTCTTTTTTTTTTGTTTAACATAAATTCCATTCATTCAAAAAGAACCCCAACCAATTTAAAAATTTCATTCTAAAGATACATTTTCATTATATAAAAATTTGGTTTGTTTCTTTATACCAAAAGAAAGGGGGAAACAACAAAATGCAAAAAAAAAAAGAAATGATCACCACTGGACTTAATAAAACTTTATCGACATTTATGATATGGAAATGCAATTTTTCTGAATTTTTTACTACCCATTTTCAGTTTATGTTCAAAACAGAACCAGTCCAAAAATAAAATATACATATACAAAAAAAAAAAAAATTGAAATGAAAATAAAAATTATGCTAAAAACATGTTTGACCATAAAAAACAAAAAAACAGCAGCATCAATAAATGAAAATAAAATGGAAAATAAAAAGAAAATTCTTAACATTTTATTTTTATTTTAATTTTTATATATTGTTTTCTCTTTCTTTCATTTTCAAATATATATATATGGTACTTTTGTTTGATATGCAGATCACAAATTTAACATAATTTTCTTTTTTGGGTAACTGTTGCCTTTCATATTTGGTTTATTTTATTATTTTTTTAACATAAGCTAAAATTGCACAAATTTCATTTCTTTTAAACAAACACATGAAGAGTTAAAAGGAAATAGTAATAAATATTGATGAAATTATCAAGTTGGACGGTGTTACTTAAGTAATCTTCTATTTTAAAATAACTAATATAAGTAACTTTAAAATCGAAATTATTTATATGTGTATTTTACTTCTTTGAAATGTAGATTTTAAGTAAAAACGGAATACCATTATATGTACATTCAAAAGATTCCTTTCAACTTCAACAAAAAACCAGACAAACAAATAAATAATGCTACATATTTTATCTTATATCAGTTATTTCAGTATGAAAAACATATTCATAAATGTGATGTCCATTGGACCCATTGCTCCATTGCTGGGATATATGCAAAAAAAAAAAAAACAACCAACAAACAACAAACAACACTTTAGAACTGAGTTATTTAAAAAATAAAAAATTTATGCAAAGTATAATCTTGAAAGGGTAAAATTTTTCTTGCATATATCATTATATATGAGTCAAATTTTGTGGGATTTTATACCTCAGTGAACCCATTATTCATAATAAAAACCAAAAATAAAAATTAAATGTGCACGTTTTAAATTTTGTAACACATTTTGTAATTTAAATGTTTTATTTTTCTTCTTTTTTTTTCTTTATTATAGTTGGGGCAAGGGTTTTCTTTAAATATTTGTATATTCACCATATAACAAAAAAAAAAAAGGATAAAAGGCAATTTTATAGTCCATCAAATTTAAACGAGACTAACTTTAGACTATTTTATATATTCAAAAAAGAAAAAAAATATAAAAATGAATTAATATAAAAACAAAAAAATTTTTTTTTTTGCGGAAAATTCACCTTTTCTTAAGAAGTTTGGGAATCTATGAAATAAAAATATATGTATAACAAATATTTCAATTTAAAGAGTAAAAATTTTAATACACTGAATACAATTCTAGTGATAGTTTTTTGACATTATTTTATAATTTGATTATAATATCGTGTATGGGTATGCCAATAATACTAAATCTAACATCAAATCTAGACTATAATATAGAGTATAGACAATAGTATCAAATAATAACATAAAATCTGAGTGTTATTATAAAAGATTAGGCTTGTCTTCAACACACAAGGTACAGAATGAAACATAGCAAAAGAAACTTCAGATAATAGGTAAGGATAAATGGGGATAAGTTGAAAACATACATACATGCATTCTTATCATTATTAGAATTGATCTTCTGTTCTATTGATAAATTCTGGTTCAACTATTAAGTGAAAAATATGACCGTATCATTTAAACAAAACATTTTATTATAATTTTTTTTTTTGTTTTAATTTATTATCCTGCCACATAAATGTGACAACGAAATTACACAGACTTTCCTTTTCAAGGATGGCTGTGTAAACGTCGTAAGAAAGAAATTATTACTTGCGACGTGTTTTCGATTCGAATTCCCTCGGTTTTTACAGCGTATTTTATACGCTCTTACCCATTATAATTTTTTAATCTACCAAATATAATTTTTTTCAAAACTAGAGCTATAACTTAAATTTTAGGACTTTATGCGATAGTTAGTTTTTGTTTTTTATAGAAAACGACAATACCTTTCTAAATATGTATTTAAACTAAAAGGTATCATGAATCACAAAAAAAAACAAAAAAAAATCTCGTGAATTTTTGAATATTTTAATCCTTATTTATTTATTTTTTTTATTATTTTAAAATTGTTTTTTTTTTATGCATGGAAATCACATTTTTACATTCCTACACACACAAATACATTAGAATTTAATTTTTTTATGTATTTTTTGTTTTTTGGAAGGTTTTAGTGAAGGATTAAAAATATATTAAAAGAAACTTTTAATTTGCAAGTAAAATATTTTAAAATATAAAAAAAAACTTCAAAGAAAAATTTTCTCATTTCCTGGAGTCCTTTAAATCGATTTCTTATTTTTGCAAACTTATTTTCAATTTTATTTTATTTTTTTTTTGTTTTGGTTTTTTTTTTTCTTTCTTTTTTGAAAAAATCCACCTGAAGTATATTTGTTATTTTGGTGCAATTTTAATTTAAAAAAAACACAAAAATAAAAAACAAAAATCAGATATTAAAAGAATATTTAAGGATATTAAGTGAATTTTGATGTTATTTTTTTAGTTGAACGATTTTGAATGATTTCAATACAAAAAAAAACTTTTTACCACTTTTTACTACTAAAGTTTACTTTTTTTTTGAATTATAATAATTTCATTTATTATGTTTTTTTCTTCTCTTTTATAAAGGATTAAATAACATTTGAATTTTTATTAAAAAAAAAAAAAATTGAAATGTCCTTATTTTATTATTTGTTTGGAATTTAAAAATTTTCTCAATTGGTTTTTTCTTAATAATGGAATGTTTTTATATGGTGAAAAAAGAAAAAAAAAACTTTTCCATGAATATAATTTTATCCATGATTAAATATCAATTATGTATACAATCAAATAAAGGATTAAATGTTTTTTAAATAATCTATATCAAAAGATAAAAAAAAGGTATTAAATGTATGTATGATATGAAAACTTTTTAGCAATTTTTGTTTGAGTAAAACTGAGTAAAGAAAAAAGGAAAATGATTTTTTTTTTTTTAGGTTATATTTTGCATATTTTATAACAACATTTTCTTACCGGAAAAAGAGTTAAAGAGTTTTAATAAATTTTATTTAAAAGAGGACATTTATAGCAAATATTAATGTATATACTAAATAGTCGAAATTATTAGTATTCTAGTTGGCGGGGGGAAATAAGGCCTAGTACAATAAAGTCTAATATGCCTTATTTCACTTTGGAATGAGAAATAAAGTTTACATTGCGAAATTACGTTTTAGGTTTATTTCTCATTTATTAGGTTTTATTTCTCATTCCAAAGTGAAACAAGACTTAATTATTTTCTCAAAATAATGGAATTAAAGACTAATTGTAATTTATTATTCCAATAATAAAATTGTTAAATATTTTTCTTTCCTAATTTAATTCCTATATATTTCAGTTTATTTAAGTAATAAAATGTTTTCTGTTTTTGTTTTTGGCGCATTTCACTCCGTAAGTTCGTCAGTCAGTGTTTCTCCTAAAATAAGTTCGACAAGTTAAAAATTAAAAAATTTCGTTTAAATTCAACATTCAAACATATTTCAATTTGGAAGGTAATAATTTTGTCGAACTTAGTTCAGTTCGAACTTATTAGAGTTCGTTAAAGAATCTGAATTGTCTCTTTTTTCTGAAATATGAATATACGTAAGTATAAGTTAGAGTCCCAAACAGAAGTTTGTATAGTTACAAAATTAGGATTACAGCTTTTTCTAGAATATTTATAAATAATTTGGAAAAAGCTAATAACTCTGATTTTGAAGCCAACTCTAAAATCACTTCCAATTACAAAGAATTTGAGATCATGGGGGAAAAAAATAATGTTTCAGCTTTCCATACAAAAATATTAAATTTGAACTGTTCTTTGTGAAATATAATAATAAATTTTGTGAAAATTTAAACATTTTTATGAAAAACAAAAAAAAATTGTTTTGAAGGAACAAGGGCTGCTACACCTGCGCCAGTTCGCCCCCGCCCGCGAACACAAGGTTCCCGGCGCCTTGTTTTGCGCAGGCGCGGTAGCAGAGGCAGCAGTTCCAATTTCTTCAAGGGAAGTATGAAGAGAGTTATGAAGGGATCGTCTAAGAGAGAGGCGAAGAGTGGCTCGAAAAGGAGGGCGGGAAGGTCACCGGGCTGACCAGAATATAGAAAATTGTTTGAAACCTGTTAAAAATATTCGAATTTTACAGTCGGCTACAAATTTGTAATTGGAATAATATAATATTTTTAAAGTGAAATAAGGCCTATAGGCTTTAATTCTCTTTGAAATGGAAAATAAGACCTACCGCGAAATTTTACGAATTAGGCCTTATTTCTCAACTAAAATGTGAAATAAGGCCCATTAAGTCTTATTGATCTAGGCTTTATTTCCTCCTGCTATTCTAGTTAACGATAAATTTTTACTTTAATGTTCCTATAGAGGCAGTATAACAGGCAGTAGAATAATTATTTTATTAATTAATTTATTCATAAATAAATGGATTTTTACATATTTCTATTTTACTCATTATACATAATATGAAATCAAACAAAAATGAATTCTTCTTCTGTATAACAAAACAAAAAAAAATCACATTATAATAATTATTATAATATAATATAATAAATAATGTTAGTAAATATGCTAAATACTAAATCTATATATATGAAGTATATATAGTGGTTACTCGTTACATAATATTATATATACGAATCATATATTATATATTATTTTAAAGAAATATTTCATTAAAATTACCATATTAAAATAATTTACTGATTCAGGCAAAACCTTCTTATTTTTTTTCGTATTTGAATATAATAAATTAATATTCTATAGGATAATATTTTCATTTTGATTTTTCCATAATTCGTTAATTTAATCCAAAAAAAGCAAAAAAAAAAATAAAATAAATGACAGAATAGAAAATATTTTACACGTGTCCTTTATTTTATATTTTTGCAAATATCCTTTTTTGCTTTATTAATACTATAAATAACTTTATATAAAACTGTTCTTTTATTCAACCCTCGTTTTAATATTCATATTCAAATATCCTTATATTTTGTTTTGCTTTTTATTTTTATATTTATTTTTTATACATCCCTTTCATATAATATATAATACCAAATTTAAATATTCAAATATTTCACTGAATTCCTAATAAAACATTCTAATATACATATATATTCATATATTATATTTGAGAAGGAGCTAAATTTTTTCTTCACAGTTAGTAAAACTGTCCGAAACTCTGTTAAAATTCATTAATTCAAAATTGGACAAAAAACAAAATAAAAATGTTTTTTATAATTCAAATTCAAGACGAGATTTTTATACCTAATTCACGTTCATATTAAAAATTCATAGTGTTATGAAAATGATAAAAAAAAAAAAAAAATGAATCACAGCATATCCTGTGAGTGCACATACTCTCAAATACATTCAATACAAAAATATAGAAATAAACGAAATCAAATTCAAATTTTCATAATTTTTTTTTTTTGTTTTTTTTTGCTTTTTTAGATGATTTTCATATTTTATGCATGTTTTAACATTAAAATTTGAAACGTTTTCTGGTAACAAAAAAAAAAAATTTTACCCTTTTTAAAAAAAAAAAAATAAAAATATAAAAATAACACTTTTGCATATGGTCTTGATTATGATTCTTCTGATTTGAATTTTGACCATACCATCCTGACCAAAACCATATAATCAAAATTAAAGCAAAAAAAAAAAAAAGGATTTCATTTTATGTCCATTTTGAATATTATCATATTATTTCTAATAATCAGTATATAAAAATTTTGTATAGGTATTAAATGTATCTTAAGATACATATATATAAATATATGAAAAATGATAATAAAAAGGGGTGAGTCAGTAAATTTCAATAAACTCACAAAAAAAAAAAAACCAAAAACAAATTAAAGTATCTTAAAATTCTATTCAAATTCAGTTGGTGTTTTAAAATTTTATTTTTTTCATTTTTATTTTTGTTGTTTTATGTTCTGATGTACCTTAGTTTTGAATTTATATGTATTATGTATATAAATGATGATCATATATAGCTAGTATTATTGATAATTCATGCATTGATTTCGATTTTCATTGATCTGGTAAATCAGTTTTACATATTAAATTTTTATTATTTTTTTGAATTTGAAAGTTTTGTTTTCAATTGCAAAAACAAGAAAGAAAAAATACCTATAACAAAGCAAGATATTATTAATACAAAGCAAGATATTCAAAATTGTTTGTAAAGATTTATTCTTTTTTTGAATTTTAAAGAACTGGATATTTTCAGTTTAGGTTTTTATTTAGAATGAACAAAGTACATGGAAGTATTCCCTTCACCTATAAGGTATATAATTAGTCCTATAGTCAATTTCTTGAATCAGTAATAATATAATTATTTCTTATATATATATAGAGTTATTTGGCAGAAGAATATCTTATTTCGCTATTATGGTTACCTGAGGCACGTCACTCAGTCGATTTTTACAGTAAAGACATTAAAAATAATATTTTATTTAAATTCTGTTTAAATTATATACATAATATCGTAATATTAAAATAATTTTATTGAAGAATTATGCAGTAGACTGTAATATACGCCATTTAAATTTGAATAAAAAATTAAATTAGTGATATTGAGTCAAATGTTGAAAAAAGTCAGGGTAATATATAATTTTTTATTTATTTAAATTTCTTTATTTGATTCAATTTAAATTTTAAAAATTTTCTTTTGAAATGCTTGGATGTCATTTATTTACAATAATGTCCAACGCTTCCCATCCTTTACTCGAAAGAAAAAATAAAACATACCCTATTCTTTAATTAAATTATTAGATGATTAAAATTTCATTGATGCCTATAAAATCAAAATTTTTCACATAAAAATTCCACCTATACTATTGTTTTTTTTTTTTTTCTATTAAGAAGTACTACTTTATATTCTGATCAGGAATCTGTAGGCATGTTATATAGCAAATATTTCCAAGTAAATACAACTAAAATTATTTTTTTTTTTGTTTTTTTATGCAATCTGCTACAAATTAAAATGCATATAACAAGAATTATGGAAAAATAAAAGGTGGTACTATATCAACACTCAACCAATGTTCTAATTATAAATATTAATTTTTCAAAAAAATCATTTTTAAATTTTGTTTAAACCTCAACGAAATATTTGAAATACACATTTTTCGGATGTTTTTAACGTCTTATTCATTTAAAAATACTTAAATTACATACTTTGTCGCTTTTTAAAGGTTCATTAGTAAAATATAATTTTATATTTGAACTCAACCTTTTAAAAATCACTTCATTATATACAAATAACCCTATGTATACATCACATTCATAATTTCTTTTAATTTAAATTTTATTTTTTAAAAACTCTTAAATAAATAATTAATAAATAATATTTTTACATAATATTGAAAACAAAAACAAAAAAAACCAAAAAAAAAAAAAAGGTTTCCTATTGAAAACCAAACAATAAATAATTTAATATAATACGCTCCTAAAAGTGTGCCTTACTTATGTTCAACTCCAACTTTAACTCTATATAATAAAAAATTAACACATATAATCATAGCACTCACTCTTCAACCTAATACAAAATCGTATAACATTCGTATGACATAAGTGTGCTAATCTATTCCTAAATTCATTTCATTTTTCCTAAATTCAAAATTTTTTTTATTTTTTTTTTTTTTGGGATCCTAATTTTTACAAGAATATGTCAACTAACTGAAACTATTAGTAGAATTCCTTCCGTATATTTCTTCTTATATATCAATACCAATTAATAGATATAGGTATATACAGATGAAATTTTAGACCTTTTTTTTTTTTTTCGTCAAGAACCAAAAAAATAAAATTGAAAGTGTGTCTTAAATTTTGTGAAAACTTACAACCGAAAAACCAAATGCCTCCCATAATAACATCATGTACAAACACATAAACATCATATTTAATAATATGTTATATATATATACTATATAGATCCTTCATTGCTATAATATAACTTTATATGTATATAATATATATATATATGTATAGGGTTAAAAATTATTCAATATAAAATCAATTCTTTTTGTCCTTACAAATTATATAAATATATATATATGTATATATATATATATATATTTTTAATTCATTGTCCTTAATTCATATATTATAAAATATTATATATCTAGAATATGTTTTGTATTTTTATTATTATTGAAAATAAAAGTGAGTAAAGGCAGATGGTCGATAAATATTATGGACGAAATGTTAGAAATATATTTTAAGTAAAAAAATTACAACAAAAATAACAACACAATATGTTCAATATTGAACATTCACAACATTCATAAAACAAAAAAAAAAAAGAACAAAACTAAATCCTTTTTTTTTTCGTTTTGTTTTTATTTTTTTTTTTTCTTGTTAATGATATAAAAACTTGATCCTTTTTTTTTGTTATCAACACGTCGCAGCATATGTATACTTTGTAGCATTTAAGTATAACCAGTTGTATATAAATTGTGATACCAAATACTTTAAATGGCAAGCGTATAGATCACACTTTTAGGCAACATATGAAAGAAAATTATTTAAAGAGCGGTATATACCTAAAAGCCAAAAACAGAATAAACTATCTTACACAATATTACCACACAATCGGATCCTTGGTATTTTTGTTTTTGTTTTTCTTTCTTTTTTTTTTGTTTTTTAAATTATTAGATATAAGAACGGAGCAAGAAGAAGAGGAAAGAAAAGGAAAAAAAAACCAAAAAGAATTAGAAGTGGGGTAAGATTTTGAGCTCATCCTAATAATCACTTAACTCTTTTACCTTTTTTTTTTTAATTTAAAAATATATTTTTTTTTTTTGGTTTTTTTCCTTATCACCCTTTCAACTCTTTTTAATTTGCAAAAATAAATCGAAGGGCCTATTTAAAAAAAAAAAAAAACAAACCCTTCCATTTAGAATTTTTAAGATGTTTGAAAAAAAAAAAGGATTGATTTGACAAAATATTTTGATTTAAATTGTACATCTAAATATTTATTTGATTAAAACTTTAAAGATATTTTTTCTTCTTTCACTCTTTTTTATTTTTTTTTATTTTTTTTTCTTTTTTATAAATAGGATAGTAATTTGATATTAAATCCTTTTTCTAAAGAATCATTTCGAAAGACATTATTTTGTCATTTTAAATAATAAATGTTTATTTAATGTTTATAAGTTATAGTTGAAAATTATTTTAAAGTGTTTATAAGAATGTGAAAGTAAGAAAAATTTAAGATCACATATTATGTATATATGAGACTAATTGAGATTTGAGACTTATGAAGAAAAATGTAAAAATTTGTAATTTTTCTATTAGATTGTAATAAGTTTGAAAATCTTAATTAAAGATTTATGGCAATAAAAAAAAAAAAAATTTTTTTTGAATTATATGTAAAAACAAAAAAAGGGGGGTTTTTTTTTTAAGAAATTACATTGAAATTTAATTGAAATTTTGTCAAAAATAAAATAAATGGAACCGTAGAAGATTTATTATTTTATTGTTTTTGAATATAATATAATATAATGTAAATAATTCACCTTGGTTAAAAAATAAAAAAAAATGGTAGTTGAAAGAAGAATTTTTGCAACACAAATTTTAATGATTGTTCCTTTAATTTAATTTCCTTAAAATTTGAAAAAAAAAAAATTTCATTCCATTCGTCCGTATATCAGCTTGCAAAACTTCTACATCGTTTAAGATAGAACAATGAAAATAACTATGGATATGGTCCTCTTAAAAATAAAATATATTCTGGAGTAACATTTTCATTTAATTGCAACCATTACGGAGAGTTGGAAATTTTCAAATGTGTATATCGTTGGTTCTGCTTAGTTTTTTTCCAATCTAAAATCGCCATCCGACAGGAAATTTCCTTAGGAATTTTATTATACAATTTTTTGCAATTTCATATTTAAATTTACCTTTATGTGAAAGCAATATTTTGTAAGATTTGGTTTCTTCCATAACTCCAGCATACTTTTAGATAGAACATTGAAATTTGAAAGGAAAAAAAGATCTTTTAAATAATGCTAATGCCTGTGCAATTACTTTAGAAAACTTTTTTGCACCTGTCTCTGTTTAAGAATTATTTAGGGATCAAAAATTGAAAATTTCCTATTTTAAGACACTTGTGTAAATTTTTACAAAGCAAAAGACAAAAATTAAATTTTCAACATTATATTTTTACATGTGTTAACAATTTTTATATAGGGTTCCTTAAAATTAAAGAAATTGTCCCTTGATTTTCATTCTATTTTTCCTTATACATAAAGTTCTAGGAAAAATTAGAAATTTCGGTTCAAGTCACAAGTCACATTATAAACTGTTTTTATTTAATTTTGGACCTATACTGCCTTATATTCAAAAACAATTATTCAATATTGATTCCTTTTTATCTTCTTTAGTTTGACAGTAATGAATTAGGCCTCAAAGACAAAGTCTATATTAAAAACCGAGTTTCAACCGAGCCATTGGGTTGAATGCATAAAACTGAGTTTTAACTCAAATCTCACTTTTTCGAACAAAAACTACCCTTGAACTTGTATTTGTGTTTAAAAATGTCATATTTCAGTTCCTGTTCAGTTTTATGAATTTGACCCATTTTTAATGTAGTAAACATCCACAAATATTGGAAATTTAATAATGGCGTAATCCTTTTTAATAATAACATTCATACAAAAAGCATTAAATAAATCTACTATTGATAATCTATTCAAAATATGGCGAAGGCAGTAAATAATCCCGAAAAAAAAAAACACTATTAAGTACTTATAAACTGAATTAAAAATTTAAACTTACCATTTGAATGTGGTGGTGATGGTGTTCTTGACAGGCGACTACGACTAATATCTAAAAAAATAAAATAAATAAAGTTATTAGAAATTTTAGTTTAATATTACAGGATTATTTTTAATTTTTATAGATAAAAATATATATATTTAAAGTCCTTTCGTAAAATTTAAAATAAATTGTAAGAAATTTTTTTTTCTTTACAATTTATATATTTTGAATTTTATATAATACTCCTATAAAACGAGTTTTTTATGAACATATTTTGTATGTTTGTGTTATATTTTTTTTTTTTTTTCTGATAGGTCATAAATAACATTGCATGTTAAAAATATCTTAAATTTAATATCTTCAACTATGTATCCAAATTTATATGGATTCTTTTTTCGTTTCTTTTTTTTTTTGTTTTTTTTCGAAATTGAAGACGGAGAGAAAGAGAGAAAGAATGAGAACATGAAAGGATAATTAGATCATTTCTTTGGAATATAATAACATTTTTTGATATTTTCTTTTATATTCATTTTATTTTAATGTTCTGTGTAAAACTGACCACCTGGTCATGAATACACTTTAAAATATAAATATATAATATAAAAACAAAAAAAAAAAAAAGGATAAAAACGTAAAGAAGGTTTATGTTTCGTTTTATATAAGAAAAACTTTATTTTTTTTTTTTATATTGCATTTACATGGAAATTTTTCAAAGATATTTTGTTGCAACACTTAAGTTATCATTTTTATTTGGTTTAATTTATTTTTTTTTAGTCTATCGTTGATATTTTTTGGGAAATTTTGATAGAGGATCATTTTTAATATTATTAAAAATAAGTTTAATAACAAATTTTTAACAAAGAATAGAAAAGAAAAAACAGAAATAATATTATTTTGAAATATGATCTGACTGTACTTAACATAAAGCTTATGCTTTTACTTAATTATACTTATCTAAATTAAATTTAAAACAGGGGATGTTAAAACAGCTCCCACCTAAATTTCAAACATATACTATAAGTCTAAGAAATCGTAGCGTAAGAAAGTTTTTAGATTTTATATTCTATTCAAGGTAGAATATAAGAATTGGTGGTGCGTCGTAAGTCCGTAAACCAAAAATGACATGTGACATAAATACGAAAATCTATAAATGACATTTTTTCGCACAATTATGTCTTAGAACATAAGTACAAACAAGGTAGAATGTAAACCAACGGTTTTTAAAAGCGCACATTTTCCCAAAAGACAATATAAACTGTTTAGAATTGTGACTTGCACAAAAATTTGAAAATTTCATATAAGGAAAAATGTAGAAATAGGACTTTTCTGGAATTTTGTGGAGCTGTAAGTTCAGAACCCAATATTACTAAGAAAAAGAGTTAACACAAGTAAAAATATATTACTAGAGTTTTAATTTTTATGTATTGCCGAAGAAAATTTGTACAGGTGCTTAAGTTACAGCTACTTAAAAATAGTAAATTTTCAATTTTTGAGACCTAATAGCTCTTAAACAGGGACTGGTACAAAAAAAAATTCTAAGGAAACTAGATACTAATTCTAGAATACTAATTCTAGAAGTTCTTTCTTGTAGAAAATTCATGCAAAATTTGGTTTTCACATAACGGTAAATTTAAATACTAAATTTAAATAATATATATAATTTAGATATTGATTTATAAATATAAAAAAAATTCTATAGAATGGCGTATTTAGATTGAAAATACGTTAAGCGGAACATGAAATATACGCGTTTAGAAATAGAGCTTTTTCAAAGTTTGAAGGGTTGTAGTTTTCTGATGGATGGGGCTACATGAAAAAGTTGTGCCACAAAATTAATTTTTTATGAGACCTACCCATGGTTAAAGTTTTTTTTCTCTATCTTTAACGGTGTAGAAGTTTTGTAAACAGACGAACGGACAGAGTGAAACTAATAGGTACATTTTTTCAAAATTTTTTTTGGAAATGTGCTAAAAACGTAAATGACATACTTTCGAAAATTAAAAATAAAAAACTATTTATACAACTTCTGGAAAAAGCGTAAAACCCTAGATTTTGCCAACTAACCATATTATAATCTTATATTACCCTTTCTCTTATACAAATACATATTGCCAAAACAAGGCCTATATTAATAGAAAAATGAAATGGAAATAACGTCCATTAGGTCAGTTTATTACATTTTGTTTTATTAATTTTTGGAAAAAGGAAATTTATGATAACAAAATGAATCAGGGCTATACGTTTTTAGCAGAATATGCACCTATATATACTAATATAATATATGTAGGATTTTAATTTAGGAGGGATTTTATAGTTGGTTAGAAAATCATGGTATATAATATAGATGCGAGATTTAGTTTTCTAACTTATAACTTTTAATCTTATGATGTAGCGCCATAGGAACAGTTTAGTTCTTGTAGAATTTTTTACACAAATACCATTATTACTTTTAAATCAACTAACTCTATGAAAAATTTTAAATGAAAACAAAAAATAAAATTGATTCTGAACTTTTCTTTTGACTAAAATCAAGATATTTTTTTCATATATAATATAAACACACGTCCAGAGTCCAGACTCAATATTTCTCATCTCATCATTCAATTATTCTATTAAACACCTTCAATTTTTTTTTTTTTTTTTTTTGTTTAACAAAATACAATAGTTCAAATATAATTTCAAGGAATTGAAATCATTTGGCAAAAAAATATTGGCATTGAAAGTATTTTTAATTTATATCCTTCCTTTTATAAACAAATACAAACATGAAAATAAAAGAAAATGTTCATAGTAACTAAAAAACAAAAAAAAAAAAAAATGTAGTATGAAAACTGTCAATATGAATTGTAATTTATTGCAAAACCATTAAAATAAATTTCCAAATTTTATTTTCAGAATATTTTCTTTTTTAAAGTATAGACTATTTAGATACTCAACTTTCTAAAAATTATTTATAAAATTCACCAAATTTTTAAGAATTTAATTCTAAAAATGACTTTAAAACAAATTAAATAAATACGAAATGGATATATGTATATATTTATGTATGAATTGTTATAATATTGAACAGCATTAATGTATCTAATCGATATGGTATTATGTGGGTGCAGTTATACCACATTATATTAAATACTTTTTGCAAAAGTATATAAGTATATTATACAAATAAAATAAAAACAAATGAAAAATAATAATAATAATAAATTAAAAGTTGAACTATTTTTCTAAAAATAGCCAACGGTCAATATACTATTCATGAGGGACAAACAGTGTACTGTATGTTACAATAGTATACAGTTAATGAAATATATATATAAAACAGAAGATCGATACATAAAAACTATATATTTATATACATACTATATAATATAAATATATATGTATATTATAAACAAACATCAACGTTAAAAATAAATTTTATCAATATAAGTTCTATGTTTACATGAATTTCATCCCTTTTTTGCAGTCGTTTTTCAATATAATATTATTTCTTATTTTTATTCTCTGTTCCACCATTCTGTTCTTTTGTATCCTTATGTCCTTTTTGAAATTTTATTAGCCATTTTGAAGAGTATTGCTCCTCTTATCTACGTCGATATATATATATATATATACTCTTTTGTTTTTACTTTTAGTTTTGGTTATTTTACAAGACAAAACAATTATTATTATTGTATACAACTCTCAGCTGTTTTGTAAATCGATTCACATCATATATAAGATAAAATAAAAACAAACAAAAAACAATAATAAAACAAAGAAAAAAAAAAAACAAATATTAAAAGAAGAGATAAGCAATATGAATAGTTAAAAATTATTGTATGGTGTAATAATTATGACGAAGAAAACGTTTTCGATCACATAGTAACGGGTAATGAATGGGTGACGCCGGCTCCTTAATTATTTTTTTTGTTTTTTTTTGTTTTTGTATATTTAAACATAGACTTATTTATAACCATCCCAGGCAGCATGATACAAATACAAAACTCTGAAGAAAAGAAAAAAAATAATAAGAAAAAAATAATGATAAAAGACTTAATGAATACACACATATGTACAGTTAATTAATACTATATAAGTTTATATGTATTTATTATTTACATATGTAACTACTTGTATGTATGTACATATATATGTAGGGATGTGAACAAGGATTAATTATGTCCAAAAGGGGGTTAATTCTTTTTCTTGTTTTTTTTTTTTTTTTTTTTTTTTTTTGGATTTTATTCTCATCCATTTTTATTTTCTTGATGATTTTTTTTTAGTAGTAGACTTTGATTCATGGTTTTCTTAGAATTTTTGTATCTTAAATTTTGGTTATAATGTTATAAATGAATGTGTGCGTGTATATGTTTCTTAATATTTCGTAGAAAACTGAATTTGCTCTTTACGTATATATGTAAGTAAATATATACAAATATGTAATAAATAAAGTTTTTCTTTAAATCTTGAATTTATTTTTGAATGGTGACTGAACTGAATATTTTGATATAGCTTGATAGCCTGACTGACTTTAACTTCGATGTTTTGTTTTGTTTTCATTGTTTTTTTTTTTTTGTGGATTTTTCTTTTATTTTCAGAAAAGTTGAATGAATGGCACGAGATGCGTGATCCTTTCATTTATAAATTTTTAATATTTCTTATTTTGTTATTTTGTATTTTGGTCTCAGAATAAAAATAAGAATTTATATACATATAGCATTTCTTTTCTTTAACTTTCTCTTCGTTTTTGTTTTCTATTTTTTCTTTTTTTTTCATTTATTTTCTTTATTTTTGTTTTTTATATTTTGTTTGGGTTCATTAAAGATGAAAATGAAAGTCAAGGAGATTTCATATATTGTTAAAAGTATATATGCATATATGATATCAAATCTTTGGTTAATAAATACAAATATATATATCGTATTTATTTCTGTCCTTAATTTTAGGGACTTAAGATTCTTATATATATATATATAAACAGTTCGTTAAATATAATTAATATATTTTATATTTACATTAGGTGGAAATAGGTTTAACGAACCTTTTCTTATTAAGTGCGAATTAGTGGCCATATATACAATAGTACTAACTTAAATGAATATATTAAATAAGGTAGGAGGAAAAATAAAAAAAAAAAAAAAAAAACTGAAAAAAAAAAAATTGTAAGCTGTTGTTGTTAATTATGTGGGACGGATATTTTTAAGAAAAGTATAAGGTCATATAAATATTTGTTTTATATATATTCGATGACCTTGAATTCAATTAAAGAAAAAAAAATCGTTTTTTTTTTTGTTTTTATTTTGATTGTTAATTTTAGTTTTTTGTTTTTAACAGCCTTTTTCGTCCTTCATGAATTTTTCTTCATTATTTTGTAATATTTTTAGCTGTATGTATTATGAGATTTTACTTAAACTGATTTTATTGAATATGTAGATTATAAGAAATTATTTCAAAAAGTTTATATTGTCAAATTTAATTTATATTGGATTTTATGAGAAAAAAAAAATAGATTTTTATTTTGTTCTATGTAGCATTATTTATTTTTATACAAATAAAAATGTGGTAGGTACGAATAAACAAAAAAAAAAAAATATATCTGTCAAAAAAGTTAGATAGTTCGAAGGATTATAAATACAAAAGTTGAAAATAATATTGAAAGAATTTAACTAGGTATATTATGTATATAAGTATCTATAGTTTTAAGAAAACAAAGTTAAAATTGACAATTTTTATCAAATTAAGTTATAAATAAGTATATAGGGGGGTTGAAAATAAAATACAGCGACACATAATCCAGAAACATATAATCAGGAAAGACAAAATCTAGAAAAGACAAAATTCGGAAAAACCCAAAACTAGAACAGCTAAAATACAGAAAAGACTAAATGCAAAAAACATTTAAAAATACAAAAACTACAGAAAAAAGAAATCCAGAAAAAAAATTCAGAAAAATTTAAAATCTATACTCTTATATTGAAAGAAAATTATTAAAATCATATAAAAAAAATTAATATTAAAAAATGATAGAAATTGTTCAAAATTAAAAATGAACAAAATATGGTAGGGCGCTACCCTCACCCCCCACTATTTATTTAAGTAATCCTCTTTTTGAATAAGGCAAATAAACGCATACCATACCCTCATATATATGGTATTTAAAATCATATGTATATGGTATATGGTAATCATATATATATGGTAAAATCATATGTATATGGTATTTAAAATTAAAAAATAATGTCTAAATATATACCCAAATGATACTTTAACTTGTGATACGTATAACCAAAATTTGTCATCAAATTAAAGCTCGTGCTATAGGTATAAAACGTCTAATTTTATTTTCATCCCGTAAATTTTTTTGGCGTGATTATTTAGCTTTTTATATTCAAATAAAATTAAAAGCTCGAATGGTTCGAACCCTAAGTCTATAACATGATAATAAAAATTTAACCATTATATTGAAATATGTGATAACGCAATAATTTATATAATTTAATTTCAATTTATATTCAGTTTTAATGAAATCAAATTCTATTTAAAAATATTTCCAAAGAAGTTTTGGATAAAAACTTAACGAAAACCCAGTTATAAATATTGTAAAATTGTAAGACAAAAAAAAAAAAAACACACATGATACAAAATATATACAACTAAACTCATTTGTCTCGTGCCGTACACTCGCTTTGATTACGACTGACCTTTTTTATTTCCAATAAAACTGTAGCCAGTATCAAAGTATAACTTTATGATCAAAGCAATTAACAATAAATAATTTATCATATACATCCATACATACATACATAGGTATATGTACATACATAATAGAATTTACGGAATTCGTCCCCAATTTTTTGTTTTGTTATTTTTCAAGTTCCCGAAACAAAACAATTAATCCATAAAGAATTTATAGTTTTCAATTTAAAAATATAAAGAATAGCCCTTTTTTTTTTTTTCTTTTTTGAAAAAGTAACAGTTAATTTTTTTCAATAATTCCCAACCTTTTTAAATCATATAATATCGGAATATAAAATGAATAAGAAGCCGAAGAAGAATAAAATTTTAATAAAATTGTATCCCAATCTTTTAATTTAAAAAAAAAATTATTTGTAGTCCGTTCTTTTTTTTCTGCTTATTCGTTTTTGTTTTTACTTGAAATTTCTTTGGTTAAATAACAACAAAATTAAATAATTTAAAAACATCTGTCACCCTTCATTGAACTTAACATGAATATATCTATAAATTCTATATATATATATACATACATAAGTTTTAATGATCCTGGAAAAACAAAATCGAAGATTAATATGAAATATGTATTATATATGGATGGAAAAGATCCGTTTGATGACAGCTCGATATATTTTTTTTGGTTATTCAATTTTCGTGATACTATCCAATCATTCGTATATATCTTCGTATTTTTAACAACTATGAACTAACGGTTAGTGGACTGGTTATACATTTTTATGATCACATGAGTAGATACAATATATATTTAATATTACCTATGTATGTATATATATTAAATAACTGTTTTATTTCGTTTTTTTTTCTTTGTTTCTATTTTTGTATACAATAAAACTAAAGAGCATTTTAATAGAATATTTATAAAGTGCGGGTTAATTAGAGAATCACCCACGCCAATGTATCAAATTTAATATTTAACTATAGAGTATAAATATAAATTATTACATATTTACATACACATACATAATATGTATGTGACTATGTACAGGTAGTTTTAAATGCAGATGAATCGAATTTAGATTTAGATATATGTATGTATACTGATTTAAATTAATTTAACATAAGGTTTTAATTTTTTTTGTGAAACAAAAAAATGCGGATACATTTGCCACAAAAATAGTTAACCAAAGTTAAGTAACTGATCGGTGATCGATGATCTGTTGATGTTCTGATCTTACAAATACAGAACTGAGAAAATTGTAAAATATTGAACATCTTGAGAAGTTATGCAGTTATAAGGTAGTTTTTTTTTTTAATGCTTTTCTCTGCCACATAAATGAGGACAGGAAATTACACAGCCTTTCCTGTTCAGACGTGCCAGTAAATGTCGTAAGGGGGAATAACTCTTACGACGTGTGTGGGATTCGAACCCACACTTCCTCTGTGTTTTTATAGCTTATTTTATACTCTCTTACCCACTAGGCCACCGTGGCCTCTTGTAAGGTATTTGTTTTAAGAAAAAACGAGGAAGAATACAGTTGCCTTTGTCAACTCTTAGATACCCGTACGAACCGTTAGTATGTTCACAGCCATCTGCCTACAATATTATTTTTTTAATATTTCAGTATTTTAAAATAATTTGGGTGAATTTTATAATTTCTAGAACTTATGGGTTGTACATATATTCAAACTATATGTTTATATGTACATTCTTCTAAAGCAGATTCTAACCTTCCACATAACGATTATCAATCCAAAACTTTTTCAAATATTCTATAGTACCATTTAATACTAAGCGGTAAATGTATATTAAATTTACTTAGTACAAAATAATAAATATAATTTTGTGCGAATTATATTATTATATTATATTATATTATATTTAAATATTCCATTGACAGAATAATTTCTTATAAGTACAATAAAATACATATATGTATGTAAATACGGCGCTATATAATATACATCTATACTCTTATCATTCATTCATCAGTGACATATACGATATGTAAATAAACATGATATTATATAAGTATGTATATATATCAATATCATATAAATAAAAATTCTTCAAGCAACCGTTATGTTGTTTATTTAATTACATTTTTTTGTACTACGCATTGTATCCTCAACAATTTCAAATTATCGAGTAAAACAAAATGGAAAAAATTCGTTTTAAAGAAATTTGTTAGCAAATTTGAAAAAATCAAGTAACACTTTCGTCAATTATAAAGTAACCCTATATTATTAAAAAAAGTTATTAACAGAAATAAGAGTATAATATTGAAGCTTTAATTTTTGTGTATTACTTCAAAAAAATTTTAACAGGTGTTCAAGTTACAGGTGTTTAAAAATAGGAAATTTTCAGTTTTTGACCCCTTACAGCTCCTAAACGGGGGGTGATACAAAAAAAATTTCTGAAATGACTCACACTTATTTTTAAAGATCTAACTTCTGTAAAAATTTCAAGTTTCTAACTTAAACCGTTTAGAAGATAGAAGGGTTAAAGGATTTTGCAAAATTTGAGTTTCGCATAACGGTAAATTAAGACACCGTATGTCACAAATATATATTTATTGTATATATACTTTTAAAGCTAATAAAAGTAGTAATCGTTTGGCGTTTTCAAAATGAAGATATACCTTATACAACTTGTGCTATAACAATTTAAATATAGAGCTTTTTTGAACCTTTGAAGAGCTGTAGCTCCGTAACGGGTGGGGCTACAAAAAAAAGTTGTTAAAAATAAAATTAATATTTTTGTGAGATCTATCAGCAGTTAAAATTTCATAGCTCTATTTCAAAAAAAATGTAGAGATCTAAAAGTTAGGTGTTCGAGAGCTACCCTAAGGCTTGGTCCAAACTCAACCAAAAAAAATAGGGAACCTACAAATTACTCCCAGAATATTTTGTGTAAATTTCAAGATTCTAGCTTTCTTAGTTTTTGAGTTAGCGTGCTGACGGACGGACGGACGGACATGGCTCAAAGGTCTTAGAATTTTTTTCTGATCCGATCCATACCTTTGAAGGTATATCTAGCTCGCTTATTTCGAGGTGTTACAAACGGAGGAGTAATTTTATTATACCCGATCCTATCGTACGGGTATAAATATACAGTACTTAATTGTTTAAAGAGTTTTTGTATGTTGTAATAAAATAAAGCATGCTATGTACCTATCAAATGAATACAAATAATAAAACTAAAATGCAGGATAATTTTCTAAAAATGAAATTCAAAGAAAAAATGCAATTTAAAAATTGTAAGCTTGTTTTGCTGTACTATAAATTGTTGAGCTTCAAATATTTTAATAAAAATCTTCAGCCTCTTAAGATTTGTAACAATTGCATAATGTTATTGATATTATTCATAAAAACAACTCAGGTTAAGATGTAACTATACAATTATACATACATATATTTGTATCCTTAAAATATAACAATTGCATATATACATATGTACTTAATTTAACATCTTAACACAAGTGTAAATGTACATATATTTGTATATTCGTATGTTTATTTTAAAAACATAAATCTAATTCACATATTATATATGTATACATATCTTAAGATTTTATCAATCAGTATTAAATGATACAAAAAAACGTAAACTTATTATATTTTATGAGGGCTTTTTCCAAACAAATACAACAAACATTTAACAATATAATACAAAGAAAAAAAGAATTATAGAAAAAAAAACAAACTTTCACCGTTATTTTTATTTCAATTTCTCTATTTTATTGTTCTTTTGTTATTTTTATTGTATACAGTTTTTTGTTTGTTGTCCAGAACAAAAAAAAAAAACAAAAAAATCATTTATCTCGACACTACAAAAATAATTGTATCAAATTGAGAACGCAATCATTTTTTTTTTTCATTTTAGTTTTATGTATATATATTTCAGGTATATATAACAAACAGTAGTTTTATATAAACATATATATAATAATATATAATATGAAGAATGACCGGTAAATTAATCCTTGAAACAAAAATACACCATAGACCAAAACAAACTGACAATCAATAATAATAAAGAACATGGTAAAGTATGAATCGGAAATCACCTTACAGCAAAATCATGTACAAGTTTTGGACACCGTATATAAATATATAATATTATATAATTTATATAAATCATATACTTGTTTATATACATATGCTATATATATATATATATATTTTAGTAATTTTACGCTACATAACGGTACAAGTACAATTTTATTTATATACTTGTTATATTATATGTGCACCACAACATCCTGATAAGGACTAAAAAATGATCAGTTAAGGATATACACTGGTATATATACATAATCATTATGTATAAGATATATATATATATTAATTTTATTATATAGATTTTAAGATATAAATATATATATATATATATATATATAAAATATTTTTGTGCTTATATACTTTTAACCATATATATATAATAATTTTATCTTGCTATTTACATATATACATATATATATATTTAATACAAAAATATACTGTACAAACTATTAATAGAGAATAAAAAAACAAACAAAAGTATATAAGAAAAAAAAAAAAGAATATCATCAGGATGTCGATAAAATATAGCGTGTAGTGTAGTGGATGCTTAAGAAAAACGTTTCGTTAGTCACTTATTTTTTTTTTGTATTAATGTGTGTAGAAAAGAATTAAAGAAAAGTAGCGTAACAAATAATAAAAACAATAAAATATATATAGACTAATAGAAAAATTTATTATAGAATTAATATATAGAAAGAAAAGAGAAAAATATCGATTTTTCATCAAAAATAAAAATAACAAAATATAAAGTTCAATGTAAAGCAAAAAAAATATATATATATAAATGAAAGTAACATAATATCTATCTTAAAAATAAGATTTATTTATTTTTCGCCTGTTACAACTAAATATTGATTTGACCATCAAATTATATAAAAAAAAAAAAGAAAAATTAAAACCTTATTAATGTAGACTACAAAGATAAAATATAGTTTTCTTTTTGTTTTAACAAAAACATGTATACTTTAAACACATTCTTAAAGTTAGTTTTTCTATTCTTTGATTTTTAGGTGGAAAAATAGATTTATTTCAAAATATCTAAAATAAAAGAATGTATATTTATTATATATTTTTATATATGTATATGGTATTCCCGAACCATTCACCATTTAAGTATATAATTATAATATAACAATAATTGACTTATTTTTAGTATACTTTAACGTTTTTTTTTTAGTATATTCGGGAAATTCTGATGTATTAAATCGCATTTGAATATTTTGTCATATATACTGAAATGTTTTAGTACAATTTTAGTTAAATTAACTATAATTTTCTTCACTAGATATTTGTACTTAGAAAAGAAAGACATATTTGAAAAGGTGCAAAAATAATTTATAAGTATATCGTAAATATCGTGAATTATAAAACACAATTGCGCAAATATGAAATTATAAATAAATTATATTCTTTTGTATACTTAAACAACATGTGACTAAAAAATTGGCTTAAAATTTCAATATATTTTTAACTTATTTATTCAATTTATAAAAGTACTTTTATTTTTTATAAGTAAGCCGATTTACATCATCTTATAAATAATCAAAACAATTCTTTAGGTTTATTATGATATTCAGAAAATCTAAATTTAGATAATATTAATTCGGAAAATTGAAATTCTGACAATTCAAAATTCAGTTATTTAAAATTCATAAAAAATATTCAGAAAAAATTAAGATTTTTCTTTTTTGTGTAATCCAGATTTTAATAGTGGTGGCTGCCGCCCTCGAACCCTATTAAACCCTATTAAAATACATATTTCACATACATATATTTCAACATCAAAGAATTCGAGATTTTCCACGCTAAATTGAAATTCTGTATTTTTGTTTTTTTAGAATTTTGTAACATTCCACAAAATTTAAATTCGAGATTTTATTTTTCGGAATTTTTTCGTCGAAATTTGTTTTTTTTAGTAATGTGTTATAGAGTCTTTAATAAAATTTTTAATTGTCTAAATATCTGAATTTTGATTTTTTCGAATGAATTGAATTTGGCTGAATTTTGAACCATTATAGGAATAATAAAAATAGTAATTTGGTTATGTATCACAATTTTTTTTTGCAAAATTTCGATTTTAATGAATTTTTTTCATAATTCATGATGGTTTCACAGAATTTCTGAGCTTTGACTTAGAGCAAAAGCGTTAGTGTACTAAACCTATTATTATATGGAGTACTAAATTATATGTATTTATATATATAGAAATATTAGACTAAGCTTTGGAAATCTTTCCCATCATACCTTTTTTTCATATATTTTACTCTCTAATCTTGTGATAAATATATTGCGCAAGAGGGTAAGGGTATATTTATCACTGCACTATTCTGAGTTACGGAAAAAGATGGATTTTAGTGAGTGAAAAACTTACACTACCAAAAAAAAAAAAATTATTATGTTTCGGGTTTATGATTAAGTATCTTTTGAAGATTCCCGCCGTTTTTAGACAAAAGGAGAATGTATATAATATTATAATAAAAAAAATATTATATTAAGCAACATTTAACAATATATCGTTTAAAAAAGATATATGTACATATATTATACTAAAGCTGATTTTTTTTTATATAATAATTGATTACCTATTTATAACTTTGCAATAATAACGCAATTATTTTTAATTTAATTTAATTTATCTTTTTACTCGTAAACTCATTTCAAAACTTTTTTTTTTTAATTTTAATTTAAATAATAATAATCTATATATATATATATATATATATATAAATAAGCATATAATGTTTATGAATATATATGACAAGTAGAACAAGTGCTCTATTAATGATTCATTACTATTTACTGTCTATAGCATACATACATACATACGTATATATATATGTATATTAACTAGAAATTTTTTTTATTGATAATGAAAAATAAAAGTATACATGTAAATTAAATGAAAGTATACCTATATATATGTATACCAGAAAGGCGTAATTTTATTATTAATTATATTATGATAATTTTTTAAAAGATAAATATTTGCATATAGATAAAATCATCGATAAAAAATTGATAAAAATTCAAAAATAAACCACAATATAAATTTTTTTAAAATTTTCAAGTTGTGTATTTTTAAATAAGAAAAAAAATAAAAAAACAAAGTAAGTATATTTTCTTTTAAATAATTTTTTTTACTTTAAGTACATACATACATATGTATATTTAATTATAAATTTAGTCGTATATAAATTGATTAAAAATCCATTTTATTTATATTGTTTGTATATAGATATTTCTTTTTTATATTAATTTTCTTTATAAATTAACATTTATTTTGAATTTTAAAATTACTTTATTTTTTTATTGATTAATTGATAAAAAAAAATATTAATTATTTGCAAAATATATACGTATATTAAATTCTTGGAAAGGGTGTAATAAAAATTAAAAAAGTAGACATATCATAAAAAAAATTTGTGTTAGAATTGAGAATTTAATCAAAAAACGTTCCTCAAAACAAGTAGATATATTTTACAACAAAAAAAAAAAAAAAAAAAAACTAATAACAAAAGGACATTCGAACAAATTGGTTATTTACCGGAAAACCTCAAAAATCAGATACTTATAGCTATAGATGCGTTTTTTACTAAAAAAAAACAATTTAATTTTTCAATTGGATCATTTTCTAAAAATTTTACGCCAAATGACATAGTTTTACATTTAGGTTATGTTATTTTAAAGTTATAGAAAGTTTGAGTTAAAAACAATTTTACAGTATAGATATATGTATAAAAGTTTTGGATTACAAAAACAGAGTTTCAATAATTTAATTTTTACTTATACTTAACTTCAGTTTTTCCCGCACTTTTCGTATGAAATAAATCTATTTTATCTATTATAAACCTATTCCGAATTAAAATGTCATATATTTAGAATAAATATGAAGGAGTGGATCTCAAAGTATTACAAAAGATATCCTTACGATATTCTTTGTCTTAGTCTTCAAATTTTCCACCGACGCCCATCACAAAAAAAAAAGTAAAACTTTTTTTTTTAACAAGAGTAAGTGGGAATCTCAAAAGATACAAATAAGATGAATCAGTGAATTCTTTTTGGTATATTGTTGAACTTTAATCAACCAAACGACATCTCTCTTATAAACCAAACATTCGGTTATATATATGGTGCCGAAACCGGTTAGATATATGGTACAATGTAGATTGATTGATTAAATTGATTCGTCATAATATGAATTGTTTTTTTTTTTTTTTGTAAGGATATTTTTCTCAAATGACCGTTTTATTAATGTACTTTGTACACCTACACATCAGCAAAAAACAATAATGAGAATTTTTTTTTATTTTTTGTCAAAATAAAAATAAGAAAATGTGTACAGAATATATGTATATACATATACTCATTAAATATTCTTCTTATCATATTTAAATGGAAGAGTTACATTTTTTTTATTTTTAATAACTTATAACTTCAATTTAGAAGATTATTATTTTTTATTATTTCAAGTATATTATTATAGTATTTCCGGTATATATGAACTAAATTATGGACTAACTTGTGCTATTTTTTTGTTTTTGTTTTTTTAATTATTGATAAAATAAAAAAAAAAAAAAAAAAACTCATAAATAACTTAAATTATATGACTTAAGATTAACCTAAATTGAAAAAAATAGATATTTTTATTATTATGGCTTAGTTACAATTTTGTTCAGTTTATAGATACAATACAAATAAAAAAATCTTAGCATATTAGATCATATAAAAATTTAATCATTTGTATTAAAAAAAAAAAAAACAAAAACAAAAATAAAAATTTCAAATTATTTTTCATAAAAAATATTTTTAACTGATCCTCAAAATCTTTATTAGCAATAATCAATTTTTACAAAAATTTCAAAAAAACAAACATTTGAATCATCGATATTTTTTACAGGTATACGTATACCAAGTAAAGAAATTTTCGTATCCCTAAGTACTATCTATGTACTTAAAAAAAAAAAAATTAATCTGGTTTAATAGATTGTCAAAACATTATTTTTTAATTTAGGGGAATTACCGAATTTTGTTCCATATTTCTTCAATATTAATTTTAATTTTTGCTATTATCTACAACTATAATTTTGATAAACGGCATTTTTATCTGGATTTTTTTAATTAAAATTATATTAAAAAAAAAAAAATTTGTCATTTTCAATTATACGTATATAAGTACACATATTATGTATGTACATAATATGTATTTTGTGACAAAAATATTTAAAAATTGAATCTATTATTGTTTTCTTGTTACATGAAAAGAAAAGTTGAGAGTAAGTCGATAGTATTGCGAGTATAGTTTAATAAATGGAACGCTAATTTAACATAACTGTATTTACTCCTATATCTAATCTTTCCTCAAAAGCTATACTTACTGTAGTTGGTACTAGCAGTAGGAAAGAGTAGTTTGCTCTGTCAAAGGAATTCAATTATTGAATAAAATAAGACTTAAAGGTCTATAAGACTTAAATAAAAATAATTTTAAGAGGTTATATGATAGGGTAAAAAGTGAAATATCAGACGGTATTTAATATTATATATACTTAAGTAAAAGTGATTATGCAAGTGTCAAGTGTCATTACGAAATATTCATTAAAATTTTAAGTACGTGGTTTCAATTTAGAATTGTCATATTTCTTTTTATTATATACATATTATAAAAATGACCTCTAGAATATTATATGACATTTGCAAAATAATAAGTATATGATTGACATGCAAGATCGTAGTTTTAATAATCATTTATGCATAGGTTGTTCCGCATAAGAGTGCAAATATTTCAGAAGGTAATTAAGTACTGAGACTAAAACTAGAAAAAAGTGTATGACTAGGTGGAGTATGACTTTGGAAGTTTTCCAAATCCCTTTGGGAAAAAATGGAACAAAAATGAGTACAGACTGCAGTCTTTTATCAGTCATTTTTTGAGATATTGAAACTTTTTATGTTTTGTTGTTTTACATTATTAATTGCCGAATAATTCTTTACGTACATGCTTTACAGATGTTAACTTATAGCCTTAATAACATTGAGTTTTCTGTTATTTTCCTTTTTGTTTATGCATATGATCAATCTAAAAACTTTATCACATATTTTATATACTACTATGATACATATATTAATTTTTCTCGAATATTTAATAATCATATAGTGTTTATTTATTATGCATGTCTGTAAATGTCGTAAGGGGGAATTATTCTTACGACGTGTATGGTATTCAAACCCATACTCCCTCGATGTTTTTGGAACATATTTTAAACGTTCTTACCCACTATAGGACATCAAGGCCTCATAGGTTATTTTTTATATGTAAAGTTAAAAACGGTCAATGATTTAACTACTTATTATGTGATAAATTTTTGTTTTTTATGTACAGATACTAAAATAAGGATTTAAGAAAAGTTTTAAGTTTACATATACTCGTATATATGTATGTAAATATAAGTAGTTAAATAATTTCTTAAGTAAATTAGAAGTTTACTTCTATGAAAAAAAAAAAAGTACCAAAACAACAAAAAAGAAAAAAAATAAAAATATAAACAAATTTTATCTATAGCTTAAAAAAGGACATTAACCTTTTCAAGTTGGTTAATTGATCATTACTACATATATATGAACATATATTATACAAATTGTATAGGTTAAATAATATTATAACCTGATTTCATTTTTAATTTGTATTTAAAAATTAATTTTTATTAAATATTTTTTTCTTATCTACGTATAAACAAAATTTTATTTTTAGAGGTAAATACTAATTGATAACTAAATTATTTTTAAATTTGTATTATATTATATGTATATATATAGTTATGTATATAAAGTGTATAATAAATAAATTTTAAATCATTTTCTGCTTTAGGCGCAATTTTAATATTTAAAACTGGTTAAAATTATTATAAAATACTTATAAATTTATTCTTATATATGGGGGGCCTACAATAAGTACTCTTAAAAGTTTGAAAATTTTAAATTATAATTTAAATTTTTTAAGCTTAAAAAAAACCAAAACGACATGTTAATCGTTATATATAAGTATATATATATATATATATACTTATATACAACTTAATACACATACGATTTATATTAAGGTACTTTTCAAATATATATCGAAATATTTTCGAGTACTTTTCTATAATTCGATAAGAATTTCAATAGAATTAAGTCAAATTTTTTATTCAAATCAATTTGAATTTTTAAGATACAGTTGAGTTATTTTTTTGTTTTTTTTAAATTTTATAATTAATACGAAATTAAAATATTTTTTTTTATTATTTTATTTATTTATTATTAAAAGAATATTTCTAAAAAAGAAATTTTTTCCAATTAGGCTATATATTAAGGTATTTATGTATAAATTAGTTAATACTTAGATAGATTAAAATATATACAAAGGTTAAAAACAAAAAAAAAATGTTTATTAAATATGTTAAAATAGTTTAAGTATATTATATACCTAAGATTGTTGTTCAGAAAGTCTAAATATTATCAAAATTACACTATTGTATATTAAATATTAATATATTAGAAAGTAGTTTAAGAATTCTTTTTTTTTTTTTAAATAACTATAGATATAATAACTATAGACATTATATATACATAAATACTGCAACATCAATCGATAGCTATATATAATATAATATTTTTTTGATAAGTTTTGTATGTTATATACTTGCATGTTATATAATATATGTATTATAAACTATTAACTCCTTTAATATTATCCTCTACTAAAAAATCTTTTTATTTAAAATTAAAATTTAATAATGAAATATATGTACTCGTAGTTATTATTTTTTTTTTACACGCTAACTAAACGCTAGGAACGGATTCCTTTATACGTATATATAGGTTTAGTTATTACGAAAATAGGATGTTAAAGGGGAATTAGTGGGAAGATTGGAAACGAACCTATAAAGATTCGTTTTGAATTTTTGCAAATTGTAATATGGAACGTTATTGACAGAGGGGAACAATACATTAGATGGAAGCATGTTCCATATCTTAGCAGTTCTCACAACAAATGAGTTTCGATAGCCAGTTTCACACCATCTTGGAATTTCCACAGTGTAGAAATGAGCACATCTCCTCTGGTGTTACGTTGGAATTGTTTAAGAGGAGGCATAATTGATTTTAGTACAATAGAGCAAGTGTCATTACCTACAACTTGCAAAATATCTATAAAACAGAGAAATAGCTGCAATATTACGATGGGAGTTAAGTGGAGTATTTCAATGCTATATCTATATAGATTTTAGTTTAAAACAAATTTAAGGATTTAAGTAAAATCAAAAAAATACAAATTTATCATGTTCATCAGACGACTATACTTATTTAGTTCTACGACCGGCAATTCTCAAACAATATTGTGATTGTGTTTAAATGTGCCTAAAAGTTATACTTTAAGTATCTATATACAATATTAAACTTTGCCGTCATAACTTTAAATTTACTATTTTCAGATTTTTATTTTTTTTATTTTTAAAATTAATTTATTTTAAACGGATGAATGTAACTGAGTTAAGTTAACTATATATGGTTGCAGTTACAGACTTTTGAAATTTTTCTATTAGAAAATTTTTAATACTACGAGTAAAAATTATATCCTATATATTAAAAACATAATGCATGCATGTTTTAAATTTATTAAAATTTAATTTTATCAAGTGGGATAATCTAAAGGTTTATTTGCGTATGTTTAAGTATACTTTAATAAAGGACTATTTGATTTCAAATGTTATATCTTCAAATTAACTTATAGAAAAACTTAAAACAATATTTATTATATTATATTAAAATTAATATATAAATATTAAAAATATATATGTATTAAGTTATTTTTTAATTTAAAGTATGTATAGTCAATAATATTTGTTGTGTTCTGTAAACTTTAAAGGTTATAAAAAAAAAAAAAAAAAACAAAATTTAAATTTAAATGGAATATTTAAAAACCTAAAAAAAAAAAAATTATTTAAAAAGATTTATCTTACATCGACTACTTGGCAGTAAATGTTGATGTGAAGCTTTCAATAAATTTCTTTTAAAAGAATTATTATTATCTTCAGTATGATTACTGTTCCATCGTATCTCCGACATCACCATTTTATCAAATTTTAATTTTTATTTTTTTTATTTTAACTAAATAAAATTAATTTTTTTTATTTTTTTTTTTAAATTGTTTTATAAAACATTTAAATTGAAATTTACAAAAAGAATTAATAAAATTTTCTATAAATAAAGTCACCACATAATTTTTTATATATGTAACTATATATTTTTAAATGTATATATATATGTTATTATATATTTAATTTTTACTTAATTTTGTTTTTTAAATTGTAACTTAAATATAATTTAAAAAAAATCATTTCTACCTAATTAGTTTTTATGTTATAAAATTTGTTTATTTTTTGAACGTCAACACAAAATTTGATAAAAATTCCGATATTATATTTTTTAAATTAATAATGTTTTAATTTAATTTTTTTTTTTTTTTTGTTTCACTTATTTAATTATATTTATAACTTAAAATTTATTTTTATTTTTGTAATTTTTTTAATATTCAAATTTTAAAGTAAAAAAAAAAATTTTTTTTTTTTTTTTTTGTGTAATATTCAAATTTTCATAATTGTCATATTCAAATTACAAAATATAAATATGTATGTCCAAAAAATTCAAATGTCGTTATCAGTGTCGTGTTTCATATGAAACTAAAAAATTCAAATTTTAAATACCGATAGAATACCTATCCGACAGGATAACCAAACCATATTATAATAAAAAAAAATACAACAAAAAAAAAAACATCAATTTTATTTAATGCTTTTACATATAGTAAAAAATTTCCCAAAAAAAAAAAAACAACAATAAAAATTGTTTTTTATCGTTTATGTTAAAAAAAATTACCACCAGTGTTATAAAAAAAAAAATTCACGTATCCTTTGAAAATAAAGATTTTATTTTTTTTTTTTGTGTTTTTATTATTTATTTTATAAATGTTTATATGTTTGTGTGTAGAGTAAGTGAACTTTTACTGTTGTTGTCCACCATAAATGTAAAATACTATGAAAATATTAAAATTTTAATGTAAAAATTCTCAAAGAATATTTCACTTCAAAATAATCACAAAAAAACAACAAAGGAAAAAAATTTGCAGAATGTTTTTGTTTTTTTTATATTCGTAATTTTTTATTTTACTTTAACTTTTCTTTTAAATTTTTTTTTTTTTTTTGGTTTTGTTTAATTTTTTATTAAAAAAAAAAACCAAATTTTCTTTTTTGTTTTATGGTGTGCACACGTATATGTCGTATTGTACTCTGAGCCAAAAAATAAGGATGCAAAAAGGAATATATGAAAATTTTTAATATAAAATCAAAAGAAAAACAAAAAAAAAACTTATCAGTATAAAATAAAAAAAAAAAAAAACAATAAAAAATATTTTTTATAAGATAAATTTCGAAAAAGAATACAAAATACGTTCCACAAAAATAATTTTAATAATTCTATAAAATAATTTTTTTTTTTTCACATACCTATGTATTGCCTCTGCCTGTACATATTACATTGTTACACACAATCGCACATTAATATTGAATGTTTTCTTTGATTGCTATTCAAAACAAATAATTCGTTATTCATAAAATAAAAATTCTCTTTTTTGCATATAACAAACACAAACCATTTCTACTCTTCTTCAGGCCAAAAGAAGTTCAAGCAAAGTAACATTACATTTAACATAAAATATACAACAGTTTGATTGAACGACACAAGATAACACAAATTATAGAGTAAAAAATTTTCATTTTAAATACAAAATACATACATTTGTATAAAAAAGTATGTATTTTTATGTATATGATTTGATTATTGATTGAACACATATCACCAAATTAATATACAAAATATATAAAATTAAAAAAAAAATTAAACTTCATTTTCTATTCTGAATCTGATTTTCTAAATAATAATATTATTTGTTAACTAACTTCCATAATATAAAATGTAGGAGAAATTATTATTGAGAATGTGTGTAAGTACTCAATGTAATGTTAAGTTAACACTAATGCATAAAACATGTATACAATCTAATATAATCATACAGATGAAATAAAATGTATTCATTCTATCTAATGTGAAAATTTTAAACACGTATATAACATTATTTTTATATTTATAACATTTTATTTACATGAAATGTAGGCAAAAAGAAAAATTAAAAAAATACCGAAGAAAATTTAAATCCACACAATCCACAATCTATATTTTATCAAATTTTCTCTGTTAAGAGAATAAAATCATTTTTATTTATTTTTTAACTTTTTAAGTATGTGTATTTCAAAACATTTAATAAAACAACAAAAAAAATTAACAGCCAATTCGATATTCTGTTATATTTATGTCTCATGTAATCGGTTCATAGATATTTTCTTTTACCTTTTTTTCACCACATTTCCCATCTTACAAAAATATATGGCTAAACGCTAGGCTATATCAATATGTTGTCAGTGGGTAACTGTCATAAAATATAGATATCAAAATAAGGGGAAACTTTTATTTCAGATTTTATATGATGTTTCTCTCTCATTAAATTTAAAATTATTTGAGAAAATTAAAAATGTGGTATAAACAAATTATATTTTATTACATTACAATTTACAATATTCTATTTAGTTATAAACTTAACAACAAATGCAAATATGTATACAATACTACATACAAATATACAATGCAAGTCAATATGAAAAGTTGTTTTGAAAAAATATACATATGAAAATATAAGTAAATAATAAATAAGTATAAATGTTTGAGGTAGTGTAGTCAGCCTCAAATTAGTTGAGTAGAGAGTAGAGTAGAGATTAGAGTTTAAGAGTAGTATTTTTATTTTATCAGTTTTTACCTTTAATGTTGTCCTTACATTACTCTGTTAATGTTAAACTGGAAATGATGTAAATATATTTTGTATACAAAAGGTAAACACTAACACTATAAAACAAATAGTAAGTAATATTAATATACCGGTTTTTATTTATAAAAAGAATAAAACAGAAAATTTTATATGAGAGTAGAAATGAGAAGAAAGTACATTCATATGTACATATTGATATTACTATATTATATTAGATATTATATACATATGTACATACTGATACTATATAGATTTTTGTTTTGTAGGTTTTTTAGTACCTATACTTTTTTTTTTGTTGTTTTTATTATTTTAATTTAAAATTTACCGAAGTTGAGTGGGTGTGGCTATAAAATGATTTTTATATTTTAAAATTTGTTTTAATATTTTTTTTTTCTTGCCTATTTTTTATTACTATTATATTAGATTTAATTTTTTTTTTTTTTTTTTGAATATTTTCTTATTATTTTTTATTTTCTTTTATTTTTTGTATTTTAAGGAGAATTTATAATGATGTGAATATGTGATATGAGATGTGGAACTTATTATAATAAAGTAACAAAAAAAAAAATAATCAAAAGAACAACAAGAATAATAATAAGAAATAATATTATAGAAAAATTTAAAATGATAATAAGAAGTAGAGTGAGTAGAGTTGAAGAAGGAAATATCTATCTACATTCATATATATGTACATGGTCATTGTGAACTTTATGGACATTTGTATATTCCATAGATATGTATGTATGGACTTTATATTGTAATTTGTAGATATATGTATATTATATTCCATATATTATGTTATAATAGATATTATATAAGTATGTATATATATATAAGTATAGATAATATATATGTAATTATAATAACAATATGTACATATTCTGTATGTGTTTATAGGTTATAGAACTATAATAATTATAGTAAAAAAAAATATCTATATCTACATAATAGGAAAGTCTTTATGAGTTATGATGACGTTAAAAGGAATCAATTCATATTAGTGCTGACCGGTGTTATGCATATGTACCTATTTATTATATAGGTATGTAAATAATATATGGAATTAATATTTGCATAAATAAGTAGGTATAAAAAACCAGATAGTGAAATTATTCTTATCAAGTATAGGTATACCTACTTATTGGTAAACTTACAAATCGTTTATATGACAAGCATATAATATATAGGTACAGGTACATATCTCCTATTACTATAGGTACCTATATGAATGATGAACTTTTGTAAAAATTTAAAATTAGAGTCAAATAAATATGTATAAAATATGTAATATGTAATATGTATGTAGGAGTTAAATAAATATGTAAAATTAAATTATTCGCGTACAAATAAGATAGTTATGTATAGGCATATAATAGATGGCACACAAAACTAATGTTTGAGGAAACTGAAACTTATAGTCAATGTATCTATAGGTATGAATAATAAATGGATTAGTAAATGCCCTAAGCTCCTTATAGGAATTGAACAAAAAAAAAACAAGAGTTTGGCCTATTTTTATTTTGATATTTTTTAGAATTTTAAAAATACGTACCTATATAATATATAATCATTAGTAATATGTAAAAATTTATGTTTAAAATATTTCAAAAGGCTATTTATTATCAATTTGAAATTATATGTATAGTTTTTTCCAACTTCAAAACATAATCAAATGTAACGGATTTCTCTCAAATGAATAATGGAAACCATTTAGGGATTTTTAACAGCAAATAGGTACCTATACCATATTCATTAATTTTTTTTATTTATTACGTTCACATAAGTAAATAGACTCATAGGTATAGATTTATGTTATATACCTATAGGTTTATTTATATCATCATTACTCTATATGGGTTTATATATTGAATGAATTATATAGTTATTCACATACATTTAAATATGTGTAGATATATATAGGTATATAATTTACTTTGCTTAAAAAACTTAAAATTTATAAAATAAATGTCTTAAATTAGGTATGTGAAAGAAAAATTTATAAAATTCTATTGAAATTTAGAATTTTAAGTTGAATTTAAAAATTATGAAAAATTGTTCACCAAAAATGTAACAGCAGCCAATTGCACAAATATAACTTTATATTTTTTAATTGCAATTTTGAACAAAGGTAAATATATAAAACATATATAGGTATGTTTTAAAGGTTTTAAACTGATTTTTATTAAAACACACAATAACATAACATTCATTTTAAATTATGTATTTTAAAAACTAAGTATAGGTATACCTTTATATCTTTAACAAAAATATTTTATCTTCAAAGTTGGTTAATCTTTCTCTTTTTAAAAATATAAAATCGATTGAAATTTCGCAAAATAAAAATTTAAATTTTTAACTAGATAAGTAAACTTATAAAACATCTATTATACATGTGATGTGTTTTCGATAAGAAACTGATAAGATTATTATGCCAATTTACTTACTTATATATATACATACATATATATATATGTAGGTATATTATATATATTGTAATTTAGTGATTTTTTATAAATAGTTTTTGTAATCATTTTAATATCTTAAATATTTAGAAGCTTCTTTAGAATAATTGAATATATATCTATATATATATATATAGATACCTATAGATATTAATTTTGAAGTAGGTATTAGAAATTATATTTAATTTTTTTTTTTTCATAATCATTATCAGACTCTTAAAAAGAAAAGTTTTTTGTAGTTTTAAAAAAGTTTATAAATTTCAATATTTAAATAATTAATTTTATTTATATCAATGTAATTATACTTTTAAAGACATATATATATACATATGTAGATACATATTATATATGTATATAACAAGCATGCAAATATTAATATTTAAAGTTTTATTTTAAGACCCAACTGAATCTCGCAAGTTTAAATTATGTAATAAAATAAAATCGACACTTACAATTCAGAAACACACGCAGTTCGTATTATATATGTATAGAAGAAATTGCCGTGAAAACCCACTTCCACTTTTAATCAATCTAAAGATACTTACTTCCGTTAAAGGTACCAGCTGTTCTATTACCAAGTAATAAAAACATTTTTATAAGATAAGATCTGGGCACAATTATAGAAACAAATACAATATACATATAGTAACAACACAATATACATATAGTAACAACATATAGTAACAACAACGTACTGTACCAAGTACCCCACTTTAGAATTCACTTTCTTACGTAACTTTTATTGTGCATTCTTGTATGTGGTCTGTATAATAAGTTGCCGTTTAACATTAGAAAACTCAGATAAAAAAATATTTTTTTGCAAACAAGTAATGTTTACGTTTCTTAGTCTAGATTATTCAAATATTAAATCACTTTTTGATGTAATATGTTAAATTTTCCAATTCTTGATCTATAATACTTCATTTAAAGGCCTTTTTTTTTTTTTTTTTTTTTTATATTTTTTAATTTTATATTAATTTTGCTTTTTTTTATTTTATAATTCTTTTAATTTAGATTATAATTTTTTATTGTGATTTGCATACCCCTCAATATATAAATAAATGCTTCTATATAAATAAGTAATTAAAAAAGGCCATTCGTTTCTATTTCTTAAATTAAATACAGAGTGTTCCAATATTTTCCTCTTAACTTTTAAAATATTGAACTGAAAATTAAATGTAAAATTTAATTGTATTAGTAGAAAAATATGAATAAAAATTACTTTTAGTTACATATTTTAAATCTCATTTTACATATGTATATATTATGTAAAATATACATGTATATGTATATATATATATATATATTACGTATATCTAATAAAAAATATTTTCATTAATAAATTAAACTTTCTATATAATAATTTGTTATTAGAATTTCAAAAGGATGTTGAATTAAATTAAGAAAACATTTAACTACACTTTTAAATGATGAAAATAAAATGTTTAGGTATAATAAAAAAAAATTAAAAAAGATATTTTGCACAACATTTTTATTCTAATGAATTTTTAGTATAGGGTCTAAAAGAAAAAAAAAAAAAACGAGGAAAAAAGAATTAAATCTAACGAGAAATGAAATTACATTATGTATATTTGACAAAGGATAAAACACTTAGATTGATATTATACATATACATATAGGTACATTACATACCTATATCTATAATATGTAAAATTGTTTAATAAAAATTAAGGACTCTTTAATATATTATATATATATGTATATATATATATATATATTATAATATAAACACGTAGAAAATAACTAAAAATAATAATAATATTAATAGAATGGATAAACTGATATATCTGTATTTATTTGTGTGTATATTTATATACATCTATTGTATATGCATATATTAATGTTGAACTCTGTAGAATAAAGAAAATATGTATATATATATAAAAGGATAAAACAAAAAAAAAAGTTACTTTGTTTAGTTTATTTTATTGTTTTTTTCTGTTATTGTTGTTTTGATATACATTATATATATATATTGTGTACGTATATTGTTGAGGGTGAAAGAACTTGATATAAATTCTAAGAAATTCCAAAAAAAAAACCGAAAAAAGAAAATAGAATACAAAAATAAAATTATATAAAAAGGGTTATTGAAATTATTATTATTATTTTTATTATTATTATGATTATTATGATTATCATTATTGTTATACGTATTTTATTATTGAGTGATATACTATATAATATTGTGAAAATTAAGCCGCTTGATGAAATCTTAATGAAAATGATAATGATAAGGGTGGAATATATTATAATAATTTTCATTTTTATATTTTCAATCTGTATATAGAAACAAATATTTATTATTTTAATATATATATATATATATATATATATACATACATCTATATTTATACTAATTTATATATTATATTGGTCATCAAACCTCTATTTAATAGTAAAAATTTCAACAAAACATCAATTTGAAATATTATGAATACAAGTATAATATGGTGACAAAAAAATTTGTTGGTTTTACTTTTTTTTTTAATATACCACAGTATATATGGTTACAAATATATAAAATGAATATTGATGTTATAATAACTGCAATATTTATAACGGTTGGAAATATAATAATAATAAATATTATTATTTATACATTTATATATACCTATATTTATTATATTTATTTTTATTATTATATTTATGTATGTATATATACATTTATATGCTAATTTTTACTTATAATAATATAGATTTAGTCTGATTTGGATAGCTGCCTAATAGTTAATACTTTACATATATACCTATATATATATATATATAATATGCTTATATATAATAAATAGTAATATATTGTCTGTGATTTTTATTATTTCTTATAATATTTTATAAAATAAAATAAAAAAAATAAAAAAATCTTAAATATAACAAGATTGGTATATATATAAATTATAATGATCATCATTTATATGAATATTGCACATATATCTATCTATACATAAATGTATATATTGGATGAGGTGAGACTATATAAATATGAAAATTTATAAGAAAATTTCATATATTTTATTATACATATACGTATAAATATTTACGTATGGATACATATATAGTTACATACATTAATATAAATAAATAAGACAAATAAGTATGGTAATAAAAAGGTAAAAAGTATAAAAACAAAAATAAACCACACGCAAAAATAAATTGGGGAGATATTATATAGATATTTGTATATGGGTATACTTATATAATATAATATGTAACATATAGCGGCTAGTCTAAAATAATGGGATAATTAATTGGTAAGGAAGTGAGATAAAGAATTTTTATTTATTTGTACTTAATATTAAGGAAAATTATATGTATTTAAGAATATAAAGAAAAACAAAATATAAAATATTATGCGATTCATATAATCATATATATATAAAAACATTTATTATAAAATATTGTTAATAAGATGACATATATGTATATATATATATATATATTTAGGTACCTATATATTTTATTTATTATGTTAAATTAACTTTAAAATTGTTCCGATTATTTTGTTTTTTGATTATGACATTTGAGAATATAAAATTATTTCATTTAATTATAAGTTCTTGTATATATAGGTATACATCATTTACATATATGTAGTATATTATACATATAGTATAAGGATGAGAATAAATAAGTTGAAATTATTTAAATTTAAATTTAAATTGTATTTAAGTGAAACTATAAATTGATTATTTAATATTATACTTTTAGTTTATATTAAATAGACGAAAAGTGAGTGATTTATAGATATTCTAATTTAATTTTAATTTCATAATTTTTTAAGATACGAAATAAATAACAGAAAAGTCGGAGAATAAAAATGAAGCGATCAAGAAAAAAAAAACAATGATATGAATAACAAAAAGTAATGACAAAAGGAGAAGAAAAAGACCATTCTAAAAGTACAGATACGAATATGACATAAATGTCATTTGTCTATAACAACATTTTTATAATTTAAAATAGGAAATTAAAATAATATATTTTTTTGTTTTTTCTATAGGAAATTGGAATCTATACCAAAGACAAAATATCTCCTTGCAGTAATCTCAGATTCTTACTGCACTAACCTCATCTTCTCCTTTGGCCAATATAAAACTATACCTAACCTCTAATTCTTATGCTATATAGGGAGTATATTAAGATAGGAAAGAATAGGACAGGAATGCGGAAATTTTGAATTGGAGAGCGGAGCTGTAAAGGAATATTGAATCCGCATATTACTATTATAATAAAAGGGACGAACCCAAAAACAACAGTTTCAACATCCTATGGTACGAGTATATAACACTTTCCTGTATGAGGTAATAATTATTTAAACAAAAAGAATATAAGATACAAAAAAGTTATAGGATTTAAATCATAACTGTAGTTCTCTTTGTCAGTAATCTGCGTTAATAATTAACACATTTAAAGTGAATTATTTAAATCAAAAAAAAAAAAAACAATTATTCACCTATATATTGACTAATGATTTAATGATGTTAATTAAGTATGTATATATATGCACATTACATTTAATTCATTTTTAATTATTTTACGTAGTTAAAACATGATTAAAACATATATATATATATAATATGTATAATTATAGAAATTCTATATGTATATATAGTTAAATATATGCACTCCAGATTATGGAATAATTTCTTGCAAATAAATTTATACATACATATATATGTAATATGGATGTATTATATGTATATGAATTAAAATTTTAATGTCATTCTACAGTTACTTAACATCTACTTTAAAAAAAAAAATACTTAACATCTATACTTCTACTTCAAAATAATCTTGTTAAATAAATTCGTTTTCTATTTATATGAGAATATTTTTTTATTTTTCACCTCATTTTTCAATTCATAAAAATTTTCATTCAATTTTTTTTTTTTTTTTTTTTAAATAAAATTAAAATTAAAACAAAATTTGAATTAAGAAAAAATATATCAATAAAATATGGTTTGTGTATAGTTAGCCAAATTCTAAATTGCAAAATGTCATTTAATCTAATATCTAATCTGTATATTTTACATATAATATCTTTTGGCAAAAAAGACATTTCACAACTCTCTATTTGACACAATTGATTATTTTGGAAATGGTTGTTTAGCATAATCGAACATTTCGCAAAAATTTAACAAACAGTTTATGCGAAATCTTTTTTTTTAATTTTGTTTTAATTTTATTTCATTTTTTAATATAATTACAACAAACTAACTGTAAAATCCTTCCGAATTTTTATTTTTTACATACATATTGCAACATGAAAGAATTTGAAATAGTGGAGTGCTACCGCCTCCAAATTCCCGCTAAATTAGTTAGTTAAAACCAAATCTAAAATCCTTCCTAATTATGTTTTTGTATATACATATACATACATACATATTTCAATAATAAAGTTTTGTTTTTTTTTTTTTCTTAAATTCGTTTTTGTTATTATTTATAAGGACGAATTTTAATAATTAGTTGTTGTTTCGGACTTATTGTTATGAAAAGTGTCTTAATTGATAAAAAAAAATCGATGTTGTGCAATATGGTCATTATACCAAAGTAAAATTTGTGATATAAGAAATTAGTTTAAATTGCATTAGACGAAATGGAAGTTTGGCATATAGATTTAGTAAAGAGGGCCGGAGCCATAAAATATATTGATGCAATAATTTTTTTTTCTGTTTTTTTTTTTTTTTTTTCTGAATTTGAATGAATAAAAATTTTTTTATTATTACTTTATATATACTTTATTTTATAATTTCTTAATAATATTAACAATAAAAAAAAAAAAAAGTTTTTTTTTTATTCTAATAAAAATTATTTTTTTATTTTTTAATATTTTATTAAATTTTATGATTTCAATTTTTTTTGTGAAATGTAAATTTTCTTAGAAAAATATAAAAAAAAAAATTTGTGCAAAATATTTTTTTTTTGTAAACTGAAAAATTTTTTTCATATATTCCTAATATTGTATACTCATTAACATTTTAAATCTTAGCTAATTTGCATGGAATTTTTTTTTTGTTTTTTTTTTTGTAATGTGCAACACAAATTTTCCTAGAAATAGCAATTTATTATGGTTATAGTTAATTGTTTCCCTTTTTTTTTTTATCCTTTTGGCATTTTTTATTTTTTCGTCAAAAATACAAAAAAAAACAAAAGGATAACAAATTGACATATATTACATTTATAGATATATAATATATAATATAAAAATAAATAAATAAATAAAAAAATTTAAACTGAATTTCTAGCTATATATTTTAAAAATATATTTGTATATACATATATACACAATATTGTTAACCAGAAATTCTTTATTCTTTCTCTGTATATACATATATATTCTTATATTATCTTGTAATATTTCTGTTACTTAATTTTTTATTATCCTAGATCATAAAAAAATGCAAAATTTTTTTTTTTTTATAAAATTTTACCACAAGGTTAAAAAAAATGCTTCAGGACAATATATATAATAAAATAATAAAAAAATATATATATATATATATATTATTGTCCTTGTTTTTTATATTTTTTTGTATATAGGATTCAAATGAGTTAAGATATTTCGAAAGAAATAATATAATAATAGTTATAATAAAAAAGAAAAAATAAAATCATAATAACTGGGTTATAAAAAATGTAAATTTTAAAAAGATAAAAAAATGATTTTTGACTTCTGAAAATTTTCATTTAAAATATGGTATACATATACATATGCATATAGATATATTTAAAATATAAGATTAACATAAGTTACAGATTTATATAATTATTATTATTTATAGTTATATAAGTTACTTTGAATTTAACAGAGTGTTAAGAAAGTATTATATTATATATAAATTATATAAATATATATCTTAATTTTGTAGTTTTTTTTTTTTTTTTTGTGACTTTTGCAATTAATTACCACCTAATAGCTAGTATAGGTATTCTCACTTAAATAATATACTATATTATTGCTAGATTTATTCTCATTTTTATGTATAGTAGTTCTGGAACATATCACATTAACTTATAATTAATAGCGCTTGTTTAAATGTAAAATTTTTAATCAACTCATTTGTACTTCGCTATAAAAATTCGTATACTAAAAAGTATAACACATATTTTAAAAATTAAATAAATCAAAAAAATTTCCGTAAGTTTTTACTTGAATAGGAATTTACGATTTGGAATGCGATCAATAAATAAAAATATATGAAGTACATTATAGGAATTTACTGACGTTTGTCAAATAGAGGTTAATTCAAAGTTTTTTTTTTTAAAAAGACAGTCCTTAAGTAGACACTGTCAGAAATACTTTAAAATAACATTATTAAGACAAGAAAATAGAAAATTATATATATACCAATATTATAAACTCAAGATTTTGTTATCAAAATTGTTGGCCAAAAGAATTATCTGATCACCGAAACATCTTTTCATTATTTGTGTAAGATCTATCATTGAATATTCAAGTCAAATATCATTTCCATGTCGCGATATAGACATTTCACATATTAAATCATACCAAAAAAAAAATTTTCTTCGTTTTGGTTTACGCAGTCTTATTTGAGCTGATCCCATACACCTGTCGCATAATGAATCTAGATTTTCTTTGATAAAGTTGAATAGTTGAATTTCTTCCAGTTACGCCGTTTAGTATGACTGATATTATATTCGTTCAGATTTTTAGTTTGTATAACCATGATTTAACTTCATTAACAGTGATTAAGTATAGCTTCAAAAGTAGTTTAGTCTTTATTTACTAACTATTAGTAACCTAATTAAATGATGATTAATATCTGATAATATTTTTTGAAATTTAGAATCTAATAGAAAAATATAACATTGAATTCGCTCATGACTTCGTTTTATCTCTCAGTCGTTGCAATAACTTTATCTTTTTGAATAATTTTTTTACGAGACTTGTAGCTTTTTATAATTTGTCACTATATATATTTATTTTTTTGTTCACTATATATACATGATAAACTCATTTCTAAAGTATTAATTTTTATTGTAACTTTTGTACAATTGAATGAGCTGCTAACATTTTGTGTATAATCATTCATCTAATCTTTCTAAGGTTGGCTAGTTATTTATATTTTGATGGCTTATGGTAGCTGTTTGTATTTTATATTTGTTTATATGCATTCAGAATTATAAATTTTTGCCCAGAATACACTATAGTTAGTTATAAATGTTTTCTTTGCTGTTTAAATGTTTTAAGAAACAGTTTCATTCATTTCAAAATAGAACTCAAAGTAAGTAAGCCATATTGTATTTATTTTTCTCATGGAATGGTGCAATTAAGGTTGCGCTAATTCCTACATAAGAGTCAAGATAGTTCATGGTTCACATGGCACATGGATGGTTCAGATGGCTGTTTTCTAGAAATCTAATTTATATAGAGCAAAAATTGCTCAGACAAGATGCCATTTTGATACAATTCTCTCGCATTTTTAGTTGTCGACTATATAACCAACCAATAGAATTCAGAAATAAAATTAATTCTCCAATTATACTTTCGAGTAACTGGTGCCTGAGAAGATAGTGGTTTCTCAGATGTTTTCAGACTGATTCTAGTTAAAGCCGGACATTTCTATAGAAAATCTCTAGCTTCCCTTCTTCTTTATAGATTTTACACTGTGTTTTGTAAGTAATACTCAACCTGTTTATATGACGAAGTGAGTAATGAGGATGTGAACCGGCATACTTAAATAAAGTTTGAATACTGAACTTTTTCTTTTCAGTTTTCTTGAACATCCATTTGCAAAATACTGTTATTTGATTTTTAATTCAGTACGGGTAAGATATAACAAATATGTATATAATATTTTATACTAAGTATAAATTTTATATACGTGGTTATTAGTAAATGACTATAAATTAAGAAAATGAATGAATGAACTTTAATTTCTTTAAATTATAAAAATACGGCTTAGTTCCGCTTCGGAACGGATTAAAAAAAAAAATCTTAAAAAGAAGTCCAATATAATATAATAAAGTTCATTCCCATTAAAAATCTGCAATTTGTGCAATTTAAAATTGTAATAAATTTATTTCGTAATCATTATATTAAATTTAAATCAAAATCTTTAAGTAATTCCAAATTTCAAATATAATTCAGGGGGTTACATGATTATTTTTAATAAAGTCAGATTAAAATATATATACATATATTATGTTAAATATTTTTAATAAGAGCGTGTAAAAATTAGTTAAAATATTGTATATATATGTATAGCAGGTTTTAGTTTTTCCATTTTTTTGTTTTTTAATTTTTTCTTAATTTATTATTAAACGCAAGAGTGCAATAAAGTAATAAAAACATTTACTTATTTTAACATTAAAAAAAACTGATCATTAAAAAAAATTAAAAAGCACATAAATATGTACACACATACATACATATTTATTATTTATACTTTTTTTTTTTTCTTTTAATTTTGGTTTTTTAAGCAGCAAAATTTTTAAGGTAAAGTTACTTTATTACCTTTTTGATATTCATCTTTATATATGTATATATGTACATACATATATTTATATACATAATATATTTGAATCCTTAACCTTGAAAAATATTGTTTATAATAAACAAAAAAAAAAATAAGAAAAAAACCTTTTTTGAATATTTGATATTCGTATGCATTTTATCTTTTTTTTTATTTTTTTGGTACCGATGAACACCGCAATGTCACGCATATAAAATAATCTATAAAATCTCATATTTTTTTTTATCAAAAAAAAAAAAAATAAAATTAAGTAAAAATTAAAAAAAAAACAAAAAAACAGTTTTTTAACTAAAAAAAAAAATGATTTTTTTTTTCTTTTATTTCATAGTTTTTTCTAATTTTTTTAAGAATAAACAAAAAACGAAATTCTGAAGGATTCATAGTACCCTGTAAATCATTAATCATGTAGAGTAACGTTACTATACCTTTAAGATAAACTCAATATATATTGCATTCATAAAGAAACTAAAATTGTATACATAAAGTACAAGAACCCTATATACAATTTAACATTTATTTAACATAATATACGATATATGGTAACAGGATCAGAGTAAGAGGAAAATAAGTTTCAAGAGTCCTGCTTATTTTTTCATTTTTTTTTTTTTTTTGTATTTTTTCGTTTTATTAAACTAAACGTGTACAGGATCTCCAATACATGGATATATATGTATATATATATATATATATATATAAATTAATAAAAAAAATCGCAAAATAATAGCATATAAAAATGGAAAAAAAATTAATGTAAACTATTAAATATAAAAAATTATGTGTTGATAGTTCTCTACAACTATAGGAATTTTTTAGTAAGTGTTGATAGTTCTCTACAACTATAGGAATTTTTTAGTAAGTTTATAGATTTTCATCTATAGTTTATAGAAAGTATAATCTAAAGAAACTGAAGATAATTAGATGACAAAAACAAAAAATTTCTAAAGAAGTTCCCAAATTTTATTTATTCACTTGATTTTTAATGACTTGCTCCTATACTTACGTCTTATTATTTTATTTAACCTGTTTTCCCTGCCCAAAATTTTGTTTACAATACGATATTTTCGGAATAAATTAAAATTAAGACATTCCTATACACATCTGTGCATTAAAGTATTGTAAAATTTCAATTTTGAATTCTTTCTTAATTAAGGAACTCAGGAATACCTTTAATTTTTACTCCTTATCTTCGATATATGTACATTTTGAAAGTAATGTGACTTTTTTAACAACTTTTTCAATTATTCCATAAATAAATTTCTGTTAAAAAAAAAAAAAAACGAAGTAATTTTCGTCGGGTTACAATTATTTTTCGTTTTACTTCGTTTTTTTTTATATTTTTTTTTTTAATGATTTTCAGGTAAAATATAACAAAAAAAAAAAAAAAAAAAAAAAAATTTAAAGTAAAGACGCATATTTTATTACTCGATTGCACATAAATAACGAACATAAAAATAAAAAACAGAAGACACAACAATAACAAAAATAGATTTAGCAGAACAAAGCATTAAGAAGAAGAAAAAGAAAAAAATAACCAACAAAATAAGAACATAAGATAAGGTAAAAAACGAATTTATCCTGGATAAGGACGAATTTTATAATTTTTTACATTTTTTTTTACAAAAAAAACTATTTTTTTTTTATGTATGCGCTGTGTAAGTGACTACTGATGAAGTCCTTTTATATTATTCACAGGATATTAAGAAAAAGCAAAAAAAAAAATTTGTAGTTTTTTTTTATATTTTTGGAAAAAAAAAAAACAAAATTTGGAAAGAAAATCAAATCACATCTTATTATATGCATTGCAAGTATCTTTGGTGCAGAATTTTAGCATCATGAATACATGTAAGATTGAATTTTAAAAAAATAAAAAGATTGTTTTTGATTAAAATTATTTTTAGGATTGAGAGTTGAGTTTAAATCGAGTTAAATTGATTTTACTTAATTCAAATTGATTGCACAGAATTATATAACCGTTTTTAAAATCGATTCGTTCATTTGACCCAGAAAGACAAGCAGATGATCAAACTTTGAACCAAGGCTACACAGTGTTGACATTTAAAATGTTACTTTTGAACCAAGTCTAGAGAAAAAACAGAAAATACCGAATCAAGAATTTATTTATAGAATTATTTATATAAATAACATGTGGATAGATGAAATCAAGTTTGATGATAATTTGCAATACGACCTATGTACTTAATAATATAGTCACTGAGTATTGGTTTTTCATTTTTGAAAGAAGTTGATCTCAACTGGTTGAGAAACTTTCAAAAGAAGAGTTCAATCACAACAAATCAATAAATAAGGATCGGTTCTAAATTAGTTCATAGATTTAAAGCATATGTTATGTGCGCTTCTAATAAAAGATGCATATAATAATGTAAAAGTTTTCAACCTTTTTAAAAAACTTTAAAATTTCATGTTCCAGTAATGCTCAAGAAAGCGATAAGAGAAAATACTGTGGGTACTAAAGGTCCACTAATGTATGATTCAAAATTCATAATAGAGAGAAGAACATCAAATATTAAGAAAATTTCAATCGAATTATATATAAATTCAATATGTAAACATGATATTTTTATTTTAATTTGTATACATAATTATAATTAACATTTTTTATCTCTTTCTAACATTATACGAATAGATTTTCACCTTATAATTTAATCGTTATTTTTTAATGTTTTTTTCTAAGAAAATTTTATTGATTATTTGGGGTTGATGTTTTGTATGTGTTAAATATGTATGTACATATGTATAGGTACATATTTTTTTTTTTATAATTTTAGTATTTTTTACCAAAAAATTCATTATTTAATTTTGTTCTTATTTTGTTTTTTTTTTTTTTTTATAATTCTAGATTGTTACACAGGATTTTAAGAAATTACAATTTTTTGGCGGTATTTTTCTAGGCTTCATTTCATTGATTTAAAAAACAGATTTTTTTTTTTGGAAAAAAAAAGTATTTTTATGTAATTTTTTGAATTTTTCCCTTTTTTTATTAAAAAAAAAAAAATTTAACGGACTTTCTCACGCGAAATTTTGCAATATTTCGTAAAAAAAAAAAATGTTTCCAAATTTTTTGAGGTTTTTTCCTTGATTAGATCCATTGAAATAAAGAAGCAAAGGAAAAAATGGAGAATTTTTTGACAAAAAAAAAAAAAAAAATATTTCAGATATTTGAAAAAAGAAAAGAAAAATTACTAAAAAACAAAATAAGGTTATAAGGTCATGAAAGGATTTGTATTAAAGGATAAGTAATTTTTTTTTTGTTTTGTTATATCTACTAAGTAGTAAATAACTGTTCTTTTTTGGATCTTTTGTTTTTGAAAGGAGTTGTATTGTAAATTTTTTCCAAAAATCGAAAAAAAAAAAACTATAAAATATTTGTTAACATTGAAAACAATGATATTTGATTAGTCAATGATTTTTTATTTTTTAAAGAAAATCATTTATTGAGCCGAAGAAAATCATTAATCCATAACTGAAATTGAACTTATATTGATAAGATTTATTGATGTAAAGATGAGAATAGTAAAAAATTTTAATCTGAAGGGTTATAGTAAAAAGTGTGCAAAAAAAAAATGGTTTTTAACGGAAATTTTGAAAAAAAAACTCGCGGTTTTTTCCTTGTTATTATACCTATAGCTAAATATTTTTTAGTTGTTAACTGTTCTTATAATAGTAACTGACACTTTCAAACAAAAAACTAACAGATGGTGATTTTAAAAAATTTGAAAGGATATTAAAAGTGTTATATTTGTTTTCGAATAAAAAAGATTAAAAATCGAATTTTTCAATATTATATCAAATATAGGTGATAGTAACGGAAACATTACAAAAAGATCATAAAACAATACATTATAATATTAAAGTCTTAATTTTAACAGATTTTACCTTAAATTAATCATTTTTAATTTTAAAAATATTTTTATAACATTTTCCAGTGTTTGAATATTAATTGGAATTTAATTATGTACTGCCAATAGCATTTTTATTTAATCATTTTTAAAATAATAGTCTTTTTTTAGCTATATAGGACTATGGAACAAACTGCTACGTTTATTATATACCATATACAATGCTAAATCAAAACAAAGATCTAAAAATAATGATTAACATTTCTTGATACAATGTTTGAAACAATGAAAAATGAAAAGACTAAATACTAAGCTTCAACATTACACCAACACTAAAAGTTTCCACTTAGAAAAACTTAAAGGAGGGCTATATACTTTTGCAATTTTCAATTTCGATATTGATCGAAGATCAGTACTTGGTTGGTTGGTTGGTTAGTTGGTTGGTATAAGTGACTGGTCCGATCGTCTTAGCACAGTTTTGCTACCACTTTTTTGACCCCAATGCTTATATTAAGGCTATAACGGACTTAATTTTAGATTTCGCTGCTTTTAGGAACCTTGCAATTTCTGCAGTTTGCTTAACCACTAGATCTCGCAGATTATTGAAATCATCACTCAGTAAGATACATATTTTTTATTTATTTTTTTTTCAATTACATTTTTTATTAAGCAAAAAATAATCAAAGATAATGTGGTTGGTTTATATATAGTCTGTTGACAATATGTATAGTTAATTCCAGATTACCAGATACATTTAAATATTCTTTAAAAAAAATAAAATTCTGAATGAATTTTTGCATTCAAATTATATTACAAAAAGAATAACATAAACCTTAAACCAAACCTTATCCAGTATATGAATATCGCATTAAATAATTGTAGCCTATATGACAAGTGTCAGTTCTATTCTTTAAATTAGATTTATTGTTAAATCTAAATATATGTAATCATAAGTAAATAACAATTAATGACAGCTTAAGTATATACAAAAAAAAACCATAACTAAAATACATGGGAATTGTAAATAAAAATAAAAATTTACTGTAATTTCCATAATGACCTTTAAACTATACCAAAAAAAAAAAAAAAAAATCAAATAAACCTTAATAGGTATACACAAACTTTTATAATTCAGATTTCAGTCCCTTACATTTCTATAATCCATCTTTTGTCCTGTAAAAATTGCACTTGCATCAAATTTTTTATTTATTTTTTTCTTTTCTTACCCTATTTTGCATTCCATTCAAATCATTTTTTTTTCACATGACCGATTGGTCATTTTTATTTAAAAATCCTATAAACTGAACCTAAAAAACCTGATACTGTTTTATTTTTATTTTATTTTATTTTTTTTTTTTCGAATATTTTATATTTAATCATTATAACAATTTGAGAAAAAATGTATAAAAAAAAACTGATACTTAGGGTATTTCTACCTGTTCTCTAATATCTACTCTTCTTCTTACCCCTGACATAGTAACCGAATTGGTTGACCAACAAAAATAATATTAAATCATCAGGAATTTGCATTGTTCAGACATATAATAATAAAAACATAAAAAAAAAATAAAAAAAATTTAAAAAAATGAAAAAATAACAGTGATAAATAAACAAATTGCATAACTATTTTAACAACCGTTTATATACAGTTAACCTTTGAATTATATTTTGTTATTTGATTCTTTTTTTGTTTTTGTATAATTACAAAAGGATCTGGACCTACATTGAAATAGATACAAAATAAAAAGTATAGAAATACATAAAACAAAAAAAAAAAAATTAACTAAAGAGGAAAAGAGAAAGAGAGCAAAAGAACTGTAGATTTTTATAAGGGAATTTTTAAAATTCAGTTTCTTATAACATTTGGGATCTGATATTAAAATGAAATATTTTAAAAGGGTCCGAACTGACAATTCAAAATTGACCATAAAAAATTTTTTTTTAATAAAAAAAAGAAAATAGGGGTTAAATTTTTTTTTTTTTTTTAAATGTAATTCTTTAGATAATTTTTCTTACATTTTTATATATTTTAATAAGTTTGAAAATCATATTATGTGTTATAATTATTTATTACAGTTAACGGTACTGAAGTGACTTATATTAAGTATATATAACTTTAGTACCTATCTCTACTGTCTTGTGCATTGTAATGGAGTAAATGTATTAAAACTTTTTCGAAATTTATATAGTCTGTCTGTCTTGTCTTATATAGTTAGTTAGTTTTATTAATATGAATATCAAAATTTGAAGGTAAAATTTATAAAAATTTTTACATTTGAAATTCAGAACTGGATTCAAACTATTTTCAATTATCACCTATTTCTTTTTCTTATAAGTATATATGTATGTATAAGTTAAAAATTATTAAATGAATTTTGATTTGTTTTTTTTTTTTGTGATATTTATCGAATGGATAAAACTGAGCTTGAATTCAAATCTCAGTTTTTCATACAAAAATTACGCTTGAACTCGCATTTTTGTTTGAAAAAGTTTGAGTTTTGAGTTCAAGCTCTGTTTTATGCATATGACTAATTGTGTCGAATGGATAAAACTGAGCTTGAACTCAAATCTTACTTTTTCATACAAAAATTACGCTTGAACTCGCATTTTTGTTTGAAAAAGTTTGAGTTTTAAGTTCAAGCTCTGTTTTATGCATATGACCAATTGTGTCAAATGGATAAAACTGAGCTTGAACTCAAATCTTACTTTTTTCAACGAAATATGAGTTCAAGCTCAGTTTTATGAATTCAATCCAATATGACTATACACTTTAAGAGAATACAAAAGTAACATTAATATTTTGAATTATTGTATATAATTAAATATAGATTTTAAAAGTATTCAAACAATGAAATTTGAAATATATATTTTTAATTTATAAGTGAAATGTTTCTTCACATTTTCTTGAAAAACAAAGAATCTTATATACTTAGTGAGACAATTATTATACTTTAAGGTCTTTTAGCTTTTAAATAAAAGTTTAAAATTTCTTTTACAGTAGTCATTTTTCATATACTTCACAGCCTCTTTCTTAACTCTCTAAAATTCTTTAAACGTGAGTCAACAAACTATTTTAAGTAATCATATTAAAGAGGGGGCCTCGGTGGCCTAGTGGGTAAGAGCGTATAAAATACGCTGTAAACACTGGGGGAGTGTCGGTTCGAATCCCACACACGTCGTAAGATTAATTCCCCCTTACGACATTTACAGCCACGCCTGAACAGTAAAGGCTGTGTAATTTCCTATCCACATTTATGTGGCAGACGAATGCATTACAAAAAAAAAAAAAAATATTAAAGAGTTGATTTTGATGATTTTTGATGATTTGATGATATTTGATGATTTTTCAGTATCTAAATTTGGTCAATGATTTTCCAGTACCTATTTATTCAGCCACGGTAGACATTTTTTATTTACCTTTCTAAAGCTATAATGATAGAAAAAGTAGAAAAATTCCCTATACGGATCTCTAAACAATCAAAATAATAGCAAATAGAGGAACTACTGTTATTCTTTTGACTGTATAAATATCAATTCACAATAATTTTGTTTTATTTTATTTTACATTTTTTTGTTTTTATAATTGGTCACGATGTCATGAACGGAATTTAATTGTGTTTGTTTTTTTATTGTTTTTTATTGCGCGATTTTTTTTTTTTTTATTATTATAATTTAAATGCATTTAAATGGACAACAAGTTTCACTTTGTCTCTTTGTTCATATAATTATTATTATTATATTATTTATATATATATATATATATATATATATATATATATATATATAAATAAATATACATATATATGTTATGACATTTTTCTTTTGTATTTTTATTGCTAAATTTAATGTTAAAGATAATTGGTGTAATTGTTGATGCATTAATTATTCAAAAATATGTAAATAATTTTTAATGCAAAAAAAAAAGGATCTTTGCAACATGAACAACCAAAACAAAACAAAAAGAAAAAAAATAATTAAAACAATTAATTTAAAGGGGAGAATTAATTGTCTTTAGAAATTTTAATTTTAAAGAAAAAAAAAAAGAAAAAATGTGTAAAATTTTGATTTAAATGGTATGATTTTAATAAAATTTAAATTTTTGCACCTGCATTAATTATTAATTTTTTATTACCTTATAATAATTGTTATGCAAATTGTTTAATAAAGGTGATAACAAAAAAAAAAATTTTTTTTTTTGAGGATTTTTTTTTTTTCTTTTAATTATAATTAGAACATGTTTATATTTTGACAATCAGCAGACATTAACGCTCAGGGCAAATTAAAAAGAAATAATTTATTTCTTACATAAGGAAATTATATGTCAATGTTCCAAAAATGAGTGAAATCTGTAATGACTAATAAAAACACAAAAATATATATATAGGTATATCATTTTTTAGACCAAATTATAGAAGTTTCACGGTATTAGTTTAAACATGTTACAACACAGAATGAAAATAAAAGGTTTTTAAAGTCGCACATTTTCTGAAAGATAACCAAAACTGTTTGCCGCCAAAATTGTTTTTCAGAATTTTATATACAAAAAAAAAAATATTGAAAATAAAGAGACATTTTCTACAATTCTAAGGAAATCCAAAGATACAGTTAAGAAAAATCATAAACACCTGTAAAATTATAATGTTGAAGTTTTAATTTAGGTATTTTATTTTGAAAAAAATTATAGAAAATGTCTAAGTATTACAGGTGTCTAAAAATAGTAAAATTGAAATTTTTGACCATTAATAGGTCTTAAACAGAAGGAGGTGCGAAAATATTTTCTAAAGTAGGTAACTTGTATAACTAATTATAACATCACATAATTCTTAACTGTCTCCATTTTTTGTGTTGTCTATAATTGTCTCAAAATTTCCAGCCTCTGCCTAAAGGTGTTACGGAGATGTGGAGGAAGAACGGACTCTTGGAAAATTTTGTTTTCACATAACAGTAGATTTAAATACTGAATTTTAAAAATATGTAGAATTTTTATATTGATTTATAAAGTTAAAAACACGTCTTATTGTGATTTGGTGCTTTTTGAGATTGAAAAAATATATTAAGCAGAATCTGAGATATACATATATTTAAAAAAAATAGTTTTTTAATACTTTGATAGGATGTAGCTTCGTAATGGCTGCATAGAAAAGATGTGTACAACAGTATTATTTTAAGAAACCTATATTAATGCTTAAATTTCATTGACCTATCTTTAACGGTGTATGATGTTTTTTAAACAGATGGACGAAAAATGTGCTAAAAATACGATCCATATATTATTATATTGAAATGACTTTGTATTACCTAATTTTGATTGTATTACCTTTTGTTTTGTTATTCCACATTAAAAATGGACAAGCATAATTATTATCAATTTATATTAAAGTTCGGTTATATTATTATCAATTTGACTGATTTTTGATCGGTCATATTATTATCAATTTGACTGATAACTTATATTACTTTTATATTGGTTATTTATTATAACAGAAAGAGGTTAATGTTTTTAGAGTAATTTCATTTAAGAATAAGTTTCTAAATATAAGTTAAACATAAGTATATATCCTTAAGATTAATCATAATTTAAAATGTAATTCATTTTATATTTATTTTAATTATGTTTAAATGATTTGATTAGAATGAACATTTATTGATAATCTGATAATTAATAAAATTAAATTATCACAAAAAAAAAAAAAAGATACCATATCATAAAAATAACAAAAATGTTTAAAATTATACAAAAAAAAAAAAAAAAAACTTACCGGCTACACGAATTTTTCCTAAATTACTTGTTGATTCATTTTTTATTATATCATTATTTTCTATTAATTTAGTTTTTATTATTAAATTTTCACTGGTTTCATTTGGATCTTCACTGATCATATCTAATTTATGATCACATGAATCTAATCTTTCTTTTTTAATAGCTGGCATTTCATTTAAATATATACTAGATTCTTTTGATTTTTCTTCATCATTTATTCTATCTGATGATAATTTCAATTGATGTGGTGAAACTGATTTTCTAATTGTTCTATCAGTCCAATTATTTGATGAAGATCGACGACAAAGTACTGAAATTAAATTAAAAACAAAAAAAAAAAAAAAAATTATGATTACAAATTTATAATAATTGTAAAATAACATTTTTGTTTTAATTATTCAAAAAATAATTTGTTTATTATAAAAATTAAAGGATTTTCTTTTATTCATTTATTTCACATATATTTTATGAATTTAAAATATCATTAACTTGTAAGATAATCTTTTGTTAAATTTAGTATCTTTCAGATACATTTGAAATTAATAATTAAATTTTACATAATCAATTTCAGAATTCGAATGACTAAGTTACAAGAAAAGTACAGAACCGCATGCTACTTATTATATTGTAAAGCATACACTATAGCATTTTTATGTAATTACGACCAAGTAATCATTACATTTTAACACGATCAATACGTATGTTATGATAAATGGACTGATGATTAGTTTAATTGTTAATTTCTTTTGTAAAAGCCAAGACAAAATTCAGTTTTACTCATTTAAATTTTAACTTAATTTAATTTAATTTTTATGGTCGTAACTTCTTTTAATCCTCTTAAAATTATTTCTCTTAATTTTAAGTAGGCACTTTATAAATCTTTGGAATAATTTAAAAATAAATTAATAAATTAAATTATATATAATACTTTCTACACTTATAATGCAATTTAAAAGAATTCCTCCACTTAAAAATACAATTTTTACGCCAACAGGCAAATTTTTTCTTTAAATTTTCTTTTGTTAATTATTTTCTTTTCTTTTTTTTTTTTAACTCCATTTTAAAAAATCTTCATATTGAAAATATTATTTAATATCTAACAGCTTTTTTAACCCTTTAAATAATAAAAATAATAAAAAAAAAAATTAAATTACAAATTCCAACCAATTGATTCACAGCAAGTTATCATAAAGCACCAATATAAATTAACATATATATATTATGTATATATATATATATGTACCTATATAAATGAATACAGACACTTAACCCACTTATATATGTATTAAATTCAAGAGAAAGTGTTAAAAAATCGATTTATAAGGGATCATACATAATATTGTTATGTACATGTAAATAACAATGAAAAATTTACATAATAAAAAGAAAAAAAAACAAAAATTCTCATAGTCCTTTTTTATCTCTTCATTTCTCTTTTGTATTTTTTTTTTTTCTTTTTTTTTTTAATCTTATATGTAATTTTATATATTTAACGCTCAATCCAACCCTTTATAATTTTTTAAATCAGCACACCTATAAGATAAAAAATCAAACTATACATATACAGAAATTCAAAATGAAAGGATTTAAAATTTTTGCATACTAAAAAAAAAAAAAGGATACTTTATTTTTGTTGCTATGCTTCTGTATTGTTTTTGTTATAATTTTATTTTATTTTTTTTTTATAAATTTTAAATCTGTGCTATAAAAAATACGTTGAGTATTCTGCTTTTTGTATTTAGTATATTTACATATATATATATATATATATATATATATTTGTATGAATAAGAAAAATTTCCCCTCAGGGGATTGGTTTAAGGGCTGTTTTTTTTCTTCTTTCTTTATTTTTATGATACTGTTTTTTATGCTTATATAATATCTACCTAAGCATAACAAAATATTCATAGCACGATGAAATCATAAAATAAAATGGTAAAAAAAAACAAAAACAAATAAGACAAAACAAAAAAAGAAAAAGTAAATTTCACCCCTTAATAAGCATAAAAAAATAAAAAATGAAGCGAATAAAAAAACATTGAGTATTAAAAAAAAAAATAAAACGAGTTTAATATCAATATAACACACATATACAAACACTTTTGATTGTAATAAAAAACTCGGAACTCGTGATATTTTTTTTTTGTTTTATTTTTTTTTATTTTATTTCGTTATTTTATTCAAAAATGGAAACGTATGCATAACATCAACTCAGTGGGATATTGCGCTGAGCAGACGCAAAAATCAAAGGATATTAAAACAGGACATTTATGGGTTTTATTATACGAAAAACAAAAAAAAAAAAAAAACAAAATAAACAAAAATAAATTATAATAAAAAATGAAATTGGGAAAAAAAGAAAATAATGAGAAAAAATGGATCGTTATGCTCCATTTTTATGTTACAAACCCAACAAAAAAAAAAAAAAAATTTTGAAAGAAAAAATTAAAAGAAAAAAAAAGAAAATCTGTGTGTTGTATATTCTGATATGGTTAAAAATATATATATTTGTATATATCTCACTATATATACATATACAAATATTCAAAATATATTTATTATATTGTAATTTAAGCTTTTAAGATATGTAAAGGTATTCAAGGATTTTGTATACATTATAGAATTACCTTTTTTTATCTTTTTTTTTTTTTTTTTTTTCATTGTAAAATATAAAAAGTGAATGTTTACAAAAAAAATTTCACAAATACATATTTAAAATAAAGTGTATGTATATCGTGTGAAAATAAAATGTAATGAATAAAATAATATCTGATTGGTGATAATTTTTTGTTGATAGCTGCTTTGCTATATATATTTTTTTTTTAGTTTAAGTATCTTAAGATTATAAAATTGGGGTAATTTTAAGGATTTTATTAAAAAAATATATATAAGAAAAATAAAATTGAATGATAAATATAAAGATTTTAAATTTTGAAGTGTTTTTTTTTTTCTTTTTCATGCTTTATTATTTGTGTTGAAATTTAAGGGGCTCTTTTTTCAAGTTTCTAAAGACAATTCCCAAAGATTAAGGTTAGGAAATTAAATATCTATATATGTATTATTTTGAATTGAGATACTTCTTTTTTTTTTTTTAAATAGAATTATAATATATACATATAATTGATAATAAAACACTTTTGTATAGAGCTGCATAGACGTATTTATTAAATTGCCTATTTTAAAATTTAAACCTTTAATGTATTTTTTTTATAATTCAATCAATACAAATTAAATTTAAATCATATAAAAATAAATTTATAAAATAAAATTTAATAAACTGTTGAATTAATAGAAAAAAAAAACAATATTTTTAAAGAATTTTTATTTGACAAACAGTAGATTTTTGTTTTTAATTAAACTGCAAATTATATAATGAGTGATGATGATGACTGATGATGATGAAAAATTCCCTTCAAATTCTTTAGATTTATTAATTAATTCAAAACTATACAACATCAACTGAATTATAAAATAAAATTAAAATTCTTTTGTAAATTTAATACCCTGCCATATTATATATATCGTTTAAATTTTATTCCTTTTTATTTTTCCCGCGCTTTTTAATATAACCTATATAACTCTTTTATATTAAGTCATTCCGAATATTGTTTTTGGACTGCACTATATATAAAAAATATGTAAAAATTTAATTCAAGATTTTGCAAAATATTATTGACATTTTTATAAACTTATTAATTTACATTATCCGGCATTAATCATTTCTATTTTATATAATAGCCAAGGTAAAAATTTAAAAAGAAAAAAAAAAACGAATTCTAAAATAAAAATTAATTAATTATAGATAACCTTCTATATAATAAAATTTTTAAATTATAAACTTTATTAAATTAACTTGATTAGATAATTGAATAATATTGAATTAAAGAAAAAAAAAATGTTCAATATTATTTTAGATTGTCGTAAATTAAATCTAAATAAATCATAATTTTTAAATTAATTTTAATAAAAAAATTGAAAAATCTTAAAATTAACATTAATTCAATTAAAAATATTGTTAAGCGTGCCTCTTAATTGAACTCAAATCTTTTTTGTTTATCTTGACCACTTTTTAATCAGTAGTTTCAATATTTTCAATTTAATTTAAAAAATTAACAATTAGAGTTTCCATTTGCCTCAATTCATCCTCACTCGCATATCATTTTATATTAAAGTTTACCTATTTGGTTCAAAAAATCCAAAACTCCATAAAAAAAAAAACATCTTGTACTTTATATTATAATTAATCAGAAAATAAAAAAACGAGAAATCCAATTTCTTTCGCTTTAATTAGATAACCAAAAATTGATACTTATTGGCATGCCGCCAAAATCAGTCAAACAAACTTTTAATTTAATTTTAACACAAGGTAAAAACTTCAAACGAAAGGACACGAGCTAAGCACAATTTTTATGTTAAACAGCCAAAAAAGATACAACCCTTTCTTTCTTGCAGGAAAACAAAAAAAACTATAAACAAGTAAAGAAGACAACCCTTTCTTTCTTGGAGAAAAACAAAAGAACCTATAATTTTATCTTTTACATATTATCGTAACAAATCAAAATCAATTCTTTAAGCCTTTAAAAACTTTTTTCTTTTATCAATTATTTTTTAAAACTGACAAAAAAACAAAAAAAAAAAAAAAAAACAAGACTTAGATCCTTTCACTTTTTTTCCCATTCCATTATATTCAATCCTTTTCCTTTCAAAAACAAAAATACAATCAGAAAATTTTATTTCTACCCCTATTCTTTTATTTAGCTATAATAAAGCATCTGATTAAAAATTATCTACCTATACCTTTCTATTTATATATATATTGAATGTATAGAAATCATTTCCGGGATTTAATAATATAATGTTTCAGATTTTTGCATTAATAAAAAAATAACAAAAAAAATCGATGAAGAAAATTGATTTCATCGTTATATCATAGTTTACACACTTACTTACTTACAAATGACTAAGATAATGAATAAAATAAAAGTGAAACCATATGACTATAACATATATATATATATATATATGTGTACACCTTTACCTTACATAACAAAATTTTTATTTTAACAACCCTATAACTTTTTATTTCATTAGAAATAATATATATATGTCTATACATAAGCACAAAAAACAACATACAAACTTATACTTCGATAAAAAAAAGGACATGTTTTTTTATTATAGACTTGTGCGCTATATTAGGATGTATATCCTTTTTAAACTTTTCTAACTGCATTACTACTAATTCAACAGAATATCCTGCAATATTGTAATGGGTAACAATTTTGCACCTTGATTTTCCCCTTTCTTGCGTTTTAACGTACGCTAATAACAAACCAAATCCAAATATTAGAAAAAAAGAACAAAACAAAAACATAAAAAACATAAAAATAAATAAGAAAGATAATAATAACCATTTATGTACCGGTATTCAACTGATTCATTATTTTTTAAATGTTATTTTTTTTTTTTTTTTGTTTGTTAGAATCAAATATTAAATTTAACTGACAGGAACTATTTTTACAGATACATTAATATTATATATAAATATACGGAAAGATATGTACATGGTTTATGGCGCAATTGTACACTATATGTATAGTATTGCCACCGTTATATAAACAACATTGTATAACGATCGTGATTTGGTGGTTTAAACGTAGACCCTTTTTTTTCAACTTTTTGGCGTATAGCCATAGACATAATATTATAGTTAAGTTTTTAAATAGTTTAGGTATTGTAATGGTATTCAGACAATTTAAAAATTGTTTAAAATTATTAGAGAATCCTTTTTTTCTTTTGTTGACTTTTTGTACATTTTTGTTTTTGTTTTTAACGAAATTTCAAAATGAAGCTGAAGAGATAAAAAAAAAAAACAAACATAATTTATGGAAAAAAAAAGGTGTAACATTGCGCGAGTGTTTCTATAATATGTTAAATGTTTGTTTTTTGGTTTTAAAAGGATATTTCTTTAAAAATTTTTCCTTTTCTCTTATTTTAATTTTTTAAGTTTACTGAATTAAAAGTTTAAAGGAATGTTATATGAATGGATTATTTTTTTTGTTTAAAATAACGGATAATTTTGATGTTTGAATGATTCGGATAAATTTTTATACTTAAACACAAATAAATCTATAGATATTTAGGCGATAAAGATACATTCCTGTACAATTAAATAAAAATATTTATATATATATATATATATTTTTTCAGTATATATAACTAAAATTCTGAATAGTGGATTGGTGGAAATGTTTTATACCATCATTGCATTTGTTGCAATTCTTTTTAAAAATTTGTAAGTTTTATTTGGGCAGATGTATTTAGAAAATCGAAAATTTAGAAGAAAATTTACAATTACATGAGAATTTTAAAGTAACTTTTAAAGTTTTTATCTTGATTTATATGCATAATCATATGATTTTTTCGCTTCAATTCTTTATAGAATATAAATAAGATTTTAAGGATATTATATAATAAAAAAAAAAGAGGAAAAGCAGTTTTATTGTTTACTAAATATTGGCTACAGTTCTCTTGTTCACTTTCAGTTTAAATTAAATACATTATGCAGTAAATGATGCAGTTTTTTTCCCCTTAAGGCAGATGGGAATTTTTAAGGGGCAGATCGAAAGATACTGAGAATTCCCTCTTGATTGTGTTAGATTCTTATTGACTGAACTCACATCCGAGTGCTGGATTAACCTATAAGCAAACTAAGAATTTGTTTAGGGCAACAAGATAATTAGGGCTCCACAGAAATTCTGCAATGATGAAGAGTGCCACTTTTTATTTCTTATCATACTAATAAATTTTACTCGGGTAGTTCAATCGTCTATTTATTGTAAGCAACCCTAGCTTTCTTGTACTCTTCTACGCTGACTTCTAATTCTCAGAATACGGGACCTTGTTAATAATTTATATATGTTATATATATATTTATACATATATTAAAATGTCTGTATACATATACATATAAATATAAATCTTACAATTTTAGCAAAATATGGTATGTTTTTTTTAGACAGCATTTTGACGATTAGTGTCAAAAATATTAGCGCCAATAATTTTACTTCGCTAAACTTCAAAAGTGTGTCACGATGGGTAATGTAAAATTTTGTTAATTTTTTATTTTTAATTGCTTATGGCATTTCTTAATCCGGCCCTGCCACACCACCTTTCAGCCAATATAATGGGATTAAACCCTTAACTGCTCTCACAATACATATGGTAATATATATAATTAGATATAATTATCTCGAAAACGGTAAAAGATAAGAGAAAAATATATTAATTTAAATTGAAGCTGAGGAATTGGTAAGTTTAAAATGAAATAAAATGGATACATTAATAGTGGTTTTTTATGCAAAAAAAAAAAACAGTTATTTTATAAAAACAGTGAAAAATATCAATATTTTTTGTATTTAAAAAAAACCTTTTAAAAAAAACTCTTCAACTAAGAAAGTTAAAAAAAAGTTAGAATATTGGTGTGATTGGTGTAACTTCAGCTAGCTGCCGACACTTAAACGAATCTTCTATATTATACAGACGCAAAGATATTGTTACTTTAAAAAGTTAACGAAATTACTTTGAAAGGCGTTATCTCGGAAACCGTTAGAAATAAACCCCCGCTCCAGAAAAATTGTTTGCTTATTATAAACTTCTCTATCACCCTTTGTTCTTCGTGACCTTTGAGTTTCGGGCACCCTGTATAGTTTATTAACTATTTTCATTTTCAACTATTTATGTTTTCAACCAAAACATTTGAAATGTTCATTCTTAATAAACTGTAAACGGTCTTTACCACTACTTAAATTAAATTAAACTTTTTTATTAATTAATAAAAAATATTGAAATATCAATTTTATATACCATTTAATAAAGGGGTTTTGATTTCTAGACTATAATTATTTTGTAACAGATTACAGAATTTCATATATAAATCTGAAAAAAAAAAATAACTATACTTTAAAAAATCGTTTATTTGAATATATATACAATTTTAAATGCAAAAAATAAAAACTTTAAATTACCCCTTCATTTTAATGTTATATACCTACTAACGTTATATAATTTATGCAAAATGTGAAAATATACTGGAACAAAAAAAAAAAAATTTTTCCGCCAAATTTCAAAATTAAAAAATAAACAAAAAAAAAAAGATTAATTTTATTTTTTTTGCAAATCGTTTAAAAATCGCATAATAATAATTTACTTAATCGCGGTCATGTGTTTTTTTTTAATCCTTTTGCAATCTTAATTTTATTTTTTAATTTTTTTTACTTTTTTTTCTCTAAAATTTCAAAATAATGAGTACTTATAGTCATGTTTTGTTTTTTTAGTACTTGAATACTTTATAATAATAATTGTTAATTCGTTTTTAACGCGGATATTAATAGCATATTAAATGAGTTTTTAAATATTATATGAATTTATTATTATAATTTTTTTATTTTTTTTTTTTTTTGGTATTTCTTTAGAACCTCATCGAATCAAACAGTGTTAAACATGCAACATTGTTTGATCATATTATAATTTTTTTTTTTTTTTTTTTACTTAACTTACTTTTAATAACTGGCTAATTTTTTTTTTCGATTTAAGAATTTTAAATGAATTTAAATAAATAAAGATATGCACCTAAAGTAAAATTTTAATTAAAAAAAAAAAAAAACAAAACAAAAAAAAACCAAAAAATATTTGCAAAAAACTAACAGAAATTAATAAAGAAAAAAAAAAAATTACCCCTTCACTGATGATGTCTATCATTATTTAATACACCTGAATTTAAGTGAATGCAAATTTTTTAACACGCGAATTATATATTATTTTTGCAATTGTCTATAAATGAATTCATGTCCACCTATAATTTTATATTTAAATAGAAAATTACACAAAACAAAAAAAAAAAAAAAAAACAATAGATACAAAAAAATTTATTTATAAGGTAAAATTAAGTTATTTGTATAATGTACACTATTTTAATGGACCGATTTTGTAGGGGTGAATAATTTTTTTTCGATTAAAAATTTTTTTTTTTTAATAATATTGACGGGAAATTTTGATTAATTAGGTTCAATTGCTGAAAGTCGAAAGAAAGTAACAGTGGGGAGTTTAAAACAAGTGGAAAAGTTTTTAAAGTGTATACATATATAAGCGTATATTCTTTGTATAAGTGTATATATAAGTGTATATTTTAAGTGTATATTCTTTTAAGTGTCGTTTTGAAAGTGGCGTTCCACGTTGAAATTTTTTTCATGATCCATAATGATAGCGTATAGCTTTGTTATTACTTTAACAAAATATATTTGAGAAGATATAAGAGAAGATATAATTTTTCTCTTATTGAGAATATATAAGAGAAAAATAAATGTAAATAAAAAATGAATGCAGATAAAATTATAGGTTTTATAATTTTCTCTAATATTTTGTTGACATTTTCTTTTCATGTTTAATATCTAATATATCAAAGTTTTGTTAATTCGAGCAAAAGTAGAAAACCGATCAACTCTAGTATCGCTTCGGGTTTCTAGGTTCTACTTCACGCTTCTTATTTTTTCACATATAATTTAAATGCATACATAATACGTATTGTGGCACTACCTTAAAACTAATTGTAAACTAAAAACTCTTCTATAAAAATTCCGACGGTTGCATCAGTTATTTAATGAAAAAGTACTTTACAATTTTTCGGCCAGTTAGGATTTTATTATTTACTAAACTATTAATAATGAGGTCTTATTTTATAACAAAAATGTTTTTCTCGAGAAATTGTTTTGTTTCTTGTTATTTTTCTTCACCATCTCTATCACTTGTTTTCGTCGCTATCTTCTACGGTTTAACCTTCTGTGTGAAAGGATTGGAGGAAAGTTGTGTTTCCTTTTTAAGAATATAGAATAGTTTTCCTTTTAATAGAATATAATATTTTGATATAAAGTTATAAGGTTATATTACATACTGTTATTTGCAAATTTTTATGTTAATTATTGAGAATTTATCCAATTCTGACAAGATTAAAAGTTTGATGCCTTCATAAAGCTTGGAAACAAGGAGAGCTACCGCTGTCCATCATTATTCATTTGAAATAATTCGGCAATTTTTCATACGAATTACGAACATCCCAAATATGGAATTATCCTTAAATATCCTTATATTATCATCCCGTCCCTTATATTCCTTATAATTAGCGATTATGTGTAATACAAAGTGAAAAAATTCAAGGTAAACATTTACAACTTTGTTCATAATATGCCTATACATAAGTATTAAAGGTCATATAATCTATTATTTGGTCAAAAAGGGGGAGATTGTGTTTAATGGGTTAAAGTTCCATATATACTCATAGAGAACTCGTCCTCTTTCTATTCCTCTTTAGTATATTTCGATTATTCTCACCTATGATATTTATATTTAAGATTATAAATTACCCATTCTTTTTTATTATCTTTGTGCTTCCTCCAGTTTTATTTGCAGATTTTTAAATTTATTTTGGTTTCATTTGTTCATTTAATTATATACCTTTATAAGCTACAGTTGTTTCAGTTGTAATTAAATCTTTTAGCCGACACGCAAAATTAAGTTAATTGAAATAAAAATCTAAGATTCAATAAAATAAAATTAGCATATATTTATTAAAAAACTCGAGATTTTGTTAGAACCAATTATATCTTTAAAAAAATTTTTAGGATATATAAAATATATTGTTTTTATTTTTTTATTGCATTTTTCTGCCACATAAATGTAAACAGGAAATTACACAGCCTTTCCTTTTCAGGCGTGGCTGTAAATATCGTGAGGGGGAATAATTCTTACGATATGTGAGGGATTCGAATCCACACTCCCTCGGTGTTTTACAGCGCATTTTATACGCTCTTGCCCACTATGCCACCGAGGCCCCCATATAAAATATATTGATAGCATTAAATTTATTGCAAATTTTTAAAAAGTTCTTAAATCATTTTACCAGCATACATCAAAAATTGTTTTGTTTCTATTATATATAAAGATAGAAACATTGATGGTTAATAAAATTATTACAATAAATTAATATATTAATTTTATTTTATTACAAAGAAATCAAATTGAACTAAACCAAGACTTCTAAATTTAGTATTTTAAGATTCAGGAATAATAAAACTCTCAAAAATTAAATTATGTTTCCAATGAAGCACATTATAAAAAAACATCTGCCAATCATTATTTTTTGTTTGATCCTTATATACTCCTCTTTTTGTTTTTTTTTTTGTTTTTAATCTGCAAGAAATTCACTTTAAATTTTTTTTTTTTTTTCATTGCCTTTAATTAAAATCCTTAATTCCGTCCTTTCTATACACGAATATTAGAATTTTAACGCATCGGATCCATTTGCAAAATTAAAGGAACAATAATAATAGCGAAATGATTCATTTTATATAACTATATGTATATATTATATTATATGACCGACAGGATTCGAGTATAAAGTTATTTTGATATAACATTTTTCTTTTATATTTTATTTTTTATTATTATTTTAAAATCCGACATATAATGGCACAATTATTAATATTACATAAATAAAGTTAATACGAAAATCAAAGATCAAAGGACTCGCTTTTATTTTCATCTTTATATATAAAAATGTGAAGTCGCAGGATACTATTTTTGTTTTTTTTTTTTTTTATTTAATTATTTTCTTTACCTTTGTATTATTTTCATTTTGACTGGTTATACCTGACCTATATTGTCTTTTTAGCGATATGATTCAAACAGGTATACTTATGGTCTATATGACATAAGAATAAAATGAACACCATTATAAATTTATTTGGTTATTATAAGGAAGATCTAAAAAAAAAAAAAAATTTTTGTATCATGAATTTTAAATGAAAATATGCAGTTGTAATAAATTGATTGCAGTTTTTTATTTATTTTTTTTCTTCTTTTTATTTTATGTTTGTAGGTGTATACACTTGCAGGACATAAATTAAAATGGTAGGGTGATGAAAATAATAATAATTTTGCTTTGTTACACTAAAAAAAAACCTTTAGTAAGATTAAAACGATCAGACTGTATTAAAGAGGACGAAATCAATATCAATATTTATTATTAGATGTATTGATCCTTGATTAAATTAAGCAATCTAATCAATTCATATAGTCATATAGACATATAGTCTTCTATAGAAGAATTGATTAGATGTTTAAGAGGTAAAACATCACTGCGATAGGATGCGCATTAACTAACGGGAACGTTAGCATAATGGTGAGAAATAAGAAAAGACTATTTATGTTCTTTCTCACTATTGACAAAAAACAAATTTGGTAAAACTTATAGAGTTTAATTACGGCAAATATTGATGATTAGTTGAAGTACTACGGTTAAGTTACAAGAAATATAACTTTATTCAAATCTCTTGCTTTTTAGTTAAAAAGATTTTCAAAGTGTATGTATTATAAACCTATAGAAACTCTTAATTATTTAGCATAAAAAATATATATCCAATTTAATCTAACAACAACAACAACAACAACAAAAATTCTAATAAAACTAAATATAAATTCTATAGAATTTGTCCAATATTATAACATTTTTCATTTCAGCAAAAAAATTTAATGTTTAACTATCCCAAAATCCTTGTTGTTTTTTTTTTTCCTTTTATACGAAATCCTTTACAGATTTTCTTTAATTTGTATTCTTTTTATTTTTTATTTTTTTATTATCCTAGAAAAAATGCACTATTCTTGTTTTTTTTTTTTTTTAGTTTTAATTATAAGAAGATCTAATGATCCTTGGAATGAATTATCTATTTATGCAAGAGTTTAAACACATGAACGTATATATATATAACAAATATATTGTATGTACTTTATATAGTACAATCATTATTTGTTAATATATTCCACCTTTAATTTAATTTAATACACATTTGTGTACGTATATGTACGTACCTGTATAAAAAATCCTACATATCTATATGTATATGTACTTATTATTATGATGATTAAAAAAATAAAACTGACTTTAGTTTTTGCAAAAAGTTTTTCCCACACTTTTCGTTTAATTTGCTTTTGTATAAGAAAATGCAAGGTTAGCAAATAGAAAAAAAAAACAAAAAAAAAAAAAGGCATAAAAAGAAAAAGGTTTCCAGGTGCAGAAATCAAATTCAGGTGAGTCCACATATAATAAATTTTACTTTACTGACAATTATTATCTGTATATAAGATATAAAGTTTTTTTTTTGTTTTTTTTTTTCTAATAAAAAAATAAACAGAATTGTAATTGAAAAATATAACATAAAGGTACTCTTTTATATATATAAGATATTGCATATATATGATCTTAAATACGATGAAGATTTTCGATAATGGATGCTATTTTGGCAAAATGAAAAGAACATAAAAATATTTAAAATTAATTTTGTTTTTATTTTATATTGTTTAGAAGAAAAAAAAAAAAACACAAAACTAAAAAAAAAAAAAGATTGAATTGACGTTAAGATTTTACGAATATTTTGCGCAAATTTTTCTTCAATAGCATTTAGTATATAAAAGAAAGGTTTATTTCTTATAGCCAAATCAATATGCAAGTACAAATGCATATAATAAACTAAACCATCGGTTCTTAAACTGTGGTCCGCGGACCACTAGTGGGACGAGGGCTGTTTTTAAGTGGTAAAAAAAATACAAAATATGTTGTTAAAATTAGTTTCAATGTTAGTAATGAAAACAAAATTATTTTGTTTTTTATCCTTCAATAATTATATTTGAAATTTTCAAAATATCAAAATATGAAATTTTCAAAATACATATTAAAATATTTTTTAAAAAATCATTAAATTTGAATAAAATGTAGTAGCCTGATCATTATATAATATATAACTAACTAGGGGCCCTGTAGCCCTGTGTCCTTTACCCCTGGTACCCCTTAACGTAATTTCAAAGAGATAGTTTATAAATTTACATCATATATGTGTATGTATACACTTTATAAATATTTAAATTTAACGGTTTTAAAAAAATATTCAAAATAAAAACAATCAAACCAAAGCAATCTATGAAAGTAAAATTAATTCGGTGGTCCGCGAAGTATAAAGTTTAAGAATCGCTGAACTAAACTATATTTGAATTTCATATTGAATGTTTAAGATTCGTGAGAATTTAATATAAAACTATGAAATGTGCAAATGATTAATGAAGGAAGAGTTCCAAAAATTATTAAATATGTACTATGTATGATTTAAGTGTATTAAAGAAGATTGCGTAAAACTAAAAAAAAAAAATAAAAAGTAAAAAAAAACGAACTGAATATATCTTCATGATCTTTATACCTTAAATATATCGGTTGATATACTAATACTTAACAGCGCTAATATAGCTAGAATTTATATCATGGATCTGAAAGATTTAAAATATTAAAATTCTCTATAATATTTAAAATTGTTAGAACTGATTAGGCTTTATTGTTAACTACGATTAAAAGGATAAAATAATAATAGTAAATTGTTTTTTTTTTTTGTTTTTATTATAACATATTTTTCAAATCATCTCCTTTTTAGGGTCTGTCCGTCTGTTTACAAAACTCCAGATATTAAGATTCAGATATTTTTTTTTTTTCAAATTTTGCTTTTAACGTTATTTACAATACATAATATTTTGATATCACAACTCAGTGTGGGAACAGAATACCAACTTTGCTAGCCACTTTGTTAGTTGATCTGTCACTGTTCGATTTATGATTCCAGATACAATTTTTTTTTTTGAATTTTTTTAGCTAATCTTATAGAAATTTTAATAAATCTATCTAATTATGTAATTATTTAATTGTTTTGATATCGTTATTAATAATAGCTATTTTAATGTAAATAAATAAACTTACCGGGTTCACCGCGTATACAATGAACAAATCCCGCGAAAAAAAATTAAAAGATCATACTTTTTCATATTTTCAATAAAGTATTAGTATCTTAATACACACATAAATTCATATTACATATTAAATTATTAAGAGCTGAAAACGACTAGAGAAATTATTTTTGACATATGCAGATTGACTCAATTTTGAAAGTTTATTTTGACATTTGTAAATAAAAATAAGATAAAAATAAGTTTGAAAATTTGTAGTATGAAAATTACTTATTTTTATTTTAAACAAAAAGAATATTAAAATGTATAATTTTAATAGGAACTTAGGTATTTGCTTCCTCAAACCACGGTTATAATATGTTAAATTTTTAAAAACTAAAAAACAATATTTTTTATATTTTAAATTACTTTATTGTTCATTTAAAATATAAAAAATTTAAAATTTTGTTTTGATTTATTTATGCTTGATATCATGACTATGTCAAATATATCACTTTTCTGTCAAAAAAGAGAAAGTTATAAATTTTCCTAGATACAGATACTTATAAAAAGTTGGCTCAAACATTTGTATATGAAAACTCATAAAAACTCTGAGATCGAATCAATAAAAAACAAGTAATGAAAAAACTAAGGGTTTTCAAAAAACGCAAATTTCCAAAATTAAAAAATAATTGATAATAAATTTTAGGAAAAATAAATTTATAATAATATAAAAATTGAAAAAAAATCGTTAGAAAAATTTGTTAGAAAAAATTTGAGAAAAATGAAATTACATTTTCGTCAATTTTAAGGTAATCCACTATTATAAAAAGTAGTTAACAGAAATAAAAATTAAATGTTTGAGCTTAAATTTTTTATATTACTTTAAAAAAAATCTAAGCAGGTGTTTAAAAATATGGAAATTTCAATTTTGACCTCTTACAGCTCCTAAACGAGGAGCGACATAAAAATAGTTTCTAAAATAATTAATACTTATATGTATTTCCAAAGATCTAAGTTGTCGTAAAATTCAAGTTTCTAACTTAAACCATTTTGCAAGAAGGGCTAAAGATTTTGTAAAGAAAAGAGTTTCGCATATAGGTAAATTAAAATACCGTATGGTAAAAATGTATATTTATAATATATACATATATTTATAATATATACATATATTTATTAAGTTGATAAAAGCTGATATCATTTGGCATTTCAAATTTTCGGTATTAGGTACGGTTTAGTAGGTATCAGGTACCGTTTGTCGTTGAAGATATACCTTATTGAACTTGTGTTACAACAATTTAAATACAAAGTTTTGTAGAACTTTGGGGGACTGTTGCTTCGTAACGGATAGGGCTACAGAAAAATGTTGTTCCACAAAATTAATTTTTTGCGGTGTCTATTCGTAGTTAAAATTTCATTCCTCAATTTCAAACGGTTTTTAGAAGAGAAGTGAACACCCGGACAGACTGAATGGACAAACAGAATGAAAGCTCCGTACTCATAAAAGCTCCGTAATCGAATCAATAAAAAAAAAAAAACACTGTCAAGAAGTTTTACACCAGCTTAACAATAACTTCGTAAATAATGTAATATGTCAGCATTCATTATTTAAATTAATAGTATCATAAATTAAAAAAATTAATTCGTTTCCGGGTTACATATATGTTGATATATAAAACCTTGAATTATGTAAACATTTTAATTTATATAGTATAATTTATTCCAATTAAATATATGTAATCAGTAGTAAATAATTTATCACATATTTAAATAAAGTTTAACTTTATTTTATTTTTATGTAAATTTTTTACTCAAAAGGAATAATTTTTGATATGTTTTACATATTAAAATTTTTTTATAACTTAAATAATCAACTAAATATAAGTCTAAACATTTGTAAATACAATTGATTAAAATAAAACCAAAACTTTAAAATTTTTGTAATTATTAATTAATTAATAATTTAAACTATTAAATTCGTTCGTGTAAATCGTGTTTGATATAATATGATTCATTTTTAGTTATTTTTTTTTTTCATATAAAAAAAAACACTCAAAAAAATTAATTTATTTGTGTTTAAATATTCACTCAAAAAATAAAATTCTCAAAATTTATCTTCAGAAATAAAAATTATGTTAATGTTTATATAGTAGTATATATTATGTGTATATATATGTATATTATTATTTTACAATATATAAAAAATAAAATAAATTTAATAAATTGATTTCTCTTTCTCATCATTCAATTCTGTTTAACAGTTTACAGTATACATGCATATAATCTTTCAGTTTTAATTTACATTATATACTCTAGTTTTTTAACAATTTTATTATTTTATCTCTTTAATCATTTCATAGTATACCTATTAACTTTATTACATATATTTTTTATTTTAACATAAACTTAAAATTCGTAAGGTATTATAAATTTAATAAAAGTATCTTGTACTAAAATTTTTTCTTAATATAATGTCAATTTTATATTGACATCGATAATAGAAAAGAACTAATACTGGTATTGAAACCTCTAGTAATTGATCGCAAAGCCGTTGCAATTGTATTTAAAATTTACAAATGACATTTGACATGTAAAACTTGACCTTTTGGTTTTTAGAAAAAAAAAAAATTAATATAAATAATAAAAATAAATTTAATAATTTTCGATAAATAAAAAAATTTTGATTTTTCATTTTCATTTTTATACAAACTCTTTATTTTGATTTTTTTGACGTTTAGATTTAAACTGAAAGAAAAACTAATACAAATATTATAATTGCGTTCAGAAAGATAAATTTAATTTCATTATCAACATAATAGTTAATCAACATACATATATATACATACATAATTTAATTTTAAACCAGATCAAGTCTCAAATGTTATTGTTATCGTTGTGGTATCATTTTTTGGATGATATGTATAAGAACAAAGACTATACCGACTTAAATTCAAAGCTGTATCCTAACATTAGCACAAATTTAAAAAAAATTACAGTACAACCAAAACCATGAGACTCGAATTAAGTTTAAAACGATCGAAATGTATACTCTCTTTCTCTCATATGCATACCCTGAGATATGACGATTGGTTGGTTTGTTATTATGGGATATTGCCTTATCAGTAAACATGTTAGCAGTTAGAACATTAGTATCCATCCATTCATGTGAATTTTAACTACATATTGTACAGAGAAATCGACGCTATTAAGAGCGTGAAGCATTTTCTCTACATCTGTCACACTATATCAATGAAAAAAAAAGTGATTCCTGACTAACGCGTCAGTAATCAGGAATCACTTTCATCAATAAAACAAAATATCCCGAAGTTGACAAGAATAGAGTTTTTTTTTAATTATGAAAATTTGAAAAACAATAAATTTGTTCTTGGAAAATTTAATTCCGGAAAATTTTTGTACTCTATAGAGTGAAACTGTTAATTTTTATATCCGAAATGAACTAGAAATGTATTCAAATGCGAATGTTTGTTACTTATAGTGTTTTTTTTTTTTTGTATTGTAACTTTGATTTATAACTTAGGAAAAACATAATTTTTAATAACATTAAATTTATTTTCTTTTTGAAATCAGTTGAGATTTTCTTTTGAATATTCAAATTATATATAAATTTTGTACACGAATATTTTACATTTGGTACATGTTATTCTAATTGTAATATCCATTAAATAAAACTGATATTTTTTTCTTATTAGATATATATAGGAGCAATCCTATTAAAGAAATATATTATAAAAATTAAAATAATTCAATCGCGATGTAGAATTTTATTATGATATCAATGATTTTTTTATATTTTCTTTAAAATTATTATTTATAAGTTCAAGTTCAGTTACATTCGGTTTATTTTTATTTTAAGAACTGCTTTTTATATCACAGTTTTAAAAGTCTCCGTACACGGTTTTCCTTGGCAGATTAGTTATTAGATATTATATAAGTGTATCCTAGAAATCTTTAAATACCCGCTCAGCATGTTAAAAAATCTTCTTTATCAATATACAAAAATAAATGTATGCATTATGATTAATTTTTGATTTGAGGGAGGGATATGGTCGTTCAATAAATATTGCACCGTTTTGGCACAGGTGCGAGCTCAAGTTGGTTTTACTATTTTGATGGTATAGGTAGAGTCATGAATTGTCATTCAATCGACGGCGAAAATAAGATTCATGCAGAGAGCGGGGGCCCGAAGTGGAAATGGGGTCATAAAATGGCATTCTATTACAAAAACGACACCGACATCGCACACGATACACATCCCTGTGTAATATTTACAAACCCTCATCTAGTTTGTAAATTTTAATTTAAACACATTCTTATTACTTAAAAGTCTGAAACATACACCCATAAACCATCTGTTGTTATACTAATTCTACATTGCTACTAAAATTATCTTATATAGTTACAATTATTCGATTTTAAACCTATTCAATAAGACATAATAATTTGCAATAAGATTATCTTCATTCAAAATAAAAATATTTTATTCTTCTGAAAAAGAAAAACTACAAATTTCTGTAAATTTATTTTAGTTTTGAATTATATACTAAAGAAAAACAAACAAATAAATAATGAAGAAAAAAAAAAAGATGAATGACCGTAGTCTAATCAAAAAATAATCGTTATAATGAAATATATGCATATTCGTAAAATAAAATAATAAAAACAAGTTAAAAATAATAAAAAATAAAAAACAGTAGATTTGTACGGCAGTTGTCTTAATTAAATTCGCAAAAATAAATCCATCAGATTTTTAGCTCATCGCAATTTTTAAATCTACTGCTAAATATATGTATTTATATAATAATGAACGCAAAACTGTGAAATGAAAGTGCTTATATATGAATTTGTGTATATTTTTTCCATTTATTTTGTTTTTTGAAAGTTTGCATGCGGTTTTTACGATAATACCTTGGAAAAATTTCAATTCAAAATGAGTTATTTTTTTTTTTTGTTTGTTTTAAAGTTGTATTTTTTTTTTATTCAGTTAAAAAAAAATTCAAATTATTAAAATGATAAAAAATTATTTATGATAATTAAAAAAAAAAAAAATATTTAAAAAATATAAATATTAATTTGTTGATGGTTTATATTATTAAAACAGTTATTACTACCAACTAAAAGCTAATAAATATTTAGTTACAGTTTTCTTACATCTTTAAAAAACTTTAGAGTCTTTTTCTGTTGATATTCTTCGGGGTCCTTAAAAGAACTCTATATTGGTACTATTTGAAGTCATTTAGTGGTGTAGCGAAACGATGTAAAAAAGTGAATTTTTAAAATATTATATCCGATATAACAACTTTTACGTAATTATTTAATGCAATTTCTTAAATCTTTATAAACATTTGAATTCTTTTTCTGTTAGTATTCTTTGGGGTCCCCAAAAATAAAAAACTCTCTACTGATGCTCTTTGCAGTCATTTAGCGATTTACGAAGTCGAATTAAAAAATAATTTTGAAAGTGAATTTTCATGATATTATTTTGGAATTTTTAATTAAAATCTCCCTAGATTTACATCTTAAGTGCGGAATCGATGATAGGATGATATTAAATAAATAAATAAATTAAATAAATAAACTAAAAAAGGACATATGTATTTAGCAAATCATTCAAGGAACTCTTTCGAAAATAAAAATCAGAGAAAAAGTTTAAATAATTCTGCGATTCAGATGACTATAATTTATTTTATGTATTTTATGTGTTTACTTAATGTAGCAAATTACCAATTTATAGATTTGTCTTTATATTTTTATTACACTCTGTAACGGTTTCATTATAATTTAGTTTTTGTAGATTCTTTTGTAATGTTTCATTTGCACTAAGTAAAATCAGATAATGTTATTAATCAATATTATTAATCCTTGTCAATTCTTGTTTATAATTCATATATAGTCTATGTCAATATGTTTGTCAATTAATTGTCAATATGTAACTTAGCCTATAGGCGAAGCTTTCGATACCCATTACTTATAAGTATAAAAAACAATCAAGTTTGGTTTTTAATTTTAAAATAATGAGAAAGATTGAATATAAAAAGATTTTTTTTAATTATTGAATTTTAGCTTATGCCATAATATTTTATTACGTTAATTTTTCTTTTTAGATCTACACTTAAAAGATTTGGCTAATATGTTTTTTTTTTGATTATCTCATTTCTATAACTTGTACTTTTCCTTTTATATTTTTTTTATTAGAAAATGAGCGTTAAATTCTAAAGTTTTTTATTTGATTTATAAGTTTGTTTTCAAAGATTCATTTTAATTAAAGTTATAAAAAATATATGAACAGAGGGTAATAAAAAGTTTGTATGTCTTATAAACTTAAATTCAATTGTATTCAAAATTCGTTAATTTTAATTGAAAAAATTTCATTTGAAAAGACACGAAATTTCTGTAATAAAATATTTTTATTTTTAAAGAAAATTATATTCAAATGATTATTATTCTTATTTAAAATATATCTGTAGGTTATACGATTATACTCATTAGATATAGTAAATTTTTTTTTTGATTTAAATACCTTTCATGTTGAAATTTTTTTTTTATTTTTGTTATAATTTATTATATATTATAAGGTATCTCTCAAGTAAAAATTATGTGATCGCATTTAAAAAAAAAAAAATGGAAAATAAATAAATAAAACTAAAAATTTGCATATATACTTTATAATATAATATATATGTACCCATACAATATACATATATATATTTTTATGATTTTGGAGAAATTTTATAGGAAGTTACATGATTTTCTTTAATTATAATTAGTATTAATTTAAATTAATTGCAATATAAAAAATAAAATGTACATATATGTATTATAATAAATAAAAAAATTCACATTGAGTTAAAGATTCCATAAAGATCATATGATAAAGATAAAAATTGCATTTATCAAATTGTATAAATTTAATATATGTTAATATGAAATCGTTTTATACAGGGTGTTTCCGACTCGATGGTCTTCCTTGAATTGGGTCATTGGGCATATCGAAACGAAACAAAAAATTAAATTGGAGGGGGGTCCATTCTGGACCCTTTTCGAGATATTTGGGGTTAAAGATGATTTAGCAACTTTTCATAAAAAAAATCTATAACTTTTGAAGAGTTCGCTAGGCAGAGATAAATAGAAATGCATTTTATAGAGTAAGTTGTTACTTTTAATTATTGTATACAAATGATCCCCATATACTCAACAGTTGAAAAAGTATGAAGGTTCAAAATGATTTAAAATGAAAAAATTATGTTTCAAACTCTATTTTCTTTTGAAATATACACTTTTATATTCTTCATATCTCAAAAACCGTTAGAGATCTCTATAGCAAGCCGTTCAAAAGTTATAGATTTTTTTATGAAAAGTCGCTAAAACATCTTTAACCATTCATATCTCGAAAAGTCTCCAGAATAGACCCCCCCTCCAATACAATTTTTTGTTAAACTCGATATGCCCAATCACCCATTTCAAGAAAGACCATCGAGTTGGGAACACCCTGTATATAGTTTGTAAATTCTATAATAAAACAAAACAAAATATTTAAAATAATTTATTATAATTAGGGTTGGAAACAGCGAAAAAAAATTTTTTTTTTTTGTTTTACATTTGCATTTAGATTTAAAATGATATTAAAATTAATGTTAGAAGATAAGCTGATGTTTTTACAGATCAACACAATTATAAAATATTTATTAATATTGAAAATTTTAATATTCGCTTTAAAATTTGCTATAATCATGCACTTTAAACTTAAAAGCAGTAATATAGAAGAACGCAACCTTTAACGAACTGCAAATATTTAAAAACAGATTTATTTTAAACTTAAACTTTCAGATTTTACACAGAAAAATTATCAGTTAAAAAAAACATTATACCAAAGACAAAACATATAAAGCAGAAAGAAACTTATTGAGAACATTTAAAATAATTTTAATTTAAGATCACTTTTAAGAGGTTATTAGTTTTACTCAATCCGCCCGTCTGTCTGTTCTTCTATTATCATTATTATTAACCATAACAAAAAATGAAAAAGATAGAATAAAATTAAAGACAGTGTTAGAAATAGTTCGAAAAATTCAATTTAAAAAGCTTGACTCAATTTAAAACTCAATTTTTTTATTTTTTTATTTTCAACTCCAATTTTCAGATAATTAAGGTGAATTATCGACGCTCACGAAATAATAATACTAATATTAATTAAGGTTTATTTTGGTTTAGCTCCCACTACCAATTTCTTTTCAATTTTTCACAAACATGAATCAACATGAATAAACATGTTTTGTTATGGTCCGCGTTCTCAATGACGTTATTAAGCGGGTCAAATAGAGAGGTCCTTTAAAGTGTAATTTTATGTTTTCTACTTTTTATAATATCTCTTGAAATAAAAGTCATTTTACCAACATTTTATACTTTTATCTGAATGGCTTAAAGAATTACTTTCTAAAAATATGCACTTGTTGGAAAATTTCAAATGGTTTAGATAAAAAATAGAAAAACACAAAAAAAAATTTGTTTTGCTATTAACTGAAATAAGCACTAAATAACGTCATATTTTTAAGGTTTAAAAACAAGATGTACCATTTCATTGTTGTTTCTAAAATGAGTCAAACTATTTGTCTAACTGAAGTGTTATAAAACTTATTTCGAATATAAAAAGAGTATTGAAATGTTGGCAAGAGGCCTCTTAGTTCAAGAGATATAAAGAAAAATGCAAAGCATAAAATACACTTTGAAAGGCTATTACTCACATAATGACGTCATTGGGAAACAGAACCATAATAAAACATATTTATTCTAACCATGCATGTTTGTAAAAAGTTGGAAGATAATATTAGATGCGGGAGCAAAACTAGAGTGTAGGCTAAATTAAATCTACTAAACTTAACAAAGAATATTTTGAAATAGAAAATAGACTTTTAATTTAAACCCAAATTCAACAATTTTCAGTGAATTTAAATATTAATAAGTGATAAACCAAAAACAAAAATTTAACACTTAAAAAATCAAGATTTAAAAATTTTTCTTAATATTTCTAAAAAATACTTTAATTTTTTTTTTTTTTAGTGCATTTCCCTGTTACACAGCCTTTCCTTTTCAGGCGTGGTGGTAAATGTCATAAAGAGGAATTATTCTTTCGACGTGTGTAGGATTCGAACCAACACTTTCCGATGTTTAGAGCGTATTTTATACGCTGTTACCCACTAGGACACTGAGGCCGCTACTTTAATAATAATAATTAGTGTTATGTATATATTTACGAATTGACCCCAATCAAAATTCGAATGAATCTTTTTTTATATGCTTTTAAATTGATAAGAAAAATTCATGTTATTTTATTTTTAATTTATATAATTATAACTATATATATATACATATACATATTTATGAACATATAATAAATAAAAAATTAACAATCAAATTAATTTTATATAATTAGAATGTTAAAAAACCAAAAAAATTAATTTATTATTGACATAAAAATCACATCATATAAAAATTAAAACTATTCTACTTCTATAATAATTTTATATCATTCCCAGATGTCTCTGCATGCATTTAAAATCATGTAAAACTTCTCAATGCAAAGCATGATATTATTATATCTATTTAAATGCTGATATAATAATATGCTTATGTATGTACTTAATAAAATAATATATATACATATTACATATGTATGTAGATATATTCTCTAACTTTTCTATAATATATGTATGTTATGTAGGTAAGTTTAAAAATATTTACTTATGCAAATGAATGCATCATCAAAATTAATTTTAATTATAATGAAATGTTTTTAATAAATGTATGCAGTCATTGTTCCAAGTGTATAATTAATGAAAACAAAAAAAAATAACTCTCAATAACTATAAAATTATAAAAGTCAATTGCATATAATATAATTTCGACTTTAATTTTTTATTTTTTCAAAATAATAATTTGGAAAATTGTATAGCGTTATTATAGATATACTTAAATAAAATAAAAAAAGAAAAAAAAAACAAAAACAGTATAACTATATTTACAAATATATTCAAGAAACAAGAATAATATATGAATACAATATTAAAACAATCTTATCTATATATATATATCTTCAAATGAATTATTAAGAATTTATGCATTTATTCTGACTTACATTTGAATTTATATTTATTTTTTTATTTTTATTAAATTATCTATAGATATAATATATGATATATATTTCATATATGCATATATATGCATATATATACTAATTTATTATGCAAAAGTTTAAAATTAATTATATATTATTATTTTACGACTGTTATATGCCAGTAGATTCAATTAAAATTTCTGTTCAACGATAACTAATTAACGCATTTGAATGTTTTTTTCTTTTTTATTTACTTTTGTTGTTTTTACTTTTTGATAAATCATTTTTTAATTCATATTAATCATTTCCAAATGAAATTTTTTCTTTCTCGAAAATAGTTTCTGACTTTAAGACTGAATATCACAATAAACTGATTACTTTTATGCTTTACACTATATTATGTATATATGTTTTAAAAAGAGTTTTAAACTAATAATAAAAATAATTTATAGTTTTGCTGACGACAGCACTTTAGTGGTGTTCTATGACTTCTTATCTTCTGTAATCACTTCTGTTATCTTCTTATAAATCTGTAATCACTTGAAAACGATAAAAAAACTAGCTCTGTTAACCATGACATAATGAAAATAGTTCATTGAGGTAAAAATGGCATAGTGTTCGCCACTTCCAAAGCTCAAAACTGTCATCCCTTGTAAAAGAGATTAATCCATTCCAAACTTAAAATTGAAGTAGAAATTATTCAACGTTCTGACAGTTTAAATATTTTAGACATGCAGTTAAATCAATAAATGATTGGATTATATGAATGATTTGACGTATTTTTATTCTAGTGATCTGGCTAATATCCATAAAGCTTATATTCGACCTAACATCAAGTACAATTGTAACATAAAGGCAGGCGTCCGAATTTTATTTCATTATGTTATCTAGACAAAATCCAAAATCGCACCATTCGACTAAACCGAGATCCAATTGTTCAGGTTTCCTTTACCTCTTTTAATACTCGTCAAAATATTGAAGCATTATCTCTTTTTAATAGATATATTTTGTATAGATAATGACACTTGTTGTATTGAACTTAAATTCCCTAAGGGGCCACCCTTAAAATCATTCCAACAAAACATTAGGGACACATCAAGTGCCAATTTCTGTGGAAAGTGCTAGATAGTTCAAAACTGGTTATGGAAATTCATTTATTGGGAGAACCGATAAAATGTGAAACATGTTTCCATCCAATGCATTCGCCTCTGATACATATATGGTCCATTATTTAATTTACAACTTTTCAAAAAGAACCTTTACAGGTTCATCTGTAATTTACCTTCCAATGAAAAAATCATTTCCTAGAGTTTGCGTAGAATAAAAACAAATCTCAAGGGTGAATTGGAATTTTATTAAGTAAAAATTTGCTCAATAATCTAAAATTTAAACTTTTCTTCCCTTTAATAAATTAGGCTTCACAAAAATATTATTATACAAATTAAGTTTTTAATGAAATCAATTCACTTTTTACATTTGATTGTTTTATCTCAAATATTGAATAATTTTTTGGATTGGATAACAACAAAATGGAAAGATGGATGAATTAACAAATGAATATGAAAATAATAAGAATAAAATTTAAAAAAAATGCCACAGTTATTTTTTCCTTTAATAATTTTCAAACACGATTCAAAATGAAATTTCAAGTGTGAAATAATTTAATTTATTGATATTTTATTATAGAATTTGATTGACGTCACATTCACCACTTAGACAAATTCAAAGAGTGCTTCATGCAACTCTAAAAGGAAACCTTTTTGTTTTTATTTTGGCTACTGTTTAAGAAAATCTCAGCCAGGGAGGGAATTCTCTTATCATAAATAATAATTTAATCTAGATTACTTTGACATAATAATACAATGACTCACTCATTTATTTAATATACGTATAAGACTACAAGAAAAATTTTTAATCAAATTTGGCATTTTTAATTATAATATTTTTTCCAACTACCATTATATCTATAGATATATTTTTTTATACTTTGGTATACTTTTTTGTTGTTTTTTTAATTACTACAATACAATTGACTCAATAAATAAGATATAATTTCAATTTAAACTGATTAAAATTTATAATTTCTTTAAATTTCTATTCATATTCACTTGTGAAACTAAAATTGTGTGTGGTAGGAAATATATCCGTGTGCAATAATTGTAAAAATTCCATTTAAAATTTCCAAGTAAATGGAAATTTTATTTACATACACATAAGAAAAACAAAAATAAAACAAAACTATATAAAAATTTCCGATTGTATACACAGGTTGAAATAAATAAGAAAAAAAAAAATATACTATTATAAATGTTATATTTCGTTTGGAATGTTTAAAACATTTAAATTTTTTTGTACGAGGGGCTAGATCATAATTCTTCTTGTACGAGAATTTAATTTAGTGTAAATCAAACACTTGAAAAAATATGAAAATTACTTATAAACATTTCTATTCAATATATTCTTAACAAGATATAGATGTAATTATTTTTTGTATTGAGTGTTTTTTTTTTGTATATTAATATTACTATAGTGGAGAGTTTCTTCTTCTTCGTTATCCGTTTTAATGAATACTGGTAATCATGTTTCCTACTTCAATTTTTTTGGCAGTTTCGGAAACCTGGACTCTTGTGTTATTTTTTTTTGATTTACACTGTTCAATTTTTAAGCTATACCTATACAGCAATTTTTTCCTTTGTCTAAACCTTTACTCTGAAATTTTGTTTCTTCTAAAGCAAGGTCATATTTTATGAGATGCTTTCTGTTCTATTATGTGACAGAAGGAGAAGGTCATATTTTATGAGGTGATTTTTAATCTAGACAGCAATGTCTCTAATAAGTTCCAAAGACTTTAGATGTCTTATGGTGACATCTAGATGCGGAAGTATCTTACAATATCTTTTACTATAAATTTTTTTTTACTTTTTTTTTATATTATCTTATAAAAAATTGAAAAATGATACCTATTGAATACTACAACTGTATATATTATTAATAATTGAAGATATTTTTTATTTTATTAATTTAAAACAATAATTGAAAAAATTTTCACATTAAAAATGATTATTGTAACTTTGACACTTTAAATGACATAATAAAGTATTATAATGGTGACAATATAAACATTATAAAATGGGGTAATAAAAAAATATCTTATATTTAAAGCTTTTGTATATATAATGAACATAATATGTAAAGAAAATAAAAAATTTTTTTTAATTAATCTTTTACAATACAGTTCAATTTAAAAAAAAAAAATTAATTAATTTAAAATATAATTGATTTATTGTTGAAAAAAAAAAAACATTAATAGTGACAACTTTAAATGCTACTGGAAATTATTTTATTCTATAAGATAAAAAATAATTCAATTTATTTTTTTTTTGATTAATTGGGAGGAAATTACAATTAGTTTTTTTATTTTCACCTAAGACTGAAAAATGGTATATAGGTAAAATGCAAAATAAGTAAAATTTTTTATTAAAAGTTATTAGATTTATATAATGCCTATATAGGTTAATTTATTAAAATCTATTTACAAAATATGTGTTTGATAATATAAATTAGAAGAAAAGCTGGAAGGAAAAGATCCTGAGGGAAAATAAAAATTTTGTGGATGAAAAAAACATGGATACCAAAGTACGAAATCAATTTTTAAAACAGCAGTTTAAAACAAACGTTCGAAGAAGACATTTTTTTTTTAAACTTTTGATGGAGTTTCGGTGGCCTAGTGAGTAAGAACGCATAAAATATGCTGTAAAACACAGAGGGAATATGGGTCCGAATGCCACGCACGTCGCAAGAATAATTCTCCCTTACACGCCTGGAAAGGATAGACTGTAATTTCCTTATCACATTTATGGGGAAAGTTAGAGAACATATTAAGAAAAAAACTTTTGATAACTATATAATTGATTTATAATTAATTTCCATTAAAAATTGTATAATTAATTTCCTAATACCCAATATGGGAAACTATACTCCCAAAAGATATAAAAAAAATCATAGAATCCAATAAAAATTAACTGAGAATTTTAACCAGATTTCTTTCGGGACACTGACGTCTAAAGAGGCACCTAAGTAAAAATGGAATGGCGAATGACAGTATACATGTAGATTCTGTATGTCCACAAACATACTCAAATATATCGGCGCTTTATACCCAGCAATATATGTACATCTATGCTATGCTATGCTATGTAGCAATAAAAGCCTCTTTATAATTTTAGTTTCGTAAACACAACACAGATGACAGAAGTATTATAAGTGGTGGTAAAATTAACAACAATTAGTAATAGGAGGAGCTATGCACAATCGATCTAAATCAAAAGTTTACAGTGTTACTTATAGCTCTTAAATAATAATAATAATTATAGCTAATCGAATCCCAATACCAAATCTTGATTATATTTATTCTCTAAAAGAGCTAGAGAAGCGACTATAATAAAAACTATTCTATATGATATATAATTCTAACATCACATATTCCTTATAAAAAACATCTTCTAGCTATTGAAGATGATTATAAGCTAAGAGATATCAAGGTTTGAATGTTTACCTTATGTTACTTATAATACAAAACACAGTCTTATGCTTTTGTCGTACAGTCAAAAGAGCTTGAAAATATAAGACAAAATATGACAATCTAATTTCTAAATTTAATTTCAGTTTTTAATTTGTTTGCATGGAAATGGGAATGGTTGGTGATTCAAAGAGAAGCCGGAACTTGCAACGAAGAGAAGTGGTGAATTAAAATGATTAAAAACACTCAAAATTAGATTATTTAATTATACATCGAATAAAAAATACTACATAATTCTGAAGACATATAAAATTCAAACTAATCGTAGTTATGTATAATATTATATACGGGGTATTTCACGAGTAAACAGCATTCTTATAAGGGGTCCGAAAATGGTATTAAGGTTGGTCTTACGTTTCTTAGTTCCTAAATTACAAACAAAAAACTAAATTAAAGAATTTTAGAGAAGAGAAATCTATAAGTTCCGTTATCTCGGAAACCGTTAGGAATATACGTCACTTAATACTAAGTTTTTTGCTTGTTTTTATCTCCCCTATCACCCCTTACAAGGATGACGTTTACTCGTGAAACACCCTGTATTATTAACAAGTACTTCAATATTACATTTCAATAATTATTTTTGAACTGCAATCAACCTAATTATTAAAATAAAAGTATAAAAGATTCTTATAACTTACATATGTATATATATATATTTTTTTAATGATCTATTATAAATCAACCTTAAAATAATATTTTTTTATTGAAACACCTACTATTATAAATAATTTTTTTTCTTTTTTTTTACTGTTTTATCTTCTTTTTAAAATATTCCATTAATATTAAACAAAAACTTCTGTATATTTGTATATATAAAAAAAAATTTATCCCTTGATTGAAGGATCACAAAATATAATATTTTATAAAAATTAATTTTGAAAAATTAACTTTTAATATTAAAATTGAGAATTGAACAAAAAAAAAAAAAAAAATGGGTACTTCCTTTTTTTTTTTAATAATTTGATTGACTGGTCAAAGAGATTTTAATGAAATTTCATAAATTTTAAAATAAAAAACTAAAACCATACATAATGGATATCCTTTTAGATAGATATCCTTTTTATGCAATTTAACGATTAGAAAAAAAAAAATTTTTTTTTTTGTTATTAAAAATATTTTTATATCCCTTTAAAGGAACTTCCTGTGATATAATAATGAATACATTTTTTTATTATATTATGTAGAAATATATACATATATATATATATATCTATATATAATGTATATTATATGTACATAATACATTAATCTATTCAAACATTAAAAATAATTTTTACATAATAAAATTAGAAAAATAATAAGAAAAAAAAAATATTTAAATTGATTTTGAAATCGATATTTTCCTATATACTGAATTATAATTCTTTTTATAAGTGAATAAAAAAGGACGATACTTCATTATGAATTTGATGCCAATGAAATATTTATATGTATGTATGTATATGAAAATCTATTTTAAAACAATATGTGCAAAAAAAAAAAAAAATTAAAAAAAATTTTAATAGAATAAATTATATATATGGTTGTATGATTTTTGTCATTTTTATTCAATAAATAAGAAATTCTAATCTTTGATAGTGCACACGATTTTGGTTATAGCAGGAGTCATATGTTAAATATATAGGTTGAAATTTATTATATATAGATATGTAACCTGTTGTTAACTTTTTGAAAATTTACTTGAAGAAAATTATAAAAATGCAAAAATTAGATTAAAAATTGTAGGTGAAGTTGTTGGTAATACAATGATCAAGAGATTGCACGATTCGCTAAGTCACAGTACATTAGGTGGGCTGGACATGTAGTAAGAATGGAACATAATCGCTCGCAAGAGCAAATTTTACAATATTGTTCACTTGCCAACTGACTTCAAAGCAGACCACCTTTAAGATGGCTTGATTATTTGGAAGAAAATCTACAAACACTAAATATTACAAACTGCAGAACAGTGGCATTAGATCGAGATATTTTGAAGCGAGTTGTAAAACAGGTACAAGCTTTCCCAGAGCTGAAACGTCATCAGGTGCGATGGTGATGAAAGGCAAAATTTAATCAAAAGTATAACGTGTTAGTAAGTTATAGGCATGATACAATTTAGTAACCTAAGCACGATACTAATTTTAAATTTTGAAAACAAACTCTGAAACCATATACAAGTATATGGAAGACTTTATTTTATAAACTTTTGACTGAAAGTAAAATCTTTCTATTATGTTGGCAATATCCAGTTTTAAAAGCATAATAACTTTGTCATTTCTTTCTAATTTTAAATAAATTTCAAAAGTAAATTTTTACATAATACTTAAAATGACAATCTCTTTTGTTTTTTCAAATAAAATCTTTTAGAAAATTTACTTTATTGATGTCATATTTTTTTCCACTCACTTAACCATTGGCTTCCAATTAGATTTTTTTTTCGTTTCCTTTATTATTTTCTTAAATAAATTTTCAGTAATCTTTTTTGTTCATCGAAACGCTCTGTTTCCTTTATTTTTGTAATGCAACCTGTTAATTATATAATCAAGTGTATCTTACTTTCAATTCCTTCTTTTTTTAATTTATATTCAAATTTAACTGAAATATAATAAAAAAAAAAAATAACATAGTTTTAAAAATAAAAAGGGTCATTATTATGATTCTTAAAATTATAATAAATTTGGCAAAATTACAGATTATCAAAAAAAAATTTTTATAACAAAAAAAAAAAAAAAACAGAACATAAAAAAATTTATATTTACTTTCATTCTTCATTTTTCTCACGATTTTAAAATTATACTAAATTCAGGTAAAAATCACCTGTTCTACCTTTAATATTTTTTTTTTAAATGAAATTTTAAAAATTGCATGATCCCTGTATGATTGTCTACTATATAAACAAATTTTATTCAAAACACAAAAGTGAAAGTATATGTATATGTACCATGTACCAATAGGATTTTATATAAGGTGTATATATATATTTCACAAATTTTCTGACATCAAAATATCCTGTAATATAATGAAAACATGCAAAGTTGCAAGAATATTTGAATGAAATCTGATTGAATTGATCCTTTTTTCTTTCAATACCAAGGATCAAATTTTAATTCTTAAATATGTATATTAAAAAATTTGAATGATGAGAAAATATTTAAAGGTTTGTATTATTTAAGACTGAAAATCAATTTGATTGATGGCTGTTCTATTTTAGGTATTATTGCATCTTTTTTTATTCAGATTTACTTATAATGAAAATTACCTTTTATTTTTTTTTTTTGTTGGGAGGCGTATTATATTGAATTTACGTAAATCTGGCGTGAATTTGAATCAATAGAGTATAAATAATTGGTTACGAACTAAATGAGATTGAAAATTGGAAAATTTAAATTAAAATGAATTAAATATTTAGTTTCAGCCTTTTAAATTTTATAATTTTGTTATAAAATACAAAATAATAGAAAAAGTATTTTTACATTATATAAATATCAAATATAATGTAAAAAGGAACTATAATAATCATACATATATAGTTAAACCTTAAAGAACTGAAATAGAAAAATTTTTTTTGGAAACAAAAGTTTTTTTTTGCATGTTTTAGAGTTTTAGTCAATTACATTCTAAGGTGTTCAACTAAATTGGAAAATTTAAATTGAAGGACAAGATTTATTACCTATATAGGTCTTATGTTAAACGTAATTTAATTAGTCCTAAAAACTTCATTCTTTTAAAGTTCGCCGTCTATCAGCCTATTTTTATCATCCTCATCATAAACGCTATCATCATCCCGTTTATTAAGATAATCATGCTAACAAATATACTTCAATTATTCAAAGATCTATTTTTCTTTTGATTTCAATACCTTAAACTACCTTAGTTAGGACATCTTTCAATATTTACTTCTATGTTGTTTTGTTGACTTCTATTTCCAAATCTTATTTTTATACTTGAAATCTAACAACAATTTTATTACAAGTAGTTATTAAAGTTTAATTCTCATAAAAAGGAATCCTTTTAAGAGCACAATTCTATAAGAGTTGAAACCTCATAAAAAAGGCTTTATGAGAATATAAATTTTCTTGCGCTTAACGGAAGTGTATAAAAATAGTTTTACTATAAGAGTGAAAAAATTTTTAGCCCTGTAAGTGTTGATATCTTATAATATAAGTACTCTATAAGAGTTAATTTAATTCTTATAAAAAGAGTAAAAGTATTTTTAACAATATAAGTATTGCTATCTCATAAGAAGAGCTTTATAAGAGTGAATTAATTTGCTATAATTAGAATTATGTTATGAGAGTCTTCAAGTGTGTTATGAGAGTCTTATGTGAACTTTTCCCAATTTTCTAGAGTTTTACTCTTGGCAAATGTTATTTGGGATTGGTATTGACTTGAACTTTAGATTTATTATACCCATACTCTAGATCAAAAACAAAAGATTTTGTAGATATTAGACAAATCTTTAGACTTTAAATCAAATCTGGGAAAATTATTGAAACGGAAGCTATACGGAAAACTACAATACCTTATATCTTCACTTATTTGAATTTTTTAAAAACAATTTTGAATTGAAAAGTTATTATTGAATTGAAAATATTATATTAATTGCGTTCATTTTACACGAAAATATTAGTTAAGAGTATAGTTGAGAGTAGTCTGCAGAAAGCCATTGCTATCATCTATTCTTTCTCAAAAGCTGATGTAGTTGTGAGTATAGAAAAGAGTATAGTTTAGTTTGTAAAAAGAAACAAACATTATAATATATAACTTTATATATACATTATATATATAAATTTTGATATTATATAGTTTAGTTATTTTATTTATTTATTACCAATTTCGTATTACAAACTTTTAATAGAAATTATTGCCTCAATTCTTCATTTTTGCGTTCATCCTTATAAACTCTTTACTTATATAGGCTAACACAATATAATCATTTAATATTTAGAGTGAATTAAATTAAAAGAAAAACAGGTAATTGAATTAAACTTCTTTTTACAAGACGCCTCGGTGGCCTAGTGGGTATAAGAGCGTATAAAATACGCTGTAAACGCCGAGGGAGGTTCGAATCCCATACACGTCGTAAGAGTAATTCCCCCTTACGACATTTACAGCCACACCTTATACCCAAATCTTTTAATTAATCATTTAACAGATACCTAATAAGTAAAAATTGGTCTCAAAAATTCGACTCAAAAAAAAGAGAAAAACTTCCTTAGAGAAAATATTTTTTTCGCCTAGCTGGTAATAATCAGTCGACTAGCTACTGGTAATTCAGTTAATTTATTCAAATGTTTGTCAATCAGAAAATAAAAAAAAATATTGTAAAGATAAATACATATATAAAATTATTTATTTTCTTTTATATTATATATATGTATTTACATTATATATTTGGTAACAAGGGTAGATTTGTTTAAAACTATTATCTAATCTATTGCTAATTTTCATTCCAATTAAAAAAAACTTGCCACCTGCGTACACTGATTTATTGAATTCACACTCTCACATTTAATAAGTCATGTGCTTAACTATTCGGTCACTGAGGGGTCTATAAAATTATACATTATAATTAAAGTACTTATTTATTGGTATTATGTATATTACTGTAAGCTATTAAATTACGTACTATGTTGTAATTACCTTAAATTTTTTTTTCTTCTTTTTCATATTTTTTTCTTTTTTGTTTTTGTAATTATATACCTTTTCTTATTGTTTTTGTAACTTATAATTATTAATCACGAATAGACTTTATAACACTTTTAATAGTGGTTTTCATTTTGTTCATAATTTTTAAATAAAACTAGTAAAACATTTAGTATTTTTATTTTATAATTATACAGGGTGTTTTATATAAGAGTGCATATATCTGAAGGGATGATTTCTAAGGTTTTCAGTCGTTTTTAAGCAGACTTTTATGTTTTTTTTGTTTTGTTTTACATTATTAATTTAATTTTCGTATAACTTTAGCTCTATACAGAAACTAATATACTCTTATTTGAAACCTCATTCTTGAAGATTTAAAATGCTTTTTTATTCTGGAATAATTAATTTTCAAATTAGAGCAAATTTCTTTTAATTAAGATAAAATTATTATCTATTAAATAAATTTTCATGTAATTTTAATATATGTAATTATATATTTTAGATGTAAGCTGAAAATCGGCTTTAATTTTAACAAAAATATAGATACAAATCTTCAGCATTCAGCATATTGAAAAATACTGGTTTTGAAACAAAACTAAATCAGTTTCTGTATAAGTCCAAATCTGAAGTTAAAGCATGTGAGTTAAAAATTGTTAGGCAATTAAAGTGACTGTTATTAGATAGCGAAACCTAGATTTAACCTTTTCTAGATTTAACCTCATGAAACACGTTCTGAAATATTTCCACTCTAATACAAAACACCCTATATATATAAAAATCCTTTCATATAAACGATTTTCCACTATACATATACTATGGCTCAAACAACTGTATTTTTTTTTATGTTATTATCATATTTCTCATATTTTACATAAAAAAAAAAAAGAAAAAGAAAAAAACTCAAAAGAAAATGTTAATTTAAAAATTAATGAATATTTCTCAGAAACACTTTTAACTTAAAATACTTAAGAATTAAATAAAAAAATTTATTTAAATTATTAGTCCATGTTAAAAAATAATAATGATGTATTATTTATGTAAAGACCTATAATAATAATATGTATATAACTGCTTATGTATACATAATAAATTACCTATTATTAAACCAACTTTAATGTTCCAATAAGATTTTATATATAGTATCAAAACAATAATTGTTAACACCTTTACATATATATACTATATATATATACATAATATCTAATCTACCTTTGAGAAAATTAAAGTGTTAAAGAAAATGTTTAACTTTTATAAACTTTTGTAAACTTTGATTGAAATTAACGCAAAATTTACAGCGTGTTAAACAAAAATAAAATTAATAAAAATATTAGAGGGTTTGATTAAAAAGTCAGAAAGAAAATTTCTTATAGTAAATGGACCGGGTAAACAAACATATATATATTTGTACATATATTTATGTATAAATTATAGAATTTTATTTAAATAATGACCAGTTGTAATATAATTACTATTTACATGGTGTTATTTAATTCTATATTAAATTAAATATTTAAATTTTAATACAAAATGCAAAAAAAAAAAATTAATTCTGAATTATTTAAAAAAAAATGGCGCATATAATTTTGATATTCATATTTATGAAGAGAAAAAAAGATAGTTTGAAAGATGGAAGTTAATTTTAGCTGTTTTTCGTTTTTTTTTTTTTATCTAACCTCAATATGAATTTTTAATTTAATTTTATGATTAGAAATTTTTTAATTTGAAAATTAATTCAAGAGACCTCCTACGACAAAAAAAAAAAAAAAAAAAAAGAAATATTTTTTTAATTTATATACATAAGCACCTATTGTTGATGATATATTTTATAATTATTTATTTATTATTTATTAAATATTAAAAAAATAAATCAACAGAAAATATTCCTTTATTTATTTAAACAATAATTGCTTTTATATATGTATATACATATATGTGAATAAAATTGAAAATTATTTTCAAAAAATGTTGTATTTAAATAATGTAAAACAGAAAAAAAAACAACAATTTAATATAAAATCTTGGGGAATAGGATTTTATAATAGAACTGCAACAACTCGCTGTTACCAACACAACTGCCACTTAATATATAAAAACTAATGGAATTTATAGAGTTGTGAAAGGCATATTTTTGCATAATTTATACATCATTTATATCAACTCATACCTATTTACTTTTAAGAAAATTTAAATGTTAGATGAATAGTGATTACAGTGCCGTTCACTAATTTGATGTATCCAAGTATATGTATAAATCTTAGTAAAAGTGAAAACTTTTTTGTCTGATTTTCGACTTAATTCATGATTCGTCTTTGAAATCAAACAATATCCATCATCTATTCATTTTTCTACAAACCCTAAAAAATCAATTACCCCAACATATCCTGTTGTAGAACAGAAAAAGTTATCTACCTATAATTATTAAACAAGAAAAAAATTTGAAGTAACAAACGTCAAGTCCAAATTGAATGTTAGAAATGAAACACTTTAAAGTACCTCAGTAGTAAAGAAACTCTATTGGGTAGCTGAACACCTGCCCGTGCCTTTTCCACTCCACTTTGCAGATCTCGTACCTTTTTAGATCCACTTTACAGATCCTGTACCTTTTTGTGGCATTAGTGAACACAAAATACGAGAAATACTAAAATTTGAAAAAGAAAACTGTAGGAAACAAACTTTTGTGGGAAAAATTAGGGGGCAGATAATCTAAGTAGTTTCTAGGAATGTATAACCGAAAAATATATAGGAAAAAGTCATAGGAAGCAGTAAAAATAAACTGACATTTTTAAACACACTTCTTGATGGGATACTGTCAATTAAAGGGGTACTTCAAGAGAATTGGAATAAGAAATATGATGGTACTTGCAGATTCGATATAGAAGACGAAAAATTTCCAGACATATATTCTATAAAATTACAAAGCTTTATTCCGAGAAAAATATGTACATCTAGGAGCATATTGCTTATCAAAAATAAACTGTTAGATTAAAATTTCTTTTTAACCTTTTTCTCTACATCTTCATCTTATTAGCAATAAATTTTATATTCGTATACAACTTTTATCAATTATCATTTTAATTTAACCATTATTAATTTAATTTTTTTTTTTTTATAGATTTTTACAAAATATTATTATTAATTTTTTATTTTAAAATTCTTTTTTTAACCTATTTAAAATATTATATAGCTATAATTTGAAGAACAGCCTTCTAAGAATTCCTTGGAGTTTTTACTTAATTGTAATACTTTTTAGATAACATTTAACTTATTTATTTCAAGGGGTTGGTTCTACACAAAAATTAACTTATCAAAAATTTAAAAACAAAACAAATTTTAAATTAAATTTTTTTCTACATATTGTACATACATACTTATAATAATATATGTTATGTACAAATAATGACCCCTTTATATACGCCTGACTCAAAAAACAAAAAAATAAACTATCAAACGCTTTTAAATTTACATTCGAATATCGTTTTTGAGTTACGCAATTTTGAAGGTGTGTTTAATTTCTTTTGAATATATCTATAGGTATACACTTATATCTATATTAAAATTCTAAAAATACCAAAATAAAAATTTATTTTCAAAATATTTTCTTATCAGTATAAAAGAATTTATTTTACTCTCACTCAACTGATTACGTTTCTTAGAATAAATTTTAATTTTTTATCTTAAGATATTTTTACATTTCACAATTCCAGCGAATTTTTGCCTATCAAATACTATCTATAGAAAAATTTAACTTGAATTTTGTTTTTTTTTTTTTAGAATAATATTTTAATCCATAAAAGTTTTTTTTTTCATTTTTTTTTATTATTAATCGATAAAGCTTAAAAGTCTAACAAAAAAAGTATTGTTTGTTTATTGATTATAGCATTTAACATTAAAACGCAATGTTGAAATAAATTTTTCACAATAAATATACGTTAAGGTAACAATTTTATTGAAATGATAACGTTTCATAAGAATTTTTCAAAAAAAAAAAAAAACATGATCAATTTTTTTTTACTTTTAGATACAAATCTGATTGAAATCTTGCTTTTCTTTTTTTCAATCTAATTAAATTTTAGTTCTTCATAGTCCCAGTTAAAGAAAAGTAGTTGTTTTTTTTCGATTAATCTTGTAAAGTTGAACAATTTATTAGTTAGAGAATAGGTACGTATGTATACTTGTAAAACTAATTGTTATTTTATTAAATTCTATTTTATTAATTTAAAAAATGACGAGTCTCCATTTATATTTTTTTAACAATATTAAATGATTGTGAATTTAAGTGAATCTCATTCTAAATCTTTAAAAAAAACAATCAAATCTTTAATTTATTAATATTTGAATTGATAATAATGAAAAGTTATATTTAATAAATTAAAAAAAAGTATTTTAAAAAATATTAATATATTATATCTATAATATGAAATGTTTAGAATCCAATAAGAAAATGTTTGTAAAACTTTACTATGAAAATTTGATGAAATTAAAATAATTGATTGCCATCTATTGGAGAATAGAAAATACATATTATTATTATCGAATCTGTTTAATTTTAAATTTCGCAGTTAAGTGTCACATTACACTTAATTCATACATATGCTATATTTATAGTATTTAAATATAATTGAAGATTGAAATTTTAATAATATCCCAACTTCACAGTATTATGGTTTAAATTTAATATTGGATTTAATCGTTAGAGTTAATTAAGGTTAAATAGCTAATATAAACTTCGATTAGTTATAATAAAAAAGGAAAGAAAGTTTTATGGCTTTAAAGTTGACTTTAGTTGAAAAAGTATAATGTTGATGATTATTTTCCGGTGATTATTAACTATACAAAATACATATATATTTTCTAAAACAAAAGTTTTTTTTAAAATTCAATTAACAAATTAATCTATAACGATCGAAATGATGAAAAATATTGCAATATGTAATGTAATTACAGTGAAAAGGGAATTAAAAATTTGTTTGACAGTGTGACAGGTGACTTATACAATAGATTTTGCATGTTAAAACATTTAAAATCCTTAGTTTTGAATCAACCATATCCTTAAATTAAAAAATTAAATTACCGGATATTTCTTACTTATTTCTTAGGAAAAGGTTCCTGATTTGTAAAATTTTCATTTCAATATTATAATGATGAAAAAAGATTTTGGAACAATTTAATATCAATATCAATTAAAATTAAAATTAATTAAAATAAAAATCTTTAAAATAAAATTAAATATTTCAATTTGATTTTTTATAAAAATTATACATCTTAAAAATTTTTTAAAACATTTAATTAAGATCTAAAAAACTATTAAAAATAGCCATAGTTTTTTTGAAATAATATGTAAACATTTTGTTGATTAAAATTTCCATTCTTTGATTGTGAAAATAAATATTTCAATCTATTTCATTTCCTTTCATTATGATCTGTGCGTAAATAACTCTCACCTTGACTTCTTTATTATTTTAAAATATTTTTTTTTTATCCATTATAATTACTATTATTAAAATAATTCAATTTCAAATAATTTAAATTACAATTTGAAAAACAATTATACCTCTTATTATAAAACTACTTCAGTATTCAGTACACTGTACACATATGTACATATATAGAAATTAATTTGACATTTGAATGTCATTTATTCAATATTTTAAAATGATACAAAAAAAAAATAATTAAATAAATTACATACTTACAATATTTGGTGATACATACATATATTAAATTTATTTTTGTTATTTGTAATTTTAAAATTATCCATGAATAGTCAAATTTAGTCAAATTTTCATCAAATATTTATAATTGTATTTAAATTTTTACATTTGCAAAAAAAAAAAAATTAATGGTAAAAGGGTATATGTTGAATCCCCCTCCGCTCACCGGTAAACACAAAAAAAAAACTTGCGTTGAGTCCTATGTGTATCATCGTTAAGTATCATGCAAATGTTGTAAAATTCTTTGCTCACCGCTGAACATAAAAATGAATATTTTTAAATGTATAAAACTGAACATTAAATTGATTTTAGTTTTTGAGAACATTCAGCAATGTTCACCGGTGATACATATAGAACTTAACGCAAGTTTATTTTTATGTTCATCAGTGAACATCAGGGATTTGGAAATGTTTGATATTCACAGCTGATACACGTGTGACTTTTTTAAAAAATTGTCATAACTATACTGTTAGAAACTAAAATAAAGTGAAGTTTACTAGGAATGGCTTAATACCATACCACTATACCTACTGAAAATTTTTACGATCCTATTATTGAATAGATGAAACACTCTACTAAAAAATTATTATCTGTTATAATAACTATTTGAAATTCAATAAGAGCTTCATTAGAATAAATTTTGAAAATATCTATATATATATATATGTATATCTATATATGTATATTTAATATAGTGTACTCTTATTTTTTTGTTTTAAACAAAATCTAAAAAGCGAAAAAAATCAAAAAAAAAAATAACTAAACATTTAAATTGTTCAAGTAACAAATTAAAATATTAATAGCTAAATTTTGATTTACCGTCGGTTCCTAACATAGAATAATTGAAAATAATTGTTATAATATGATGTGACTGTGGTGCGGTGTACTGAAAATTCTCGATTACTTTTGTTTTGTTAGTTCAAATAATTAAAATAATTTCTTCATATTAGTTAATTATTTATTGAAATAATCCACACTCTAGCAAGAAATTCCTATATACAAAATTTTAATATTGAGATCAAGGGAGAGATAAACTATAGATAGAAATAAAACGATAAACAAGGGTTGGTTGTTAAATTGGAAATTAGTTGTTTGGTAAATTGGTTACGCAACTATACAGTAGGTTCTTTTTAACTTGCAAAATTGTATACTGGATCATATGTAACTGTGAGGAATATATTGGATGAAAGCATATATGTATCACATTTTAGAGATTCTCACAATAAACTGGCAACCAGTTTCGGTAACCAGTTTTATAACAACCAGCGATTTCCACTATTTAAACATGGACTTCTATAGCGTAAAGTTGGAATTGTTTAAAAGGAAGCATTATTGATTTTAGTTCCATAGAACAAGTTTTAAAACGTATGACTCGATTTTGTCCAGGTAAGCTAATATTTGGCTAGCATTAGCCGATATGTCAGTATTGTACTCCTTCTTAAGTCGAATATACGCTTTAAAGATATTAGTCAGATCTTCAGGAGAAGAATAACCTTTGCAACGACAAGCAAATCTTGTAATATGCCTGGAAAATTTGTTTTCTTTTTTTAAATTAAACTAAGAAAAATATGCATCCATACGAGGTCCAGTCTGGGCTGGATTATACCATTCTAATAAGGTCCATTCTAATACCAGGAATTATACTATTCTAATACCAGGTCCAGTATGGGCTGGATTATTAGAACGGTATATTAGAATGGTATAATCCAGCCCAGACTGCACCTGGTATGGATGCATATTTTCCTTAGTTTGATTTGTATGCAAATTGTATGTTTTAAAAAGCGGTTGGCATCTAGTTTTTGTGGAAATCTAAAACCATCAAACCAAATTTGAGTGTTTCTTTTTTTTTTTTTGTTATATTGGAAAATTCCAAACTTTTAACAAGAATAAAAATTTTAACAGTTAGTAAACAATTTAAAACTCTTTATTCTATAAGATGTTCAAGTTCATTTTTATAAATTTTTATTCCTTTTTATTAAGATTTTTGTTCCTGTTTTTTTTTTTTTTTGTTTTAAGATTTTTCTTACAATATATCGCCTACAAAACTATAAATTTATATAGATATTATATTTCTTTTTATAGATTCAAAAAATATAAATGAACCTTCAAAAAAAAAAAAAAAAATCTAAATAAAATATTCAGAAATTAAAATCATAAAAATTTGTTTTTTTAAACCAGTTTGATATAAAAACAAAACAAAAAATATAAAAAAAACCAAAACCAAAACTAAAAACAAAAATCGATTGATGTTTTGTTGCACAATTCAAGTCGCTTAAATTCATCATCACTATTATACGAGTAGTATGCAATATATTATGTATATATAATATATATACGATAAAACAACTAACTCCCTCTTTTATTCAATATAAAAAACTTCAATATAAATTCAATCGTTCATACTTTTAATATTAAAAAAAAAAAAAATATTTTTATTTTATTTTTTTTATTTTTGTTTTTATTATAAAAAAAAAAAAAACATAATAATAATTTTGCACATAATAGTAATAAAATCTTTTGAAATCTTTTTTAAATTCGAATTTTTTAAGCTCGGAAAAACGTTTGCGAAAACCAAACGAAAACACCATAAACCAGAGCAAACATCAAATATAGATAAAGAAATTTAGGAGGAAGAAAAAGAAGAATGATGTAAAAAGGCAGTATGTTACAAATTCAGTGTTTTCAAAATTGCATATTTCCAAAACGATCAAAATTTATATACCATTCTAGAATTATTGCGAATATTTTCATAGAAATTTTTCCGTAAGAAAATTTGTAAAAAATAAGTATTTCGAAGTTTTAATTTTTGCATCTTACTTTCGAAAATTTGCTGTCAAAGTTTCTGATTCCCAAACTGACGAGAATTTTCATTTTTTCTGAATCACCTTATACTTATTTTTAATAATCTTCTTTAATTTCTAACTTTACGCGACTGCGAGATAAAGAAAATTTTCTAACTTTACGCGACTGCGAGATGTGAGATGCAAGTTGCAAGTCGTTTAATGTTTTTCTATTAAAATAATATCCAGTAATAGAACATGTGTTATAAATAACAAAATGATTTTTATAAGTTATGCGGTTAACGAATAATTCTTTCTAAGGTTATAATAATAAATTGACAGATTACTTTGTTCGTTCGACCGACGGGCGAATTGACCGATTGCTATGTCCGTCCATTCTATGCCAGTCAATCCGCACGATAACTCTAAAAATAATTAAGCTGCTCATTCTTATATATAGAAAACAGTTATTCTGTTGTAAATGTACAAATTCGACCGCCTGGTTCGGCTATACAACTTCTTTTTTAATATACATACATATATAAGTATCTTGATACTTAATTAAACTAGACATTTGAAATTTTGAAAAAGATGATCAACCCTTATGCCAATAACTTCTATTAAATTTGGTTGGTTTGGTGTACCTATAGTTGAAATACAACTCATACAACTCTGAAATTCATATAAATATATGTGGCTATACTTAATTAAATCAAATATCTGGAATTTTGTAAAAGGTGATTAAATTTGAGTGTCCCACAGTTGACATTTTCAACTATACACACCAAGCTTCATTCTAATGAAATCTGTCAAATTATTAAAATTTCCTTGATCTCAAACTCTGTATAACTAACTCAAAAAAAAAAAAAAATTTTTTTTGTGAATAAACGAACAAACGAAGTGATAGAGCCAAGCATTTTTATAGTACAAATGTTTTATTTTTTGAAAATATGCTAAAAAGGAAGAAACTTTACCATTAACTGATGTAAACATTATCGCGTATTCGATTGTAGCGAAAAAAAAAAAACAAAATCAAAAATAGAGAAAAGTAAAGAAAAATAAATCTCTGATTGATTTTTTGTTTCACTTTATTTTTTATTGTTGTTTTTGTTGTTTTTTTTTTTTTATAAATTTACTGGACACGAAATTTAAATTTATTCAGTAAATTGATTTTTTTTTGTTTTTTTGTAAATTATTTTTGTATTTTTTTTTTTTTTTTTTGTCGTTAAAATATGATTTCATTATCCCGTGGAGTTTTCTTTGTCTTTCACTTAAATTGTGTTTTTTATTTTGCTTTTGTTTTTGTTTTTATTACAACATTGATCTGAATTCAATTCGACCTGATCTGTGTTATAAAAAAGCTTCTTTACAAAATATAAAAAAAAAAAAAAACAAAAAAATATCTGAATCTGAATGGAAATTTATTTTAATGTAAAAATATTCAATCTTATAAGAATCAGTGCAAGTGAATTTATATAAAGTTTTTTTTCAAAGTGATTATTAAAAAGTAATTTTGCATATGATGTAAAAATATGATCGATCCAATTTAATGGTTTAATTCAATATGGGTGATGAAATATGAATCGGAATACTATAATACAACATACTGAGTTAAAAATTGAAGATAAAAAAGAAAATATATTCATATTATTTGAATGCCAGCAAGTGGGAACAGTTTAATATGCATTAAATTTAAATTTTTTTTTTGTTTTTAAAATTCTACTGTGTAAAGAATTAAAAAATAGCAGATGATCCATAATGGTGATCCATGGAAAAAAAAAAAAAAATAGTATAGTGATTCATTGAATATGTATATGATTAAATGTACGACAAGTTAGTTATTGAACTGTAATTTTATACCAAAATTAAAATTGATATAATGTATTACTGATTTGAATCTATATAAATACTTACATGTATATATAGTACATGTATATATATGTATATGTAAGTAAGTATTATTATATATGAAGTTAATAGTTTTTTAACTTACTGAGTACATTGAATCATATTCACAATGGGGTTCCATTTTCAAATTAACATTTTGTTTTTTTTTTTTTTTTTTTTTTTTTTGTTTGGTATTTTTTGATTCAATTCAATCTTCTTTTATTAAAACAATTGATAATATATGATTGTTATACTCGTATATATCTACTGTATATATATGTATATAAATTGTTGGAATTGATCGGTTCGATTTCAAACATATACATAATTGATTTAATTTAAATATTCAATTCAATGTAATAAATTATATACATATATATATTTTGTTTTTGTATATAATTTTATATTTTTTTAAAATATGTATGGGTATACATATATATATACATAAAATGATCACATATATCATATGTATATATTGAAATAATTTACGTACGAGTACTATATTATATATAAGTAATAGAAATAAATGAATTATTATATTATATATACATATATATATATATATATATATATATAAAAGGATTAATAAGATATATAGTTCTTGTTTTTAAAATAAATCTTATCTTATAGTGATAGAAATATGAACTTTATGGAATTTAGATTTTGACAGAGAATAAATAGATTTCGTAAAAAGAAAAATGGAACAAAAATATTTTCTGATATGAAAAACAGAACAAAAAACAAAAAACAGAAAATTGGATTAATTGGAAATTTGTTCCACAAAGAATTTTAGTAATAAGGATATTGTTACATTGTATAAGTACATAATTTATAAAGTTGCTTCTTATATTTTTAATAAAAATTTGTGATTCTTTTTTTCGCAATAAGAATTATGTATGAAAAAAAAAATTTATAGCTGAATTTCACTTTTTTGGAAAATTTTAAAGGTGAAAAGATTAATAGATTTTGAATCTTAAGAGATCTTATCTTGAATTTTGAATCTTATAGATTAAAAAATTTATATAAATGTTCTAATTGGTATCACTGTTTTATGAAAGGAGAAAATATTGTATGCCATAAAAAATATTGGTAGTATGCAATTTGATTGAAACTGTTCCCTTAAATTTTAGATAAATTCAGTTTTTTTTTTTTGTTTTTATTCACTTCACTTAAAATAATAAAAAAACAAGGTTTAATTTTATAAATTACTTGGAAATAAGAGAAAAAAAAAAAATTACTGAAAGAAGGATATTTTTGGTGCTATGAATTAACTGCACAAAAATTAAGTGCCACATCAAAAAACTAAATAAATACGATTAAAAAGTTCTTTATCTATTTCGTGGGTGAAATTGATTGAACATAAATTTAAAATATTAATAGGCATTATTAATAGGCATACGCAGATTCTGTTTTAAAATGTAAATGGTCAAAGGTATTTTTGACTTTTAAAAGTAAACGTTACAACTAAGAACTATGGAATTGTTTTTTACTAGTGGTTTCATCTCTTTATATTTGCTAAAGAAAGGAGGAGATGCGCGGCCATGTGAAGAATCTGACACTATCAAAAAAGTAATTTTGATGGTCTTTGAAAAATTCCCACCTCTTTTTAGAAAAAAAATATTTTATCCTTAAATTGATCCTTATATTAACCGAGAGTTTAAAAAAATGATTTAGAAAGATCATTAAAACCTTTGAACATAAAAGTATATTGACACCTCCAAAAATCTAAAAATAAGATTTAGTATATCACAATTCAATTAAATAATCCTAAGTCATTATTTACTATACTTATAAATAGATAATAAAACTCTGCCAGCAAATTCTAGTGAGTTTTATAATTTTAATTTAATTGATAACCGGTTAATTCTAAATGGCCCATTTTCAGTGCAAAATTTTGTGACGTAAAATTTAAAATATCTCTTACACTTAATTTTAAAGCAAAAATTTAAGATTAAACAGTTGTTCTTAATTTATACACGCGTGCATTAATACAAATTTTTTACTTTCACGATCAAAAAAAATAATTATCAAAAAATCATACACACCCCTACACAAAATTTATTAAAATAAAATTATTAGTAAAATGTTTTATATTACATTTTAAAATGATTTTTATAATGAAATTTATTTACTAATGGTTAATAATTATATAAAATTTAAATAAAATTTTTATTTTCTCCATTTCACTTCATATTACATACATATTATATACTTATATTTAAAATCATGCGTTCATCGATTATAAACTATGCGTTCATCGTTCATCATAATATTACGTCAATATCTTGCCAACCATCATAACAAATGAATAATATATATATATATATATATATATATAGTAAAAGAACTTAAGAAAATGTTATTACTAAATTGATACCAATAGATTTTATTATACAACTTACATTAGTAATTTTTAATTGCATACATATTTTTATTTAGTCACAAGCATAACACAACTGGCAAGTAACATAAAATCTCTAGATACTATAACAAAACGGTATAAGACTTACGATATTTTTAACCTTAATTTTAAGAACAATTAACAACATATACAATTCATATTTGTATATACATATGTATAATAAATAGTACATAATATATGATGTTAAACATTATTTAAAAATAATGATGATAGTTAGTAGCTAGTTATATATAGTTAAAAAAAAAAAAAAAAAGAGTAAAGAAAAAATCACACTGATCATAACATCTCAACTAACAAGAAAATCATTTTAAAACAAATTAGTAATGATCGACTGTTATAGTCGGATTTTCTTCTTTTTTTTTTTTTTAAATTCATGTACTGATCTTGCACAGTAATGATCATATATTATAAAGAGAGTAATAAAAATCATAAAATTTGCAATATACTCATCACTTGTAAATTAAATTAGGATTTTATATAAATATATACATGTAGTATATATATATTTACTGAAATAAACTGACCATTCTTTTATAATTGATATGACCTTGTTTAATGGTTGTTACATTATTAACGTGTATTTCATGTATATATATATATATATATATATAAGCATAATTTTAGATAAATCTTTTCCAAATTTTTTGATGTTCAACTTTTTCTTTAAGTATTGCATAATATTAGAAATTGTATATATGTATACATGGGGTATATATGGTAATTGCAGATCATTTTAAATTTCATTGAAAATCAAATAAAAAATATTTGAATATCTTTTTTATCTTTTAAATTGGGTTTGATTGTAAAATATTTTTAAGGGATCGTTTCTTAATTATAAATTTTATTAGAATTTTTTATTGAAATTATAACTAAAAATAAAATTGTAATAAGAATTTTTCAAGCAGTCTTATTTTATTATATATTAATAAAAATCCATATACCATGAATGAAACTTATTTGTAACATATTGTTATACGGTAAAGTTGTAAGTGTCGATTTATAAAATGTAAAATGGGTGAAAATGTCGACTAAAATATAGATACAGATTCAAAACATGTCGACTGAAAAAATTCAAGAAAAAAATCCAACACAACTTTCATCTATAAACATAATACATAATTACAATATAATTTTCAAGAAACAATAAATAATAAAGAAAAATTGATAATATGAACAACTAAAATTAGTGGTTCATATTATAAATTTTAATTAAATTTAAAAAACAAAATGTTTTTTAGTATAATTTCATGTTCCACCCTAATAAACATAAATATTCAAATTTAGAATCATAAGTACTCTTGTTTGCAATAATATTTCTTAAACATTTCGTTTTTTTCATAAGTTATATTGACTGAGGAAATTTTTAATGAAAAAATGATGATAGAGAAAATGTTTATTGAGAAAAAACTGTGCACATTTTCTCGGTCGACGTTTTCTCAGTCGACATTTTTTTAGTCGACATTTTCTCAGTCGACATTATAACCCGGACCCATTGTTATATGTTGCATGAACACATTTTTGTTGAAAATTTTCAAAGGAAATCAATGAAAAGTTTAGATATTTACCGTTTCTCTTTAGAAAATACTATATGATATAACACCACCGGTATTATTTCTTTATATCAAGTAAAAGCTTACCAACGCTCGTATTTTGTTAAATCTTAAAGTTGATAAGTTTACATTAGTCAAATCTTAGCGGTATAAAATTTTGCATATACAAAATTTCACAAATAATACTAGAGTATCTTTGTTCTTTAAAAGTCAATCCCCACAAGTTGTTTCTTATCACAAAATCTTATATGAAACAGTATACTCGTTTCAATAAATGTACAAATGCATCTTAAAAATAAGTCTCTTAACAAGGACACATACTCAAAAATTGAGTAGATTTACTTCGACTAAGATACATACACCTAGGAGCATATTGATTTACCAAAGATCAACTGCCAACAATAAATCCTCTACAGATTTTTAAATTCTTAGAGACAGTAGAGCTGATACAATTATTATAAGTAGAGCGAAAATCCACAACATGTATAGCTTGAGTTTGAGCACAATAGACTTACATTATTTATTAAGATTGCAGTGTTACTTATACCCATTTAAATAATAATAATTTAAGGGTCTTATCTAAGACTTGAAATAGACAATTTTTGTTTTGAATTCATACAAGAAGAAACACTTTATGTAAATATTCCTATAAACTGTCCTACCAAAAAAAAAAAAAAAAATGTTTGAACTATTTTCTAATCAAATAAAAAATGTTCTTCAATTATTTGTTAACGTTATGTGAAAGATTTGGTATCAAACAAATTAAGAAATCTTAGAATAGAACTACTTATAATATGTTATATTCATGCAAATAATATAAATACTCTTGTAGGTGCTTTTTAAAGTAACTTAACTGTAAATCTCCTTTATAACTTGTAAACCTTATATACCTATTCTCGTTTTAATTTATACCACATCGAAATAACTGAAAAACATCTATAAAGAAAAAAACTAAATATATTTAAACTCTATGAATTACTTAAACTTTAAAATCGAAGAACATACACATAGAGGCTGAAAATATTATATTCATATTCGTATGATACATTATTCATCAGAATATCAACAACTATACATAATATTGTTCATTATTTGCACATTAAAAAACCAATCTGCATGTACTAATTATTTATTTCAACAAGTATATATAGTCTATAAATATATTAACAACATTTTTTCTGCAACAGTAACCAATATCATTATGATGATCAATATTATCAATATTGTTATGATGACGATCAGCATCACTAATAATCGCATTCAGACAGAAAAACGATTTTATTTTTTTTGTTTTTTTGTTTTTTTGTTTTTGTTTTTTTTTTTTATTTTCTTAATATATCCTTCCTTATACATATAATAAAACTTCGTTCTGTACAATTTCAGTTCTCATGCTGTTTCATCACTTTCAACAGATAATATTATGAATGCACTACTATAGTGAATGATGATAAGCTTTTTGTAGCTCATTAGGGGGCGAGTATTGTACATTATTGAGAGGTAGCCACAACTAATTGCTTTAATTTTAAGTGCTTTCAGAAGGATAATTACTACTTCTGACATTTAATATTATATATTCTTTTAAATGTATATGTATTTACTGTAGGTGCATATAGGTATATAATATGGGTATATAATACTTACAACAGGACTTCTTCATTAAGTATATACGATGATTAGCTTTTGAATAAAGAATAAAGTAAAAAAAAAAGAAATAATAAACCACAACAAATAATTTGTAAAATTTATTCATTATTTTTAAGGAAACAAATGATGGGAAGAATATTATATTCAATGTTGAATTATGTTCAATTTCCCTACCCATATCATCTGGGTAGGGAAATTCTTTCAAAATGAATCTTCGTTTTCTTTCCATTATTATAATTATATTTTTTTTTTTATTTTCATTCAGCTTAAATTAAAAAAAAACAAAAAATAAAATACAAAATGAATAAGTTAAATACAAATTGACTTAAAAGGGTTCTTTAGTATTAATTGTAAGAAAAGAATTTTTTTTTTTTTCAATTTTTAATTTATTTTACAAAATTAAGATTTCAACAAAAACCTAAAAATTAATTGTAAATATTTTGCTAGTTTTTTATTTTTTTATATTTTCTAAATAATTTGTTATGGTTTTTCATGAGATCAAAATAAAATAAAGCGTATAGTTAACTGTGATAACTCTAGGATACTCGCAGAAACATAATATTATGTAGTGTTTGCTACTTCTTTTAAAATTTTAAATATTCTGCTTAAATATATACTTTCTTGTAGAAAGAAAAGTTGTATGGCAGCTACTGAAATTCATTGGTCGAACTTGGTCAATTTCAATACGAAAGTAGCATTTCTACAAAAATGAAATAATAAAAATTTTAGAATCCTAGACTCATTTATTTATTTATTTAATTACTTCAAATGTTAAAATATACTATTTGTTTCTTACATGACTATAATACAGAGTTTAGACTTTATAATTTCTTAAACTCTATACTAAGTTGAATGTCTACCTTAAACTCTACCCAGCAGAGTTTTTGTTTTACCTTATTTATTTCATCTACTGTTTAATTTATGTGCTCTGTAAAGGTTAGCTTTTTATCGAGATGCACTCCAAGCTACCGCACTGAGTCAACCCAAGATATATCATTATTTTGTAGTTTTAAATCCAGTAAAAAAAATATTGTATTTGTTTTTGTACATTTAAGGATATTTTCCAGTTTAGCAAATAGATTGATAAATTGTTTAAAGCACTTTGTAAATTGTTGAGCTGTACAAACCAGAGGAGAACAAAAATGTATCGTCTGCAAAAATGTATTAATACATTATTTTTTCAGTTATCGTGCAGAAGTACATGGAAGAACTGCGCACAGAGCTAATAAAAAGACTCAGAATTTAAACCTGTGCTAAAATATTTATAATATACTTATATGCTATTTTTCATATTTACCTCGTTTCCTTTAAGGTGTTACAAACGTAATGGCAAAATTTATTGTACCCTTCAACTATATTTATACGAGTGTAAAAACCAATTTTGCAAATTGAAGTCTTCATTGATTATCTCCTCATTGACAGAATTTTTTATTTTTTTTTTAATGCATTTCTCTACCACATAAATGTGGACAGGAAATTACACAGCCTTTCCTATTCATGCATGGCTACACATCTCGTAAGGGGGAATAGTTCTTACAACGTGTGTGGAATTCGAACCCACACTCCCTCGATATTTACAGCGTATTTTACCCACTAGGCCACCGAAGCCCCCATTGGCAGAAGTTTGCAACTAAAAAACCTAACATATAAGTAAAATTTTAGAATAAAATTATGAAAATAACCCAAATATTATCTACTCTTAGATTACAGCACCCTATTTATTTTAAAATTATAACTTATTATAGAATTTAGTGATATTGTTCTTGGAAAATCAACAAACGAAGAAATCCACGATAAATGACTTCAACACTTACTTGTTATGTACTTCATTACAAACATAATGAAGGAAGTGTACTGAAAGTGTACTGGATATGTATTCCACAATGTACATTAGGAAGAATTTCGAATTTCCCCAAACAAAAAAAAAATTTAGATTTATAAATTTTACAACAGTAAGTAATGCTCATTGTGTTGGTAGAACATAGAAGGTTATACTGTCGAAAATATTTGACACTAAAAGTCAAGACAAATTAATAGTAGGTATAGTTACTATAGGAATGTTTCCTCAAAATAATGGTATACTTCCATAATAGAATTTTATTTATAGCAATATTGATTATTCCTTTAGTAGAAATTTTCGATATGCTCTTCGTTCATTATTTAAATATAATTAGTTACATTTTTCCTTTGAAGTTTTATGAACTTAATAGATTCCGTATAGTTTCGTTAGTCTGTTATAAGTTTAAAGTTCTAAATTTGTCTTCAATTTTTAATATAATTGTTTTAACACAATTTCCAAATTGATCATACATTGATCATACATCATGCATAACTACTGATTTCTCTATGTCATTCTTTAGGTAAAAGTTTTGTCTTTCGAATTATATTTTCCATACTGTTTTTAAAAAATTTTTTATCTTTCATTAGTTATATTATTAGTTATTTATTTAATTTTATATAATATGCAAAATATAAATACATATACACAATATATAATACATACTTAAAATAATGTTATAAGTACTACAAATTCATCCATCCATATGTGGTGTAAAACCAAACAAGAATGCATTTTACTAAAAACCAGAAAAATATCTTCAACAAAATGACTGTAAATCGCGAATTTTCTTTTATTTCTTATTTAATTTTTTTTTTTTTTTTGTTTTGTTTTTTTATTTATATAATTTGCAATTCTTCAACAAACAATTTATACACAAATCAACTTTAACATCAAATACAACAAAAAAAAAAAAATAATAATCTAAAGTACAAGCAAAAAAAAAAACACTCAACTGTTGAGAATATTCTTCCCAAAGCATAAAGCCCTTAGGGCGGAGCTTCCGAATTGAATGGATCACATTAAAATGATAACAACATAAAACAGCAACAACAACAGAATCAAGAAAACTAAAATACATCATCTAGAAAAACAACCGTCCTTAAGAGATCAAACAAAGATCTAAAAAAAAATAAAAAAATAAAATAAAATCAAGAACAGCAACAGCAACAGCATCAACCACAAGAAAAATGTTAAAAATAAAAAAAAAAGAAATTTTCCAGTCTCAAAATCTTTGTTAAACTTCATCTCAAAGTGAATCATATTAACTGCCGACCAAAACAGCAACAACAACAACAACAAAAAGAAAAATTGCAACAGCAACAGCAAAAGTCAACAAGAAAAGAAGCCGAAACGAATAGAATCGGAACCCATAAACCAAAATAAAATTTCATATTTTTTTTTGTTTTTATTTTTCTGTATTTATGATGCATTTGGTGATCTTTTTTTTTTTTTTGTTTGTTTGTTGTTTTTATACTGTTATGTTTCCATCAACATTATCAACATCAATATTATTCGCATGGACTTTCAAAGTCTTTATATGTATAATGATGAGAAATTCATAATTTTCAGTCTGTTTAGAATGATTTTTTCTCATTATTATTATTATTGTTTTTATAGCATTATGTTGCAGCATCATGGATTTTGTTGTTTTGATATATTTTTTGTTTTTTTTTTTTTTTTTTTGCAACAACAAAAAAAAAATTTGACTATAAGCGAATCCGAATGAATGTTTTATTAAACAACTTACACTAAAATTTAGTAAAATTTTTAAAATCACCTCCAAGAAAAGTGAAAGAAAGAATGAAGGTGAAAAAAAAAAAAAAAAAAAAAATTTGAGATATTAGATATAATTTTAATGTGTTTGTGAATATGTTTTCTGTAACTGTATATTAAAAGGTGTGCGCATTTCTCATGATGGGAATAATATTCAGCCTAGAGGTATTTACTGATGTGATTTTAAGTAAATTTAATTTTATTCTTTCTTTTTTATTTTGTTGTTTTTGTTTTTTTTTTTGTTATTCTCTGTTAAGTAATTTTCTGTTCCTTTTTAGCAGTGATGCGCCTAAATAAAAATGTTATATCATAAATTAATTATGCTCTTTTAAAAATTCTAAAAATTATTGAAACTAACAGTACACAAAAAGTTTTTGAAAGTAATTTAAGTATTAAAGTATGTAATTTGTTTCTTAATAGGTTCATTGCTTTTAGTCTTTTATAATCTGGCGACATTTTACATAAATCAAAACTATTAGTATAGGGCAGTAGTAATTAATATTTAAATTTACATTATAAAGTAATTTAGACTATATGAACAAAATAGATTAAATTTAATATATAAGGAGGACGATAAAATCTAAGATTACGATGGCTTAGCTTAATAAATACCCTGAATTTAAAATATGTATGTACATAATATTAGACAAGGGAATGTGTATGATTTTAAAATAGGATTTGGTATTTCAAGTTTAATTTTCAGGCACATAAGCCAGTCGTTATTTTAACAAACCATAAGTAAAAGTAGCCATATTCCTTTTTTTATCCCACTTAATTATTCTTTCCCTCTTTTCTATATTTATTGAGAAAATATTTATTTTATTACGCTTCATCAAAAAACTAAATTTCTGCACTTTTAAAATTTTAGGTTTGTAACAAATAATAAAACAATTGGCAGTATGTAAAACCAAAGTTTCTTAAAGACATACAAGTTTCAAAGGGAAAAGAAAACAGTGCCTAGTAGAATATTGTGCCTAGTACCAAAATTTATAAATTTTATGTATAAAAAAAATGTGAAAAACGAAAAGATACTTATTCTTAAATTTTAGGGAAACCCGATTTAATTAAGAAAAGCTGTTAACACATGTAAAAATATAATGTTCAACCTTTAATTATTGAGCTTTACAGTAATACATATTTAAACAGGCGCCAAATGTCATACAAAATTTTTATTTTCATATAACGCTAAATTTAAATACAAAATTTCAACAAATTGTATGATTTCCATGTTGATTTAAAAAGCTAAAAAATTTGAAGTTGGTTGTACGTCTATAATGGAAGGGGTTGTACAAAACAATTGTTCCACAAAATAAATTTTTTTATAAGGCTTGTTCATGTTTAAATTGCTCAAATCTGATTCGATTGATCTCATTTTAATTAATGTAAAAGTATATATAAACAGGCATACAATCTGACGAAGGTATATGGACGAAGGTTGGGACACATTTTGGTACAGTTACACATAATATTGATTTTGCCTCACAAATTCACAAATACATCTCAAATAAGCCGAATATTATCAAAAAGGATCTAAGAATGAATTTGATTACTTATATGGTCACAAAATATATAAAAAACATATTAAATGCTATATAGTAGGTACATAATTTTTGTTTTTAATTTAAAAGATTTTTTTGAGCTCTAAACAGAAAGTTCAAATATTTTTTTCCGTACATAGTAAAATATCAGAAGATTTTCCTTGGAAAGAAATGTCATGAGTTTAACGAGCTACAACCAATTTTATTGTAAAATTTCGTTATATTAATTTGTATTATTTTATTGCAAAAACTTGTCGAAGTTCGATAGCCAACCAACAATTGAATATAGCTGTACGATAAAAAAATAAAAAGACAATTTTTGAAATAAAAACTTGTATTTTGGAAAATGTTTTACATAACGTTATAAAATTTGTTGTTGAAGCTAATCAATCTCGATTATTTTTAAAAATATCAAGCTTAGAAAATTTTACCTCTAAAACCAAAATCTTTAAGTAAGTCTTTGCATACTTTATATCACTTATTAATGATTAAAACATAAAAGTACTCTTAATAATAATAATTACATATTATATACTTCTTATGTTTTTTTTTTTTTTAATAAAATTTCCAATTAAATTGACTCACTTAAATTATTCTTTTTTAAAGTGAACAAATTAATTTGTAAATGTTTAACTAAAACCATGTAATTGCAATGCAACTTAAAGTTGTTACCAAAAAATAAAACCAATTTTATTTAATTGAAATTTTGTTAAACAAAAATGGTATTATAATAAACCAAAATATTTACTTAAAGTTTTTGTTTTTTTTTTTTTTGCATCTTTCATGTCACGTTACGTTCTTTAATTTTTTTTTTTTTAGCATATGTCCAAAAAGCTGAAACAAAAAAAGAACAAAAATTAACAACAAAGTGATCAATTTTCTTCCTTGGATAATTTTTACATTTCATAATAACCATTAAGTTCATAATTCTTAAAAAGCCAATTGATTAAGGAATCGAAAAGACAACACAACAAAAAAAAAATAAAAAATTAAAAAAAAAACTCTAAAGAGGAGTAAAAGATGATAAAAATAAAAAAAAAATAAAAAAAAAAAATGGAAAATACAAATTAAATTATATACATTAAAATGTTCCGGACCTGATGTGATAATAAATAACCTATTGGATTCGATTCGGTGTTGATCTTTTATTTTAAATATACCAACAAAATATAATCAAATTTTTTTCATTTATAATTATACTAAAAAGTTGTTGATACTGCATTCTAATATTCCAATTACGTTCATGATGATCCATAGTATCCCTTTGGCAAATAAAACCATTAAGTAAAAGATATTAGTTTAGAATACAAATTAATGATAATCGTAGAAATTTTTTCGGCATACAAAAGAAGAGTGCCATAATTTACTATACTGAATCTTATAAGAAAATAAATTAGTAAGAATAATCGAAAATATATAAGAAACTATATAAGATACAGCATGTTTGACGAACGTAGTAGTATATTGAAGGTATACCCTTATTTCTTCTATAATAGAACAAATCCTATAATAATCGAAAATAAAAAAAATATATAAAAATATGGCAAGAAAAGAGAGAAAATGCAATTAAATGTATGTTCAAATTTCGAAATTTGATTAAAAAGAAACAGAATGACATTTTTAATATTTTCGAAAAATATTTTGAATACAGTATATATTATTGAACTGGCAAGAGTTGACAATAATTCACTCCATATTATGAATATGTCTACATCTTCAGATTATGTAAAATTTTACGGGTTTTAGGAAGATAGAGAAGACTTTCAAATATGAAAATTGTACAAAAAAAAAGGTACAATATAACAGCATTATAACCGTATAGTTTTACAAGTGGAAAATTATATATTGCCGTTAAAGTTTACAGTTAAAGCTGAATCTAACGTAAGTATTTAATTTTGACCGCGATAACATATTATTAAAGAATAGAACTGTTGATCGTTTTATCTAAAATAATTCGGCAATTTAATTTTTGTCCAAAAACCTTACAGTATTCATTTTATATCCAATGTCTGCCATTTATTCCTTAAGAATGGAATAAATTCTTTTATATTGTTATAAGAGTTAATTTCAGTAAAGACCAAATCATAATCATAAATGAAAAGAATGAATACTTGAAAATTACCCTTTTTTTTCGCTTACCAACATCTTATTATATTCATAAATTTAATAATAATTCAAATGATTCGGGGATACGAACAACCAAATTTTTTTTTTTTTTTTTGGTTTTTAAGTTTACAACCTGTTATTAGCATTTCCTTTTTTACTTTACTATACAAAAAACAAAAAAAAAAAAGGAAAAAAAAAAATTCTTCTGTTTTATGTTTCAGAATTATGCTAACTATTCAAAAATTTTCTGATGGCTGTTATTTTACATATTATGAGAAACGTATTTCAATATTAAATTTAAGGTGGAAAAAAAAAAAAATTTTTTTTTTTGTTGTAGATGAATCAATAATGCCATTCCATTATCCATCATTTTTTCTTCCTTTATTTAATTTTTTGTTTTGTTTTTTTTTTTTTTTGTTTTCGAAAAATATTATTAAGTTTTAAAATCATTGTGATTAAGAAAATTAATAGTGAAAAAAAAAAAAAAAACAAAAAGGATGTAAACAAATCCTTTAATTTTATATTATGGATTAATTTTAAACATGGAAATAAAAATATATGTTATTTTATTTTAATAATTTTAATTTAAATTACGTGATTTTTTTCCAATATGGAAATTAAAAAATAAAAAATGATGGTTTAAAATAAGTTGAATTCAAAATGAATCCAATTTAATCAAATAGTTCAGTGAGAATGTTATAAATCGTTATAAATCGTACGTTGTTTTTTGAAGTCTAAACGTAATGAAATAATTTTAAAATTATTATAATAAAAGAAATAAAAGTTTGTGTGATAAAATGAATTTAAAATTCGAAATTGTAAACAAATCGTTATTCAAAGATTATTCCGTTCAAAAAATATAAAATATTCATATATGTTTAGTGCTAATTTAAAATGTAATTATCTCAGGATAACAAAGCCTTTGAAAACTTGAAGAGTATAAGCTTTGAAACAAAACTAAGTAAATACCTGTAGAGCATGTGGTTCCAAAGTTATACGGCAATTAATAATGTAAAACAAAAAAATGAAAAAGTTGCGAAATTTCGAAAATGACTGAAAATAGATATTCACCCCTTCCATATACGTTTTATTTCTTTATATTTTTTTTCTAGTTTTAGCCTGAGGAAACAATAGAAAACCGCTGAAATATAGAGAAAACCCCCTGAATTATTTGCAAACTTATACAAAATGATCTTGTATCTACATTTATTATGTTCAGAAATTTATAAGAACTTAGATAAAGGTAAATATACTGCAGGGCTATTTCTAGATATTACAAAGGCCTTCGATATTATGGTCAATGATTCTGCTACGTAAAATTGAAAATGCTAGTTTTAGGGGTTTTATGATAGAGTAGTTTACGAGTTACTAGGAATTAAGATGTACAAGAGATAAAATTGGAGAAAAACTGTCAAACGCAAAATATATTAGACAAGGAGTACCTCAAGGCTCAGTTTTAGGTCCTATCTTAATCCTGATTTATGTTAACTCGTTACTTAAGCTAGAATTTAAAAGTAATCTGACTGCTTTTGCAGATCATCTAGGCTGTGTGTAATACATTTGGTTGTTTGGATATATGTATATCCATCCTGTATGTACATATATAAATACGAGCTATAATAACATCAAAAGGAGTAGCGTTAATTGATTCCTAATCATATAGTAATATAATATATAAGAACTTCAAATCTATAGCTTGTATATATTATGATAATCTAATTTTGAACATCAGTGCTTAATTCGAGTAGTATTAGGAATAAAGTATATAGGACGGGACATTTCAACACAAATGTACAGTTTGGTTTTAAGGATAAGACTGTGGGAAGGATTCTTGCAGACATGCGTGGCATTATTAGATGGCATATAATAATTCCATATATGTGACGTACCCATGAAAATCAAATTTCCATATAGGTTGTGTTACGCCATTTTACAAATTGTACAATGTAAGAATGGCCATCTGTCGCACTATAATTTGCAGGGTAATTTGAATTTAATTTTTTTTTTATAACGGAAATCAAAAATATTTATAATATGTTAAAATTCTGCCTGTCAAAAACGATTCCATTTACCGTATCATTTAATGTAACTGTTTAGAGTAAAACAATTTTAGTAACAATATTAAAACGTATTAAATCTAATATTCAGTATTTTATTAAGCGATTTTATTGCCACAGTTAAGTTAAACTTATGACAAAATAAATTTTTGACGTTATCATTTTAAGAAAACATCGTAAATCAAACAAAAATCCTATGAATAACATGTCGTATCATAAAAAAAAAATTTTGTTGTAGAATCAGATAGATGTATATGTAGAATTCAAAAATTGTATAATCATGGTTTAAAGTATTTTTATTATTATTTCTTTTATTAGTTTTATTATTTTTATACATTTCGCTAATTCTTCCAAGAACGAAAAAATGATTTAACAATTCCAATCTATCAGACAAGTAAAAGTAAATTTGAATATTGCTGAATTAAAAATTTTATAAAAATTAAATTCTCATCAACGAATAAAAGAAAAACGAAAAAAAAAAATAAAAACATAATATAAATATTGTCCTTTATATAAAACTGATGAATCTAAATGTGTATTGTGTATTATAAAAAATTCTCTGAAATTTAAAAAACTGCCAAAAATTGTATTACGCGGTCAAAAGATGAACTGTTTTTTTTTGATTATTTTAAAACTTTTTTTTTTTGGTTATATTTTAAATTAAAAAATTTTAGGAAATTCTTGGAAAAAACCTCTTGTTTTAATTTTTTATTATTACTGTTTTTTTTTGTTTTTTATTTTGCGGGTCCCGACCTTCATATAATAATAATTAAAATTTGAATATTTCGTGTTGTAACTCCTTTAAATTATGGCGCCAAATTACATTTTGTTTTTTATTTTATTTGATTATTTCTTTTCTTGTTTTTTTTTTTTTTTGACTTTTTGAATATTCAAAAATATTTAAAACGTTCCCCAAAAACCAAGAGTGAAATTAAAATTAAATTAAAAAAAAAAGAAAAAGGGTAACTTTTTGAAAGTTCCTTTCTTTTGAATACAATGATCAACAAAGGGATTATATGCGGTTAATGAAATCACAAAAAAAAAAAAAACAAAAACTGTATTTTGTAGATACACCTAGAATGAAATTTTCAGAAAGGTTTCAATGTATCACGCAAATGAAACCGTTCGTTCTCCTTTTAAATTTAAATTTTTATCTTATTTTTTAATAAAATTACTCTTTGCATTTAAGTATCCACCTCCATTTGCGCCCTTTGAACCTTTTTTAAATAATTTTTTTTTTTTATTATTAACTTTTATTTTTCACTTGTCCGTTTGATACAAAATATTTATAGGTTATATTTTATAAATGTAACTTTTTAAAAGAATTTTATTCTAAAACTGTATTAAATATAAAATGATTGTTTATAAGATTTAGAAGATGATGATTTTTAATAGGTTGGTGGTGGTATATAATAGTTGTGATTAGGATTGTTAATTTTTATTTTGCAGTTGTTTTGAAAAAATCTGCTTTGCATGTGAAATAAAAAAAAAAAACAATAAATTTTTTTAGCGGTTTTTTTTTTTTTTCTTTTTTAATGACGAGGGCAAACCAACTGGTCATATTTTTTTATGAAATATGCACGCTCATATTAATTCTTCTTATATATAGAGAAAAAAAATAATTTTGATTTAAGTTAAGATCTATTTTTCAAAATATAGGTATATTTTTTTTTAATATGTTTTTATTATTATTTTTTTTTTTTGTTTTAATCCTGTGGGAAAATTGATGTATACAACATCATTCAAAGGAGAATGAATGGATCCGAACCAACAAAATCAAAAATATGATTTTTTATTTTTTCTTTTTTTTCAATTTCTGAACTAAAAAAGTGCTTATAGTTAAAGGTCCATCCAAGTACTTTATTAAAAAGAAAAGAATAAACTGTACCTAGCAATATGTTGCTAAAGGTATATGTATATTACAAACAAAAAATACAATCAGCAACAACAACAACATAATACTGCAATAAAAGAAAATAAAAAATCACTTGTTCTTCTCTCTTTACTATTACATATTTTTATTGTTGTTATTTTGTTGTTCCTTTTTTGTTAGAATATTCGCTTGTTTTTTTTCTTCTTTTTTTTTTTGGTTTTTTATATTTTATGTTTAAATTAAATTCATTTTAGATATAAATCTGCAGTAAAACCCCCTTTTTTTTTGGTGTTTTAATTTTTTCTTTTTGCTTAATAATAATAAAATTGAATCAGGAACAGAAGAAGGAAAAAAAAAAAAATTACCTATTAAAAATATTTTTCCTTAGATACTTTCAGATAGTTTTGGTTTTTTTTTTTTTTGTTTTGTTTTTGAATTGCATTACTGTAAGATCACAATAAATGCAATCTCGGGTTATTCTTATAAATTTGAAACTAATTACTCGACCAAATTGTATATTATATGGTTGATCTGATTTACATAACTCTAGAAACTACATAGTTAGTCGATTTACATTTAAGCATGTAGTATCTATATTAAATTTAATCATATTTTGGAGTACATAAAGTAATTCTTAAAAACTTAATTTTTGAACTGATTCTTTTTATAATACATATATTTGGGTAACTAAAGAATTATTATATATATAGAAAATTCAGTTTTACAGATTCAAGAATAAATTGAAGAATACATAAGAAGAATTTTCAAACTAAAATCATGAGGACCTATACAGGTTAAATATTAGAATTAAACTGTAGAATTGATTTTTAGAAGCCTAAAACTTTATCGCGCCTAAAACGATTTTCGAAGAGCCGAGCTTAAAAAAATAGTTAATATATACATATACACAGTATAAATGTACTCTATTTTTTTAATATGTTCAAAAACAATCAAATCAAGAAATTCGATCTTATAGGAAACTTAAATTATAACCAGCATCACTGAAAACAAAACTGACATATTTTATTGAAGGATGTAAAAGAAATTGAAAGTTTCGGTATAACCTCTTTCGAAACAACTCTAAAAACCTTCAAAATAAATATTCCTTATATTACATAACCACTGAATGTAATAGTTAATGTGAAATTAAATTACAAATGTTAGGGTTGAATGTTAAATTCTGAGCCTATCATTGAATTGAAGGATATATTATATTTAAATCAAGGTTTAATTATAAATAAAAGGACACGATCATAAAAAAATCTTTTGACATTTCAATTTCTAGATTGACCACAAAATAACCCAATAATAAACGTTATCTCTTTAATATATAAAAAAAAACAAAAAAAAAAAATGAAATTATTGTAATCTTCCTTCATTTTTTTTTTTTTATTAAAATAACAAAAAAATTAAAATAATTTTTATTTTTCCTTTTGTTTTAGTTTCTTTATTGTTACCACCATGCAAATTAAAAGGCTCATATTTTTATTTAAAAGTACAGACACGACGACGTGTACCAGCATTCAAATAAAAACTAAACAAAAAAAACAACAGAAAAGTTTTTTTTTTCGTTTTCCACAATGTTATTAACTTGAGTGGCTCATCATGGTTCCAGATTTTATTTTATTTTGGGTGTTTTGTTTTTTTTTTTTTGTTTTTTCTCAGATTGACTTTTAGTTTAAATTTTTTTTTATCGTTAATTTATTTTGTTATCGTTCTCCACAATGAGAAGAAGCTCTCTTTTATTTAATGATATTCAAAGTAAGTTGTGAACCAAAAACACATAAAAATCGAAAAAATTCATGCAAAACAGAAAAAAAAAATATATAAGAAAAAATCCACGAACATAATAAAACTTATGAAATTCACGCACAGGTGTCATAAATCTTTGACGGTAAGTATTCATTAAAAGATTCTATATAGAAGATTTAAATATGAATAAATATTATTTTTATTAAAAAATTTTTATTTGATTTTAAAAATATTCAATTGAAATTTTTGTTTTTTTTTTTTTGACAATAACTTGATAATCTTGTTACTAAGAGTTAAGAGATTCAAGTTATATATTTAAGATATTTTTCTTTAAAATTATTGTACTAAAACTTGTAGATATATAGCCACATCGCACATTGATCGAATGACTTATTTTATTGAATGTGGAAGTTTTAAAAAATATCTATGTATATGTGATATAATAACTATAATTCTGTAAAATCAATGAAATTTTTAACTAACTTTAAAAAAAAAAAGGGTATTTTGTACTCTTTAAGAATTATATGATTGTACACTGTAAATAATTGTTAGGGCTATCCTATCTTTTTTTTCCTTGCCATTCCTATAAGGAGCATAGTGCCTGCACTAAGTCATTTATTATTCATACTTGAAACTTTAGTTTCAGGAATTATTAATTTCACTAAACTGTTGATTGGCCCTGTTTACACTTGTTAACATTTCTGTATGCAATGATATATTCATTCTTGTATTTAAAATGTGCTGCAAAACTCTCGCGTTTACAATAAGTTGCATTTTGTAGTTGCAACTTTTTATGTATGCGTTAATATTATAACTTATTTCTTTGACCTGATAAAATTTTTTATTGTTGCTTTACATGTATTGGTGACTTGCGAACAGCTAAAGCAGCTAAATTTTGGTATTAACAACAATGAATAAAGGGTTTCGGAATTTTGCGTATTTTCGTCATTTTTTTTTCGTTTTTTAATTTTTTTTTTTTATGAAGAAGTGAGGAAGTGGGAAAGAAAAAGAAAAAGTTGCAACTAAATAATGCAACCAGTGTTAACAGGCGGATTACTCGTTTGTAGCTATTATACAACACTATGAGACGTTTTCTTTTTCACGTCATCTATTTTATATTATATAAGAAATTCTGTTTTATTTTTATTTTATTATATATTATAATATGATATTGATTATAATTTATAAAACATATACAGTCAAACTTCCCTAATTCGAATCTCGAAGGGACCTAAAAAAAATTCGAATTATGAAAATTTCTAGTTATGGGATAAAATAAATTTCTCCAGAAGAGTATAAAAATGATCATACATATATATTATGTAATCACAGTAAAATATTTATTATACATATGTACATTGCATTAATAACAAATTTAAAAATAAAAATAAAATTGGTATGTAATTCACATCAAAAACAATAAAATGTTTATTTATGTACATACAATACGAATAAAATTATTAAAAATAATAAGTAATTAGAACTTCTTTATTTTGTTTTTTAAATTTTGTTTCAGGAATTATTCTATAGTGTGTATTGATTCCAAAACAGATCTTGCGACATTTTCTTTAGTTTGTATAAATTATAATTTTTCAAATTATAATATTATAAAATTTATATTTGCATTGGAGTTGCTTTTTTTTTTAATTTATATTTAAAAACTATTCGTATGTATAAAAAATATTTCTTACACTGTAAACTAATCTTTTTAAATTTCAAAATATGTATGACCGTAAAATATATAAATTTTAAAATATTTATAGGTACCTACTTGAAAAATAACCGCTTTACACACTTTGACAATTACAATCAGCAAATAAACCATCAAACACATTCCATATTATTAACCAGCAAACCAATTTTAACAATAAAAGTACATTTTGCTATATTTTTTCAAAAAAAAATCGATTTATAGAAATTCAATTGTCAAATGGGCCAAGAAAATGTCTTCGATTTATAGCAACATTCGATTTATAGAAATTCGAAGTATATAGAGTTTATTTTGTATGAAAATTGCAAGAAACGCAAGGAAGGGATTTTGTTCAAATTCAAAAAAATTCGAATTACAGAGTGTTCGAATTACGGAAGTGTAACTGTATACTTATTTTTAATTTAATTATACTAATTATAAATTAGGTATAAGAAAAATCTATATTATTTTTTATTAATCTATATGACACAGGCGTGGTTTGAACCCGAGACTTTTCATATGAAAGGCCGGTGTCTTAAGCACTACACCATTTGGTGTATACTTACTATCCTATACTAGAACGTTCCTAATATTTAGAAGAGACTATAACTAAACGCTCCAGAAAAGGCTTTTGCCTTGTTAAACCTCTTCTATTTAGTTAACTTCCGTTGTACTATACAACTTTGTGCTCCATTAGTCATTATACAGTAGAATTTAAACTTAAAAACACTAAAGAAAAATTTTCAAACTATGAATCAATCTGTCCGAAATATACAAACGTGGTACAACGTGCAAATAAAAAAAATATTTATTTCTCATAATATCGTATAATATTATAATTTAAAATATTCTATAATGATTTGAAAATTAATCAAATTTAAAATCCCATTCAAAGATAATTTTCTATATTAATAAATCTTTTAACAAACAAATAAATCATTGAATCAGTGTTTTCTATTACAATATATTGTAATTTTTTAAATAGTCTGTCATTTAATAAAATGTATACATATACTAAATTCAAAGAATTTTATTTTTTTTTTTTAAATATTAATTAATTTGAATATATGCTAATTCATTGTTTAGAATATTTACTTAGAACGTTAATAAACAATAATTATAAGTACATGAACATACAAATCAGTTTGTAAAACGTGTATGTAGATCATGATCTTTACGTCTTTATAATTTACAAACTAAAGACAATTTTTTATATTAATTAAATTTATATTGATCTTATTTAAATAAAATCGATAATATTAATATTAAAAAGAATAACATATAACTTTCAATAATATTTAAATTATGATTAATAGAAGCTGTAAGTAAGCTTTTGTTCATATTGTTTATGCAAATTATAAATCTAGAAAACGGTATTATATTGTGTTTCATTTTGTGCTGCCCCGGAGGAAAAATATAAAAAAGTATAAAAGAAAGATACAGCTATTATATAAATAATATTTTATTTTTTATTTTTAAATTTTAATTTAATTGCAAAAAAAAATTCTATTCAGACTCTTAATAACCAATTCTTTTCATGGCTGCATTATATAATTTGCCCGGTTAGAGAGAACTGGGCAGTAGATTTATTGCTAATCTTTGATTAAATTATTACAGACTGATAAACTTGTTTACACTATAGCTAATTGTTGAAGCAAGAGAAAAAATATGCTGGGAAAATTGGGATATGATTAATAATACAAAAATATGGGAATATGTCTGAAATATAAATATAATCATCGAACTTTCGAAAAACGTTTGAAAAAATTTAATATTTTTTAAGTTTTTACGAGTGACGGTAATAAAAAACATCACAGACATTATACTCATCTGAAGGAATAGCACAAAGTTCCTCTAAGCAATGTTGAAATTTAATCAACCACAATCATCTCCTTTGCGTTTAAACTTTAAGATGAATTTTTAACACAAATAAATACCGTTTTGATATGTAAGAGAGCTGTATAGGAAGGTTATTTGAGGAATGATTTTAGAAAAATTTAGGATGGAGGAGAAAATTTGGAGGGATATCTTTAGAATAGATGTTAATGTTCTTCTAGTTATTTGCTAATTTGTTATATTTTTAACATACAACATTAATAGATTTTTTCATCATTTATAACTAAATATTATTAACCTATTCAAAATCTTTTTCAGAAGTTTTTTTTTTTCTGAAAAGATGAAATTTTCGATATTATTAGGTACCCTGTGAGTTCAACTGGTACCTAAGTAAATTATATGTAATGTGATCGTATTAAATTTTATTTTGTGAAATGACCGTAGCTTAAAGTTTCAAAAAGGGGCTGCGTACAATCTATAAATTCTCATAAGAAACTAAACTTAAAGATGCTGAACATTATCACTACCATTGATCACAAAACCCATCATCATCATCATAACTACCATAAACAGTAAAGTGATAATAACACACTGTATAGTTATTCTATTATCTGATTTTAGTTTATTATCTGTTATCAAATTGAATGCAATTTGTTGTTACTGACTCAGAGGTTCTAGAAACTTTGTATCTAACTTTGAACACCATTACTAAGAAAAGAACACCTCGTCCTCGAACCTGTTCAACTGTTATAAGTTATAACATTTATATAATATATTCTGGTAATTCCATTAAAGGTTAAGTATTTTTACAGCCGATAAGTGAATTCTACTTCATAAGGCATCCAATTTTTCAGTTAAATATAACACTAAAATTTTTATGTTTTAGTAATTTATTATAAAAATCGTCTTCAAGATGATCATGTATCCCGCATTTTTATCTTCTGGCTGTAAGAAAATTATTTTTGACAACAAAAATTGGATAGATATTTTCATTTGTAATTATATATTTATTATTTAATTATTTAAATTTATATAATAACATCTAATTAATACCTATATATTTATATATAACATATGTAATTATATAATTATGTAAAATAACGAAAACAAATTACACACAAGGGATCTGGAGTTACATAAAATTCAACTTTACTTCAACTAAAATATAGTTTTAACATCAGTTTTAAATTTAAATTTGATGTACAGTAGATTAAATATTTTTTTTAAGACATCGTGTCATTCTTTTTTAAATAGACCAACGTTTTAATTATTTCAAGAACAGGAAAATGGAAAATTAAACATCAGTAAACTGAATGATACCTTCACGTTAAGCGATTGTTTTTATGATTATATTTTCTTCCAGTTATAAATAATTGCATAAAATTAAACGATCTTTTCCGATCAAGGATCCGATCCATAATACTATTAAATTATAAGTTATGCTATGTATTTAGGAGGATTTGCGAGGAGGATTTTTAATTCAAAAATATTTGTTCCATTAAATTTCATCTCTATATTAAAAACTGTTAGATATGAACCTATTATAAGATTTGAATCTACACTATCTCGTTTGTTACGTCATACACTCAACCATTCATCCATTCCCACTTCAAGACCCAAAGCTATTATGATTTGCAAAGAATTAAAAATAACCCCCTTTTTCTCACCTGTCCTTGTATCAAATGTTAGTAATAATAAATTTGCGGATTTTTTACAATAGAACATTAATTTATTATACGAAAAAACTATCTGAATAGTCTCATGAAAATTAGGCTTATAAAAAAATAAAATAAAAAAAAAATTATTTCAATCTATTCTTTAATACTGTAACTAAACTAATAAATTTTTCTTAAAGACTATTATTAATTTAAATTAATATCTAATTAATTCATATTATCTAATTCAATACCAGTGAATGCAATGCAATATTTTAAATGATATTCATTCATAATTTCTTTTTTCTTTTAATTTTCTTTTTTATTTTTTAGAATATTTTATTTGAAAAAAAAAAAAAAAAAAATTCCTGAGGCGGTACATGGTTACCAAAAAGTAGCCTTTAACACGCAAATATTATTAAAAAATCATTTCCAAACACGATGTTTTCAAATGCATTTTTCAACAAAAAAAAAATTTAAGACTTAGAAGGAATAAAAAAGCAAAAGAAGATGAACGTGTTGAAGTTGAATGAATTTTGATGTTTGTTTGTCTATAGACAAATGAACATTAAAACTAGCCATAATAGAAATTATAAGATCGCATTTAAAATGTTACGCCAAAAACAAAAAAATAATAATAAGAAAAACTAAAACTTAGGGACCACCACCGTCAAAACAAAAAATGTGCAATAAAAAAGTAAAAAAAAAAATAAAATAATAATCAAATTGTAAAAAAAAACAAAAACAAAACCAACTGGTATCCATCAGACCTGAACCAATTATTATAAAGAAATATTTTTATGAATGAATTTCTACCACCTCATATACAGGAACTTATACATGATACGACACGACAGGGGGAAATTAAAAGCGAAAGAATTATTGGAAAGAGATTTTTTTTTTTCTTAAGTTTTTATCGCCTTCTGTCTGACTATCAAAATTGGTACGTGATTCTTTTCGATTTATCATTAGATAATCATATTATGTTATATGAATTCGATCGTTTTAGTTTTTTTTTTTTTTTTTTTATTGTATTGTTAATTTTTCAGATTTATCAACAAAAGAAAATTATGAAATTTTTCTGAAAACTTAAAGGCATGTTATTGAATGCAACTTAAATTAAAAAATATATATATATTTTAGTGCATATACTTATAAATAACGCATATTGATTAACAAAATGATTAATTTGACTGAAATCTAATGAAAACAACGCTGAAATCTAATCAAAATAATCGAATGAAAATTCTCCACAGCTAGATTTCAGGAGATTTCAGGTGGCTAAAATTAACAAATTTTCAAACAAAATACAAAAACATAGACAGAAGTATAACATTATACTCATTCCTATATAAAGGTTATATATATCTTCAAAATTTCAAGTTTCGAAAGTAAAGCGTTTAAGAGTACAGCGGATTTTGTGGAATTTTCGTTCCACATAACAGTAAATTTAAAGCTTAAATTACAAAGAATTAAATTCCCTTTATTTTTAACTATTTGAAAGCCTGTAAGAAATTTTCTGAGAACTCAGTAGAGTTGAAATTATAATCATTTTAATACAGAGCTTTATTCAACTTTAGTGGCTGTAGCTTCATAATAGGTACGGCTACATAAAAAAGTTCTTCTAGAACTTTTTTTTTTTTTTTTTGTGAAATCTAAAATTATATTTCTTTAACTTAAACGAGGTAGAAGTTTTATAAATAGACGAACAAAAGGACGGACAAACAAAATGAAACTAATAAGCAAATTTTGCAGTTAGTTAGTGCATCAGTTATTTAAGTAAATTTTAGTGACAATTGAATAATCATAAAACTAAATATTAACTAATAGTCTAATTAAATTCTTTAGTTTAAATTTAAAAACGAAACAGCAAGACTATTGTCTTTACAAAATAAAAAAATGTCAGCCGTTTTAGTCATAATTTTCATTGATCATTAATAGGTGAATCCTAAATATGTTTGTTTGTTTTATGGATCAAAGAAATCCTAATATGAAATTTTCCAGAAATTAAAATTTTCTTTCTTAGCAGAAAAATATTTTCTTTTCATGTAGTGATAAGTTCTTCACTATATGTATAAATTATGTATCGTTGTGTGTTTTTATCACATTTCAGTAAATAGATATAAACTATATAGAAAGGATTTGATAAGATGTTAGTTAGTCTTTATACTTACGATTTTTGAATGATATATAAATAAAAAATGTACTCTATTATAAATGGAATACTATTTTTTGTTTTGGTGTGCTTCCTTTGGTATACTAGTAATCCCTTTAGTTTACTATATCAGCTACTTTCGTTCTATAGTTACATTTTTTTTTTGACTGATTCAAAACGTAGATATATGAGAATTCTCTTCCGTTGCTATGTAAATCGAATCTACATATTATGTATTTCAAAAGCGTTATATAATGGGGTATAGAAAAATAGTATAGTTGCTGATTGATGTCACTCTGTCCGTCCGTCCGCCAGTTCGTCCGTCTGTCTGTCTGCCCGTCTGTTTACAAAACATCTACACCATTAAAGGATAGAGAAAAAAAATTTTAACCATGGGTAGGTCTCATAAAAAAATTAATTTTGTGGAACAATTTTTTCAGGTAGCCCCATCCATCAGGGAACAATTGCCCCTCAAACTTTGAAAAAGCTCTATTTTTAAATGAGTATATTTCATGATCTTCTTAACATTTTTTCAATCTGAAAACGTCATTCGACAGGTACTTTTTTTTACCTTTATAAATCAATATTACAATTATATATATTTTTTAAATTTAGTATTTAAATTTACCGTTATGTAAAAACCAAATTTTTCATGATTTTTCTACCCTCATAACTGTGGAACGCTTTTATATAGGGACTTGAAATTTTGTGGGCAGAAAGAACATTTCGAATTAGTATAGGTTTGCTCAGAAAAGTTTTTTGGACCACCCCCTGTTTATTTGCTATTAGGGCCCAAAAATTGAAAATTTGCTATTTTTAAATACCTGTAACTTAGGCACCTGTACAAATGTTTCATCGACAAGACATAAAAATAAATTAAAGCTCCAGAAAAATATTTTTACGTGTGTTAACGGTTTTTTTTAGTTATATAGGGTTCCGGACTTACAGCCCCTAAAAATTCCAGAAAAGTCCTATTTTCACTTTTTTTCTTATTTCAAATTTTTAAATTTTTGTGCATGTCACAATTCAGTGCAAGTTACAGTGTGTATTGTATTTTGGAAATGTGCGTTTTTAAAAACTTTTGGTTTAGATTCTACCTTGTGTTTTTTTTTTTATTTTACGAATATTTTTCAAATATTTCCCATTAAAAAGAAATAAAAATAAAATCAAAATTAGACAGGTTTTCATTCATTCATAATTCCAAATCATTGGCTTAAACATGAAATAAATAAAAGATTAATTTCATAAATTTTTGATATAGTATTTAAGAACTATCTAAATATTAATAGAAAATAAATAAAAAGACTCGTAAATGAAATAATGATGCATTAATATAAGGTATGTATAAAAAATTTTCTACCATACAAAATGTATAATAAAAATTTCTTTTCTTTTCTGCCGCATTATCTAAGTCTTTAAAACATAGATAATAGGACGTATGCATAAAACTGAGCTAGAACTTAAATCTCAAATTTTGAAACAAAAAGTATGATTTCAGGATTGGATTTTGACATTTCGTTTGAAAAAGTAGAGATTTGAGTTGAAGTACAGCTTTATGTATTCAACTCAATATCTGAAATTTGGGTCATGAAAAATACCATTAAAATATAAAATGGAAAACGTTTCAAATAAATTCACAAGAACAAATATACATATTACATACTTATATATAAAAAAAATTAGTCTGTTTTTTTTTTTTTTAACTTTCAAAATATTTAAATAAAACATCTTCGTTTTGACGTCAAATAATTAACTTAATTAAGGTTTTCCTTTATTAAAAAGGTTATTCAAAAAAAAAAAAAACTTGATGATTCAATAAACCTTTTTAATAAATTTTTTTTTAATCGAAAAGCATATTTCAATGAATGTGGTCTCAAGGATTCGCAGATTTTTTTTTTTTTTTTTTTATTAATGATTAAAAATGTTTTATTATTAAATACCATAAATTAGTTACAATAAATTTCTTAACATGACGAATGTAATTCTATTATATATACATACATAAAAAATAAAATGATAATAAAATGTTAGTATAATAATAAATAAATAAAAAAAAAAAATAGTTAATAAAGTACTTAATAACTTTATTTTTATTGTCATATCTATCATAATCGACCTACAAAATTGGCATAGAAAATACATGCATGCATATTCACATATAAATATAAAAATGTATCTATATGTAAAAGTGTGTATTTATTTTCACCTTTAAAATATGTGTATTAAAAATAATTTTTTTTTTTTTTTTTTACCTTTACAATATTAATTTTTTCTGTTTTTTTTTTTATATTTATTTTTTAGTACTAAATATTCGATGATTTCTTTTGCTGTTGTTGATTTAATAGCTGTAATAGTGTATTTTTGTATAGTTGAAGTTGAATTTTGTGCAGAATGAACAGATGAAGTGAGAAAATCTCATTTACAGCATTTCATCACGAAATTTTATTGTGTTAAATACAAAAAAAAAAAAAAAACAAAAAAATAATAATAATCTGGATGGGAAATAATAATTTCATCAAGTGTGCTATCATAATCATGATTCATTAATATCATTATTATTATCAACATCAATATCATCATCAGAATATTATCATTAGTATCATGAGTTTGTTTCATCAAGTCAAGTGAATGAGTAAGTATATAATAATGTATATATATGGTTGGAGTCAAAATAAAAATTTTCAAATATACATATATATATATATATATATATATCAATATGTATATATAGAAACGCTACAGGTGACTGACGTAAATAGAACTTGTATTATATAGATATTGTTGTTGTTATTGTTGTTGTTATTATTGTTGTATTATAGAATATCTTATTAGATTTATTATTATATAGTAATATGTACCTATATTAATAGTATTACTTATATATAGTATGTGTTACTTTAGCAATTGGACATATATATACATATACATATAATATGTATATTCGAATATTAACAATTCACCTATTATAATCTATTTATTATAACTACATATAATCAAAGATGTAGGTAAAAATTAATATACAGAATATGAAGGATGAAATAACAAAAAAAAAAAAAAAAAAAAAACATCTTGTTTATGCTAGTTAATTGTTGTAACTAAAGGTGTTAAGTTGATACTAAGTTATACCTATATATATATTTTTATTTTATTATTAATCTTAATACTTTATTTTCTTGTATTTTAACTTAGTTTTCGTTTTTTCTTTTTTTTTTTTTGTAGATTTTGATGTATTTAATGAGAGTATAAATTAAAAGAAAATATACCTAAGCAAAAAGAAAACCTAAAAAAAAAAAAAAAAAAATAAGATCAGTGTGAATAAAAAAAATAAATTTTTTGTTATATTAGTTCGCACTTTCAAAGATGATTGAGTCCCTATTACACTATTTTATATACAATAAACTGTTAAGCTAATAATAGATAAATATATATTGTGCAGTGGAACAGAAATAAAATAAAAGAAAAAAAAAAGATACATTACAATACTCAGTGATTTGAACTGATAAATTTTAAAGAGTAAAAACAGAATATGTACATATACTTGTATGTACAATATATTTTGTTTAATAAAATTTTTTTTTTTTATCATATATAGGATAACAAGATAAAACCAGATATTTATGCAATAATATAAGAAACCAATCTGTTAGATTTGTTGTTAATTGAATAATTACAATTTTTATAATATTAAATAATTTTGTAAAATTTTGTTAAATATAAAAGAAAAAAAAAAATTATTAAATACATATACAATTTAAAAGAAATTATCTCTAATCATATTATTGTTTTTAGCACATTTTTCAAAAAAAAAAATTTCAAAAATTTCCTTATTAGTTTCACTTGTTTGTACGTCAGTCCTTCCGTTTGTCAATGAAATTGTATAATCATAGATATAGGTGCAATGCAATTGTAATCATAGTTAGATGTTATAAAAAAAATTATTTTATAAAACTTTTTTAAACTTTTTTACGTAGTCCCGCTCCCGCACATTACAGAGCTACAACCCCTCAAAATTTGGAAAAGTACTATTTTCAAATGTATATATTCGAATGTGTATGTATAGTTAACATGTTTTCAACTTAAAAACAACAATCGACAGAACATTTTTTACAGCTTTACAAAATAAATATCAAAATTATTTGGAATTTTTTCAATTAAGTATTAAAATATACTGTTATGTGGAAATTGTGTAATTGTGTGAAAAAAAAATTTTTTGCAACATTTTATTTCCTTCATATATCTGAAACCGTTTTGCATTTTTCACAATTATCTCAGATAAATTACCTTAAAAAAATTTTTTTTTGCATCTTCCCTATATATAAAGGGGTGAAAAATTTAAAATTTTCTATTTTTAGGACACTTAGGCACCTTTAACTTAGGCACCTGTGTAAATTTTTTAAAATTTGAACATTATAATTTTACATGTGCTAACAGCTTTTCTTATATCCTAGAATTACCTCAAAAGTGATTTTACAATTATGCAATTTTTTTCTTGAATAAAAATTCTAAAAAACAATTTACAAATTTTGATGAAAGTCACAATTCTAAACTCTTATTTATATTTTTATATTTTTGAAAAATGTACAGCTTTAAAAATTTTCAATTTAACATTCTGACTTGTTTTGTTTTTATCATCTTTTTAAATATTTTCGCGTAAACATTTAGTGCAAACAATGTCTCAATTCTGTCAAATTAATTTATAAAAATGTTCTAAATAATTTAATTTTTTTTATGGTAATATTTTTAATAATCAAAGTTGATATTAAATTAAAAAAAAATATTAACAATGAACAAATCAAATTTCGAATCATTGTATATTGCCCATCGCATTTCAAAAGAAAATATTGAGTAGTTTTTGAATATCATAATACAAAGTTTTTGAGTATTGTTTTAAAATAAAAATTTTTGAAAACAATTTTTTTTAATAACCAAAATAACTATGAGATGTTTTTTTTTTTTCAATTGAACCATATCAAAAACGATACCTATATGTAACCGATCTGTCTACTATGAGATATTAAATCAAAAATTATGTTTATAGAAATTAATTTATATTTTATTTGAACTTTGGTGTATCTTTACATATATTTTATGCCAATTTAATAAAATATATCTGTCCCAAAAAAAATATCCTTGCCTGGCACATAACAATAATTTTTTTCATTTTATTTATTATACCATGAGATTAATTTAATAAGAAAATGTTGAAATATAATAATTATATTAATCTCCTTTAAGGGCCTACATTTAAATTTGTATTTCATATTGCAGAAAATGTTGGTTTATGTATTTTTCTTTTATTATAGGTATATATTTAAATGATTTCGTGAAGGATTATTAAATACATATTACCATTTTTGTTTTTATTTGAATCTTTATTTTACCGTATTCTACTTTAAATACAACTATTGTAATAACTAAAAGAAAAATGATATTTAGACCGTAATTAAATGCTAGGGTGAGTTATTTAAGTATAATATCTTGCTGTTCTGTTTACTTTAATCTGTAAAGACAAAATAACTAATCGTTTTAAATTAATGTTAAAATTAACTTATACGTTAGGTAGCACCGTTATAAACAGCGAATATATAAGTAGTCCCGGTGTTATAATTCTTGATATACAAATGTCATAAACAGATGTTTTAATGTCACTCGATTTTCATCGAATTTATTTACATATATCGGTTAGGTAGTGTATATTTAAATGAAACGTTTAATTTTCATTAGAGAATTTTTTTTTAAAAGTTTGAAATTTTATTTCCCAATTTATCTTTATTTATATTTTTAATAATATGTGTGATAAAAACGTAAAAAGAAAAATTTAATAAAAACTTAATTACAAATTGCTTCTTTTTTTTTTTATTATTGTATAGCTTGATTTTTCTTATATCTTTCGTGTAATTTTCGTATGTTATATAGATATTTCACTTAATATATAACTACATATATGTATATAAATTAAGTTAACTTCTAGAAATCTCATAAATAGCTCACTTTTACGTAATATTCAAATTAAAAGAAAAAAAAAAAAAATTTAAATCAATTAAATAACAAACTGGACAAAACAAAATTCAGGAAAATTGAAATATTTTGTCTTGTCATTTGGGAATTTTTTTTTCGTTCTAAACAACACAAAAAAGAAAAAAAAAATACTTAATTTTTAAACAAGGCAACAACGTAAAAAGAAAAAAAATATTAAAATTTTTCATTTTAATTAAATCTTTTAAAATTATTATCACCTTAACAATCTAGAAAATCTAGTGATTCCATCACCTTAAGGTATATACAATATAATTTAATTCTTTTTAATTTTTTTTTTTTTTATTGTCTGTCTCTTTCTTTAAATAACGATAAATGTTTGTACATTCATCATAAAACTATTTTCTTTTGTTCGTTCAGTTAATTTTTCTTTTTTTTTTTCTACTACAATAGTTATTTTCCAATTATTTTATAATGATTTTATTTTTTGTATGTTTTTATTTCATTCATTTTTTTTTTTTTATTTCTTTGACCAGATATTTTTAAATAGTTTTAATTTTTTTTTTTGTTGCTTTTTTTACTTTTTTTATAAACATGCAAATTAAAATTTAAGAAGAAAAAAAAAACGATTCTTCTCTTGTCGTCTCCCCGTAACAAATTACCTTTTTTTTGTTATGTTTTAATAATCATTGAATTAAATACGGGCACATATATAAGTTTTTAGTATACCTATACATAATATATAATATGTAGTTTTACTTTTAGATCTTCCTGTATTTTTTTTTGTAATCGTTTACTTTTATTCATTTATTGAAAAGTAGCCAAGTCATTAAAATTAAATGAAATTCAAATTTTTGTATGTTATTTACTAAATTTGACCTTGGTTTCACCTTTATACTATTTAAGGTACATATTATGGGTACAGGTTGTGATTACTTTAAAAACAAAAACAAAAAAAAAAGAATTGTTTGAAATTGAAAGTGGTATGGTATCGTATAAAAGAAAACAAAAAAAAAAAAAAAAAAACCAGAAAAACAATCACAGCCACCGAAAAATTTTAGTTTTGTCTTAATCATATTAAATTAGTTATACTATTTTTTTTTTTATTTTTTCCTTTTTTTTTTTATAATTGCATTTAAATTTAGTTCTGGATTATTGGTCATAATTTCGAAAATTCAAAATATTAAATGCTACCTAGTCAATAGATATTTATTTATGGTCATACAGAAAATATTACACGTGATAGTGATAGGAAAATCGAAATGAATGACAAAATATGAAAAATAACTATGTATTATATAATTTTGATAGGTGAAATCTAGCTAATTTTTGATCCTATATAAGAGCTATATTTTAAGTTTTGCTGGTAAGCTTTTTTTTTATAATTAAAACTTTATTAAATAAGTCTTCAAAGTCAAGAATCGAACGAAATCGAAGTTGATATTAAAAATATGTATTCGATTAATCAAAAAAGGACGAATTATTTAAATCTAACTCTATTACCTATAGATATATATTGAAATTTTAATTCTATCCAAATAACCTATTTTTTTTATCCACATAAATGTGGACAGGAAATTACAAAGCCTTTCCTGTTTAGGCGTGGCTGTAAATGTCGTAAGGGGGAATAACGCTTACGACGTGTGTGGGATTCGAATCCACACTCCCTCGGTGTTTACAGCGCGTATGGATACACTCTTACCTACTAGGCCACCGAGACCCCTGGTTTTTTTTAATTCAATATAACCATTTCCTCTCTGTATTAAGAGAAAAAATGCTCAATAACAGTAGTTTTTGAAGTTTTGTTATTTATAGAAGCAATATTATGACTGGCCATATTAGATCCTTTAAAAAATAGATATGTGTTGAATTAGAATACGAAATTTTATGGCTGAATCTTTAATTTTAAATTTTATTTTATTAAGATCAATAGTGTTATGCTCCTCGCTATGCTCCTTATAGAAATGGCAATAGTGTTATGCTCCTCGCTATGCTCCTTATATAAGTGTCAATAGTGTTATAGTCGCTATGCTCCTTATAGAAATGCTAAAGAAAAACAAAATACAGAAAAATAACATACCGGCCTTGTTTGAATCCTAAACAATAAAGAAAATATTTTCTAAATATACCTACTACTATTTTTAGCAATTAAAGTTTTCAGCTAGTCTTAAAAAATTAAATATTGCCAAATTATACGGTTCAATACCAAAAACAAAAAACTTTTGTATTACAGAAACTATTAAATTCGATTCTAATCACAATATTCACAACCGAAAAAAAAAAACCTAAAAATTTAAAATTTTCTAATTAAATTCGATGTTTTTTTTTTGGCAACCTTTTTTATATTCTTTAATTTTATTTTAAATAAGAAAAAAAAAAAAACAATTTAACACAAGGTATTTAAATAATTATTATTAACAAAAAAAAAAAAAATTAAAATAATGTGAATATCAACAAAACAACAAAGAAATCCATTAAAAATTAGAAATACATACGTATACTAACCAAAAAAATCAAATAATAATATTGGAAACCACAAAAAAAAAAAATATGTCTTAGCAATAACATTAGCAACATTAGACAGCAACAAAAAAATAAAAACTTATACTGGACATGATATTATACAAATACAATATACATTACTTAAACAATAATAATATGTAATATAAATTTGTATATATGTTTATAAACATATTAAATAAAAATTAGTGGGGATGTGATGAACCGACAAAATTTAAATTGATTTTTTTTGTTTTTTTCGTATTTTTACTAAAAATTTTTGTTAAATTTTCATCAACACATTGTTTTTTTTTTTTTTTGGTTTTTAAAGGTACATTGTATTATTTTTTTTTTTTTTTTGTAAAATAAATTTTTCTTTTTATTGTTTCAACGCGCTTTTAACACAAATGTTAGTTACTTTATTTTATTTTTTTTTTGTTGCTGAACTTAAATTCAAATTACCTTATGGCAGATATTGAATGTTAAATTATAGAAAAAAAAAAAATTAATTAATTTTAATAAGAAAATTAGTATTTTGTGCCTGTTTATAATAAGACATGGTTTGAAAGACTTCCATTTAATTTTAAATAATTTTAAAAAATTATCAAGTTAGTTTAAGGACATGATCTGTTATTATTGAAAACTCTTTTTACTTTCATTTATAATAACGTGATATATAGATATATAGATATGGATAGATATATATATAGATATTAGATATGGGAATTTATGAAAAACTTTTCTTCAATTTATCCAGCATTCGATGTGATCAGCAAAAAAATTTCTTGTTAACATTTTCAATATCATAGAAAATGACCAAAAGTAAGTGGTGACCAATAAAAATATGTTGATTTACAAAAATATATATATTTGGTGACTGGCTTGGCTCATACATAATATTAATTTAACTTCAAAACGTGTATAGTGTTGTAATAAATAAAACCTAAAAAGAAGATAAAATTCCGATTTTGAAGCCAGTAATTACCGTTCATTCTGAGCACAAAAATGATTTCGAAAAGCTTTTTGGAAAATTATTTCAAGGACATTTTTGTATTAATTAGCTGAAGAAAGTTTTTTTTAAAATAGCGTTATTTTACTGTTATTTTTCCACTCTGTATATGTAACTGTTGCTTTTTTTTGTTTTTCCAAACAGAAATTAATAATTCAATTGTAAATGGAAGTAATTTTAATCGATTTGTTTACGAAACAACATCATAAACATTTTCTGTAAACTTTTTTAAACTTTAAAACTTTCAAATAAAGAATTAAAACTTTATGATATAATTACTTAAAAAGAAAAAAAAGCATTTTTGTAGCCTTTAAGCAAATCCGTAAAAATACGAAAAACACAAAAAAAAAAAATAATTTTAAAAGTTAACAAAAAAAAAAAAAACACTAAAATTACAGACATGTCAATTAAAAGTAGCCAAATTATCTTTCAATCTTTTCTATATACACATATAATACAAATGTATGTATCTTGTCGGTCATCAACGAAAAGAAAAAAACCAAAAAAAAAAACAAAAAATTTGTTTTTCTATGTGTTGAGAAACAAATTTAGTAAACATTAAGAAACTGGTAAATTTGTATGATAATGATTTAAAATTTACAATTTCCCTGCACCTTCCAATAACTTTAACGATCTACCCATACTATATTGTATCTGTATCTATAGATTCTTTATGTTCCGGCTTTTTTCTTATATTCAGAAACAAAAAAAAAAAACAAAAAAAAAAAAGTGATTATGATTTGCATATTATTAGCTATCAGATACAAAAAAAAAAAAATGTATTGAATGGATGATAAATGTATGCAGAGCACAACATTACAGTGAAATAATAACGATTTTTTGATTCCTTTTACAGTTTTTGTTAATTTTTTATTTTTTTTTTGCTTTTTTATTTTTAGTTTCTTAAGATTGATTACTTTTGGGGCGTTTGACGAGCACAAAACATACAAAAAAAAAAAAAATAAAACAAAAAAGAATAAAATCAAGAAATTGGTGATTTTTTATATTTTTTAACAAATTTTATAATAAAAATGTATACATATACATAAATTTTTTTTTAATTTTAGTTTTTTGTTCCTCTGGTATTTTTTCATTAGTATTAAAGTTTCGGCGCATTGTAAATGGACAGAATAACAAAAAGAACAACAAAAACAAAAATAAAGTTAATGATTTCTGGACTTGAATTGTTTTTTTTTTTTTGTTTTTTTAGTGATCTTATGACTAACATATTTTTTAATGATTACAGTTTTTTTTTTTTGTATTTTTTTTTCGGAAATACGATCAAGGTAATTTGTGTTACTGTCGGAATTCATCTCTTTCACATAACTACATACATTAATATGTATATATAGACATACATAGATTAATACAAACAAAAATTAATGTATTTGACTTTTAAAGTACCAAAAAAAAAAAAAAAAACAAAAAAAAAAATAAAACCAAATTAAATCTGATACTGTTGATGCTAATAATAATAATAATAATTACCATGCTATTTTGTAGGATCTCATAAGATGAAGTTGGGACTAAAAGAGAAGTGATTCAAAAAATAAAAATATATAAAAAAAGCTTTTGGGTATTTTTAATTTTTTTAATGTAAGTTATCTAAACAAAAAAAAAAAAATTATGACTCGTGCTCATTATAATGATGAATGAAAATTATTTTGTTGCTGTTACTTTTAAAAAAAAAATTTTTTTTTTTTTTTTTTGTTGAAAGTAACCAAAATCTACATATTAATGTAAATCAACATTAGTAAAATTACATATGATTAAAGCAAAGCATATAATAATATATATACTTGTATGAATATATGTATCTGTAAGATAATTAGAAATATGTATTTTGTTTTTTGTTTTGGGAGAGTGCCGAATTGAGGATTTAAATTATCAATAAATTGACCGGAAAAGTTATTGAAAATGATTATTATCACGCGATGAATTTTTATTACTTAGGGCAATAATAATAAAAAGAAGAAGAATGTTTTTTTTTTTTTTTTATTTAGCTTTAGTTGATGATCTTGTGTTGTTACCATGGAATTATTTTTCTGGTATAATTTTTTTGATGAAAGATGAAACATCATCAGTGCAAATAGAAAATTTACAAATCTGATTTTTTTTCTCGTTTTTTTTTTTTTCTTTCCCTAATTTTGATCTTAAAATTTTAATTTTAATTTAAATTGAATATTTGTTTTTGTTTTTTTTTTTTTTTTGTTGATTTTGGTTTGTTTTTCACCATTGTAGATTAATGCTCTTACTTTTAGTACTATGCTAGTTTGAAAATTATTATTACACTAAATAAACAAAAAAGAAAAATAAATACATAATAATTTTATTATGCCGAAGCAACAAACAATAAAACAAAAAAAAGAAAACAGATAAAAAAAATTTAAAAAACGGTGACGATGAAATTGATTTTCAAAATTAAGAAATCAAAAAAAAAACAAAAGAAAAAATGTGCTACATATTGCTTTTTATGAAGTTTAATTAACCTTTGCATACCTTAAGGCGATACAGACTTCTTTTGATATTTTATTAGGCTGATTGTTATTTTCGGCACAAATAGATATTTATATTGCACTTAATTCAAAAATTTTCTCATTATTTATATTTTATTAAGATATTAAATTTATTTTATTAATGGAATTTAAGAAGTATTTAATTTATTCTTAAAATTTCTGGTGGCATGAATTTTTTGTTTCAAATTTTCAAGAAAATGGTTTTTTGTTTCTGAATTTTCCGAGTATCTAAAGTTTTATTCTAAGAATTTTTGAAAAAAATTATTTTTATTCTTTTATTGTAGAAAGATTTAAAGGAGTGCGTTCTAATCATTTCGAAAAGACTAGAGTTAAATATGAATTTGAGCTGCCAAAATTAAATAGTAACATTTATTTATTTTAAACAAATAATGGAGTCTTCAAAAAACAAATTAAAATTAAGAAGTATTATAAATTCAATTGAACGATTTCGTTTACATAATATGTAAGTTTATAATAATTAATATGTAAGTTTATAAGTTTATAAAAAATAATGACACTTCATAATACCTTGACATTTGTAACACTCATCAAATGTACATTTGTAACATTGACAACTGACTGCTGACAAAAAATGTAACTTTGCTAACTCAAATGTGCATTTCGAAACTATAATAGTGACGTCATGGAATTAAATAAACTCTACTTTGGTCATTTCAAAACGTCATTATCTGTCATAGAGTAACTCCAACACGCTGAGAGTAAGAAACGAAACGCACTTAAGCTGAATTATTATACGTTGTCTGATGACATGAATTTTTATTATAATATTGTGCACAAACATCCATTTTTAGTTCAAAATTTTCTAAGGTAGATTTTTGATCTCTTATTTAACTTGAAGTTTTGTTGTCAAATATTTAGCAAAATATATTTTTCTTTACAAGTTATCAAGTGAAATATAATTTTACTGAAGCATTTTTTACTACATATATGAATCTTCTACATATACGTTTCGATATTATCTAATAGTGATTTATAAAAAATTTATGTTTAAATTTGAAAATTAAATAAAAATAAAAAAAAACAAAACAAATAAACAGTTAAAAAATTCCAACATACCTTCATCCATTTTTAAAACTGGTGAAACCGCTTTACTGCTAGGAACAAAATCATCATTACCAGTTTTATTCTCATCATTACAAATATTATTAAAATTGTTACTATTGTTATTCTTATTATTGTTATTTGTATTATTATTATAGTTATTATTATTATTATTTGTGTTATTGTTGTTGTTATTATTTATACTATTACTCGTAATACTACCGCTACTACTTCGACGACTTTTATTACTACTGCTACTACTACTACTACTACTACTAAAACGATTTCTATTTAAAGTAACATTTCCAGAATTACTAATAGACATTCCCAAAGATGGTAATATTGAATCTTTACCGATGGAAGTAGCAGCAATAGCAACTGAATCATTTATGTTTCCATAAAGTTCATTGCACATTTGTTGCAATTGTTGTGTACTTAAACCAACCATATTATGCGGAAGACTATGATTATATGATTTTTGTTGTTCTTTTTGTTTTTGTTGCGAATTTTTTTGTTGCTGCTGATGTTGTTGTTGTTGTTGTTGATTGAAAAAATGCCTTGAAGCATTTGAATGTAATTGGTTATGAGTTAATTTTTGTTGTTCCAATTGCAATGAATTATGCAAACTTGATAAATGTTGCAATTGTTGTAAACTATTTGTTGCCGGAGTATGATGTTGTAAATGTGATACTAGACTATGTTGTAAACTTGAAGATTGTGAATGATGTTGATGTGGATGATGCGTATGATGAATTAACGGATGATTTGAATGTAAAGTATGGCTGATTGATTGTAATGGCAAATGAGAATTAGGAAATAGAAATGGATCATTTAAAGATCGTGTATTTGATGCAGCAGCAGCAGCAATTGCAGCTGCAGCTTCAGCAATTGTTGTTGTTGTTATTGATGATGTTGAAGTTGATAATGATGATAAAGATGATGGTGATGATACTGTTGTTGGATTAATAGAAGATGATTTGTATTTTGACATAGTAAAATCAATTGGTTGTTGTAATAAAGGATTACGATGTGAATGATAGTGGTGTAGTTGCTGTTGTTGTTCTTGTTGTTGTTGTTGTTGTTGCTGCTGTTGATTATGTTCCAAATTATTGAAACTATTTCTACTTCTATAACTATTATGATCTAGTAACATTCCGTATGAAACGATATTATTTGGATAATTAGCTAACAGTAATGGCATAATAATTTTCTTAGCAAAGACTTCTATTTTTTATATATAGGTACTTAATTATGTTTTTGTTTTTTTTTTTTTAATAGTAAATTTAGGTATGTAGGTTTTAAAAAGATCAAAATATATATTTCGAAAAACAAATATTTATTTTAATGTGTTTGATTTTCATCGCTCAAATTTTTCTTCATCTAGTAGAATTAAATGAGTTTATATTGCACAGCCCACCTAGCGTAAAAATGATGATATTGTTTTTTTTTTTTTTCCTTATGATATTTATTTAATGTAATTAATTACAAATTTTTTTTTTGTTTGATTACTATAAACTGCCCAAAAATTTCTCCAAAAAAAAATTAAGAACGCGATCTGTAAATTAAAAATAAATTTAAAAAAAGATTAAAATAAAAAAAAGAAAGAAATCAATTTTCTGAAAATTTTTAAAATTTAACTATATTTAAAAATTTAATGAACATAAACTGGAACTTATACCGAATGAATAATCGGCATACAAGGTGTTTCAAAAATGTTATACATTTTATACTGAATAATATCTACTCGCCTCAAAAGTAAGACCAGGTAAAACGAAATATACACAATGACGTCAAAAATATTTAGATTTTTTTGGTAATTTTTATAGTTAGTCAATTTGCAGCTTTACTATATCCTTTTACAAAGTCCTTCCTATTATTATTTTTTTTTTTGTTAATTTAATTTTATAAAAATTAATTGTAAGTATTTTTTAATCAAAGAATATCAATTAAATTCTGCCTGCCTGTCGATTCCTGCCTGCAACATTCTATCCCTATAACATATTATTAGTTTTTAGGATTGCTTTTTACAAACATTTTAAAATAATTACCAAGTAAAGATCTTTATTACCCATTTAAACATTAGCTGTAGCCTGATTTAAAAAATAAAGACAAATTAATTTTATTATATTGAAAAATTAATTAAATATAAAAATTATTTCATTCGATTACCTATAAATTTTATATCAAAATCACCCGGTACATACATATATAAAATAAACCGTATAAGAAGCGTAATTTTAATAGATATTAGATATAAAATCAAAATAGTATCTTTTAGATTAAATCTTTCCATCTCTTCGCTATATAAATATTACAGTTTAAAAATATCTTCCAATTAATAAATAAAAATTATTTTCTTTATCTATAATTCCCGCCCAATTTTTATATGATCTGACTTTAAATTAGTGAATGGATAAATAAATGAATGAATGAATGAATGGAATATAATATATATATATATATATATATGTTATGTATATATGGAATAGATAAATCGTCGCCACGTATATAAGATTTTAAATCATAGATTACATATTATATTCAATGTAGCCATAGAGTGCTAAAAAAAAAAAAAAATTCTTAATAGATTTTGGTTTGTACAGTATGCAGAGATTCTCTAATGCAAAGATTGATAAAAAAAATAAAAAATAATTTCACAATTTTCTTTTTTGTTTTTTTTTTTTTTTTTTTAAATTGAAAAACCAAATCATCATTAACCAGTTAGGAAGTATTTTTTAAGTGTTTTCTTGCTTTATTTTTAAATTATTTTATTTTTTTTTTATTTTTGTGATCCAACAACAACAACCACCACAAACGCCCACAATTTTTATACAAATTTTTATTGTTGCTTTTTTTTTTATTCCCTCTAGAAAATATTTTTTTTTATTTTTTTTTTTTTTTTTTTTTTCGCTCAACTTAAGGAACATTAAACCAATTATTTTAGTTTAATAGAAGAAAAAACATCTGAAATACAACGCCAACTGGTGAGTAAAAATTACTGATAACTACAGGCGATATTTTTTTTCTCTTTCAATCTTTTCTTTATAGTATTTTCTGGAATTTTAATTTCATTAAAAAAAATATTTAAAATTATATAAATAAAATTTAGAAACGATTTAACACAGAAAATTATTTGAAAATTTTTGAATTGAATTTAAGTTTATATAATTTTGAAGGTATCTGAAGTAAAGTTATATCTGGTAGTAAGTTTACTTTGATTGAAGACAATATTTACGAATGATGGTTTTAGCGGTTTTATTTTAATAATTGATTAAAAACGTATAGATAATGATTTTTTTTTTTAAGTAATTTCAATCGGCGTTACTTCTTTGAATCTAAGTTAAAAAAAGTATTATAAATCTGATCTTTGCAACCGTAGATTTCTTCAATTCAGTGATTTATTATTTTTTGACGAGGAACCGTGGAAAACATCAAAGGTCACTCAAAAAAACTGCAAAAAGTTCCTCGGGGTTGTATTGGATTTTATCAAAATCAAAATCACCCCTTTTAAAACTAAAATTTAGGATGAGTCCATTAATACATAATCTACAGCCTGATTTTGGGAAAATAGGATGTGAAAAGGATTACATGAAAAATTTAATTTAGGATAATTAGGATTATGGAGGATGAAGTGGAAAATATGGAGAATTTGAAGAAAGATGTTAATTTACTTCTCAACCTTTTGGAAACACATATACTGGCATAAGGTTCCATAAACGTGATGTGGTCTTGACAAACGAATTTCCGAATGTTGTGTTACGCCATCTTGACTGTTTGACAGTAGGATTTTTAATACTGTTATTAGTTTAGTTTAAAATTTAAATTGATTTAAAAATCTGTTATTAAATGCCATATTTATTATTCAAAAGTCATTACGTAGTTTCTAACAGTTGTTTTTTTTTAAATCGGAATATTCAACCATGTTTTGCATTCACATTCCTTTTCTTAATCATCTATTCGAAATGTTTTTTTTAAAAAGATTCAAAGTATTTTAATAAAAACCAAAAAAAAAAAATTATGAACATAAATTCTTTTTATCTAATTTCTTAACTTCTATATTTAAAAAAATGAAAAAATTCCTAATTAAATTTGAAATACTAAAACTAAACAATTTCTGAAAAACTATTGAACTTTATTTTTGATTTTCTTTTTTTATGATTTTTATAATTCTGTTACAAGACCCACAGCAAGATTTTAATGTCAAAATGTATTTTCGATTTATATAATTTATCCCATTTATCTATATGAATTAAGAATTCACGCTCAAATCTATACTGCATTGTACATTTTATAACAACTTTTTTTTTTTTTTTTATATTTATTTTTCAACAGGTGATATATCATGCTGGTTTACCTGTTAAAATATTTTTTTTAAAGCTACCATAAGGTCTTAATTTTTGTAGCAAAATAATACAAAACAAATTAATAAATATTTTATTGATTTAATGAAATTTTAATTCATTTAAAACAGTTTTATTTAATTTAAGTTTTTAGTAATAGAAGAAAACATTTTTAAAATTATTATGAAAATTTAGACTTCTCAGATTTACGTGTTTCCAATGAAAAAATATTTATACTGAATATACTTGTATATATATATATATGTATATATGTGATAAATAGTAAAGAAGAAAAACCACTAATAAACAAATATAGCATAGAAATATTTAAATAAATAAAAAGTTCTTTTAAATTTTAGTATATATATACTAATTCTAATTATTTAATTGTAGTATGTATGTATGTATTTTTAGATGGGTGCTTAGATGATTTGTATGGTATAGACTGAAAACAATGTTTGTAAGACTTCTTTGAAAAGACTTCTTCAGGAGTTATATTCAATTGAGCGGTGACAAAAATTTAATAAATCTTTGCATTTCTATACTTGGAATTACTTAAGAGTCCAGAACTACAAAGAATTTCAATGCCAACATTATATGGAAGGTAATTTATTAAACAGAGTAATTATTGTGAAATATGTACTTCAATACCAAAATTGACATCCCAGTTTGAAGAATATTACACTTCTCATATGGGTAAAAATATTCATTTTACCTATCGTATGAGAAGTGTAATATTCTATTACGTGATTTAAAGTTTTTTTTTTTTAGTAAATGTTGCAATAATTATACTCTTTAATAAAATTTTAAATAAAATCTTTTATTCTTATATATATATAAAAAAATTTTGTTCCTTTGCCTAACAGATTCTTCTTTTGAAGCTCTTAAAATTATTTTCTAATCACAATTATTAAAAAAATTTTTTTTTTTTATTAAAATTTATTTAAATTTTTTATGTATCTCCTCAAATAAAATTATTTATAAACTTTCTAATTAAAATGAACCTCAAATTCAAATCATTTCACCACCACAAAAAAAAAAAAAAAAAAAAAAAACAAAATAAAAACTAAAAAGTTTCCTAAAATATTTTAAAGAAACATGCCTAAAAAGGGAGATGGGAAACATGTTAATGTAAATTTTTGACTAAAGCAAAAAAAACAAAACTAAAGATTTTTTTCTTATAAAATGACCAAGCAAAAATTTTTCTTATATATATACGTAAATTAGTTTTTAAAGCATTAAACTACTGACGTACTCCACTAAAGTACAAGTTGTTTAAATTTGCTTTTACAAGATTAAAATGAGAAGCAAAACCATAAAACAAAATAAAAAACAAAAATAAGAAAAAAAATTGGAGCAGGAAAATAAGTTATATTTAAAGCTGTAAACCATTAAAATTTTTTAAAATTGACTATGGAAGTATTTATTTATTAGTCTAATTTTAGACGAGATTGTAAATTAAAATTTTCTTCAAGTTGAAACAATAACAGATTTTCAATTTCGTCAAATTTCTGTTTATTAGCTTTTATTTTTCTACAAAATGAAAATGGTTTTCATCTAATAATATTCTGACAAGATAAAATTAACATAAAATTATCGTCTTTACTAAAATACTTATAAAATTCTTTAAATAATAATTTCGAGTTCAAGTTTTAAACTAAATTGCTAATATTTTTTTCTTTTTTTTGGTGTAGAAGAATTAATAAAATACGTTTGTTGGTTAGTATGAGTGGCTGGTTCTGTCAATTGTGAAAAAAAGACCTCAAGTATAGCGAATAAGTACCGTTTTGTGATAACAAGGCTTATATTAAGGCTATATTAATTTTAATTTTAGATCCGTTTCGCTGATTTCAAGAACTTTACCATTTCTGCAGGCTACTTAACAGCTAGATAGTTAAGTTCATTGCATTGATGGCTATCCAGAGTTACTCTGCTGGCTCTAATAAGCTCTGGTTAAATACAGCTGAAATGTATAATCATTTCTTAATCATTATTATGTAATAAAATCAATAAGATCATAAGTTTACTTATTTTTCAACCATATATCTTGAAAATTTCTGAATTAACGTTCGATCAAAAAAGTAATCCTGGGTGTGAAGAAATTTTTCTTCCACAGTTCTTCTCAATACTTATACTACCATATACATAACATATAATAAGAAAGATATACGAACAATGTTATTGTTTGGTGCTATTTAATAATTTCTAAAAATTGTTTTAAATTGAAGAATGCCAAAAAAGATCTTGAATACATATTCACACCTTAAATCATATAAATTCTTTGAAGAAGTCTAGAATCAGAAAATTAAAATTTCTTCGAGGATAAAAAATCCAAAAAATTCTACAATTTCCAGCTCATTTTAATTATAATATATTTTAATTTTTTTTTTTTTATATATTTTATTAAATCTGTATTCCATTATAATGTATCTGTACAATTTACAACTTTCGGCATGTATCTTTGAGATAACAAAATAGAAAAAAAAAAAAAAACACTCAAAATCTATAATAATCATGGGGATCTATCCGTATAATTACTATCAATGCACAGTCAGAATATATATATACATACCTATATAAATCTATTTGAATGGAATATTCATTGTAAAATTAAATCTCATCTCATCTCATCTAATCTTACTATATAATTCTGCCGTTCTTTCGACCATTATACAAATTTAAACTCATCTACATATTACAATCATCTTGAACTAATCAGCTTGGACATGAATTAAAAAAAAAACTTAAAAATATCCGTATATAGTTACAATATACATAATGTATTTATAGATATACTTATATTCAAAAACCATTTACATAACATAATTTTATTATATATAAATGTATGCATGTATGTATAGGTATATACATTAAATTTTTAAGAAAATGAAAAAAAATAAAAATAAAAATAAAACGGCTGATGAAACGCAAATTACATTATTAGCGATGCTTTAGATCACCCAACGAAATAATTTCTAATTAAAATGACTTGCAAAAATAATTTCTGGAGAAAGAAAAGAATGGAAAATTTTTTATATGTGCAGGGCGATTAATTCAAAAATTTAGAAAGAGAAAAAAAAAAAAATATATTAAATTCAGAATCTTGTGAAATAATTAAAATTTTTATGGTAATTAAAATTGGTCAGAGAATAAAATAACGATACAAATATAATAGAGGAGATGCAATGATGTAAACATATACACATTTATACGTCATAGTATGGCATTTACCTATATGGTAATTTTCATAACAAATATTTATTGGAAATTAATTTTTTTTTTTTTTTGTATAATTGCACTAACGGGATACATTTAAAGAAAAATTAAAGAAAATTTATTTTTAATTTGATTAAAATTAATAATAATTGGAATTCAAATGATTCTCATATATGAATTATCTATGAATTAATGATTTATTTAAGAATTTAAAAAATTTACATATTTATAGGCTTTCTTGGATGTGATCGCATATATTCATATAGTAAATGAAGTAAAATGATTTTTTTATGTAAAAATATGCAATAGATGAATGTGACAATAATAGAAGAATATGTGATAAAAGTATTTTAATTATTTTTAAATATCTTAAAATACGCATCTTTTAAATAAGAAGTTTTGTTTTTGGAGTATTTTCATTGAATTCAAGAATCAGGATATAATATTCAAAGAATAATTAAAATTTTCGAAAATAAAAAGAAATATGAATTTGAGATTTTATAGAAATTAAAGAACTAAAACTTTTATTTAGAAATTATCAATCAATTCAATTCAATGTGACAAGAATTGTTTAAAAAAATTAATTAAAGCAAGTCAGTCTAATATGGGTAAAAAATGAGGCACAAATAACTTTGAAAAAAATAATTAAAAAATTACAGAAACGTTTATAAAACAATCATTATTTTTAAATAATAATATGAAAACGACTATAGTGAGTAGTCCAGTCCATACATCATATATTATAACAATACATATTTACTGCTGCTGCTTGCTGCTTGAACCGCTTTCCTTTTCTTCATGTATTATGTTAGATACTTATATTCATAGAAATTATCTCAATAATTTTACGTTCTGTTCCTAAATTTTTAATTACATATTATTTTTGGCAAATTTTTCAAAAAAGTTTTTGAAAATTTACCTATTAGATTTATACTGTCCGTCTGTCAGCCAGTTAACAAAACTTCTGCACCATTTAAGAATCTGAAATATCTTTCTTCTCTCAAAAATTTTAAGCCACTATCTAAAAGCGTTTAGTGCTTCATTTCTGCAAGCAAGATCTTGCAAAATTTTATTTTCACAAAACGTTCAAAACAGAAACTTAAATAATAAATTGAAAAAAGTTTTATTGCTCATTGGTATGAAAGTTTCAAATTTTGCAAGATTTTAATTCCTTTATATCTCTACAACACTTTTAGATACAGGCTTGAAATTTTGAAAGAAGAAAGATATTTCAGAAATAATATAAGTTATCTCGGAATTTTTTTTTTTGTATCATCCCCTATTTAAAGAGTATTTAAATAAAAAATTTAAGAGTTATTGTTTTTAACACCTGTAAGTTAGGCACCTGTGCAAATTTTTTCATAGTAAAACATAAATATGAAAACTCAAGTTATTATTTCTTAATTATAAAGGGTGGGGGTATTATATGTCATAATTATAAAGGGTCAATTACAATTTAATACAATATTAATAAAATTCTAAGAAAACTTAGAAATTTTGGTGCAAGTATCAATTTTAAACTGTTTTTATTTTCTTTTGGAAAATATGCTCCTGTTTCTTGTATTCTAGTATTTATAAATTACAATAAATCAATTAAAATTTGAATTAGGATTAAGTTACTTCTTTGACTGTAGCCTGGGCTGTATGGTCGGTTAAATTCAAAATTTAGATCAAAAGTATAAAGATTTCTTTTTTTTTCTTATATCTAATATTCTTATATCTAATAAAAGAAAGAATAAAAAACAAAAACATAACAAAAGAGAAAAATATAACAAATAACATAACCTTTATTTAACAACTGTGACAAAAATAAAGTATTTAAGTATTTAACATAAGTAATTAATATAGTAAACCATTCATTCATCAAGTTTTTAAATTAAATTCATTTAATTCTCCTTAACAACAAAAGATATTTTTTTTTTTTTTTTTTTTTTTGCATGTAGTTCAACAATCGAATCCAAGATGCTAACCTTGCAACACAAATGTTCTAATCATTGATTTAAACTTAGGTAGATTTTCAATCCATTTAAAATTTTCTGGAAGTTCATTATACGCTTTAGACAATTATATACGACATTATTTGTTTGGTTATTAGTACGGAATAATGTAAGATAGTAATTTGCTTTGTTACGAGTGTTACAGTAATGAATATCAATAGTATGAATAATGTCATTATTAATAATCTTAAACGATAAAACATATAGTTCCTATTTACTTATGTTTGCTAAACTAATATATTGTTTACCGTATAACAAGCTCGTCGGATGTCCAATGGGGTATCGATTAATTACCTTTATACTTTTTTTATGTACGATATCTAGCTTGTTTAGATAGACATTCGCGGCTCTACCCCAAATTGGGTTGCGATAACAGATGTGTGTAGATGCATATAATTGTAGATCTCCTTTTAAGTTTAAATGAGCTAGATCATCAATATATATCTTGCGGTACACCTTTATACATAACCTTTTCCAAGCTATATGTGTTATTAATGCGAACTTTTTTCATTCTGTTTTGTAAATATGATTTACATTTCTCTTTTAGCTTTTTATTTTCTTCCAGCACTTGTTTATTATACTTTACAAAGTCTTTTAATTGATTTTGTGTAGCATCCATTTGTGCTGAGAAGTAATTTTGGTATTTTTGAATCTCAAGCACTACAGTAACCAGCGTTTTCATATACAAAGCTAGACTTTGCAAAGTGCATCCATTTATATCAATTTCTGGTAAGTTGACAGGAAAATTGGTTTGAAGAGATGAATCGGTATCTTCATCATCATTATCTAAAATTATTAAAGTATCATTTCCAATAGGGGGACACTCATAGCATTTCCATGTTGTATTTCCTGATTTAATGGCTTCAACAGTTCCTTCAAACAGTTCCTTCGACAGTGATGCACACTTAGTGTGGAAAAATCTTTGACATTTTCCACTACACTGAACTCCTTTGGAATTTCCAGTAATATTTCGTGCACAGGTGGTACATATTTTCGCCATTTCTTTACAAATTATTTTTTTAAAAATATAAATTTTAAAAATTAAAATTAAAAAAACTAAGAATTTAGAGCAAAGAAAAAAAAAGCGCGTCTTTATACTTTGACAGTTGAATTACAGAAATTTTTAGTAGTTTTATATTAGTTTCTATTGTGAATTAATTAAAAGTTATGAATTAAAATATTTTTGTTTTATACTTAATACTTAATAATTACGATTATTATTAATAATGATAATTGATAACATGGTATAAGTATGAATCAGATGAAAAGATCAGATAAAAATCGAAAATTGAACAATCGAATGATAAGTCAGAACTTTAGTAACATTTATTTATTTAGCCAGAAAGTATTAAAAATCTATGAATGAAAATGAATGAAAAAATTAACATAAAAATTAAAAATTAATAAATAAGTAATAGAATAATGTTAATAAACAATCATATAATAATATAATAAAATGGCTATTTCAAAAGAGTATAACTTTCTATAGTCTTTTCACCGATTTGAGAAAATAATACTAAATGATATATTAGTCATAAAAAAAAATTTATTTTAGGCGTATGAAAAGTATTATTTCCTCTTTTGGAATTCAATCAAATTCCCCTCTATTATTATTTTAACAAAAACCCATTACAATTATTAATTAAAATTTCAATTACGAAAACAAAGTAAAAAAAAAAATAAAATTATAAAATTACTGAAAGGAATTTCCATATTAAATACTACAATGATTATTATCAGAGAAATTTCAATATTTATTTAATCAGTTATTACTTATCAAATATCCAGAAACCCAACACATATTCAAAAACAAAAAAAAAATAATCATCAATAAAACCACCGAACATTTAACAATGATGATTTGTATAAAAATTTCATTACAAAATTACAATAGAATCATCAATTTGTTCGCCAAACAAAAATTTTTGACAGGTATTTAAATTTTCTTTTTCTTTTTCTTATATGTAAAAATTAAACGATTCCAAATAGTCCGAGTAAATCTTAGAAAAAAAAAAAAACACCTTACCATTAAAAAACACAAAAAAAAAAATTAAAATTAAAAAAATATTTCAGTATTTTCCATTTACATTCAAAATTATTTTAAGTTTTGTTTCATTAAAAATGGCTACACTTTTTTTTTTGTATATGAATAAATGATTTTATTTTTTATATATTTTTTTTTTACATATCTTTGAATTAGATACGCATCACAGGTCCATATTTAAATGCATATGTAACAAAAGACTTAAACAAAACAAAAAATTATGAAAGATTAGACAAATTATTTCCATATATAATTCTCATATATTTTCCCAAAAAGAGAATCGGTATTATTAAATAGTACAACAGAAGCAAAACAACGGTATTATCATTATTAATGGTAGCAACAGTAAGAATATTATCAGCATCATCGGTAATCATCAGTAACATTGATTTCTCTTACCATACCGATCATCACCATTCCTATCACAATCCCATCCTATATACAGAATCTATACAATATATATATAATATCATCGCTTATATTATCTACATGTCATTTCCACTGTACATACATACTGTACGTACATACATATTTAAATTTTCAAATGATTTTATTTTAATAAGTCATCGTCGTCATCACATCGCCGCATTCGTAAAGTGATGATTTGTCAAAAAAAAATTTGTACTAATACAAACACAAAACAAATGTACTCAATATGCTATAATATGGAAATAGAAAATATTATCAGAGCAATAGATCAGATGAAAGAAAAAGACAAAAAATGCATATAATTCATATGCATATCGTGTAATATACATTTCCCAAAATATATAATAGTGCTGCCACCTTTTTATAATTCTTGTTGATGCTGGCAGAGTTTTTATTATAATTATAATTTTAATTTAATTTTTTTTTTTTTTTTTGTTGTTGTATATGTATGAATAATAATGAATATGAAGCGATGAACGATACTTAAAATGCTACTGCTACTACTCTGTTCTATGATAATTTTTGTTCTCACCTTTTGGTACATGTACACTTGTAAAAATTGTATACGGTTTATTATTTTTTTTTTTTGGTAACAGTTAATGAAAAAAAGATCTACATTACTTTTCTTCTTATTCTGAGGAATAGTTTAGGTATAGGAATATAGTATAGGAGAAGAGGGGGTTAGATGAAGAGTTTTTTTTTTTTTCTATGTTTAATTTTTTTTTTTAGCTGTTCGATTCAATTTTTTTTGTATTTTTCTGAATGAAAAATCAAAAGTCAGCAAGACTTCCTACACAGCAGCTCCCAAAAACAAAAACTAAAAAATATGAAAAAGACAAAACACAAAAAAAAAAAAAGGAAAGGACAGAAGAAGAATTATAGAAAGAAATAATAATAACAATAAATACAATTTTTAAGTCAAATACATGTCAGCGGTATACAATGATGGCGGTGACTTTATCGATTTCAATATATTGTTGTTTTGTATTTTGGGTGTTTTTTTTTTTTTTTTTTTGGATGTACGCGGTAAACCGCAAAAGGTATATTATATATATTTATTATTATTTTAAATATATTACATATATATACGCATATATGTAAAATATGTGTATATAAAAATTATGAATTTGAATTGAAATTTCATTGAACAATAGGAGTAATGTAATAAGTGATTGTGTAAATCAAAAAAGGAATTATTATACACTAGTGAATTCCATATTTTTAATTTGTTAATTTTTTTTTTGTTTTTTTTTTTTTATTTGGAGGTTGAATTAAATGAATTTCAGTTCAGTTGGATCATTTCTACTTATTTTGTTTATCGTTTCTTTTTTTTTCTATTATTGTAATTTTTTTTTTTTTGTTTTGTTTTTTTTTTATTATTTTTTAATAAAATAAAATTAGATGAGGTGAAAATTTACGTATTGTGCATTTAATAAGATTTTTTTATTTAATGTTTTCTTTTCAGTTTATTTTTTTGTATTCATTGAAATATCGACAAAAAAAAAAAAAAGACGAATTAGGTTAGGTTTTGTAATCAAATTTGATTTTAATTTTAATAAAAATGTAAAAAAAAAAGAAAAAAAAAATTTTGATAGAAAAAAAAAATTTAATAAAAAAAAAAAAAAGAGAGTACAATATTTTGAAGGTAAAGAAGTTTTTTAAGATTTGTAATTTAAAAATAACTTATAAATATAATTGAACTTTAATTATTAATACTTTTATGTTAAATAAAAAATATTACTCGCATAAAAACTACAAAAATAAAAATAAAAATTTTTTGGAATTTTAATTATAGAAAGTATAAAGTTTTAATTTTTTTATTTTTCTTATATGATATGTGCAATTGTTAACCTACAAATCTGTTTATTCCGAAAAAAAAAAAAAAAAAAAACATAAATAACAATTACGCCTTTTTATTATTTAAAAAATAATAATTTTTACATTTAATTACTACAAATGATAGTTTCAATATACCTTGACAAAGTGATATTGTCATAATTTATAATTAATGTCCTTTTATATAGCAGTAAATGATTATTTATATATATGGTTATTAAATTTGTATTTTGACCTAATCAAGATTTAAAGATCGTTTTTAATGATCAAGATTTAAAGACCGTTTTTAATGATCAAGATTTAAAGGTATAAACAAATAAAAATGAGTTTCTGAGATAATGATATTAAATTTACTAGCTGAATTTCAAATTCCGATGACAAATACCCTACAAATTGTCTTTAAAATGCATTAAGATTGTAATGACTTGACTTTTATAAGATATTACTAAGACTAGATATTCTCGAGAATTGATCTGAGATAAAGTTATATTTGGTTCCTTTTTAAAATTTTTTAAATTATCTCAATCAATAAATTAATAATGCAACTTTCAATCTTAAAACTTCTTTAAGATTTTGATAATTAATTTTACTATAGAAATTGGTTTGATTAACGGTCAGTTCGGTAGATACTGCCGAAAATAACTGTAGCAAAATATATTTTATATCCTGGGGAATATATTTTACAATAAAATGCAATATAATCTGCCTGTCGGCCTATTTATATAAGTTGACCAGTTAATAAGCTGTGTAAATAGGCCTTAATTTTTCATCGATAAATAACAGGTGTTGTGTAATTTTGTTTCTTTACCGTTAATGGTTTTAATGCTATACAGAATGTGTGTTAAAGTATTATTTTATTTTCTGATTATAGAATTTATTTAAAAATTAATTAATTAAATTTATAAATTCTAATAAATAAAGAACTATGTATTAAAAAATAATTAATTAAGAAATTCTGATTAATTTTATTTTAGTTTTTAAAAATTTTCCTCTTGAACTACAAAAGTTACTCCTCTCAATTACTTCCAATAAAATTTTTCTTATCAATAAGATTTTAATTTAATTATTTAAAAAAAACAAAATAACTGACTTTCAAAAAACATTTTTCAAATTAATTTCAGTTTAAATTCAACTAGGAATAAAAAAAAAAAAGTCAGAAACTGATAGCTCAATATTAAAACTCACCTTGATATCATCATACAGCTATTATAGGTAGTATCAATCAACATACACGCACACAAAAATAAATATGTATTAATATTTTTTTTTATCAAACTTTTAATTATTTGAACTCATATTAATTATATAGAAAGAAATTATTTGATTTATGTTTAAATTGTAAACAAGTTCTTAACAATAGCAAAAAAAAAATTCTATTTACTTAATCAATTCTAAAGAAATTTTAACGTATGTACCTTAGATATTTTCTTTTAAAAAAATTAATTTAAATTGAAAATATTAAAAAAAAAAAAAAACAAAACTTTATTAATAATATTATCAATCACTATTTCAAAAGCCTAAATACCATATACTCAAACTTTAATTTGACTTCAGACAGAATAAAAATTCGATTTGTTTCATAAAACCTTTAAGAAGAAAACGAAATTTTTTGGTATAATTTTTTTAATAAATCCCATATCACAAATAAATTTAATTTGGCGGAAACTTTGAATGTAATCATCAAATTTCCATTTCTTTAGAATAAATACTCCTTTCCTATTAAATACTCCTTTCCTATTTTTCATGCACTTAATTATACAAAAAATAATAAAAAAAATTCACTCTACTTCGGGATTCGAACTCTGATCCACATGCCTTTAACCCACTAAACTAAATTCCTAAATATATTCAAATTTATTTGTTTAATTTTATATTTATTATACCCTACATCTAAACTATAGGGTATATTAACTTTGGTATGTGTTTGTAACCAGTAAAAGGAAGCGTGTTAGATATGGACATGTATATATATTTTGAATCAGGCTCATCTCCTGAGTCGATTTAGCGATGTCCGTTCGTCCGTCCGTACGCACGATAACTCAAAAAATAATGATGCTATCTTGATGAAATTTATACTGTAGGTTAACAATGACTAAAGTAAGGCGGAGATTGCAAATAGGCGAAATCGAACCATGGGTTCGGGTACCTCCCATACAACTCCCAAAACCGAACCGAAGAAGCATATCTTCGAAATTAATAAAGATAGAAACTTTAAATTTGATACGAGGGTGCTGTTTCTTGAATCCCTGATTTGCCTAAAATTTAAGATGAGTTGTAGTGGTTGTTCGGGTACCTCCCATACAACTCCCAAAACCAAACCGAAGAAGCATATCTTCGAAATTAATAAAGATAGAAACTGCAAATTTGCTACGAGGGTGTTGTTTCCTGAATCCCTAATTTGTCTAAAATTTCAGATGAATTGGAATGGTTGATCGGATATCTCCCACACAACTCCCAAGGCCGAACAAGCATATCTACGAAATTAATAAATATAAAAACTTGAAGTTTGATATACGAGTGTTCTACCCTGTTCTGATGATGTCTCTAAAATTTGAGATGAATTGGGGTGGTGGTTCTGGTGCTTTCACACACTTCCCAAGACCTAACAAGCATATTTTTGATTTTAATAAAGATAGAAACCTGAAATTTTGTACAAAAGTTGTAAAAGCATTTATTTTTTTAGTTTATATTAAATACCTAACTAGTATAACTTATGGATTTTGAATTTAATTTGAATTTTTTAGGTGTAGGGTATAAATAAGTCGGTTGCATCGATTTACTGTTACATTTACTTGTTTTTATTCTGAAATGACCAACACACATTTTCTAATTGCATATTAGTATAGAATTGGTATGGATATAAATTCCTATACTCAATTTCCACTCGCCACGCACAATGAATTTATTTTTCACCTTTTTTTTTAAAAAAAAAACCTTAAAATAAATCTTTCCATTTTCACTATTATTATTTTCTATACTATAATTAAAATCAAAAAAAAAAAAAATTAAATGAAATCATGCTTTTTAAGTGCACTAGCACACTCAAAATAAGTGTTTCACTTTTAAAGTTCCACACTTTTCATTCTTAAATTTAATAAAAAGATGGAACCTTTAAAAGTTCTAAAATGCGTATGGGTGATTTAAATTTATTATCAGAATTATATTTCTAAGAATTATATCATAATATGACTTATCTTTCTAAATGTTATATACACTTCAAAAATGATATGTTATATAATATACATATATCCTTCAAAAATTATATAGTTGAATTAAACCTTGAACTAAATACAATTACAAAAAATAAATTTTATTTTATTTCACCCACATTTTTATCAAATAGAATTTTTTTTTATCAAGATTTACATTTTTATCAAAATTTTAAAAAAACAAGGTTTTTAAAAGCGCACATTTCCAAAACTCAATACAAACTGTTTAGAAGTGTGACTTACACAAAAATTTTAAAATTTCATGTAATAAGAAAAAATGTGAAAATAGGACATTTTTGAAATTTTGAGGGGCCGTAATTCTGGAATCCTATATAACTAAAAAAAGCCGTTAACACACATAAAAATATATTATTGAACCTTTAATTTTCATGTCTTGCCGAAGAAAAATTTGTACAGGTTCCTAAGTTACGTTTAGATGTTTAAAAATAGCAAATTTTCAATTTTTGAGCTCTAATAGCTCATAAACAGGGGGTGGTCCAAAAAAATTTTTGAGCAAACTTATACTAATTCTAAAAGTTCTTTCTTGCCTCAAAATTTCAAGCCTCTATTTAGAAGCACGCCGGAGTTATGAAAGTAGAAAAATCATGCATAATTTGGTTTTCACATAACGGTAAATTTAAATACTAAATTTAAAAAAATTGTATAATTTTGATATTAATTTACAAAGATAAAAGAAATACCTGTCGAATGACGTTTTCAGATTGAAAAAATCTTAAACAGAACATAAGATATATGCATTTAAAATTAGGGCTTTTTCAAAGTTTGCGGGGGTGTAGCTCCGTAATGGGAGGGGCTACATGAAAAAGTTGTTCCACAAAATTATTTTTTTTATGAGACCTACCCATGGTTAAAATTTTTTTTCTCTATCTTTAACGATGTAGAAGTTTTGTAAACAGACGGACGGACGGACGGACGGACGGACGGACAGAGTGAAAATAATAAGCACATTTTTTAAAATTTTTTTGGAGATGTGCTAAAAACGAAAAAGAAATTATTAATTTATTTTTAGAAATAGATAGGTATTAAATCAAGACTTTATAAGCCAAAAAAATTGGAAGCGGCACAATTCAAAAGGAAAAAGTTTACATGAAATAGAAACAAAACAGATCTTTTAGTACTTAAAATTTCATGTTAAGAATTGGAAATAGAAACGTTCTTATATTTTTATCGCAATTGTTTCAAATTAAAAAAAAATTATTGCGCTTTTCTTTTTTTTTTTTAATTCAAACTAGTTTTAATCAATTTTAAACTTATCACAATACAAATTAAGTGTTTTAATATATTAGATAATAAAGCTACTTTATAGGTTTATATTTTATAATCTTATCACCGGCAGCAATATTTAAACGCAATAAAGAAGAGAATATTACTAGACTTATAGTCGCTTGATTTTTGGTGTACTTAAATTTAAATTGGCAGTTTATTTGTACGGAATACAAGTATAATATATAATAATAGCAATTAATATTAGTTATTTTATTAATTTTAATACTCCTATAGTAAAAATGTAGTATTATAATAAAAGAGCTTCCAAAAAGCTATAGGTTTAGAATTATAAAAGCAGTTGCATCTAAGAAAAATCTGAGATATAGGTAAAAAAAAAGCTGCAGATCAATATCCCGTACCTGTTTTGCCTGTTCTGTCAACAGAATCGATTTTAACTCTAAGAAAACTCAGTGCCGTTTAGTCTCTCGGAAAAGAAACACTTCAATCCCAACTTAAACTTTCAAAGGGGAAATTTTGCAATATGCGGGTAAGCTCAACATCTTGGACATGGAGCTAAATCAAAAATTAAAAATATGGTTCAAAATTAAAAATATGGTTAAAATCATATTTTTGGTATAGCTAAAGATGCAGCTAGGTGTATGGGTTTTCTGTATCATTGTAAACCCTTCTTTTCATCTTCTGATCTCCCAAATATCTATAAAACATATATAAGACCAAAGATAGAGTACAATGCACATATTTGGGCAGGGGACTCCAAAACGGCATTCGGATTTCTCGATAAAGTGCAAAATAGAGCAATTCGTCTAATAAACGATCCCAATGTTACTTCTACGCTCTCTCCACTCGGTCTCCGGTGCCTAACAGGAACACTTACCCTGTTTTATAGATACCTTATAGGGTTGGGTTCTTGTTCTAACGAGATTAAAAGTTTGATACCTCCTCTCAAAGCATTCCAAAGAGAAACAAGGAGAGCCTCTGCTGCCCATCCCTATTTAGTTCAAATTCCCAGATGGCATAATTCAGCTTATGGAAATTCGTTTATAATACGAACATCACGAATGTGAAACCATCTTCCATCTCATGTGTTCCCCAGATTTGGTTGTTTGATCAAAAAAGGGAGGTGGTGTTCAGTGGGTTAAAGTTCCGCACACTCATAGAGGACTCGTCCTCGTTTTCACTGCTCTATAGTGTCTTTCGATGATTCCCACCTACCCTCGCAAAAAAAAAAGCAATACCTCCTGTATGGTAGTTATTTCAAATTGAAAGACGCTATATAAAGATCAGGTAAGAGAAAATACAAGATTAATGTCCAAACTATAAGATAAAATCTATGGTCGACTTTACTATTCCTTTTGGAACCATTTGTACCGAACTCATTAGTGTCTTCATTTAAAAGTTCAGAATTTTCATTATACATAGTTTAATTTATATAAACTCTAAGTGTAATGAATGACTCCAAAAATGACTGTTAAAACGTATACCTAAAATATTATCAATAATTTAATAATTTATTAAATTTTTCTTACAAAATTCACTTAAAAATAATTGATATTGGTGCCAATAAGCATTTTTAGTTTTGTGTCTTTTTAATTTACCTTAAATAAATACCCTATGAAATAAGGATTACATAAATAAATTTATAATTTATATTGAAATTTATCAAATTTAATTATTGATAGAACTTTTATTTAAAAATAAAAATTAATTAACGAAATTTTAATAAATTGTTGAAATTATATAATTTTAATTAACAGAAATTAAAAAAATAACGATTAGGTTAAAAATGTACTTATTATCAATACAAAGCTTTTAATTATTATTATCAAATATTTTATAGTATATAAAAGTAAAAAATAGATTATAAAATTAGGCCTATAGTCTTTAATATAATAAAAATATGATTCAGATCTTAAGTTTTAATTGAGTTTTATATGATATGAAACGATAACGCAATTTAACATTATAAACAATATGTCGGGGTATGTAAACTTATTAATTAAAATTATTTTCCTTGATAGGCAAAAATAGTCTTAATGAAGAAAGTGTTTAAAAAAAAAATTTATTAAATTTTGATAAGGTAGGTATGAGAAATTCTTTTCTTTATTGTTTGAAAACAAATTACCTGTCTGATTAAAAAAACTCATATAACATTTTTACAGATGATTTTTTATTCAATTAAACGCGTTTTTTTAAGAACCTAAGGTGACCTAATGGATAAAGAGATAGAAAATACGCTGTAAACACCGTGCTAGTGTGCATTCGAATTCCCCACATATCAGTCATACCTAGAAAGAAAAGACCTTTTCACATTTATGTGGCTTGGGAATAAATAAAAAAAAAGGGTTTTTGCAATTGTATGTATAGCATATTATTTAAAAATAAGAACACACAAAATGACAAATTGATTCTAGATGACATATATATTATGACAAATAATATGACAAATTAATTCTAGAACAAAACTAGTTTTATATATAGTTTAATTATTTTTTAATATTATTTTTATATTTTATATACATAGATACTATAAAATATTTGATAATAATAATTAAAGGCTTTGTATATTGATAATGGCTCAAATGCATAAAACCGAGCTTGAACTCATATCTCACTTTTTCAAAACAAAAATTACGTTTCAACTCATATTTTTGTTTGAAAAAGTGAGGTTTAAGTTTTATGCATTCGACCCATTAAGTACATTTGGAGCCTTTTAGGTATCAAACATTTCAAAAAAAACATTCTGTTTTGTTTTTTTTTCACCACTTGTTGGTTATCAAGCGCATTAACTATGTTAAGTAATAACAATAAACTAAAGTAATAGTTATCTATTAATAATTTTAATTATTATATTTAGATATATGCATATATATCCAAAATCTTCACATTAGAAACAAAATATCGTAAAAGTTAACATTAAACAATTTGCTCGTACATGCTACATGCTTGTCCTGACTACATGCTCGTCCTGATTTACATGTTCATCCTGTTTCCTGCTTTACTTCTAGGTAACTGTTTTTCTTCTTTCTACTCCTATAAGGAGCATAGCGTTTCTACTGCCTCATTTGTTATTCATATTGGACTAGGCTTAAGTTTCTGGATCATTAATTTCACTAAGCCAGCCATTCACTAAGCTAAGCCAGTCATTCCCTAACTCAACTTACTGTAACCATGCAGTACATTAGTACTAAAGGTCGTATAACCTATTGTTTGGTCAAAAAAGAGAGGTGCTGTTTAGTGGGTTAAAGTCCCACACACTCATAGAGGACTCGTGCTCGTTTTCACTTCTCTATAGTGTCTTTCGATGATTCCCATCTACCCCTGCAAAAAAAAAAAAAAAGCCGTTCATATTTTTATTTGTGCGCCATCTATTATCTTATACACGAATTATTTTATTTTTATTTTATTATATATTACAATATGATATTAATTATAGAATATATTATATACCTACTTATTTTTTATTTAATTATATTATACTAATTATATATTATAAAAAAAATCTATATATAGAAAATAAACCAACTCAATTGAGTATTTGGAAGATTCTGAAACAAAAGGAAAATAATAAATTTACCACTACACAAAACTATTATTCAGCCAATAGTGTAGTGCTTAAGATATCGGCTTTTGATTATAAAAACTTCGAACTCAATATCAAGGCTCAAATTATATAAAAATAATTCTTATATCAGATAATGTTGGGCGCACAAATAAATTTACAATTATTTTTTCTTAGTCTTATACAATATAGGTACAGCCAAATATTCAACGGCTATTGAAACTAATTATTCCTAGAAATTTTAGCTTACTCAAACATGAAAAACAAAAATGACGTAGTGGATGTCCTATGTTTTTTATTATGTTAAATTTATGTGACTCATATAAGTTCAAAATAAGTCTTTTGTTCAATCTAAGAGAATAAAGTTTTTTTTTACTTAAATCAAATTAAGTTTTCATTATTCACTACTATTATAGGGTATTTATTAGTAAGTGTAAAATTTGCTTTCGCTATAAAGATTTTTTAATGAACTGCAATAGAGGTGGCCAATTATATTTTTCTTTTATTTTATCATTAACTATTTTTACGTATATCGAACATATATTTTATTTTCCAAGATATCGAATAAATTAGTCAAAATAAATAGATTCGATATGTATCATTAGTAAATTAAGGCAAAGCGGTTCAGAAAATTACGTTTCACTTTAGGCAGCATAGAAAAAAAAAGAAATTTAGCATTACAAAGACACGGTTTAAAAATTTGTCTAATTAATTTAAATTAGAGTAATCGTCAACTTGAAATTTTAAATATTATTTAATTATATATATATATATTAGCTAATATCCGATGCGCGTCCTCCACCTCTCAATTGTCGTGCCGATATTGGTTAACAAATTCCAAGTCTGTTAATAGAGTCAACTCCCCTCTCAAAGAGCAACACTAATACAAAATTTGAAGTCAATCGCGCAAACTGTTTTTATTTTAGAGTAAAAAGTTTAAATATTTACACCACAGCCCCAATTTGGCGGCCATTTAAAGCAACATTATTTGCCCAAAATACTCGCCGTACCCAAAAATCTTTATATACCAATTTTTATGATGATAGGCTGAGCAGAGTTTAGGAGTCAATAAATAAGGAACAGACAAACATTCTGCTTTTATAATAAATAGAAGATAAATTATTATACAATTATTAATAATTAATTTATAAACACTTACAATTTATATATGTAATTCGAATTTTAAAATATTCCAAATTTATTTTAACGTTTTATTGCTGATGTTTACTTTTTTTTTTTTGTTTTTTTTTGGTTAATATAAAAAATTTTTTAAATTGTTTTTACAATATTTTTTATACAAATAGTTAATTTTTAATTTAATTAATATATTATATTAATTATTTATTAATAGTATATTTTTAATATTGAAACTTTAATTGTTTATATATAATAATTTTGTATTTTTTTTTTTTTATTTTAATTATTAGTACTTTACTTAGATATTTATTTAATGAAAATTTTATTTAACTATATTATTTTTGTTTTTATTTTAAATTTAATATTTGAAAAAAAAAAAAAAAAATTTAAATATTAATAGATCACAATTCGAAATTAATTTGATAATTCAGAAATAATGTCAATTTAAATATTTTCTTTTAAATTTCATAGTTTTTCTTTTTTTTTTTTAATTTAAATAAAAATAATTTTTAAAATATAATAATTATAATATTTTAATTGAATTTTTTTTTTTTTTTTTTATTTTAAATAATTATCACTTAATTATTTTATATATTACATATTTATATATTTAAAATTTAGATTAAATCGGTTCATTTTCAGTTATAATAATAAAAGTTTTATTCCAATTTGATCGATATTTATTAAACGAATAAATGTTTTGAAATTTTTTTGATAACAGATAATTTTCGAAATTCGTAATACCGCCGGAAAAATACGCATAATTATTATCTTCAATAAGTATGTATGTTTCGTGTTTTATATTGTATTTTTTTCTTTTTATCTTCTTTTTATTTGTATTTCATTTAATTTGGAAAATTTTTTATTAATTTACGAAAAGTTTTTTTGTCATTAGAACTGTTATTATAATTAATTAATTTTTATATATATATTTTTTTTTAATTTCAAGTTATAAATTTTATTTTTTTTTGTTTTATTAATTTTGATTTCAATAATAATTTTATAACTTAAATAAATATAAATTGATATAAACTTAAATAAATCTTAAGATATTGTTTTATATTTTGAATTGAAACAAACAAAAAAAAAAAATTTTTTTATTTAAAAAAAACGAATATTTAAAATTTAAAACGAACATAGAATACATAATACACAACATATATATATATATATGTATACATAAATTTTATCACATTCGCGTATTATAAGACTATAAGATACTTTATTGGCATAAAGTTACCGTAAGACTGGAGTTACATAGTGGAAAAATAAAAAAATATCTACAACACCGGCTTAAAAAATAATACATACAATAATAATAATATAATAAAAAAAAAAAAAAAAAAAACAACTATATATAATATTCAATTCATTCAAAAAATTAAAAGAAAACTTCAGAATAAAAACAAAAGAAAAACAAAAATTAATTTTTTAGCAAACTTGTTTTGTTTTTTTTTTTTTTTGTAATTTCGAATTTCGAACTTTTAAAACTTGCTTTTGACATAACGTAAGAATGAAGAAAAAAAAAAATAAACAACTAATTTTCATTCACATAAATTTACATAAGTCAACAAAAATAAACCAGACCAGAGATTTTTTGTATAATTTTTTGTCCGGTAAAATAAAATAATATGTTAAAGAGAAGTTTTAAGAGATACTTCTTAAGAATAAAATACACATAACACAATTCGAAAAGAAAGAGAAACTTAAACAATTTTCTTTTTTTGAAAATTTTCTTTTTCGAAAATCCACATAAAAAGTGAGAATGCTTAAAATAAAAAAGAAACAAGCTTTAACTCACTCTTAAGTTATTTGCGCACACTTGTTGAAGCTCTTTAATCTCTGGAATAAAACAATTCTCTTTTTTCCCATTGAACAAAATTGTATATATACTTATTTGATTTTTCTATACATATATATATATATATATATATATATTCGAATATTTAAAAATTATTGTTGCTCAGTCATATTGTATTTTAATTTTAAAGATATGAGTGAGCGGCTTAAGTTTTTAAATTGTTTCAAATTATTATACATATACATATATAGCAAATTGGAGAAAAACTAAAGCTGAAATCCACTTTTTACATAAAGGCACATTTTTTTTTTTTTCAAACGTTTAATTGAAAAAGAAAAGTGTATGTTGTTAAAAATGAAATGGAATGGATATTAATAAAAAAAAAAAAAAAGATCAGTTTAACGCCACTTAAGGGTATATTTAAAACAATCTTAAATAATAATTCGTATTTTTAATATTAATTTTAAATTGTATTATATTTTATTTGTTGTTTATATAAAGAATCATAAAATCAAAATAAAATTTTGAATCATTGTATTTATCAGCTTCTATTAATAATTGATAAGTAATATTTATAAGTTTTTATCAATTGACAAGTAGAATCAGAAATCTGAATTTAAGATATAATATGTTTACATTGCTCTAAAGTAAGAAGATCTAATGAAATACCATTTAGGTATACATATAATCAATAGAAAAATATTGAGGAAAATTTTGTAATATGTTTGGTGCTCTCAATTCTGTATATATATATACATATATATATATACATATATATATATACATATATATATATATATATATATATATATATATATATATATATTAATATGAAATCAAAAACTCAACATTATTAAAGATTTTTTTTTGAGCTAAAAAGAGCCGTTAAAAATTTTAAAAATCACTTGCAGTGAACAGTGAACAAACAAAAAGTGAAGATATTTTATATAAACAATGCAGGAACAGATATTAATTATTCAATATTTCAAAATATATAAGAAATAAACTTATTTTGACTATGTCACGATATTAATTTAAAAAAGAAATTTAATATCCTACAACCAAAGTAAATTAATGGAGAAAGATAATTACAACCTTTTGTAATGTAAAATTGTCTTCTATCATTGAAACAAACTATTCGCAATATTAAAGTAGCGGTCGAAATATTTAACAATATTGATAATAAATAAAATTGTATATTATACTGGACACACATATTCATATAAAAGGGACATATTGATATGCTTTTTATTCCTTGTGAAGTATATTATAACTTTTATATGGGGGCCTCGGTTGTAAGAGAATATTACAACTTTTATATTGGGCCTCGGTTTATATTGGCCTAGTGGATAAGAGCGTATAAAATACGCTGTAAACACTGAAGGGGGAATGTGAGTTCGGATCCCACATACGCCGGAAGAATAATTGTGCCTTACGGCATTTACAGTCACGCCTGAAAAGGAAAGGCTTATTAATTTCCTTGTCACATTTATGTGGCAGGGGAATAAACTAAAAAAAAAAACAACAACTGTTTTTTATGCTCTAATTTATTGTTTACTGCCTTTTTTCGTGCATTTTGTTTAATTTTTACTATGGCCAAAAAATTTTTTTTTTATTTAGGGAAGAAACACGAAATTCAATGACTATATAAACTATATCTTACTACCTATAGACTATGTTTTCGATTTTTAAAAATATTTTATAATTAATTTAGGAAATACATATTCCATATGACGACACAATATATTAATACAATTCAAAAAAAATTTCTTTCCCCCAATATTTAAATTCAATTTACATTCAACCTATAGTAACACCATGAAATATTAATATTTAAATGCGAAATCATGAATATACATATATTTTGTATTTCATTGTAAATTTCATTTAAATATTAATTGTAATTAAAAAAAACGCTTAAAAAAAAATTGAATGAATTTTTATTTTTAAGTGAAAAAAAAAAGTAAATGACTGAAAAATTCAATTGCATGATTAATATGTATGTATGTATGTAATACCATTGTCGCGTTTATCAATTAACAAATTACAATTACTGCAAACAAAAATAAAACAAACAAACAAATAATTAAATAAATAAATTAATAATAATTATATATAAATAAATCTGTAATATTATAACAATTATATTAATAATAAAGTAATATTTTCTATATAGACAATATCGTTAGCTTTTATAGGTGGTTAACTACTTTTTGATTCATTTATTCTCCATTATAAGCTAACAACAACAACAACAACTTCAATTGAAATAAAAAATAAATGCCAAGAAAAGAGTGTAACACGTAAAAAGTCACGCAATAAATTTTATATTTTTATATTAAGCATAAAAACATCATTTATTGTACATAATATACATAAAATATATATGTACATACTTATCTATTGTATCGTTAAAGATACATATATACATTAAAAATTTTAAAATATTTTTTTATCAAAAAATAATCAAATAGACGTTTAAGATCTATTCATCTATAGAAAAATTTAACGTTATTTTAACATTTTTATTTTCTCTGTCCAATCTAAAAATTTTTCATTAATTTATTTTTTATAAAGTGGGAGGCACAAAAACACAAAAAAAAAAAAAAACATTTAATTTTTCCTCCTATAGAATATCTACAGATATACGTACATACTTTACTTATATATACATTTTATATTTTTACATAATGTTTGTATAATTTGACAAGCGGGAGCCTATTTAGCATATTGTATTGGTATGCGTATCTATATAATTTTAGTATTCATTATTTAAAAAGATACATAAGTATGTATAGATACAAAGATACATTTCTGTATCTTTCCATTGGAAATGTTCAATTTCTTTTTAAGTTTTTTTCTTTTTTTTTGTTATTTTCTTCAATTTTTATCTGTACTTTTCGAATATATTATTTAAGATTTATACTCCTATTATTCATTCATTTTTTTTTTTTTTTGTTGTCATTATATTTTTGTTGGGAATCTAAAGATGTATTAGTCATCATCTATAAAATAATATGTAAAGTAGATAATGATAATGATGATATTGATGAAAGAAAAAAAAAAAGAAACCTGTTTATTACAGTATAAAAATACATGGTAAAAACGAAAACAACAAAAAAATAATATTTTTAAATTGGATGGGAGGGATTAAAAAATTGATTAAGAAAAATATAAAAAAAACTTACAATATTTATAATAGGAGATGTTACGATGTTACGATGTTTAGATTTTTGTATGTTTTTTGTTTGTTTGGATTTATTTAATCTAAAAAAAAATTAAAATAATAAAAAATAAAACAATCAAAAATTTAAATTTGTATTTAAAAAAAAATTGTATTCAATTCGATTGGCTGTTGTACAATTTTGAATTTTTAAAATGTGGGTTTAAATATTTAAATTTTTTTTTTGGCTTTTTTTTTTATTTATTTATATTTTCAGAAATGATTGATAATCTATTAAATTTTTACGATTACAATGTTAATATTATTGATTTTTAACTGCTAAAGTGGGTGGAGTTTTTTTTATATTAAAATTAATTATTAAAATTATTAAAGTATATATGATTGTATCTATAAGATGAAATAATCATTGTAGAGCTTCTTAATTTTACACATACATATAATTTTACGTATAAAAAGCATGTGATCCTTTTCATAAACAAAATGAAATTTAATCCTTTTGACTCCTATATTTAGACGACAATAAGCTTATATACCACTAAATATTGAAATGAGAATCTATACTAATCACTGTACCTATAATAGTGTAATCACTGTACCTATATAATATAGTGTAATCACTGTACCTATAATTCTGAATAAAATAGGCTAGCTGTTTTACGTATATATTTATTATTTTATCTGCGATTGCATTTAGTTTCCTTATATTATAAATCGTCAAATTTATAATATTTATATGCAATGAAATTTTATATGAATATTGCTCATGACAAAATTACGTTTAGGCGTTTTATTTATGATATTATTATGATGTTTGGTAGCTTATAGTAGTTTTGGTAGCTTTTTTCTTTAAATATGCGATATTCGTTTCGAACGTTGGTATAATGAACGAGAACGTAATATAATGTAAATCTATATACAATATATTATATACTTAATTCATATTAAACGACTATTATTATTTTTAAGGTTTTAAATCATAAATCAAAGATTTGTTTAACAAGTAAAAAGAAAAACTTACATAACAGATCAAATTGCATGTATATACAATTAAAATATACTTTTTGAGGAAATTTCAAATGATTGTTTTTTTAAATGGTAATCCTAATTTTTCCAAGTGAGTTTAAAATAAAACTTTGTGCCAGAGTTATTGAAATTAGAGCTCTAACTCTAGTTTTAGTGGCAACAGTTCTCAATCAAACGAATAAAATGTGTTTTTCTTAAATTTGATTAAACAATTAAATAGAATAGGATCTTTGCGGTTTCAATTAAATTACGGTTGCAATTGAACAGAATAGGATGCACAACACAGTGGAATTAGTAATGTTTTTTTATGCTTCAGTCCCCATATATACAGATTTTCATATAATTAATAAATTTTTTATTTTTTATTCTTGAACATACAAATTATTTTGCACATCTGTAAATATTTTTTGTCTTTAGCTTTATACTAAATCAAACAAACCCCAGTTTTATTATAATCATATTATCGGTCTGGTACGAAAGGTCGCTTTCCAAAATCCCGCTATTTTTAGTTGTTTTTTTTATTTATTAAATTTCTTGAGAATCTGATTGGTACATACATATAAATATTCTGGAAGAGGCGTATAACTCTGATTTTGAATGCAACTCTCAAATTCTTCCTAATTCAAAATATCACCAATACATACTATATATAATAGTTTTGTAAAACGGTATAATCCTCATTTTGTAGCCAACACTAAAATACCCCCGAATTAATTTTGTTTTCTTAATATTTCAAAAATATAAAAATATTTATTTGTTCTTTTTTTAATAATAATAAAATATATAGGTTTAATAATAAAAAAAAATATTCAAGGTTTACTTATCATCCTTCTCTGTATTAAAAACTAAAATTACATTTATCTTTAAAATTAAAATTATCAAATTACAAAAAAATGGGACTTTTATAAAAAAGAGGAATTTTTAACCATAGCGGGGTTTTGTCTTGGCGGGATACTTTTTTTTTGGCGGGATTCTGTTTTGGCGGGATTCTGTTTTGGCGGAATTCTATCTTGGGGGGATTCTATCTTGGCGGAATTCTGTCTTGGCGGGTTTCTGTCTTGGCAAGAGTTTGGAAAGCGGCATTACGTCAACAACAAACAGAACAATTAGTAGTCGTGATTAGGAGAATATGTTAAAGACTCAAAGCGATATTACTTTTAAAACAATAATGTTTCCCTATATATATGAGGACACAGAATTTTAAATACATTAGAAAAGTTTGTACCTTTTTTAAAACAATTGCACATAATGGTTTACTATTTTCTTTTGTTAATATTTCAACTAAACCAAATAACTGAACTTATGCAAAAACTATTGAAATTTTAAAGTAGCAATCAGGATGGAAATCTTTATATTTTTTTACATATACATATATATTTACTTCTATATAACATGATTATTTTTAAATTATTTTTTATAAAAAATATTCTTATTTTAAAAATATTTTAATAAAAAAAAATTAAAAGAATTCCAAATCCTTTTTCTGTCAAAAATTTACATTAAATTTTTTTTTTTGGCAAATCATTCAACCCGTTCTTAAAATAAGGTAATCGACAAAGGCAAACCTATAAAAAATAAAATCCCTTTTAATACCATTTTTGGTCAAAAATACATTCTTACAAAACATAAAATTCAAAAAACAACAAACTATAAATTTACATTAAAATACTAAAAGTACCGTAATTATCAAAAAAAAAATAAAAAATTACACTTTGAACCTTGAAATGATATATGAAATATTTTACTTGTGTATAGATTGGCGCCTTGACTGCAAATACCCATGAATAAATCAATAGAAATTCTTTATATTTAAATAAGGAAATTGAAATGGTAAAATTCTTAAAGTATATTGTAAAATAAAAAAAATACAATGGACAGAAAGAAATTCCTTACAGTTTTTAACTTAACATTTGTATTCTTTTCTTTTAATCTCTTTTTCTTACCATTCTTGCATACCTAATTTAAGAATATTGAAATTACAATTAAAACAATTTGACGGGTACTTGACATTTTACATTGTTTTGGGTTCATTTAAATGAATCAAATTTAAAATTGGAGTATAAGGATTTTTAAATTGAAGTTATTTTAAGAAATGAAATTATGTAAAGTTTAAAACATCTGTGGAATTAAAAATATTTTAAGATTCAAAATTCCAATCTTTGAAAAATAATAAAAATTAAACTAAATAAATACTTATAAAGTTAAATAAATTATATGAAAGAAGGATTTTAGCTGCAAGAGTTTACTTTGATAACTGTTGTTGGATGATACAGAATGATTAAAGTTTAGACGTAAGTTATCTCTTATACTGAACATGAGAATTATGTTCTTAATCTTTCAACTATAACAATGTATAATAGAATTTCGTATTAGTGGACTTTAAGGCTCTGTCGATTCATTTTTCTTAATACAATATATGTAGTTTATTTTTGTTTCCATTTAAAATTGACAAAAAAAAAAACACAGGTATTCGCCGAGTCGTATAATTTACAGAAGTTTAAAGAGTCAGCCAATTTGCGTCTACTAAAATTCCCATTTAATCCCACTCATCATTTAAATAATTTTAAATTTAATTTTCTTCTTCCTTTCCACATCCAATTACTTAGACATTATATTGCTCTGCAGTTAAAGTGATTAGCCCATTATATTGGCAACCGAGGGAGCTGGTTTTCGTAGGTAAAAATTCCACATTACCAAAGGGGCCTAGATTTTACTTGGTGTCTTTTGAAGATTTACAGAAAGAAAAGAAAAAAAAGAACTAGTTAAAACATTGATCAGATTTCATCAAAAAGTGTGCATATTACAGAAGATCTGTGTAAAATTCTTTTGTCTAGAACATTGAATATAACTATTGAAAAGATTAAGGAGAGGGTTAAAGGATTTAGGTCAAAACATTTTCAAAGAGGATAGAAAAGTGTGGTGACCCTACGAAAATACTAAAAGAAAAATATATTGTATTTAAATTTAGGAGTAAGAACTGACACACACTGACAGACCAACTTCAGAAAGCAACCAACGGATCAATACTAATAAAAGAATTTCAGAAAAATCCATTACAAAATAAGTGTCTAGATAGTAAAGAAAAATAATATTAGGTAAAGCAAAACAGAAAAAGCTAAGGCACAAACAAAATTAAAGATGCGATCGATCTGCGATTGAGATCTGATCGATTGAAATGCAGAATTTTTGTTTATGCTATGCCATTTGTATATTAAGTTAATTTTGTTGCAATAATAATTAAACGCATTATTCTTTTAACTTAATAGTTTAGTTTTTTATTAACTTGGTATGTTCCTATATTTGTACTTCTATCCATTCTATTATAAAACAATAGAATTTATTATATATGTATATACTAAAATATAATAAAGTGACTGCTAATCAAATTATTTAACAACTTTATTAATTTGTTGTAATTTTAATTTATTACTTTCTTTCTTTTTTTTTTTTTTTCCTTTTCGAAAATTAAATTATAGTGAAAAATATTTTCCCATTATTATTTCATTCTTAAATACTTGTCATAATAAATTTCAACGCCTTTAACAAGTAATTCATTTTGTTCTCATAAAGTATATTCGTATATAAACAACTTTTACTTACTGCACACAATACTCGTATATGTATTATATATATAGATATATTTATATATATTACATGGTACTAAATATTTATTAAGAAATGAATGAGCATTATTAGTTCAATTAGACAGCAGAAAAGTTGAATTGCAAACAATAGAATAAGTATATGTGCATATTGAAAGAAATTTGCTATATGTAATAAAATAAAAAGAAGTCTCAATTTAAAAATGTAACTATAATAGCCAACACCTCCATTAAAGAATCTTTAAAAACTCATAATTAGTTTCTTCAAACAAAACGAAAAAAAAAAAAAAAACAAAATCGAAATTATTCTTTTTAAAAGCTTATGAGTTCTAAAATTAATTCAAAAATTATTGAAAGGGCAATCTTATAAAATGTTTTGCAAGAATTTTTTCATAAAGTAAATCGACCAAATAAAATCTTATTGTATAAAGTGACTTAGTTGACTTTAAATTTAAAAGATATAACGATGCAAATCTTAAACGGAAAGGATAAAGATAAAAAGTTAAATAAAATGTACAGACAGTTTAAGACTGAACAATTTTTGATAAAATAAAATCATTTCGAACTAAATTATAACCACATACTATTTTATAAAATTTTATAAATTTATTGAATTTTAAAAATCTTTTTTTTTTTTTGTTTTTATTGATACGAGTCGAATCTAACGCGTCAGCAATCACTAGACTGTAGATCGGTAATGCACCTTCAAAATGTACAAGAATCTATTCAATAAAAGTTGATGTTCAGTTTCCATCAATTTATGCCATAAAATTATACCACTCTAATGGAAAAAGTTTGAAAGGTTCTCGGATCCATATCATATTGTTCATCAAAATCGTTAAAAAAGAAACCACCGTGATATTTTCATCCTTTGCTTGACAGACTATCAGACAGTGCATTAAGTTCTCTACAGCGTCAATTCCTCTGCAAAATCTAAACTTAAAATCGACATCCATACCGAACCTTCTAGCAAGTTTATTTATAAGACAATAATCTAGAGAAAGAGAGAGACATAACTTAATCTTGTTAAACATAGTGAAGGCAAAACTTTTATATATGTACTTAATTTCACATCTTAATATAATATCGAAAATTGATCTTCACTCCAAATTATTAACGGTATAGTATAAACATCACATAAAAAAAAACTAAATAAAAATGACACAACTAAATATTATACTAAATATACTAAATATTATTTAATCTTTAATGAAACTTAAATTTTTGATGATTGATCTCAGCAGTTTAACCAATATGGATATAATTGATGCGATATTATCATTCTCATTATCACCATTCATTCATTTTAAAAATAAATATGACATTATTTTTTTTTTTTTTAATTTCCAGATCAAGATTACCCATCTCATCCTTTCTTGGTCACATACATATAGATATAAACAACTTTTTTTTTTTTTATAAAAATTAAAACGATTAGGATCTTAAGAAAAGCGTTTATATATATTTCCATCTTTTCTTTTAATGAAGCGAAAATAAAAATTTTTCACATGCATTAATTTGTACATCTTAAGTATATTCGTAAGTAAAAAAAAAAAAAAACAAAAGAAAAAACAATGAGAAAAAAAAGTAACAAAAAAAAAATGAATAGATACTCCTTCTAGAACGAAAATAAGCAACTGAATATCATTAATAAGTTAACGAATACAAAATAAAAACTAAATAAAAAAAACAACATGTCTAAAACCACAAATCGTAATCGCAAATCGTCAATAATGAGTTTTTTTTTTTTTCAAATTTTTTTTGTTTTTTTTTTATAAAATAATCGTATTCGCATATATGAGGATATGATTATATGAGTATTCGATTTTGAAAGGATTCAACTTCATCAGATTATTATGCAGTTTAAAATTTTAATTTTTTGCTCATCTCATCATACAAATAATAACAAAAATTGATGGTATGAGACAGAAAAAAAAAAAAAAACAAAGAAAAAAATAAAAATATCAAATTTAGTTCCATTTTTTTTTTTTTTTTGTTTTTTTTCGAAACTAAAATAAATGTATGTATATATAAACAATAGGAATAAATAAATTCCAAATCGGAATCGAATTAGCATGAGAATTGAGAAAATTGTTAGTTGATATATAAATCTGTTTGAATATACATATATACATATATATATATTATGTATATTAAATGTATTTTCATAGTGTATATCTATAGTATACTTATGAAGAGTTAAGATTTTGATTAACTATACAGATGAACTTGCGGTTGATGTTCAATATTAAAAGAATAAAATCTTTTTCTTTCAGATGATAATGAAATCGTTAAATGTATCTATAAAGTTATTTAAATGATGCCTTTTTGTTTCTGACATCTATAGGATTAGCAATTACATTTTATATCTATATAAATGAAGAAATTTGGTTTTATAATAATTTCCTATACACAAATAGTTTTCTTTATTTGAAGTTATTATATATTCATATAATAAGTAAATTTCGAAATATGGGCCAAATATGAATTTGAAATGATAAAAATATCAGAAACCTAAAATAAATTTCGAATAACAAATTTAATGAAAAATTTCAGCATAGTATATGTATATACTATAGATACAATTGATTAGAAACAACCAATATATTTTACAACTTTTATATTCTGACGCGTTATTAAATGTTTTCTCTATTTTTAATTGTAAGTCATAAGATGTATATACGCCACGGTACAAATTGTTTTCTTTCGTTACATTTATTACCACAATAATATATTTTTTTTTGCCCTTTAAAACTTCAAAAGATTTTAGACAGCTCAGCTTATATACTTTTCTTTAATAAGATCATCTATAACATGACATTTAAAATGGTAAATTTTGAGTGTCAGTTCAGTGAAATTGTGAATAACTTGTAACTGCTTTTTCCTAACTTTACAGATGAATGAGCTTCCTCATAGTTTCTTTTTCTTTTTTTTTTTCCTTTCCCTTTGAGAAGCACAGGACATACACTAAGTCGTTTAATATTCATATTTAGCAAGTTTCAGATTCTTTTTTAGTCATTATTTTCACTAAGCCGTTCATTACTCCACTGTAGCTAAATTGTACATAAATATGTGTTATATATTTGTGCGCCATCTTATACAACAGTTATTTAATTTTTTTTAGTTTATGTTACGATATAAATAAATTACGATATAAACTATTACAATATAAATTACTAATATTGTATATGATCAGACCGGAGTTTTTAACCGAGACTTTTCGATTGGAAAGCCAGTGAATTAATCACTACGTCATTAGTCGAAATTATATTAGAACCATTTGGCAATGCAATGAATTTAGAGAAAAATTGTTTTTTATTTTAGTTGTATCTTATTTTCTTTCAGTGAAAATCCTGAAAATATAACTTGAATATTTGACCGTATATATATGCTAAAATTAGATACCCTATCCTATGTTACATCCTATTATTACCTTTTGTTTTTCCCATTTCGGAGTCGAATTTAAAATTAATTTTCATTGAATTCCATAATAACATTTGAGCAAAATTTTTTATTATTAACCTCATAAATAAGAATTTTTAAAGCGGGTGGTTATTATTGTATAATGGTAATGTCCAACGGTGTAATCATCATTGATGATCGTTATGTCCGGAATGTATAAATGTAATTTTTATTTTGTGTTGCGCTCTACAGTTGTATTGACCAGTTGCTCGAATTATTATTATCATCATCAGTGTTTTAGTTGAATTGTTTCTGGTTTTTTTTCAATATTTATTATTGTTTTTTTTCTTTTCCTTTTCCTTTGATTTTTCTTTTTATTTTTATTGTTGTTGTTGCGGCTAAATATAATGCAATGTTTTATTGTTATATATGGCATCCAATTAAGCAAAATTTGTTTGATGGAATGCCGCAAAGCTTCTGGATTTTATATAATTTTTTTTTTATTACCATATATATATTTTTGTATATATATATATATATTAATATATTTGGTAGAAATACTTTTTTAGAACATTAAATGCATTTGTAAAAAAACTCAATATATGTACATATTATATACACATATATAATAAAAAAATTTAGTCCTGCATTATGTTACTTTTGTGACTGAATAATTATTTAACATAATGTCAAGAGCATCGCATTAAAAAATGAAATTTGAAAAGAAAATTAAGACATGGTTATAATAAGCTTTGTGTCAGTATCGAGATTGTAATCAAGCATATTTTTATTTAAATTAAAATGATTTAAATATAAATAAAATGTTGACTTATTAATTTTTCGAAATTATTCAATAATCATATGGATAAACACAAGAAATTTAGAGAAAAAATTTTCCAACACTCTGTAAAGTGAAATTGTTAATAACGAAGAGATTAATGAAAAAGCCTAAATCTATGAAAACTATGAAAGGTTGAATTTTTTTATTAAAAGTTAAAGATAAATTTATTCAGTGTTCAAATTATCTTCAAGTAATATTCACTCAAAACTCACCTTACAGATAAGGGAACTTAAGTATAAGCTTAAATATATAGGGTTAAATTATGCTTATCTTCTTTTAAATAAAGTTAATTGTATTCTATTATATATTTTATTCCTTTGACATCTGAAAGTTTGAAATTTATTGGCTTTTTTTTTTTTAAATTAGCAATCATAATATGTCAAATTTTCTGGTTTAACAAAATCAGTAATGAAGGTTTGTGAGAACAAATAAACAATGAGGTTCCGAAATAACTATAGAAGAATACGGAAGTGGAAAGGGAAACGAAGAGAACATAACCGAGAATCGACACCAACAGCAAAAGTCACTAAGCTGAAATCTGCAAGGAGAATCCAGAGCAAATGGTAGACTCAGAATAACATGAGAACGTACTGTCCTAAAAGAATTAAGGAGATTCGAATTGTCCTGAAATACAATTATAGAAAAAGTAAATAACCGGGAAGAATGAGGACTACAAGTAGAAGCTTATACCCCCTAATGGAGTAAAAGGCAAAAAAAAATTATTCAAAATAGTTACTTAAATATCTTGGAGTTTTTTTTTATCAGACTTTAATAATATATACATATATAGGTAATATATGATAGGAAAACGTTTAGGTTTTATATATTACAAATTTTTCTTATGCAAACATAAAATACCTAATATTATTTTTTAAATGTTATTAAAGACGCTGTTATATTGTTATATATGGGCTCTAAATATCCTTAAAACAAGTAAAATATTTTACTTACTCCACACCTTTATTAAGCGATTATATTTGTTTTGTTTAATACATATACATAGCTATTATATATATATTTGTTTAATGTACAGTTAATAATCTTTAAATTCGTTAGTAAAAGCTTCCGTTATAATTGGTTTCAAATTTAATGAACCAAAAACAAGATGATATTCTGTATATAGTTATATAAGATACTTTTAAATAATTAATAAAACTTTTACAAGTACATATATATACCATTTTATATAATCAATTTTCATGAGTAACGTTATTTCTTTACAATTAAATGCTCTATCTCTTTCTTTTAACTTTAATTTAAATCCTTTTTTTTTTCATGATTGGTTATATTCTTAAAATTAACACTTACCATTACAATGATAACATCTGATAGCATATAATTGGACAAATATGTTAGTTTAACAATATTTTCCAAAAGATCATTTGATCTTAAACCTTTTAAAATATCATTTGAGTCAATTAAATTTTAGGCTTCAGTTTTTTTATTTTTTTTTTTTTATTTTGTTAACGTTTAAAAGTTTGATGTCATTTGTTCGTTCGAATGCTCATTTTAAGTACTTAAACTTTCAATATTTTCTAATAATTGTTATATAGTTCCAGACCATTAACTATTATTGAAATAAGCTTGACTAGAGCAATGATTGTAATTATTTTGTATTTTTTATAACAAAAAACAAAAAATAAAAATTAAACAGTTTTTTTTATTATAGTAAGTGCGTTTTTATATACATAGATAGATGCTATCCTTCGATTTTAAAGTTACTTTTTCGAATGTTTTTAGTTTTTAGCAGTAAATCGTTTTTTTTTTTTTTTTCTAAATTTACTTGTAAATCTTAAAAAAGAATCGTGGAAAATAACAGATTTTTATCTCATCTAGTAAAATCATGTTAAAATCATTAAAAACGAAAGAAATATAAACTATTATTGTTATAAGATAACTTGGAAAAAGTGTTATTAAAGTGTTATTAAATTTTTTTTTTCATGTTTATAGATTTTTTGATTTGATATTTTGTTTTTTGTTTTTTTTTTTTTTTTTTTTTCATTAACACTTTAATTTCATTGCATTAGATGAGTTTGTTTTATTTTTTTTTTTTTTTGATATAATTTCATTCAATTGAATTGAGATAAATAAAAAAGATAAAAAAAAAAAACTTAGGAACAATAATATTTTAAAAATTGATTTTTGATTACTAATATTAATGGTTTTAAATTCAATAATGGTTTTTTAAATGAAATTTAACTATACTGCAATTAAATAATTAGAAGAAATTGAAAATGTAATAAATTGTAGAAAAAAAAAAAAAATTGACACGTGTCAATGATTGCTTTTATTTTATATTCGAAAAGAATTTTTAAAGTTTAAAAAGTTAAAAATTTGCAATTATATAAACTTAGAACGTTTTTTATCAAATAAATTTTTATATAGAAGATATAAATGGTATTTACAGTCTTCAATTACTCTACTCACGAATTCTTCTATAAAAATTATTTAAAAACATCCCTGTAACATTCTGGATTATTTGTACCTTCGGATTGTGTCCCATATTTAAAAATCTATTATATTAACTGGTATTTCGGAGATTTAAAAAGAATAGTTTAATTAATCCTGATCTACTTGCTATTATAGATCTAATTTGGGCCAGGTTTATTTATTTACAGTTAAACTAATACTCTTTGTAATTCATTAGTGGGTTAATGTTAAGATCAAATATTTTTAGATTGCGATAAGCACCACCAAATTCTCCATCTGATCTCCCAAATACCTCGTCAGATCTACTGTAGTCTTGAATTATGCTGTATTCATAGGTATCCAGACAAGATGGATGTCGAAGCTTTGATCTAGTTAATTTAGGGATGGGAAACAGTTACTGACGATCGCTGAGATCATCGAGTAGTATTTGAAAGAGTTAATTGCAGCTTGCTTGTTTGTGAAAATATGATTACTCTATTGTAAACAGATCACGTGTCGTTTCAGTAAATTCACTATCTCGTTGCTATAGTGCATCTATACTTCAACTTCAAAAACGCTGCATTGTAATGGAAATCTAGATTGATATCTTAATAGTGAGAAAAAAACCCCCACCCAGACTTTACGAAACAACTTAAAGCTTTTGCATAAAACTAAATGGTGCCTTCTTTCGCAGATCCTGTTTATTCGAATCATTTGTTCCATATGAGAGAGGAATAAAGGTTTCAAAAATTTTCCTGAAAGTATCATACACATAGTTATTTAAGTTGGTCATTTTTAAAATTGGTGTAAATTTCTTTTAGTCACCAGTATTTCAATTGGAGGGTCTAGGATTCAAACCCCGGTCAGGTCATATAAGAAATATATAGTAATTTTATATCGTAATAATAATGTATATTGTATATTTAATAATGATAATAATAATTATAATATTAAATATATATACATTTTACATGTTGTATATATAACATGCCTGTTGTAACTATTGATGGAACCCCACTCCCAATTTAATGTTTCCGCATCCTTGCACTATCCTTTATTCCTTTCCCATCCCTACTCCCTAGCCAATATACTACATTAGCAGACAAAGAGATTTCATCCTGCTATTATATTAGCTAGGAGAGATGGGTTTTGTTAGTAAGAATCTGACACTACTGTGGGAGAATTCTTGGTGTCTTTGGAAGATTACTACCACCCTTAGGAAAAAAAATTATAGTATTTCAATTAAATTTTAGTGATTAATTTCAAGCAAGTTGGATCGTATGGTTAAAATTTGTTACAACTAATTGATAGAAAGATGAATCCTTCAAATATAATATATTCAAAATTTTTACACGACATTTAAATGTTTTTTTTCTGTTATATGTTTTTTTTTTCTAATATTAATCTCTAATTAATGTTTAGATTATAAATACTTATCTATCTATAGTTTATGTTTTTATAAATATTTATAACTTTTTTATTGAAAATTATTTATTATCCGTTCTCATTATGAAATCTCTTTTAAACCTAATTATATTTAAAATCAATAACAATACAAAAAATAATTACAGATTAAAACCAGAAACATTCTAGTCCATTATCTGCAAATAATTTTTTTGTTTTTTTGTTTTTATATTTACATATGTATGTACATATTAGTATGTATTTGGTAGTAAACATGTTTTTTTACATTTTATGTAATGTCGTGGCGCACAATATATACATATGCAAAATTCTTTTACCATTCAAGATTGTACAGTTCCTATGAGAAATAAAAATAAAAAAAATAAAAAACAGTTTTTTTCACTTACATACTCGTATTGTTTTTCTACAGATTGTTTTAATATTATGCGATATTGTATACAATTTAAATTTTGTCTTGTTTTAAGTTGTCAACAACTAAGCAAGCAACAATAAAATATACATAATACATATGTATGTATGTACATAATAATGTCATTGTGTAAACAAACTTTACAACATAACAATTTAGGTATTCAATATTTAACTAAGCATCGGATTAAAAAAAAATATTTTATAGGCGGAGTCCTAAAAAACAAATAAAAAACAAAAAAAAAACCCCATTATTTTCTTCTTTCGATTTTTAAAATTGTCATGTTTATAAATTATGCAGATGCTGTAGTTGTTTAGATATGATTGAGTTTTACATCAAACTAATTTTATTTGTATAAGTGTATGTATATATATGTATTTATAAAAAAAAAGTTTCTGATTTACAAGTTACAATCAAAATACATACAATATATTATAATATTTAATTTGCACCTTGCATACATATGACATACATTATAGCTCAACGAAATTCATCGAATACTTAAATACTAATAAAGAGATTTTCTTCATAATAATGCTTATATATGCATAAGTTGTAATATAATGAATAATTAAATGAAAAAAAAAAAAAAAATGGCGGACATTATTTTCAATATTTTATGGTTGTTTTTTTTATTTTTTTTTTTTTATATATTTTTGCTTTAATTTTGCATTAATTAAATTCGTTATTTTGCATTTTTAAAATCAGAATAATTAAATTTTTTTTTTTTGTATATAATATTTATACACAACATGAAAAAATGTCGTTAATAATGCATTTATGTATATATACATTATTTTATATTGGAGACAATGTTTAGATACAAGTATAATATTGATGTTATATTGAAAGTTTTTATAGGTAGTTATTTTATTTATTTTGTTCCAAATTTTTTTGATCTTTTTTCTTTTTTTTTTACTGCATTTATGATTAATTATGATTTCAATCACTTAATTAAAACATATGAAATATTTAAAAAAAAAATGGTCAGTAGAATTGTGTTGTATATGTAATTACGAATCACCATATATGGAATCAGAATAAATTTATTATTCAGATTAAATAAATTAGATCAAATTTTTTTTCTGATGGGTTCTTGATAAAAAAACTTTTTTTTTAATACTTTTTTTTTAACTACAATAATTTTTTTTTTTTTGTGTTTTTTAATAAAATCATTGACGATTTCTTCAAGTAATTTTTAATTGGTTTGTTATTGGAAAATGCTTGATTAAAATACATGTGATTAACCTATAAATGGTTTTGTTAGTTTTTTGTTTATTAAGTATATTGTGGGAAAGGTATATAATACGATCTTAAATTCTAAAATATGTTGTTTTTATATTTGTTTTTTTTGTTTTTTATTCTTTTTAATTTATATTACAATTATAAAAATATAAGAATTATCTAGTTACATTAATCATCGCAGTTTTTTTTTTTTTTTTGTATTCTAAGAAAAAAATTTAACAAATTAAATTTAATTTAATATCATTGTACCCTGTATATAGGTAATTATAAATAAATAAAAATGTAATAATGAGATTTGCAATAAATCAAAATAATATGAATATTATAAATTGATTGAAATTGATATTTAACTTACAAAAAAAAAAAAAAAAAAAAAATGAAAACTTGTATTTGATTGATTTAATTAAAAAATAATTTAATATTAGAAAGAGAAAAAACAAAAAAAAATTGCATAATTTTAGGTTTATTCTAAAAAAACATAAAATAGTAATTAGATGGATGATCTTTTATTGTAAAATTATTTAAGTGATTAAAATTAAAATATGATGATTTAATTCTGTTATGAAAATTATGACAATTTCAGTATACGAAATTAAACAAAATATACTTATTTTTAATACTTTATTATTTATTATTAGTTTTTTTTTAATTATAAATTTAAGTTTATTAACAGAAAGCTGAGATATTTTCCTTCCTCCAAGTCTCTCTCTCCCTACATCTTCTTTGATGAATAAAATAAATAAGTATAGAGTAATAATATATGATATTTATAACGATTTGAATTTTAAGTTGCATTCAAACCTAAATAGGAAAAATGTAAAATAAATTTTTTATTTTAAAGAACATCATTTCTATATTAAGGACAAAGCTTCCTTTTTTAAAACAAAATTAAACTTTCGAAAAACAAAACCCAAAAAAAAAAAAAAACAGATGACAGCTTTTATATAATACAATACAAAATTTTTAGTATTGTATTACATAAAAGCTGTAAACGTTTGTAACAATAGCAAAACCTTCTTAGCAAAAACTAATACTGCACATTACAGCAAAAAAGAATAGAAACAATTGAAAATGTATAGGGTTGGATACGTAACCCTTTAAAAAAATCTCGAAAATCAAAATCCCAAAATTACGAAATCCCGAAAAATTAAAATCTCGAAAATTAAAAACCCGAAATTACGAAATCATAAAAATCAAAATCCCGAAAATACAAAATCTCGCATAGATATACATATATGGATACAAATATTCCAGTTTCATATTTCTTACATATATACCAATTTCATTAAAAAATAATTAAATTTTCACATTTCCATATGAAAAATAATTAATTTTGAAAACTTCGCTACAAAACTATTGAAACCCTGATTTTGAATCGAACTCTAAAATCAATAGTAAAGTATGTCCATGCATACAGGTTTCCATACAAAAATATTCAATTTTGACATTTCACTTAAAAAATAGTGAATTTTATACGAATTTAGACATTTTTATGAAAAAGAATTATTTTCGAAGGAGAACTCCCACAAGAAAAGTTTTCTTTAATTTTCTCAGTGTTGTTAGCTGCTTTTTTAGGTTTATTTAAATTTATTCTTATCCTTATTGTAAAAAGTTAAGTATTCTTATTGGTGAAGGGAACATAGTTCTCAGTTCTAATCTAAAAGTTAAGTAACAGAAAACCAATATGATTTCTAGATTACTAAGATAACAGAATTATTAACCAATATTATTAATTAATAAAATAAATAACTATAAAGTATATTTATGGTTAGATGTTCAATTACATACAATTATATATTGGTTAAATATAATTGTTTTGATTATATTAACTAATTTTGTTATTTTCTTATATTTTTTTATAAATTTCTTCATTTCTATTTTTATATTAATAAGTCAATTATTTCCAATTTAATTAGTAAAATATCTAGTGTAAATTGAATATTCCAAAGCTATGTAACATATAACGATTTGAATTCTAAGTTGCATTCATACCTAAATAGCAAAAATATAAAATAAGTTTTTTTATTTTAAAGAACATCATTTCTATATTAAGGGTTTTATTATTATGTATATTTCTAGAATATCAGACTAGGGTATGCTGCGAATGCTGAGTTTATCTTGTATTCGAATAAAATCAATTTCATTTATAAGTATTAATTATTTCATTAATTTAATTAAATGAAAAAAAAAAAGAAATATTTAATTATATATAATATATATATTATATTATTCTTAATATGTATATTACATATATAGGTAAATATGATAAAGAACATCGTTTAACTATTATAATTTTCTTCCAGAATAGTATATAAATCTCTATATGAATGATTAAAGAATTAATTGTGCATTTTCATTAATATTTTTTCAATTAAATCTGAATTTAATTTCTTTCTAGTAAAACAGAATATAAAACTCAACTATATAGATATATATATATATATAATTAAAATTTTCTCATTGGCTTTAATAGTTTACAGTTTAAAACAACTATAACTTCAATGGAATATTTCAATCAATTCAAAGAATATATGTATATGTATAGAAGGTTATACTGTATGCATACATAATATATATAATATATACGCCCATGACCACCATTAATATCATTTAGTCACATAATACATGATTCCTAAAATGAATTAAAAAAAATTAAAAAAAAACAACAAAACAAAAGAAAATCATTTATTTATTTAACTTTTTTAATTATCGACATTTAAATTAAATATAAACACAAATTATTGTAATTTCTACATAAAAAAAAAAAATTAAAGCAAAACACAAAAAAAAAAAAAAATAATTAAATAAACTTGTCAAAAGAATCTTTTATATATATATGTACATACCATTATATATTGTATATAAATATATATATTCACATATACTGTTTCTTATATAATATATGTATGTATTTAAAAAAAAAAAAATGTCAAAAAAAAATAAATAAATAAATAAATAAAAAATGAACCGATCTAATTACCTTAATAGACGTACAATTAGTACAAAATTCTTTTTACCATAAGTTAATCGGTTTTTACTTTGAATCTCAAGTTCAAAAATCTTAGAATTGTATGTTTATATTTTGTATTTGTATTTATAAAATATTTAAAAATTACATTTTTTTATACAAATATATATATATATATAAATAAATGTTTAAATGAATGAATATACATACATACATTACCATATATACATATACTAAGTAAAATAAAAGAAAAAAAAAAGCAAACAATTTTTTCATAAAGTCGGAAATCATCAAAAAGGTAAAAATTATATATGTATATACATTTATATATAAATAAAATATCATTGAACATAAATATATGCATATATACATATAATATATAATATATATTATTCGATACTTGATTTGTTTGTATAATTTTATACATAAAAACTTGATCTGAATCTTACATTGCATATATTTGATTCATTCGATGTTTTTAAAACTTAACTTTAAAATTTTATTAAAAAAACATACGTATACAACTTTGTAATATAAAAAAAACTTTACATTTACGCAATTCATTTGTTTTTTTTTTTTTTTTTTTTTTTGTGGACACAAGAGGACATAAATGAGAAATAGAATAAAAATAAAAAGGAAAAGGAAAATGAAAAAAAAAAAAAAAAAACTAATAATAAAAGTTTCATACAAGATCCAAAGAAAAATATCGACCAGATCAAACAGCTTACAAATAAGGAATTGTTTGAATATTTTAAGAATCTTGGAGTCACATTACTTCACATCATTTTTTATTCTTTTTGTTTTTTTTTTTTTTTTAATTTTTCTTCTTTTCTTTTTCTTTCTCGTCCACTCTCCATATGTATGATTAATTGTGTTTTTAATGGATGATAAATAAAAAGGGTATAATATATAAGAGAAATTTTTCAATATTGATGCGGATGTTGTATACATACCTACAATGAATTATCAATAAAAAGTCACTTATTTTTAAATATTATATAAGTTCTATACTAGATGCAATTTTTTTTTTTTATCAAAATTTTTTTTTAGACATTAACAAAATTTCTTTATGGTTTGTTTTGATTCACATTGCATAATATTTGCATATATAGGTATTTTTTAACTTTTAAGCCTTCGTTTTGTATATCAACATACATTTTTTAAAAATCATTTTTTAACGAGGCATTTATTTTTTTTATTATATATTATATTTTTTTTAATGTTTTCGTTTAATCAAATAATTTGAAATACTAAATTAAAAAAGTAAAAAATTGATTCGAAAATTTAGAATGTTTCAAGACACTGATGCAAAGAAGAAGTAATCGCTAATTCACGGGATAAATAAAATCAAAATTCAAAGTATAAGTTGAGCTCATGTTTGCAGATCTTACGCAGTTCTAGAACTGCAGAGCGATTTTGAGGCAACACTGCAAAAAGTTTGCCGTTTTTGTTTTAAGAACTTTAAAAGATCTACTGTCATATTTGCAGAATGAAAATTTAATACTGTGGTTAATCAAAAAATAACATAAACTAAAAATACTTTTTATTTTTTTTTATTTTTTTTTTTTGAAAATTGTGTAACAGTATATTAATTAATATAAAATTTTGCTTGTTTATAATATTGATTTCAATTTTTTTTTTTAAATGTCAAAATACAAAAATTTAAATGTCATATACAATAAAGTGCAGTAAACTGTTTTTAAAGATAGGGCTGCTTTTTTTCGTTTTTTGATTTTCTGTTGTAGAGTGGCGCTGACTGAATAAGAATTATGTTTTAAGATCTGCAAACATGGACTCAACCATAGTCTCAATATACCACAACTATACTTAAAAGATTTAAAAGAAATTTTAATTTTTAACACACGGAAGCACTTCTTTAAGTATAACGCATAATTGACAAAAACCTAAAGTCTAGCTTTTGGTGGATGTTCTTGAGGATGACCACATAGATAAAAATCTAACAAATGACATCACAATAAAATTTAATGCGAAATTTAAAAAAGATTATATGTACTTTAAGATTTTAGTCAAAAATTTCGCAATCATTGCCTTTAAAATAATCTGTACATAGATATAGAACATTTTCTTTTTGGCTATATAGGTTATAAAGGTTATGAAGTGGAACTCTTCCAGTTAATAATTTCAATATTTTTTGTTAGTGAAATTTTAGAATATAATTAATTTTTGCACAATTTTAAAAGTATATATAGACAGAAAATATTTCTATTTTGAAATTGCCGGAATAGAACTTTTTAAATTTTATATATCTATAAGATAATTTATTAATTATTTTCCATAGTAAATCATGCGAATCACCAAAAACCTGATATTTAAAATTTTTTTCAAAACAAATTTTTATCACAATAAATGGAATTAAATGTTTAGGATTCATTGGCCTGATACAGATAAATATACATACTTTGTATTATTCAATTATTTATATTGGATGATGGATTCTTAATCAATTTTTAATAATACCAATCACAGAATATTCCTCTAGGGACAAATTCACTATAAATATGTGGTCTTCAATAAAAAAAAAAAAAGAAAAACCAACAGCAAAGAAAGAAGTAATATTGAATATTCGATAACTTTAATTCAAAGACACATAAACAAAAGACAACAATTATAATTTTCCATTTCATTTTATACAATTTTTTTATTTTTTTTTTTTTTCTTTTATTTAATATAATAACTGACGCATACTACTGGTGAATCAGGTTTGAATCTCTTACCTTTAAGGTATTTTTTTATGGTTGCATTTATTTGTGTTTATAGTTTGCGTGCACGCGCAAATCATCATAGCTACAAAAATTTAGAATTATTTTTTTTTTTATATTTTATTTTATTTTTAATTTTTATTTTTTATTATGTGTTTTGGATGTCATCAGAATGATTATAAATGCAATTTAAGTTGCAATTAAATTCTGTTAAGAATGCAATTATTTAAAATAAAAAAATAAAAATAAAATAAAAAATATAAAAATAAAAAAAAATTAACATTAATTGTGTATAAAATTTTTATTAAAAATCAGAAAAAATTTTCTAACTAAGAATTTTTCACATTAAAATACCATGAATCAATAAACAAAATATTATTATGTTAAGAGTTACCAGATTTCATCGTATTTTAAACGTAATTTAATGAATGCAAAAAAAACAATTTTTGTTTTAATTTTACATTGTTTTCATCATTTTGAAATAAAAATTTAATTTAAAATTACTGAAATTAAAATGTTCTTACCTTTATTTTAAATTTATAAAGATAAATTTATGTTAAAGTCAGCTCAATTCAGTTAATCAAAATACAATTAAAAGTTCAAAATTTAAATTTACAATAAAATTCTAAAAAATCCCACTATTGTTTTTGAAACATAGTTGAAGTGATTATATCACTGCACATAAACTAAGTGGAACAGTTCTTGCATTGTCCTCTAAAATACTAACAAACCGTTATATTAAAATTAAATTATATAACTTCGAATTATGTTCAATAGCCTGGTAACTCTTTCAATTATCATGAATTAAAATCAAATTGAATGGTAGTGTATTTTGACAAACTTTTATTTATTTTTTTTTTTTTTTTTGTGTGATTGTGTCTATTATTGCGAGGATTCTTTTACTATATGAGCAATTAATGTGTTGTAATATTACTTTTATCATTTCAGTATATGCATTTATTAATTCTGTTACTTCTTTAATTGAAAGTAAAATTTTAGCCTGTCTTATGATAATTTTTAATATTGAAAAATTCTTGAAATTTTTTAAATATTATTTTTTTGCTTTTTTCTTTTCAAATTATTTATTTTCCTTTGTTAAATTCAATTTAATTAAAAAGTTTCTGAATATAGAAAATAGTGAAAAAAAAAAAAGTTATATACATTTGCAATAGACTTACTTTGGAAGATCAAAATTAAAGAAAAAAGAATTTATGTAATAAAAATAGAATAATGGCAATTAATTGAACAAATCAAATATATATATATTTTTTTTAAATATTAAATAGGAATAAAAATAAGATACTATTAATAAAAAAAAAAAAAAAGTTTAGGTGTTGTTTTAATTATTCAATTACAAAAATCTGGCTAAATTTAATATTATGTTCATTCTAAGATTACTCTATAAGATTAAATTATGAAATAGCACGATGAATGCTAAATTCCATGTCTATATGTCACACATGACCCACATGTCTTTAAAATTTCTAAAAATATTGGCAGACATTTATATTTGTACGGTAGCACATATCTTAGTATCTGGAATTAAAATGTACAATTTAAATTTTAAGCATTACTGCACATTTATTTTATAAAATATCTTTCGAACACAAGAAATTTGTTTTGATAATAAGGCGCACTATCTACAAATAGTAACAATGAACTCTCTTCAATATAGAATTAAATTTTCTATACCATTTTATTATTATTTCAATTGGAACTATTAAAATCAAAATTTAAACCACGTAAGGAATCGCTTACTAATTATTTTTTACTAATAATTTTCTAAGAGAAAATGTATGGTTTTGATTTTCGTGTATCTTTTTTGGAAAAACAACTTTAATCTGCATTCAACATATGTTATCTGATGCATGGCGTAGAATTTAAGTCGCCGACTTTTCAATTGAACGATTTTGGATTCAAACCGCGGACAGATCATGCAAAAAAAATATGTATAGTAATTTTACATTATAATAAAGTATATCATAAATAATATCAACACTTAAAAAAATACCAATACATTAATAACTGTTAAAGCGATTTTTGGTAAACTCATTTCTGCCTTTGGTAAACTCATATAATAAAATGCTACATACTACTGCATGATGTAACTGACTGATTGCGTTGACTCTCTAGTATATAGTCATAATAATAAGAATTAATGACAATAATAATAACTGCTACAGTGTAGCTGTCTTCAATTATTACCTCATGCAGGAAGGTGTTATATACTATTGAATATTGTAACTGCTAATGGCTGCGTTTTTGATAGCATTAATAATAATAATGATAGGCGGGGATTTATTCTTCCATTACAGTTCAACTCTCCAATTCAAAGTTTCTGCATCCCTTATCTATCTTCCCTATCTTTAGTCGATACAAATCTGAGACTACCAAGGAAATATTCTTGGTGCCTTTGAAAGATTTCCACTTCTTTTAGGATAATATTAAACATTTTCATAATAGAATTTTTATTTATGTTACAATAGATAATATGATATTTTAATATGTATTATCAAAGGCTGTATTTAGAATTTGCCTATAGGATCTAGTTCGACGATCTAATTGAATAAAATTTATAAAGACCATTAGCCGATATTTCAATTTATATACTGCATAAAATGTTAAATTGTCAACATCAATTTATAATTTGAAATCAATTGGAACTCCATATTTGCCAGTTTGTCAATATAAGTCAGTTGAACTCCATATTTATAATTTAAACATACTAATAGTATCTGAATAAAATTTTAATATTTAATTAAAATATTTCGTTTTTGTCTGTATCCTTTAGAATAGTTTCATCACTCGTCTTCAAAGTTTTTAATATATGCATAACTTCTGATGTTTTCTTTATAAATTTTTTAATCAATAAGTTTTCCTTTTCTGATCTTTTATCTTTTTAATTACTTCGTTATTATTTCTGAAAAAAAAAAAAACAAAATAAAATGCAGCTTGTACAAATATTCTTCCAAATGGTCCAAAAATTAAAGAATTAATTTTAAGTCCATAAAAAGTAAAAAAATATTATAACTCTTATTAAAATTATATTAAAAATTTACGTTAAATTTCGTTAAATTTGAAATGTTTTTTTTTTTTATTCAAGGATCACAAATCAATTATTAAAATATAATCCGTTTTATATAAACCGCTTTTATATTAATAATACATACATATATATATATATATTTTTTTTTTTGTGATTATTTTAATTTTTTTAATAATATTTAATAAATTTAAAAATGCGCCTTAAAAAAATATGATCAAAGATCCCGAATTTCAAATGAACGAATATAATATAAGAAAATATTTTTATAGTTTGATTTTAATTTTGAATTTTTTTAGTTTTTAGTTTACAATAATGTATTGGAATTTTCACGAGCCAAACTAATTCCAAATACAATTATTATTCCTATAAAGAATGGGTGAAAGATAAAAACAAAAAAAAAAAAAAAAAAAACAAAGTAACTTAAGCTAAAACCAAGAACCTTTGCAGTGAAATCTTAAACCGGCAAATCCTTTGAATTAATTTAAAGTTTTTTTTTTCTTTTTTTTTTTTTGCTGTTTTGATATTCCTTTCATCAGGACATCAAAATTGACAAAAATTTGAATCTTTTATTTCTTGTTTTTGTTTTTGCTTTTATTTTATTTTTATTTTATTTTTTGTATTGCTCCGATGCTTATTTACTTCAATCAATAGGTTTTTATCAACATTCAACTTTTTTGTTTCATCACGAATTGTAATAGAATTTCTTACAATTTTTTTTTTTTTTTTGTTTTAATTTTCGGAATTTCTGTTTTGATGTATGGAATAATTATTTTTTTGTTGATTTTGTCATCCATGTCTTGCCGCCATTTATACTTTATTGGAAAAAATCAAACAAAAATTAATCCAGGAGTTATAAATCTTAACAAAAACAAAAAAAAACACTTAAAAAAAAAATCTTTATATATAAATTTATATAAAGCAGACTTAAAACAAAAAAAAAAAAAAACAAAAAAAAACTTAGCAAGAACATATTAAACGGCTGACAGAAAAAATACTTGACGCAATCTATCATCACTCCATAACTAAAGTACATAATATTGAATGCGTACATCATATACTAGCTTTCTATATAAGAATATGCGCCATCTTAAATTGGATATAGGTAAGACAAGAGTTGAGTTTTAATTCGCGAAGAATTTTTATAGTGTTTTTATTTTATTTTTATATTTATGTATTTTTTTTTTTAATATATTTTACTTTTTCTTGTTTTAAAAATAGTTAGTATCTTATTAAGTAGTTAACTAAAGATAAAAAATTGTATTTTTAATTCTATTTTATATAATATATGAAACTAAATTTATTTTAAATGTTCAACATTTAGTTAGTAGTTCAAGATTTTTATACCTTCGTTCTAAATAAATTGGATGCTCTTTTAACGAAAGTTGTATTTTATAACTAAAGAGATTTAAACACGTTTTACTAAAAAAAAAAAATCAATAACTAATAAAATCCATTCTGTATTATTTTTGATTTTGATTTACTATTTTATTTCGTTTCTATAAGTAAATAATTTTTTTTAATAATTTGTCCAAAGATTTGTTTTAAATTTGCCGAGTAGATTTTAAACAAATTAATTTAAATTTAATTAAAACAGAGAATATTATCACAAATAATTAAAACATCAAATTAAATTAATGGTTAAAGTTTCGTAGAGCGACTATATATTTTGGGTCGTGGAGCGAACACATCGAAAGATATGCCGCTAAATATTTAGGATTTTAAAACAGAAGTAAAAAATATTTTTTATATATTTTGATATTCTTCTGATATAACATACATTCGACCAAGATATAACCTTTGCTGCCTCACCCAGCACTACTCTACAGACAAGATACAAAAAAGAACTATTAAAATCATTTATGATTTTGAAATTTTACAAGACTTAACATATTTATGTCATCGCCGAAATGTAAGGAGCTACTAATTCTTCTATATTCTTTCTATAAATATCTTCTAGCAACACCTTTCCTGAAATTAAATACATCTTGCCCAAATTGTAACGAATCTGACTTAATATAGCTCTCTCTTATAATGAGGAAGTGGTGGTATATACTCATTCTTAGCTTGTATGTACATACATTGAACACATTACGACCACAGGTATTCACCAGTTCTTATTAAGTTCAAAGAATCATTCAACATCCATTTAATCTCACTTCTAGAATTTAAGTTTAAAATGTCCCCTCCTTCTTTCCTATACTTTCCTCATCCTATTCCTCAGCCATTATACTGTTTTGCAGATTATCTCATTATACTAGTTACGGAGAGAGGTGAGTTTACTCGGTATAAATAATTAAACTTTAACAAGAGTAGACGTACAGATTAGATGTTAAAAAGAAAACTGAAAGTGGAAATAAATTTATTATAATGAGTGATCTTCTTTTGTATAATTTCTAATGATAATAGATTATATCTTCAGTTTAAGTCCCCTAATCTATTAGAATTATAAAATATTCTAAAAATAAGAAAATATAAGTAAGTATAATAAAATTCTGAGTTATCTGCTTTTTTATAAAAAATAAATAAATTTCTTAACTTTCTTTAATATACTAAATGGTACAACCTCCGTATCACGAGGTTTAGATCATTTCAAAAGTACTTTTAATAATTGTAAATGATTATAAATTTCTTATTTTAAGAATGTACTATTAATAAGATATATTTGGAACATTTTTCCATATTTTCATACTATGTTTTCTGTCTCTTTGTCCACCCGTTTGCTTCTATAGAAAATTTCTACACCGTTTAAAATGGTGCAATGAAATTTTCACCATTAATAGGTATCATTTCAAAAATTAATTTCCTAGAACAACTTTTTTATCTACCTCCACGCATTACGAAGCTACAGCTCCTGAAAATTAGAAAAAGAAATCTATTTTCAAATGATTAGGTATAGCTCAAGTGCTGCTGAATATTTTATTAATACAAAAATGTCAAATGCTAGGAACATTTTTTAGCTTTTTTTTTTATTGATATAAAAATTATATTTGTTTTTCGAATTTCGTATTGAAAGGCTGTTAATCCGTATTACCTTAAAATTTTCAAAGCTTTCTTAGATAAAATTCGGATTTTCCGCTGTTGAAGAGCTATATATTAGTGGTCAAAAAATGATAATATTATTTACTTTTATAGACCTGTAACATGGGATTTATTTACAAATTTTTGCAAAGTATAATATTAAAAGTTCACATGTTTATATGCGTTAATACCTTTTCTTAATTATAAAGCATTTCCTTAAAATTTAAGATTATCGCGCTCGTTATTTTTTGTATACCAATTTTAGTGCAGAAGTAATCCTAATTTTGTTTTTTTGAAAATGTGCCCCTTTATAAAACTTTAGTTATACATATACTTCCTTGTTTTCATTATAAGAAAACCTTTTAGCAGTATTCATTATGTATAGCTTACAACATCGGTTCTTAAACTGTGGTCCGCGGACTCTTTTGAAGTGGTCCGTGAAGAAAAAAATAATTAATGTAAAAAAATACTAAATATGTTGTTAAAATTAGTTTCAATGTCAGTATAATGAAAAAAAAAAATTATTTTGTTTTTTTTCCTTCAATAATTATTTTTGAAATTTTCAATTTTCAGATATGAAAATATCTGATATTTTCAGATTAAAAAATCATTAAATTTGAATAAAATCTAGTAGCCCGATCATTAATATAACTAACTAGGGGCCCAGTAACTTTATATCCTTTACCCTGTGTACGTAATTTCAAAGAGGCAGTTTATAAATTTACATCATATATGTATGTATACACTTTATAAATATTTAAATTTAACGGTTTTAAAAAAATATTCAAAATAAAAACAATTAAACCAAAGCAATCTATGAAAGTAGATTGCGAAGAATAAAGTTTAAGAACCGCTGGTTTACAACACTAACCCAATATTTGAAAAATTTTTATGAACATTTTGTATAAAAATGAAATGAATCTACAACTTTATCTATCTATAACTAACTAAGGTACTAAAATTTTTTATTTAGTACTTTAGTAAATTTAATCTGTAACTTATAATCTTAGTTTACATAATTGAACGGTTTTATACAGAATATTTAAATTATATAATTACATAATTGCTTAATTTTATATTTTAAATTAATTTTTTTTAATATTTCATTAATCATTATTTTATAAATTAACAATTTATTATCGGATAAGAAATGAATACAAATAATTCAATATATTGTAATTGTAAACTGTATATTTAAGGGCAACCTTTTTTTGATCTTGAATGTCCAAATTTCATAATTACATAAAAACTATATATATTACATGTCAATAACTAATAATAAATTCAAAAGAAATTAAGTACCTATACATGTATGCAATATATAAAATTATAGTTAAATTTATGAAAAATTACATTTTTTCTTATCCAAGTTTTCATCAAAATAATAAAAAAAACATATTCTAAATCTAAGGATTTCATATAAAAATAAAAAAAATTATATTCTTCCGGATCTTTGTTATAGGCTTCCAAATTACAAAAAAAAAAAAAAAAAAAAATTCCTTAAAAAATTTAATAAATGTCTAACTTATTACTACGAGTATACGTAATTTTTTTTTATAATTTCACCATTTAATTGATCAATGATTATACTGATGTCTCAGATTATAAACTTTTTTGAATTCATTCATTTAATTCACTAAAATTAGAAAAAAAAAAAAAATTGTTAAAAAATTATTTAATAATCACACTTAAAATTAACTTACCCATATATGAACTTACGAGCCTTATCATTGTTATGACAAACCACTTAATCGAATGAAAATAATTGATTCATTCACCAATTCAATAATTTTTTTTCTTGAATTTTGGAGAAAGACTCATTAAAACTGCTTATCTCATATATATATCTGAAAATAATAATAATAATAATAATAAAAAAAGAAAAAGGTTAATAACTAGATATACAGGTGTTAAAATTAAAATAATATAAAGTGAAATACATTTTTTTTTTTTTTTTACAAATTTTTTTAATTCATAACAGAATCATTTGATGACTTGAACACTTCCAGATTGATTATTTTCTCCAATTCATTCAATTCATATGTAAAAGATAAACATCTAGAAGCTATTGTATAAATCTAGTTCCAAATTGACAAAAAAAAAAATCACCAAACAACTTCTGGTCTTTGGCATTGTCACATATTTTTTTTTTTTTAAAAAGTATTGTGTTTATACCTGTAACAGAACAAAAAAAAAAAAAAACTTGTACATAAAAATTAATAAATTTTAAAAGGTGAGAAATTATCCAATTAAAAGTAGATATAATTATAGACTACATTAGGTTATTTTTTTTTTTTCATTATAATATTTTCGTTATAAATTTAATTTGGAAAATTATTCTAATGAAGTCATCTTTGATAAGATCTGTTTTTTTTTTTTTTTGTTATTTAACCCTTTCAAAATATAAAAAAAAATAAAAGTTATTTTGTGAAAAAAAAAATTTTTTTTTTAAACGAAATCACATATCTAGTCTTCAATTAAAAATTTTATAAAATTATTCAAGTGTATATGTCTCGTTTAAATTAAGATTGGGTCCCATGATCTTAATCAAACATAGGAAGTAATTTGTAGCAATTATATTTAGAAGATTCAAAAAAAAAAAAAACTACTTAGGTACTTTCCTTTTATATGTATTTTGATCATGTGCGTCGTAAACATAAACTTGATCATATGCGGCGTTTGGTCTTAAACTTTTTTTTTATCTTAAAAATACCTTTGAAATCTAAAGAACAAGACTAGTTGAAGGAAATGATTGTCATGGTTTTGTAATATAAAAATAATACTGGACAGATATATTAAATGTTGGCTACTTAGGACCACTTAGCAAAACAGTAAAATTTGTATAACGGTATATTGCATTCAAATTTGAAATTACGATACAAATGACATAAAATAACTATTAAGTTATTACAAATTGATGAGCACTAAAAGAAAAAGAAGTTACGTGATAACTAAATGTTATAAAAGAAACTTGATATGTTGATTAGATTGTTGTTATTTAAAGGATATAAGTGACACTGCGACCTTTTGATGAAAGATCTATTGTGCTCAAATGTTGCTGAATTTAATTTAAACAAAAATAATTCACCTATTAATCTCAAGATATCGCTAGAATTTAATAAAAAAAAGAAAAATTTTTTACTTGGTGCAAAAGAAAATGTATCCCCAGGATGTTCGGAAAATTGATCTTCGAAATAATATACGAATGTTTAGTATAGAGCTGGAACCAAGCTACAAATACAGCCGTGTAATCAAAGTCTCATCAACGAAATAATTATTACAGAAACTGAAGCATAGTCAAATATGAATAATAAATTACTTAGTGAATCCTGAATGCTTCTTATAGGGGTGAAAAGGAGGAAATTTTGTATTAAATCGATTAACTAAAAATAGAACAGAAAAAAATAGGTTTAAGTATAATGATATTAACGTATTCATATTTTTAAACGAAAAAATACATAAAAATAACCCAAAAATAAAATTAAAATAAGTTATAATATATAAAAAATAAAAAGCAGGACAAAAAAAATTGATCTTCGAATAGAATAAATATATAGAATCATTTCAGGCTTAAGTCATGAGTCAACAATTCAAATTAGTTTTATAATAATACACATTTTTCTTAAAAAAGGATAAGATGAATCAAAAAAATTTATTTATTTTTGGAATAATTTAAAATAAAAAGATTTTAAGTAAAATCCGATAAGTTCAAATGTTTATAACTTAAATGAAAATCTAAGTCGTTTAGATTGGTACTTTTTTATGCATTAAAAACTATAATAAAAATTTATAGAAAAAAAAAATATATATATGTAATATACACAATTTCATAATTTCACAGATTAATTTATTTTGGTTTTTCCACCCACTAATTATAATTTATAAAAAAAAAAAAATATATAAAAAAAAAAAGCAAATCTACACTATATAGCATCAATCGACTTTTATACAAACTGGACAACTTTTGATAAATTTTCATCATTAATCTCAATATTTCATCAATTTGTTTTATTATTTTTTGTTTTTATTTTTTTTTATATTTTTCCTTTTAAATATATTTTTCAAATAAAAAAAAAAAAAAAAAACAAAAAATCGACTAACAATAAAATTTTTTTTATATATTTATTTTTATTTCTTTTTTTCATTTTCAGCTTCTGGTATTCATCAAAGCAACATAAACAATGGTCACCAGTAACAATAATATCAACAACAACAACAACAAATTATGTTCCAAAGTCATAAAAAGATCGCTAAATAAACTTAAAACAAAAAACCAAAAAAAAACAAAAACATTGTGAAAAAAGGAAGAACTCTTGGCACACATGTGGTGTATTTGGTATATTTGGTACTATTAAAGCGCAAGTCATGAATTAAAGTCAATTTGTTTGTTTGTTTGTTTATTTATTTGTATTTTTTATATTGTTATTTTTTGGTGCTATTGTTTGAATCAAACATTAGTTTGTGTACTATGCATTAGTGATTAGACCTAATATTGAACAAAATTGATCGTTTTCTGGTTATTGTATATATGGCTTTTAAAATTGGAAAAAAAACATCTTTTCATTTCATTTTCTATAAATTGTGTTCATTTATACTTGTTGCATTCGAGAGTTAGTACTATTTTTGTAGTTATTCTAGTTTTTTTGTTTTTTATTTCCATATAGCCTTTTCACCTTAAATGGATTTGGATTGATTGCACCTACAACTGTACTTATATAAAAAAAAAAAATGATTTTAAATTATAAAAATTTTTCACTTCCCAGTTTAAATCAAATTAGGTATTGCAATTTTTAAAATTTTTTTTTTGTTGCTTTAATTAAAAGTTTGCAATTATGTCGTTTGAACATTCAACTCATTATTAGTTTTTTTTTTTATTCGAAAAAAAAAATACTATTAATTAAAAATAGCATTTATTTTAAATTAGAGTTATAGTATTGACCATTTTTATTTATTTAAGTTAAAGTTTAGAAGTATTTTTTCTATATAACATTAATTTTAATATATTTGCATTTTTTTCCCTGTCATCTATACATATGCAAAATAAACTTTTAATTATTAAGTTTTTATAGATCTTTAAAATTTTACTATTGAATTTTTCGTTTGGTATATATTTAGAGATTTTACATACACTTGGGTTTTAGATACCAATTGAGACTTGAAATTTTGGCCACAGGTGACACAAAAAACACAAAAGGTTAATTTAACGAAACTAATCAAATTAATGAATTGCTATTATATAGATTTTGCGAAAATCATCAAAATTTTAACAGTTCTATTTTATATTAATTTTTTTAACTCACAGAATATTTTCTTAAAAATTTATACATATATATATGTAAATATTTATATGGAGTTGTTAATTTCTTATAGTGGAAATTTGGAATAACATAAAAGTAAAAATGAAAATTTTTTAAAAAGAATTTTCGAAAATTGTTCGTAGTATTACATAATAAATATCGGAACTTGTTTATAATAAATTTAAGAGCTTCCCTCATATACAAAGTTTCCGGAACTGAAAGATCACGAAGAACGGAGGTTACAGAAAAGTTCATAACAAACAAAAAATTGTTCTGGAGGGTGGTTTATTTCTAACGGTTTGCGAAATAACAAGACATAATTGCGAATAATTACATATTTGCCCTTGTAAACAAAGAAATAACTACATCATAGAAGATTCGGTTAGGTGTCCATAGCTAGCTAAAGTTATGGGCTTTCACAATTACTTACCAAGTACATAGTTATATTATTTTTATGTAACAATATGGAAAATAAATTTTTTAACAAAATTTCAGTTAAGTACATGATTATATTTAGATAATTATCTCGAAAACTGTAAAAGATAATAGAAAAATGTATGAACTTAAATTGAAGCTCAGGAATAGGGTGATTTTGAAAATGAAATAAAATGCATACATTATAAACGGTTTTTTATGCAAAAATTATAGTTATTTTATAAAAACAGTGTAAAATATATATATTTTTTATATTTTTCTTATTTAAATCTTGTAACTCAACTATGTAAGATAAATAAAAGTTGGAATATTATTGTGAAAGTCCATAACTTCATCTAGCTATCGACGCATAACCGAATCTTCTATGTTATACAAGAGCAAAGATGTAGTTATTTTTTTAAAAAGTTAACGAAATTACTTTGAAGGCCGTTATTTCGGAAACCGTTAGAAATAGACAGACACACCCTCCAGAACAATTTTTTGTTTGTTATAAACTTTTCTATCACCTCCGTTCTTCGTGACCTTTGAGTTTCGAACACCCCGTTTATAAGATATTTTTTAAAGTTCGATATAAAAGCTCCATTATCTTCTATTAAAAATTTTGAAATTGTAAATAATAAAATCAACTCAACAAAGTACAAATTGACGATTATTTTTAATTGACTGATGATGGCGTGATGCCGAAATATATATAGGCTTTATAATAAATAAATATAATATTTTAAGAATTATAAAAATAAAATATTAATAATTATAAATAAAAAACAATTTTTTACTCAATAAATCTAATAAAGATGTTACACAAACATACGGTTGAAAAAATTCAAGAATTATTTTTAAACTTATTATTTTTCAATATTTGCATACCTTTATATATTATGTATATGTAACTTTTGTATATTTATTAACTTAATTGTTTACTTGTCAAGATGATGTCAGTTAAATGAAAAAAAATGTTTTTTTACAACCATTATTGTGAAGTAGCCAACACTTAGCTATCTCAATTCTTTAGAATATATCTATATTTTTGTAATGACATCCGAAATGAAAGTATGTCATCTTTTAAGAACTGATATTATGAATACTTGACAGTTATACCTGACAGAAAGGAAAGACTGCTTGTCCCTTATCATCATCCAACTTGAGATTTGAAACACAAAAATATTTTTATAGCGAATATAGTTAGAAAGTTTATTTAAAAGCACAAATTATTTACATAACATGATTTTTAGATTTATGGATAGTATGATTTTACATTACATTATTTCTCTCTAAAAGCAGTTATATGCAAAGAAATTATTAATGAATTACAAAAAAAAAAAAACAATTTTGAATTAAATATGCATTAAATCCATGCTAAATCAAAATATAAAAGTGTGCGCCATAATATAACAATAATAAAAATAATATATAAAATGATCTCAATAGTTAATTACCTTTTATAGAATTTACATAGTCATAGTAACAATTTCTTCTTTAAGTTTAACTTTTTTCCTCCATTTTCTTGTTTTGTTTTTGTTTTTATTTTTTTTTTTTTTGTAAGAAGTTGTTGAAGCCTCCATTATTGAAACGTCCCAGAAAAAAACAGAAAAAATAAAACTATACGAATAGTTTAACGAATGCGTAAATCGTGGGAAAACTTTTTAATACAAAATTATAAAGAGTTGTTTATGTCCACTATTTTGTATTTTGTATTTTATTTTATATTTTATTTTCTGTCATTTTATTTGTCATATTTGTTTCGCATAATAATTATGAACATACTTACGCGTTTATTTTTTATTCGCTTTTGTACTATTTTTTTTTTGTTTTTTGTTATTTTGCCATAATTATACAATTTTTTTTCTATGCCTGAAAATTAAATAAAAAAAAAAAAAAAGAAGTTTAAAAAATTTTGTATTTTTTTATTTTTTTTTTTTTGTTTTTAATTTTATTTTATTTTATTCAATTTTTTAATTTAAGAATTAATTTTCATTAAAACATGTTTTATAAATAATAAAATTGAAAAAAAAAAATGCAACCTTTTTAAGTTACTTTTGAGTTGTATGGAATTGTGGTTAACTTTTTCTTTATGTTATTTAATAAAAAAAAAAAAAAAAATAGAAAAAAGAGAAAAAAACTCAAGTACTTTTATCTCATTCATACTTTTTAAAATTGATATAGTAGTTAAGCGGAAAACACATTAAAACGCAGCTATTTAGATAAATCAATAACACAATAACAGCAACAATATAAAATAATTCTATATAGCACACTGTCCTACACTAAAATATAATACGTTTTATGATTTTGTTAATGTATATGGCTTTTGTTTCTGTCATCTGTCAAGTGTTAAGGTTATCAAAATATAGTTTTTAAAAGTTTCTTAGATTCTGTTTTATGGTGTTTTACAATTTTAAAAAAATTTATTAGTAACTGTTAGTTTTATTATATATGTTATTGAAAAAAACTATCCGTACATTATGATAACCTATTATAAATATGAAATCACTTGCCAACAAAATAAATTATTGTCTGTTAAAAATAAAATTATAAGATAATTGGTATTAGAATAAAATCACGTAATAAAATATTAAGAGTATTGTTTTATACTATATTATGATTAACTGTTTCGATAATATTATACATAAAAAAAGTGTTCTAAAGTATTTTCTGAGTTTTTTTTTTTTTTAGTACATTTCTCTGCCACATAAATGTGAACAGGAATTTACGCAACTTTTCCTTTTCAGGCGTGGCTGTAAATGTCAGAAGGGGAATAACTCTTACGATGTGTGTGAGATTCGAAGCCACGGTTGTTACAGAGTATTTTATACGCTCTTAGCCACTAAGTCACCGAGGCTCCCTGAGTTATTTATTATTTATAGAATTTTAAAAAAAATTAAAATTCAGCTCAAATCGTGTTACTGACAATTTTTAATACTCAACTTTAAAAAATATTTAAGGTCTTAATTGTAAATATACGGCAAAAAAATTTAGAGTAGATAATTACGTATTGTAAAGAATAGGCAATCGTAAAAGTTAATTCTAACTAGAGGTCGTTTCATTAAAACTTTTGTTTTTTAGGAAACTGCATTACACTAAATTAAGGCTCATTATTAAAAATTTTATACATGAAATTTAAAAAAATACTTACTATAGAGAGCAAAAACGTTATTAATTCATTTTATATGATCAAACATAATTTTAAAATTGTTGGAAGTTACAGTGTCTATAATATATATGATATAGATAGGTAATAATTGGGTTATAAATAAAACACTCAATTATTTTTGTTCTAAACCATACAAAAAACAAGTAAATGTAACAGTAAGTCGATGCAACCGACTTATTAATACCCTACACCTGAATAATTCGAATTAAATTAACAATCCATAAGTGTTTTTGGCAGCTGCTTGAACTTCTTCCCTTTTCTGTCTTATTCAACTCGAATTTCAAGAACGTAAAAGAGGCATCCGCTTGGGATATGCTTGACACCCTTGTATAAAATTTTAAGTTTCTATCTTAATTATTTTCGGAGATTGGTAGTCCTTGGGATGTTTGTGTCAGCTCCACTCCAATTCATCGAATCCATCTCAGGAACATAAAGAAAACTTGCCAGAACACCATTCTATTAAATTTAAAGGTTCTACTTTTGTTGGTTTTGGAGATATGCTCGTTGCTCTTGTGCTCGTCCGGAAGTTTCCAAAATACGAACCCATGGTTCAAATTCTTTCAAATGTCAGTTTCCAATTTTACAGAAAAGGAAACATAACAGAACACCTTTGTACTAAAAATAAAAGTTCTATCTTTGTTGGTTGTGGAGATATACTCGTTGGCTCTGGGGCTCGTCCGGAAGCTTCCAAGATTTGAACCCATGGACCAAATCCTCACAAATTTCAGAAACATAAATCAAACATGAAGGAACACCATTCTGCCTAATTTAAAGGTTATATCTTTGTTGCATTTGGAGATAATATCATTTGCTCTGAGGCTCGTTCGGAAGCTTTCAAAATCCGAACCCAAGGACCAAATCCTCTCAAATTTCAGAGGCCTAAATCATACATGAAAGAACACCATTATGCCAAAAGTAAAGGTTATATATTTGTTGTTTTTGGAGATAATCTCATTTGCTCTGGGGCTCGTTCGGAAGCTTCCAAAATCCAAACCCATGGACCACATCCTCTTAAATTTTAGAGACATAAATCAAACTGGAAGAAACATCATTATAAAAAATTTAAAGGTTCTATCTTTATTGGTTTTGGAGATAATCTCGTTTGCTCTGGGGCTCTTTCGGAAGTTTCCCAAACCCGAACCCATGGACCAAATCTTCTCACATTTCAGAGACTTAAATAAAACATGAAAGAACACCACCCTGCCAAATTTAAAGGTTATATCTTTGTTGGTTTTGGAGATAATCTCATTTGCTCTGATGCTCGTTCGGAAGCTTCCAAAACCAAACCCATGGACCAAATCCTCTTAAATTTCAGAGACATAAATCAAACACGAAAGAACACCATTGTACCAAATTCAAAGGTTCTACCTTTGTTCGTATTGGATATAATCTCATTTGCTCTGCGGCTCGTTCGGAAGCTTCCAAAATTCGAATCCACGGTTCAAATTCTTTCAAATTTAAACCCATGGCCAAATCCTCTCAAATTTCAGAGACTTAAATCAAACATGAAAAAACACCATCCGGCCAAATTTAAAGGTTATATATATTTGTTGTTTTTGGAGATAATCTCATTTGCTCTGGGGCTCGTTCGGAAGCTTCCAAAATCCAAACCCATGGACCACATCCTCTTAAATTTTAGAGACATAAATCAAACTGGAAGAAACATCATTATAAAAAATTTAAAGGTTCTATCTTTATTGGTTTTGGAGATAATCTCGTTTGCTCTGGGGCTCTTTCGGAAGTTTCCCAAACCCGAACCCATGGACCAAATCTTCTCACATTTCAGAGACTTAAATAAAACATGAAAGAACACCACCCTGCCAAATTTAAAGGTTATATCTTTGTTGGTTTTGGAGATAATCTCATTTGCTCTGATGCTCGTTCGGAAGCTTCCAAAACCAAACCCATGGACCAAATCCTCTTAAATTTCAGAGACATAAATCAAACACGAAAGAACACCATTGTACCAAATTCAAAGGTTCTACCTTTGTTCGTATTGGATATAATCTCATTTGCTCTGCGGCTCGTTCGGAAGCTTCCAAAATTCGAATCCACGGTTCAAATTCTTTCAAATTTAAACCCATGGCCAAATCCTCTCAAATTTCAGAGACTTAAATCAAACATGAAAAAACACCATTCGGCCAAATTTAAAGGTTATATATATTTGTTGTTTTTGGAGATAATCTCATTTGCTCTGGGGCTCGTTGGGAAGCTTCCAAAATCCAAACCCATGGACCACATCCTCTTAAATTTTAGAGACATAAATCAAACTGGAAGAAACATCATTATAAAAAATTTAAAGGTTCTATCTTTATTGGTTTTGGAGATAATCTCGTTTGCTCTGTGGCTCGTTCGGAAGTTTCCAAAACCCGAACCCATGGACCAAATCTTCTCACATTTCAGAGACTCAAATAAAACATGAAAGAACACCACCCTGCCAAATTTAAAGGTTATATCTTTGTTGGTTTTGGAGATAATCTCATTTGCTCTGGTGCTCGTTCGGAAGCTTCCAAATCAAAACCCATGGACCAAATTCTCCTAAATTTCAGAGGCCTAAATCATACATGAAAGAACACCATTCTGCCAAAAGTAAAGGTTATATCTTTATTGGTTTTGGAGATAATCTCATTTGCTCTGGGGCTCGTTCGGAAGCTTCCAAATCCAAAACCCATGGACCAAATCCTCTTAAATTTCAGAGACATAAATCGAACGGGAAGCAACATCATTGTACAAAATTTAAAGGTTCTATCTTTGTTGGTTTTGGAAATAATCTCATTTGCTCTGGTGCTCGTTCGGAAGCTTCCAAAACCCAAACCCATGGACCAAATCCTCTTAAATTTCAGAGACATGAATCGAACGGGAAGAAACATCATTGTACAAAATTTGAAGGTTCTATCTTTGTTGCTTTTGGAGATAATCTCGTTTGCGGAGATTATCTCCAAAAGCCGGAATCATTCGGAAGCTTCCAGAATCCGAACCCATGGACGGATTTTGTCCAGATTCGAACTTAGCCTTTCTTTCGTAATTAGTAACCTACTATATAAATTTCATCAAGATAGCATCATTATTTTTTGAGTTATCGTGCGTACGGACGGACGGACGGACGGACGGACATCGCTAAATCGACTCCGGCGGTGATCCTGATTCAGAATATATATACATGTCTATACCTAACTCGCTTCCTTTTGGTGGTTACAAACACCATACCAAAGTTAATATACCCTATACTTTAGGTGTAGGGTATAAAAACATAAAAGTTAAACGCCTAATTCATTTTTAAATACAAAAAATAAATAATAATGAATGAACTTAAAATTAATTAATTTAAAACCAAAAATTACTTAATTTACTTACATGTTATAACTATATAAATATAGCAATGGTATCAAATTTTGTATTAATTTCATAGTCCCGCGAAAAGTAAAGAATTTTTAACATCAAAGCCATTAGCCAAAATGAGTTCCACTACACTTACTCCAACATATCCAATTTTCTCTTATATATACAAAATTAATTAATAAGTTAGCTATTTCATATATAATTTTATTAAAAATTTTTTCCACTATACAGTCATTGCCAGTTGCGTTATGCTTCCAATGTGTATCCAACTTAAAAATTACCATTATGTGACAACAACAACCAAATTATCACATGAGATTTTATTTTATTTATAATATTATAAATGAATATTATTTGTTAGTTACATGGACTTAATAGTAATTAAAAATAATTATTTAATTTTATGCGCATATAAAAACTGAATTAAAAAAAAAAAAATTATTTCTTTTGGTATACATTTTTAAATATTATAATGGTTTTGTATAAATTTTTACAAAAACAGAAATGAAAATTAGTAACAAATTTCAAAATTAATAACAAGAAAACAAAAACTAAGTTTTTAAACCTTTGATTTTCTTTTATATAATTTATTTGTTTATTTTTTTTTTTGAATTTTAATTTTATTTTGTTAAATAAAAGTTATGTAATGCTTCCAACTTCGACAAATTGTTACTCAATACTGTCATTAAATAAAATTTCAAAATTTTATCACAAATTTTCAGGACAAAATTCTATGTCATAATTTATTTTCGTTAAAAAATAAACTGTAAACCTTTGATTTTTTCACCCTTTCATTTTTTTATTATTATTTTTTAGACCAGTTTTTTTAACCCTTCCATTTTTTAACCCTTCACAAAAAATTTGCATGTACCAATCACATTCTGAAAAAAAAAGGATATTAATTTTTACTTTTTAAAAGGGGAACAAATTTTTTAAGAGCGTTTTTTTAGTTTTTCAACAAAGGGGTTAAAGTGTCAAAAATGACAGTTGTATATTAAAAAATAAGCATCATGCTAAATTATTTCCAGTTTAATCCGGTAGAGTGTTTAAAAGTTAGATGAAAACAATTTTTTTATATTTTAAATTTTAAAATTAACAATTAGTTGGTTGAGAGAAGCTCTAAATAATTATTATTTACTATATATGTAAATGCTCTTTGAAGATATAATTAACATCTAATTTATTTTCTGATTGGTTCGTTAAAACTTATTTGTTTTAATACTAATAACTTATCTGGTATTTGTTAGTTCTAATTTAATTATAAGTTTAGAACGTTAAAAATAAAAGAAAAAATAATTGAAGTTTTTAGTACACAGTCTAACTCAGTTTTGTATCCACCAACGCTATACGCACTATACGATATATATATTTGTTGACTTAGTATTACTGTACGTACTCTATACTGGACTAGTGTTTTAACGAATTTTGTCTGAAAAAAAACTCTAACATCCAAAACTAAGAACAAATTTAATTTATATTATCCATATTTATCTTATAACATTTTGCAAAAGTATTATTATTTTAAAGCATACATTACATTTTCAATCTTTTTTAATAATTTTCGAAGATAATTTTATGTACATATATATTATGTTATATATTATATATTTAAAAGAATTTGAATCATTATTTTTTCTTATATAACTATATTTTGAATTCTTCTAATTTATGTTTTACTTTAAATCACCTTAATTTAACAAAAAATATTATAACTCCCTTACAGCGAAGTTCAATTATTTTTATGTTTCTACAAACTAAAGAACACTAAAAATTCAAATTCATTGTTAATTTATTGTTAATAAATTATAGATCGAAATTAAAAGAAAAATACTATTATTGTTAATTCCTCTTTTTAGCATAATTTCAAAAAAAAAATTGAAAAAATATATTTATTACATTCACATTATCCGTCCATTTATTAGTCCGATCGTTAAATAGACTAGGCTAATAACAAAATATTTACATTGTTTGATAATAGCTATGATATTTCAAACAGTAAAAGATCTAAGAGATAAAAATATGAATTCTGTAAAAGAACTTTTTTGGGTAGCATCATCCTTTACAGGCCTATTGTTTTCCCATTTTAAAAAAAAACGCTATATATTCAAATTAAATTATGATTATGTATAGACTTACTTAACTGGGGCCTCGGTGGCCTAGTGGGTAAAAGCGTATAAAATACACTGTAAACACCAAAGGAGTGTGGGTTCGAATCCTACACACGTTGTAAGAGCTATTCCCCCTTACGACATTTACAGTCATGACTGAACAGGATAGGCTGTCTAATTTCCTGTCCACATTTATGTGGCACAGAAATGCATTAAAAAAAAACAACTTACTTAACTTAAATATATATTTTCTGTATAAAAACGTCAAAGAATAGGAAATTTCTTAAGGTTTATAAATAATCAAATTTATCATCAATAAATAAATTAAAAATATATTTTTTGCAATTTGATATTTAAATTTACCGTTATCTATATAACTAAATCTCCATAAAATTTTTGAAGCTCCATCCAAACACCTTCCAAATATTCAATGTAAAAAAATTGTAGTTCTGATAGTAATAAAATGATCTTAAGATACTTCAGACACAATTTTGTTGGTAATTTTAAAGCAATCTAAACTAATATTCTAGTGGTAAAAAGCTAAAATTAAAATTCAAACTATTTTTTTACTTGCTACATAGACTTTCTGAACTGTATGAACTAAGGAAGTAATTGTAAAATTAAAGAAAATGCTTCTTCATCTTTTACATTTTCCTTTCAACAAAAAATGCTAATAAAAATTATACATTTTGATATTTTTTTGAAAATGTATTTATTAGAAAACCCTTGATTTTATATACACCCTTATTTTATTTTATTTTAAATTAACTTAAAATTAAAATAAGACAATATAATTTTCCAAACATTAAAAATATTTTCAAAATAATTTTCATGTTTAAACATTATTGTAGTAAAATATTTTCTGAGGAAGTTAAAAAAAAAAAAAAACTTAAAAGAAAAAAGAATATAAACTGAACAATTTAACAATATTATAATTAGACTTTTTTTTTTTTTAATATATGTATTAGTTAACATAGCTGAATAAAAGGAACAAAATCATATTAATTATTTTAATTTTACCAACAGAAATCTACATTGGGTCTGTTAGGCGCCTACAACAATAAAATTTTAATATTAAACCATTAAAAAAATTAATTCTTATATATTAACTCTTTAAATCCCATACATTTTTTTATTGTATTATATTCTAATATATATACACAAATTCAATTTGAAGAGCTCTACATATTAATACTATTCGATAATTAAATTGTATTATATATTAAACTATCCCTGTAAAAAAAAACAATTTATTATCGCTTGTAACAATAGGGTTAATAGGGATTATGCATAAATCTGTTAAAAACATAAAAAAACTTTATTTGCGTAATTTTATGACAGGTATTTTACCTGTGGAAACGCGTAAAATATTTGAATTGCCGGCGTGTAAAAGAATAAAAAATATTATTTTTTTTTTTTTTTTTTTTATGCTAAAAAAGATTTTAATAAGTTCAGTCTAGATAATAAAATTAATTATAACTTGCTACTGGAATTAGCAATAAAAAAAAATACAAAAAGTTGAGGGCTTCAAGGGAGTTTAAATTCTTTTTCTGCGAAAACATATTCATTATATATATATATATTTTTTTTTTTAAATTATATTCAGTTAGACATATGTACAAATATATAAATTAAAAATATATTATGACATAAAAATCACGAATTAATCATAATGTAGTTATAGTATGGTTACCATAATGTGCATGTACAGTGTTGAACAAAATATTGGGTCGAATGCATAAAACTGAACTTATACGCAAATTTTAATTTTTGAAACTAAAAATACGCTTGAACTCGTATTATTGTTTGTAAAAGTGAGATTTGAGTTCCAGCTCAATTTTATCCATTTGACCCATTATTGTAATCAAATAATTTGTCTCATAATGTCCAAACAAACAAAGAGTCTAAACATTTTGATTAACACCGCAACATGTACTTTGAGTTACTTACACTGAAATAGAAATAGCATTTCATCCATTTTATAGCAAGTACCAATATTTAACAGCTAAATTAACGAACTCCTGCTTCTCTTGGTTATCACTTAAATAATAAAATTAAAATATAGGATATATAATCAAATAAAAAAAGAAACGGATGATAAAGGGTTCAAGTCATTTATTTTATTTAGTATTTAGGTGCCTTATATTCCACTATATGTTGTAAAAAACGAAAATTCTATGAATTGCTATAATATTAAGAAAATAAATAGCTTTTCTAATATTAACAAAAATTACATAATTAAGAATTTAATAATAGGGGTCTTCACGTAAAAGTGTAAACTAGTCTTACATCGAAGAATCGGAGGATAATTCCCATAATTCCGATCCTCGACTAAAATATCCTCTACCTTAATCCTATTGCATATTTTATTTACTCGAGAAAATATTTTTGAAGTTAATCGAGGATATTTCTTTGAAGTTAATTTGACATTTTGTTTTTAGAATTTATTTGGTTTCGGTTTTGGAATTTATTGGGGGGGCACCAAATAAAAATAGCACATTCGACTAAATAATTTCTAAAAATGCTTTAAAAATTTATTTTGGCATTTTTTTTTTATTTAAAAATTATTTATTTTCCAAAATCAAAACTCAAAAATTATATTTTAGTTTTTCTAAGTGAAAAATAGATATTTATTCAAATAATAAAATAATATAACAGATAGATAACAACTGACATTTTTTTCACATCAATCAACATTTCTTGAAAGATACCAATAAAAGTTTGTCTTAAACCAATCAACATATCTGTCATCTTTAATTTTTTAGTTTGCAATTCAAATTTTGCATCCGGTAAAGTAGGAAATTTTTCCTTCGATGCACATTTACGTGAAGACTCCTAATATTTCCCAGCTATTTTAAATTGGAAATTAGCTACCATTACTGAGAAATGATGTACCATTACTTTTTAAATATGAATTAGTATTTTTCATAAATATTTTCTGTAGGAAGTTGTAGAAACATGATTGGAAAAATTAAATCTTTTGGTAGACATAAACGTGTAAAGTATAAAATAGTCTCTTTGTTACTTAGGTCCAACTATTTGAGTAAAAATGTATAGAAAAATTGTGTAGTAAAAATGTCTAATTCAGTATACATTTTTTTGTTAAACACTGTACGGCATTATTTATAGTAGAACATATAATATCTGCTAGTTTTACATAAATTCTTTGATAGATGCTTCAAAAATATGTTATGATCTACAATAAAAATCAGTTTTTTATTTTATTTAATATAGGTATACCATTATAAATGTCTTGAACTTTCTACTTAAAAACAAATTATAATACATATGTCCATTTTAATGTGCATTAAAATTAAAAATTAAAAAATGATTTAAAGATCTAAAAGGAAGAAAACATTTTTTTACTTTTTTTATTAAAAATATGTAATGCTCAAAAATGCATTTGATAACATAGTTTTTTTCAGGGAAATAAATTTTTTAGAGAAAAATTCCATTAAATTAATTTTTTTGTCCTTAAATTTTCGAAACTATATTTTTCCTTATTATTCAAATCATTATAATTGTTTGTTTGCTGAGCCAAAAATTATTTGATTGCAAGGTTCAATTTTTGAATACTTATATAGTAATAAAAAATTAGTTTTAATGATAAAAATGATATTCTTTAATTTTATAAAATTATTTTCCCATTTCAAACCAGAACGACTATACAACCATTTTTAGAATTATTATCAGAATTTATTCCCTTTTTGTCCATCATCATCAAATGTCCATAGAATATTACGAAAGAATTACATTTGGAAAAGTTGTCTTTATACTCATGTTGTTTGCTTCATAGTGCCAAAGTGATTATGTTATATAATATTATACAAACTTTTACAGGTATCTTTAATAGGTGTATATGAAGGAGGTGTAACACTTGAAAAAACTCAGATGACAATTATCTATTTCTCCCAAGTTCACTTATCAAAAACTCACAATACAAAAAATCAAGTGGCAAAATTCTCACGGTTTACAAAATATTTAGGAAAAATTTAAAAATCAGGGTTTCAATTATCTGTTCAGCGGAGGTTACAAAAATATTTAGAAGACGTTTTAGTTGATTTCAAAATCATGGTTTTTCCTTTTTCCAGAATATGATTTGAACATGAACATAAATTTGTATACATGCGCAAATTTCTAAATTAGGAAAGATTTTAGAGTAGGTTAAAAAATCAGATGCAGATTATGTATACATAGTATACATAGTGTCCCCCATATACATACATATACTAATGTTATTTGATGTTATTTGAAAATTTGTCAAACAGATGTTTTGCAAAGTAAAAATTTGACATCTATCCTTTTTGACAAATGCGTTTTAGCGAAACGAGTTTTTTGACAAGTGATTTTTTGCAATATAATGTTTGCAATGTGAGTTTAGATCAACTGCGATATACCCCTGTATGATAAAGATTTTATTTTACAAACTGAATATTTTTTCTATATAAGAATTGCATATTTCCTTTTTACCGACTTGAATTTAAACAAGTTTTATTTAATATATATGTATACACAACTCCTTGAAATATTAATCATATATAGTGAATTTTTCACTAATATCAATAACTCAATCTATAATTAAATGTTAAATTTTCCTAAAATAGTAATAACAATATTTTTTTCATAATAATTTTTATTAAAAAAAAAAATTCAATAGAACAAAATCGTATAAAATAAATAACAATAAAAATTTTTTTTAATAAATTTAATTTAAATGTGTGAATTATAATACAAAAAAACAAAAAAAAAAAAAAAAACGAAAAGAAAAGAAAAACATAAAAAACAATTAAAAAAAATTCAATAAAATAAAAACTTATATGGAATTGATTACTTGTCAATAATAAATTTAAAATAATGATTGACATTACAGTATTGTAATTATTATTTGTTAATTTCTATATAGAAAAAAATTAACAAATATTGAAAAATCATTGATTTAATTTCACATTATTATTATTTTATTTTATTTTTTAATATCATACTGTGATAATTACTTGAATTCTAATTAATTCATTATTATTTTGAATAATATTTTATTTTTATATGCAGATATTTTGATTCACGGTCAATATTTCAAGATTCTTTATATAATTTACTAATTATATTTATTATCTAAAAAAAACAAATTTTTTTTCTCTATTAAATTATACATTATACATAAATAGTATAATTAATTTTAGTGTTGAAAAATTGAAGTAAAATTCTTTAGAAAATTCTGCGGTTATTTTAATTTAAAAACAAAAACAGAAACCGAAACAACAGGACTGAATGACGTTTAATTGCAGTTTTGACTAGAATTTTATTCGACATTTCTGAATTTATTATTATATGATAGGGTAACTCTGGTAACACATGTAAACTCCAAGGTAAAAAAAAAAAAACAAATATGAGAACTGAAAGTAACTTATAATAATATAAAGCAACTTAATATAAATAAATTATAGTTTCAAACTGATCACTTTCTTGTCAGATCATAATCTTTAAAATTAAATAAACAAAAGGCCATTGTAAATATAGAATAACGAATTTTCAAGGAAATATAAGAAAAGGCAATTTACAATTTATTTTATTTAAAATACATTTGTGAAATTAGCAAATCAAAGAATACTTTTACACCAGCAGGTTCAATTATAGCTTCGAAAGGAAAGTGTTATATACTACTACATGTTCTTAATATTGATGGCCTCGTCACTGATAGCAAAACAGAAACAATAATAAACGAATTAATTGTCCCAATCCTCTATTCACAGTTTTCACATCCTTTTCTATCCTCTTTAATATCTACTCCCTAGCTAGCAGTTAGGGGTTTATGATGTTATTATATTTGCGGTTAGGGATTTCATCCCAATATATATTGACTAAAGAAGAAAATAGTTTAGGTCAGTAAAAATATATAATATCAAAGGAGTAATCTTAATGTCTTTAGAAGATTCCGACCTTCTTAGAAGCAATGCGATAAATCAAATTGAGTAGAATAATTTAAAAACTATAGAAAAAGGGATCATTTTAATTGCTTCTAAAGTTCAATGTAATGAAGCCGAAAGTCAAAAGCTTATATAATATGAAGTCCCTCAAAAATACCTGAAAATTTTATTCCATTCTCAAAACAAACCGTTAACGGTCCTCTTCTTATGATAAATAATACATAATATTCTAACAATAATGTAAATTTTTAACAATATTAATTAAATGTTTCTTATATGTAAATTAGTATAAATAAAATGTTATTTTAATTTTATGCCATTGATGTTTTAAATAAATATGTAGGTATGTGTTTTTTGTTTACTAAATTTTTAAAAAATAAAAAGTCATTTTTTATATAAAAGATTTTTTAAATAATTTTTGTTAATTAAATTATTTGTTGTTTTTTTTTTAATATTTCAGTAATCTTTTACAAAAGTAATGTACAATATTGTACAATGCTTTAAAAATACATATAAATTCCAGTACTTCTAAAACATGTTTATGGTATGTGTAACAAATTTTCTTTAGAATTTACAAATAATTTTGTTTAAATGAATATTCAATATAGAAATAATTAAAAAATATCTTAAATATAAAAAAAATTTAATAAATTTTATTTATTCAACCATTTTTTTAATTAAATTTATTTTTTTTTTTTACTTAATACTGACTTAAAATACAAAAACCAAAAAAACAACAATGTCATATAGAGTTTTGACCTAAAAATCTAATGAATTAATTTAGAATACGATTAGTACGATTTTTTTTTTTTTCTTTAAACATAAAATTAATTTAGTACATTTAAAAAAAAATTAATTTTAATTTCAAAAATAAACAATGTAATTATTTATGTATTAATTAATTTAAACAATGTATTAATTTAAAATATCTATACTTGTATTTAATATGGAGAAGAACTATAAATCTAGCCATATGTTTGTTAGAGCATATAAAACGGTACATATACTTTACTTTAGGTACATTGTCCGATTGCCTTGACCTTTTTTATAACCTAGTAACGTACCTATACCTGGACCTAGACCTAAGTACTTCACTTTTAAGTTATGTAAAACCTAGACCTAACTATGGGAGTACAATGGTGTTTATATTTATTTTCCATCATTAAACATTTAAAGTATGAAACTGCATTTTTTATTAAAATATCGAATTTCTAACCTCTGGTGGGAATATTTACCAAACCGTACCACACTTATTATATACCATTGGAAAGGATGTGAAAATACCTTTCTACCAGTATAAAAATAATATAGGGCTTCTTTGAAAATTTATAAAGTATAGTGGTATAGTATCTACAAAGCCTAGAAAAAAATTTTTTTTTTATACCAAAATTTTCCGTTTGAACTCCACTATCTCAGAAACGATAGCACTGATTAAGACGAAACAAGATTTTTATTAAAGACAATAGTAGGTCCCACAATGTTGTAAAAAAATGGATCCTGTATACTATCGTAGACGAAAATATAACGGTTTAAGTAAAATACTACAAAATGTTAGGAAAATTTTAAAAATAATAAATTTGATCTTTAAATGATCTTTGCGCCAATAGTCATGTTCTATGAAATATAGGTGACGTTACTAGGTACCGTTATGTAAAATTTCAATGCAATCGAACAAAGTTTCTAAAGCAAAGTATACCTAACCTATGGGTTACGTTTCGGAACATATTTTTGAAGAACATAGAATTTGATATTTTTTTAGCCCATTGAATATAAGTCCTTTGTCGAATTCGAAGTTCTATAGGTTCAAAATATATGTGGCTAATAAAAAAAATATATGTCGAAGTTAATATTGAAATGAGAGGTATTCTATTTATATGAACCTTGGTTGCATTATCTTAAACGATATAGAAGTTTTGTTAACCAAAAGATAAATATCGTGAAACTATGTTTTAATTATTTTTTGGAATGTCCGCTAAAAATTTTAAATATGTATACAACAAGTGATTTTTTTTAATAAATAATATTTTAATTTATCTAAATTTAATTAAACAATACATTTATTTAACAATATATTATTTACATTTATAACGGACATCCTGGCACTTTATATAAGTTTTCTTTTTTACAAATATTGAAATTCCTAATAAAATATTTTTTTAATTAGAAAATAAGTAAAATTTTCTTTTTTATTATAAATATTTATAAAATTTTTAATTTACTTCAAAAATATTTTTTTTATGAATGGTCAATTGACTTTAAATTAATTTTTATTATAATTTTTAAAAAAAATGTCAATACAATAAAAATAAAACAATAAAGTAATCTTGAAAATGTATAGATAATAAAAAAATAAAAAATGCATCTGAAGATATCTTAATTCCCCTGTTGTTGTATTAGCCATACATTGTGTACTGTACGTCTTTAATTCTGAATTTACATTTTACAAATTCACAATAAATGGAAATTCAATGTAAAGAAAAATAAAACAAAAAAAACAAAGTAAAAAAAAATGAGGGAAAAGTAAACCACAAATGAATTCAATAATATTGAAAAATGCAAATGTCACATTTTCATTTATACGCCATCTGTCAATTGACAATGTCAAATTCGCATAAATTAAACAACATAAATAACTTGATATTTTTTTTTTTTTTCAATTTTAGATATTGTACTTATTATTGCGAACATTTTCAATTTAATTTTTTTTTGTTTGAAAAGAAAAGGAATTTTTGATTTTAATGAGGTCCAAGTATTTAAAAGTACAGTAAGAGTCAAAAATTCACATTATTAAATACAGATTCATTCCAGAAAAATAATTTAAGCTTTTTGTAAAGTTTATCAATTATATATGTAAGTGCATGCTTAGTAGAGAAACTTACACATAAACTATTGTAAAAATCAAAAGCAGCACCAAGTTCTCTATTTTAATTATAAATTCCAACTTAAAAAATTTAACACTAATTAAAATCATTGAGAATCCTTAATTTTTGTTCATATCCTTGACTGAAATCTTATGGTAATCTATACATAAACTATATAAAATAAAACTAAACATTTTTAGCTTATTAATGTAAACAAAACCAAAGTTGCTGTAAAAATCACAGGTTTTTAAAGACGCACATTTGGGAAAAGAACAATAAAAATACTTTAAGAAATATGAGATCTTTAGCATGAAAATTTGTAATTTTTCTTAGAATTTCACATTTAAGGAAAAATTGTGAAAAATCAACAGACACTTCCTTTAGTTTTAAGTAAACCCTATATACTTACTTAAATTCGCATCAGCCTCCAAGTTACAGGTATTTAAAAATAACAAATTTTAAATTTTTGACATTTAATAGATGTAATAAAATGGGAGTACAAAAAATTTTTCTGAGATGACTTTTATTAATTCTTAGATCGTCCTTCTCTCAAAATTTCAAAGTTAAACTAAAAACAAACAGAAAGGGAACTAATAAGCTAATTTTTAGAAAAAAAAATTCAATACTTAGTAATTTTAAAGTCAATGTTCATCTATTTGTGCCTCTAATTGTACATTTTTTGAAATATGTACATACTTTGATATGAATTCAACATTTCTGATGACTTAATATGGTAAAATTGCAAAAATTTATTTTCTAATTTGTTTTTTTTTTTTGTTTTGTTATTTTTTAAACTGCAAATCTATAAAAAAAAATAAAAAACATTAATACTAAAATTGAATAGAAATTTTTTTTATTTTATTTTAGAATATTTCCAGTATTTTCAACTTTCATATGCTAAACTATATGTGACGCTTTAAAATTCAATTGAATATAATTTTTTAAAGACTGACAGAAAATCAATAATTATTCAAAATATTTTACAAATTTTATATAAGTAAATAAGTTATATTGAATTCGATGATATTTAAATAAAACTAGTTAATAGCAGTTTGAAAGTACATATTTTAAAATTATTAAATGTTTATAAAAGTAATATTAAACTTGATTTAAAGGTTAATTTCGTATTTATTAAAAAAAAAAATTAATTTGCTAACTTTTTTATTCACCAACTTTCTGATAAATTTAAATTTACGTATTTGAATCATTTGGACTACAAGAACAAGGATTAATAGACTGGTATTAGGCATACATATATTCATTTTTACTATATAGAAAAGTACATGTCATTTTCTTTTTTTTTTTTTTTGAGTATATTTTAAGTTTTTATTGCTTTATTTTGCTCTAAAATTCAGAATCTAAATAACATATTTTTATAATTTTAAGCTAAATTGCTAAACAGCTTTATTTTAATACACAAAATTATAATAATTTAATAAATAAGATCTTAATTTTAAAAAAATCAGCTGTGTTCACCACAGAACCGATCAATTACAATAATACACAATGAATTAATCGTAAAAATATGTACATAAATCCATATATAATATGTATATTATTTTATCTTCATTCAAAAATATTAAAAGTAAAAAATAATAAAAACTGTATATTTACGTCAGAACCTTGAATATGAAATTTCAAAAAATTCCGCTCGGTCGTTTAGGTTGTACATGTGGGCACAGTCATAAAAATAATTAAAATCATGAACAGCATTAATTAAATATAATATATAGATCATTTTATATAATACATTCTGGTTAAAAATAAAATTTTTGATTTATTGATTTTACCAAAAAAAGTAAAATATTGTTACCTATAAATTTTGAAAGGTTAAAATAACAGCTCACCTAAAATATAGATCTGTTGTTTACGAATAGTCAAGAAAATTCAATGAAATTCAATTCATTTTACTGAAAATTGCTTCAAAATATATAGCTATTGTAAAACTATAGGGCTAAAACTGTACAATAGTTTTTTTTTATTTCAACCCTATATTAAGAATTTTGGTACTTTCATTATGTAGAGTATATACTTTAAAAAATTTCGTACTAAAATTGTTCTAAAAAAAATACAATCAAATATTTTATTCAAAATAATTTTCTATTTCGCTTACTCTTTCATGTAAACATATACATTCTCAGTTCCTTTGTAAGGGAAAAGGGTTAAAATTTTGAAATTTAATTTTTTAGAAGGGTATTTTATTATATTTCCCCTTTAAGTTTTTTATCCATAAAAAAAAAAATACAAATAAAAAACCTAAAAAAAATTTTAGACGATTTTAAAGTGCGCAATTCTTAACGCATATTCAAATGAAGTAAAATTTATGATTCCATTTTGGTAATGTTAAAAAATTTAAATATAAAACGTCTATATTGGAAATATTTTTAATATAAAAGGTGATTTCGGTCGGTTAACATCACTTTTTTTTTTTTTAAATTTCGGTAGCTATTTATGGAATAAATATTTTAAGAAAATGAAAAAAACTTAAAATCATTCCTATTACCGTAACGAAAAATTAAATATATTTCGAGCCAATGGATTACTTTCTGTTTATTATATAATATTACTGGATTACTACGAGTGAAATTTTCAAAAATTATATTATTATTATTATTATTTTTCCTTATAGAAAAATCATTTAATCATTAAAAATAAATACCCAGCCAATTGACAATTTTCACTTGACAGTTACTGAACATTTATTTGATCAGTGCATATTTCACAAAAAAAGACCCTTAACAAAAGGACATTTAGGAAAATAGACACTTGCTTTGTTTTGCTTAATTGGTTTCTGTTAAGAGTTTTTTTTTTGGAAAATGTTCCCTGATCAAATGTACAGTTGCTAAATGAAAGCTGTTAAGTTTACTAGTATCCAATTGAAATATATTGTATTTAAAATAACAAAAGAATGTCTATTTTAATTTTATTTAAATTTGTATTGTTTATTTTACATAATAAATATCTAAATTATTTTTAAATAAACTAATTTAATAACACACATTAAAAATTTCAAATTTTTTTTTAAATATGTAGAATATTAATTTAGAAAAATAGAAATTAATTTAATTAAAGAGAATATTAAGTTTTTTGAATCGAATTAAAATTATTTTTTTTGATTTTGTACAATTCTGACTTAACAAAAATGTGAATTACAAAATTCTAATTTTATGCTAAATTTCTGAAAGAATCGCAAATATGTATACTGATTTTCCGGATCAGGTATGGCATAAAGCGTTCGTAGTTCTTTTTCCTTCAACAGATACGACAGTTGCTGCGTATATATTTGCCCGTTTTTTTAAAAATTTACAAAAACTCAGAATTTTCAAATATGAATCTTGTAATCTAGAATTTTGTTAGTTAGAATTCAGAATTCTAACCGAACCATTACGATTTTAGACATAAGTTATATTTATATATTTCTCTTCATACTATCTATATAATTTTATTTTATGGTAATTTTTTGTATCTGAACTCATACTTTATATACCAAAATCTAAAAAGTAAAATCTATCTAATTAGGTATATAAACTGCAATTATGAACTACAAATAAATTTTTAACTTATTTAAAAAAAAATCATATTAATAATTATTATTGTTAAACAATTACTTTATACTCGTGTAGTATCTTATATGCAAATTGTCTTCATTATACAAATTTTTTACTTATAAAATACTTTACGTATATATGCAAATAAAATTTCAATTATTAAAAAACATGCAAGCAGCTTAAATTTGTTTGAAATAAAAAATTTACCAACCGGAACTGATTAATTCTTAATAATAACAGGTTTGCTGAATAAAAAAAAATGATAAATTACATTTAAAAGGAATTGTCACACTTTAAGAAAACAAAATGAAATTAAATTAAATTAAAACAAAAAAAATATATATATATATATATAAAATAAAAGAAAATAAACAATTATTAATTCTTTAACTTTTCTTTGAATTTTTCTAGTGCTTTTTTTTTTTTGTGCACTTAATTTTTTTTTTGATTTTATTTAAACATAATTTATGTATAAATTTACTTTTAATATTACAAAAATAAAATCATAATATAATATAATAGATCTTAAGATATTAACATTATTATGCATATCAATTACATACATAGTAATTTATATTACAACATTAGTATATAAGTATGTATATGTATATGTATATAAAATAGTTAATTTTTTTTAAGTTTTTTTGTTTTTTATTACTATTGTTATACTTCAGTTTTCTTTACATTTCACTGTTGCAATATATGCTATATAAAATATAACAAGTCTTTGTAATTTTAGTTGGTTAAATATTATAATCTACATATTATGTAAATATAAAAATAATTTTGTTTCGTCTTTTTCTCATTTTTCATTTAATTAGGGATTAATGATTATATAGAAATGTTTCGACTTATTTTAATTGACTAAGTACTAAGTACAATTTTATACGGTTTAGTCGTATAGATAACATTTTTATTATTCATATTTTGATTATACATTTTATTAACATTATTTTTTATTATTATTAACAGCTTTTATTGAACTTACTTGTGGTTAAAGAAAACGTAGAATCTTGCAAGCTATTTTAGACACACTTCCCGTCCCGTTCCCGTTCGATTCCGGTGACAATATGTGATTCTAAAATAATAATATCACAAAAGAGAAAAGTTAACTAAATCAGCAAAATAAAATGTTAATACAAAGATATTACAGATTTTTTAACAGAATTATTACAGAGTAAAATAAAAATATGAAATTTGCCTTTTGCCTTTTGCCTATACTATTGCTAAATTCTAATGAAAATGTTATTTTGCTAATTTAGTTAACTTCTCCACCGTTTTTGATGTTATTATTTTAGAATCACGTATTGTCACCGGAGTCTAAACTGTATCCAAAATTTCAAGTCTCTAGTTCAACGGGAAGTGTGGTCTAAAATAGCTTACAAGATTTCACAATTCCTTTAATCACGAGTAAGTTAAATAAAAGCTGTTACTAATGAAAATTAAATTTGTAATAACTAATAAGCCTTAAAATAAAGAACCATTCAAAAAACATCAAACTTTTATTTAAAAATTATCAAACTATTATCGATTCTAAAGGTCAAATTTAAATATGATAGTTAAAACTTAAAATTTTAAAAGTTTCTTAAAATTTTAATTTTTGAATATTTTCATTCCATAATTATTTAATTATGATAATATTAAATAAATTTACATTACCTAAAAGGAAAATAAGAATTATATATTGTATAAAATGAAAAGTTTAATATAACATTTAATTTACTTACATGGGACACAAAAAAGCTTAAAAATAAATTTAAAAAATGTAAGCTACTTTGTGTAAATACTCATGTTCAAACATTTCTATAACGATCAAATCTGATAATACTACAGTATAAAACAACAATATATAATGATATTGACAACTTTTATAACCTATAGGTACTCTAGAGGTAGCGTTCTAACGAAATATAGAGCAGTAAATGCAATAGACGAACGTAAAAGACGGAGTCATTTACAGATCACCTAGGTTTCAAAAAAAAAAAATTCTGAATCAAAAGAATCCTGGTGAGAAATTTAAAGATCTTCTATAATACCAGCAGCTGATGAAGGAGTTTATTTCCATCTTTTTTTCCGAAATCCGAATAGTTCTGTTCCCTATACTTTTGTTGTGGTTTGTATAGTTGTCATATTTTAATAAATATTGTAATGAGTTAACAAATATGTTTAATCTAAAATTCTAAACAAAGCTTTATATGGCAACACTTATACTTTTAAAGATATATGAGTATTATAATTATTGTTATTAAATTAATTTTGTACAACATTGACAAGTTGTTATTGACAAGCCTGTACAAGTTGTACTACCTTTGTTTTATAAATACCCTTCTTTGTAAAGTTATTAATACAAATTTGGCTGCTTTCAACATGTTAAGAACTCAATTAATTTTATCTACAATTCATCAATTCACGAATTACCACCTCAAAATTGGAAATTTTTATTTATTTAACTTGTTCGTAAATGAATATTTATAAAAGGACTCGTAAGGTATAAATATAGTATATATATATATATATATATACATATATTTTTTTTTTTGCAAATAATATCTTTTGCATCTCTTCTGTTTCCTACCTTATTCCTAATATAAAATTTTCCATGGAAAATTAATTTGAATAATTATGGTGGCAAAAAAAAAAAAAAAAAAATAATATGAAACAGAAAAAAAATATATGTTATTATTAGAGAAAAAAAAAACTGTAAAAAACAAACTACTACATATATAATTATTCGATGACTGTTTTGTCAATTTCTGGAATTGTTACCATATTCGTCATTTAAAGGAATTTGAATTATTTTACACAAAAAATTAAAATGGAATTTTAAAATGTTTTAATTTTTTTTTTTTCTTAAAGTGTCATGCATCAATATAATAATTTATGTATACTTTGTATATATTATATTTATTTATATATATATATATATATATATATATAAATAGTATTCATACATAATATTGTATCTATCAGAATCGCGGTGCTTAACATTAATTATTTACTATCTTTAATAAATAATAAACTATAGTATAATATGCAAGAAAGACTCCTCTTCGGAATTTATATGTAACAATTGTATTATTTTTTCTTTTACAAGATGTTGTGCCTGTTTAAAATAAAACACACATAAGTTGATTAACAACTTAAAAAATAAAGAAATAATTTCAGGTTATCAAAGGAAAGAATTTTAATTTATTTACAAAGTAATATATACAGTGTGATCGATAGGCGCTTTCTGTCATTTACTTTTAAATCGCCCAAAATGTTTGTTTTTATTTTAATAGAAAAGCTCAATAAAAGAATGAAAGCTAATTTTCATTTAATGCACTCCTATACTGTAAATCAAATTCTACATATTTTATATTACAGGTCCCAATCAAAAATTGGATTTAAAAGGAGGTAGTTTTTATTGGTTAAAGTGGAACGTTATTCGAAAGAATCACGCGTAAAACTCTGGGTGACTTACAAAGTTTTTCACCGACCCTCATAAAAAAAAAAATCAGATATATATAGAGATTTTCACTTGTGGAACATCTTATATAAATAACAAAATTAACACATATATGAATTGTATCGCAATCAGAAAAAGAAACAAAAAAAAATAAATAAATAAAGAGTGCCAAAGAAGAAGGCAATGAAAAATAATAAACAAATAAGGAAAATTATATTATGTGTTTTTTTGTTTTATTTTAATGTTGTCTCGTTTTTTTATAAAACATTTTTTGTTTTTTTTTTATAAATTTCTGCATACTTGCATAAGTAATTAAATATTTTATTTAGAATAAAAAAAAAAAAAGCGTTTTTGCATGGTTACTGATATGCACATAACAAAAGTTATGGTGATATAGTTTAGAAATAAATATTACAAATGAATTAATATAAAAAAGCAAAAAAAAAAAAAATAGAAGAACTATTGTTTATGGTTCAAGGAATTTTTTGAATAATATGTCTTAAAAAATATAAAAATCATATTGTTTTTGGTTGATGAATTATAATCATTCGGGAATAATTTGCTTATATAATTGTCAATTTTAATTAACATTTAAAAACTGACTATTAAAAAATTTCCTTATAGTTTTCAATTTTAATTAATGTTTTAAATAATGTTTTTAGACATGTTATGATATTTGTTTAAAAAAATTATTTATAAATAAAAAATGCTATTGTTCAATTTAAATAAATCTCAAATGAATTTTTTTCTATATTTTCATGTTATTAATTTTTTTTCTTTAGAATAGAAAATTTCATCAAAGTCTAGTCAACAACAGCAGTTTTTATTTCATCTGATTAAGTTATTTAAAATAACTAAGATCCGGATTGAAGTTTCATTAACCTCTGAAGTATTTTCAAACTAAAAATATACTGAAATTCATTGAGAAACTCAAGTTATGCTGGCAATTAATATAAAGTGGTAGTTAATTAAAATTAGATCATACTTAAACAATATTTACCAGTTCGAGATAAATATAAGATTAGTGTCGGAACGACTCAATATAAGTAAGTAAATAAGTATAGTAAGTACAGTAAGTAAATATTTCGTTCATATGTCATATTAAATTTATAATAAATATATAAGAAATACCGTATTCCTGATATATCGCAATCTGTTCGAAAAGCTCGTAAAAATTGACCTAGAATCTATTGTACTTTTTAGTGCCAGATTTAAAACATTTACTTCGAGTTAATTAAAATTTTCCTTTTTTTTCTAATAAAGATCACATATGTGAAAAGAAATATTTATCCAATTTTAATATTCTTATAGTTACTTGGCAGCAATTACAATAAAATAGGATATCTTAAAAGAGCCTCAAGAGGAAAATCCTAACACTTAAGTGCAGCTATATAAAAAAAAATCTACGTATTTCTTTAAAAATTTATACATCTGTTTGACGGTTTAACTCCCTTTTTTTTTTGATCTTTTTAATTTATATTTATAGTTTTTTTTTTTTATTATAATTCAAAAGTCTAATCATAATAATAATAATAATGTCTATAATAATCATGAAATATAACAAGTTTAATTTTTATTTATTAGATAAAGATCATAAATTATTCCACAATTTATGTTACAATTCAATTTCTATATATTTCGATTGCAAATCATCTTATCTCTTTTTTACATATCAAAGAAATAAAAAATCAGCCCTCATCTTTTCAAAATCATAAAAAACGAAATAAACAACAAATTTAACCCCATAGCACCATGCGAAATAAAACAAAAAAAAAACGACAATAAAGACAATATTCTATCTTTTTTTTTCTTTTTGGATTTTAATTTTTTTTATTTCATCGTGAAACTTGAAAAAAAATCATAATGTCAGCAAATAAAAGGATACGATACATGTATCAAAAAAAAATTTATAACATTTGCAACATTTTGATATTATTGCGGCAGCAGTGCTTGTACTGGTAATGTAATAATGGTATTGTGCAAATGTTTTCAATTATACAATCCGACCATTTACATTTCACTTGTATATAATTCAAATATATATATATTAGAAAGGGATGAGAATATGGGGGGTTGTTTTTTTATTTATAATAAAATAATTTTGAAATGGTGACTGGTGTATGATGTTGCATGCAAAAACATTTGAAACCATAATTAAGGCTATTTTTTATATCTTTTTTTTTTTTTTTGTTTTTCATTTTTACTGTAATAATTTTCTAAGATTATAAATTTACGATAAAAAGTATTTTTAGACAAAAGATATGATAGAAAAACAAGAGAGGGTATAATAATTTTAATATTTTATTTTGTATTTATTCTATTTTACGATTCCATAAATTTTTTATGATCATATTTTGAGTTGCCTTCCAGTTATTTTTTATACGAATTCATTGAAATTTGAATAATAAAAAACATTTAAAACAATAAAAAAAAATTTGGCAATTGAAACATATAGGACAAGCGTAGGAAAATTTGGGAAAATATAATTTATAAAAAATACCATTCATAATACTAGATCTGTACTTAGTAAAATATTTTTGTATGACAGTGTTTCGAAAGATTGAAGAAACTAATATAAAATATATATATATATTAGATTTTCGTGCTTTTTGGAATACAGAATAAAAGCTGTTTTCCAAGGTATCGCACTGATACTGTTACCGCCAACAGTCAACACTATACTTTCCGGAAATATTTAAATATCGTTTTCGATCATTATTTGAATGTATAATCTTAGAAAAGACATTTATATAATAAAAATTTTACAAGTGATCAACTATCTTAGTGAAATATGCTACAGATGCACTAAATAAAATTCGAAATAAATACAATGCAATTTAGGTAGGTTCAGAAAAGTTATAAGCCTGAGAGAGGATATATTAGTAAATAAAATATATAACATAAGATAATACTGAGTTTGTTTAAAAAGCGAAGAAACTGTAAAGCTTCAAAATTAGATGGGAAGAAAAGTTCGGAACAGAAAAAACGAGATTGTAAAATTTTTATTAAAAGCGTTGTTGCTGAAGCATTTTAAATGTACAAGATAATGATAATGATAAAAATCCTAACAATAGCATGCAATTATTAACTAACGTTTTAAAATAATTTCGACAAAAATGATAACATCCCTGTTGTAAATTTTTTTTTTGATTTGAATATATTTCGAAAAAAATCAAAGTTCTATCACTGTGCTATCTATAAGTCTTAACAGTTGTTCGTTTAATCTAAAAAATTTGTCCTATCCAAAAATTGAAACCTTTATAGGAAACATATTATTTTCGAAAATTTTAATACAAAATCTATACAACATTCCAATGTATATCCTATAAATGTAGAATTCTTTCAATATATTGAAAATTTCAAGCAACCCTTATTATATTGGGTAAAAAAAAAAACTATAGCTGGAGTATTCAAAATTGATATCATATATTTAAAGGGAAAGTATTGGTGAGTATGATGGAGCGAATCGATAATATTTTATGCATATTATATACATATCGTTAAGAAATAAGTTTTGTAGCTCAAAACTTGTTAGGATTTTATTACTTTATTCATGATTGTTATTGTTCAATCCATAGTCCTTGTTGTTTTATTTTATTTTTTTTTTTCACTCTGTTTCATTTCATTTTTTATGATATTTGAGAAAAATATTTTTTTTTTATTATTATTTTTTCCATTTTTTATTGTATATTTTTTTTTTTTTGGCAAATTGATTTTTCGAATGTAAATTATTTGCTTTTTGGTAAATTGATTGAGTAATTTCAATGATGGAACAATGTTTTTATTTTTATTTTTTTTTTTATTTTTGGTTTAATTTTAGATTTTTTTGTTTGTAAATTTATTAGATTAAGTTAATTTAGAGTTTATTGAACTTAAAGTTCTCTACTTGATAAAATCTGAATTCTATTGAAAGTTTTAGGTAATCATTAATTTAAACTTTTAAAACTTAAAATATCATGCATAAATTATATAAGGATTTAATGAAGGATATAAGGATTTACATCTTAGATCCTAAGTTAAATACTGGTATTGCGATTATAAAACTAACCTAAAAAAAACCCAATGTTGTACAAGCCTTTAAAGTTACTCTTTAAATGAATTTAGTTTTGAATTTTTAAAATTTTGAAGCAAATTATAAATTTTTAAAGAGGGTAAAAAACAATAACTTATTTGCAAAAAAAAAAAACAGAAAAACGAATTTCTTTAAGTAGATTATTCAATTTTAACATTTAATCTTCTAACAAATTCCATTAAATTACATTAATTTAAATATACAAGTAAAAAAAAAAAAAGTCATATATTTAAATTCCATCACAAAGTTGTTTTTTATTTCGTTTCGTTTTTTTTTTTGTGTGTATTTCCTTTCCTTTTTTCCTTTATTTATTTTGTTTTATTTATTATTTTTATTCATTTTTTTGTTACATTATTATATTGATCATAAAAACAGAGAATATCATCAATTACAGTTCTTTCTCTCTTATTTCAAAATGATTTTTACATATTATATGTCATTCACAATTATGGACATGAAAAAAATCACAATCATGAACAATTTTGAGAATAAAATGTTAGTTTTTCGAAATACAATGAAAGGTATTATTTGAATAATAGACATATTTTCTAAAATTTTCTTCTTTTCAATTACAGTTACAATAAAGTTTAAGAAGATCATTAACTTCTTTTTTTATCTTAAATTTATCCACCATAATCTCAAATTTCCTAAATTCTTCCGCAAAGCTGTCTTTTTCCATACTAATCTCTAAACAAACTGTACATTTATAATTAACGTCCAATCTTAAAGTTAGTTTTTAAAGAGGAGTTGTTTTGATTTGTTAATATTCATTATTGCCTATGGAAACAACGTGCACTTTTTTTGAGTAACTTTCGAAGCTTCCCAACAGTCGTAAAAAAAAGTTGTGAAAAATTCTACCAAATTCTTACTCAAGTAAATTTTTATAGTTCAGAACTTCTAGACTAAATATTCTTTCAAAATATGTATGTATACAGATATATGTATGTATGTATAAAGATATTCTTTCATTTAAAAAAAATTGAGGCAGATCTGTGTTAAAATTATAAATTCAACAAATTGTGTATATCACTGTGTATATCAAAATCTTAGTACTTTTCGAAATTTTTTATTTTTTTACTCAATCAAAAAAATTACCCAATCCCAAAGATAATCTAAGAGCTTATCAACGTTTACATTTAAAATAAATTTAATTCAGAATTTAATAAGATTTAGTGGGGCCTCGGTAGCCTAACAGGTAAGAGCGTATAAAATACCCTGTAAACGCCGAGGGAGGAAAGAAATGCATTAAAAAAAAAAAAAAGATTTAGTTAAGATTGTAGAGAGTAATAAAACAATTATTATAGAACATGAATTAAGGAAGATCATGCCATGAAGGAATGCCTAAAAAGAGTTAAATTAAAGAATAGAAAAATATTAACAAATTTCTTAGCAATTATGAAGAGAAGATTAGCAGTAGGTAATTAATTATATTACTCTTCCACAAATAAGTGCTCCAATCAATGTAGCCTTCAAATTGAATAAAAAGGTTGTGGAAGACAAAATTGTTTATAGAGAGAACAATTTTCGCTATATTTAAATTGAAAAAACTTATAGAAACTCGATCTAATAGAAACTATATATTTAACCTATATACTACATACTACATTTGGGAAACGGTTTTAAATAAGCCCATATATTTATAGTCCCATATTATTAAAGTAAAGTATTTAAAATAAAACTTAAATTTAAGTTTCTTCTGAAGAATATCCATTATAGCTAAACTATAATGCAAAATTAACCTACCTCGCAATTAATATTTAATCATAATTCTTCTTTTTCTAAAATTCTATATTTTAAAAATGTATTTTCTATTATTTATAATTATTTAAATAATTTTAATTTAATTTTTTATAACCGTAACTGTATTTTTGGCAATAAATATAGCAATACAATCAAATACAACAAAATACGCATTTCAGATTCAGAATAGCATTATATGTATATAAAAAAAGAAACAAACGACTTCTATTAAAGGTCTAACAACAAAAAAACAAAAAAAAAACAAAAAATTGAATGAACAATAAAATATCCAAAAATATTCATGGATAATCCTTGAAGAAATGCGATAAAAAAATAAAATAATATAATAAAAAATGAGAAAACCTTTTTACGCTAAGAGGCAACAAAAAAAGGACCAAATAAAATAAGCAAATCAACCAAAAAAAAAAAAAAAAACTGACCCATTCCATCGTTATTCCTACTACTACCAGTACAACATGTTCGCATTATCATGCATATACTAATAATAATAATAATAATAATACAAGTGAAAGTCTAAAAACAACACAACATGCTAACTATATGGATATTTAGATAGAAGTATTATTAAAATATAAAGGGATTATTGAAGAGAAAAAAAAGGGATTTTTTGACATAAAAGAAAATGGAAATGGACAGTAAAAAAAAAAAAAAAATTGAAAATAAAAAAAAAGGGAAACAAATTTGGAAAGTATTAAAATAAGGAAATAAAATATATTATGTATCCAAGTATTGCTTTTACATAAAATTATTTCCATGTGCTTTATTTTAATTTTTTTTTTGTTTGTTTTTTGTTTTATTAATATTATTATTTTTTTATTTTATTTTTTGTTAGTTGTGCAATTGACTTTTCATGTTTCAGCTTTTCCTTTTTTCTGGAGTATATTAATTTTTTTTTGTTCTTGAAATTTAATCTAAAATGAAAATTATAAAAAAAATTTAATTTTTACAAATAAAGACGAGAATTTATTTTAAATAAATTGCATTAACAAATTGCATTATTGCAATTTTACTACATGGGTATAAAAAGGACATAAAATTAACAAAAATTAAATTTAAATTTTGAATACTTTAAGAATCAACGAAGAAATCTTTAAACGATTTTTTTTGATACATTAATATTAGAAACTCTTTTAAAACCACTAATGGTTTCTATTTAATTTTATTAATTTTATTTCCTAGAATGCATTTATTAAGTTCTTCTATAGCATGAATGCATTTATTAAGTCCTTCTATAGCATCGGTTGTTATTTTTATATGTAATATTTTTGGGGTGGAACTAAAAGTACGTGTACTGAATACATTAATCCAAAATTCATTTATTAACTTTCAATGCTCTTACACATTTGATTTAAATTTTAAAATTAGTTTTTTTTTTTTTAATGCATTTCTCTGCCACATAAATGTGGACAGGAAATTACACAGCCTTTCCTGTCCAGGCGTGGCTGTAAATGTCGTAAGGGGGAATAACTCTTACGATGTGTGTGGAGTTTGAATCCACACTCCCTCGGTGTTAACGGCGTATTTTATACGATCTTACCCACAGGCCACCGAGGTCCCTTAAAATTAGTTATTTTTAAATAGTCGTTGTTTGTCGATGATTAGAAACATTAAAAAAATTTATTATTAGAATTTCATAAAAACTGACCAAAATAATTAAAGAGGATCACCAAACTACAATAGGAGCTGAAAGCTCTATTATCAGTCATATTATTTGTTTTTTAAATAACAAAACAAAGATAATTAAAACATCAACTAGACAGATCTTAACAATCAAAGTTCAGTTTTTAATTTTAAACTTTGTACTTTGAAATCTGTAACATTGAAAATTTTTGAAACATTATAAATACATAGTTTTAAATATAATTTCAAGATGTTGAATATTTTTTGAAGAAAAATATGACGAAGCTTCATGCCAACACTGACATTATAGAATGAATTTAATAGTTTTTAGTTACATCTCCTACTATTTTCATTTAAAGATATAATTCAACAATACAATACAAAATGTTATTTTATTTTTTGTGGGATTGTTTTAAGATAAAACTTGTTCCTATCTCCAATCCCGTTCCTTTACAATAATTGATTTACTATACTTGAAAAATAATGTTACAATCATCTTCATGCTAGTCGTTACTCAATTTTAAATATAGGTTCAACTGAACCTTTAATATAAGAAACAATTAAGATTTTTAGACGGGATTGATCTTAAGTTTCTAAAAAAAAAAAATTAAAATAATGAATATTTTTACTATTTGATGTTATTGTTATTTTTGTTATCTTAAACCTGCGCCTATGTATTATTTCCTAAGTATTTTGGTGTCATCGAAAGATTTTATTGGGGAACAAGATAAATCTTCTGGATGAGCGTATTGGATTTAATACAAAAACTCTGAACTTATTTACGGTTTGATTAAAAAAAGGGAACGGTATGAATAACAAGTGGAGACAGTGTCAACTTAAAATAAGTTTTATTTATTTAAATTCTCATCTTTTAATTATTTAAATTTAAATTCGATAAATTCAGTTTTTAAAGTTCACATATTAAATTATTTTTTCATATCTTACGCTCCACTTAATACAAGAATCACCTAAACTTGAAATATCTCTAGCTGTCGAATTATCATATATATTATGATTATATATATATATATATGTTAGTATGTATATGTATATATATGTTAGTAGCTTAGTAAAAGAAGATGTAAGATTAGTCATGCAGTCTACGGTTTTTTAATACCGCAGTTTATGCTTTCCATAACTTTTATTCAGTTAAAGATAAAAAAACGAAGAAAATAGTTTAGAAATTTTAAAATTAAACTTAAAAAAGAATTTTTTTTTTTAGGTTTATATTTAAAACAATTTACTTTCGACATTTTAAACTTATTGATTACCCAGCCGTTAAAAATCGTCATTTTATAATACCTTATTCAAAATTTGCCGAAATATGAAAAACGTGTGTTTTAAAATTCTCTAACAAATCCTTTTCCCTAAAAATCATAAATTTCTTAAATAATAATAGCTTGAAAAATTTAAAATTGATTCAATTGAAAAACAAAATCAAATTCTATTAAACTCCAAAACTTTAGGATCTGATCTTAAAATGAATAAACACAAATTTTAATATATATTAAACAACAAAAAAGTAGTATATAAATTGTCTTGTAAAGTGTTTTCAATAAATTGTAAATAAAATATTTAAAAAAAAAACAAAAAATAAAATTAAAAGAAAACAAATTATAACATAAAAAAAATGAAACAATTTTTAAAAGCAGCTTTTGGAATATTCTTTCCATTATTTTTATTTTTTTATTTAAAAAAAAAAATTTTTAGAATTTAATCCGATTTGGGAATTCACACCACCACCATCATCGACATAACCTTCTTTTACCTTTAGATAACAAACAAAACAAAAAAAAACAATTCTATCTTCATCCACTTGCTTGAACAGCAGGATTCTCATCCCAAACACACTCCGCATTTTACACAAATAGACAAAAAAGAAAAACTAAATCTTATCACGAACCATCTCTTACACTCTACTCTATAGGTCATAATTTAGGACATATTCATTTTTCTTTTTTTACTGATTTTAGAATTATATTATCTGAATATCCATATACCACTTAACTTTCATCTTGTGAAAGTGATGTAAAGTACTTAAAAAATATATTTTGTTTTTTTTTTTTGTTTTGTTGTTTTCCTTTTAAAATTTTTTTCCTATTGCGTTAAGAATTACGTCTGACCTTAAATATTAAAAATTAGAATGTGTGTAGTGTGTGTAGTGTGTGTTAAAAATAATGATAACAAAAATTTACGAAAAGTGAGAAGAAGATCTAAAGGATAATTTTTTGTTGTGCATAAATTGATTGATAGACAGAATTGTTGGATTGCATGCAAACAAGGATAATCCAATCATTTACAGAGATGTGATCAAATAAAATACGTTTCTTTGTTCATGTTTAAACAACGTATGAAAAAATTTAAAATATATATGTATTATATAGTATAAATTACGTCCATATGGTCATAAGTACAATGTGTCATTTATTATTACTTTATATATAGATGAAAATTTTAAACTAAAAAAAAATATATATCATAAAATATGTAAAGAAGAAAAATAATTCACAAAAATATGTTAAGAAACTAAAATTATCTTTTTTCAACAAGAATATTTTCTTGTAATTGTTCTGATAACTTGGACCAATGCAAACATTTCTACCAATTGTTCCTTTGCATTAAGTGTCATTTTTATGCTGTCCATCATAAAATATTGTACAAAAAGGCAAAGCAAACGATAAAAGCTAAAGCTCTGTAAGTGTGTGCAGACAATTTAAAATGCTTGGATTCAATAGTGATTCCCCACATTTTTATGATATTTTCCGATTCACAAATACCTTCACTCTTGTTCAAAACAATATATTATAATAATATTTTATGTATAGATTAGAAATAATATTGGAAATTTTAGAATAAAAAAATTCATAAAATTGATAAAAATTTGCTGTTGTGTTTTTCTTTAACTTTTAATTTAAAGCACATTTTCATCTTTGAAAAAATGTTCGGCAACAATTATTTTTTTATATTTTCTTTTATAGTTTTTTTTTTTGTGTGAGAAATTCTAACAGAAAAACAACACTGAATTTGGCAATATAGTAGATATTTTGAAACAGTAATAATAAAATACCTATTTTAAAAAAAAGCTTAAATATAACTTTTTGCATAATAATTCTCAATATTTTTACACCCATATAATAAAATGTTTGCATATATAGACTATCTAATATACGTATTTACATAGA